>OY015311.1:124729999-127230473 GCA_955612985.1 Cheilosia scutellata | reverse complement strand
GACCTTGGTTCGGATGCGGGTAGCACGCCTTGCTATGCTCAAGCTCAGCTCGTCGGGGTGGGGGAGTTCTTTGCACAAATAAAAAAAAAACTATGCGTGCTGTGTTGGTTGTCCTATTATACCATGAAACACTAAACTCAACAAATTCCACCTACTCGATTCTTAATCAAAATGAGAGATCAGATGTATCATCCCTCTGTCACGTATCCCTCCCTACCAATTGCACTCGGTAAATATAATTTGACGTCTACACCGAGAGCCCGAATTAACCACGACTATATACTTCTCATTGAATCCAGGAGAATAGGATCATTTAAAAAGGCACTATTTAAACATATTTATAAACATATTTTATTAAAAAAAAAATTGCTTAGATTCGGTATTCGACTTCATTCATTATTATTATTCGAAAGCAACATAAATTGAACTATAATTCGTTTAATCGAGTTACGAGTACGTTTTTTTTTTCCTTTATCTTAAAATGCAATTTAATATCTATTAAAAGCAAGTAGGGCATTTTCTTCTAGCCAATGACAACAACAAAATATATAAAAAAAAGTATGTGCACTAAAAAGAATAGAACCGCTTCAATTCACTGCGGTATATAAAAGAAAATATACGGTACATACCTTGAACACCTCCTTCGGCAGGCCTGGCGATTGTGATGCATCCGTGATGTGATAAGCCGCTATAACAATTTTCCCCTCTGAGCCCCAATCACCCACACTAGTAATCTTTTGAATGCACTTTTAAACTAATATAACCGATAGATTGAGCAATAATTTTTATGATTAAGTTACGAAATTGCATATTATATAAAGTTTTTTTTTCCTTGTACTTTAGATTCTAAGCAAATTTATCGTAATAGCTAGTAACTCGCACTTAAATTGACATTTGAATTTTCTTTGATTTTACGATTTACTATAATCTTTTACCATGTTAGATTATGGAAATTGATTTAAAAAAAAAAACTGTAATTTAATTACTGTACAAGTGTAGACACCCATGGTATGGGGTTATCGACCACAAAAAAAAATGCGAAATTTTGACCGATTTTTGTCACCGCACGCTCGTTTCAATGACACGGCGTTCACTGAGGTAGCTTTGTGCCGTCAGTGACGGCACAAAGCCACGAAGAGTGAATTGATGGATGGCCTCGTGCTAATGCTGTTAGGGTGGTGAATTTAAAGATCTCGGATTTCGGAGTTGCGGGCTGAGAGATATGATCAAATCTGTAAGCGCTGATATGGAGAGCTTGATCGCAGACGAAATTATCGGCTCTCTTCCCCTGCTAACCAGATAATACGGGTGGTGAATATTTACTTCTGGATTCCTCTAAGTGGCCAAAGCACACTCTTACAAAATTACTTCGTCCCCTACGGAAGCCCATATATGAGATTACAGGAATCAAGTTTCATCAAATCAACGTACCTTTCGGGGACAATTAACTGCTTTAAAAAAATTGAATGAATCCAATAACACTCTTTCGGATTTGGAATAATTTTATTAAAAACGGTTGCTGCTGTACGTAATGTAGCAAACAAAGCTAAATTTCCTTCGGTAAAATGCTCAATTTGCAACTGGCGTTTAATTAAATTACCGACACACTTGTCACTTGGTAAAACTTGGGATCTTCACTCTTTGAGAGAATAGACTAAAAAGACTTTGGTAACTTGCCTATTCCCCTAGGAAACCTCGCCAAGCCAAGCGGCGTCGGCCGATATAACCGTATACGTATAAGAAACAGAATATGTACCTACATTGTACATAAAGGGACCAATTACTTCGACTATGCGCGGTGTGTATTATACAACTTTGTTTCGTTTTCCCTAAGGTTCATTAAGCTGGATACCCAATAGTCGCCGAGCACTTTTATCGAGAATGTGCTCTCTTCTTTTTTTTTTTTTTACGTGCAATCCAATTGACCATTACAGTGGTTTGTGGTTGTTATTAATCAGCAATGAAGTCAGCTCTTGTTTCGCACAATTATATTGGATTCGAAATAATTAACATAATGGAACGAACGGAATTACGTGTTGAAGTCAGTTAACGCATAACAAGCGAGCTGTGCATGTGCATTGTTAGAGTAATTATTATTATATGTATGTATTAACAATAAACTAGCGTGTACACGGCGTGCGTTGCTGCGCATATCAAAAATAAATGTCACAAAAATTGAGATCCTGATGTGAACTTCTATATATGTAAGACCATCTTTGGTCTGTCTTGTTTCTAATTTTCTCGAAAATAATTCTCTTGGCCACGGCTATTATATTGGTGGTCTTATGCCCTCAATAGTTTCATTCTGTGGAAGCTCTGCTCCGTTTTCTGCCAGAACGTCGGCCCTTTCGTGACTTGGCTCTGCGCCCTTACAGCTCGAAACATTGAGCGGCAGCTTCTTACTAGTTCAGATTTGATGATGTATAAGTTTAGGAACGACTCTAGGAAGTAGATCCGCAGATTTGAACACGGCCAGAACCTCTGCCGGCATGTGTCCGGAAGTGTAGGTCTATATATCACTAGAGTATATGTACCTACCTGACCCTGTACCGTCCTTAGTTTTAGAACTATTCGTAGATCGAAATTTCATTTTCATTCGAAACTTGATTATTAAATTATTATGGGAAAATCAGTTCTAACATTAACACAGACTTATTTAAACATTTCTGAGAATAATAAAACCGTATCAAAATAATAGCAAAAATAAAACGATAAAAGTGCAGTCCCGTTTGCTTGAAAAAACACAAGTGGCAACCTCTAAAGCACAGTTCAATGAAAATGGCGTTTGAGAGTATGTCATCGATATCTCGCGCGAGATTTTTTCGATTTTTTGAACCGGTCTACACAATGCTGGCTGCATTTCCTTTGATTGGATATTTAGGCCTATTCGGCAAAATCTTTTATCCATTTTTCCTGTTATTCTGTTATGAATTTCCATACAAAAGTTCGAACTGTCAAAAAATCTTTTACGATCTCCAGAATTGGTATTCTGCGTGCAAAAATCTTTTATGAAATCTGTTATAAATCATAACAGAATAAAAGACAGAATTTTGTGACTTTTATCATAAAAGATTTTTATTAATTAGAAAGTTTTGAATTGAAATGGATATCTATATAATTTATCGCCAACGAAATGTTTACAAAAGAATACAAATGTAATAATTGTGCATAAGTGGGTATGTAATCGAAAATAATTTGGAAATTTGTACCTACTTTTGCTTTAATTCGCGAGGAACTCAATGTCGAATAGCTACTTCTCCGGACGGAGCGATCCATACTTCGGTGGTTTGGTCATGTTAAACGCATGTCCTCAACCAGGATCGCACGACGTTCTATGGAATCCGTACCATCATCAGGCAGGCTAAGCGCCTCCTAGGTAGACCCAGTATGAGATGGTTATATCAAGTTCATAATCTCTCCTCTACAGCCGTATGAGGATTGCCCTTGATGATTTAGAGACGATGTCGGCGAATTGAGAGCTATGGAGGGTCCACTTGAGCAACCTATACTCGCAACCCACTTAATGGATAAGCGGACCATTGAAAATGATTGAATGAATATTTTTTGTTTAGACGAAGACACCGATCACTTTTGCTGGAACTAAGAATAAATAGTAATCCATTTGATCTTCCTAATGGATTGAAACAATTTACAAAACACGAATACAACCATTTCATTTCAAATTCTGGTAAATTGTATTTCTAATGATGACGATGTAAAGTTGGATATTTATTTCAAGTTTCTCGCGACACTACATTTTTATGGATACAGTTCATATCAGGCTTTTTCCTAAAAAGATGTTCCAGTATTTATTACACAATTATTTAGTTTGTAATAATTCAAAATATACTCTTTTCAGACTGCATTTTAATATGTTTTTTGCGCAAATTTGATCAGGTGCCTACAGTCTATGCATAAAAAAAAAACTCTGCGGTTTGTTTTGACAGCTTCGTAACAAATTTTCAAGTTTCGAACTTCCATAACAGATTTTCATAAAAGTTCGAAACCCTGAATCCTATTTATAAAAGATCTTTTATGGTCGAGATCTTTTATGATTCATAACAGAAAATTCATAACAGAATAACAGATTTTGCCGAATAGGCCTAATTATTTGGCAACTCGCGCTCGGGCTAGACTCGATCTCGCTCTTGCCTCGCTCTCACGCTGCATTGTGATGTGATTGACAGCCATTAATGAGAGATAAGAAAGATGTACAATGTAAAGCAGCACGCAGGGCAAGGGAAATTCATTTTTTAGAGTCAGTCTTCGAACGAGAAACATAAAATGTGTAAAACGTTGTAAAGCGATTTTATTTCAAACAAAAATACGGTGTTGTAAAGTTTTTATTTTTTTTGATAAAGTGACTGGGATCGTTAAATCATGTCAGCACTACGAAGCCTCGGATTATCATCGACTACAATCTGATACGAAAGGAGGAGTTGATACTTTTGAACAAATCATCCGGATCTACATTTGTAAGCGCAAAAATAATCGCTGACCCATTAAGCTTTTCCATAATATGTTGAATGTGACAGGTCTTCTTCCTGGTCTAACAAAAGAAATCTAAGAAAAGAAAAGACTTCTTGAAATCTTTGGCTACTGAATTAGCAACTCCACATATTCGCAAGAAAATAGATAAAGGACAAAAATCTGTGAAAACAGCAATCAATTTGGTTCAGCTTCGAAACTTAATCTCCTACTCCAGTAGGTACTTCCACACATTCGTTCAAACAATGTACGCCAAAGATGTGTGTCTGTGTCATGCAAAGCCAATACAACAAAAACCACCGCAGTTTGCGATTTGTGTAACACTGCTTCTTGTTCCAGGATATATGAACGTTGCTATGTAGCAAAAGCAGAGGTTTATTATATGTTATTATAATGAGGAATTGGACCTGTCACCAGCACCATCATGTCTTCTTCACTTCCTCCGAATCGAAGCATCCAAAGCACATTCTTCAGATTAGAAAGGGGTTGGTGATGATATCTCCTATTCCAAAATCCCTTTTCCAAAATCCCCTACTTCATAATCCCCTGTGCTGGAATCCCTTACTCCAAAAGACCTTGAGAGAAAATCCCCACGGGACAAAATCTCTCTGTTTAAAATTTGGTGTTATTAATTCTGTTGCGCGACAGAGTGAGATACGTATGGGGGCATGATGCCCCCCTCCAACCCCCCTCCTTGGGTTTACTGTCAGATATGCGGTATATGTGCGAAAATGGGTATATGCAAAATGTCTATTATGTTGTTTGCTTAATTTGACTGCCAAAACTACGCGTTTAAAAAACGGATAGATTCTAACCGAACAGGGGATTTTAACGAGGGATTTAATAAGTATGTATGTAAATGGGAGATTTTGGCATAGGGGATTTTATCCCGGAAGATTTTGGAAAATAGATTAAAAAAAGAGAGATTATGTCCAATAAGGGTTTTTGGAAAAGGAGATAACGTAGGGATCCCATTTTTAAGATTTGAATGTTTTGAATCTAATTGAACAAATCTAAAGATGGACGACATTCACGTTTGACAGCTCTCAAAATGACAGAACTAAATTGATAACGCGTGGGCGCAGTAGCGCAGTGGTTAGTGTGCTGGACTACTGCGCGAGGGATCCCAGGTTCGATCCCCAGAAAAACACATAAGGTTTTTTCTACTGCGCCACCTCTCGCGAACGTCTGACAAACATCCGAGAGTATGACTGTCCTGAAAAAGCTTCTCAATTCAGCCGTTCGTACTCGGCATCAAATTGTAGGTCCCTTCCATTCGTCCCAAAAATAGAAACTCACACAAACGAATGGTTGCGAGAAGCTAGGCCTAGGGTGTCTACCGCCTGTTGCGCCACCTATTTATTTTTTATTTATTTTAAATTGATAACGCATTGACAAGAACTGCCACTTAACATTTACAACCAATTACGAATTTAATTTAGTTCACTGGTGTGTCCTGTTGCCTTTTAAATACTGTTTTAAGATTAATCAGTTCGAGTTCAAATATAAAAGGTGAACTTTAAAATGTATACAATACCCAATGTTTATGTAAAAGAAAGAGAATAACTGAATTTTTAGTCAACTTCTACAACGATTCAAAAGAACTTTGAAAAATCTTAATAATTGACAACGAAATATGACTTGTTTCATCTAGTGCTAGTCCATTCGAAATGCCTAAAACTCATGTACATCTAATTGGTGATATAGTTGTGAGAAATATTGCACAAGGATACCAAAGCCAAAGGTACGTCCTTTTTTTTTAAAAAAAATACTGACACATAACAAACATTTCTGGTAGTGCGAATCTGGCGAGACTACTGCAGTTGCAGACAGAAAAAGAAAATAAATCGTCTTCTAAATGTATGTCATAAGAATACGAAGAAGAATGATAAATTTAAGAAGTTAAGTTCTTGATGATTTTCGAGCTTTAGCTGAGATAAATGATTTTGTCTGTTTTAAGGACATATTGGAGTATCTTCACTACACATATACATAAATGTGGCAAATCGATATGATAATGGAGATTTATTGTTACTGTAGGTTGGTATTACTGCTGCTGATAGATTGGAAATTAATGCCGTAATAGAGAAATGGGAAATGGATTTTCAAAATCTTCATCGCTTTTACGTAAAGATTTTTGGATCTATTTAAAAACTCTTATTTAATGGATTTATAACTTATTTAAAGCTGAAGTTCTTTACTCTTGTTTAATAGACTTTTAATGGCGCTAGAAGGGTTGACAACTTACTTTTCTTTCTCCAACTATGTAGCTTGAAATAGTTATCTCAATATTGCTTGAAGTTCCATACAAATTATACAAACGTTTGCAATTAAAAAAGTCTCATAATGGCTATCTTATCATATACCATAATTGCATGTCAGTAAAAATATTTTTATTGCAGATAATAAACAATCGGCACCCATATCCATCTACTCAACTCTCGTTTAAGGAAATTATGAGTAATATTACTTTCTCAATTGCAAAGCTATCATTCATATACATTATTTCTAAGGAATATTGCGGAAGGTCGTAAAAAGTAATGCATCAATATTTCAGGTACCTAAGGTTATCATTTTAACGTTATGCGTCGCACTTGATATTATTTGGAATGTTATAGCCGTAATACCTCTTTCATAAGATACTTGTTTCGATCCGCTTTTCAGCAACACGGAAAACAGTTGAATGATGTACTCGTATCTACTTATGTGAAAGATGGATATTTTAAGTTGTAAGACGTATGTAAAGGTGAAGGTATGTGAGGTGAAGTTTTGTTGGTTAAAATATCATTTTGCAAGAGCCATAGCAGTATTAACCCTTTCGGTACATCTTTTTTATTCTAAGGTTAAAAAATACTTTAGTTCTTTTTGTTGCTACTTAGACTCCTACTAAAAACATTGTAACATTATTTTTGGTAAATATTGGTTCTAAAGTGGTTTTTGGGAACGTTGTCATGTGGCATCAATTGTCTCAAGTGGTGGCAAAATAAATGACAAAATTAATATTTTTGTTTTAGTTTCTTATTTTTGTGTATTCATTTTTAAACAAAATTGAGAAGAAAAAAGTATAATTATTTTTTTTAATTAAAATGTATTGTAAAAAAAATAAGGATTTTTGAAAATATTTAAAAAAACACATATTTTCATATAGTAGTATGTATAAAAATAAAAAACTAAAAAAATAATAAATTGTTGCATTTATACTCGGTTTTCTTTATTTACTTCAAACATTACAAGTACTACAAATTAAAAACGAAGCATATTCCAAGATAAACACGTGTATTTATATAAAAAAATAATAATTAAAAAATAAAAAAATATTAAAAAAAAAAATAAATATTCATAAAAATCAAAATATATTTTTTTTTTTATTCAAATCAAATTAAAAAGTAATGATTCAAGACAATGTATGCATAAAGATACATTTATTTTTATACATATGTAGGTATTATATAATTTTATTTATAGAAATGATGCCTTAAAATGCACCTCTAGATAATATCGATGCCATATGGCAACAAAGATAAGGAAAGTTGTGCCAAATTGAATAGACGGAACTTATATGTTTATTTTATTTTTTTAATTGTGCGCCTGATATTAGCGTAACGACTACAATTATTGGCACCCCCAATTTTTGACCCAACTATTGGCACCCCATCATTCAACAGTGATTTTCTCAATAACCCTTTGTTCGAATAAGTCAATTTATTTTTTATTTCGAATTTGCACATTTTTCTCATATTTCTGTGTCTTTAGTTTGGAGACATTCCTTTCCGTTTCTGTTTTATAAGTAAAAGTAAAATCACATGCGACAAAAAAAACAAAACTTCAAAATTTTCAATGTTTTGGTTAAGGACCTATAATTTTGTAAGCTTTTTTTCACTACTTTCTTTTATATTTTTTAATGAAAACTTTCTTTATTTACTATAAGAATGCATTAAATAAGTCGTTTGTAAATATATTTTGTTAAAAAAGTTGTTGTTTTATTAATAAAAGGGGTGCCAATAATTGGGTTAAAAAAAAACTGGGGTTCAATTATTGGCAGGGGGGTGCCAATAATTACATCTTATGTAGCTACAATTATTGGCACTGCCAATAGTTGTACTTTTGTGAGTGCCAATAGTTGTATCATGCAACCGATATTCATTGATTTTTATGGTAAATGCGTTTTTCTGCACCAATTTCCGGTTTGTTCAGAGCAAAAAGATCTAACATCTTATATGATGTCCATAGGTACATGTTGCTTAACAGTAAATTTAGGTTGCCTTTTTTTCAAAAATACATACTATTTAACTTTTACTTTCTTCTTAAATTCTACAATGATTTAAATAATATTAAAAACAAATTTTTGTTTGTTTCCTTTAAAAAATATTAATTTTATAATACTTATTTAAATTAATTAAATTTCCAACGAAGAAAATAATATTTTTTGTTCATTTGCCTTTGGAAAACATGATGTTTTTCTGTTTTAAAGAGTGCCAATAATTGTAGTTTTTGGGGTGCCAATAATTATGACAGGGTGCCAATAATTGTGGTTTTTTGTAAGCTTTTACTAAATTGGCATTTTAAATATATTTTCAATAACTAAACCGTTATTTATAAAACTTAATAAACGAGGAATTTAATAATGTATACTTCTGTATACAACAGATTCAAATAACTCTATAAACGAAAATGTTATAGTTGATCAAAGTTGAAATTTCCTTAGGGGTGCCAATAATTGTAGTCGTTACGCTAGTCAATCAAATAAAATCGAAATTGATAATCTATTTGACAATTATCAATGTAAAAAAGAAATAATAAAAATAGTCTTCCAACGAAAAAATACGAACTCTATTGCAGACCGATCTTTCACGAGAGCTAAAAGCACAATGACGACAACTATCACCCAGTTGTTTTGCTTCTAATTATTAAGCAGATACTCTAAGAAGTTAATCAGAAAAAAAAAATAGAAAAAATATACTGAGAGAGTGAGAATGGGTAGGTATTATGAATATTCGTGTTGCCATATGGCTTCAAAATACCGAAAGGGTTCGTTTATGTTAACTACAACTGTCTATTTTTATTTTCTTGGTGGAAGGCCACATCCATTCAAGTGATTCAATATCATTCCTTTTGGTGCTACCCAATATAATGGAAGACTATATCCAATAAGGGATTTTGGAAAAGGGAATAACGTAGGGATCCCAAATGCCACCCATGTCGCTAGTTCGGTAGTGGAATTTGGAACTATGCAGACTTCTTGTCGACCAATTTTGACGTTCTTTACTAGTCGCTCATTTATTGGCGGCCTTCTAGATATCGGATTCTTTTGACATTCACTTGCATCACCTCTTCCATTATATTGGGTAGCACCAAAAGGAATGGGGATCCCTACGTTATTCCCTTTTCCAAAATCCCTTATTGGATATAATCTCAAATTTTTTATTTTTTTTTTCTCTTTTTCCAAATCTCCCGGGACGAAATCCCCTACGCCAAATTCTCCCACAAGCAAACTAAACTTTGCATATACCCAATCTTGCACCTACTCCAATTCCTACAGTGACCACAAGGAGGGGGGTTGCAGGAGGCAGCATGCCCCCCCCCCCCATACGTATCTCACTTTTTAACACCATTCTTAGGTGTCGCGGCGACGGAATTAATAACCCTAAATCTAAAAATGGGGGATTTTGTCCCTGGAATTTTCTCTTAGGACCTTTTGGAGTAAGGGATTTCAGAGCAGGGGATTTTGGAAAAGGAGATTTCATCACCAACCCTCCGAACGGCTGAATTGAGAAGCTTTTTCAGGACAGTCATACTCTCGGATATAAGACGTTCGCGAGAGGTGGCGCAGTAGAAAAAACCTTAAGATGTAATTTGTGTTTTTCCGGGGATCGAACCTTGGATAGTGGGATCCCCCGCACAGTAGTCCAGCACACTAACCACTGCGCTACTGCGCACAAAACCACTACGCTACTGCGCCCACAAAATTGTGTGGATACTTTTAATAAATCATTTCGTTCATCATCATGTTGCTACGATGTGCAACATTCAGTTCAACATCATTCTGATTATAGGTACCTACCTGATCCAAACTTTTATTATCATTAAAAAATCACGTTCGTTTGAAAACGAAGACGAACTTTCTCCATCGCATCTGTATTCATGATGATGAACGAACAACATTTTTTCTAGTAAACTATTTAAATTAACATATAATGAAGTTAACACGAACTTCAAGGAGAACACAAAAAAAAAATTTTGTTCATGAAAGAATGCGGTGAGTTGCAATCCAAACTTGAGTTATTATTGCACATAGTCATTTTCATGTTGATCACGGTTTTCAAAGAGTTGCTTTAAATGTAAATGTACTTCTATATTCAGTGGAATATTCATTTAAACATTTGCATAATATTTAATCAGGGCAACGGCAACTTTTTTGGGGCATTTCTACAAAAAGGATTTTTGTTTTTAACTGAATTGCTTTAGGTGAATGAAAATGTTGGAAATATTATAATTTGGGATAATGGGACTTATTTTATAGATACAGTCCCTATCGTGGCTACGCTATAATGTAATATCCGCAGGGATATCACCATTTTTAACGATAGTCAAGCAGCGTTTAAATCCCTAGAATCGGTATTCTTCAAATCAAAAATGGCCCTAAATTGAAGCTTATTTCTTAACGATATTACGGGACATTTTGAAATGCAACTTATAGATATAGGTGCCGGGACATAAGGTCATTCCAGGTAATTGAACCACTAACGAACTTGCTATAGGCATGGCACCTATGTCTATATATGCCTTTTGCTACTCGTAAACTCTTTTAATTAAAAAAAATAAAAATCCGATAAACACTTGTAATCGCAGGTATAGTCAAACTGCACCATGCGCTCAACCACGAAGTATAATAATATTTAGCCCATGCTAGATCTCAAGCGTTCCAATAAATTTACAACACTAAAAAAAATACATTATAAGCTGAACAGTATATGCCATTACGGTACACAACTATTTATCTACAACATCATTGGGAGGCATATATGTTCTCAAATGATTTCTGTAGAAGCTGCTTGGACGAGAAGGAGGAGGTAGGGACTATTCTTCACCTCATAAGTACTGCCCAGCCCTTTCATTTCGAAGAGAACTTGGTACATCTTGGAAAATATTTCTTCGACAATCTCACGGAACTCGCTAAAATAATCATCAACCGCATCCAACGCTTTCTTCTTAGCTCATGTTGGTTCAAAGGGTAGATTTCATATCCTTCTATCCTGTGGTATAACAATGGGCCCATTCTGGTCTAAGTGAGGCTACACAACTTGTGTTGTGGTCTGCCTTAAAAAAATAAATAAATAAATAGGTGGCGCAACAGGCGGTAGACACCCAAGGCCTAGCCTCTCGCAAATATTCGTTTGTGTGAGTTTCTATTTTTAGGACGAATAGAAGGGACCTACAATTTTATGCCGAGTCCGAACGGCTGAATTGAGAAGCTTTTTCAGGACAGTCATACTCTCGGATGTTTGTCAGACGTTCGCGAGAGGTGGCGCAGTAGAAAAAAACCTTAAGATGTAATTTGTGTTTTTCCGGGAATCGAACCTGGGATCCCTCGCACAGTAGTCCAGCACACTTAACCACTGCGCTACTGCGCCCACGTGGTCTGCCTAGAGAGGATTTTTATTATATTCTCATTGAAGCAGTTAATGAGATGTGCCAAAGAGAGACTAATTGGCATTGGCCTAAGCGTTTTGAATTTGTTGTAATTCTATCCACCAACCACCACTTGGATTGTGCCTAACAGGCACTTGCTATTGCTATGCTTAAATTCAGCCTTTAACCATTTGACCACCAATAAAATATCTTATTACCACACATTTTCTTTTCATTTTAAAGTTGACAGTGCCCTAAACGTTTTAACTTTGGTATACCATGAGTTAAAATGGGGAACCCATCATTTGACTGAAAAGCAAAATCCCGAAAACACAAAATCCCGAAAAAAAAAATTCATAATTTGGAAAAATCCCGAAAAGCAAAATCCCGAAAATACAAAATCCCGAAAGAATGTTTGCCCGAAAGCAGCGTTGTTATATGGTCGTAAATATCGTAATTGTGACGATTTTGGAAAGCAAATACGACGCTCCGATTTTTGCTTGATTTGGCCTTATTTCTACGATTTGCTGATTTTTTGTTCCGATATTTACGATTTTTGAAGCAGTCAAATACGACGTATAAATATAATAAAATTACAAATTTCAAAACCTTGGCATAACTACTTCCTTCCGGATTTTGAAACTACGTACGAACAAATGTGCAATTCAAGAAGAGTTAGAATTTATTTTCGCATTATTTTTAAATACTTCATGTTGTAAGTTGTAGTCCTCTGGAAATATGTTTTCAGGAAGCTACTTACAAATTTAGCTTGTTTTATACTTTCCTCGCGATTGTCGGGATTTCAGGTGAAGTGCATTATTGTCTAATATGTCACATGGGTCATAATGTGTCGCATGTCGAGGAATAACTAAGTTCCTCAGAATACGTGTCGCACCGCACCCCACCACGCTTTTCAAGAGTCGGAAAATCAACGAGCAATTTTCAAAAATTAGGTCTGAACAAAATGTTAATATAAAAGAAGTGAGTTTGGATTTTCATTTCATTTTCAAAGGTTCCACGTGAACTCCTTAAAATTTAGCTAGTTTCGATTCCATTTTAAAAAGGACGGTCGGCATCGGTGAATTTTCCGACTGAAATCCTTAAAATTTAGTGAGTTTCGATTCGATTTGAAAAAGGACGGTCGGCATCGTTGAATTTGCCGCCTGAAATCCTTAAAGTTTAGCAATTTGCGATTCGATTTTAAAAAGAACTAATTTGAGGTTAAATTCGAAGGAATATGTTATTGCGCTAGTTTGTGGAACTCGGGTTATTGATGTGGATTGCGAACTTTGACAATTCGCGGCAAGGGTGTTTTCTTTCGCCGCAAAAAGTTTGGAAATTCCTTTATTTAAACTATTTATAAACTTTTTTTCTTAATACAGCTGATGGCGGAATTTCGGTCAAAATTGTATAAAGAGGCGTTGGACCTCAGATACAAAAAAAAATCTTCTGTGGGGTGAAATTCAATGACGTTAGATATAACTCGATAACCGCTGGCGCTGGGCCGATTTTCATGTCGGCAAGTTCCTGAAATAAGTCGGCATTTAAATGAAAGTCACCCCCCCCACGGCTCGAAACCTCGCTATGCCCCTGCCTATATCTTCTTTTTGGCGGTGGACTTGGGGTAGTGTTTATAGTCAAAGCCATTGCTTGTGATTGTGACCCGATCAGCATAAATTTGACGACTGCAATTATGCCACCGATCAGATGATTGACCATTTTACAAACAAAAAAACGGGTTTCTGCTTATAGGGAAATGGAAATGGAATTAGAGTGTTAGCGCTCCAGGAATTGGAATCCCTTTTTTAACTAATTATTTTTAATTAACTTATTGTTGTTTTCGATATTGTTTATACATAACTCATCATAAGCCTTGAAAATACCTTATAATTTTTTTTTTAGTTGTCTGTGTCTGTATGTTTTGGTATGCTATACAAGATGCTGTTTCCAAACTTAGACCAGCATGAAAATGCTGGTAAGCATTTAAAATGATTAATATTTAAGGCCCACAGTCCTGAAGCTTTTCAATTGCCTACCGTTAAACATGCTCGGAGGCGCACTCTCGAAAGAATACTTTTAGTTAAAATCTCCCTTCGCTTGTTTATTATAATCTTAAACCCCAACGTTATTATTAAATTGTTCTCAAAAATCCCAAACAAACATGTTAGCTGAACATAACCGCCTTGAACGGGGGAAGTAGGATTAACCCAGTTTTTAAATTGCTGGACATTTAAATTCAAAAATGCTGATGACTTTTTCGAGTTCGATATCAAAATAATCTCAATTTCGCAATTTTGGGACCTAGTTTGAACATTTAGGGCAAATGTAGTTACCACAGTACCACTACTGTTAAAATGTATAAGTATGTTTATCTATACTTTAAGAAGTCCACTCCACACCCAACTAATAGAAACTAAGTGTTTTTAGGTACTAAAAGCTATGGTTTAAGTGGTCCTCGATGAGGTGCACCTTAAACAAGGATAGATTCATTGCGTTGCCACTGAAAAGTATAGGTGATTACAATGTCTGCTCCTGGACAGAAGTCGTCGAAGGGTAGGTATAGCTATCAATCGCACAGTGTCCGCTTATGACATTTGTTAGAATGGCGCACATCTTTCTAAACACCCTTGTACGTCTCATACCCTATACTTATACAAATTTTTACAAAATACGATAATTACGATTTCCACAATCCCAAAAATACGATTCTAAGAAAAAGTTTATAACAACATTGCCCGAAAGCCAAAATCCCGAAAAATAATTTTGTAATAAAAATCCCGAAAAAAATCGGGATTTCTCTAGTCAATGACCGAAATTTTATTTTATAAAATTGAAACGAAATATCAAATAAAATCTCTCTAACGAATCATTTAGTCATTCTTAAAAGAACGAATTTGGAAAAATTGCATTACACTTACAAATTTGTACCATTTATGATTATTTTATATAACGATTTTTAATTAGTTGTATCATTTATGCTGAAAAACTACTGCTTAAGTACTTTTAGAAAACGAGTTTTTCTACCGTATGTTTTGGTAAATAACTCGTTCGATAAATGTACTTAGAGAAAAAAAGTTAGTTCTTTGTGATTCTCACAAAGTCAAAAGACCTTGATTTACTTAACTAAAGTTAACTGAGTACTTAAGCTAAGACTATCAATATCAATGACTAGAAGGGGTTTGTGTTTTTTTTTTTTTTTTTTCAAGTTAATAAACAATATTTTCTCTCATTCATTTACCATTATAAAGTTCCTAAGGTGGGACCTAAATTCTCTTTTAACACAAGCGTTCTTTTAAGGACGATCAATTCGATATGTATTGAGATATTTCAGATGAAAAATTTTCTTTAAAACTTGAATTTCCGGGTAAACATGAAAACAAAATCTACTTTCGGGATTTTGCTTTTCGGGATTTTGTACATGCAATAGAGCTTCGCATTCGAAAGAATCTAAATAGGTCTATGACAAACAAGAACATTTACAACTTATCTGATAGCAGTGCAGTCATACTTGCAATTAACGCCTTTGAAATAACATCAAAACTGGTCTGGGACTGCCTTCAAATTCTACAAATACTGGCGAACACAAACAAAGTCTAACACTGGCACCCATCCAGGGCACAGTGAAGGCAACGAAAAAGCAGATGAATTAGCCAGAAAACAATCCGCATCTCAATTCATGATGTCAAGACCATTCTGCGGGCTACCAATTAGCACTAAAAAAAAGTAGTGTGGAAACCTGGCTGGAAGAAAAGAAGCTCCATTTTCCATATAACTGCAAGATAGGCCTATGGTAGCTTCTTTCATTTTTCATTTTTTTTATGTGACTGCAATTGTTTAATAAAAACACGCCAACGTTATCTAGGTATCACAAATTTTTAAATTTGAGTTGGCCTCGACTCCAGTAATGCGTTTCGCCCCGATGTGGTGGGTGTAGGGTCAGTAGACGACCACCACATCTGTTCTAGACGCACTGTTTGCTCGATTTTCACCGAGACTAATGATTTTTCAATCAACAAGTGACTGTGAATCATATGTTATCTAGGTAAATTCTGCCTCGAAACAACGGACATAGATGCCAGCTCACCCAAAGAGCTACCCGCTTTTATAACAAACTCCGACATCATTAATGAGCTCTAAATGGAGGACATCACAATAGGCCCACTTGTAGCCGCAGTGATTTGGGATTCAGTATATCACCTCAACAATACAATCTACAATCTCCAATCTACAACAAAGCGCCGGTCGTTTACATAATGATATGCTCAAAGGCTTCATCTTCTTCAAGACAGAGCTACTCCGGTGAGTCGACTAAATGCATTTTATTAAGGTGACATCGCACATCGTTGTGACTTATTAGGTATTAGGTATTAAGCCTTCTGGAAGCGATGGATACCATATTCAAGGTTTAGAAAATACACAGTACTTCTAAAGGTTGTTGGGCCGCTGCCTCAAATCTCGCGAATGACTAAACTACATCCAAAAGTATAACCAATAACTGCCGGATTAAAAAATGCTAAACTTTTCGGAGTTAAGGGGCCCTGTTCATTCGGTTTTCGCTGATACTTTCATCTCCAGTCCGATAGGTATTTCCGAAGCTATTATATTCATACACATCATCTATCTATACATAATAAAACTGTAGCAATTTTCTTTGTCAGCTAAAAACTCGAAAACTACTGGACAGATTTCGATGAAACTTTTTTAAAATGTTTCTTAAGACTGTGAGACTGCTATAGGTTATGTCGTTTATAGCCACGTCCTTAGGAAAAGTTTTTAGCCAAAATGTATTTTTTGAAGTGAAAATATATACATACACATATACGTTGCTACAAATGGATGTTTATACTTTTGCGATCGTGCGACAGGACAAACAAAAACAAAACAACACTGGCATACGTATACCTCGCATTCGAAAAGGGTTGATTTGTTTTCGCAGTGAGTGCTATGGTCTTACTTACTTACTTAAGGTGGCGCTACAGTCCGGGGTGGACCTGGGCCTCAACCAACAAGCGTCTCCAGCCAGCACGATCTTTGGCCAGCTGTCTCCAGTTTCGCACGCTAAGTTGGTTGAGGTCCCCTTCCACTTGCGTGCGCCACCTGAGTCGCGGTCTTCCTCTACTGCGCCGTCCCTCGGGTGTGGATTCGAAGATCTTCCGGGCCGGAGCATTCACTTCCATTCGCTCTACATGACCCAGCCACCGCAGTCGTTGGACCTTCACTCTTCTGGCTAGGTCGATGTCGCTGTACAGCCCGTACAGTTCGTCGTTGTATCTCCTCCTCCATTCACCGTCTATGCAGACGGGACCGAAAATTACTCGAAGAATTTTCCTCTCAAAGCAACCAAGAGAAAGCTCATCCGCTTTTGATAGAGTCCATGCCTCTGCACCATAAAGTAGGACTGGGATGATTAAGGTCTTATAAAGGGTCACTTTAGTTGTTCGAGAGAGGGCTTTGCTACTCAATTGCTTTCTTAGCCCAAAGAAACAGCGATTGGCAAGAGTTATTCTTCGCTTAATCTCAGCGCTGATGTCATTGTCTGAGTTCATAGCGGAGCCTAGGTAGACAAAGTCCTTTACCACCTCAAAGTTATATCTGTCTATAGTGACATTCTGTCCAAGACGTCGGTGTTGGGTGTCCTTTCTTGATGACAGCATATACTTTGTCTTGCCCTCATTGACCGCCAAACCCATCTTCGCCGCCTCCGTCTCAATGCTCACGAACGCGCCAGTGACATCACGCTGCGTTCTGCCGATTATGTCGATGTCGTCGGCGTAGGCGAGTAGGTGGACGGACTTTTGAAAGATAGTGCCTCTGGTGTTAGCGTTTGAGTTTTGCACTATTCTTTCAAGAACGATGTTGAAGAAGTCACATGACAGCGCATCGCCTTGTCTAAATCCTTTTTTGACATCGAAGGTCTCGGTGAGTTCTTTACCGACCTTGATGGAGCAGCGTGCATTCTCCATTGTCATCCTGCACAGACGGACGAGTTTGGCAGGGATGCCAAAACTAGACATTGCTCTGTATAGCTCGTTCCTATAAATGCTGTCATAGGCGGCCTTAAAATCGATGAAAAGATGGTGGGTATCGATTTGGACTTCCTGGGTTTTTTCCAAGATCTGCCGCAGTGTGAATATTTGGTCGATGGTAGACTTTCCTGGCCTGAAGCCACACTGATAGGGACCAATCAGGTTGTTGACGAAAGGCTTCAGGCGTTCACACAACACGGCAGATAGGATCTTGTAGGCGATGTTAAGAAGACTAATCCCTCTGTAGTTGGCGCAGTTCAGAGGGTCTCCTTTCTTGAGGATCGGGCAAACAATGCTGATGTTCCATTCATCGGGCATACTTTCCTCCGACCATATTTTACAGATGAGTTGGTGCATACTCCTAACCAAGTCATCGCCTGCGGCTTTGAATAGCTCGGCGGTTAGGCCATCTGCTCCAGCGGCTTTGTTGGACTTAAGCTTAGATATGGCTATCTTCACTTCGTCCAGGTCGGGTGGACGGAATTGTTGGTCTTCATCGTCCAGGTTGAATGGTTCATTCTGCCTGACAGCGGTATTTAGTTCGTCATCGCCGTTGAACAGTCTGCAGAAATATTTTTTCCATATCCTCTGCGATTCTACTATGATGTTCCCTTGCTCGTCCTTGCAGGCTTCGGTTCGGGCTCTGTAGCCTTGGCAGCTTCTTTTTACCCTTTGGTAAAACTTCCGAACCTCATTCCTGTTGTAGCATCTCTCTATTTCCTCGATCGCGCGCTTCTCGTGCTCTTTCTTTTTTCTCCTGAGAAGCCGGTGTTCGTCTCTTCTTTTCTGCGCGTAGAGCTCACGAGCAGCTCTGGTCCTTCTTTGCAGCGCCGCTTTGTATGCCTCTTGTTTCGCTGCATGTGCTTGCCGGCACTCGTCGTCGAACCAGGGGTTTCGTTGTGGTGGTCGTGTGAAACCAAGCACATCAGAGGCGGCGTCTCTGATGGCTTTTTGGCAATGTTGCCACTGGTCTTCAATGCTTGATGCTGGCTGCATAGAAACTCTTGAGAGATTTAGAGAGACTCGATCGGAGAAGGATCTGGTGATCTCTTGCGATTTTAGCCGTCCGACGTCAAACTTCCTCACAGTATTTACTTGTCTTGGCGGTGTTCGGGATATCCGAAGGCGTACCTTGGCTACGACAAGGTAGTGGTCCGAGTCAATGTTCGCTCCTCGAAACGTTCGGACATCCATAATACTGGAGGAGTGTCTTGCGTCGATCGCAATGTGGTCAATCTGGTTGACGGTTGATTGATCGGGAGATCTCCATGTGCCTTTGTGAATATCGAGATGCGGGAACCGCGTACTTGCTATGACACCATTTCGCCCCGCCGCGAAGTCGATCAGCCTAAATCCGTTATCGGAGGTGGTGTCGTGTAGGCTGTACCTTCCGACAGTACTACCAAAGATGCCCTCTCTTCCTATCTTTGCATTAAAATCACCTAGGACGATTTTAAATGTCATAGTTAGGGCATTGCTCGTACGTCTTGTCTAAGAGCTCGTAGAATCTTTCTTTGGTGTCGTCGTCTTTCTCCTCCGTGGGGGCATGGGCGCATATTAGGCTAATGTTGGCGAATTTAGCCTTGATGCGGATTGTCGCGAGGCGCTCGTTCACACAGCTGAAACTTAAGACTTCTTGCCTAAGTCTGCCTCCAACGACGAAACCACATCCAAATAAGCGCTGTTTTTGCTGCCGATAGCAGTCCCCATAATAGATGTCGCAGTTTTTCATCCTCTTCTTGCCCGGTCCATCCCATCGCACTTCTTGGATGGCGGTTAGGTCTGCTTTATAGCAGTTCAGGGCCTCCGCTAGTTGTTCGGCTGCACGCCCAACTAACATTTCAACTTCCTTAAGGCACAAATGTTTCAAATTCGACAGTTCAAGGCTTCTTTAGAGCTTCTGTAAAGCTTCTAGCAGAAGCAAACTCTTTACCGAAGTCTTGACTTCTATAACAACTTCATTAAGGCCTTTTAGAAAATTAAGATGAAGCTCTAAAGAGCAATTAAATTCATAGCTTCGTTTATTGTAGTTATCGAAAGAAGAGGAACTTACAGTTTCTATAAAGCTTCGATTAAATATTATTACACAAGCTTCTATAAGTAAACTTGTATAAAACTTCCAAGAGTCATTAATCGAAACTTTATAGAAGACTTCTTTGTGGCTTGCATTATTTTACTACCGAAGCTTTATAGATATGAAGGGATGAAGAATAAAACATCGTAGGCGAACATTTCTTCAGTTTGGTTAAAGGTCCGAAGATAAAATATGTAATGCTTCCGAAGGTAAATATGTAATGCTAATGGAACTCTTAACAAAGCTTGTTTTGATAATAGAGAAAAGTTTCAACTGGTTAAGTTTTAACGTTGTAAAATGCATATTACAGGTAGCGCATATGATGAGTAAGGTACTTCTGATACTTAGAAGTCTGGGTTCGAATCCCGCGGTAGTTTGGGTTTTTTTCTTTCATTCTATAAATTTGTTACCTCTTTTCATGTTTCATTCCAGCCCCAAAAGAATTACAGAGATTCATAGTTAATACACATTTAAATACATACTAACTTTACTTACTTACCAAATAAATGAAGCAATAAATAAAATTAATGGAAATGAAACATCTTTTTTTTTTTTTACAAATTCGTAGTTTCGGTAAAGCTTCGATTATTGAGCTATTAGAGTCCTAATAGAAATCGTTTTAGAGGCTTTATAGATAAAATACTTTCGATAAGTGTTCGCCTTTCGGACCTTACCGAAGTTTTATAGGATTCTTTTGGAAACTAAAAGTAATCCTCTATTGAAGCTTATAGAAGCTGAAATGTTAGTTGGGCGTGGTCTGTTAAGGGACCTAACATTCCAAGTGCAGATCCGAAATTCGTTGTCCTTTATTCGTTTGCCAGGTTCGTCAACAGTAAAATCATCCGTATCCGAGGCTTGTTGTCGTTTCGGAACTATTGTTGTTTTCCGCAGTCGGGCAGTTACCCCGGCGTACAACCACCAACCTGGAGGGCCAGGCCCTTTGTTGGACCCCTTGGACGAAAGGGGCCGGATTCCTCCGGTGTCAGTAACCCACTTCGGGGATGTGAGAGCTGCCGTTGGCCCATAAAGGGTTCATCCGCCACCATCTCTATTTCAGGACCCTGACTAGTCATGAAAAATCCTCACTGACCTCAGCTTCAAATACGTCAAAGTAGCTCAAGTAAGGTAACTGTCATCTTGACTGTTGACGACACCGTTGATTCAGTCTAGTGAATTCATCCGCCGTACGTCCTCTTTCTGAGGGGCTCATGTAAGACTTCTGAGACTCGTTCAGTCAGTCATTCCGACAGAGCATTATAGTGTTGCTATTTTCTTCGTGTTCAACACTCGCGCTTATAAGTTTAGCAAGTCAAGCCCGGAAGGGCGAGGCCAGTACCCGGTGGTTACCACGCGGAGGTAAAATAAGCACAATTGATGTGTATGAAAAAGTTACAACAGCTGGGCACCGCCAAGTTGATGCCAGTCAGCGCCTACCCGATTCATACACACCCAACCACCGAGTGCTATGGTCAGTTGTATATGTAATGTGGGTATGTATATTATGGCATGAGGTATATTATTAACCTTCAGAAGAGAAAATTCTGATATGTGGTACGGTACCAGTGTAAGGTTGGGGTAGGTAGTTGATTGAATTCTGTTGGAAAAGGGAAACAAAGGAAAGGAAATGCAGTATTACAAACAAGTAGCAAGATCATAGAGAGGGAGGACGAGGCAGAGGGAGGGCAATGCAGAGGGTGCACATTAAATATCCAATACATTACATCCATTATTGATATCGCCTCGCAACGCAGTATGAATTTCATTCTGATATGACGTGACAGGGCAGGGTTGGGGTAGATGTTTGGATTCCATAGAATAGGAAGAGGGAAACAAAGGAAAGGAAATGCAGTATCCATATCCATACTACTTATAAAATACAACGTCCGTCTGTTCGTCCCTCCATAACTCGAGAACCATTCTTCCGATTTTTATGATTTTTTTCTGATTTATAGATGTGTGGCTAAATTAGGCCGTAGGGTGGGTGAGAATTGCTCAGCAGTAAAGGGGTCACGGGGAGTAAGGGGGGGGGTCTCAAGAACCGTTAGCCTTATGAACTTGAAAGTTTGTATGTTAATAGATAAGTCAAAATTATTACATGTATCATTCATCGCTTTCGAAAATTCCTCGCACCTCGCACCTCGCACGACAAACATTCAGAATGCACATTGTATATGCGTATGTATGACGTAGTTGAATTTGATGTAGCGAATGGATATGCATAAAACAAACTATGTACATATGTACGTACATATAAGTAGTTTGTGATTCGTAAATAAGTTTGCACAATGGTAAATACATGTATTTGAGGTCTGCAGCTATGGAAAGTGTAACGATATGACGATATGACTGTGACGAGTTTTCATTTATGTGGAATAGCTATTATGTCCATTGACTTAGGACTTTCGGTACAGGTTACGTAAGGACTAAGTTGGTGACTGGGGAGGGGTAAAGGGGTGGTAGAGACTAAATCTGGAAAATTTGACCGATTTTAAAAATTCGTTCAACATTGTACTGGCTACATCCTCCGGATCAGTACACCTACACATAGGTTACTTATGGAGAGGATGGCGGAAAGGGAAACGGGAGTATAGGGGCTATCTTCGGAACTACTCGGCAATTGCTGGAGTAGGCCTCCGACAGCCATGTTTTTCACATGGACAGCTATATGTTGCATGTTCGCGTGTGAGCTGCAGTTGTTTATGCTTGCGCCCACTAAAATAGTAACGTAACGTAATAACATAATAAAATAATTTGTGATGACAATCGTACACTCCAACAATTTATTCACTTCATAAATATGTTTATGATTTGAAAGTAGTTTGGAATAACGTGTATCTATAGTTTACAAAAAGGCATTGCGATAAAATATTTTGTAAGCTTAAAATAGAGCTTAGTTTTATTTAAAAGAAAAGAAACCGGCGGGCGGAGCCGCGGGCATTTGCTAGTATCTGAATAAAGTGTTCAAATAATCCTTTAAATGATAACAAAACTATTTACTTATGAATGGCCCTAAAGATAAATCGAAAACTTTAGCGAACAGTATTGTTATCGACTCAAAAATTATGGACTAAGATGAATGCGCTTATCTTTTGAGTATTTAGTTGTTAAAATGGAAATTGTATTAAAAGTTTTGACTGACTCAACTATTCTTCTATACACTCTACTGTTTACTGCAGTCATATTTCACTTCAAACTGCTTCTCAATTTACCCCATTTGTATGCATGAAAATGTGTATACAATTTACTTTCATCTCCTCTGCAGTGCAGATACAAATATTATTCAATGCAAATTTGAATAATTGATTAGATCTCATGCACGATTGATATTTTATCCAATTTTTCGTTAAAGTATCCCTTCAGTTAGTTTATCGAATCAACTGAAAAGTCGAATGGAATGTTTGATGTTGTTGGTAATTTACTGAATTCCAATTTGATTTTTGAATACGTACAATCCCGATAAATCGTAATACCAAGGGACCTAGAGTTTATTACGAATTATAGAGGTTTTCGAAATAGCGAGATTACGAATTATTGAAGAGTTAAAAAATAAAAATTCGATTTACCGGTATAATAAGTTTTAACAGTCAGTTTGTGAATACATTGTGTGAAAATGACTAACATTTCAACAGAAACAGCACCCAATTGTAGTAGTGGTCCCATATTATACACACATTCTTAAGTGTGAGAGTTTTCCATCTCGCTCTCTCTTGCTTTTCCAAGAACCAAATTCGTATTCTGTCTTTCCAATTAAACATAAACATGTACCTGACAAACGTATTTCAGAGTATTGAAGAGAGGAAGGAGGTTTTTTTTTCGAATAAACGGGGTTGTCAACACAGACTTACGAATTATAAGACGTTTAATGGCAAAGTCATACGGAAATTATTGCGAATTACCGAGGGGACCGAAATGCATTGGTTTTTTACGAATAACCGGGATTTTTTCAAGGGACCAGCAGTTTATTTCGAATAAGCGGGGTTTACGAATTAACGGGGTACGAATTATCGAGATTATACGTATAGGGAAAAATAATAATATTATTTTTTTGAATAAAAATTGTTATCGCTTTCAGTACATTATATAGTAAATCCTAATTATGCTCAGTTGAATAATATTTGAATGGGCGGACTTACATTAATCACTGACAGAGTCACACTCCAGACGTTTCCATTTCTACCGTTGGAATTTTTTTTCATATAAACAAAGAACCTAATTCGAGTCCAGAAAAAGTCGAAGATAAATTTTAAGTCAACAATGGAGGACTTGTAGAGTATGAACCTCTTACTCCTAAAATGTTTTTAATATACGAGTAGGTAACTACTTTGGTCAATTTCACTTTGTGCTTCGTTTCTGCCAATTCATTTTGTGTTTAAAAAATTTTTATTTGCAGCGCTATCCTTATATTTTTTCCAACTTTTCAATTACCTATGATAAATGGCTGAGAGCCTAATCACGTAACGATGAGGAATGCTTGCCTTCCTTAATATTTTGCAAACAACCGTTTCAGAAATTAATTTAAATTTATTGCATAAATTACTTTGTTTCTTTCCAGATTCGGTGGACCGACTTGTTATAAAATTATCTTAATTCATTCCGCTTTCCTGGAGAATTTTCAATTACTTCTTTTTAGTATATTGGGTATTAAAGGAAAACTGTTTCTTTTAACAACATTATTATGTGGCCAATTTAGGAACCTGCCATCTGGAGTTGATTTGTTTTGGGGGTGGTCTATACGGATTGAAATGGAAAAGAAAAAATTCTTCGGGTAAGTGTATCTTTGGATGGTAAATCATGTTTTCCGTAGGGTAAAATGGATTAATGTTTAATTTAGCTATTTGTAAGGGAGCTTTGTATTCCGCATAATACGCAATAACGGCTGGTTTGCCTATAATACTATTGTGCACTCGATGGGACTAAATCCCAATCAGTCGTTTCACAAATGGATTCAGTTGTTCAATAAGTACGGCAGACAGGATCTTATGTGCAATAGTAAAATACTCTGTGGGTGAGGCAGTCTCCTTACTTATGCATTGGGAAAACGATACTGAAGCTTCATTCATCAGGAATTCTCTGTTCCGCCCAAGTTTTGGAAATAAATTGATGTATGCTCAAGCTACCCTTAATAACAATTTTGAAGGTAGATTGTCTGGTCATGCGTCATTGCGTCGTTTCTGATGGAATTTACAGGCATCGATAATACGGCCACTAGACTTTAGAACTTACAAGGTATGTAGGTAGTGGTTTTAGTCAATGTTGGCAGATCGGAGTGTTCGGATCTTAATAACTGAAGCTTTACCTTACCTTACGTCGATCGCAACATGACCAATTTGGGTAATGGTTTAATTATCAAATGACGTCTAAGTTCCTTTAGCCTATAGATCTATTTAAAAATGTGATTTATATCTCCTGTGTATACAAAAACTCATCAGAATTCACCCTTTTGATCAATTGCGTTGAACATTTTAAATTAATGCAGTTCGATTCGATTAGCAGTTTGGGCCGTGCGATGATGAGAAAAGTAAGTCAGTAGATTGCAAGACGTGGAAGAGGTTTTGCAACAATCACAAATGGGCAATAACGTCATAATCAATTTGGAAACGCACTAAAAAAAAACTCGTACAATTTGTTGGTGCTAAATTGTTCATCATTTTGGTGTTATTTCCTTTCCAGATTTCGTTTTTTTTAACAAGCAGTCAAGCCCAAAATAGTAAGTGAAAATGCATAAACAGTGGAATAAGTATGGGGGGCATGTTGGTCCCCTGCAACTCCCCTGCTTGGATTTTCTATTGGATTTTGAGGTAGGTGGGAGTTTGTACTGCAAAAAAAAACCTACAATATATCCAATTTCGAACATAATCCAAATCCAAATCTGACAGTAACCCCAAGCAGCAGTGGGGGTATAAAACTGCATATTATTTTTGGGCTTTATTTCCATCTTGTTGTTTATTTTTTGGCGCTCCGCTTTTTTTGGGGGTTATTCCCTGATTTGGGCGCTATTTCCTTGGGCGTTATTGCCTAACGCCTCAAAAATGGTCCTCCATGGATAAAAAGCGCAGTATCAATCACTCCGGCGCAGCGTAGGAATGCTCATATTTAGAATATTTGTATCCTCATTTTAGATGACCGATAGCACTAAATAAAGCAAATAGTCGAACTGATCTGTCATCATTCGTACGAAATATTCATACTTATTTGGTTCCTCGGCACGTATCTCAATTGACAAATTAACAAGATTTTGTAATACTGCGTTATCCCTCCATGTCTAGGTTAGAGTCGACTTCGGGCCGGAGCGCTGGTGCCATTCTGTCTACATATTCTAACCATATTAGACGGTGGATTCGCACTTCGCTTCGTAGAGTTCGCTTTTAAATCTTTTTCTACAAATCAAATCCCATCAGCAAAAAGGGGACCGAAAATTACTCGAAATGATTTGCGTTCAAAACGATAAGGATGCTACTAAAATATCGATGCTTCTATGACATATAGAAGGACTGTTATGATGTGGTCTACTGTGGTCTAATTGGCAGTGTGATGAAGGAGAAAGTTTCATGGTGACAGCATTTTCCAAAAAGTAACGTTGGGAACATGTTCATATTCATCAAGGGTATAGATCATCTGAGATCGTTTTAGAGATACTTTTTTCTTCTCTCCTTTTCATTGCCTATATGGACTGGATCTTACAGCGCGGTCTTGGCGAAGCACGTTTTGGGAAAAGGGTGTTTATGGATTTTTCTTTCAGAGTTTGGAACCCTGAACCATTGGATATAAGAAGCCCAATATTACCACTCCGCCCAAAATGGATGGAATTCATTTCGTCTCTGACTTAATTTAATGGACTGTTTTCACGACTTTAGTTCGTTTGTAAAACTAAGACATGTTCAGCTAGTATTCTTATCAATTTTACTCAGCTCTAATAATTAAAACCTTCTGAACTGAACCTTTAAAATCAGTAATGAAATGAGGATTGCTTTAAACGTGTTTGTAGAACTACCTACAGTTTTAGCATTTAAATACGTTATATGCTTCTCAACTTGCCAATATTCTCAAAGTTCATGGCCATAAAAGTAACTCTCAAGAAAGTACATATGAGACGTAATTGGCTTTCTGTTGCAATTAGTTCTTAGGCAAAGAACCTACTTAAGAAACAAAACTCGTAACAAAAGTTTGCATATTTTGTTCCTTTTATTTTTCAAGAGCAAGCCTGTAAAAGGAAAAGTATACAATGTGAAAGGAAAATTTAACTAATTATTATTTTCGCGTTTTATAGTATACAAAGAAAGTAGGCACCGAGTTGATTCAGATTATGAGTGGCACATTTTAATTTGTGCCAGGACTAGAACAAAAATTCAAGTGACTGGTGAGTGAAAGAGGTTAAAAGTGTCGGTCTAGTTTTGCCGATGAATGAGGACTAAATGATTTTGATGCAAAGTGAACAAAGCTCTATGTAGCTTTAATTAGATTGCAAGGATTTATTAAATACTGGTAAATGTCTGATTTCAAGATTAAATGTGATATTCTTCCTTTGGGGCAGAACATTTACTCGTTTTTTTTTATATTTATTTCTTATGACGCTTTAATGGGAGGGTTATTTACTGACCTAAATCAAAGTAGTCAGTGGATAAGGAGAACTTCCTTTTGCCCGCCTACTTCGGAAATATTAATTAGAAAATGTATTTCATTTCCAGTAACGAGATACTGGCTATATTTCTCTTGTGTTCAATGTCATTATCATTTGAAGGTGGTCAACCTACTACAATAGTCGGTTTTAGCCTTGAGCTGTTGCTGACGTTGAATGTTCGACTTAATGAAGTGGGGAATGACAAATGGATTTGTTAAATTTTGGAATGAATATTATTTTTTTTATTAAAAATAAAGAAACGTATATGAGGATTGCTAAAAGGAGTTAAAAAGGAGCGAATATTAAGTTATGGTTACAAACACTTCTCTTTGAAGTTGTTTTTATTCAGCAGCAAACATATTCTAACAAATAGAAATCGATTTCGATGCAACATTTCATCTTAAATACACACCACAATAATGGATATGTGGTGTATCCTTGAATATACAATTTTACATATGTACGTATCAGAATATGTGGCGTCCATTTCCCAAAACCAACGTTTCATAAGAAGAGAAGATGAGTAGCCAATATTTTTGATGGGTTTTATTTGTGACTGCCAAAAATAACAGCAGCTCAATTCCATCCCTTTGTTCATATCCAGTTTGAAATATTTTATTAGGATCTTAGATACATTTGTTGGGAAAATCGCCATATGGTGCAGTTTAAAATGTTTTCGGTTTATTCCATTCGTAATTTCAGATCCTTTTCACACTTTGTTGTCACAATTTTAAGGGTTGAAAAGTATGAATTGAATCCACTTATTTCCAGAACTATAATGAGCTGTAATGTAGAGTGTTTCCGGTGCTCCCTTGTCAGAGCGTTCACAAAGTTTATTTAAGATAAACATTGCATTTAATTTGTCCTCATAATATTCTTTAATATAATTTAATATTAGGATCTGCGCTGGTGATGGTTTTTGGCAAACATAAGAAGTGTTTAAAAGTAAAAAGTATAGTACTAAAAAGGAAATGTAATTAGAAAACAGTACAGCTTCCAATTCAATTATTTTTAAACCTTCCGTTTTAAAGTCCTTTTATTAGTTCTTGTTTGAAGTGGCTATTCTCTATAAGTTTTGGGTTGAGATATTTCTAAGTTTATAAAGTATAGCAAACATCAGACATCAGTATTTTTTGTTGAATGAAATACATAGATACAATAAATTTGTTCATTGTCGAGTTATATTCCTCCCAAAATTCCATACGGAAAATATCGTTCTTCTTATCAACGTATTGATTTTCCTTCATAACCGATTAATTTCATTGTGTTTCGTTCGTTCATTCATGTTTTTATATTTATTATAATGTGATCCATGTTCAGAGATAAATAGAAAAGATTCTTCTACTTTTCATATTGTTCCCTCTATTATGTTGGAATGGAATACGAACAGCAACAGGGATTGAATGATGATTCTATCTTCCTATTACTTTTTATTGGCTGTACATTAGTCGTTCGATGGGCAATCGCTGAATGAAAATATGAATGCGTCCGACAGGACTTCTGAGAAAAATTTATACTAAGAGACTCAACGCTAAACGAGCTCAAGCAATAAATAAAAAAATCTTAAGCCCAAATTCTGGAGTCTTCGTGGAAAGCGAGAACATTAGACTACACTACCCCTTAGGTAACCATGCGTCTGTCTTCCAAGCGGAGATTTTCGCTATCCTTAAGGCTGGGTTCAGAAGAAGCTCTCTCAGGACCTGAACCTGCGTTGGGTCTGCCTGCATCTGTGGTTAGGTCATCCATTGATACTTGAGTTTCTCGTGAACACAAGTGTCGGTGGAGTGACTGTGCTGGATGTAGACAGACCAAACGACTGCCTCCGGTCATTTCTCCTTCTCTGTCTCTCAGGTGAATCGAGTGCAGAATGAGAAAAATGAGACAAGAAATTGCGAACGAAGGCATAAAAATCTATAACTAGGACACGTCAAAATACGGTCCTTAAAATTCTCAACGGCACACATTTAATGCGGCGATTACGACAAATTATATCAGTCGCGTTAAGAATTCCGGAGCTATCAGGAACTATCGCCAGAAAGCTACTAAAGCTAAATGATTCCAACTTACTAACTTACTAACTTGGGTGGTACTATAGTCCGGTGGACCTGGGCTTCAGCCAACATACCTCTCCAGTTAGCCCGATCTTTCACTAACCTCCTGCAGTTGGTTGAGAAGGTCCCCTTCAACCTGTGCGAGCCACCTAAGGCCATCTAAGCCACTCGAAGAATTTTACGTTCAAAAGGACCAAGAAGATCTTCATCCGCCTTTGTTACCGTCTATGCTTCTGCGCCATAGAGCAGGAGGGATGACGAGACTCTCCTATAGAGTCTCAGGCTGGGTAGTTTTTATTATTATCCTCACTGGAGTTTCGATAACCTTGTGTGACACTTATCCTACGACCGTAGTTCCATGGATATGCCGTCTAATGCAATGACATAGGAACTTCAGCTATTGTGCAAATTTATAGTCAACTTTCCTTGTTTTCAGGACTGGCTTCAGCCAGAGTCTGAGCCTGGTTTGGATTGTAGTCGAATTTTCTCGGATGGTTCCAAAGCTAGTCAATGGTCCGGTGCTGATCCCTTCGTGGAAATCAACAACATTAGACTTCACTACTCGTTAGGTATACAAATACATGCCTCTGTTTTTCAAATGGAGATCTATGCTATCCTAATGGCTGTCGAATATATTGTTAGGAATAGGTGGCGGGGTCGGAGTATCTGCGTATGTAGCGGCAGTTAAGCTTCGCTTAAGGCCTTCCTCAATCCCTTTACCCGGTCCAAAATAATTCGGGAATGTAAGAACTCTTTGGTGGTTGGGTGTGTATGAATCGGGTAGGCGCTGATTGGCATCAACTTGGCGGTGCCCAGCTGTTGCAACTTTTTCATACACATCAATTGTGCTTATTTTACCTCCGCGTGGTAACCACCGGGTACTGGCCTCGCCCACCTGGGCTTGGCTTGCTAAACTTATAAGCGCGAGTGTTGAACACGAAGAAAATAGCAACACTATAATGCTCTGTCGGAACTGACTGTCTGTTCGAGTCTCAGAAGTCTAACATGAGCCCCTCAGAAAGAGGACGTGCGGCGGAAGAATTCACGCGATTGAATCAACGGTGACGTCAACAGTCGGCATGGCAGATACCTTAATGAGCTACTTCGACGTATTTGGAGCTGAGGTCATTAAGGATTTTTCAATACTAGTCAGGGTGTTGAAATAGAGATGGTGGCGGAAGAGCCCTTAATGGGCCAACGGCAGCACTCAAATCCCCGAAGCGGGTTACTGACTCCGGAATATCCGGCTCCTTTTGTCCAAGGGGTCACAGAAAGGGCCTGGCCCTCCAGGTTGGGGGTTGTGCGTGGGGTTAACTACCCAACCACGGAAAACAGCACCGGTTACGAAGCAACCAAAAGCCTCGGATATGGATGGATTTACTGTTGACGACCCTGCAAAACGAAAAAAGGACAATGACTTTCGGATCTGCACATGGAATGTTCGAACCCTGAACAGACCGCGTGCAGCCGAACAATTAGCGGAGGCCCTAGGCTGCTACAATGCAGATATCACCGCCATCCAGGAAGTACGGTGGGATGGGCCCGGCAAAAGAAGGATGAAAAACTGTGACATCTACTACGGTGATTGCTACAGAGAACAGAAGCAGCGCCTATTCGGATGCGGATTCGCTGTAAGCGGCAGACTTAGGCAAGAAGTCTTGAGCTTTCGACACGTTAGTGAACGCCTTACAACTATCCGTATCAAGGCTAAATTCGCCAACATCAGCCTGATATGCGCTCACGCCCCCACAGAAGATAAAGACGATGCTACCAAAGAATGTTTCTATGAGCTCCTCGACAAAACATATGAGCAATGTCCTAAGTACGACGTTAAAATCGTCTTAGGTGATTTTAACGCCAAAATAGGAAAGGAGGACATCTTCGGTAGCACAATCGGAAAGCACAGCCTACACGACACCACGTCTGGAAACGGACTTAGGCTAATTGACTTTGCTGCGGGACGTAATGTTACTATAGCTAGTACACGGTTTCCTCACCTCAACATTCACAAAGGGACATGGCGGTCACCAGACCAACAAACCGTCAATCAAATTGACCATGTTGCGATCGACGCAAGGCACTCCTCCAGTATTCTAGATGTTCGAACTTTCCGAGCGGCCAACATAGACTCGGATCACTACCTTGTTGTAGCCAAGGTACGTATGCGGATATCCCAGACACCACAACAACGAGGAAATACTGTGAGGAGATTCAACGTTGAACGGCTACAAACGCAACAAACCGCCAGAACTTTTGCCGATCGCGTCTCCCTCAACCTCTCGAGAAGTCCTTTGCAGCCTTCATCAAGTGCTGAAGACCAGTGGCATCGATGCCAAGAAGCCGTCAGAAAAGCCGCAACTGATGTGCTCGGTTTCACCCGACCACCACCACGAAACCCTTGGTTTGATGAAGAGTGCCGGCAAGCACATGCAGCGAAGCAACTGGCCTACAAAGCGGCGCTGCAGAGAAGGACGAGAGCAGCTCGTGAGCTCTACGAGCAAAAAAGGAGGGAAGAACACCGGCTTCTCCGGAGGAAAAAGAAAGAGCATGAGAAGCGCGCGATCGAGGAAATAGAGAGGTGTTACTCCAGGAACAATGTTCGGAAGTTTTACCAAAAGGTAAAAAGAACGTGTCACGGGAACAAGACCCGAACGGAGACCTGTAGAGACGAACAAGGAAACCTTGTAGTGGAGTCACAGTCGGTGCTGAGGACATGGAAAAACCATTTCTGCAGACTGTTAAACGGCGAAGACGACACATATTCCGCTGTCAGGCAGAATGAACCATTCAACCTGGGCGATGAAAGCCAAGAATTCCGTCCACCTGACCAAAATGAGGTAAGGATAGCAATATCCAAACTGAAGTCAAACAAAGCTGCAGGACCGGACGGTTTATCTGCAGAGCTTTTTAAGGCAGCGGGAGATGACTTGGTAGAGAGCATACACCAACTCGTTTCTAAAATTTGGTCAGAGGAAAGTATGCCTGATGAATGGAGCCTCAGCATTGTTTGCCCGATCCATAAGAAAGGAGACCCTCTAAACTGCGCCAACTATAGAGGCATCAGTCTTCTTAACATCGCTTACAAGATCCTGTCTGCCGTACTGTGTGAACGCCTGAAACCATTTGTCAACGAACTGATTGGACCCTATCAGTGCGGTTTTAGGCCCGGTAAGTCCACAACCGACCAAATATTCACACTACGACAGATCCTGGAGAAAACCCAAGAAGTCCAAATCGATACTCACCATCTATTTATCGATTTTAAAGCCGCATATGACAGCATTTATAGAGACGAGCTATACAGAGCCATGTCTAGTTTTGGCATCCCTGCCAAACTTGTCAGATTGTGCAGAATGACGATGGAGAACGCTCGCTGCTCCGTAAAGGTCGGAAATAATCTCACCGAGACCTTTGATGTCAAAAAAGGATTTAGACAAGGTGATGCGCTGTCATGTGACTTTTTCAACATCATTCTTGAGAAAATTGTGCGAAACTCGCAAGTCAACACCAGGGGCACAATTTTCCAAAAGTCTGTGCAACTACTTGCATACGCTGACGACATCGACATCATTGGCAGAACACAGCGAGCTGTCACTGGTGCGTTTGCAGGTATTAGCACAGAAGCGGCGAAAATGGGTTTAGTGGTGAATGAGGGCAAAACAAAATATATGCTGTCAACAAGAAGGGACACACAACATCGACGAATCGGACAGAACGTCACGATAGACAGCTATAACTTTGAGGTAGTTCGGGACTTTGTCTACCTCGGCTCCGCTATTAACTCTGAAAATGACATCACATCAGAAATCAAGCGAAGAATTATACTTGCCAACCGCTGTTACTTTGGCCTAAGAAGGCAATTGATTAGTAAGGCCTTGTCGAGAAACACCAAGGAGACTCTATATAAGACCCTCATCATCCCAGTCCTGCTTTATGGCGCAGAATCATGGACGTTATCAAAGGCGGATGAAGATCTCCTTGGTCGCTTCGAACGCAAAATTCTTCGAGTGATTTTCGGTCCCGTTTGCGTTGACGGGCTTTGGAGGAGGAGATTTAACAGCGAACTCTACGAGCTGTACAGCGACATCGATCTGGTCAGAAAAGTACGTATCAGTCGACTAAGATGGCTAGGACATGTAGAGCGAATGGACACCAACGCTCCGGCCCGAAGAGTCTTCGATTCCAACCCGGAGGGACAACGCAGTAGAGGAAGACCTCGCCTTAGGTGGCGCGCACAAGTGGAAGGGGACCTCAACCAACTTGGAGTGCGCAACTGGAGGCGGTTAGCCAAAGATCGTGCTAACTGGAGAGGCGTGTTGGTTGAGGCCCAGGTCCACCCCGGACTGTAGCGCCATCTAAGTAAGTAAGTAAGTAAGAACTCTTTGAACTCGGTCGCAAGACTGTACTATTTGACTCTTGGCTGGGTCCCAGGGCACACTAAGATTGCTGGAAAAGGATAATTTCTCGGGACCAGAACCTGTGCTGGGTCTTCCTGTGTCCTCGATCGGGGCCTCCATTGACAGTTTTGTTTCTAATAGCACAATTGTTTATGGCAAGGCTCCCCAGGATGTGGGCAGACATGCTCCGGAAATTCAGTAAAAAGTTTGCGGGATTCCTGCTATCTCCCAGCAGAAAAAACTGCGGAAAACTTATTGGCGTTCTTACGGGACACTTAGCTTTTGCTAAGCATCTTAGTGTGCTAGGCTTAAGTGATACCACTATCTGCGACGCTTGTGGAGAGGGCGATGATACTTCGAATCAATTCGATTGCTATTGTCCTACCTTTGCTCGGATCAGGTGGCAGATATTTGGCGCTGATGTGGTGAGTGCTGATAGTTACTATAAGCTTCTCATCGCTGAAGTGCATTCCAGTAAAATGGGTAATACTGTACTTTCCTAGTAGTACAATGGATGGACCATATGAGTCTGAGTGCTGCAATGAAATGTTTCCTAACCCGACAAAAAAAGGGAGTCTCCTTTATTTTTCTTGAAAAGGTCTTACTAGTCAGTTGCCTTTTGAGTCCAAAGAAACAGCAGTTGGCAAGTGTAACACTTCGTTTCTGTTGTGGTGTCACTGTCATAGATTATATCGGAGCCAAGGTAGACAAAGTCCTTAACCACCTCAAAGTTGTAGCTGTCTATCGTGACGTTCTATCCGATTCGTCGATCTTGTGTTTCCCATCTTGTTGACAGCATGTATATTGTTTTGCCCCCATGTACCACTAAACCCAAACGATAAGTCAGTTCATTGCAGTTCGAAAAAAAATGTTTATCGGTGGGTGGTGACTTTTGTGAGTAAACATATCACACTACTACGAGCACACGCTGATGGGTGCTCATAGTGTTTTCTAGATTCTAAGATTTCCACTTGCTTTGAAAAAAAAAATAAAAATAAAGTTCAGTAAACGAAGCGAGTCAATTTAAGAGCAATTTGTCTCCCCAAGATGTGTCATAAGTTAACTTAAAGGAGTTGTCACAAAATTCATCCATTAATCCACGGAATTAAATGTCTATAGGTACTCAACAAAGAAAAGCTCAAGTTTGATTTTTTTTAGAAACCACAAACAGTCGAGACCAACAGAGTAGGGTGCTGTAGGCTCAAAAAACAAAAGGGAAACAACTTACCTTAAGGTCGTTAACGTTTAATTCTTAATAAAAGATGATCCATTTCTTTAGAATATTTTTGGGTGGGATTTGGCTGGATTTTGAAGGAACGAATGGCATACTTCAACTGAAAGGATATACATTATTAAAGCCATATAGCATTACTTTTGGTTTACGCGTTCCGTATCCTTCTAATATCCACTTGAGACATCTTAATATCGAGACATATTTGTCTCGAAAATGGATATGTCGTTACAAATTGGATGAAGACGATACCCTTGAAATGAAAAGGATGGGAAGTTGTCAATTTTCCACGAATCGAAGGGTGGCTTGGCTATAATAGAAAGACTGCAGGTAATATTGCAACTGAAGGGTAAGGTTATCCTGCAAACTCATGTATCCGGATGATTCGATTTAGAAGTGGAATCTTGTGAATATAATATTTGTATATAGCTTTTTGTTAAATCAATGAATATAAATAAGAAATTATAATGACAATCTGTTTATTTGTATATGACAAGAATGTTTAAAAAGAAAAGTTACTGCTAGCGCTAACCATTTTGCTAGTTTCCAGGCAAATTTCATAACTTTGAGCATACTCGTAGATAAATTTAAAGTCTGATGGACTAGAATTTGTTAAGAACACACTTCATAGTGTTAGTACATTTCTGTAATTTGTAGTAGTCTTCAATTTAGTGAATGACAACCTCCATTCTATAAGCATTTTGCTAATAATTGCAAACAGTAAAAAGTTTAGTTAATAGTTAAAAAATGTTTCAAGCCAGTAGTTATTTTGAACAGAACGAAGTTCACCACCGTCGAAGTTGACCAACACACGTTAATGGCATTGTTCACCACGCCAGGTGGTAAAAGCGCTCAAGAAGGATGCCACCATCGTCGACGCGACGCTGGTGTTTAAGGGACCAACACACGTCAATGGTATTGCTCTCCACACCAGGTGGTAAAAGCGCTCAAGAAGGACGCGCAGTTGCAGTCGTCACTCTAGTGTTGCTGGTTGATAGAGACGAACGTGCGCTTGGTTGATTGGGACGGTAGTGGTTGGCTTTGGACATAATAAAGGTGTTTTTGCTAAAAGTGTAGTTCTTGTGTTTTCATTTAAAGGTTCTCAAAATATATGTAACAAAATCAGAAGTGGGATCTCCCAAAAAGATAATAAACGAAACGAGAAATTGTGTGTGATTTAAAGTGGATATCCTAAAAATATAATAGTAAACGAAACGAGAAATTGTGTGTGATTTAAAGAAAAACAAACAAACCCATACATACGTAAGTTTATTCTATATAATATCTTGCATTGCGTATGCAATGCATACCACCTACCCCCTAGTTAAATATGTGCCTACGAAACGAAACGAAACGAAACGAAACGAAGCAAAAAAAAAAAAAAAAAAAAAAGCAAACAAACGGTGATGGTAAATAAACGAAGAGTTTCTTGTTTGTCTTTGTTAGGATACGAAAAGCACGATGTCTGGAAGAGGTAGAGGGAGAAAACGAAAGCTGTCGGATCGCGATAATGATCCCCAGTTAGGGGTTGCTGTTCTGTCGGGTAATGCAAAATGTTTACTTTTAATTTTCCAATGAAGTTCGCAATCGTTACGTTCCGAAAGGGGTAGAATAAGGGTGGAAATAAATATTAATGTGTAGTTGGAATCGGATTGCGAATTATTTCCGAATTCCGAAATGAATTTCTAAAATATTGTTTTTTTTTTTGTTTTTGTTCTCTTTTCTTTCTTTATTTTTCTTTTATTTTTGTTTTTGCCTTCTCCATTTACCTAACTCTGTATCCACTCCCTTTCTTTCTCTTTTATTGGGTAATTCTCTGTGTGTGTGTGTGACAGAACAAACTATCAGAACAATGACCATAAAGTTATTAAAAGAACATCTTAAAGCGAGGAAATTAACTGTGCAGGGTAGGGTAGAAGAACTGAGAGAGAGACTGCTCACAGATTGGTATAGAGAGAATAGCCGTAGTGCAAGCGGTGACGAGTTAAATGCATGCGTGGTACCAGACTCGGTGGGCGAACGAAATGAATCCTCGTATGTCGCAAGACTAGAAGATCAAATTAGTCGCTTGAAAACCAAGGTTGTTGAGTTGGAAAAGAGATGTGAGGAGTATCGGCAAAATGATCTGGAACGCCCATCTGTTGGTGACGAAAATATGAAAATGTTTTGTAGTCCACGGGACGTTATTGATATACTACCAAATTTTGATCCAGCTGATCAACTCGCGGGATTAACAGCATCTCAGTTTATCGACAAAGTCAACTCATTGCGAGAAGTTTATTATTGGAACGATAAATTAATATTATTTGCAATGGCTACGAAATTGAAGGGATCAGCTCGAATCTGGTTCGACGGCCAGAAAGAATTATTTCAAACATTGAATTCATTCTCTTCGGCATTGCTTGAGAGTTTTCCTTCTCTTATAAATGAAGCGGATGTGCACGCACAGCTTTCTGGCCGATTTCGTCGTAGTGGTGAAGATTTGGAATCGTACTTTTTCTCCGTGTGCGCAATGGGTACAAAAGCTAATTTGTCTGTTCCAGCCATTTGCAAATACGTTATATCAGGTCTACGAAATGCTGTTATTACCAGTTTACTATCTGGCGTATCTTTTACTTCAACTAATGAACTACTCGTTCGAATTAAATCCTTTGAAGGCGCTCAGATGTCGCAAGCTTCCTTCGGGTATCGTACAAACTCTCAAAACTATCAAAATATCGGACAGGAAAGAACATATTCAGGGCGAAATGCTGGGGTAAATTACTCGGCTCCAGTAGATAATCGTATGTGCTTCAATTGTTCAGAGCGCGGACATATATCTATACATTGCTCAAAACCACCACGACGTCCCCGCTGTAATATTTGTCACAGAACCAACCACATCGACGAACAGTGTCCGATGAAGAATAATCCAATCCCAAGTAATGTTAACGTGCCGGAACGTCGTGTGAATTTGATTACTCTACCTGACGAATACCATAAGAACGTTTTAATAAACAATTTAACATATGTTGCGTTTGTTGATTTTGGGAGTGAGTGTAGTTTAATCAAGAGAAGCACATTTCTCAGTCTTCGTTTAGCACCTACTGTTGACCGGTACCATATAAAGGGTTTTGGCGGTGGTTCTTACCAGTCCTCTGAAAAAGTATTTGTGGATATTTCTATCGACGGGGTAACTGCAGGGATATATTTGTTGGTAGTAGACGACCAATTACTCAAGACGGACATTCTAATTGGTAGGGACTTTGTAGATCAAGAGCATATTCGTGTTATCAAAGAACACCAGCGTTTGACATTTGAAATTCGAGAACGAGTACAGGATGATTACTCCAAAAACTCTAATGTTGAAATGATATGCATCACAGACATCAAGTACAACCTGGAAACCAACGAAGACGAAATAATTTCCCTGTTGAGATGCTTAAATGAGTTTAGACAGTGTTTTGCTAAAAACATCACTGAGATGGGCCAATGTAGGACAGCAGCATTTACTATTAGACTTAAGTCAGACGAAGTGATTAATAGAAAGCCATATAGATTAGCATTCACGGAGAGTCAGAGGGTACACATAATAGTTCAAGATTTACTTAAAAACGGAATAATTCAGGAAAGCACGTCGGAGTATTCATCTCCGCTTTTACTAATTAAAAAAAAGAATAATGAGGATAGATTATGTGTGGATTACCGAAAATTAAATGCGATTACTGTAGGACAACCGTTTCCGATGCCTAACATAGAGCAACAATTAACAAAGTTAGCGGGGTTTAAATATTTTACTTGCTTGGACTTAATTTCGGGTTACTATCAAATTCCAATTGATGAGACGTCTAGAAAGTACACAGCTTTTTCCACAAATACAAATCAATACGAATTTCTCAGGATGATTTTTGGACTAAAAAACGCTCCAGCCACATTTCAAAACATCATGAATAAAATCTTACGACGAATAGGTGATGAGACAATATTGGTTTATTTAGATGACGAAAAGGTGGACTCCCTTGCAAAGCAGGAAAGTTGCTGGGACCAGAACCATTCTCTTCAATTGGTAGAGGAATGGTAGAACACCTGATTTACAAGTAGAACACGGCAAAACACTTGAAAAGGTGGTCAACAGTGGAACAAACAATAGACAAGCTAAAATGGCAATAAAATGGCCGACCTGCTCCACTCAAGGAAGGGTTCTAAGCATGAGTCGAGGAACATTGAAATGCCTGGAGGAATCTGAGACAGCGGCACAGCTTTGGCTGACAAAAGAATAAGGATCTTGGGACAACATTGGGTAGAGACCCATTGGATTAAACAGATTTCACATAAACAGTTGCTAGCGTTAACATTAACACTAGGAATCGAACCCAGGGAAGAACTCTGGAAAAGTCCAGAGAGTCTCTTTGGGTAAGGTTTATAGTAGTAGAGAGACGAAAAGAGACTCGACAATGGTGGTCTGATTCGAATATCCCTCGAAATCTATATAATAATAATATAATACTCGCTTGATATGATGAACAAAAATATTCCTTATGCAGACTGAATCCTCCTTTTCCAATCACTAATAACTCGGGCCCTAGGCAAAATTTCCAAAATCAGGAAAACTATTTTATTTTAGTATTTCTTACATACATATATACATAGTGTAGGTACAGTTTGAAGTCAATCGCATGAAAAATATGAATTTTCCGATACAAACCCCTTTTGGAGTTCGAATTTCTCGAATTGGGCGTTGATCACCAAAAGTCAGGACATATCGTCCCCTTTCTGCGTTAAGCACGTATCTACAAAACATCTATTCTTCAGGAATAATTAAACGCATGTATCAGTAAAATCTTTCTATTATTTTTAATTTCACAGTTTGACTAACCTGGAGGTCAATATGATGACAGCCTGTCAAAAATTGTCATGATTTTTGACATGTGTATTGTGTTCGATTAAGGAAAGCTATTCTTTTTTTTAATTCCTGAAGAATGGATGTTTTGTAGATACGTGCTTAACGCAGAAAGGGAACGATATATGATATCGAAAAGTTGTACGCCATTTAAAAATAAGCCCGTTTTTTCTGAGAAATAAATGGTAGATTTTCTCAATACTTGGCCAATCCGGTGTTTCACGAAATAAGACCCTCTCAAGGACTTCTACGGCCAAAAATATAGAATTCTATTTGCAAATGTATTGTTGACATGAATTTTATAACATTACAGTATGTGTTTCGATACCTCGTAGAGTTCAATTGCCCAAAAATAAATTCTCTATGCTATGCATACAATTTTTTTGTCAGTTTTTAAAGGACAGTTTCAAAAATAAAGGACAAAATCCGTCCTTTATTGAAAATAAAAAAATACAGGACAGAGGTTAAAAAGAAAGGACTGTCCTTTTAAATAAAGGACGGATGGTCAGCGTAGGTATGGGCTGACTTTAAATGCAAAATTAAGAAGAAAGTGACTCAAAACAAATTTGAATTAACAGCAACTGGTGGTGGGCCAAATAGGTTACAGCGATTGAGTGACGCCGAAGAAGCAGTTAGTCGCCTAATGCATTTCCCTGCATGTGTTGATCCACCTGGAGCTGAATTTGGGTTGGAATTAACAAATAATATAATAGAAAACAATGAAAATGATCCGGCAGAAGAAGTCACGGTGCAATCGCCGAGGCCAACTCGCACAAACATTTCTTTGAGAGAAAAAAAATGAAAATCAGCGAGTTGTGCTTTTAGAAAACCAGACGTCGGCGCAGGAAAAGTTTTATAATAGCATAATCACTATCATGAGTGGTGTTCAACAAAATTTGTTAAATTTGGAGAAAAGTGCTCGTGACACAGAGTATTATGTCGAAAAAATATACAATTTAAAAAAAGAAAAATCAAGTGAAGTACTTAAAATGAAAAAAGAAAAGTTGGACCTATATAAACAAAATATAAAAAACAAAGAAAACGATAGGAAACTCAAACTAAAATTAAAAATCCAACTCTTGGAAATTGAACAAGCCAAACAAAAACTTAATATGGATATATAACTTATTCCAGTTTGATTTTTTTATTTTCTCTTTTTATATTTTGAAGTCATTTTTGCTAGCTTTTAAGTTAACCTGAATTATGTTTTGAAGTCATTTTTGCTAGCTTTTAAGTTAACCTGAATTTTGTGATATGAATTTTGTTAGTTTTTGTTTTTGTTTAAGTTTATGAAAATATTAAAAAGACTGCTATACTTTTTATTTTTGTTATACATTTTTTCCTTTGATAGTTATTCGTTTTACATAAACCTTGCAATTGCATCCCTAATTCGGCTGCCATCAGTGAATGTTGAGTTTGAGGAATCATCGAAAACATCATGGTTTTCAATAACATTGTCGGTTTCTTCTTCTTCGACTTCAAAACTTTCCAATCTGTATTTAACGCAAATGTTATGAAGAGCTGCACACGCGTTTATTATTTGGGTCGCTTTTTTTGCAGTGTAATGTAGTTCTCGCGCTTGTAATAAGCATCTAAATCTGCTTTTTAATAATCCAATAGTGCGTTCTATAATATTTCGGCCCTGCGCATGCTTTCTATTAAAAGTTGATTGTAAAGAACTTTCTGCAGCGTTCCTATATGGCGTCATCAGATACGGTGATAGAGGATATCCTCCGTCCCCTAAAATATTTGTTTAAATATTTTATACAAATGAACAGAACTGTTTTTTTTACCAAGAATACGAAAGTCAGTTCTTCCATTACGATAGTCTTCTTCTATCTTCACTTCTAATTGTGACATATTCCATATACTAGCATCATGTGAGGATCCTGGATGTTTTGCATTTATATATCTGATGCACATTAAGTGATCACAAACCTTAAATATACAATTGAAATAATAATTATTGTCTATTGCACCGGAGAAAAAACCTTACAAGCATTGCATTTATACTATAAAATCCCTTTCTGTTATAGTACACATGCCGAAGGTCTTTATTCGGACCGATTATTTTGACGTGTGTTCCATCTATAGCCCCTACTACATTTGGGATTCCACTTTTTTCGAAGAAGTATATTTTTACCATACGTTCTTCTTCTTGAGTATAGGTGAATTTAATCCATTTGGGGCAAATGTACCTTTCCAAAACATTGAGTAATTCTTTAAGAACAACCGACACCGTTGGCTGTGCCATGCCTATGTTAAAATCGTTCCCAACGCTCAGTTGATAACTTCCTTGAGCAAAGAATTTTAGTACTGCTGCTAATTTAAGTACATTTGGGATGGATTGTTGTCTTATCATCGGTTTCAGTTTGTCGTCAATATCGGTCAATACTTCTAAGAAGGCTGGTTTCGAAAGTCGGAAGTTTCGTATAAATCTAAATAACCGAATCACGTTATGCGCTTATAAAATTGGAAAATGTATTACCTACATATGTTCCTCCAAATCGAGAGGGTTTGAAGCATCTCGTAATATCCTGCGTCTGATGGTTTGCTCATGTACATTTTCTTCCTCAACTCCAAAAAACAATTCTACCGAAGACATTTCGTTTTTAAAATGGGGTTTTACAAAAAAACCCAAAGAAATTATTTGTATTTTGTACCACTTAGATATTTGATAGATTTGTCAATGAAGAATTTATAACTGAAAGAAAATTTGATAGATATCAACAATTTTGACAACCATAATACCAAGTTTGTCAGTAGAACTATTCACAATAGATCTTAAATCTGCATTCAATTCACATTTTATCAAACATTTTGATAATTGATAACGATAATACCGATTCATTAATTTTGTTGATACTTGTCAACTATCGTATTGATATTTGACAACCGTAATAGGGGTGTAACTTTAGACCCTTCGTTCACACTAAACACTGCGCGCCTCCTTTTTGGTGTAGTGGAGGAAATGCTCTGATACTCTGAGTTCTATAGTCAATGAATTATGTCGAGTTGAAAGCGAGTTAAAATATATCGCACGATACGACAAAAAATAAGTTAATTGGTAATTTACTTCTTCATGAATTCTGGCAATCACAGAGAATGAGCTCAAAGGATTCTTCATCCTCAAGACAGAACCTGCAAAATTAATTTTGTTAAGATAATATCGCAAGCCATAATGGCAGTCCACCAGCTTTCTGATAATTTACTAATTTAGGTTGAGGATTCCTTTGCAGGAGTAAGGTTTAATTAATCTTTTGGATTGTCTTAAACCCGGAACATGTTGCTAATATATAAGTTTCTGGTCCATAGAACGAGGATTGAGATCCAGCCCTAGCTTGATGGACAGGTATCCATCCAAGTTTGACCTTGTTGCGTTTGGATAGGGCATCGTATATCAGCACTTTACTGTTTTTGAGTCCATTGTATTGGACGATAAAGCTTGTAAGGCCGATTGGCTATCAGAGAAGATTTGTTTGTAGATGCAGATCGTTTAAAGAGCTAATGACCTGGTGGTGTATATACTCCCGGATCATAGCAGCCACAAGTGGGCCTATTATGATGTCGTCTATTTAAAGCCCATCCTTAAATCCCCAGTCGATTATAAAAGCGTCTAGTTCTTTGTGTGCCCTGGCAGCAATATCTCTTCATTTAAAATACAATAAAATGGACCTAAGTTATGCTGACTTGTTCTAGTTGCCACATTACTAACACTTGCACGCTTTTCCATTTTGGCTGTAGCGATATTCCTATATTTCTCCTATATACAATCGCCAATAACATCTTCTTGCTACTTCTTGACGCCCCCCAATCCGCCCCCCCCCCCCCCCCGCATTTGGCAACATTCTGCTTGAATACCTTAGAAGATTTTTCGCTAGTAAGTCTTTTGGATTATAACTACTGTAGTTTTTGTAAAATTCTCTAGTATATCGAGCGGCCGACAGCGCTGATTTCGTCTTGTGTAATAAAAATATTTAATTCCCCGATACTAGCCTCTATTAATTTATTATAATGCTATATGATCTCGTTTTCAGTTGACTCCAACCCATCGGGATCATGACGTTAACTAGAACGACTAAAATCTAGAATAGTCAAAATCTCGAAAATGAATTTGATAAATCTCGAATGCAAAAATCTCGAATGGGTCAAAATCTAGAAAGTACAAAAATCTCGAAAGACTCTATATCGAAAAAAATCTCGAAAACAAAAAGTAAATTCGAGATTTTTTCTTTGCACCCATCCCATAGCCAGACAGTAAACCCAAGCAGGGGGATTGCAGGGGGATTGCAGGGGGGCAGCATGCCCCCCCATACGCATGCAGATTTTTTTTTTTTTCGAGATTTTTGTCATTCGAGATTATGCTTTCTAGATTTTTTTTTTCGAGATTTTTTAAATTCGAGATTTTTCTTTCGAGATTTTTACATTCGAGATTTTTGCTTTCGAGATTTTTTTTTCAAGATATCGGGGTAGACCCCAACCCATCGACATGTTTAGCCGTAACCACTACCTATCCCTATATCGTCGGCGAGTCCTCTGAAAAGACTGGTCAAAAATTGCGAACCACGCACTAAGGCTACGACAAATATTTAGTACTACACTATCTGCTATTGTACTATATGTACCTACTATTCAGGCGTCATCCTAAAACTAATCGTGGTAGCGATAATTTTCATATTACCCTGCGACTATCGCGCCACTCACTCGTTTAATTTAAAAAAAAACCTAACGTACAAAATAAATTAGCCTCTTACGCGCTAAGCGGTACAAAAAAATTATGAAATTTCAAAATATTAATAACTTCATTACACAGAGTAATGTTTCAAGACAAACATACCCCGATTAACTGATTCGTCCTTGCTTTGTGTGCATGACTTTTCTCAAAACAACATTAGCTATGTTGCGCTCATTGTTCGAAAACATGTTGATGGAAATAATAATTCCATCTGAGCTTTTGTACTGTACTACTGCGGTTAATTCTCCTGATAAACATTCATTTGTTTAGTACTTCGACCTTGAACATGCAAATATGGGGAAGCTTTCAATAGCTGCTTAAATAACTTCTCTTTGGCTCTTTCCATTTTAGTTGCAAAGAGAAATGCTTATTATATTAGCAGTACTTCGTGGTATCTGATTTGGTGCCCCAATTATGAGTGCTTTGTTTCAACACCTTTGGGTAGGTCCGACATAGATTTCACATCTTGAACTCGGTTCATAGAAAGCAGCAATTAATGTTGTCTTTCTATGTACAATGGTGGTAAACATAAATATAACTGAGACGACTTCCGTCCATACTTTAAGCAGTCAATGATCTTATTTTAGCTTCATACAGAAACTGAGCTATATACCGAATTCCAGCATGATCAATATAAATTAATTTCGGCGTTTGGTAGTGGTAGATAATAACTCACAATAAAATCTAGTACATTTTGTTGTTGCAAAATTGTTCGACATTTTGGGTGTTATTTCCTTGGCAGGGCTTGATTTTATGACAAGCAATAACGGCCAAAATAATGGGTGGAAATTCATAAGCAGTGGAATATGATTGGGAGGACATGCCACCTCCTGCAACTCCCCTGATGCTTGGGGTCTCTGCCATCGATGACACTTTACTCCAATTGGAGTAGATCTACTTCACTTTTTCACAAATTTCAGAAATCTACTCCCTACTCCACTTATTTCTAATTTTCCATTATCTACTCCAATTTCAAATTTGTAATCCATTTCTTTATTTTGTTTAATAAAGAATAATTCACAATTTTCTAAAATGGTTTTTAGGCCATTAATGACAAGTAACTGGTATGAATCCACTTTATGGAGCCACTTTATGGTATATGGAACTGGTAGCCCCAGGTAAAACTATGTATGGCGACTTTGTAGGTAGAAAGCATAATGATCAGATGAATAAGAACTCGGAGCTTCGACAAAATTTGAAACATTGGTAGATCCAATATAGAATAGACATATCTTTTGGGCTCTTAATGTTAAACCAAGAGTACCTTACGAGGACTTGCAGTTTTCAGCCTACAACAAATTTCCGAACTACGACTGCTAAAAGCAGGTATGTAAGATATAATATTGCTCGGTCTTATATATATATAAATTTTCGAGAGATATTCGAACCAGACCACCATTGTCGGGTCTCTTTTCGTCTCCCTACCACTAATATACCTTACCCAGAGAGACTTTCTGGATTTCTCCAGAGTTCTTCCCTGAGTTCGATTCCTAGTGTTAACGCTAGCATCTGTTTATGTGAGATCTGTTTCATCCAATGGGCCTCGACCCAATGTTGTCCCAAGATCCTCATTCTTCTGCCAGCCAAAGCTGGACATTGACACAATATATGTGCCGCTGTCTCAGATTCCTCCAGGCATAGCTTACAAGTATCATCCTCTCTAAGGCCCATCTTCCTTAAATGATACCCGAAATTACCATGACCTGTAGTTAACGCCACCACCCATTTCAATGTTCCTCGACTCATGCTTAGAACCTTTCTCTGAGTGGAGCAGGTCGGCCATTGTATCGCCATTTTAGCTTGTCTACATTGTTCCACGGTTGACCACCTACTCAAGTGTTCTGCCGTGATCCATTTGTTGATCAGCTGTTCTACCATTCCTCTACCAATTGAAGAGAATGGTTCTGGTCCCAGCAACTTTTCAGTTGACCCCTGTTTTGCAAGGGAGTCCGCCTTTTCGTTGCCGTCGATCCCTATGTGTCCTCGTACCCAAGTCAGTGTTACCTGGTTTTTAGACGAACACTTGTTGAGCTTGAGTACACATTCCAGTGCCAGTGATGTTGTGATGGTTGTCTGTCCCATGCATCTAATCACCGCCTGGTTGTCCAGTGCTATTAGGATATTTCTTCCTTCCACCTGACTCTCAAGCAAGTAATCCAACGCATGCAGCAAAGCAATCATCTCAGCCTGGTATACTGAAGTGTGTTTCCCGAGGCTAATGTGACGGGCTAGTTCCAGATCTTCTGAAAAGATTCCGGCCCCCGCTCCGCCATCCATCATGGATCCATCTGTGAAAATCACGATTTCACCATTCCTCTTTTCTGGAAGTAATCCATTCTCAATGCGAGTTTTGTGATTCCTTTCCATAATACGCACCTTTGTTATACCATCCATAGGCATGTTCAGTTCCCTAATCTCATTTTTGACAAGCTCCAGGATCTTCCTATGTCCATAGATGGTACCACTATTGTGCCATTTCCCATCTCGATGCAGACGAAGTGCTGTTAGGGCCGCTGTTTTCTTAATAAATAAGTCTAGCGGTAAAATCCCTAAGATCACTTCCAATGCGCATGTTGGTGTTGTGCGTATTGCACCTGTAATTCCTATACATGCTAAACGCTGGACCCTATCCAGGTGCTTCTTAGCAGTCTTCTGGGAGGCTTTTGCCCACCATACAACCGAAGCGTATGTGATAATGGGTCTAGTAATCATCGTATACATCCAGTATGCTGACCTAGGAGAGAGTCCCCACCTCTGTCCACACACACGTTTGCACTGATGTAGCACCCTTTTTGCCTTCCGTACCTTCTCCTCAACATGGTGATTCCAAGTAAGTCCAGTATCTAGGTATACTCCCAGATACTTAACCTTCTTGGTCGTTGTTAGTTCAGATCCGAAAAGTGTTAAGGGCTGAAATTCCAGATTTTTCCTCTTCCTAGTGAAGATTATTAAATCTGTTTTCTCCGCATTAATAGAGAGTCCTTGTTCCAGACACCACCGCTCAACCACTTTGAGTGCATTCCTCATGATATCCGCTGTGACGTCTATGAATTTGCCTCTTGCCATTATTGCTATGTCGTCGGCATATCCCACTGTGTGAATGCCAGTTGCCTCAAGTCTATCGAGAAGAGAGTCCACAGTGATATTCCATAGTGTAGGTGAAAGAACACCTCCCTGTGGGCAACCTCTGCTGACTCTTCCTCGGAGTTTTGAGGTTCCCGTCTGGATATTTATCGCTCTTGTATTCAACATATTGTCCACCCATCTTACTACTAGTGGGTTAACTCTACGTTTTTCCAAGGCTTGTTTCAGACTTTCAAAGCATATCTTATCGAAGGCACCTTCAACGTCCATTATAGTGGTCATCGCAATACCCCCGGTATTTAGCTCTTCCTCCGCAGCGCGTACTACTTGATGTAGCGCTGTTTCTGTAGACATACCTGCCCTATAGGCATGTTGTCTACTATTCAGAGGATACATCTTAAGCGCCGTACTCTCCATATAGTCCACCACCACCCTTTCCATTGTTTTCAACAGAAAAGATGTTAGGCTGACTGGTCTGAAGGACTTTGCCTCGGTGTAATCCTTTTTTCCCGGTTTTGGAAGGAAGACCACCTTTGCCTCCCTCCATGTAATCGGGATGTAGCCTATTGCTAGGCATGCAACGTATATATTCCTGAGCCTTGGTGCAATTACGTCTACTCCCCATTGCATTAGACCTGGAAATATACCATCTGGTCCCGCGGTTTTGAAGGGTGAAAAAGTTGCTATCGCCCCCTTAACCGCCTCTGGTGTCACGATCCGTTCTGCTTCCGTCCTATCCATCCTGTTCGCTCCTTGTTTCCTTAGAGCCCAGGGCCGATCTGACTTGTAGCTTCCTGGAAAGTGTACTTCCATCAGGACCTCGTTTGTTTGATCCAGATTTTCCACTATCTCTCCCGCTCTATTACGAATGAGTCCGATCTTGGAAACTGGGTCTCTGGAGACAATCTTTTGTAGTCTACTGACTTCAGATGTGCTCCTCATAGTCGAGCAAAAGTCCCTCCATGACTCCCTTTTACGTCGTCGTAGAGTAACATTCAGCTCTTTCTTTTTCGCCTTGTATTCATCCCATGCTTCGGGTTCTCCCCTTCTCATGGCATGATTGAAGGCCTTCCTCACAGCCTTCTTTAGCTTCTCAAGCTCCCGACACCACCAAGGCGTAGGATCCTGTTTTTCCACTAGAGTAGGTGTGCAAGCCACTCGGTACGCCTCTTCAACAGCTGATTGCAAATGCTTTAGCTGTGATTCTACATGCCAAGTATTTTTCGGTATTCCTAATACCATTACATTCAGTTTTTCCTCCAACACTTCATGGTACCTTGTCCTATCCGTGTTCTTCGGAATTCTGATGTATTTCCGATCTCTCTTTCTTTTAGATCCATAACGAACATCAAACGAGATGGCTCTGTGATCCGACAGTGTAGCCTGATCCTTTACCCTCCAATTTGATACCCGTTCAATTATCTTGCTACTGCACAGGGTCACATCAATCACTTCCTTTCGCCTCACATCCACGAAGGTTGGCTCTGTTCCCCTGTTTAAGATAGCTAGATCCTTGCTTGTTACAAATTCGAATAGCGCTTCTCCTCTGTAATTATCGTTGGTGCTGCCCCACACTGTATTATGTGCATTGGCATCACAACCAATTATTAGATCCTCGTTCCTGTTCCTGCATGCATTCACCAAAGACTCTAACTCTCTTGTCGGAGGAGGTTCCGGCGAATCGTACGGCAGGTATGCAGATGCGATGACAAAACTTCCCGCACCTGATCCTACTCGTACTGCTGCTAGGTCTGGGGCACACAGATCCGGCAATTTATATGCCTGAACTCCGTGCCTTACCAGGATACAGGACCTAATTCTATCGCTGGTTTGCTCATAGTGCAATTCAGCTATGCTATGTGGGAGTCCTCTAATCTTTCCTCTAAAAATCCAAGGCTCCTGTATCAGGGCTATGTCAAACGAATCCTCGTCAAAACATTTAGTCATCATCGCTGACGCTGCTTTGCTGTGATGAAGGTTCAATTGAATCACCCTGAGCTTTTCCCGGTACGGGCCCACCTCCCGCCCGACTTGTGTTGATCCCATATCCATGGTCACTATCACTTCGTCGCCCTACCGGGTGGCTTTCCCTGTTGAGTCTTTTCCGATGATCCTTGGAACTTCACGAATGCTACGTCCAACCCGCAAAAGAGTCTCTCTCCTGCTTGTCTAACCAGCTTCGCTTCCTCCCTCGGACACCAGATCGTCAGCTTGGTTCCACCAATTTTGCTGTCCTCATACCTTCCCACATGAGTAACCCTCCATTTAGAAGTGTCCTTCACACAGGAATTCTGACGACCTATTCTGGCAAGGATGACATCTTTGCTCTCGGATTGACCGGGAACGAAGATTATCAACCTTTCCACATCTTTGAGTATGTGAAGCCTGTCTATCTTAAGGTTGATTCCCTCCCATAGGTTGGTCATCTTCCCCACAGTCTCACATAGCCAACACTTGGTTTCTTGGTTACCGCATTTTATTGCGATAATCCCTTCCTCCAAGGTTATCTCCCTAACGCCGATATCACCTGCATTTTTCGGAAGTAGGTCTAGCGCCCCCAGCAGAGCATTTTTAAAGATGCTCAACCGCGAAGCATCTATCCCCCCCTCTTGACCCATGTCGGCAACACCCATGTGGAGATCGTTCGCCGCGGCTTGAGCAAAGGTTTTTACGCCCTTGTCACCTTTGGCTCTCTCACTCCTTGCGTAAGGTTTTGCATCATCTGCTTGCTTCGCCCTCCTTCCCATAGCTTGGTTCAGCTTCCGCTTTACTTTGCTTGGTCCGGGTTGCTCAGCCTTGCTCGATTTCTGCGTTTCGGGTTGACAGATTATCCGTTGTCCATGTTGTCCATCCACATAACCACTGTAGTGTGGCACCTGTAGACTGACCTCGTGTTGAACAGACTGTCCGTCTTCCCTTCCGCCTTCCGTCCCCTTCTTCTCAGTTTCGGGTGGATTCTTGGCCCCGGAACATTTGAACCGTTTCCTAGATCCACTCTCTTCTGGAGAGGTTTCGGTCGACGTCATATTGGCAACCATGTCAGCCAACTCATCGACTGACTTTCTCATGCCTTCTGCCGAGATAGATTTGGCCAAGGCCAATTCTTTTCTCCTTCTTGCCCTCTTCATCCTTTGCCTCAGTTTTTTTCGCAACTTCCGCTCGGAGTCGAGGTTTCCTTCCTCTTCCAATTCGGTTTCAGCAGTTTCGGCTAACCCCTCAGCGCATTTCTGCACCGCGGTGTCCACCTCCACTGACGATTGGCCAGCTAACTCTTTTGGTTTCCCATCAGAGTCCATTGACCCCTCGAGCTTCGTCGGGTTCAATCCAGCGCCTTCCATCGCCTTCTCGACCCCTTCGAAACCTTCCACCTCGTTTTCCGAAGACGTTGTTTTTTGTTTTGTTTCGTTTTTGTACATGTGATTCCCACGAGTAGGGGAGAATTATACGGACCGGATAGGCAGAGATCCCCAATACCTATCCTACTCGACTACATTACAACAGAGGATTGAGCTGCCCCTGAGGAGTCTCCACTAGCGGTTCAATTACCCCTGAACCCTGTGATCCAGTAGTTTTACCTACCTAACCACAGCTCCCTCAGCGTGGTGACCAGCCACCTTGGAGTTAAGGGTTGATCGATTGATCGGATTGGATCTTAGTTTTTCAATTCACGTTCAGCTCTACCAGAGGAGTTTGGCCACTACCCTGGTCTAGCATCCGGCTCCTCTACTTAAGCCGCCCCACCCCGACAAGGTGCCCAATCTTCGGTTAAAGGTAGATGAACTTACCGGCGGTTGCTCGGTCTTAACAGAAGACATATCAGCGCCACAATAGGTGTCATTACGGGGCACTGTCTTATGGGCAAGCATTCAACAATGCTTGACGTATTCTCAAACGATTTTTCTAGATTTTCTGAACTTGTCCGGCTCTCTCCCGAAAACGGAAACTCCATTTGCGAGCTTTGTATTACAATGATCTAAACGATTTAACAAGTCTAGATATTAGTAATCTCCTATGCTTCATTAGAAGCTCAAACTGGTTCAACGAGTAGGACGAAACTTCTTCTAGATTCATATGGTATCAGAAGACGGGACCTAACCTGACCATGTATGAAATTAGTTTTAGTTATAGTTTAGAATAGTTTGGGGACTTGGTCATGTCCTATCATTATACTCGCAAAATGCAAACATTTAGACGTTCTACCTTGAAAAAGGTATGCACATTGACGCTTTCTGAAAATCTACTCCCGTTTTTTCCTATCTACTCCACTTTTTTAGGCAATTCTACTCCTGAAAATTTTTCAGAAGTGGCATCGCTGGTCTCTGCTGGATTTTGAGAAATATCAATAACGAAACGATTGTTCTTGGTCGTGGTTCCGCTTTCGCTCACTGCACCGCACATTCACTTGAACCAATACTAAGTGTAATTTTTTTTCTGAATAAACTAAACGAAAGAAAGATATCCGATGAATATTTGTGTACCTATTTAATCAACAGCGCCAATGTTTTGATAAGGAGATAGCCAGATGAAATGAAACTTACCTGAAATTATCTCTTTTCAAATTACTCAGTTTAGTTACTATATGCATGGCTATTCGGTCTAAGTAATTAAAACCAGTTCGCCGGTGGAATATCTGGGATAATGTACGTTAACCATATTTCCCTCAAAGATTATTTCAACCTCAAAAGGCACCACCATGGCTAATCTCATTTATAAGACAGTTTTATTCCAGTTTTATTCGTGTTGTTAAATTTACGGTGAAAATAAAGTCTCTGAGACTTTTGAATTTTAAATGAGTGGCAAGAGGCGTGACTCAATCTTCAAAAAGTCCTTAAGATTTAAATCATTAAATTGTTTTGGGCATGTACAGAGATACTCTTACAATAGAGACTGTAATAATATTTTTAATATCTTGAATTTATTACTCCTAGCTCATCAAATAAAATATTTAGAAAAGGCACGAGGTTTCCTTAATCATAATTTTGGACGAATTGGCATCAGATTCCTTTTGTGGTCCTTGTGTGATTATTTGGTGTGCTCTTAATTTTTATGGTTAGTAAATGTAAAGATTATTTCTTTAAGTAGAAATTTTATTTTGAATAATTTAAAATGTGATAAGTACAAGGCTGTTAGTTAACAGAGGCAAAGATTTTCTTTTTAATTTTCAACTGTGTGCCAATACATGTCTACTACTTTATGGAGCCTAGAATGTAATCTTTGGGACTAAAATCCAGGCTTTGATAACTGCGAAGTCAGATTTGTTAAACAAATGAGTTAAATGAGAGTAATGTTTTTGAATACGTTGGAGTCAAAAGGACAATCCTTTTAAGTGCCTTGGTTTCATTTTTCTGCAATAATAATTTGAAAGTGTGTGAGGAGTAACATCATCTAAAGCCCTCGCACTTACCAATGGCCTTGAGCCTTTAGCTATTTTAATGTTGCGCCTAAGACACAATTTTTGATGAAGTCATTGCTGTGATCAATGGTTTAGTTTAAAAATTAAGCTAGCACATAAGTTAGTACTACAGTGATTGACTTCATAATAAATATTGGAGAATTGTTGAACACTTTTAACATAGATTTATTGATAGTAAACGTATCGTGACCACGCGTTCCTTGGATTAACATCTTTATACGGCAATAAACTTAAGTGCAAGCGACCTCAAATCGCGCGCGTACATTCGATTGACGGGGGGCAATGGCTAAATGCTTAGGATACTGGACTAATGAGCGAAGTATCTTAGGTTCGATCCCCGGAAAGCACAAATTAAATCTTAAGATATTGCCACTGCGCTACCTTTCGCGAATGTCTGACAAAATATCTGAGACAACTCAGCCCTACGGATTCACCATATACATAATTATAGGTCCCTTCCATTCGCCTGAAACAAATTAAGTTGGTTGCGAAAAGCTAGGGCTATACGGTTCTGCTGCACCAACTGTTTATTTATAATAATATTTACAAGATAAGAGGTTCACTTTAACAACCGTTCAATTCCCAAATGAGCGTAGCCGATGGAACTCTCTTGTAAAAGAGTAAATTTTGGAAGCTTCCTTCAGCTTGCAATCTTTGTATATTCCGAATACTGGGAGAGTGCATTAGCGGTTTAATGATATGGTGGCAGCCATGTTCCATCGTCATCTTTACTAAAGTCAATTAGCTTAAAAATGTTTCCAAGTAGGCTATGTTCTCCAGCTATGCTGCCAAAAAAGGTCTTCCTCTTCTATTATAGGCGAAAAATCACCAATGATGATTGAAACCTCTGCTGTAATATGTTTTGTTGAAGAACTCGTATGGAAACAGTCTTTTTATTCCTCTCGGCGAATGGCCGCATAGGTACCTAGACCTACTAGTTTTAATGCGGGATTGTCGAAAGATTCTCTGCTCACCCATGTGTCGAAACCCTAATACCAATTGCCTACGATTGGCGCTAATGACAGACAAACAGACGGACATGGCTAAATCAATTCAAAATTTGATCCTGATTCCTAATATGTTATGTAATGGTAAAGTGAATATACCGTCCTGGGGAGGGTATAAAAAAAGATTAAAATTAATTGAAAAGAAAACTTCGTACGTATTTTTATTTACATTTATGTATTTACATTTTTCTCATAAAAATAGGCAAGAGGTGAAGCCACGAAATCAACCTAATTCAGGTACTAATGACGTTAGGCTGCCAATTTTGAGGGTCCAGCTAATACCGAATACTAACTAAAACTCAAATTCATCAAATTCAAATCCAGCTTAGTATTTCGTGAATAAATGACTTGATACCTATTTGAGTATCAACTTTTAGTCTAATACAGGTACTAGTGCTAGAACTCTATGAAGAAATCGGCCGTAAGATACTAGAACCAAGCAATGTCTTCCTCGTTTTTGGATACCAACAGAAAAGGGCGGACAAAGCTATTATGGAGTCATTCCAATTTTTTTAAGTATATTCAGGATTGTTTATTGTCTCTTTTTCGTTCAGATCTTTGCTTTACTTTACTTTACACCATTTTTGGGGGTCAACATGTCCGCCTTGGATTTCTCTAAGTATTGCACCGGCAGAAGTTCTCAACCTATGGCAATGAATTTGGACCTTTTAAGTAGAGCTATAGCCAACAACTTTAAGTGGGAAATACAACATCTGCTCCATGGATAAGTTGCCGTATCTACAGCTTCCGACTATAGATAGGTAATCTAGGAGATACACTTTCCAGAAGAATGTCGCCAGGATTTTGTTTCAACAATCCACTTTCCAATTGCAAGACTTACAATTTATGTCGCTGTATTATGTTCGCTCTGCTCTGGTGTCATTGTAAATGCATTCTGTCTGTTGTCAATCGCTTGTTTAGTACTTTTATTTACTATGGATGGGTCTTGAGTACCATAATCATCAGTCATTCATAAGCATAACATGTGCTTATGATGATATTCACAAACATGTTACGTAGTCAGTTGTACGCGTATTTTAGTTTACGCAATTTTTAAATAGTGCACAAAATAAAAATATTAAATTTATTCACTCTCTTATAAATTTTCTGTGGATAGTAGTTCGATATCTCCTGAATGTCTGACAAATCGGAGAGTATGACTGTCCTGAAAAAGCTTATCAATTCAGACGTTCGGACTCGGCATAAAATTGTAGGTCATTTCCATTCGTCCCAAAGAAACTGACACAAACGAATGGTTGCGAGAAGCTAGGTCTAGGGTGTCTACCGCCAGTTGCGCCACCTATTTTTATTTTTTTTTAGTAGTTCGATAATTTAAAAATAAAAAAATCAGCCCTTGTTATCGAACATCAGGTGGATACCAACAAATTTTACATTAAAAGAATACTTTCTCGGAATCAGAGATATCCTCACTTGACATCAAGACAATACAATACAGTGTTAACCTTAACAAAAATTATCTATCACAAGAATGTCGAAAAAAAGTTAATTAACCGGCTTTTATTGGCAATAAACTCAACGCTTCTTTTATTCTCCATTTGCTGCCTTGAGGTTTGAAAGATTTATTATGTATGAACATTACTAAGGGTGCAATAAATGAAAGGAAATTACAAACATATTATTTTTCCACCCATCGATGTGTATTTTAAGGTAATATACACAATACACACTACACAGTTTTGAAACACAATAATGTACTACCCACAAGGATTCAAAGAAAGAACAGTTGAAGTTGATCATTGAGATCATCAAGATTGTATTACTTTTATTGTTGAAGTTTTCCAAAGAAATACCAGAGAAGTTAAATTCGATTAAGCTCACCGGCAATTTATAAAGGTGGTGGGTTGGCTTTTATAATACTAAAGTTACACTTTCGTGAATACAAAGTTAAAAATAATTTCCTCACAATCAAGACAGGTACAGTATGCTTACTGCATTTTTATTGAAATTGTACCTTTTTGGAATTTGTTGAAAGTTTCCTCATTGAGGAGAGTAATTGAAACAGTTTTATTTTGTTGTTTATAATTGGAAGGGTATCTGCAGGAAACCGATGCAGGTGGATATATGGATAAACTTAAAAGAAAAACATTAATGTATAGAATTTCCAAGTTGTATATTCCATGAAAGTTCTTAAGTTATTCAGTTACAAGGGCAAAACTTGGTCATTAAGTTAATATATGTACTTTGTTAGCAGTTCGTAAGTTATTTTTCTGCAATGCGTATTTATTTATTGTACTTCGTACAGTAAATTGTTATTTTTATTGAATTCGTTTATTTTTAAGTTGAATAAGCAATAATTTTCTTAAGCCTGGTAAGTATGTAGGTGTAAAAACAGCCTAACTGCACCAAACAATTCTTCCCAAAATGTTCCTCCAGAAAATCATATTTTCTGATAAATCTTGAAAAAAATAACCTGAGAATCCTGACGCCAATTGGGGTTTCACTGAACCCTACTCGTGGGTATCGAGTATCAGAGCTAGTACCTACCTGGTCTAGTTAGTACTCATGTGAAGAACTCGGCTGTTAGGGTATTGCTGACCAGCTGTACCTACATATGTGAGGACCTCTCATCTATGTGATGAATGAAGATACGCCATGAGCCTGCATCCTTGCGAAGACTTAATGTTTGACCAAATATGTTTCTACTGTCTTGTACTTAGCCTTGAAGTGGGGCTGAGAAATTTCTGGCTGACTTTGTATTATCTGCGTTACAACTTCTCATCCTGCGACTCTAATGGGGAAAATGATTGCTAACTTATATTGCCTCAGTACAATTTTGTGGGAACCGAGCAGAGTCTGGGAATGTCGGTCGCCCGCATTCATTTTAGGAACCACTCGGGTATTTGATTTAAATCAAAATTGCATGCGACCAGTTTTCAAATCAAATTTCCAGTTCAAATAATGACATCATAAATACTTACTCATGTAATTAAAAGCCTAAATTAAAATTCAACCAGATTTAAGCACTTGACTTTGAATTTTACCTACAGAAACACCTAATTGTCAATTAAATAGGCCAAAGATTTTTAAAATTAAGTGAAGTAGAACTAAGTGGTTTCAAATCTGCAAGTAGCAACACAGCCCAAAGCAACAAACAATGGTTTCTCTAAATTATGGATCGTTGGGCATCCTAGTACCTGCAAAATGAAGTCAAGTTATAGGTATAAAACAATTCAAACTTCAATTTTCCGCATGACCGAAAATACAGCAAGCCTCAGGATATTTCAGTATGAGATTGCTAATCTAATTCTCCTTCTAACCCAAAAATGGTAATTACTTGTTTACCAATAGGCTTGATGTCAATCATTGATATTTTTTGATATTTTCATATTTGATATTTATTTTTAATTTTGACAAACATTTACAAAGATTACAATGTGTATCTATAATGACGTAAATGTGATCATGATAATTCATATAAGTATATATTTATTTATTATTACAATTATGCTTTATTTAATAAAATTAAATTTAAATTGACTAGTCAAATTATTACAAAGAAAAGATAAAATAAATAAAAGAAGAAAGAAAATGAATGAAAAACAACATTTAACAAAAAGATAAATAAATTAATTAAAAGATAAAAAATTGTAATTGAAAAGCCCTAACACCTATTATAATTGCCAGCCAAGTATAAGAACAGAGAAACAGTAAAATTATCACTAAAACAGAGTCTTCTTATGCCAAGAGGAAGAGAGTTCCATAAGCGAATGGCGTAAACACAAAATTGTCTTTCGGTTGTGATTGTGGTAGCTCGCGGTGGAATTATCGTAAGAGTACGAGATGAATTAGTTAGTTTCTGATATAGATATTCTGGATTCCGTGACATTATGATTTTATGTAGGTATTTGATCGCACAATAGTCCATGTATTTATCCAGTGGTAGACCCAGAATCCTACTTTTATATGCGGTTATGTGATCTTGGCGGTTTAGACCGTACACATAACGAGTAACATTATTAAAGGCGACATTCAGGTTTCTTCAAGATTCGGCATTACAGTACATTGTCACTTCGGATCCAAATGACAAAATTGGAACAATAAGGGATTTAACTAACATTAATCTAGTTTTTACAGGGGTATAGTACTGTAACATATACAGATTAAGTAGACATCCATACATTTTTCCTACAACTATACGAACATGAAGATCCCATCTTAAATTTGTATCAAACCAAATGCCAAGATTTTTGGCCCTATCAACGAACTCTATCCGTTCAGTTCCTAGATAAATATTAGTCCTATTCTACAACTAAAATACATCTGAACATCGTCCGCATACATATGAACAGAAGAAAATAGAATACTTTCGGGGAGATCATTTATAAACATTGAGAATAACAGCGGACCCAAAATAGATCCTTGTGGGACACCAGTAAATGTACATTTAAAATTCGACATGGAATTGCCGGCCACAATTGCCTGTTTTCTATCGGATAAGTAGGAGTTTATTAATTCAGCTGCTGAAGACGAAAAATGAAATTGTATCAATAGTTTTGTTACAAGTTTTGAATGATTTACCGTATCAAAAGCTTTGGAAAAATCTAGAAGCACTAACAGCGAGATATGGTATTTTTGCAACGAGATTCTTAAATCATCCGTTACCTTTATCAGCGCAGAAGTACAGCTGTGCTGTTTTCGAAAACCTGATTGGTATTGGCAAAGTAAGGCATTGCGGTGCAGATGAGAAGATATTTGTTTATGAATAATTTTCTCAAACACTTTGGACAGAAACGGTAAAATTGAGATCGGACGAAATTCAGGTGGTGTTTGTGAAGTTCCTTTTGTCTTTAGAAGTGGTATTATTTTAGCGATTTTCCAAGCGCTAGGAACGCTGGAAGTCATTAAAACAGTATTAAATATGTGTATTAATAAATAAGGGATGAATTTCATCAAGACCTGCGGATTTAGAACTCATACTCAATACTGCCTCAACAACGTCTGCTTGGTTCACCCTGTAAAATTCAAAACCAGCATTAGTTCTAGTTAACGTATTAGTAGGGGACACGTTATCTGGTATAGTCATAGGACTCTGTACAAATTTGTTGTTGAGGCTATTTACATCTGAATACGATCTATTGTTCCCTGAAGCTGAGGTATTTCGGCATTTTTTTGTGTTGTTTCTCCCATTTTAAAAGATTGCAGACTTTCAAGTTCGTCGACTCTAATTGTCAGCGCGGATATTGTGTTGGTGATGTCTTCTATATGGCTATTGAAGTCGAAAACAAATTTGTCTAGCTTGTCAGATAGATTTTTGTTTACATCTATAATAAGTGATTTTAGCTCAGATGTGCAATCACTTATGCGTTTATTTAGACATTTATACATTTTCTCTTCTTTGGCCGATAACAAGATAGAAGGTGATGATTGATGTGTGGTTTTTGGTCTCAAGTTACGAGGCGATCTTTCAGCGGACATTTTTGTTTTGTTTTTGGCCGGAGGCACTTACACCGAATTATAAAAATAAGATTTTAAGTGAAAGCAAAGTGATTTGACTTAAGATTTGTAGTTTAAAAGTAACACGCTAACTTATCGTAGCTTTAAATCACTTTTTTAATATTTAGATTGGTTATTTTAAGGAAATTACTTGAACTAATGTTGCAACAAATTTTGACGTTAGTCACTATTCACCATTTTCTTTCTTCGATGAGGTCACAATCATTGGTCCGGGAAGAAGATGGTTTGCACAACCACATTTGATTGATGAAGCTTGAGAAATTGGGCTGAGTGTTGAAGAATTATTTAAAAATGCAGAAGGTTTTCCAGTTAATTTTTGACAAAGAGTACTTTTAGACTGGTTTCATTACTTTCAATGTGCGGATTTATTCAATTTAATAATCCAAATGCAAGGTTTGTCAAGCCTAAAGACTTTAAAAACAGAAAATAGTCTTACATAATTTGATATGACTCGAACTAGGTGACCGAATTTTTTTAAAAACTTTTCGGAGGATTCGATTTAATAAAATATCCCTTCAAGTACCCCCATAGATTAAGGGTTTCTAGGAAGAGATAGGTCAAATTAGGGTATGGTGGGAAGCAGTCGATGTCACCACAATTTCTCATTATAAGACAGGAAAATTTGCATCGTAGCACGAGCTGTGTGTGATTTGGCACTATCTTTTTAGAACTATACAAGACAGTTTATCACATCCCGTACGTTTTCCAACATATCCCAATAACCAGTTACCTGTAGCTGTTCCAGCATTGGCTTTACTTACTTTAGGTGGCGATACAGTTCGGGGAGGACCTTGGCCTCAACCAACAAGCGTCTCGAGCCAGCTGTCTCCAGTCAAATCCTTTGTTTACATCGAAGGTCTTGGTGAGTCATTTACCAACCATGATAAATAGCCATCTTTATCCTGCACAAGTGGACGACTTTGGAAGGGGCTGTCTCCTTTTTTGAGAATCGGGCATACAATACTGAGGTTCTATTAATCGGTCACACTTTCCTCCTGCCGCATATTTTACAAATGAGTTGGTACATGTTCTTAACCAACGCATGGCCTGCCGTTTTGAACAGCTCGATGGCTGGGTCATCTGCTTCAGTGTCTTTATTGGACTTAAGCTTAGATATGGCTATCTCCAGTTCGTCGGCAGGGGGAAATGTTGATCTTCATCTTCCAGGTTGAATGGCTTATGGCTTTAGAATATTCAAAGACATCTGAGCCAATGATGCCACTGAACCAAATAGCGCACCATAAATTAACTCTGTGCGATTGCCTAAATTCTGAATTGATTATTCACTTATTGAACCTTCTTATAAAGCTTCCTCCGGAGATACGAATGGAAGACTAGGTTGTATCCTTAAAAAAAATTCCAAAGTCAGCTGGCATAATGGATGGTATTTACCAATCAAACGAGATGAAAATCCTAGAGCAATCATTGAAATTGGCTCCAATAGAATGTAAAACTTAACCAGAGTCGTATTGGATAGGCATAGGCTAAGGAAAGCATTACATTTCACAACAAGTTCAAATTTGGTTTCGCATATAATGAATGTATTACTCATGCACTCATTCAGTTGTGATGGAAAGGAAAATTGTTTATTACTATTCCTCGTAAGATCCAGAGGGAATTCATCATAATCGATTCTGAATTAAGTTTTAAGGCTCGATGAAAATGCATGCAAAGAATGAATAGAAAAAAAATATGTATTATGAATGTTATCTAAAACAGTTCGTCCTTCAGTAAATATTCACTTCATTGAATTGATAGATATTCGTTGCCGTTACCCTTTACAAAAATTCCTTACTTCTTCCAACCTATACTCTTGGATAAGGTTAGAAGTAACATATTTACTGGGATACAATACAATCTACGTTGCCATACAATTGAGCACAGAAGGAAAAGTTTACTGACGTTTGTATTATCCAAAAGCACCTCCCACTTGAGAGCATTCGCTATTATGGTATTGTAGGACGAAGTTCTTTCATTTCATATATGCATAGGAATAGCTTCAATAAATTTGTCATGCAAATTGTATGTTGTAAACAAAGGGAAAGAAATATACATTTTCATGGTATATAAGAAAATTCAAGTGTTATTTAGCAAACAAACCATTTTGAAAATGCAATAACATCAGCAAATAAGTACACACAAAATTACAACAATAAATTACAAAGCTTACTCAAATGAAACAAACAAATGGAATAAATTGGGTGCCAAAAAAATTGGTTTGCAAATATTTATGTGCATTTATGTGAATTGTATCCTTAAATTGCAAACAGCATGAATTAAAATATCTACCTATGTAGAGTGGATTGATTGAACCAACCCAGCTATTTTTTTGTAAAATTTTCAAGACCCTCGACTTCTGGATAATAATTATGTGCACATACTTATATATTTTTGGAGGTTAGATGCGATTTTGAAAATAACTATCTGACATTGGCACTGCGATTATTGAGTTTACATTTCTTCCGATTTTCCTTCTACAAAGCTTCTTAAATTTATAAGCTTTTTAGGAAGGACTTGGGTACTGAGTGGGGAAGCGAGGAGTAACAACGATTCTCGCTTGTTTGGGATTGACCCTGACAATTTCTGTTGGGAAATTATGTCGAATTTCAGTCTCTGAATTATTGTTTTGAGAGAATTACATTAACAACAACTCGTAGACACAGTCACTTTGGTAGGAATGATAGCTATTTCGAACTACACCACTAATTCATCATCAGACTCCTTTAAGTGATTGTTTTGAATAGTTTTGAATTCTGACAGTCAATTCTCCGTATATATCCACTTGGGAAGACATTTCTGTTTTCCCCTGTCAGGAAGTGAACTTGCACCTCGATTTTCTCAATTGACCAAGTGACTACCACTTGCGCTAATTGAGCGACGAATACAAGCCCGCCAACTGGTGATTAGAACGGAGGAGAAGACTTTGGGTACTTTGATTTTATTAGCCCTATTGAAATAGTATTGCGACGTTAAGTTGTCAATGAAGTGTTGATCGATTTTGAACGAGGATAAATTAGCAATAGTCGGTTGACAAATCGGTATTGTGAATGTCAGTCGTGAACAATTTTTTTGGTATCTGTCAATTTTGCAATCAATCGGAATATTGGTGTTATTAAGGACGACTCTTAAAGAGAAATGTAAGTAAATATTTTTAAAATTGTTTAAGATCAACTTTTTTAACAGTTTATCTGCCTCTGCAGAGACTTCTTCTTCCGTTAAACCCATTTTCTTCTTATGGTAACGCAGAGTGTTTTGCTTCGTTATGATACCTACGAGGGTGGATAGGAATTTCCTACCCTTCCGCATTATCTTCTCGGTTTTGGTTTCGTCGAAGGATGGCCATATCATTCTTGTGGTATTACAAGTATTTAAGGTGGCCCATCTAGCGTTCGCCTCTCTTGTGGTTTTTCACCCTGCTTCAAACTTGAGTGTGTAATGCGGGATGTTCACAGAACAGAGGGATCAGCTTCTGAAACAGCTGTCGAACCTTGTCTTGCTAATTCGTCTTCTTTCTCATTGTCTGGAATGTATTCGTGTCCCGGAATCCAGCAGAGCGATACCTTGTCCTGTGTACCAAGAGCCTTAGTTCTTCGCGACAGCACTTCACAAACATCAATTTTATTTCTGGTGCAGTTATGGCTTTTAGTGCTGCCTGGCTGTCGATAAAGAAGGTAATACCTGCAGGTAGTATTGTCCTTACCACAGACTCACGGGCTGCTGTTGTCACTACCAGGACCTCTGCTTGGTCGGGGAGGCGTATCGATTTTGATATACCCAGCGATTCAGAGAAGACACCAGTGTCTATTTTACATCCGTCTGTAAATACGGCTATGGTTTGTGTGTATAGGTGCGAGTCTCTCCATTCTTCCCTGCTGGGATAGGCGCTAGAGAAGGGTCTTGTAAACTCTATGTAAGGCGTGATGTAGTCCGTGACAGGTACACGGCCAAAATATTTCTGTATGATTATCAAATGACCCGTTTCGTTCAATTTCCAGTTTACTGATTGTCTGATTCTCATTGCACTAATTGCGGCCGATAGTTGTATATGAATGTCTATCGGAAGCAGGTTGACGACAGCCACAAGTCCAGCGGTTGGAGTTGTCCTCATCGCACTGGTGGTCCCAATGCATGCTAGTTTTTAAACCTTCGTTAACGCTTTTAGGTAAGTGGCTTTATTGGTTACCGGCCACTATAGCCGTGTACATCCGAACTTGATTTTGTCCCCAGGTTTTCCAGAAAATTCTACTCCAGGAATAAAAGGCTATTGTGGCTTTTTTGATTCTTTCATTGGTGTTCAATTTCCAGTTTAGTTTTTTTTGTCTAGTATAAGTCCCCAGGTACTTTGCGCTATCAGAGATTCTGAGGGGTGTGCTCGCCAACAGAAGGTGTAGTAAACTGTGGTATTTTGCTTTTATTTGTGAAAATTACCAGCTCAGTTTTCTGGGGATTGACTGTTAGACCGCAGTTCCTGGTCCAGGTGTCAAGGTTTTTTTAGGATGCTTTCAATTTGCTCCTCCGTTATTCTAATGTCATTGTTCTTAAGCTTAGTGAGCGCTACATTAAGAACAATGAGCCACAATAGTGGGGAGATTACCCTGCCCTGAGGGGTTCCTCTGAAGGCATAAGCTTCTAGCGTAGAGCCCCCAAGTTCGGCTATAATGTGTCGATCTTCGCATGCTGATTATCCATTTGACAATAGTACTGTCAATGTTTAACATTGTTAAATGCTCCTTCAATGTCTAAGTATGCCGCTAGAGTATACTCTTTATCTTTTAAAGTTTTCTCTATTGTGCCGACAACACCATGTAGCGCGGTCTCCACACTTATTCCCTTTGTGTAGGAGTGTTGGGCCGGGAATAGAACTTCCGGGCATAGCCTTCTACAAATGTGTATGTTAATCAGCTTGTCTAACGTTTTCAGGATGAAGGAGGTGAGGCTTATTGGCCTGAAGTCTTTTGCATTGGTGTGACTTGGTTTGCCAGCCTTTGGTATACAAATTATGTACCTTCATATCTGGTATATATGTTTTTGGTATATACCCCAGTATGATGCAACTAGTGTACAGCTCTTTTAGTACCGAAATTATGGTGCTGGTAGTTCTCTGCAACATGAGAGGAATGATTCCATCGAGCCCTGGTGATTTGAAGGGGGAGAATGTTCGGATAGCCCAATCTATTATGTCCTCTGTGACCAAATCTGCAGGGAGGCTCGTTTCCATCTGTTCTTATCTCTAGTCTATACACCGCACATTTTAAATTTTATCTTTTAATTCGCCTATGTTTTCCGTCGTTATTTTCCCATTTTTACTCCAGTTAAAAAATCTTCTAATTATGCAAAATATAAGTTATCTTTGGTAAGCTTTGATAAACTGTTCCATTAGTGTCAAATTTAAACTAAATCCGTAAATATGCGGTAACCCCATAAGGAAATTAATGGTCTGAACTAAATAAAGAAAACCCTTTGCATTTGCACCAGACTGACAATTTAAGGTAGAGACGTATTTTCCTTCCTATAACGATTAATAAAAGAACGACATGTCAACTACAGTGGTTTATGCGGAGTCAGTTTGTCCAAAGTTAACTACCTTCTTCAGATAGGTACAGTGGTTTAATGACATAACAGATTTAAAAAAAAAAAAAAATTCAACAGAATTTGCAATTCTAAGTATTTCTACCCACAATGAGATACCTACGATACCGTTGTCATGATACGTATTTACTGTTGGAATTCTGAGAAGATATGAATGGAATAAAATTGTACATATTTAAAAGAGATTCGGTGAACGGCACGTGCAGTATAAACGTGTTTTGTTTGATAAACGTTTTTTAATTTCATCATTGTTTAACTTAGAATACTAAATATCAAATTTATAACGAACAAAAGCAAATACAAATTTGGCAAGGTAGAGAATTATCTACGTGCAAAGTTTCCAGGGGATCATATTCTGGACTTTAATCAAAGTTATCGAAATGGAAATAATTGCTTTATACCTACTCCTTACAGATTTTAGTGCATTAAGAAAATAAAATAAAACATTTAAGAAAGTACATCAAAACATCTGTGTATAAAGTTTTGGTTATCATATAAATTATTTCTTTGGCCAGTAGATAGTTATCAGGATCAGGAAACCAAAGGAACGTCAAAATGAGCAATGGTGGTTATCTACCTAGGGTGAAGAGCTATGTAATTTTAAAATATTATCTCTCTGGATAGTGTGTTGAAATACTGAGAAAGCTCCACCTCATGTGGCTTTTCTGCTACCCCAATCCTCGCATCCATGAGTATAACTCATCCAAGTGAAAGCTGAGCTAAATCTTAGGTATTTGGGTTTATGAATGCCAGCTCTGCGACTATTGAAAAGGGACTCGTAGAGTCATTTTTGATCAAGCCTGAGGTGTGTTTTGAAAGTCAGTATGATTCTGAAAATAGTTTCGCGTGATCAGTTTCAAAAATCTGACCTGGTCCTGTTCAAACAGGAAAATGGCCAAGTCTAGGGAAAAATAAACGGGATCCTGAATTTGCTCTATAGCACAAAAGCTACAAGTCAGATTCTGTCATCGATTGAAAGTGAGGAAAATAGCTTGAATAGGGCAAAAGCTGAGAAATAGTTACTCTGAACAGATTTAACCTTGAAATTTGGTAATACCTGTTGGAAGTATTTTACAAAAGTGGATAGGACTGAACAAAGGAGCGTGGCATATCCCAATTATTATTTTATTATTTGTAACACTGTATCTTCACGTTCTTTAGTACTAAAAAAACGTATTCCTTTTTGTTAGACGCAACAACGCGACGTCGGGTAGATACCTACTAGTTCACCACAATTGGTTAAATTTTTTAACATCCCATTCTCAGGGTAACCACAACTGTGCTCGAACTTTGGTAATATTTTGTAATAATTTCTAAAAAATAAAAATAAAATATATTCCTAATTTCAGGTATGGGTATGAGTATTACCTACAGTCTAGCGGGGAATGCGGGAAATATTAAAAAGCAATGAAGAACAATAAACGAAAGTTTGAATCGAAATAAATATCATCACAGGATAGTGCTTTACAGCAGGATATCACTTCTACAGAAAGTTTTTTTCTGCCTTTAAAATCCACAAGTAAATTTGTTCCCTTAAATCAACCAGTTTCTCTTTCCATGAGTCTTTTTCATGTAAAATTCTCATAAATATATAATTTTTGTTTGCGGATGTCCTATTGGAAAGGGTATCTTTCCCGACTCGCTGAAAATACCCAAAGTAGTTCCGTCATAAACAAAAGGACATGATTTGAATGTAAATAATTATAGACTAACTAGCGTAGCCCGTGCACACTTCGTAGTGCAAAATAGTTAAATAGATAAACTGTTTTTATTGTAATGCACTGTGGTAAACAACATTTTTTGTTTTTCCAGAAATCGTTTTGCATATACAATATTCTTGACTTTGAGGGCAAAGCATTATTCATATCAATGTTACAAATTTTAAAAACATTGTCTTCCAAATTCCAATTCCAAGACTGTCGAAGAAGCTGTACCCGCCCAGCTTTGCCCGTGCCCAGGAATTGTATTGTTTAGGGTAATAATGTTCTTTCGTAAAATGGGAGATGTGAGAATAAATCGAATTGCTGGAATTTTCTTTATGCTTAAATCTGAAATACAGCAATACGAACAAAACAAAAAAAGAATAATTAAAATCGTCCCAGCGGCTATCGAGTTTCACCCCATAGAGCCATAGAAGATGTTTTTTGTATAGGAGGTATAAGATTTTGAATGCAATTTTTGTATAAACGGCGCCACGCCCCTTTGTCCCATTTTGACCAATCTTTACATGAGTACCTACTCCACGGCCAATACTAAGATTATCTGTTAGTTTGAGCTCAATCGATTAAGTGGTTTTCGAGATATACGATTTTGAATGTTTTTTTTTGTATGGGCGGTGCCACGCCCCTTTGTTAAATTTTGACCAAACTTCACAGAAACTATATATGGACCGATACCAAAGATACGTGACAGTTTGGTTAAAACGGTAAATGAGTTAAGGCGTGAATCGACGACAAACATCTTAAGGCCAGATTTCTCTTTTGTCCTTGTGATCCAAGATTTATTGGAAAGGTATGAAAATAAGAATTATTTCATTTACTAATAGATCAAGGATCCTTTCGTAAGACTCAGTTTGGATTTAGAAATCAAAATGAACGGACAGAGTATGGGTTATTTGCATTTGAAATATTTACAGTAGATGCTCGGTATAGTGAACCTCTGTACAGTGAATTATACAATACATTCAGCCGTATACTACTTAAATAGTGAACTATGAAAATCTCGTTATAGTGAAGTCAGATTTTTTAAATTTTAAATTTAAATTTAAAGGATACTGTGTATGTATGTGTATGAAGGTGACAACTTATTTTTAATTATTGACAAAAATTGTATTGATCTTTGTGTTCCAAAAAAAAAAATACCTTTTGTTAAGAAATGAAATGCAAAAATAATGAATTATTGATCTACTCTTGAAATTAATTTACTGAACTACATACATAATTTGAATTTATAATTTGCATGAAACATTTGTAAACATTCCCTATGGTTCTTTCGATGTTGCTTTTGCCAAATTATTTAGTTGCACTTTTTTTGATACCTAACCGCTAACGCACGTTATATTTGCCATGTAATTAGCTAACATACATAAACCCGTACGCCAATATGCACCGATGACTGGAAAATTTAAGAATATGAGCGAAAAGGAGAAGGTGATAACGCGAAACGGTTCAAATTGGCAAAGAGGCTGAGGCATCGCGCGGTTACCAAGATTAGAATCGGTCTCTTTTCATAGCAACCACCAACGAAGCAACATCTGAGCTTCCAAAGAACCATTGACTTGACAATAATTAGTTTGATTTGATTTTCAATGTTTTTTTTTGTTATTTTAGTGTTTTGAAATAAACTTATATGTTTTTTGTTGTTTTTTTAGTTTACACTGTTGAATTATTAATAAAAAAAAAATATTTATATCAAATTAAGCTTAAATTAACATTTAAGAACTTCCGCTCGAAATACTGAACAATTTCGATATATTGAAAAGGCTGGTTTTTATTAGTTCCCTAAATTTAAGCATAATTTATGGTTGACCAAACAGTTCAAAGATAGGGTTAGGAGTTCATTTAATAGGTAATTGATTTTGTTGCTACTTAACAAACTCCAAACAAAAAAACAAAAATGGGTACTCCCCAAGGCTCCGTCTTAGGTTCCATTTTATTTTTTTGATTTTCGTTGACTCTTTATTTAAAGATAATTTAACAATATTTGCCGATGACACTGCTATTTCTTATTTCAATAGGAATTACATATTTTGCTGCTGATATTAATCATGATTTAGAAATCCTTCGCCATTGGTTTAGTTTGCATACGTAGGCTAGTTATACACATCAAGACTAAATACATGGTTTTTGAACCCTATGGGATTAGTTTCTGATGGCTTATCGCTATTTATTTTTATTTTTAAGTCAGCTACTTTAATTATTTAATTATCTATTTTTGTCTATATAAATGAAAGCTATATTGTTTTTTTTTAATTGAACTAAACTATGGTCGGGAAGTTTTAAAATCAACAAAATGTATTCTAAAGTGGATCATAAAGGCTGTTAAAAAAAATACTTCAAAAACAAAAAGGTGTAGGATTTAATCCACAACAATGCACAACGGTAAATTTATATGTAGTTTAACATGCCATTAGTATTAGACATCTAGTGGTTTAATGGAACGCGTTCCAACAATGGGTGAAAAACCCGGCACTATATTATTGTAAAAAAAATATTTTAGTATTAAAAAATTATATATTTGTATGGGAGGTATGGGTAGTTTTTGTTCGACCAAGCTCATTTTTTGTCAAAAAATTTTAAATATTATTAAAACAATATGTGCAAAGTTTAAACTTGCTATCTTTACTGTAGCTATTTAAATTTAATTTTTAACATCAAAAAGCTATATACGATATTTTTGTATGGGAGGTAGTAGTAGTTTTCATCCGATCTTGCTCATCTTCGAACTTAGCCTCAGTTTGGTGGATAAAATCGTACGTACCAAAGTCGATAGCTCTTAAATTACGGGCGTAATCGTGCGGACGGACAGACGGACAGACAGACGGACATCGCTATATCGACTAAGAAAGTGATGCTGATCAATAATATATATAGTTTGTCATACCTACAACGCCTCCTTATGTGCGTTACAAATGGAATGTCAAAGTGAATATACCCTCACCACAGTGTGGTACCGGGTATAAAAATGCGATGATATGTATAATATATAATCGTCAATCGTTTTCGTTTATGTCTCACATGTGTCAGTTTAATGCAATTTCTTTATGGATTTTTAGGTACGAGAAGCTATAAATACTATTGTCTACACTTCAATTAGCGTTAGCGACATAAAAGTCCCAATTAAGTTGCAAAATAAACGTCCTGCAATAAATACGACTGTATAGTGTATAATGTGCAATAAGAGTTTTATATGCCGGCTAACGATAAAAATATGAAATTAAATTTGTAAAATGTCCTCTTTATTTCAAAACATAAATGAAGAGTTCAATATTGATGACATTATTCCATTATGGGAATTTTTTTTTACAGCATCAATTATCTTTTACGCTGGGATATTTGTCGGATTCGATTTTGGTTGTATTTATCGCTTCTATGGATACTTTACCCATTATAACTATGGGTCTGGTGATTTAGTATGTGGTAACATTGCGTCAGTAAATATGAATTTCTTATTCGCAACACTTGGATGTGTACCTAAATGCTAGGATTATTGAATTCCCTTTGACATCAACCAAGTCTTAAAATAAATACACGTCGAATATTAATGTATTCCCCTTGGGAAAAGGAATTCCACCGAAATAGCTATGCACAGACACAAATGTAAGTGATGTGATATTATTATTATGTCTGAAACATATAAATTGAGCAGTGGGAAAGAAATGGGATTTCATAAGTAATTTAATAAATGGCACTGCAATTAAATAACCAATGTGATTCATTTAAGTCTGCTAAAAATATCTACCAACGTATGACACCGTATACACATGGAAATAATGCTTTTTAGACAAATCCTAGTATGGCTTGTATTTTAATCATTAACATATCGTTTCAATAGGTTTACATAACATAAACAGAAAAATCAATTCAACATGTAGTACATTTTTAATGCCAATTCAACTGGATTTCGATTTCGTTGAACTAATGGTTTTTATCAAGATTTAATTTACACACAAATCTATTTGCATGAATGCTCTCTAGCGTATTTGGGGGAATTCACAAATAAAAGTTCCCTATTTGATCAAAATGTTTGATCTTTTCCCTTCATAAACATTTATTTTGCTAGAAAATACTCAAATTATGTGAGTTTACTGGGGGTTAGGTATAACAATTTTGAATTTTCATTTCTTTCTGCCGACTAACTCTTTTCTCCTCTTAAACGTCACTTTCGTCACTCCCTTTACGGGAAACGCTCACCAAATGATAAGAATCAAATAAAACAGTTTTTCACCAAAACTTGTCTATCGCAAAACAGAAAAAATTCAAAGTTTTTGAACTTATCTCTCTGCCTTAATTCACTGTTGCTTAATAAATATACACACATTTGCTGCAAAATATCAAAAGTGAAGTCGAAATTCTTGCTTTTACAACTAGTTCATTGTTCAACCCCTCAAAAGCATTTTATAAACTAGGATGTTTGATCTAAAGGTATCCTTTCATTCAACCCATATTACTAGGTCGTCATATATTAAATGCATAGCTATGTTTAAAGTCAACAAATAAATAATAAAAACAAATACTGAAAAGGGATATATCAGTGCCTAACTGCCTACAACAGTTTCCTATAAAGCCGGCCAGGGAGAACGAACATTTTTATATTCGGAGACCATGGATCTGGCAGAGATTAATGGGGGGTTGTGCTCTAGGGAAGCATATTGAAGTGGCATTTAGTTGGGTATTAGTGGGGAAATCAATTTTAATGGAGATTTATTGGCAACAATGAAGTATTTTGATTCTATAAACGGAAAAATGTAAAAAAAAAAAAACAAAATATATAATATAATATGACATGGGTATATTGTATAGAAAATAGTTTAGGCAAAGACATAGAAAATACGTTTGTGGAACTGGGAAAAAAAATCATCGGATAGACATTACAAAAGTATTTAAATTAATTTTATTTTATTTATTTATTTAACTACTAAACAATTTAGTTACAGTTAATCAATTAATGTAAAGATTTGGAAAATTCTAACTAGTTTAACATTTTGTTTCAATATATATATTTTTTTTAAATTGACTTTTGTGAGGTTAAAATCAAATCCATCGTCAGGTTATTTATGGGGCCATTACTTCCATAGTTACATCGAGACGTCCTTTTTTTATAAAAATATTGGATTTCTTGTTGTTCTCAGTCTGGTATTGATGTTGACCGAATTAAGATCATGGGTGGTTGACGTTTCCAGTCAGAATACAAAACTAAAATACAACATTTGATATCTCTCTTCGTTTTTCTAGGGTGTGAATATTTAGCTGCTTTTAACAAATTATGTAGGAGGAAAGACGTTTTTCAATTCTTGAGATTCCAGATTCGTAGGTTGGGCGAGGGCATTTGTATAGGATTTTGATATAAACATAGGAATCTTTAAATTCCTTTGAAAAACATTTTATAAGTCCCAATCGGCTTCTATAATCGGTTTTTATAAAAAGGCTCCCTATATACTAATGATGGACAACGATGGAGCAACGCAGCACTTTATTTTCGAAATCCGATGGATGTTTTGTAAATTTGACTTGCATATGTAATGTAGGCCCACAACTGGAGCTCGTAACTCCTCTACCGGTTTGCGAACTTTTTTATAAAGCAATAGCTCAATAACTCATCTCTCTCTCCCTCCCTCCCTCCCCCTCTCTCTCTCTCTCTCTCTCTTTCTCTCTCTCTCTCTTTACATGCGATTTTCAGCGCAAATTTGGATCTAAGGTCATGCATAAAGCATAAGTATAGGTACATATTTAGTTGCAAAATATGCCTTGAGGCACACCAGATTATATGTGTTGTGTTGTTTTATTCTGAAAAATCGCTGTAATAATAGGACTATAGAATTTTCGATTACTGATTTGGCAGGTGATTTTGTTTATTTATGGTAAATCTCACTTGGTGGTTTATCCATTGGACATCTAAAACGCAGGAGAAGAACTCGTTGATGCTCGCCTCAGTTCTTGAAACACGTCTTCCAAGATAGAACGAAAAAAACACATTATATACGAGCACGTAATCAAAACCAAAAACGAATTCTAGAATTGATTTGTTATGGACACAATACATGTTGTATACATGTTGTAGACATGCTGCATACATATGGTCCCAATACTACATGCCGTGTGGCTTGCTACATGCGGTGTACTAGAACCTTAATAATAATATTGGGGGTATGTACAGGGTTTGTGAAATAAGAGGATTCTAAGCTTGAATAACTTTTTCTTTTATGGAGTCTTGTTGTTGCTGTTTTTTATAATGTTAATCATGAAAAATAATATCATCTGGGCATTATTCTGGTTTCTGCAAAAATCTAGTCTTTTCAAGAAATTTTGCATAATATTCTTTTTGTCGATTCTTGAGCTGCATATTTTGCTTATTATGAAAAGAATGGCCTACTTCTGACATAAAAAAATGTTATTTAACGACCAATAACAGCCGACTTGACGAGGCTTTGGCTAGCATTATAATTGTTTACCTTACTGAATTTCCGCACGGAAAATAATGCAAACCCCTTCTCCGCAAGGTTGTCCGTGGGATATTTATCTAGGATTAGGGTCACTTGATCTATGTCAAAAGGTATTCTTCAGAAGCAGATTCTACAGTCTACAGTATACCATTATTAAGGTCCCCATAATCTAATATTATGTACTTAACTTAAAATGCGTGAGCTATTCAATGTAGAGCAGCTACTTCTTTGAACGTGGTTTGGTCGCGTCAAACACACGACAAATACTAGAATTCCAAGTCGAGCTATGAAATCTGAGATGATTAGATTAAGACCGACATTTTTTTGCTACCCTTAGGGGGATTGGCCGTGCGGTCCTGATGATTTAAAGTCGCAATCGGAAAATCGATAAATATGGAGGGTTTGCTTGCGCATCATACAACCGCCACGGTTAAGATGGATAGACTCGACATTTTAAAACGAAAAAATTAAATGAAAAATACTTCTTCGTTCCACTGCTAAGCATTTTTCAAACCCACTTGATATTTATGTCCCACCCTCTAGTTTGAGATAGAATAATTATTTCCAATCAAATTATAATATGCTAGACTGACACCCAAGCCCAAAGGACCAGGACCTTGATTCCGAAAATCAACACAAAGCAATAAAAATCGGCCTTTGCGAGATTTGAATCAGTAAAAGCTAACATGAAATAACATCTCCACTGATGTACCTATATGGTTGGATATATACCACCAGCTCCATACCTTTGCAAATACTAAAAGTTATTACGGTCGATAGAGCAAATCCTCGTTAACAGTTGAAGGCCGAATATTTATATCCACTGAAGCACGTGCCACAAAACAAAAAGGCAATTGTATCCTGTTTTCACATTTCAGTATGCTGTTGAAGGTAATTTTATGTGATTTCAGAAAATCCCAGCAGCAGGGCACAGGCAATAAAAATACTCTTAAAGCTGCGATAAAGCAGCAAGGGCATAGCTATAATGTTCTAAAGTGTCACGTTACCCATGTCATTATTTAGATATGATGTGTTAGATGTTTATACCAATACCTGCAATGGAGGCTGGAAAGTTAAATGAGTAACAGAAATATTTTTTATAATAAATTGTAGGTTTTTAAATGTAAAAGAAATTTCTGTGCGTTTAGTGTAGTATGCATTTCGCTTTTTCTTGATCCTCTTTAGACAAAGCCTGCACATATTAGTGGGACTTTTGCGATTTTTTTTATAAAATCACATCCTAGTATATTTTGCATTAGAAGACATTCTCCAATCCTCTATATAGTTCCCTGTCACTCCACTTGAAATGATTTTTATTTATTTTATGACGCTCTTTCCTCCATCGAAAGCGTATATTTTCTCTTGGGATAATAATGTCCTTATCGTCCGTTGAGAAGTAATTTTATAAATTTCCAAGGAAATTTCTAAAATCCTTGTTGATGCCCGGATGGACTTTTAAATCTCAAAAATGTCCAATGTCTATTAAATTGGCAATTATACTGGCGATGATTATTATCCTAGCCCCATCCAGTGTAAAACTCCCAGACAAACAATTCGAAAAGTAAGAGGATAAGTAACAAATTGAAATGAAATCGCGACTCAATGGAAATTGCCATAATCCATGGGATTAGTGTGGTTTTCCATGGAATATCCATTTATGCGATCCACAAGAAGTGAAATTTCACTTCAATTATTTTAAATTGAGAATAAATTTTTATTCTTGTTCTTAGTTTAATTTAATTTCCTTGAAAATGGAAATTTTTTTTCGTTAAATTTATTCACTTTTTGTTTGTTAAAAGATTGGCATTTTTGTAAATTTGATGGTATATAAAAATAACAGTTAGAATTTCAATGGCATCTATGGTCTTATTGGAAAATCCTTTTAATTTGAATTCATTGGGTCATCTGACAAGAGGTTTCATTTAAAATTTCGAGCCATTTCTAAACTGTAATCATTCAATATTAAATATTGATGGCTATACAGTGGCACAACACGTTGAAATAGTGAAATGTTACCATACAAACACGGGCAAAATATCGCAGAAATGTTTTGTACTTTTTTATACAAAATTATTCTGAACGATGAGGCTTATTTCTATTAGTCGGATGGGTACGTAAGCATCTGGAGCTCCGAAACTCAAGGGAAATAGTAGAATCTATACATATAATAAAACTGTAGGCATTTTCTTTGTCAGCTAAAAACTCGAAAACTACTGGACAGATTTCGATGAAACTTTTTTTAAATGTTCCTTAAGACTGTGAGACTGCTATAGGCTATGCCGTTTATAGCCACGTCCTTAGGAACAGTGTTTAGCTAAAATGTATTTTCTGAAGTGAAAATATATACATACAATATTATACCTTGGTGGTTGGGTGTGTACAAATGGATGTTTGTACTTTTACGATCGTGCGATGTGACAGGACAAACAAAACAACACTAGCATAGGTTGATTTGTTATCGCAGTGGTCAGTTGTATACGTAGGTATGTATGTATATTATGAATGATCGTATGTCAGTATGGAATGGGGTATATTAATAATCTTCATAAGAGAAGAGACGTGTAATAGAAAACAGGTTTCATTTCAGAATTTCATTCGATATGTGGTATGGTAACAATGTAGGGTTGGGGTAGGTATAGGTAGTTGTTCGGATTCCATAGGAAGAGGGAAACAAAGGAAAGGAAATACAGCATTACAAACAGAAACAAGTAGCTTGATCAAGTAGAGGAAGGGCGATGCAGAGGGTGCACATTATATATCCAATACATTACATCCATTATCGATATCGCCACGCCAAAATTGGACAAACGAGGGTGACGCCTCCCATACAAAAAACATCTTCTATGATTTTCATAATTCTTTTTTTGTTTTTTTCGTATTGCTGTATATTTCAGGTTTAGAAAGAAAATTCCAGAAAATAGATTTATTCTCATTTTTCGCATTTTACAAAAGAACATTATTAAGGCCTAAGCTATACAATTCCTGTGCACGGTCAAAACTGGGCGGGTACAGCTAGTGACCAATATATCTAGCTTTTTGGGCTAGTGCGGCGGTATGGTTGGTTGTTTGGTTAAACGTGGCTGCCGGCTAGGAAACAGTATCCACGAAAAATGGATCATATGTGAGATCTCCCTACTCGTTGAACCATTCCGAGCTCTTTATAAAGCGTTTGTTTGTTTGTCGGATCCCAGGTTCGATCCCCGGAAAAACACTAATTACATCTTAAGGTTTTTTTCCACTGCGCCACCTCTGGCGAACTTCTAACAAACATCCGAGAGTATAACTGACCTGAAAAGGCTTCTCAATTCAGCCGTTCGGACTCGGCATAAAATTGTAGGTCCCTTGCATTCGTCACAAAAATAAAACTCACACAAACGAATGGATGTGAGAAGCTATGCCTAGTATGCGGAAACTTTTTATTTATTTATTTATTTATTTGTTAGAGCACCTAAGACCTAAGTCGTTGTAATGGAAGACTCCCAAGTGAAGCTTCCTTCTACGTGAGAGTGCTGGGCTGGAATAAAGAAGGTAGGGAATAGGGTGTGTGAATACTTAACGTTCCACAAGACAGGCTGCTAATGCTCATGACCATACAGTACTCTTGACAACCTCGAGGACATCAACTTTCCAAAACTCCTTCTGTTACAGGACAAGCAAACTTTGGAACTCGCTTCCTGGGAACATATTTCCAGAAGACAACAATTTGCAGCAATTTAAGTGCAGAACTAACATACATCTACAAGCATCTCGGGGCGCTGAAGAAGCGTTATAGGTTCGCCTTTCCCAGGAGAAGTATTTAAAAAAAAAATACACAGTGCATGTTGCAGTATTTCTAAGATCGTGTTTTCAAATTTGCCACTGACAACGATTGCTACATCGTCGGCATATCCTATGGCATCAATTCCTTGATTAGACAAGGATTGGAGTAGGTCGTCAATGACTAGGGACCATAATAGTGAAGAATCATTAGGATCGCATACCTCTTCCTCACTCATTCGGAGCACTGAGTTACTGCGCCATCTATAATCTTAGCGTAAGACATCATACGTTTTGGGCTATTGAAAATCTAGACTCTAGAGGATCACTAAACCTTGAACATTAAAAAAAAAAAAATTAAAATAAGTAAGATAAGATCGTATTGATGTGTATAACAATAACTGATGAGCATTCCAATCCGCACCAGTTATCCACAAACACATTTCATTTACCATCTATAATCCAAATTAAGTTGTTTTCACACATTCACTCTCTGTATCTGATATTCGCAATCGAAATAAATTATGGTAGGAACTGTGGTCTTTTGCAGCAGAGCTTCCCAATTCCCTCCCCCCACATTGCGTGTAACTCAAATCGTAGTAAATACAATACAACGTAAACGTAAATCGAAATCAGTGGCACACAGTAGCGTTGGTATAGATGTCTTTGTTTCCATCCTTTCATTAATTTTATGGTTCATATCTGTTCGTGAAATCGGTTTGGAAAATAACACTTGAATATGAATCAACTTATGAACGGGGTGCACCTCATTCTGCTAGGGGAAAACAATTATTCTTACCAAGGCATTGAAATTTTGCAGTCCCAAACTGATTGCCAATACTGTTCCGTTTGTATAAATTATTGTTCGACTTTCACAGATTTTTGTTTCTTTTTTTATATAGAACACGTAGGTAATTATTACCAATACGAGTCTATATTGCTCTCGACTAGATTGCAAATTTTTTGTTGGGCAATAAAGACCATGGCTCTTGTGTGTGCTAGGATAATTAATGCCCCTTCGATTAGGTGTGCCTGGGGGTTATAATTACACCAAAGCAAACGGCTAATTGTCTCGTTTCTGTTGTATGCTCCCTAAATGGTAATAAAACGATTATTTGCAACACATAATACGAGATACAATTTACTAAGTACTTACACATTTATTATTTTTATTGTTTAGTCTCAGGGAAATCATAAATAACATGCGTGTTCAGCGAGGGTTACTGTATAATGCTGTTTCCATTTTACCACCTCCTGTGCCTTCCTTTCACAGCAGACACCAGGACTTCTATGTGAAAGCACAGTTGTGTATAAATTTCGAAAGAAACCAAACCGACATTGATAAATTCTTTCTAATCTCTATGTCATTATCATCAGTAAAGATACAAGGATATTTCTTAAAATATTTTTTTTTTTCTTCTCAATGAAAAGTTATAATGAAAAGTAAATTATGCGGAAAATTTACTTGACAATAGAAACTACCCTCAAATTGCCAGCATAAGGCACTCAAAAAAAGTTTGTTTTTTGTTTTACCGGTTTGTGGTTTCGAAAAATCCCTTTCAGCCATCCAATGGAGATGCCAATTAAAATTTGAAATGAACTGGAAATTTGCTTTGCTTTTAACAAAAGTTTTATAACTATTTGAGAGAGCTGAAGAGATCATAAATTTTGTTGCGGGGACTTCTGTTTTGTAATGGTCATCGAGAAATGAAACATTTCTTTGTATCAACTTTCAGGACAATATATGAAACTTTCAATTGATTGACTAATTTGTATCATTGCCCAAGGGGATAACGCACACTCGGACTTGGGAAATCTTTTAAAGTTACATATTACATAAGTTATTGAAAGTTGCTGTTGCTAAATATCAAATGTGAAGGACTTAACTTTAGAGTATGACTGAACCTAATGTGTGAACGATATTGAAGATGTCACATACCTAATAGAGTATCTCCTTTTTTTATACCCTCCACAGGAAGGTATATTCACTTTGTCATTACATTTGTAACGCCAAGAAGGATTCACGGGAGACCCAATAAAGTATATATATTCTGAATCAGGATCACATTCTGAATCGATTTAGCCATGTCCGTCTGTCTGTCTGTCTGTTGAAAACACGATAGCGTCCAAACGAATCAACCTAGGTAAATGAAATTTTGTGAGTGGAATTCTTTTTACCGTGCGTGCGTCGTCAGGTTGGTATTGAAAATTGTCTATGTCGATCAAGTAGTTCTGGTACCACCTATATAGCATAGCAAACATTTTGCATGACTTTTATGCAGTGGAAGGTATCAAAGGATCGGCCAGGCCGATGATAACACTTTTACTTTTTTTTTTTAATATTTCACCCGAAAAGGCGAACCTATAACGCTTCTTCAGCGCCCCAATATAGAAAATATATCCCCAGGAAGCGAGTTCCAAAGTTTGTTTGTTCTGTAACGGAAGGAGTTTTGGAAAATGTATGTCCTCGCGGTTGTCAAGTGTACTGTATGGTCATTGGCATTAGCAGCCTGTCTTGTGGGGCGCGGAAAAATTGGATTTCGAGGGAGTTCCTCGGAACATCTACTATGGAAGGACCTATAGAAAAAGCATATGTCAGCGACTTGTCTTCTGTGCACCAAGGGTTGTAGATTCGATGTGAGTGTAGGCTGTAGGGTCTCCAATAAGTCGAACTGCTCGTCTCTGTATGCTGTCAAGTAGGTTAAGTGAATGTTTTGGGACCGAGCCCCATATATGGGAACAATATTCCAGGCCTGGTCTAACCTGTGCTTTGTAGAGAAGGAGAAGTTGCCTGGGGCTAAAGTACCTCTTTGCTCTAAATAGGTAGCGAACGCCGATCTTGCAATATAGGATATGTGGTCCTGCCATGTGATTCCTGAATTTGACTGTGACTCCTAGAAGGTGCATTGAGTACTTGGGATGGATTGGATGGTAATCCATTTGGATCTAAGGAACTGTTGAAGCATTTTTCCTAGAAAATGTTGTAAGCTGTGTCTTGTTTGCATTAAATTCAACCAAGTTGTTTTTTCCCCACTTCAAGATTTTGTCCAGATCATCATTTAGAGAACTAATTTGTTCACATCTCTATTTTGTCCAGACGGCATAATACCTGCCGAATTGCAGAAAACATCGGACATAATCTTGCCGATGCTTCAGACAATCTTCAAAAGTTGTCTCGATTTAGTTTTATATCCCAAAGATATGGAGAGAAGTTAAAGTTGTCTTCATACCCAAAGCAGGTAAATGCTCCCACACAAATTCTAAAGATTTCAGACCTATTAGTCTATCATCATTCCTTCTAAAAACACTAGAACGACTGATTGATATCCACTTACGCAACAGTATCGATAAAAAACTACTGTCAGCGGCCCAGCACGCATATTGCAAAGGTAAATCAGTGGAGACGGCATTACACACTTTAGTACGTAATATCGAATACTCCCTGTTCCATCACGATGGTTGCCTTCCTTGACATAGAAGGCGCTTTTAACAATGTCAATACATCAGCGATAGCAGATGCGCTTTCAGCTCTGAATGTCGACAGCTCACTTGGCGAACTGATCAATCTACTGCTCAATGGCCGGATTATCAACTCAAAGCTGGGTGAGGTGTCCGCAAGAAGATCTGTCAGTAGAGGTACTCCGCAAGGTGGTGTTCTATCCCCTCTTCTTTGGAATTTGGTGGTCAATGAACTACTGATGATCCTGGAAGGTGAAGGATGCACGGCGATCGCGTATGCAGATGATGTTGCTATAGCCGTCTCAGGAAAGCACTTAAATACTCTAAAAGAACTCCTACAAAATGCTTTAAATAAGCTAGCCAGTTGGGCGAGTCGTTGTGGTTTAGGTGTGAACCCCCATAAAACTGATCTGGTGCTTTTCACCAGGAAATATAAAATTCCGACAGTCGACCCTCCCTCACTTAATGGTATCAACCTAACTTTCTCTGACAAAGCTAAATATTTGGGGCTTATCCTGAATAGGAAGCTTAGTTGGAAACTTAACATCCAAGAAAGAGTCATGAAGGCTACAGTAGCACTCTTCTCTTGTAAAAAGGCTATTGGGAATAAATGGGGTTTACAACCTCGAGTAACCCACTGGCTCTATATCTCAGTTATAAGATCGATACTCACCTATGGGATAATTGTCTGGTGGACAGCCTTGGAGAAGGCCACAAACCGCGACCATATAAGCAAGGTCCAGCGCACAGCTTGCATGTGCATAAGCGGTGCACTACGCGCAACACCCTCTGCGCCACTAGACATATTGTTTCATATATTACCCCTTGACATATTTAGCAAGCAAATGGCAGCGAGTGCAGCCATTCGCCTTAAAGCCATCTCACAGTGGTCAAGCAAAGACTTTGGCCACGCCTCTATTCTGAAAAAACTCGGGATCTCAACCGAAAACACTGACTACACCACCCCATCTCTAAACTTTGACAAGAATTTTCTCGTCACAATCCCATCCAGAGCAACCTGGGATGGAGATGCCTTCCCGGAAGATGAATCAGTTCACTTCTATACTGACGGCTCAAAAACCAATGATGGAGTTGGTGGGGGTGTTTTCTCGGAACGTCTTAATCTTAAGCTCTCCTTCCGTCTACCAAATTACTGTAGCGTGTTCCAGGCGGAAATTATGGCGATTAAAGAAGTCTTATCCTGGCTCAAGAAAAACGTCATATCCGTTAAGGATATCTACATATTTTCGGACAGCCAAGCAGCCATCAAATCCTTGGATTCGATCTCTATAACTTCTCTAGTAGCCCTCGACTGCCGATCGTCTCTTACAGAGATGGCCGAACAGTTCAACATTCACCTAATTTGGGTGCCGAGGCATAGAGACATTCCAGGGAATTGTAAGGCCGATGAACTCGCTAGAATAGGAACAACTCAACCCATTCTGCCGGATAAAGGCACCCTAAGGATACCAATCGCTACTCGCAAACAAAAATTGAAACTGAATGCTATCGAGAGTACAAATCTTAGGTGGACGAGTTTAACCACTTGTCTAGCGACAAAACAAATTTGGCCTAAGCTGGATTTGAAACGCTCTAAGAAATTGATCTCTCTCAGCAGATTGCATATCGGCACTACAATAGGTGTCATTACTGGACACTGCCTGATAGGCAAACATGCCGCAAGGCTGGGCCTTTTGGCAAACGACTTTTGTAGAAGCTGCATGGACGAGGAAGAGGAGGAAACTATCCCTCACCTTCTTTGTTCCTGCCCAGCTCTCTCCCGCAGAAGGAAGCTTCACTTAGGAGCCTTCCATTACAACGACTTGGGCGATCTGACATCATAAGCCTCTTACGCTTTATAAAGAGCTCAAAATGGTTCAACTAGTAGGGAGATCTTAGATCCTTCTTCGTGGCATCACAATGGACCTATACTGGTCTAAGTGTGTTGGCGTTTTTAGCTGACAGCCACTTTCAACCAACCAACCAACCAACCATTTTGTCCAGATCATCATTTAGAGAACTAATTTGTTCACATCTCTGACTGTGTGATGTAGCCGCATTCACAGGCCCTCTGTTCGAGATGGAGGATATAAGAGTGCTGTCATCTGCAAAACTGTAGATATTATTATTTGTCGATCCAAGCAAATCGTTGATGTGAATAAGAAATAGAGTTGGAGAAAGAATAGATCCTTGGGGCACTCCTGCATTTATAGCAAACGAATTAGATGATACACCATCTACACAACAAATTGGATCGATCTTCCCAGAACAAAATTTTACATCCATCCGCAGAGTTGTTGTGGTAATTCATAAGACGCTAACTTGCTTAATAGGGCTCTATACCAAACTCGGTCAAATGCATTTGATATGTCCAAGGCTACGGCTCTGGATTCGCCGTGTTGTTCAATTGCTTGCGTCCATAAGTGCGTTACGTAGCTTAACAGGTCTCCAGTGGAACGACGGCCCCAAAATCCGTATTGCCTGACGCTTATTAATGAAATGAAAACTAAATTTGTACTGCTCCTTTAGGTCTATATTATGTCTGAGAAAGCCATACGGATTGGGTGAGTTGTTTTATAAAGTGATACCATAAGGCGATAGTGCCACATATATACGATACAAACAGACAAAGAGTTTTATTGTATGCAGAGATTAGTAGGGGAGAGTGGGTATGTATGGGACACTTTTCAGTAAAAACTCAACTACTCGCAACTTATAAACCATGTCTGCACAAAACAGTTTTCTTAAGATAATATAACATTGTGGCAAGCTATTAAAAACACAAAAGTATTAAAACGTTTACCAGAATAGAAGTTAAAATTCATTCCATGTACACACCTAACATTGTCCCATTCCTTCTGGTTCAAGGAGGATTGGGACAGCTATGTGGTGGAATGTTAAAATCTTTTTTTCTATAACAAAAGACGATAAAATAACATAAGTTTTCGGTTTACTTATCAAAACAAAATATATATTATTCCGTTCTAACAAAAAAGAGTTAAAAACATACAGCTTCACTTGTACAAAAAAATAAAAAAAACATAACAAAAAAGCGTATAAAAAAAAAGAAACAATTCAGAAAAGTGGGTATTCATGACAGTGATACAAATTTGGATTTTAAATCCACACTAAAGGAATAAATATCCCGTGGATTCCTCTTATTTGGTGCAACATGCTGATTTTGAGGTTGAGGACACTCTGTCCCATTCCTCCTGCATATGAGTGTCCCAATCATCCTGTAGGGCACCTTATCAAGATAAACCAAAATATCACTTTAAACATGGCACAGACCAAACAAAATTAGAAGTAAATCAATTCGTAATAAATGTTACTATATATTCGATTCACTTTTTTGTACAATAAGTTCACTCATTAATTTATTTCTTTGACTCAAAGTTTGCCCAAGGATTTTACTTTTTATATACAAAATACTTTTTTTTGCTCTCCACTGCGTAATTACAACTGTGCACAAGACCTGCTTCGTTGACCGGTGGGTACACATTAAAGAACAAATTTGTGATCAGCACAAATGGAAAAGAGGGTATAGCGTTTAGGAAAATGCTCGTGTCCCATACATACCCACTCTCCCCTATATACTACAGCACTTGATTTTTTTCAGCAGACCCGGGGTATTTTTTTTTTTTTTTTATATTGTCGCTCTAGGTCTGTAAAGGGATTAGTCCTCCACTGACACATGTCCTTATATGGTGCACTATGCAAAAATATTTCACGTCCTACTTCCCAATATTTAAAATACTATAATACGTCAATTTCTATATCGTTTCATTAGTATTAGGTAATTTTATTTTTATATTTTCTGCGAGCACTATTCTTGGGCCAAATTTAGGATTTCTATGATTTGCCACATTCTCTGGGATTCACATAAATTTCTCCAGATTTTCATTTTATTGCTAAACATCCACTCGAACTAACCCTTTCTGAAGCAAAACGGTTTTCTTTTTATTACAACACACTACTCATGGGGCGATTACACTTTATCGTCAATGGGGAATTGAATGGTGCCCTCATAAAATATATACATTTATGGAGAATAAAGTTGAGATTTGTTCACTTCTAGAGGGACGTCAAGAAGGTCGATAGTCGCCTAAGGGTATATAAGAACAAATGATTATCGTAAAACATCTAACAACACTGATCCTTCGCCTTAAGGGATTTGCAATAAACGATTTCACCCGCACTAAGAATATTACTTCCGGATTTTTCCCTTTCCTTATAGCTCAATTAAAAAAAGGAACAAACAGTTTCCAGTAATAATTTGTGTTGAATTGATTGAAAAGGACAAGGCATTGCCTAACAATACCTACAAATCGCATTGGACCAGGGAATTTTTGTTAGGTTAATGGACATTTAACCTGGACATTATTAGCGCCACGGAAAGTTAATTTGTATGGACGGCAAGTTTAGAAATGCTTTCTTATCGAGGACAATGGCGGACAGTTACATATAGTGAGTGGAAATGTGTTTCATTCTCCAACTCATTCATTTAACTGCGGGAAAAATGATTTGGTGTCTATGTCTACTTGCCTCGAAGTCAAAGGTATGAAGAAGACCGATTCCTCCAATATCTATTCCTCTCCGTAGTATTTTTTACAAGGCCTTACTAGTCAGATGCCTCCTTATCCTTAGGCCAAAGAAACAGCGGTTGGAAACTGTATCTCTTCGTTTGATTTCTGCTGTGGTGTAATTATCAGAGTTTACAGCGGAGCCGAGGTAGACGAAGTCCCTAACCATTTGAAAGTTGTAGCTGTCTATCTTGAGTCTTGACGTTCTTTCAGGTTTGAGGCGTTGATATAGTGCAGTGCAGATAGTAGATAATGATCTTATAGGCGATGTTGAGGAGACTATGATGCCTCTATAATTGGCGCAGTTTATAGACGGTCTCCTTTCTTGTATAGATCGGGCAAACGATTCTGAGGTTCCATTCATCAGGCAAATTATCTTCTGACCAAATCTTGGAGACGAGTTGCTGTATGCACTCCACCGAGTCATCTTCCGCTGTTTTAAAAAGCTCGGCCGTTAAACCGTACGGTCCAGCAGCTTTGTTGGACTTCAGCTTGGATATTGCTGTCTTCACTTCATTTTGGTCAAGTGGAGGGAAGTCTTAGCTTTCATGCCCAGGGTAAAATGGTTCATTCTGCCTGACAATGGAATTAGTGTCCTCTTCGCTGTTTCCTTAGCACCCACTCAGCCATGTCCTCAGCACCGACCGTGACTCCATTACATGGTTTCCTTGTTCGTCTCTACAGGTCTCTGTTCGGGTCTTATTTACAGACGTGATGTTGTGTAAGCTGTGCTTCCTGATAGCTCTACGAAAGATTAACTCCTTTCCTATTTTTGCATTAAAATCAACTAAGACAGTCTTAACGTCATACTTAGGACATTGCTCATAATGTTTTGTCGAGGAGTTCCTATAGAAACACTCTTTGGTAGTATCGTCTTTATCTCTTCGTAGGGGCGTGAGGGCATATCCGGCTAATATTGGCAAATTTAGCCTTGATGCGGATAGTCATAAGGAGTTCACTCACGTACCGAAAGCTCAAGACCTTAGTCTGCCGCTTAAAACAAATCAGAATCCAAATAAACGCTGTTTTGTTCCCTGTTAAAATCACCGTAGTATTGACATTATTTAAATGCGCTCGCAGTAGGCACTTTGAAATCATTTCTGTGGGGATAGGAAAGGATATTATTGCAAATAGCTATGCAGATCTATCAGTCTTTTCAGTAGAAAAGACGCCAGGTTGATAGGCTGAAGTTCTATTTGGTATCTGCCTCAATATGCAAGGACTTAACTCGAGGAGATCATTCGAATCATCCAAGACGATAGAGAATTGCATTAGCATCTCGGACGGTAGGATTCCATCTGGTCCTTTCAATTTGTAATGGAAAGTAGCAATTGAACTCCGAGATGAAACCTTTCTCAAGTAAACTCGTCATCTACGTTACTTCCTGGAAATTTGGTGTGCAGAATCAACAAAAGTTAGTTAAGTTAAGTGTTTCCGTTCCGTCTGGTTTGGTATAGAGAAAGACTTTGACAGGATATATTCGTAGCTTTGCAAGCCTCATTGTTTTCCTTAAATCTATAGAACAAAGGCTGTGCCAACAAATTGTCTGCATTGTTTTCATTTCTCTTTTATAGTCATTAAGGCTTTTCCCGTAACACTCTCGCAATCCTTGGGTCTTTAAATGAAGATATTTTCAGAATTTCAAAAATAAAATGCTTGCTTAACTTATTTAAATTTTTTAGTAAGCTGTTACAAAACAATATGTACTTTAAATTAATTGAACACCCTTCGTGGAAAGTATTCAATTCAATTCTTTAGATTGCTTTAGGAGAGCTTTACTTTCCTCAGAGAATTAAGAAAATTCAACCCTATAATCTTATTTCCGTGTCGGATGTAATTGAAACTAAAAGCGATAAGTTTCGAAAATTTATGGATGTGAAGAATAATAATCATCTTTTTGCTTTCCAAAGGTTATAGCAATGACCTTTAATTACATTTGCTGCCATTACATTACAACAATTTGTGTATATTTCAAACCATGTCCAAAATTGGTATTATTCCTTGAAGCACCAGTCCACAACTTCATTTCTAATCGAATGAAGAAAATATAAAATAAAAGCACATTTCTATACATGACCTTCTTACATTGTGTCAAATTTGGTTTACTCTAAAAAAAAAAACAATCGACACACTGGTTCATGTACCTATTACTGTGTTCTTAGAAAGTATGTTATTATAAACTTTCATAGGTTCTTTGTACATGTGGTTTACGCCTTCCGTCGTTGAACATGGCAGTAAGGACACGCTCGTTTATAATGTATGTACTTAGATGTAATTGGTAGGTCCCAAAAGATTTTGTTTCAGCACACCCATTTTGTCTTCATTTAGCAAACATCCCAATATTTCAAGTCCTAAGGTAAGCTAACCCGCAAACGACACTTTCAAGCTTCTATTATTTTCATTGTTCAACTTTCTTGCTCCATAGAAATGGTATTTAGCTGCGTACAGATAAGTTGTTCCAACAAATTAAACGTCACGACATATAGATTTAATGCGAATATCTTTTAACCGAAACCTTACCATACCATAGCATAACGTAGGTATACCACAAGACAATTCATTCAATGTCAGGTTGTATTCTATGGCCAAAATACAAGTACCCTCTGACTCTCACTCTTCGACCTTTCATCCGAAGATACACTGCCAAGTCAGTTATCCACAGTCTTTCATTTTCTGAGACACAGTGAATGAGCTGAGCACCATTGTATAGGCGGTAAGTTATCCGTACCTAAGTATATACGAGTACGTATATACGTACCAAAACTTTTAAGGAGCTCACTCGTCTGTGATACATAAACCAACCGCTCAACCATGGATGGAATAATCTTTATCTCTCATGTTCCCTTCGTCCTTGCGGCATGAAACCCGCCCATAGCCCATAACAATCGTCAACGGTGAATTGAGATGTATACCTACCCACTGGTGATTGTGAAGCCATGAAGAATGAGTTTAATGAGAAGAGATATATCTACTACAAGACCTCTCCAGCAGCTACTTTTTCCACATTTTATAGATAAACACCTGCTCTGCTCCTTTGGTAGACTCTTATCTTTGAGTCAGTTCATAAATCTATATTTATAATGCAAGTTGTGTTTGAATATGACAAACTGCACAGCATATGGAAAAGACGAACTTTCTATCTAGGACTAGGATTTAAGGAAATAATAATATCTTTGTATGCCGAGGATTTTTGCTTGAGAGCTTCTCTAAAGGAAGTGTTTGTGCATGTACTTCAATTCGTAGCGCATCGCACTCACGAAAAGGGGTGTGAACAAGTTATACGGTATATCCTCTTCACGGGTGCTCATAAAAGAATTTGCTTCTATTTTATGTTAATGCTGCCGAAAGGATGAGCTGCAAAAAGCTACAACGCGTGGAGGAAGATTGTACCGAGGGAGTAAATTTACTTTAAGACTTCGGTTCGTGTAATGTAGATCCTTAAATAGCGTTGTATGATGTGAGTTGCACCAAGAACATGCGATGCCTAAGCCATACCCAGTTACTTTGGCTCTGCTGCTGAATGATTGATGAAAGAAAATGTTTTTCTGCAGGTAAGAAACAGCTACGTCACAACTATGCTAATGTCTTTGTGCTTGTGGAAACGGATAAATTCTTCTCAAAACTCAATTGACGGAATCCTTAAAACACGTCACACACCAGGAACTGCGGTCTCACGGTCGACTCCCAATAACAAAAGGCATAAGTACTCTTCAGAATTGCGCCTGTCAGCGTCAAATAATTAGGAATTGTATTTGGAAATAAACTCAACTGGAAAACAATTACGTATCTACATACTAGGTACCGGATAAGGATAAAAAATACCCCAATAGCCTTTTACTTCTGCAGAGCAATTTATAGACAAACCGTCTGCCTTAATTAAGATATACCTAGTTGCACATGGCTTTAGTAAACCCGTGACTGAGTTATGGTGAAAATGTCATTAAAAAACACGCACCAGAGAACCGAAAAACTGGACTTCTAATGCCTTTATGAAACAAAATTCATTGAAAGGCATGAAAGTATTATTTCCTTTGTAGAGTTCTTCAAATGCATCTCAATAAGGCTTGAAGAAATAACGAGCAGAACGTGGGCGATTTCTTCGAAATCATCAACACTTTTGCCAGCGGTCCGAAAAAGTGATTTTCTAGTAAGCCTCAGTTTATCCCTGCCCTTATAAGTTTTCCTACAAAACAAATCCTTAGATTTCGTTTCTGCAATCGACCGCACAAAAGAAGTTCAGAGTTCTTTTAAGAATTTCTGAGAAAATGCCGAAGATGTTCGGCAATCCGCTTTTCAATCCGCATCCCAACTTGCCGAGGACTTATTTGAAGTTGAATTAAGAGCTCCAAGAACTTCATTGAAACAAATAACGTGTTCCAATCCAGAAACCTCTTCTACTGAAATCTATCTTGGAGTGTCTGTACTATACTATATTCCTTGCATAGATTCGTTAATACAAAACGGACAGACTCATGGGCAACGAAGACGTTCTACCGTCGGTCGTTTCAAGCTGTTCTCCCAGGTTTTGCACTGCATTTGGGCGAGTGAACGAAATGGAAAAGCTAACATGTTACTTTGATAATGCAATTTCGTTGCCAGCTGTGATAAAATATCGTCGAGTGATCCTTCTACCGAAGTTTTGAAATTGCTTGATATACATAGATATATATGTGAAAAGACTTACTTTAGAGTTACAAACTTCTTGCTTACGGTTTTGGCCACGCATCCAGTGGCTATAGCTAGTGTTGAAAGAACCTTTTCAACTATGAAAATGATTAAAACAGTGTCCCGAATGTAGCGTTATGGATAATGCAAGATTAAGCTCACTTGCTAGGTACGATTTAAAAACTAATAAAAATTATTGTTTTTTGTTTAAAAAATTCCTCGTAAGATTTGAAAGCAAGCAAGAAATTTACCTTCTCCATGGTCAACCTATAGGTAGATATCCTAAGTTTAATCTATTCGCGATCTTGGCATATTATGCGACTTGGAGCAGCTCTGCCGATGGCACATGATGGGCACACATCTCTTTACAACATACTCTTCTTAAACACCAAGCTGTGTAATCTAAGTTGCCCCGTGTCTTAACAAATTACCCGTATAAGTACCTCGTATGTTAACTAAAAACATAACTACTGTTTTCGACTTCAACCGCAGCACTCAATCCCTTAAAATCGATCTCCTTCGTCATTCTTAGCTTTGAGGCCTAGTTAGGTACCTGATTTAGGTTAAAAACTTAGATTCATGTTTTAGGTTTTAGCAACTAGCTTAGCTAGTTCTAGCTTCTTCGAAAATAAATAGGGTTTCATCCTCATCAACATTAAAATTAAATTCATCTCCTGGTCAAAATCGATAACGTTTACACTGAACGAAGCATCTGAATGGAGGCTCCTTCCGCTAAATATGTGATACGAACTTTTATATGTAGGTACCTATTCCGAAAAATAGTCCGTACCGAAGATGTCCAAAAGCAGAACTGCTGAGTTAACAGTTAACGCGTCTATTATAAAACTATGCATTACAACATTCCAATATGGGCATCACTTTATTTTCAAGCGTTCAATATTTAAATTTGAATTAAACTGCCATGTCGCGTTCGGTGAACGAAATTCCGGAAGTAGATACTCATTTATATCAAATTTACATAGGTAGAATCGACGTAGAAATATGAACAAGTACAAAATTCAACGCAATGCGGCACCCTGCATAAGATTAAAACACAAAATACTATACAGGGGTTGTCCGGCAAAAAAGTGATCTCTTTAATAATCTAACAACCATGAACCATCCCCTAGCAGGTTCACACAAACGAGAAATGAAATGAAACCGGTGTTCAACTCATTAATCCAAAGGTTTTTTGTTGTTCGATTTTAATAATTGGTTGACACGCAATTCAACCAAGCAGGCACTTATGAAAATGCGTCACTCCGCCTTATTTGAATAAGCGCCGCTTCAAATGTTGTTCAGTTCATTTCGGAAATTTCCAATTAGCAAATACCAACACAACACCCCTATTGAAAAAATAAATATTCTAACAGTTTGAAAGTTACTGATGTAATTTCACCTGCTTGAATTTACCGGTTATTTTTCAAATACACTTGTCACCCTACTACGTGAAGTCGGTTGCAGTTAAAAACTTTAGTTGGATATTGACAGGGTGTTGTATGTATTCTTTCACTTTTAAGCCATTTTCTTTTAGGTGATTAAATTGCCACAAGAATGATTGAAATAACAGATCGAAATATGAAATGCGACTGTTTATTATAAAGTATTCCAATTATTCACAAAATGTTAAGTAAAAGAATATACAAATTCGACGTTCATTTTGACAACTTTTATTGGTGCAGCAAATAAATCAGTTTTTTTTGCAATAATTTGAAAAGAAAGATAGATAAAAACACGGTGTCCCTAAAGGCATCTACTGATTTCGATCTGAAATACATTTTTGTTTTTAGTGGTTGTGTATTTTGAATCTGAATTTTTAAGATCTGTAAGGTAGTTTTTTAGTGCAAATTCTATTTGCCTGGGTTTGTGTTAAATTTAGTATTCGTTTACTTAGAATTATTTTAAATTTTATGACGTACATAATACTTACTTAAGTAATCATTTTGCCTTAGAAAAAATGTCAAATGAGACAATGTTTTGTTTAAAACAAACGTTGGACTTTGACTTTCTTTGAATTTCAATAGAAAAAAGAGTAGAACTTCAAATCAAAAATTAAAATGTCTGTTATGACAGCTTTTTTTGAGTGTTATCACTCACCTCCATCCAAACTTTAATACATAGTTTGATGTTTAATACATAGTATTATTATCAAACAACAGAGGTCATTCACTACCCTATCATCAATGAAAATGTATAATTATACAAAAAATTTAAAATACATTCACATCAAAAAACAAATTAAATCGGGTGATCGTCTATGCCTTCGATAATGTCACCCTGTGTTCCTCTCAATTTGTACTCCCCTAAAATGAAGTGTCATAGTCATAGCTGTCAATTTTCATTTGTTTACTTCACGCCCTTAATGCCGGTGGTTTTTGTTATATTTCCCATTTTATTTGTTATTATTAATTATCATAACAAGTTTGAAAATATTCTGAATTTCACTGCAATTTATGAAAAAACAAATTAAATGTGAATTTTGTGTGTAAAGCGCGACGACAAAAGATCTACCACCAAAACTTGTCAATGCAGCAAAAGGGGTGAGTTTTGAATTGCAAAAGCACTTAATTAAAAATGAAATAAACTTCCATTTTATGAATGGAAATATTAAAACGAAATATTCATCACGATTCACAATAAAATGTCCAATAATTTAAAGGCATTTTGATTCCATATACAGTACACCACTCAGCCCTAGGGGATTCGTTTCCGCCAAAGTAATGCTCCAGTGCGTTTTGTCTCGTTTTGTTGTAGAGCTGTGAAGCATTTTTCCTTTAGCCGCAACCAGTTCTATTCTAATAGGAGTCGTGAGAAGGTGGTTTTTTGGTTGTTTGTGCGCCTAGTCTGCTTCCGTATAGTGTATTGTATGTCCGATCTATATATAGAAAGAGGCATTTATTTTGTTCTTATTACTGATGAAATGGTTATTTTTTTTTTTTTTGTTCTTAGTGCGCCTACTTACGCAACTCAGTAATTTGATGAATTTCTCACAAATCTTCCCCGTTAACGACGCAGAGTCGTTCCTCACTTAGAGAGGAAAAGTGTTTCGAAATACGTGCTCAAAGAACGATTTACCACCAGTGAACCAGAGCATACTCGTACGTACGCGCGGTGTTTCGTAAGTAAAAATGAAATAAAAATGGAAATTTGCTAGTTGATCCAGAGTAATGTGTTTCTGGTTGAATGTCCCTTTGAGTGGCTTGTGGTGGTGCATAAATATACTTGACCGGCAAAAGTAGACAGTCGCAGTTTAAAACGTAACGACTGTGTCGGCATATCAGAGTGAAAGGTTCGTTATTTTAACCGTCGACGGGCGGTAGTTTTAGAAGGATAAAGCGGAAACTTAAAGTAATTTCACGTTTTTCTTTCATGTGGAAAAAATCGATCAAAGTACATTTATTATTGTCAAAGTGAAACTCGTCATCATCCCTTACGGGCCGCCCGTGTCGGGCAAACAAGTTACACATACCTACCTATTCCTTTGTTGCATGCGTGCGTTACGATACAACGCGTAGAAATAATGAATAGACCGAGTCCTTGAAGATGTTCTAAAACGTTTGCATGCTTTCGTGTCGGTTCTATTGTTTTATGTGTCAATTATACCCTCATAATGTCGTGAAGAAGAATTCCTTTTGTATGCATGCGGGCTTAAAGTGGCATTAGCACAATATACCTACGTATTGTATAACAAAATAAAGCCAATCTGTTTCTTCCGTTGGCAATTGAGCCAGGAATTATATTATCTGCTTTTTGAGTCGTATACCTACGGTGAATGCTCCAATTACAGTCTATCACGTAGAGCTGTGCTTTAATACGATTATTAACATAGAAAAGGAATTGCATATTCAGTGCACGCGAATACTTCCCGGTTTGGCGAACTAAGTGGTGATTATCTTTCGGACTTGTACGGTATTCAAGCATCACTGCAAACTGCTGAGATATAGAGGTAGGTATGCAAAGTATTATGAGTATGTTCTTCGTTGCCCTTTTGCGTGTTGACTGTACTTATTTATCGTTGCCCTGTTTTTGTCTTCCTGAAAATAGTAATGATCACAATCGATGCTCTTTAGGACAACTACTCTTCATAGATAATTATATTATTCTGTGCCTCTAATTTATGCAACTCAAACTAAACCTATTCAAGGAGTCGATAAACTGTAGGCATTGATCTTTAATCTGAGAGTACTACTACTCTGCATACCCTCTATTTTTTAACTTTATCGTTTTTTTTTAGAAAACTCAGATAGCCATCCATAAACTTACCCATCGTTCATCATTTATTTGCGCTTCGGCTTCTCCAAGAAGCAGAGAATGCGGTTTTTGTTCACCCCACTGTTTGCATAATATTGAGGTGTGACGATCGCGTGCTACCTACGATAACACTGTCGACCGTGAAGTACATTCGTCATTGTCCATTTCTATATTAATGACATGGTAATGTGGTTTTTGGCCATGGTACCACTGACCCCCTCCTTATCTTTGCGATAAAATCAACAAGGACTTACAACATACTCCCAATAAAAGAAATCATCCCCATATATGAGCGGATATTTGAGGAATGTCCTCACGAATTCGCTGCCGTCTGTAAAGCACTCTCAAGGATTCCCTTTACCTATTTGTATAAAATCGACAGCTTTTGTTTTTATGTACACATCATTTGTCGCGCAAAGCACACAAGTCATCAACATGTAGACCAATTAAAATTCGCAAACAAAAACTCTCGAAAACATCTAATTAGGGATTAAAATCGTCTCCCCTCAAAGTCTTACCATTGTGTATACGTCCTTAAGATTGGATAAAACTTGCACAAGTTTTCGCGTCCAAAATGACTTACATTTACAACATCCATTGCCAACGTTAATTAATTCATCCGAAATGATTTATTCGTCCGCTGAGAGAGCTGTTCCTCGCACTTCACGTCTGTCTACAAATTGGATTGTCTATTTGGTTTCGGTAGTTTTGAGTGTGTTATTTTTGTTTATCCAATAATCCGTATCTATGTAAATGCAGCACACCATCTGACTGTTTGAAAAGGAATATGTTTGATTAGTGCGCTCAATGGTGATGAGATTTCAAGTGGAATATTGACCCCCACTGGTGGTGAATTCGAAGAGCTCTCTTTGTTTATAAACAGGAATTGAATTTTTATGTGTTTTCCGTGAGCTAGTTCTTTTAGATGTTGGTAGAACGTCTAGAGGGAGGTTAGCTTTGTTTACCAATTAAAACTTTTTGATTGTTTCTAAAAATATTTCAAAAATGGCTTTGAGCTTGAAATCACTATAGGTACTACCAGGTAGTAGCTGCGGTCTGAGTGAAGAGCAATAATTCAGTTAAAATGCGGAATGGAAGGAATTTAAAAATACCAAGAGCAAGACGTGTAGATTTGTTTCCAATTGATGAACCCAGTCGTCATTTATTTTTATGGATAATCCGACAACAGGAGCATATGTGCCGTTAAATGTATCATATGGTGTATAATGATGGCGTTTACAATCCATTCCATTTTTACTGTCTGTTGACTGTGTGACACGTTGTCGTTTGTGTTGGCGCCATTAGTATCGTGGATCGAAATTTTGTACCAAAAATACCTAAAATATGTGTCAACATCAACTGAATTTGTTTTTAAAATGAACTGACACGCACTTAAAGCCAGCAATGACGTGCAAAGTGTCTTAACGCTAAGTTGATGTCTTTCTGGTAAAAATTACGACATTTTGTATCGTTTAAATTGTGAATCGTTTACAACAAATTACCTAGCTAAACTTAAGAAATTTAGGGATAATAACAGGAAACGTGTTGTCACATACAGTTTAGGTCTTAAGAAGAGACCCAGTAAATAAGTGAATATGTAAGAGGCCGAGCAAGATACAATCTGCGTGATCACAGAATCCGTCGTATTCGGAATTTTGCTACGAACCCCGAAAGAACTACCACAGAATCAGTTGTAGTGGAAATTTTAGACGGATTAAATTCGTAGCAAACATTTCCACTACGACGGATTCTGTGATCACCCAGAATATCTCCTCACTAGCGCTGCGATAGGCTAACGAAAGATGGCGTTATCTTGACAGTTGCAACCATGCGAAAAAAGGCATAGGACAAGCAGGAGTGTGTTAAATGTCAGCAAAGCTCATATCAGAGTACTAACAGGTTACACGACTTGCTATGGCCCCTTTTACACGCACCGAGTTTTCACTCACAATACTTCTTAATTCTCTTTTGGGCACTTGTGGTGCATTTATACGTTCAGTGTTTTCACTTTAGTGCTTTGATTGTCAAATTGTCTTTGTTTCCTTTTTTTCTCATTCGCCGTTCGCGGTGGTAGCTGCATTTTCGAAGCGCAGACCGCACACAGTTCGAAAATACATAGAGCAAATGCAGACGTCTATCGCGACTGAGTACGGTTTGAGAATAAAGCAACGCTGAAAATAACGAAAGAGATTGAAAGAGAACACAAGAATCGGATGGGAATTCGCGGCCCATCCGTGTTCGGCTATCCCCTGCACTTTTTATCCCCTTTACCAACACATTCTCGACACTAAAGTGAAAAACCGGTGCGTGTAAAAGGGGTGTATGTAACTGCCTGGCGCTAGCTTCGATTAGAAAGCAAACTCTAGCACGTTTCTAGAGCCGAAGCGGATACCAGGTAAATACGGAAATTCCTCCAGAATTCAAAATGAGTCCATGAGTTGCGGGCATAGCAGACTTTTCCTGTAGTATAACAATGAACCTCATTTTTTATTTAGTATATTTTAGTGGTTTTTAAAAATAATCGAATTTTAAAGGCCACCCTGCTGAGTGACGCATGTGCGGCATTTTATGGAAATGTTATTCATCACTGGTTGAAGTGGGAATTGCCTCAATTATTGAACGAATGGATTGCTTCAAATCATTCAAATTTGTTGGTTTGAGTTTGTAAACCTCCTCTTTGCAATAACCTTACAAAAACAGGTGCAATCAGTCCTGGAGACCTCGAGGCCAACGAAATATGGAGTTCCTTGAAATAACCCTATCGTGGAACTTTCGTTACAACTCTGCCATAACAGCTTATTACGTGTGAACTTGTCCCTTCTTCTCTTTCGGCGTATAGTTCTGGAAAGAAAAATTTCTTTAACATTTTTAAATATCAGAAATTACACTGCGACTGTTTTCGTCGAAAAAGTATGGCCCAACAATGCAGTTTGATGAAACTGCACCACATTGCAACTCGAGGTGGGTGCAGTTCCGTCTCATTGAGTATCTCTGCGTTAAAGTCTCTCCATATTCGCTTGTTTGTTTACATTCCTCTTTAAGTCAAAATGGGTTTCGGCAGACATAAGAATGGAGTTAAACATAGTTTCGACCTTGTCCACAATTTAAAGGAGCCTTTGGCAAAATTCCAAGCAAATCGGCAAGTCTGCGGGGTTTAGTTTGCTTGTGATTTTAACCATATTAGCAAAAAAAATTCAAATATTTGTACATAAACTCTGCAGTGACTGTCTGCTGATATCCATTTGAGCATATAAATTCCTTATTGAAACGCCTAGAGTGGCCTCTATGGCTGCAGTTACAGCAGCAGACATTTTTTCCTGCGTCCGAACTGTAGGATTTCGTTGGTAAGGCACACCCCATGTCGGGTTCCAGCGCTGGGAGATATAGCTCTTACCTGGCTACATGTGCTCACCGGCATTCGACATCGAACCATTGGTTTCTTCTTGTTGTCACCTCCATAAATGTAGCGCATCATTAACGGCCTTTCTGATGGCTTCTTGATAGCACTGCTTCTTCCACTTTTTTTTTGTCATATATTGTCATTTGTAGTACGCCTATGCCCCATCTAATCACATATTCTAACAACAAAACACATTTTTCTTTCCAGACCCTCCAACTAACATGGCGAAGCACTGCTCCATTGTGCTTTTCACTTGCATGCAGTGTCTCATCCTTGTCGGTGCACATCAATCGGTAGAAATATCCCCCATCACAGATAGCTACCCCGACACCTCTGATGACAGTTACCGCGAAACAAACCTTTTCGATTATAACGTCGAAAGTGTAACGAAACTATTTGGCGACCAGGAACGGGCTGGCAAAACCCTTTACAAAACCAAAAGTCAGAACGATATCGACGCTCCAATAAAAATCGATTTGAAGGACTTGAATTTCCAAAAATCACCATACCAAGCAACAACAAAGCTGCGCGACAATATATTCTCGAAGCAATCAACACATTTCATTGTTGCATCCAGACTGGTGCGTCCAGGAATAATCTATAAAGTGTCTGTGTCCATTTTAGAAGCCAAGCACCCAATAACAGTGCATGCTAGTATATCTCATGATGGAGTGGAAATCGCTGGAGACTCGAAAGAGGTCAAGGAAGGCATCCCCGAGACGCTGCTAATGCGGATACCAACTAGCAGCGTGGACGGTCATTATCGACTGCGTGTAAAAGGTTTCTATGCGAACATCCATCCGTCGGAGAATTTGGCTTTTCTCAACGAAACCGATTTGACATTTTCTCAGAGGTCGCTGTCGATTTTCGTGGAGACTGACAAACCGTTCTACCGGCAGGGAGACGCCGTGCGATTTCGAACAATACCTATCAGCACAGAACTCAAAGGATACGACAAAGCTATTGATGTGTTCATGTTGGACCCGAATAAGTATGTCCTGCGCCGGTGGCTGTCAAGGCTATCTTACTTGGGAAGTGTTAGCCTGGAGTACAAGCTGTCTGACCAGCCGGTATTTGGAGAATGGACTATAAGGGTAGTAGCTCAGGGGCAAGTTGAAGAAGCCAATTTCGTTGTAGAGGAGTACTATCAAACTAGGTTTGAAGTGAATGTCACCATGCCCGAGAGCTTTCTCATTTCGAGACCATTTCTCACAGGCAAGGTGATGGCGAACTTTACAAGCGGTGCTCTAGTGAAAGGGAATCTCACAATCAAAGCAATATTGGCGCCAATCGGTGCGATTGACTACAAAGCACTGAATGAGAAGTATCGCATTGGCAGGACATCAATGGACATCTTCAATGCATCGTTCGATGATTTTAAGGAGCACATCTTTAATTTTGACGAACAATGGCCGTTTTGGCTGAGCAAGCCCGATGGAGAGGGAAGTCAACTCCCCTACCTGCGCTATTTCAACGGCACGTTTGATTTCCAGCTGCCAATGGGACAACTACAGGAGATGTCGTCAAATCTCCACGGTATGGAGCTTCTTGTTATAGCAACTGTTGGCGAGAGGTTCTACGATGAAGTCATTTCCGGTTATGCATTGACGCGTCTGTACAGTGCGGCTCTCAAGGCGGCTTTTCTGGGCGAACAGGTGCAAGTTTTCAAACCGTCAATAGCCTTTACCACGTACATTGTGGTGGAACACGAAGATGGATCGCCATTAGGCAAAGAGTTTCTCGACAACACCGAAATGATTGTAACTGGAACGATTCAGAGCAAGAGCGGCGCGCAGGAGTATCCCTTACAAAAGTTGCAAATGTCCCAACGGCACACTGGGATTTGGGAGTTAAAAATCGACTTACTAACCGACATGGACTTGGATAAGGTATTTCTATCGGGAATACTTACAATGAAGCTGGAAGCACTCTATCGTGATACGAAAGCGGAGTTGTTGTTGATAACACATCACTCACCGCAGAATCAGTTTATTGGAGTGACCACCAGCACTGAGGAGCCTGATGTCGGCGAATACATTATATTCCATATCCGAACGAATTTCTTTACCGAGACGTTCAATTATTTGATCATGTCGAAGGGAGTTGTGATCATCAGCGATGAGGAGTCAATGGAGGAGGGTAGCCACACAATGGCAGTGACACTGTCTGCAGAAATGGCTCCTGTCGCCACCATAATTGTGTGGAAGGTAAGCGTTTTATTTTGTTTACACACCCGCACTAATAACCTTTCTTTCTGTAGGTAACTCAACAAAGCCAGGTGGTCGCAGATGCTCTCACTTTCCCGGTCAATGGCTTGTCCAGGAACAACTTCACCGTGCACATCAATAATCGCAAATCTCGTACGGGAGAGCGAGTCGAGGTGGCTGTGTTTGGGGAACCAGGCTCATTTGTTGGCCTTTCCGCCATAGACAGCGCACTCAAGAACGATTTTACAAAAATGAGCGTCCTAAGAAAAATGTCGACATATAGCGACAAAGGCAATGACATTCACAGTCATACATTCCACGCGTTAGCCGATGAGTTGGTCTTGTATCCAGCTTCCTCGTTTGGCATAGATGCCAATCGTACCTTTGAACTGTGCAATATGGTGGTTTTTACCGATGCTGAAGTGCCTAAAAAATGGGAACCCTATTCGACTGACGATGATAACCAGATCGACAGAATCAAGAAGTTGAATGAAACAGAACTGACGGCATACCGGCGCTATCGTTTCAATCGAATTCAAAGACACTACGACAACGTTTGGCTGTGGCGTGATGTGAACATTGGCCCCCATGGGCGATTCATTTTTAGTGTCAGCGTTCCTGATGTACCGGCACACTGGATGGTGTCTGCATTCAGTGTCAGTCCATCGAGGGGATTTGGGATAATGGCAGCACCAGTGGAGTATGTTGGCGTGCAACCGTTCTACGTCAATGTTGAGATGCCAATGGCATGCAAGCAAGGCGAACAGGTTGGCATTCGAGTGACTGTCTTCAACTATCGATGCAGTGCCACGGAAGCTACTGTTGTGTTGCATGCCTCGCAGGACTATATGTTCGTTCATGTTGAGGAAGATGGCATTGTGACTGCCTACAATCCACGGACTTCTTATGGAGAGCAGCAGTTCTTTGTGTATCTAGAGCCACAGGGTGCTAGTGTTGTCTACATTCCCATAGTGCCGAGAAGACTCGGTGAAATCGATGTCACAGTACACGCAGCAACCCTGCTGGGAACGGATCAAGTCACCAGACGTCTTCTGGTCGAGGCAGACGGCCTGCCACAGTACCGACATCAATCGATTTTGCTGGACTTGAGCAACCGCGCTTACCTGTTCCAGTACATGCACTTGAACATCACAGAGACGCCAATAATCCCTTACCAAGTGGACCGTTATTTCGTCTATGGATCCAATCGTGCTACTATCTCAGTTGTTGGTGATGTCGTTGGTCCGATATTTCCAACGATGCCGGTGAATGCAACGTCGTTGCTGAACCTGCCCATGGACTGTGCCGAACAGAACGCCTTCAGTTTTGCTGTAAACCTCTACACAGTGATGTACATGCGATTGATAAACCAACGAAACAAGACGATCGAGAAGAATGCCTTCCATCATCTCAATCTAGCCTACCAACGACAAATGAGCTTTATGAGGGAAGATGGTTCTTTTGCGCTGTTTCGTTCCGACTGGAATAATTCCGAATCGTCTGTATGGTTGACGGCGTATTGCGTTCGAACCTTCCAAGAGGCGGCGTTCTATGAATGGGAAAACTTTATCTACATCGATCCGACTGTGATTGAGAAGGGAATTCGATGGATTCTCCAGCACCAGGGGCCTGAAGGTGGTTTCTATGAGATTACCTGGATGCCGGACCGAAAGATGAATAACTCCAATACGGCTAATCGGAATATCTCTCTCACCGCTCATGTGTTGATTACATTGGCGACCGTAAAAGACCTGTCGGGAAGCTTGGGAGCACGAGTAGCGCTAGCCAAACAGAGGGCACTGACATGGATCGAGAGGAATATGCAGCTATTGCAGCAAACGGACGAGGCATACGTTTTAGCAATTACCGCTTACGCCCTGCAGTTGTGTAAGGCCCCAACCGCTGAGCATGCATTTGTTCTGCTGCTAACACGCGCAAAAAACATTGCCGAATACACGTACTGGGGTCGAGATGAACTATCCCAGCCGCCGAGTAAGTTAGAGAATCAGAAATACTTCGCTCTTCCTCGGCTTCCATATGAGTACGACTCGTTGAATATTGAAACAACTGCCTATGCTCTGTTGGTGTATGTTCATCGTCGAGAATTCCTTGTAGAGCCTATTGTGCGATGGTTGAATGCACAGAGACTGACCGATGGCGGATGGGCTTCAACGCAGGTAAGTTCTTTGGACTGATCATTTCCGTGTGCCCCATTTATTGGTTTTATTATTCTTAGGACACTGGCGCAGCCCTAAAAGCTCTCATTGAATACACCGTACACTCACGCATTCGGGACGTTTCTTCACTGTCTATTTCTGTTGAGGCAACATCACTGCAAGACCAAACAAAATCGCTGTACATTGATGACAGAAACTTGGCACAGTTGCAGAGTATTGAAGTATGGCGGTGGCAATTTCCTTTGTGTGAGTTTTCAGTCTAACGATTTGCTTTCGTTGTAGATTCCAAATGCATGGGGAACGGTTAAGGTCCAGGCGAAGGGTACTGGTTATGCGATTTTGCAAATGCATGTGCAGTATAACGTGGACATTGAGAAATTCCAAACCAAACCGCCGGTACCTGCATTCAGCTTGCAAACCAACGCGCTCTTCCAGGGAAGGAATCACTCACATATTTCCTATGTTAGCTGCCAAAGGTAGGTTCAAATTTTTGTTATATGAGATGTAGAAGGGTAATGGGAGGCAGTAGGAGTTTGATTTACGCAAAATTTAAAGCTGTCGCCTACGCAGTCGATGTAAATTTCCGTAGTCGTCTTTAACAGGAAATTTAAAATTCCTCCTATTCTAAATTGCGAATGGGAACGGCCTTGAAACAATTGATTAAAGGTGCAATCTACCTGTCTGTTCAACAGAGTTGTGCCAAATCTTAACACTCGCCCTTAGCTAGAAAGCTATCCGACTTTCAGCTGCATCACAAATAAGACCAAATCTCTATACTCAAAAGCATGGACACATATTTGAAAACAGTCCAGCTCTTTTGAATTCGTCCCAAAAATAAAACCTCATGCAATCGAATGGCTGTAAGAAGCTATTTATTTTTTACACTGTTTTTGTTTTCGTTGCTGTTACTCACATACTTATTTTAACTGCTTTTAGTTGGATAAATTTAAATGAATCGGAACGATCGGGAATGGCCATTCTTGATGTTACAATTCCCACTGGCTACTTTATACAGCAGCAAAAACTCGACTCGTACGTTCTCAGTAACAGCGTTCGCAATCTGCGTCGCGCTAAATTTATGGATAAAAAGATAATTTTCTATTTTGATTATGTAAGTTGTATTTCGGCTAAATTGTTGGACGAAATTAATGCGTGATTTTCTCTTTAACAGCTTGACAAAACCGATATATGCCTTAACTTCACCGTTGAACGGTGGTATCCAGTTGCTAATATGTCACGATATTTACCAATTCGTGTCTATGATTATTATGCACCAGGTAAGGTAGTAGATCTAAAATTTAAGTTTAGTGTCTTTAATTTTAAATCTCATTCGACTTGCAATTAAATATAGTTATATTATTTGTAACATATAATGTGTCTATTTCTTACAGAGCGTTTCAATGAAACCATTTTCGACGCTCTACCCACATATCTACTCAATATCTGCGAAGTTTGCGGAAGTTCACAGTGTCCTTATTGTATTGTATACAATGGCTCTCCAAGAGCCAAATTCTCACTACCAATGATAACGATGAGCATCTCATTTATTTATTTCATTACTCTAAGTTTCATAATGAATTTAAATTATTTAATTTTAATATAGTCATACATCTACTTGTTACCAAAGATAGTTCTCAGAAACCCATTAGTCTTTATTTTACTTTTTATTTTCGAAAGAAATGCTGACTCAGAAAAGTCCACGTAATCCTTAGATGTTCGTAGTTTAAGGCAAAACAATGCTCAATGCTCACTGAAAATGTATTCAAAGTATCCTGAACTAAAACTAGTCAACTGCTTAAGTAAACTTAAAAGTTTAAACAAACGAATTAAGCAAAATCAAAATTTTACAAAAAATGTACTTAAATCTATGTACATCGAACTGAATTTTTATTTTTTTTATTATACATTCTATTATGTATATATCATCAATATTTTCAAACTTATTTATTTATTTATTGAAATTTTGTATTAAGAAATCAGTCATTTGGAATATTTCATATCAAAAGAGTCCATCAATTGAAAACATAATATTTTGTAACAGAGCATTTATGTGTATACTCAAAGAATTAATTTAAAAAAATACATTTATATATATTTAATAGTGTTTGAACACAAAATATGTACTTATATTCCACCAAAGTAGTTGTAAGAACTTTCTTGCCTTAGACATTGTTAGAAATAGTAAGTAAAATATCAGCAAGTGCATAGAAAGAGTCCGAGCCTTATATGCAGGAATATTAAATATACCTCAATACAAATCTTGTCCAATTGTTATAAACTTTTATATACAAAACTGTGCACTTACTTTTAGCAACGTTTGTGTTGGTATTTTTTTTAAATCAAACAAATTATAATACATAATATTACAAAATGTATAATCCGTCCTTTTTGTATTCGAAATCTGTTTTTGATGAATAAAGTACGAAAACAAGTGTTGAATTAATTCTGATTTTTTTCTAAACATCGACAGTACGCACCCATGCGTACAAATAAATTATTTACGTGTATAATTCAGCATACAGATTCACACCATAAATTGTTATTTACGAATAAGCTGTATGATGTCCCATATTGGGTCTTTTATCAGCCAGTTGATTCAAATCGTCGGTATTGAGCCGATCATAGGTCTTCAACAGATATCAACTTTCAAAGACAAAGTCCAATCAGAGATTTTTCTAACAAATGAGTTGTAGGCTATGAATATTGAATAATTGATATAACGCACACAAGTTGAGCAATAGCGACAACGTCTTTTTTTGTTATTATTATTATTACTGCTTAATACAAGCGTACAGAAAGAACAAAATATATACATAAACAATCTACTGATCTTAAGACTACAAAAAATATATTGCGATTACAATTACAATTCAATCACGAATTAAAAACATAAATATGGGTATAAATTAACAATTTTGTGGTTGGGAACAGAAATGAGGTAGTCAAAGATTAAGGTAGTTATGAAGAGCATGTTTCAAAGTTGGTTTTGTGCAGTTCAAGTCAAATATGTTGGGAACCATGTTTGCATGGTTCATGGAGCATTCTTGTTATTATACCCTCCACTGGAAGGTATATTCACTTTGCCATTACATTTGTAACGCCAAGAAGGAGTCACCGGAGACCCCATAAAGTATATATATTATGAATCAGGATCACATTCTGAATCGATTTAGCCATGTCCGTCTGTCTGTCCGTCTGTCCGTCTGTTGAAAACACGATAGCGTCCAAACGAACCGACCTAGACGAATGAAATTTTGTTAGAGGACTTCTTTTTACCGTCGTTAGGTTGGTATTGAAAATGGGCTATATCGGTCAAGTAGTTCTGGTACCTCCCATACAAAACCACTATTAGACCATGTGTCTCTCTGTCTGTTGAAATCACGATAGCGTCCAAACGAATCGATCTAGGCGAATGAAATTTTGTGAGAGGACTTCTTTTTACCGTCGCCAGGTTGGTATTGAAAATGGGCTATGTCGGTCAAGTAGTTCTGGTACCTCCCATACAAAACCACTATTAGATCCATGTGTCTCTCTGTCTGTTGAAATCACGATAGCGTCCAAACGAATCGATATAGGCGAATGAAATTTTGTAAGAGGACTTCTTTTTACCGTCGTCAGATTGGTATTGAAAATGGGCTATGTCGGTCAAGTAGTTCTGGTACCTCCCATACAAAACCACTATTAGACCCATGTGTCTCTCTGTCTGTTGAAATCACGATAGCGTCCAAACGAATCGATATAGGCGAATGAAATTTTGTGAGGGGACTTCTTTTTACCGTCGTCAGGTTGGTATTGAAAATTGTCTATGTCGGTCAAGTAGTTCTGGTACCTCCTATACTAATCCAATATGGCATGGCGAACATTTTGCATGACTTTTATGCAGTGGAGGGTATCAAAGCATCGGCCAGGCCGATGATAACACTTTTACTTGTTAAGGGTTCATGTTGACCATAGTCAGTACGGTGTTGGGGAAGGCGGAATAGGGGTACTGATCTTAAGTGATGAGGATTGGTGTTCAAAGAGATCTGATGAAGTAGATGAGGGCAATCTATGTTTCCAGATAAAAGCTGGTGAACAAAAACTATATCGCGATATCTCGACGAGTTTTAAGAGCCGGTAAATTAAGCAGCTTTAAGCGACTCTCATAGGGAGGGAGATTGTATGGGTCATCACAGCCTAGCCCACGTAAGGCAAACCGGATGAACCTACGTTGGACAGCTTCAATTCTCATAATGTGCACCTGATGGTAAGGTGACCAGACTTGGCTGACATATTCGAGAAGTGGCCTTACGAACGTCATGTAAAGGGATTTAGTGACGTAGGGGTTTGAAAACTCCTTCGACCAACATTTAATAAAGCCAAGTGCTGAGTTAGCTCTGCTAATAGCGTTGTCGATGTGGGGGCGGAAGCTAAGTACTCTAAGCTAAGAATTGAGGAAACAGGGGAGACAAGCTCGTTGTTAAAGAAGTAAGACCTTTCAGGTAGGGAATGACGTTTACGAGAGAATGTAATACCTTGACATTTTTTCACGTTAAGCTCTAAACGAATTTGTTGACACCAGTACCAGTACTGTAAGCCGACGATGCACAAATCCGCCTTAGCTGCAAGCTTGGGATGATCGAGGATGGGGCTCACAAACTTAACAGTGACCTTAAAAGCATTATTCGCTGGTCCGAAAATAATCAACTTTTATTAAACCCTAAAAAAATCGCAATGCATAGTTATTTATATAGGGTTTTTCAACAGGGACGCTACAAAAGTAGAGCGACAGGGACAGGGACAAATGACGCCGAATTTCTTGCCGCTCTTTTGACATGTCTCTTCAGTAAGGTTTGCCATTTCATGATGGAAAGATATACGAGCAAACAACGAGTCGAAATTATTAAAATTTACTACCGAAATTCGGATCGGAGTCAGTGGCCTCAACGTTAATAGCGCTACGTCCAATTTATGGTCGTCATAATCGTCCTAGCAGATCAACAATTGAGCGTCTAGTGGAAAAATTTTAATCCACAGGCACAGTACAAATGCCAGTGAGACAAAGAAGTGCCCGTAGTGTCGAGAATATTGCTGCCGCTGAGGCTTCAGTTGAAGAAAGCCCAAATGTGTCTCTCACACGTCGTTCTCAAGCGTTGGGCATGCTTGAAAACCGTCGAAAATTGAGTTCAGCGTCTAGACTTCTGCAAGCGTGCCCGTGGTGGCCATGCAAAAGAAATCGAGTTCCATACATAATGGCATCGAACGTACTTTCACAGGAATAAAGCTATTATTGAAAAACCCTGTAAAACCAAACTTGACATTAGTTATTTTCCCGTCTTGTATCTCGCCAATTCAGTCTTACAATATGTGGAAAAAGTTAAGAATTTGGGCATTTGGTTTGACACAACACTAGCTGGGACCTTCATATACGATCAGTAATTGGTAAGATATATGGTTGCTTACGAACTCTTTCTCTGTCAAAACGATTCACACCTCAACATGTTAGGCTCAGCTTAGCCAAAACCATCATCATACCGATCATTACATATGGGTGCCAGATTTTCTGTTGCCATAATTCTGAGACCAGACGAAACCTAACTGTAGCATTCAACAATGTAGTCTGGTATGTATACAACCTCAAACGGTTTGATCATATATCGGCTTATTCGAAAAATATTCTGGGATGCAACCTATATACATACATACCTACATGAAATACTGCGCCCTTAAAACATTAAATAAAACATTAAAGAACCGTTGTACCTTTATGAAAAAATTGAATTCTCAGACTCCAATCGGTCTTATATCTTTATTCAACCGAGATTTAGTTGTAATTGCTCTGAGCGCCAATTTCTTGTTTACGTCATCAGGCACTGGAACGCCATACCCCTATTCATAAGAAAACTTCGTGGAACCAGGCAATTCGAGAGGGTGGTAGTTGGATTTTTGGCTGATAATTATTCTTAAGTAGGTCCCCTTGTAATAAGAAAGCTTCTCTTTCGTTTTCTAAAATGTTCTAATGAAAATGTTAGTTTTAATTTTTTTTTTCTTTTCTTAAATTATAAACCAAGGTTGAACATAAATATTTAAATCTTTTTAACTTTTGCAATTTTAAAGACATTAAGTCTAATGTAAAAGATGTATTAGAAATCAATAAATCAAATCAAATCACCAGGTATAGAAGTGGTTCAAGTCCACTTGTAGAGCGAGGGAGTCCGCAGTGCAAGATATCTGCTTAGAGAATCTCATATCATCTGCGTTATAGTGACCATAATTTTTTGAAGACAATGCGGGACACAACTCAGATTTTGGATCTTAAAAAACTGTTTGTATATGGATTTAAAAGCTATGTAATCTTGGCAAGCCTGAGCAATCTATTATATTTGAGCTGCGTATAGCAGCAAAATTCTTTCAATTTTTCCTCTCTAACAGTGTATTTAGAGTATATGAAAATGAGAGTATATTTTCACAATAATGTTTTCTATGTCAACCGGAAGCAAATTACTCTCCGTGCCACTTGATTACGAACAGGAATTTTGTTGTTTTAATTTTACGATATTTTTCAAATCCTTCGCTAATCCGGGAAAAACCGAATGCACAAGGAATGAAGGATATATTATGTTTATATTGTAGAAAAAAATATGGGATTAAGTTGATAAATGTAACTTTTATGACGCTTTTCAAAAAAAAGGTCATAAAATTTACCTGTTATTTTTGTTTCACTTAAGATTACGAACAGTGGCTTAATCTACCTGTTAGAAGCTTAAAAGGTGAAAAAAAAAATTTGTTTGTATAATTAAATAATGCTTTTACTCAAAGAGTAGCAATAGTTTCTAGTAATGGGTAGATACCACCTCCTCATCGCTAAATCACTTCAAGTAGCCTGCTGTGTAGAGATTCATAGAGTGCTGTCAAATAATCTAGCGAAACTACGGACCAGGCTTGTTTTATTTATCCATAATTTCTTCCGTTTCATGATATTGCTTTCCTCCTTCGTAGACTTCTTTCTTTAAAGCCAACCCCATACGTTTTCCAGTATCGATTTGTAAGTGATTGCCATCATTTTGGAGCTTTGGAAATCCATCTCCACAATTCTGTACCGGCTTATTGCTCCCCATACCACTACACCACCTCCTTTGATGTGCCGCTTTGCGGTTTTTTCCATACTTCTCCAGGTCTTTAATAAAGTTGTGTACAAAAGTGGCGCCTATTCCAATCTTGCTGGCTATAAAACGGATGGATTTTCCTTGTTCCTGTTAAGCTAGAATTTGGCATATTTCCTCCTTGGTTAATGTCTTTCCTTTACCTATAGTTGTGGATTATAGGAAGTTATTTCTTAAACTAAGCTCCCTAATACTCCAAGTATCCTTTTATTTGATTTAAAATATGGTAATAGGTAGATTAAGCAACTGTTCGTAATCAAGTGAAATAAAAATAACAGGTAAATTTTATTTTACATTTATCAACTTACCTAATCCAATTTTTTTTTTGTTTTGCAAAATTTTGTAAAATTAAAACAAAACAAATTCCTGTTCGTAATCAAGTGGCACGGAGTGTAGTAGTGGTTTGAATTGATTTACACCAATTATGGATTGCTTAAGTTCTATATTTAGTCGACTACTTAAAACATTTTTGCTTTCCCTTCGTGACAAACCGCCAAAGTTCTTAAAATTTACAAAATAGACTCACTTATCATTTCGAACGTTTTTATATTTATAATTTTGCGGGACTTTCCGGGACAAATCTGTAAATGAGGGACATTTTTCCGGCAGTTTATGATGCGGGACAGCTATGTGAAATGCGGGACGTCTAGTCACTATAATCTGCGTAAATCTCTAGGTCAGAGTGTGAAATAACACGCACTACATCGTTTATTGTCAAATTAAAGATCAAAGGTCCTAGATGACTTCCCTGTGGTACACCAGAGGACGCTATGAAAAGGACACTATACCTTCGATCTTCTAGATAGGACTTAACACAGGAAATAAACCGCGGTGGAAAACCGGTAGCTTTTAGTTTGAGGAGTATGACTTTGTGCGAGATTTTGTCAAACGCTTTGCTGAAATCAGTAGCCACGACATCCACTTCCTTACCATTTTCCAAGGCGCATAATGTGTTGGATACAAATTCCGTGAGGTTTGTGGTTTTGGATCTAACGTTTAAAAACCCACGTTGCTTCATCGAACACTTCCTTCAACAAATCGATTACTTTTCCGGAAATATGGCATACGTCACCATCCTATAGAAAGAAAAAATCTTTGTACCTTTGTACCGTGGGCAATGAGCGGTGCCATTTAGATTGTCCTAATTTTTCAACCAAAAATTTCGACTGACTGTGAGTGTGACTGACTACAAATTGGAGCGACGTCATCTTTGAAAAACCTGTGCTTGCTGTGTAATTCGTGAAAATCTGCAATCATTTATGAAACATACAAAAGCAAACAGCAAATTCATCACTATCCTATCAGTTATCCGCCCACAAAACTCATCAGCATTCATCTGCTTTTCAATCAGACTCCAAGTCCATGGTTTCTATAGGAGAATAAAAATAAATTAAAGCAACAGAAGATGCAGACGAGTCCCAATAATTACATACATGCTACCAGTACAGAACGTTATCGTGGTTGCAGACGATGTGGGACTAGGCCCGAACATTTGAAATATTTGCTTCGAGAAAAGCGACAAAGATTAATCAAATTGCGCTCAGTTTCCCGCACACTTTTTTTAGTCGAGGCGAGATGAAATGGCCCCCGGGTTTAAACTCTTCCTTCACGTTGTGCCGAGCCGACCCTTTATCCATAGTCACCTTCTAGTCGTGTCGGACGGGCATCACTTTTGATCTGATTTCCTTGACATGTTATTATTTATGAAAAACAGATAGAAATACACTGCAGTTTTATCAAGCCAAGCCGCGATGCCGCTCTGCCATAGGTGATATTTGTTTTCCAGAACGAAATACGACCTCATGCCCACAAACAACATATAAAAGTATAAAGGTTATGTTACACCACAGCAAGCAGATGATATGTGATTGGGTTGTGATGAATTACATAGTTTGATTTGATCTCATCTCGTGACTCGCGGGGCAACTAACGGCCTCCGCATAACTGACATCAGCGATGTTACGCACGTTTCATTGCTTCACGAGGAAGCTTTAAAATTCACTTACAATAGATGGAACAGTATTAGCACCTGTAGACCTGTAAAACATCCAGACAAATTTGTGGGAACATTAACCGAACACTGGCAGCCATGCCCATCAGCCAGGGAGTACCCTACAACGATGTCTGTATAGGAGCTGCATGGACGAGGAGGAAGAGGAAACCACCGTTCACCTCCTTTCAGATCTTGCCACCTTCGAAGACCTAAGCGACATATCTCGAACCGATATTTCCTGCATCAGCAAGTGACGGATTGTTAAAGGAAATAAACGGGGGGTAGACTGCACCGGATACCCTTGGTCCCTACCCGAAGACAAACCACACACCAGGAGATGCTAAAGACATTCAGACTGTTTCAGTTTCATTATGACCTCCTAACAAAGTAAGATACACGGAGAAACCCCTTTTTAAAAGAAATTCGCAGATAGCAATAGAGTTCCCATCTGTAATATACGGCCCATAATTTTTCTGGCCACTTTATGTTAAATTAAATTTGGATAAATAATCACCCTTATTCCGAGTGGCGTTTTACTTTCACGACATTTGTCGTTATTGGAGGCGTTTCATTTTGGAAGACTTATTCCCTAACTTCCACGACAGGGTACGACGTCGTCGGTAAGTAGTTCGCATTCCACATACGATCCAAACGAGCTAATCAGTGCTGACAGATAAATTGTTGTTGGTTGTATCAGTGTTTTGTTGTTTATCTTTTTCGAAAGAAATTCTCAGTTTAATTATTTTCGGATTCCATAAGGTTTTTGAGAATGTAAGGAAATCTTCATTGGACGAAATAAAAGGTAAGCTCGTGGAACTGGAAAGTACCTACATGGTCGCCGTCTGTGCAGGCGATATAATTTGCTGCGACTGCGAGATTCTTGACTGAGGGTAGCTACCAGAATGGTGTAGGAAAACATTTTAATTAAGGACGAGGCGATCACAGCCTACATTTATAAAAAATGTTTTAAAGTGATGCTCACAAAAACTTTCTGCCAATCTTTTCCATTTCTTGATGGTGGTATAGGCTGGGTCATCATTTAAGACTCTTTTTTAAAATCCCTTTGCCATTAATTAAATTCCATTAAATTGTTTCTGGTTTGGTACTTATAACCCTTGAAAAGAATCTAATTAAATTGAATAAAATAACAATTCAAGAAGTTCAATTTTCAGTCGATTTTCATTACTTGGCGTTCACTAATTTGTTAACGACAGAAATCGTCGTTTTTCTTGTCGTTTTGTGGCGTTCAACGCCTTACAGAATGGCAGTGAAGTTTCTCACATGACGTTCGTCGTACGCCAATAGGTTCCACATGCCGTTCAGTGACAAATGGCGTTCAAAGACTCAAAAACGCCATTCGTAATTCCAAATTCAAATTAGCGTTTCATAAATCGTCGTAAACGCCACTCGGAATAAGGGTGAATAATGAAACATTAATTGATATCCATAACGTAACATATTTAGCGAGGCTGTAGCCGATGATGGAGAGAAGCGCCTGATGGCACTGTATGGAGCAGGCGTATCCATTGACACTCTAAAATCTAAATGACCTTCGTAACTGCGGTTAAGCTTAAACTGACCCAAATTTAATACTTTAAAAGTGCGAGTTTGAGTTATATAAATCTACAACTTATAGAAACTGCACATTTTCACGTATTGGGCAATACCTAACAGATTATTCGAAACTGCAAATCTTGGGTTTACTGGTCCTGACAACATACCAAAATACAGAATTACGTTTTGCGTATATAAAATATACACGAGGTAGGTATATATTTTTACAAAAGTTTATTAATAATTTGAACACAGCGACACCTATCGGGTATGATTTTGTGATTTTCATTTTTGGCACTAACCCAACCTATTTTTTATATATACCTACATATATGTACATATTATGTTGGTCCATAAATATAGGATTTATTAACAACTCGACTATAACATAACCTATTGGAACCCAGAACATCCATGAGCCAGCTTCTCGACAAAACAATTTTATTGTGTAATGTAAATACTATGTACCTATGACTTCAATTGGTCATCATTCAGAATAATAGACTCTTCAACGATTATGTACTCCTACATATAATGGACCTTACCAATAATCAATAATTTTAACCTTCAAATTAAATATTTAGAGCTAGTTTCAAGACTAGCTGAAGTGTCGGATAGAACTATCCGGAACTTATCTGTCAGCTAAACTTCAACTTTTGGTTTCAAAGATTTCGGATAGTGATATCTAACAGATATAATCTCGGATAGAGTATATAAGACGGTTCAAGTGGCTGTTAAATCCTTTATCTGGAAGATAAAAAAAATATTTTTTTGAATTGACTGTAAAAAATATAGTTTAAGAGCATTTCTTTCATTGTCGAGCGTAGACAGCAGTCACAGGCGGTGGATAGCGTTATTTGTCTGCTATCCGAAACTTTATCCGGAACTGGCCATTAGACTTTCACAATAGATCATTTATCATTTTATATAGAAATTTTTACTATTGTGACCTCTTAAAAGTTAGCCTGGACACTAACAAGAACCAGAAAAGCAATAGCTAGTTGCCAAAACCTACAAATGGTGCTGTTAAAACGCTTACTCTAACTGTGAAAATATCCTAAGGGTTTCAAATATATTGACTGGGAATAGCTAGAATGAAAAAAAAAACTAAACGCAACTTTTCGTTTTCTCTGGTGTTTTGTAAATTGAAAGTACTTTTCGTTTCGTTTTTTAACGAAGCCCACCCTTGTCTTGTAGTGGCGACGCTTTTTTTTTACCGCGATCTAGAAATTGTCCGAGGTCGTAAGAAAATTTGAAACATTCCCAGTTTTTTTTTTCAATAATAAATGTATGATTTATTTGCACATCTCCAATTTCTGCTTGTCTCAAAATGTTTGATATTTTACACAAATAATATTTTTTTATGTTTTTTTATTTTATTTTTCCAAATCATGAGTTCTGCTTAGCTCACTGAGCTCAACAATAAAATAGACTAAATATTTTTTTTTTTAATTTTCAAACACAAAACTCTTCTCTTGATAAAATATGGTTTGAAACACAAAACGGTAATGAGTGGTAAATCAAACACTCGAATAAAAATGACTAAACATCTGAAATATTTACACTGTGATGTAAAATTAATAAAACTAATTAAATCGTATATATAACACTTTTTTTTTTTTTTGTGAACAAAAACAAACAATTTAACAAAGTTCACAATAATAATAAAATCGTTAAACAACATCACATCGTATGTTTACCTTTTGTTTGTTTAATATACATACTAAGTTTAATGAGACTAAAGTAATTAGGTACTTTTACACATTCAGAGTTATATTCTTCTTTTGTTTTTTTTGTTACTTTGAAACGTCAACGAATTGTCTTTTTTTAACTAATTGAATTTTTCTTTTAATAATTGAATTTCATATGGAAACTTTGTTTTTTTTTTTTTTCTTAAATAAGCATACCGTAAAATTGTAAGATTTTTTGTATTTTTTTGTTTTATTTTTTTTAATTTTTTAATTAACCATCGTAAATTTTCTTATTTTAATACATTCTATCTAAATAGTTTCACTTAAAAATTAAGAATTAATTAATTGGTGTTATTCTTCATTTAGCTTAAGGCTTATAAATATATATTTTTTAATACCTAATATTTTGTTTTGTTAATTTTCTTTTTGTTAATATAAAACGAAAATGAAATAGCAGGGAGATTACTTAGAAATGTTGAAGAAAATAACTGAAAAAAGAATGTATGGGTTGTTATTCCGATCACAAACCAGAGAGAATAGACCACCAGCTTCGGGCAAAAAAGAGAATTCCATAGAGCCAGTTTTGAAATGAGTAGCGCCGCCTCTTTTTCTATCTGTGAATACGTGTTGTACCACAGAAATAACTGTAAATGTTATTAGGTGCCAGTGTATGCGTGACCAATTCGCCCTCCATTTACTTTAGCATGGCACACATACGCAACCACCTAATAACTTTTTGAAACTGGCTCTATGGATCTCTCATTTTTGGGCGGAGCTGGTGGTCTATTCTCTCTGGTTTGTGATTCCGATAGCGTAGCTTGACAGAGGCAGTATGGGTATCTTTATCCTATCCTATCAAGGATTCTTTGCCTATTGGGCGGAGTTTGTTCAGAGTATGATAAGTAGAGACCGGATTATATGCAACTTAAAAAGCATAAAATATGTATGCAAATATGCATGAAAAATGCTAGAAATATGCATAAAAAGTGTCAAAATATGCAACACTAAGTGATACAAAAATTGTATTTTTATTTTAGTTTATATAGTTTTTTATTTCAAATTCAGCATACCTACAATAGTTGAATAATATTCCTGTTACAATTAAAAAATTTTCAACATAATATTGTTACTTTTGAAAACGTAAACAATCGTTCAGTGGTAAGATTATTTCAAATTAAATATTTTTATAAGAGTGGAAAAAGACAGTTCCACATCCACTGAGGTAACTGGGCAGTATTCAACTTGGGTGCTATTATGTTAGCAATTTTTGTTGTTGGCAAAAGTTCACCAGTCCCATTAATAAAACTATTAATTTATCACCACGCCAACGCTTGAAAGCCTGGGATGTTATCCAAACTTTTTTTTAAGTTGACGTGTGAATACTGCTGGCAATTTGAAGTTGATTTGACGGATTTTATTTTCCTACTAACTGAATAGATTCATTCAATATTACACATTGAGTTTCGAGCCTTTGACTACTGGTATGAGAGAAAAATGAGTGCATATGTGTACTACATCAATGTTTTTTTGTTAATGTTGGAGTCGGCTAAAATTGTTCGGCGAAAATATGCATCATCACTAGATTTTAGTTAGAATATGCCGTTATCGGTTATACTGGGCAAAATATCCAAATGCATATGCAATATGCAATTTGCATATAATCCGGTCTCCGGTCTGATAAGTTATAGGTATTCGGGGACTTCATTGTAAAAGTAGGAATTAAACTTGTTTTGCAGGCTGATGGCTACAAACTAATTAATTTGTCATCAGCTGATAATATCGTGATAAGTAGGACCATGTTTTCAAGACTAAGGATTCACAGAACAAAATGCAGATCCCTAACGTGCAGATATTCGGAGAGGCAAGCATCGACGGTTATATTCAGAGCTCCACTGTCCAACGAGAAGAAACTGCCAATCGCACAGGGAAATTAATCCGACATAGGATGCCTTACTACACTTCCAGTAGCCTAATACTTCGAAGACCGTGGGCTTCTGCGGTTTAAGTATAAGGACAACATCAAGAGGTAGACGAAACCACCGTATGTTACCAAACATCCTAAGGAAAAAGTGGTACGATGAGGAATTTGTTTATAGCAAAAAGTTGACGACCGAGGTACAATAGTCGCCTTGGCGAATCTCTGTTGTATATGGCTGCATGGGTCGATTTTTGTTTCCTGCCCTAGGTACTCGTGGAAACTAAATGGAAAAACTTCGAAGCATCGGGATAGTAGTGAGTGAGGTTGCTGGTACTTTCGCTAATATCTGGGACCCAGGTCCGAGACACAGTTGGAATTGGCTAAGGAACCTTTGACATTTGAGAGACTTCCAGTAAATCGGTAGCCGTAGCGGGCAAAAAAGATAGGGCAACAGGACAGGCGTCTACGAGTGGATCAGAACCTCAGAATCAGTGAACGCCCAGGCAGGAGGCTTCAAAGGTTAAAGTCAAGGAGAAGTTCTAGAGCTAAAGGAGCAGAACCGATGATGTCATAATGATGTAAACTCTCTGAACCTCTGTGTATAGGTCTTGTATACACAGCCGCAGTTGTGTAAGCTAAAAAGTTTCACACGATTTGGCGGCCATTAACACGGGCATTGAAAAACTAGCTATCGACGGAACAGGAACTAAAATAAAATCTGCTCCGGATAAAAAATGTTGATGATCCAAGATGATAATAATAACAGAAAATCGCAATAAAAAACGTTTTGTTTTTTTATAACAATAATTCATATAAACACAACAAATACATAAATAAATAAATATTTTTTTTTGTTTTCCTTTTACTGATGTGTAAATTTCCCTTCACATGGTTTCTTCTCGTTATTTTAAAATTTACTTAACTATATTTTTGTTTTCTTATTTATTTTAGTTATTTACTTAACTATCAAGGCATAATTTGATTGATAAATATTATTCCTAAGAACAGTGTGTTGTTAGAAACATTTTGTGTTCTTTTCGCTTTTACAAATTTGTTTATTGTTTTTTTTTTTGCTTTTTCTTCAAAATGTATAATATATGAGTGGATTTATTATTAACCTATCCTAGTAGTTTTTTTTTTCTTATTTGGTTGTTAAGCTGAATTTTTACTGTTTTTTTTTTTTGTTATTTGTTATAAATTTATATTACGTTATATATAGTTTTTTTCTTCATATATTTTTATATAATTTCGGAAGATTGTTTTACTGTTTATTGTGTCTTTAATATTGCAAAAGTTGTTTTTGTTATATTTTTATTTTTCATTTTAATTGATTTGCTTTTCAGTTTTGATTCTGCTTGCAAAATAATTTTGATTTCTTTTAAAATAAAATTTAAAAACCAAAATAACGCTTTGAACGATTTATTAAAGATTTACATAATTAAATTATGTCCGTAATCTATAGTGTTTAATCCTAAATTTAATCCTAAGCTCTAATTGCGAATTTCACAACCATTTGGCTATCTGATTTTTTTTTTCTGTTTTCTTCATGTCGAATATTTTTTTTAACTCTGTGTTAAACTTTCTACATTATATGTCTACGCAAAATAAATAAAAGAAATGTTTAAGTATTTTTGTTAACACTTTATTAAAATTTTACACAAAAATTAAAAAATTCCTGTATTAATATATATTTGCTCTTAATCATGCTTGCCATTCTTCTTTCGTTTTTATATATTATTTGTTTAACATTCAACTTTTGTATATATACACGTTTTTTTTTTTTGTTTTGTAAATGAGTTAAATTTTTTTTTACGAAGACTTTCGGTTCAAATTTACATATTTTATTAAAAATTTGCCTACAGAATTATGTTAGCTTATAAAAAATGTTACCCTATATTTACAAAAACAGTTTAAATTAAATAAAGTGTAAGGTCTAGAATCTTAGGGGCTCTTAGTTATTTTGAATGTATTTTTGTTGTTGTTTTATTTTAGTTGATTGTTGCGGTAATTTCTTATAGTTATTAGTGAAAGCACTTAGATTATAATAGATAATATTTATTAAGAACAATTTTTGTTTTGTATAAGAATTAAGCATTAAAATTGACAAGTAAATTCATATAAATAAATGGGTGTAATGGAATTCGAATAAAAGGTAAATATATTCAGTATTTTGTTTATAACTGTTGGTAGCTTCACTGACTCCATATTTGATAAAGATTTTACTTTTACAACTTTTTTTCCAAATACATACAATAGGTAAGGTGCCTACATCCCACCCTAGTTATACAATTGTAGGACCTTCAACCTTTTAAAAGCGGTCCAATTCTTAATCAGTGTCCTAGTGACCATTTTAAAATTATATTTTTTTTTAAGTAGAGACTTGTAACACCTTTGGGCAGAGAAGGAGCCTCCAACTAAAGTGTGGCGGCCGGATCTCTGATAGGCTTATAATAACATAACCAAACTCAACAAGATTTAATGAATGGTATGCATAGGTCCAGAGATATACGGTCAACACCATCAGAAGATCTTACAGTCCTACTGTATCTTTTATCTCTAAGTTCCCTACAGCCTTACATTACAAACATCACAGCATGTTGCCCGATCAGATTCAGAGAGCCGCGGTGCAGGTCTTCGAAAGCCTATGGTCACAGCAATATTCTGTTCTATTTCTATGAAGATAACTTGTACCCTCAACGGATCATTACTCCCTAAATTATTTTCCCTACGAGATTAGATTCGCAAAACGGACGGGTCTATACAGACAGTAGATTAATAGAATGTGGGGTTCCTGCGGGTGTATTTCCTGAGTTCCTAACTGTCTCAAAATTCTACAGACTTTCGAATAGCGCCAGTGTGTTACAGGATAAATTATTTTCTATCGGCCGGCGGGACCAACCGCCCAAACTAAAAACAAACATTACCTTAATGCAAATAATTTATATACTCATTGAAAGGCAAACTGCCATCTGGGCTATCCCATCAGTCATTACAACCTCAAAGTATTTCCGAAATGAACTAGCACCACTTGATCAGTTTAATGTTTCCCTGGTTTGGGTTTGAGGACATAGAATGCTTATAAGCTGGTGAGCAAGGATCAGCCATCCACTGTTTACTTGGCAAATCAGTTCGCACTCCGGACAGGGGACTCAAGGAAAAAATCTTCTCAGAATTTCTAGCGAAGACTAACGAACTGTGTCATATCCAGAAGGATGAGGCCAAACTATAGCAAGAAAGAAACAACAAGACACAAGAAAAGATATTACCAGTATAACAGCGATCTCCACAGGCCACTAACCAGTCGTAATGCAGCAACGCGCAGCAATCCGGCACTAGCTAGGACCAGACAGCGGATTCTCTTGAGGGATTGATAAGAGCTTTTTAATTACAAAAGGTGCCATTTTTTTAGAGTTAACCTAACGTACTTACAGCAAACTCATAACAGCAATACTCACCGGCTAACATTTTCTCTTTGGGCGCAAATTCTTTTTTGGTGGTTTATTAAATGGATAAGAATCCTATCTTACTTTGCAGCCCCAGGTTGCTCCACCCTAGTTGCTCCACATAAAAACCCGTAAAATCCGCACTGGTCATGACTATATAATCTGATATCCAGCCGCCCGTTCCTGATCTGATATTTCCTCTGTTGTTTTATGGGTCAATGCTCACCAAAGCTATGTATCAATGATTCAATGCATGTAGTACATACCAACTTTTTGAATAAGGATTTGAAACAAGGAGCAAGAATTTAGGTATTCAAATTAAATGAGCAAAATAAAGCAACAAAATAGAAAACCAAAGAATCACTACATTAGTCGATGTAAGCGTTTTAAATAGAGTTTCGATGCACGATAAACTTATAATAGTTTAAATATAATTATTTTCGTTTGATTTTATTTTACTTTTGTTTTTGTAATGCAGATGAGATTTATTTCGGCAATAAGCTATAGATACTAGTGAAATGTTAATTAATGATATGTTGAATGTACAAAATGTTATTTTCGAATATATTTTTTTAGTTTGTTAATTTAGTTACATAGTTTTCTTTATTCTAGTATGTATTAAATAAACTTAAGTTCAGAATGGGAAGCATTAATAGTTTTCATTTTCGTTATCGTTTTTACATATTTACCTATACCTATAATATAATTTTTTTTAACAAATTAGAGAAATAAAGTTTTTTTTTTTTAATTTGCATTTCAATGTACATATTTAATATTTTATTTGTTATTCCTAATTCGATATATTTATTATATTTTAATTATTTATATATTTAATGCACTTGTTGTTAACATTCCAATTGAAAGGAAAATTTACAAAAAAAAAAATGTAACAACCAAAAATAATTTGTCTTTTTAAAATTCCTATATCGAGCAAAAAAAAAAAAAAAATAAACTTTACACATTTATATAAACTTAAAATTCTTATACTATACTGTACATAAAAATGAATTTTTTTAAAACTATTATTCAGGCGGAACAATTTTTTCTTCCGTCGGTTTTGTATCGTCAGGATCTAAACTAAGACAGTCTGAGAAGTAATTTTCCATTGATGAGTAGACGTGCTCGAGAACTCCATTTAATTCGTGGCCTTCATCTGCATAGGTCTGTGAAAATAAAAGAACAACATTATTAGCTACAAATAATTAAGAAAATTTGCAGATAATTTTATTCATTATTTTTACGGGTTATTAAGTAAGCTTGGTGTATTTATGTGCATCCGTTTCTTATTCTTACCTGATATCGATACAGAATCCCAGCATCAGTAAGAGATCTCGCTAATTGCACACCATGCATATACGGCGCTGTAGAATCCGCAAGGCCATGGATAAGGAAGAACGAATGGGATTTTATGTGTCGAGCACGTTGTGTTGCATCGGCTTCCACATAACCTTTATAATTTTCTGCAGGTAAACCGAGTATGCGTTCGGTGAAGGCGGAATCTATAAGAGAATATTAATTTGCTTTCGAAAATGGCTGTGAAAAAATCCATTCTTACTGTAAAATAACCAATCAGCTATCGGCGATATGGATATTCCACATTTGAAAACTTCCTGCTGTGAGCCCAGTACCATAGAAGTTACATAGCCACCATAGCCCCATCCCCATACACCCACACGAGTTTCGTCTAAAAAGCCTAACGTATCTAATAAGTACCTGCAAAGAAAAAGTGCAAAAGGTTTCAATCAAAGGCAAATTTACAATAGATGGAGCTGCAGGAGGAAGCTTTAGATTTTAAAAGCTATAGAAAAGTTTTCAGAATACAGGGTGTTTGCAATGTGCTTTTTGATTGGTAGATGATTCAGAGTTATTTATTAAAAGTTCATTCACTAAAGTGAACTAGTTCATTTTTTTTTTTTAAATAGAGCTACTTCTCTCGGGAAAGGCGAACCTATAACGCTTCAACAGCGCCTCGAGATGCTTGCAGATGTATGTTAGTTCTGCACTTAAATTGCTGCAAATTGTATACTTCTGGAATATATTTCCAGGAAGTGAGTTCCAAAGTTTGCTTGTCCTGTAACAAAAGGAGTTTTGGAAAGTTGATGTCCTCGCGGTTGTAAAGTGTACTGTATGGTCATGAGCATTAGCAGCCTGTCTTGTGGGGCGCCCAAAAGTTTCATTTCGAGGGATAATGTCATTGAACTAGTTCGTTCGCGAACTACACAAGCCTAGTGCGAACATGTGAACAGTTTTCTTAGTTGACGTCTATGGCCGCAACACCGAAAAATCAAGTCAAGAATTTATCGACTTACTACTAATGTCGTTTTCGGTTGGTCGTCCAGAACCGTCCGGAAGAACTCTCCGCGATTCTGAATTTAAATCCTGAAGCAAATTTCTCTTCTTTTCAGGAGAAGAACTGATGTCAGTTGAGTGCCAATCAAACGCTTTCAGAAGCGTTCGGATTGCTTCGATAAAGTTGACGAAAATTGGACTCCACGATTGCGCTTCATTCGAAATAGCCGTGCCGTGCATATGCCTGAAATCATTTTTAAACAGTAATGGCATAAAATTATCTATTAAATAAAGCTAATATCATAGCCATTAACATTAGCTTAAAGTGTTTTATTTCATATTGAATTTGTATACCTCTAAAAAAACACCCTTTATGAATTGTGCACAACTTACAAGCCATCGTCAGAGGTGCGACTTTCAAACGTCTATGCGGTTATAAATCATCATGAGATAATAATGTTAATACCTTTATTACCCCTATAGTCTATTGGCATATACTCGCAGTCACTCTTAGAATGTGTAATATCTTAAGTCCATGTAATGAATTAAAACACCGTTTTAGTTACTGTTTATTACTTAAGATATATTTAACAATTGTATAACGATTGATGAGATTCAAGCGAACTCTAGACAACGACTGCTATTGAGCGTTCTTGCATTGGCAAAGCAACACACAAAAAGAGAACAATGCTTATTATTTCAAGTAGCATTATATACATTTTTGGTTATATACCGTAACCTTGGAGTTATACTTCATAGATATACTTCAGAATGGATTGCCGTATGCGTACCTACCATGACTTGAAAGACTGTTGTTTCAAAGGGCAAGGTAAAGTAGAGAAGATCCTCCCCTAATCTCAAATTTTTTTGATTTAAAATTTCAGCTTCCACACTCTTGTCTTTAAGTCTAGGTCCAATAATATGAAGCGAAATAATAAAACATTAATGAAATATAAATAACGAACCATCAATCTAATACAATTCCATTTTTAAAAATTACCACAACATAATTATTATCATTTCATTATTCCATCAGAACTGTGTAATTGACTACACCTCTGCTCTGCTTTATTAAAGGAATACAAGACCCCAACTCAAGAGTGACATTCATTTGAAAATTTGAAACTCCCATCCAAGGACAAATCGCTGCTCTCTGCACAAAATGAACATTACCACTCAAAAGCAGCAGCATAATACCCAACAACCAAGCACAAGGACATAATTCTTACACAATAACACACACACACACAACAGAAACCGTCATTATTCAAGTCAACCTACCTTAGAACGGAAATTTGATCCTGCACCTCGACTCCACCCAAATGCCGGTACAGAGATTTTTTACTTTGTCCCTTGGCGCCTCGCACATCCAACCGAATATATATTACATCATTTCGCGAGGACATGTAAGTCCCCCAGTCTACTCGAAATTTCTCCGAAACGGATTCAGAACCCGGTCGACCATTTCTGTAGAAAAAAAATATAAGAAATAAAAAATACATGTCACCGCAAATGGAAAATCAAAAAATCACAATGCAGTCGTTTTTTACATACACTTCAACGAGCACAGGAAATGCGGCATCCCTTAGCTCTTCCCTCCAGCTAGGCGGCAGGAGTAGTTGAACCTGAGCCCTACTACCATGCGGCAGGGGAATCTCAAAGGAACGTTGCGTTGGCAATGCCAACGCTTGTAACCGTTGCGTATAGTACGGTCGCGTATCGTAGAGGATTTTCATCAGACTATGCGTCTTTGCCGAATGCACACCTGATACCGGCAAGCCCGGACCCAGACACTCGAGTATATAAAAATCGACACCGAACTCTGTTGCTATGGAAGACTTTGGAGTTAGGAAGGCATCAAAATGGGAACAGTTCACATAGTAGTAACGGCTACTCCAGAGCGCTTCGCCCAAATCGCAGGTAATGCACTGTGGTTCACTTCTGCAAAGGAAAATCTATTAGTTAGGTTGAATTTGATTTTAAACCGCACCGGTCCAACTTACTTCCGACTATCATCACTAACCGGATCCTTGACGACATACAAATGCCTCTGTCCGGGCTTTTTATCTTGCGTTCCTAGATAGTAGACAAGATGGTTCGCCGTATCCCAAGAAAGAATTTTCAGGACCTAAAAGTCAGGAAAATAAAAAAAAAAACGAGAAACGAAAAAGGAAATGGGAAAAATGCTCCTTTAATAAACTTTATTCCAGTATCTTTTCAATTGGGGTAGTCAATGTGGATAGATAGGTTATTATGGCGTAAATCGCAACTTAGGAGATCGCATTGCTCTTGTAAGCAAGTTATTCACAGTCAGATAAGCGCATCGGTTAGTTATTTGTATTTAATTTTTTTTTCACCATTAAAAGCGTAAAGAGGAAAGTTATTATACAAATTTAACTTAAAAGGAAACGAAATAAAATATTAAAATAAATTTCGAAAAAATTTACAAATGAATGTATGTAATGATATCTCATGTTGAGGATTTTTATTTTATATATAGCGAAAGCAAAGATTTATGACATTAAAAAAAATACACACAAATTTATTTTTACTTTTAATTTAACTAATACTTGCTTACGAACGATTACAGGAATTCACAGAGAGAGTGGGGTAGTAAAATGGGAAACAGCTTAACAAACATTAAATCTTATCTCTTGGACTCAAACACCACTGCGGGTAGGGATGGAAGCGACTAAAGTTTCTGTGTGTGGGACGAGTAGATACAATAATTAAAAATATTTGCTCTTTTTTGTGAAGGATGTGGGAATCCTGCATCCGTATCGTCATTAAATTTTATTTGAATGCACTTGTTCAACACTATTAGGGGAAAAAAAACCTTTTAAATAAAAAAGGATTCGTTGGGGTTTAAATGCTAACATTTCCTGAGAATTATTATTTTTGCTGCTACCGAAAGTCACTGAGTGGTTAGCTACTCGTGCAAATGTCTGTTGCTCAAAGTGATAATAAAATGCTATGGCATTTTGGAGACCACACCGTTTAAATTTCTTGTATGTAGTTTGCTGAATGAAAAAACTAAAAAAAAATATTTAAAACTATCAACTATAAACGTAGATTTTAAAATAATAGTTTAGAGCAAAACGTTCACGCTAAACTTTTAAGAGGATTCTATATCAAATTGAATGCAATAATTATTATATCTGGTTGTCATTTATACGTTTCTGGAATCTTTATCGGATCTGCCATTCACGGACCGTTGAACATAGTTGAATCTTTTAAGGATATTCCTAGCACTATACTAGGGGTTTGGGGTTATAGAAGGTTTTAACTTTGATGTTTGATTAATGGTCATTACCTGCTGGGAGTATTTCTCAATACTGGCACATATGGCAGAGTTGGCATTTGCTTGGTACACCAATGCTTAATGTGGCCGGAATTGTAGAACGAGACGTGGCTTCTCGCTTTCAACAAAGGAATTTAAAATGTAATAAAGAGTTTTTAAATAAGGACAGGTCGATGTTGAATTAAAATGGAATTATAACTAGATGTGTATGAGATTTTTTTTAATGGTAGGCATTCCATTATGTATAACATCTTTCAAATGTCCACCCCAGCTTCTCACGGTGGCACGGATCAGATTGGTCCAATTTTTAAAGACTACGCCGAATAGCTTCGACTGAATTTGGGCGATGGTATTTGTTATTTTGGCTTTAAGCTCATTTTAAGCTCAACTTTTTGGCATGTACATGCAACATCAGGAAAACCCACAAGAAAAAATCTAGAGAAGGTCAAATCTTGACAAACAATTCACGAGACCTCTGCGAGAGATAACCATACCCTCAAATCTTTCATCATTTTGTTGATGCATGGCTATGTTAACAAGCAACATTGCACCAAATTCCACCAAAAAATGATAAAGATGATTTTTCTTTCTTGAATTTGAACTCCTGGGTCAGTTGGATCTTTTACGGGTATAGGCCCAAGTCCGGTGCCTTTAAATAACGCCGAGCGAAATGAGGCCGAATTTCAAAATTCGTCTTTATTACCCACTAGATTTTGCGCGCGGCTTTGCTCGCGTATAGCCCACAGGATTTGGTACAGAGAGATTTCTTTACAGTCTGTTAGTTTCCTCTTTTATATTTATATATCGCGCAGGAAACATACCTATGAAAGTACCAATGGAGTAGTTGGTATCTCTGAAAAATATGTTTTACACCATATTGGAGAAAACAGGCCAAAGAGTATAATATGATCAACATGTAAGTAAAGCTCTGGTATCTCAACACAGATCTTGTATAGTAGACTGAGCCACTATCTACGGAACAAAACATATTTCTTAGCTAGGAAATCCTTAATTATATTCCACATCGCCCAGATCTTCAGAGGTTGGGACGCATTACAAGTTTTCAAATTGATACGACGAACGGTTAGTGAGTTAAGAAAAAGACCCCCTTAAAAGGGGCATCGCCAATTAATCGGGCCCCAAGCAAAATTTCTTATAATAGACTACACAAACCGTGTTTGAAGTCAATCGGATATAAAATATACAATTTCCCATACAAACTTTGACCCCACTCTTTTACCGCTTTAATGGTTGAATTTCCAAATATCCTTCCTTATTCCTTGTATACATAAAAAAAGGGAACCTCTGTGCAACATTTCAGCTTTCTAGAGCAAAGGGTTTGGGCTGGGGGTTGATGATCAGTGAGTCGTGATTTCCATTTTTATGTATGAGAAGATTATGAAAGCGAACTAACGCCTAATTTTGAGGTTCAGCCTTATTTCGCTTTTAAATGCGAAATAAAGCTGGATTTGAATGCAAACTTTCTTTAAATCCATGGACCCCAACCTCGTACCCATTCCAAATCCAAACAGTAAACCCAAGCCGACTCGGCTTTATTCCTCTTTAAAAGGTGAAAAGAAGGCAGAATCTCAAAATTCTGAGTTATTTCGCTTTTAATTAAGCCGGCATTATTTCGCTCGGCATTATTTCACGCACCCCAAACCAAGTCCCGATCCAAAATTCCCCAAGCTGAAGTATGCGAAAGGCCGACATCTGGAGCACGGTTCATGTTCTCGCCAATATGGCGTTGTTTTAACGTTCGGGTGTTCATTGATTGTTTAGCGAACCGATTGTCTCGAATTTGTCCACCAAACGACTTTAAAGGGCCACTGCGTCTGCTTTTATCATTTGGAGGTACTGCTCAATCATGTAACTTGCCATTTTGATTCGGCATCAGTGACTGAATAATAAACACCAGAATAGACATTAGACAGACGTCACAAAAATAACATGGCCGCCACAGGCTGCTAACATCTTCCTTTATAATCGCGTTCCATGGCCATTACCTATTATTAGCTGTTGGGAACATTTTTCAAAAGTCACCAAACATTTAAAACGTCAACATTTGGAAGATAAGATTAGATATGTTTAATACCAAGCAATTCGGAAAATTTGGGCAGGGTAGATACAGAGCAAACAGACAAATTATATCGCTGGTCATCTTAGCTCTGGTCTATCATCTGGAAAACAGGGCATTTAGCCTTATATCTGCTATTAAGTGTTGCTCTGTATATGGAAGGCACAGTTCTTAAAATGTGCATAAGAGAGTGAGTTACAAGCATCTGTTAGAAATCCTTCGCTAAATTTGCAAGCTATGCACATGTAAAGGGTGGTTACATTTTAAGGGCCGATGTTGAATGTAAACCACACCTAAACGTCAAGTTTTTTTCTGCATATCATTTGACATTTCTCAATTTCAGACTAACTCAATTTGAACCATGGAAAGATACACAATCGAGCAACGCGTTAAAGTTATTCAGGCTTATTATGAATAAATGGGCGTTCAAATCAAAATGCATTTCGTGCACTTCGTGATTTTTTCGGTCAATTTAATCGTCCAAATGTGCATACAATCGGAAAAATCGTGCAAAAATTTGAGCAAACCGGGTCTGTAGGAGATGTGAAAATACCAGTGCATGCTCGTACAGCTCGTACTGCAGAAAATATTGCTGCTGTTCGCGACGGCATCATCGGGCCGTTTTTTTTCCAAAATGAGGCCGGTCAGGCAGTTACTGTGAATGGAGTTCGCTATCGTGAGATGATAACGAACTTTTTTTGGCCCGAATTGGAAGATACGGATGTGGACGATATGTGGTTTCAACAGGACGGTACCACTTACCACACAGCTAACGAAACAATGGCTCTTTTGCGGGAGAAATTCAATGGACGTGTTATCTCACGTCGTGGCGATGTTAATTGGCCGCCACGATCATGCGATTTGACACCGTTGGACTTCTTTCTTTGGGGTTATTTGAAAGAAAAGGTGTACGTCGATAAGCCAGCAATAATTCAAGATCTAAAGGATGAGATAATTCGGCACATTAACGGCATAGAACCTCAATTATGCCTCAGCGTCATCGAAAATTTGGATGGAGGTGTGCCGCCGAGGTCGCGGCGCGGCCATTTGGCCGATATTTTGTTCCATACATAATTCAACCATACCAATATTATCATAATAAAAGGAAATGACAATAATTTCCTAAATAATTTGTGTTTTATTCAAAATCAACATCGGCCCTTAAAACTTAACCACCCTTTACATTGTTTGATTGGTTAGTGATTGATTGGTTATCATTACCGATAGTCATGTCATGAATAATGTCTGTTTATCTTACGAATTCCATAAACTGAATTTTATATTTTAGAGGGTGTATTCAAAGTTTGTTTTTATCAATGTTTCGCATAGATTTAAAGAAACTTTGCATGTACCCAACCGTGCACCTAGCCCAAATCTAAGTGTGACCACAAGCAGGAGGGTTTTTCGGGGGGCAACATATTCCACTGTTTATTTATTAAATTAAATCTCGAATTCAAAAAACAATTTTTTAATCGTTGAAAATTTCAAAGGCCTCAGGTAATGTTGAAAATATGGCCCTACATATTTCAGGTAATGTTGAAAATATGGCCCTACATATTTCGCAAAAAAATATGGTCTTATGAAGCTTTTGCTTTTCAAATATTGACTTGTTTCACTTTGTGAAAGTGTAATAAGTCCATATTTCGAAATATGGCACTATGTCATGGCACCGATTTTTACCAGTAAGGTGAACGTTGTGAAAAGAGTTATAGAAAATGATTTCATATAAATTACAAGACCCAATGGATAGGATACTAGGTCCAACTTCTCACAGGTCGTAGGCATTCCTTTGTATGAGTTCTTAGTTTCTGGGCAAATGGATGTCACCTACAGTCGTATGTGTATGTCGAATCCGTATAGTTAAATTGAGAAGAGTGTCAGTTTCACAGTGTTATCTCTGCAGAGAAAAAGGCACACAGTCCTTGGGTGTATTTGCTGCTTACGATAATATGCTCACCATCCGAAAGTATAAAGCAATTGAAATGGTTTAATGGTTTTCGAGTAGCTTTGTCTTTGGCTGGAGCAGAAGTATGACTTAGGTTAGGTTATGTTAGGTTGGGTTGGTAAGACAGGAGAAACCAGTACGTGCCACACTTAGATCAATGTAGATCCGTTTTGATGCCCTAGGAGTTTTTGACTCCCACACACTGGAAACCTATGAGAAACCTACGAAGAAGAAGTATGACTTAAAGTACTCCTGAAACTGGTACTTAGTTTATAATAATTCAGGGAGAAACTAACAAAAATCACTTTGTTTTTTTTTTTTGTAAGATTACATGGGTATGGATTTCGATAATGATATGGATAAGGATAACTAAAACAGATTTCACAATTCCGAAAGTCATGGCGACCTATCAAAGCTCACGAACATTATTTAAACTTCTTTAAAATCAAGGAAGGGAATGTTTTCTCATTTTTTCCTGTATGTGACTTTTTTCCTTCAGCTCATAATTCAAGACTACAAGTACAAGTGCTGTGCAAAATCTTGCCCACTAGGATACAAATCAAATAAAAGCGATACCATAATTTAAAGCTATTAGAAGAAAGTGCTCCTTACTCTTAAAATATTAAAAATTCTCTCGAGTTTCGAACGAGATTTTTATAAAAGTGATGGCCGGTGGTGGCGGAGTGTAATATGTGACCATGTATATGGTTTTGATAAATCAATAATTATAGGTACATATATTATTTAATTTGTTGTACAAAAGGAAACATTTATTATAGCGCACATATATACATAGCACCCGATTGGAATTTAAATCTTGAATCTCAAACTACATATTGAAAGCTTGATTATATAAAAAGGTAAAATATTATATTTCATATATACACAATCAAGTTTTTTGTTGGTTAAATGCATATATCCATGCGGTTAGTTGGAATGCGGATTAGTAGCCGATATTTTATGGAAAATAATACTTTCGGAAAAAAGGACAAAAACAAAACAAAAACGTTTTCTTTTTTATTTTTTCATATCGAAATCTCACCTGATTTCTGTCATGTGTTATAACGGCAACTTGCTATACTTATGGGCATTTGTTTTATTTTTAATTCGCATTACACAGTGAAGAGATTTATTATGAATTTTGTAATTTTAATTTTTTTTGTAGTAGCGCACATTTTCATTCGATTTGTTTATCAGATTGATTGGCAGATCAGATTGAGATAATATTCGTGCGGTTTTTATTTATTTTTTGATTTGATGGTCGTTTTAAAACAAAGTCAAAAAAATAAACGATGGTATTAATCACAAATTACATTGAGAACACAAGATTATTGTGTTTTGTTTTTTTGTTTGGAACATAAAGAAAATAAATAAAAATAGTAAAAATTAATAAATTATGAATTAAAAAAAAAATGTTTGAAATATTTAAATAAAAATAAATAACAATTAAGTACCGCACATGGTAGTGTTACACATTTACGCATTAATCTTTGGCTTTTTATACAAAAGATACAATAAATGTGAATGTGTGTCGGTATCGTGTGTGTTTGTGTGTGTATGGCACAGGGTGTCACAGAGTCAATTGATATAAACTGTATTCCAATTTTTTGTTATATCCATTTACTATTACAGTGACTATAGTAGCCACTACAGCCACATGTTGATAGTTTTTAAATTTGATTGATGTTATTATAAAGTTGAGTCTGTGTGTACCCTCATATAAGAAACGAAAAAATGAAAATTCAAGTAAAAAATTTACCTCATAACGTCCGTGTGAGATCACAGATATTCGTTGCTGTGTTATCGTCACATGTTTGATATGGGTAAAGTGTTCAGTACCAGACTCCTGGATACTGGCTAAAATTAGAAAACTATCGCCATCTGGCGAGAAAACCGGATGTGGTAGTATATCCAGCCATTCATCTTCGGGTGCACGCTCGGAATGCGTCTGAAAATAGGGAAATATATTGTAAGTACAGTATGTTGAATAGTTTTTATTTAACTTACATCGATGCATGTCCAATTCGGTGCAAAACACGTTGCTACGATGCTGTAGTTTTGAGATCTCATCATATAAACGGTCGAGATCTGGTGGTTACCCTGTGACACCCAACCAACTGAGGTAAGATAGAATTCCCTACAATTAAACAAAAATGTATTTTAGCCTTTTGATGGTACAAAACAAAAATCGAAATTAATACCCGCGGAATTTCCTCATTTTAATTCTCTTAAGTTACTCTTAAATCGATACCAGAATACCTACTTATTAAACACTTTATCAAACAAATAATAGTTCATTTTTGAAGTTCAGCTAAATAAGTTTTATTTTTTAATAGGTATAGTCTCTTTTCAGATCGATGCACTTCGTTCAACGTTTCTCCAATTTCCGGATGCCCTCGAGGACCTCAAAATGCAAATTCATTACTTTTTCACATACGAATAAGTGCACCAAGGCACTGAAGGACCACGCATACCTATTGTTGGTAAATCCAGATAACTCTCAAAACCCAGCTCATCATTTGGCTTCGTTAGGAAATGGATCGAAGACTTATCAAACCCTTGGTCGGTTACACCCAAGTACGCTTGCAAAGCGTGTTCTTATTTTTCTGAGAGTGGGTTTGTCTTCTAACCATACTCCCATCTTAAGAGTATTTAAAGGAAAAACCGGCAGTTGGCTATTATGAATTATTCTAATACAGAATGTTTTCGAGACTATTCTGTCGGACGTCATTTGATTATTTAGAGCAAGTATTGACCTGGAGACAGATGAATATGATATTCATCCCCAAAGCTGGCAAGTGAACTGCCGAAGGCCAGCCACGCACATGCGATTTCCGTCGACTTTCGTCAACGAATTTGGAACGCGATCGATAGGATAAAAAAATAATCCCCATAGAAAATGAATCCCCATTTTCCATCGCTAATAACTTCCAAAATAGGTTTTCTCTATTTACACAAACCGAGTTTGAAGTTGATCGGATGAAAAATATGAAATTTTTCATACACACTTTGACCTCTCTCTTCCCTCTTTTGGAGTTCGAATTTCCTCAAACCGCTCCTAAGTTCTCACTTTGGCCATAAAAGGAAATTTGTTTTAAAATACCTATCATCAGCTTCCTTACTCTTACCGTATGGGTTGGGCTTTGGTCACCAAAGTTTGGTTTTATATATATGTGATAATTCAGGGATCAAGTCTACCATATATAGCATACATAGGTGTGTTTTTTTGAAACCTCGCTAGCCAGTGGTTGCCAGTTAAGGCACATTCCACTATCCACATGCTAATTAAAACAACAACCTGCTGGCCACTGCTGGCATCAACTCTTGATTTTATCCCCAGCCGGAGAGCCGCTGGCTAAATTCAATTCACAATTGACAAACAGGTGGCACTGAAACCAACAAGTGGCTTAGAAAGCAGTTGAGAGAACAATTCATAAAGTGCATGGACACACGGTCATCGTCATGACTTTCATTACCATGAACGACTTGGAAACCAAACGAAATTTTATATGGCGGGGGATAGTTTTTATCCATTTTATTGGTGAAATGTTTTTTAAGAAAGTGCGAAATACAAAATGAAAACATTGAAGAATTAAAATTTAGTGTTTAATTACATAATTAATTAAATACATAATTAAATTTATAAAGATTGTGTGCAAAAATACAAAATAAACTCTTAGTACCTGCTGTTTTTCCTTTCTCTCTTTTCTTAAACAAAGTTGACGCATGAATGAAAGTCATGCCCATGATCGTGTGTCCATGCACAAAGGAAATCATGTGTGCCAACTTGGCGATATACAAGTTCGACTGGCTTCTTCATCTTGCTGGAAATAATAAAATGCACGGCTGTCTGGCAAGGTTTCAAAAAAACACACCTAATGAAACCCTTTTTGGCTAGTAAGGGGATGCACGATAGAATTTGGGTTCTGGATCCCAAAAGTTTACACATTGTGATGGTTAGACTTATTTATCGCGTAAATATACCACCGGCTATCATTCGTACTTCAGTTAGACTAATTTTTATTGTTTTTTTTTTTATTCAATTACAGAAGGCAGTTGCCTTTGGTATGGTTTAAAGGATGTTATGGCACGAGTACGATAACTACGGCGCCAAAAATTGATAACGGTATTTTGTAGAGGGGTTAAATACAAGCATTTTTTACTATGGAAGGGGGGGGGTCTATCTGGCTTCGTTTAGGCGGGAGGGGCAATTTAAAAAAAATTATACTTAAAATGAAAAAAAAATAAATTGAGAAACAATGGCAACACTTACAATAAAGGACTTTATGAATTTTGTAAGCCAGGAATCTGTTCTTTGATATTATTTTTAAATCAAGTTATAACTGTTAATAGTTTTTGAAAAAAATACTTTCAAACTTGAAATTTAAGGAAAAAAAATAAAAAATAAAACTTTTATACTGATTTTTTTAATATTGAGCAAATAGATACTTAATTTGTTTGTAGTTTTTACTGCCTAAATCAATTCTTAATCGAACACTCAAATCCAGATTGATTTATGTCTTCTAATTTTTGAGAAAATTGAACATTACTTTTATATGTCGCTCCGGTTAGAGAACAAATTGCTACCCTTGCGCCTTGAAATGCGTATGGGGGGGCATGCTGCCCCCCTGCAACCCCCCTGCTTGGGGTCACTGTTGGATTTTGGGATGGGTGCAAGGCTGAGTATATGCAAACTTTCTTTTAATTATATTAGTTTACCCAATATCAACAACATTCTTCAGATACAGTCTCTGGCCAGAAATTTCACATTGGTAGACAAAATTTTGCTGATTTGCATTTTAGACAATTTACAACGGATTTCTGGCTTTGAAAAATACTATAGTTCTTTGTGGTAAGTGTTGCCATTGTTTTTTAATATTTTATTTTAATTTTATTTATTTTTTTGTTTTTTAATGTATTTTTTTTCCATTTAAAGTATCATTTTCTTTAAATTACCCCTCCCGCCTAAACGGAGTAAGATAGACCCCCCTCCCATAGTAAAAAGTGCTTCTATTTAACCCCTCTACAAAATACCGTTATCAATTTTTGGCGCCGTAGTTATCGTACTCTCCCCGATGTTATAGTTATATTTGTTCTCTCTTTGGGCATCTATTCAAATTAACTTTAAATAATTTATCGCAGATATTGCAATCATAATAATTGTCATCATCGTTCTCAATATGTCCCATCTTAGTGTTTATTTTTAGGCTGATGGCCGCATTTTATCCCTAAAGCAATTAAATTTAGAACTTTATTCACTAATGGACCTAGAATCATTTTTCTCAATTTATTCTCGATAGCATTTTCCTAACACAAATGTCATAGATATAGGGAATATATGAGGTACAGCGAAAAACAAACATAAGGCCTATTTTCGTGCCCATCATTTATTACAGCGAAAGCTTAGATGAAAATTAATCTATTATACTTACGGTACGGGACGAAAATAGATTTTTTCTTAGATACACTACCATTCCCATCTTCAAGCTAAAGACCATCACTCACAAAATGTGAATCAATATTGCCTAAATACACACTCGCAGGAGTTTATTATTCAGTGTTGATTCATTTCTCAGGCATCAAATGATTATATCCATCAAACTGCTACTTGCACCGTTAGCAGTGATTAATGGTGCATTTAATAACCCGAATAAATTGCTGCTCCATTATTCGCCGTAATATATGATCCTGGCCATTTCACACAGGTATGTAAAGCATATTCAGTATTTTATCCTCTCTAATCGACCATTCAAATGGCAAACACAGCATATACAATTTCCTCCCAATGGACCGATAAATTTCCACTGATGGTTGTCATATCCAGAAAATAGGCTGCCAACCCATCACTTCACCGCCGGCCGGTGCAATGATAATTGAAAGCGTTTAACCAATTCCGAGAGCAGCATCATCATCACGTCCAGCTCATCTATCCATTATGACCCCAACTCATGAACACCCACGTACACAGTGGCAGCTGTCAATTTTTATCTCCTCCACTCCTTCGCCAAGGATCAGATGTCAATCAACATGTCAGCAATACGAATAACTCAATGTGTTATCCAATTGGCATCGCATCACGGCTCATAATTGGATTTCACTCGGCTGAACCACTAAATGTGCTACTATACCACACGGGAGCATAACCTTAATTAACCCTTTACCTTTGCAATGTACATAATATATAAAAAATAACTAAGAACGAGGAATTTCAGTGTTTTTCTTTTGTCTGTGTATGTGAGTCTGTCCACACCAACACAATACAAAAATACCTACTGTCCGTCCAGTGATGGTGGGGGCTTCACTAAACTCCGTTGGATATCCGTCAGGTTGGTTATGTCCACTATCCACAAATGCACTTCGGGATTTGTGGTACCCGGCGTTGGGTATCGAACGTGTCTTGTTTCCGGAAATGAACTGCCCGAACTCATACCAGCCCCGGCAGCTATAATCGCTCCCGACGCCAGCCACGGATATGTCATCATACCGACGTTAGTATCATTGAACGAGGCATACATAAATTGGCTGCCATCCGGCGATGACCATATCGCCTCGGGTTGTGAAAATATTTCCTCTGAAAGTGGATAAAAACAATAGCCAAAGCAAATATTAATTATGATGAATATTAATTTTCAAAAATATACAAATATGAAAAATTAATGCTATATAGGATGTTTAATAATTCCAAAGGATGTTGAATAAAACCACTACGAAGGGTTTATTTATAAAAATACTAAAAAGTAACGAAAATTAAATATTAACAACTAAATATGTGATGAAGACATCAATTAATGTCCAAAACACATGTACAGAATTCACTGCACAGCAAGATTAGAATGCACATATGCAGACATATTTATGTGTGGCGATGCACATGTAAATTCTGCAGCCATCGTAGCACAGCAAGTGTCTCTTTTCTCTTATGTCTATAAATTTACTGCACAGCAACGCAGTGAATTAAATAAAAATAAAATAGACTTGGCAGCATTTAATAGAGAGAAGTTTGACAGCACTTGCAGAAATTGATGCAAATTGAATTCTGCACACCTTCTTCATCTGCAGTACTGCTTGCAGTGAAGCGTTCATAATTTCTACACATGTGATTTTGGGCATAAGTAGAAGAATATGGAGTGGAGTACGATTAACTGCCTTTCAAAATCTCGTTTTAAAAAAATTGGATTATCAAAATCCCGAAAATAATAATTTGATGTAAAGCCAAACGTCAAAGAAGGGATTTACCCAAAACTTAAATTTTAGACAGGATTTGCATAACCGCTTATGGGTTAGTACTGTGCGAGTGGTCCCAGGTTCGATACCCGGAACACACACAAATTATAAGGTGTGGTTAAAATAATGCCATAAAGTGAATTAGCCGGCCACTTCTTGCAACATATCTAGTGGGCCCAGAATGAGACGCTCAGCCAAACACTTGATTCACGAACAACACAACCGAATTTGGTAAAAATTAGCAGTAGTAGGTAACTAATGTTATCTGGCATCACTGTGGGGGAATATCATTTGGTATTTTGAGTTACCTGACTTAAAAGCTGCTGTCATTGACTTGCTGTCGAAAAACCACAAGTCTGATTCCCGCCATACCCTATAATTAATTTTTCCGGCATAATTAATCCGATACTCATGAGAGCTCACAATTTCTTTTCTTAGCTATAACTTAAACCTACATAGTCGGCAGAAGTATTTTGACCAAAGCTCTTTGTGACCATTGTACCTAGCTCTGCTTAGCCCTTTCGGTACATCTTTTAATAAAACAATTATTTTTTGTAAGATTGCCAAAGGTAGTAAGACAAAAAAATGGTCCGTTTGTCAAAAAGTGAGCCATGGTGGAGGCTCTGTCATGTTTCTGGGGGTGTGTTGCGTATAATGGGCTGGATTACTTGGTTCGTATCAACGGCTCGATGAACCAAAGTCAATATTTTAGTACCCTAAATGAACCATTTCACCGTGTAAAGAAAATGAAACGCAGCCCAGGGGCGTAGCGAGGGTTTGAGCCGTGGGGGGGTTGACTTTCATTGAAATGCCGACTTATTTCAGGAACTTGCCGACTGTATAGAAATTATGAAGAAATTATCGAGTTATATCTAACGTCAACGAGTTTCACTCCATAGAAGATGTTTTTTGTATGGGAGGCGCCACGCCCCTTTGTCCAATTTTGACCAATCTTAACAGGAATACCCCTGGGCTAATACCTAAAAGACCATTCACATAAGAGCGACCAACTACCTGCGATCGAACGACTATTCGCAAGCTTTAACAGTCCGTTCACACGTCAACACTTTTACAGATCGCGGCAGTTCGCGAATTTCAGCCACCAGTTTCTACCCACAATGTCTAGTTTGAGGTTAAGTTCGAACGAATGTTTATTTTGCTAGTTTGTGGAACGCGTATTAAATGATGTGGATTGCGAATAAACTTTGACAATTCGCGCGGGTGTTTTCGTTCGCGGTAAAAAGTTTGGAATTCGAAATTTCGTTATTTAAACTGTGTATAAACTTATTTTCTTAATACATTGTGATGGGGTAATTAATTATCCTCCTCTTTGCCCAAACACACGTTTGCCGCGAATTGTTAAAGTTCGCATTCCACATCAATAAGCCGCGAACTAGCGAATAACACATTCCTTCTAATTTAACCTCAAATTAGAAATGCCAACCGTCCTTTTTAAAATCGGTCTTAACCAAATTTAAGACCTAATTTTTGAAAATTGATCGTTGATTTGCCGACTCTTGAAAAGCGCCCCCCCTTGCTACGCTCCTGACGCAGCCACAAAGCTGTCAAAAAATTTGGGTGGCAGTCGAGGAAAATGGTTATTTTGAGAAGCTGATCGTATAAAGGGATAAATCTTAAACAAAAAGTTTTGCGTTTTGTTATTTTAAAGTATTACTCGACAAATATAAGAGTATAGTCATAACTACAAATAAATATGTATAAAATAAAAAGACCACAATTGAAATTGACGATATAGCCATCTTCATACACACTTGACATAAAAAGTTCTTAATCCTTTATTATTTTTAATAAAAAATTATATAATTTTCATTTCAGACTTGTTTTCATTAGAAATTTCCAGAGTAAAATAAAGGAATTATAAAAATCTTGGAAGCAAATTTCTTTTTGAAAATAATCTTCGAAAAACCCATGTCCGTGCTTCCCTTAGACTAAGCTCAACTATAGGCGTGTTATTTTGGAACCTCGCCAGCTTGAATAAGCTGTAAAGGCAGATTTAACAAGTAAATCAATACAACAAACTGCTGGCTTTAACTCTTGATTCTCTACCTAGTAGGAGAGCTGCTGGCTGGGAATTCACAAACAGGTGGCGCTGAAAGCAATGCTGTTTTTTTTCTTCTGACACCTGCGCTGCACAATAAAGCAAAAAGGTAATATTCATTTGATTGCTATTGCGAACAGGGCTGAGGCTTGCGACTAAAGTTTTCCCTTTTTTCCTCTCTATCCCCAATGAAACCACATTTCCAAAATTGACCAGATTTGCCCCTTTTCTGTATTTCGTTGATACTTTCCCGATTTTAAAAACGCACGTTTTTGTATGAAACACCTAAAAGATTAAAGTTAAAAATAATGTCATTTCTGAGCTACAGATTTAAAGAATGGTATGGCAAAATAACAACAATTAATTTGCAGAAAGAAGAAAAATTGGACAATAACAATCATAAAGGGTTTCCCATTAACCGTTTCCTGTCTTTAAATTACATAAGACAAACTGTGAGTGAACATTGAACTTTTTTATTTATTTAGAAGGTCCATGCATGGAATATAAGATCGTTAAAATGAGCGCCGTGGCGCGCTTCCGAAACGTCCAATTTTCCATAACTCTGGCGCATAAATCAGGCTGAATTTGACCAATGGCATTGATTATGTTGCCTTTTAGGGTAGTGGTGGTTTTGTGGTTTATAGACCTGTGACTTAAGAAAACCCCAAAACAAGAAGTCCAACAGGGTTAAATCGCACGATTTTGGTGGCCAATTCACATCCCCTCCGCGTGAGATAACCATGTTCGGAAATCGTTCGTGCATATTGTCCATTGTGGAATGGGCTGTGTGGCACGTAGCGCCGTTCTGTTGAAACCACATGTCGTCGGGGTCCATATCCAGGCACGTAGCCAGGGGGGGGGGGGCTTGAGGGGCTGAAGCCCCCCCCCCCCCCGAAACGCTAAGCAAAAAATTAAAAACTAAAAGTTTCTAATATAAATTCAAATCTTCCGCAACCATTCAAATTCAAATATAACTTTAAAAAATGCCATTAAAAAACAGGCACCAGAGAGCCGAAAAACTCGACTTCTAAGCCTTTGTGAAACGCAAGATTCATTGAAAGGTATGACAGTATTATTTCCTTTGTAGAGCTCTTCAAATGCATCTCAATAAGTCTTGAAGAAATAACCACCAGAACGTGGGCGATGTCTTCGGAAGCAGCAACACTTTTGGCAGCGATCCAAAAAAGTGATTTCCTAGTAAGCCTCATTGTATGCGAAAAACTATTCAATTTAACGCTACCCTTATCAGTTTTCCTACAGACCAAATCCTTAGACTTCATTTCTGCTATCGACCGCACAAAAGAAGTTCTGAATTCTCTTAAAAACATCAGAATAAATGCCGAAAATTTTTTCAGAGGGGCTTTTCAATCCGAATCCCAAATTGCCGAGGGCTTATTTGAAGTTGATTTAAGAGCCCTAAGAACTTCATTGAAACAAACAACGCGTTCCAAATTCCAATCCAGAAGCCTCTTCTACTGAAGCCTATTTTAGAGTGTCTATACTGATTCCTTGCATAGGAAACATCGTTAAAACAAAATCTTACGGACAGATTCATGGTCAACGAAGACGTTCTACCATCATGTCATGTCAAAAAAAAAATCAAGACGTCTTCTGCTTTGAAAAAAAAATAATTTTAGTATGTTCGTTCAGGTGCATACGATTTAAAAAGTAATAAGAATCAGTGAATTGGAATATACAGGGTATCCCAGTTAAGCAGTATAATCCTTTAAGGGAAGATTCCTGAAGTTCCGCCGAACAAAAAATTGTATGGCAGGGGGGGTCTATTTTCACCATATTTCCCGTTTTATTTTTTTTATTGAATTTTTATCCTTGAGAATTTTTCTAAAAATTATGTTAAGCAACTTGAATTTGTAGTAAAAGCTATTTTTTTGTCAGACAAAAATGGTCAAAAAGAGACTCGATATTTCTCTAAAATCAACTTTTTCTTTCACAGCACCACAGAAGAAAAAAATCCATGGGTGTTAGGTAAGGAGATCTGGGTGGCCAAGGATTGGGTGAAATCGACCAGTTCACCGTTCATTAAAAGTGACGCTGCTACTATCACAAGGTGCTCCATCTTGTTGAAAGAACATCGCTCTTCTCTGAAAAAGAAGAACATCTTCAAGGAGCTTCGGCCTTCGTTCTCTAAGAAATTCAAGAGAATTAACTGTTTGTGGAAGAACGTGCGGGCCTACTAAATTGTTTTCAAACATTTACGCTAAACCTCCTTTGAAATAAGAACACATTTTGAAGAAGTTGTTCAAAATAATTAAATTCTTACCTTTGAAAGGATGTTGTGTGTATTTAATGGGTCTGACCAATGGTGCAAATTGTGGAGGTTTGTAGCTTTATAATATAACTTTGTTTGTGAATTGCGCTCCGTCAGTCCACAGAATGTTCTTGAGGAAGTGTCCGTACCGGTCCTAAATGGGAAGGGTGTAACCTATTACTCTGGAGAGTTCTGGGAAGTTACAATTGCACAGCTTGTCCTCGGACCTGACTAAAGGCTTAACTTCCACAGAACCCAAAATCCCACCCTCAACGTCGGGTCTTAACGTCGTTTTTTTTTTTATTTCGAAGAGCTCACCCGGTATCAACAAGGCGCCGATACGCATCAGTACCCGGCTATACATGGTGTAGTACGATTTGGGTATCGGCGTTGGACTCCTATCTTGTCAACGAAGCGTTTCCATGACAGAACCCGTTTACAAACACATGTCCGCGTAATCACGTTTTGAATACGTTTTGTGGAGATCAACTTATCAATGTTAAGCTTTTTTCATATTCGACAATTAACTGTTAACCATTGCTCATAATTACGTTAGTTTATTATTCTGACTTAATTTTGTTTGACCATTTTTTTGACAAAAAGCGGCATTTACAACAACTTCTGTTGATCGTACGTAAAAAAGTTGCTTAACATAATTTTCAGAAAATTTCTCAAGGATACAAATTTCATAAAAAAAATAAAAATTTATTAAGTAAACATTTTGAGAAAAAAGCATTTTAAGTAAAAAAATGTAACAACAAATTTTCAAAATGTTGAGTTTAAGGAGCCATAAATCTTTTGCAGCTGCACATATGTACCTTATGACTTGTATGCGCTTCTAAATTGTCTTTTCAAAATGCACAAAACAATTTTTGGATCTCTAATAGTTTAGAAGTTATAGCGTTTTAAGTGGTAACACCTACAAATTAGGGGTCACATGCTTTGAAGGGCCATAACGGGAAATATGGTGAAAATAGACCCCCCTTGGCACAAAATGTTTTGTTCTACGGAACTTCACGAATCTTCCCTTAAAGAATTATTCTGCTTAACTGGGGCACCCTGTATATAGTTTTTTTGTTTAAAGAATTCCTCGTAAGATTTGGAAGCAAGCCCCCCCCCCCCGAAACAAAATCCTGGCTACGGCCCTGTCCATATCACCCAATTGGGGTCAAAAGAAATTGTTTATCATCGACTGATAGTGATAGCACTCGCTCAACAAATTATGGACCGATGATGCGGCCAGTCCAAAATCTACATCAAGCAGTGACTTCCTCTGGATGCACTGCAATTTAGTGGATCTCGTGTGGATTGTTATCGTCCCAAATTCTCTGAAGAACGATTATGGCGACCGTAAAATGGGCGAAGCGCACGAAATGTTGTTTGAACAAAAGACAAAAGAAAGTCTAAATAAATGACAGCCAATATTACAGATGTAGCTTCAACAAAATGGCCGCAATCAATTCTCAAAGTTCGTAAATCCCTATTGGAAAACCCTTTAGAACCGAATTCATGTGTACCAACCAAGTTCGGCTAGCTTCAGTTTGCTGGGAATCGACCAAATGAACTGCTGGCTGGCGAGGTTCTAAAAAAACACGCCTAGACTACCTTATCTACCTACCTACCCTTAGTAAATATTTTTCGTTAATTGGTTCTGTTTATATTTACAAATCATTTACGAAAGACAATATCAACAAGTCACGCTTCATGTCACAACACCACTCACACTCACTCTACCTACTGATCAAAGACAACAAATAAAGGATTTGTATGCGCTTAAACTGTGAATAACATTATATAAGTAAAAGCGAAAAAAAAGCAAACATATACGGAAAGAAAACAAGTTAATTAAAACTCATTACATACCCTGGTATAACCAGTCCGGTACACCGTTATAAATGACATTCTGATATCCTGTACTCGTTATACGAATATCCTCCTCTTCCGCTGGTGATTGTCTTATATATATATCGTTGTCAGCTACAATAATTAGGGATGTCGTGTTGCCCAACCATGCAGCGTATTGTAGACGAGTTCTTTGTACTTTTGGTGAGTCCTTCAGTTTCACTGGCATGTGATGGTCATTCTCCACGTCGTATATCGTATAGAACGCAGTGAAGGACCGTTGAAAAATCTACAATAAAACAAACAGCAACAACAAATAAAATAATTAATTAAACCCAAAAATAGAAACGAGGCAAACAAATTCAATTAGGAAATGTGCTGGAATTAGATGCGGAATGGACGTGTTATGTGATACGACGACCATCAACTGGATTTGGTTTTTAGGTTTTTAATTGGCCGATTGGGATTTTTCATTGGCAGATGCGAGAGCTGTTCAGAGTTCAGAGGGTGAACCGTGAACGTGAAATGCGTTTGGGTATAGAAGGCCGTCAATAGAAGATTAATTTTTCTGAGTTTGTATTTAATTATCCGGGCATCCATGGAAACCAAATACACTGGGCATGCCAATATCCTTGAAATAGGAAGCCGAATGTTAATGGCTTATCGATTGGTATGCCAACTCTAGAAATTTCAATTAGCATTGAGATGACGCGTGCGAGATGAATTTAGACGAGTGGGTTTGATCGATTTTCAATTAAATAATAAATAGCAGAACAGAAGCCGTAGGCATATGTATATTGAATGACAGCTTCCTCTCCCAGTCTTTTAATCAGCCACAAAAGGCAAGAATACACTAACCACGCGTATACTGAGATGTAAGGGTTGCTTTTTACTTTATATCCATTCCAGATCTGTAAAGTTTTCACAACTTATTCCACTATCAAAGATTGCCTTGCAATTTCCTAGAATTCTCAAATTACTGGCGCCAAAACCAAACGGCAATATCTCTGCCCGTTTAAGGGAAAATCTATTATTGCCACTCCCATCAATTTTCTACTCATATCTCGCTCTCATAATTATCTCGAACATTATTTATTTCGTGAAAGCATGAATTGCTTTGATAGCATTTTCGCATAGAGATATGGCAAAAGCCTCATCAGGACCTTCACAGCTCACACCCTCGACCCGTTTTGGGAAATCACTTAAAGCGCGCTCTTCCTTTTTATAGATTTTTGTTTTATTTCCGTGGGATGTGGCTGATGAGTGTATATCCGGTATCTATGAACGCGTGTGGTATCTCAAACGCGAAGCTCCATTATCTCCTACTACCGCAGTAGGATACAATCAAACTGACTGATGAGTAGGCATACGTCTAGGAAGTTTTTCACTTGAAGAAGGAGAACATTTTTGGCCGCCAAATCGATCTGTTAGCATATCTATCGTTGGAAAATACCTACGCGGAGAGTAGGTTCGTCCATCCAATTGGCCACTCCAAAACATTCGTTCATTACTGTGCACAAAATGATTCCTTTGATATTCCATTCTCCTCCACCTCTCTAATTTGAGAGGAAACGAGCTCCAATAAATCCAAAGTAGGAAATTTATTGACCTTAAAAGATGTAAGGACAAAATGGCGGGGGAGGGGGATGGAAAAACAAAATAAAATAAATAAAAATATCTCGGATATCTCGTCCTTTTTATCTATAGTGTTAGTGCTGCGGGTCAATGTCGGTATTGCTATTTATAGAAAATAAATGTCGAAGGACAAAATTGACTCACCGCAGTGCCATCGTTGTCATCATCATCGTCATCATCAGATCAAAAATGATTCTTTTAGGAACATAAGGACATGAGGTTCTTTGATATGTCGTTTGACATGAGATGTGGTGGGGGCTCATGAAAGCAATAAAGGGAGTACTTGTTAGTTGCATACTACATATTTCATTATACAGCTATGTGGAATTTCTGGTGCATCATATTCGATGTCCTTATTCTGGTAAAGTGCTCTTTGATCTGGAGAACGTATATTCTATTCACTTTGTACTTTAACAAGTTCAGTCCTTTCGCTCTACATGCCCTCACCATCTTAATTGACTGATGCACACTTTTCTCGCTATAGGACGATGTCGTTGTAGAGTTCACTGCTGAATTATATCCTCCAAAACCCGTAACCCCAAATGGGATCAAGAACTACTAGAAGAATTTTGCATTCAAGGCTCCTAAGGATATCTTCATTCCCCTTCGCTGTCCATGCTTTTGCGCCAAGGAGCACGACAGGGCTGATGAAACACGCATTAGTTTTCTCCAGTGATTCTTGTCAAGGCTTTATTCGTAAACTAATCAGTTGACCCAATAGTATCCAGTTTTCAAATTCTATCGCTTAGTAGTCCAGCACACATTGAGCCACCGTGCCATATTTTTTGCTTAGGACAACAAAACACCGACTGGCATGTTTAACTCTTTATTTTTGATGAGATGCTATCAGAATTTATAGCAGAGAAGAGGTAGACAAAACACCTAACTCACAAATAAATGTTTTTTGCCGCTTCTGTCTCAAAACCCGCCAGTGGCAGCTCGCTATATTCTGCCAACGACGCGACGTCAATGTCATAACATAAGGAACTAATATGTAGTTACAAATAATTTTCTAAAAGTTCTGACTCCTCTTGGTATCATAAGTCACGGAGACATTTTTTCCAGCTTAATGAAGTTATCCATCGTCATTCTGCATACCTAACTTGACGGGTTTGGAATGAATACCAAAACAAGATAGGTATGGCTCTATAAACTTTATCAATCGTATTTGATTGATTGTGAACTTATCGGGACTAAATCGCACTATCAGCGGCATATAATACATATAAGGTAATTGACAAGTGATCTCACCAGTTTAAATATTACGGCAGATGGGATCGTGTACATAGATTGCAATATAAATGACGAATAAGTAGTTGACAAACTTAGGGGGTATCATTTCTAGTGAACCGGTCAAACGTTGCTAAAGTTCCATTCAATTGACATTCTTGTTCCTCCGGTGTATAATTTTGGAGTACAATTTTCATCAAGCCACCGTCAGCACTGTCTTAAATACATCGGCGCTGGTAAGCCGTGTGGTTTAGCAGGCTTGTTTGTCTTAACTGTAGAAGTGTAGATGTTGCTAAAAAAAAACATGTTGGCGCAACATGTCATAGGAACCCTAGGCCTAGAGCTTCTCACAACCATTCGTTTGTGTGACTTTTTTATTTTTGGGACGAATGGAAGGACCTACAATTTTGTGCCGATTCCGAACTGTTTAATTGAGAAGCTTTTTCAGAACGGTTATACTCTCGGATGCTTGTCAGATGTTCGCGAGAGGTGGCGGTGTGGAAAAAACCTTAAGATGTAATTTTTGTTTTTCCGGGGATCGAACACCTCGCACAGTAGATCGGGTCGGGACACCTCGCACAGTAGTCCAGCACACTAACCACTGAACCAAAGCAGATGTTACTATCCTCAATTAATTTTGGTCTGGTGGACGGAAATTTTGGCTTTTATCGTAGGTATAGGATTAATGGTAGTTCTGCTCAACAGCCGAATTTCGGTCTTCTTCGCGGTTTCTTATGTTATAATATTCTGCGAAAGTGATTTTCTTTATTCAACATCGACTGTCCATCTAGTGAAAGGTTGCCTTGTTCATCTCTACTGTTCGCTGTTTGGGTTGAGACATTATATTTATCTTATTCCATATTTAATATCTCTACCTCTCTATACATCTTGGTTAAACTTAACCCATTTCCTCCCACCGTATCCATATGGGTACGGCAAGCTGATTTTATATAAACGGTTTGTCACTCTCTTTTGACTCCGTTATTGGTAACAAATATGATCTCTCTTGCTTCACATTGCATTTCTGTGTTAATCTCCAACAAGATTTTGTGCGTGCAAGGTGCATCGAATATTTCGCAAGTCAATACATTTTGAGTAATTTTTTATCTCGCAGAAATGGACGCGCGCTGGGTGTAAGTGATTTTTTTTTTTTGTTTTACGTTTTATTTTGTTTATTGTAATACAGTTGTATGAACTCCAATTGAATGTAATTATTGTGTTTCGAGTTATTTTTTCGATTTGGTATTTATGTGTTGTTGTTATGTTTGAAGAAGTTTTGGTGTACCCATATGGGTACGCTGGGCGGTAAATGTAATTGTCGATAAGCCTGCTTTTTCTAGTTTCTTATGTTTTTCACTGTGTTATATAGAAATATTACGCTGCAGGAAGCTCTCGAAATTCTAGAAGCCGATGACGTTGGAGATGTTGACAGGATTTACATCGAACCTCCAGCCGTAAATGTTGACTCCGATGAGGATTCAGGTGACGAAAATGGCGGCATGCTAGATAACCTCACAGGCCGTCAACTTCTTGCTGGAGCAGAGATTGTGTTCAGAAATCAGTCTTCAGAGGTGAATGAGTATTGTGCACCTTGTGTTGAGCAGTCTCCGCCAGCAAAAAAACTTAAAAAACAAAGAAGAGATATGGACTGGAGCAGCAAGGATTTGACTACAACAAACTCAATTTTCCCTGAGCCGAATTTTTCCGCCGTCTCAAACTTATCGCCAGTCGAGTTATTTGAGCTTTTTTTTGATGAAGAAGTAGTATCTCTTCTTCTTACGCAATCAAACAACTATGCTGCAATAAAAAACAACTCATCGCCTAACATTACATCAAATGAAATGCGCGTGTTTTTGGGAATTTTGCTTCTGTCAGGATACTGCAAGGTACCCGAAAAACGAAGTTTTTGGGAAGAGTCAAGTGATTTACATAATGCCTTAGTTGCCAGTGCAATGAGACGAAATCGCTTTCTCGAAATAAATAAATACCTTCATTGTGCCGATAATACAGCACCTGTACCTAGTGACAAAATGTGGAAGGTACGTCCTCTATTCAAAATGGTTTTGAAAAAATTTCAAGACCAATACAGACCAGAGGAGGGCATGGATTATGACGAAAGTATGGTAAGATACTATGGACGTCACGGCTGTAAGCAATTTATTCGCGGAAAGCCAATAAGATTTGGCTACAAAATGTGGTGTCTCAATGCCAAGTCTGGCTACTTGGTATCATTTGACGCTTATCAAGGAAAGGGGCCTTGTTCAAATGAGCAATATGAACTGGATTATGGAAAAGCGGCTTCTCCCCTTGTCACAATGCTGGATAACTTGCCAGAGAATATAAAGCACCTTTCATATGATCTGTTCTTTGACAATTTGTTTACAGGTATGAATTAAAAACAAATTTATCAATCTTATATCTTATTATATTTTTTTTTTATGAATACAGGTATGAATATTATTATTCGACCTCAAAAAGCGTGGATACAGCGGAACAGGAACAATGCGAGAAAATCGGGTGCCAAAGAATTGTCCTTTACGGTCCTCTAAAGCCTTGAAAAAGGAAAAACGAGGATGCTTCGAATTTGCGGCTGATGACACCAACGGCGTGATAGTGTCTCGCTGGGTGGACAATAACGTAGTTACTGTTGCGTCCACTAAATTTGGAGTTTTTCCTTTGTCCAATATAACCAGGTATTCCCGACAGGAAAGGAAAAGAGTTACCGTCAAACAACCTTACCTTATTCGGGAGTATAACAAAAACATGGGAGGTACTGACCTGATGGACCAAAGTATAAATACATATAGAGTTGGAATACGATCGAAGAAGTGGTGGTGGCCGCTATTCACATGGGTGCTTGATGCCAGTATCCACAATGTTTGGGTATTACATTGTATGTCGGGAAAAAAAGTTCCAAAATTAAATTTTGTACGAACTATAGTACAGACCTATCTCGTCAAGTACAAAGACTCTCCGACTTTTTCAGGACGTCGTTTTTCAATTCACCATCTTGCAAGCAATCTTCTTCGCTTTGACGGTCTCCATCATTTTGTGGTTCCAAATGAAGGTAATAAGCGCCTACGATGTGCTGGTGAGCATTGTAAAAGCAAAGTGCGCACGTCGTGTGAAAAATGTACTCGAGGCCTATGCATTGAGTGCTTCAAGGCGTATCACACCAAATAGTTGCAACTTCTTCGCAGTTTCTTTTGAGTTTTTACAATCAATGAAATAGTAAATAAAGTTATAATTTTGCGTCAAATTGAAATATATCGACTTTTTTTATGCAGGCTAGCTTAATTTTGATTGCACCCTTTACCGCCCAACGTACCCATATGGGTACGCCAAGTACCTCATAAACCACGCCCCCTATACGGAAACAAAATATACAGGATTAATACTACCACAAATATGATGTTACCCTATAAAAATTTTTAAAATCGGAAACAAAAATCTTTCTGGGCGGAAATGGGTTAAGAACATTTTTCTATCTCCTCTATATGTGCAGCGCCGGCCATTTTGTATAGGCGAGTTGCTTTGCTTTACTGCATATGAAAACTTCATGAAGAGTCTGGGCAGGTAGTCAGCTGAAGTCCAGAAAATAGGACGATTGGAGTCGCTCAGTGTTAAATCTCATCTCAGTATTTCTCTGTTGCTAAGGAGTCTGAGATATCCGTAAACGGACGGGGGTGCTAGTAGTGAGCCTATGCTGGGCGGTTAGAATAAGGCTGTTTTTAGACGTTTTAGACGTGGTATCGACTTTCCGACTATACTTCCAACAGTGAATTTCTTTGTCATATTTCGGACATTGCTTCTATGCTTTGTCGATGACCTCAAAGGAAACCAATATTACGCAGTGAATTCTTCATTAAACCCGATTTGCTATTAGGACTGCTTGCTAAGGATGCCGATTTTTTCCTTTTTCTACTTTTTTTTTACAAGGTCAATCGTGAAATGGTGAATTTTCCATGGATGAATCGCCATGATGAATGACGGATCGGGGGACGGTATCTACATATTTAGAAGAACTGCAACTAGCCTGTCACTTTAGCCGGGGAAACACACAGGCTACGATGATTACTTAAATGAAACTCAGGTGAATGGAAGAAAGATACTGCATGCGACATGGATCACAGCACAATAGCTGAAGCAAGCCTTTGGAACAATCTATATAGGCTAAGATCGCAATAAAGTGGCCGACCGGCTCCAGTCGAAGAAGGGTTCTAATCACAAACCACATAGAATAGATCGTCGACTCCTCCCACATAACGTCCACAGGATTTTGTATGCACTGGTGCTGTACAAAATCAAAGGAGCGCCATTAACTCACGCATATCTACTTGAAAAATCCTAGGCCCATGGTATGGCATGGAAAATCATTGCCGCCATTGATTTTGACATTTCACACATACTCAAAGACAGGGGAATTAATTCCGGGGAGAATCAGGTAGGTGCACGGAAGTCAGCGGTCTAGTTCTATGTGGTCTGTGCTTCTAATGATGAAACAAAGAACATTGAAATGGGTGGTAGCGTTTTCTACAGGACATTATGGGAATTTCGGATATCAACAATTACTCGTGGGTTTTCTGAACCCCAAATGGGACAATTTTGGCGATTAACGAAGCATTCAAGATAAAAATGAGCTTCATCACCGAAGATGATTTTCTTCGAAAAATCAGCATCCACTTGTTGTTGTTCCAAAATCCAAAAATGCGTTGTTCTTTTGTATATCGCTCCATTTTTACTAACCCCGAACTGTCAGCTGTCACATTGTTATCCTTTTTTCCGTTGGCATCACTGTATGTACTATTAAATGGCGCAAAATTCAAATTTTGAGTGAATTATGGGACAGCCTTTACTTCTAAAGATCTCGCCTTACGCTTGCTTCTGAGTAGCTACATAGATAGGTATATCTACCTTCAAATGTATTGTAATTAAAAACAATTCACCACCTGCTGACCAATTTAAATCAAATCGCACGCAAATTATAAACTGAATCAATTTTACAAAACGTATCCGTAACATTAATCTTCTCTGTCAGCCAACAATTAAATTGCAATTTTAGCTAAATGTCATAGCACGAACAAACACTCAATTTGCGATAGCGGTTCATAACTCTGCAGAACTGACATTGTCGTGTGGTGGGTACCTTATGCAAGAAACTTTGAGTAAAGCTTCATCAATTATCGCATTACGTACAGGTATCCAATTATAAAATCACAAAGGTTCTCCCCTGCCCCAACTAACCGCCCATTTGGCCCCACGGAGGGCAACAATACAGAAGCTCTGTGTAAACATCAAACGCCTTAAAACATTTTTCAAAAGATGAAGGAGTAAACACGGCACATAACAACTTTTCATAAAAGTTTACACCTCATTCCCATTTACCCACCTGCCTGTCCATGCCCAGGCTACTGCAGTAAAAGGAAATAAAACAGAGCCCCAGTGCTTAGAGGGGATGAAATTTGTTTCCATTAGAACGAAATGGTTATAGGTATGACGTGGCGCAAAAAGGGTTTGCTTCGTATTTTTTTTTTATTATGACGCCCATAAGTCTGTTTCCTCTATCAAACTCCGAATGTGTGATACCTACCGCGAAACACATTCATCCTGACGTCCAAGCCATACCAAAGTTTTGCGCGCGTGTGTGTGTGCTTTTCTTTCTTTCATTCGTGCTATTTCTTCATTCTCTTTTGTCAGACATAACTTTGCGATTATCATTATGCAACAACTTTTCTTGTTTCGGTTACGATTTTGTATCTTTTATTGTAGAAGGGCAAAGTTTTTTTTTTTTTCATTGCCCGGGAAAGTTACTCTGTCTATACGAATGTGAAACAATGGTGAGTCTGAAGTAGCCATGCATGTCCTTAGAACTCATAGATGTGAGGGTAAGGTTCTAAAAGTGCTGTTGCCAGTAATTCCATCGATTGGCATCGCTCCAAATGACGTATCGTTAAAGTTATTTGAGAAATCCGATGTCGCGTCGACTAACTTTGTTCAAATTTGCCCTGGCTATCCCTGTTGGAAGCTTTGACGTTTCAACTGATACCACGAATTGGACTTTTGTACAAATGAAGACAAAATGTACCATATTGTGTTGCATTTTTTAATTAACGATCATCTGTGAGGAGGAATCTCATTTACTGGAGGGGTGGTATTTTCATTTCGCATTGGGGTGGTGTGAGGATATTAAAATTTCGCCCGCGCTATACGTTGTCACTTTGGGTAAGGATAGCGACTCAAATAATTGTATTTCGAGGACGTGCAGAGTGGCATATTTTCCACTTTAAGGGGAAGCATATAAACATAATGCAACCGCGCCGAGGTAGAGTAGAAGCATGATGGTGTGACGAACAACAAGCTGGTCGGTCGGGAATTTTCATCTTCCATGAAGGATGATGGTTGACAATAATTTTTCAAGGATTTTCTCATTTTCATTTTTTTGATAAAATCGGGAAAATTAAATCTGTTGTTGCGGTTGGAGAATGAAGAAATGAAGACGCAAATTGAATTGGTGACAGTTGGCGGTGTGGACGTTGGCAGATTTCATGATACCATATTTTCGGATTTTATTAAATTAGCTTGGGGCTGGAATTCATTGGGAAAGGTCAGTTTGTCAATGGATTGCGGTTGATATTCAGAAATTGAAATAATCAGTTCTGCCGCGATGGTAATTGTATCGCTACGGATTTAATTTTAATCATTATTAACACTTTTGACGCTTTTAAAAGTGATGTTTTGATGTGCGGCGCGTTGTGAAGGACACACATTATTCTGCCTTCGAATTTATTGTGTTTATGGTAAAATATTTTCAAACAGTAGCGATTCAGGGTAATGTTATGGCGTATACTGGTTTACCTACTTAGGTACTAGTAGTTGAAAATATCACCTGAACAAGCTTTGTTCAGGTGTTTACGAATTTTCAGCGACGAAGAAAGACGCACAGTCGCACACCCCTCTTCATCAGATTATTCCTGGGGTTAAGTGGACAACCACATAAAACTAGGATACACCCAAAAGCCTCATATATCGATGGATTTGCTGTTGATGTCCCTCTTGCGGTCAACGCCGTCCTTTTGCATCTATTACCTTTTGACCTTCAAATAACAAACATCACAGCATATAGAGCGATCAGATTCATAGAGTAAGGGTGTGGTCTGCGAGGCCCAACGGCCATAGTAATACTTTCCTTTCTCTATCAATAGAACTAGTACCACCCTCAACGTATTACATTACTCCCAAAATACTTCTTACAAAACATTTCGCAGTAGAATTCTCTTTCGCAGTAGAATTCTCTTCCGTGTTTCAGGCGGAATTACTTGCCGTTGCCATCCGCGAGACCTTCCGCCAAATCAAATTACACACAAACAGAGTTAGTTCAGAGGCAACAGATATAGACATATTCATCGACAGTCAAGCTGCCATCAAGGCTATCGAATCAGTCTATATAACCTCAAAATTAGTATTAGAATGTCGAGACGAGCTTGCTTCAGGTTACCCTGATTTGGGTTCCAAGTCATAGAAACGTTTATGGAAACGAACAAGCCGACGCGACGAGCTGGTCAGGCAAGGTTCAAATCCCAACCGTTCACTTGCGGAATCAGTTTACATTTCGTTCGGAGCAGTAAAGCCAAAAATTTCCTCAGATAGGGGACCACACGGTCAGATTAGACATACCGCATAATACACACTGTTGGAGTTGCAAGGACGCAGTCGAAAAAGAAACTCTCACTCACTACCTATGCGCCTGTCCGGCACTAGCCAGGACCAGACAGCGATCTCTGAGAAAACCATTCTTCGAGTCTCTTGAGGAGGTTTCGAAGACTAGCTATAAAGAACTGATAACCTTTTTGAATTCCACATGGATGGATCTAAACTCCCCTTCGACAAACTTATTACAACAACTAGGCCAAACAAAACGACACATAGTGCTACTTGGGTTTTTCTCAACAGCCACACCTACCTACCTACCTAAGCCCTTAAATAGTCCTAATCCGCGTTAGGACCGAATTTAAATGAGCTCACACCCTCTCCAGATAGTGATGACGCAAGAAAGGAAGCATTCTGCCATCTTCTCGAGAAAACGAAACCGCATCACAATTGTTTTTGGCGACTCAAACTAAAAAATAGGAAATATTTTTAGTCCTACATACAGAGTGTATAACCTCCACGACAACACCTCCGGAAACGGACTCAGTCTAATTGACTGCGAAATGTCATCATTACTAGCATACGACTCCCACACCTTTTATATAGGTACGCAGGGACCAAATTGATCACGTAGCGATCGCCGCTAGACAAACTTTCCGCTTCTCGGATATCCCAACTACCACTATCCCAGTACTATCCTAGTAGTCAAAGTGCGGGTGCAGATATTCATTAGGCCACAACACAGAACTGTAGAATAATTCGACATCTCAGATCTCAGGGCAGTGACCACCAGAGCCTTGTCAGACCGCGTCTCCCTCAACCTCTCAGGTCTCAGCTATAGCATATCACTATAGGACTATGAGGGCATAAGGTCAAAGGCAACGCGCCTAGTGCCACCGATGCGCTGGGTTTCAATACGCGACCACAAAAATGTCGATTGGGAGTGCCGGCTGACTCATGCATCCAGAACGAGGTCTACATAAAAGTTAATGTTGTGTAATAAAACCACAGTTGGCCCGATCTCTACGTGTAAAAAGGATCCGATTTCGGGCAGTATATGATTCGTGCAACCATTATAAATGTCCGTTCACCCGGACCCGATCAACACGAAGTATGAGGATAGCGATATCCAAACTTAAGTTCAAGAAGGCTGCTGATGCGGGTGGCCTACAGGGCGAGTTTTTCAAAGCAGGAGATAACTCATTTCTAACTTGCATTACACCAACTTATTTGCAAAGCCACCTCCTTTTACGACTTTGAGGGCGAGTACCACGATAGGTAGGTTTTTGGTTTGACCGAGTTTGTCAGATTTGCAATCCCCTTCAAACTCTTCCACCAGTGAAGCAGGACAATGGAGAATACTCTTCGCTCCATCAAATTTGGCAAGTGCATACAACCAACTCGTTTGATGTCGAAAAAGGTTTAGGGCACACATTGTGATTGAGCGACATGCGACATTTCTGAGCTTTTCTTTCACAACAACTAGCCGCTCAAGAAATAACGCCCAATAAATGGCCATCTGTCCCTCGAACTTGTTGTTCTGTTTCTCTACTGCTCTGTCGCTTGTCGATCGCTTACAAATTACATGTTTCTCTCACTTCCTTATTAAGTAAAAATTTCCTCTTTCTTAAAATTTCTTGAAAACTGTCCCTCATTCACCTCTCCAACAACAATATCTATACAAATTGGCTTACGAGTCTCAAATATTGACTATACTTCAATTATTAGCTCATTTCAAGAAGATTACCCAGTGGTGCTCACAAAGTCCTTCTAATTGGCCTTAATCCTCAACGAACATGCTTGAAATTTTTTAATTTATTTGCCGCTCCTGTGCCTTTCGAAGAACTTTCAAAATTGAATTTATCTACTCAACGATGATGGAAAAATTTAATTTAATTAACTATAGCTCCAAGACTTCCCGGTTATCCTACACAAAATCAACGGAATTAGCACATTTCAAGTGGAACTCATGCTTTTTCCTCTTTATCTCCTTAACTCATTTATACGGAACTGCTTTCAGAACAAAATAGGTCCTTCAAAAATAAAGATTTCGTCTGCTTTATTTCCGTGTTCGTCTTCCGCACTTATTTTCTTTAATATTAGCTGAAATTAGTTTTCAAAGTTATCATTTTTTTCTTTGCGCCTTAAAGCGTATTTTGAAAACAAAAAAAAAATGTTTTCAATATTTAAATATTCTCATACAAATTCAACAACTGAATGTAAATGTGAACAGAGAAACTTCTCACAAAATCCAAATGCAGAAAAGGATTTGCTGTTGCATATAGAAAATCCTAGAGTGCAATATTACACAATGAACATGAAATATTCTATTCCAAAAAAAAGAGCTTGACATTTTGTAAGTGAGACAGAGGACGATAGATGGCATAAAAAGGCCATAACCATGAATATCACGCTGACTTGAATCCTTTCTGAACGGTGAAAATCGTTTTTGTTGAATGCGCTTCATAGCTCCACCACAATCGGGCGAGAGCCGAAAGGACACCGAGAAATTTACTTGAAAATGTGTTTCGTCGAGCGGGATTTTTTGAAAAAAAGAAAAGAAAATAATATTTTGGCATTGTCGTCTTATTTTTCATCTGGCTGCGTACCGCTTTTCAGAGTTTTGATGCGGTAACTGGGAGTGTTCCTTCTGAATAATCAGCATTTTCCTTTCCCATTGCTACCTCAATAAAGGATTAAGTGAGTCATGTGAGCTGATTCTATGCACTCTGTTGAATTAAAAGAAGTGCGGTATCCTTGGTGTTTATACGGAACAATAGCAGTTTAGTTTTCCAAGCAAATAAAACCGAATGCTTGCAATATAACAATGGCGAATGGAAACATGGAAACAATGGAGAAACATATGGAGAAAATTATTTTATTTGTTCCTGGTTTTCATTATCATACATAATTATGTGACTGACTAAATTAGAAAATAGTTTCTAAACAAGGTGAAACTGCAGACTTCTAAACTGCAACAATACTACTTTGTGAACACTGTCTTTATGAATATAATGTACTTCTTCCAACAGCTCTACTTATAGCTAGGCTTTGGGGAAGTATGCACTTAATTATCATCCATTCGAGCTCGAGAATACAAACAAGTATTGAGAGCTCATAACCCCTTTTCAGTATATTTTGATTGCGGTATTTATAGAAAACCAAAGACGAGGTTATACACCAGTCCTAACAAGGCATATATTTACTATATCATTACACGCTCTTGTGGGCATTTGGACCAGCCTAGCTTCTCGAAACCATTCGTTCGTGTGAGTATTTATTTTTGGGACGAATGGAAGGGACCTTAAATTTAATGCCGAGTCTGAACGGCTAGGTTAGGTTAGGTGGCAAGGCAGGAGAAACCTGTACGTGCCACATTTAGATCAATGTAGATCCGTTGTGATGCCCTAGGGGCTTATGACTTACACACACTGGAAACCTATGAAAAACAAACGTATTGGTAAACCAACACGATGTTCATACAAATTAAGTAGGTCATTAATGGACCTATCGGAGAGTTCTTATAAATCCTAACTAGCTACCAATTATTCTGTTTCTTACATGGCAGAGGACAGTGGCAACACAGCTTTTTCATTTCCAGACACACCTCTGTGCCCGGGAACGCAGCATAACATAGTCTTGCGCTGTGCTCTGCCCCAGGAATCGTAGCTCATCGCGACAGCGACTTACAAGCTTCAATGGTTGGTTGATCTGATGGATATCGGTTGATCTTCATACTATTTGTCCCTGCTGGGAAAACACGTGGTAAATGTTTTTGAAAAATCTAGCCGGGGGCTTCTGTAGTCCGTTGATACATTATTGCCCGTGTAAAAAAAATAAATAGGCGGCGCAACAGGCGGTAGACACCCAGGCCTAGCTTCTCGCAACCATTCGTTTTGTGTGAGTTTCTATTTTTGGAACGAATGGAAGGGACCTACAATTTTATGCCGAGTCCGAATGGCTGAATTGAGAAGCTTTTTCAGGACAGTCATACTCTCGGATGTTTGTCAGACGTTCGCGAGAGGTGGCGCAGTAGAAAAAACCTTAAGATGGTAATTTGTGTTTTTCCGGGGATCGAACCTGGGATCCCTCGCACAGTAGTCCAGCACACTAACCACTGCGCTACTGCGCCCATTATTGCCCGTGTATTTGTTCAAAATTTGTATATGACCCGTCAATCTGTCCAGCTTTTGGTCTGGCTTAGTCGAATGGCGCTGTTTGAAGCAGATGTCCGAACTGCTAAATTGAGAAGCTTTTTCAGGATAGTTATACGCTCGGATGGTTGTCAGACGTTCGTGAGAGGTGGCTGTGGAAAAAATCTTAAGATGCAATTTGTATTTTTCCGAGGGTCGAACCTGAGACCCCTCGCACAGTAGTCCAGCACACTTACCACTGGAACTATCCCTCATCCAACAACTATGGAATAATAAAAATCAGATGATGAGTTTAGGGTGGAAATATTGCGACAGTTTTTATGTAAAAAACGATATTGTGTAATATTGGTAGGCGTGTTTTATTGGACATCTACCTTCAGCCAAGTAAGGTAAACAACAACAATCTACTTGACGCGTTAGCTACTCTATGAAGTTGTTTTAATTGTATGCTTAAAGAAAGGGGCAATATATTTGTTTGTGATAGGCATACACGCGGAACCGCTGAGCATACTAAACAATGACTATTGCAGAAGCTGTATAGGTAGGTTGGTTGGTTAGTTGAAAGTGGCTGTCAGCTAAAAACGCCAACACACTTAGACCAGTATAGGTCCATTGTGATGCAACGAAGAAGGATCTAAGATCTCCCTACCAGTTGAACCATTTTGAGCTCTTTATAAAGCGTAAGAGGCTTCTGATGTCTATGCTTGTCAGATCGCCCAAGTCGTTGTAATGGAAGGCTCCTAAGTGAAGCTTCCCTCTGCGGGAGAGAGCTGGGCAGGAACAAAGAAGGTGAGGGATAGTTTCCTCCTCTTCCTCGTCCATGCAGCTTCTACAAAAGTCGTTTGCGAAAAGGCCCAGTCTTGCGGCATGTTTACCTATCAGGCAGTGTCCAGTAATGACACCTATTGTAGCGCCGATATGCAATCTGTTGAGAGAGATCAATTTCTTAGAGCGTTTCAAATCCAGCTTAGGCCAAATTTGTTTTGTCGCTAGACAAGTGGTTAAGCTCGTCCACCTAAGATTTGTACTCTCGATAGCATTCAACTTCAATTTTTGTTTGCGAGTAGCGATTGGTATCCCTAGGGTGCCTTTATCCGGCAGAATGGGTTGAGTTGTTCCTATTCTAGCGAGTTCATCGGCCTTACAATTCCCTGGAATGTCTCTATGCCCCGGCACCCAAATTAGGTGAATGTTGAACTGTTCGGCCATCTCCGTAAGAGACGATCGGCAGTCGACGGCTACTATATAGAGAAGTTATAGAGATCGAATCCAAGGATTTGATGGCTGCTTGGCTGTCCGAAAGGACTGTATAGGTTACGTCGAGGAAATATAAATCGCTTGCCATCTACTCTGCTAATGTCCAGTTTTTAATAATATCGGATCGAGGATCCTCAACAGCTACTTCTTTTTTTAGAAAGAGGATCTGACGAACGTGAATCTTAAAGAACTCCCGAAATTCATAATTGAATCTGGGTGGCACCAATACATAAATGGTCCTGGGACGAACTGGAGGATCTGAATTCACATAACAGATCTCTAAGAACTCCGGAGATTCATGCGCAATATAGGCGATTAAAGTATAGGAAAACGGGTTACGGTGGTATGTTCATTTGGGTTCCCGCACAATGAACCCAAATGAAGTTCTAAGTGAAGCTGTGGCAATATGTCACAAGAGCATCCTAAATACCTAGTTAGTTAGTTTAGTTAGTTTAGAGTGGCTCTCGGTGAGAGAAACACTTAGGGCATTAGTCGGCCCTTTGTGCATACCACTGGGATTTGGGGAGCTTTACTGTCTACTCATGTAAACCTTTTGCTATCGGTTATAAAGCTAAGAATGTTAGCGGCGCTGGTATTATCTAAATCACTGAGATTATTGAGAAAATACTTTCCTAAGTGGGCCTTCTTAAATTGGCCAGAGCAGGGCAACTGCATAGAAAGTGAGTGACGGACTCGTCCTCCTCTTCATCTCTGCAGCTTCTGCAGAAGTCATTGTATGGCAGACCAAGCCTTTGAGCATGTCTGCCTAATATGCAGTGCCCGCAGATAAAATTATAGACTTTCGAGATGCTGGATCTGTTAAGTCGAAGAAGCTCCTTGGATCTTTTTTTATCTAGAGCTGGACAGGAGTGCGTAGCAGTATCGCAGTTTGTTTCCATCTGAACCCTGCTCTGCTTGCTGCGTCCGCATGAATTGTTTGTTTAGCGTATAGGAAAGAGGTGCATAGACGCTGTGCAGACTTATACTAACTATCCATACGCAAGAGGAGCCTAGTCTTGGTAGTTTTTGTGCTGCACAGTTCCCTGGTTCCTAAATACCTAGCTAAAGATATACCTAGGTTCATCAATACGATTTTGTAAGCTGTACCCCAGACGTCATTATTGAGTCCTTCGTAAAGACTTAATTGCTTTCTTTCTTTAATTGGTGGTCATTGTCGTAGCGAGATGTATAAAATAGCATTGTCGTCACTATATGCGCATACTCTACGATTATGGTACGAACTGCCACATGCAGAGGCCCCTGCGTTACCATTTTACTAAAAAATTGTTCAAGTCAAGAAATGAATACAGTTTGTGGATAACCACTTACTGGTAGCGCCCGCCTCTAAAAACAGCCATCTTAGAAATGTCGATATTACCGCTAGGTTAAATAACATTATTATAGCGTAAGTGGTGGTCAGGACATATATTATTGCCATTGTCACATATTGGTAAAAAAGTGGTGTTTCTAGGCCCAAACACTTCTAGCCCCTATATTTCAACTAGTACTTCGTCAGAGTTACTGTCGAAAGTGAACTCTTGTCAGACACTATAAACAAAAACAGTGTTGCTGAAACTTAATGGATGTAAAACGTGCTACCGTTCTAGTATAAGGGTTGGGTTAATTACTTAAACACTTATTTTGAACAAGAGAACTGGAAAACTGTTGGCACTCCGACTCCGATCGTTTTGTATTTACATTTCCTCACAATAATGAAATTCTTTTTTATGTACTTTTGCATAACGAGGATATAAGTGATAGACGGTTTACGTTTGTTAAACGTATTATACAGCACTTAATGGAAATAATTCGTCGGAGTGTCCTTATCGATTCCACGAATCCATCATGTAAGACGACAAACTAGATTGCTGCCTATAATTCTGCTGCTCTCAGAGAATGAGTCCAATTTTCGGCAAGTGCTTGTGCAAACCTAAATATCGACCGAAATTATGGACTTCCTTTTGCGTTATTTTAGATTAACACGCGACACCTCCCACGAATTACCCTCTCCACAATCCACATCGCCGGCCGCAATAACATCGTTATTGACCAAAGGTGTGCACACGATAAATATCAACGGTTCGTGCGAATGAGAAGCGGAAGTCATTAATCCTTAGTCCTGTCACTAGCGGGTGAACGATGAACGAAATTAAATTGTGGGTCAATGTCGGAGGTGAATTGTGTCATAAATTGTTGCCTTATCTGGGGCTTTACGGTTATTTTTGTTGTTGTTCTGGTTCTTGTATTAAGTGTGACTTACCTTCTTTACATTATGCCTAAATAGAACGTATCGCAGATCGTATGAACAGTGGTATCCCCTGACGTTCAACTGTCTGAGTGTGTGATTTGTAACGAGAGTTTGAACTGTATTATTGGCAGTGTCCAATACGGCTAGCCCGCCGTCATCCGACTGAAAGACATATTTTCTTGTTGTCACCCAGGCTGGTTGCAGACGGTTTGGCGTAAGATCGCCTTGCAGGTACTCATCGAGTATCATACGACGACCCGACCAATAAAGGAGCTCATCAACGTACCTTAAAAAAAAAAAACATATAAAAGTTAGATGAACTCACAACCGGACTTAGTTAGACTCACCCCAATAGGTAGATCGCTGTTATGATACCGGCAATTACAAAACTTATAACTAATAGTGAAAAGATTATGCTACGCCAGTTGTGACCTTCGTCGTAGTCTAAGTCTTCGTTTTTTTGCTTTGGATCTTGCACTTGTAGGGTTTCATCGGGTGGTAAACGCCATGATCCACCACCGCCACCACGATCCGAATGCACATTCGCGTGCATTTCAGTTTTGAGAAGAGCGTAGAGTTAGAAGTTTAGTGTTGCTTTTGTTGTTGTTGTGAAAGAAGAAGAAGGTTTGTTTTGTTATAAAGAAAATATCGTTTTTAGATCTCTGCTCGATTTTTAGACTTTTAGCTTTTTGATTTTAGTTTTAGATGTAGTAATAGGTGTTTGGGATGCGTGCAAGTCGATAATGAGTGATGAGAATTGAAAATTGAATTTAGTCCTTGAATTAGATTGAGTTTTTTGGAATATACATATATTTCTTGTTGTTGTTGTTTTTGAAAGTTTACAAGCATTTAGGTGGTGGTGGTGGTATTTTGTGTTATTTATGAGGGGGACCCTCATCAACTGCCCTTAATGGGCCACCACCACCACTTGGTTGATTTTCGCCCGCCACGCTTGCAATTTTTCTCTGATGCTGTCCACAAGAGTCATCGATGCCAAGGAAGTTTTCTGCAAATAAAATACAAATTCTACGATTAAAAAAATGTATGCTTTCTTATATAGGTATAATGAGTTAGTGACAATAACAATAAAGGAGTTTTTGTTTATATACAATAATATTTTAATATTGAGTAACCTGTAGGGGAAAAGTGGGAGACTTGAACATATTGGAGGCTTGAGCCACTCTCAATAAATTCCACTAAAATTGCATTCAAATCCAATGAGTGTAAGTAGTATGCGATGCAGACAGTGATGCGCTACTTGCATACAAAAGGAAATCTAAATCATCCGTTCACTATGTTTGGTGGAGGAGAAAAGGTGTTTTTCAGTACGAACACTTAAAAAAATGTATATTAAAAATGTCTCCATAAAATTTATGTTGGTCATGGTTAGTAAACAAATTTTATGTTACCTAATAATATTGATATTTGACTTTCTACATATTAGCATATAAAACCATGCTGGCATGTATTTTACAAAAGTTATAAATGTTTTTTTTTTTTTTTTTGTTAAGAAATGTGAACGGGAGACTTGAAACAGTCTTTGAAGGGAGAGTTGATCAGTGGCTTAATGGCTAAGTGATATGGTAATTTATAAAAAAATAAGTTATTTATTAGATAATTTTTGTATTGTTTCGGAAGTCCATTTAGTTAATTACTTAGTTTTTTTTATATACATATGTACTATAAACGTTTCTAACATTTTTGTATTTTAAAACATTAAACATAACTTTTTGTTTATTGATAATACAACAAAAACAATAAAAATTAATCTGTTTTAATACATTTGGCATTTGTCAAAAATCTCTTGCGTTTATTTTAAGTTTATGAGACTTTTCCTAGAAAAAAATGCATTTAATAGGTGGCTCAAGTCTTTCGCTCCCCCCTATCATAATTGGCAGAAGGTCGGGTGACAATTTTTGAAAGCAAAATGTTGCCTTCTGTTTCTTTAAAACAAAATGTCGACCTGGGATATATTTTTGGACGGTCCGAGTTTTAGATAGATTTTTTCTTTGTTCCACTATCACGTAAGAAATACTAACCCCATTGGTATGGTGTTTTTGAAAAGGTAGGCCTTAACAATGGACACCATATGGGCTTTGTTTAGTCAAAATTGGAAAAAGGGGCGTGGCACCGCCCATACAAAAAAACATTCAAAAGACTTACTGACAATCCTTGGTATTGGCCCATGGGCACCGCCCATTAAAAAAAAACATTCAAAATCTTATATCTCAAAAACCGCCGAACTAATGGAGCTCAAATTTACAGACAATCTTACGAAAGAACATTATTATCTAAGATCTAAGCAATACAATTTCTGTACATACAAAAGCCTTTGCCAAGATTTCTCGAGACCTCCTACAGCAAATAAGGGAGGATGAAGAAATATTTGAATATATCCGGATATTTTGTTCATGTAATTCATAAGAGACTAATTTTGCCTAGAAAGGCAAAGTCCCGATTTGAGTGGGTATACAAAAGAGATAGGTGATGTATCAGTATGATACGAATTCCCAATGGGAACAGAAACTTCTGTTTGTCGTCTTCCTTGATTTCATCTGTCGTATTTTAGTCCCTCCGGAAAGTCTTGGTTGTCAAATTGGCTAAATAGAATGAGCCTTAATAATATGTTAGCTATCAATATATATATATATGTCACTAGAAACAGTGTTGCCAGTTTAAAAATCAAGTCTGTAAAAAAAAAAACAACATTTATAAAACTGACTCTAAAGTAGGTTATAGCTTATAGGTAAAGTTATGTTAGAGAAGGTACTAACTACATAGTGGGGCCTTAAGGCTAAATGTGATACCCTTCGTATATGTATCTATACAAACTCAAAAATAATCGAGTGAACTTTTCAGCTTTCTGATAGCTTACGAAACTTGGTGCGAATCCGATCCGATATGATTGGATCCATTTTGGATCCATCGGTATTATAGGGATTTAATGGTCGCTTATATTTAGTTATAGTTCTCTTCTTTTCATACTTTCCTGCTTGGGAGAGTGGGAGTTTTTGGGTAAAGTGGTGATAGAACAATATGGTCCATTGTTACCTTGAGGTTTTCAAAACCGTGCTTAATTAGCAGTTCTTCGGAAATTGTGTCTAGTATAGTGGGTAATATGTCCATTGTTTACATTTCGTACATTCAAGAGATGATATATGGTTTCAATCTGTTTTTTTTTTTTTTTTTTTTTTTTTTTTTTTTTTTTTAAGGTCTTTTTCGAAAGGGCGTAGAAGACATTAAGCTCTCTTTTTATAATTTCTTATGTGTTCCTTTTCCAAGATAACTTGGAGTCTAGAATGATGCCAAAATATCTAGCTTCCGATCTTAGAATAAGGGTGAATAAATTTAACTTTGCTGTAGAGTGAAATCTGGTATTTCCCGTTTCGGTTTTGAGTAGGTTAATTGGCAAATCATTTTTCCTGCCTATGCTTATAATTCTCTGAGAGTACACTCCACAAGCTTACTGATCGTAGTCGTAGGTAACAATTTACCTGGGAACAGGGTGACTATGTCATCTGCGTAGTCCACTGTTTTTATTTACTTACTTTCGAAGATTTTAAGAATTTTGTTGACGATGAGAAGTACAGCCTTTTAAGATGTTCCTCTTCCTGTCTTCCTTTCCACAGAACTGTGTTACTTTAAAATAACAAAGGAAATATCTCATCCCATTTAAGCCTTAGGTCTTTCTGGCTAGCGAAAAAATTTGAATCGAACATTTTGCGAAAACCACATATGGACACATATCAAACATGATTTTAAATTTATTTATTTTCAATTGTTTTACCAAAAAAAATTTTCTTCTCAAGTAGCACAAAAGTCTACAATACACTAAAATATTTGGTGTATTTTATGCATTTTCGTGATATGCATTTTCAATATAAAAAATACACCACTTTTTTGTGCAGTTTTTGCACATTTAATTTCGATTCAGTGTAAATAATACCGTGTTCTCGTATATAATTAACACCGGCTGTACAAAAATTATACCGATTTTCGGTATATAAATTGTGCTAGTGGTATAAAAATTGTTCTGGTTACTAGGATATAATATACTCCAGAGGTGTATATTATGTACTGATAATTAGCTCAAATTATACACCAAATGGTAAACAGTTTACACCACATTTTGGTGAAAAACTTTTTCCTTGAGTGTGAGAAATACACGATAATTCGTATTAAAATCCTAAACTTAGAATTTATTCTGATTTAAAATTTAAACCGAAGTTTATTTTTTCCATGCGAAACTGAGTTTGAGCTAAAATTTACACCGTTTTTTATTTTTTGATGAAAGATGTATCTGCTAGAATTATAAACTCATTCTATGATTCTAAGTAGGTATTCACATTCATAATATAGACGTAAGAAAATCATGAATAAATATCAATGTGAGTGCCTAATTTAACAACGAAGCCCAATCTGTCGATTTATTTTCTGTCCTACCCCGTCTAAAAATCGAGCGCCTCGAAAATTTTAATAATTAAAGATTTTTTATTCGATGCGTGAAAATTAGTTTTTCGAAAATTATAATTTTCTGGTTGTTTTTTAAATTTTTTAGAGACGTACTCTTACAAACGAGTCAAAAATACAAAAAATGCGGCATGATTAAGTCGATATATATAGTAAAATAAATAATAATTGTCTTCATTCTAAATATGGCGGCCAGCCGAATCTTATTTTTTCCTAATATTCCTTGAAAAATATGGCCGTCGCCCAAAATATACACCAATTCTTGAATTTGGATATAAAAATGCACCAATTTAAAAGAAGAAGGAGAAAAATACACAATTGTAGAAGTTATATGCAATATTCTGTTTTCGGTGCATTTATTTTGCTGGAAACTGTGTAAAATATTCACTGATTTGTATCATTTCGTGAAATTGATGCAAAAAATGCTCCAAAGTTAAAGGAGAGATGAGAAAAATGCACCATTGTGAGAAATACAGTGCGGTTCACTTGTTTAGACGCACACATTTTATTAAAATTAGGCAGGAAAAAAGTATTGAATTTTCAGAAAAGTCAAAAGTTAAAGCTTAACTCTCGAAACGCTTTTGAAATCGTGAAATGGCTCATAAAATAGCTCGAAGTGAAGACTTGATAAGAAACTTTGTAAACAATAGAGTATCTTATGGAAAGAACTACAAAGCAAGGATCGTAAAAGTTTTAACACCACAAAACAAGCGAAAATTGTAAGAATAGTGCCTTATGGCTCTCAATTTACAAACAAAATTATAGAATTTGCTGGGTTTTTTTTTGTAGCAAATCCACTTGCGTTGTGCTATTGTCAATGCTTTATACCCAAATTTTACAAAACTACAAAAAAACCACCGCCTAATCATGCATGCAAGAAACCCAAGCCTTGAATTTTCAAGGTCTGACATGGCATGAGATATTAACATTAAGGTGGTCTCCAGAAATTGAAGCAAAGACGACTTTTCGAACAAAAAGGAGTTTAACTTGGATGGTCCTGCAACTATAACTATTACTTTCATGATCTCCACAAAGAAAATATGTTTTGAACCGTCATCATTCAAAATTAGGGGTACTTATGGTATGTATGGTGCAATTTCATTCTTCGGCGCTTTTAAATTGGAAATCGTTTCCAATAAAATATTAGTATTTCTTGCAAAACTTTTTTTGGACACAGTTTTTTCCGTAATAAAGCACCTTTGTGGACTTATTCCATGGATATTCCAGTGCATATACGCAAAATTCACGCCTTGATAAATAATGGATTGTCAGTGAAAATATTAAAATATTGCACTGTCCCCCACATTCGTCTAATTTTAATTTTATTGAAACTCTTGCCCCGTGAAATTTTTTGAGGCAACAATCAGTATCAACACAATCAAGAGCTGATTGTAGCGATCAAAGCTTCTTGAGAAAATATATCCTTGAATTACCTACCTTAAAAGTTCATTATGGCTCTTTGCAGAATATAACTTTTGAGATTATATCCAATGGTACTGCCTCACACATTATTAAAATAACTAAAAATTGACTAAAATAAATAAAAATATTGCAAAAAATGTTGGTGTTTTGTTGTTTTTCGACTTTTTAACAGGTGCGCCTATTCAAGTGAACCAAAAAAATGCATACGTTTTGCATGGTGTATTAAGAAATTAGTAATGATTTTTTTATAGTGTTTGAATGTAGATATCTTTCTGCCAAATAAGTTTTTTTTTCCTTTGTTCCACATAATACGAAAAAAACAAGAAATAAATCGTAACTTTTGTACGCCTAAATAAGTGAACCACACTGTAGCACTAATATTAAGTACACCGAACTCGGTGTGGTGCATTTTTTACCAAAAAGTGTATTAATTACACCAAACTCTCTGTGTAGTGTATTCAATGGTGAATATTTTACCAAATGGTGTATTAAAATCAACGAACTCTCAGTGTGGTATATACAGTGGTGCATATATTTATATTTCCAAACATTTTTTTCAGTTAACAAAATACAAAAGTAGGCCAAAATTGGAATTTGCTACTTCGGAAGAGAGGTAATCCGTCAACATTGAATTTGAGAAGAGCTTGCATTGTTTGATTTAATTGACGAAATGCAATACGGAAACAGTTCAATGCCATAGTACCAGTATCCCATTGTATGTATAGCAATATTCCGTGGTGTATGGAGCATCTTTTGGCAGTTCATTTTTTCCTTCAGTTCGCAATAAAACAGCCCAATCAGCTAATTTAGACATGAAATGAATATGTGCGTTCACATCATCAATGACACAATTTTCCGAAGACAGTTCCAATTCGCGATATATAATTTCCGCAACTTCGTCATTATCATCCAAATCATCATTCGAAATTGATTCACTTGATATTTCATTTGCCTGTAATACATACAATATTAGGTGCATTTAAAATAATATTTTGTCCAGATAATGAACCATTTTTAGAGTTTTTGGGCCGAATATAAAAGTTGATGTTTCCCCAATTTCCGAATAAGTTTCGATGACTTTGCTGGATGTTGTTAACTGGTTTGACAATGTTTTTAAATTTGTTTAAAAAGTCCTTAAAATCCTTCACCGAAATATAGTTGGCCATTTCAAATGGTGTATAATATCTACAAAATATAGTGTATAAAATATGTCATGTTGGTTGGTTTCAGAATCGAATAATTTTATGCACCATTATTGGTATATTATAAAAACAGCTGAACATCGGTTTATTTTTTGCACCGAATTTCAAAAGAAATGTTGAAATTTTGCACAGGAAAGACAATGGTGTAATTTTTATACCGATAATTTTGACAGATACACCAAAATTTTGAATTTTTCTTCAGTTTTCTCAATTTTGCACCAAAATTTACGAATTTACACCAATTTATACACCAGTGTGCTACTTGAGTTGCTAAACTTAATAGAAATAATTTGTTGAATACCTTAAATAAATGAAAGTGGCTCACTGTATTTCAATACTAACCGATGGGTCCTTCAAAAAAAATAAATTATACCAAAAATGTTCACACGGAACTACACATTCAGACTGAGCGAATGTCGGACATCCACCTGAGAGTATAATAATTGCAAAAAAAAAACGGCATTAATTTAAAAGTTCCTTCCTTTTGAGCTCACAGATATGAAGGATAAGATAAGGACAGTATTCAACCTTGTTTTTTGTTATTAATTTTGTTTTCTTTATAACAATATCTATGAGAATTTTATACACCCTGTTATAAAAGATAGTTTCTGTTTGTATATAATTTCATAGATATTGTCCACTCATTTAACACTTATCCCATCAACCATCACACCATATTTTATTGTATACTGCACACATGGACCTAAGTATGCAATGAATCTAAACCTCTCATCTCTTCAATATTCATCCTGAAATAATGCGCTAGCACCACCTAAGGGCTGCTGTTGATACTGCTGGTCTCGTCTGTCTCGCTCTAATCCCATATCCCAATCCCAAAAGCCAATAAACAACGTAAATGAATGAAGATGATCTTTGCCTTTGAATCCCAGTCACGTAGTTACCAATTCATTACACGCCGTGGATGATGTTTTTGTTCTCCTTCTTTGTCTATTTTTACTTATTTTGCGCTCTAATATATTTATTAGATTGGCTCGAGGTCGATCTTTGCTTTGGTCCACCGGCCAATGGCTATTGGAGGCGAGTGAACGCTCGCTCCTAGGGAGTAGTGAGTAGGGAGTAGGGAGAAGACATTCGTTCCAATGATGCGCCCAGCTATAATAGCAAACCTAAAATAAAAGTATCTATCCCAACCTGCTGCTGCCATGGCGCGGGTAAATGAAAACAAACGAACCCAGTTAGGATGGGCTTGCTCCGCACCACATTAGGGATTCTTATATTGTGCAGATATTTATTGTTCATGTGGTGTCATTCACTGTTTATCAAGGAGTGGGTGGCCATGGAACAGTCTTATATCCTTAGTCCATCGTTACCTCGACCCATTGAATTTGTTTTTCAAAATAACAAATTGGTATTTCGATATGTTTATGTATAGTACACAAAACACAATACACAGAACCAAGTATCTACCCCAGTCCCCAACCCATTCGCACAAAGACGCATTGGATTTTTATTGCTTTTAGATTGGCTAGAAGGATGTGCCAGGGGGGTGGTATGGCTTTGCTCTACTAGTGTTGGTGGTGGTAGTGAACTTGATGTTTGTTTGGTTATATTCGAAAGTTATGTTTGCTTCAGCAATTGTGTATGATGTTTACTGATACATGGATGGATATACATCGATTTGGGGAAGAGACGGATGATGTTGTATACGGTCCAGCAATCCCATAATAGTTTGTTGACAGCAATTAGTCTGTATCTTGTTGAACTGGGCTCTGAAAAGGACATTTGTTTGTGCACGCGTTGAGATTCCGGAATTCTGCTGTGTTGTAAGGATTTCAGATAAATCGTTATTTATTTAAATTTGCGTATTATACTTAGCATTAGGGGGAGGGCTTAATATGAACTCATAAATAACTAATTTATGAGTAGTTATAGGGGATTAAAGTTTTGGAATCAGCAGCCGATGATAGGGCAGAACAACACGTCCAGATTTTATACACAAAATTAACATAATAATTGCTTATTGCTGCTGAAGTTAGTTGATAGTGTCATTTATTATAAAAGTTTTAATGGGGTGTCCGAGGGCTAGGGATGGTGGCGTATTATTTGAAATGATGACGCTGACAAATGTATGCTGATGCTGAATGTTGTCATGATAATTTTGGTACATTTTTGACTTACATTGCAAATTTTACCTTTAAGAGTGGGGCATCCATGATTAGAGGGTTAGAAAATTGATTCAAAATTAGAGTGTCAGGAAATGGGACGAGGAAAAGGAGCCAAATTATACATACCGGCATCAATGAAAGGCATCTATGATAAAGAGACCGAGCAAGCACAGTTGGGACAGAGTACACAAATTGTCGTATCGAATTCGAATGCACAAAATTGTACTAAACTTTCAGTAGCGAACATTTATAACGTCAAACTGAAATGACTACTAGTTGTTACATCCAAGGCATTAGTCTTGTGGAAAAGCTTAGAAACTTCACCAACCAACCAATGACTCGCCATTAAGTTATACATATTGGTTATTGTGATTACTGATTTCAATTCTGACGTATACAATATCTACTCTTCTGGGGAAGAACTGAAGACTATATCAGAAGATTTTACATTTCATTTCTTGATTTGGAAGAATTGGGCTATTACCAAGAGAGGATCAAAGCTGTGACTTGTTACGGGGCCATATTCATCTGAAAAAGAAAAAAAAAAAAAAAGTAACTAGAAAAGAAAAAAAAAACGTAAACAACAATTTCCATTGGAGACCGACCTGTGAAACGCCCATACCATGTGTGTTCCAGAGGATAATCTCCATTAGAAATCCATTGCACTTACCTGCTGCAGTACATAGTCCACGTACCTGAATATAACATACAAAGAATAATAATTATTGAGTAGATACCTAAATAAAATAATAAAAACAATTTAAATTACATGTGATGTATGTCGGCTCGGCTGCAACTCTATTATGTTCAGGTGACAGATTGTGTATTTTGTCATCTCTTTTGGCCTATCCATTCGTTTGTGTCCCCAGCTTTCTAAACTGTCAGCTGTTGTGGGGTTTAGATAATCGATGTACTTCCGACATCATTGACAAGCTTTCCCATCATTTAGGTATATGTTTTTTTTTACGTATTGTTATGTAGGTAAGGTATTATTATTTATTATAAGCATCTTTGCAATTTGCATACACTGAAAACATTTAACACTGACAAAAGATTTACAAAAGAGAGGTCGAAAAGATAATTAGGGACTTAGATCATCTTCGTCATAGGCTGAATGAAGAGAAGATCGGATTCAGAGCTTAGAGAGTTAGAGTGGAAGTGGAGAAATGGGACAGTAGGTACTAGGTAGTAGTAGTAGTGGGAGTTGAGTAAGGAAGTAGAGGAAAGATGATATATGCCTTGAGAATTCGGCAACGGAATAAACAAATTCATATAAAAAAAAAAAAAAAAAAAAAAAAAATTTAAAATCTAATTTAAGAGAGAACCAAATAGGTAAATTCCATTGCATGTTACAGTGGACGGGGGGAAAGTGGATCGAGAAAAAAAAAAAAGGCAAATACATATGATGGTAGAGAAAAATGTACCGACAAGTGCAACGACCGGGTAACTGACCGGCCCTCAAAATCAATTGCCTGCATTTTGTTAGAAGTGGTCATTGCATAAAGCAATAGTTTTGGCAGAGACAACTGATCGAGACAGTGGCGTACAAAATTTGTGCGATAACATTTTTTTTATACCTAATCTTTGTTAAGGTGAGGAATTTTTGATTAAATTTAAACATGGGTTATTTAAAACAAGAAAAATTATAAAATTTTTATAGGGAGTGTAAAACAGCTTGGTTATTCAGTGCTTAAAGGATTGAGAGGTTTAAAACAGCGATTTAGTCTGCCAAGGTAGGTGTTAAATGGATCTAAATGTCTAGGGCCAACTAACCTCTTCTCTCGCACTTACGCAGGTATTTGCCAAACTACCGAGTGGCCAAGAAAATTGGTGACCTCAGTATCTACGCTTTCGGCGACTCTAGCCTCTTTCTACGTCCAAAAGTGCACCCGAAAGACCTACCATTATTGACCTGGGGAACCTTCCAAACGGAAACCCCGCCGTTGAGTATATAGCGGGACGCTTATATACCGCCAGCCAACGGTTACACCGAGTCATTCTAACGGCCACCCGCTACATAAAGGCCCGGTCTCTAGGATAGCCTGGACATTTCAGCGCCGACGATTTACACCCCATGAGGTGAAACAACGAACCATCACGCTGACAAAACCCGAACAAAGAACACAAAGAACCCCCAAGACCAACAAAGACACAGCCAACAAAACCCCTCAACCCCATCTGTGGCATCAAGGTGCTACGCCACCATCCACGATACCCAGCTACGAACGAGGTGCTTCGAGGATCAACAACCATAATTAGGAATACAAATTATAGTGTTTTTTTTGTGCCACATAAAATTTTAGTGACGTAGCTTAACTTTAATTTAGTTTTTTTTTGAATTCCTTTTCTTTAATTTAATACAAGTAAGCTCTGAACTTAGTATTTATTACTTTAAATTTGTGCGCGAAAACATTTTTTTTGAATTTTATCGACGTTCTTCACTGTGCTGGCGCCAGAACATCGGGGGACGGAAAAGTCAACGTGAGTACATTTTTTTTTATTTTTTTTTATTGAATTGAAGTTTGATTGAATTGGTTAGATACTTAGATACAGTAAAGTAGTGTTAGTATATAAGATATTAAGATCAGAACCTTACTTCTTAGTTTTAGTATTTTTTTTTTATAGTTTTTTTTGAATTAGTTTCCTTTTCTTGAATTTTCTTATTATATTATCATTCTGAGTTTAGTCTTTATAAAGTGGCACGTCTTATAACGAATTTAAATACAATTTTTGAGCTCGGTAACATACAGCTATAATATGTGCGTTTAATTTCACTTCGCGACCGGTGTGTGGAAATCATGGGAAGACCGTCCTTCTTTAGGTGAACGATGACTGTACAGGACAACTACTAACGAGACGACAGGATGTGACTTTGACGTTATTCGGTTGCTACCTACTTGAATTGTGACTGGGGGGATCTTTAAGGGGCTATCTTCATCGCGATCGGCCAAGAAGATAGCCATGGAAGTGTTCGTTTGGACATAGGGTGGGTTGGCCAAACCTTGCCACTTACATCAGGCATATTTTAGAGTCATGGCGAACCACTATCTAGGAGGGATACTGGGAAGGCCAATACTGCGAGTTAGGATTAGTGGAGCGTAGTTTTAAGATAGTTTAGGTATAGATTAGGGTCTAGTTTAACTTATAGGTTAGAATAGATTTAGTTTAGGCTATAGTTAGGTTTAGTTTCGCGAGTTCTTTCCCGGTCTTCCTCAAGGGTAGTGGCACAAGTCCTTGCGTTTTTTCTTTTCCGCTTTTTTTTCTCTTTCTTTCGTTTCTCTTGTTTTATAATAGTTTTTTTTTGTCCGTCCGAGGTCCGCATAACGTAGCTTTCTCCTTCTTTTATTTTTTTTTATTTTTGGCATGAGATAAGAATGTTTGTTGAGCAGGTGGCATACGGTGAGAGGGCAAGAACTACCCCATCCGACGAGCTTTAGCCGAGCGACCGCGAGCATGCCGCGCCCTCCTCACCTGTGCCAAAGCTGCCCCTGTGGCTCGACCCTGGCTCACAACAATGGCGCCCAACGTAATTTTTTGGCTAGGCCAGTTGCGACTCCAAGGGGATGATTTTCTCGTTTGAAGGTCATCGCCTTGGACTTACAACAGCCTCCGCGATTTAATTTTAGTTTTCTTTGCAATTTTACTTTTCTGTCTCTTCTTAACTCAAGGACTGTACAAGCTCGGTCTCAAAGCAAACCAATGACGGCTATCCACTCCATAGGCTCAAAGCCGGAGGATTTAGTGAGGTAGTCAGAAGTCTGTTAAGAGATTAAGAGCGGCTTTCGGTTCTGAGATGGATTGACGAATGCTGTTCCAATCGCCAGGCGTCAAGCTAAGCGATTTTGTGAGGCAATCAGAAATCTATCACAAGGCCGAGAGCTGGTCAAGGTGGATAGGCCAAACTGCTAGCAGCTTTCCGAAAGTGTTAGTTTCGGCGCACTTTCTGTGAGGCGTAAGCGTAGGTCTAGAAGCTTTGATCGTGTTGGGATATAGTCTGGAGGCCCTGCTATCCTTGTTTTGGTCTTGCCAGATAGCAAGTTGTGGTAGGGAAGAAAGGCATATTCCAACACTCGCCATGATTCTGGGATACCAGTCACAATCCAACAGTACCACGAATACATCTTACGACTAATACGAGACATACAAACATACACCTATAGAATGGTTTGCGGAGAACCTTACCTGAAATCCACACACCAACGCGGCCACATATCAATTTTGAAACAAAAAAAAAAAAACCGAAACACTCAAAGCGAACACAAACAAAAACGTTACAATAAAATCCATAACGTACCAATACTAATATAAATATCCATCAGTATTTAAATCAAAGATTGAATAATTAGATACTGTTGAATGATCCGAATTACAATCATCCTTAGCTTATAAATATTGTTTTGAATTTTGTAGATTATTTTTGAACTTTGAATTGAAACATTACATAACCCCTTTATAAAATACTCCAAGCTAGAATTAATAAAGTATGGAGAAGCCCAACATAGGGAATGGTGATAAAAGTGTAGGAGCGGTCCCGAAGAGCACCTCGCTTAAGAAGTCCCAAACCGAAAATCATTCACTGGGATATTCGACATTTGGGGATATTAGATCCGGACTAGGTCAGGTGACTGACCAGCCTGGACAAGATCTTGCGACAGGGACTAGGAACATAGACGTGACGGACTTGACGAACTATTCCTACGACTTCATGCAGTTCAGCCCAAACGACCCTAGACGACTTTTTTCGACGGACGTAACGAACAAAAAGGTAGCTCCTCCATTAGGAAGAATTGGAGAAGAATCTGGGTGGGAACAAGAGTACCCTTCAATAGAAAACAACGCAAACAAACACGACGACCATACAATACAAACTTCAACTCGCAAACGGTCCCCAATACAGCGTCAAGCAGCACTACAAGCGCAAGACACTGCTTGGGCTACCAACGAACAAGGCAACATGGCCATAGCAAGAACTAGACAACCGACCGAACAACAACGAACTGATAACATCAACATCGATAACGGACTTCACGAGATTTTAGTAGAGGACGTACAGAATACAGAACCAATGCCAGAGGTGATCTCGACTGCTATGGGAGGCAACCAGGCCGAAGCCTTGTCCGCATTAGCAGACACGATGAAAACGATGATGGTTACCTTTCAAAACAACATGAAGGTCATAAACAAGAAAATTTCCGGCCTTGAGCTTTCCGTAACAGCTCAGAGGGAATCAACGGCACTAACAGACAAACGACAAGAGACAAGTAGGCAGTCGACTCAACTACCATTCGAACCAGGATATGCCCGGGTATCGCAACCTGAGTACCGGGAAAGAAATAGGCAAACTCCTGAGACATTTTATCCACAGGACGTAGGAAGACGGCTCGATATGCCTGTGCACAAATGGGGTATAAAATTTGATGGTACCTCTAAAACGATGTCAGTGCAAAGTTTCTTATTTAGGGTTGAAACCCTACAGCGGCAAAGTGGGCTTTCCAATGAAAATTTGCTGGCCCAATTCCATCACCTGGTCACAGGCCCAGCTGAACGGTGGTACTGGCAATACCTGCAGGAGAATGAGGAAGACGAAAGGTTAGGCTATAGAGATTTGAGGGCCGAGTTAGTTAAGCAGTTCAGTAGCAACAGAAGAGATCACGAAATTCTAAGAGCAATAATGGATAGAAGGCAGCTACCCCATGAAACGTTTGATGAATTCTATGGCGATATTAGGTCGATGGCTTTGCAAATGACAAATAGGCCTCACGAAAGAGATTTAACAGACATTCTTAGACAGAATTTAAAAGACAGAGTAGCTACCCTTATCTTTGGATGCCGCATTAGAGGCATCCAAGATTTAAGAGAGGAATGTAGGAGAGCGGAAAAACACCTCTTGACGAGGGAAAATAAGTTCAGACGACAGATAACTGAGATTGACGATCACACAAGACCAAGGAATAGACATGAGCAGCAAGAGGACACAGAGGACGAAGACTTAGACATGGAGATAGCTGCTTTCCACCAACAGAACAGAACGAATAGACCGCCAAGAAATAGGTCTGATCAGAATATCGCAGGCAACCCAGAAACGCCTAGGATTACTCGAACGACTCAGCCGACTTGTCCATCTAGCTTCCACTCTTTAACATGTTTTAGTTGCGGCCAAGGCAACCTAAGTTTCCATTGCGCTAGATGCCAGGAAAACCTGAAGATCGGCAGTGTTACCGGGAGCAACTTGCCGATGCAGACAGCTCTCCCGGAGCAACAAGACAACCTGGAGCAATCCAAATATTAAAAAGAAACCCTGAAAATAAAGAAAATGTCACAAAAAAAGAGATCTTGCCGAGAAAAAGTCTTCACCAAAGACTCCAAGTATACCGCGAAGTCAGAAAGCGAATTTTCGGTGAGGAAGTGGCAATGTCGGCAAAGAAAACTAGAAATTTTAGAAAGATTCATAGGTTAAGGGAAATAAGTGCAATTAATAGACGACGAAAGAGAAAGATTATTGAGTCAGTAATAACAACGACAGACGATAATAGGCCCTACGCCAAAGTCCAAATAGAAGGCGAAGAGCTCCTAGGCCTATTAGACAGTGGGGCATCAATCAGTTGCTTAGGGAAAGGAGCCATAGAATTCTTAGGTAGGCACAACCTCACTATGACGAACATGACAACAGACGTTAGGACGGCGGACGGTAATATCCAACGCATACTAGGACGATTTACGGCCACCGTATCATGGGGTGGCAGGTCACATAAGTTAGAGATGTTCGTAGTGCCAAGCCTTCAACAAACACTATATTTAGGCGTCGACTTTTGGAGGACGTTTAAGGTCGCTCCTGACGTAATTAACGAACTCGACATACCATCGCCGCACGAGGACCAATCTCCCGTCCAGGCACTCTCACCAGCGCAGTCACAACAACTGGAGAGAGCCAAGCAGCTATTCCCCTCTTTTGCGGTGATGGGATTGGGTAAGACCGGCCTCGAAGAGCATGTTATCGAGGTGGAAGATGAAAAAATACCCATAAAACAAAGGCACTACCCGATCTCACCCGCAATACAAAAGCTCTTGTATGACGAGTTGGACCGAATGATCTCCTTGGGGGTCATTGAAGAGAGCAATAGCGCGTGGAGCTCTCCAGTGGTGCTGGTGAGGAAACCCGGCAAAAATAGATTGTGCCTGGACTCGAGAAAAGTAAACGCGGTCACCAAGAAAGACGCGTACCCCCTCCCCCATATAGAGGGACTCCTTAGTAGGCTCCAAGACACTCGCTTCATTTCCGGAATCGACCTCAAAGATGCGTTCTGGCAGATTCCTCTGGAGCGCAAATCAAGAGAGAAGACAGCCTTCACAGTCCCTGGGCGACCGTTGTACCAGTTCACGGTCATGCCGTTTGGTCTGTGCAACGCCGCTCAGAGAATGTGTCGGCTAATGGACAAAGCCATACCCGCTCGATTGAGAGAGTGTGTCTTTGTCTATCTCGATGACCTCTTGGTTTGTTCCCCAGATTTTGAGTCACATGTCAGGACGCTCGAAGAGGTCGCAGGGTGTCTTAAGGAGGCAGGGCTGACCATAAATGTGCAAAAGAGTAAGTTTTGCTATAGGGAAATTAAATACTTGGGGTACATCGTCGGCGATGGATGTTTACGGACCGACCCTGACAAAGTATCGGCGGTCGAGGACTTTCCGGTCCCCAAGACCCCCAAGCAACTCCGTCGGTTCCTAGGGATGACAGGTTGGTATAGGCGATTTATACCAAACTTCGCTAGCCTATCTTCGCCAATGACTGACTGCCTGAAGAAAGGACTGACTTTTAATATGACAGACGAAGCGCTTAACGCGTTCAAAAAACTTAAGGAGACTTTGGTGTCCGCACCCATCTTAACGAATCCCGACTTCACGAAACGTTTTTACATACAATGTGACGCATCGACAACAGGAGTAGGGAGTGTGCTATTTCAGTTAGACGCAGAGAATAGCGAACGACCGATAGCATTCATGTCTCAGAAGCTTAATTCCGCACAGCGAAATTACAGCGTGACGGAACTTGAGTGCTATGCGGCCGTTTTGTCCGTCAAGAAGTTCAGGGCCTACGTTGAAGGGCTGCCTTTCACGATCATAACAGATCACGCGAGTCTGAAATGGCTCATGACGCAGAAGGATCTATCTGGTCGCTTGGCCAGATGGAGCCTGAAGCTTCAAGGGTTCCATTTCGACATCGAGCATCGAAAGGGCGTCCAAAACGTGGTCCCTGATACTCTCTCTCGCGTCCATATGGAGGAGCTAAGTCCTGAAACTGACATACTCCAGGTTGACCTTGACTCACCATTCTTTTCGTCAGAAGAGTATGATGAGTTAAGGAAAACCGTGACCGACAGACAAGACCAACTTCCTGACGTTTGCGTTTCGGACGGATTCGTTTACAAACGAACCGACGTACGGACTGGCGATGCTATCCAAGAGGATAGAGCCTGGAAACTGTGGATCCCGAAGGAGTTGCGTGGGGGCCTTGTGGAATCCGCACACAATCACCCATCTGCAGGGCATGGTGGGATACATAAAACGCTAGCCAAATTAAGGCAGTTCTACTTTTGGCCAGGTATGGCCACTGAGGTTCAAAACTGGATAAAATCCTGTGATGTTTGTAAGTGCAATAAGCCCCTTAATGTGATATCTCGACCGCCGATGGGACAACAGACAATCACGGAGCGACCTTTTCAAAGACTCTACATAGACTTTCTAGGACCTTACACACGGACAAAGAACGGACACACGCACATATTTATAGTCCTAGACCACTTCAGCAAATTTGTATTTTTAAAACCGATTAGGAAAGCAACGGCGGCAGAGGTAGTAAAGTATTTGGAAGAGTCAGTGTTTCATGTCTTTGGTGTCCCCGAGTATATCCACTCAGACAATGGCAAGCAGTTTGTTTCTGAACTGTTTGCCGGCTTCTTAAATAAGTACGGGGTCAATCATGTGCGCACCGCGTTCTACTCTCCTCAGGCAAACGCGTCGGAAAGGGTAAACCGTTCCGTTTTGTCCAAGATAAGGTCTTACCTTAAAGAGGACCAACGGAATTGGGACCAGCACGTTAGCGACGTAGCGTTTTCCCTGAGGAGTGTGGTTCACGATGCCACCATGTTTGAACCCTACTACGCGGTGTTCGGCACCCAAATGGTTCAGCACGCAAGTGCCTACGAAACGCTTAGGAAATTGGACAAGATCAAAGACATAGACACTGTGATAACCAATAACAACGACAAACTAGAGCTTATTAGAACCAAAATATTCAATAACCTAGGGCTGGCTCACCAAAAAGCAACAAAAGTTTACAATACACGAAGCAGAAATGTAAGATACAAAGAAGGACAGATAGTTTATAAAAGAAACTTCAGGCAAAGTAGCCTAATCGACAAGTATAATGCAAAATTAGGTCCGAAATTCATCAAGTGCATAGTGTTAAAGACCTTAGGCAGTGCACTATACGAGATAGGAAATCTCAATGGAGAAAAGATAGGCGTTTACCACGCAAAGGATCTCCATGCATAGTTTAGTGTAACATCCTGACGCACTCTCGCTTGCCGTTGCTTTATTAGCTGTGATATTTACCCTACGTGATGTCGTTCATGTTATTTATTTATTTATTTATTATAGAGTTTATTTATTTACACCATAGTTTATTTATTTATTTATTTATTTTGATCTTAGTTTATTTATTTATTACAGAGTTTATTTATTTATCTATCATGTAGCCCAGATTTTATTTATTTATTTATTCAGCTTGATCTGTGATATTAGTGTTAGCCAGTCACAATGCAAAAAGGTTCTAAGAATTTAAATACACAAGCGATCCAAAGAAACACAACACACAACATAAATCAGCTGGCTCCAAACATTATTAACCGCAAGTAGACACACCCCCAAAAATCTCATATCAAACACAAAGCAAAACGAAAACAAAGTAGGTAAACCTAACAGGCCACAATCATCTCCCGTCCGTGACATTTAACTTTATTTCACAAACGAGCACTTTCCTAAAAGTAAACAATAATACTGTTAGAATTTGCCCGGCAATGGAGTTTTCCCAGGGCGCAGGCCCTTGCCACACGATCAGCTGCAGGGTCGAGCAATGTCTCACCGGAAGAAAAAAAAAATATTCTTCCTGGAATCGGAAAAGTAATCCGCGGACGACCCCTTTTTTTTACGAAGTCGTTAGCCTCGCGACCACTCGGCAAACGCCGTCGAGCGTGTTACGGGGCCATATTCATCTGAAAAAGAAAAAAAAAAAAAAAGTAACTAGAAAAGAAAAAAAAAACGTAAACAACAATTTCCATTGGAGACCGACCTGTGAAACGCCCATACCATGTGTGTTCCAGAGGATAATCTCCATTAGAAATCCATTGCACTTACCTGCTGCAGTACATAGTCCACGTACCTGAATATAACATACAAAGAATAATAATTATTGAGTAGATACCTAAATAAAATAATAAAAACAATTTAAATTACATGTGATGTATGTCGGCTCGGCTGCAACTCTATTATGTTCAGGTGACAGATTGTGTATTTTGTCATCTCTTTTGGCCTATCCATTCGTTTGTGTCCCCAGCTTTCTAAACTGTCAGCTGTTGTGGGGTTTAGATAATCGATGTACTTCCGACATCATTGACAAGCTTTCCCATCATTTAGGTATATGTTTTTTTTTACGTATTGTTATGTAGGTAAGGTATTATTATTTATTATAAGCATCTTTGCAATTTGCATACACTGAAAACATTTAACACTGACAAAAGATTTACAAAAGAGAGGTCGAAAAGATAATTAGGGACTTAGATCATCTTCGTCATAGGCTGAATGAAGAGAAGATCGGATTCAGAGCTTAGAGAGTTAGAGTGGAAGTGGAGAAATGGGACAGTAGGTACTAGGTAGTAGTAGTAGTGGGAGTTGAGTAAGGAAGTAGAGGAAAGATGATATATGCCTTGAGAATTCGGCAACGGAATAAACAAATTCATATAAAAAAAAAAAAAAAAAAAAAAATTTAAAATCTAATTTAAGAGAGAACCAAATAGGTAAATTCCATTGCATGTTACAGTGGACGGGGGGAAAGTGGATCGAGAAAAAAAAAAAAGGCAAATACATATGATGGTAGAGAAAAATGTACCGACAAGTGCAACGACCGGGTAACTGACCGGCCCTCAAAATCAATTGCCTGCATTTTGTTAGAAGTGGTCATTGCATAAAGCAATAGTTTTGGCAGAGACAACTGATCGAGACAGTGGCGTACAAAATTTGTGCGATAACATTTTTTTTATACCTAATCTTTGTTAAGGTGAGGAATTTTTGATTAAATTTAAACATGGGTTATTTAAAACAAGAAAAATTATAAAATTTTTATAGGGAGTGTAAAACAGCTTGGTTATTCAGTGCTTAAAGGATTGAGAGGTTTAAAACAGCGATTTAGTCTGCCAAGGTAGGTGTTAAATGGATCTAAATGTCTAGGGCCAACTAACCTCTTCTCTCGCACTTACGCAGGTATTTGCCAAACTACCGAGTGGCCAAGAAAATTGGTGACCTCAGTATCTACGCTTTCGGCGACTCTAGCCTCTTTCTACGTCCAAAAGTGCACCCGAAAGACCTACCATTATTGACCTGGGGAACCTTCCAAACGGAAACCCCGCCGTTGAGTATATAGCGGGACGCTTATATACCGCCAGCCAACGGTTACACCGAGTCATTCTAACGGCCACCCGCTACATAAAGGCCCGGTCTCTAGGATAGCCTGGACATTTCAGCGCCGACGATTTACACCCCATGAGGTGAAACAACGAACCATCACGCTGACAAAACCCGAACAAAGAACACAAAGAACCCCCAAGACCAACAAAGACACAGCCAACAAAACCCCTCAACCCCATCTGTGGCATCAAGGTGCTACGCCACCATCCACGATACCCAGCTACGAACGAGGTGCTTCGAGGATCAACAACCATAATTAGGAATACAAATTATAGTGTTTTTTTTGTGCCACATAAAATTTTAGTGACGTAGCTTAACTTTAATTTAGTTTTTTTTTGAATTCCTTTTCTTTAATTTAATACAAGTAAGCTCTGAACTTAGTATTTATTACTTTAAATTTGTGCGCGAAAACATTTTTTTTGAATTTTATCGACGTTCTTCACTGTGCTGGCGCCAGAACATCGGGGGACGGAAAAGTCAACGTGAGTACATTTTTTTTTATTTTTTTTTATTGAATTGAAGTTTGATTGAATTGGTTAGATACTTAGATACAGTAAAGTAGTGTTAGTATATAAGATATTAAGATCAGAACCTTACTTCTTAGTTTTAGTATTTTTTTTTTATAGTTTTTTTTGAATTAGTTTCCTTTTCTTGAATTTTCTTATTATATTATCATTCTGAGTTTAGTCTTTATAAAGTGGCACGTCTTATAACGAATTTAAATACAATTTTTGAGCTCGGTAACATACAGCTATAATATGTGCGTTTAATTTCACTTCGCGACCGGTGTGTGGAAATCATGGGAAGACCGTCCTTCTTTAGGTGAACGATGACTGTACAGGACAACTACTAACGAGACGACAGGATGTGACTTTGACGTTATTCGGTTGCTACCTACTTGAATTGTGACTGGGGGGATCTTTAAGGGGCTATCTTCATCGCGATCGGCCAAGAAGATAGCCATGGAAGTGTTCGTTTGGACATAGGGTGGGTTGGCCAAACCTTGCCACTTACATCAGGCATATTTTAGAGTCATGGCGAACCACTATCTAGGAGGGATACTGGGAAGGCCAATACTGCGAGTTAGGATTAGTGGAGCGTAGTTTTAAGATAGTTTAGGTATAGATTAGGGTCTAGTTTAACTTATAGGTTAGAATAGATTTAGTTTAGGCTATAGTTAGGTTTAGTTTCGCGAGTTCTTTCCCGGTCTTCCTCAAGGGTAGTGGCACAAGTCCTTGCGTTTTTTCTTTTCCGCTTTTTTTTCTCTTTCTTTCGTTTCTCTTGTTTTATAATAGTTTTTTTTTGTCCGTCCGAGGTCCGCATAACGTAGCTTTCTCCTTCTTTTATTTTTTTTTATTTTTGGCATGAGATAAGAATGTTTGTTGAGCAGGTGGCATACGGTGAGAGGGCAAGAACTACCCCATCCGACGAGCTTTAGCCGAGCGACCGCGAGCATGCCGCGCCCTCCTCACCTGTGCCAAAGCTGCCCCTGTGGCTCGACCCTGGCTCACAACAGACTCTACATGAAGTGACGTGTACTTTGTGCAATTGCAGAGGTCTTTCTTAATGAACATTTTTGTCAATAAACCAAAGTAAATTCATACTAGGTATTTGTCCGGTATGACTTGGGATCAAATCAATTTCCACCGATATCTAGGGGTAATGTAAGGTATACGGATACGGTATACGAACGCTCATATCTAGGATCGAAATTCAAATTTACCAGCCGCAATGCAAAACGTTAAAGAGAAAATTGGCAACACGTAGTGCAAATTACGAAATGTTTATGGTAACATTGTCCTATAGATTTGTATTTTGCCTTCCCTTTTGATTGTATCTTATACTACACCCTGATAGAGAGGATTGGCAAAGGAACAACGTTTCAAGCGAAAATGAAATTTCGGTTTATACGGATGGTGGGCTACGGTGGCTGCCTAGACATCCCTTATGAACTTATGACTCTAAACAATCTAATTTTAATTATTGTCTTGTCATTATTCATTCAGTTTTGTGTTAAAGTGCAGACGTTCTATTGGGACTAGTGGTAACGTCAAAATGATAAGATTTAGTTTGCTCTCTTTGATCACTTTTATTGAATAAAATTTATACCGCGAAAAATATTGTTTTTCCAAATCGATTTACTGTTTTTTTTTTTATTTTTTTTGTTTGTCTGAAAAAAGATACGATCGTTAATATCTCATGTTGACACTGTTATGTAATAAAATATACAGGGTGTCCCAGTTAAGAAGGACAATCCTTTAAGGGAAGATTCCTGAAGTTATGCCGAAAAAAAAATTGTATGGTAGTGGGGGGGGGGTCTATTTTCATCGTATTTCCCGTTACAGCCCATCAAAGTAGGTGACCTCTAATTTGGAGGTGTTACGACTGAAAACGCTATAACTTCTAAACTATTATAGGTACACAAATTGTTTTCGGCATTTTGGAAAGACAATTAAGTAGCGGCTAAAAGCACTTAAGCACTTTGGTTACATCTGGGCAGCTACAAAAAAGTTATGGCTCGAGGTTGGAAACATCGCTGGCGGATGGAAAATTTCGACCACGAACAATTATTCAACCTATCTTCAAGGATCTGCATTGTAAAAAAGCAACGGGATTCTATGGCATTCGAGTCATAGTAGGTACTCAAAGACTATGCACCAGAACTATGCACCATAACCCCCACGATTTTCAAGAGTCGGCAAATCAACGGTCAATTTTCAAAAATTAGGTCTTAAGTTTGGATTTCCATTAGGTATAGGTTTTTAAACTTGTAAACATATGCAAAAGTCGGTATTTTAAAAGGTTCCACATGAACTCCTTAAAATCGGTGAATCGGTGAATTTGCCGACAGAAATCCTTAAAATTCAGCGAGCTAAGATTCGATTTTAAAAAGGGCGGTCGGCATCGGTGAATTTGCCGACTGAAATCTTTAAAATTTTGCGAGTTTCGATTCGATTTTAAAAGAACGGTTGGCATTTCTAATTTGAGGTTAAATTCGAAGTAATGTGTTATTCGCTAGTTCACGGTTTATTGGTGTGGATTGCGAACTTTAACAAGTCGCGACAAACGTGTGTTTGGGCCAAGAGCAGGATAATTAATTATCCCATCAAAATGTATTAAGAAAATAAGTTTATAAACGAAATTTCGAATTCCAAACTTTTTGCCGCGAACGAAAACACCCTTGGCGCGAATTGTCAAAGTTTATTCGCAATCCACATCATTTAATTAGCGTTCCACAAGCTAGCGAATAAAACATTCGTTCGAACTTAGCCTCAAACTATACATTGTAGAAACTGATGGCCGGAATTCGCGAACTTCCGCGACTTATAAAAGTGTTCATGTGAACGGGCTGACAAAACTTGCGAATAGTCGTTCGATCGTAGGTAGAGTCGCTCTTATGTGAATGGTTCCTGTTAAGATTGGTCAAAGGGGCGTGACGCCTCCCATACAAAAAACATCTTCTATGGAGTGAAACTCGTTCATGTTAGATATAACTCGATAACCGCTGGGCCGATTTTCATGATTTCTACATAGTCGGCAAGTTCCTGAAATAAATCGGCATTTCAATGATATTCACCCCCCCCACGGCTCGAACCCTCGCTACGCTCCTGATAACGACTATGATCGCAATACTATAATCCACAAAATGTAGTTAATTCAATTTGACAGTACAATCCCTTGTTTAATTAAAAATACAAATAAAATAGTTGAGTAACCATAAACCTAATTAAAATCTTCCAACCACATGCGGGTACTCATTCAAATCCACTTGACATGTCCTTTCTCACCCCCCCAGCTATACAGCTACTGATTAGCAAATTTCTCCTCTAATTTAGTTGTTTAAATCCTCGGTCAACATTTTAATTATGAGTGCAAAATTTCTATAGTGAATTTGTAGTCACCTAGTCCACACTTCAACACTCGACCCATGCCTTCGTTCGTAATCAGCCATAAACCGACCGAAATAACATTTATTGCCGAGACCGAGACCAATGTTGAGGCCGAGGCATTTGCATGTCAAATGATAATTATGCAGTCGAAAACACTTGTTGTTGGTGGCGCTTCTGTGACTTAATTTTAATGTCCTGATTTCATGTTTGTAGAAATGTCAAGCTAACACTGCTGAGAGTGGAAATGAGTATAGGTCTCCCTAAGGACAACTAAATTTGTATATAAATAAGGCGCACCCACGCTTTCAATGTCATACATTACCGAATTATCTTGCTCATAAAAAAGCAATGTCTCAACAGGAAAGGAGAACATTAGTGCCCCTTGATGTTTGTCACGTAATACTGCTCCTCAAGTTTATCGTAGAAATAATTTCCCGGCACAGATGTCCCTCAATTCATTTCTTTTTTTTGCTTCCAGACATTACAAACTACAGTAGGACTCTACAATTGTGCAACGGTGCTGAATTCTATTGGAATTCCGCATTTGTGAATGGAAATTCAACAAGCACGTCATCCGCCCACCACAATCACTTTACTCTTTCCCAATTGACACTTTACATCTCTCAAGGATGCATGGCTCATTTGCTGTAACTGCATAGCTCCTTCTGGGAGAAAAATCGAATACGTGTTCAAAAGTAGAAATTTTCTTGTCCCATTGAGTTCTATTATACATCCCCAAAGGACTGATGCATGCTAACTCAAGCAGCAATGCATTGGGAAACCTATTTCACTACCCGACGAGCATTGATTGATTAAATAGCTAACATGGGAAAGAAAAAAAACGAGATTTCCTTTCCAACTGTTACTATGCCAGCGAAACATGCTTAGATTGCAAAATCCTCTTCATCTCTGGAGAGATGTATTTTGAACGTGTTTGTTGCCACCTAAAAACCAAATTTTTTTTTTGAAGGACACACGTATACAAGAAGCCATATAGTCGACGAGGGATACTACGGCGGTTATAAAAAATTTTATTCAATCACTCTAAAGTTATGATTACGACAAAAGTTTGACAGTAGATGATGTTGTAAAATGTTGCCCTCAGTGTGAAAGTGGACAAATTGCGAGTGTACATTCTTCTTTCACATGTCCTTTTCAACGAGTTCAAGCTGTGTAATCCTGGTATTGAATTTATTTTTAATTTTTTTTTTTATTTGCAAGGTGCAGCCGCCTGGAATCTTTTACAGCTGCTGGGGTCATGCTTCATAGTTCACTTTAAAATTAAAGCAATTCAAGTTTAATTGGCGAATTTATAGACAAATGGTACTAGTGGAAGTGAGTAATAAGCTTTTAAAAACAATTTCAACAACATTGTAGCAGTTAAAATGGTAGCGAGGTCAAACCAGTCGAGACTCCGCCTCTGATGTGCTTGGTTTCATTCGACCGCCACAACGAAACCGCTGTTTCGACTAAGAGTGCCGGCAAGCAAATGCATCCAAACAAGAGGCAAACAGAGCGCCGCCTCAAAGAAGGACCAGAGCTGCTCCACTCTACGTGCATGAGAAAAGTGACAAACATCGGCTTTGAGGAAATAGAGAGATGTTACTGCAGGAATCAGGTTCTGAAGTTTTACCAAGGCTACAGAGCTCAAACTGAAGCCTGCAACGACGAATAAGGGAACGACGCAGACAATGCTGAGGATATGGAAGAACTACTTCGATGACGGCGATGACGAAATAAATCCAGCTGTCAGGCCGATTGAACCATATCTATACAACCTGGACGATGAAGATCAAAAATTCCATCCACCCCACCACAACCTCATCGGTGTGTTTTCAAACTAGGAAAGTTCACCATCCTCATTTACAACATTTACACGGCGCGGCGGCGTATCTTAGAGAAAACCCGGAATTTTCATATCGATACCCAGTGCCTTTTCATCCTTCGTGGAGGATGGCGATGGAGAATGCATTCTCACACAGACCTTCGATGGCAAAAAAGGATTTAGACAAGAAGATGCGCTGTCATGTGACTTCGTCAACATCGTTCTTTTTGAAAGTATAGTGCAAAACTCAAAGGCCAACACCAGAAGCACGATCTTTCTGTCCATTTACTCGATTACATTTTTCCAATCGCTGTCTCTTTGGGCTAAGAAGGCAGCTGAGTAGCGTGACCGGTTACCATTAGTTGTTTCGAGAAGAAAATTCTTCGAGTAATTTTCGGTCCCTTCCGAATACAACGACGAACTGTACGGTCTGTACAGTGAGATCGACCTAACCAGAAGAGTGAAGGTCTAATGACTGAGAGTTATGTAGAACGAAAATCTTCAAATCCACTTCCAAGAGATGACATCTCAGGTCCCAAGCCTTCTCAAGGACCGCATTCTGAGAGTGAATAACTTGTCGGATGTGCTTTGCCCAGACGAAAACGCACAGCTCATCTCCTAATCGTGACTCCACCGGGAAGACTTAAAAGTGATATACCCCTGTAATTGGGGCAATCCCTTTCTTGAAAAGGGGCACAATTATCACCCCGATCTGCCAATCACAGGGAGTTCCGCCACATACCCAGACCAATTTAATGACACGAGAGAGCCATTTAACTCCCTCTTCACCTAAGGCCTTGAACATATCTGGCCGAATTTCATTCACTCCGGCAGATTTGCCAGCTTTTACCGATTATATCACAAAAGTGACTTCCTCTACCGGGGGACTATTTTTCGCCCTGCTTAAGGCGAAGGATTTGTCATCCTCAGCCTGGAATGGATTGAACAATTCAGAAAAGTGCTTGCTCCATCGGCACAAGATGCCCTCCTCATTGGAAAGAACTGTACCATCTTTGGATTTTACTTCTTCAATAATATTCCACTTTCTTCCTCTATAAGATGGCGGATAGTCTGCCAGAACACATAGCTTCAAAGTTTTGTATTTTTTTGGAATTAAATTTTATTTAAATTCAAAGGTTATCTCATTTAAAGCTAAAATCTTAACAAATCACATTACAATGTGTCAATAACAACATAGAATGAAAGACTTTAGTAATGTTTATCTATTAGTATTTAAATAATTTCGAAATTTTTTTTTACAAAATATACAAAAATATACTTATATACAAAATTTCACGGCTTAAAGAAAAATGCGTCCGCTACCTATGGCCACCTAAGGCTTATAACCACCTTATAAATAACTCGTGAAGTCGTGACTGACAAAAAGTTAAATTATTAAATAGAAGGCCCCTTCTTATTGGCCTGCGAGCCCTGATGGGTCTTGTTTTAAAATTCTGCGAGTCCATCTAGTGGTTAGTGGGACTTTGATGCGACATCTGTTGTTCGATGGCTGCGTTAAATGCAGCTGCCACTCGTCGACGGCGACACAATGGGCCTTACCAATAATCATTTTTAACCTTCGCCTTAAAAATGTTGACGATCACAATAGATAAAGTGATATGGAAATTTTCGCCATTGTGAGCTCGTAAAAGTTAGCCTGGACACTAAAAATTATTATTGGTACCGCGGAATGATACTTAAAAAGCGTTACTCAGAACTGAGTTCGAGACGACAACAAAGATTGAACCTCTTGTTTCGAAGACCAAGCTATCTTGGATGTTTGAGCACTTGGTCTGGATAACTGGAAGCAGCGCGGAGGATGCAAGACTGCATAGTGTCTCAGCCAGGTACTTCTTATGGGTCGGAAAGGTGTTAAGTATGTAAGTCCGAGGTCATCTAGAGATCTTATTTATAGTAGATATCACAACCGTCCAGGAAATGCAGTGCGCTTAGGTGAGCAATTTACTACTGTGACTGTGGAAGACATCTTAAGCTTTCAAAACCTATTGAAACGCCTTATGACAATTCGAATTACGGCTAATTTAGGTGATACATATATAAAATTGATATAGATACATTCGAACGCCTAATCAATGCTAGCAAGACTGAGCCGTTGTGTCCGAGATTTTTGATTAAATTTATAGAGGAAAGTTGTCTTGATGCATCTTCTTGAGTGCTTCACTTACTCCTGCTGCCTTTACATATTTGATTGCGGATAAGAATCTTCGCTGATTTTAAGAAGTGAGCTCAGAGCTCACTATCTAATGTGAGTTGAGCGTGACACAAAAACAAGAAACTACACAAACCCAGATTAATGCGACATAAAGTAGCTTCATGCATCACAGCAATTTTTCATACACGCACAAGTACATTACTTTTAGTTCATTCCATTAAAACCGTATCCCCTCGCATAGAACAATAGTCAAAAGTTCAGCCATATCGCGTGTGAAGAATGCGCACTTGAACTTGAACCCGTAACACACTGGCTATGCTCTGTGAATTCCTTCCGCACCCTGAACACTCATTCCAACAGAAAACGTGTTTCCTGTGGATAAATGTGATTAGGAAATGCGGAAAGAAGAACAAGAGCTAATGCCCCCCGAAACGTAATTAAATCCAAAATGGTATGAACTTTGACAGTGGCACTCACCAGTCACCACTCCACTTACCCTCCGTCACCACGCACCGTCGTCGTCAGTCCATAATATTAAATGAAATTCCGTGGCGCTTAATTTTACACTCCACGCGGCACTCAATGTTTACGAGGCTTGCCTAATTTTAGGACTAAACAACAGAAAATTAATTTCAACTCGTCAAAGTTACTACATGTACCTATGTAATAGAAGTCGGACGAACTAGATTGTAGAATCACAGCCAGTCTGTACTGGAGTGGTATACGATGTGAGGAAATCTGCATAGCATTGCCTACATGATTATCACTGACACTCATTGTTGTCCTGAACGAGGACAGATGAACAATACCATCATCGTCGCATTCAATATAGAAATATGAAATCCAAGGACATTGCTTACATTCAGACCTGTAATTTGTGCGCCTCAATGGATTACTTATTCACATTGATTTCGTTGAACGATTGTAAGCAGGCTTTCTCTATTGTCAGTAGATTGGACATGCAGGATGCAGATCTGCACATGCAAATGAATATGTACATTTCCCTGAAAGGATCTCTTTTTCTACATCCAAGACCTTGGCAAACTGCAAATATTGAAAACCATTTTACCACCCCCCTAATGAATCACTTCCATAGATGTCGATGGAAAATCCACTAACTGAATTGAAAGGATTTGTTGATCTGCCTCCTCCTTACACCGCCGTAAAGTATGCTTATACAAGGATTAGTGGTTTTGTACGCAAAGTGCGCATGGAATCGCTCTTATCTACGGATGGGTACGATGAGTGTGAACAATTCATTGACGGAAGTGCGCTCATTGCCTGAATACCGATAAAGTTGGTATTCCATTTCAGTTTCCATTAAGTGCTCTGAGCGTTTCCTCTATTTATGAAATAATCAGATGACTGCAAGCATTTGAAGTTGCTCATCTGATGATAGTATGTGTAATAAGTAAAAATGGTGGAATATTTTATTATTTCTATGACTTTAAAAATAGCCAGTTAGTTTTTGTTTAGGCGATTTTATTTTTTTTTTTAAGTCGTATTCTAAAGGGTGATTTTTTTGTTGTTTAGTTTTTCAGTCTGATTTTTTTGACAGTTCACGCGTAATTCGTGACACGTGTCAAAGTAAAAAATGATCAGTTCACCATGGACTTAAGCCCGAACAACGTTTGCAAATTATTTACCTAATTTTATTACCAATAATCGTGCTCAGTAAAAAATGTGTTGCTAATCCATGGACATTATTGCGAATTTACTGAGCAATAATTCATCTCACGTTTTGGACCTGTGAATTGGCGGCCTAGATCGTGCGTTTTGACGCCGCTGGACTATTTTTTGTGGGAATGTGCGAAGTCTCTCGAATAAGCCAGCAACTATTGCCGCTTTGGAAAACAACATAACAACATAACATAACTCGTGTCATTGCTGAGATATCAGTCGATATGCTGGAAAAAGAATGCCAAAATTGGACAGCGTGAATTTTGGCGCAGATTTCCCGGTCGTCTGACACCGACTGGGAAAACACTACGACACGTTTAGCCGCTCGCCTAGAAGAGTATTCGAGATGCTGCCAGGTCTGGCCAGCTCCGGAACAGCCGTTCTTCTGATAATATCCTATCGCAGGTGTGACTGATGAAAATATCGGGTTATCGACCAGACGACGTGCCACGCAATTGGGCATCAATCGGCTGTCTTTATATAGAGAATTTTGGTGAAGTCTCTAAGAGATGTCCACTAACAAAGAGCAGACAGTGCATCAGTTATTAGATGTAGAGCCACACATTTAGAGGGATGTATTTCCAGGTCGCCTAATCTCTCGTTTTCACTATTTGCACTGGCTGCCAAGATTGCCTGATTTAACCGTTCCAGACATCTTTTTGTGCGATTTTTTTAAGTCATGAGTTAATTTTCTATGTCAAAAAGTCTCGTACTTTTCAAAGAGAATTTCCGTCAATAATGCGAGGACCTATCGCTGAAAGTTCTGGCAGGAGTGGTGGAAAATGCCATAAATCGGGTCTGAATGGTCTTCAAATCTGCCGGCGGCCACATAGATAATTTTCTCGATTTACCTAATGGAAGAGAATTTAAAACATAGTCTGCGGGAAAACACGCGCTGCAACGTGCAGTTTTGAAGTCGCTCCTTCTAACTTTTAGAAACATCCATCGGATTTCGGCAAGGAGACGCGCTATCATGTGACTTCTTCAAACTCGTATTTGAGCAGATAGTGCGCAGGGCATGGAGTATGCGGAGGATATTGGTATAATTGGTCCTTTCCAGCGTGCCGTGATAGAAGCGTTCACGGTGATTGAAAAACAGGCGAAGTCCGTTGGCCTTGAAGTAAATGAGGGCAAGACTAAGTACAGTACATGCTGTCAACCGCCTAGTACAAAACGTCACTATATGTTATGATAGCAACAATTTCAAGGTAAATAAGGAGTTCACCTCGGAGTAAACATGAACTCCACGAATGACACTATAGTGGAGATCTGGCGAAGTGCGAAGAATTACCCTAGGAAACCGTTGATACTTCGGTTTGGCAAAACAATTGGGTTCAAAATTTCTAACTCGAAGGACGAAGTGTGTGCTCTATAAAACACTTATCCTGCCAGTTCTGCTTTATGGCGAAGTGTTGGACGATACGCAAGAAGGGAGAGCTGGTACTGGGCTACTTCGAAAGAGAAATACTTCGGCGGATCCTATGTGCGAGGAGGGCGAATGGAGAAGAAGATACAACCGCGAACTCTATGAGCGGTACCAAGATGTGGATGTAGTCCAAAAAGCCAAAATACGCCGACTACATTGGCTCGGCAACATCGAGCGAATCGAGTACATAATGCTCCAGTGAGAAGACCAGGATAAGACCGAACTTGCGTTTCAAAGATGAAGCCAGAGCGCTTGGTCTGGACAACCTGGGAGTAGGCGTATCCGAGATCATAGAGGATGGAAGGCTGCAATGTGTCAGGCAGAGACAGGCCCCATAAGTAAGAAAGTAAACATACCTAGTCCAAAATTAGCTAAAGAACATCGGGGGACAACTTGTGCACCATTTTCTCAAAACCTATCAAATCTGCCTTCAATGTGTGCTAATATATAGTATTAGAATTTGTGTTGTTTTCATCAGCCCATATACAAGGGACAATTTAACACTGAAATAATTAAAGGATCTACTAGTAGCATAACGCTTGCCATGTAGAGACCAATCCTTACCAACGTCACCGCAATCCATTTGATAATTGCATTTAATCATTGGAAAACGTCAAAAACTTTCAAAATGCTGTTCAAATTCATAGCACCAAATCTATTGATCAAAATCGTACGAAAATGTCCTTCAACACTGCATTTTCCTTTCGTCGATTTCGATTACTTCGTAGTATAATAATTTATTCCACTTACCAATCACTCTAAAGTAAAATAAAAAAAACTGCGATTTATCAATCATAGAACTGAATAAATTCACGAAGAAAACACTTATTACGAACCGAAAATAGGATCACAAATCAATAATTCAAATTATCCATGCAGAAGATTCAATTCCATCATTGGTTGCCCTTCGCCACGCTCGAGTGCCTTAAATCATTTCCAATTCTAATTTACATAAAAATCCTTAAAGTACTTTGCTACCCATTTTTTTCTATCCCCACTAGTATTTCAAAATCAATTCGTCATCTGAAGCGCCCGCAACTATTCAATTCAGTCCATTAATGTCACCTAAACGTGCCCCCTACCATCTGCGCACTGTGCAGCAAGGGCAAAAGTTACTTCACTTACATCAAGAGTCTATAATACGCAAATATCAATCACATTGAATCCATTTTTCCCAATTATCCTATAGTCATTCATATAAGACACAACAAGGGCCCACTTCATCACCTATCCAGCTATCCTTCCTCCTAGACTGGGTTGAAGGTTGTGACAATGCCATCAGTGTGCCTGTGCATCACCAAGCGGTGGTGGTGAAAATCATTGAGAAATCTGTTTAAGTAGAAAGCTTTTCCGTATGGAATGGTGGTAGGCATAATATAACGGTGCTCTTTGTCACCCATATAGAGATAGAGGTACCCTTATTTTCACTGGGACGTCATTCTACTAACCTCTAGTGGCAGCCACTCAAGGGTTCCTTTAGTGGTGAAAATTGTATAATAGCACTTTAAAGTCGGCCCATTGAAACAACCTTTACGACAATAGGGGAGTGGTGAATGGGGATTCCGGATTTTTTTTTTTTTTTCTTAACTAATGGGTCTCATCAGCATCATCGTTATTCCCTTAGTCGTCATTGTCCTTTTAAATGTATGGGCTTAGTGGTATGCTGATTCTACTTAGCTAGTGTTTGCGGAAGCTTTTAAGATTCGGAGAGTGAGCGGATATGACATTTCAAAGAAGTGGGTAAATGAAATGCAAGTAAAGAAATTACATAAACGATTTTCGAAATTAAACCATCTTGAATAAGGACTGATTGAAAGTGAAATAACCGTATATAAGCACTGTGGAGGATTTTAGGATGAATGGAAATATTTGATGGATTTATTATGTGAAACATTTTCCAGTTGAATTGTCAGAGTAGAGTATTTCAAGTTTTTTTTTCGGTTGGATAAACATTATTTTCTATCTATCTATCTATGTATGTATAGTATATAGATACAAAAATTAAAAATCAATTGGTGTGCGTTAGTGTCGTAAAAATTCGAGAACTGCTTGACCGAATTAGATGGTTCTTCTTTTGTTTTGTTCATTTTGAATCAGGAGTGGCTTAGCAAAAAAGAAAATTCGGAAAACTCTGTGAAGATTGGTCAAAATTGGGGCGTGGCACTTCCCATACAAATTTTTTTTAAAATCTTATATCTCGAAAACCACCGAAACGATTGAGCTAACATTTTCGGGCATTCATAGGTATTGGCCCGGAAGTGTTCATGTGAAGATTTGTCGATATTGAAAAAAGGGGGCGTGAATTCGATTGAATTAGGAACGAGTTTCATTTAATCACCAAACGAAACTTAAACAGTACAGAGTGCGACCAATATTACCGATTTCAATGGGAATTGACAGGTCGATTGGTATTTATAATCACTTATGAAGAGTTACAAACAAATCGACTTTAGGTAGTACGAAGTTCGCCGGGTCATATAATTTTAAATAGATTATTATATCGATTGTTGCTACATCTCAAAATCTTTGAAAAAGTTGAAAGTTGCCTGATCTTTTGATTTGTGAACACTTACCCATAAGAAGCTGACTGCGCAAAAAATCGTTTACCTAATTTATCTACCAAGAACCATAGCAGGAACCAACTTTTAGCTAGGTACTTCTTCGGCTTCTAGTTGTTTTTTAAAAACAGGAAAAGTCTTTACGATGAAAACATTGACATTTTAGAAAATGGAGGAATTAAATTAAATTGCCGAAAAAAACAAGATTTTCTTTCGTATAAGGCATGCTTTTCGAAGCTCATGAAAGACTTTGGTCATGGCCGGCCCGAAGCAAATTTGCGCCCTATAAAAGTCTTATAGTTGGTCCACCTTATTTGTGCTTCCTTGCCAAACTTGTCAGATTGTGCAGAATGACGATGGAAAACGCTCGCTGCTCCATAAAGGTCGAAAACAATCTTACCGAGACCTCTGATGTCAAAAAAGGATATAGACAAGTGACTTTTTCAACATCACACTTGAGAAAATAATGCGACATTCACAAGCCAACACCAGAGGAACAATTTTTCACAATTCTGTAGTACAATAATTACTTGCATACGCGGATGCTATTGACAGAATTGGCAGAACTCAGCGAGCTGTCACTCTTGCATTTCCAAATATTGGGATTTGGACCAGAAGCGACAAAAATAGGATTACGAGAGTACAGCCATGGATATATAGGCTGTTAACAATAAAAAAAGAAAGAAGAACTTATACGAAACGGGCGGAACATATAGCTGCTATATAACATATAGCTGCTATAACCTTTGTCGTCAAAGATGGCAAGGACATGTAAAGTGAATAAACAATAACGCTACGGTCCGCAGAGTCTTCGACTCCAACCCTGAGGGATAAGGCAGTAAAGGACTACTTCGCCTTAGATGGTGCGCACAATTGGAAGGGAACCTTCAACAACTTAGAGATCGCAACTGGAAAAAGTTAGCCAAAGATTGAGCTTAGGAAAGGCGTACTGGTTGAAGCCCAGCTTTACCCTGGACTGCCATCTAAGTAAGTAAGTCTAAGTATCTGCTGACTGGTAGCTATGAAGAAGAAAATGCACAATTGGCGATTTCACAAAATACTTTTAGGCGAAATGCAATAGAGGACTTTTGAAAAACAATTTGTCAAGTTCTCTTCGTAGCACTTTTGGTATAGATATTGAATGGATAGCAGCTGGTGTCCAAGATTAAAAATAACTAATTCAGTTTTGCTTTATTTCTATTTTTAAGGGGCCTAGTCCAGCGGCCTTTGCAATAGGAAACATTTACAGATATGTAGTTTGATACACACAGCGCGAACATCAAGGAAATGGGGATGGAGCAAATTGGAGATTCCGTTGCACATTGATTTTAAATGTCTGAAAATTGTACTGAGGGGGAAAGACAGAGCTGGGCAAGGTAGTCCCCGTACGGATTATGAACGAAGCTCTATATTTCATAGAACGCCCGAAGATAGACTGAATGGTAAACTGATGGTCATTCCTAGCATGGCGAGTATTGCGGTTGAACTGCAGGAGGGGTGGAATGCAGCTGATGACAATTTCATTGGAGCCCTATTTGTTAAAAAAAAACTATGAATTATTGCACATATGGCTTGTCAGGCCCTGCCTTAACTACAATTCAAAAAATTGGATGTAGCACCAGCAGTTGTGCGAAATTTATTCAGCAATTTAACAAAGAACATCGATGGAATGAAATCTCCTAACCTAGTCGAACTACTTGTGCAATTTCAACCCGCACAGCTCATGCCAACCAACAGTCGAAGAGCTGAGCAACGCTTTGAAAGACAAATTGGCGCGATGTAGGTATCTAACTTCAATAACCAACTCAATCCCATCCTCTATCTATCCTATACACTTGTTGAGCGTAATGGTGAACAACGATCTCCTACATTAGGCAACATGAAGAAAATTTGGCGCCTCGTATATTCCTCATATTCAAAACCGATGCACATATGTAGGTATGGTTTAGGACCGCCATGAAAAAACTCACTACGAACCCATGGGGCAAATATAATGCGGTCTTGTTGTCAATCCCCAACAGACGATATGTTTCAACATGATATTGGCAGGGTTTTTTATAAAACACAGCCTCAAACCATGAGCGCAGTAGCGCAGTGGTTAGTGGGCTGGACTAATGTGCGAGGGATCCCAGGTTCGATCCCCGGAAAAACACAAATTACATCTTAAGGTTTTTTCTACTGCACCACCTCTCGCGAACGTCTGACAAACATTCGAGAGTATGACTGTCCTGAAAAAGCTTCTCAATTCAGCCGTTCGGACTCGGCATAAAATTGTAGGTCCCTTCCATTCGTCCCAAAAATAGAAACTCACACAAAACGAATAGTGGAGAGAAGCTAGGCCTTGGGTGTCTACCGCCTGTTGCTATTTATTTATTTTTTTTAGCCTCAAACAGTCGAAAATGTATTACAGAACTTGGGTGACAGCATGGGCTACTACCATGCTAGTCGAGGGTCTATATTCCATAACCAATTGAAAGGTTTATTCTTTTCAATCCAGAAACAGGCTTTGAAAAATCTTGAACAGGCGTTTATTTTTTTACAAATTTTAATTTAACATATTGTTAAATTAGGTCACTCGTATGGCACCTTCCAAACATTAAGAAACCCAAAACAAATTCCAAGAAAAAACGACACTAAATGTGACACAATCTTGTTTAACTACCACAATGTAAACTGTAAACCCGTCCGATTCCTCACCGACCTCAGTAGATCATCTCTCCAATAACCATTAAAAAATCATTATCAACATTTCCGTGCAACATTGAAAACTGGAAAACTTTTCGATGCAATAAATTTGCAATAATTACTTGGCAATCAACCGATGAGCAAACTTTTAGATCATCAATCGTTTGATTCTACACTTTCTGCAGTTTTACTTTATTAAGTTGATTAATTGTGCCCCCTTGCGCCATTAAGTGCGCACTAAGATATGCACTCTACTTAACCAATATCCATTTAAGTATCCTTTGCTTCTGTTACTGTTGGGAATTCGTGTCCATCCTTTTACATTACTCCAGTGAAATAACAAAGGGACACCGCTATACATTTTGCTTCCCCATACAATTGTCCAGGAAACTGCTCTCTTTAACTGTCATTGGAGCAACTTTCTCACATTTAGTCAACTAATTTATATAATTAAAGTCAGGCCAAAAGTTTTCAATTGTTGTCCCCGCCGACGCAAGACCGACGACGCTAGAGTACAACTTAATATTCAAAGGGTAGGAGAATGCGCTATGCAACATTTACACAGATGTACATGTGTGTGTGTATATGAAGTGCAACGAATGGATTCTGCACGTAAACTGGGATCTCTCACTCAAAAAGCCAGTATAGTTTTAAGAATTTCTAAGTTTTCCTTAGAAGGGTAAACTTGCCTCTGGTGGAATGCAAAGTGCAGGATATTACAGGACCAGGATAAAGGATAAAGTTTCATCGTTGGGAGAATTAAAGTGTCTCAGCGTTGTCGTGTTTGTAGAAAACTGTGCAAGCAAAGATGGATGATTTGAGATAGGGATGCGTGGGTGAAACGAATTCATCTAAAAAGTCATCGCCAGGCCATAATTAGCTATCATTCTTAAGTGAGTTTACCGAAAATGTAGTCGGGAAGAGATTAAATATTGGTCGCATAACTAAAGTAACTTTATGCAGAGTGTGTTCGAGTTAAGTCAATATTATGCATGACAAGGGTAAGGAAAGCAAGCTTGTTGACTTTATGATTTGGGTCAAGGTTATTGAATCCTATGCTGACATTGGGTAATCCAATTTAAAAGTTTAAATATACTTAACTTCGCACATTATGGTTGTAGGTTATACAACTATAGTTACGAATTAAATGGGTTACAGGTAAATCCAGAATTGCGTCTGAATAAAGCACCCGATCTAAATCAAATCACAAATGAAACTGTCCCAATCTCAAAACCGGAAATATTTCTTTTAATGTGGCAGAAATCTGTCTCAAACCAGACCACTGGGCTCAAATACTCTTTGCATCACCGAAACCGGCTAGATCATCATGAGTTTTGGCTAGACCACCATTTTTGCAAGCTGTAACGTCTCATTTAGGACAAGTAGTGGACTATAACTCATCATTCATCAACTATTTATGTACATATATAAGTATGGTTATCGGTGATCGGAATATAAGTATCTTTTTTCTTTTTATGAACTCCATTTGCGACAGATTTTTGCAATCCAGCAGAAGGAGAAAATGGTAATATGCCGACGTCTAATGAACAAATAGATGCATTTAATGATATAATTCTTAGCTTGTTTAATACACACATTCCAATTAAAACCAAAGTAATTAAAAATGAGATCATATCTTGGTTTACTCCTGAGATCATGGCACTCAAAAACAGACGTGATATGGCGTTTAGGAGATGGAAAAAGTTTAGATTGCCCGAGCTGTATAAAGAGTTTCGCAGGCTTAGAAACGTCGTTAATTTTAAAATACATAAGGCTAAGCGTAGTTTTTATTCAAAACACCTTGATAGTAATTTGCCATCAAAGACTTTATGGAGAAATATCCGAGGGATTGGAATTGGTAGCAAAGAAGAGTTTGATCTCTCTGAAATTGATCTAAATAGCCTCAACAACAAATTTGTACAGAGTCCTATGACTCTACCAGATAACGTGTCCCCTACTAATACGTTAACTAGAACTAATGCTGGTTTTGAATTTTACAGGGTGAACCAAGCAGACGTTGTTGAGGCAGTATTGAGCATTAGTTCTAAATCCGCAGGTCTTGATGAAATTCATCCCTTATTTATTAATACACATATTTAATACTGTTTTAATGACTTCCAGCGTTCCTAGCGCTTGGAAAATCGCTAAAATAATACCTCTTCTAAAGACAAAAGGATCTTCACAAACACCACCTGAATTTCGTCCGATCTCAATTTTACCGTTTCTGTCCAAAGTGTTTGAGAAAATTATTCATAAACAAATATCTTCTCATCTGCACCGCAATGCCTTACTTTGCCAATACCAATCAGGTTTTCGAAAACAGCACAGCTGTACTTCTGCGCTGATAAAGGTAACGGATGATTTAAGAATCTCGTTGCAAAAATACCATATCTCGCTGTTAGTGCTTCTAGATTTTTCCAAAGCTTTTGATACGGTAAATCATTCAAAACTTGTAACAAAACTATTGACACAATTTCATTTTTCGTCTTCAGCAGCTGAATTAATAAACTCCTACATATCCGGTAAAAAACAGGCAATTGTGCCCGGCAATTCCATGTCGAATTTTAAATGTACATTTACTGGTGTCCCACAAGGATCTATTTTGGGCCCGCTGTTATTCTCAATGTTTATAAATGATCTCCCCGAAAGTATTCTATTTTCTTCTGTTCATATGTATGCTGACGATGTTCAGATGTATTTTAGTTGTAGAATAGGACTAATTGAGGATGCTATTTTTAAGATAAATAATGACCTTGAAAGTATATTTCAATGGTCAAAGAAAAACGAACTATGCCTGAACCCCAAAAAATCACAATGTTTATTAATATCCAAAAACGACTTAGATTCGACTGATTTTCCGAATATTTATCTAGGAACTGAACGCATAGAGTTCGTTGATAGGGCCAAAAATCTTGGCATTTGGTTTGATACAAATTTAAGATGGGATCTTCATGTTCGTATAGTTGTAGGAAAAATGTATGGATGTCTACGTAATCTGTATATGTCACAGTACTATACCCCTGTAAAAACTAGATTAATGTTAGTTAAATCCCTTATTGTTCCAATTTTGTCATTTGGATCCGAAGTGACAATGTACTGTAATGCCGAATCTTGAAGAAACCTGAATGTCGCCTTTAATAATGTTACTCGTTATGTGTACGGTCTAAACCGCCAAGATCACATAACCGCATATAAAAGTAGGATTCTGGGTCTACCACTGGATAAATACATGGACTATTGTGCGATCAAATACCTACATAAAATCATAATGTCACGGAATCCAGAATACCTATATCAGAAACTAACTTTTTCAAATTCATCTCGTACTCTTACGATAATTCTACCGCGAGCTACCACAATCACAACCGAAAGACAATTTTGTGTCTACGCCATTCGCTTATGGAACTCTCTTCCTCTTGGCATAAGAAGACTCTGTTTTAGTGATAATTTTAGTGTTTCTCTGTTCTCATACTTGGCTGGCAATTATAGGTGTTAGGGCTTTTCAATTTCAATTTTTGATCTTTTAATTAATTAATTTATCTTTTTGTTAAATGTTGTATTTCATTCATTTTCTTTCTTCTTTTATTTCTTTTATCTTTTCTTTGTAATAATTTGACTAGTCAATTTAAATTTAATTTTATTAAATAAGCATAATTGTAATAATAAATAAATATATACTATATATAATAAGACTAAGCTTATATTACCCCAAACAAATCTCCTTAATCTAATTAAAATGTCAAAATTGAAGTATTCCATACTTAACCCATGGCAACTAATTTCAAACACTGACCCATGGATTATTTTTAAGAGGAAATCACATTTCCTTTTAGTATGATTCATAAATAGTGACGCTGGCACTGAATGAGCTTCTTGCCAGAACTTCCATCTCTACTGTTACCATAAAGGAAACCCTAACACGTTTTGGCTTTGAAAATCATTTCAATGTGTGACCCCAAAATGAGTGCTGATCTGTTTCCCAGGAACTGTGGTTGGAAAATGTTACTTTTTTATCCTTGTGCATGCATTTCGAAATTTACGGACTGTTACGCACACACATAAGGGTGGCGAAATATTCATACTTCCCGTGGAACATTCAAATGCTATATTTTTTAAAATACGAGTATACGTTGCTATCAAGGGCGACATCATGTTTTACCGGATTTGCCTTTTAGCTAGGGAAATAGTTTTAGAATATTAGGGGATGTATATGTTTTTTTTTCTCCTTCCGGTGAAAAATACGTAAGTGTATCATTTGTGGAAAAGTTGTCATAACCAGTACCTACATTATGTTATAGAGATGTTCAAAATGAATATTGGAATGGAATGTTTGTATGCAACAAGTGCGTATTCAAATATTTAGTAGATATGTATCAAACAATTTTTTATAAATATACGTACATATAATTATTGCATATATTTATGTAGTGGGTCTGAGATGAGAGGTCGAGACTTTCAAATTGTTTCAAAGAAAATGGCACTCGAAAAGGACCTCAAATTTTCAAACAATCTTAGGTTTGGAGTATTCCGGTGAAGTTTGGTCCAAATAAGACAAAGACAAAATAAGTTTAGTTAATATTGTAACAAAAGGCGTGGCACCTCCTATTCAAAAAAAAAAATAACATAGCAAAGGGTTTGTCTGGACGCCCATTGGAGCTAAATTTTGAACATTGATGTCCATTGCCTAACTAAACAAAGCAATTCGCAAAATCTCGGCTGGATTGGAAAACAGGGGGTGGCACCTCTTTATAACAAACTCATTTAAAACATATCTTTACATTTATGACAACTTTTGTATTGAAATATGGTAAATGGAAATACTATATTGAATGTTGAAAGCATTTGACAAAATGCGGCCGGGATTGGGCAAAGGGACGTGCCATACAAAATGAAAAACTTAGCAAATTCTACTACTGGACTTGGGCACGAGAAAAGTCGGGCGAGTACAGCTAGTATACAAATATATCATCAATGCATAGTACTTCTTGCGAAGATCGATGGCTGGTATATGTACTTCTTTTGGATCGTCATAGACTTGTTATCCTTCTACAGCCTTCACGTCAGTATTAGGATTCATATAATTCTTTTGGTTGGTAAGTAGGTAGGTGTGCTGTTTTGACCTGTTTGTTGAAGTTTTAGGAGGGCCTTATATCGTATACCAGTGGAGTTCAAATATATTACTATAGTTTTATAATAATTCTTCGAAACGTCCTCAAAAGAGTCGAGGTCGAAAAGCTGGTAAATGTTTTTTTGTTTGTTGTTTTTCGGTTCCTGTTCGAAAACTCATTTGAAGAAAACGAGTGGACTGAAAAGGTGTAAATCTTGATTTTTATGCTTACTTTCTTTTCCTTACCAAATCATATGTATTTTGTTTTTTGAAACAATAACAATTCTTTCTGATAATGTCTAATATTTTTTTTAAATTTCGATTGTATTAGTCAGAGCATTTTTCTCAATGAACAAAAAATAGTAAAAAAAACTAAACTGCAGTATCAAATTCATTATTTACACAGTTCTGTCAATACAACAACGGCAGTACCTACGTGTTGTGTGGAATGTCCCCTGTCCAGACTGACTGCATGGTCCCATATAGCTATCGCTACAGCAACGTTGCCTTTACTTTGCTGTAGTTAGGCCACATCCAGTTTGTAGGAGATTTTAACGTTGACTGCTCTGAGAGGAATATGGACTAACTTCATAAGAAAACAATAGTGGTCTGAGGCTTGCCTGTCCAGCTCATCAGCTCGTTCGTTTCCATAAACATTGCTATAAACTGGAACCCAAATCCGTGTAACCTTTAATTGGTCAAGCGAGGCCAGCTCATTCCGTCTCTCTATCACTAACTTTGACTGAGCATTGACTGATTCGATAGCCTTGATGACAGCTTTGCTATCAATGAATGTGTCTATCTTTTGCCTCGCAGTAATATCTATGAGTGGTTCCAAATAATTATCTCTGAAATACGCTGGCCAAATCTGAATTTTAAGACATCCACATATACAGTTGCGTTCATGAAAATAGTAGTGCTGCTCTACACAAAACTTGAACCAAATGAAACGGTACTTTTTCCATTGAAAAATATGCAAACTTTTTGTTTAGAATGCAAAGAAGAGAATACAAATTTCAAAATTCCGTTACTTTCGGTCAAAATGTATTTACTTTTGACTATTTTAGAGAGATGCACTACTATTATCATGAACACAACTGTAGGTACATACCTTCTCCACAGCCCATTTTCGAACCGTGTCAGTATAGCTTGTTAAATTAGAGGCCCTATTCACCCGTCCATCTTGTAGGGAATTTGTTGATATTGGCTATTTTATAAGTTTGTCCTAGAGCCGGCCACTATACTATTAACCCATAAGTGAAGATTGGGCGTACCTCAGCTGTGTATACAACCATAGGGTCAGTTTTGGTTACAGACCCTATCTTCTGCCAAAGGTGCTGTTATTTACTTAAAGTGGAGCTACAGTGCAGAGTGACCCTGGGCCTCAGCCAACAAACGTCACGCACGATCTTTAGCCAGCTGTCTCCAGTTTCGCACGCTAAGTTGGTTGGTTGGATTCGAGGATCTTCCGGGTCGGACCCAGCCACCGCAGTCGTTGGACCTTCACTCTTCTGGCTAGGTCGATGTCGCTGTACGGTTGTTCGTTGTATATCCTCCTTCATTCGTCGTATATGCTGATGGGACCAAAAATGACTCGACAAATAATGACTCTCTCGAAATAACCAAGGGTAACCTCATCCGCTTTTGGATAGAGTCTATGCCTCCGCGCCATAGATATGGACTGGAATGATTAGGGTCTTATAAAGGGTCACTTTAGATATTCGAGAGAGAGCTTTGCTACTCAGTTGCTTTCTTAGTCCAAAGAGATAGCGATTGGCAAGAGTTCTGTTACAGGCTAAAAATGCTATGCATGCTCTTTTTACCCGTGGTCTAATATTACATTATTGATGGAATATTTCTACGATTTCGAGATTCATTGAGTTATTTTACGCACGGTTAAAGAAAGGTTAAGATAATAGAGTTTTTTTCGGTTTGAAGTCATTTGATTTGTTTTTCAGACTTCTTAGAATTGCCTAAGTGTAAGGCTGTCTTGATGATATCTACTTTAAACTATAACCTATGTATTCATTTCAAAGTTGAGACTTCACATCCCCATCTGTCTTTTGTAGTGGCAGATAATTTGTTCATGGCTTAACCGATATGGATCGTTCAAGCATAATTTTTTAATAGAATTGCCGATTTTTCGAGTCTTCGTATACAGTTTGGGTGACAGTCCAGCTTTAGGTATAGTTTCCCAATATAAAATACCTTCAAATTTATCCCAAATTGACCTCATTATTTTCGCGTAAATTATGTCAATGGAACTTCGCTACATTTCGATCCCCAAATTTCACTACGTCTTGTTAACCCATTAAACCCCTTGCAGACTTGAGTTACATAATCTCCAATACCCGATCAGATAAACGTTATTTCAAAACCGGTGCGTCCACAAAACTTTTCAATGTCCGTTGCCATTACCATGTTCAACTTTATTTTTGTTTTTATTGTTTCATTTTATTTTGGTATCGGGGATAGGGACACCCGTCATGGTGTTTGCTTGACGTTAAACTCCGTGTGCGGTGTTGTAACTTGATTTCCCTTATTTGGCCGGTTTTGCTCTTCGTCTGATTTGGGTTTTGTATTAATTTTTTTTTTTCGTGCGCTCTACATTTCACGCAAAGACTATAATATGGGAAACGTGTTAGCTTCCTTAATTTATGTTGACATTCGAGGTATGGAATCCAAGTGTAATCCCTTTTTCATTCGTTTTATCTCCAAATCAAATTTCCGTCCTTTTTGGGTTGTTTGAGTGCGTTTTTTTTTTGTTACCAACTTCCGTATTAGATGTTGGTCAAAGTGTTTTGCATTCTACTGAAGGCGATGTTTGTTCGTGTTTAGCCGAGGGTGTGAGGTGAGCTTAGTTGAGATTAAAAACACTGATAACTTTAACGTGTGTTGAGTGATTTATTTAAGGGTTTGGAAATCGTTTCTGGTTTTGTTCCTATTCGATGTTGGGTTGGCGTGTGGTATTTGAAATTGTTTTGTCAAGGATCTGGTTATACATAAAATCATTTTTTGTACATAAGAAAAATTTAGAAGAAGGATTTCAGAATGTTAGTTTGTATTTTTTACGGTGCTCATGCAGATACCCATACCAATAGATATATGTACTAATGGTTCGATGTAACTTTCTCTCACTTACTTTTTTTTGCTTTCGGTTTCCAGTTAAAAGGAAATACCCCTTAATTTTATTACGTAACAGGGAATTCGCACTTAATACCTATAAATCCATTTGTTTATCTGTTTTAAATGTAAATTTCAGTTAAAAGAAATAACATGACAACCATGCGTCACAGTGTCCATGTCCATAGTACCAGTTTCTGTTCCTGTGAAGTTAAATCCCTGGAGCTGCCCGTTATAGCTCTGTTTTATTTGCATTAGTCGTAAAAAAACAGACTGCCAACTCATTGCTATACATTTAAATCCATTCTGGTCTTTATTCGTCAAATAAAAAGTATATCGTCACGCATCCCAAACCCAAACTAGGACGTAACGTGCGCCTTTCAATTCGAAAACGTGTTACTGTGCTCAGTAACACTGTGAATCGTTTTCACTTAAATAAATTTTTATTTTTATTACACCAACTTAAATGAAGTCGTAAAAATTCAAGGAGACAATTCTGAATACAAAAAAAGAAAAAAAAAAAAACGCTTTGCAAAAATATCTACAATGCGCTCACTGATGTCGGGGATATGCAGTTAGTAATGCGTTTTCTGAAAAATCGGTCATATTTGACAGCAATTTTCAGTTGGTAGATAGTAGATACTCACCGGATAAACGTTTGTTTGGACTAATATCGTTGATACCATTAAGATGATCACTTACCTGTAACGAAAAAGGAAACAAACTATTTAGAACTTCATATAAACATACGCTCTCAATGGAAATAATCGTATAGAAGGTACTTATTGTTAAGGTTTTCGAGACATGGGTTAGGTTTGGTTGTATATGTATAGGGTGTGAGTTCATCACAGTGGACTAGGGACTATATTTGGACCATCGCCATCCATGGGGAACCTTCACAGTGAAAACCTAAACCAATTCGCAAAAGCAATTAATTCATCTACAGAATCTAAAAATGGTTTACATTTTGTGTGAGAGGCCAACCTCCTCCAAATAGTGGAAGAAATATCTTCCAATTTGTTTTCTTCTATTCCGAGCAATAGCTTGACATTCACAGAGAAGATGAGTAATGTCCTCTTCTGTTTGATTTTTGATAAACCGAATCTCCTAGCGTGCTTAAGAAGGCAGTGCCTAGAGAGTATCCCTATCGCATTTCCTAACTTTGAATGCTGAGTTGTCATAAGTCTACAGATTTTTTTCCAATCTAACTTAGACCACAAAGTATTTTAGATCCTGTGTTTGCCCAGAAAGCCGGCCCTCAATATTACAGTATCCGGGTACCGGGGTACCTAACACAATCCGCCCTGGTTCTGCGCGCATAGTTCTCTTGACTAGTGCATTTCATGATGTAGGACTCAAGCTCCTTTAGCCCAGCCTGACTATCAATGCGATATTTTTGTTGGATATTTATCCCATTTCAAGTATAGATCTGCAGCTCTGAGCACGACCAGAACATCTGCCTGGAACACACTGCACGTGTCTGGAAGTCTTAATGACACGTCAATGACTATATGAATAGAGAGTATTATAATATAACCTGACCTGGGCATGTACCTGTACGCTCCTAAGTTTTGGAACCATCCGTATAAATCTAAATTTCATTTTCATTTGAAAATTAATTTTTTTGCAAATCCTCGCCCTATCTGGGTATAGTAATTCGTACGGTCGCGGTGTGTCGAAGTCAAGTGCACCCAACTTTTTATTCGCTTTAAAATCAGGGATACCCGGTGCAAGTCGCCCACATCGACCGTAGAATGTCGCAAAGAAAGGATGCACCGATGATTGTGGCCACTACATGACAGATGAGATTTCCCACACTTGATTTTCTCAAAGTCTATATGAAAAGACAAAGGACTACTGAAAAATTAACGATTTTATTATTTTTTTTAAACCGTCTGATCTTTCTGCTGAACCCTATAAATATATCTGGAAGTGAATTACCTGCAGAATTTTAAGTGGAACTTCAATCTTATAAGGGGTACCAGGCTTATTAAATACGTTTTCTCTTCTTTTGAAATAGCCAAAGTATCTGTGTAAAATTTAATGGGTTCCGGGTATCCTCGTTTTATAAAAGATACGTTTTTGAATAGTTTATCCTCCTGCAAAATGAATCTTTTGGAATCTTATGGAAACTATTTTTTCATTAGGAAATATCTCAAAGGACTCAGGCTATTAAGTCTCAGTTAGGAGGTGTAATAGTTTAAGTGGAGATTCCTAAAGATCTAGACTTAACTTCAGCTACTGCCGTACATCGAAACCATACTGCAAACAGTATTAATTTCAGTATTTTTTTTAAACTGTTCAAAGGATTGATTTGTGAAACACATTTAGAAACTCCGCATCCAGCATTATATTTCGAAACAATTTCCAACTTCGAAAATACACAATCGTCCATTAGACGAGAATCAAATGAATGAAATTTATTCATAACTTTCAACAGCCGAATCGAATAAATAACAAAATAAGGACAACGGCCAACATGGATTCGGTCTCACCATCACCATCTCCTTAAAGCATTTCCATCTTATTCTCATCGACATCGGTGTTCGAATTCAATTCGTAGACACAGCAATAAATCTCTCAATAGTGAGATAGATAAAACAAACGAGACCGTAAGGAGGAAAAATAATAAAAGTAGGACACTATACGAAAATCCTTCGTCTTATCCAATAGTTTGCAATCAAATATTCACAACCAAATCGATGAGGACGACCGACAGCGACAGCTTTTCCCCAACACTCTTGCCGTGTCGTCGCTTTAGCACTATTGTAAATGTGAGAGTTCGTGACAATGTTGCATTCCAAGAGGGATTGTTTTGTGAATATGCAATCAGCAATACACATGTTACTGACAATTAACATGTGAGCTGTGATTTTTGTTCTCATTTAAAATGCAATTGAAATGGAAATGCATATAATGAACTGTACGCGAACGGTGGTGTACACGTGAGTTTCGGAAACGTGCAGCGCTTTCCTTTCATCATATCGCGTGCAAGTTGGAAATGTTATTTTAAATTAACAGGAACAGGATTTTAATTTCAATTTCATTGATGGATAAAGAAAACAGTTGTGGATTTATGTCACCGCTGACAATAGCATAAGTCACTTAATAAAAATTGGTAATTTAAATGCGAGTGCATGGTAATTGAGTTGTGCAAGTGCAAGAGCGTGAGAATAAGTGCAAATATTTTAAATTAAGGTCCCAGAAGTATCTGTCATTGGCGAATGATGTGAGCTAAATGAGCAAACAAAAATTCATATACAGGGGCAGTGGTGGTTAAATGGAAGCCATTTCACAGTTAATATGAAAGGATCGTGTATATATATTTATGTAGGTACATTATATCTGTGGTAATAAGTTGGAGTAGCTTATGTCGACATAAGCGAAAATCGAGTTTTTCGCCCTATAATATTCCCTGATTTTACACCTTTTTTTTGGTCTGGGTCTCATAATTCTTCGCCACTAAAAAGCCGTTGAATTTAAAAAAAAAAAACGTAATAGCTTAAGTTTATTTGGACACTATTTGCATAAACATAATAGCGTATGTCTATATTGAATTTAAATCTTTAAAAAAATCATATTATTTTAAAAACACTTAAGTCATGACATAAGCTATTTAGACTTTTTAAAATTCAAGAAGTTCGTGTCTTAAGTCGACATAAGCTATTTTGAACTAAATTTATATTTGATCATTCTTGTTCTTATGTTGACTTAAGCCATTTTAAAAAAAATTATTGTCGGCCAAATCAAATTTTATAAAACAGCTTATGTAACATAAGCTATTTTACTCATTGAAATAGACACAAAATCGTTTTCTTAAGTCAACATAAGCTATTTTTACAAACGCTACAGACGTCTTAAACGTGAGTTAAGTGAAAAGAAAGAAGAATCACTTGGAAGGAGGTCCTTGAGAAGGTAAGTACTTTTTAAGGTATTTTTCGCACTAAATATGTGTAACTGCTGGTTTTTATCAATTCAATTTATTTTCGGTTAGTGCTTCTTCTAACAAAGTGTGAAAAGATGAACCGATCCAGAAAAATACTGTCGTTAGCATTAAATAAAATTAAGAAAAACTCAGCTAACGAGCAGAGCAGATCCGAAATCAGTAGTTGCAGCAGAAAAGGTGAGTTTTTTTTTCGAGATTTCAGTAAATCAAATGGGTGTTTCAATATTTGTTCTTATTTCTTGCAATAGATATGCCATTAAAAAGGAATTATTTTGAAGAAACCGAGGTTTTTGTAAGCCCAGTTTTAAATGAAACTGCTTCGTCATACAACTATGGAGTTGAATTTGACGTTGAGAACCTTTCTCGACACTTTGCTATGTTTGACTTTGAAGATGATGATGACAGCATGAAGGATCCTGACTATAATATTAGCTTAGACAGCGATTTAAATATTGAAAGTGATATCAGCGAAAACACAAGAAATGCTGGAGCCCTTTTGGAACAAAATTTAAATGATCTTCAGGAGAATATGGTGAGTAATAGTGACAGTGAAGTGACTATCCCCAAAGAAAGTGTTAAAGAAAAAAGGGAAAATAGAGCAGAAAAAAAAGCCAAAAGGAATACCGGGAAAGCCTATACAACGCCTACTGGAAAATCTGTGAGAGTCAGAGAATCCAAACCGTTAGGAGACTGTCGCAAAAAGTGCAAAGATAAAATCACTGCACAGGACCAGAAAAATATTTTTGAAAAGTACTGGGCACTTGGAGAGTATAAGCTGCGACATGCCTTCGTTTGTGGTCGCATCGTTGTTGCAGAGACAAAGTTTAAACGAAACGAAAAACACCTAACAAGGCCAAGAAATAGGAAGTTTTCCAACTATTACTTCTTAGAAGTCCATGGGAATAGGACCTCCGTTTGTCAAAAATGCTTTCGGTCAGTTTTATCAGAATCTGAACAGTTTATTAAAACAGTTGTTAAAAAGAAGCTCACTTCATCTGGAACAACAACAGAACCAGACCGACGAGGATGTGGGGTGTCCAACAAGATTAATATTCGTACAGAAAATCCGGGATCACATTAATAGTTTCCCAGCATACGAATCCCATTACACCCGAAGAGACACTGCCCAAAAATATTTTCACAGTGATTTGACACTTTCAGCTATGTACAAACTATACTGCGAAAAATACGAAACAGTGGCCTCAATATCTACTTTTTCAAAAATATTTAAGACTATGAATATTAAATTTAAAAAGCCTAAACTCGATACATGCCATAAATGTGAAATTTTGAAATCCAAAATAGAATTGGGAGTAGGAGAAGAAGCACTTTCATTAAAAAAAGATCAAGAAGAACTCCACAGGGCTGCTGACATGGCATACAAAAGCAAGAGCAAGGACAAGGAATATGCTAGGAATGATGACTCAATCAAAGTATTCTCATTTGACTTGCAACAGTGTCTTCCCACACCATTCCTTAGAACAAATGTGTCGTTTTATAAGAGACAACTTTGGACATACAACTTATCAGTTCATGACTGTGTTAAAAATCAAGCTTACTGTTACATGTGGGATGAATCAGTAGCAAAACGGGGAGGGAATGAGATTGCATCTTGTGTATTTCAGCACCTTAAAACAATTCCTCATAACATAAAACATCTGATCTTCTACAGCGATTGTTGTGCAGGACAAAACAAAAATGGATATGTCGCTATATATATAGGTATATATATATATATATATTATATATCTGTAGTTGGGGATATAAGAGCTTATGGCTTTGACTCGAATCTACGCAGTAACAGATTGGAAAATGGCTTTTACACGGTTTATGTATGATCTGTGGCAACATTCGTAAACGTATTAGCCTAGTAGAAAAATTATGAAGTACTGAATGCTGCTTCCCATGCCAAATGGGAGAAGTTTACCGCTGATTGATTACATTGCTTTTTATGTATTTTAACGCCTAAGGGACATTGTTTATAAAACCAAGAGTTTAGTTATATCGATGCTCGGAGGGTGGACACTCACTCTTCTATTAGTACAGCACTGAAATACTGTAGCAAAGTCAAATACCCAAGAGTTGTATGAAAGCTTACAAATTCAACTGGAGCTCTTGCATCGAAAACAAAATATCTAAGTAAGTGACATAGATAAGGCCTTACTTTCCGAACCTAGTTGATCAAATAGCACAATTCAATAATAATAGCTACAGCTTTGCAGATGACAGCACTCTTATATCCTCCATCTCGAACAGTGGGCTACATCACACAGTCAGAGATGTGAACAAATTAGTTCTCTAAATTATGACCTGGACAAAATCTTGCAGTGGGGAAAAGACAACTTGGTTGTATTTAATGTAAACAAGACACAGCTCACAACATTTTCTAGGAAAAATGCATCAACAGTTCCTCAGATCCAAATGGATGACCATCCAATCCATCCCAAGGACTCAATGCACCTTCTAGGAGTCACAGTCAATTCAGGAATCACATGGTAGGACCACGTTTCCTATATCGCAAGATCGGCGTCTCCTAAGTTGAGCTACCTATTTAGAGCAAAGAGGTACTTTAGCCCCAAGCAACTTCTCCTTCTCTACAAAGCTCAGGTTAGACCAGGCCTGGAATATTGTTCCCATATATGGAGCTCGGCCCCAAAACATTCACTTAACCTACTTGACAGCATACAGAGACGAGCAGTTCGACTTTTTGGAGACCCTACACTCACATCGAATCTTTAACCGTTGGTGCACAGAAGACAAGTCGCTGACCTATGCTTGTTCTATAGGTACTTCCATGGTAGATGCTCCGAGGAACTCAAAGACATTATCCCTCGAAATGCAACTTTTGGGCGCCCCACAAGACAGGCTGCTAATGCTCATGACCATACAATACAGTTCACTTGACAACCGCGAGGACATCAACTTTCCAAAACTACTTCTGTTACAGGACAAGCAAACTTTGGAACTCGCTTCCTGGGAATATATTTCCAGAAGTATACAATTTGCAGCTATTTAAGTGCAGAACTAACATACATCTGCAAGCATTTCGGGGCGCTGTTGAAGCGTTACAGGTTCGCCTTTCCCAAGAGAAGTGTTTAAAAAAATCAGTTTTAAAACTTCCTTCTAATCAATTCACAGCAATTAAATTAACTTTAATTAAAAAAAATTAAGTATCTAGCATGCTTGGTTTGGGACCAGTGGGCTATAGAAAACCGACCATAGGGGGTGATTTCAAAAGGAATTTCGATTATCTCTGTCTAAGTTGTAAGGTGAACAAAAAATATACCCTGTAGAATTCACTTGTCATATTTGATTGAGTGCATGTGAACGAGGTCGGGGCCTGCCTGTCACTTCTACAGCGTTCCTCCAAAATCACATGGTTCCATATACATACCTTAGTTTGCAATTGAATAAAGCAATTTGAAGTAACCTAAGATTTACATAAGTAAAGATGGATTTTTAGCAAAAAAGTTCTTCCACATTGCACTTCGTACTGAAACATAAAAAAAAAACAAGAAATCTTTTTTTAAAATGCACCCACACTGCAGAGCAAATATTTTTCCACTTCAACACTTTCATAAACACCAAACAGCAGTCATTCTAATAAACATTACGCCTCTGGAAATTTCGTCCTGCAATTTTTGAAGTTTTCCAAAGAGCCCACAACAATAGTCTCGTAGACAGTTGTACTCTTCATCATAGGGAACATTTTTCTAAGCATCTTCGTTCTCTAAGCATCTGTTCTTTGTGCTCCTAAATTCATGCCAACATTATTATTTCCCGGCCACAATGAACCATCTTCTCTATTAGTACGAGCATGGCAACGGAACAGGGAAGATAACAATTTTCCAGTCGTGGTATATACATTTTTTTTGTTCCTCCATCTAAAGGACAACAGCTAGCTTGCAGACAACCAGAACACCAGCCGGAACCACCATCACAAGGAACACCAGCACAGTAGCACAGCAGCACCATTACCATTACCATCACTACCACCACCAGTAGCATCCTGCAATTAGTTTAAAGTTTGCTCTTATTAAATTCATTGCAAGTGCACATCCCAAGGATGTGGTCTCGGTTGGCGATAGAGTGATGCTGGTAACGATGCTGACGTTCGATGGGTGGATGGGATGGTGTGAAGAGTATCTCGGTTATGAGGTTATATCCGTTTGAATTGTCGCTTCTTTGACATATTTTGTCTCGGAACTTTGTAGGTGTACACTTTGGACAATGGAGAATGTGCAGAATTTCGCAAGAATTTGTTCGCGGGTCATTAATATTTATAGATCCATGCTGACAGATAGAATTGACAAAGTATTACCATACCACCACAACCGCACTTTGGTATTCTGTACTCAAAGTATGTTTGCGGCGCAAACATGTCAACATGATGTTACTATGATTAACTGTATAAAGTACGTCTGCATGCACGTGCGACACGAAACTTGCGTGTACGGTGACTATTATGTTTGTGTGCGCCATTACCGGCAACAGAATCAACATACAAAGCAAGAAATGTTAAATTCTATACGCACTATCACCAGGCTGGCTTGTATGGTGTAGGAAAGCACCTGGAAAGAGGACATTCACCTGGACACCTATATGTACTATACATGCTGGATTAATGGCATACCAGAAGAACAACGAGATCCGTCGAGGAAACAGCAATGACAATGCCAACGATGGCGTTAGTGCTCCGGTGAACATCATTCTGGTGATTTATTTTGTCCTTCTCTCGCATTCATTAAATTCTGAGGAAATGGAATTTTTTATCGACTGGGTTTAATGTGCTTTTGTGTTTTTTGGTTTTTACGTTTTTCATTATTTTGATTAGGTATACAGACCTTTGGGGGAGGAGGTGGCAATATAATTCGATGATTGAATGAACACATGCTAGGCAAACCTTATATCCCTAACATGTTGTACAACTGCCAAGATAAAAATAAACTTAAATCAGAAATATTAAGAACAAGCTCAAGTAGGTAGTTTATAAATATAGCTAGGTACCTATACCCGCCACGAAAAATCTGCTACTTTTGTATCAAAAAAGTGTTTCTATGTGTAACAACACGAAGTAACAACACCGTCGACGTTGACCAACACTCGTGAATGGCATTGTTCACCACGGCAGGTGGTAAAAGCGCTCAAGAAGGACGCGCAGTTGCAGTGGTCATTCTAGTTTTGCTGGTTGATAAAAACGAACGTGCGCTTGGTCGATTGGGACGGTAGTAATTAGTTTTAGAGAAAATAAAGGTGTTTTTGCTAAAAGTTTACATAGTTCTTGTGTTTCTTTTAAAGGTTCTGGAAATATATGTAACATATGCAAGTGGTTTTTAACTGCTTAATGTGACGTGAACGGTGTACCTAATAATAAAGGGTGTTTTTTTTAGAAGTATACAAATTCAATATGAAACAAAACACTTGAAGATATTGTTAATGTCTATGCTTTATTTAATAGATAGTTTTATGCCATTGCTGTTTAGAAATGATTTCGGGCAAATGCTCGCCACGGTTAGTTCGAATGAAATGCAATCGTGAACTCCAATTTTCGACAACTTTATCGAGGAACTGGGGCCGTATATCAGCAATAACACGGCGAATGTTGACTTCCAAATCGTCCATTACGCGAAATTATGCGTTCAGTAAATGTTTCCCGCAATAAATTGATGGTGTCGCGCCATTTTGTTGAAACCAAAGCTCTGGCACGTCAATGCTATTCGACGAGAAGTCTTAAGCTTTTAAGTCAAGATCTTTCCGTAAAATCTTTCACAAAGTGGATGGGCATAATAGCTCCAACTGCTGTGCACGATGGCGAATCGACTCATTCGGATTCTCCACAACACTGCGTTCCATAACGGTAATAACTTCTTCTGTTCGCAATGTCGACAGCAAAATGGACAATAAGTTTGGCCAAACGGAACATGGTTTTCAAAATAAGTTTGCACAATATGCACGCGTTGATGGTTTGGCGTTGCTCTATTCATCGTAAAATGACAAAACGTGGTAACAACAAATCAAATTTCAACTGTTAAATTGACAATCTGTAGAAACAGCGTTGCCAGTTAAAAATCAAAAAAAAAAAAAAAAAAAAAAAATACACCCTTTACAATAGCTGTGAGATTTGAGATCTCTTATCTAGAAGTTTCTACGGCTGAACCCACACCAAATAAAGCAGAAACAAACAAAGCAAAAACGACTGTTGCTAACCCACACCAGATAAGGCAAAACAAAAACGTTTTTTTTTTGACTTGCCTAATTTGGTGTGGGTTATTAACAGTCATCCATACCAATTGCACTTAAGATGGCTTCAGACTTGTTCGACGATATGGCTATTGTGGCAGCAAAATAATTTGTGCTAAGAATGAGTTTCGATGCATTTGATAAATATATTGCGATTGCCGGCCGATTTTTAATTAAAAATACAAATTTTTCGACGTCACGCATATTAAAATGCTGCATTTCACAGAAAATGATTGAATGAAACATAAATACCAATAGTCGTCGCTCGCATGCTCCATGTGCTTTATTTGGTTTTGTCTGTTTGACTAGTTTGGTGTGGGCGCTCTCATTTGATTACATGTGTTTCTCGCCTAAACATGCCTTAACTGTTTGATAGGCTTTTTGCCTAACTTGATTGTTTTGCTTAAAATGCTTTATTGCTTATTTCGGTGTACGTTACTCCATAAGCACACGTGTAATGTTTGACGTTAGGCAGTGGAACAAAACGTTTTTGATTTATTGTTTTGTTTTGCCTTATTCGGTGTGGGCGCGCGTATTTAAACGTGTGTATTTAAATTGCAAAAAAACGCAGAAAATCAGTTTTGTTTGTTTAAGGCGTTTTGTTCCATCCGGTGTGGAAGCTGCCTAAGAAGTGTGTTTCTAAAATGGAAAATATTAGATTCTATTTATTTATAACTTAGTAGCTGTACCTGCCCGACCTTGCCCGTGCCCTGGAATTGTATAGCTTAGTTATGTTTTCGTCTATTAGGACAATGCACACCAATGTTCCAAGTTGTACAACTTTATCTTCCAACGTAAGGGACCGTGCAACGCCCTTTATCCAATTCCTCATTTCGGGAGCTTTGCTTTGTTCGGACAATTTAATAATTTTCCAAATTTTACAAATTTTTGGTTCATTCGGAATTATGACCCCAATCTCAATTTAAGCATTCAGGATTTCATACGAATCGGAGCATTTTTGCTTCAAGGTAGATATTCTTCCGAACAGCTTTTCGGAACTTTGTTGCGACATTACCCTTACAATGCGAATAAATGCTTTTTTAACTGATATTTTTGAGAACTTCATACGAAATTGGTTGCAGAATACGTTTACGATTTGCAGTAATTTTTTTGTATTTATTTCTAAATTTGTGTTTTCAAGGCAAAATCAAACGTAAAACCAAGCACCAAATAGAAAAATCCTTCCGTCATCGCATTTTAATTATTCTTTCCATAGACGGATTAGAGCCTCCGACGGAGTGTGAGCTAATTTGGATACCTACCTCGCTAGAGCCTGGACTTGGAAGGGAAAAGCTGGTTAAGATATACAAGACAATGATCTAAGGACCTTGGTCCTATGGACAGGTAGATAGGAGAACGTCCACATTTCGTCGTAAGCTCTCTTGACGTTGAGCCGCTTTCTGCCAAAATCATATAGTTTTGTCCGTAGGACCTTGTTAAAGTCGGAACAAAGTACCCTCGTACAAATGAATGGTTGCGACAAGCTATACGCATATAAAAAATACATACCAAATACACCATATGCCTTCACAATATGTCTTATAAAAGGCTAGGCGTGCACATGTGTGTCCGTCGCTTCGAATTTGAAAGCATTGCCATATTGCAACATTAGTCATGTACACTCAGAGAAAAATCGCAAGCTAAAATCAAGTATGCTCAAGCTTGATTTTAGATTTTTTCATTCTTACGTGCTAAATCTTAATATGACACCAATTGTTCTTGAAATAAGCCGAAACAATCTTAAAAGAGGACATTGAAATACAAATGAGCTCTTGAGTTAGTTTTTTAGTTTTTGAAATAAGCCGAAACCATCTTATTTCAAGCTTGTTCATGATTGAAACAAGCGCAACAATACTTAAACTGCATGCGCATGTACTTTATTTTGATTTCTATTCGTTCCTAAAATTCACACTCACTTACTGAGTGAATTCTCATAAGGCAACATTGAAAATTTAATATTATTACCTATGATATCTACTGATGTGAAATGTGAATGAATGATGTGATGATATATTATAAGATGGTAGGTAATTAAGATCTTAGGTTTAGATCTTGAATACAAAAAATACATTTTTTTCAGACATCGCATAATGTAAGAACCACATTCTTAAATCAATCCGGAAACAGGATTGAAGTAAGATTTTTTGGTCTTGTTTTAAGAATTTTCGAGCTTAAATCAATCCCGAAACAGGATTGAAGTAAGATTTTTTGGTCTTGATTTAAGAATTTTCGAGCTTAAATCAATCCCGAAACAGGATTGAAGTAAGATTTTTTGGTCTTGAAAAAACGAGCTCAAAATAAGATTTTCGTACTTGAAATAAGATTTTCCGAGATTACCATACTTTCGTCTACGAACGAGCTTGATCTGACACTGATATTCTTGATTTTATCTCGTTTTTCCTCTGAGTGTAGACATTTACTATCATTCACATTGAAATTTGCGTAGTCTACTTTTTGCGGCTGAATAGTCTTCTAACAGAAATTGTGCGCGCCTAGCCCTATCCTAGCTGCTATGATGGCTTTTTACTTACAAGCTCTTCACTATATTAAGAATAATTTGTTGTCTGAAATAAAGGCCAGGTCCTTTAGGTTTCTTTCTTGAATATTTAATATCGCGTCTTGTTATCAAGTGTACAATTTGTTTGGTCATTTGACAGTTCTTATTATTATCATACCATACAATAGAACTAAAAGTAGAACACGATCCGAATAAGTTTATTCTCGAAGGAGCAAATTAGCATATCAAGTCTTAAGAGTAAAATCAAATCACATTAGGTAGTTACCAACATTAGAAACATTAGAATGAACAGTCTATGCTAAAACATTCGAACAGCCGAAAAAGATAGCTTACCAAATCTATATCATCATCAATACCTCACTAACATACCATCTTCAAATATTCTTTCGTACTCAACTATCAACAAATTATTCAAAAACCTGCGCCTACTCTACTCAAAGACATTGATGACATTTCATCAAAAGTAGAGCTACCCCACCTGGGAGCCATGGAACCCCACCAGAACCACACCACAATACAGAATATAGCAACCTGGCAACAGCTTATAATTGATTTCATGGAAATTGCCGAATTTCCTTTACCAGCTTATAGAGTCGGAGTTGGGTAACTCATGTATACCCAGAGTGTATGGCATTGCCGTGTCTGACATTTACGAGGGAACACCTAACTTAGGATACGTGTAGAAGCAATCATCGCTGCATGTGATTTCATGATTTTGTGAAATCCTCCATCGCATGCCAGAGGAGGTATTTTAGAGTGAGCGCCAGCATGGGGCCAATGCAAGTCTAAAAATAATAAAAGCACTTCCTGCCAATATAACCTTTTATGTAGAGGGACAACCTGGACTCGAATTTAAACCTATGTATGCTTGCACATTTTTGTTATAGCACTCTGTTGGGCGCCAAGTCAATTATACACTTCCTTGGAATAACATTAAAGGTAGCTACCACATTCTGAATACAGTCGGTGAGTGAGTACTTTCGACCCACCTAACACATATAGGTGACAGCTTTTGGCAAGCGGACAATGCAAATGATTTTAGAGCGCATTGTACCGGGCTTAGGTGTAATGACACAATTGTGCACACAACCACTCGCTACAATGCGCAGAGAATTTAAATGTCACACAATCGTAACAAATTGCTGTACTTCAACTGAGCCCTTGCAAATAGCCTCACACCCATTGCTGTGTTTGTGGCAATATTCTAAAAACAAAATCGCACCAAAACAACTATTTTTGGGCACGAACAAATCCCGGTGCAGTTGATTTGTTAGCATGGGCTGTGGGGATGGGGTGGAGATGAGCATTGCTTTGTATCATTTTATCTTTTTGTTCGCTCATTGTTTTGCAGATTATATGCGAAAAGTTATTGTTGCCAAAACACCTTTAGAGCAATTGTTTTCGAGAGTGCAAAGCAGTTTTATGAGGCGTGCAGCACCGTTTCCTCCAGTAGTGTCCCCGGCCGGCTTTGTTGTCATACAGTTTTGGGATTCAGTTTGGTTGGAGTGGCATCTCTTAAGTTTAGAGGACACAAATGGATGTCTTGTTTTGATTTATTGGCTGCTGGGAGTGTCAGAGTTGTAGGCTTGTTTGTGCACAATATGAATGGCGCTCAACTGAACTGAAGTGGTTGTTGTGACTAGAAGAAGAATCTTCATGATGGATGGGAAATTTATTTATCCAAACGTGATTATGAAATATTGTAGCGTAGGGATTTTGACAACAGGGATTCAGAAGAAGTAAGCTCAATTCTGATTAACATCATAGAGTAGGACATTAAATTGTGAATGGTAAATCTTGCTTATAGCGATTTATATTCAAGTTAATTTTAAGTGCCCAGTTGGTGAGTGTCAGAAGCTGACGAGTTTTTAACAAACGAACATGCGCAGTGGAGATAAAGTCAAGTTTCTCTCCCGACTTGGTTTAGATTGCGACTTGCGAGTGGTGGGGAAAGGGGCAGGGGTAAAGAAATGATGAGTTATTTGGTATACTAAACAGCCGTTTTTAAAAGTTCTTTCAGCGTTTTAATGTTGACACAATTTATTTTAGCATTCGATAAAATTTAGGCAACATTTTTGATCCAACCTTAACCGAGGCGGAAACAGGATAAATCAAAGCTTAAAGGGCGCTCGTCTATATTTGTTGCCAAATTAGCTAAGAGCCGACACGTTATATCTATATTTTTTAGTAATGAGTCAAAGTTTTTATCTATGGACTAGCGGACCCGGCAAACGTTGTTTTGCCTGCTCTTAGGTACATTTTCATTGTCCGTCAATTGTTCTGCGGCCGATTAATTTAACCGCCCACACTTCGCGCGGTTGTTTGTTTGGACAATGTACATCAATGTCTACAATTTTACAACATTAGCTTCTTGCTTTTTAATTTTTTTTTGTTGAGTGTTTATTATTTGAAATTTTATTCATGAACTTATTGCTTTTTAATTTTTGTATTGTGATGTGCTTTTTCTAAGGCCGAGGTTTTGCTCGCCGGATCCAGGATTAGCCAAAGAAACACCAAACTTTGGTTAAGAGATATTCTTTATTTTATTAACCAACGTATAAACTACTATCTTATGATTACCTTAACATTGATTAACTTCCTAGGTTGAGTATACACTATACAAATACAATATGCGGCCCAACGATATGCGTGGCTCCGTGTTTACCAGATTCGGCCCAGCGACAAGCGTGGCTTCGTTGCGGCCCAACGACAAGCGTGGCTCCGTTACGGCCCAGCGACGAGAGTGGCTTCGTTGCGGACCAGCGATAAACGTGGCTCCGTTGCGGCCCAGCGACAAGCGTGGCTCCGTTGCGGCCCAGCGTCTAGCGTGGTTCCGAATTAAGGCGAGCCTCCCAAAGAAAACTCAGCCACCAAAAATTTATAGGTTCAGAGTATTGACCGAGATCAATCTCTATAGTGTAGTGGGAGCCTTATCCGGTACACGAGATTGGTACTAGCAACAATAGATAAGTCTCCCCGAATGGCAATTTCATTCGGGTACTCATGCAATTTCCTACAATGGGACTGTGCGACTTATAAGTGACGAATGCAAATTTCTTGTCACGAATGTTGTTTGGTTGGCCAGTCTAGGTAATTTGTGCAATAGCAGCGGGTGGTGTGTCTGCGGTTGGCTGTGCACAGTAGTGGCCATACAAGGTGTCTACAGTGGGGGCCATAAAAGTGTGACGAACGGGGACGGTTTCGTTACAGTATTTATTGTTGACTGGTTACTATTTGAACTTTTGTGGAATCGCATCGCAGCGCCACCTACCGGGTCCAATTGTGAATATAAACCATCCCAAGACCCATTCAAACACACACACACAAAAATTCATTAAAATCTGTCCAGCCGTTTAGGAGGAGTACGGTAACAAAGAATACGGTACGGACAGAAGAATTATATATATAAAGATAGAAACATGAAAGGCCGCATACACAGTGTGCATACTAAAGCGGAAAATGGACTTAACTTTAAAAAAGGGTCAAATTTTCACGACTCTTTTCCAAAAATCAGAAAAATGTGGTATAAAAGCAAGTCTCACAACTATGCGTAGTGTTATTTCGAATGTTTAGCATGTAAAAAGACTAAAAATTAAGAAGAAGTTACCCCATAACCCGGTTCGAAAAGCACAACGCCTCCGTTTAGTCGTGCACATGTTACCTGGACTTCGTAGTGGCATTTTGTGGTCTTCTCAGATGAAAAAAAATTAATTGGGATTACCCGATGGCTATAGCTACTATTTACATAACCTGCGCAAAGAAACTCAACATTTGGACCGGCTGCATTGTATCAGTCTAGGACAACCGCTAATTGTTGGCCTTCACGAAGTCTGTTCAGGGTTCGAAAATTTCACTGCAGATCCGAAAGTTATTGTCCTTTTTTTTCTTTTTGCAGGGTCATCAACATTAAATCTATCCATATTCAAGGCTTTTAGTTGCTTCGTAATTTTCCTTTTTTCCGTCGTTGGGTAGTTAACCCCACGCAGAACCCCCAACCTAGACGACAAGGCCCTAAATTTACCCTAGGACAGCGGGTCAGATACTCCGTTGTCAGTAACGAGCTTCGGGAATATGAGTGCTGTCATTGGCCCATAAAGTGTTCATCCACCACCATCTCTATTTCAGCACCCTGACTAGTATTCAAAAATCCTTACTGACCTTTGCTCCAAATATGTCAGAGTAGCCCACGCAAGGTATCTGCCATATCTGGACTATTGACAACACCGTTAATTTATGCCCCTATTGTAGAACACAACTCAACTTAGTTGAGTTGAGTTGACTTCAATTCAACTCAACTTTCACCTAACACAAACTAACTAACAACTTATAGACCACCACTGCCATATTTGTTGTGTTTTCACAGACAACTTTTCTATCAAGGTTGTGTATGACAATACGGACAATACCGAATTTTGAATTACATAAAACCAAGAGACAACTCAACTCAACTCAACTGTAGTTACACAATAGGGGCATTAATCTTGTGGATTCATTCGCTGTATGTCCTCTTTCTGAGGGTCTCATGTAAGACCTCTTAATTTAATCTTGTGGATTCATTCGCTGTATGTCCTCTTTCTGAGGGTCTCATGTAAGACTTCTGAGACTCGTTTAGTCAGTCGTTCCGACAGAGCATTATATAGTGTTGCTATTTTCTTCGTGTTCAATACTCGCGCTTATAAGTTTAGCAAGCCAAGCCCGGGTGGGCGGGACCAGATTAGCCGGTGTTTACCACGGGGATGTAAAGGAGGTAAAATACAGAGTTGATATGTATAATCAGTACCCGTTTAAAAGCTTTTCATAAAATATGGGCGGGCTCGGAAAAAGAGACTTGTCTCATTGTAACTTAACCGCTTGCTGTAATGAATATTTTTGCAGTGATATGTTGATTTAATTTGAGTATTGCTCAGCTCAATAACTACGAGGAGCGATGATTTATAGCTTAAATGAATCGGGGATGAGTTTACAAGAAACCATTTTTTTTGTTTTCAAATCCAATGAGCCATTGAGTTAAAGCTGTGTGGACTTTCTGTTCAAATTCGTAGACTTTTCAGCCTACTATAATTAAATGGATCTGACTTGTAGATATACCTAAGTCTTTTTAAAAAGAATTTTGAATTACCAACTTTAATATTTATAAATCTGTAAGTAACTCACTTATTTATCTGCCTCCCATTAGACCATAAGTATTTAACAAATCCCAACCTCTTTGCAGTCTATTCGCAAGATCTTTGTAACATTTCTTTACTTCTAGGCATATAAAAAAAAACGTTATACAAAAAAAAATTAATTACAAATTCGTGCTTGAAAACTTTCTCTCTGAAAATGGTTTCTTTTTCTGGCAAAAGTTATTCATGTTCATGGTCACACAGCTTTAATAATTATTCCCAGTTCCAATAGCATCCATCCATCTTTCCAATAAAACAAAAAAAAAATTCTTAACCTCAACCCCTCACAACGTTGCTTTGAAGTTCCGCTTTTATGTTTTGCTCGCGTTCACAGTTTCATTTTTTTTTTTTATGGGAGGGTTGACGATATAACTTGGTCGTCGCCACTTTTACCGCCTGCTGGTTCTACAACTACTGCTTGGGGGGGACAAGATGTGTCACTATGTTAGTTGTCAAAAATCTCGGGACCACCATTAAAGATGGATATGGCAGTTTCAAAGCTATTTGCTGTTTGCTTGTTTGTTCTGGTGGTTGGTCATAACAATATTCTCCACGTTTTGCCAATCCACAGAAGACATTCCTCCCTCCACCATTGGTCCTTTTGTATAATTTCCAAAGCCAGCAGCAAACTTTGTTGTCATCCAAGATAAATGCCATCAAAAGGAGTGAAAAATTTGTTGTGTGTGTGGATTTTTTTTTTTTTAATTGCACCCTGGCACCAGAGGAAATAAATTTCACATCACCAAAATCAACAAAAGGGACACCGTGCAGACGAATAACTTCCTGACAAAGGTCAATAAAGCAAACTGTGTCCCCATAGCACTAGAGCGCCATCCATTATGCTAAGGGATGTTTATTGGCTGAACCTATTTTCGTTCCAACATCCCTGCACAATTAAAGAACGGGTACTGGTACCTATTGAGCCAGAGAGCACGTAGACTTGTTGACTGTTTATAGTGACGACAAATCAGCTTGTGACTGTTTATAAACTAGAGTATATGGGTACTGGACAAAGCCTATCCAACAGGTGTAATATAATAATTCCATTGGCACTTCGATGCAAGTAATTGAATTTTGGAGGCTTGAGGTTGGGAATTTTGGCAATGCTGCCCAACTCACTGTACACTATGGTGGCATGTTGTTTAAGTCGTAAAATTCCCCGATGACCATAAAATCTGGTCGAACGATTACGGTTTATCGAAATCAATTGGTCGTGTGGTTGAGGCCATAAAATCAAACACTTGCCTGCTATGTTTCCGGTGGAAGAAACTGATGAAATATGGCGGCAGCAAGTGTGGTAATAAATCAAATCTTTATTAGTAGGTGGAATGCTTTGACTTGCAATATTACTTCGAAACAATGGAGGCGTATATTTTCCAAATGGCTGAGCAAGAGCAATGCTATTGTTGGAAGTTTAATCAAATGTTTTATTATGGGGATTAGAGTGCGACTAGAGGTAATTCAATAAGGTCCGTTTTATTAGGGAGAAGTGACTTCTACGCTTAATTATGATTCTACCATAGACAGATGTCTTTCTTTGACGTCTTTGTCTTTGACGTAGTGGTAGGTCCTCTTTTGCCCCTATTGGTACATTGCGTGACCTGGTAGCCATTTTAAGTAAAACCAGCCAGCTGCCGAGTGAAGCAAGCCGACCAATAGACGATCGCAATCGGCCACTCTGGAGACAGAAATAAGATCTGTTTTAGATTAATATCGTTTTCGATTGGTAATCCAGAAGCGTCCGGAAGAACTCTCCGCGATTCTGAATTCAAATCCAGAAGCAAATTTCTCTTCTTTTCAGTAGAAGAACTGTCAGTTGAGTGCCAATCGAACACTTTCAGAAGCGTTCGGATTGCTTCCGGACGATTCTAGATTACCAATCGAAAACGACATAAGTGTAGCTCAACTTGCGCAAGGAGTAGAAGGATGATTTATTGCTTTGAAACTGTGTCAAAAACATTATTAATTGTAAGATCATCAATAACGCAGCTATTGGGTATAGTTCTGTACGAAAAACTGCAACAAAGACTACACCACAAGGAGGAATTCTCTCCCCGTTGCTTTGGCTTCTTAAAATCAACAGAATCCTAAGAATCTTCATGGAGAAGAGAAACAGAATTGCAGCTTATGTAGACGACTTCGTAAGATTGGCAAATAGTTACCAACAATCAGTGAACTAATGGAATCTGCCCTTAAAGAGATCTCTATCAGGGCAAATCAAAACGGTTTAGGAGTTAGCCCTCAGATAATCTACCTCTTCTTCTTCACTAGGAGGAGGAAGATACTTTACTTCGAACTACCAAAGCTAAATGGCACCACTATAGATCTCTGATCTGAGGCAAAATAACTCGGCGTCGTTCTAGACTCCAAGCTATATTGGCAAAGAAATGTTGAAGAAAGGAATGAATGCGGTATGCGATTTGATATATATAAAGACGGTGCGTGGGTAGAAAATATAACTCCGAAAGCTTCAAAGCTTCACATCAGACTATACGGTCCCCTGTAATAATTTTAATCTAGATCTATTCTCAAGTCGGACGGAATGGGTGTTCAATAATTTAGATAAGGACCTAAGAATCACAATCTATACACGGATGACTCAAAATTAGAGATGAACCTATCTGACAGTTTTATAGTGGCAGATTTATACTCGGAGAAAAATATAGGGATTTGTTAGGTTATCAGAAGCATGTAGTGTTTACCAAGCCCAATTCTCATAGACATAATAGAAGGCAGTCCCCTTCCTCAGTCGGAAATAACTAAATTCGTTGACATCGAAGCAGTTCTGAAATCGATTAAGTCCAACCAAATTAAATCAGAGGCGGTTAGGATCGCCACACACTCTGGTCACTATTTGGCCAAATTTTACTGAGTTCCCAGACTAGCAATATATAAGGTAACGAAAAGGCAGATGCTTTGGCAAGAATGGAATCGGAAATGAACATCAGTGTAACGGACACATCCCCTGCCAGCGGTTCCAAAACTGTATAGCATAATCGCCGACATAATAGAGATAAAGAGGCCAACTCATTCTGGTTAGCTAGGGAGGACTACGCCAACTTTCGTACATTACGACGAAGACCAAATAAAGAGCCCTTTGGGACTAAAATCATATATCCGCACCATAACTGGTGTATTCACGGTACACTGTGTCATTGGATTGATGCTCCGTAAATTCAAAATAGAGTCCGAAGATCTATGCCGAAGCAGCGAAGATGAGGATGACGTAGATGCAATCCAACATCACTGTCGAGCTACTGTAACCTAACATCCAGGTTCTTCGCAACAAGCACTCTAGATATAGCAGGATTTCAGATATCGGATCACTTGCCATTAGAACCACCAACTGATTCCCAAGCCGGCCAGTAAATTGTTGGATGTCTCTCAACATGGGATTAAAAATGGACCCTTTACAACTAGTACTACTAAAGTCAGACAATGTAAGAGAAATATAAGGGGCAACAATTTTTCCAAATTAGCGATACAATTTCTGATTTTTTTGCAACAAATTCGCGATTGAAAAACGGACGAATTAGATTTAAATGTTCGGAGCCCGTTGCGATCTTCTGATAAGTCTAAAATTCCCCTACTGCCCCCTACAGTAGGATTTGCTGAATGCCATGATTTTTCCTTTTGTCCTTATATAAGACGATTTCAATATGGTTTTAAGATACGAGTAACTGATGCGGGATAGCCCAATTTAGCATACTTTATACTCTTCAACTAGAACGTATATAAAATTGTCCATCAAAGTCCATCACTACAAAACCATTTCACTTGTACTTCTGACAGCCGCAACACAAAGTGTTGATTTACGGCGATTATCCCCCGGAGAGAGCGCAGAGCACATAATCATTAATTTCAATTAAAACATTGCAATCTCCATCGCAGCGTGCACACTTGAGGAACAAAAGCCACATACGGCACACAATGTATCTACATGTAATATCACATGTTCCAGTCATCCTGCTCCTTCCTGCAGCCATTGTGATTGCTGTATGCATGGGTATGCTTCTGATTATTAATCCAAAAAACGTATCCACCAGTCGATATTCCATAATAATGGTGGAAAAAGGAAATTTCGTGTAGCGCTCTTGGACCGCCCTCGCCGCACAATGCATGGACGGCAGCCAACAGCAGTAGGAGAATCACTCATTCGAATATTGCATTTCGAACGAAGCAAATCGAGTGAATTCACATGAATGCATTCAGGCAGCAGCCGCCATCGCCATCCACCACCACCACTACTAGACACAAGATGGAAGATTAAGGATCAGAAAAAGAAGAGAAGCACACCCCAAGCGAGGGATTATTATCCATTTTTCGAGGGGGATTCATTGCAAATGTTCTATCTGTTGTACGTTGTGCTCCACGGATTTGCATGAATGCGGGAACTGTTGCGTGATTTCTCAATTCGGTCATTCGGCGGGCGACCGGCGGTGTGGGAGCGCGAGCGCTAGGGATCTGTGTGCCACTGCCACCCATTGGAGCCACGAGTACGTGAATTGTACAGCGCTCCTTGCTGGGTTTGTAGACTGAACGACGCCAGGACGTGTGTTCTATAGTTCTATTGTAATATCACATACGGCATGTACATGTACATATATACCGATTGTGGCATTCAATTGATGGCACACGAAGTGAAATTTATGAGCAAAAAGTCAAATTGGTGCAGTACATGATGATGATGATGATGGTGATGACGATGATGCCCGTTTTTCCGGTTTACATACTAAGTATTGTTACATAAAAGCATGGCGCCCAACATAGGGATTTAACCTGGAGATGGCTTTACTGGATTTGCATAATAGGGAGATAGATGGACTAAGCTTGGGTTGAATTTGTGTAGATATGTTCTGCTTGCCATGTTGCTGTCTGTCCTGATGATATCCAAAATTGATGGCTTCAGGAAAAACCACACTTAGCAATGACAACATTGATTTCAGTTAATTATCCTTTTACGGTTGCAACTAGCACAATGTGTGCTTTTCGTTTAGAAATTAAGCGCCGTTTGCTGAAACGACTCATAACAACTTTAGTTCTACTTAAGAGCTTATGGGCTACTTTTTGCAAGGCATAAACTGTCACAGCCCTAAGTGAGCTAGTCAAAATTGACACATCAGATGAACAATTCTTCTGATTTGCAATCGAAATTCATACAATCTTCTGTCGACCATATTAAAACAACGCCATAAATAAATAAATACCTATAAATAAATAAATATGGCGCAATAGACAGGACGCCCTATTCCATTCGTTTGTGCGAGTTTCTATTTTTGGGACGAATGGAATCGTCATTTAACTTAAAATTCAAGTCAAGTAAAATTCAAGGTTTTGTAGAGCTGCGCTTGGTGGCGGACAGATTCTAATTCGTCAACGTCCCTACAGCCTCTGCAGAAATCATTATGCATTATGTACGACTATTGCACAGTGTCCAGTAATGAGCCCCGATCATGATTTTGGATCTTTTGTGTGCCTACAGGTATCTATTGAGATTGGTCCAGCGTAGGTTTGTTCTACTCCAGGATTCAGTGTCAATCTTCCTTGCAAGCCTGCTTAGCGGAGTTCTTACAGATTCTAAGGCCCAGGATATGCGTACATTTTTGACAAGCTTCTTGCAGGTTCATCCCTACCCAGGATAAGGTCATCCCGTTGGCTTGGGATATTTCGTTCAAGTATATTTCTTGCAATGGCTTTTATGGCCGCTATGGCTGTCAGGGAATATAGGGATTTGTTTATCGGAAATGTGCCGTCTCTTTAGGTCCTCTGCCGCTAGCGTTATATAGCAGCTATTTCGCATCAGAAGCTTGCAAAATACAATAATGGGGATTGTAAAACAAATTAAAAAGTTTGAAGAGCTTCGGACTTATGAGCGCTACATAAAAAAGTTCCTCAGGCGAGCTCTTTTCTACTTCGAATACTCCTGGTACATCCTAAAAATGCAACCTTTCCTCTCTGCACGTAACACAGAAGCAACCGCGACACAGTCAAAACAATCAAAGGCTAGATGTGTCAAAATTATGTCTTTTACAGCTCTCAACAAAACACTGCACATTTCTTAGTATGTACCCTGAATCTACCCAAGAGTCAGCTTCTTGCCTTATCCAAAAGAATTTTTTTTTGTGAACTTCTGAAATAAACCTATTAGAAGTACACGATGTCAAAATCTTACTCAGGGACTAAATGCCAAAAGCGAGAATGCAGCGTCAGCACGCTCAGCATCTACGGTGCTACGTTTGATTTTTCCCAATATCTCGCAGCTATGTAATCTGGGCCGCCAGCCAAGTGTCCTCTGGGTAGGAGATGGTTCGCTGAAGCTCCACATCCCCCCTCTATCCATAGAGGAACAGTCCTAAATTGATTTCTTGGGAGGTGGCAGCAGATTTTTTGGACCATTTTTTGGAGCGAAACTTCTTATAGTTCGTTGGGCAATAATGCCGAACTCCTATGAAACGAAAATGCGATAGAAAATGGAAATGGAGGGACAGCGCGTGGTAAGGCAGCTCGAGCAGAATGATTCATTTTATAGGTACGTAAACGTAAAGATGACAGACATGGATACGGATAGAGTAGGGAAAAGGGACGAAGGCTAGACCCTTCTTTGGCAGAATGAAATTGAAAACACGATATACTCGGAGTAAGTAACAAAAAGAGACGGGGTAACGCACGGGGGGGGGGGGGGACGCTAACTCAGATGGAATTATTCATGAGCGTTAAACGGGGCATCGTGGACTTGTGATCTACAGCATCCTCATTTATCCTGATTCATGAAGTTCCACTTCTACTGCTTAGCTTTCTGTGCTTACCACTTTTTTTATTGACTCTATCTTTTCGTTTCTCTGTAGGGATGATTAGATGAGAGGAGCCCTCTTTCTTAGAGATTTATGCCTAAAAGTTAGAGACAAAGTCTAACCTAGAAAAATAGCGGTCGGTGTTTTCAAAAAGCAAGAAGGTGAAAAGGTCTATGATAGGGGAATATGGCCATTACAATGATTTTGCCAACCTTTTCTTGTCTATATGCTACACTGATAGTTGATTGTTTGCCAAAGATGTCCAATGGCCATTAAGCATACGCAAATCGTCTACGGATTAAGCATACCTATTGAGTTGCATACTTATTGAGTTGCAGTGCAACTATGCCTAATAAGTTACGTTAATGAATATATCTTTCTATGCAAATCGCAAGCGATTAAAACATTCAATAGTATTGGGCTTACAACAAATACATAATAGCCAAGCCATTACATATGTAAAGCCAGGCTGTACCTTAGTTCCTTCTCCGTTTAACCAGAATGGAGCTGTATTTTATAGAGATAGTCATTTGACACACACAATGCTGTCATATCATGGTGGTAAGGGAATACATTTTCCATCCAAAATACATATGTAGGTATAGGTACATATTATGTATATGTAAAACTTTCAACTTTAATCGATAAATCTGCATTATGAGAAATACACATCACTCAAGGGGCCGCCCCCGCATTCTATTTGACATTTCCACTCGGAAATCTAATAACACAAAAGCCAATTCATATGCCGACCGAGGACGACGACGACGCCCTTAACGCTCTCAGCCATCGAGGTTTCCCTTATTTGAATACTTTTCAACGATCCGCAGCGCAATACTCCACCACTCCCAAGCCCATAACCGTATGTTTTATATTTTATTGGCTTACAAAAGCAAACGAAAGCAAAAAAAAAAAGGAAAACCGGAAAACGATTCCTGCAAAATGGCAAAGACCTTATAAGAGACTCCTTCACCACACCATCATCAATATAACCTTATGACGAAATAACCCACTCTGTCGCCCTAAATCCATGGGATAAACATCTCAGATCTAACAAACAGCAGAAGACACCATATACATCTAACTGATATCCTCTATCCTCATGGCGAGGAAATGTATCTGTACTATAGTTTAAGGGTTGTGTGATGCCGCGATAACGCTTCATAGGACTTGTGAAATGTGTGTAATGCAATGACATTGATTTTAATAGGATCCCTAACGATAGACACACTAAGTCCTTTCGAGCATATTAGACAAATATGTCGTGGAGCATTCACGAGTCCTTTGATTCGCAGAAAAGAAATATAAAAACAATATCTTTGCCTATCAAGAAGGCAAACAACATGTGTTACCATTGAATGGTTTCTAGGAACTTACTGGTAATGTACTCGTACTTTTACTCCCATTCGCATACCATGGGCGTGTAATGGGTAACAACTTTATTAATTGAATGTATGCGTACAAATATAGAAAAGGGAAAATACTAAATAGTGTCATTGTTGGCGCCAAATTGACAGGAGTTAAGCCTCCACTGTCATACCGTATTTAATCAGCATGTGTACACATTCAAGTATTTTGCATGTAATTCCCTTTAATGCCATTGGATTGGTTGTGAGATAGGGTTGCGGTGCGGCACGGATACAGATGGGTATATGTGTGTCGTCTGATTTATTGGGCTTATCTCCGCGGGGAATCAATGAGTTTCCATTTATTTTGCATTAAATTATTTTACTCGACTGAGGACGAAGTCGATGAATACCGTGGGTGGGATTAAATTTCCACGATTCAATAAGGACTATGTGACAGTGGGTATTAACTTTTGTGAATGGTCGCGTGGGTTGCTGCTGCAAAGGCTTTCGATATTACGCGTGTTTCTCTGCCATAGAGTCGAGATCGAGACCGACAGAAATATGGTATCTTCAGTGAGCTCAGCTGGCTTTTAGAGGGGTATTGCTGGAGATGGTATGGGTGCGTGTTTTAAGCTGGCAACTTATTTGTACCACTTGAACTATTAGCCGGAAGAGTGTATTTTTCGATGACTTTTACAGTTGGTCCGTGAATTATTGGAACTTTAAAAATGTCTGACAAATGTTGGGAGAAAATCTTCTCAAAAACGATCTCCTCCTCTTCATCCCTGCAACTGCGCCAAAAATCATAAGCAGTCACCGCCAAGCCTTTTGGCATGCCTTCCTAGTACACAGTGGCCTGTTAGTACTCCGGCAATAGTTCCAATGTGTGATCCTACTGACATTTAACAGGTTTAAGGAGAGTGGAAATGAGAAAATCCCAGCTGCTATAATACTTCGTCATCCATCTTAGATCCGTTTGTGTATAATGTGCATATTTCTAGTATGGTTTCGTCAATTAGCGTATTCTTTTCTAATTGCTGTCCATCGGGGATTTATGGCAATTCTTGTTTCCTCTCAGACTGAACTTCAACGCGCACTCGATCAGTTTGTAGCCTTTTGTGTTGACGCTGAGATGAAAGTAAACATTAACATTATGTATCTGAATCTGAAGTGATGGTCGTCTCCAGAACGCCTGTTCAATGCACTCTTCATGTTAGTGGAGTCCCATTGAAACAGGTAGAGAAGTTTAAGTATCTCGGGGTCTTATTTACGAGTGATGGAAGGAGCACAATGCTGAATTTTCTTGTAGGATTGGTCAGGCTGGGTCAATTTTGAGACAGCTTCGCAGCTCTGTTAATTAGGAGGACTGAACTCAGTGTCAAAGCTAGTTATCAGTCTTTAATTCGGTGTTTGTTCCAACTCTTGCCTGTGGTCATGAGGTTTGAATAATGCCGAAATGAGATTCCACCGTTCTATTGCTGGTTTGACCCGTAGAGATCGTATTAGAAACACCAGAATACCAGAACTCAATGTCGAGCAGCTACTTCCCCGGACGGAGCGGTCGTATCGGTGGTTTGGTCATGTTAAATGCATGCCGCCAACCAGAATCCCAAGACGTGCTATATGGTACATCCCTACCATCAGGCAGGCGTCCTCTAGGTAGACCCAGGATGAGATGGTTAGATCAGGTCCATAATCTCTTCTCTACCCGTATGGCGATCGCCCTTGATAACTTAGAGTCGATGGCGGAGAATCGAGTGCTAACAAAGGGTCCACTTGAGCAACCTACACCCGCGACCCACTTAATGAATGAATGGCGATTCTTGCAGTCTGATATAGGTGTTGGTACAGAATAGATTGCTGATATAAGAGTAGTATCCGAACTCCTTAAAGTAGCGAAGAAATAGAAAGTGTTCCTAAAATGTGCTGGATTGTTTGGAATCCTCAAGGGCTCGCCTATAAGCTGAGTATAGGTTTGCTGCAAACTGCGAAGTCTTCTACTTTTTTCAATGCCTCGTCTGTTATATAAAAACCTTGAGGGACGATCCTAAGGCATAGCCAGATCTTTATGTTCCCTCTGCTATTTTCTTTCGAGCCCCCATCTTGAATCGAAAATTAGGATGCAGTATTCTAGACTACGAAAATATGTGGAGTCAGTTAATGAATTTAGTTGTGTCTCGGACTCAGACTAGGATTTCAGGCTTTTCCCTAGCACCTCTGTTGGCGTACGCCGGCCGGTTGACATTACCATTGTCAGATATTAGTTCCCAAATGTTGCAGAAGTTAAATGTCTGTTAGTTTTTTTTTTCTTTTTTGTAGTGGTTGGCTGTATAGTAGGGTGGGTCACTCATGTATGAAATCATTTTTTTTTTTGTCTTAACAATTTCTAATAGTGAGCAAAAGGTGCCAAAGGGTCTTGTGAATCAATACATAAAGTTTCATAATGATCAGATAATATCTTTTGCCTCCGGATTGATCGTAAAATATCTAAAAAAAAGTAACAATTTGTACTTTTTTCTTAAATATAAAAAAACTTTTGTTTGCTGTTATTAAGTTGTAAAAGTGATTAAAAATATGCCTAGGTACTTGTGTATTAACAATTAACACAATCAGGTTATATAAAAATCTTGTGACTTCTTGGGATCACCCAAAAAAAATCTCAAAAAATTTGATAGATACTAAAATGAGTTTTCTAATATAGGATTTACTACCTACTTTTTTACATATTTCAAATTAAAAGGTATTATTAAACGGTTTTTGTAATTAATGATTAATAAATTACACAAAAATATTTTCTGCCTTGGAATTTTGACATCAATTTACGGGACTCTAACTTAGATTTAATATACATTACATATCCTTCACACGTCGATTTTGTTTTTCTTAACGGATTAGATTTCAAAATACGACGCAGATAACATTGCTAAGAATAGATTTTCCGCAAAGAAACTGTTGCGTTTTATCAAGCGACCAATCCTTAAATTCGGAAAATAGGTAACGAAATGTCAAGATGAATTGCCATAAATGTCTACTTCCATTTTCGCAAGTCCAGTGGCTTTTAATACAGAGCCATGTTGGAGCATACACTTTGATGACATAGGTTGCCAAAGTTATTAGTTTGTCCACAAGAGCTGGTGTTGCAATATACTAGGCGAAGAGCCCGATTAGCTCGCGTAAGCCACCTAGCAGGTGTCATTTTTCCGGATGAATTTTCAACTAGGTCTTTGGGACAAATGCTAGTCATAATCCCGCACAATTCTATGCGAATACAGTGTTAGACAGAACTGAGACTCTTATAACCCATACAAACCGAGCCGAAAACTCGGTTTTCGCAAAAACACTCAAAAACTGAATTGAACAGTTTATTATAAAGCCTGTCTCTTTATAATCTTTCTAGCTTTCTTTCGTTCCATTCCCCTTGTCAATAATAAGTATATAGTCTTGGTAATTTTAGATTCCTAGACTGCTCTGTCTGACACCCTGTTTCGGCCGCAGGCTTGAGACTATGCGGAGTAATTAATTGCAGCGGATGGCTGTGGCTTACAGCGGATATTAGTTGAAACTGCAGTTTAAGATACCCCAGATGTGGAGGCCGAAGATGATATGTTAATGAATGAAATAGAAGTCGATTAAATTCTTCTTCTTTGGAAAAACTTTTTGATTTTTCCCTGTTAAGTTTTCTTTTTAGGCTTTTATTAATGGTCCTTGTGCTGAATACCTTTGTCTTGCATATTATCATATTTATGAGCAAGAAACTCTTGTTCAATTTAAGGGTCATTTCTATCCCTTGGGCAAATACAATTTGACCACTTACAGGATGAAATATGAAACAAAATTTTGCTAGAGGAAAGAAACTCTTCTAACCTATATTTCAATACTAACTATTTCCTGTATCTCGCCGAAAAGTCCAAATATGTAATATGAATAATTCAAATTTAGTACATATTATTGTTATTAAATTGTATTTAAGGACAAAATAAAATACAAAAATATTTTTTTTTTTCTAAATACCTACTACCAAAAGATGCGAAGTTTGATGGTAATCCGGAGGCAGTTACCCTCCATAGATTTCAAAAATATTTCAACACATGTTTTATAGACCCCAATTGGCAACTTTTTATCGCTATTAGAATCCATAATTTAAAAAAAAAAATTTTCGACCCACCCTACTGTTTAGTCTAATGCCCAAGCCACAATGGCGCTTTGCGGCGTGCGCGCGTTGACAGATAGAGTAGAACCAATGCTTTCATATGGTGCAAGCCAGAATGCGGCTTCAGGCTTCGGGTCGCGTTGTGATCGTAAATATCGTAAAGTTCAACGCGGCGCCCAAGTAGAGCAACTTTCTACTTTCAGTGGCGTTGGACGGCTTTGACGTTTTCTTTCGGTTTGGTTTGTTCGATTTGATAATATTTAAAGTGTTAGAGCATATGCCGTTCATTGTTTGAGTTGCATGGATTCACTTAGGTATATACGTACCTACTCGTTTTTAGTAGCCTATGAGGTTTTTTCAATATCTACAAATTAATTATTTTACTGTGTGGAAATGACGAATATTATTTTTGTTGTAATGCTACTAGTGATTTCTTTAGATTGTTGATAAAAAAAATATGTGCTCAAATGTAATGTACATGCTTTTGATATTTCAATTTTGTCTGAAACTACTCTATTCTTCATACAATTTATTAACGAGATAAACATTTTTGTTTAGAATATTTATAGTTTCTTTTTCTAGTTGAGGGTAAATCTAATTTCCTGCGATGTGCAAATGATAGGTATTTAGGCCTATTCGGCAAAATCTGTTATTCTGTTATGAATTTTCTGTTATGAATCATAAAAGATCTCGACCATAAAAGATCTTTTATAAATCGTATTCAGGGTTTCGAACTTTTATGAAAATCTGTTATGGAAGTTCGAAACTTGAAAATCTGTTACGAAGCTGTCAAAACAAACCGCAGAGTTTTTTTTATGCATAGACGGTAGGCACGATCAAATTTGCGCAAAAAACATATTAAAATGCAGTCTGAAAAGAGTATATTTTGAATTACTACAAACTAAATAATTGTGTAATAAATACTGGAACATCTTTTTAGGAAAAAGCCTGATATGAATTGTATTCGTAAAAATGTAGTGTCGCGAGAAACTTGAAATAAATATCCAACTATACATCGTCATCATTAGAAATACAATTTACCTGAATTTGAAATGAAATGGTTGTATTCGTGTTTTGTAAATTGTTCCAATCCAATCTAAAGAGCTGAATAAAACTCATACATTAGGAAGATCAAATGGATTACTATTTATTCTTAGTTCCAGCAAAAGTGATCGGTGTCTTCGTCTAAACAAAAAATATTCATTCAATCATTTTCAATGGTCCGCTTATCCATTAAGTGGGTTGCGGGTATAGGTTGCTCAAGTGGACCCTCCATAGCTCTCGATTCTCCGACATCGTCTCTAAATCATCAAGGGCAATCCTCATACGGGTGTAGAGGAGAGATTATGAACTTGATATAACCATCTCATACTGGGTCTACCTAGGGGACGCCTGCCTAATGATGGTACGGATTCCACAGGACGTCGTGCGATCCTGGTTGGGGACATGCGTTTAACATGACCAAACCACCGAAGCATGGATCGCTCCGTCCGGAGAAGTAGCTATCGACATTGAGATCCTCGCGAATTAAAGCAAAAGTAGGTACAAATTTCCAAATTATTTTCGATTACATACCCACTAGTTTATGCACAATTATTACATTTGTCTTCTTTTGTAAACATTTCGTTGACGATAAATTATATAGATATCCATTTCAATTCAAAACTTTGTAATTAATAAAAATCTTTTATGATAAAAGTCACAAAATTCTGTCTTTTATTCTGTTATGAATTATAACAGATTTCATAAAAGATTTTTGCACGCAGAATACCAATTCTGGAGATCGTAAAAGATTTTTTGACAGTTCGAACTTTTGTATGGAAATTCATAACAGAATAACAGGAAAAATTGATAAAAGATTTTGCCGAATAGGCCTAATTATTTTATTACTTGGTTTACCCGCCCAGGTTTGCTCGTGCCAATGAATTGCATTGCTTAGATATATTTTTTATTGTCCATCGGGACAATGCACATGAATATGCGCACCTTTGTCCGACTTTGACCCAACTTCACGGGAATTCTCTGGCCAATAGATATCGAAGATTCCCTGTAAATTTAACTCAATCGGCTGGTAGGGTTTGAAGTCCGTACATAGGAACATAAAAAATGTCTGGACAAGACAGCGAAGATCTTCGCGGAAATATAGCAAAAATATTACCCCTATTAGGTCATAAAATCCTTTCAATATGCATTGTCCGATGGCTGACCGGATGTGGTAAAAACCCAGCGAGCGACGAGAAGCAGTACCTGCGATCGCAATCGTCCGAATGTCCAGCATACCACCAGATGTATACATATAATTGATATAAAATATAAATATAAATTGAAAAATCAAGTAAATCGTCGGTATCCATATTTGAGAATTTATTAATAGGGGTTTTTTTAAAATAGCCAAACCAAGTTTTTAACAAAATTGCACTTCTCTATTTAAGTGACTGAACTTCTTTCCACAGCTCAGATAAATGGTGTCCATTTGGTAATATTGCTCACTTAAATCGTTTTACAAGAAGTATTCCACAAAGTAATCAATTCACCATTTTAAGGGAAGGGATTTTCGATGTAATTTACCCATATCTTCTCAACTAAACTAAAAATCTACCTGTCTCGCCTGAAACGCCTTTCATGTGAAGCCATGTACCTGTGTACATTGAATGCATAGACAATTCTTCCACAAAAATATTCCACGACAATAAAAGTGAAAATTCATTTTATTGTTAATTATTTATGCATTTTTTTTTACTATTTTGAACAAATTTCCTCTTAATTCGTGCATTAAAATAACAATTATAAGCAAAAAAGGAGTAGTTGCATTCTGCTCTGAATTCGTACATAACTTTCGTACGCAACATAAACCAAACAGAACTTTCAATCTCTCCTACTCTAATCTCTCAACGCGCCAACGCTCTGAAGCGCCATTTAGTTTTGGAAAAGTGCGGCTTGCGCGCGTTGACATAAAGTACGGTAAAGTTTCTAAAACGCCTGTCAACGCACGCAAGCGGCAAAGCGTCATTGTGAATTGGGTATAACTTACTGTTTTGTATTGTATGCAGGTGACAATTCACATGTTAAAATTCTGGAGATCCAAATGGGAGAGTAAAGTTTACCTCCGAAATTCTTTAGCTCATCAGGAAGATGCGTTATGACTAAAATCACTTCCGTGTTCCATCGGCCCATCACATCAGCCAAGACTATAAAACGTAGACAAGACTTCACGGTGCATATAGCATGTAGCATGATGGTATTTCACCGGGTTACAAGGGGATAGGTGGTTCCATGAATCATTTGGCTGTTTTAGACATACGAAATAGATGAGTTATCGATCCGTTATCGATATCACAGGTAAATCTTTATGATCACTAAATACAAATCCCATTTTCACCTTCTGTTTACGGGCTTTAGCCATTGATTCATTGGAGAACCTTGTGCAGCATTCTTGAGCCAAATTATTCACCATAACATATAGGATAGGTAGCTACATATCGACAAACACCATGGACACAAGCTTAATGCCAATAATGCTAACAAATTGGAAAACCTTATAAATATAAATCCGAAACAATTTGTCAAGGCTTTGCCTACTTTTAAAAACCTTAGTGTTTTTCCTCTATAATATTGGTAATAGCTTCGCATTATCGCATTCCCTGAATCCTTATCCTTGTGATATTCATCAAAATTCCACGAATCACAATCAGCGGCGAAATGACAAACCATACAGCTAACCATATTGGCGCCAAGTAGATTCGCCTTTTTTTGTGACAATCAAGGATAGTGTTTCCTTAATCCTTCGCAATAAATCGATTTTCATTAACAGAGTAGCACTAAATCGAAATCCTTCAAACAAACTCTCTCACACAAACCTTACCGCCAATGGAGAGGTGGTCGTCGCCGCATGCGAAAGACGAAAAAAAAAGAGGAAGAAAAATCAATCTTAAACCCAAGGTTAATCCGTTAGGAATTGTCCACATCTGACATTAGTAGGTATGTCGACGGCAGAATCTATGTATAGAGTGCTCCATGTGCTCACATGCGTGAACGTGTCTCCATAGGGATGGCATCTCTTCCCATTGTCAGGATATAGTGTGGAGTCGGAGTGTGGTGTTGTTTAACCAGCGTTCTACTTGAAAATTTATAACATGTTCACTTCTTTCCTGCGGTGCGGTGTGCTGTGTGAGTTTTTTATGCGCCTCCTTTCAGCCGCCTTGTGTACGTGACTTTGTGATTCTGTTGCTGAATCAGTCAGAGTCAGAGTCGAGAGTCTGAGTGAGAAAACGAATGCCCTTACTTCCATTTGGGGAATTTCACTTTAGTGACGTGTCCTTTTTCACTTTTCTCATTCTTATTGTTCGTTTTACTGCTTTTGCTCGTTTCGAACTTTCTTACCTAATATGAGTGTGTGTTTTTCTCGTCGTGGTGTATCCCCATGTGGTTGCAAATTTTCGTCATTCAAGCCATGTTAGCAATTTTCACGAAACCAGCAGTAAAAAAGAAAGAATATCAAGAAATGGAAATGTTTTACCGACGATATGGTGAATTTAATTTTCCTCACTCGGCAGCTTTGTGCAGGAGGAGGATGTGTAAATGATGACATTACGATAATTGAGAAGTTTACTTGTGGGGGAGGCTTGACATTCAAATAGTTGGTGTGGGGCCAATTAGCTTAAATGTATATATAGGGGCGGATTGCTCCAAGAAGGTGCGAGAATATTGAATGGAGAAAGCGTTGCTACAAATGAGATAAAAGAAAAAATGGTCCGTGGGTGGAAAATCAACCCACAATGGGAATTTTTTAATGTACTATAGCATACTCTGCGAAAATGTATTCAATTCTCTAATACATACCACTATTTGGTTGTTTTTCATTGTTTCTGGTAAAAACTCCCTGTGACTCCTTGGGATAAATACAACCGTCAAAGTAAAGTTAATTCTGCTCATAATTTGAAACTTACTTCATGTAAATTTTGGCACCAATGGAAAGCTGATTTAAATTCCGTTTGAATGATACAAAACTTTCCTTAACCCATTAAGTACCCATTTAAAAATTTTAGAATTTATAACTTTTGTGAATGTCTATTTTTTTACCCTTTTCCTCGGTATCAAAAAAAATGTTTTGATGCAAAAAGTTTCTTCAAACAATTCTAATAGTGACTGCAAAAAAAAATTTTCAAAAATCTCTTCGCTAATATTTTGTATGATTTTTTTAAAATTGCTAAAAATTACTATTTTAGCCACTTTTTCCTCCTTTTCATACAAAATTTTTCTGAGATCATCCCATTCAAAAAATTATAAAAAAATATTAGCGAAGAGATTTTGGAAAATTTTTTTTGCAGTCACTATTAGAATTGTTTCAAGAAACTTTTTGCATCAAAACAACGACGTGCTATATGGAATCTTTACCATCAGGCAGGCGTCCTTTAGGTAGACCAAGGATGAGATGGTTAGATCAAGTCTATAATCTCCCATACCCGTATGGGGATTGCCCCTGATGACTTAGAGTCGATGGCGGAGAATCGAGAGCTATGGAGGGTCCACTTGAGCAACCTACACCCGCGACCCACTTAATGGACATGTGGACCATTGAAAATTAATGAATGAGAAAATGGTTTATGTTTCTCTTTCTGTATATAATTTTTAGGCATCAGGGATGTTTTCACAAAATTCATGCTCTCATAGATATGGCCAACTTGTCAGTACAACAAATGTTAGTTATATTTCGACCATTTGACTGCACAAATCAATTGCGACACGGTGTCAATGAAGTATGAAGCCAACGCAGCTAGTCTAGTTGTTGTTATCCCAGGAACAATCAAATTGGAAATTCGATAAATAGATTTTACATACCTATAAGTGCAATTTACGCTTTCAAATTTCACTATTCGACTCCTTGATTCGTTCAACACCAACCCCTAACCAACTGCGATACAAAAGTAGATGTTGCACGTCAAAGTTCTTATAGATTTTGCATGACGTCGAAGCAATTTTAGTTTGCATGCAAAAAAAGGAGCACAAAAACCGACTCCCCCTTGCAATCTGAGCTCTATATCGTGTCACACGGTTTGTTAGATGAAGATTTTTGTTATGCGGAACTTATGTCAAGGAAACACTTCTAAAATGTATAATTTAACAAAGCCTGGTATGGTGTTATTACATTTCATGCAGGTATTCATATTAATTGAACACGAAGTGTTGATCACGTGTAGGATGTGAGGGACTAGTAAAGCTTTAATTAAGAGCTGCAAGATAACTATTTGGATAGTGAATAACGAACGCTTAAAATATCTTCTAAATGGTGGTCTGAATTCTAGAACGTGACTCGCAATAATGTCTAAAAATCGAATAGGCGGAACGCTTGATTTTTCGATTCGAATACAGATCAGGCTGAATTTGAGCACAGATTATGTAGACTTTGACAAAAATTTGCTGCTTATAGGCATTGACCTGCGACTTAAGGAAACCCCAGATGATAATCTGTTATATATACGAGTAGGCCAATTCTTCAAAGACGACTGTGACATATCTGACTGTGAAAAACCGAATTGTATCCCTACATTATCCCCTTTTCCAAAATCCCTTATTGGACATGATCTCTCTTTTTTTTCTTCTCTTTTTCCAAAATCTCCCGCGACGAAATCCCCTATACCAAAATCTTCCATAAGCAAACCAAACTTTGCATATACCTACCCAACCTTGTACCTACTCCAAATCCTACAGTGACCACAAGCAGGGGGTTGCAAACGTATCTCACTTTTTAACACCATTTTTAGGTGTCGCGGCGACAGAATTAATAACACCAAATCTAAAAATGGGGGATTTGGTCCCGTGGGTATTTTCTCTTAGGGTCTTTTGGAGTAAGGGATTTCAGCACAGGCGATTTTGGAAAAGGAGATTTCATCACCAACCCTTGCTGGATAAAACGGGAAAAATCTTAGAACGTATCATGTACGGCAGACAGCTCGAGGTAGCAGAAGATAAAAGAGCTTTGTCTGACTACCAGCATGGATTTAGAAAATCAAACTCTACCGACAATGCCATAAAACGGTAGTAGGTACATCAGCTGAAGGAAACTGAACTGAACTGTGGAAAAGATGGAGAGGGGAGACAAAGAAATACTGCACGGTTGTGACGCTGGACGTTAAAAATACCTTTAAATCAGCGAACTGGTTATGCATTAATAGGAGGAATATAGTTGCAAATTACTTTACCGATAGAAAGTTAAGGTATCAGACCGACAATTAAGGTAGTACCACAAGGCTCTGTTATTATACCTCTCTCTCCTGAAAGTCGACTCCTCCCACATAACGGGCTTTGCCTACAAGCTACCTGCGGGTCCAGGATTTTTCATGTATTGGTGCTGTACAAAATCAAAGGAGTGCCAGTTCTATGTGGTTTGTGCCTCACAGATGCAAGTAGATCTTTCGCGAATGCTGCCAAACATTGGTGGACCTGTATATACCAGGGGGATTCTGCTATCCAGAGTGGTCAGCTCAATACTTCTATTATACGCTGCACCGGTCTGGGCGGGTGCTTTAAAAACAAAGAAAATAAGGAGAAAGATCTCGTCCAGCATACAGGCTCTTCGCAATAAGAATAATAAGAGGATAAGAGGAACAATTTCGGACGAAGCAGCCTATGTTATATCGAAAATGAACCCAATCGACATTCTTGCCAGCGAGATGCAAAGGATCTACCGTAGGTAAACAGTCAACCGGCAACAGGTCCCTAATAGGAGGATCAAAGTAGAAGAGAGGGAAACATTAATGGCACTATGGCAAGCCAGGTGGGATAACACGGCAAAAGGTAGATAGACTCACAAACTGATCCCTATCATCGAGGTCTGGACAAAAAGAACAAAAGGAGACTGTATGTAACTATCACGTAGTTCTTATCGGGGCACGGCGGCTATCAGAATATACATTCACAGATTTGGTCACGATAGCTCGCCTTGGTCCCAAATTCCCAGACAAAGAAGAAAATACGGAGGCGTTTTGCAGGGGGAAGAACGAACTTACCAAACCTCAGAAGTCTAATAAGCCATATGTTGAGGTCATAAGATGACTGGCTGGGAGGTGTGCTCCTTTATAACGAGCGTACACGAATAACTAAGGAGACTTAAAAGACTTAGAATTAGAAAAGCGAAATGGCGGACGCATGTTAATTTTGAAAGCAAAATTCTTCGAGTGATTTTAGGTCACCCCACATGCTAAAGTTGTCTAAGAAGGACAACTACTCGTATACAAGCTGTAGAACTACAACAGAAAGTGTAAATTAGTCGTCAACGTTGGTGAGGATGAGGACCTCTAAAGTAAATATCACTTTCAATTCCAACCCGGAATTACAGTATAGGATAAGGTTGTCGTAGTGCGCATGCACACAATTGGAAGGGACCTCAACCAACTTGAATTTAGATTAGGTAGGTTTCTCACTCTAGAATCGACACATCCTTTTATATTCACATGTAACTAAAATAATGCTGAATATGCACAAAAATACTTCACTTTTCGTATATCTACATTTTGTTTTCCATTTGCTAAAATAAAAGAAAACATTTTGAAACAATATTTTCGAAAAGCAATAAATTAAAAGCACCAATATTCCAACTATACCAGAGTGCAACCACTACAGCAAAACAAAGCCTCCAACACATCCATTAAAACGATGCATGCTGCTGCGCTCAGGTGTTACCCCGAAAAACATGTTACCCACAAATGTAGACGGTGGCGTATACGTAATTTATTTAAGTGCTGGATATCCATTGAACCCTTGGATGTGCTGCTGTTGACTGAGAAATATTTTTGGCTGTAGTGCGATGGGGAATTATTTTCAACAAAAATTCTATCTATGAAAATATATTCGTTGTAAACATATATGCCCTTAGTGCATGCTGAATAGACAAGGGTATAAAATTTGGCACTTTATTATATATGACACCCCACCAACTGAATTTCATTTTTTCGTCACACTCTTATTGCCATTCCACCCTCACTGGTGTGTGCATCTCATAAAAACTCAATTATATTTGCAAACGAGTAGATACAAAACATTTTATGTGTGTTTGTGTATCTTTTGAAAGTAAAAACAAAATTGTGGTTTCAATGAGATTGCCTTGCCAGCACACATTGAAGTTGTATTACGCTCTCGGCCAATAATGATTGATTGTATAGGAGGAAGATAGGAAGGAGACGAAAATTGGTTTCCCAAGGAGACATCCTATATAGGCCGAGAGGGCTGTAAACTTTGTAAAATTTCCGATTTGCATACATATACGAATGATTTTATTTAAAATTCTATTTCTACTTTGTAGAGTGAGTCTCTCTCTCTCTCTTTATGGATGGCGGTGAGGGATTGTCGTAGAAATTCAAAAACTTCCGGAAGAGGTGCCTCCTCACTCGAATATGCAAATTCTATGCTCGGGCCAGAACGATTGGGTGGAGAAAGCCTTCTTCGAGAATTCGAAATGAGATTCATGGGATATGACGCAGTGCTGGGGATGTTAGATACTTTGAATTCCTATTCAAATTTTCATTGTGTAATATTGCTATGTTTGCATTATGGACGGAAAATACCAGAGTTTTGATTTGAGAACGCACCCAGGGAGGGATAAGTGCGAAAGAGACAGGTACAAATTGGTTGAACTAATTGAATAGAAATGAATACTTGATACAGTTACCAAGAAATAGTAGTTAATGGGTGTGGAATATGCTTGTTGTTGTTTGACTATAAAAGTGAAAGTTCCTGCTGGCCATTGATAATGGATTTACTTTCAGGTCCATTAGGACTTCAAGAGAACAGTTTCAATTAAATTCAAGAATGCCCTATGCGAAGGGAGTTTAATTCTTGAGTTTCAAAGATGTGGGTAGTCTGTTGAGGTGGGTAAATGTTAAAACAATCATGTCATTGTGATTCACTTAAGTAGCAATTTCGAGTTCAAATGAAGGGTGAAATTAGAAAGAGCCTATGATTTTGTATGGAAATATTTTTAACTTTATCGTAGCAATTCCATCGACAAGTGTTGGAGTCAATAGTCTCATAATGCGATCCTAAAATTTCATTATATGTACCAATGAAATACGCTTGAAAAACGCTTCGAAATTTTGAATATTTGTATCAAAAGTGAGCAATTGCCAACAACATTTAGACCTCGATGAAAGCAATGGTTCTTGGTTCAAGCTACGGAAAAATAAAATGCTCCTGCCTCGAAAATAAAACTAATCCATGATTTTAACAAGTCAGTCCTAAATTATCCTGAGTCTCCTGCGCCCACTATTTACCACTTTTCCAAGTAAAGTATGGACAATAACCAAAATTCCATTGTTCGTCAAGAGGCTCGGCCGTTCGTTGGCCGTTTAAGAGCAGCTTTTTAGCAAACTAGTCTAAGGAGTCATCCAAAATTCGGTATAGGCCTTGTTGTGCTAGGAAATTTCTGCTATCAAAGGAACGGCACAAAGAAAATTGTCCAAATGGGCACTCTGCTATGTGAAATTGGATCGGTCCGTTTAGTTGATGATGATCATCTGGACGATATCATTTTCAAAATGTTTACGACTATAATAAGCTAGCTTTCTCTCCGCCGACTCCATTTGACTTTATGAGGGTAGTCAAATGGATGCTGCTCTTAAATTTGTAACTTTGCACATATTTTGGAGGTCTATGAGAGTTCAAATAGTTACGTTATTAGGGTCCATGTAGAAATTGTAGAATTCTTAGACGAGACTTCAGATGGGCTTGACCTCAAATCAGTTACCAAGGCTGCTTCATTATTGACAGCTTAATGAATTTCTCCCCGATATTCTTGCGACAAAGAGCATAGCTTTTACTCTCCCACCCCCAGCCATTGACGACAGTCAATTGACCGACCACTACTCGGAATCGGCACTCGTGTCAATGTCGCTAACTATTTCCAAACCATACTGCAGCTCTTCCGCACTAGTTGTCAGTTGTTGTCATGTGCCACATGCTAATGAAGAATATGTCACTGTACTCAGTGGTCGCCTAGAACAATAACGCAGACATGTACCAGGCAACCCAAGAATATGCTTAGAAATATAGATGCCCGTCTATGGAGAGACAGAGAAATCCTGTCCCAGTGTTACTGTCCCGTTCCTGCTGCCATTTCTCTACCTAATATGCAAGGACAGAATGTGAAGCACGGTTTCCTGTCTGCAGGGCACTACGGCTACACTAATCTAGTCACAGAAACTACATGCTCCTCTTAGGATTTCGTAAATGAAATGGCGGTATCTTCCGCATACTATCATTTTACAGCGGGATTTTTTTTCCGGATCACCACTATTTCATTTATTATTAGCAGCTATAGCTCCGGGCGCAGCGGCTCAGTGGTTAGTGTGCTGGACTACAGTGCGAGGGATCCCAATTTTCCACTGCGTTACCTCTCGTGAACGACTGACAAATATCCGAGAGTATAACTGTCCTTAAAAATCTTCTTAGTTCAGCCCTTCGGATTCGGAATAACATTTTAGGTCCCTTACATTCGCCCCAAAAATAGAAACCCACACCAACGAATGTTGCGCCATACCAATTTTTTTTTTTTAGGGTGCTGTTCCGCCCTGCAGCGTGCTGCGTTGCCTGGACCTTCTAAGCTTGCATGAGTCAAGTTCTAATTTAATAAGCATGTTGAACAACATTATTGGTTGATCCAGTGTCTTAGCCTTAGCCTATATTTTGAGGTTTACAAGAGCGTTAACTATAGCTCTAGGTTCTATATTGTTGAAAGCCTCTTCGATGTCCAGGAAGAGTACTATTGTACATAAATTCCCTGGCGACTAGTGGATATTTCCAAAGTGTACCGAGCTTACAGAAGACACATGTTGGGACTTTAAGATCATTTTTGTTTTCATATTGGTGTAAATATTCAGGCCTTTTTGTTTTGGTGTGACTGGTTTTTCTCGTCCTGAATATAAAAACCACTTTCACCTCCCTCCATAATGTTGGTATGTATACATATATGTATCCATTGTCTAAGCTTAAAAACAGTAAAATCATTCAGGGCTTATGAACGCCATAAGCGCATGTTTCATATCTGCCAGAATGATTCCACCTGGTCTTAATGATTTGAAAGAGAGAAACGTTATTATGAGAGAAGTTAAAAATTCTTCGAATCTAGAATTTAAAAAAAATATATCAAAATAGTAGATAATAAATATGAATGGACCATCCAAAACTATTCAGTTTTATCTCGTTTCTTTATATTTTTATTGTTCTATTCAAAAGTTGATGGTCAAACATAGATGCTAAAGAAAATTCTGACTATGAGGAGGATATCGTAATTTTTTAAAGTCGGATTCGGGATCGGTGTCCATCTTTTGGAGAGCAAACTATTTCCCCAATTCAGTAGAACTTCATCACCAGCCTCTACCAATTTAATTGGTTCCCCATAAGTGGTCATGCATAATGTGCCCAAGCTCACTTGAGCGTAATTATCGAAACAGAGCCTTGGGTAAGAACTTGTAAACTCTCCCAAACTGTGTTATAATGGCAATTGCGCAGCCATGCATCAGCCATTAGATTTAAACTATTCGCCCATTTCCAATCGCAGGGGATTCTTCCTTCCGGATGAATTTCCAATTAATAGCAGTGCTGGCTGCACTTCTAAGAGGATTAAACCGGAGGCATTACCATACAACACAGCCAAGTATGGCTGTGTGAGTGAATGGGTTCCTCCTAATTTCCTCTCAATTGTGAGCCTGAGCATGTATCGTGATTGTGTTTTTTTTTTGTCCATCGTATATTCAGTGTGAATGCAAATCAAGTGTACCCCCAACCGCAACTAATGAGTATGCAAAACATTGTTGGCACGCCTAAGCCCTATGGTCAAGCCAGCGACCCCCTCATCATACCCTGTGACGTAAATTCACACGTGGATGTTCAAAAACTGACCGGAACGATGTAGAAAAACCACAAAACTATTATCACCTTACATTGAAATTTTATTTTCGGTAGGTATAGTTAGTCCTGCTGCTTGCTGAGAAGGAATCGCCTCCCAATATGAATGCACTACAGCTTTGATTCCATTTACATATTTTATACGCTTCAATGCAACAGCAATGGTATTCGTACTTGTAGGCTGCTGACCTGGCATTCTGACACCCATGTGGATCCTCAGGGGGTGAATGGCGTTGAACGTTCTGCTATACCAGCAACCAGCACCTGTTAGTGGTTAGTGTTAGTGGTCAAGCATGCAGTATATATACTTGACACTTAAAGTAGGCGTTTCTGTGTGCTTTGCATTCAGGAGCTTAATGCATTCAGGCCAAATGGGCACATCTAGATCGGTGTGCCTGTACCATGATGGGTGCAGTATTCAGCAACGTTAACGCAAAGCTTCACTTTCGGTTGATTAATGGCGAAGGCAAATGCAACTGTACAGGTCGTCTTGTTTGGCGGTAATATATGGATGTGCATGCCAACAGTTTGTCTTGCCTAGGAAGTCAGTTAAAATGGGTCAGCAAATAGGAATATGTGTATAGAATTAAGTTAGAAAAAGATGTGGGTGGATACTTGTAACTTCTTGGGGGTTAATGGTCGTTGATCCATTGTGCTGTAGTATGTTCAGTTTATGCATGGTACTGTGCAATATATTGAATTCACCTCACGTAATCAACTTGAACAGAACATACGCCGGCCTATGGGGTGCGCAAAATTACGCCGGTGTATAGCGACTACGTGAACAAAGAAAGTTTCAAAACTTGGGGCTCAGAGAGACAGCTATATCGTAGGTACACCAATCGCTACATGCAAACTTATATTAATGCTAGATGCCTCCAAGAGAAACAATTTTAGGTGGACAATCAACAAAACTAGCGTTATCTGGCGGCCACTTCAACCCAACTTAACCTAACTATGAAACATATACGAGTGACATTGAAATGAAAGATCGTCTTAATCTTAAGACATCATATGCAAAATAACACCTGTGGGAAGCGCTACATTCAAACCACACATCTATTGTTTTGAATTTATACACATGCTACAAAAATTAGTATGTTTTTTTTTTTTTGTTTTTATTTTTATTTTCATCGCAAATATATTTTTTTGTTTATGTTTTACTTAAGGTGGGCTTTTGGGAACAAAAAATAAGGTACCATATGGTACGTAACTTATAGATTTTTCGGGGTTGCTTTATAGTCGCCCTTGATGGAAAACTTCGTCAAGTCTGCATAGCTTTATATGATGTGTAAGAGTAGCCAAAATCTCCAACTGTGTTGTATTAGCCGAAAAGGCCGACCTTTAAAAGTATTTTATAAAATGTGGGGGAAGGGGGGGGGGGATCAATCCCCAAGGAGCTTGACTCTTAAAAAAAAAATACACTGCGAACGCTATTTTGGACACTAATCTATAGGAAATTGACTAAAATTTTAATATTTTCTGCCTTTAAATGGTCTAAAAAACATAAATAAAATATAAAAAAAAAATATTTTTTTTTTTAGGAAATCAAAAAATTACATATTAATAACCTACATATTTTTAATTTTTTGTATAAACTTTTTCTAAATGTTAGGGCATCAGGTACGTATATTCACCCTAGGCCTAGCTTCTCACAACCATTCGTTTGTGTGAGTTTTTTTTATTTTTGGGACCTACAATTTAATGCCGAGTTCGAACGGCTGAATTGAGAACCTTTATCAGGCCTTTTTCGCCAGATGTGGCGCAGTGGAAAAAGCCTTAAGATGTAATTTTTGTTTTTCCGGGGATCGAACTAGGGATCCCTCGCACAGTAGTCCAGCACAATAGCCCCTGCGCTCATAAAAATACCATAAGCATTGAAATATCTATAGGGGAACACTGCCCCCCCTGCAACTTCCCTAGTAATGATTACTGTAGGATTGGGAATAGATGCGATGTTGGGTATATACAAAGTATTGTGTCATTTTACACATAAAAAAATCGTCTCCAAAATTTGTACACAGTATATTTAGAATAAACTATTTTAAGAAAAAAAAAACATTTTAAATGGATAAGTTGGTTTCCTTTAGGACTATAGGCATTCGAAACCTCTTCCATTATACGTTACATGGTGGAAAACTCAGCGCAATGACGTCCAAAAAGGTATAAGTACTTACGGTTTTCTTAAAATTAATTTATATTGTTTGCACTAAGCTATCACTTCAAAATGGAAGTAATGCAGTTGCCATATTTCTGAAATCAAAGGGCACGGTAGTGCCTCAGCCAAGTTCTCTAGTAAAGGTACTTACCCTTTTTACAGGAACAAACTCAGGCGGTTTTCGACCCCCTTTTTCTAACTTTGGAACCAATTAAGCCAAAAACTTCAAACTTGAAACATTTACTGTAGAAATTTCATTTCTATAGCATTAGTGGTTCTCAACATACAGGACTTCAAAAATCGCAAAACCCGTAACTGACTGACTCACTCACTCACTCACTCACTCACTTAGATGATGATCATCAAAATTATGAAGCAGTTCCGGCCATCCTAGAATCGTGAAATTTGGCAGAATGCTAGATCCTGAGGTGCATACACTGGAAAAAGTCCAAAACTTGAGATTTTCCATTCAGGAGGCGTGGTATACGCCCACTTTTAAAAATTGGTTATTATTTATTTGGGCCACTTCCCATTGCCGTAGAATGTTGAAATTTGGTGGAGTGGTAGGACTTGCAGTGGACAGAAAGAAAAAAATCTAAAATTTTATATTCTCCATTCAGAAGGCGTGGTATCCGCCCACTTTTGAAAATCGGTCATTATTTATTTGGGCCACTTACCAGTGCCGTAGAATGTTGAAATTTGGTGGAGCGGAAGGACTTGCAGTGTACAGAAAGAAAAAAATCTAAAATTTTATATTCTCTATTCAAGAGGCATGGTATCCGCCCAATTTTGAAAATCGGTCATTATTTATTTGGGTCAGTTCCCATTGCCGTAGAATGTTGAAATTTGGTAGAGCGACAGGACTTGCATTGTACGAAAGGAGAAATATCAAAAATTAAAAATTTTCCATTTAAGGGGCGTGGAATCTGCCCATATGAATAGATATTAATCTACCTGCTGATTGAAATTTTAATGAATATTTTAAGTTTTTCGTTTATAACTTTATTATATCGTACAATATATAAGAGTTTGAAAACTTGACCAGTGACCTACCAATTGCTTAACATTTAACCTTCTTAAACTAAGAACTTGGCGTACATTTAGATCTCATTACTTTTCGTGGCAGACGAATTACACACTTTTTGTTCTATATAACAGAACTTGGCTCTTCTTTTACATTTATGTTTTTGGTGTGATTGAGAATATCTAACAGAACCTCTTTTTTTTTAAAAAAAAAAATATAGTTTTGAATGAACTGAATAGCGTACATCTCTTGCAGTACTACTAGTGACACTTGTTGTGCCGGGCATCTCCGATAAAGTACACAGATACACATATTCATTTAAATCTCTATTTCAATTCAGCTCTATAATATTCCTAAAATAGTTCCTTTATATTCGTATTCTTTGAGGGTGCGCTTCTTTTTAACCCTAGAAAGATAACCATTTTTCATAGTAGGTACATTAAAGATAACCATACGTCAATTCGACGTGTATGTATTTGGAAGCACATATTTTGGATTTTCGCACTGAAATTGATGAAATTCAAGAATAGTATCAATACAAAAATTAATGTAAATTGTGTTTAATAAATTATTATTATTTTTAAATTACATATGTGTTTAATAAACAACCAACGTGCCATCATCGCCGTCGTCGTCATTCGTATCTGAATCGTTGTCGATAGCAATAATTTCTCCACTTTTGGTTTTCTTCTTATATTTGTCTTCTGCAGCGATTGAACGAAGCAATTCAGGCTTCGTTTTCAGAAATTTGTAGAATTCAATGCATGAGTTGAGTACTGAATATTGCATTTTACTGTGAGAATTGCTTTTAACGTTTTGATTTGCAATCGAGTTTTTTCATTGGTACAAGACTTGGTCATCGCAGAAAAGAGTCGTTCCACCGATACTGTTGTTACCGGCAAGCACAAAATGTATTCATTCCACCAACATAGCGATTTCGTTGTGCTCACTATTTTCGGCTTGCAGACGTTTGAATATTTCCACCAGAAATCTGCTATGGTGAAAAGAGGAGTTTATAGGATAAAAAAGGGATTTTGGAAATTTTCAGGGGATAGTTTCTTTGACTTCGAAAAAAGGGATAATAAAAGAGGATAGATACGAGCGTTATGTATATAATATGTATCTGCAAGTGGCAATGTATTACTATAAATAGCATTGTGCTATAGAATAATACAACATTAAGGTGGTCGTCTACTGATGAGCCCACCCACCACATCGGGGCGAAACGCATTTCTGGAGTCGAGGCCAAAGCAGATTGAAAAATTTGTGATGACAATCGTATACTCCAACAATTTATTCACTTCATAAATATGTTTATGATTTGAAAGTAGTTTGATATGAACAAGCCAGGCCCTGGGCAAAAAAACAAATCCTCTCGGCGATAGTCTTTGAACCAAAGATTCGTCTTGAGGTATGATTCACAGTCACTTGTTGATTGAAAAATCATTAGTCTCGGTGAAAATCGAGCAAACAGTGCGTCTAGATCAGATGTGGTGGTCGTCTACTGATGAGCCCACCCACCACATCGGGGCGAAACGCATTTCTGGAGTCGAGGCCAAAGCAGATTGAAAAATTTGTGATGACAATCGTACACTCCAACAATTTATTCACTTCATAAATATGTTTATGATTTGAAAGTAGTTTGATATGAACAAGCCAGGCCCTGGGCAAAAAAACAAATCCTCTCGGCGATAGTCTTTGAACCAAAGATTCGTCTTGAGGTATGATTCACAGTCACTTGTTGATTGAAAAATCATTAGTCTCGGTGAAAATCGAGCAAACAGTGCGTCTAGATCAGATGTGGTGGTCGTCTACTGATGAGCCCACCCACCACATCGGGGCGAAACGCATTTCTGGAGTCGAGGCCAAAGCAGATTGAAAAATTTGTGATGACAATCGTACACTCCAACAATTTATTCACTTCATAAATATGTTTATGATTTGAAAGTAGTTTGATATGAACAAGCCAGGCCCTGGGCAAAAAAACAAATCCTCTCGGCGATAGTCTTTGAACCAAAGATTCGTCTTGAGGTATGATTCACAGTCACTTGTTGATTGAAAAATCATTAGTCTCGGTGAAAATCGAGCAAACAGTGCGTCTAGATCAGATGTGGTGGTCGTCTACTGATGAGCCCACCCACCACATCGGGGCGAAACGCATTTCTGGAGTCGAGGCCAAAGCAGATTGAAAAATTTGTGATGACAATCGTACACTCCAACAATTTATTCACTTCATAAATATGTTTATGATTTGAAAGTAGTTTGATATGAACAAGCCAGGCCCTGGGCAAAAAAACAAATCCTCTCGGCGATAGTCTTTGAACCAAAGATTCGTCTTGAGGTATGATTCACAGTCACTTGTTGATTGAAAAATCATTAGTCTCGGTGAAAATCGAGCAAACAGTGCGTCTAGATCAGATGTGGTGGTCGTCTACTGATGAGCCCACCCACCACATCGGGGCGAAACGCATTTCTGGAGTCGAGGCCAAAGCAGATTGAAAAATTTGTGATGACAATCGTACACTCCAACAATTTATTCACTTCATAAATATGTTTATGATTTGAAAGTAGTTTGACATTAAGGTTTATTTTTATTATTATTAGGAAAATATATACATTTAAAAAAAATAAAAATTCTTTCTTTACAAAATTAAAAAATATTAAAATCTCATCTTCAGACTCATAAATTATTACTTCAGACTTTTAAAATTCAACTTTTTGTAATTTTTATAATATAATATATTATAAGGAACGTTATTAAAAAAAATTATTCATCTTGGTCCCCAAGGCTATTAGGACAAGCGCTCGTCTTGTGGTCTCCGAAAGATAACCTACGTCACTTCAACGTATACGGTATCTATAAAAGTTGTGCACTTACCTGAGTGGCACGTGTGTCTCCTGCAAGCTCTTTTGGTGGACCGAGTTGGCAGGAGTGGCGAGCGCAGTGAAGCCATATATGCACAAATGACATTGAATTTAAAAAATTGACTACGTCAATTTGACGTAGGTTATCTATCTAGGGTTAATATGCCCTACAAGATACCTAACGTACGAAGATACCCTTCATATGGGGGCTAGTCAATACAATACACCATTACTGCAATACATGTATAATACAACATACATACAAATTTAAATCTTGCATATGTAAAAACTGCCAAGAGGCACCTATATATCAATTGTCGAAAATAGCCAACTCAATTTACGATAAACTAATTGTCCTCAATTTGCCAACACACTTGATGGAAATTCAAATTTATTCCATTAAATTACGACTAAAACAATAGAGCTCAGTGGTGTTTGTGTACTCACCTTATCATAAAAACAAAAAGTCCTCACAGCCGAATGTCATGAAATTCCCAGGCGTACAGTCCTGTCGAACTGCACAAATACTCAATCCTCGACAAATGATGCCCGCCGATTCACCTCAGGCTGGATGTTCCCGATTACGTATCTGTAATCTAATTTGCAGCGAACACAGAAAACACTATACACTATACAGCCAACATCGGTAGGTTGGTTTGTAGCGAAAGGGATGCACAAATACTTTATAGAAACGTGACCGGAAGCAAGAGTAATGCTATTAAAAGATTTTCACTTTATTCACACTCACTATAGGAAAGTGAGTCTATTCTCTTTTTTTATTCACACTTTTTCTTTTGCAAAGATTTTTATTCAATTACAAGGACATGTGCTCCATAGAATGCAAAAATTATAGGTTACCACACAAAATAAAAAAAATATTAACACCATTAACACTTGTACAGGGGTAACAAATAAACGGCAACATTGGCGGACCAATGAATCCCGGTAGTTAACGTGTACACGCCACGTGCTCGTTAATGGCACAAGGGGGCGTTGTTGCTGTTGGAAACACAACCTATACCAATGGCTGGAGGAACTTGGTAATGTTCTGTAATAACTTTTTAACAAAGTTGCTCCGTTTATCTCCTCGTCGAATGTACAACATTACCGCACAGCAACACCGCAACTGGTTTCATCCGAAAACGTGTACGAGTATCCTGCAATGATAGAGAGAAAGGCGGTTGGGGTTAGTAAAGGAGTGCAAATAAAAAAAATCTCGAAACATAACTTTTTTAAAGCTTTTTTGTAGGTGGTAGTGTGCAATTTTTTTGTTTGTCTGGCCGGCAACTTGTCTAATTAGGAACTTCATTTTGAAGGATTTCAATGTAATTATGCTTGAAGTTAAAGTTTTACATTTCCCGCTTTTGGGGTTAGTAAAATGGTTTTGTTTTTATTTTTTGCAAGAGACTTTGCATTAAAATTGAAATTGAAAAGTTCTCGAGTAATAATTCGAAAATTTATGGGTAAAACTTGGACAAGAGTGCCGCTAGGGGTTTGTGGATTTGTGTTGTTTCGAATAGAGATTTCCATAATCTGTCAATAGAACTTTTCTAAAGCGATTACTATTCAAGGAGGCAAGTCAAAAGGCTGCCATTGAACTGGTGGATTTTCATAGTTTTCAAGTTTCTGTTAGAAATGTTCAATTAGAAGGGCGTGGAGAAGATACAACTGGGAAGTTGAATTTCACATTATTTTTTAGTTTTATTGTAAACGGATGCCGAAACAGGGATTGTATAATATGGATATGAATTTTTTTACTTGAAAATTCTTCTATATATTGATTTTGGATTTGGGATCGTAAAAGAAAAATTACGCAAACTTCAGGGAATATTAATAGCTTGAGGCTTATAACCACAGTAGTGGCTGCAACCTTTTTAATGGAAAGCTGGTCTTAATAAAACTATATGTTGCTAATTGAAAGTTCACAAGACAACACACTCTAAAAAAAAAATTAAAATAGCTACAGTGACGGCAAAATCATTCCGGATTTTTTCTATAATATTTTCCTTATATTAGGTATATTGTATATTGTATATTTTAAAGGTAACTATAAAGGTTTCTAATGGAATTCTTCAAATTATTAATTGTATTAAGTTAAAGATCAGAAAAATATTACATATATCAAGAAAAAATCCGGAATGTTTTTGCCGTCACTGTATGTATATGCTCAAATGGCTGTTAATTTTTTTATTTCCAAGGTGTAAGGTGTAATTGTAAAATTTTAAGAGACAAATAAATTATATTATTGATTGAAACATGATTTTTGTAAGGTAAAAAAAAATCGACTCACAATCATTATTGTATGTATCTCCAGATAAAAGTCTGAACGCCTTTGGTAGTTTCAAATGACAACAGCTCTACACAAATTTTTTTAAATGATCAACAAAATAACAGGTTTTATGGAACACTTCAGGGACTTTGTATGATTTGAATTTCATAGAAATAATGGAGTGACCCTGAACAAAAAATAGCTATAGACCAACATTTTGGAACACCAAATTTCCCATGAGTATTCGTGTTACTATCCTAATGCAATGTTCGTTAGCTTAGATGGATTCCAAATTTGCAGGCTCTTTACAAGAATACAGTACGGCATCAGTTTTTTTATATCTTCAGTCGAATATATTTATTATCAAACATACATATTTAACTTTCCGGGAATCTATTTTGGATATCACCTAATTCTGAATTGCATTTTTAGGACATGATTATGTGTTTGTATGATCGTTATGGAAAAGATGTGCCCAGCATTTTGAGATGCCAGAAAACAAAAATGTTTTTTTTTTTTTGTCGGAGGTTCCTACTATCCCCGATGGAGCACTCAGACATAACTACTGGTCCCTTGTACTGCCAAGTAGACACCTTACTTTACTGTACTTCGTTTTCCCGTATTTCGAAGAAAGACGAGAAGAGCTTAGATGTTCGGCACTCACCACGTCAGCCCCAAAGATCCGCCACCTGATGCGAGAAAAGGCAGGACAACTACAGAGGAAGTGTTCCGCTGTATCGTCGTCATCTCCACAAGCAGGACAGATGGTGGTGTCGCTCAAGCACAATACATTTAAGTGTTTGGCAAAAGCTTGGTGGCCCAAAAGGACGCTCACAAGCAGTCTGCAGTCGATTCTCCTGAGAGACAAAAGGAAAGACGCGGACCTTCTAGTTTGGCCTGTCTACACCCAGCACAGTCACGCTACCGACACTCGTGTTCATAAGAAACCCAGGTATGAATGGATGACCAAACCACAGATGCAGACAGACCCAACGCAGGTTCAGGTCCTGAGAGAGCTTCTTCTGAACCCAGCCTTCTTTCAGGACTTGTAAGAACTCTCTGATGAGTCTCAATATGACTTATAAAAATTTGTAAAATTTGTAAAAGTAAGAAACTCATTGGTTTCACAGCTTCTATACTGTACGCGAATCATAATGCTTATAGCATCATGCTTATGCAGGATTTTCTTGTCCCATGAGCCTTTTTACTTAACCTTACATTACCTTAGGGCCATACTAAAATAGTATTTTGTGTGCTAGACTACTGACTGAGGAACTTATGTTAGATTCTCTCAAGTTAGATTCCTGTAAAACACAAAATCATTTCGACCACCTGTAATACCACCTCCAAACGTCTGCGGAACATCCAAGAGTATATAGCTGTCCTGAAAAAACTTCCTAAATATTATTAATTCCCTCCATTCATCTCTAACAAAAATGTACTCAAACGACTATTTATGAGAAGGTATGCCTAAAGGGTGGCTATATTGGCCTTTTGTGTTATTATACCCTCCACAGGAAGGTATATTCACTTTGTCATTACATTTGTAACGCCAAGAAGGATTCACCGGAGACCCTATAAAGTATATATATTCTGAATCAGGATCACATTCTAAATCGATTTAGCCATGTCCGTCTGTCTGTCTGTCCGTCTGTCTGTCTGTCTGTCCGTCTGTTGAAAGCACGATAGCGTCCAAACGAATTGACCTAGGGGAATGAAATTTTGTGAGAGGACTTATTTTTACCGTCGTCAGGTTGGTATTGAAAATGGGATATGTCGGTCAGGTAGTTCTGGTACCTCCCATACAAAACCACTATTAGACCCATGTGTATCTACGTCTGTTGAAATCACGATAGCGTCCAAACGAATCGACTTAGTCAACTGAAATTTTGTGAGAGATCTTATTTTTACGGTCCTCAGGTTGGTATTGAAAATGGGCTATGTCGGTCAGGTAGTTCTGGTACCTCCCATACAAAACCAACATTAGACTGGCAAACATTTTGCATTACTTTTATGCAGTGGAGGGTATCAAAGCATCGGCCAGGCCGATGATAACACTTTCACTTGTTTTTTTTTTTAAACCTTACCATACAATTCGAAATACCTCAAGACCTGAACAAGAACATGTTGCACTTGTAACTTTTGTATTTGCGAGGTTTATTGAAAGAGGATGATAACTCATAATGCTCCGGATCACGTCATAACACTATGTAATTGACAAACTTTACGCTTTTCAGGGTCCACACCTAGGTATATAACATGTAAGCTCCTCATCGCCTTTTTGGGTTTCTTAAAAGTTATTAACAAAGTAAAGCAAAGTTTCTTACAACAATGTGTCTGATTTCAACAGCAGGTAAACAAAAGTTTCAGAGCCGAATCTAATTTAAAAACCATAACCATTTATTTGTGTGAGTTTAATTTATTTGTGTGAAACAAATAGAAAGGACCTTCAATTCTATGCCGTAATAATTCGGCTAAGTTGAGTCAGCTTTAAACTCAAGATTTGGCTCATATTTGAGCTTCTATATTAAGCAAACTGGCCCAAACTTCACCTTTCAGCTCGTAGCAATAAGCTTCTGTTAATAGCAGTAGCTCTACCGAAGAGTTAGAGTATGTATGCCCTCCTTGCATACATGAAAGTAGTTTCAGACATCACTTCATATAATAGTCAATTCAAAAAATGACATGTCATTTTGGGCTGCACTTAAAACGAATTTGAGTTGGATAAAGCGGCGTTTGGCAATAACGCGCAAGAAATAGCAACAGCTCAGCTTGTGATTCGCATCGCACGTACGGTACTATACCAAACACTTTGTACATTGATATTCAAATTTAAATATTGGCCAGTAGACACGAATAAAAAAAAATTAAGACTATAAAGGCACATTTCCAATTTTCTCTTACAATACAATGCAAACATATCTTTGACATTCAATTTATTAAACAAATCCTTAAAGTGTCATGCATAACAATATCAAAACTTTTTTCTCAAAAACAAACAAATTACAAAATATTATCGAAAAGAATCCAATAATTTTGGCTCGGATGCAATCTTTTGTATGAAACCACATACTTTCTGAATAATTTGAATTTTAGTGGTGACATCCAAAAACAACCACTGTCAAGGCACAATGCCAATTGTATTTCTACAGTTGGTCTCCACACCATCATGTGTGTGTGTGTGTATTTTTAGATGAACCAATTCCAATTGCAGTGCAGTCAAAAAAAAAAAACCAAAATAGATCAAGTTCGAAAAGAAACGAAAGCGCAGTATGTTCGACACGATTTCGCAACTACAACAAATTACACTTCGTGTAGCGCCGCCGTTTTTGATGATTATACCATCTCAAAGGAAGTATATTTTTTTTGGCACGGAGAATTATTACTTTTCCATGTCAGAAAGATTTTCGAAAATTTCGTCAAAAAAAAGTATTTCCTTCAAGTTGAAAGCGCAACGTCAAGAAAATAAAAATAAACAACAATTTCCAAAACAGACGTGGTGCATTGACATTTGAAAAGAATTAGATTAAGAGGTGTCTCCGTGAAGAATAGTTTGTTATATTGATTATGTTGCTACGTAAAGGAAAATTTATTTCCATATAACGATTTTATTATTTATTACTGAAGTGGTGACCAAGTGGCAGGTGGCATAGGCGTGGTATGATTTAACGCACACTGAACTGGCAAACAACGTATGGTGACAACGATTCATCAGTTCTTAAAATTTCGTCCTATGACTACTATGTTGAGTTTTTGGTCGTCTCGCATGTCACCAGCCTCTACAATATGATGTGCATCTACAAGTGATATGCCTCTACTATTCCACGTCGTCACGACCCGCTTGCCACTTGAAAATTATACTTGTTGGTGACAAGTGGAAGTGGCAACAGACTGGCATCACGCCACCTGAAAAATGCACGTATCTACATTTGCTTACATACGCTTTAGCGATGGCACCTACCACTTGATCATCATGTCGCTGCCATACTACTCCAATGCGCGCCTTGCTTAAGAACGCTTTTATACTTCTTTTCAATATAACAAATCTTATTATAATTCTACTATACGTGTTTGTAACCGAACTCCTCCTCACAATTGGATCAGTTAGGTGGCGCTGCGATCCGATTTTACAAAATTTCAAATAATAAACACAACAAAAAAAAATTTAAAAAGCAAGATAATAAGCTCATGAATAAAATTTTAATTAATATACCTACCCTACACTCAACAAAAAATCTCTAATGAGAGCAAATTTCTGCCGCAGTTGGCTATTAATCTTCATTGCTTAAAATACAGCGTAAAGCCAGCAAAGTGACAAATTTCATAAAAAATTTAATAAAAAAATGCTAAAAAAAATTAATAGTTGGCGCAACAGGTCCGTTGTCTTGTGTGAGTTTTTAATTTTGGGACGAATGGAAGGGAACTACAATTTTATGCCGAGTCTGAACAGTTGAGAACCCTTTTCAGGACAGTTTTCCTCTCGGATATTTGTCAGGCATTAGCAAGAGGTGGCGCAGTGGAAAAAAACTTTAAGGTATCATCTGTGTTCTTCCAAGATCTAACCTGGAATCTCTCCCACAGTAGTCCAGCACACTAACCTCTGGGCCCACAAATTAAAAATGCTAAATTTCTAAAATTTGGAACATTGAGTTGCATTATCCGAACAAAGAGGGTGCGTGGCACTTCCCAAACATGAACTATATCTTGATATTTATGAAAGATTTAGGCTTGAAATAATAAACCAAAATGTGGGCGGGAATCAGCAAAGGGGCGTGGCAGCTCCCAGGCCATAAAAACATTGCAAAGCATTCATATTATCGCGGCACTCGTGGGAGCTAAAGTTGTAAAAGTTGTATTTTGCTGATAGGCAAGAACTTATCTAAGCAGTTCCTGGGCATGGGCAAAGCCGGAAGCGTATTAATAGTTCCATATAAAACAAAAAGGAGTCCCTAAAGAAGCCTAGCGACAAATAAAAGGAGCATAAATAGAATCTCATACATTTGCAACGGAAAAAATCAACAGCGCAAATTTTTTGAAATGAAACTTCTTAGACGGCCGGCGACTCGATTCTCGATATTGCGATTGTTGAGCAAGAATGGGGAGTGAAATAACAAGAAAATATAACGTGTAACGTTCAACGAGGGAGAAGAAAGATATAACATGGAGATAATGAGAGAGAAAGGTATACATTACATATTTACATATATGTATACAATACCTATAGTACATCCATCATGGATATCGCCATCAATATTGATTGTGTATTTGAATGGCGATCCGATACTTTTCTTCACAGATGTTTGTGTTACGTGTTGTATGAAAAAGGAAACGGACTTAAAAACTTTTTCAAATAAAACTCGATTTTTTCCACAACGTTATAAATTTTAAGTTTTAATTTTCGAGGTTAGAGGCGATGGGAGTACAATAGCGAATTGAATTTCATTTTAGTTAACAACTCTCTTTTATACAAAAACAAAATATGACATTTACTAATAACATTTCGATAAGTGACATTTGACATAATTGATAGGAATGTGCATTTTAGAATTTACGGCGTTTACATATTACGTTAAACAAACACGCTCATTGTGTGAAAACGAACGAAAAAAATCCAACGTGAAGTGCTGCCAGATATTTTTCCCCAGAAATCGTAATTACTAGCTTTCATAATCGTGGAAATACGATTTTGTTGGAAATAAAAAAAATAAAAATATATATAGAAAATATACGTTCAACAGTAGCAGATGACTTCGGAAGTGATAAAACTTCAAAAATGAAATTTTTCATTAACGGAAATGGTAAACTTTCATTACCATGCTTTGTTTGTAAAACGTTTTTCCAAAAAAATGTTACATCTATTGAAGATCGAGGTGCAGAAAAAAGATATTCAAAATTGAGGTTTCTTATCTCACGAAATTCGGCATCGGCGTCTTGAATATCTTTATTTAGAATTAAATTTGGAAAACTTTTGAATAATGGATAAAAATAACCTACTTTTTTTTCAATTATGTTTAGTGGACTTAGAAGGGTTAAACTTTGAAGCAATTGGTTTTTGAATTCAAATCTTTTTTAAGATTTGATGGACAAGCTCTATATAGAAATCCAAGCAAGCCTGTTTGAATGCTTCAACATTGTTCCTGTTTAGATTTAAAGAATCCAATTGGTCTTGAACTTCTACACGGAGATACAATTTTAAACAATATTCGAAGGCAATTTAAATTCATCATTAAGGTATTTTATGTTTACCACCTTTAAAATATCGGGTTTAAGAAAAAAATCTAAAATTGTAAAAACTAATTGCTTCACTTCATAATACATTTTATGTATTTGTGACTGATCGTTCACCTTCATATTTTCAGAAGATATTTGGAAAATTGCAAATGAATTTTTGTATTCAATAAATTTGAAATAAATCTTGGAATTTTATGCTTTTTTAGCTCAAAAATCTTGGAATAAGTTTTAAGCCCTAAAATCGTAAAAATACGATAAATCGTGGAATCTGGCACCGCTGCGGTGACAGTAATTTAGAATGCAGCAACAATGAGAGAAAAAAGCGAATGTTACCACGTTATAAATTTCTTGAATTTTCCTTAATGGTTGTTACCCTTCCTGTGGTCTAAATCCAAGTGACCGAGCAATCAATTATTTTACAAAATGTATGATTTCTTTAAGAGAAATTGTTATGAGTATAACAGTTTGAGGTGAGTTTGAGTTTAGATGAGCGAACAAAAATCATATTGAGATTAACAGCTAATGTTAGATGGCTACTATCTAATGTGAAAGTGCATGCAATTTACTTAGAAGTATCAAACCGTAATTTGTTAACAATCATGCTATTTTTAAGAGAGAGTATAGGGTATGTTAAGAATAAATATTATGATGTAACACATTGAATAAATTGTATAAGAAAAAATTGAAATTGTTGAATGTATTCTCAAACACTCATAATTGCAATTGAATGATTTTACATTAATAACAATTAATAAATAATTATGACTGAATAGTTTGTGTGGCTGTTATTTGACAAGGATTATGGTCGAGGGACTCTCTTCTTTTTTTATTGGTTTTTTTAACAATATGCGGAGGAGAAATATAATGATAATAATGTCTTGTCGATTTTTCGCAAAAACAATTTTTGTTGTCTTCAATTTCTCCATTGATTGCCACATTTTTATCACTTTTTGGCTCTACAATAGTTTTTTAAAACTATTTCAATCTGTGGGTTATCTATAGTGAAATGAATTAGGATAAATGACTCGCTTTCAAATGTAGATGACCACCACATCTGATCTAGGCCCAGTAACTTTTTATTTATCAATTCTTGATTTTTCTCACTTTTAATACTCAAGTATAGTAAATTAATTTAAGAATAAAAATTTTTTCGTTCGCTTGAAATGATCTAAATAAGTAACTCTTCAGACGATTGTCATCGAATCGATAAAACTCCATCTTCTATATAATAAAATTGAATTGCTGTTCGTTAGTCTCAATAAAACTCGAGAACGGTTGGACCGATTTGGCTAATTTTGGTCTTGAATTATTTGTGGAAGTCCAGGGAAGGTTTAAAATGTGAGAAATTGGACAAAGGGGCGTGGTACCTCCTATAACATTCAAAATCTTATATCTCGAAAACCACTGAATCGATTGAGTTCAAATTTACAAACAATCTTAGGTATCAGCCCAGGAGTATTCCTGTGAAGATTGGTCAAAATTGGACAAAGGGGCGTGGCACCTCCCATACAAAAAAAACATTCAAAATCGTATATCTCGAAAACCGCCGAATCGATTCAGTTTAAATTTACAGACAATCTTAGGTATTGGCCCAGGAGTGTTTCTGTGAAGATTGGTAAAAATTGGACAAAGGGGCGTGGCACCGCCTAAAAAAAATATCTTGAAAACCGCCGAATCAACTGAGTTGAAGCTTATGTACCTACAGACAATTTTAGGTATTGGCTTAGGAGTGTTGCTGTAAGATTGGTCAAAATTGGACAAAGGGGTGTGGCACCGCCCATACAAAAAACATCTTCTATTTGGTGAAACTCGATGACGTTTTCATGATTCTTTTTTTGTTTTGTTCGTATTGCTGTATTTCAGGTTTACGCAGAAAGAAAATTCCAGAAAATCGATTTTTCTAATTTTTCGCATTTTACAAAAGAACATTATTATCTAAGAACTATAAGCAATACAATTTCTGTGCACGGGCAAAGCCGGATGGGTACAGCTATCTTATTTAATTTTTCTGTACGTGTGTTGTAATAGAACTCCTCCTAAACGGCTGGACCAATTTTAATGAAATTTTGTGTGTGTTTGAGTGGGTCCAAGGATGAATCTAAACCATCCATTTGGTGAACATTGGACAAAAGGGCATGGCACCTCCCATACGAAAAAAACCAAAAAATTGTATATCTAGAAAACTACCGAACTGATTGAAATCAAATTTTAAGAAAATATTTGTTATTGATCCAAAGGAGCGTGGTACCTACCGTATAAAAAAATATACATTTGAAATCCTATTTTTCGACGCCCATGGGAGCTAAAGTGGGTGGGATTGGAAAACGGACCATGGCACCACCCTTACAAAAAAAATTGTTTAAATCACGATATATGAACATTGCCTGATTGAAGCATTTTATAAAACCTGGCGGGGCTGGACAAAAGGGCGTGACACCTCTCATAACAAAAAAATACATTTCAAACGTTATTCTTCGACAGTCATGGGAAAAAATGTATCTAGACAATACAATTCGTGGGCACACGTCCGAGGAAATATCGGTCGAAGCAAACGGGAGTACAGAATCACTCTGGACACACCGGTTAAATAAAAATGAAATGAAAATGTTCAAGCAGGCCAAACAACGTTTGCCGGGTCCGCTAGTACAAAATAAATAAATTTAAGCGAGTTTGGAAGCGAATAGTAACAACGTTTCGCGCTTAAATTGGGGAACAGCCTTTGAGTCGCTATGAACCTCGTAACCAATTTAAGTGTATTATCCAAAAGCTGTTCATTTACATATATCCTGCTTTCGCATTTTTCATTTTATTATTCGCTTTTAGAGCTCATCATGTTTTTTTGTCATGCACTATTACTTAGTCTGTAAATCCAAATCGACTATTTTTTTTTTTTTTTTGCTGAAAGAGTCACTGCAACCCGCATTGCCTACAATACTAATTAGATGATATTCTCTTAAAAAATGAAAATAATCCAAGGGAGCTTAATATTAGAGGAAAATGACGGCTTAAATTACAGCTTATATCCAAACTGGAAGCCAAATTTAAAAATAAAACTAATTCCATTTGTAATACGATTATTATTTTTAAGTCCCACACGTCCATTAGATTGGCGATACAAATTAAAGTAAATCTCGATATTATTTCATTTCATTTATCAATAATGTGTGCACATTTGCACACAAACACGCAACCTGCATACATCCCCAGGGTTCATAATCCGCACCGGAAAATAATATCTGTCATAATATAACCCTCCTCATTCCATCTGGATTCCAATATTTATTTGAGTTTCATTACATCCATCCGGACAGTTTTGATAAAACTTTGTAGTGATATTCTGCCTGTCAAAAACAAATCTAGGGGTGGGTAAGTGTTATCCTTGTTATTTAGAAAATTTAGCAAACAATTTGTAATAGGAAAAAAAAAGAATTAAATTGTTCGACTTATAAAAATAGAGGAGATATTTTTGGCGACAAATAAATCACGACATGGTCACGCACTCGGTTGAATGGCTAAGGATGAAAGGCCATTAATGAGAATACACTCAAACCAAGTTACAAATAAATTAATGTATTCAAAGACTCCACGTCATTTGCAAAAACTAGCATGTTAATGAATAGAAGCAGGAAATCCCGAGAAAACGGAAGTCAAATTGCCACTCAGGCTTATGAGTAATAATTTCCAACATGTGTGGGGGCGTATACGTAACATTTTTCTACTCGTGGATACTTCAACTTCTGGCTAATTGTGTCCAGTTTGTCCTTGTTTTTTTTTTTTGCAAATATTTAGTTTTAATCAGAGCGATGAACGTGGAAGTTTTTGAGAAAATTAAGTCATGCCATAGAAGTTACAATTATTATCATAAAGAAGACATGAGTGTGTAGACAAATTGGCGGCAAAAAAAAATTCACACCCATTCTGACCTCGTCGTAGTCACGTCATCTAATATGCTTTATGCGTTTCTTTATGAGTCAAAATATATTTTTATAACGACACAAAATATATATAATGTATGGAGCCTCTCTCAAGACCACTGCGTTGAGGATGAGTTTATTTTTAAATTTAATCTCAATGACGACAAATAAAGTGATCGACATTCTGTTCAGCATCTTGTGTTATTTCATCATCGAATTTTTATTAGCACACCATAAGGCCATCTAAATAATATTTGCGTTGGTATTTTTATGTTTATTTGATGCTTAATTAAGTTTCTGTTTATTATTTAAAAATAAGAGATGTTTATTCATATCGAGTGTTTGGTGATTGTATTTTATTAAAACTGTTAATTATTAGGTGAAGTTGATGATGTACATTTTTTGTTTTTATTGTAATGGTGTGAACAATGATATTAACGAAAAGTATCCTGTGGTGTTGAAGAAACATTGTTTCGGATTCCATAAATCAAAATATTTAGGTGAATTGATTTTCAAACGCTCTGCGTTTTTTTTTTTCAATTTGGTAATAGTTTCTTGATTTAAAGATACGCCTTGAGCAAAATTGTCATCTATACCCTTTGTTTCAAAACTATTTTTTACTTTTCCAAGTAATGAAGGTCAAAGTTTGAAATTGTTAAACTCATTTATTTGAAGAGAACTGAATTTTTGAAAACAACTTTCGGCGTTATGGTACTTAAAGAAATCTCATGCGAATTTGGAGTGGAACTGTAATTGACAGAAATAACATTGGACAGCATGAGATTCACCAACTAGAAAATTCAGTCGGAATTTAAAATAGAAGCTTTGCAAACGTTAAATATTGGTTGGTATAATGTGATTTTGTCATCCTATTTTCTCTATTTATATGTGTTTGTTTGCCTGGAGTATATCGTAGTTGCGCAAGCTATAGGCAGTTCGTAAAGTTTGTGGTTAACTTGTTGACAAAAGCAATATACAGGCTAGGCCATCTAATGGTTTCTTTTTAAATTATAGGTTATTTTGACACTGACAGCTGTTTCCCGGTCGAAATCTTGACAGAAAGTCAGTATCGTACCTTCGCAGAATGAAATGAGTCGCTTTACACTTAAACAACGTTATATGAAATATAGAAAACGTATTTCCAAAGTGAGTGCTGTGTAGCACAAACAGTGCTAGGTTTTTTGAAAATAAGTTTTGGCTGAAATGAACACCCACCGCGCCTGCTGTACGCAAGTTTGTGCAAAAAGTTCGTGAGACAACTAGTGAACAACACTCATGGTCCCCGTCGTCGTACGGTGCGCACAGATGAGAATGTGGCTAGTCTAGAGTGTGAGACTCAATTCACGTTGGCATCATTGGACCATTTTTTTTTTTTGTCGAAAATGAGGCTGGGAACAACGTTTCGGCAACGGTGGGCGTTACAGAGCCATGTTAACCGACTTTTTTTTTACTGAAATTGAAGACATGGATTTGGACCACCTCGATCTTTTGCAGACCAAATTCCCAAATAGTGTTATCACTTATCAGCCGTCTTGGTGATGTCAATTGGCCGCCTCGGAGCTGCGATTTGACCACTTTGTACTCTTTTTTTGTAGGGAAACGTGAAAAACCGATGTTATGCCAACAATTAAGAAACGATTCAAGCACACTTAAAGCCAATATCATTCAAGCAATCACTGAGCTACAGCCCGAAACCATCAACAAGGTCTTGGAAAATTGGAGTAACAGAATGCGCTACTGCGAAGCCAGATGAGGCAGCCACTTGTTGTGTTCCATAATTAATGGGAATGTTTGCTCTTACTATAATAAAGCCATAATACATGGAAAAAATTTAATTTTGTTCATTTTATTGCATTGCCAGAATTCACAGTATTTAAACACTTCATTTAAAGAATCTGATGATGAATTAGTAGTGGGGTTCGAATGTTCATGTACCAATCACTAGACTACATCAAGCCATAGGCTGCAGGAAATAAGGCCCCAATGAAATAAGGCCCCACTGAGATGAAATAAGACCCCAAACAAAAATGAAATAAGGTCCCAAATCTTGACAGTAAACCCAGGCGGGGGGTTTGCAGGGGGCAGCATGCCCCCCCCCCCCCCCCATACACTTTTGTTTTTCGTTTGGGGTCTTATTTCATTTCTTCTTTCATAATGAAATAATACCCCAATTTTCATTAGGAAATAAGGCCCCAAAAAAGGAAATAACACCCCAAATTGTATTAAAAATCGTTGTTGTTGTTTTCTGTATATTTTTTTTGGGGTTTTATTTAATTTTTTTTGGGCCTTATTTCGCAGAGCCCAAGCCATACATAGAGCTAACAAGACCTTTTTGAAGCGCCTATCCCAGCTGAGAATACTAGTCTTTCTCCCCATTATCATTTGTTGTATCGTACCTAGATGCAGCCATCCATACCCATATTTACTTGGCACTGGGGTATTTATTGTCAGGCATCTTCTCCGAATCAGTGATTATATTAAAATCAGTGCACCTCCCCGACAATAGTAGTGTCTTCCAATCAGAGGTCCTGGCAATGACAAAAGTAGTTGGTGAGTCTGTGGTAAGGGTAATACCACCTTTAGGTATTACCTTCTTTATCGAACAGCTAGGTAGCAATAAAAGCCATAATTGCACCAGAAATAAAATCGAATATTATGAAATGCTGTCGCGAATAACTCAAAGTTTTTGGTACACAGTACAAGGTATCGCTACGCTGAGTTCCGGGTCATGAAGGCATTCCATATGCAATGAGAAAGTGTCATGTTTCAGTACAAGCTGATTACTCTGTGAATCAGGGCTACCGAAAGTACTGCAATAGCAGTATTATACTGCGATTTTTTCATCCAATACTGCGTACTCCCCAAAAGCAAATTATACTGCTCAACCCAAAGCAAAAGATTGAACTAAGAATGCGAATTAAAATATGTAATAGCTAGTTTTATTTTATAAAAATTCTGCCTCTGCCCTAATTTCAGTGAAATGCATTTGTGAACTGAGGGCGCCCACTTTCCAGTTGTCATTGTCATTCGATCTTAGGCCCTAGTTATAGCTATCATTGAAATACATCCATCATTGGAACAAATCAGTGGAATGGTGGTTTCATTTTTTTGACAAGTCGGTTATAGCAATCATTGAAAAATGCCTGTCTGTGGAAGTACCTGTCAGTGACTTTTCAACAAACAAGTCTAGGTTTTGAGGTTAGAGTTGATCATTGAAATCAAAACTGACAACTGAGAATAGAATGAGAATCGAACACGTCAGTGAAACGATTGGGTTCCAAATTAGAGAAACGAGTATCAGCTGTTCATTGAAATCGATTTCATAGTCAGTGAAATATTAAATTGGATTTAAAGAAAAGTTTTAATTAGAATTAAGTAATTCCTTTTGTAAAAAAAAATTCCACAATTGATTAGCTTTATTTTGATACCTACTAAAGCCAATATTGTTTGATTAATCGTCTTAAAATAGGAAAACAAAATTTTCAATGATGCATTTTAATGATAGCTATAACTAGGGCCTTAGCTTTGAAACTGTGACCAATACATTGTTAGTGTTTATTTATTTGTGTCTTTTGTTTTCTATATTGATGTTTAAAATATTAAGGATAATTGCCGAGATTTACAAAGAACTCTGCAAACAAATTTTGTCTCGCATCAACTTCAATGACAAAGTTTTAGTTGCATTGCAAGGCATTGATCAAAAGCAATTACATAGCTTCAAGTCTTGTCCCACTAATGACTCAATTTCCTTATTTTCCGGTAGGCATCGGTGAGGAGCCATTATAGATGAAGAATGGCAAAAACTGCTTAATTTAGAAAATATTTCAAAAGACTTAAAGCTACAGCAATTGTATAACCACGTTTTCAAACTAAAAAACGAGTTGGGTGAACAAATGTTTCCATTTTATAAAAGATTTTATTGGTTCCACATTTCCACATAGTAGGGCGACTGCTGAAAGGAAGTTTTTGGAACAGAATCTAATAAAAGATAAGAAAAGAATAATGCTTTAATGACTGCTACCGTAAATTCAATTCTTATTTCAAAAGAATTAATAGACGGTAAAGATTCCGAAAAATGGGAACCGTCACAATAACTGATAACAAATTATAAAAAAAAAATTAAATAAAAAAAACTATTTCATTCTTAAAGAGTACTGCCCGGTACTGCGCAAAGGAATCAAATTATACTCCCCAACGAAAACCTGAAACGGCAGCTCTGCTGTGAATATGCCGCGAAGCTTTAAACAGGGAGAAAAGCCACAAGAGAGACGATGTGGTGATGAGCGTGCTCTTGAGGACACAACCCGCACTTTCTATGTCACTGGCCATGTCTTACTATAGGAGTTTAACAGCACATTAATAGACAAGATAATGAGCTTCATCAAATCCTCAGGATGGTGTGCAACAGCAACACTAAGTAATGGACTTAAGTATTACAGGGTTACAAAGGGAAAGGAAAACCTCTTTCCCCGACGGCCTTCACAATGCGATAATATTGACCTGATTACATCACGGAGTACTCCTTGCCAGCACACAAACCTAACCTAACCTAAGGATGGTATTCGACTCTGTTTCTTGTCGACTTGGAGTTCCATTGAACTATCAGATGCAAATCATCATCATCATTACTAAGAATCTGGCAGCTGATGCAGTCAGAGCAATGGACAGAAATTCCTTTCTGATACTTCAGGGTATCGAATATATGACTACAGAAAGCTTTTTTACAGACGCTCGCAAGCAATTGTTTTATTTGCCTAAATCCTAAAAAGGCATGCAGCTCTATCAGCTAATTTTGTCTTCTTTTTTCTCTTAGTTGGTCAGAGTGCTCTCGAATTCCTAGACTTTTCGAGTTTGTTCAACGCCCTATGCATTCATATCAAATATCTTTGCAAGTGTAATAAGATATTTCATCAAATAAATATCGACTTGTAAAGACAATTAAAGTACCACTTTCCTGAAGGAAAGAAAGACTCAATTTAAAGTCAAAACTGAATCGTGGTGTCTAAATAATATTAAAATATAAAACCCGCTAAATGTTCGGTAACATTAAATATGTAGCTGTCAAAAAGTTGTCATCTCATTGGAGTCACTTTCACATTCAAATTCGGGACTCGCATCTCATTTCAACAACTTTTTGTGTCTCTTGAGCTGCCAGTTTCATTTCTAAATTTTAGTATTTCCCATTAACTAACGGATAGTTTACTTCGCCCCGAAGGATTCACTCTCCCGTTGAATTGAAAGTTATTCCAGTGCGAATTCTACATTTTTTAATAGAATTCCATCACATCTCTCTGCAGCGTTGTTTAATTAAATTTATTATAATCCTTTCGCCAATAAATTGTGTCCACCGTATAAATGTGAGGGAAGCTGCGGGCAGATGCAAAGATGCCAGTTGGTAGATAGGTGGTAGTACGATTCTCCTACTATGGCATGCAATATCATTAAAAATCTTGCAACTACCCCGCACCATAGAGCAAATGAAAATTTTGCCTTTACTGTGTTTATCCCAGTGAAAGCAAGAGAATGGTGTGGTGTCCTGTGCATTGCAAAGTGTCCTCAACTTTACGGGAATTTAATTTTTATTTATAGACCCGCCTTGCTAGTTGCTGCGTTGTGTATTCTCCGTGCGGTATATGGAAAATTGTTTCGTTTTCCATATCCCCGTTGGTGAGGGAAACTTTTCTGTGTTGACAAATTACACATTTTTTGGGGCAGCAACCGAGCAAAAAATTGCAATCCTTTGTAAAACCTTAAATAAAAGGGTGGTGTCCGGTTTTTTTGTTACGTTTTTGTCGGTACACATTTTGGGTTAGTTTGGTGGCTAAAACACTTGGTTTTATAATTTGTTGGGTCCTTCCTCCCTTCTCGGTATATTAATTTACAAAGTTCACGTTTCCATGAAAGAGGTTCATCACGGTTAGCTGGCGAATGCAATTTCTGGATACTGCTTCCTTTTTGTGAAGAGTTGAATTTATATAAAATCGAATTATTGAAAGCGAAATTGGATTTCTTCGTTAATATGCGCAAATTGGTATTTTTTTTAAAGCTACGTCGCCTACATGTGCCGCACTTTGTGGCTTTGGTTAATTTGTGCGTGCCGGCACTTGGTATTGACAAATTGGTGAATGCAATTGCATTTTTCGTTCGAAATTATTTCGGCTGCAAAACCACAGCCAGGACATGAGAAGCCATGAAAGCAATGTGTGAAGTAGACAATTTGTCGGAAATCGGAAAATTATTGCAATGGACTGCAGAATTTCTGTTCGACGAGAATTTGTGATTAACATTTTTGCATCGATGCTTGGCTAGTGGTTGTACCACAACCAATTTCGGTGGACACTAATTTGTGGCAAAACTAATGCTTATAGTGGACAAATCGATTTTAATGGCAGGTAGTAGTGATTTGTAAATTGGTGATCACCATTAGCGACAAATAATAATTTTGAATAAATGCGAGTTTGTATTGGTCCGGATGTGCTTAATATTTTATCGACAACCACTTTAGGTTAGGGTCTGTATTTTATAAATAGTTTTGATTTTGATTGTAAATTCCCTAGACATGTGCGGTAAAATAAATGTTCGCTGTCTGGCTGGTATTATGAGTAGTTTGTCATCCCGAGCAGTTTAAATTGGATATTTTTGGAAATATATTTGGAGTTGACTGAATTTTTTTTATTGCCGTTGCTAAAAATGAATGCAAAAAATATAAAATCTAATTATAAGCATGTGGGCGCAGTAGCGCAGTGGTTAGTGTGCTGGACTACTGTGCGAGGGATCCCAGGTCCGATCCCCGGAAAAACACAAATTACATCTTAAGTTTTATTCTACTGCGCCACCTCTCGCGAACGTCTGACAAACATCCGAGAGTATGACTGTCCTGAAAAAGCTTCTCAATTCAGCCGTTCGGACTCGGCATAAAATTGTATGTCCCTTCCATTCGTTCCAAAAATAGAAACTCACACAAAACGAATGGTTGCGAGAAGCTAGGCCTTGGGTGTCCACCGCCTGTCGCGCCGCCTATTTATTTTTTTTTAAGCATGTAACAATTTTGCCGTCTTTTAGATTGGACATTGCTAGCAGATATTGTAATTATTAAATGAAAATGAGAATTTACAAATGTTCAAATAATTAGGGTAGTTCCAGCCGAGTGCCCCTTAGAACATAAGGATGTAAAGTTTATTTAAAGTGCGAAATATTGCTAAATGGATAGAAAGAAATGAGGTTGTAACTATTTATTTCTCGTCCGTTTCTATTACAAAAGCTGTGTTACTTTGGTTCCTAAAATGGAACGTATCTTACCTATAAAAATGTTTTTTACAAAAGTAGCCGTGCAATCAGCTGCTTAGTGGTTTGGTTAGTATGCTGGACTACTAGGCGTTGGATCTCAGATTGGATTTCCGAAAAGACTCAATCTACATCTTAAGGTTTTTTCCACTGCGCCACCTCTTTCGTCTTTCGATTGTCCGACAAATATCTGAGAGTAGATTCAGCCGCTCGGTTTCAGTATTAAATGTTGTTATAGGAACTGTACTTATGATCCCATACGAATTTGACAGGAATGTCAATCAATTAGTTATGAATCATGATGAACTTAAAAAATGCGAATGCGGCCATATTCGAAAATATTTCGCTGTCATTTAGCTAAAGTTCTGATTCGTCATAGTCACCATGGAGCGCTTTTGATATCCATTGAAGATTAGAACGCTGATTCAGCTCTGAAGCAGTTGGACACCGATTCCAATTTCGGCCAAAAAATTATCATCAACGACTAGGCGCATTTTAAGCTAGCTACATACGCGTTTTCATACGAATTTGCCTCGTGCGAATACGTATGAGCACATGCCACACATCAAAGGAAACACTAAAAATAAATAAATAAATAGTTGGCCCAACAGGCGTGTAGACACCCAAGGCCTAGCTTCTCACAACCATTCGTTTGTGTGTGTTTACGGCTCACGAAGAACTGACACAAGATAATGCCATTGAAGGCACTTGGACTTTTTCTGGCCTATGACAATATACCAGCAGTAATTGCAGACCTTGAGGACAACGCTGTTTGCGAACCTATTTGATGAAATTGGGTTCCGATATGAGGTCACCATTTCAAAAATGGTGGATTTGTTATTGTTTTGAAAGAATGCTGGCCATTTAAATTTATTTGTTGAATATCCTTGTATCTTGTACTACCTATTAATAGTTTATTCAAGAGCAGCGTGGAGTTTCTGAAGCTTAACTGGCATTTCGCTCTGTCGGGTCTGAAGTTATAATATAGCACCAACATTTTGCTTTTTACGGTCTGAATTTTTACCAACACTTTGTTTTGTTTGTTTTAAAAGCACTTCCCTCTTAGCCAAAGGTTCTATATCCAAATAATGATAACCTGTTAGTCTTTATTTGAAACCATTTAAAGTATTTTTGACAGCATTAAGGGAGAGTATGCCTCGACGGTCTGACATGGACGCAGGAGAAAAATTCCTCTATATTGGCAGTTTAAAAGGCATTTACGATATTCAATTCGATCCACATAGGGCAGTATTTTGTCAATAATCGGACGTGGTCGGACAGCTCTGAATGCTGATTCAGGGCTGGGATACTTTAAGGTAAAAACTTTTATGCCCAGTTGCACAGTCAGAGTTTAAAGTGAAGTTTAACTAAACCTGACCGAAAGTTTAAACTTTTGGTTTAACTCGTTCAGTTTCACAGTTCAAAATAATCTGCCAGTTAGCTAAACGCAGTTGTGGAAGCGCAGATCAATTTCCCTTAAGGGGATATTTTTCTATCAGCGCACTTTTGATCAAATAAATGGTTATTGCTTTTCTCTACTTTATCTATTTTTCCATTTGTAAATAAAAGGAAATGTGTGCAATATTATTACATTACGTATTTTGGTATTAACGAAGTGAATTGCTTTTATTCACTCGAAGTTGACTCATTCAACTTTGGATATTCCGAAGTTGAGAAAACCAAGAATTGATTAACTTTGGATTCGCTCAACTCCCCGAAAAAGTAGAAGTTATGAAGCAAACTTGGGGTTTTATGTCAAACTTCCGATTTTTTTTTATTTTTTATTTCTATGTTTAGCAGTTCAGTTCTGAAAGTGACGAAAATAATTAATAATTCATTTTTAAAATTGAAATAATGTAGCGTGCAAACTATTTTTAGGAGAATTGGCCATCGTCTTCGAGCAGGGAAGATGATGAGGAGATAATTTGGTACGTGAGTGTGAGAGGCGGTAATACAAGATGCTACAACGTGTTGGACTGGAAAAATGGGATGACCGTGATTTCATCTATCGTTTTCGTCTCTCAAAGCGGACGACAATGTCGATATATGTAATTATTCATATTAAGTTCATATGTTTTCATCGACAAACGAAAACAATTTGCCCAGCTGATGTACTGTCTAATAACACACTAATAATAACTTATACATTTACAAAAGCACGAAAAATCTGAGATCTGAAATTCAAATCTGATCTGTCCAATGGAAAATAACGTTAAAACACAATTGAAATTACGCGCGAAATGCAAATCTAAGGTTGAACTGACATATTGTGTGTCATTTGTCACAAATATCCCAGGGATATTTTACAAACTGCAGGTAGGCCAACTTTAGGATTTCAACTTCGGAGTTGCAAATTAATGTAGTGAATAAAAGCAATTTTCAACTTGCCGTTCAACTCTCGATTTAAGATCAACTTCGAAGTTGGCTAACTTTGGAGTTTTCGGCAAGTTGATCAATAGTGAATAAAACGGCCCTTAGTATGCTGGACTACTAGGCGTTGGATCTCGGATTGGATTTCCGAAAAGACTCAATCTACATCTGAAGGTTTTTTCCACTGCGCTACCTCTTTCGTCTTTCGATTGTCCGACAAATATCTGAGAGTAGATTCAGCCGCTCGGTTTCAGTATTAAATGTTGTTATAGGAACTGTACTTATGATCCCATATGAATTTGACAGGAATGTCAATCAGTTAGTTATGAATCATGATGAACTTAAACAAGTAAAAGTGTTATCATCGGCCTGGCCGATGCTTTGATACCCTCCAATGCATAAAAGTCATGCAAAATGTTCGCCATGCCATATTGGTTTGGTATTGGAGGTACCAGAACTACTTGACCGACATAGCCCATTTTCAATACCAACCTAACGACGGTAAAAAGAAGTCCTCTAACAAAATTTCATTCGCCTAGGTCGGTTCGTTTGGACGCTATCGTGTTTTCAACAGACGGACAGACGGACAGACGGACATGGCTAAATCGATTCAGAATGTGATCCTGATTCAGAATATATACTTTATGGGGTCTCCGGTGACTCCTTCTTGGCGTTACAAATGTAATGGCAAAGTGAATATACCTTCCTGTGGAGGGTATAAAAATGCGAATGCGGCCATATTCGAAAATATTTCGCTGTCATTTAGCTAAAGTTCTGATTCGTCATAGTCACCATGGAGCGCTTTTGATATCCATTGAAGATCAGAACGCTGATTCAGCTCTGAAGCAGTTGGACACCGATTCCAATTTCTGCCAAAAAATTATCATCAACGACTGGGCGCATTTTAAGCTAGCCCCATACGCGTTTTCATACGAATTTGACTCGTGCAAATACGTATGAGCACATGCCACACATCAAAGGAAACACTAAAAATAAATAAATAAATAATTGGCGCAACAGGCGTGTAGACACCCTAGGCCTAGCTTCTCACAACTATTCGTTTGTGTGTGTTTACGGCTCACGAAGAACTGACACAAGATAATGCCATTGAAGGCACTTGGACTTTTTCTGGCCTATGACAATATACCAGCAGTAATTGCAGACCTTGAGGACAACGCTGTTTGCGAACCTATTTGATGAAATTGGGTTCCGATATGAGGTCACCATTTCAAAAATGGTGGATTTGATATTGTTTTGAAAGAATGCTGGCCATTTAAATTTATTTGTTGAATATCCTTCTTGTACTACCTATTAATAGTTTATCCAAGAGCAGCGTGGAGTTTCTGAAGCTTAACTGGCATTTCGCTCTGTCGGGTCTGAAGTTATACTATAGCACCAACATTTTGCTTTTTACGGTCTGAATTTTTACCAACACTTTGTTTTGTTTATTTTAAAAGCACTTCCTTCTTTAGGATCTGTCTGTCTGTCTTAGCCAAAGGTTCTATATCCAAATAATGATAACCTGTTAGTCTTTATTTGAAACCATTTAAAGTATTTTTGACAGCATTAAGGGAGAGTATGCCTCGACGGTCTGACATGGACGCAGGAGAAGAATTCCTCTATATTGGTAAGAGTAAGGTAAGGTAAAAGGCATTTACGATATTCAATTCGATCCACATAGGGCAGTATTTTGACAATAATCGGACGTGATCGGACAGCTCTGAATGCTGATTCAGGGTTAGGATACTTAAAGGTAAAAACTTTTAATCGTTTTCAAATAAATAAATAGGTGGCGCAACTGGCGGTAGACACCCTAGGCCTAGCTTCTCGCAACCATTCGTTTTGTGTGAGTTTCTATTTTTGAAACGAATGGAAGGGACCTACAATTTTATGCCGATTCCGAACGGCTGAATTGAGAAGCTTTTTCAGGACAGTTATACTCTCGGATGTTTGTCAGACGTTCGCGAGAGGTGGCGCAGTAGAAAAAACACTAAGATGTAATTTGTGTTTTTCCGGGGATCGAACCTGGGATCCCTCGCACAGCAGTCCAGCACACTAACCACTGCGCTACGCCCATTTTAATCGTTTTGCTTTCACAAAAATGTAGCTTCAAGTCACTTTGAAAATGAAAAGAATTTTCGTTTACGCAACAGAAAAAAAAACAAACGTTTTTATTTCATTGTTTCATGTAAGACATTTTTGTTTCGTACAAAAGGATTACTGTGTCTACGAGTTTTTGTTAATTTTATTCTCTCAAAAAATAATTCGTAGACTCAAATTCGACAAAATTTCCCAACAGAAATTCTCAGAGTCAAAACCAACTAGCGAGAATCGGCTCTGGGAAATAAGGCCCCAAAAATAAACTGAAATAAGACCCCAAAAAATTATACAGGAAACAACACAACGATTTTTAATAAAACTTGGGGTGTTATTTCCTTTTTTGGGGCCTTATTTCCTAATGAAAATTGGGGTCTTATTTCATCGCAGTGGGGCCTTATTTCATATTTGAAATTGGTCTATTATTTCATTATGAAATAACACCCCAAATTTGGAGCCTTAATTCATTATGGCTTTATTTCCTGCAGCCGCGAGAATCATTCTTACTCCTCGTTTATCCACTCCACTCCGTAAAACAAGGACAACTTTTCCACAGGCGCTTTTAGTTTTATCGATGTCGAAGACGGTATAAATATTACACCTACACCTAACTATAAAACTTAATAAATAAGCTGTCAAAAGAAAAACAATTTGGGTTTTGTTAAATACTTTTCTCGAGAAAGGAGAACCTATAACGCTTTAAATACTCAAGCCCTCAAGATGTTTGCAGAATAGTTTTCCAATTAAATTCCTGTACGCTACAGTAGATACTTAGCTGTATGTCTTCTATGTACTGATGCCAGAAAAACCAGGTGAATTTACCTACCTTAGTGCTAAATATTAAAAACCAAAATTCTTTGAATTCTAAAAATTACCCTAAAAGTATGTAACCTAAAATAAATAGCTATTTCTCGATTTTAGAATATTTTTTTCGTTAGTTTTATATGCGAAATTGGGTTTCGTTTCGTTTTTCACCGAATCCTACCCCAGAATATAAAAGCCTCTTTAACGTTCATTCGAGGCACACATTTTTAAATACTTACTGCTTATCTATTTAGACCAAACCAATCTCTCTTTGGGTCTAGAGTACTTTGTCGTTTATATCAAAACAGAATAAGTTTCTGCAGTACCTATTTGAGATTTTTACTAGCTCTCTCTTGCTACATTTCCATAAATATTCATCAAGTGCTATAGGTTGGCACATTTAGCCTAGGAAAATATACGAATAATAAGACCCTTCTGAATTGGCTATTTCAAGTATCTATACCATCAACCTATACGAATACCCTCTTAACTACAACTTTTCGATATCCTAGCAAATCCACACAAACTCCAAATAACCATTTAACCGAACAAATACCGTTAAGTGTATAATATACCACTATAAAGCATTCCAAGCACGTTGGCGCTTCAAATTTTCAATAGCCTTTACGATATTATGTAAATTACCATTTGCAGTTTGAAATAACTGCTTTAGCCCCTCCATTAAATACCAGCTACTGGCTTAGAGAAAAATAAATAAAATACAAAAATCATTAAGCGCCACAATTAAGCTGCAATAATTCCTATAAAGACAAACAATACATAGGTAGAACACTCCTACCTCAATAAAAAAAAAGTGCTCTCCTCCGCAGCTACTTTAAAAACCAAAATTATTCCAATCACGTCGAGTATATTTCATAAAATTCACATTATCACCACGAAAAAGAACCGTTGTTCTCGTCAGCCGCACTCATTCCTTTCATGTTCCTCTTCAGCACCTACGTGACTCGGATATAGACTTTCAAATTGCAATGCAAATGAAGACAGGGCACATAGCAATAGCATTGAAAGGACAACGCTTCCGGTGGGGTCGCGCCAAAGAGACTAGCAAACAGTTTCTCAATTTAAATGCACTTCTCCTTGTCGGTTGGTCGGTCGGTCGATCGTCATCGTGCGACATTCTATACTACTTAGAGGTACTTTTGGAACAAGACAAAAAAAAACAGAAACTCAGGATACACTCAGAGCAAGTTGTGCCGCCACTCCTTATTCTGCAAAAGAGATTGCAGCATCAGATATACCACCACCACTGATGGTATCTCGTCCATTGGCTATTTGTCTAAGAACAAAAGGACTGTGCCCATGGCATTCTGTTTGCCACCTCCCTTTACAAGGATATACGAATATATAATGCATTGCAATGCAATTGAGAAATAAGAAAAACATACCACCTCTATGTATGCATGAGACTGAAAGGACACTCTTCATGAAAGCAATTAACTCAAGGCTATTGTCGTTGCATAAATTATAATATTAATGAGGATGAACTGAAGTGAGGCATGCTGCTATATTGAAGGCCTTAGGAAATTTCTCTTAAACGGTGACTATCCTTAAAGCCATAAAGAAATCTTTATCGTTTTCTCCTCTGGCTTTGTGTCGAAAAGTGTAGATATAGCACCTTTCATTCGTAAACTATCAATTGGAATTAATATCCTGCTACTTCTACTTGAAGGATATTTATCAGCTCGAGATGATATTATGAAGATACAAATGGCGAAAACTTTATTTGGAAGCGACAAAGGTACGGCGATTGGAAATTATTTTCCTCTTTTTTTCGCTCTTCAACTTTTGGAAAGGAGAAACTTTTATGGAGGACACGCTGTCGTCGTCACTATCGCGGACGGCGCGCGGTAGATAGCGGAAGCAAGGTGGGTAATGAAATTGACTTCATTTCGGGGAGTTAATGACAATTTGCATGTTGCACAGATTTTTGTTCGTCCTGCACGGATGGTGAAAAGAATTTTCATTTTATGAGAAAGAAATTGAATTTACGTTTGCAGGACATCGTTATTACTTTTTAGTATTTTTGCTTCTACAAAGCGTCCCTTGTTGACGGGGGGCTTACTACTGATTGCACATATTCTTATTTTAGCTGAAGGTGGTAATAAAACGCGTTTAAAATAATTTATTGATGTAAAAGATATAAAAAAGTGATCTGGATTTAAGCAAATGGAATTCCAAAAAGATAAGGACACCAGTGAGCATATGTACAAACATCAATAAATACATAACTTCTCGCAATTACTGACCTGTTTATACCCGGTACCACACTGTGGTGAGGGTATATTCACTTTGTCATTCCATTTGTAACGCCCATAAGGAGGCGTTGTAGGTATGACAAACTATATATATTATTGATCAGCATCACTTTCTTAGTCGATCTAACGATGTCCGTCTGTCTGTCCGTCTGTCTGTCCGTCTGTCTGTCTGTCCGCACGATTACGGCCGTAATTTAAGAGCTATCGACTTGAAATTTGGTATGTAAGCTTTTATCCACCAAACTGAGGCTAAGTTCGAAGATGAGCAAGATCGGATGAAAACTACTACTACCTCCCATACAAAAATATCAGATTTATATAGCTTTTTATGTTAAAAATTAAATTTAAATAGCTGCAGTAAAGATAGCAAGTTTAAACTTTGCACATATTGTTTTAATAATATTTAAAAATTTTTTACAAAAAATGAGCTTGGTCGAATAAAAAGTACCCACACCTCCCATACAAATATATAATTTTTTAATACTAAAATATTTTTTTTATTTTACAATAATAAAGTACCGGGTATTTGAGCTTCGGCATAGTCGAAGATAATTGTCTTACTGGTTTTTATTTTACAATAATAAAGTACCGGGTATTTGAGCTTCGGCATAGTCGAAGATAATTGTCTTACTGGTTTTTTTTTTTTTTTTTTGATTAGGTTTATGTTAATTCGTCATTGAAATTGTGTCGTCAAAGTCATAAAGCTAGTATTTCAGATGTATCTAATCGATTCTAAAATGTATATTTTTAAAGCCATAAATTAGATTTTATCTCAAGGCTTTTGCTTACTATTAAAATCAAAATGAAGTGAAATGAAATCAAAGAGTTGAGAATGAATCTTTAACACCAGAGCAAAATAGCCTAGCTGTTTAGCCTGCAGCAGAGTTACCTAAGACAGCGCTATTAATTAAGGTTAATAGGGTAGGGATCTGTCAATGAGGATATTTTGTTATTGGCATCGGCTCTTTCGATGTTGATTTTCATAATCCTGTTGTTGTGTATTTGCGGACACATCCCACCCTTCTGCTAACATCAACGCACCCTAGAGAGAATTTAACTTCGCCGAATTGTACATATTAAGAATTTGGTTTAATAAATGAATTATTTTAAATAGGAAGGCTTCTTTCATTTTCTCTACGGACGAAACTTAACACCTGTTTTTAGTAATCATGTGAGAAGAGCCTTTTTGGAAAATGATACTACTTATTATGAACCGTCCGACTGATTGTGACGAATCCTGTATGGTGCCTAGTATTTTATGAAGATCCTTATATCTCACTTAGCCTATCTTATGATCCGTTTGTTGGTGTCTTCGATGTTTGCCTTACCTTATAGTAAAATTGCGGCGTTGCTGGCATATGTTTACTGACGATTTGTGGCAGAGACGTGTTTTCTCTTACCATTTAATATTAATATTTGATCAACCGCAATGATCAAAGGGCACGGTAGGGCCCAGCCAAGTTCTCTAGTAAAGGCACTTCCCCTATTTACAGGAACAAACTCAGGCTGTTTTCGACTCCCCTCTAACTTCGGAACCAGTTAAGCCAATAAATTTCATCTCCATAGCATTATTGGTTCTCAACATACAGGACTTCAAAAATCGCAAAAACCGTAACTGACTCACTCACTCACTTAGATGATGATCATCAAAATTATGAAGCACTTCCGGCCATCCTAGAATCGTGAAATTTGGCAGAATGCTAGATCCTGTGGTGCATACACTGGGAAAAGTCCAAAACTTGAGATTTTCCATTCAGGAGGCGTGGTATACGCCCACATTTAAAAATTGGTTATTATTTATTTGGGCCACTTACCAGTGACGTAGAACCACAGATAATAGAGTTACATAGATATCGCATCCAGTGCAAATAAAAATGATCACTTTTTTTCGTTCCCTATTTCAAGCGATTTGTTGAAGTCAAACCTTGCAACCAAATTCAACAGAACAAAATCAAACCTATAACACGATTTCCAAACAACAGACGTTGACCTGTGACCTGTGATCTGTGAGTTGCATTCGAAAGATAAATACATTTGCTTATTTGAATTCGTTTTCGTTTGCCAGTGCAACGCCAACGACTGACTGATGAGGACAAGGATGCGGATGGGTGGTCTAATGTGGTGTTGGCTTTGTTTGGTCGTGTGTAGGTATAGATGTCTATATTTTTTTCGGACGGCTGGTTTGCGCTGTGCGCGGCGGCTGTGGCTTCTTATTTTTATTTTCATTCGCTGTCGACTTTCGAACGATTTGGATGTTCATTTATATTGTTGAGAGAATTGAGATATTGTTTTCTTCGTAAATTTTATTGTCAGCGTTATTTTTATACCTTCCACCGGAAGGTATAAGTTAACACAAAGCGCAACAACACAACAAAAACATCTTGCTCCAGTAACCACTACCCAGCAAACGCACAAAAAATTGTTTTGCACATAAGCCTAGCGGTGTTCTTAAACTAAGAAATGCACATAAGCCTAGCGGTGTTCTTAAACCAAAAAAATTGCTTTGCACTGGCAGAAAGACTATGCGAAAAAAATTGTTTTCAACTTAGATCTTGCGGTGTGATGATATGAACAATTGTTTTCACCCGCAATGTACCTATGCAAAAAAAAATTGTTTTTCATGTTTGGGCAGCTACCTGCGGCTGCGTCTACGAGACCAATAGTTGATGAAGTGGAATGCATTGGAGTTAGTTGTAATAAATGGTCCAAACTATCAAGTTCTCGTAGAGAAAAGTCCGACGCGAAACCGTGGCGTTTATACAAGTTCTCATAGAGAACAGAAGCTGTAGATATAGACGATAAGAACAACTAAACTAAGAATAATCTTTGTGAAATAAAAACTTTTGTTGAATACCTAAATGAAGGCATTTTAATTGGCGCCCAACTTATTTACGGGACATCGCGAGTACTGGTTCCAAAAATTCCTGCAAAGGAAAAATAGAACCTTTTTATATCCCTCGTCCCCTTAACACCCGATAACCCACATTTTTTGGAATAACCCTGAGATGCAGCAAAATTAACTTTACGAGTACATATATATTTATGGAAACGAACTGACAATATTGGTGAAGAAAGGTGATTACATACACGTGTACATAGTTATAATTAAGAAATAAAAATCAAAGGATTACAAGTATGTAAGTGGAGTGTTTAAGATTTATTTATTATAGATTTATTTGATTATTATATTTGTCGTATTAATATAGTATTAGAAATCTGAATTTTTGTTTGTAGAAATACATATTTTTTCTTTTATTTAAAAAGCAATAGAGTGTTATTGAATTGATAGACATATTTCTTTTTCATATTTATTTATTTATTTTTTATTTTTTTTTTCTTCTCGAAATAAACTTAACTATTATATACATACTTTTATTAAGATCAGAGTAATTTTTGTAAGCAACTGAGTAGATACCTAGACTAGATATGGATGAAGCCCAATTTCGCGCAATAATTTCTGTTGCAGTCCAAACTGCTGTTGAACAAACAAAACAATCCTTTCAATCCAAAATATGTGAACTTACAGACAGACTTTCTAATTTAGAAACTCCGTCAAAAGTAGTAAAGTATGAAGCGGTAACAATAAACCCCAATAAGAACTGTGAAGAATCATTGGATCTAGTAAAATCTCTTCCAGAGTTTTACGGTGATCAAACAAACTATGTTTCTTGGCGTCAAGCCGTCTTCGCTGCTCATAAACTTTTTGAAGGTCACGAAGGAAGTTCGAAATATTATCAGGCTGTCGCCATCATACGCAATAAAATAATGGGCACTGCCGACTCAGTACTATCTTCCTTTAATACCGTGCTAAACTTCCAAGCAATAATTGCTAGATTAGATTTTACCTATGCTGACAAAACACCAGTGTACCTCATTGAGCAGGAAATGTCAACTCTTAAGCAGGGGAGGATGTCCATCGGTGAATTCTATGATGAAGTTGAACGAAAATTGGCATTGATTGTTAACAAAACTATTATGACACATGAGGGTAACAGTGAACTAATTGCTTCACTGAATCAGAAGTATAGACAGGACGCACTTAGGACATTTATTTCAGGTCTAAGGAGGCCAATGAGTGACGTATTATTTTCTTCGCGACCTGTAGATATGCCCAGTGCACTAGCACTCGCTCAGGAGTTAGAGGCAAACCAAATGCGCTATATGTTTGCAAATTCATTTTCCAATCACAATGAGAGGTATAACTATCCAATGTACCAACCGAACTACGACCCATACAATTCTCCTCACTACAAGCGCGCTCCTCAAAATCCTTTACCAAGACCAACACCAATGGAATTAGATCCTTCAACATCCCGTTATAGGCCTCATAAGCAAAATCCAGTAATGTATCCTAATAATTCCTGTGAACGACAGAATAATAACTTCGATGGCAATAGCCGTCAAAATAATATTCCACACATGGCCATGGCCATGCCCGCGAACCGACCACGTCCAGGACCTAATGATATATATTTCCAAAACAGAGCAGCAAAGAGACAATACGAACCTATCAGCCAACCCCAACCAAAGGTGCAGCGTATAAATAACTTGGTTCAACGGCAACCATTAGAACAAAACGTGTATGAGGAGCCGTACGACCCCGAAAGATACGTCTACGATGATTACTGCGAATATTATGATGAGAACCCAGAAGTACACGACGAGATTAATTTTTTAGGGGCAGGTCCCTCCTCCCATATGTCAGCAGGACATTAGCGGGGAAGGAAATAAAATTATTAGTAGATACCGGAGCTGCTAAAAATTATATAAAAAATCTCAGCAACCTCAAAGCCATTTCACCAGTAAAAACTCCATTTATAGTAAAATCCATTCATGGAACGAACCAAGTTGAGTCCAAATGTGTGATCAACATTTTTAATAAAAATGCACCCTTTTTCGTTCTTCCCCACCTCGATACCTTCGACGGTATTATTGGATGTGACTTTCTCCAGGACATAAGAGCCCAACTCGATCTTAGAAGAGGAATCCTGAAGTACGATGGTGGAGAGGAAATGTTGTTTTATTTTTTTTGCAAAGATGTTAATCACATAGCTATTGATAATGTAATGGTTCCGTTAGAGCTACGTGACCAATTTTCATATATTATAAACAAACAGTTTAAGGTGTTTGCTGATCCTAACGAATCCTTGCCATTCAATACCAATATAGTCGCAACTATCAGGACAACTGACAATGAGCCAGTGTATTCGAAAGCATACACATATCCAATGGCGGCTACAGAATTTGTTAATAGAGAAATCTCCGATCTCCTCAACGACGGAATCATAAGACCTTCTCGGTCGCCCTACAATAATCCAATTTGGGTTGTTGATAAGAAGGGGGTTGATGAAGATGGAAAGCGTAAGATGCGTCTGGTAATCGACTTCCGAAAATTAAATGAGAAAACAGTTAACGATAAATATCCCATTCCAGACACATCCGTTATTCTCGCTAATCTAGGAAAATCGTGTTTTTTTTCTACCCTAGATCTAAAATCTGGATTTCATCAGATTAATCTGGCTGAGTGTGATCGGGAAAAAACAGCTTTCTCCGTCAACAACGGAAAATATGAATTCTGTAGGCTTCCTTTTGGGCTGAAAAATGCCCCCAGTATTTTTCAAAGGGCCATTGATGATATCCTCAGAGAGGAAATCGGCAAGCGTTGTCACGTCTATATTGATGACGTGATTGTTTTTTCAAAAACAAAGGAGCAGCACATCAAGGACATAAGTACGATTTTAATGAAGCTTTACGAGGCTAATATGCGTGTTTCGGCAGAAAAGTCAAAATTTTTCAGAAAAGAGGTTGAGTTTTTGGGTTTTATAGTATCTGCCAAGGGAATTAAAACTTGTCCAAATAAAGTGAAGGATATCGTGGAATACGAAACTCCAAAGACACTTCGGGGTTTAAGATCATTTCTTGGACTCTCCGGATATTATAGGCGATTTATCAAAGACTACGCCCAAATTGCCAAGCCTCTTACAAAATACTTACGCGGTGACAATGGTAACGCAAGTGCAAGGCAATCAAAAAACATTTCTGTAGAATTAGATGACGAGGCCTTACATGCTTTTAGCCAAATAAAAAATATTTTAGCTTCAGAAGATGTTCTTCTTCTCTATCCCGATTACGGAAAACCATTTGACTTGACGACTGATGCATCCTCCCATGCATTGGGCGCTGTCTTGTCACAGGATGGTAGGCCTATTACAATGATTTCGAGGACTCTATCATCAGCCGAAGAGAGCTACGCAACCAACGAACGTGAACTTTTAGCAATAGTTTGGTCACTACAAAATCTTCGAAATTATTTATATGGTGTTAAGCAGCTAAATATTTACACGGACCACCAACCCTTAACATTCGCAATTTCAGATAAAAATCCCAATGCGAAAATAAAAAGGTGGAAAGCTTTTGTGGAAGAATTTTCCCCGAAATTTTTCTACAAGCCTGGAAAAGAGAATTTTGTTGCTGATGCCTTATCTAGGCAACACATAAATGCTTTACAACAGTTAAATGAATTTGAATCTGAAACAGCACATAGTGAAGAATCATTAACAAAAACTATTCGCACAGTGGAAAACCCTATTAATTGTTTTAGAAATCAAATCATACTAAATATGGGCTCAGAGTTAAGGTATACAAAAAAAATAATATTTAAAACAAAATTAAGACACACAATAACTTTTAGAAATTTATGTGAGCTTCTAAAAATGTTTAAAGAAGTTATTAACCCTAATGTGGTTAATGGTATTTGTTGTGACTTACATACTTTGGCCCACATTCAAAACGAATTACTGAAATCCTTCCCATCTGCCAAATTTCTCCACTCAGAGAAATTTGTAATAGATGTTTTTAACAAAAATGACCAGGACGAAATTCTCGCAGTAGAACACAATCGAGCACATCGATCCCTACGCGAGAACATGCAACAGGTCCTGCGTGACTATTTCTTCCCTGACATTCGAAAGAATTTGAAGGCAATTATATCCAGTTGCAAGGTTTGCTATGAAGCAAAATACGAGAGACATCCTCCTAGAGCCGAAATAGGCAGCACTCCGTTACCTTCTTATTCGGGTGAGATTTTGCATGTTGATATTTACTCGACCGATAAATTGCACTTTCTCACATGCATCGATAAATTTTCGAAATTCGCCGCGGTGTTTCCAATAAAATCACGTGCAATAGTTGACATCAAAGAACCCTTGATCGAGATCTTAAACTTTTTCAGAAACACAAAGACATTGGTGTGCGACAACGAAAAGTCACTTAACTCGCAAACCATAAAATCCTTGTTAAGAGACCATTTTGCTATAAATATTTTCACTGTGCCTGCCTTTCATAGTACCACGAATGGACAAGTGGAAAGATTTCATAGCACTTTAACGGAAATAGCTAGGTGTATTAAACTCGATCAAGGCATCGCTGATACATCTGAACTCATTTTACTTGCAACATCTAAATACAATCGGACTATTCATTCAATCACAAATCAAAGGCCAATAGATATCATCCATTCAATACCATCCCTATTACAGGACGAAATTAGAGATAGACTCATGCAGACACAGCGTACCAACTTAGTGTACCATAATAGAAATAGAAAAACACGGACATATAAACCTGGTGACAAAGTGTTCGTAAGAACCAATAAGAGAATAGGCAATAAATTTTCTAAGGTTTTTATTGAGAAAGTTATACAACAAGACAGGGGAACAACAGTCCTAATCGACAATAAACAAATACATAAAAACAACCTTAGGTAGTTATCCTATACAGATTTAGATTGCCAGGAAAAATTACATCTATTTCCACATTAAGTTTTCACCGATGGAATGATACCTATCTGCTTACTTACTTGACTTTTCATTGTATTTTGTTTTGCCTATAAATATCAATAATTAAATACCCGATGGCATTGTGTCCGCTTACATACTTGACTTTTAATTATGGTTTTTTTTTGTCTATGAATATCAATGATTAATATAAATGTAGCTTAGACTGCTCGGTTGCATAAGGAGGCAATTAGTTTTCGTTTTACTCCAAATTTCTAATATCGAAATCCTTGAAAAGGAGTCAAAAAATGTAAACAAAGTTATTGGAATTTGTTCTGTTAATTAATTAATTATAAGTAAATTAAAATATTTGTAAATTAAAATAGTTATCATAAGTTAGTTTTGTAATCTAAATTTTTGTAAATTTGAACAACACTTACTTACTTTATTGAAACATACACTCCACAGGTATAGTAACAAATGATTTAAATATATTAAATGCATAAAATGTACGTTATTTGAAACATAAAACATAAACATATATGTAAATAAAAATGTCATCTATGTACGTATGTATAGTAGTTATAAATAGATAGGTACTTTCGAAAAATATCTACGTGATAAGATTACATAAAGTATCATAAAATATAAGAATCTACCATTTGCCAATATTGTGAAAACAGCCGAGGACGACTTAAATTAAAGGGGGAGCAGTTAACACAAAGCGCAACAACACAACAAAAACATCTTGCTCCAGTAACCACTACCCAGCAAACGCACAAAAAATTGTTTTGCACATAAGCCTAGCGGTGTTCTTAAACTAAGAAATGCACATAAGCCTAGCGGTGTTCTTAAACCAAAAAAATTGCTTTGCACTGGCAGAAAGACTATGCGAAAAAAATTGTTTTCAACTTAGATCTTGCGGTGTGATGATATGAACAATTGTTTTCACCCGCAATGTACCTATGCAAAAAAAAATTGTTTTTCATGTTTGGGCAGCTACCTGCGGCTGCGTCTACGAGACCAATAGTTGATGAAGTGGAATGCATTGGAGTTAGTTGTAATAAATGGTCCAAACTATCAAGTTCTCGTAGAGAAAAGTCCGACGCGAAACCGTGGCGTTTATACAAGTTCTCATAGAGAACAGAAGCTGTAGATATAGACGATAAGAACAACTAAACTAAGAATAATCTTTGTGAAATAAAAACTTTTGTTGAATACCTAAATGAAGGCATTTTAATTTATATTCACTTTGCCATTATATTTCTAACGCCAAGAAGGAATCACCGGAGACCCCATAAAGTGTATATATTCTGAATCAGGATCACATTCTGAATCAATTTAGCCATATGTCCGTCTGTTGAAAGCACGATAGCGTCCAAACGAATCGACTTAGGTGAATGAAATTTTAAGAGAGGACTTCTTTTTATGATTGCCAGGTTGGTATTGAAAATGGGCTATATCGCTCAAGTTGTTCTGGTACCTCCCATACAAAACTACTATTAGACCCGTGTGTCTCTCTGTCTGTTGTAATCACGATACCGTCTAAACGAATCGACTTAGGCGAATGCAATTTTGTGAGAGATATTCTTTTAATGATTGTCAGGTTGGTATTGAAAATGGGCTATATCGGTCAAGTAGTTCTGGTACCTCCTATACAAAACCAATATTAGACACATGCGTGTACCTGTACAGTACATACTAACTCGCATGGCAAACATTTTGCATGATGGGTTTGATTTTGTTCTGTTGAATTTGGTTGCAAGGTTTGACTTCAACAAATCGCTTGAAATAGGGAACGAAAAATAGTGATCATTTTTGTTTGCACTGTGATGGAACTCTATTATCTGTGGTAACATCATGTCTGAGTATTATTGACGCTAGTTTGATCAAACTGGGACGTAGCGGTACGTCCCATTGAGTTGAAAAATGGTCATTTTTTTTACTCTGGGTGCGATATCTATGGAACTATAGTATCTGTGGTAGAACGTTTAAATTTGGCAGAGCGGCAGGACTACGAAGGGAGAAATATCTAAAATTAAAAATTTTCCATTTAAGGGGCGTGGAATCTGGCCATATGAATAGATATTAATCTACCTGCTGATTGAAATTTTAATGAATAGTTTATTAGAAAGAAAACCAAAGTGACGGTACTGGTAGCCAGTGTCTGTTGGCATATTAAAAAATAAAGACGTTCAACGTTGTTTGTGAAATCAAATAGAGAAAAACTTCGCAAAAAGTAGTGAAATCACACCAAAAATATAAATGTAAAAGAAGAGCCAAGTTCTGTTATAGATGTAGAACAAAAAGTGTGTAATTCGGCAGCCACGAAAAGTAATGAGATCTAAATGTACGCCAAGTTCTTAGTTTAAGAAGGTTAAATGTTGAACAATTGGAGGTGCCACGCCCCTTTGTATAATTTTGACCTAACTTAACATAAATACTAGGCTCAGTATTTAAATCATCTTATATGATTTTAACTTAATATTAATAAGACATTGCTCGAATGTCTACTAGAATATAGCTCTTATCTTAGGTACTTTCTTTGGAAAAGTCGTACTTTTTACTATCAGCTAGGTTCCAGAAATCGAGTGAAATTAAATCGAAATCGAAATTGCAAATCGAGTGAATTCGTTTTCAGTGTTCTGCATTCCGACCGATTCGGTAACTCCGAAATTTTTTCGAAATCACTTTTCGTGAAATTGCAAACAGCTAACATCTGTCATTTTGGACATCGTAAAAGTGTTTTTATTTTGAATTTTAATTGTGTTGTTCGTGTGGCTTAAAAGATTATTTTTATTATAATTTTATTATAAACGGATCTTATAATGAGTGCTGTGCTAGTTGCTGCTCAGGAGAAATAAAAAAATAAAAAGTCGAAGGCTGAGAGATATATCAATCCCTTGGAAATTGCAGATGCTGCGCAAGTTATAAAAGCTAAAAACGAAAGTTGAATTTTGTGAATTATTAGTCGTTTAATAGAGGTTCATTTCATACTACCGTCTAAATGTGTATTTCTAATGTTGTTGCAAATTGTTGAACAACACCTTCAACAATATTCAATTCCTGCCACTTTGCAGCTAGCCGCAGTTTTGCCGCAGTTTAGCTCCATGAAATGAATAAATATTCCCTCCTGCGCAGTATTTTTATGTTTACCCCTGTTTTAAATATATTTTTTGTGAAATAAGCCTATCAAGTTTGTTTTAAATTGCATTTTTTTCTTACATTTTTGATCGCGTCTTTTCGTTTCCACTATTTCACATCGAATGACCAAGATCGATTTGAAATCACTTGGAAATCGTCAAAATCGATTTGTGGAACACAACAATTTCACTTTTTCTCAATTCCGAATATTTCTAAACCGAAATCGAATACAGTGAACTGTAGAACACAAAAATTAATTTCCGATCGATTTCGATTTCATTTCGAGTGGAAGTGAAACGTGGAACCTAGCTGCATATAAACATAAGACATTCACTAAAGTGCCAAATAAGCGCTGCCCCTTAGAGCAATCACCGTATGTCACAGATTGTCTTGTTTTTTTTTTTACCGGTAAATCCAATCGAACGCTTTAATAGAAGTCTAGGATTTCTGTCTACCTTTCGTCTACATGCAGCAGGTTTATTATGAAAAAATTGCAAGTGTACGTCGTTGTCCTTTTCCCCAAATATTGGGACTGGCTAAAGAGGAAAAGAGTACGCTTTAAGCGGTTCTATAAGGATTTTATCTTTCGCACCAAACTCGGAGTCATGTTGTTGCAATTAAATTTATCAAAGCTATGACGTTGGAAGCAAATTTAAGTACTTTTCTTAATTTCTGAGGACGACAAATAAATTGTATACGTCCTAAATTCATTCAACTTGTTCCACAAAAACCTTCCCTTAGCTTAGTATCGCCGTCAAGTTATAACTATCAAAGTCCATAATAACTTTTCGAAACACATTTACAAATTTATACGGGAAACTAATCCAAAAGACTATATATCTATCCATGAGCCACTGCCATTAAGGACATGCTGCCTAAGCCCGCCCAAATTGACCAAAACCACTCTCAACAATGCCAACTAATTAGCTTATTAAAATCAACCGTTTATATACCCATTATGCGGCCTCACAAAAGCACAATCCCTCTCGATTGGGTTATAATTCAATAATCGAGTGCAATTTGTGGATTTGAACAACATCACGTTGCTCATTTTAATTCATCCGCTTGACAGATCGACCATACCAGATTCGATTTGTATACGAAGCTGATTTTATTTGATGAGTGAATAGAGTGAATTTTAGATTTTTTTTTTTCATCCTCCCACCGAAATATACACAAATATGCATTGGATATTAGATATTTCTGTCACATCACAGTCATATGGATACAAACACAGAATTCATATGACACGATACAAGATACATTTTTATTCATTCATTTCGGCACACTATACTGTCTGGTTTGGCAAAGCGATAAGAGCTTAAAGTGTATTTCGCACGTCAGAAGATATCAAACCGAACAAGCAAACAGAAACAGGATCCTGTGACTGTCTGAGGGGCGGAAATACGAAAGAAACTGCTGCAATGGAAAATATGAGAAATTGCATCGATTATTCAAATTTCTTTGTAGATACAAATACAACCCCATCTACACGGTCTCCCACTTCAGAAATTATTCTTTTTCTGTTTTTGTTGACGTTTGAGTTCATTCATCATAATTTAGACAGCATCATCATCTATCTATCTACGTTGGCTCGGTGGTCGACAGCACTTTTCCATTTCGTATTCAGTATGAAGTTCTGTTTCTATTTTTTTTTTTTTATTTAAATTTTAGTTTTTGTTTCAATATGGCTGTATAAATAAGAGAAATAAATTGTGATGGTCAGCCATTCGGAAAATTGTCTGAAATAGGAAGGAATATAAAGTGAGATGCATTTTCATGGCACAATGATGGAGAGTAAAAAGTTACAAGAAATGAAGGTAGGTATTTGTGAAAGTTTCAAATTTCCCAAGGAGGGTTTGGAAATAATGATGGAATTAGGTGGGTAAACATTAAAACGTTTCGCGAAAGTGAGGCAAAGGTCAGAAACAGATGTATTATCACAGCTTTGTTGGATTATGTAGATTTAGTTAGCCTCAAGTCTTATTAAAGTCTTATTATACACAGCCTGTGGAGTTGAGGAAACTTCAGAGAGACCATCAAAGTACGGCGGTGTCTAGTTTTGGCTAGGGCCAAGAAAGTGAAACAGCATTTAGACCTGCAAATGCCAATGACAAATCGAAATCATTGACGACCTCTTATTATGTCCTGGAAGCTTTGGCCAGAGTATAACAAGGGCCAGCACGCAATCGTTGCATTATGTCAAAGCATCGTTGTCCAAGTTGGTTAAAATTCTTATTAGTCATAACTTCCTAGGGAAACACAAAATAAATTTGATTCTTAAAGATTAAAAGATTTGTAGATGAATGTGAGGCTTATAAAGGTTCACCATAAGGAACAGGGATAGGACTCTTGCAATATGGGGTTATCACAATGGTTCGACAAGTGCCTAGGCGCGGAGAAAATGAGACTTTCCTGCTTCATCGACACGGAAACTTAATTCAAATGTAGGCTTATGTGCTTAACCTATTTAAACAAAGAGCTAAACCATTATTGGTGAATCTAGCCAAACCACCTACAAGCTAAATCAATTTCCGTCAATGAAGAATTTTATAAGATTATTATAACCGCTTTCGAGAGAATAATGACAAAAGTCTTCTCGAAAACTTCGGCAAAAATACCACTTTGGGTGCACTGAACCAAATTTGGTAGTGATTTTGACAAAAAAGCAGGTAGATTTGATGAAATGGCGATCAATATAAGGTCAACACCTCCTGACCGTTGTTTTGACAAATATTTTGTTATATTTAATAAATATTGTCATTTTTAAAAAATTCATAAAATTTTTCGTTGTGGTGTTAAATCCACAAAAATTTGTTATAGTGATAAAATTTCATCATTCTATCATGTTCTTCATTTTAAAAAAATATTCTTCAAATTGAAAATACATTCTTCAATTCGACGCATCGTACTCTTTAAATTGAAGAAATTTTCTTCATTTTTACGTACTTTCCTTTAAATTGAAATTCAATTCTTCATTTCAACACTTCACTTTAATGATATTGAATAAATATTCTTAAATTCTACGTATCGTTTTTCTTCAAATTAACTTACTTATTTATTCAAATTAATGCATTTTTTCGTCAGTTATCGCTTATTTTTTCCAAACTAACAATTAAAACAAAAAAGAAACACTTTTTAAAGTCAAAAACAATTTATTTTATTTTCTTAGCATTATGTAAATTATAAAGTTGACATTTTTTTTTTGTAACTTACATATACATATTTATAAGTGAATACACTTGAAGATGGTTCTTGTCATATTTGGAATTGATGAAAGCAGGTTTGGATAAAGGTTCTACAAGGTCCTAGCTATATTTGGAAAAATTAAACAAATTGAAAATATTAAAGGTCATTGGAAAATACTTACGGTTCATTTATGGTGATCATTGGCTGAATGTTCTTTTTCTTGTTGCATCTCCTCCGCACAAACCCCACGGTTGACCACAGTTGCTTTTTGGGAAACATAATATAATTAAAAGTAATTTTTTTAAACTCATTTAACTACAATTAGGTATAGGTAAAAGGATCATAGACGAAATTTTGAAAAATATTTCTATAATAGCTACTTACGTTTTCCTTATACAAGTGTGTTTGAGAAACACCTCCAAGCGTTTGCACTTATTTAATTGCTTTACTTTAATTTATAAATTCCTTTTCCCGACTTAACTTTGGCAATTCACTTTCTAGAATAAAACTTATCACTTCGAGCGCAACAGCTCGAACATTTTAAAGAAATTTCTTCAAATTGATGAAAAACCCATAAGATTCTAAAAATATGTTATGAAAAATTGTTGATTTGAATAACTGATTCTTCTAAAAATGAATAAAATATTTTCTTCAATATCACCTACGGGAATTAGTTCAGTCAACGATTTCAGTTTGTCAATATGACGAAATTTCATTCGTTTGAATAAATAACTAAATCGGACAGGAGTTGAAGAAATTTATTGATTTTGAATATTAAATTTTCAATAAAACGAAAAGTTTTATGAAAAATTGTCGATTCGAATAATAAATTCTTCAAAGATTGGCAAAATATTTTCGTCAATATCACCTACGCGATTTGGTTCAGTGTGGGTTTGGCTGGCAGTAAGGACATTCCAAACGAATTGACAAGCAACATTAAATCAATTGTTACCAAGATCATCGAGCCAATATGAAATTCAAGAGCTTAAGAGGGACTTCCCCTTCTCCTCAGCGGAAGGTGTGAAAATTCATGATATTTTAAGAAAATATTGGAAAAACTATTCCCACTCAAGTGTGAATTTTAAAAGCCTGAAATCATTTTGAATGAGGGGGTATCTCCGGAAATACTCGTCTGATTTTAGAAATTCTTTCACCGTTGTCATGGTGACACCCTCCGGATCAGTAGATACAGGTTATGTACAGAGGGGGGAGTGGGTGGTAAATGGGTGATAGGGACAGAACAGAAGAAGGAAAGAGACTGCGGAAATTCCCCTTTGCCCCTTTTCCCACTACCAAAGAGAAGCAATATGTGAGTAAGACAAATACTACTTCAATACATAGTCTGCTGAACAACTGAGTTGTGTTTCTCAGGTCCTGTTTTGTATATGAAATGTGTGAAATGTTGTTCTTCAACTCACTAAATTCTGTTTGGAAAATTTGCAATTTTCACCCAGAAGCTATTGAGGCACATTGAGATAAACCTTTCATAGCACTCGGACTTGGTTTCTATCAAAAGACGTTAGGATCTTTGACATTTTGGTATCAATTGCAGGCCACAAGCTGCGAGTTATGGAAGTAGTTTTTCATCGTTCGTTAGCCAAGTTGACATTGTCAATGACGCTCTTATAGCTGCGTTGAAAGCTGGTAGTACTTGTTTGTCAGCTAATAGCCAAACTGGCTCTGCAGCCTCTTTCCTTTCTACAACCACATGTCCAGGAAGCAGGAACCCAGCAAAGCATCAGTATGTACTGTGTGATGGTTTATTGCGTATGAGTATGAGTCTGCCCTGATCAAAGGTGTGATGGATTCGGACTTCCAAATTTTGTTCTCTCTAGGTCTCTGAGAGCACCTTCGGTTGTCACGTTCTTTGTGTATAGTTCGGTGGGTTGTAGGTTCAGCAACGTTTTGCGTCCTAATTGTGGTATAGATTCTTTTTACCGTGTTCACATTTTCGAGGTAGGATTTAGTGTTAACAGCCTCCCACCAATCAAACGAGCATATAGGTCAGAATTGGTCATACAATCGCGGTGTACATCCAGTGCACTATATGCTCAGTTGTAAGTCTCACTTCGTTCCGAAAGCCTTTGTGCAGACCTAATAATTTAGTCCGTTCTTCATTCTATCCTCCATATTCCGAACACGATACCCGCAGGTATTTAGCGAATGCCTCTCAATTTTCTTAGTTCCCATTTTGGTACAATATAATCTTCTGATAAACAAGGTGAGTTCGGTTTTTTTGGAGTTTGCCGATAGACCGTTGTTCTCGGTTTAATTTTTGATAGCTCTGATAAATATGCAGATTCCATAACTGAGCTAATGGTTTGAAGATATTTTCCTGAAACCAGCACTTGATATCCTTGTCGATAAGTGATTTAAGGAGTGCGTTTGTTGAGAAATTCCATGAGAGAGGAGATAACTTATTTGTTTAAAGTCAACACTTTAACACAATTCCCCATTGTGCGCTTCTCCTCCAAAACTCCTTTGATACAAATTGGACCGAAATTCACACGGATACTTTTTTGCTCGTAACAATTGAGCGCGTTTTGATCCACCTCTCCATCAGCCTATATACAGTTAAGTATATCTCTATACGAATATATAGGTTAGGTACTTCTAGGTTGTGTGATACAATGTGCCTTTTGCCAGTTACAATTTCATTGTGAAAGTGCATTCTCATTCCTGAAGCATCCTCCATACAGGTAAATACGGAAAATCATCCTTGTCAGCATGTATCTCATATACTTGTCTAATTTTGCTCACACCTCTTGCATAACAGAAATATGATGCAGCAGTTATACTTTGTGTATGTCAAATTTCTACAAGATATTATTACAGTTGTTAAAACTGAGGTAATGATGATTGTCTGGTAAGATATCCTGTCAACAGAGGATCCTTTTGAGCACGTCTGGGAATAAACATTTCTTAAGAGAGTCTATTAAAATCTTCACGCAAAAACAGAGGAATATGTTGCTGGAAAGCGATCCTCTAGAAGTCCTTAATGTGTGTCATTTACATTTATCTGGCCATGCTAAATGCGTGAGAGGCAAATTAGGATAGCAACCACCGCGAAAAGTAGTTTAGGTTTTTTCTGCCTTATATTTCATCCATTTTAGCGTAAAATGACTAATTACAAATATTATATGCAGAGAATACATCTACAAGCAGAAAGTTGCATTCAACTTTCTAACATCTCCATCAGTGAGAACTGAAAAACAATAGTTGTTGAAGTTTGCCAATATTTCAGTGGAACAGAAGTCAACTTTGTTGCATTCACAACTACATTGCCAACCGGTTATATTACTGTATATTCTTATCCCTGTAGAAAGGAAAATTGCACGCTCCATTTGGCAAGCAATTAATTAGATAAATTCGACATTCCTTTTTGTTGCTTCGCTCTGCATCCTCAATCTTCAGTTGGAATAAAGTTCAGGGCTGCCAGCTCACAACAAAGAACTGAAGTGTTATTTTCTTCTGCTTCTCCGTTTTATTGTTATGTTCAAAAGAAAGTTAAGCATGTCCGAAGCAAATGTTGTATTTTCCACTTCTTGGAAAAATATGTTTTTTTTTTTTTGTCTTTGACACCAACCGGAGAGCGACTAAAGGAACACGCTTATGAAAAAGTGAAAGAAAAACCATCTTCAAAGGAAAAGGAGGGAAATTATTAAGAAAGGATATAGTGCAGGGTGGCAAAGGATTTCGGTTTTTTTCATGCTTCTGTAATCCTTTGAACTATGAAAAAAAAAGGTTTTCCTGATCCAACAAAGTTGACAACTTGTAGGAAACGCATTTGCATTAATTTGCCCTCTCTGGTTGAATTTCACCCTGTTCTGACCAACCACGTCATTAATGAACCTCGACATTAGCAACGATTAATTCCTAAGTGAGAGATCCGAATTTCGGACTCCGAAAGTAAAAATATTCAAATGGTTCAATCTCATGATAATGTTCCTATGATGGAATGAAAGCTGTTATACTAGCATTATCGTATGGGAAATTAATTATCCCATGAGGGTTCATGTCTCAGAATAGGAAGGTTCATGCCACAGCTAGCAAAATCTACCATTATCTCTGACGGGAATTTGTTCTGCTTTTGGAGCTTAATGGTCAAATAGGTATTGTAGTAATTCTTATGAGGAGAGCGAGGTGGTTATGGTTATGGCATGAGGAGAGGTAAAGTAAATACGAGAGTGATAATAATAAAACTACCACCAGCTATAGGTATACTGGTCGGTACCCCTACGTTTTCGTTTAAAGGCATACAATGCGACTTGGTCGTCTGTATGGGGATTTTTTTTTGTGCTGGCAGCTGGATTCATATCTTGCAGTATGCGGTACTTATGTTTTTTTTATGACTGGTTTTCTCGGCATAACGATGTGGCGTGATGGCTATGTATTAAGCCAGTACTTTTCCATAGTCAGAAGCAGTTGCAATTGGTGAGAAAAAAATTGAATACGGCGTCGGCGATTGTGCGAACAAAGCCGTGTAGCTTGATTGAAGAGTCAGTCGATGGTTAAGCGAGATCAAGTGCAGACGTGTGGTCTGGTGCGTGCGCGGATTCGTTATTGGAAACGTTTGGTAAAAGTACAGTCGAGAACAATCGTACGCGGAAAAGGTTAATCGCCGTACCGACAATTTTAATTCCGTTACTACCTATCGTGTCCAGTTCGTTCATCATATGGAGAATATCAGTGTTCAGTGCCTCAGCAGTGCCAAAACGCAACTTTTGTTTGACCTGTGACACCCAAAAAGAAAAAAAAACTGCCTTTCCGCCACCTCTGTGTTCCTAAATCACCGCGACAAACTCCACAACCACGCCAGCGTTTTCATCGTCCGATAAATTAGCCTGTCGGCAAATTGCGCTGTCCAACGTTACTGCGTCACCACCGCCATACGATATCACGTGGCCTGACGTCCTCTAAGCCACCAGACGCTATCACGTGGCCTGTCGTCCACAAAGCCACCAGACGCTATCACGTGGCCTGTCGTCAACAAAGCCACCACCACCATCATCTCGATTTGCCAAGCCTGCCGTCACACTGGGCAAACCAAGTGCTCGCTACTCGACATTGTGAGACCAGTAGTCGTCTGTGGACGGGTTGCTCTAAAATTGCCCCGAAAATTCCCAAAACCACGACGTGACGTCCAAAAAGGGATTGCCATCTCAGCGCTTGAGACAATCAACGTCATCCTGTCGTCGATCCCGGGCTTGCCAACTTCACCCCCCGCATCAGTACCTCTGCAGCAGCCTCATCTCATCGAAGCAGCCAGAATTCCGAAAGAACCAGTGCAGCACAGCAGCAAGACACTTCGCTACATGCGCCATCAACTCCCGCGGAACCAAGCGGTCATTTTTTCCGAATATTTACCTTCCCCCCTCCTATCCTTTTTATTGGGCCAATTACAAATAATATAAAATTTTAAATCGAGATATATTATCAATCTTAACGTAAAAATAAAAATAAGAAAAATAGAATTAAAAGAAAAGAAATGTTTTTATGTGAGAAGTGAGAAAGTCCCTTTTCGTTCAATTAAATTGAATTGCTAATTATTCTTTTCGCGAAACTAGCTAGCGCCTACCATTGATCATCTAGCGACCAGAAGGACGATGATGTGCACACCATCCACCCCTGCTGAAGAAAATCCGCGTAGTTTTACTGGTAAATTGGGGTAAGTCAAACCACTTTGAATTGATTTAACTGAACGAAATTTAATTAGAGTAAACGAATATATCTATATACAATTCTTTTTTTTTGTAAGAAAACAACATAATTACGTTGCATAATTATCTCACAAATAATAGTACAATAATATATGGTCCCAGATTGTCCCTTCATAATTAAATATCATTTATTTATCTTTGTAAATTAATATTTTAAATATTCCCTGAAATTGAATTACTAGATTTTAAGATTATTTTTGTTTGATTCCCTGACCAATAAAAATCAATTTGGTACTTGAAATGTACGATATGGTCTTATCTTTTGAGTTGGGTACGGATTCTCTCGGTGTGTAGTTTTTTTTCTCGAAAGGTTGTCAGTGTCCACTATGTTGTTTCTCCATAGCGTTACAGATTTTCGACGGCTAACCACGATGAATACTCATTAAAGATTCTATTCTCGGATGTGATGTGAACAGTGTAAGTGTGCTCTGATGGTAGATCAGATTCTTTAGATCAGATTCTTTAGGGGTCTTTGACCCCCTGTTACATAGGGGTGACTAATTAATGTATTTGAGTGGCTTAGTCACCAAGGTGGTTGGTATTGGTCTCCTGTTTGATCATTTACCGCCATAGGGGTGGGTTACACTCAGAGGGAGCATCCCCATCTAGCTCTCTCTCTTTTATCATGGAAAGAAACTTGAATCGTTGGAAAACAATACAATTTTAGGATAACGCAACAGACGTGTTAGGGATTCTCAGGACAGCTTCGAGCCTCTATTTCTTTAAATCTTTTTCTCAAACTCCACCTAGAGACAGGCATGAAAATAAAAGTAACACAGTTCGGCAAATGAGGTAGCAAGATCCCCTCCCATTCCGACGAGCATAGGACGGAGCCCGACTAGCATGCCTGAAGCTGCTTTGTGTCCGAACACCCTCCCACCTTAGCCCGGACTGACCTTTTGTGTGGCCTGTAGTGCAAGGGTCATAAGGGTTACTAAGAGGTGGGCGGTCTAATTTGAAGCCGTGTGAGTCATCTGTGGTATTGTGTTACGTTCACGGCTAGATCGGATGTTTGATGCCGGTATCGGAATTTGGTTTTATTCTGTTTCTACCGCTAGTGATTTATTCACAACACGTACGACATCGATTCATCTGATCATTCAAATTTTAATAACGTTACAGGTTGGCGCCCAACGTGGGGCCCGACAAGCATTTGTGAGGCCCCCATCACGTTTACCAACGTGGGGCCGAAGTTGTCCTAAAACTAGCGAGTTTTGTATTTATATCTGTTTAGATATTTTTAGTAACTTTGTGGCAAGACGTCGTTGTCCTAAAATATGGTTGATTCTATTATACTTTCTAAGGTTTATATTACTTTTTATCTTTCGAACTCTTGATCGAGCTTGCTCTCAAGTTGTTCCAGCTTTATTTTTTTTTTTTGGGATTAACATCAGGATCCTTTGAATTCCTTTGTGGTTGTCCGTTTTCTTCGTGGCGACTTGCCCAGACTACGTCATTGCTGCCATTTAGGTAAAATTGATCCGTTCCGTGATATGGCGTTGTTACTTATACACGTGCTGGAAGCGCTATTGGCTTTGAGTTTGGCCTTGTATTTGGAATTACGACCCATATTTCATCAGAACCTCCGCTATTGCTTTATCTCATAGAAGATTTTGTTGCTTTGTCCGGTAGATTAGTGATATTGTTCCTGATTTATGACTGTTGCTAAGCACACGTATTTTCTTTGATTGTAAAGATCTGAAAGTTGATGATCATAAGCTGATCGAATAAGATGTATTAAGTCTATAGAAATTTATCAGCGTTCGTAAGGGTGTTTTGTTTTTATGAACGAGCCATATTCAACATCTTGGTAATTCAGTAAGGTGCATTATCCGATAAGTTAGGGCATGTTACCCAGACTTATGACCGTTGTATTGCGCTTGTTCGAGCTTCTTATTCCATTGAAAGCTGAACCGTAACACTGTCATATGACATGTTTATATTGAAACCAATCTCGTAACATTCGAAAGCGAACGTCCATCCAAATAACACTCTTGTTTCATTCCATTTTAAAATATTTGTCTACCAATCATCACACACCACGAAAACATCACATCCGTACCATTCATGAAATTGTACTTACTTAACAACTACCTACCCAATCTAAAATTGCGAAAATTTTATTGTTGGTTATTATTTTATTTTGAATGAAAAACAATCGAATTTTGTTTAGATTAGATTTTATGCCCTTGATTAGTTTTATTAGTAGTTTCAATACTGACAGTTTTTATCTTTTGAATTCGTACAAATTTTAACAACACCATGTCGAATCCTAATTTGTCTTCGGATAGATTCCTACGTCCAAAGAAGGATAAAAAGACAAAGGATACACGTTTATCCATAGGTCCGGGAGCGAAAGCCTCGAAGGCTAAAGCCCGGTCTTCAATTAACAATCCTGTTCCTTCTACTTCAAGCGAAGCTCGCGCGTTACTTGATGACACTCGTTGTGATATACGCCACGTGGAAGAACACTATGAGTCTGATGTGGAAGTTGAAGCCGAAAATAACGAAAGAGACAATATGGCCCAGTATGTCCAAGAAGTAGTTACAGCAACTATTGGGTTGAGTCGCACTGACGACTTACGAGTGATCAGAGAGGAATTGGAGAAGAATCGTGTCACCACCAGAAATGACATTACTCTTCTTTTCCAAGATTTATTGAACTCCCAGACTCCGCCTAGGATTCCACCTCCTACAAATGTAGCTGTACAACACTCGTCTGAGCCACAAACGGCCTTCCCCACGCAATTACCTGACATGTCCATACCTCCCCCCAACGTGCGAAGCGAGAACTTAGACAATTTTATTGCTCAATTAAACAATATGAATCTGAACCAGCCCATAACTCCAACTGTCGTGAATAGATTACCATCTCCTTTATCGAACGTTTCGAGCGCCCACAACTTCCATAAGTGGGGCATTAAATTCGATAATCGAAAGATGACAGTGGACGACTTTCTCTTTCGGTTAGAGCGAGTCAGAGAAGGGTATGGAGCTTCATGGGAGGAAGTAGTTCTAAATTTTCACCAGTTTGTCACCGGTCCAGTAGAAAATTGGTTTTGGGTCTATTTAAAGTCCAACCCAAATGTTAACTGGCCCAGTCTTAAGAATTCCCTAATAGAACAGTTCCGCAGCTTAGAAACCGATTCCGAATTATCACGAAAAATGTCGGATAGACGTCAAGGTTCTTCAGAACCCTTTGATGATTTCTACAATGAGATATTACAGTTAAATACCCGTTTGAGAATTCCGAAACCCAACCGAGAGATTATAGAAATCATAAAGCAGAACGTATGTAAGCGTATGGGAGAGCTCCTCATAACATTCAATACCAGCAGCTTGCCTGAGATGGTGTATGTGTGTCGCACCATAGAAAAATATCTCAGCGATCATGAGCCTCCTAGAGTTCGAGCTATGCAAGCTCCAGTAGTTAGACGCCATGTTAGTGAGTTAGAAGTTAGTGAAGAGGAACCCTCCTGCAGTGGTTTAAACTTCCATGTTGACGCTATGGAAAATCGTAGGAACCAACACAGTCTTACTTGCTGGAATTGCAAGCTGGTTGGCCACACCTTCTATGAGTGTGATAGCCCACAACGAAACCTATTTTGTTTCAAGTGTGGAAAGGAAAACACTACCACTCCTAAATGTTCAAGGTGCTCGGAAAACGCGCGACAGAGCAGGTCACCAGCCGGTGTGATTTGTTCGCAGGAAAGAAACCCGGCTCATCAATAAAATCAAATATCAGTACCTCTAGCCCAACTCCCTCTCTTCCACCATGTGCTCCGCCATTTGCGATTCTAAAACGAAATTTAGATTCTCCCCCTCAGCCAGCTCTAAATCAGAACACCTCTGTCAAAACCTTACATGACCGGGTGCAGAATTACTATGCCACCAGAAGTAGAATATTTAACAGCCCACCAAATTATCCATCGGAAAAGATACTTCGTCTTCGCGACAAGTTTAACAAGAAGAAGCACTCTTATCAGTCCATCGCAGCTACTACCCTCTGCAGTCCTGAGCATGATCCACGTCCTTATGCAATGGTAAATGTCTTCGGGCAGAATATTTTGGGACTTTTAGATAGTGGGGCGGCAGTAAGTTGCCTAGGAATCGAGGGATGCACTCTCCTTCAAGATAATAACATCCCTGTCAAAATATTCAAGTCAATAGTTAAAACGGCTGACGGCCAAAATCAGTCGGTAATAGGACAAGCTACCATCGACATTACGTATAAAGGCGTTGTGAGGCAGCGGACCCTTTTCCTAGTTCCTTCCCTAAAGCAACCCTTATATTTAGGGGTTGATTTTTGGAAGAAATTTCAGATAGCTCCCCATCTAATATCTGAAATAGCGTTTAATCATCCTGATCGTTCAAGTAATGAACTGTTCTGTAAATTGTCACCCGAGGAGTCCAGTAGACTAAGCAAAACCACGAGTTTGTTCCCCTCCTTTGCCACAGTTGGCCTAGGTAAGACAAACTTAATGGAACATATAATAGACACCGGAGACGCTGAACCCGTCAAACAGCGGCATTATCCTGTTTCTCCAGCGGTACAAACCCAATTGTATGGGGAACTGGATCGCATGCTTGACTTGGGGATCATAGAAGAAAGTTCAAGCGCATGGAGCTCACCAGTCGTACTTATACGTAAGCCTGGTAAGAACCGATTGTGCTTGGACTTTCGAAAAGTGAACCAAGTCACTGTGAAGGATGCGTATCCACTTCCTCATATTGAGGGGCTGCTGGGACGTCTTTCGGATACACACTTTATTTCAAGTGTGGATCTGAAAGATGCCTTTTGGCAGATACCGCTGGAGCAAAGGTCAAGGGAGAAAACCGCGTTCACCGTCCCCGGAAGGCCGCTTTACCAATTTAGAGTGATGCCCTTTGGCCTCTGCAATGCTCCACAACGCATGTGCAGATTAATGGACAAAGTGGTACCTCACGAATTGCGAGAAAATGTGTTTGTCTACTTGGATGACTTACTGATAGTTTCCCGAACGTTCGAAGAACACCTGAACATGTTGACTTGTGTAGCCAATAGATTGAGAGATGCGGGTTTGTCAATTAATATTCAGAAGTCCAAATTTTGTTTCCGTCAACTGAAATACTTAGGGTTTGTCGTAGGAGAAGGTTGTCTTAAAACAGATCCCGAGAAGGTTGCAGCGATATACGATTTCCCGGTACCAAAAACTCCACGCCAGGTACGCAGATTTCTGGGTATGGCTGGTTGGTACCGGAGGTTTGTAAAAGACTTTGCATCGATAGCCACACCTATTACTAACTCTCTAAAAAAGGGTGTAAAATTTCACTTTAGTGACGAAGCGGTTGACTCTTTCAATCAACTTAAGGCCATGTTGACCACAGCGCCAATTTTAGTTAATCCAGATTATGATAAAGAATTTGTAATAGTGTGTGATGCTTCTGCGACCGGAATAGGTTGTGTTTTATGTCAGTGTGACGAGGAAGGGGCCGAACGCCCAATTTTCTACTATTCCCAAAAACTAAACGCGGCACAACGCAACTACAGCGTAACCGAACGCGAATGCCTCGCTGCGGTTATGGGCGTACAAAAATTTAGAGCGTATGTAGAAGGGCATAAGTTCAAAATTATAACAGACCATGCGAGTTTGAGGTGGTTGATGAACAAAAAGGATTTGGACGGAAGGTTGGCTCGGTGGAGCCTAAAGTTACAGAGCTTTGTCTTTGATATCGAACATCGAAAGGGCTCACTTAACGTGGTACCCGATGCTTTGTCCCGAGTATACGGATTGGATTCAGTAAATGTGGATATATCAAAGTCAAAAGACCCATGTTCAAGTGCTCTGCACGTAGATCTTTCCGATCCAAGCTTTACTTCGGAGGAATATGGTAAAATCATCGACACAGTCAAGCGAAACCAGACTCAACTTCCTGACCTTACTGTTTCCAGCAATTTTGTATATAAAAAGGTTAAATCCAGCCCAGGGCACCCCTTACAAGACGATCTGGTTTGGAAGCTTTGGGTCCCATTGCAGTTGACCGAACGTCTGATATCCTTAGCTCATCGCCCACCTCGAGCTTCGCATGGTGGTATAGCCAAAACATTACACCGACTGCGCGAACGCTTTTATTGGCCGAATATGGCCTCGCAAGTAAAAACCTTTATAAATGAGTGCGAAGAATGTAAATCCTCTAAAGCTCCTAACTCGATTTTACGTACTCCTATGGGTAAGGCTTTTGTAGTTGAACGTCCTTTTCAACATATTTTTATAGATTTTTTGGGTCCGTATCCCCGTTCGAAGTCCGGCAATACCCATATTTTCATAGCACTAGACCAGTTGACTAAATTTGTGCTCTTGCAGCCCCTTAAAAAGGCGACCACCGAAAACACCGCCAGATTTTTACGAGATCATATCTTCTTACTCTTTGGCGTACCTGAAACAATACTGTCAGACAACGGCAAACAATTTACCAGTCGAGAGTTTAGTAAATTCGTATCTAGTTTTGGCATCCGCCATATAAAAACCGCTTCGTATGCTCCACAAGCCAACGCAAGTGAGCGTGTTAATCGCTCTATCCTAGCAGCCATTCGGACTTACCTTTCGACTGATCAAACCCGATGGGATGAACAGCTTCCTTCCATAGGTTGTGCATTGCGTTCAGCTGTTCATACAGCTATAGGAGTTTCTCCGTATGAAGCTCTATTCGGGCAAACCATGATAGAACATGGCTCGACCTATGATCTTCTCCGAAATCTTAACGGCCTAAACAACTCGAATCTAAATGTATTACCAAAACAGGATAAGATGAACATTCTGCACGCGCATTTGAAGAAATCTTTGGCAGATGCTCATGAAAGTTATGAGAAAGTATATAATCTCCGAAGTACTAACCGAAGATTTAAAGTAGGAGATATCGTCTATAAAAGAAATTTCATTCTCAGCGATGCATCGAAGAAACTGAACGCCAAACTTTGCCCTAAATTTTTGAAAATGCAGGTACGAAAAGTTGTGGGTGGTAATCTTTACGATTTACAAGACATGAAAGGAAAACGCATGGGAGTTTTCCATGTAAAAGATCTACGTATTTGATTGGAGAAATTGCTAGGTAGGATAGTTTCTCTAGGAGTAGAAATAATTCAGCCGTTTCTTTCTTATCGCTTGTGCTCATTTGCAATTGCAAAAGTGACAAGTTTTGTAGGAAACGCATTTGCATTAATTTGCCCTCTCTGGTTGAATTTCACCCTGTTCTGACCAACCACGTCATTAATGAACCTCGACATTAGCAACGATTAATTCCTAAGTGAGAGATCCGAATTTCGGACTCCGAAAGTAAAAATATTCAAATGGTTCAATCTCATGATAATGTTCCTATGATGGAATGAAAGCTGTTATACTAGCATTATCGTATGGGAAATTAATTATCCCATGAGGGTTCATGTCTCAGAATAGGAAGGTTCATGCCACAGCTAGCAAAATCTACCATTATCTCTGACGGGAATTTGTTCTGCTTTTGGAGCTTAATGGTCAAATAGGTATTGTAGTAATTCTTATGAGGAGAGCGAGGTGGTTATGGTTATGGCATGAGGAGAGGTAAAGTAAATACGAGAGTGATAATAATAAAACTACCACCAGCTATAGGTATACTGGTCGGTACCCCTACGTTTTCGTTTAAAGGCATACAATGCGACTTGGTCGTCTGTATGGGGATTTTTTTTTGTGCTGGCAGCTGGATTCATATCTTGCAGTATGCGGTACTTATGTTTTTTTTATGACTGGTTTTCTCGGCATAACGATGTGGCGTGATGGCTATGTATTAAGCCAGTACTTTTCCATAGTCAGAAGCAGTTGCAATTGGTGAGAAAAAAATTGAATACGGCGTCGGCGATTGTGCGAACAAAGCCGTGTAGCTTGATTGAAGAGTCAGTCGATGGTTAAGCGAGATCAAGTGCAGACGTGTGGTCTGGTGCGTGCGCGGATTCGTTATTGGAAACGTTTGGTAAAAGTACAGTCGAGAACAATCGTACGCGGAAAAGGTTAATCGCCGTACCGACAATTTTAATTCCGTTACTACCTATCGTGTCCAGTTCGTTCATCATATGGAGAATATCAGTGTTCAGTGCCTCAGCAGTGCCAAAACGCAACTTTTGTTTGACCTGTGACACCCAAAAAGAAAAAAAAACTGCCTTTCCGCCACCTCTGTGTTCCTAAATCACCGCGACAAACTCCACAACCACGCCAGCGTTTTCATCGTCCGATAAATTAGCCTGTCGGCAAATTGCGCTGTCCAACGTTACTGCGTCACCACCGCCATACGATATCACGTGGCCTGACGTCCTCTAAGCCACCAGACGCTATCACGTGGCCTGTCGTCCACAAAGCCACCAGACGCTATCACGTGGCCTGTCGTCAACAAAGCCACCACCACCATCATCTCGATTTGCCAAGCCTGCCGTCACACTGGGCAAACCAAGTGCTCGCTACTCGACATTGTGAGACCAGTAGTCGTCTGTGGACGGGTTGCTCTAAAATTGCCCCGAAAATTCCCAAAACCACGACGTGACGTCCAAAAAGGGATTGCCATCTCAGCGCTTGAGACAATCAACGTCATCCTGTCGTCGATCCCGGGCTTGCCAACTTCACCCCCCGCATCAGTACCTCTGCAGCAGCCTCATCTCATCGAAGCAGCCAGAATTCCGAAAGAACCAGTGCAGCACAGCAGCAAGACACTTCGCTACATGCGCCATCAACTCCCGCGGAACCAAGCGGTCATTTTTTCCGAATATTTACCTTCCCCCCTCCTATCCTTTTTATTGGGCCAATTACAAATAATATAAAATTTTAAATCGAGATATATTATCAATCTTAACGTAAAAATAAAAATAAGAAAAATAGAATTAAAAGAAAAGAAATGTTTTTATGTGAGAAGTGAGAAAGTCCCTTTTCGTTCAATTAAATTGAATTGCTAATTATTCTTTTCGCGAAACTAGCTAGCGCCTACCATTGATCATCTAGCGACCAGAAGGACGATGATGTGCACACCATCCACCCCTGCTGAAGAAAATCCGCGTAGTTTTACTGGTAAATTGGGGTAAGTCAAACCACTTTGAATTGATTTAACTGAACGAAATTTAATTAGAGTAAACGAATATATCTATATACAATTCTTTTTTTTTGTAAGAAAACAACATAATTACGTTGCATAATTATCTCACAAATAATAGTACAATAATATATGGTCCCAGATTGTCCCTTCATAATTAAATATCATTTATTTATCTTTGTAAATTAATATTTTAAATATTCCCTGAAATTGAATTACTAGATTTTAAGATTATTTTTGTTTGATTCCCTGACCAATAAAAATCAATTTGGTACTTGAAATGTACGATATGGTCTTATCTTTTGAGTTGGGTACGGATTCTCTCGGTGTGTAGTTTTTTTTCTCGAAAGGTTGTCAGTGTCCACTATGTTGTTTCTCCATAGCGTTACAGATTTTCGACGGCTAACCACGATGAATACTCATTAAAGATTCTATTCTCGGATGTGATGTGAACAGTGTAAGTGTGCTCTGATGGTAGATCAGATTCTTTAGATCAGATTCTTTAGGGGTCTTTGACCCCCTGTTACATAGGGGTGACTAATTAATGTATTTGAGTGGCTTAGTCACCAAGGTGGTTGGTATTGGTCTCCTGTTTGATCATTTACCGCCATAGGGGTGGGTTACACTCAGAGGGAGCATCCCCATCTAGCTCTCTCTCTTTTATCATGGAAAGAAACTTGAATCGTTGGAAAACAATACAATTTTAGGATAACGCAACAGACGTGTTAGGGATTCTCAGGACAGCTTCGAGCCTCTATTTCTTTAAATCTTTTTCTCAAACTCCACCTAGAGACAGGCATGAAAATAAAAGTAACACAGTTCGGCAAATGAGGTAGCAAGATCCCCTCCCATTCCGACGAGCATAGGACGGAGCCCGACTAGCATGCCTGAAGCTGCTTTGTGTCCGAACACCCTCCCACCTTAGCCCGGACTGACCTTTTGTGTGGCCTGTAGTGCAAGGGTCATAAGGGTTACTAAGAGGTGGGCGGTCTAATTTGAAGCCGTGTGAGTCATCTGTGGTATTGTGTTACGTTCACGGCTAGATCGGATGTTTGATGCCGGTATCGGAATTTGGTTTTATTCTGTTTCTACCGCTAGTGATTTATTCACAACACGTACGACATCGATTCATCTGATCATTCAAATTTTAATAACGTTACAAACTGAAATTCAAGATTTTATTTCTTTCGCCTTGGCATATTTTTTTTTTGGGTCAGTAAATATGTGCGAGTAGCTTTGTATGTCGCTCTTTATTTATAATTTTATTCAAAAGTATCCTGTTATCAAAAGACAACTGATGGGATGAGTGAAATAGTCCTCGGTCATGGGTGTACGGTAAATTGTGAGGGACGTTTGTAAAAAGAGCTATTTTCTGTTTGCAACCTGATTCAGTCAAAAACATTTGTTCTATAATTGCTGTTATATAGAAATTGGATGACCATCGGTTCACCTCTGGAAAATAAGTCTGATGAACAACAACAAGAAAATGCTATGCCCTGTAATGCATCATGTATCTTCTGAGTTGAGGTACTGCTTCCAGTTCTAAGAATAATCGTCAGTGCTATCTTAGCACCAGCTTCTGAGGTGAAACTTATTTTTATGCCAAAGACTGGCAAAATTAGTAGTCAAGTCAATAATCTCCCGTACTACTACTATAACCTCGAAAAGAAAATTAGGGCAATCATTTTCACCTCATTGCTGCTGAGAGAAGTCTAGGTATAGCTGTGTGGTATAGCTGTGTGTTTGTTATTCTCATGACAAGCGTTTCCATTGTAACGCCATGATGTCAGAAAGCAGAGGGGAGATACGTTCAGTTTCGGGGGTCTTCCCTACCGCGATTGGACTTGCTCCAGATGCTCTGCACGCTGAAAGCCATCTCTCGGTTAGAGAAGTGTGGCTTTTCCTACTCCCTGCTTTAAAGCCGAGAGGACTATTATACGAACCTTCAGGAAAATTGTTGTCTGGCAGTAAATGAGGACAAAAAAAAAACCATCATGAAGTGCTATCAAATATCGCATTGTATCTTTTGATAGCTCCAAGCCGCCTGGTATTCCGATGTAGGAATGCTGCAAAAGGATGTTGCTTTCAATTCTGAAAAGAGTTTTTAATGGTGACTTAGCTGACTAGGTTAGATTTAGGTTATAAAGGGAGCGTGAGGCGGACAAACTACTTATCACGTCTACTAGGAGACTTATAAACGGTGAATTATATTTGTTTTCTTTTTGTCTAGTTTCGACAATAATGTACCTACGAGAAGTGGCTCAGTCCTTCTAACTTCCAAGAAAGCCTACATTGTTTTGGTCTCTTTTTCTATTACCTCTTCTATTATGATATACACTTTTGGACACGGTGGCAGTATGGATATGGATATGTCCGATTAGTTCATATTCATTTCTAACCCCATTCTTGACAAATCATCCATCTTTCGTTACTTTCTAGGTTGTTACCTATGTCCGGTAAGTCAGCAAAAGTTGACCGAATGGTGCCTTATGGCGGTTAAAGTCATTTTAGTTCGATTCTCTCAATTTGAGAGCTCCTCTTGTAGCAGAGAGTTTCCCGTGCCCGTAGTGCAAAGAGCTGATAGCCAATGCACTTTATACACTTCCTTTATAAAGCTTTTTTGTCAGTTGCCAGTTGGGTCTGATAATTGGTTTGAACATCCAGTGAATGATGATGAATGGTTGTAAGTCCCATTTACTGTCATTGAGATTGAGACCATTCATTCCTTTGTTTATCCATTTCATCAACATTTCTTTTCCAAGATAACTATACTTTGGCCGCAGTAGCGCAGTGGTTAGTGTGCTGGACTGCTGTGCGAGGGATCTCAGGTTCGATCCCCGGAAAAAACACAAATTACATCTTAGTGTTTTTTTCTACTGCGCCACCTCTCGCGAGCATTTGACAAACATCCGAGAGTATGACTGTCCTGAAAAAGCTTCTCAATTCAGCCGTTCGGACTCGGAATAAAATTGTAGGTCCCTTCCATTCGTCCCAAAAATAGAAACTCACACAAAACGAATGATTGCGAGAAGCTAGGCCTAGGGTGTCTACCGCCTGTTGTGCCACCTATTTATTTATTTTTTTTATACTTTCGATTTTTGTATGTCTTTCTCATATCAAAGACTAGCAGGGGTATACTACTCCTTGGGCCTCTTGTTCTGTCTTCCGAAATACTGCAGTAGCTTCCAAGTCGAGATTACAGCTATTCATTACAGCTAGTCAAGCTACAGCTGTTTATGCACCACTTTCCTACGCTAAACAAACAATTCACGCAAATGCATCAAAGCAGAGCAAGTTTCAGATGGAAACATCTAGGTTTCTGTGATACTGCTAGGCTCACCTGACCAGCTCTGGACGCACAAAAAGATGCAAGGAGCTTCTTCGACTTAAAAGATCCAGCATCTCGAAAGTCGTTAATGCCATCTCGGGCTACTGCATATTAAGTAGACACGCGCAACGGCTCTGTCGGCCACAAAATGACTTCTGCAGAAGTTTTATAGAGACGAAGAGGAGGAAGAAGAAAGCCTCACTTAGGAAACTATTTTTTTAATGATCTAGTGATTGGCAGCAAATGGTTTTCATGAGTAGCCAGTAAAGGAATAACTCCCCAAATCCCAGTGGTATGCACAATGGGCCGACTAACGGCCTTAGTGTTTCTTTCACCGAGAGCCACTTCTAACAAACAAGCAAATACTACTCCTCCACAAGAATTTTAAGACAATCATTATTACCTCTTTCCTGCTGGGAGACCTAGAAAGACTGGTATATGTAAATTGTTCTTGATTGCGTTTCAAAACATGGATGGACAACGCGATGACAGAAAAGTATACTCTATGTCTATTGGCATCTCTTTCTTCATGACTGTAGAGGGTTTTTTCTACTACATACATTCTGATCCACATAACAAGCCATCCATATTAACGAACTTGCGTCTAAGGATGAGAGAGATCTTGAGGATGAGAGATATTTAACAGCGTTTCAGCTTTCCTACACAGCATGTCGTTAATGAGACACTTATTTTCTGGATGAAAAGTACTGTCAGAAACCTCCTCTGGATCGAAGCACTGTATACGCAGGCGGACAGGTATATAATATCTAATTAAAACTTATACGTGCGCCAGAGAGTATATTACACCCTATCTCTCTGAATTCCATTAAGATCCGAGAAAAAGTCCATACTGAATTGAAAGACTCTAGTTGAATTTTTGTTCACCAATCCAACTTATACCTACGCACAAGCATATCCCAACTATGGAGACGTATTCTCTGCTGATTCATGTATACCGTTTGCACAAAAGCGCCAGGCATCCTTGGACGTGATTGACGAATAGAGCCTTAAGATAGTGCTTTAAGTCAATTCCTTTAACACGGAAATATTCGCCTTCGGGAGTAAAATGTTACTGATTATTTTGACACAGGCAATGATAAACCTATAAACATCATACATATATGCCAGAAAAATCAAATGTGTCGAAGTAATCCTTTATAGCTAGTTCTCAAGTCGAAATGGTCAAAGGCGATTTTTGTATATCACACATAAAGATCCTTTGAATGGAAGCGGCGATCATAAGACCACTCATCTCGAATGCATCGACTCTTTGTTTGGATAGACTCTCGCGGGGTAAATGTATCAATGCATCTTTTGGCATAATTTCAAAGAACTCTTCTTTAAAGCGGGCCTTGGATATGACGGTTAGACTTGCTCTGAGCACCCAAAGCTATATCACTCCATAAAAAGGAGTGTTTTTTTTATCGCGAAATGAATGTCCTATGAACTCTGTCTAAGAGATATGTCTGCTTTCCTCATGTTTGATCGATGGCTCCAGAGATTGACAGGGATCTATTGTCGTACACACACAAAAAATATCTTCATATACAAAATGTCCACAAATCAGAATCCACAAAGCCACAAAGCTTAATTTCTCACTGTAATTTCTCAAAGCAACCCACAACCCAAAGTTTAATGTAAACAATTGTGATCAACTGTATCTTTACCATAAAGACGTATTTTCTTTGTCGATATTTACCAAGATTATATCAACAACTATTCGTGTATGAGGACGTAAGCAAAAAAAAAAAACCTATTGATATAGTATTCCCAAAGACCGCCTCTCCTTCAGACATTAAATCGAGGACATAATTCCGAAATTCATGCGGCACCTTTTCCCAATACACTCCATTAGACTTTCCAGATTTACACACAAGAATTCCAAGATAGAGCTCTCCACTTGAATGGTTTCGTCTTTGCAAAAGTCCTTAATGCATTTTGCTCTTAAAAAAATAAAAGAAAAACTCTTAAGCAAGTAGAAAATTGCAAACGCCTTCACTTCACCACGAAATCAATAACATAATATCTTCTACAAAACGAATCGGAATAAAAGCTTTTCCATAACTTTTCACAGACACAAATCCAATTATTTGACCACCTACCTCGAAACGAACCCATTAAATTGTGTAATATAAGTTTAATTCGGACTTTGTTGTACAATCCTATCAGATGAGGAAATCAATCTCTAGATACTCGTATCAATTTGTTTTGTGAAATAGTATATACAGAGAAAGGAAGAAAAACCCACAACTTTCGAAACTCACACACACAATGGATGTGTGTCAGGGAGTAGCAACTAGGTACCATATGTCTTCATGGTATACCCACTATAACGGAGAACTTCCGAATCGACTTAAAATTAGTGATGCTTCATTAGGTCAATGTAATACGGAGAGGCTAGTAATTTGAAAAGTTTATGAACCGTTTTTTTTTTTCAATTACATAATCGCTTACGATCAAAATTTTGCAATCACTTTTTATTTTTCAGTTGAATTCGCTGCTTTTATTCTTCTATCTGAAAATCTGCTGGAGAGATTCTTAGCGGAAGGCTGTATAGGTAGAAGTGGAGAAATGTGCGGGTTGTTGGATGCTCAAGTAATGTGATTTCTTTTCAATTTATTTAAAGCGTGCAGACGGAAAGGGGAAGTCTATGTATTACTGGCTTATATCTTATATCGATATAAGATTACGGATCCTAGTGATAGCTATTTTTACAACGACAAGCCAAATAGATAAATAGAAGAGCAAACAATAATATTAAAAATTGAGAGACATAAGAACTGCATGGAGGTTTGCTCAGTCCTCTAAAGCTCCTTGCATTATAATTCTTCTTTGAATACGATATAAGTGTGTCAGTTATCTGATTAAGATTTATCAAGAATATCCAGCAAGCATTTTAGTTTCTTTTATGAATCTTTCGTTTCGCTCATTCTACAGCTCCGTAAGTGATCATTAGGCTAGGTTAAACAGGAATATGAGAGACAGGTGTCATACGGCACTAGGCACCATCAAGGCCCATCGTGATCACTATAGGAAACCAATAGCAGTATACTGCAATGGAAAATCACCTAAAAACTTGTCATTGAAAAACACCCAATCAAGTAGCCCTTTGTAAAGGGTCCGCCATCTAACGTTTTTTTTTTTTTCAACTAGTGCTTATTTCGCGAATGGTAACATTTAGCTCATGTCTGATTTGACAGATAATTAGTTTTATCCTTCCGCTGAACGAATATGGTTGTGTATACGCTTGAACAACGCTGGAAAATATTGCGACATTACTTTGAAAATCATGGTAATGTTGCAGAATGTGTGCGAAAATTGCGTACGGATTTTGGAAGAAGAGAAGCACCGTCAGCTCCGTATGTTCTTTATCTTGTGAAAAAAGTGAAAGAAACTGGCATCCTCATCGATAAACCAAAGCGTGAAAAGCCAAAAACAGTGCGTACACCCGAGAAAATTGCTGCTGTGGCAGAAAGTGTGCGTGAAGCGCCATCAACATCAATTCACCGTCGTTCTCAACAATTGAACATTTCGGAGACATCAATGAGACGAATTTTGCATAAAGACCTTGGTATGACGCCATACAAAGTCCAATTGGTTCAGGGGTTGAAGCCAACTGACCATCCAATGCGTTTTCGCTTCGCTAAGTGGGCCTGCGATCGAAGATCGCATTATCAGCCGCAGAGCTGATGTCGTTTGGCCACCGCGGAGCTGCGATTTGACACCGTTGGACTATTATTTGTGGGGTGCCGTAAAAGATAAGTGTTACGCCGACATGCCAGAGACAATTGACGCTTTAAAGGACAATATTCGTGAAGCCATTTGTGAAATACAGCTGCACACAATCGATAATGTGCTTAAAAATTGAACCGATCGTGTAGCCTACTGCATGGCCAGCCGAGGCAGCCATTTGAATGAAATTATTTTCCATTATTAACCGGAAGGATTGTACTTTCAAATAAAAAAAGAAATTTGAGAAAATATTCAGTAGTTTTTTTTTATAGCATTTTCAAAAAAAAAAAAGTTATTTGGCGGACCCTTTAGTTGGTATGGTCGATATCTCCACTAAATGCTGGAAGAACTACATGCCCAGAAATTTCCGACTACATCTGCATATATCGGCATCACACAGTATATGGGTTATATCTTCTTCAACTTGAAAGTGCCCAAGTTTGCCAGCCTGCGCGCTGCGCCTCTTGGCATGTTTTCTAAGAAGAAGCTCGTCAGCTTCTTTGACCATTGTGCGACAGTTCCTAACTATTTTAGAATTGATGTTCGTAGATTCCAGTGCCTTGAGTGCAGCCTGACTATCCATTTAGATGGCTATATCACTTCTAGATATATATCGCAGCCGCATCAGCTCTGCCCTGCCGCCTTAAAAACAGACCGAACTTCTCATTCGAAGACACTACTTGTATCTGGTAGTCGTATAGACACCTTAAGATTTGGATCTACCGAATGGATGCCAGCTCCGGTGTTTTCAGTTGTTTTTGTGCCATCTGTAATTCTGTATAGACTTCAATTTCGCATTGTTTAGTTACCCTATACCTTTGCCCGTTATACCTTTCCGGAAATGATACCTCGAACGGAGTAGCAAAATTGAACAAAGGGTGGATTTCATCAGTTTGCACCTGTGTGTAAAGCAGTAGCTCTGCTAGTATAGTACAACGTCAAAAACTGTCCTCCTTCTGGTACTAGTATGTTCTCGCTTGTCTGATGGTGACTTAATGTAATTAGCTTCTTAGATTATGGTCCATTCTAATATAATCCTCAAACAAATGACTGAAGTCGCTTTCCATTATTTATTTTGGGGTCTGGCTGAAACGGTCATATCAGTGAACGATAGGGAACTTTCCGAAAAGCAAGCAGTATAAAAGTTTACTCCTTTTTTGTCAAAAACGTTCTATTTTGAGCGGAGCCTTAGGCACCCTACTTGTCATTGTGCCTGAGATTGTTTGGCAGCAGTTTCCAAAACTTTGTCTTTTTTAGCTTTCCTTAATTTCTTGTTATAGTTTAGCGCTTTACAGTGTTATACAGCTTATGCATTTGAATCTTGACAAATTAAGTGTTCCACCATGACAAGCCTTTCTGCTTTTTATAAAGACTTTCCTTATTTCGAGGCAGTTCAGAGGGCGCACATGCTCAAATTGGTATGGACATTTTCTGGGCTTCCTTTTTGAATACCTCGTGTAGCTTATGTTGTCCAACTTGGACGTTATATGCCTAATTAATAATAAATTTAAGGCTTCAACTTTAATTTATTGTAGGTCAAAATAGTTCTATGGTTATACGGACAATTTTCGCTGAGTCTTTACTTTAGATTTTAATAGTAGATTTTAACAGTATATGCCGGGAATGCAGTTTCATCGGCTGTTAATATTCCTGCTTATTATTTCTCAAGCACTGAAGATAAAGCGCCATGACAAAGTATATCGTCTAGCAACACCTGCAATTGATAACATTATGATGGTTCTGGAGCAGTTGGGAGCGGACTCTATTTTAACCTTCACTTTGTCGCATAATAAAAACTCCTTATCCTGACAGCGAACACCCCGGTGTAGAAATTGTCTTTCATTAATTGAACTATTGAACATTACAGTATTTACCTACTACAGAAACAAGTGATTGCAATACAAACAAACACAAGATTCTACTTGTGCGTGTATATTGTCAATATTATCCTTGGATTTAACAATCTTTGAAGACGAATTCTACACACAACTTCGGGTAAATGTAAATCTACACCCAGGTGTATACACTATACAGTCAATGTGGGCGAAAATATACTAAAAATTTCGAAATTTCTTCAAAATATAATATCAAAAAACTTTCATTATTATCTCTTTTCCGGGAGTACAGATCAATTCAGTCACTGAGCTAAAACGATTTTAGAATTGGAAAAAAATAACTGAGATATTTAAAGGTGAAAACTGGGATCTACACCCGGGTGTATACCGTCGAGGTGAAGGTTAAAAATCATCTTCAGCGACGAGGAACATTTTTGGATGAATGGATACGTCAATAAACAAAATGTTTGTACATATTTGAGACTATGAGACCAGGCGGAAATGCATCTGTCTCTCCCTTAGGCCTTCTGCCCACGTATCTGCTCTTCATACGCACGCTTTCGTCATTTGCAGCTTGTTGTACGCTTACTTGTAGCTTCTTTGCAGCTGGCATATAAACAAATGAAGCACTGTCCACGGAGCGACAAAGTCGCATTTGCGAATGTGCACTAACTCATTGAACCAAGTACGTTTCGTCACTGAAAACGATTTTTCCAATTAATTAAACTGGAGCACTACTTAATTTTTCCCCTTTTTATCCTGAGATAGGTTTTAACCATCGAAATTTCCACGAAAAGGTAAATTGAGCACGACTTACCAACACTGACCTCGCCACCCATCGAAGCCGCGGCGGCATTAACATACAAAATTTTGGAGTATCACTGTCTGTCACGATAAGTCTATATCTAGTGTTATTAACAGAAACCACGAGAGACTGATCTACCTATAATTTTTGGCGGTAACACATCGTGCTTTGGGATCAAGACCACAAACCAGATAGAATAGACCACCAGCTTTGGCCAAAAATGAGAGATCCATAGAGCCAGTTTCAAAAAGTTATTAGGTGGTTAAGTATATGTGTGCCGTGGTAAAGTAAATGGAGGGCGAATTGGTCACGCATACACCGGCACCTAATAATATTTACAGTTATTTCTGTGGTACAACACGTATTCACAGATAGAAAAAGAGGCGGCGCTACTCATTTCAAAACTGGCTCTATGGAATTCTCTTTTTTGCTCGAAGCTGGTGGTCTATTCTCTCTGGTTTGTGATCAAGACCACTCTTACACAATGTCCTACATGAGTAGACAGTGTCTGAAGATGTGTAAGAAATTGTGCATAATAAGATTTCGGCAACATAGCTGCTATGACACCAGTCCAGACGATTTGAAGGGTTAGAATGTTCGACTATATCTGATACTTTTTTTTATACCCTCCACGGCAGGGCTGGGCAAACGGTCGATCGCGATCGACTGGTCGACCGCCAGCGCATTTTCAGGCGACCGCGCAAACATTTTAATAATTAAATGTTTTTAAATAAAATAAACGGGAATTTTTTCTCTTTCACTAATTTTTATATAAACCAATTCTTTCTTCAACATTAAATTTCTTTTTGTAGAATTTCTATTTCTGAAACAAAAAATGCACTGCACGCAATTATTGTTAAACTCGTTTTGTGAGGTGACAGATGCAAATTTACAACCAATGGTTGTTCACAAATTCTAACATTATATTAAAACCATCTTGCGGTTGTTGATTATTTCGCAGTTGTCACGCTGATTTTAAAAGACCGAAAGCTACCTACTACATATTTCACAATGTCAAAAATCGCGTCAGATTTTAAAATGCTGTCATCAATATAATGTCAGATTTTGTCTACACACAACTTTAGGACAGAATCTGACAAAATTGACACGAGTTTTGACAGGTACCTATAATAGTATTCTAACAGCAAAAGACAAAATTGACATTTATACCTATAAAAACGAAATCAAGCCATTTATGCTGCTTTTAAAAAATGCATTCCTTTAAAAAAAAAACAATCCAATTTATAAACTTAAATAAATGTTTTGTTGTTATAGCTCACATGGCTTATTGTGTGAATGATGGACAGAAATAACGGGTTCATGATGCTGATGCGCATGTTATTGATACATGCAATAAAAAGGTAAAAGGCTTAAAAAAAAGGCTTTTTAATTCGATGGTTAAGTAGGCATCTGTTTTTACAAGGATTTCGGGACTTATTTGGCGATATAAAAGATTTTCTAACATCCACAAATGAAATACAACACGAACTTAATAATGAAGAGTGGTTAGCTTTTTTTGACACATATAACTAAACACCTCAAGGATTTTAATCTCCAATTGTAATAAAAAACCAATTGGAGATTGAATTCAATTGAATTCTAAAAAAAAAAAAAATACCAATTCAATTTTGTTTAAGATATTGTGACCAATATTGCCAGGTTGACCGCGAAGTTTTGGAAAAGGTTAGCAGTAGTCCGTCACCTGAAAAAGTTTGCTCACCCCTCCCACGTTTTTATAGGTATAAATGTCACTTTTCCATTTGCCAATTACACGATTAGGAAATGACTCATACAGTTATTGAATTATTTCTCTGGCTGTATGGCATGTGGCACTGTCTTGTTGAAACCACATGTTGGTCGCATCCATATCTTGTAATTTATGCACTAAAAACTGGATTATCATATCACGATAACGAACACCATTTATTGTTACTGCCTGACCAGCCGTATTTTCGAAGAAATGTTCCGATAATGCCTCCAGCCCCAAATCCACACCAAACAGTCACGTGTTGTGAATGCATTTGTTTCTCAACAATTATTCGTGGGTTTTATAAACCACAAATGAGACAATTTTGACGATTAATGAAGTCAGAATTGACTGTCAAAATTCAAAAACTATTCAAACAATCACTTAAAAGGAGTCTGATGATGAATTAGTGGTGTAGTTCGAAATAGCTATCCTTCCTACCAAAGTGACTATGTCTACGAGTTGTTGTTAATGTAATTCTCTCAAACAATAATTCAGAGACTGAAATTCGACATAATTTCCTAACAGAAATTATCAGGGTCAATCCCAAACAAGCGAGAATCGTTGTTACTCCTCGCTTCCCCACTCAATCGATTAATGAAGACATCAAGATGAAAATGAGCTTCATCTCTGAAGATGTTTTTGTTAGAAAAATCAGCATCAATTTTTGTTGTTCCAAAATCCAAAAATGTGTTGTTCTTTCTTATAGCGCTCCATTTTTACTAACTCCGAACTGTCAGCTGTCACATTAAGGGTATTCACTTAATCAAATAAATTTATGCAGGTCGTAAATGTATAAATTTCAAAGCGGTGCTTTAAGTGAACACCCCTAGGAACTTGTCATTGCGTAAATCGCGTGAATCGACTGTATCTGGACTCATACAAACAATTCATATGACTGTCTCTCAAAGTTTGACATTTGTGATTTGCGTAACTTTCCGCGGTTGATTTCCGAGCCCAAATCGTTGCGGAAAATTATGAGGTCTGCGTAAACTATTCTCCATACAAAATCTGACAGTTCATTTACGAGGTGGTAAATTTCTGCAGTTTACGCAGTTTATGAGGCTTTTACGCGTTTAAGTGAATACCCTTATTGTTAATTTTTTTTTTCACTTGGCACCACTGTACTATTAAATGGCGCAAAATTCAAATTTTGCTTGAATTATGGGGCACCCTCTATATGGGCATGTCATCCACTTTGGACTCCATGCAGCCATAGAAGTTAGTTTCTGTTATACGAGTATTGACAATCACTATGTGAAATCGTACAATCCTAAATGTGCCTGCAGATATAAATCTCGTAGAAAACTATCGAAATCATAAACAAGATTTTTAATCGAAGCCGTTTTAAATGCAATAGATATAATATACCATTATGTCCCCACCATATTTGAGCGTCAAAAGCCCATCAAAATTTGTTATAGTTTTCAAAGGATCTTGGACTAATTCCAATAGACGTTGTGGCCATAAAATATTTACAAAATTCGTCGACTCAGCACTTTTAATAGCTTCCTACTGTGCGAACAGATTGATTATTTTTTTTTATACAGACAAAGATATAAAATAATCCGATAAAAGAATTCCTTTCGCTAACAGCCGCAAGGACAAAGAACCCGCCACCAAAGTAATCATAAAAAACAAAATGATAAATGCTTGATGGAGGATTATAATAAAAACCAATCCACTTTTGCATAAAATTCATATTAAATACCGTTTTTCGTATTATTTTTCTCGTCTAACAGAAATAAAGCATAAATCTCAACAAATGCCAAAATGTAAAATAAATGAAGCCTCCACTTTTACAAGGCACACAGCAGCGCAGCAGCGGTCAAACTGAAGAGAATAGTTAAGCAGTCGACCTTCGTCCTTTTTGTATAAGGTTTGTGCACTCGCGGTGATTTATTTGCCATTTTTCTTTTTATAGTTTCTCCATCCCACCGGTTATTTGTGTGTCTTTTGTGTGCAAACGAATTGCAAGTGGATTGCGTGAGACCTAGTTGCACATCATTATACCCTATATCGTTGCACTAGTGTAAAGTTAGGGGGGGGGTATAAGTACACGATATATTTTCCAAATCTAATGGATGCATTATTTCATTAACTATACGAGTGCATGATTGTGCTTGGGTCTGTTTTGTATTTTTACGCAAAGAATGCGAAAAACGTATTTCCGCTCCACCTTCGTGGTATCGGCTAAGGATAGTTTGTGGCAAACTTTATTAGCACCCTCGTAATAATTTAACTCTGAGGGTGAATGGTTTAGAATTTAAATTCACAAGACTTATGCAAGCATTGCTCTGCTATAAAAATTGATTACTCAACGATAAATGTTGGTATTGTGTTGGCTGCAACGATAGTGGAACAGGAGCAGTGCTATGGATATGCAGTATTGGGTTGGCTCGTCCTTGTTCCGCCCGCCTCTCAGTATTTCTCTGTGGAGTAATTAGAAAAGTTTGTTGCTTTTAATGGTCGCGTTATGGAAAATCCAGATAAGGATGTGAAATGTTAAGCAAAATTGAATGCAAGTGGAGTTGGTTTAAGGTACGAGTATGTTTTAGCATGCCAGAAGGATTTATGGTTAAATTTTGCAGTTACCTAGAGATATACCTAGAGGAATTTGCATTTTCCTATTCCATTTGCACAAAGTTGGTAGAAGCAATTATTTCGGAAAATTTTGCAGATTTTTATCACTTCTTGGTGGATACAGGTGTGCAGCTAAGTGAACTTCCTACATAGCGCTGCCCTATATACTTATAGGGGCTCTTAATAATGTTAGCTAAGATATAGCAATGCAATAAGCAAGATATGCTAGGTGGACACAGGTGGTATAGGATTCAGTTGATAAATTTTAACTGAAATACTTTAACTAAGCTGGGCAAACTATAGCCTAGAAACGCTGTCTACTAAGAGAGTATGGGCCGAAAGGTAAGGGTTTTTAAACACAGAATATGGACGTGTATAGATTCAATAGTGGTATACCTATGTGTCGAGGTGGCTATCTTATACATATCCTATGCGAATGTCAGGCTGTCAGGCTGTACAAGAAAGACATTTCTAGGAAACTACTTCTTTAACAACGCTGATGCACCAAAGGAGCATCTTCAACTCGTGTAGGTAACATGGAACATGACTAGGTTTCCCATTGCGATGGGGTCACTAAGGTAAAATGGTGTCTTCTGACGGTTTTCCTCCTACATCTAACCTCTACCCAAGGTTCATCGAAGATGCTGTCTTATACTCATACTTTGCTGATGCTTTGGTGCTTATGCCTTAATAGCACCTCACATCCTGTTAGTTCTTAAGCATTACAATTACTAACCCTACTCTTTTTGGTACTAGATATAGTAGAACTGACATGAAATGAAAATATTAAACGATTGCTTAGGTCCTCTTCTTCTTCCTTCTTTTGGTTCTTGTTTTGCGCTGCAGGATTCTCATTTCTCTGCATTTATGTCACATCTTTTATACTACGGACTTTGTGAGTCCTGTGGTGATAAGTACAGGTTTTTACTTTTTGAGTCTAAGGCACCGAACATCGAATTCTCCTTCTATGAGAAACGCGTTTTCTTCTTATTCGGCAGACGAGCTCTAAATTTCGCCGCAAAAATAAAATGACAAAAGTTGACGTTGTTTTTGTGTTAACTACAGCCGACACAATTGCAGAAGGGTAACCTTATCTATAAAAATGGCCGTTCTATACAAGATCGTTGCCAGTGAGTTGTTTTAAAGAAATATGAGAGATACAAAAACACTTTCGAATGGGATAGCTTAATTTTAAATTTGGAACTAGCGAATATCCTGCGGGTCCGCTTAAGTACTTGTGCTTGCTTTTGCTTAATAATTTTGTCTTTCCCTTTGTCCCTGTGTCGCAAGATGTTGCATCTGTTCGGCCGGTGCACGCTAGATTCCCTGACACGCACCAGCGAAGATTATACACTCTCAAACTTTTAAGGCCATTATTTTTATTCTCAAAGGGCGACTATCCAATTCGATGTACTTTGGCTGAAAATGAGAAAGTGAGTCGAGAAAGTTGTGGTAAGCTGTAGGTAAGTAGAGGGTGTGAAAACGTTTGCCCCAGAAATGACAGTCTGCGGGTGTGCAATGTGTGCCAGAGGGATTATTTGCCCTTATTTCTGCTAATCAACGAGAGACAGTCACGGCTGATGTATACTGTCAAATGATGGTTTTTTTTTTAGTTTCTCCAAAGAACGGTGCATGCATCTGTTTTTCAAGCGGAGATCTATGCTATCCTGATGGCTGCCGAATATACTTTTAAGAATAGGTGGCGGGGTCGGAGTATCTGTGTCTGTAGCGACAGCCAAGCTTCGCTTAAGGCCTTGCTCAACCCTGAAACCCCTCCCAAAATAGTTCGGGAATGCAAGAACTCTTTGAACCCGGACGCAAGGCTGAACTCTTTGACTCTTCTCTGGATCCCAGGTCACACTGGGATTGCTGGAAATGAGATATCCGATGAGATTGCTAAACAAGGCTCAGAGGATAATTTCTCGGGAACAGAGCCTGTGCTGGGTCTTCCTGTATCCTCGGTCAGGTCTTCCATTGACGATTGGGTCTCAAACGAACACAATTGTGTATGGCAAGGCTCTACAGGAAGCGGGCAGACTAAACGCATGCTCCCAAAATTCAGTAAGGAGTCTGCAGCATTCCTGCTGTCTCTCAGTAGAAATGACTGCAGAAAACTAACTTATTGGCGTTCTTACGGGACACTTCGTGTTCGGTTTGCGACGATACTTCGGATCATTTCCTTTGTTGTCGTGCCTTTGCTCGGATCAGGTGGCAGATTTTTGGTGCTGATGTGCTGAGTGCTGATACTGTAAGCTCTTCATCGCTGAAGTGCATTCTCGGCTTTCTCCGAAAGTCGAAGAAATTCCAGTAAAATGGGTAAGAGTGGATTTGCTTCCTGGTAGTATCTACAATGGACCAGTTGCATCTGAGTGCTCCAGTGAAGTGTTTCCTAACCCAACAAAAAATAAAATACAGTTTTGCTCCTAGAATCGTCAATATTCTTTGCTGCTATCTATTTTTTTTAATAGGATTTTACAAACGAAGTCTCGAAAATCGCAGCTCATCGATTTTATCAAGCAATTTGAAAATAGAACTGTAAATTTAAACAAAATATCTAGCAAGTAGCTACCTATTCATATATCTTTGTAGTCATGTGTTTATAAATGTTATCCCAATTGTTCTAAAGGTTCACATGTGCAACAAAGGGGATGCAATATTTACCCAAGTGAAGTGTAAAAACCACCCATTCGTCAATAATTCCTTCAATATGAATTCTGATCTCGACGCCTCTTTTTCACTCGACAAACTAACAAATATATTTTGCAAGAAATAATATTTTAAATATCTCACAACCATCTTTTCTTAACATGATCCGGATCCCCTACGTCCTTTCACGAGCTATCTTGAAAACGTTTTCGGCTTTTCGACTTTGCTTTATTGCAAAAATATGATGATGAAAATTATTCCAAGTCATAAGAGCAAAAGAACTTTTGCAATAGCAAACCGCTACAACGTTCAACACAAACTCTTGTATATCCGTTTACCTCGCAAAATTTCAAAATGGAATTTTCTCGTGCCGCTACAAGATGTACGTTCCACATCCTTCGGATGCTGGTATAGAATGAATAGACGAATTTCTACTGCTTTGAATATTGTTTCAAAGTTATGTCGCTATAGTGGAAAAGTTTTCGTACAGTTTGGAAGCTCACGTTAAAAAAAAAACAAGTTTCCATATCCCGAGGCCAATGGAAGAAGAATTAATGAAATTCCCAAGAAAACGCCAGATTAATGGCTTCTTAATAAGCTCTCCATGTGCTTCGCATCCGTTTATGTGGGGCCGTGCGAAATTAATTGCTGCATAGAAGCGACAGCTGAGTACTAAACGTGCATAAGTATTTACCGCAATAAATCCTTAAAAAGAGGCTTTTTTACAACAAAAGCCACAAGAGGCAACAATAAAGTCCTTAGCAACTTCAATATGGTATCATGTGTTTTGATGGAGTCTCCTTGGTATTATTTGCAAATGGAAAATAGGAAGGTCCTTTGCCGATAACGGTCTCCCTATCCAATCTAATTTGCTAGAATGCACATTGGAGTTCCAGTTGAATAGCTTAAACCTCATAACGGATGTAATCCGCTCGTATAACAAATTACAAGGATGTTTGAGGGGACCCTCCAAATGGGTGGGAGTGCTGCTTCACATTTCCACTTGCGATAGTCTGGTGAGACATATAAAAGGGGCAGCAAGTTGAGGGATTATTGTACTAGTAGTTTGCACGGCACTATAGCCTGGATGGGTACTCGTTCAGCAGGAGGTGATGTTTAACAAACGACTGACTGGGGAAAAGATTAAGGGCTTAAATGCTCTCAGGGGCTGTGCGCGTTGATAAAAATTACCTGCGTTAATAAAAATACCAGCATTGTTCCTATGATACTGTCCCCGTTGCCTTGGTGTTGAGATTCGGATTACATTATTCGAAGCAGCTGAATAATAATATAATTTTGCTCACAGGAATCAAGGGTATTTGTAAAGGGGTCACTTGACCTTCCGGAATTCGGCACTACAGCCTGTATTGGGGTTAGTACTTAACAAGGATTTTCCTTGCAAAGGTTCACGTATATTTCATTGCTGGTGATATAAGTAATCTCATTACGCTTAGGATTAGGGGGTCTCAAATATACGATTAGTTGTATATGTTGTATGAGTTGAGTCCTTTTCGAAACTTACCTTGATTTGGGACACTTCATTTTCCATAACCATATACCTTTCCAAACCGTCCCTTCTAACAAATACCAATCCACAGCCCATCCCGACTTCAAACATTTCTCCTTTCATCTTTTCCACTCTTCACCAGCATTTCTACAACAACAACATCAATTATAAGCTATTGATAACATCTTCACAGCCAATTACCCAAAGTAATTACCATTGAACATCATGTTGATGTGATAATCCACTTCAAAGCAAAGCGCTTCAACATTAATCAATTCACCGCCCTTTGCTGCCCGCCTTTCCCACGGGTATATCTTTAGCGCAACACTATTTGTATATCTATGCCGAGCAAATATTTGAGCTAAATTTAAATAAACTATAGCCAACCCAAAATATGTACGAGGCATAAGGCTAAACAAAACAGAAGCACGATCTTCTTCTTTTATTGGGTTGGACTTTATTTATAAACACGTTTCGTGAGTTCCGTAACGGCTGGTATAAAATACATTTTTGTTGCCCACTCTTCTCTATAAAAAAAATTATTTACTCTCTCTGTCAGAATGGGAAACACATTTTTAATTCAATATTAATTATCAACATTATGTACTACACCGACAAAAAAAACACACAAACCTGATTTTTGCGTGTAATGCTATCAAAAAGATGAGGCAAGATGTAAGACGAAAACGATCAAACGTTTTCGTTTCGACAATAGCAGTCTCTGTCTATTGCCACAGGTATGATAGAGACAGGTTTAGTAAAAACGAAAGCGTTTTTCGTTTCGTTTTTTACAGAATCCCACCCCTGGTTTTAATGTTTTACAGCTTGATCCTTAAATAAATTTTAATTCGTTATAACACATTAAAACAAATGGCAATGGCGACACGTAATGCGATTTATTTGTTAAATAAAAATAATGTAACGTCTTTTACGATTTCATGGCTATTTGATGGAACGTGTTATCAGCTTAAAATAGGTCTTGGGAAAATATCCAGGCAGTGGACAGAAATTTATAGAGTTTGGACTGTTCTTCATTGGACCTGTCAACCCAATTTAAAATTTAGTATGCTTGTGCAACTTTGATGGTTTCGGAGTTCTATTTCGCGAATAAAAAAAATCAACGTACACGACTGGGTCGCACGAAACTTGTCCGTTCATTTCAAATTTGGCTATACAAAAATGAATAACCAACATTATTTATTTCATTTAAGAATTTCCTCTCGAATTCATAATTTTCATGGTTAATTGACACTTTTTCGTATCCATTATTCAATATTATATATATATTGTTGACGCAAATTCTTATATAAACAAATAGTTCCTCAATTTCTATAACATATATTATTTTAACACGATAGCTATTGCAGATTTGGAAAAGCGGTTTACAGAAGAATTGATCAACTTTAGGTTGTTAAGACATAGCCTAGCTGTCATTCACATCGAAGCTACATTTGAAAACATTAACATTATGCGTTCATATACCCCTAACTAAGAAGCTGAACACCCTAAGGAGCATTTGTATGACCTAATCGATGGAGCCTTCTGAAACTGATGTCTTCTGTATTAAGTTAGCGCATTGCGATTAGCCATACACGGCTTAACATGAACGTCGTGTCCAGCGGGACAGGTGGATTTAGAGTGAGTAAAATGGAGTAAGTTAGATAGCACAGAAAATAATGTTCACTGAAAATCCACTTTCAGAAATAGTTCTCGCGTGGCCATGAAGGTTCTTTTCTGCACCATAGTTTGATACAAATCTTCATTTGGTATTTGCGTTTATAGAGTGAGGATGACAAAAACGGGCGTCCGCTTCGTCTTGACCAGAGAATTTATTTGTGTTTTCGTTTTCACTATTCATTTACCTACCAAATTTTATTTCATTGCAATGACGCCTTCTTTTTGTGTGTAGCCTAGTTGTTCATGAGAATGAAAGTCATGCCCATGACAGTGTATCCATGCACTTAGACAAATCACCAACCATTACGCTACCAAACTTCTGTATTCAGATATTTTTTTTTTTTTTTTTTTTTTGAGGCTCATTCAAAATATTTGGAATTCGTTTCAATACCAAAATATAAAAAAAATGGATGATACAACAAATTATATGTGTCTGTATATAGATACTAGTGGACCCAGCGACTTCTCCACCCAACATGCATGCAAAACGTCTTTTATCACAATGAATTTCACAGTTATCCGAAATTTTCCAAGCTTCACAAATTTCGTCGAAAAAAAAATTCAAATTTCGACTAAGAATTTTCCGGAGGGTTTCCCCAAAATTTTCTTTCGTAAAAAATTACTCAATTGATAAATTACTATATATTTTTCACACCATTTTTATACCCGGTACCACACTGCGGTGAGGGTATAATTCACTTTGACATTCCATTTGTAACGCACATAAGGAGGCGTTGTAGGTATGACAAACTATATATATTATTGATCAGCATCACTTTCTTAGTCGATCTAGCGATGTCCGTCTTTCTGTCCGCACGATTACGGCCGTAATTTAAGAGCTATCGACTTGAAATTTGGCTTTTATCCACCTAACTGAGGCTAAGTTCGAAGATGAGCAAGATCGGATGAAAACTACTACTACCTCACATATAAAAATATCGGATTTATATAGCTTTTTGAGGTTAAAAATTAAATTTAAATAGCTACAGTAACGATAGCAAGTTTAAACTTTGCACATATTGTTTTAATAATATTTAAAAAATTTTGACAAAAAATGAGCTTGGTCGAATAAAAACTACCCATACCTCCCATACAAATATATAATTTTTTAATACTAAAATATTTTTTTATTTCACAATAATATAGTAGGTACCGGGTATTTGAGCTTCGGCATAGTCGAAGATAATTGTCTTACTGGTTATATACATATGTATATAGAAGAAGATTTACAAAACTCACGGAACCATGACGAGGCAAAGGGTAGACGAATTTGAATAGTTTTTAAGCTGATTGAGGAACTAACAACGACCAAGAAGGTTAAGTATCTGGGAGTATACCTAGATACTGGACTTACTTGGAATTACCATGTTGAGAAGAAGGTACGGAAGGCAAAAAGGGTACTAGATCAGTGCAAACGTGTGTGTGGACAGAGGTGGGGACTCTCTCCTAGGTCAGCATACTGGACCCATTATCACATACGCTTCGGTTGTATGGTGGGCGAAAGCCTCCCAAAAGACTGCTGGATAGGGTCCAGCGTTTAGCATGTATAGGAATTACAGGTGCAGACTTAGACTTATTTATTAAGAAAACAGCGGCCCTAACAGCACTTCGTCTTCATCGAGATGCGAAATGGCACAATAGTGGTACCATCTATGGACATAGGAAGATCCTGGAGCTTGTCAAAAACGAAATTAGGGAACTGAACATGCCTATGGATGGTATAACAAAGGTGCGTATTATGGAAAGGAATCACAAAACTCGTATTGAGAATGGATTAATTTTCACCGATGGATCCATGATGGATGGCGGAGCGGGGGCCGGAATCTTTTCAGAAGATCTGGAACTAGCCCGTCACATTAGCCTCGGGAAACACACTTCAGTATACCAGGCTGAGATGATTGCTTTGCTGCATGCGTTGGATTACTTGCTTGAGAGTCCAGGTGGAAGGAAGAAATATCCTGGACAACCAGGCGGTGATTAGATGCATGGGGCGGACAACCATCACAACATCACTAGCACCGGAATGTGTATTCAAGCTCAACAAGTGCTCATCTAAAAATCAGGTAAGACTGACTTGGGTACGAGGACACATAGGGATCGACGGCAACGAAAAGGCGGAACAAAACAGAGGTCAACTGAAAAGTTGCTGGGACCAGAACCATTCTCTTCAATTGGTAGAGGAATGGTAGAACAGCTGATTCACAAATGGATCACGGCAGAACACTTGAGAAGGGGGTCAACCGTGGAACAATGTAGACAAGCTAAAATGGCAATACAATGGGCCGACCTGCTCCACTCAGAGAAATGTTCTAAGCATGAGTCGAGGAACATTGAAATGGGTGGTGGCGTTAACTACAGGGCATGGTAATTTCGGGTATCATTTAAGGAAGATGGGCCTTAGAGAGGATGATACTTGTAAGCTATACCTGGAGGAATCTGAGACAGCGGCACATATATTGTGTCAATGTCCAGCTTTGGCTGGCAGAAGAATGAGGATCTTGGGACAACATTGGGTCGAGGCCCATTGGATGAAACAGATCTCACATAAACAGATGCTAGCGTTAACACTAGGAATCGAACTCAGGGAAGAACTCTGGAGAAATCCAGAAAGTCTCTCTGGGTAAGGTATATTAGTGGTAGGGAGACGAAAAGAGACCGGACAATGGTGGTCTGGTTCGAATATCTCTCGAAAATTTGTATATATAAGCTGATTGAGGGGTATCTACACATTTTTGGCAGAAAGCCAAAATTTGTCTCGACGAATGTTGAACTATAAAAGATATATTTTCTCAAATCAATGAGCTGTTCTTTTTCGGTAATTGTCAAAGTTTATGTCTTGCAAATTATAAATTAACCATTCATATTAGTCAACTGAAAGCGAAGGAAAGTCGCTCTTTTAAGTGAGATTTGAAGCTTGTCAATAGTGCTGTATTTGGTTCTTATAATAATAAGATTTCAAAGTGCTAAATTTTTGTACATACGACTTAAGTTTTGACGATGTGATTATATGTGATGTGGTGTGATTATATTTTCGGATGAACCTTGATGACTTAAATTCAGAGAGTTCTACTTTTCAAACAAATCCGAGAGAAATTGAAGCTCAAAGAAAAGGCAGTGATCCTGCGTATAAGAAAGGACTACTCGTACGCGTTCTTCCAACTCGAGGAGGTTGATAATTCTCTTAATCGAAACAACATCCGAAGTTTTTATAAGAAAGGCTGCTGACTGCAATAGGCTCTTCTAAACAGCCAAGTAAACCGAGTTAAAGAAACGCAAGAAATAGCGAATGATGTTCCTACAGCATCAGCTGAATCATAAATGCGCACATTATGGAAAGGATTTCTTTTCAATATTTTCAGAATTTTGGAAAACCAGCATTTTTGAGTACAGAATTTTGGTCCATTCGGAATTATGACCCCAACCGCATTTTAAGCAATACAATTTTCTAGGTACGGCAAAGACGGGCTGTGAGGAACATGTAGTACATGAAAATCAAAATGTTCTTTGCCTTTGAATACAACTTAAGACATTTTTAAGAATTTGACCTACGGTCAACGCGAATTGCTGAATGCGAGCTGGTAGAATATGTGGTTCTAACAGAACAGACCACAACTCGCGCGACAATGGACATTTTGAAGGATGAGTTTCCGGGTCATATACGATGTCTCATTTCTGGGCGATTTAAACCGGTCGGCGTTAAAAAGAACCCAAATTGTCATCAACTATGCCGTCGCGCATCTGACAGATATTATCTTCAAAAAGTAATGTCGTTTAATGGCAAAACTACATCTGGTCCGGGTGAGTTTTTTTCGGCCTTCAAGTTAGGCTTACGCCACTTCCGATGAAATTACAATTTCCCAATTTCAATAAAATTTTAAAAAATTCACGAACAATATTGTAATTGAAGAGGACATTCCATATAATTGTCGATTGATCAAAATTTGTCTGTTAAAATCGTATTAATTCAAATAAAACTGAACAAATTTAACAATTTCGCAAAATCATCAGCTTACGACCTCGTAATCCATTTTTGGCAATAAAATTCGTCCCGTTTCGCCCACCCTTCAACAGCATTTCAACTGCTGCGCTACTCTTGGTATTGCGTAAAACTTTCCATTAGCCGACGAATTTGTCTATTCGGATGGTTTCCACGATTGCCATTCAAAAATCAATATTTTCACTAATTGGTCGCCGAATTGAATCGTGCAATTGCGATTCAGTTTCGTACTGTGTTCATTTTTAACATGCCTAGGCCTACCCAGCAGCAGCCGGTGCGCAATGATTGCCAGCGCGAATCTATTCAATGTTAGGTTTGAATGAGAGCACTATCGCGGATAACCTCGCTTTTGCTTCTAACAGGAAACGACTGTTAAAAAAAATGGGAAATGTTTGTGTTTCGGTTGATTTTCACTTCCAATTCGATTAAGCCGGAGCAATGTAGTGCTAACAATTAAAAATGAAAAAGAAACACACATTCGCCGAAATGTACCCATTTCGAGTGCTCGCTATCGCTACCCCGTGACCGTGAGTCCTTGTGATTTATTCCGGCGACAATTTGTCCCAAATACATCGCGTATTTGGGTGTTATTTCGGTTCGTTCACCAAGTGGGGCTGTGTTCCTTTTTTAATTTTTGCCGGTGACAAGTGAGAACGATAAAAAGTAATCAGTTTGTTGGGGTGTAATGGGGAGGTTAATGGTGGCTGATTTGGCGGGAGTAGCCAAAAAAAAGTTACAAAGTTCGGCAGCGAATTCAGAAAAATTCCACCACCACGCTGTGTCTTGTTGATAAGCTCCCAATATTGATGAATACAAAGTACTTAGCACTTTGAGGGTGGCTTAGCGCGAACAAGTCCCGCAAAATGGATTATTATTGTAAAAGCTGCGAAAAAAGATAGCACCATTTTTGGAGGGGTGTGGGGCTCCTCAGCAATTGAGATATGGGCATGTGGGAAGTTTATGGAGTTCCATGTAATGTGTGTGTGGAATGGGCTACCGCACATGGAAATCACTGATAAACGAGGAGTAATGTGGAAGAATTTATCATTCTACTTAGGTAGACATTTATTCCAGACGCAATTAAATGCAAATACATAACACAGACTGATGGCAGTTATACATGCGTGCGAAAAGATATCGAAATGATTATTATAAATACCTGAAGTGATGTGTATAGATTTATAACATGATGTAGTGCGTGTTTCATTTATAGGTTATATTATGTACGTAGAGGAACCCATATCGACGCGACGCACGTCTCGTATGTTGGGTATTACCTATTATGGAGTGCAAAAATACCAATCCATATTTACAAGCCAATCAGGGTTAACAGATATAATAGATGGGAGTCTATTTGAAGCGATTTTGGAGCAATTTAGATATGTGAGGTGTTAATTGGAATGGTTCTAAAGAACCTAAAGCGGTCTTGTTGTTCTTAACCCAACATCGAAAGTGGGGCAAAATTTCAACAGGGTTTAGAAGACCTCATCTTAATAGCAGTCTAATTGACTATGTTAACGTCAGGTTAAGCCATTAATCTGGGATTCATTAGCATCAGACAAATATTCAGGAACAAAGGAACTCCACAGGGTGGTGCTGTCTCAAATTCTCGTAGTGGTTGATGAGCTATTGAATGCAATGGAAGAGGAAGGCTTTGCACACGATTACGATTACGATGTGGTAATCCAAAAAAATTACCATCAGTCTTCAAAGAGCGATTCCAGCTATACCTATACTACTACTAGCTTTTGCCAGCGGCTTCGCTTGCGCTGTTCTCAGGATTTGGACGCAGAGATTCCTTCACAGTCAGTTAGTTGGCTTTTTTCGTGCAGGAAACCTACCTAAGACAATACTTAAGAAGCAATTAGTATCTCTGAAAAATATGTCTAACGCCCTATTGGAGAAAACAGTTCAAAAATTATATGATCAATATTTGTTGGTGAAGCGCTGGCATCTCAACACAGATCATACTACAGCAGACGGAGCCACTATCTGTGGGACACTACGTATTCCTTAGTTAGCAAATCCTTAATTATATTCCACACTGTCCACATCTTCCTATACTGTTCAATATATGCAGCTGGAAAGATCGAAAGGATGTGTACCACTTTCTAGCAGTATAACCCCATTCTTACAGAATTCCGCTTAAATATCTTTGGAGTACGTACGCTGGAGTCAGATGGAGCGATCAGAATATTCAACAGCGATGAAGTTTGGATACATTAAAAAGTTTCAAATCGATACGACGAACGGTTCGTGAGTTAAGAAAAGGGCCCCCATAAAAGGGGTCATCGCCAATAACTCGAGCTCCAAGCAAAATTTCCTAAATCCAAAAAATTATTATCTTTATTTTTTATAATAGAGTAGGTACACAAACCGAGTTTGAAGTCGATCGGATAAAAAATAAAAATGTTCCCATACAAACTTTACCCCCCCCCCCCTTTTACCCCTTTAAGGGTTGAATTTCCAAAATCTGAGAAAATTGTTCTCTTTATTTCTCATAGAGAGTAGACAAACCGAGTTTGAAGTCAATCGGATGAAAGTTAAAAATTGTCCATACAAACTTTGACCACTCCTTTTACCCCTTTAGGGGTTGAATTTCAAAATATCCTTTGTTATCTATATATATAAAAGAAAGTGTCCAAAGCCATGTAATCCCATAACTCGAGATTGGCCGAACCGATTTTGATGATTTATACTTTGTTGTAAAGGTATTTTCTCAGTACGGGTTTTAAAAAAAAGAAAAATTGGGCAAAGGGGCGTGGCACCTCCCATACAAAAAAAATCATATATCTCGAAAACCACTGAATCGATTGAGTTCAAATTTACATACAATCTTAGGTATCGGCCCAGGAGTATGAAGATTGGTCAAAATTGGACAAAGGGCGTGGCATCTACCATACAAAAAAACATTCAAAATCTTATATCTCGAAAGCCACTGAATCGATTGAGCTGAAACTTACAGACAAAATTGGACAAAGGGGCATGGTACCGCCCTACAAAAAACATCTTCTATGGGGTGAAACTCGATGATGTTAGGTATAACTCGATAACCGTTGGGCCGATTTGCATGATTCTTTTTTTGTTCTGTTCGTATTGCTGTATTTCATATATTTACGCAGATAGGCAATTCCAGAAAATCGATTTATTCTCATTTTTCGCATTTTACGAAAGAACATTATTATCTAAGATCTATAAGCAATACAATTTCTGTGCACGGGCAAAGCCGGGCGGGTACAGCTAGTTCCTTGTATAAAGGGAATCTCAGTGCGTTGATGATCAGTGATATATTCATTTTTATATATAGGTACCTATAGATTTTTAAATAACTCGACTGCGGGGCGAGGACTGAAAACAGAAATCTTAATGTAATGACAAACTCAGCAAACAAACAACTGGTGTAACGTTGCAGCCAAAACAACTATCAGGGATAGATAGTCTGTACTATGGTCAGCTAAACCTTACGGTCTACCTCGAAATCGTCAACAGCCACAGACTACCTAATATCCAACTTCTCCTTTAAAACGAGATTCACCACAAGAATTCCTGGTCGAGGAGAATATGGGTCTAGAGTCAGGTAGTATGGAGTCGAATAAGGGTTTTCCTATAGATCGCTGGTCTGGTACTAGTGCCGGGCATAGGTGTATAAATGGTGAAAAAGAGTTTATTTTTTTTCAATTGCCAATTGTCATTTTTGTCCATTTTCGAAACGTCTGTGTAGATTATTAAATTCTATTCACCAGATCTTGCACATCTAATTTTATAGAATTGTACTTCAAAATGATTTGGGAAAAAGTATGAATCTACAAAGCTGTAACAGTGCAGGAAGAAAGCTCACGCTTATTTTGAGATTCGAATTCGTTCGAATGTTTGTCGAATTCAAAGAATTTGTATTTTGACATTCGAACGATTAGAAAGTTCATCCTATCAATCGAAAGTTCATTTGTCATTCGAATGTTGATCGTATTTTGACATTCTAATCGTTCGAAAGAAATGTCATTTTTTATTCGTGTGGAATTTCCAGACGCTTAAACAGCGACTGCTTTTGTTTTGCTCCGTATTTCTGGTGGATACATAATTTAATCTGTATCTGAATCTGATGATTGCAGCGCTTTTCCAGCTCTGGTCAACATTCATGATTGAATAAAATTGTGCGATAGGTATGTATGTCGATCGGCTGGGCTTACTGCAGATGCTAAAGATATAGACTACTGACCGAGGGGTCTCAGGTTTGATCTCAGGAAAAACACAAATTATATCTTATGTCCACCTCTCGCAAACGTCTGAGAAACGTCTCAGAGTAATATTATATAGTTGTCCTGACAAAGCTTCTTAATTCGGCATAAGATTGTAGGTCTCTACCTCTCGCAAATGAGTGGCTTGAAGAGGCTCGGCCTACGGTCCCTATACGGAACTATTATGCCAACGGCTTATTTTTTCGCCAAAGTGGTAGGTAGGTAGGTAGAGGTGAGTTCCCTAGTAATCACAGTCTTGGATACCAGTAATTTCGGTTTGCAAGAAATCTAGGAAATTCCTATTAGAAAAATTAAGGGTTTCATGGTTTTAGAACCTGGACCCTGGAACCTATATATATGGATCCAGGAGTTTTTTGTCCGCTTTCTCTTGTTTATCAAATAAGTATATACCAAGCATCTTCAGTCTGCTATTCTCAAGGACGGAAAGTGAAAAATAGTGGTTTCTTTTTAAATCATTGGTTATTTTGACACTGACAGCCGTTTCCCGCTCGAAATCTTGACAGAAAGTCAGTATTATGCCTGCGCGGAACGAAATGATTCGCTTTACGCTTGAACAACATAGGAAAATATCGAAAACTTATTTCCAAAGTGAGTTCTGTGTAGCCCAATCAGTGTGTTTTTTGAAAAGAAGATTTGGCCGAAATGAAGCACCCACCGTGCCTGCTGTACGCAAGTTTGTGCAAAAAGTTCGTGAGATTGGTATGGTAGTGGACAGCACTCATGGTCCCCGTCATCGTACTGTGCACACAGTCGAGAATGTGGCTGCTGTAGCCGATAGTGTGAGACTCAATTCACGAACATCAACTCGCCATCGATCTCAACAGCTCAAAGCCTGAGGAGAATTCTGCACAAAGATCTCGGATTATTCGCTTACAAGGTGCATTTTTATCTCGGCAAACAAAATTGCCACATCTGGGGCTCGGAAAACCCGCACGTTATCGGGAAGCCAATAAATCCACAGAGAGTGACAGTTTGGTGGGGATTGTGGAGTGGTGGCATCATTGGACTACTTTTCTTCGAAGGCTGGGAAAATCTTTCTCCAAAGTGGCTGGTATTCTGACCTGGTTTAAAATTTGCTATAATTCTGGTTTAAATTTAAAAACCTATATGGCTACTTATCACCGAATTACGAGACGCTGCGAAATTGATTAGCCGTTATCTGTTCTGCGGAGACTGTGGCTACCAACTAACCCATCAAATATGTTTTCTTTTTTGTCTTTAGCACGGAAGTTCACAAGCGCAACACCGTACCTGAATATAAGCACAACCTAGAAGGCCTGAAACTCCCCTGTGCACGTACTATTAGGCTTAAGTTTTCGAAACCAGCTTGGATGGTAAAATGAATATTATGCGCATTCCAATATATTTTTTCCAATTATTTAAATTACATTCCGATATAAATTTTAAAACAAATTCGTCCTACCACTTAAACTGTGGGGTCTGGAATCGACCGACAGAATCCTTGACTTATTTTTGGGATCATTAAAAAACAGTTCAGGAATCTCATCAAAAGCTTAGCTCAAACCAAATCCAACGAAATCTGGCTTAAAACACCTGGGCAAAACGCCAGACTATTCTTCCCAAAATTCTCCTCCAGAAAATCTGGTCAAAAATAATCTGAGGATCATGACAGGCATAATTAGCGGCCATAGCCTCATGAAAAAACATATTCACCGAATTGGAGTCAAATCGGACCCTACATGCAGACTATGTCTAGAAAGTGACAAATCCTCTCTTCGCATATACTCATGGAGTTTCCGGCCCTCTTTCGCCTCAAAAAGACTATCCTTGGCGAAGAAATCGTCACTTCAACTGATATACCTTCAGAGAAGATCGCATTGTCTTCCTGATTGCGTATTAGTTCATTAATTCGGGAACACCATGTGTGTGTATTCAAACTAATTCCAGCTCCAAAGTTGTATTACCAGGATCGCAAGATATAATCAGGGCAAAAAAAGTACTAACTTCTCTTCCAACGCACTTTACATACCTATCTACATATCTCCATCAGGACTTATCAAGCTCGACTGTGAGTTGTTTTTTAATGACTCACATTACCTGGATCTACTTCGTTATCAGAAAATATATTCAGACGCGGCTAATGGATTCATCCGTCCTTCTTAATCTTTATTTGTTTCTGTTTTTATCTACAAACTTCCCTTGCCTTCCACCATATACATATACCATCAAGTGATTTGAATTTATAATTATTAGTAAAACAAATGAAAGCAAAAACTACAACAAAAACCAAAAACACGTAAAAACAATTCCACAGTAGTAATTAATTTGCAACCCCCTCTGCTGGTGTACCCTCTGATGTCGCCAACGCCCTCATTATTTCTAGCCTCTTCCGCCTAAATCTAAACTCCCATCAAGCGCGATAGTGCCGCCGACAAGCGTGTGTAATAAATTTTAACGCACGACCTTTAGATACGAATACAGCAACAATACCAAGATGATACAAAAACTTCCCGAAAAGTCACAAACGGCATACAACACAAGAAGAAAAAAAAAACAAAATCTCAAACAACAACAAATTACTTCATCAAAATGGGAAAGGAGGGGACCATAAAATTGTCATTTAAATTCCTCTGAAAGCTTTTTGCCTTCGTCCTGATATCTTTTCATATGAAAAATACAAATTGTCGTCTATAACCACACTAGATGAGGAGTCGGCAAGCGCACACACACACAAAACACAACCAGAAGAGGATAAGGGAACAGACAAAAAGTCGAAGTAATTTTAGTAGTTAGTGGCATCATTCTCCTAACTACCATCGCCGCCATGCAGTCGGCCACAAGGATAACAGTAACGGGGAATAAAATTCCAAGTATTTTCATATTTACTTAGCGAAGCCAAAAGAAACATATCCTCCATCTCCGACCAGCCTATACAAGAAACCCCCCGGCAGAGGATAATAGTTAACATCTCTCAGTGTGCTAGGCCGGTCTCTGCTTTTGGCAGCAGAAGAATGGAATTCCATTAAACATCCTTTTATTTGCTCAGAAGAAGAGGAAGAAAAACACAATGACCTGAACGGAGGATATACAGAATAGATACACAACTCAATGGCTCTGGAGTTAGATTGCGCCTCTGTGCGTTTGAGTACACACACATTTTTGGTTTAAACATTTTTTTTTTCTATACTATATACGCTGGTATTATGCGGCGGATCCTATTTTTGTTGCGGAGTAAAACAAAAGGCGGAATCAAAATAATAATGAAAGATGGAAAAAAGCTAACGCATTGGGGGCTTGGGGCACCCGGGACAATGGATCTCTCTGCACAGAGACACAAAGAGAGAAAGAGCGTAAAAACAATACCTAAGTATAGTAGGGAGGGAGTAGAATCAGGATAGTATATATCTCTAAAGGTATAGTAGTAATTCAGGATCCTAAGCGTTGCTGGAATATTTGCGCATGGTGTTTGTATTGCAATTGGGAGGCCTGTGTAGGCCGCATTAGCTATTATGAGGCAACAGGGAGTGCTGCTCCCGTGAGCAACAATCGTTCATAAAATGTGTTTTCAACCCCGGATGGGTGTGGGGTGTGGGTCAAATTTTTAATGGGGAATACCACGACATCTGGTTTGGAATTATTCTTTGCTTGTTTCGCCGCAGGGTCATGGACTCTGCAATTGAATTCATTTGCAGGCTATTAGATTTGTACTGGTATTGTGAAATTTCAAAGTTATTCATGTATAGATGGTTGTTATACGCATGGAGTGCAAATATGGCACACCCTGCTTATAAAACGAGTTTCCGCATTTTTTTTAAATACCTACCTAAGCACGAAAAAAATTATAATAGTCTCTATTGCAGAAACTTGATATGTACATTTCTAAAATAAATCTATTCTATTTTTGGAGATTTAAATAAACGAATCGGCTGTGGGGAGATTTCCCTAGGCGACTAGTCCAACGGGGATGAAGGTATCCTCCATTTAAAGTATGTTTGTAAGGATTAAAATACTAAAATACAAGGGTGTAGTTTATGTTAAAGGCATTCGCCCATTAACCGTATCAGGGAAACACACATTTTGGAAGTAGGTAGAGTTGATAGAAATATTTTAACGAAATATTGGTTGAAAAGCCCATACAAAGTAAGCTCCCAAAAAGAAAATAAAAGGTGTTATCATCGGTCTGGCCGATGCTTTAATACCCTCCGCCTCCACTACATAAAAGGCATAAAAAATGTTTGCCATGCGAGATGTACTGCACAGGAATGGGTCTAATGTCAGTTTTGTATGAGGGCTACCGATATAGGCGATTATTTATACCAACCTGACGACCATAAAAATAAGTTCTCTCACAAAATTTGGTTCGCATAAGTCGATTCGTTTGGACGCTATGGTGTTTTCAACAGACAGACAGTCGGACATGGCTAAATTGATTCAGATTTCTATCCTGATTCAGAATATAATATGTATACTTTATGGAGTCTCCGTTGACTCCTTCTTGACGTTACAAATGACAAAGTTAGCTATCAGACTGCTGTCAGAAAAAGTTGGAATAACAGGCCCATGTAGGGTCCTAGCTTCTCACGGTATATCATTCGTTTGTGTGGTTTTTTGGGACAAATAGAAGAAACCTACAAATTTTGTTCGTGTAGCTCTCTTTGTGCACTCTCTGTTGACGTCAGAGCTACATACGTTTGTGGCTTTAGAAAAGTTAAAAACATCCCATTTGGGTATGAGATTGTTAAAACTTCAAACCATTATAGAAATCCTCGTTAGAATTTAAATTAGATTATTTTGAAACTTAAAACAGACAGTTCATTTAGGATTTTATAAAAAAATTGACAAGTAGTTAGAAGACGAACGAAATTTAGGAAAACAAATTCATACGTGCGTCGCGGCGTTTGTTTAATTTAAATTGAATCGTATAAACCAGACTCACTGAAAAACTTAAAAATGTTCCTTCAATCACAGTTAACAATTCTGTATTTTGTTAATTTTTATTGTCTGTGTCATAAAAAAATGAATGTGAAAATTCACTTTTCATTTGGTCCATATTTCATAATAGTCGGCTTTGAAATAACAACGTTTATGATGATAGTGTAATGATTAATGATTCTTGTTCATAGAAATGATTTTATATCATACTAGCGGACCCGGCGAACTTCGTCTCGCCCCATTTTAACGCCTTCAGATAAACTCCAGAGTGATAATAAAACACAGATAGTTCAAATTTCAATGTGATTTATTTGAATGGAATCGAAATCAGTAGAGAGCGATGTGATAAACAATGTTTTTCGATTTGTTTTTCGACGCAAAAACAAACAACGAAGGCGGCTTGCCAACCTTGGAATAATCGGAGTTCGTGGGATAAGGACTTCCTCTCCTTTGAATCTGCCCTTGATGATCGTCGCTTGAATCATATTGTTCATCAGTTTCTCGACGGACAACCGCGTGCCGTTGCACAATTTGATATGCGATTCAGATTCCGCAACATTATCATCATCATTCAGCTGTATATTATGCGGTGGAGTTTCTGGCACATCATGCGAGTTAAAAAATTCCGTCGGATTGCCCGTTCACTAATCCAATCAAGATTTTTATAATTTTGTGCAATGCCAGGGAACACTTTGGTGATGATTTCCTCCTACAACGATGTGAACTCGCAAAAATTTGCCATGAACGATAGCAATCCAGTCGAAACATCAACGGCAGCTGCAGATGGGTTGTTCTGCAATGCCACTCTCATGTTCGCGGTCAATTTCAACTTCTTGACATTCCGCCACAAAGATGACGATTTCAGGAATGCATTAAGTTCATCGGCAGCAGTTGATTTCGGGATGACGGGAAGCGTTTGACGAAAATCTCCGGAGAGCAATATCATAGCCCCACCAAATCGTCTCGAATCACCTCGTAAATCCTTCATCGTTCGGACAGTTGCCTCCGAAGCTCGTTTATGCGCCATAGTGCATTCATCCCAAATGATGATTTTCCATTCTCGCATCAATTCGCTGTCGCCGTATTCTTGGTCATTGTGCATGTGCACGTTGGCTTGTCAACCGTTTAGAAGATTTAGAAGATGCAGTTCGACCGCAGTGGCAGCAATGCCAGAGGATGCAATAGCCAACGCAATTTGAGATCTTGACCGAATTGTTGCCAGAATCAAAAAAAAAATGCAAAACTTCGTCGAAAAAAAAAAATTCAAATTTTTCGCGTTTTTCCAGAATTTTCCACTAAGAATTTTTTATTTTTCTATTCGAAGATCCGTTCCGGAACAATTGCACAAAAAATTCCATACAAAAAATCTATTTTCAATTTTTTCAATGGATCCGACTTTTTCGGATGGGTTTCCCAAAATTTTCTTTCGTAGAAGGCTTCTCCTGGCAAATCGCCGTTCTCAATTTTCGATTTTTCCGTTTTCCCGACTTTTCCGGAGGGTTTTCCCAAAATTTTCTTTTAGAAGAACCTTCTCCTGGCAATTACGAACATCTGAAAAAAAAGTTGAGCCAAATCGGTCCAGTTTAACTTTAACTCAAAAAGAGAGACATAGACGGGTAGACTGTGCGATGTTAGAGAACTCCGATTTCTAATCATCATCCTCCAACGTAATTTTCATTTTCAATGTCACATCGTATCATTTAGAATATTTCAGTGAACCCTTCTTAGATCTCTATCGATCGTCACCGACTCATGAACGGCAATCCCAATGGATAGATGAAGAGCAGGACTTAACGGACTTGATACAACCATCTCATCCTGAGCCTTCGTATAAATAGGTAGCCAAGCTGGAGGGCACGGATTTCACTGCACATCTTATAATCTGAGTTTGGGACATGCATTTAAGATGACCAAAAAAACGAGGGTAGCTTCTCTATACTGAGTACCTTACGAATCTAGTATTTTTTTTTTCGAATATCCAATTCTTTTGCACCAGCCAGACTGTACGAAGCAAAGTAAAGATCTTTCAATAAGCGTGATCGTTTTTTTATTTCCAAGATCAAAGTAATCAGTATAGAACATAATTAAAATTATTTTCTCGAAATTGTTTGAAATCAGTTTGCATGCTATGGCAACGTCTGTTTCGAAAATTTTTTTTTTTTTTGTGAAGCATTAGTTATTTTTAACAAATGCCCCTATACTTGGCAATCTTTAATGATTTTAAAATTGTGCTTTGAATTTGTATCTGGGAAGTTGTAAGCACAACATAATATAGTTAGCCTACAGTATATATATAGAAAAGACCTAATATATATCTACCATATTATTTTGCAGTCCTACTTATGAAATTCAACGTTGGATGAAAAAAGCCACTCTAAGGTACCTACTCTTGATTATAAAATTATGAGTTCAGAATTTATTAATGCATCTACATATTTTCTACAAGATCTATAACTATACGTTATGTAGATAAAAATATAGCTTCCTTGACCTAATATTCTCTGAGGTATTTTCAAATTGACAGATGATTGCATAGGTATACAGGACATTCACATAACTTGGTATTTCTATATCCTAATTGCCCAAATTTGAGCCCAGTTGTGGTATGTTCAAAGTTTGTACGGCAGAAAATGGAGTCAGGTACACCTGTGTAAACAAAGCCATTGTATATACATTTGAACCATATTTTGTTCCTCAACTAATTGCGTTGTCGAAGCATCAAAGTATAAAGTAAAAACTAAATTGATGCATGTCTTACCTTTGTTGTTTTATTTAAAATTCAAATATGTATAGGTACTATGACTCTTATTAAAATACATTAAAGCAACCTAAGGGTTATGTGAAGAAATGAGATAGGTAAAAATAATCCCCTACACAAAAGAGGTAAACGTCGCCTTATAGTATTTTAGTAGGACATCGATATAGTATTGTAAAACTCCTAGACTTTCAGGCAAATTATTAATTGGAATAAAACATTCAAATTGAAAAAGCTTGCGCATTTTATAACAATTTTCTTTTGATGTTAGTCTCATTTCAGACCATCCTTGAGATACAAAAAAAAATGCAATGGCACAGGTGGCGCTCCGATTGGGTCTTTGAAAACAGGTATTGAAGTCTACGCATAGGGATTCGCTATCAAAGGTTTAGAGATGTTGGCTGATAATAGCCGTTTTTTATTATCAGCTATGATCCATATAGATCATCGATTTACATGCACTTACAACAACAACATGTGATCCTGCTTTTCATCGAGATCACGAAATATGATCTGAAAATTAATTCAACTATTTCTCGTTGTTGTTTCGTGGCGTTGTTTATTTCATGCACTAAAGGTTGGTGTCCCTGTAAATTATAACCACACAGTAATGTTGCCAGACCAAAATATGAAACACAATTAACAACACAAAAAACACAAAAGTTACTAGGTACTCCGACTTTCGAGATGTTTTGTTTCGCTATATAGCACAGAAATATAAATGGAAATATTAGCAGTACAATACGGTTAATTATGATGCATATTTGAACATAGCACTTGAAAATAGTTTCCCAAAAAAAATATTGAATGCTAAATGTTTGCAGATTAGTATTCATATGGTAACACCCCGACACAACAAGCGGAATGTCAAACTCAAATATGAGGAAGTGCAATGGAGAAATCATCGGATTGTGACGTCACATTGTACCGTGTGGCTGCAAGATGGCTGGTAGCAATACGAAATTTGTCATAATTGGTATTGGATTTTATATGTGTGTTGCCACAACTCAATCAATGATCCAGTTTGTTTTATTTTCATGATCTGATCCGGATCAGATCACGCTGATAATAAAGAACGGCTAATATGTAAGTCTGGTTAATGAATCTGAGCTGCACAGAAATAAACAGAATAGTACAGGTATTTGCGTTCCATGAGCAGAAATGCTGTCTGAAAAAATTCTACACGATTTTCTGCACAATTATGAGACGTGCAGGCTTGTAAAAATCATCTACTTGATTAAATTTTCTGTAAATTCAGTTTGTGCCATTTAACTTAGAAAAATGGTGTGCTATTACCTATATTCCAACAGCATCTATTAACTCACGCAATACGATGTTCTGATCTGACAGCTTTTACTAACTGGTGAGGTTTTGCCTTTTTGGATTATTTATTTTTTCTTCATCAAACAGACCTAATTATTGCTAAATTATAAATTAATATGAAGTTGACGACCTGCATTTGATTTTGTCACTATTAGATATAGCAATAAAAAAAATCAAGCCGTTAACGCAATTTTCGAAGAAAAAAAAAAGAAATTAAAAACGCCACCTGTGCTGCGCTTTATTAGTTTGTTACTACTTTATTCCTAACTATGGAATTGGTAACTATGAATCCATTGAATAACCATCAATTATTCGTTTCAAAATGTTTTATTTATTGTAAAAGAAAAATAACAAGAGTAATAGAGTAACAGCTAGCAAAGTTTTTTCTCAAGTCATTATAGAAAGGCTGTAACTTTGTGAGCTTAGTTCGTGTTAACTACTGAACACGAAAATATATTTCTGGCAGCGCTGCGTTGGTTTATATAGGAATGCCATAACCTCAAAAGTGCAAGAAATTTACCTCATTTAATAACAAACTTGAGATTTTGGTATAGGTTAATTTACGACTGATGTAGACAGAAAATGCAAAATTTAAGTCATAATAATTTTGACTTCAATTTTGCCTTTTCTTGCACTTTTAGAGATGTCTGGTGCAACTTGAAAACCGGCAAACTGATATGGCAATTGTATTTTCTGTCTACATCAGTCGTAAATTAACATATACCAACATTTTAAATTTGCTTAAAAAAAGAGGTAGATAAATTTCTTGCACTTTTGAGGTTATAGCATTCCTATATAAACCAACGCAGCGCTGCCAGAAATATATTTTCGTGTTCAGTAATGACTTGCTAAAATGACTTGAGAAAAAACGTTGCTAGCTCTTAGTCTATACCTAATATATGTATGTCCTTGTCCAGATTTGTTTAAGAAGTTGTTTCTTATAAACTTTTTATTCTGTCAAAATAAACTTCTTAAATTTCTAGTAATCCAGAATTTATAATCGCTAACTTTAATTGAAGACACCAAGACACTCACAATCTTAACCTTAATTTAAACCGATTTTAGAATAGGGCGCAATTGTTCTTTGTCATACCGATTACGGCGTAATTTCAAAACAGAACTCTTTGAAATATGGACCAAATTAAAGGTGAATTTCTGTAGATGATTTTCAAATCACTTTATTTTTTTACAAACATTAAAATCACAAAGCCCAGAATTTTTGATTGACATACATATTAAGGATATTCACTTAAACGCGTAAAAGCCTCATAAACTGCGTAAATTTACGACCTCGTAAATTAACTGTCAGATTTTGTACGGATAATAGTTTACGTAGACCTCATAATTATTTTCCGCCACGATTTAGGCTCGGAAATCAACCGCGGAAATTTACGCAAATCACAAACGTTAAACTTTGACAGACAGTCGTATGAATTGTTTGTTTGATTCCAGATTTACAGTCGATTTACGCAATGACATTTCCGAGCGGTGTTCGCTTAAAGCACTGCAGAAATTTATACATTTACGAGCTGCATAAATTTATCAGATTAAGTGAATACCCTTATTATGTATCCATCTATCCCACCACAGTGGATTTAAAGAAATAATTATTTCATTGCATATTAATAGGCTACAATAAAAAAAAGAGACACATTTTACAATTTTTTTAAAAGTTACATATTTATAGGCTAATTGTGGAAATATTATTTGGTATTTTGGTTAATTGTGTGAAATATTGAATTGAAATTAAACAGCAGGCAATATTACGCTGTAAAAAAATACATATTTAACTTTTCCCCAAAATGCGGTCAAATTTCTGGAGTTGTTTTCTTAGTTTTAATATTCTGTTAAACAAAGAGTTGTAATGAATTTGATAATTTTTGTTTTCAAGATAAAAAATAATGCTATGCCAAGATATTTAACCAAATATGCCCGTTATATTAGAGAGGTCCAACCCTACATTTTTTAAGAAACATGAATCACCTATGGTGACCAAATTGTAAAAGCAAGAGCTCAGAACATTTATAAAGGCTTCAAATTATTATATAATGGATTGCCTACAAATATTAAGGAAGTAAATAATTTAAAAAAATGTGTGTTTGGATTTGTAAAATCCAATATCTAAAATCAGATCTATGATTTATTTATCTATCTATCTATAAATAAATAAATAAATAAATAAATTATTTCAATAATTTTCAAAGCATGATTTTATATGCGAAAGCTAAGTAAAGTGCGCATGATAAAGGCCAAAAATATCAAAAATATAGACGGATCTTTTATTGAAGTTAACTGGCCGCATATAAATTCTATAAGATTTAAAGCAATTAAACCCGTATGCTGAGCAAACAAAATATATATTTTCCTGGCAATACTATATTATGTAAGCCTATATATTTTTTTAGCCAGAAACAATCGTGTTATCTTTTTCCAATGTGTTTCCTGTCGCCAAGAGTAGGAGAATAGGAACGGATGCTGAAATTTGTTTCTCATTCCGAATGTTCATGAAAGCACGTGTATGTTTCTTAGCCAGTTCGCAAAAACCACGTCTATACCTAACAAAATTTCTGAATCGATATTCTGAAATTTCTCACAAATTAAAATTTACTAAGAAAACTTATACAAAAACTCCTCATGACTCACTGTATCTGCAAGTCACATCTTACGCCAGCAGCAACACCATTTCCGAGAGCAAAAAAGAATTTTCCATTTCCCAGTTACTACTGCGGTTCGTCTCGCGCACATGTGTATAGGTAGGTATATGTAAATCTTCCTGAAACCGCAAAAAAAAAATGCCATCTCTACTCGAAATCCTATCCTTTAATTCATCTAGCTTCCTGCCCACGATTGAATGAGAATTACTTTAGCAGGAGATTTTTACACGAAAGGAAGAGGAAAGAGAAAAATCCAGGCCTGAACTGAAAGGTAGATTCTGCTTGTATATTTTTCATCAGACCGAATCGGTATACACAGAGAGCAAAAAAAAAAAACGAAGGAAGAAAATCCCATTTCACTTACAGGTTACAGCATTCGCGGAGTTTTGTTGAGGCAGGATGAAAAGAAATGAAGAAATCCTTGTAATCCTTGTGGTGGTGCTCGCAGTCGCAGCTTCAACTGTGGAGCACGATCGGTAACGAGATCTTATTGTACGTTTTTTCAATTCCGCACCTTAGTACATTCCGGGAGAGAGGGAAAAGAAAACACAGGAAGCCAAAGAAATCTTAAGGACCCGTATATAGAATCGGTTGACTAGTTGGTACCGAATAGGGGGCGGTTCGGCGAGAATATTCACTTCATCATAATACACTTTCACTACTTTCCACACTCTTTATCTTTTGACTCTCCTTTCTTGGTTGGTTTCACTTTTATTTCACTGGCAGACGGAAGGACTCTGTATTTTCTTATGTTTTCTCTTCTCCGCGTTCTCGTTGTATGATTTCCTTTCACAGAATTTTCAAAGATTTTCCAACGATTGGTACACAAAAAAAAATATTAACTAGAAACACCCTTACCGCAAGGAGTTTTGATTTTCTTCTTTTTTTCCGAATTTTCACCGAGAGGAAAATTTATACAATTTGCAACGGCACTTGGAAACTATGATATTTTCTTTGGTAGAAAATTAAGAAAACAAAATTTTTCTATTTTTGTCAACAAATTCAGATGAGAAAAACCACTGTGTGTACCGCAAACCGTTCGCGTTGTTAGTACGCTTCCTCAGGGGCAGACATTACCCAGCAACAGACAATCCGGGACTGAAAGCTTACATCTGAATGTGTTTTGCAAAAAGCCCCCAGACGTTGGATGGTTTTTAGGGGTGGAAATCAGCTAAAAAGTAAAATCAGCAATGAGAGAAGCGAAATCAGTTGGTATGGATGGATACGCAACTGGGGGTGGATGGGCTCTGTTGGAGTTGGGGGTATGGGCATGGGATGACAAACAGACTCTCTCTCGCACTCTCTTTCGGGGGGGCTATTTCCAAATCTTGCGTATGCCGCGCGGATGAACTTTTCGCTTTTCTCGCCATGGAATGCGTTATCAGTTGGGAATTGCTTTTTGGCAATTTTCGTGTGCGAATGAATTCTCTGAGTATTTGGTGACGAAATCTTTCGCTTGCTGTGTAGATTTTGACATTGTGACAAGCATAGCACATGGTATGACGAATGTCACTGACAGAATTTTTTTTTTAATATATTTTTGGCACGGGTAGGTGGTTTGTATATTTTGATACACCTAGTTTTGATGTCTTTTTTGATTGGCACATTGAGGGAACGAAGCCAAGAGTTTTTTTTTTTTTTGTTAATACGGTTGACAGTTGATGGCAAGATTATGAGTTTGTTTGTAGTTGTGTGTGTGTTTTAATATGCATTGTTATGCATGATTTGTTTGAAAGCCTAAATATATAATTTTTTTCGATTTCATAGGGAAAATTACTGACGAAAATGTCTTGCTTGAAAATGATATGTATGTCCGGCTTAGTACTATCAAACAAATTTCTCATCAGCATTGTAAGTGTCATCTTGACCACCCTTTTAAGATTTTTCAAAAGGAGATGTGTACTTGCATCCATACGGGTATATTTATGAAAATAACGTTTAAGCTTTGGTACACACTAAAAATTGGTTCGTAGATACTAAAATTACTTAATTTTATTGTAGACCAATAGGGACACTTTGGGACAAAGTATCCGGGTTACTGGGGGGGATTAATAGTGAAGCATGTCATGCCATCACGAGGGAGATCAACACAAAAGACATTCCAACCATTGGTGTTAGAGTTGGTTTGGTTTCATGTCCCAGCTTCTAGTGGTTACCCGACACCGCCCAGCTATCTTGATATTTTCAAAAACCTGTTAAGATCAGACAGTGAGACATCAGAAAGTTCTTATAAGTATTGGAAATGATGACTTTCAAGTATTCTGTTCCCCAAGTGATAGAGACTTGGTCAGTGACATAGGAAATGAGGTGTGTCCTCATGGACCAAATGTCCCCTCAGCCACTACATATATCATAATTTGGGATTTAGTTTCAAGTGATGACCTATTAAACTGAAGAAGTTTGCTGGACCGGCCTCTGTTATTATTCTGGCCAAAGCTTCCCTGATACTGCACTGGATCTCAGTTCTTTCCACCTATTCATCTAGTTCTCCACTCGTTCTCTAAAATTATAGGGTATTGACTTAAAAGACCACAGTGCTCGATCATGATCCATTCCACTAGCTTAGATTTTATTTCAGCAGAGACTGCTTTTATAGCTGCTTGGATGTCAATGAATATGGTAATATCGCTTCGTGGTATTGCCAAAATTAATTAACCCCTTACGGGCAACTTCCGTGATTGTCAGAATCTTCACTTGGAAGACACTGCTACTATCAGGAAGCCTGGTTGAGCAGTGTTTATTTAATTCCACCGAGAATATACCGGCACCAGTTCCGCATAGTCCATATATTTGATCCATCTCTATACAATACGAATACATGGATATCAATTTCCTCTTTGTGGATTCATTTGTTTTAATTTTATCCCTACTTGGAAAAGAGGAAGAGAATGGTCTATACAAGTTCAGATGGGAAGACATACATATCGTCAGAAGTGACAACATTCCCTACGCATTTTTCTAAAAATATGTGCTGTGCATAGCCAAAATTGCATGGGTTCCAATTCGAAGCCAATCGAAGGATCACTGTCACATCAGTCAATATAATTCGGCGATTCAAAGTGAAATTTTTAAGTAGCTCTTCCGAACTGCTCCGAGCAAGCACTGGATTTTGACAAGGAGATGCGCAATCGTGTTCGTGTGTCTTTTTTAATCTTGATCTGCAGCAGATAATATTCAGGACAGGAGCCAACACTGTAGATATGATCTCAACAGAGGATCATTGAATCCCTGCTTTAAGTCGGCAATTGGGACGACGGAATCTCAATAACTCACTGTTGAGTTCTTGGTCTGGATACGTGGAAGCAATGTCAGCAACATCTTTCCAATATTGGGCACTTTTGGCACGTGCCCAGTGCTCTGCGATCGATGGGGCCCCCTAGTTCCTGCCAGATCAGCAACCGATAACCGATATTTATTACCGATGAATAAATTTATTTAGAGAAAAATCAAATGAAAATTACTGACAACAAACCTTCTTGCTGACATGCTTATATTTGAAAACTGCTACAAAAATCGGTTTCGATCGACCGAAAAATAACAGGAAGATACCGCGATTCTAAATAATCTAACCTTATCTATATCTAAGCCAAACTAGAACTTTTAAGATAAGTAATTTTAATAAAAGTCAACAGCCTTTTTCTTGATTTTGTTTATTTCACTTATTTTTACTTTTCAACATTTATCATGAGGCAAATATGTTCGAATCGCTTTCACACTTTCCGATCACTTCAGTTCACAAATTTTACTCTTAATGCCGAGTGCGCCATCTGATGGCGTTGCTTCTACCAACAGACTGCAGCATTGCCAGTAATATTGTTTTTTTTTACATGTTGCAAACTAAACCTAGTCTATCTCAAAACTAAAACCTAACACACGATAAGATTATCTTCCCGATGTATTTCGGCGGTAAAGGTTCGTCAAGAATTCGAAATATGCCGAAAATTGTTGGCAGAGGTTGGACTGACCTCCCTTTGTGTCCAGTGACATAATCGAATGCAATCACTCTGGCCAATGTTATGACTTATGAGAGATAGCCCCAAAAGATACCTACAGAAACATCATAGAATTAAGTGAAAGTCGGTCAAGGTCAAATCCTGTCAAATCATCAAAATGATCAAAATGTTTATTTGTTTTTCGTTAGGAACTCAAAGGAATGGCAAGGACATTTCGGACACAGTACGAAATATCGTACTTTTCGTATACGGTTTGGGCTTAAGCCAAAAAACCGTTTTATAAAAATGTTGGCCCTGAAGTCGTTCTCAGGATTACAATTTAATCGAGTCAAGTTACAATACAAGTAAAGGCAGCTGTCCTCAAAATAAATGCCAATGAATCTGTTTTTCTGCCCAGACCTTGATTCAATCTTATTATGGATCTGACAGACTATCATTCTCTCTTTAAGTGAAGTTTTTATTTCCAACGATCATCTATATCTACACTATATGTATTATAAAGAAGAGGAGGTCTCATTTCGTTCGTTTGCAACAACAACGACCGTGTAGTTTCATTTGAGAACTTTAAACAAAAAATATGACATAATGACAATCATAGTAAACCATACCACACATAAACCAAGTGTTATCTCTACATGATTGTGCCGAGGTCCAATCAACTTTTTTGAACAAACAAATGATTAAATTAATTTGTATACATTAAACATTTGCACACACGTATACGAAGGCTGTACAGCAAAACAAATAGAATTCCTGCTTCGAATCCCACTGCATGTCCTCTTTACAATAATTCCTTTATTCATACCGCATGCGATATGCAAATGCAATTGCAATTGCATCAACCTCCCCATGCAGCCCCCGCATGCATGAAGCTGTTATTCACAAATCCTTTTGAAAGTGAAATGTATTATCCTGGCATGAAACCAACATAAATCCCATTACCGTCGTGTACTCGTCTATAATTATCCTCAAATGCACACACTCTCGACGACGACGACGACGAGGAGCAACTATATTTCTAATGAATTCTAATTCAATTTGAATTTTAACTAACCCCCGGTCCTAATTATACCGTTTGACTACTCGCCCTCCAAAGTGAGCTCAAAAAGCAGGATAATAAACCGGATGAAACAGAGCCATTTCGACATTTCCTCTATGCACTCTCAGTCTTTCGTGTATATCGTGCCGCTTACCTTTGTTATTATTGACCACAAAACGTCCATGGCGCGATTTGTAGATCGGGAATCCTTCAGACTTTCTGGTGAAGCAAAAAAAAAACTCCTTTTGACCATGGAAACCCACTATCAAATTCAAGGAAATACATAGCTACATAGACGAATAGCGAAACGGAAAAGAATAACAAACACGAGGAGAAAACCTCCCCGTATTTCGTCCTTTTTTGCCAAAATTAAATCACCGAGAAGGCATTACGTCAGATCAGCTACCAACAAAGGGATGACGAAGTGGTTGATATGACGGGGTCAGAGGGAGGCTTACGGCTTTGGAAAATAAGCACAATCCCAATCTCGGGCGGCGCACAGACAAATCTGGGAGAAATATTCTCCCTGACGCTAAGCATGACGAAGTGCTTCAGAAAAGGAATCGTCAACAAGAATACCAAATGACGTCGATTCATGGTACCAAGTTTAAATGGAACGTATAAAAGCAAGGCTCACACAAATACATATAAAGGTATACGTATCGTATATATTCATTTGTTCGCTCTCGTCATGGTAAAAGGACGAAAATAGCGCGAAAACTGGGTGAGATTCGATTTAATTTGCATTTCTGCGGTGCATATACACATACATTTATGTCTCCTCGTCTAAACAAAAGCAGCAACAACACTACAAGCGCCAGTTGGAACAATAAACAGGAACTGCCATGAGAATAGAGGTCATAGGACTCCATGACGTCAGTCAAACTTAAAATTTGTTACGGTTACCCATTCGCAGTGTTAGTCCTGATATTCGCTTAATGTAAACATGTGAGCATGTATTTGATTGAAATTCATTCGGTTGTTTGCTTAATGCGTGTATAGCGGGTGTGAGTAGTTGTGGTGGGTGGCTGACGCGACTTCAATGACTTTACACTTACATCAATCACAAGGAGTCATTGAATTTAGCGGGGTGAGTGAATGAGTGGTAAACCGGGAACTTTAAGACGAACTTTTATATGTAGGTAAGGTACTGGTGGTTGGGAGTTCATTTGGGGTAACACTTTGAGTTAGCTTTTAGAAATTATTCAACAACACCGGGGTTGCAGAAACTTTGGCACCTAGCTCTAGAGTGGTTTGATTTTGTTTTACAAATTGGAGTATGTATGTGTAAATATTAAAATGATGACTGTATAAGTGTATAGGCATCTGCACTGAAGTGAAGAAGATTTCTGGATGACTTATACTTGCTTCTGAGCTTCTGCCTCTGGACAAATTAAGAGATTTTCTACTCACTTTACTTCTTATATAATTCAATAACGGGAGTCGGACAGAATCCCGAAAAATGTAATCCCGAAAGCCCAAAATCCCGAAAATCCAAAATCCCGAAAACCCACAATCCCGAAAAACCAAAATCCCGAAAAGCCACAATCCCGAAAATCCACAATCCGGAAAATCCAAAATTCCGAAAGGCCAAAATCCCGAAATTGAAACTAAAAATTTTATTGTAGCAACAAAAATATAAGCCAAATTTATTTAACAAAATAAACAAAATAACAAACTTCAAATAACTAAAACATAACAAAAACAGTTTAAGTCTTATTAACAAAAACATATAAAAAACGATCCATGACAAAACATATCTAATACAAGTTCATATTGTACGCGTTTCCTGTTAGAAAACTTATTTCAGAACGCTCGTTACGTTCCGCGTAAAATTTTGTATTTTTTTTTCCTTCGTCACGTAACGTTTTCTTAGTTGTTGCATCTCACCGGCAATTATTTTAGCCAAACATGTTTTCGCACGGATTTGCTCTTCATCTTCACATAAAATAGCAATCAGTGAATATACACCAATGTGTGAATGCCCTGCGAGAACTTCAGCCGGCGCGCGGCGGAGCCACGCCTTTACGTTGGTCTGTGTCCGCGGCAGATTTTGTTTCAAAAAGTTACAAACCGACCAAAAATTAGGGGAGTATGCTATGCAGGACTACCTGCAAAAACGTTTTCTTTTTCTACTCACTTTTTATTACGATGTTCACTGGCTAAAATCTAGTCGGTCAGCTATCACACTATATGAGATCAGCACAACTGAATGCACATTGCGAATTGCAGCGCGACATTACAAAACATTATTACGGTAAATGGAATGGACAAACACTTGTCTATTTTACATTCAAAACAAAATAAAGAATCTCAAAAATTTGCGCAAATTTTTCATTTTATATAATTTTTTGGGATCTCGTTTTCGGGATACTTTTTTCAGGTTTTTGACTTTTCGGGATTTTGGTTTTTCGGGATTTTGGTTTTTCGGGATTTTGGTTTTTCGGGATTTTGGATTTTCGGGATTTTAAGTTTTCGGGATTTTGGATTTGCGGGATTTTGGATTTTCGGGATTTTGGTTTTCGGGATCGTGTCCCCAATCCTTTAATAACGGATTAAAGTCAATAGTGGACAGGAAATAAATCAAAGCCGAAAAATCTGAGTTAAGAAATCACAGGCAATAAATCAAAGTAAAAAAATCTGAGTCGGAAATCAGAGAAGTAGGTTAGGTTAGGTTAAAAAGGGGTATGAGAGAGACGTCCTCTTCGGCTTGTAGGTCATTGCAGAATCTGCAAATGTCCGAGTCTACCAGCCTGAGCCTTCTGGCATGTTTTCTAAGAAGACAGTGCCCTGATAATATACCGATCAGTGTCTTGAGCTGTTTCCTGCCTAGTCTGAGGATTTCCCTAGATTTCTTACGCTTTTTATGATGCAAGGCGGTGGTTTAATATCCACATCTCCTCCATCTAACAATTCCCCGCCTCTTCTCGCAAGCTCATCAGCTTGTTCATTTCCAGCTATACCGCAGTGTCCTGGTACCCAAACCCAGCACAGTAAACCAACGACTTGTTTGACAGGCCTTAGAGGAGAAGATTTAACAGCGAACTTTACGAGCTGTACAGCGACATCGACTTGGTTAGAAAAGTGCGTATCAGTCGACTAAGATGGCTAGGGCATGTAGAGCGAATGGACATCAACTCTCCGGCCCGAAGAGTCTTCGATTCCAAACCGGAGAAACAACGCAATAGAGGAAGACCTCGCCTTAGGTGGCGCGCCAACTAAGGAAGGGGACCTCAACCAACTTGGAGTGCGCAACTGGAGGCTGTTAGCCAAAGATCGGGCTAACAGGAGAGGTGTGTTGGTTGAGGCCCAGGTCTACCCAGAACAAAGAGCCGCCTATCTATATATTAATTTATTTATTTTAATTCTGTTTGATGACATGGTCTTAATGATGTCTCCAGTGTAGGAGATGCTGATGAACTAAATTTACAAAATTTCAAGCTTATGCCTATACGCTGGCTGACTTAACTAATGTGTTTTTTTTTACGTTCAATAACAGATTACACGTTAAAATCACTTCTATCAGTTATCCAGTTATCGTGTTATTTCCCTAATCAACCCTGAAACGTATTCAAAAATTCAAATTCAAGAAACGTACAAATACCCGCCAAGAAAAATCCTCCTAGCATCACAGTTTGAGTGCAACTTTTCCAAAATGAGAATCATGCGCTGAGTTCTTTCGCTCAGTTCTCTCCGTTTATTTCCTTCCAGTGAGAACGAGAAGAACATTTACCAAATAAAATGTTCTCCCAAAGTTCTGCAGAAGCTTTTTAGCGTTTTTAGCAGCATTTTCCGGCCGATTGTTGCGCGTCTTTTGCCGAAAAGGAAAAGTTCAGCATCCTACTGCTTTGCTTAACTCATCTCCCAGTACGACCATGTTAGTCCTATTGAATGTCATGTTTCTTAATTACCTTAATTTAAATTTACAACAATCAAAAAGGGGATTTTAGCTAGGATATCGCTTTGTTCCTTGTCCTATGGCCACCCTTTATCATAGCTGCTTCAATTGAATGGTTAGGTACAGAACATCATATTTATCCATTTTCACTAAATGGTGGTGCTCGCTCCTGGGGTGTGGTGGTAGCGGTAGAGAAGCTTAGATGCTGTAGAGCTTTATTACATGCGACAGGATATCAACAAGTCTTCCCATTCATTTTTTTTCTTTTTGCTCTCTCAGTCTTCCTTTTTCTTATAGGTATTCCTTTGACTCTCTACAGTTTTGCCAATTCCTTTGTAGCTCTCCCTTGAAATAAAAATATAAGAACGATGTGTATCCTTTGAAGGAATACAAACTCTCAGGCTAAGGGTTGCTTATTTAAAAAAAATATAATAAGAAAGAGGCACAATTTCCCAGCTTAATAGGCTGGCTGCTATTGCTATACCTAAGTTGGGTGATTGCGGCAGGACTATGTTGGCTGGGTGACTGACTATCACGGCACACCGGGTACGAGTAAATACAAATGCAAATGTATCCGTGTTTAATCTCTGCCGCAAATCATGGACGCCGAACAGTAGGGAGCAATACCATATATAAAAGGGAGAGCGCATATTTTCAACCTCTAAAGATAGATAGACACAAATTTTCGCCCTTTTTTAGGCGACTGACTGGCTGGGTAGTTAATCGCGTTCGTATATGTGTGGATGCGGCGACTTTAAATTTTTCCACGCGCCACTGTGTGAGTGCGGAAAGAAAAGGTAACCACTTCTTTTGGAAGCCAAAAATGGATGCCTATACCTGGTCTTCCTCTGGGAGATATTTGTACTGGGTAAAATGTTGTTTTGAAGCGCTGTTTCTGGGTGTATTTTGCTACAGCGGAGGCAGGTGGAAAAGGGTACAAGAATTGATTTTTCGTTGTGGGCTTTACCTTAAGTTTAAATTTGAATGAAACGCGACAAGGGGTATAGAAAAAAAAACGATATTTTTTGTTTTTGGGGTGAACGCGAAGCTCTTTACTGGATTTCTAGGATGTTTTAAAATGTACAGAGTCAGTATGTCGTTTGGTAATAATATGACAGGGCTTATTGTTGAAATTGGCTGGGGAGTGAATGAGGCGCGACAATCACCGGGGAAAAATGATTGAATAGGATAAAAGGTTACAGGTCATTCGAGAAGTGCGCTGGCGAGATGAAGGTTGTGTGATTTGAGGTTTCAGCAAATTCGTGTTCTGGGGATAGCTATTAATGGAAGCTTTAGATATGAAATTGATTAGATTGACATGGTGAAAATACCGACGTCTAAATAGCAGAATTGAATGTTATTTTATCTAATCTTCAGTATCAATATCTGTTACGGTAAAAGCTAAAGTTCGTTACTAAATCGCCTATACTTAACTTCTAGAATATGATAATATAGTAATGTACTCAAAACTGTCACCCAAAAAATGTCCAAAAAGCATTTACAGTTCCAAACAAAAGGTCTACATCAACGAACCCGATTGTCTTAAACCATTTTTGGCAGAATTAGGTCCACAATATAATAATTTTATAATTCCCCTTGATATAAATTAAGTTCCGAAACGAAATCACAACAGCAATAGGTTATCCAGCTTTCATCTGGATAAATTTTCAACATTTATCCGGAGATTTCCACTTTCACCTGAATATCTCGGTGCTTATATAAAAATGATAAAACCACCACCAGAGGCTATATCTTTCAAAAGTTCGTCCATCTTGTCGCCTACGCCGACGACATCGATATAATCGGCAGAACGTAGCGTTATGTCACTGGGACTGGCGCGTTCGTGAGATGGATTTGGCGGTCAATGAGGGCAAGACAAGGTATATGCTGTCATCAGGAAAGGACACCCAACACCGTCGTCTCAGACAGAATGCCACTACAGATAGATATAACTTTGAGGCTCTGCTATGAACTCAGGCAATGACAGCAGCGATGAGATTAAACGAAGAACAACTTTTGCTAATCGCTGTTTCTTTGGGCTAAGAAAGCAACTGAGTAGCAAAGCCCTCTCTCGAACAATTAAAGTGACCCTTTATAAGACCCTAATGAAAAAGCATGGGCTCTATCAAAAGCGGATGAGGGTACTCTTGGTTGCTCCGAAAGGAAAATTCGTCGAGTAATTTTCGGTCCCGTCTGCATAGACCTTGAATGGAGGAGGAGATACGATACAACGACGAACTGTACGGGCTGTACGTACAGCGACATCGAACTAGCCAGAAGAGTAAAGATTCAACGACTAAGGTGGCTGGGTCATGTACATCGAATGGACGTGAATGTTCCGGCCCGAAAAATCTTCGATTAAATACCCGAGGACGGCGCAGTAGAGGAAGACCGCGACTCAATTGGCGCATGCAACTGGACGGGGATCTTAACCAACTTAGCGTGCGAAACTGGAGACAGCTGGCCGAAGATCGTGGTGGCTGAAGGGGCTTGTTTATTGAGCCCGAGAAGTAAGTAAGTTAAAACCGGTAAGGCAGTGTCACTGGCAGAAGACACTGTATAAAAATGGCATGAGGTAAGGGAGAGTGAGTGCGTGTGAAACTCAACATATGTACATACTTCAAGCAATGACATTTATATGAAAGGCTTTTCCCTTTCTAAGGACCCACCATTAAACATATTGCGATGTTTTATACGTTTTAAATGGTTCCCTTGACCAGAAATTTCATTTAAAGTTTACCTAAATACTATTAAAAATCGTTTTTTCCCTCTTTCCCCCCTAATACAAACAAGGGACAAGCGCTAGTATCACCTTCCTCCGAGCTTGATGAATAATCCCCAGCGCAAAACCAACCCACTGCTAAAGAATCATCGCCAATTTAAATTGCACAATTCTCGAGGGTGATGTTGCTTTACTGCGACAAAACTGACAGGTCTTGTTCCACTGTAAAATTATACTCTGGGAGCAGGTTTCATTCACCCCCTACTGTTTCTCGTAATATCCTTAGAAGATAATATTCACAATCTCCATGCCATCATCAGAAGAACGCAGCCATTTAACCCACAACCACCCACCCCACATACACCCATACATGCAACCTAACTTTGCCTTGCAATCTGGGAAAAGCACATGTTTTCAACAATCACACAGAAATACTGTAGTTAGTCCCTTTTTGGTATTGCTTTGCACCAGTACAAATGTCAAGAAGCAAGTACGACTGAGGAGCCTTAAATTTACGTGACAAGCGTCCTGGGAAGCATTCTAACACCCAGCAACAAAAACGCGGCGAATTCAATTTCAAATTTGGTAGAGGTATGAATGATTTGTATTCCCAGTGAAATAAAAAGACAGCACCATCTGTACTAGTGCTATGGTTATAACTTGTACGATTGCTATCTTCGCTGGTGTAAGGGGGTGTTTTTAATTTCAACGGTGTGAATTTAATCTACGGACATAGTTACGTTTGCTAGCTTCGCTTAGCAAGTGATTAATGCATTCTCAACGTCTAGCACTTTTACTAATTTAATTCCTGAACGTAAGGAACTATAGCAAATCCACCAATAGGGGGAGACGCACACACTTACTTTATATAAGAAATATACCTTTTTAAAGCAGGTTCGTTTTTTTCCTCGCTCTTGGTTCGTTTCTTTTCCTTGAGAACTTTGAAAGGAACGAGACTTTAATTAAGTAATATTGATTGGAATGCTTAGGACTTTCATTCGAACGTCTGATATAAATAATCCAATGGATTTTAGGTTAATTAGGTTTCGAGTGAGACATTCATTCTGTGTCGGGACAAAAACTTGATAAAGGGAAGCAAAAGTTGAACAACGCTGTGGCTGTGTGGATTTAAAAAAATAAAACCTTTTTCGTTTAGTCTTTTGTTTGTCTCTTTCAAAAGAAATCCAGCTGGTTGATATTATATCGACGGAGGAATCCCTTTACTTGGATAAAAATCTCAAGTAATTGCTTGAGTATTTTTTTCAAAGTAGGTGTTTAATTTTAACTTGGTCTTGGTCACTGAAGTAACGCTATCCTCTGTATCTTGGAGGATATTAGAATTATTTTTTTCTCAGATGCATTCGATTAAATACAAAACTCGCTGGTGTAAAAAAAATGTGGTCAAACAGTTTCTAAGTTCTTAGAGTTGCAATTAACGAATTAATAATATAGGGAATGGTGGATATTGAAATATGAGATACTTCGAACTATATGTTGAGAAAATTCATTTATCTCGTTATGACATAGGTACATATAAGAAAGATTGAATGTGACTCAAGTAATTGTGGCATGGAATTGAGCTAAGCGCTGGCGGCAGTGTTAACAAGTCGTAGAAAATTTACCTTTTCGTTAATAAAAAAAATTTCCCCTTCGTATTTCTACCAACTATTTGTTTGATTATCATCTTCCATATTATAGTTTTATTGCTGTTTCTCTATCTTCTTTATATATATAATTCTTCTATCCGTGTTTGTAACCGAACTCCTCCTAAACGGCGACCCGGTAGGTGGCGCTGCGATCCGATTCCACAAAATTACAAAAAAAAAATCATGAATAAAATTTAAAATAATAAACACTCAACGTAAAAAAATTAAAAAGCAAAGAAGCTCATAAATTTCTCGACATCCATGCGAGCTAAAGTTCTAAAATTGTAAATATTTTGAGGTGCATTGTCCAAACAAATAATCGCGCGAAGTGTGGGTGGGATTCCTGGGCACACGTCTGAGGAAATAACCGTCCAAGCACACGGAGTACAGAACCAGTCCGACACATAGGTTAAATAAAACGGCCGCAGAACAATTGAAGGACAATGAAAATGTACGAGCAGGCAAAACAACGTTTGCCGCGACCGCTAGTAAAATTATATATGTATTTGTATTTTTTCAAATCCATGCTTTTATCCACATAAAATTTTGTTTTAGAAACTTGGGGGAAAATGGACTATCAAATTTTCTTTGATAGCATATCTCTATAATGTTATAGTACCTATATTAGTATATCATATTCATATACACTGAGCGTCAAAAGTGAGTGAACACCGATGCTCCTTTGAGTTTTTTTTTGGTCTGGAAACAGGTCTTAAAATCAATAATTTGTAAAAAGTTACCCCATCTACAAAAAGCGATCCTATGCCTTCCAAAAACAACATACTATGTAAACGTCTTAAACCATTCTGCAACACACTAGACTAATCGGCACGTACCAGTGTGGCTTCCGGCCCAGCAGTTCGATTATAGGCCAATTTTTCAGTCTGACGCAAATCCTGATAAAGAACAACGAATTTTAAGACGAAACTCACCACCTATCCATCGACTTCAAAGCCGCGTATGATAGCATACATTGTCAGGAGCTCTACATGGCGATGGCCGAATTCGTAATTCCTGATTCAGCTGTGACGCGGGGAAGTTTGGAAGTAGCTCCTCCGAACAATTTGAAACATGCTCCGGACTTCGGCAAGGAGACGCGCTGTCATGCGACTTCTTCAGCCACGTCCTGCACCAAATAGTGCGTAGGGCAGGTGGCAAAAGTTATAATTATAAACTTTTAACAGCTCTGTTGAAAAGTCCAGAGATACCACGACCCAAAGTCTGCAATGCCCACCTTACTTCAAATCGGACCGCACGATAATCTTCTGAATATGTGTAGCTGTAGGTACTATTCTTGAGATCTAACGAAGAAAAATAAGCGACTTATTGGCACACGTCACAAGTTTCTGGATATAAATATGCATTTTCGAGATCTAGGTACTCCTCCTCTTGCCGCTACAGTCCAGGGTGGACCTGGGCCTCAACCAACAGCCAGCACGATCTTTGGCCAGCTGTCTCCAGTTTCGCACGCTAGGTTGGTAAAGGCCCCCTCCACATGCGTGCGCCACCTGAGTCGCGGTCTTCCTCTACTCCGCCGTCCCTCGGGTGTGGATACGAAGATCTTCTGCGCCGGACCGGAACATTCGCGTCCATTCGGTCTACATGACCCAGACACCTCAGTCGTTGGTTCTTCACTCTTCTGGCTATGTCGATGTCGCTGTACAGCCCGTATAGCTCGTCCTTCTATCTTCTCCTCCATTCACTGTCTGTGTGCAGACGGGACCGAAAATTACTCGAAGAATTTTCCTTTCTAAGCAATCCGCTTTTGATAGGGTCCATGCCTCTGCACCATAGAGAAGGACTGGGGTGATTAGGGTCTTATAAAGAGTCACTTTGGTTGTTCGAGAGAGGACTTGCTACTCAGTTGCTTTCTTAGCCCAAAACAGCGATTGGCAAGAGTTATTATTTAATCTCAGCACTCACTGGTGTCATTGTCTGAGTTCATAGCGGAGCCTAGGTAGACAAAGTCATTAACCACCGCAAAGTTATATCTCTGTCAATAGTGATATTCTGCCCGAGACGTCGGTGTTGGGTGACCTTTCCTCATGACAACATATAGCTAAAATATTAACCAAATGGAAGAACCGAAACGTCAGAAATAAGTTAGAAAACAACATGGACAGCAATGCAACTCAAATCTGAATGCATTAAAAGTATATAAGTATAAATCGGATTAGTTTGGTCTACAACAAGCAGTGCAGAGAGCATGAGCCTAAAATATTATATTTTAAATAGTTATTGATTAACAGAAACTTACAAAAAAAAAGTGTTACTTTGACAAACAGTTTTCTGGTATAACCTCGAATGCCACACTCGCTTTAAAACTGTTTTCCTTAATTCCCTTAATTTGATAAATTCTTTCTTTTTGAACTAAGTCGTTGGCAAGCCCTGGGAAAACTTTGACAACACTCCCAACCGGAATACATTCATTTCTGGTCAACCCTGACTGGACTTTGACAAATGCTCGCTTTGTGCGGTAAAAACAAATTCCAACCCAACAAACACACAGAACGTCTAAAAACAACTCTCAAGTCTGCTTCGATATTATGTGCAACCAAATCCGCACTCACGTACAAACAGACACACACCCCACTGCTGACCCAGATGCCAAAAGTGGCTACGGAAACAATTTCGGTGGTAAAGCAAATTTACTCGCCAACACCAAGGAGCGTCCACATAAAATAAAATCAACCCACCCAGCCAGTAACAGAAACCTCACGCTCTTGTAATTCTTCCGAAAACACCTTATTTTGACGAAGGTAACAGTTAGTTTGAGAAATTTAATTTGAGGCTTATACAGATACAAATACAACTGATGTGGGAGAGAATATTCTACCTATACCTAGACCGATGTCGTCGTCGGGTGAAAGGTGAAGAACTTCTTATATATATCCTGTACCTTCCAGCACTTCTCGGCGTACATGCATTCCTTTTTGACAGGAATAAATCTCAGCTTCCATGAGGATTGCCAAGAATTCTTCGGCATTCGGAGTTCAGGGAAGTTATCCGTTGTCCAAAAAACTTATTCTTCCACCTTCGACTACGTGATTGATTTATGGAGTGGGCGCATTATTACATGCGACGGTATAGTTGAAAGTGGAACCTTTTAAGGATCCCAGCTGGTGGGTGAATATATAAAGTTTTTTTTTTTTATATATTCTTTTAAATGAATTTCAATGCACAAAAAGTTGCTACCACCCTCTTAGTTCCGACAGCAATTGGGACGAAAAAGATTTTTTTTTTTTTTGCTTTGATTGGAGGATAACAAATTCAATGCTGCCTGCATGTCCTTTTCATCTTGAATCTCTTGGAAAAACTCCGTGCTAGCATCATTTCAAAGAGAACTCGAGCAGCAATGTTGTAAAAAGTATGTACAACTACCGATACCGAATACCGATGGATCTGGGCGAAAGGGAATCATTTTGTACCTTTGCCAAGGAATTGTGTTGCCAAAAATATAAATTTTCTGTTGTTGTTGTTGTATTGCTGCTGTAAAGCAGGAAACTGATTTCTATTATGTGCATGTGTGTAAGTGAATTTAGCTTTCCTCATCTTATTTGTGTAAATTTTGTCAGTCATTGGTGCTGGTGAAGGGTTACGTTACGACTGCGATAAGATGTGAGGACAGCAAGGAAGCAGCAAAAAAGGTGGAAGGACTTTATTGCACAGCAAAATGAAAGGATATTAAAGAAGTAATCGTCGTCTTCGACTGTCATCGTAGGAGTGTCTGTGTTTTTTTTTTTTTCTCTTCTCGGTCTTGCTTTATGTCATCCTTTTTGTTATATTTCTGTAAAAATGTTATTTTTCGTTGCCCTTGGTGGCTGAATATTTGTACAGAAGGTCAGTACGATCGAACAGCAACTGCGGCTGTCAGTGGTTGGGGTGAAGAGGGAGGTTTTCTTTCCTTTTAGAGGGTTAGCGAAATGCTGTAATCAGCCTTCTGGAGTGTACCTGCATGGGGGGGAATATTTTCAATTCAGAAAACGTCATAATGCGGGGCTTTCTTTGATTACATTATATTTAACCCGGGTATATGGAAAGAGCACATGTATGGCCATATGGGGGATTGGGATTGTAGCAGGTTGGGTTTTTTAATAACGTTATCTTGTGGAAGTACATGCGGTAACAAACACGACACCACGTGGTGCTATCTAAACCAGCCAAAGGGTAAGTTACCTGCGAGTGTTAGGCTTACGTGACGCCATAACTGTCACGCCTAACTTTAAGCAAACGCTGCAACTAAAGATAAAGCTATTCGAATTGGCGTGGAATTCTAACATCGCCATATGTCCCTCATTTCGATAAACCTTTGTACAAAAAAAAATAAACTCTTCGACGGATTTTTGGTCCTGTGTGGAAGGAACTCTATGAGTACATGCGGTAACAAACACGACACCACGTGGTGCTATCTAAACCAGCCAAAGGGTAAGTTACCTGCGAGTGTTAGGCTTACGTGACGCCATAACTGTCACGCCTAACTTTAAGCAAACGCTGCAACTAAAGATAAAGCTATTCGAATTGGCGTGGAATTCTAACATCGCCATATGTCCCTCATTTCGATAAACCTTTGTACAAAAAAAAATAAACTCTTCGACGGATTTTTGGTCCTGTGTGGAAGGAACTCTATGAGTTGTATTATGGTATGGATGTAGTTCAAAAGTAAAAATATATTGGCTTAGCCACGTCGAGCGAATCAACCAAAATACAACAGCTTCGATTCCCAGCAAAAACAACAATGCTGATTGCTAGGGTTCACGAGTTACTAAATTAGTCAGTAAGCTATTGCGACCCCAAAAATGGTGGATATTATGCCCGGAAACTCGGAGTTCATCAACAACAATCATTTTTTCGAACACTGTCTTGACATTATTAGTAATAGCAACTTTAGCTTTAAATTTGGTAAATGGGCGTGCATTGCCTGTTGGAAGCATTTTACAAAATATGGGTGAGACTTATTTATTATGTAAATTTGAGAAAACAAAACCTAATTTAAACAAGTGGAGTGAAAAACAAATTGGAAAAAACTTTAATCTTAGTATCTACGCTACTCGAGGTAAATTTTAGCTTCCATACAAAATTCTCTCCAAAATTTAACTGGTCTAAATTTAAGAAAATGTCTTTAGCCGGCGATACGCTGGCGCTGCTTAAGGTCCATTTCTGTAAATTTCTGTCCATTTGAGAGTAAAAATGCTGCGAGCAGCTCTCAAGCAGCTCTCGAGAACAAACTCGCAAGTGGACATAGTCTTAAGAGTAGTTCGCGGAGAGTTAACTTTTTACTCTCGAGATTCGACCCTTTTGAAAGTCACTCGCAAGTGGACACATGTTCTGATCACTATCGGAGATTAGCTCTCAAAATTCCAACATGGTTCGTATTTTGCGAGTAGCTGTCGAGAGTCGACATGGCAGAACATTGGATATCGGAGGAAATAAATCAACTCATAGTGTTACCAATACACGGTCACGTACTGGTGGCTTCACTTAATTTGGTATCTTTTTTTATAAATAGTGGGCCGAACAGATCGAATTATATATTCTACTAGCTGAACCCCCGCCGGCTTCGCCAGGGCTTTTATTATTTTTTACAATTTTTTTTTAATTTTTTTGGCCTATCAATTTAAAAAAAAATCAACTCAATTGGTTGAATCGGGCGACAGAGGGAAACATATATAGTTTTTTCCACTTTGTTTTATATATATAGAGATAGCTGTACCCGCCCGACTTTGCCCGTTCACAGATGTTCTTTCGTAAAATGCGAGAAATGAGAATAAACTGGAACTTTCTTTCTGCCTAAACCTGAAATACAGCAATATGAACAAAACAGAAAAAGACTCATGAAAATCGGCCCAGCGGTTATAGAGATATAACGTCATCGAGTTTCACCCCATAGAAGATGTTTTTTGTATAGGAGGTATACGATTTTCAATGTTTTTTTTTGTATCGGAGGTGCCACGCCACTTTGTCCAATTTTGACCAATCTTCACAGGAGCACTTCAGAGCCAATACCTAAGATTATCTGTAAGTTTGAGCTCAATCCATTCGGTGGTTTTCGAGTTATACATTTTTGAATGTTTTTTTGTATGGGATGTGCCACGCCCTTTTGTCCAAAATTGACCAATCTTCACAGGAGCACTCTGCGGCCAATACCTAAGATTATCTGTAAGTTTGAGCTCAACCGATTCGGTGGTTTTCGAGATATACGATTTTGAATGTTTTTTTGGTATAGGAGGTGCCACGCCCCTTTGTCCAACTTTGACCAATCTTCACGGAAGCACTTTAGAACCAATACCTAAGATTATCTGTAAGTTTGAGCTCAACCGATTCGGTGGTTTTCGAGATATGAATACGATTTTGAATGTTTTTTTTGTATGGGCGGTGCCACGCCCCTTTGTCCGATTTTGAATTTGTTTGGCCTATCGCTCGATCACCGTTATTACCAACATTGTAAAAAAAAAATCAACTGAATTGGTTGAAAATTACGGGCGGCAGAGGGAAACATAGTTTTGCCACTTTGTTTTATACATATAGAGATTTCACTTGGTGCCGAATGTTTAAAATCCCTGAATTTCTCCTGATGAGCATCTGCAATTTGAAGCTCTTTGTAAGAGAAGATCCCTCACTGAGTTTAGGACGATGATCTATCCGTAGTTTCCCACCAACTTAATTAGGCCGAAGTGATTTATAAATCACGAAAGCCGTTTCCACGTGTTTTATTTTGACATTTCTGTTAATTCCTGAAATTTTCTTTCCAAAGTTCCAAATGGAAGAACTTGTCTTTTCCGTGCCAAATTTCGCTCTTTTACTTGCTTCTCCTTTGGGAACACATCTGACAATATGGCAATAAAAATAAGAACACATTTTTATTACCTATATCACAAACTCATGGAAACAAGAAGTGGAAAATTTAAAAAAATTTAGTTTATTTTCATGAAAATAGTTTTTTGTCAGTTTGTGTTTTTAACTAGCAGAAGAAGTATCAAGTGGACACGGGCCCAATTGTGAATCTACGCCATCCAGTTAGCCAATCAAAAACACACGCAAAATTTGATCAAAATCGGTCCGGCCGTTTAGAAGGAAAAGAAGTTTCACTTAAAAAAAAAAAAAAAAACAACTATATAGATCTAGATCTAATGTTAATTTTAGACCAGCTAAAATTAAGTTTCGTTCGAGCTGTGTACCTATAAACTTAAGCCATTCTATTTCAGTCGAACAGGGGAATAGGCCTCAATATGCCAGTAACACCCACGAGCACGAGCCACAGCTAGCTATCGAGTCTCCATAATTGAACAAATCAAAACCCCCCTATCGCCTTGATCTGGAAATTCGAGTAATCAAACAAATCGCTCACAATTATTCCACACTCCTGGAAGAACGTTTTATCGCGTTTATACTCACCCACCATAAGAAGACCACAAGGAGCACCCCATAACGAATTCACCTTTATCAGGACATGAATAACAAAAAAAAAACATCCGCAATAAATTCAAATCACTCAGTTTGGAGTTGTAGACTCCTCGCACATATACACGATGATGGTGAATCGTGACCGATAATCCCTCTTTTGCTTGGTATTTTATTACCGGCACACCTATAGAAGACCTTCTTTTTGACCTGGTCTCGTTTTTCGGCGCGTAAAATGAGATTTGAACACCCGACGACGACGCCGGTGTAAGTAGGTCCATAATAATGCGCTCTTAGTCAAGTTCTATGGACAGGGTTTGATGGTTGTTGGTCGTGCTCTTTGAGTCAAGATTAACAAGTTTGATAGAATAACTTTCGGTATACCGGCCAACCCAGAGACATTGTATACACAACGCCCATAGGATTATCCCTCTAAGACTACATCAACACAATAAGGACATACAAGACGGCAAACTAACTGCACGCCCAACAATGCCTCAGTTAACCTGAACTTGCGATAAAAGTCTCAAGATAACACACACAACACAACCCATTCGGCCAGAATGGCAGCTCATTAGGTGTAGTGTTATAGGGAGGTGTCCTTTGCGTGTATTCCTGTTGTATGTAGATGTGTGTGTTAAAGTTATAGTTCTTCAGTTAGATGGAGTGTTTGCAAAATGGATTATGTAACAAGGAATAATGTTTGTAGACGACGGACTGCAAATAAAACAGACAAGGGTTGTTGCACACATATACGTACTATACATACCCACATAGTTTTGCCAGAGCCATTGTTCGATAGAACCAACTCAACGAATGAAAGGATAATTGTTATTGTTATGGGGTATGGTGCTTTAGCTTTGAGTGGTATGGCAAAAAATTGGCATCTCTGTATTGTACCTTCATAGATCTGTCGCCCGAAATGGCATAGCATAAGTCGCATAAGTTGTCTTTTGGAATATTAAGCCTTGGGGCGAGCCGTATAAATGTATAGTACCTACCTAACAAAACGCCGCAGGTGGTATCAGTTGAATTAATCTCAGGATAAAGCGATTAGGATGGCCAAAGTAATCTTTGCTCATTATCTTTGAATTGGTCAATGAATGAAGGGCTGACAGTTTGTTAAACTGGGATCCTAGGTCTTGTGGTAATTCACTAGAAATTTACTTACATGTTTAATTCCTGTTTCTATCTATTCTTATAGGTATCTATAAGAACATTAACTTATAGTCATTGTGCGGTGTATGTATACAAAGTCGAATGTCATTATAAAATGCCGTCTCGATTGAAGTTGTCAAGTTCTAAAGTATTTTTCCGGAATCAATCCTCTATTCAATTCATCAATCGCCATTTTTGCTGTTACCTCTTTAAAACGTTTATGGTATAGTAAGGTAGATATCGAGGTATTTGTCAGATTCACAGTTATACCTAACAAATGCCAACATTTTAGTTGTTGGTAGTTAATGATGACAATGACAACAATAAAAAAACCTTTAAGGTTTCAATCCACATGTCGGTTGATTGACAAAGTTTAACAGCTCTCGCGTTTATGTCATTGAACGACACCACCGTCAGTTCATTTCCACTTATGTCAATTATTGGCAAAAAATCGTTTGTCAAACTTATGAACTTATGAACATGATGCCAATTAATTTTCACTGTCAATTATACACAAAGTGACATTTTGTTTGACAATTTAGCTATTTCCACTTGTCAATCAAATTCTTTGCCAGTTATTGACAATTCGCTATTTCCACTTGCCAATTTTTTAATTGGCATAAAAATGCGACAATTTTCAATTTCAAATCGCCAAGTGGAAACCCAGCATAAGCTTGACTAATCTATGGTTATCGGACTTTTAGTCTGTAAGCACAATATCTACTAATGAAGTTAGCCAATAATCCATACAAAAAAGGGCTGATGTTTTGTTATTTAAACGATACCTTAGTCAATAAAGTAGTTCGAAAAATTGAAAAAAATCGTTTATTATAATAAAAATTCAGCCTGCGTATGTTTGTGCTCCCATGATGGAATAAGTATAAGGTGGTCTCGTCCGCTGCCGACTCGTTCGTTTTTTGGTCCCTTAACGCTTCGTTAACGTACACTTACTACGCTGAATAAAGAGAAAAACGTGTCGTTAAGGGACTACTTTTTGACGACGAGACCACCTTATACTTATTCCATCATGTGTGCTCCCAAAACTCATAAATTAATCGTTTGATTGAGCTCGAAACGAACCCTATATCAATTCAAGTAAAAATCCACTATCCTACTGTGAAAATGTCATTCACTAACCTATGCCCGGCTATAGATTCACAGTACTACTTCAGTAACGATTCTCCCTCAAATTCCACTCAAGGCTCGCTTGTTATTTCAGAGTGTCATATTTGATTATAAGTGGCCAATATTCGACACTTAAGTGTTACCCTTCTTTTTTTTACGAGTTTAATTTAATAAAATAACTAATTTTAGTTAAAATTTGTTGTCATTTGTCGTTCACAACCCATTTTAAAAGTCATTATTATTATTTATTGAATACTGCAAAACAAATCTTTTTATAAGTGCGAATATTGTGAATTGATGATGAAACGCAAAATATGCAAAAATGTCATTCTGTTCGTTTCTACTCAAGATTGAAGGGCCCAATCCATTGAATCCATCGCGTCAGTTTCGGCAACGTATTCGACAGCCAGGTTATACCTAATACACAGCAGCCTTTTGGGCCCTTGATTTACAATACGTATAGTTTTAATCTTAAGAAACATTTCAAAAAAGTTTCATTGAAATCTGTTTAGTGGTTTTCACGACTACCGTTAACAGAAATAAAGACCCTGGCATGTTCCCATCAAACTTAAATCGCGAGGTTTCGATGAACTTTTACCGAAACCTTGTGAAACGTTCCCACCGAGTTTTGAAAGTCATAAGCTGTCAATTTTGAAGTTCCACAAGTGCCTCTTCCTCCGCTTGCGTCCACATTTTCCTTTTCTTGTACTGCTTTGCCATGATTTGTAAATTTATAAATATTTCTCTTGAAAATATTACTTAGCCCTTTTTTTTTATTCGGATTAAAAATGCAGATTATTTTCTTCTTTTTGTTTGTATTGTCAGATTGTCACATTTATTTTGGCGCTTAATATTTTGACATCCACAAATGAACACAAAATAAACCAAAGTTGAAGGCTTGTTCGATTTGATAACCTCTCACGGACGGATAACCCAGAGGGGTTTCAAATAGGTTTCGACACCTCAAAAATGTATGGCGAAACCTCGGATGTTTGGAAAAAAATTTACAAAACCTCGCGGTTTCGTTCATCGGCGATTAATTAATAAGTTTTCTACACCATTTGATGTTAGAGCCGCTGAACATATTTTGTGACATTATGAACGCCACTACTCATACTCAATATGTTGAGCTGCCAAACTGACAGAAGAATGGGGGAAAGCGAGGAGTAACAACGTTTCTCTCTTAAATCGGAGAGTAGCCCCTGACCAATTTCTGTTAAACAATTTTGTCAAGTTTATCATTGACAGCAGTTGTAATACAATTTTGCTTTTTGAGAATTTAAATCGAGTTTTAGATATCGTGCATTTTATTTAAATATCGCGGGAAATATCCAAAATGTAAACATTATTATAAAATGAATAAATTATTACAATATTGCCACCGTGGACTCATTCGGTTTGAAGTTATGTAAACAATCAGCAAAATCAGTTTCACTTGTAATAATAGTAAACCATATAATTATAGCCAATGCCCACCTACCTCCCTACAAAACAAAAAGTTTCAACAATAGGCCACAGATTGAGTTTCTCGTTGACCTGCTGACAAAATCAAGGCCGAACACGTTTGCACAAATCATCATCCTATGCTTTTGAGTTCTCGAAACCAAATCGATATTATTTACATAAAAATGCTGCCCATTGTTGCTACCCAGCACAGCACAACACGGAATGATAGAACAGAAGGCTTGATCCTCCTACACCGGTTCACTTCCTCCTGCACAATCCTCCCTGAATGTAACAATAAAAAGTTTACACATCTGCACGTGTGAATAAAAAGTAGGCGCATCCTGTCCTGGTAGATACGGTGCTGATTGTCAATTTCTGGATTACGTCTATATTTTAGAAAATCATTGTCAGGTCAGGAGGCAAAAAAAAAATCCTTATTGGTATTTATGGATCGAATACATATACTTATATGATTGTAATCACAATCACAAAAAAAAAAAAAACGGTAGAACCAGAGCCAAAGTATTTAGATTTGAAGGCACACGGTGACGTAGGTACAATGTAACAACTCCTCCAAGAGTAAATGTGGATTGCATACACTTTATGCAAAGCTATTTAACTTTGGACCGGGTCTTCCTTTTCCCCTGGAAGTTGTATGCCAAAGCAATTTCTTTTGTATTGTGTTTAGCTGGTGACGAGGACCTATGTGCAGGGACTATTTTTTTGCTGCTAAATGGGAAGATGGCAAGCAGGAGAAGTCCTTCGATTGAATAGTTTCGGAGAAGAATAACAATGTGTGGAATGTTGTGCGGAACTTTTTGCAACGCTTCATTTGTCAAATTGACGCTGCTGAAGCAGCAAATCGATGAAGAGATAGTTTTCATTGTTTTTATAGTATCTACAGTTGGGTATTGTATTGTATAATTCAAAAGGAAATGACAGGCGGTCAAGTTGATTTAATTTTTTGTTTCTTTTCTTTTTTTTAATATAATGTGTACTTTCTTTGAGAAAAATGAAATGAAAAAAAGTCAAAGAGTTTATATTGTTTTTACAATATACATTATACAATGTCAAATATTTGCAACTTTTGAATGTTTGCATGTCTTGTGATAACCATTCCGCCACAAAAGATTTCCATTCTTTCATATATTTCAGTGCGTTCCGACTGTAAAATTTTACAAACAAGAGCAAGGATAATACAATTTTCGTAATCTAGTACCTATTTCTTTAATTTATTCCTATTACATTTACATACCTTTAATGACTATTTGTCAAATGTATATTATCCAGGCCTATTCTACTATTCGAGTGAGCACCTGATTCATATTCGAACAGCACTACAAGCACATTATCCACGCGAGTGTGGTAAACAGAAAAGCCTATCAGTATTCATACCCAATTCACAATGCCGCTTTGCCGCGCGCGTGCGTTGACAGATTGAGTAGAACCAATGCTTTCATATGGTGCAAGCCAAAATTGATATTGTTGCTCCAATTCTTCCGAATATAAAAATTCAATATCGTCCACTTCATGAGATTACAAAAAAAACAACCCCGAAAAAAATGAAATTTCAAATTTTCGCAAGCAATTAATGTCCCGGACAATAAATTGTGTGCAAAAAGAGAGTGGAGAATTGTACCAAGAAATCTGCTACAATTACCCACTTTTTGCCACCATTTGGCAGCAGCCAGCGTACTGCAAAACGAAAAGGAGAGCGAAATTTTTCGTTCATGATTTCGTTCTGTCACTTTTGTATGGGATTTTTCGTTTCACAACAGCAGCGTACTAGGCTTAATCTCTCAACGTGCGTAAGCCATTTAGTTTTGGAAAACTGCGGCTTGTGCGCTTTGACATAAAGTATCGTATAGTTTCTAAAACGTCTGTCAACGCACGCAAGCGGCAAAGTGATGTTGTGAATTAGCCATTAGCACTACGGTGCTTGTTACCGACTTGCTTGGTTGTTTCGAATTATTTTGATGCATATAAACTGAGTACTCATATAGTACTGAGGCACGATTGACGTAATTACAATCAACAATGGCCGCGTTCCACTGACCTCTAGATGACTAGCGGCATGTCAAACTCAATATAAAAAAACTGACATTTCACCATTTGCGCTAGAGCTCTAGCACATTTTGTGAAATATCCTTTTCTGGAAAATTGTTCAATCTAGCGCAAAATGAACTGCTAGATTGAAAAAAATAACGAACTGTCAAAATAAAAGTGAAAGTGCAGAAGTCAAATTGGTTCTAATGTCACTTTGCCGCTGCCGCTAGATCTCTAGCACCAGCGTTCCTTCATCAGGGATATTATGTTCTAGACGACTAGCGGTCATTGGAACGTGGCCAATGTCTGAAACATTTCTGATTCTGAATTCGCTGCACAGTAATGAAGTATGTAATTAAAATAATGTGAACGGGTTTGGCAGCATCGTATTTCAGAGTATTTTTCTGAAACCACAAACCCGCAAATTGTGATTGTGAAATCAATTTAATTTAACTAAGCACACATAAGATCAAGTGTAGCCATACATAATCGACTAAATTTATAGAAAAAATTCTCCTAAACGCAAAAACTAGTCTGGTTAACCTCACTTTTATTCAGTAAAAATTTGACACAATAGAAAATGTCAACACTGAATTTCAATCCTATACAAATTTGCTACTTCAGACAAAGCGGCAAAGAGTATTATAATTGTGACATACATATCTCAATGATATTATGAGTGAGAATATGGTTATAATTATAATAATAGCTGACCAGACAGACGTTGTCCCCTTCGAATTTTCCGACTTTGTTTTATAATAATCTTTCTTTCCCATGACCACAACGAACAAGCAATAAAAGAATTATGCAAATCCATCGTTCGTATCATGATTTTTTTTTCATACACAATAAATTTACAATTTTTTTCAAAATTAACGACTGGTTACAAACCGGAAATTGTTCCTCAACCAGCGACATCTAGTATTTCATTCTGTAACCAAAATTCCTAGTTCAGTATACATACAAACACCTGTCGTCTCTCCCAAGTTTCTTATCAAACCAAAGCTAGTGCTCTCTTTTCGACAGAATTTTCTTCGAAATTCGAATATAAACAATTACCATATAAGTCAAAAAGAGAAGGACATACAGTGAAGTGACTTAATTTCGAAAGCCACGCGAAGGTGCGAAAGAAGTGCAGCACTTTTATAATTCCGGTACAGCAGCAGCAGTTGGTTTGTTTTTCTTCAAATCGTCGGTTGATTTATTCTAGTGAAGTGAAGGGATTTATTTTGTTTTTTTTTTACCTACAAAAAAAAAGTTTTCTAAGATAAAAATATACCTACTCAAAGTCCTATTAATAAAAGTCTGATTACAAAGTGATTTGTTAAAAAATAAGAACTTTTTAATATCTACGGTGAGTTAAACCAGATTTATAATTTTTTTTTTCATTCGGAAGTAAAAAAAAAAACCTATTGAGGTCATTCAGGTATATTAATTGTTTATTGTTCCTGTTTATTCACTCTTTCGTAGATAATTTCTATTATGAAATCCCCAATTACAGTGTTCTTGCCCCAAAAATTCTAGTATTTTTTACCCCTCAAATTATGATGTAGCGCTATTTACTTTAACTTGAGCAAAGGGTCTATTGGCATTTTCTTTGTTTTTGTTTTGAATGCGGTGTGGATTGGAAGTTTATTTTTATTTTCCCTTTAAAGTCCCTTGGGAAGAGGATGGGGTCAAAGGAGGTTGGAATTGGTATGGATGCAAAATTGTAATGCGCATGCATTTCTCCTAATCCTGCCGAATGGACGAACAGCACGTATAGTCAAAGGGAAAAGCAATGTCTGTAAAATTATTACTGACGAAAATTCGCAAAAATGTTGAATGTATATACCCTTTTACTATCACCCCAGTGTCTGCTTAAAAATAGCGACGCATTTCGTTCAATTTGTAGGTACATATTCGTCTCAGGGTTTCGAACTTTAGCCTAGAAGGTTCTAGAAATTTGTTTAAAGATGACAAGCATACACAACGGTTCTCATTGTTTGGGAGTTGGCACTTAGATATGGAATGTGAACGAGAGGCACAACAAAGTTCGAAAGATTCCACTAATTAAAAGATAAAGATCAGACAATCCAGTGCTTTTTGAATGCAGGTCGAACTAAATGTTCCTACAATGCGAACATAATTTCATCATGATGATTAATCTAGAGAAAGTTTGCAGTTTTAATCTTGTTCGGTAACGGCAATGACTTGAGGGGCGGTGTTTTTTATCAGCGAAGTAGCAGCGTAATAATTAAAATAAAATTGAGTAGCTTACAACAAAGCTTTGTCACCGAATTGTGTATGTACCAGTGGCGTGGCGTGAATAATTTTAAATGGTAAGTCGAAGTCGAAAAATATCAAAATGTCAAAGGGAAGATGTGGTAGGCATACAAAACCTACAAAACCTTAGTTAATTGTTCAAAGCCATAAAATCGAAAACTCCAGGAAGAAACTAAATTAATGAAGATATTTTTTCATCTTGATTCAATAGTGCACAACTTTCATATTTCGATTTGTTCAATAAATCAAAAAAAATAATTTTTGTGGAGTTTTGTGGAGGTCCAGCAAAATCATCTACTTAATCTTTGAAACATTTCTTCAAACGTATTTAGGTACCTACGAAAATCATAGCCAGCCAACACTCAAAACACTTGATTTCTCACTTAGCGACTTGTTTATAAACTTTATAAACACATCAGTATGTTTATTTCTTAAAAGATACTTACAAAATTCACCAAATAACTCGGAGAAAAGCGTGTTATTTTATTGCATAAGAAAGCGGCCTTTGAACAGAGGATACTCCCCTCAGAAAATCGTTAGGTAAAAAAGGAACTGACTATGATGACTACATCAGTACATCACAGCGATAGGAGATACACACACAATTCAAATTCACCAAATATGTCGGCGGTAAGCGTGTTATTTTCCAGATATACTCAATTACACCACAGCGCAGCGGTAAAAGTACAAACAAAACCCACCAAATAACCCGCTTTTCATCGGGTTATTTTTTTGCATAAGAAAGCGGGCGTTGAACAGAGAGGATCAAACTCAGATAATCGCAAGTGTACAAAAGAGAAAGGAGACAAATTTGTTCTATCCACTGAGAGATTTTATAACCCGACATTTTTCGGGTTATTTTAGCTTTGGGCTATGCTCAGAGAGTGTGGGCAGTTCTCTAATACTAATGATAATGATGGCGATGGCGAAGGGTGTGTGTTTCCGTGTGTATAATGCTCAATTAATTTGGTGGGGTCGGGGTGTGTAGCTTGCGCAGATGAATAGATACATATTATTAAGTTTATCCCGTGGGTTTTATGTTGCTCGTTTTTAAGTAAACATTGTTGTAGCTGAACTGAAACTTTTAAAAGGTAACCCGGTAGGAATCGGGTTATATGGACGCCACGCCACTGGTATGTACAGTGTACACACATTCTACATAACACTCCATATATTTAGGGATGACAATTTTGGAATTATGTTTGTAGGTAGATACAGCACATCCAGCTACGCAGATGGGATAAAAGGTAAATAAACACGTTGAAACTATCGAAATCAATTTGATGCCGGTATTGACTGATAAGCAATCATTATTTCTTTATCTTTGTATGATGCAATAGTCAACCGAAACAATAAAATGGCTGTTTTAAACAATCACCAGAAGAGTTTGATGATGAATAGTAGGTGTAGGAGTACATACCTCCATACTTAGCAATGCACATCGAAATGTTAAAAAGTTGGTAGGTATGTAGTTTCTCAACCATCATCATCAATTATCGATTTCTGCACTTTTTGGATGGTGGGCAGCTTTAGTTGTGAAGAATCTGGTAGCATTTTCTGAAAACACATGAGCCAAACGTATTAGCCTTTTTAGGGTTGTTGCCAGCGCTTTGTATTTTACTAAAACTCAAGTTTATTTTGTTGCTTTTACGCACGTAGGTACATATTTACGTGGGTTCTTAAAACACAATCAGTCCATGGTAACCCTTTAAAGCTAATGACAATTATAACTGCTACACTTCCAACCCAGGAGCGTTGGGGGTTCCTGGTTCTTCATTATTTGTGTTATTACAGACTGGACAATAATTATGTAGGTATCCCAATTTGGTAGGAGGGCAGATTTATTTCATAACCCCCTATGTCCTGAGATCCTGATCGAGTGCTTCCAAAATTTGTTGCATTGTCTACAAGCCGCATGGGCGGCTAAACAACAATCTTAATTAGATTACAATTGGCGATATCTTTATCTTTATTCGCTGCCTCGTCCATACTGTTAACATGTCGTAGCCGATGAATGTCGTAGGTATTGCGGTCACACAGTTCAGCAGTCGATTATGGAATATGTGCCCTGTCAACCCTGTATTAATAAATGACAAATCTAGAGTTCTAGATGATTCATTATCGCTTGAAGTGGGTATATACAGCACACAAAATCTGAAACGTAGTTAAGACTATTTCACGAGGTATGATGTTATACGCCGTACCTCCTCCTACTAGGGGCTCATGTTTCTTCTGCTTCCGAGACAAATTAGCGCAATGGATATGTTAGGACGATGGATAGTTAGACACTGTACGTGGGCGTAGACAGGTAGACGCCATTCAGAGTTTGCCCTATTCATACGCCAACGCAATAATCAATTACAATAGACCTGAGTGGAGTCGGCTAAGGTGATTTGTGATAAGTGATAGTCACAATCAACAATATTGGACTGCGTAAGGTCACTTGTGACAATCACATTTTTGTCTTGTGACAGCAGTTTAGTTGTCACGTGCATGTCTATTTTTTATTTTGATGTGTTAGGACGAAATTTTTGTTCATGTGCAATTCTTTTAAGGAACTGAAAGTGAATATGAAGAAGATAAAATTATCAATAGGCGTGTTTTTTTATACGACTGTTGCCGTTTAATTTCCGAACAAGCTAAACACACTGGAGCTAGAAAATTCAAAGCATTTGTATAGCTAATTGATAGTTCCAAATTAAAAAAGATTTTTAAAAATGTCGACTACAAAAGAATAGGTAGGTATACTTCTGTATATTATACGGCTATTGGATTTATCAGCTGGAGTTCCGTCAACTCACATTCCATCTATTCTCCAGTTAGTTACAACAATAAACTTTCTTGGGAGTGATGGCTACCAATGGCAAGTTGGCAATGACTGGTCAGCACCAATGGGCCAAATTACGCTCTATGACCTCGAGAACACTCAAACGAGAAAACAATGTCGCCTGGGTGGATAAATAAATAAATAAATAAATGACGGCGCGACAGGCGGTAGACACCCAAGGTCTAGCTTCTCGCAACCATTCGTTTTGTGTGAGTTTCTATTTTTGGAACGAATGGAAGGGACCTACAATTTTATGCCGAGTCCGAACGGCTGAATTGAGAACCTTTTTCAGGACAGTCATACTCTCGGATGTTTGTCAGACGTTCGCGAGAGGTGGCGCAGTAGAAAAAACCTTTAGATGTAATTTGTGTTTTTCCGGGGATCGAACCTGGGATCCCTCGCACAGTAGTCCAGCACACTAACCACTGCGCTATTGCGCCCACCGCCTGGGTGGATTGCCCATTCATATTTAGGAAGTTTCACCAAGAAAATCCTATGGGCATCACGGCAGTTCGATCCTTTGGCAGAAAAGGATTTGCTATAGTTGGTCAATAACGCGCTTTTTTGGCGCATACATAGATAATAATGTTACAACATTTAAATTGTTAAAATAGTTATTACATATTTTATTTATTTGCATTTTCTACTCAAATACTTTTACCGAGGCTTTTATTCAAGTCGAAAACAATACACAAAACAAATAATGACACATATCAGTTCACCGCCATTGGCTTTCAGCGAGCGGGTACACTAAGAGAACAATGAATCAAACTAAAAGTCCAGGCCGAAATATCCAATTTGTATCACTTTATCACAAATGCTTTTATACTTTCGTTCTAATTCGGAGCAAGTCCCCTGATTTAGGAAGTACATTTTCTACTTTACTTTGCTTTACTGAAATAGATGTTCAATAAAATAAACCTAATAATGTACCATCTAAAGTTGTTCAACTGCTCGTAGCTACACATTTTGATTAAATTTCACAAATGATAAAGGAATTTAGTGCTATTCTGTCAAAATCACAACAATCCAGTAAGTCAGTAAGTTTCGTGCGACCCAAATTTGTTTGATTCTGCTATTATAATTTTATATTTTAGCAGAAATCATGGTTTGTATATATTTAAGTACCTAACAAATATGTATATTTTAATCAAACTATTTTCAAATCATAAACATATTTATGAAATGAATAAATTGTTGGAGTGTACGATTGTCATCACAAATTTCTAAATTTGAGTTGGCCTCGACTCCAGTAATGCGTTTCGCCCCGATGTGGTGGGTGGGCTCATCAGTAGACGACCACCACATCTGTTCTAGACGCACTGTTTGCTCGATTTTCACCGAGACTAATGATTTTTCAATCAACAAGTGACTGTGAATCATACCTCAAGACGAATCTTTGGTTCAAAGACTATCGCCGAGAGGATTTGTTTTTTGCCCAGGGCCTGGCTTGTCCATTTATGTATATGTATATGTATATGTATGTATATGAATAAAAATATTCTAATGAAACTGAACCTGAACCTGTAAGATCGAGATTCACGGCTCTAATAAATTGAGGAACTATAATAAATAGCTTACTACTTGCTCAATCAGCAGCTTATTCTGATTGCAACTATGTATGCATTTATTTATGGAAATTTTCTGTATTGATATTCCTCAATTGGTCGCAGTGATTAGTGTGCTGAACTACTGATGAGAGGTATCAGGGCTCTCAGGTTCAACCCCTGGAAAAACACATACATATTAGGTATACATTTTTTGCGATGTTAAACCTAGTAACTGTAGCGTCAACAGTATTTATTTATTTTATTTTGCTCAATGTTGGGAATAATGATGGTTCCTATAGTTGTTAACAATACATATTACATAATAAAAATAGTTTTTATAACTTCTTTCACAAAGTTCACGGATTGCAAAAATCAGCGCAAAGAAAGGTGCATCTGCTGTATGCCCAGTTGCTGAAAGATCTTTTACACCTCAGAAATATCAAATTCGGTTATTTATGGGGTTCGTCTGGATATTCACCCCTATTCCCGTTTTAATTGAGCCAACTTATTTGCGTGCATGCAATTCGAATATGTAGTTTTCAATATGACATTTTTTTCTAGATTTTAACTGTTTGAATTTTTTTTATTCTAATTGTTAGCTTTCTATACTACTCAAAACAAAAGAAGGGCCTACGGCCTACCAACGATTTATTTTGATTTTTGTCTAAAAATTACTTAATTGGTAAACATTCGCCCCTATTCTCGTTGGCGCTTGTCGTAAACGACTCGTATTTCACTTCGAATTTTAGTCAGTGTTTGAAACTTTTTTGAGACAAATGGATTGAAATGATGGTGAACACATAGAAAAGGAAATAAAACAATAAAATAACAGTTAAAAAATATCTGGACATCGTTTTCATCGTTTTACAACGACACGAAACATAATGTCGTATACGACAAAGGCCAACGGGAATAGGGGTGATTATTTAAGCAGGTGATTATTTCTTATCAATGATTTGAGCACCACTTTTACCGTTGCCTCCAAGTGAGTAGGCAGAAAAAGCCCATTGCTCGAAAAAACAACTAAGGCAAAAATTCCTTTACTTGTTTCTCTGTCTGATTTTAAGCGTTATCGCTAAAGGCACCAAGTGACAAAGAACAGAAACAGAATCCCATACATTTGCAGTACAGAATTAGGAACAGACAATTTTTGCTTGTTTGACAACAGAACGTAAACAAGTCTATATTGATTGTTTCTGTTACTGCCAGCGACAGAAATGCAATTTACCGTGGGAGGGAAGTTTTTTTATTTGTACTGAATAGACGACAACCATGTTTTTCTGGATCTGTTTCAGTTTTGTGTTGATAAACGAGCAACGTAAATAGAACCAGAATTTAGTACAGAACGAAAAAGGTTTCTGTTCTGTTTCTGTTGCTGTTCTTTGTCACTTGGTGCCTTAAAAGCTGTAAATTAGCTTCACGAGGAAGTGTCTAAAAGGTCTTTTGCAATTCGTCTCGGTGTGTCGCGGCGAGGTATCCGAAAACCGAAACTTCTGCGAACACTTCCAGGAAACTGGAAGTGTAACAAGGAGACCTGGATCAGGAAGAATCACAGCCACAACTGCGCAAGTAGACCGATATATCCGAATAATTGCACTTCGCGAGCGTACCATAACCGACCAGGACCGAATGAATGTTTTACCGACCATGCATTCACGGAACTGACCGTTTTGGGGTCCCAAGTTTTATGGTGTGGAATGAGATTGTTAGGCAGAACTGAGATCATAATTCTTAGTAAGGGCACCGTAACTGCCGCCAGTTGCATTGAAACAATAATACGACCTGTGAGTTCCATTTTCACAGAAATTGGGTCCTGACTTTGTTCTTATGTAAGACAATGCTCGCCCACATGGACATATGCGGACGAGCATTGTGTTGCATATTACACTAAAAGCTCTTTCTGTCGCCAATGTAACAGTTTTGCCATGGCCGGCAATGAGCGCAGACCTCAACCCCACCGAGCATATATGGGGACAATTGAAAAGAAGCCTTAAATCAGCCGTGTTAACAATAAACAAGAGCTCATAAACTCGTTAAACGCATACCCGAACAAAATGCTGAGATAGGGTAAGATAGTTCATACGGAGTAGAGGAGACCCTGCTAGCTACTAAGCAAAACATCTGTTAAAACATCAACTTCTATGTGAAACATCTTCATCGATCCATCAACAATCAAATCACTTTGGCCATTAATTATGGAATGTGTCAACGTTTTTGTTAAACCCACACCGACACATTTCATCAAAGCTATAATAGTCATCAAAAATGCTCACAACTAAATTCGAATCAATTTCAAATGAATTAGTTATTTCAACTACATACTGTCATATGCACATAAACCAAAAATATAATTTAATTAACCTCTTGTGAGAGTATGGAGCATATACTCGTCAATCGTCGTTGTTGAAAATAGCTCCAAATTGATAGCATGACACAATAACATGCTCCACTGCGGCAATAATGTGAGCCACTCTTTCGAAAACTTAAATCCGCTATCGATTTATGTAGGACAAATGGTCAATTATTGATGAAGCCCACCATTATGGAGTGGCCAATTATAGTTGAGTTTCCCTCTCTGTTCGTATATGAGTTTGGGAAAAGAGTCACCTGTCTTTCACTCCAAGTGTATTGGGGTTGATTCTCAACTAAATACAACCACCTGGCTACTGCACTTCTGCCCGGACATGCACTTTATTCCAGAGACCTAAATTCATATAGAATTTCAATGAATTTGCAATAAAACAAATCTCACGAAACGAATCAATATCTTCCAGTCAACCCTATTTTGCGCGACTTAATTCTTAATTCCTTGAGCGGTGAAGTTGGTGGCGATGGTGGACCTACCATTTCCGTGATAATATACCCTAGAGGGAGACGGAGGAACACCAGCAACAAAATTGTTTGATAGCCGGCACGCGGTCCCATATACAAACTGCAGAAATGTGCGGTTTTATGTGCACTCGACAACGACGGCAATGAGGATTATATCGTATTCCACCATCATGTGTATGCTTAGTTCACATTTTATTCGACGTTGGCTGGACTCTGGTCTGTTGCTATTATTGTTGCTGCTAGTACTGGTAGCCATCGGTCAATTAACTCTTAACCGAGTTTGGATGGCTTTACCTTTTCACTGTCTGTTCGTTGTCTATGTGCAAATGTATCTATTGTGGGCTAAACACAGTCTGTTGGAAAAGTGAGTTGAAAAGTTGGATTTTTTTTTTATATTCTGTATTGTATCATTATTTATTTTTAAATTGAGTCAATAGGAATTGCGTTTTAAGTGTTTTACTGATAGAAGCAGAAATTTCCGTCTTCCGATTAGAGGTGATTAAAAAAGTATTCACACTCGAGTAAGGCTGCAGTTATAGCCATCAGTAAAATCCATCCGTAAAAACACGAAACAGAACAAAACTGAAACATTTAACCATAGCATATCATAGGAATTCAGTGGAATACTTCGTGAAACTGGTTGAGAAGTTGAACAGAAAAAGTTTTTCGTACGGAAAAATAAAGAAATTCTTTTTTTAGAAAATTTAAAGATCAATTGCTTAATTTTTTTTGACGAATTAGTTTTATAATTCAAAAGCAACATTTTAAGACCAAGATTGAGTTCAACGATTAAGTTTAAGTGCTCCAAAAAAGTGAAACAATTTTTTTACGGATGGATTTTACTGATCGCTATAACTGCAGCCTAATGTAAATTTTCGTTATCGCAAGTTAAAGATGAATTTTGCCTCATTGCCTAATGGCAACTAACAATTGAACACCGTGCTTATATATTTAGAGATATTGCATACAAGAGCGACATAGGCGAGTTAGTCAGTAACGATAAATAACTCATTTGTTTGACTTAACTTACCATGCTTAACTTTTGACGGTGTTGCTGTCCCAGCCGAACCTCGTCTTTCACGCATATATGGGACTGTCTTTCTTTTGGCTATAGGCCGGTCTTCATGCTTTCCACGAATTTATTAGTCATCCTAATACGAATCATTCTGAATAATATTTTCTTAATCTCTATGTCTATTTATTATTCAGTTATTTATTTCGTAGCCACACGAGATAACGTTCATGCTTGTGAAATACCAAGCTGTCTCTAGTGATAAAAAAATTGTATCTCCTGGTCATATAGTCAATAAATAATTGTATATTTGTATACGTCGAACTCGAAGCACGAAAAATGTAGTAATACAAATAATAATCGCACTTCGCGTAACGCCCATTTACTCTATTTTAGGGGGTCATTTAAATAATCATCGATTAATGTCCGAATATTTACCTTTAAATTAATATCTTTCATGATCGGCGTAGGACTTCGTATGACCTTTTTCGCCTCACTTTGTTAACTTATATGGACTGCCGTTGCGAAGAACTATTCGATCTAAGGATAAATCATTTGCACTTCGCTGATACTCTGTCATGCTTGGGTGCTCTCAGACAGAACTTCAGCACGCTCGTCGTCAGTATTGAAGCTGACTTAAAGAAAAAAATCGCTTATACAAACATAATCATATAAGCAGCGTTCCAAGACGTACTATAGCATCGGTGCCATAAAGCACACGTCCTCTTGGTAGGCTCAGGAGGAGACGATGGGGTTAAGTCCGTGTCCGACATCTCTCCTCCACCTGTTTGTGAATTGACCTCAGCAATTTAGAGTTCGATGAACGTGGAGGCTATTCACTTGATCATCCTACACCTACGACCATAGTACTTAATGGATTGAACTGATAATGATGAATTTCAAGTTAAGTGTTAATTACTGTGTGCGTCTTGTCATTGATAAGCCGAAATGATTTATTTGATTTGTGTGAATGTTTTATCGAGTTGGTGAACTGCGTTTTGTTTTCGCAACAAGTTACCGCATTGATAACCTTTTATGTTAATACGACCACTATTGGCTACAAGCTGGCTAAAGAGTCGTGGCGTTTTAAAGTATTTTTACCTAGTTAGATTAAATAGTTTAAGCATATACACTTCAATCTTACGACTTTGATAGCTCGTTGTGTAGTGGACAATAAAACGCCGGCATTTTCACGCTCATTGAAAGCGTACGTTGACCGTCATTATTGACCTAATAGTGTCGAAAAATTCTAAAACTGGTTTCATATCAATTGGCGTTCTTTCGTATTTTTCATGGTTGGATAATGAACTTCTAACGTCACATAAAATGTCCAAATCCCTGAATCAAAGACTGATGCATACCCTGTTCAGCCCTATGCGGGTTTAACATGCTTTTTTTTTATAACCAAAGAAACGTATGCAAATATAGTCCGTCGTTAGTCTTGACTCGTAATCCAAATAGATCAAGAAAAAGTGACGTAGGTTCAACTTTTAGCTGACTGTTCTTCATTATCAGAAAACGTAATTTAATTTTATGGAGTTTTTTTATAGCAAAAATATAAACAAGCCGTGTTATGATTTGTAATCTATTCGCTTACGTCATTTATAGAACCAATGAATCAGGTATATTATTTTTGGTAAATGCATTCAATGCGACATATCCGAACGATTGGAGCGCATATTTACTGATTTGTAATTTTTTCGGTCCATAACCATAAGGCATATTGCTAGAAACCGCACACGATATCCTTTAAGAATAATAGATGCCAAGGTACCATCAAAGGTTAGTCAATCGGCCCTAGCGAGGTATCCGTCCGAACGGAGAATTCTCCGCAACGCATACTCAAATTACATTCGAGGTATCCGTCTTTGGAAAAATAATTAAAATGCGATTTGACATGATAAGTTCGTGCTACTTTGGGGTTTTCCCTATTTAGTGCTTGTTTTTTCGTTTGCTATTGCCCTGCAAACACAAATTTAATGAATGAATACAAAAAATTACGTTGCTAAAATGTTGTTTCACTTTATCGCTTTCATTTATCAACACTTCACTGCAAATCGTAAACAAATTCCGTAACAAATTCCTGTCGGAACATAAAATAATAAATAAATAAGTGGCGCAACAGGCAGCTAGACACCCTAGGCCTAGCTTCTCGCAACCATTCGTTTTGTGTGAGTTTCTATTTTTGGAACGAATGGAAGGGACCTACAATTTTATGCCGAGTCCGAAGGGCTAAATTGAGAAGCTTTTTCAGGACAGTCATACTCTCGGATGTTTGTCAGACGTTCGTGAGAGGTGGCGCAGTAGAAAAAACCTTAAGATGTAATTTATGTTTTTCTGGGGATCGAACCTGGGATCCCTCGCACAGTAGTCCAGCACACTAACCACTGCGCTACTGTCGGAACATATCGGAACAAAATTCATGTGAAGATGTCAAAAATATCAGTAAAAACGCACTTGATCGCACTGAAACATAAACGCCAGTGTGCGTTACTTATTTGTCGGAACGAAGTTCCGAAAAGCTGTTCGAAAGAATACCTCGAAGCAAAAATCTTCCGATTCGTATGAAAACGGAGAATTTTCCGAGAAACGAATGACACCACCTTCCCAATGAGGTTATAAACTTTCGAAAAGCAGGCGTTTTTTAAAACAGAGAAATGTTACCTTTTCATTTTATGATCGTGTCACGAGTGTCGTCATCGTGTGGGTGCTCATGCTCAAACTTCTTTCCTTTTATCATGATCCAAATTATTTTTGTAGATAATTTGACACAATTTAATAATTTTAATAAACTTTATTTAAAGAAAATCAAAAGGTATTACTTCAGAAGAATAAAACTTATAAAATATGTACTTGGAGACCAATATTCTTTTATGTGCTCGCTTCTGAAAGGTCAACTTAGTAATGAATCAACGTCAACCTATTGCCGTCTTCCTTTTTGTGGATACTTAACGAAAGGACACCAACACACATACCAGCCTCTCACACAGCCGTCACAGACTAGTCAAAATAATAATATTTCATTCCGAGAAATTTAACGTTTGGCCATTCAGGCCTATTCGGCAAAATCTTTTATCCATTTTTCCTGTTATTCTGTTATGAATTTCCATACAAAAGTTCGAACTGTCAAAAAATCTTTTACGATCTCCAGAATTGGTATTCTGCGTGCAAAAATCTTTTATGAAATCTGTTATAAATCATAACAGAATAAAAGACAGCATTTTGTGACTTTTATCATAAAAGATTTTTATTAATTAGAAAGTTTTGGATTGAAAGGGATAATCTATATAATTTATGGTCAACGAAATGTTTACAAAAGAAGACAAATGTAATAATTGTGCATAAACTAGTGGGTTTGTAATGGAAAATAATTTGGAAATTTATATTTTTGCTTTAATTCGCGAGGAACTCAATGTCGAGTAGCTACTTCTCCGGAGCGGCCCATGCTTCGGTGGTTTAGTCATGTTAAACGCATGTCCCCAACCAGGATCCCACGACGTCCTATGGAATCCGTACCATCATCAGGCAGGCGTCCTCTATGTAGACCCAGTATGAGATGGTTATATCAAATTCATAATCTCTCCTCTTGCCGTATGGGGATTGCTCTTGATGATTTAGAGACGATGACGGAGAATCGAGAGCTATGGAGGGTCCACTTGAGCAACCTATACCCGCAACCCACTTAATGGATAAGCGGACCATTGAAAATGATTGAATGAATTTTTTTGGTTCAGACGAAGACACCCACACCGATTACTTTTGCTGGAACTAAGACTAAATAGTAATGCATTTGATCTTCCTAATGTGCGTTTTACTCGCTACAATTATAATGAACAAATTGGAACAATTTACAAAACACGAATACAACCATTTCATTTCAAATGCAGGTAAATTGTATTTCTAATGACGATGTAAAGTTGGGTATTTATTTCAAGTTTCTCGCGACACTACATTTTTACGGATACAGTTCATATCAGGCATCAATAGGAACTCATTTTTCGTTTATCGCAGCCCAGTACATCGAGATCGATTCAGTTGGTTACTGATTTGAAATAGAGTTTTCTAATTGCATTTTGCTCCATGTAAGAGCAATATACTTCTTTTTGCCTCATCGTGGTTTTTTGTTGTATTTTTCCTAAAAAAGATGTTCCAGTATTTATTACACAATTATTTAGTTTGTAATAATTCAAAACATACTTTTTTCAGACTGCATTTTAATATGTTTTTTGCACAAAATTGATCAGGTGCCTACCGTCTATGTATAAAAAAAAAACTCTGCGGTTTGTTTTGACAGCTTCGTAACAGATTTTCAAGTTTCGAACTTCCATAACAGATTTTCATAAAAGTTCGAAACCCTGAATACGATTTATAAAAGATCTTTTATGGTCGAGATCTTTTATGATTCATAACAGAAAATTCATAACAGAATAAAAGATTTTGCCGAATAGGCCTAATTATTTGCCCAAAAGGTAGATAAAAGAAGGTGTAATTAAATTATTAAAATTTCTGATCAGTTGATCGTTTAACTGAAATGTTTACATTTTGTTTCCCCCTTTTTATTCATCAGGCAATTATCCTTCTGTTTATTTTCCTCTCGAATTGCTCTTAGGGGGTTATTATTATTTTTATTTATTATTTTACCATAAACGACTGTTGATGACTGATTTATATAAACAACTGCAAAGTCTCCTCACTTGTTCCATCGACTGTCTAACCATTTGTAACGCTTCACTAGCCTAACTAACTTACATGTTCTTTACTGCCCATCAATGGGGATTATGTCAATGAGTCCACCACACTACACAATGTACATTATATGCGGACTCTGCAAGTAGTAACATGTGCCCCACCGGTCAGTGTGTTGTCTCCATCTACTCGAGACTTATTTCTAAGTTAGCACCATTTCCAGTATGAATAAGTTATTGCCTTCCTCTGTGTCCAAGTATTGATCGATTGTGCGTCGGTCGTTTACTGACTGCATATACGGTGCACTTCCTCGAATTAGATTCATATTTTCACAGTTTATCAATAACACAAGTTTCCTTCTCTTCGCAGAGTTCGCAGCAAAACCACAGCAATATCTTGTAGTTCATCATGGCTAACGGAGGCCTTACTTGTGTCAAGTACATTACATTTATTTGCAACCTGCTCTTTGCGGTAAGTTATATCATCCATCTGAGCGTGTGAAAATGTATCTTCTTCATATATTTATATATTTCTCTGTCTATTGTTATAGCTCTCGGGACTGTTGATATTTCTAGTCGGATTCCTGGTCCAACTAAAGTACAATCACTACTCGAACTTTGTTGGCGATCACATATGGACAGTGCCAATTATACTGATGATTGTTGGCTTAGTGGTGGCAACTATATGTTTCCTGGGATGTTGCGGTGCCGTAAAAGAGAACAGCTGTATGATTATGTCGTTTGCCATCCTGGCGGTGGTAATATTCCTCTTGGAGATTGGCCTAGGTATTGCTGGGTATGTGAAGCACTCCGGCCTGAGGACCGTAATGGAGGGGCAATTTAATTTGACTATGGAGCAGTATGAGGAGCGGAAGGATTATCGGGACACTTGGTCACTGGTACAAACCGAGGTATAAAGTTAATTATTGGGCGATAAGTGTTTTTTTTTTATTAATTATATGTGTGGTGTGTGTAACTAGTCGTGGTTGGGGTGGTTGTGTTTAAGCCAATATTGTGCGTGTTGAAAGTTGAAAATTGTTAATAGCGTATCACGTCGTGTAGCACATAACAATTTGTTTTATATTAACACTAGTGCATTGAGTAATATAGTCAACTCGTGGAATTGTGCTACATGTCGTTGCTGTACCAGAATCAGTTCTAGTATGTATTTCGTTGCATATCAATTCACTAGCACGATACTAACGAAATCGCAAGTGAGTCATCGTATCGTAGGAATAACTTCCAAATTACACAGTGGATCGCTAAACTTTCACCATTTCACCACATATCACGTGCGAATTTTAGAAACATGCGTTTGAACGCATTAAACATTCCCACAATGGGATTGGTGGTACGGATATGCATTGACACGTTTGCTATTTTAAAACTGAGATAATTATAGACTCCCACGTATTTAAATTTAAAAACAATACATCATCTGCTTGGTGCAGTGTTTTGATTTGATCTATGCGGGGAACTATTGCGGTGGGTTAAAAGTTTCTCTTTTTTTTTGTATTCGTTTGTTTGCCTATTCTGTAAGTGTTGGTAGTGCAGTTTTTTCTGCAATATCATTAACTAAATTCATTCACTATTAGGATGACCCTGCATTCTGGGCTTTAGGTTACCACTAGGAAAGGGTGATCCATTAAGACCACAAAAAATGGAATTTACATTTACTTTTTGAATATAATTTCATTCAAATGTTGGCCGCGACTACGCCGTAAATGGTCCATTTGGATGGTCGAATTTTGGATCACTCGTTCCAGCATTGCTACGGGTAACTCGCGAATGTTGGCTTCCAAGTCTTGGATCGTAGCTGGCTTATCCACGAAGACTTTTCACTTCACGTAACCCCACAGGAAAAAGTGGCGTGATATCACGTGATCTAGGCGGCCAGTTGACAGGACCGGAACGCGAAATAAGCTGCTCACCGAAATGATTTCTCAATACAGCCATTGTTTCGCGCGATGTGTGTGCCGTAGCACCGTCTTGGTGAAACCAAATGTCGCCGACATCAAGGGCTTCAATTTCAGGTAACAAAAAGTCATTAGTCATGGTGCGGTAGCGCTCGCCATTGGCGGTTATGTTAAGTCCGGCTTCCGATGGGCTGCTGGCAACATCGGTGTGAGTCTTTCCATGATGATTTGTCAAACAATCCTTAAGAAAAATAAGATAAAAAAAAACAAGAAAAAAAAAAAAGAATACCTATTGAAAAAAAACCTCTTAATGAATCACCCGTTATATTATGTGCCTTCTTACTAAGCACGTGTTGTCGATTCAAATTTCATTTGCACCTCTGGAGATCAATTTGATTTGTGGATTATTTTTTGCTGTAATGTCAAACAGAACGTAGAAGTGCTTGTCCATACCACTCGAGGTCTACCACACTATGGAAATTTAGTATAATAACCCCTTAACTCATGTTATCCCTTTCTAAGTACACACGTCTTAAAAACGATACAATTATGTCGCTATGGCTTGTGACGATATTCACATAATCTGGCACAACACCGAATGTCTACGATTTTTGGTTTAAAAATGCAGAGACCATCTGCTGTATAAGTCAATTTAGACGAGTTCTAAATTTCACCAGCATAGTACTAGGACCTGCATAAACAAATTGAATGAATATTGAGAAGAATCCATAAAATGCGAATTTTCGCACCTATCATTGAATCATTGCGTCGTTTGTCGATATTTAACTACAAATCCGCAAACCAATATTAATCGTATTCTTCAATGACATTTAAAAAAAATCGCAGATTAGGTACTCGATTATTGGGTAGCAACCGTGGCTTACACATTTGTAGGTCGGCCTCCAATCCAATTGCATTTTAAGCGCTCTTATTAAGAGAAGCTGGACAATCTATCACCAACAACCCACATGACAGGCAGAAATTCAATCTACAGTCAATTCAATCTAGAGTCAAGAATTGGGTTCACCCTTTTAAGTTATAATTTAAAAGTATATTGATACAGTCAAATTATTTAATATTTATTGTGTTGGTTAATGCCCAATTGTACATGCTTCTGTAATAAACGAATCCACAACACCTTAAAGACTTTGACAGTTTGTTCTAAACACCATGCGCCCATTAAGAGCTCCCGAGAGGATTTAATTTGAGCATTTTCTGATCATGTCGGGTAAATAGGTGCATGGAATCTGCCGGTCTATTTCATAAGTAGTTTGTTACGGGAGGAATTATTGTGCCACTCACTAACTATTTTTGCTCAATGTTTCTAGTTAGCTTATTCCTACTATTAAGACTAATTGTATTTTTGGCTATGGACAGTTACATCCACCCCTGCCCACCCATGTATATGCAGTGTAAATTATTAATTCCCCACTTGATAATGATGTATCCTTATTTTAGCTATCATGTTGTGGCACCTACGGACCCCAGGATTGGGAGCGAGTTCTCCATAATTCCACTCTACCACCATCATGCTGTGCAGTCATCAAATTGGACGAAGCCACCGAGTGCACTGCCAAGCACGCACATCCCGAGGGATGCTTCAACAAATTGGTATCTATCATCGATTCGAATACATTAACCTTGGCCGGAGTGGTATTGGGAGTGGCTGGAATACAGGTTAGTATAACTATTGAATTCTTCGTCGATATTCTTTTACCTTCTTTTGACTTTGCAGATTTTGACAATCATTTTCGCCTGTTGCTTATACCGCTCATTCCGTCGAAACTACGAAACGGTCTAAGAAAGGATCTCTTTAAAACGCATTAGTTTGTTTATTTCAAAGTCTAATTTTTATTTTCAGTTTTATTAGGGTCAGTGGTCTCAGTGGACTGCTGGTTAAGCGAACAATCACTCTTTTTATCGTCGTTTTATAAAGTTTAAAGCTCTTTAAGGTATTTAATAAAAAATTATTGATAGAAACTTTTATTTTTACTGTTAATGTTAAATTGTGGTTTTGTTCTTTAAATTACTAAGTACTAAGCCAACAGATTTAGATTTTGGCGGTCAATGTGGTTAAGACATGTCGTGTAGTTAAGCCGTTTCATGTAGGTAGAAAATTACCAATTCGCAGAACATTTGTTTGGAGTTTTTTTGATTGTTTTCATTTGCGTGGACTTGTAACATGACCTCAGTGTATAGAAACTGCTATAAAAAAACCATAACAAGTTTCTCTGCACAAAGCTCCAATATATTACAGATCCGTACAACATTTCATTACATGACTACAACGGCTTAGCTAGCACGACACAATTTTTGTGTAGGTACACCCAATCCGATACAAAATTCTACAGTAGACTGATAGCGGAGAGACTTTACATGCTCAGAAGTGCAATACCATGTCAAATACTAAAGCTTGAATCAAAAGAAACGGAGTCCTCTCTCTGGCAATATTCAAATGAGAATCTGCCCAAATACAAAATAATTCTACTTGTTATACATAATTAGTTTGAAGATAAATTTGCAGAACACTCACTTAGTTCTAGATTGTAATAGTGTTTAAATCGAGTTTATTATGTACACACAATACACCATAATATTTAAATACATACCAATATAGAATAGACTATTGTTAAGCACAACATTTGTTCTGTTTTATTCCTGCATTACATCAAAATAATAGAAAAGGTTAATCAAAGTAAAGTAAAATAAGTATAACTCAATTGTTTGCGTCCAATACAAAAGAACAGTGTACATTAAATTTGTTTTTTATTTCCTTTCATAGCAGGAGCTCAATCTTTACACACATTTGTGTATCGTTATAGAAAGCTTTATAATTTTTTGTAGTTCCCTTTTTCAAAGCATTCCCCATTGAAGTGTTCAAAATGAGTTTTATTTTTAAAGTTTACCCATTCCAAATAGTTTTTTGTTAAAATTTTATACAAGTAGTATTTAATGTGAAAGTAATTTGTACGATATATACCTATTACCTATATACCAAATATTGTTCAATGGTGGTAGGCAGACTCTGTGTTTTTTTGGTAACTACTTCTATTAAATTTATAAATTTATTGTAGACACATCACTGAAGGTGTCGTTTTATAAATATGTATGCCTATATGTATATGCATTTCATTCTTTTGATATATTTATGTACACTCTTTATGGATTTTACAAATAAAATAATAAATTATACAAACCAAATGTATTTTATTTGTATTGAAGACAAGCTAAGCTTGAAGTCGATCGTGTTTCAAAACAGTCAATTGCTCTATTGAGTACATGTTCTTAAAGGTCCAACGCCCCAACACATGGAATCCGTCGTCGCAGTCCGCACTTGGAATCTTTAAAACAATTTGCAATTTATTAAAATCGAAATTATGAACAAAATTATTTTGATTTAACTGTTATCTGCAGCATCTCTCACAGTTTCTCTATCTAAATATTTCCACCAATGAAAGTACTTCCTCTCACGCTGTGCCAACTGTCAACGGATCCGACGGACAGAAAAGTAGAAAATAAGGCCGTGTGTCAATTGCGCTAAATAATTATCCTGGGATTATTTTCGTCGAATAGGTTGCCGCAACGGACGCGACGGATTTTTTTTCAGTTTGGTTTTTCAGCCTGATATTTTTGACAGTTCTCGCGTGTTTCGTGACACGTATCAAAGTGAAAAAATGCTCAGTATTTACAAGTTAACATTGACATTGCACCATAGATAGTCTTACGCCCGAACAACGTTTGCAAATTATTGAATTTTGTTACAAATCGTGCTCAGTAAAAAATGTGTTAAGAGCACTCCGTCCATTTTATGGTCGTCGTACTCGTCCTACTAGCCAGGCTACGTTATATAATAATCAAAATTGCCGTATATGGTCTGCTGAGCGACCAAAAGCATTGCAAGAACTGTTTTGTGTGGTGTATGCGCCGGTTGCATCATTGGGCCATATTTCTTCAAAGATGATGATGACAACAACGTTATAGTCAACGGTGCTCGCTATCGTTCGATGATTTCGTATTTTTTTGCCCAAAATGGAAGAGCTGGGTTTGTTCGGCATGTGGTTTCAACATGACTGCGCGACATGCCACACAGCACGCGATATATCCATATCCATGGATATATTGCGAGGCGAATTATTTATTGAGCAATTCATCTCACGTTTTGGACCTGTGAATTGGCCGCCTAGATCGTGCGATTTGCCGCCGCTGGACTATTTTTGTGAAGTCTGTCGTCGTCTGTCGTCTATACGGATAATTCAGCAACTATTGCGGCCACAAACCAGTAATCTCTGGTTTGTGATTGCGGCCCTGGAAGACAACATAACTCGTGTAGTTGTGAGATACCAGTCGATATGTTGGAAAAACTATGCAAAAATTAGACATTCCGGATGGACTACTTGAGGCGTAGTCGCTGTCAACATTTACACGAAATAATATTCAAGTAAATGGTAAGAATTAATTTATTGACTCTAATAAAAAAAAATGTCACTGTATTTTGCAAATTCATAAAATTTAAATAATTTTCAACTGATTTCAATAAGCGCCATCTAACTTATCAACAAGAAATATGTTACACTACCTTATCGACAATTGAAAATTCCTTATTACGAAATGTCAAATTCTACCATATCAAAAGGGAAATTTTTATGTGTTGCAATTTTTTCTACCTCAGTATTGTTTATTTGTTGTTTTCTTCTTCAGCGATGTCATTTGGCTTTCGTCTGCGTTGACTTTTTGTGTTTTTGGAATTTTGGATACGTCACTGAAACGCGAATGAAGAAGACGCGAATATAACTCCATCCGCTGAACCATAAAGATTTCCATAGAATTTTACCAATTCCCCGGGCATTTCGACATAAATTCCATAATATTCTCCATAAATATTAATTTTGTGATTTCATTTAGCATTCCTATTGCAGTTCGACAAGAATAAAAGTGTATTTTCTCGGTTTCGCGGCGTGTGGACAAGAAGTGTTAAAAGTCGAGTTGACACAAAAAAAGAAGTGCAAAACGAGTTCTGTGATTTACCAGCTTCCATCTCCTGTACGCTTAAAACTCTTGGAATCATGGACGATTTGGGTAAGTAGCTAGGCACATAAATTCTCAAGTGATAAAATAACAATTTTCTATTGCTTTTGGGTGGTGCCTCCAATCAGAGGTAAATTGTTTGCATTTCTATAAATTATATGTGCGATTTTATTGGATTCTCTAGTCCACATTCAGTAGTTGATCTGATCCCAATTAGAAAAAAGACATTCGAGTTCCTGGTCCGAGAATACATCGTCACATTTCTCAATAGCCCATCCCATGATGGTAAACAAAATATCAAACCTTTCAAAATGAGAGTGATTAATATTTCGAAGATAAGCAATTCTGGCAATTAACAAACGATGATTCAGTTTCTTGCCTTCCCCTTGGCTGCCGCCAACATGATTCTGGCAAACAGAGACAGCGACCACGATGAAAAATAAAACAAGAAATCCAAATGACAAATGGAAATTGAGGGCTTTTGTTAAGGTACAGCCGCGCGGGGCGTTGCGATGCTACGAAGTGGCCTTCTGGAGCTACCACAAACAGCAGAGCTTTGCGTTTTTTTTCTCACTGCTATTGTTGGTTGTCCGTAGTGAAACTGATGCGCTATGAGGTTTTTTCTGGTACGGTGTGCATAAATTGGCGTCAGTGACAGTCATACATATTTCGAGAGTCTCAACAAGAGACTACTTCAGAATGTCGCTGCAGTTAGCTCGTTGAGGACTGTAAATTACACTTACCTGGTCCATGTGGTTGCTGCAACGCAGTCTTGCAATGAAATAACATTCAATGATGATGTAGTCATCATCAGAATTGATGCACTGGTAAACAGAGAAGAGTTTATGTTTATGATGATTCATCAGCTGCATTCGAGGAAGGATATCTAGTGGGTGCCTGGGTGGTAGTCGTTATATAAAACGGTTAAAGCAAAGAGCCCTAAATCACGTATTGAGAAACATGTAAAAGCCATTGCATGAATCACCTTGTCTGGCCTCATGCTCTTCCGCAGTTATAATTTATTGAAATCATAACAGGCGAACATGGATCAGTTTATACTGGAAATAGTTGATGACTAAAGTTTTTACCAGAAATTGAAGCAATGTACCTTCTACTTCTTAGCGTTAGTTGGCACCGATAACTTCGAATGTAAAAGTAGGCCTCAGGTAAGGCGTCAATAAAATAAGATGTAAAACTTTTGATGGCTTTATTTCATTTGTTTTGTTGGCAGAATGCATTCACCTCCAGATAAATATAATAAGCATTCAATACTCTGCACGTATATCACATAAAATTAAACGAACACACCTACCAAGCATACTTTCATTGTGAATAATTCCATTCTACATTTATTTCAAAAGGGGTTGCCAATCTGCGATAAGACATAAAATTCTTTCACAATCCGAGTTCAATGCCGTTGTTTATGAAATGTAATCGTTTTATGCTCTCGAACATGCTTTGAATTCTCATCGGATGTAGCTGAAACGTTTTCGTTTTTAACAAGATAATGACATGCCCTCATTTCTTTTCTTAATTCAGCTATTTTGCGGGTGTGATAAGCGCACAATGTTTTCCCTTGTTATCAAGTCGAAAAATGTAGTTCATTATAAATTTTTCAATTATATTTAAATTTAGCATGATAAGTACTTCTCCCAATCTAACGACTATTTATATAACTTGCTGGTTACGAATTTATAAATAAGGTAACTTATCCACCTGTCGGGTGAAATAGCGTGCATAATAATCATGCACAGACGAATAATTGTCATTCGGAAGAACAAATATAGAATTTAGTTCCTTTTAAAGATCATAGCTCGACTGTAGCTCTCGGCATTGATTTGTGTAGCTGTTGAAAAACGGTTGCTGTATGAAGATTTGGTCGTTTTGTTGTTCTGGTTTGGAGGAATGTTGGACTATATGGTTTAGCTTGAATTTGTAAGCGCTTTAAGAAATTTACGCACTCTTCTATCACTCTCTGCATATCTTCGAACTGGTGGCTGTAATTTTATTTAAACGTTTAATGCGCGCCTTTCAGTCGATAGAGAGATATCACTGCAGGCATAAAGTTTAAATGTTTTAACAAAAATTGAGGGTATGGAAAACGGCCAACAAGATTTCACTACCAGGATGATCGAACCAAGTCTTTCGTTCAACCAACCAAAATAATGTGAGGAGAGCAATGTCTAAACTCAAGTCCAACAGGGCTGTTTGCTGAGGCCTTGTTTAGTCGGCTTACCTGTCAAGTATTTAATGCAGCTGGAGAGGATTTGGTGGAGAGTACTGTTTTTTTAGCAGCAGCACTGAGCAGCGTGTAATCGTATCGTGAAAATAGAACGTAGTCAAATAATTTTTCGAGGATAATGCGGGGTTTCCACTTGTCGATTTGAAATTGACAATTGACGTTTTTTTATGCGAATGAGAAAAATTGGCAAGTGGAAATAGCGAAAATTTGCTTGTCAATGAATTGACTAACGGCGCTGGCCAATAACTGACAAAGAAAGAAAGAAGTGCTTATTTCGCGAATGGTAACACTTAGCTCATGTCTGATTTGACAGATAATTAGTTTTATCCTTCCGCTGAACGAATATGGTTGCTTATACGCTTGAACAACGCTGGGAAATATTGCGACATTACTTTGAAAATCATGGTAATGTTGCAGAATGTGTGCCAAAAAAATCATCTTTTCAGATGAAGCTCATTTTGATCTTGGCGGGTATGTAAACAAGCAAAATTGTCGCATTTGGGGCACAGAAAACCCGCACCCGCACGCATACATTGAAAAGCCGATATACTTAAAACGAGTCACTGTTTGGTGCGGATTTTGGTCCAGAGGCATAATTGGGCCATTTTTCTTCGAAAATGAGCAAAGAGTGGCCGATACAGTCAATGGCGATCGTTATCGGGCCATGTTTTGTTCACAAAAATTGAAGAGGAGGATATTGGCAACAGTTGGTTTCAACAGGACGGCGCTACGTGCCACACAGCCGAACCTACACTCGATGTTTTGCGCCCTGTTTTTGAAGATCGCATTATCAGCCGCAGAGCTGATGTCGTTTGGCCACCGCGGAGCTGCGATTTGACACCGTTGGACTATTATTTGTGGGGTGCCGTAAAAGATAAGTGTTACGCCGACATGCCAGAGACAATTGACGCTTTAAAGGACAATATTCGTGAAGCCATTGGTGAAATACAGCTGCACACAATCGATAATGTGTTTAAAAATTGGACTGATCGTGTAGGCTACGCATGGCCAGCCGAGGCAGCCATTTGAATGAAATTATTTTCCATTATTAACCGGAAGGATTTTACTTTCAAATAAAAAAAGAAATTTGAGAAAATATTCAGTAGTTTTTTTTTTATAGCATTTTCAAAAAAAAAGTTATTTGGGCCCTTTAGCTGAATTGTCAAACAAAATGTCACTAGGTACAGTAAAAATTAATTGGAATTGTTTGTCAATGAATAGACATATTTTGATATACAATCATTTTACAGGTCCCAGTCTCTCCGCTTTTCACATGAATGTTTGTTTATTTTTGATGAATGATGGTTTAACCCTTTGCAAAATAAATTCGAAGTCAGTTCTATTCATTTCATACGCATTTTGCGTATTTTGCGAATTTTCGGCTTTCTTTGTCTTCTGCCTCCAGCTTCAACTCAGATTCGACCAACAAAACACAAAAAAGCGAGAGCGATTCACTTCTTTTTCAAAATTGTTCATTTGATTTAAAAAAAAAAAAATGTTATTTGTTTTATGTACATTATGATGTATGTATTTGCTTACGCGACGCCACAATTCACAATTGTCAAAGAAATGACAATTCCGAATTGGCAATCGGCAGTTTGTATCTGCGATCTTACGGTTATTACCCAAACCTCATATGACCATAGGTAAGAGTTAGTTTTGACACCAAGTTCAGTCCTCCTAATAACAGAATTGCCGAGCTGTCTCAAAATTGACCCAGCCTGACCAATCCTTCAGGAAAACTCAGCAGTGCTCCTTCCACCACTCGTGATTAAGACCCCGAGATACTTAAACTTCTCCATCTGTTTCAATGGGACTCCACTAACATGCATAGTGCATTGAACAAGCGTTCTGGAGACGACCATCACTTCATATTTGTTGACATTTATTTTCATCTCAGCTTCAACACAAACGGCTACAAACCGATCGAGTGCGCCCTGAAGTAAAGTCTGAGAGGACCCAAGGATGACCAAGTCATCAGCGAAGAGCAGATGACATCCTCAGATATCCCAATTCGAAGCGTTCTTCAACAAGACGCTATAACAACCAGTCCATATAAGTAATGAAAAGGAGAGGAGACAAGAATCACCCCTGGGGAAGTCCAACGCCTACGGTGAAAGGTATTGATTAACGCCGTTTACCCGGACACAGCTTTTACAGTTTGTGTAAAAAAATTGAATGCCTCTCAAGAGAGAACCGTCAATTCCATACTCCTGTAATACACTCCAAAGTTTACCTCGAGGGACTCGGTCGTATGCTTTCTCCAAATCTACGAAGCATGCGTAAACATGTCGAGCACCATCTAGTCGGTTGTGCTTCTGCCGGGACAAAAACCGCACTGCTCATCTCCTAAGAGTGCCTCAAGCACAGCTCTGCAACGCGCAGCACCTTGGCAAAGACTTTTCCGGGGAGACTTATATATCCCTGTAATTATATGATATACCTACACCTGTAATTGGAGCAATCCCTTTTATCCCCTTTCTTGAAAAGGGGCACAATCACCTCAATCTGACAATCGCTTGGAGTTTCGCCGCATTCCCAGGCCACTTTAATGACACGAGAGAGCCATTTAACTTCCTCTTCACCTACAGCCTTAAGCATTTCTGGCCGGATTTCATCCACTCCGGCAGATTTGTCAGCTTTCAGCGATTTGATCGCAAAAGTAACTTCCTCTACCGTGGGACTATTTCCCGCCCTGCTTAAGGCGATGGATCTGTCATCCTCAATGCCCTAGATTGGATTGAGCAAATCTGAAAAGTGCTCGCTCCATCTGCGCAAGATGTCCTCCTCATTGGAAAGAAGTTTACCATCTTCGGATTTGACTCCTTCAATAATATTCCACTTCCTTCCTCTAAGACGGCGGATAGTCTGCCAGAATACCTTGCTTGCAGATCTGTGATCACGGTCTAATTTCTCGCCGAACTATTTAAGAGCCAATTTGCCAGTTCTTCGCGCCTCAATGTACCAGTTTCGAGAAGGTGATGGGGGACTCACCTTCTGAATCCACACTTTGAAAGCCTTTTTCTTCTGTCTGAAGTCACGCAGTTATTTTCTCACCACCAGCCGCCACACTGAGCCTCTTCACTCCGCAAACATGTCCTGCAGAGGCAATGACAGCTGTTGAAAAAACTGTCGTTCTTCCTCTACATTCAATGGAACATTTTCTGAGACCTTAGGCCACGCCGAACTGTAATGCCCAAAACACATGTGCAGAAATTCTGAATGATTCACTGCATGCAGTACTGCAGATGAAACACATGTGCAGAAATCAATTTGCAGCGGTTGCTGTCAATGCGGGGAAAAATACGTGAGTGAAACACAGACGACAAATAATTCCCGTCTCTCTTTTCCTCGTATGCATCAGTAGCTGAATTTAAAAATCCGATGCTGCCAAGTCTATTTAATTTAATTCACTGCGTTGCTATGCAGTGGATTTAGAAATAGAGACATGCTGCAGTGCTGCGGTGGCTGCAGAATTTACATTTGTTTCACCACATAAGAACATGTGTATTCTAATCCTGCTGCGCAGTGAATTCTGCACGTGTGTTTTGGGCATAAGTGCCATCTATAGTATACCAATAAGGTAACTAACAGATAAATGTATATTATATATTTTAAAGATTTCGGTACTGAATTTATCCCTTACTGTTTTAATACCTTAACGTTTTCATCTTGCTTCTGATCTTACATTACATAAAGTAATTTTTTGAAAAAACTTGCAACTGGTTTTTTATCAGATGCTGATTCAACGATCTTAATAAAAATCAACTATAGTAGAACACACCATTTCGGTAAAAGTTTCCTGCGCAGGTTTCTCTTGAATAAATATTTTCAATCCTAAAAGGAAATTCCATTCCAAATTCCACTTCACTTCTACACTCAAAATGCGCACACTTTATTGAATAATAATTCACATAAAAACTATGCGGCTTCTGACTAAGGTTATTATGTCAACAAATCAAATCAACCACAACAAGTAAAACTATCCCCATTCCAGCAGTACAACTACAAGAACGTAGAATAGTTGACAAATAATTATACAAAACCGATTTAAATTTAGTATTTGGTTAGCAAATTGGTTAGCGCCTTCGTGAATAAATTCTCTCAATATTTACAGTGAAGGCACAAAATGTAATGTACGTTTTCCCCACATCCAACAAACATTCCCCTTTCGTGTTATCGACCTCTTTGAACAGCCCACCTCTGAACGAGATCGTGGGCTTTGCTCCACCAAGACTGGAATGCATTAAAAAAAAAATTTAATAAATTCTTCTTTGCGCAACTGAGCTATAATAAGTCTCGATAACCTTACACCTTGGAGGATTTCATAATTTCACCACCCTCCAGCGATTAGATGCAACATCTTCCGTCACAAGTGCCGGATCTACTATAGAGATGTGTCCACTCTCGGAAGCATCGCGCCCACCATATTCTATGGCATCGGTTTAATTCCGTTTGTCGTCATAGTTGTTGCGATACATTTTGCCTCCAAACAGATACACTCTCTGCGGTGTTAGATACAAAACAACAATTTGATTACGTAAATCATTGGTGCTCACGCCGGTTGTTCGTCGGAACATCGCTATTGTGTCTATTCCATGGTGTATGAGAATCATTTAGCGTTCTACACTCGGTGGATACGAAACGGTCGAGGTTAACGAATTTGTTTCAAAATAGAAAAAAAAAAAAAAAAACAGAACGGCGCGCGTCGTTGTTAGATGCACTCGAGAGAAAAGTGTTTTTAAGTGGTGCTCATCGTAAACAGTGCGTTTCGGGTGAAACTATTTGAATTCACTTTCAATATTTAGCCACTGACCGTGTGTACTTGTGTTTGATAAACAAAAGTGGTGATTTCGCCGCCCCCCCAACTAGTTATTATTGTGCGTTTTTTTTATCTAGAATATCACGATTCGAAATACGATCGATTTTCCTAAGAGGTTAATAAACTTTTTCTCGTTTTGTTTTTCGCTGTTTTCGAAAAATCTGCGTTGATTAGGTGCATTATTGGTACACATACTGTCAATTGGCTTAATGATTACCCAACTGGTTTTTATTGTCAGGGAATAATTTGTATATGTACATTGTACATATCGGAGGCATTTTTGTTTTTTATTTTTTATTTTGTTTAATTCAATTTTTTGTATTTCACCGAGAATTACTAATGAGATTGATTGGGTAATTGCTTCTTTGCATGAAATATTTTTGTGCATTGCAACTGACAGCAAGTGCAAAGTTTGTCTTTTTGTCACAGGATCATTGCCAAGGTCAACAAAACCTTTCGTTAAATATTAAGTTGTCACTATTGAACTCGTGGACGATTCTTTTGTAAACATTAACTGAGTCAATTAAATTCTCTTTCGGTAAATACAATTTTGATGAAATCTACTTAATCTCGTAATTGTGGATGTGAAATGGGAACATGGGAAATATTTTGACGGCTTGCAATGAACACAATTGAATTCTTCTGAACCAAATAAATGTTTGACGTTATTTAAAACGGCGCGCGGCACGTATGCCAGCAGCTGCTGAAAGAAATTATTTACATTTCAAATTTCATTTATTTCATTTGCCAGTAAATGAAGAACTACTGAACTGGATTGCTGGGTGGCGACCCGTTTCGTAGTGGTATAATGTGTAATCTTCTTGAGAAGAAAGTTTAATACCTCTATCAATTCCTTCAAACGATGTTGATTAAAATTCCAGCGGCGGAAGCTTAGATCACTAAAACTAGTCAACATTTTTTCACAATGAAAAAATAAATCAAGTACACTAACTTCCATGAGAACCTATTCCTGTAGTTTGTGCCTAAACCGACAGTAGTCAACCACAATAAGCACAGACAGAAAAAAGTTGAAAATTGAATTCTAAAAAAATCCAGTGCTCTTTGAGGAGGTTCATAATTATAAATTCACAAAACCCCGATGAATAACATGGAGTAAACTGCGCTTCCTGCAGTAGTCTGCTATTTTATATTTATGGATATTGATCCGTCGCATATTTGCCAGTCCTGAAGAAAGGCAGATTGAAGATCCTCTCGATAGCTACTGCTTTGATAAGCTCCTTTGACTTTCTGAGCGTTTCTAAAAGTAAAAGCGAACTGTAAGCACTTAGTTTTAAAAAGCCTAGGTATACAAAATGGTCTCAATAGACCCAAATTTATGGTGAAAATGGGCCGTGATAACTTTCACTGAGATACTTGCATATCTACTGTAAACCGTGTAGACGGACGAAAGCCAGATAAGTTCCTTATTCAGAGTTCAGAGGAAAGGGTATTGCGCACCACTCATCAATCTTTATAAAAAGTGTCTTCCTTTTATTTTTATTCGATAAAGTGGTGCTCGATTAGCTTTCTAGAGCTTTAAATATTTTGTGCAAAAGTCATAAACATTTGTTTTGTAGGGCTTCTGTAACGCTCTTTTAATTGTGGTCATCAAATTGTACAATGTGCTTATAAAAGATGCGTCACAATACGGTGACATCGAATTCAGTTTATGTCATATTGTCAAGTAAACCCGATCCAATTTTCTACACCAACTTTGAGTAAGTGAATATATCGCGAATAAGTCCATCTAAGATAGCTAGGCTTGGTGTTCCAATCCAGGGTAGCAATCGTCGTTAGTTTGCCGGTATACACCAGTGACTTAATATACACCCACACAAAAGTGTCCAGTTGCAGTATCAAATCGTAAATCGATCGACGGTGCCCAATTGACGTCCATTTTGTGAAATATGAACAAACTGCAATGCTAAAAACTCCATAGTTAAAGCGGGAGTTTACGGTATGTTACTGCATCGTTCGGCAACGGATTCAATTTACGGTATGTGTGCTCCAGATTCATTTACGACCCATGATGCCCATGCACACATAGGTCAACATTGAATTTCTGTAAATGTAAGGACATTACATGAACACCTTGTGGGGTATCTTTACTCCTGGTGTTAATTTTTTTTAAAAGGTAAATGCTTCATGCACCTGACCACCAGCACTGGACTCCTACTGACTAAACCCTACGTCTTTAGGCGATCAAGTCCCGGGACTACTTTTTGTCATTACTTCAGGGTGGTGTGTGTATCCTCAATGGTCCCTAATCTTCTATAGTATTTTCGAAAGTATATCCTGTTCTCTACTCATTGTCTTTAACGCTTTCCCGAAATAGGATCATGATCCGTTTTCTCGCTCGTGCGTATTACTACGACGATATTGTCCTCCGTTTCTGGTATCCGTGTCTCTGGTAAGCCATCTGGTGAATTGGAAAATGTGTTCAGTTTCAGTGTAAGTAGACTTGAGGCGAGTGCTGAGTTCTTTGTTTTTCCCATTTTTGTGAAGATAATCGTTGAAGAGGTGTTTCAAGTAGGAAATTGAGTAGGGTAAAAATTCGACTTCCTGTATCTCTGACGCTTCCAGTCCGATAAGTGAGGATTACTCTCGCGATAACGAGAACGGCTAGATCCAACACTGTTCGATATATGAGTTCCCTCTCCCTTTCACTGTACCGCTGCCATTTGTTCTATATATTTTTCTTGGTTAAGGCCAGATCTCACATCGCGTATATAGAAGGATAGAATGCGTGACTTTTATCAGTAGTTTTCGACACTATCTTTGGTACTCTCAAAGTTTGTCATTAGTCTACTTAATGCAGTAGAAAAAATGTATATCCAAATTCACTCCCGATCGCAATAACTTAATTGCGTCAGTGAGAACAAACTCTTTTATTAGGTATAAACCAATCTTTTGCTGACATGTCACATTTGAATAATACATTCGTTTGCTATAAGGGTTGTCATGTCGCTTAAACACCGAATGACTGTCTGTGTAAAATGTTGATGTACTTTTGCTAAACTATTCCTCAGCTTTTCAAAATCTTTTCGGGTATCTCAGCTCAGCTTTCCGAACGTCTTAGATCTCTCTGTTTATAGTTGCAATACCCACGGCATTATTTCTGTCATCACTACAATTAAATATCGACAACAGCGAAATTAGTGTCCGCTGTTTTTATATACACATATCCAATAGAATTTCGATCGAATGCAGTTTCCATGACATCAGCTACGATATTCATCAAATTGAAACAACCTCTCCGCATCACTATATACACTTCAGATTGCACATTCACGATAGAGTCAAATGCAATTTATATCAATCAGCAGTTTGATTACATAAATTCATGTTAATGTCTCAGCCATCAATGTAATCAAAAACTAATTTCAGTTAGCGCGCACGCCCATTTCCTTCAGCGATTTTTCGCAAACGCACGCAAGCAAATTTTGCTATTGCGGGACCTCACGCAATTTCACACCCAGCCCATCAATCAGTTAATGTGTCGTTTTATGATTTAATTTGAGGGCTTCCGCCCTGACTAATACATATCCGTAAATCAGCGGTCAATCATAATCACATTTAGCAAATGTATTTATATATTGTATCGCTCATAGAAAGAAAAAAAACTGCAAAAGTAAATAAATAAAAAAAACCACTGTATCCACAAATCCATTAGATAACCGCAGCTTCACATGTGTTTTCTCCACTGCATCAGTGGCAAACATGTGCGGCGACTTTTCGATCTATTTTTGAAATTTGCTCTTTTCGCAACTACATGCGATGTGCCTTTGACCATCACACCGCCAAGATGGTATGCTCTGGGAAGTTCAGGAATTTCGCACCGCTTCTATTTTGGTTTAAAAAGAACGCGCCAGACAAAGTCAATTCACCGCGCCACATCAAATGACCCATTCGACAGTCAATTGTCGGTGACAGTATTTCAAAAACTGCCACAAGAGCCCCTATCCGCGCGCGATCTTTCACTGAGACCTAATTCCATTTGACGTTGCACATTATTCAATATGGCAAACGCAAGTCTCTACTCTGGCGAGTGATATATCGGAGATGGCACGTTGTCATGTTGCACATGGGACGGCGTATAAATAATCCATGACATGGAAACTCTGGTGAATAACTAATTTTAATTAGCTAATTATGGAAAGGGGCGAGCCCGAGGGATGTTGTGGTATGGTTTTAATTTTTTTTTCTTTTTTCTTTTGAAGAGGTTCCAGTTCTAAGACGATAGTTCTTGGAAATATATCCCGTGTGAAGGAATTATTAAATAAATTTGTCACCAACTCAACGGCATTCAGAGGGGAAATGTTTTATAGAAAATAAATTCGGATTGATAGACTTTTTGAGAGAACAGCTCTATATACCGTAGAGGTTTCCTTCCACTTCCGTGTGTTATAAATATTGAAATTGGATTAATATTTTATTTAAATTATGATCGTTTGTTATTTTTATTTTCGTGCCAGAAGGACTCACTATGGCTGGTTTGGTTGGCATAAGCTACATAAATCTAACAGGGGTGAACGAGAGGGAATTTTTCTGATTGTTTTCCGTTGATATAATTCTGTCACAAGATTTGTGGATAACTCCATCCGAAAAGTGTTAGCTTTCTAAATTCGCATATGTTTCTTCCCAATTTTTTTTCTCAAACCAACATGTTGTTACTATTGTAGGAAATCTTTATTCAGATTAAAACTACAGAAATTCAAGGTTAACAAGAAATCAGTCACGCTGCTTGCTGTCCCAATCTTTTCCATACAGCGACTCCCCTCATAAAAGCACACAACGGAACAAAGCACAGATATGTATGTGAATAGAAGCTGAGCTTACTGAAGATTCATCACTAAAGGATTTTTCAATAAGGATGTGTCGACATTGCAATGGAATAAAACAAGCTGCATGCAAAATATTAACAAAGTCCTTTTTTTATCTGAACTGAAAGGCATGCTATTATTGTTTGGAATATAACACCATGTCCAAATGACCGCCAAAGCTTCTCACGGTGACACGAATCCAAGTTGATGTCTGCAAAACAGCCAACTTCTTGTACACGGCAAGGAATTGACTGCCTCGGGTTCTCCTGTACACTTTTACGGACTGCTAATTGATTGCTTTGTGGGCGCAGTAGCGCAGTGGTTAGTGAGCTGGACTACTGTGTGAGGGATCCCAGCTTCGATCCCCGGAAAAACTCAAATTACATCTAAAGGTTTTTTCTACTGCGCCACCTCTCGCGAACGTCTGACAAACATCCGAGAGTATGACTGTCCTGAAAAAGCTTCTCAATTCAGCCGTTCGGACTCGGCATAAAATTGTAGGTCCCTTCCATTCGTCCCAAAAATAGAAACTCACACAAACGAATGGTTGCGAGAAGCTAGGCCTTGGGTGTCTACCGCCTGTCGCGCCACCTATTTATATTTAATTGATTTGCTTTCCGAACCGGTTGTCTGGAAGTTAGCCACCAAACGTTAGAGAGCCACCGCGTCTGCCGTAAAACGGACGCAACCCGCGTAACTTTTGCACTGACCAATACTAAGTTTAAATCGTGTAATTTGCCACTAATTTGTCATCAATGACGTAACCAGTAATCCCACATATAAAACAGACGCTACTAAAACACAATGGCCGCCACAATGTGCCAACATCGACCCGACCCAATTTTTTTTTTTTTCAAATCAATCTCAAAGCTGATGGAACGTCGTGTGCGTACCGTTTTGCGACGCCCCTATGATAGCCCCATGATGCCCCAGGGCGTCCCGACGCACAGTTAGGGAATCCCTGCCTTAGACTTTGGAGGTAAGTCTAACCAATAATCATTTCTAACTTTCACCTTCCCATTCACGAGTGATGGAACGAACAATGCTGAATTTTCCTGTAGGATTCGTCAGGCTGTGTAAATTTTGGGACAGCTACGTCATTCTGTTATGAGGAGGACTGAACTTGGTGTCAAAGCTAAGTTGTCAATCTTTAATTCGGTATTTGTTCCAACTCTTACCTATTGGTCATGAGATTTCGGTAATGACCGAAAAATGAAATCGCGGATACAAGCTGCCGAAATGAGATTCTTCCGTTGTATTGTATGATGTGACCCGTTTAGTTCGTATAAGAAACACCAGAATACGTGATGAACTAAATGTCGAGCAGCTACTTCTCCGGACAGATCGGTCTATGCTTCTGTGGTTTGGTCATGTAAAACACATGTCCCCAACCAGGATCCCAAGATGTGCTATGGATTCCGTACCATCAAGCAGGCGTCCTGTATGTAGACCCAAGATACGATGGTTACATCAAGCTCATAATCTCCTCTATCCGTATGGGGTTTGCCTCTGATGATTTAGAATCGATGGCGGAGAATCGGGACTTTAGCAACCTACACCCGCGACCCACTTAATGGATATATCTGGTCATGGAAAATGAATTAATAATTAATACATGAATGAACCTTCACCTTAAATATTTTGACGGTCACAATAGATCATTTTATATGGAATCCCAGCAAATTGTAAGGCTTCATCAGCTCGTCATGGAAGTAAATTATACCAAAAAAGGCTATAGAGGCTACATGCAAATTCATGATAAAGCTGGACACTATCGAAAGAACAAACCTATGTAAACGGTACAACATGTCTGTTAACAAAGAAGATTTGGCTAAAGTTGTATATGAATTTGAGTTATTTGATCTCTTTTGTCAGATTGTATATCAGCGCTATAATAGGTCCCATCACATTTTCAGGACGAACCTAATAATTTGTAAAAAATATTTTGGTCGCTGTTTTTCGGAATTCACTTCGAAAAATAGGTTTACTGCCTTCAGTATACTGAAATCTGTAAATTCGTTGACCACATCGCACATAAGTTTCCCTTACTTCACCTCTCTGAAACTAGTCTTAAATTTGGGTTAATCTCACATCTGGGCCTCGGGTGATTGTGACTGTGTCATAAATTTTCTAACAAATTACCTTATATTCTTAAAAAAAAAAACCACACACAAAATTCAACTCGGAGACTTTATGGCTGTCTTAATATCTACTATTTCTGTCAAAGATCACTTCTCGTTAAATGTTAAAATTCATGGCACTATTATTTCTCGTTCGAGGTTAATTCCTACGCTATATATTTACCCTGCACCTTTTTGTAAATTTCCGTTTCAATTCTTGTCATTTCACTATACAGTTATGGGCAATCTGGCAATCAAATAATTAATGTTTAAATAATAAAATCACATTTAAATATTGTATCATCATTCCTTATAGTGATTTATCGCTAATATATCTCATTTGTCATTTAGAGTAAACACGCCTACAGTCTGCGAAATTTAGGTGATTCGACATTTAATCTGGTAAGGGGTATGTATGCGTATGACGCAGCGGGACTACATGGCGTATGTGGAATATTTTTTGTACCCATTTTTCTCATGTTGTATTGCATTTATTTTAATTTTTAAACTTTTCTTAATGGTTTTAGGAATCTTTTATAAATTTTCATATGTGAAATAGAAATAGAAAAGGTTGGAAAGAGGTTTGAAAAAGAGGCATGGGGCTAGGCCATGTTATTGTCATCGATACAATTCAGCCACGAAACTCCTTTGAAATCGATTAAAAGGTGGTGGGTCTCACTTTTAAATTCGTTGGTTTCTTAAATGATTTGCCTCATGTGAAATGTTGGTCTTTGGTGGATCTGCCAGGTTCGACCTGGCTCATAATGGAAAGTGCCGATTAATGTGCTGAAGAATGGTTTGACATTCACAAAGTGCTTTATGAATAGGATATGCGATATTTTGCATTGATAGTTCTTACAAGACATAGGATCGCCTTTTTTGTAGATGGGACAGATGGAGCTGATAGTTAGGTATATTTTCTTCCACCCATACTTCGTTGATGATTTTGAGTTTGCGTCTTACCAAAACATCACCTCCATAAATAAACTTTGTCGATATTATGTTTTTAAAGCCAAACTCTTTTTTATTGGGTGCTTAAGAAAATGCTGCATTGACTGGATATGGGTTGTATTCATGCCCTATATACATTTTAGCAGCTGAAGAAATGCCTGTGTTCTATTCTTAAGATACACATCAGTTGTTTGGCTTTCTTATAAAATGTCCTGTCCGTATGTTATTTCGATCTCTTTAAGTATGGAGACTGCGTAGACCTCCTTCTTCTACGTAAGATATTTGTTTCTCCCTATCACTGGCTCGATATTCTTACCTCACTGCCCTTGTTTTGCGCTGAGGCGTTTTAACATGTGCAATGCATATTCTGTAATCATTCATTATTCATCAACATACCATGAACCCTTTCTCTTGGCTGGCTGGTAGCCTAAGGTGGTTTTAGCTATATCTTGAATAGTGCCACGATACTACGACCTCTATCTAGTTTCTGGTTTTTGCGTTAAATGAATGCACAGTGAAGACTTTCTTACGCAGGCGTTCTTTGTAGACTCTTGCATTAGCTACTCATACTCCAGGTGTTATAAACTGTAGTCGCAGCGGCGTCGCTCTCAGGAGTTTATAAGTCTATGCAAATGCAAAAGAGATATATATGTTCGATAAAATAACTTAAAATCGACACTAGAAAATATAGATTTCACTGCCGACGTTCCATGCAATAACGACAACCACTTGAGTTTGACCATTAATACGCCAAGTCCTGATGAACAGCTGGTAGAGACCAAGATGGGCAACCTTTCATAAAAATATATATATTTTTTTATTGTTCCCTGCAAAATTGGCTGACACTCCAATAGATCTAAGAAGGTCTATTGTATCGAAGAGACCTCCCTAGTTAAGGCCAATATTTCCTTAATATCGGAGTTCCTGAGGTCAACTAGTAAACGTATCTCCTTGTTAAAGACACGTTTTCTTAGCCAATGAATGGCCAGGCAATCACAGAGAATGTAATCGGAGGATTCTATATCCTTAAGACAGAACCTGTATTCTGTCTCCGGACATAAATTTAATTTGTTAAGATGATATCTCAAACCACAATGGCCTGTGAGAAAGCCCACCAGCTTTCTGATACTGTCCTTATATGTTGAGGATTTCCTTGTAGGAGTAAGGTTTTATTAATCTTTTGGGTTGTATTAAACCCGGAACATTTCCCGAGTGGTTTAGACGAAGTTGTTGCTCCCAATCCTTAATTAGACCTAAAGCAGTAGCCCAATTGACTCTACAATAAGGTTCTGGCCCATAGAACTCGGATTCAGATTCAGCCCTAGCTAGTTGATCCGCCTATTCGTTGCCCGCAATACCTTGTTGGCCAGGTACCCATCCAAGTTTGACCTTGTTGTGTTTGGATAGGGCTTGCAAGGCATCGCAGCAGCACTTTACTGCTTTTGAGTCCATTGTATTGGATGATAAAGCTTTTAAGGCCGCTTGTATATCACAGAAGATTTGTATTTTAGCGCGTTTAATTCCCTTTTTGGAGTTTAAAACGACGCAGATCTCAAAGGATTTCTGCCTGAAAAACCGTAGGACATATTCCCATAGGTAGCGGGACTTTGGTGTTGGGTCCAAAGACACCAGCACCAACTTCAGATTTCATTTTCGATGTCGGTCGGTGTACCAAACCATACTTTTTGGGTCCAGTGTCGGAACACCATTGGCCCATTCCAGTATTTCTACCTCAAATAATTTCCCAAAACTGTATTTCCTAACCATAATATCGGGGATGAAACATGACATGTCCATTGTCCATGTTTGGGATTGAGTTAAGTATTTTCAGGTGTCCCACATGGTCAGCTGGTTTAAACTTATATATTCCAGCAACAAAAACAAATAGATTTCGGCAGAAAATGTCTATAGGTATCAGTGGCGTGGCGTCCATATAACCCGATTCCTACCGGGTTACCTTTTAAAAGTTTCAGTTTCAGCTACACAACAATGTTTACTTAAAAACGAGCAACATAAAACCCACGGGATAAACTTAATAATATGTATCTATTCATCTGCGCAAGCTACATACCCCGACCCCACCAACTCAATTGAACTTTATACACACGGAAACACACACCCTTCGGGCCTTCTTCGCCTTCACTATTAGTATTATATAACTGCCCACACTCTCTGAGCATAACCCAAATCTAAAATAACCCGAAATATGACGGGTTATAAAATCTCTCACTGGATAGAACAAATTTGTCTCCTTTCTCTTTTGTACACTTGCGATTATCTGAGTTTGATCCTCTCTGTTCAACGCCCGCTTTCTTATGGAAAAAAATAACCCGATGAAAAGCGGGTTATTTGGTGGGTTTTGTGTGTATCTTTTACCGCTGCGCTGTGGTGTAATTGAGTATATCTGGAAAATAACACGCTTACCGCCGACATATTTGGTGAATTTGAATTGTGTGTGTATCTCCTATCGCTGCGCTGTCGCTGTGATGTAGTCATAGTCAGTTCCTTTTTTACCTAACGATTTTCTGAGGGGAGTATCCTCTGTTCAAAGGCAGCTTTCTTATGCAATAAAATAACACGCTTTTCTCCGAGTTATTTGGTGAATTTTGTAAGTATCTTTTAAAAAATAAACATACTGATGTGTTTATAAAGTTTATAAACAAGTCGCTAAGTGAGAAATCAAGTGTTTTGAGTCTTGGCTATGATCTTCGTAGGTACCTAAATACGTTTGAAGAAATGTTTCAAAGAGTAAGTAGATGATTGTACTGCAGCTCCACAAAAACCTCAAATGCTCGATTTAAACACTCATTTAAAGAACCTTTATGTAGAAATAAAGGACAATATTATAAGACATGATATAAATCATGTTTACACGAAATACATATGAAAGTTTTGCACTCAAGATGGAAAAATATCTTCATTAATTTAATTTCTTCCTGGAGTTTTCGATTGTATGGCTTTAAAAAATAACTGAAGGTTTTGTATACATAGATAGGTACTACCTACATCTTCCCTTCGACATTTTGATATTTTTCGACTTCGACTTACCATTTAAAATTATTCACGCCACGCCACTGATAGGTATCAATTTACTGAAAAAAATATTATTTCATCTTTACAGCTTAAACTTTCCGTATTCGTAAAATGCACAAAATTGACTTATCGACATGCAAAATGTTCCGATAAATGCATTGTCTGAAACGTAAGGCACGATAAATGTTAAGGCTTGTAAAAGAATGTCGAAAATGCAAAACAGATATTTTCTGATGCTAAACTATTGTTAATAAATTACCGACGACGCGACGTCAGAATTAGGTGAAATCCTCAAAAATTCCTCTGACAACACCACCACTGACAGATGACGCTATGTAGTATTTCCTTGTCTAATCCCAGTCAGTCTATTTGTCTGCCGCTAAACAATACAAATCACTACATTCCATCATCCGAAACTGAAATCATTAAAAAAATCTTAACCTCTCCGCACGTCTTCATCTGCGTTGTCAACGACGCTGTCAAAGCGCTTACGCGCCTGAAATTGCAAGCGTATATTCACCTGCTGCATTCACTGCCAAGAAAAATCGTACACATTATATCCACCCACAGTGTTTGTTCCCCCCTCTGAAAAGAATAAAAAAACATTAGTCACCCATCTCGAATAGACTTGGAATTATTCCCAAGATTTCTATTTTGTGTGTATTTAATTTTTTTTACCTCGACTTTGTTGTGTGGAAAACAATTTAAAATCGGCCACATACACATTTCGTCTCACTGTGATATATTGTCACTTATTTATAGAATCGCGCGTCAGTCATTTTTATTAATTCCCGATTCAATTAAACAGAAGCACGTTTCTCTCTCTCATATAAAAATTAGGAACATAAACAATATAATTATTTAAATTAGAGCAGCGATGTTATCACAATTCCTTATCAACTTGCAAAAAGCGCTATCAAATTGCAAATAAAATTGTCACCAGATTCTGGGCTCTAATGAATATTTTGCCTTCTTAAAAATTTTGAGGTAAAATTTAAAATTTAAAAAAATTCGCTCCCAACTTCGATACGTTTAAAAAACACAAAATAAAAATTCGTGTATATAAAATGGTTGACTAGCTTACCGTGGCATCGTGTCGTCCGTCCAACGTTCAAGTCCAGTGTCAAATTGTCAATAATTTCTTATCGCCTCTGACAGAAGAGCGCTGTTTCGGTGGGTTGTGGGAGCGTGTTTTTTGTTGGGTGGGCCGTCAGATAAATGTTGTCTTAGATTTATCTGCTCTGTTCCATAGGCATTAAACTACATTTGTCATTCGCGCAAATCAAAAGCAAACGAAAAACAAAGCAGAAGGAAAAAAAAATATACTCAGTGATATTATTTCTTCAAAAGACGCCGGGATATATTTTTAGATGGGACATTTTTGAATTGAACAACCTGAAGTTTCCGAAATAGAAAAAGTTAACGAAAAAATGCATTTCCTCGGGAAATAGAAAACATGAGTGACGCGTGTGAAACTTGTGAAAATATTTATAGTTGTGCACCCTCGAGAATGCGAGACATGATTATGACATAAATTTTGAATTCTAATGGTCACAGGGGTAGTCCTTTTATTTTGATATGAAGAAGTGAACGATCATTTGTGTGTTGAACTGTAAATAAAGTAAATAAAAACAAAGAGCAAAAGTCATTCGAAGATGGATCGAACAATGTATGGAAAGATGGATCCTGGTTCAAGGCAGCCATACCGGACGATATTGAGCAAGGGGATACAACCTGGATGTAAGTATTCTTTTTTGTTTGGGTGGGTTCCCTGTTTGCTACATTGCCGAGTAAGTCCGGGATGTTAATGCCTTGGTTCACGTTTTGGTGTGTACCCATTTCCAACCTGTGTTTCATTTCCATTGGTGATGATGATGCTTTGTCGCGAGGAATGGATGTATGGCAAGTGTGATTGTGAGTTTTTGTGTACTCGGGTTAGCAAAATTCATCAAAAACGTCTTTTCGACTATATTTTTACTTGCTTCTAAATCGGCAAATATTGGTTCCGCGAAAAATGTAATACTTGAGATTTTAATGGGAAATGAAATTACTATGATAGGAGGAACGATAAAAATAAGTCTTTTTATGTGGTACCCAGTACTGGGGTACATACAGCCTAAACGGAGTGATGTATATGCTTAATAGGTTATAGCTGAAATTAAAACCACTCGTTTGGCGCAAGTGGTAGTCACTTGGTCAATTGACAAATCGAAATGCAAAGTTCATTTCCTGACAGGGGAAAGCAGAAATACCTTTCCAAGTGGATTATAATATATAAGGAGAATTGACTGTCAGAATTCAAAACTATTCAAGAACAATCACTTAATAGGAGTCTAGACCCTCGGTTCTTAAACTGTGTTCCGCGGAACCCTGGGGTTCCGTGGAATAGTTTTAAGGGTTCCGCGACTTTCTTGAATTAAGAATAGTAAAACACAAACATAATTTTTGTAAGTGTGCAATTATAAATATTTTTGCTAAAAAAATGTCTGACGCTTATATTTTCTTTTTATTGAAGTGTGAGCTACCCATAATTTAAAAAAAAGCAAATAAAAAACATCCACTTTCTAAAGAAAATTACAAGCAACAATCCATGAAGTATTCATGCGTGTGAGTATAGTTCGCGTATAGCTTTTATAAGGTACTGCACACTGTGGGTATCGTTCATATACAGCTTTTGTAAAGTTTCTGCATAATATCTCACAAAGAATGAAAATATAGTCAGAACGAAACCCAGCCTAAGACATATTATTCACTCCGGGTGTAAATCAGGTTTAAGTTAATTTTACACCCGATCATTAATACGCATTTTTTAAACCCGACAATTTAAACCTATATTCATAATATTCACTCAAAAACATGCATTAAACTCGCTGGATTAAAAACGGATTTAATAAAACAGTTAAAACCGATTTTTAATCCGATTTTAACTCGTTTTAAACCCACGTAATGTCAAATTTCACATAAAATGACATTTGACAACATTTGGCCAATTTCAATAATTTTTGTGTCCAATGTCAAAAAGAGTGGACTCGTGTACATACAATAATAGATATTAATACATTTATTTTTAACGGAACAAAAGAGGCATTTTAGATACTATAAAGTTAATTCCAAAATTTACATGTGGTGCCATAACTGTTGCCAAAACTATAACAAAATCCATTTTTCATATATTCTTGCTTTTTGTTATATTTTCACTTTCACCTAATTTCTGTGAGCGAAGAAATGTCCATAAAAAATATAGTCAATAATATGAAATTAAGTTTTAACCCGTTTAACCCAGTTTAAACTTAATCAGATTAAACGCTAACGACAAGGTTAAAAAACGGGTTTATTATCGGTTAGCAACTGAATATTATGGACTTGGATTTAATTTTTGGCTTAAACTCACTTAAACCTGGGTGTAAATTTTAATCCGGATTAAAGAGAGTGAATAATATGGCTGTTATAGATCTTCAGAGTTCTTCTTCATCAAAACATGTATTTTATTCTGTATCATGGAACGAATTTTGGATTGGTATTAGGAGTGAATACCCTGAACTTGCCAAACAGGCTATATTAAATTTTCACCCTTTTGTCACAACGCATCGCTGTGAATCTGTTTTTTCAGCGTATTTTTATGCAAACACTAAATACAGATCAAGATTGGACGATGCCACAGATATGCGAATACCTATTGCTAATACGGTTTTCGGTCAATTAAAAAAAAAAATTATAAATCGAACAATGAAACAGTTTTATTCCTCACACTAACCTTGAAAAAAATATCTTAAATAAAAAAACTGATTTTGAAATGTGTTGTTTTTCATTTTTTATTTCGATAAGAGTTGGGGTTCCGAAATATATTTGGGCCTTGTTTAGGGTTCCAAAGCTTAATAAGTTTGAGAACCGCTGGTCTAGACAATACATTAGCGGTGTAGTTCGAAATAGCTATCATTCCTATCAAAGTGACTTTGTCTTCGAATTGTTGTTAATGTTATTCTCTTAAACAATAATTTATAGGCAAAAATTCAGACCTTAATGATACTTCCGATTACAAAATTTGTACATTGCTGTTAGCTTTAATCCTGTTTGTTTATGCAATGTTTCCGGCACAAATCTGAAATGTTTATTAAATGTTTCTCATTTTCCCATTCGCGACGCAAAATAATTTTTGCTTAACGTTCAGGGAGTGAGTGTTTTTTAATTGTCTCCTTTTTTTTTTAAATAAAAATAATGTCCACGACTGGGTTGCACGAAATTTTCTCTTTTATTGCAAATCTCGCAGTCATTTAAAATTTTGTGTGGTTGCTATTGGATTTCTATTGCCACTGAAGTTTTGGGCTTTACAAAAATTTACCGTATGTGAATACGGTACAGTTCTTCAACTGTTTAGCTGAAAACTGAGTACAAGTTATTATTCAGGACTAGCTGACCCGTGCCCCCTTGCGCCGCCGGCCGCTCGCCTTTAGCAAACAAACAAACTTATATTTGGTCCATTTAAGATTACACTTTGAGTGTTTTATTGAAATCTATCCAGTAGGTTTCGCGGTTTTAGGAGACAAAGAAAATTCCTACAGTTTTATTATAAGTATAGATATCGATTTAATGTCGACCCTCTGCATCGCCCTCCATCTCCATGATCTTGCTACTTTTTTATAACACTGCATTTATACCTTTCCTTTGTTTCCCTCTTCCTATGGAATCCAAACAACTACCTACCCCAACTCTACACTGTTATCACACCCCATATCAGAATGAACGTCTATACTTATCTTCTCTTCTGAAGATTATTAATATACGCCATGCCATAATACTCACTCACTGCGAAAACAAATCCACCCTTTTCGAAGGCAAGGTATATACGTAGGCTAGTGTTGTTTTGTTTTTGTTTGTCCTGTCGAACGATCGCAAAAGTATAAACATCCACAAGACACAGCCTATAGCAGTCTCACAGTCTTAAGGAACATTTAAAAAAAAGTTTCATCGAAATCTGTCCAGTAGTTTTCGAGTTTTTAACAGCCAAAGAAAATGCCTACATTTTTATTATATGTATAGATATAGATATAAACATTACCCAGCAGTTAAACATTGCCTGCCAGTTACATTTTTATCATAATCGAAAATTGCGTTTTTGAGATATGAGCAGTTTTTTAAAGTTCATACTATTATTAGGGATTTGGGTGGATATCAAAGAACGCAGTCTTTTTAGAGAAAAACTGGGTTTGCTAAGAATGACGATAGTATGTATCTTAAAAATAATTTTTTGTTAAAATCGTTTGTACCGTTTTCGAGAAAAAGCCAAATTTCAAAAGTGCCGTTGCTGGACTTTTTAGCGAAAAACTGGATATGCAGTCATTTTAAGCATGCCTACATTAACTCAACTATCAATTTTGGTTCAAATCGTTTTGGAGCCGTTTTCGAAAAAATCTAAATTGTTTAATATTTCGTAAAATGTTTGTATTGGAAGTACCGTTAAGTACCGGCTAGCATAAAAAAATGCCTCCTAGCGGGAAGCCACAAACTCTAAATACGAAGTCTGAAACAAATCCGCCCAAGCGTTTAGATTTCCTAGCTATGGGGCAGACAAACATACGCACGGACAGAATTGCGAGATCCACTTGTTTGAGTTTGAGTTCCCTCATCGTAATATCAGTATTGTTCAAAATCTCGAGTTCGAAATTTTGTACGAAAACAATATCTTTCTCTTACAAAGTATACAAGAAAGGTATAAAATCGCAGACAAAAATATGATCTCTTTAAAAGAGATGTGATGGGCAGATGCAAGGGTCATGAGCACCCTCAGACCTAACATTGATAGACAGATTGAACTGCACGACAAACAACTGACTCCATTAAGCAAAACGTAAATTTTTCGACTTTCGAAACATGTGCCGTTTTTTATTATCAGCGTGATCTGATCCGGATCAGATCATGAAAATAAAACAAACTGGATCATTGAATAAGTTGTGGCAACAGTTGTTTTTCACATATAAAATCCAATACCAATTATGACAAATTTCGTATTGCCACCAGCCATCTTGCAGCCATATGGTACAATGTGACGTCACAATGCAATGATTTCTCCATTACACTTGCTCATATTTGAGTTTGACATTTCGCTTGTTGTTCGGGGTTGTTATCATATGAATACAAATCTGCATACATTTAGTATTCAATATATTTTTTTTTTTGGGAAACTATGTTCAAATGTTATGTTCAAATACGCATCATAATTAACCGTATTGTACTGCTAATATTTCCATTTATATTTCTGTGCTATATGGCGAAACAAAACATCTCGATAGTAGGAATAGTAACTTATTCGAATTAGAAAAAATGCTAATTGATTTTTTGTGTTGTTAATTGTGTTTCATATTTTGGTCTGGCAACATTATTGTGTGGCTATAATTTACAGGGACACCAACATTTAGTGAATGAAATAAACAACGCCACGAAACAACAACGAGAAATAGTTGAATTAATTTTCAGATCATATTTCGTGATCTCGATGAAAAGCAGGATCACATGTTGCTTTGTAAGTGCATGTAAATCGATGATCTATATGGATCATAGCTGATACCAAAAAACTTCTATTATATAATCTGATTTGTATTCTTCGTGATTCGTTGTCGAATACCAAATAAATTAGTAATATTTCATAATATGTAATTAAATACAATTTCTAATGTCTACCATACAATTTAAATTGAAAATACTTCGCACATTTTCAGACGGAAAAAACGATTAATAACTTATCGTACATGATTTTCTTGTCACCATCGTTCGATATGGTATACTCTTAGGCGGAGATCATTAAAAGCTTCCTTGAAAAGTTCCAATTCATTGCCTTGCAACAAGCTTTTGGCTAACTCTATTCCACCATAGATGGCGCCACAGCTTTACATGAAAATTATCTTTTTTTTGAATTTTCCTGCCCCAAATTTGAAGACCAAAAACTAAATCCGACAAGGTTAGATGCGCAATCATCTTTGAACTTCCAGCCAACATGTTGTTTTCATCACCCGAGTGCGAGAATTTAGCTTTATTTCTTTTATAGGTCAATAAATGTCAGACGAAACTAATTTAACTACGGTGTCGTAATTTTTTTTTTTTACTATAGCCAACGAGATTATAGTGTAAATAAAATAAATATATAGTTTAGAGAAGAGGAAAAACTTTTGGTTGAGATTTATGAAGATAATCGCGGTTAGTATAGATGCCATTCTGAGGAAAGTTCATAAATTTGTTGATTTGAATTATGGATGCCTCCAGCTATCGGGTTACTTATGATTGTCCTACTTTGATAACACGGTGCGGAGGAGGACGAGGCATGTATAACTTGTAAGTGTAAAGCAAATATAAATATTTCGATTAACACACCTCGCTCTGCAATGGGGTTATAAATTAAAAGGCGAATGAATCTTCAAAACATAAACGAAAATAATAACAATACTTTTTCTCCATCTCGGAGTTTTCTTCGCGAGGCAAGCTAGTAGCTAGATTTTATTGTTTACAGATACTCTCAGCTCTCTGGCTACCGCGCCTGTCGATCGGTCGATCTATCGATACATGTTTTGTATAAAAGTGATAGACTCCAGATCCAGCCAGGGATGTGAGATCGGTGGGGGTCTTTATATAGGTACTGCAGAAACAAAAGTAGTACACTGCTCTCAGAATATAGCCACATTACTCTGTCTGTACAGTGTACATTCTCAGTCGGAGAAGAAGCAGTATTACTTTCGATTCTGAGACGTTCAGTTGAGTAGATACAAATTCGGTTTGTTGTGATTAATGACATCACCAATGAAAGTGTAATTGAATTGTTGCAAGACAATAGAGTTAAGTGCGCATTGAAATTGAAATTGTCTGCCTGACAGCTTGATTGAAAATACCTTATTTCTCACGGATTAATAAGCGTTCCAAAGGAGACTCAGCGACATCATGAAGATCGGTAAGGCGTTTCTCTTACTGAATAATTTTTGCCGTCTGAAAACTCCCACTTGAATACTGTATGTGTGTGTGTGCCCATGAAAAGGTGAACAGTTTTGAATTAGTTTTTGGAAATCCATTGGATTAAGATCTTTGGCGACAGACCAATCAAACATGAATGAATTAAACTCTGGCACAAATTCTACAATGACGCGACGATGTGATTATGTCAGAAGTGGATTGTTGTTTATCATTTTCAAGTGGAATGCAAATACGTCTTAAGTGATGACCGCATTTTCGAATATATTCGCAAATATCTATTTGTTTTGGGGAAGGAATAACCCATTTTTCTCTCAAGTGATGTATGGGTTTGCATGGAAATAACTCAATTCTACAGCAGATGATGCTTACTATCGAATTGGAGCACATGTGGTACATTTTAAAAATAAAAGTTATTGTATGTTGTAAATAAGACGTTTTCATGTTTTCAAAGCAACAATGCAGTTGATGGACATGTTGCATGTGTTCGTAGATAGATAGGTATACAAATTAGCATGGCCTACTCGTTTCTCTGAGAAATACGAGTGACACTTCATGTCAATAAAGCAAGATCATAAAAATAAAAAAAAAAACATTAATGATACAATTTGTTGCAAATTGTTTTCAAGGTTTAATGGAAATGGCCTTAGATCAGTTTTTTTTATAGTAGTGATGAATCTGTCTTCTAGGAGAAGTTTTGCAGTTTTATAAACCTAATCATAGTTGCCGTATCTACCCGTGCTCAAAAATGGTGTTGCATTAGAACTTGAGGTACACACTTGATAATTATTAAGGAAAAAAAGAAAAATCAAATATACTGAACCGTCTACCTACGTATTTCTAAAAAAATCGGACTATATTAGAATTCATTGATCGTAAGTCTCTGAGACTCTGTTACGCAATTGAGCGGCTTTTTCCGCGCTCACATTTGGTCACGCGGTAGGATTAGAGTAGAAGAATTTTTCTGTCAGCACTACTTTCGATCGAACGATTACTTCGTTCACTACTATGAACGAAATAATCATCATAATGGGCAATGACGTTGCACTGAGAAAATGACACTTTGAGATCTAATAAAATCCTACTTTTAATCTCCAACTTAAATCTTGCAAGCAAAATTTTAATGTCCAACACTTTGAGATCTAATAAAATCCTACTTTTAATCTCCAACTTAAATCTTGCAAGCAAAATTTTAACCACTTCCTCCAAGCTTAGAACTTTGAAATTTTCGATGCTGGTTGGGTTGTGAAGACAATGCAATATTTGGAAAGAATTTGTGGATTTTGACTCCTCTTGGTTTTTCATAACACATGAACCATTAGCCGTATTAACTTAAAACTTTGTAGGCCAATAGATAAGTCAAAACTATTACATACCTAATTAATCGTTTTTAAGGTTCCGTTCCCATAGGGAGTAAACGGAAACGGAAATTGAAAATAGATCTCATTCGGCCGAATGCGAAAAAATATTACTTTCTCGATCACAGTTGTGCTTAGGGATAGTTTTATTTTGCGTTCTAAAAATAGAATTGTTACTCGAGCTGCGGCATTGAAAATGTACAATGTACATGTACAGTACATGCTCATATTTTGAATTTAATGTAGGAAATGGATATGCATAAAAAAAACTATGTACCTACATATGTTTGTGATGCGTAAGTAGGTATGCACAATCGACAATCATACATACATATATTTGAGATCTGCAGCTACGGAAAGTGTATGAACGCGTAACAAAATGAATCAAATTATATCTGTCGCGAATTTTCATTTATGTGTAATACATAATTATGTCCATTGACTTAGGACTTTTAAAATTTTGCATGCGCTGTTTCAGTGTATCAGTTTTGATGACGATAGGTACAATAAAATAATAGTAAAAAAAAAACAAGCTTTTGTGAGTAGGTAGATATTAAATTGCACCAAAAAATAAAAAATAAAATAATATATAGTTTAAAAAACTAATTTTTATTTTTTTTTTTTTTAATCTGACTCGCCAGAGCGATATGATGCAAGTTGGCCTAAAAGATCTATTGTGCTTAAATTATCAGTTTTGTGTTTATTTAGCTGATGATACATTCAGCAGAAGATTTCCTTAATTCTTTGGTATTTATTATTTCCATGAAAAATTAATTCCCACTAATACCATAGAAGGGCCGGTCATTCACATAATTATGATATGCTCATTTGTTTCGTTTTCGTCAAGACATAATAGGCACTCAAGCGAGTCGACTAAATGCAAATTATTAAGGAGATATTGCAGACCGTGGGGCAGTAGCGCATTGGTTAGTGTGCTGGACTACTGTGGGAGGGATCCCAGGTTCGATCCCCGGAAAATTACATCTTAAGGTTTTTTCTACTGCGCCACCTCTCGCGAAAAACTTCTCAATTCAGCCGTTCGGACTGGGCATAAAATTGCCACAAACGAATGGTTGCGAGAAGCTAGGCCTAGGGTATTTACCGCCTGTTGCGCCACCTATTTATTTTAATTTTTTTTTTGCAGACCGTGTTAGGCTCCGGCCACGCAATGAGCGACAAGCGACTGAGTGACTGAGCGACGAGTCGCTGAGCGACGAATCTGAGCGATTAGTTGAGAAAATGCCATCGTCAAGTGCGGTTAGTCGTAGCTTATTAGTTGAAAGTCGCGTTCATATTTATAAATCTATAATAAGATCGAGAATACGTAGATTTGGTGTACACCCCATAAATCGTGAAAGGGCAAATCATGGTGAATTTCATCATTTAAGTAGTCCAGAACAACGGCTGGTTGTTAGTTTTTTTGGTTAGTTTTTTTTTTTTTTTAATTTTTGTATTCTTTATTTTTATTCTTAAGTTTTGCCAAATTAATATTTTGAATGACAGTTCTTATCTCAAGTTTTTCGAAATTGTGAAATTGTGCCATAAATAGCAAAAGACATTTGAAAAATTAAACTTTCTGTGTTTATTTTGTCCATCTTATTACTTCGTCTCTCAGCGATCGACTGAAAAATTAAAACAGATTTGATTGCAGAGCGATGTCGCTATGTCGCTTAAAAAATCACTCAGTCGCTCAGAGTTTATGTGGCCACCTCCATACGATTTCATGTGTTTTAATTTTTTTGCGTCGCTCAGTCGCTTGTCGCTCATTGCGTGGCCGGAGCCTTAGGTAGCCTATAACGTTTTTGATATCGTGCCTGCGTAGATTTAGTAACTTTTTAGCATCGTTTTTGAAAGGCTGAATAGACGCGTAAAAGTCGCTCCCGCTTTCGCGTTTCGTGTTGGTTTAAGTATGCCTTTAACCGTGTTCACTTTAAGCGGCCGCTACTGCTTTTCGAGCTACAGCACATTCATCATCAGATTTTTTTAAGTGATTTGTTTCAACAGTTGAATTCTGACAGTCAATTCTTCGTATATATCCTCTTTGTTAAGACATTTTATTGTTCTCCCGTTTTGATAGTGAAACCTCAAGGTTCAACCCGTGAACGCCTGACAGACATCCGTTGCAGTTCTGAGAATGCTTTTTAATTCAGCCGCTCAGATTCGGCATGCAATTGTTGAACCCTCTGCATTCGACTCAAAAAGAAAAACTCTCAAAAAGCCAATTATTGTGAAGAGTTAATTTAGGGTCATACATACCTTTTTCGTCAATTATTCAATATGCATACTTATGTTTTTTTTTTTTTTTTTTTTTCAGGTAAGCAACTTTCTTGTAAACTTTTGACAACGAACTTATAGTATAAAAACGATAAGTATAACAATAATATTAATATTTTTTCATAAAAGTCCTTATGAACCGTTTTCCAAGGGAATTTATATCTGGCAAATTCGGTTTACTGTCTCTAGTTCACTTGCGAGTACGTATCAAGGTGGGGGAATCCGTTTACTGTATCCCAGGACACAGCGAAGTGTGTATTGCCAGTAAAAATAAACTTTCACATTTGTGTCAATTAAAAAAAAAAATCGAAAAATACTAAAGTTTATTTTCTTTTTTCGACGAAACGACAGACACAAACCAGTAACAACAACTGTCATGATCTGAATTCACAAACACAGTGCTGGGACAAAAGGAGTGCTAAAAATAATTCAGCATTAATGTTTTATGTATCTAATGCCCAATAAGTATTTAAAAAGGGTTCGTCAACTAACTGTAGGTGATCGCAACAATGTGTACAAATAGCTCCCATGAGCATGAGGACGTTTTAAATCCCTGCATAAAAAATAAATAAATAAATAGGCGGCGCGACAGGCGGTAGACACCCAAGGCCTAGCTTCTCGCAACCATTCGTTTTGTGTGAGTTTCTATTTTTGGAACGAATGGAAGGGACCTACAATTTTATGCCTAGTCCGAACGGCTGAATTGAGAAGCTTTTTCAGGACAGTCATACTCTCGGATGTTTGTTAGACGTTCGTGAGATGTGGCGCAGTAGAAAAAACCTTAAGATGGTAATTTGAGTTTTTCCGGGGATCGAACCTGGGATCCCTCGCACAGTAGTCCAAGTCAATCCCTGCATATGTATTGTATTTTGAAAACAAAAAAAAAACCTAATCATGATTGCTTTCCAACTCTCCTAACTACCAACTCCTTTGTTTCATCAGTTAGGCTTTTTTTTTTTTTTTTTTTTAATTGGTTTGCATAGTTCTAGGCGCAATACAATGCACTTTCAATTTCAATTCTCCTCATGAAAATTGGAAAAATAAATTAATCCATTCACATTTATACATCTCACTCATAGATACAAACAAACTAATCAATGGGAAGCGATTCTCTTTCGATTTCAATTTTCAATACATGCTATATCTGCCGCCTCCATATTGACTGACTGAACTTGACATATTGGCATTAGAAATTAGAACAGACGACGACGCCATACAAGTTTTCCTCTCAGCTATTTTCGCTTCAACCTGTGATGTGATGTGCGATGAAAATCAAATTGATTAGTCAGGTATCCTAAAATAAACGCTCTGTGATGTGAATCTACATCTCTATGCTATGGCATCGATAGAGCTACATATTATCGAAGTTGTATAGGTATATCCAATGATTAACCGATTTACCGGCCACCGAGTTGGCAGTTGGCACTAACGTGCGGGGCAACTCAACTGTTGGTGTGGCTAAACGCCACCACAAATTCAAATACAAACTCACATTTTCCCCATCCAATAATGTGAAGGCTAAGAAAATTGTGTGCGTGTACTTATTAGACGTGACATAAAACAGACTTCACCTTTTATAGATCAAATCATGTGATCTTGAAATTAGTTCAACGTTTTACAACACCCCTAATGGTCCACGATAATATGTCCAAAAGGAAATGGTTATCTCATCCAGAATTGTAAAAATTTTAGAGACAAACATCTCGCACAAGATGAAAGACTCGCCACAAATAGATCACAAATCACTGAATCCGAATCCGTTCGAAGTCACAGCTATAATGTCTGCTGGTGTGCTGTTTGCTGCTCAGGTGTGAAATTAATTAAAATAGGAATTATGGTTCGTTCAGTCTGTCGGTTCAGCGCCGCCGACAGATTTATCTGTTTGAAGTGACAGATCCATAATACACCATCATCCTTCGATCTAAAAATAGTTTAGTTTCAGTTCTGCGAAACGAAACGAATGTCTGTTCTCGGGCGCATCTCCTTCAAGTGAGTTGTAATTATACCCTCGTATGTTCTTCGCTCAGGGGTGTCAAATAGACAAGCGCGCACAAGATCAGCCAGCTTCATTAATTTTCCCTGAATGACATTGTGCACTTAAGGCGCAACAACGTGTTCCGGTCCATATGCCACTTGACTGCACTCCATTATTTCCAGGCCCGCAGTTTAAGTGCATTATATTAATTCCCTTAATGATCCGTTGCATGGCATGGCGAGGCGACCTTCTACGCATTTTTCCAGCGATCATGTATAGCGATCATGACAATCAATGTCATTAAATTCAACCATATAAATCGTGTTAGTTGTCTTCCTCGGATGCAGATGGAGTTTTGGTCACATATAGGGTGGGCCCCCTTTTATTGGTCGTCGTTTTGTCTTGTTGTCAGTTTGCATGCGATAATTGCGATTGTTGGCGTGCAACACTCAATCTACATGTCAATTTTATTAAGATGAAATGACCCACACACAATATCATGGATCCTCGTCTTTTTGGACCTTCTTCATTCATTCTTTCTTTTCACTCAAACGAAGAGGAGACATCGCGATTTTTCTTCACTTGTGGGACTATTCGATGCGGCTGAACTTTATGCATTTTTGTTTTCATATTAAGTATAATGAGATTCGTATATAGTTTTATTTGTCATTTTCTCTTCATAATTCATTTAAAAGTTGGTTCAATGCAACGACATGTGGTATCAGAACTTTTACAAATATTCTCTATGCATTGTCATAGGTAGGTTAGGTCGAGTGGTTTACTCAATATATGATTTAGTGGGATTGAGGTCTGTTGATTATTAATTTATTGACTATTCCCATGCTTGGAAGATTTCACTCATTTGTAAGAACAGCTCTAAGCCGGAAGCTATTTTTTTTATGTATTTCGGGAAACTAAAGTAGACAATTGATCAAAAAAATATTCAGAGCGAATTGGACCGTAAACAAGTTCAACTACACATGTAGGTATAGGCAAACACTTGAAAATCTCTCCAAATACAGTAGTGACTGGAAAAAGTTAAGTAGGTAGTTTGTTTTTTGTAACTTTTGCGAATTCTTAAATTTTCCAAGACACCGACCCAATTTCAAAAATATACATTATACGTAAAGTAAATAAATGCATGTTTTTATGTGTTCATACATATGTACAACATTACATAAAAAAAACGATAATGGAAAAATAAGTTGAAAACAAAACTGAATTGAAAAATTTAAGACAAAACTTAACTTATTAGAGACCGCCGTGGATTCGAAACCTACTTAACTTTTCCGTAGATATATGTACTTAATTTTTTCACTTCTTAACTCGCACTTTGGAACTCGCTTCCTGGGGATATATTTCCAGAAGTAGATATACAATTTGCAGCAATTTAAGTGCAGAACTAACATACATACATAGCAAGCATCTCGGGGCGCTGTTGAAGCGTTATAGGTTCGCCTTTCCCGAGAACCCGAGAAGTATTAAAAAAAAAAAAAAAAAAAGGAACAACATGTCCGCTGGATTGATTCTGGAGGCTCCAAACCATAGAATCCGTCGACAAACACGTTAACACGTTTGCCCTTTTCAAACCTACCAAATACATAAACCTACAAACTGTCGTATCGACTGCAGTTTTCATTACCAAAGTCAGTTGGGGAAAACTAATTTTCGAAAAAAAATTTAAAATTGTATAAGAACAAAACATAATTTAAATCAGCTTTCGAACTTCTTTTAAATTTAAAGCTTTCTTTGTATAAACGCACCAGCTTAATGAACGAATAAAGTGAGTAAGCGTCTTGAGAAATGTTACCAAAAATAATGGCGCGTGCTCCTGTTCAGTATGTCCTATTCAAAATGCAATATCAATTAGCATTCCTATTCCTATACAATTGCAGAAAATTCTTTAATCACAGAAACGCAACTGCGGGGAATTTAGTCAAGTGAGGGGTTATCGTTATGCTATCAGTTTATAGCCTCGCCGTAAAAGAAAAAACAAGTTATTGGGCTTCCTATTTTTTCCACTAGACCTTTGCCAACATTTTGAAATTGAACTTGGTTTTCTACCAATATTTAAGATTTGTGTCTACGCATACAATTCCAGTTGCCGTTTTTGATTATGATCAAAGTTAAGTAGATGTGGACGCCAGCATAAGTCGACACACTTATAGGCTTTATAGCTTTGGCTATATCTGTTTTGTCGGTAGGCATGTTGTACCACTTGTCCACTTAAAGTGGATTTAATAGCATCCAGCTTTATCACGAGTTTTCATGTTGCGATTAGAGAACCTTAAAGTAACTAAATCAAGCTTAGTTCAAAACAAATGTCAGCAATTCATCTTCTCGTTGCTAAGCTTAGACCGTCCATTTTTCGCCCAAGATATCAAACGTCTAATGATTGTAGAATAAAGTCAATGATCAGCGTAAAAATTGTCTCTAAACAGATGTTACACAGGCGATGCTTTATTATTCTGAAGTACCTGGCAGAGTGAAAACCGTTCTTTACATTTTGAACTAGTTTTATTTGCAAGTCATACATTTCACTTTTTTTTCGAAGGTCGGTGGAAATCCTGAAAGTCATTTGTGAAAGTAGTAGTGTGTGAACGGTTGGTGGGATATATCACATTGGCTAGTCCCGAAATTAATTAAATGTAATTTATTTATCTTATTTCGCGTCTATTAGCCTTAAACTATATCTCGATTTAATAACAATAAGGTTCAGGATGGGCAGTTGAAAAGCGAAGAAATATTCATATTCTGTAGCTTAATAAGTAAATTCAATCTCTTAACCTTTCTTAATGTATTGCAGTATTCACACGTTCGTGGATTAGGTCTTAATGCTTAACTGCATAATTTCTTAATACATATATATTTGATATACTTTGATATCTCTGTGTAAATTGTCATTTCGTATGTAGCAAGGAAACTTCTTATCATGTACTTTGTTTTGAAAAGTTTGAATGAATTTTGTAGATTCGATTCCATTTTTTCGTACAACCCCAAAGCTGAATTCCATATCTCCATACGGGTCGTAAGATATGCTTGTATATCAATCAAACGTTGGGAGCTCCTATACCAATTATAGCCAATGCATATTTCTTATGTTAATGCCTAGCTCTTCTTTTTAAGGTTACGTTTCCATATGGAGGAACCTTATTGCTTTAGCTACAATGTCTGTCCGAATCAACTAAGCCAATTTTGTACCTAGGCCTATCTCAAGAACTAATTGACGTAGAAGGCTGAAATTTGCACATAATATCAGATATAACCTCTAGTTAAACGAAAAATATTATTAATTAAAAATATACATACGACAAATATCATAGCGATACATTGATATTTGTTCTTCTGTTTATTTATTGATTTATAAGCAAAAAAACACGCATGCAAATATTCCTATTTTGTAGATCCAATAAGTAGGTATATATGTGCTTAAGACTGTTTTCCCGAAAAGTTATTATTTTACAAGATATTTACAAAAATATGACAGTATTACCATATAAATTACACTCCTTTCTTCATTCTCATAAAGCGTGTTCTCTTAATCGTTTCCTTTCCAATTGGAATTGGAACTCCAAGAAATACTCATTTTCTTACACACACATACATAATATTGTTTCTTCTTTCGCTCTCGGGCCTCGGCTCGCCCGGTGTGTGTCGGTCGGGGGCGGGGCTTCGGCATGGCATCGGCACTTCGGCTGTTCTCTTAACCTTAATCGTTTCCAATTGAAATAGGAACTTCAATAGGAACCTTAATCGTTTCCAATTGAAATAGGAACTTCAATACTCATTCTCTTGTACACATACACACTTATGTGTCTTCTCTCGCGATCGGCCATCTCCATCTCCATGCATTAAGCGCGTTTTTTTTTTTAATTTCCCTACTGAGGGCTATTTTGCCGAAATGTTAATATTTTAGAAGATATTTACAAAAATTGGTCAATTGCCATATAAGATACGCTCCAATTGGAACTTCCATGTTTTACTTCCTAGTTGGGTCATGGGTGGAGCCGAGTCGGTGGATTTCACAAAGAAATTGCTTGCTCTTGTTTGTAGGGGGTAGGTAAGCCTAGTAATGTAGTGTATATGTAGGTATGTAATACAATGTATGGTTATGTATCGAAAATCGAAGTATGTATAGATCTACATTAAAACTGACGAGTGACGATGACGGCGTTCTTAGCTATGCATTTGCTGTACCTATGTATATGAACTAACAGAATATGATGCAAATGTAATTCACTAGTACTACGTACATACGGAACCTTCGGTGCGTGAGTGGCTCGCACTTGGTCGGTTTTTTCCCTTTGACATGGTCTTTCCACTTAAGTTCAGCATCTAGCGTAGCGTCATACCTAATTATTTGGCCGTATTTGAATCCGGTACTCTTTTCCATCTATATTAACACTTTGAGCTAATGAGTTTTGAAATTTTGTCGAAATCTTGTTTTATTTAAATTAATTAAAAAAAAGTGAGTTCCTGTTCCACAAAGCTTGTGTAGTACATCAATGAACTAGTTTCACTGCGAAATCTAAACTACACGAACTTAGATCTTTATTCTAGATCAGTTCGTAATGATGGAAGTTATTGTCGAACAACACAGGCGCTTTTCCCCATCAAATAAAACTACTCTATCAGGACCTGTAGCCTGTTTGTATTCTTACAGTTTAGATTTGATAATTTTGCCGAGTTTCTACTAATAAAATTGGCCTGGGTTGTAAGTATATTTACTATTAAACTATTGGAATTGAGAAGTAAAATGTTCGATGTCTAATCTCAGGATGTTCTACTGTAGAGGCAAAAGCAAAATTCTTTTAAATTTATTTATTTTTTTTATATGGAACGATCTTTTTTTATCGCTCTGTGTGGTATTTGATGGTCATATTCTATACACAAACCAATTCGATTAATTTAAATCCTTGGCACAAACCTTTTCATTCGTTCTCTTACGATGACTGCAAAATAAGAAAGCGAGAAGTAACAACGACTCTTGCTTGAGTTTGGTTTCCCTTGATAATTTCTGTTGGAAACAATTTAGTCAACTTTTGTTGTTAATTATTCAAATTCCTCTATATCAACATGGGCTTCATTTTAGCAGACAGGCGAGCTTCTGCTGCCAGCTGACATTAAACTGGACATCTCGCTCTACTCGTTCCAAAACATTTCCTAATACATAAAGCTACCGTCATAGCAATTCTCATGAAGTTGTAATTAATGAAAATTAAACGAATCTGGTTTGCCATCGAGTTTGTGTAATGTTATCAAAATCTTTCTACGAATAATAACCCTCAACGTCACCTTATCTCACTCCAAGCACTCCCAACTAAAAACTATCAGTCCCATGTTAACATTATCATCATCGCCTTGGTGGGTTACAATACCGCCGTCAGTCACCAATCACATCATGGTGTGGTACATCAGTGACATGCTATCTCGACACATCCATCATCTGTCACCTGGTTTAGTGGTTTGCAATCTTCTCTGCAAGGTTGCGAAGTATGTTTTCCTAAGTAAAACCAACAAGTAAATCTTTCATTGAACATGAAAAGACACCCATTCAAACGATAGACACAGCATCTACGATTCATAGTCGTCCGCCCCCTCTAAAGCAATCAACCTGAACGCGTATAGTAAACAACAGAAGCAGCCAGGCGCACAAGCACCCAGGGGTAGGTAGCATACGCATATGATGACTCCTCCGCTGCTGCTGCTGTTGTTGCTGGTACGAGATCGTGTCTCTTGATGGCAACCACAAACAGACAGACAGTTGGCACTCAAGATCACAATACACGGAGCATTTAGTTTTGTGCTTTAGGTTTTACGAGCGAGCACAAAATTTTGTGTCGTGCGAATTTTTTTTTTTTTTTTGTATTCTACCAAGTCGAATTTTTCAATTTTCGAATTTCGCGTGTGTATAAAGGAAAAACGAAAAACCATAATTCTATCATCGCCTCGTACGTGTAAACATCGCTAGTGGTATTCTTCGTCCTAAAAATAAATTAATTTTGATTTTCATAATTTTTTCACATATATAAAACTTATTAGATTAAATGTGGCGCAATTTGTTTGAATTCAAACCAAAAAAATAATTTATGAAATCGAATGAAAACAAGAGTTTTCGAAAATAAATTTTTCTTCAATATTTTGATATCGAATTTCATTAAATCAAAAAAAAAAAAAATAATAATAATAATAATTGTACGAACGAGTAAAATAAGTGAAATACAGAAAAGAAGTGGCGTTCAGTGAAGAGAAAAATATTCTCATGTGGTGTTTCGTACTTGCGATGAGATAAATTGTTAATTAATTACGAGTACTGTTTTGTGCAAAAAAAAGAAAATAATCAAAATTCTGTGTTTTTGATTGATAAGCATTTTGTTTTATATTGACGGCGCTACAAAATTATAATTCCTACAGAACGTCGACATCATTCCATTATCATCAATAGGCTGTTGTCCTGTGCGGAAGATCTATTTGTTTGTGTTTTAAAAGAGTTTTTCTATTTTTTTTGTCTCAATTGTGTTTTCGAAAGATGACGGTTTTGTTTTTGTCTTTGTCGGTTGAAAATTTAATCTTGTGAATTATTTTTTTTTTTTGGGTGGCATTACGATTTCTTATTAAGGTGTTTCTAGAAAATATTTTCCAAGAATAATATTCATTAATGCGCTTGAAAATTAACGGTTTATTTATATATTCACCGAATTATGCCGAATTTACACACGAAGCAAAAAGAAAATCCGTCACGTATTGGTTGTTTAAGAATGAGACGATTTCGGCAACCAGCTTTATATTCTCCGGCAATGCGGAGCAATTTTTTTTTTATTTGTACCCGTTTTCGTGGTTTTTACGCGATGAGGTAACGAGCATACAAACAAACAGAGATGTTTGATTTATTAAATAATTCTCAAGTAGTAACCATACATGTATAAAACGGTGATTTTGAAAGAGTTTTGTAAAGAAACATGTATTTGAAGTTCCAGTACGGATTTATTAGGTAACTTGGATTCATTAGGGAACCCTTATTACAGACAACCGTTTCTGAAGGTTATCTTCATCCCTACACTGTAGTAGAAAAAATAAACTCGTCTACATCGACTGACAAACTGTCATATACACTCTACAGCTTTGGTTAACCTCCGTTTTGATCTAGACGAAACAAAGAGAGGTTCAAACTATATCAGGCGCCAAAACTCCTATTATTCTTGTCAGAAGCCTTGCACTTAGGTTGCTCTCATTCCTTAATTAAGGCAAAAAGAAAGATAAACCCTCATCACAGTTTTAAGCGCAAACATTTAAGCACATTAATATTGCATTAAACAAACATTCCTAGATATTAGTAACAATTTAACCAGGATAATTATTTTAGTCACTCTTCTATCCTCTCTGGCATTATTCACTCGTTTCTAATGATAAAGATATTAGAGTCAGTGTATTCGGCATAATCTGAGCCACCCTTCCAATGTGGTATCTAAATTGGCATATGAATTTGGTAGATGTATGTAAAGGTAGTAGTACACGGTATGTAGCACGCCACATATATATGTGGCTCTGACGTAATTTTGACGTCAGCGTACGGTCCCAATGGATAAATGCCGTGCACAAACTCTCATTGTGCACTCTCTGATGACGTCAGGGCCACATATATATGTGGCGCGCTACATACCGTGTACTAGCACTTTAAGTGTAACTTGACGCGTTCTAATACGTATGAAAGAATTGTTATTAATTCCCAGAATTGTTTCTTAAGTCTCTGTTCCCAGTTCTGCATTGATTCGTTTATTTTACAGAAAATTCATTCATGATTTATTCGACATTATAAATTGATTCTGTTTCTAAGCGACTGAAATTTGAATATTTCGTCATAAAATTCTTATCACTGTAGATTTCTTTGGTTCTTCAATGTGTTTTATGACACTTTTAATAAATTAATGTACATATATCAAATAACAAAGATTAAGTACTTACATTTAGCAATTTGTTTATTAATTAAAAAAAGTAATAATAAATTGTCGCAAACATGTTTGAGTCATAATCGAAAAATCCATTCGTGGACGTATGCATAGCTAGGTGGAATATACTTCACGATTATCGGTTTGGGCTGTACGTTAATTTTACAGTCAGTCAACTCAAGACAACCTCTAAAGTAATAGATATCCATATTCAGTGAATGTTGAAAAATAAAACGAATGTCTGACATTTGATTGAATTAAAAAAATACTGAGAACCACGATAATGAGATCCTTGAAGTACGATAAAATTTAAAGTCGTTAAAAATTTGCGAATATAATTCGTTCATCAATGATTGTCGCAAAAGTTTTAAAAATGCTGTTTTATTGATTTATAGTGAGATCAAAATATCATGTCGGTAGAGACGATTTTAAATTTCTACCCATTTCTATCAAACTTCCGAGAGTATAACAACAACTCTCAGTTGTTCAGATTCATCATAAAATTAAAGGTAGTCCAGTTGAACACACCAACCATTGAGCCACTAATCAACTAACTACGTTATTATGTTTGTTGACAATTTAATTACGCCAAATGTGAGCAATTTTGTCAATTTAATTTTCCTCATACATAGGTACTATTATAGTAATTTCCTATTCGTATTCGCAAATCATATAAATCTTGTACATGCACAGCGTGACTCTATTCTAAAAAATATATATTGTCACAGTGTGTTGACGCCTAATTGAAGGAAACATTTTACGAACAAAGACAAAGGTATACAAAAATCCATTTGAAAAGTCATTGCTGGGAAATTGTCATCGGTTATGACAGGAAACCCCGTTGCCTTGAAAAATTGTCATTCATTTGTAGAATTTTTACATTTTTACCTGATGCTGACCCAGTAACCCGATGACGTACGAATAGAGAGTCTTTGTTGAGATTTTTTTTTAATGATTTTGAATTCATTCAAGCAGTAATGTAGGTACATACAAAATTGCGTTTTTATTTTAACATAGGTCTTTGGTTTTTCCACCAGACTGCGTGCAGATTTATATCTGTAGCTACCTTTATTATATGAGTATACGAGTTTTGTAATTAAGGTACTGAGTATAGGTACATAATATTATTTTTAGTACTATGCGATCAATGTTGGTTGACAGTCATATCTGAATGAATTGGATCCCCCTTTTGTAACTTTACTTGAAGTGGTGCAAAATTATAGTCGGATAAAGTACCTATAGTTTAGTACCTATGAATTTAGTACGTCCTAGAGTCTGTATTATTTGTTAATTATTCAGAAGTTTGTTTCAGAAATCATAAGTCGGCAAAAAGCCACTTTATTAGTATCACCTTCGACTAAACTTAAAACCACAGAAAGTACATTTTATCTCCTAGTATGGGCACTTAAACATCCTATAGTTAACCTGTCATTTTTAGTACAGAATTCGAATAATATATTTTCAGAGGCTGAAGATTCTCATATTAAAAAAGACTAACTATGTATTTAAAAAGCCGGGGCAATGATTTGGAAGCCCCTGATTACGAGAATAGATAGACAGATAAATAAAATTATTTATGGAAACAAATAAATATTTACAATTTTTAACTTTTAAATCTTAACGAAAAAAAAACCATTGACTAAAAGCCGTTTATTATACGTATTGACGTTAATTTAAAATTACAATACATAATTATTTAATTTCTGTATTTTACAATTAGGAAAAATAATGTAGGTTTTGAAAATGTTGTCATTTCTGTTTAAACTCGAATTAGTCCACGTAACTATTACGAAATTCACGACTTAAGCTATGTTCAGACGATGCCAGATCTGACAGTATTCTCAGAGGTCTGCTAATGAATAATAATTGTCCCAAATGTCTTACAACCGTGTACACTTTGTCTAACAATATTTGGAGAAAAGTCATGTATCTGCCAATTGTCTGAATACACAATTTCATCATTGTCAGACTATTCTTAAACGTTAAGGACATTTGCAGACTCATTTGCTATTGTCAGATGATGTGCTTATAACGTCTGACAATTTTTTCATTGTCAGATAATTATTTTGCATTTTTGAACGAACAAAACGAAGTTTCAGTGGGCTATTTATTTTGTTTGCATTTTGCTGTAGATTGGTGGAAAAATGAGTGTCTGCATAGGATATCCACTCCAAGGAAAAAAAAAACAACAATGCCCGTTGTAAAACACATGCTAAAAACCCAATAATTATCGCACCATAACGACCAATATGGATGGTAATAATGGACCATCATGATATCATGATATTACATAGACCGAAAATGTTTGCCGGTAGCTAGGTATAGTTGAGTCAAGACAAGCGTTTCTTGTTTTTGGATATGTGGAGTGGAGCGAAGCTAGAATATCATCGAATTGTTTAGAATCAATACGCAAACAATTGCGATACATTTCTGACAGTTTTGCGTATAGTTCCTTCTGCTGTCGGCGGGCCACCCAATCCTTCTTACAAAACCGCCGACGTTTATGTGGCAAAAAATTCGCAAGTGCACCTTTTTGTCCCATTTTCATTTAATGTTTCTATTATTTCGCGTTTCTCAACAAAAACTTCACTTAATCGAATGAAAAAAAAAACTATTTTTAATAATAAATTTAATTAATACCTGTAAATAGATCTGCTAATTTTTTATAAACAAACATCTGCCAATCTTATGATTGGCGATTTTCAACCTGACAATGTTGTCAGACAATTTATTGCCAAGTTAAACAAAATCTGGCAACGTGTGAACTGACGCATTAAAGTTGTTCGTTATAGTCATCTCATTTGCAGCTCATTGTCACAACATTGGTCATTATTGTCATATTGGCAGTCGTATGACTTACCATAATTGCAATATTTAAAAAGTAGATTTCAACCTTTAAGTACCATTCAGTATTAATTTAGCTTCATCCCTAGTAAGAACACTCTTAACAAGTGTACAGGACACGTAGCTTACGTATCATCGGGCATGCGCATGTTGCAAGAAAATGGAATACATCTTCCATTTCATTCAGATTACAGAGACTACAAATTTTTCGAAGGTCTTGTCTATACGGCACATAAATTAAACTAAAACGTCCGTTCTTCCTTTAAGAACCATAGGCTTATTTCATTGCCTGAGAGACTGTTAGTAAAATAGTTACTTACTTACTTAAGGTGGCGCTACAGTCCGGGGTGGACCTGATGGGCCTCAACCAACAAGCGTCTCCAGCCAGCACGATCTTTGGTCAGCTGTATGCAGCTACTACAATAGTAACCCAACATCTGCAAGACTTTGCACACGTAGTCTGCATTGGCTTTCAGATGTTTAATGTAGATCTGCGTTAAACTAGACTCCACATGGATTGCCCTGGGGCGTCGTGGCACTATCCTAAGGGCTCCGCCAGTTTTATTTTTTCACAATATGGGGAGACGATATTTCAACGTCGACCCGTCCTTATTGAAAAACTCTTTAGTGAATCTTCAGTAAGATCAGCTTCTATTCACATATCTGTGCTTTTAAAGGGCGTCGCAAAAATATTTCAAACTCTCTAGGGAGTCGCAGTATGAAAAAGATTGTCAACCCCTGCCCTACCCCTAGTTATGATAAAGTACAAATATTAGTCACTCGTTTTAAAATTGGAGTGATGTTACTTAGTGCGTACTAACCTAAACGTCTGTTAAACCTTCCTTAATAGACGGTGGCTATAATTTGCGCCAGAGTTATTATTTGAGAATTGTAACTATGTTTCTTCTTTCCTATTTAAAACTTCCTATCATGCGATTCTACTGGGAATTATATTTGAAAGCCTATACATCTACTTGTAAGAAGTTAGGTCTGGAGTCCTATATGGACTCGCATTGCACCAACTAATATTTATTTTATACTCTTGTTAAGCCTCGGTAGCAATAGTCCACATTCGAGTCCCTTTTTTGTCCAGTTTCACTAAGGATTGTCTTTTTCCCAAATATTTCAGTCTCTTGTTGGTCAATGTCAATATTCTTGACAGTTGCTGGTACAGAACTTATTTCGGTAGATTCGTCTTATAATGAGCCTAAATATACAAAAAGCTTAGAGATTAGAACTAGTTCGGAAGTAACAATTTTTAAGGTTAAAGGAATTTTGAAAGACCCTGTTGACGTTTAGGGATCTATTAGGATTTTAGCGGTCTATATAAAAAAATGAATATTAAAAGCGTTCATTAAATTTGTCGATCTTCCTTATTGTCCATATTTTGGTATATTCTCCTGTGTTCTAAAAACGTTGCTAAGCGTGGGATAAATCGTTTTTTTATTTGCCACTAGTTGATGTCTTAGCTAAGACATCATCACATCTGAACATCATCTAAATTCGTAACTATAACTAGTTTATTATTATATATGGTGGTGTTTAAAATTTCATTTCGACATTTCTCAAGATCCATTTTTGTAAAAATTGTATCTAGACACACGTAATGCTACCATTTATGCAAACATCTGAGCAGGTATCGAAAGCATTCGGTCTTAACATTCCACATATCTCTCACACCCACAACAGTTCTAAGTTCTACCCAAAGTTGGTTAGATTTCCTCTCGTCAATCAGCCAAATTTAAATTCAGAGACTCAACATTCAACAAACTTTTAAAAGTTCATAATACAAACAAGTATCGTAGGTGTATCGCTGTGATAATGGAATGATTTCGTCTCTTCATCCGATGAAATACTAATTTAACACCGTTTTCGCATCAAAAAAAAAAAAACAAAAAGTCACCAACAAAGTTCCAGAAGAAAAATTCAATTTTCCCGCCTAATATATTAACAATGTCGGCTAAACTGGTATCATCATCATTTAAAAGTACTTTCAACGATTTCAAAGTGGGTGAATTCGAAAGACGTTTAGGTAAGTGAACCGAGTGGGAGATGTAACACGACCCACACAAGAGCTCCTCAGAACTGTGGAATTCCACACACTACATGTCGTTCAATATTGGTCGTCGTTGTTGTGTTAATTAAAATCAATTTAAAACGAATGTTAGTGTTATTTTTTGCCCCTTTATATTAATTTATTATACGCGCGATACTGTTGCACATGGTCTACTACTGATGGTACTGGTCAAAATGAGATTAACTGCTTCAATTGAATTCATGTATTAAATTAGTTGTCATTTAATTGAGATCAATGTGCATTGAGTGAGTGCATTTGGGAAAATTTGACAACCATGAAGTGATATATTTAGCTTCCGGGGTGCAATGTTTGAATTGTATACAGGGGAAGGAAAGTTACTTTGAATGTTTCAGTTACTGCAGAAATAATTTCAAATTCAGTCTAAATTCCTCCTTTATATAATGGTACCTGGGTAGCTTCTGAAGTGCTTAGAACGCATGTAGCAATTGAAGTGGGGAAAAGAAAACTTGGTTGTTGTCCTGATGTACCACGGACCGCTGTCAATATTCACGCATTGGTCATGGAGTCGGTGCTAGTATATTTTCGGATATACAACTCTTCTTCGGCGTCCTGAATTATTGCAGTTTCTTTCAGGTAGAATTCACCGCCATTCAACGAAAAACTGACTGGGTGGTAAATACGCGGTCGCAGACATCTATTAAAACTCTCATATTCAAGGCAGTGAAGTCTCTTAACGAGATTCTCAAAAAAGTTTAAGATATCCCTTTCATCGGCTCCAATTCATTGGGATGTCCGAGAAAATTGCTTAGCTGATAAACTGGCTAGCGCTAGACGAAGCTCATCCAGTTGAGTATACGTGACAATATAACATAATAGAGGTAGCATTGCCACATTAACGAACGTCATAACCGGACACTGTGGAGCATGGCTAAAGGTTGGGAATCCCCCATAATGTTTTCTATAGGAGCTGCTGACATGAGGTAGAGAAGGAGGAACTTCTATTGCACTTGCCCTTAATACGACAGTATCCGGATAGCTACACTACGTCATTACTTTTTTCATCATCTCAAACTGTAGATATGTAGATTGTAGGTGGTGGCGCTTTTGGCAACAAAAACGTCTCACCAGCTATGCCGATTGTATACTAAGTGCTGCCTGTGTTTTGTTTTAAGAATTCCCACGCTAGTGTCAAAAGAAATCCTTTTTTACAAAAAGAAAACAGAAATTTAACGAAACAAAAAAACAGTCTGAATAACTATGGAGAAAACCCTAGTGTAATTCCATTTAAAGCTCCAAGCCATTCAAGAATGCGTCAATCACATCCAAAAAATTAGCATCAAAGTCGTTGACATTTATATATTCCCGGACAGCAATAAAGGCCCGTAGCTCACCTATCATTGACCAAATAAGTATTATACTATTTCAACACCCTTCAAAGTCTTAGCTTCGGGAACGAAATTTATGGTGGGCCTGTCAATGAGGGCTTTGAATGGAACGAAAAAGCCGACGAATTGGCCAGAATAGGCCCAGAAACTCCCTTCGAGGGATCCAAATTCTAGGAACACACAAAATGTATCTTTTATTGGTAGAATATTCCAGGTTTAATACAGGCTAAACGAGCTATCCAGCCATTCAGTCACAATGCATATAGCAGGCATGGTATCAGAAACCTATAGTATGGGATTCCCCACAAAAGATGATGGGTTACGATACTACCACTACCTAAGCAAGCCAACTCTGCAGGCTATGTAGTGAGGAAGACGAAACAACATTATATGGGAATGTGAAATTAGAAGCAATATCTTCTCCAGGGACCAACTGGACCCCGAAGGGATAACAAAATCCTCTGCAGCAGAATCATAATCGTTATTAAAAAAGTAGAGAACCTCCTAGCCGAAAGCCTCTTCTTAACGTATGATACAATAGATCTTAATCATGTCGACGTGCCGCTTTTATCGTCTAGGTCAGTCAGTTTTAGTTACCCAATTTGCTCGCCTTGATCGACGATATTCGACTAAAAATTTAAAAAACTTGTGATGAACGCCCACCGACTTTCCGAGTCATGCTTGTGCGAGATTTTGTTGCTCGACTACTGCGTTTTTTGCGCAACTATATCCAATTAGCCACACGTACCTACACTACCTGAACACTTCTAAACTGACGATCCCCATATGTCTTCAGAGCATTGGAAAAGCTGACTGCTTGCTATTTAAGAGCTACGAGTACCTATAGACTGTTGTATAATAAATGCAAGAATTGCATCCTATTGGTCCAATTTTAGGGCACTCTTTTGGGTCATAATCCCATTTTACCAATAACGCACACAATTTTCGCTTCCAAGATAGATTCGGTTTATTAGCATTATAGATAATGACGTAATACGAGGTACTGCCTAATTTTGAAAAAAGAAAAAAGACTACACCAAAAAATTTACTTCTGTGTGATTGAGTCCCTTCCGTAGTTGCCTCACTCGAAAAATTATAAAAAGGCAGATTTTCAAATTATTTTTCAAACAATGCATTATTCTGGTATTGGTGTAATTTGTACGGTACATGTGAAAGAACAGTCAAAAATTATAGCAAGGTTGGAAGATATTATCAGTCTAAAGAAATCACCCCTTCCAAGCGGAAATTAATTATCTATGCATCAGTTACCTCGTTCTTATCCAGAAATCAGTATCCAATTGCAAATTGTACAATGCCAACAATATCAATGTTCAATTCGATTGAAAGGTTAATAAAATCGACTCTTCGTCTTTGCAACACTATCGCATAGCACGCTATTACACCTCCTCATATCCGGTAAAAAGTAAACATCGATCAAGAACAATTGAAGGCGATCCACTACCCCGCAGTCTGCTTAGTTCTACTCCAATTATCTGCCCCCGCTCATCCAAGTCATAGTTTCTATGACAGCCTACATTCCTATCTTGAATCATATCATTGTGAATGCTGATAAAAATTAAGCTCTGCTATCAGAAAGTGATTAGACAAAAGCACGCTGTACAAAAACTGATATAAAACATTCTCTTTGCTCTCCAACAATTATATCTCACGGCTTGATAAGCAGTCCAGCGATAACCTTTCCTCCTCCCGCCATCGAACGTCAAGTCTCATGTGTGGGTTTTGCAACACTATACGCTAAAAGCTCGTTACTTAACGTGAATCTATCAGACTATGCGTCATTTGTACGCGTACTGGCAGGTGGATGTGGATGGAAAAAAAAAATATTGATAGTAGAGAGAGGAATTCTTTGAAAATAGTCATGTCAAAATCCGGAGACTACGACAATCTAGGTAAAGTTCATTGATATGTGCTCTCTAATGACTCTTGCTGTTTACCATGCTTTGTGGGTAGCATTAATTCATTCATAAATAAACTACAAATCGTTGGAGTCATTCGTTTATTGATTTGATTTTTTTTTTCTTTACAGATGCTCTACTAGCCGACTTGCAAAATAGTGTTCCCGGCCAGAATAAGCACTTGTCATCGACGACATCGTCATCAACACAATTTCAACACAACTATGGAGGCACACCCGGTTATGGAAGCGTACGACCGAAACAAACCTCAGTGTCTGTGAGTATTTCTAATCATTTATTTGGATTAAATTTGTAAATCATTTTATTTTACAGAATTGCATTGAAGTAGGTTTTGAACACAACAACCATTTTCTTGAGACAGCTTACTGCCGAAAGGATCAACACGCTACTTTGAATTCCATTCACTTATTTTATCAGTGGCCTTTTGTTTATGCAGTGTCACGTTTTAACAAATTATTACTTTGCTCCATTTGATGTTATCTATCACACGACCAACGTTCGGGTAGTGTTGAACCTTAATTGGTTTTAACTCAGTTTTGCTCAAATGATTGGATTCAGTTGCGCAAAACTTTTAATAGTAACCTAACCTCTGGTTCTAGACGTTGTTCAGTTATTAGTTTCAATCTAAGAGCATTACCTATTGCTAGTACTACTTACTGTACTACGACTATATGGAAACGCCTTCAAAGTGTTAGTGTCAATTCGCCATTAAGCAGAAACGCAATGATGAGGGTCTAATAGGTATTGTCTCCATGCAGTTTCTTGACAAAACCTTACTACTCAGTTGCCTTCTTAGGCCAGAGAACCATCAATTGACAAGAATAATTTTTCAAAGCCAAGGTTTAACACCTAAGCATCAAACTACCTCAAAGTTATATCCGTTTATTATGAAGTTACGTCCCATTCGTCAATCTTTTGAGTCGCTTCTTGCTAACAGCATATTTGTTCCTCGTTTTAAATGATTCAGGTATGAGGTTGAAGAAGTTGCCAGCGCACCGCCTTTCCTAAATCATTTTTTTACATCAGAGGTTTCATTGAGATTTGTTTCGATATTAATGGAGAAGCTAGTGTTCTCCTGTTCGATCTGAACTTCTTTGATTTGCTCAAGAATCGGTCGTAAACCGAACTGGTATGAGCTACATAGTTTCAGGCATTCACACATTACGTCAGACAGGATCCTGTTTGCGATGTGAAAGAGACTGATGCTTCTATAGTTGGCACATTTAAGATATTGCGTTTCTAGTCACCAGGGACAATTTCCTCCGTCTGAGTCTTGCCGATGAGATGGTGTATGCATTCCACCAAGTCGTCCCCTGCTGCCTTAAAAAGTTTTCAAGGTTTTCAAGGTTTTCTTGCTCATTTTTACAGGTATCTGTTCAGGTCTTGCTATCATGACATATATTTACATTTTGATAAAACTTTTGAACATTGTTCCTCTTGTTGCACCTCTACATTTCCTCCATCCCGCTCTTTTCGTGGTGTTTATTTTTACTCATGAGAAGCCGATCTTAATCCATCCTCTTGCTCGGAGAGCTTACGAACCACTCCCATCTTTCTGAGTGTATGCATAGCATATGCTTTGTAAGAATATGCAGATCGTTTTGCTGCATGTATGTACTTCCTGGATCGTGGCACTTTTCATCAAATCAAGGGTTTCGTGTAAGTGAGAACTTGCGCATCAGTTCTTGCGTTTCTAATCACTTCTAGCATCGGTACCACTGGCCTTCTGGCGGTTTGTCGCCGTTCAACATTAAATATCTATAGGCGTATAAAATAAAGTCTTTTGAATGCACTTTTATGAGCTTGATAGGAATTAGAAATCGATTTCGAAGATGGTTGGCTTGTTGTAACAGGCGGTTCTCAAGATTCGAAACCACCAATTCGCAGTATAACAAACACTCTGGTCGCAAACAGCTTCAATCCCATTAGTGTGACGAAAAGTAAAGCTTCGAATCAAAACACGTACAAAATGTGTCGAGCTTATCTGTTTAGTTGGTCATTTAGATTTCACACTTCAAATGCCCGCATAACTCCTGTGATTAGGCAAAACATGGGCATTGCAAAAATATCATGCGCATTCGTCAGTTGAAATTGTCCTACCTACTGCATGTATTAAGCTTGCTGCTGGTCTCATATTTTCTGATAACAACACATGGGTTTATCCAAATAGCACCACGTTCATGTGCTAATATTCATATTCAATGTTGTACTATTCGCTGTGTAATGTCAATGTCAGGGACTGCTAATCTTGTTTTTCATACAATCTCCCCTCAGTAGAGTGTGCCATTAGAAATTTTAAAAATAAGCACTCTAGAACTATATTGTACACAGAGAACAGGCGTAAAAGTGCACAGTTGTGTTTTAAATGTAAGTAAAAACTTTACGAAAACCCTTACACCGGTGTATGATCCAATGAACAATTTATTTATTGATATTGACATTCGTGTAGATAGTCTCGGGGTTCCCCTTCAAACATACAATGAATATCATTGTTAACAATCGTTCAGTTTTGTTTGTTTTCTGATACCTCGGCATCAGCAAAGTCGGCATTACTGCAAATGCAAAACGTTGTCGATAGCGAATGGTTGTTGAGTTTAGCAATTCAACTTACAATTCTCGATTCACTGTAATAACACAAACTTTGATTTTTTATCTCCACAGCCTGTTTATCAAGAGCACTACACTATGACGGAGACAAGGAAATCAGCCTCACCAGCCTTCAATGGAACCGGCGGAGGAGCAGGACCAACACCAACACCTAGTCATTCGTATCAATATCAAAATCATCAGCATCAAGGTGCAACAGCAAGACCTGTTAACAATGGCCTCTATGGGACAGCAAATAGAGGAGCTCCACCAAGTGCGAACAATTTATCCGAATTGGATACCCTGTTGCAGGATCTTAGCAATGGCAGATATGACAGTACTTTAGATAGAAAGGGTAAGACTTTAAAGATCTACTATCTAATAATTTGGCTCATACTTTTATGTTTTTTTTTTTTTGTTTTTTTTTTTTCCTACAGAATCAGCTATGCCGGTTGCTTATGGTATTAGTCAAGTGAAGTCCCAGCCTGGTAGCAATTACAGTACTCTAAATAGTACCACTAAAAGGCCAACTGTAGACAGTTTGCTGGACGAATTGACAAATGCTTCCACAAACTCCATTTATGCTGTTCCAAATGGGTAAGCACAATCAAAGATAGTATTTTATCAAATTAATTGATTATAATTGTAGTTCTGCATCGACTGCTGCGAAATCACCAACGCCAGGTCGTCATGTAACAATCACTGTCAGGGAAACGACAACTGAAAAGCTTACCGGACCACAAGGAGTACCAGGTATGTGCAATATTTTTCATACATCAATTCAATCGTGTACCAATGAACTTATTTGTAGTTGCTTCAATGGAGGAACAAATCGTTCATCAGAAGGACTCGTATGCACCACCACCCCAACAGTCGGCAGCCTCGAGTATTTTTGCATCTTCGGCAACGAAAGAGCTAGACGATTTGATGGCTTCGTTATCGGACTTTAAGGTGAGTTGTTTATAAAGAAACAATGTGTATATTTAAATGTTAGTTAGTAGTGATTTTTAAGAGGCAGGAGATAAATGACCGACGAACCAACAGAAGCTTAAAATAAAGCGCTGGTGGTTGCTGATACTAACTAACGTGTTCGCCGAGACATGAGACTGTTGAAGAAATAATTTGTAGTTTAAATGTAGTTTATTTTGAGTTGAGAGAGCTGGCAAGGTACATAGTAGGCGAAGAATAGTCTACTCCATCTCGTCCATGTAGCTTCTGCAGGAATTGTTTGCTGGAATACCTATCCTGATGGCATGCCTTTGAATGATGTCCGGTAGTGACAACTGTTCATGTAGATTCTAAGCGCGGGGGATACTCTTTGAATTTTTTTCAGAGTTCCTCAAGTACCTCGACTCTCCACATTAGATACAGAAGCGTTTTAATCGATATACATGGTTCCTTTCGTGATAGTCAAACCTTTCTGAAGACAATAGTCGTATCGTATGGTGTTCTGGCAAAGGCACAAGGCTGTCAAGCTTCTGCGATTAAAATGCATTTGGCTTCTTTCCCTTGGAGCTGCTTATGTCACTGATAAGTGTACTTGAGTTCACAGTGCGGTTCTTTTATTTAATTACATATATCGCTATCAAGCGCGCTTTAAAAAAGGTTTCAGATTTTTGGAGTTATATAAAGAAAATGTTTCATGGAATTGGGACTCTGCAGGACACACTTAGCATAATAGGTACACAGTAATTATTTACTCGGTGTCCGATGGCACATTTATATATTAAAGCGTGAATATCTCAAAAAGTTATAAACTGGCCGAGATAGGTCGTCATCAAGAGTTTGAAACGTTTTTTTTATCAGCGGTGAAAGGCCCTTAGACAAAATAACGTACATGGATCGGTAAGACATGCGAGAAGAATTTAAATAAAAGGATTTAATAAATATAGTTTCTCACAGTTCAGAAAAATTTCACGAATAAAGCTTATGAAAAGGTTTTGCCAATTGAAAACAACAGCTCTTCAAAATAAAAAGACTATCGAGACTTTTTTATAATTTTTTTGAATGCTTTATGTGACCGAAAACTATGGCCCTTATTGTGATTGTCGATCAGCGATCGTCACGACAATTGTCGATTGCGTCGATTGATTTTAGCTATTCGTACGCACAAAATTTTTTCACTTCCAAGAGAAAGCATCGACCAGACATTTGTAATCGACTACAAGCGACTATCAAATCGACAAATATCAATCGAAATCGACAATCAAAGTTGTCTATCGATCGACAGTTGTCGATCAACGATCAACTATCGACACTCACAATAGGGGCCTATGACTCTTCGCAGCTCACAATGCATCGAGTACTCCTCTTAGGACCTGTACTCTTAGTTCAATTGTGGCTAAAGGATCTAATATAGTGTTATTAGACTGTAGAACTACCTGCGGTTAGTAGTTTTTATGCATTTTGTTTGATTGATAGTCTGCAAGTAGCTAGAGACATGAAGAGATTTTCCTTCTCCTGTAGAATCGTACAATTACTTGGACAAATAAGGTAAATTTTTAATTGTTCCACCATCTCTTTGAGGGATAATCCGCAGTTAAGAATCATTTTAGAATCAAATGTTTCCAAATCCAAGGATTTTAGTCTCGACTAGTTTGCAAACTGGTTCAAAAACGAATTGCTTTCATACGAATGGCGGTAGCAGGTAAAACAATATGTCCCTAGCCATAGTTGGAGTGGTCCTCAGGGTTCCACTAATGCAGACACTCATGCCTTTCTGAAGTCCTCGATTTGGTTCCAAGTGCTTAAAACATTTTAATGTTGATGTTGGTGATTACTGCTACTCTTAGTCTCAGCTCAGTAGCTTTTGCAAAAGACTATCCTGGAATAACCTAATTTAGTTCTATATAAATATGTCCAGAAAGCTAGTTTCAAGGTTTTATTACCAATGCGGCAATTCAAGTTTGGGAAGTGATAGCTTACAGGTAGATTCAGTGCTATGTGATATGCACGCGTAAAAGGCACTCAATCTCGGATTTTGAGGAATAATATCGTTTTCTAAAAATCATCTGCCATGTAAGTACGAAGGTATATAATGCGGCAACGGTTGTAGATTTATATCACTACCGGATCTCCTATAGGCCATAATGTTAGTTTTTGTATGAGCTGTTAAGTATGTTACGTCAATGTTTTTTTTTTTTTTTGTATGAGCTGTTAAGTATGTTACGTGAATGTTTTTGTTATGTGTGAAGAAGCCCTAGTCGTCTTGCCTATCTATACATACTTCGTAGAGAATAAGGATCTGCTTCGGGCTCTAGTACCTCTTTGTTGTGAATAGGTTGCTCTGCATTTCCTCTGCCAGTCAACGCAGTTAATTAGTAGGTACTTTGTGTCTTAGAGCAAGACGGGAGGTGATGGTGACTGAAGCAGTCTTCTCCCGATCATAAGGCCATACGTTCAAATTATGGCCTTATGTCACGGCACCAATAACAATCACTTAAAAAGAGTCTGATGATGATTTAGTGGAATTTTTCGAATTGTTACCAATAGTCACTGTGTCTATGAGATGTTATTGTTGTTCTCTCAACAATAATTCGTAGACTAAAATTCGACAGTAATTTTTCAACAGAATTTGTCAGGCACAAACTGAATCATTGGGAATCGTTGTTACTCCTCGCTTCCCACTCAGTCTTAGGTTAGGTTACGTTAACGGTTTGGTAGAGGTTTGTGATGCTTTTTTTTTTGGGTTAACAATTGGTGTCAGAGGTGGTAAACTTCATGCACCTTTTTCTTGTGTTTTACCCGACGGCATCCAGCCAGCCTAATATTCTCTAAAACCTGTAAAGATCGGAAAATGAGACATCAGAAAGTTCTTGTAAGTCTTTGAAGTAATAACTTCCAAGTTGTCTGTTCCTCAAGTGACAGAGACTCTGGCAGTGACAAAGTAAGTGAGGTGTGTTCTCATCGACCTCTTCGTATCCGTAGCCTCTACATATATCGTTATCTTTGAGATTTAGTTTAATAGTATGATTTAGGAAGTTATTTAGTGCTGATCCATTGCAGATCCCTCTTTTGCCAGTTCGTCAGCCCTCACGTTGCCGGCTTTATTACTGTGTCCAGGAGCCCAAAAGGGATTCGTAGTGTGCTGCGAGCAGAGAACCGTGAGCTCTTTGCGGCAGCGGTGTACTAGGTTGGATTTTATTTCAATAGCAGAGACTGCTTTTATAGCTGCCTGTCAATGAAATGGTAATATCGTTACGTGGTATTGCCAACAATGACACCTTTCGGGTCGTCTCCGCGATTGCCATAACTTCTGCTTGTAAGACTATGTTGTCTTTATTGTATTGCATTGTATATTTAATTCCACCGAGAATATACCGGCACCAGTTCCACAGTCCTTGATCCATCTGTGTATATGGATTTCCTCTTAGTGGGTTCATTTGTGGTCCATTCATCCCTACTCGGAAAAGAGCAAGAGAATGGTCTATCAAATTTCAGATTTCAGTAGTTGTAGGTTTGGTTTTAATCGCGCTGGTTGCCCCTATACATGCTAATCTTTGAATTTTTGTCATTGACTTGAGATTGGTCGCCTTGCCTGCGGCTTGCCACCCGACGACGCTGCCATATGTGCAACTCTTTCAATGACATTCGGCTTCCAATTAAGTTTCCTGTCGAGGATAATTCCTAGATATTTCGCCCATTCAGTCTTAAAGAATGTTTGCTCGCATCTTCATGCGATATAGGAATTTATGGAAACCACACGACACCCTTCAGCTGTTTGCCTATCGGTCTCCTATATTCTCACCGACCGAAAGGTTCTTCCATCTAAAATATATTTTATGCTGTTGTGCTAGTAGATTTGCAGGTTCTTACAATACCGCATATGTGCGGCTGTTGTCTCAACTTTTTCAAAACTCAGTCGGTACTCCGGGGGGAATCGACTAGTTTTTTTTTTTTTTTTGGGGTGTTACCAATTGTGGCAACCTGTAAGAACTTATGCCAGACTTTTGACATTGTGCCTCCTTAAATTCAGGGACTTCTTTTGCTAAAAGACTGAATGTATATGATCCTTTTCTTGTGTTCTCAGCTTTTCGAATCTGAATTTATTTCCAATCACTTATAGAATCACATTTTTGCCAGCATTTTTTCCAATGATTTGGATGACTTATTTATTAGAACGTCAAGAATTTTTGCAGTAGTATATAGTCTGTCTATGTATCGTCGAATCGTTAAAAGCAACAATGCTCAGTTAAACCGTCACTTTCAAAACATGGTGATTCTCTAAATGGGGTTCCCTTAAAAGCTCTTAACAATATTTGTCCATTTCGAAATGGTCGATTCTATAGACCACACTCATTTTTACGGTCACTGCCCTACTACTATAACTTGCTAAGTACGTTCGCATGCTACAATATTTTCAGCATACCTATACATAATGTGGTTGGGAGAAAAATCACTATTTCTGTCAAACGACTTGTGGTTTAGGCTTGGGTTGTGCGTCATTCAAAAAGAAATAAAATTATTTTAAATACACATTTGGATTTTCAAAAAATATTCCTTAAATATGAAACAGAAAGAGACCTTCATAAACACAGAACATGTTGGTCGGCACTTTTCATATTTAGTTTTTTTTTTTTTTTCAATTCTTAACACTTGTTTGGTAACATTTCGAAATGTTTAAAATCCTATAAATCACCAATATGCCAAATGTTTGCTTTTTATTTTGCTATTCTATTCTCTAAAAGTGCAATAAATCTTCTCATCTTTTTTTAAGACTTCAACTCAGTCAGTTAAATCGCTTCGCTTTTTCGTATTTTTAAATACATTTATTTCAAGAAATACATAAATTAAAAAAAAAACAAAGAGTGAAAAAATCAAAACCTATAAATTTTTCCAAATAATCAAAATCTATTCAAGGACTTACTCACATTAGACTAAGTCATAAAACAGCTGCAATAAAATATACTAATCTTTACCCCAATTTTTGGAAAGTTACTCAACCTCACAGACAGACTGACGAGCTCTCCGGGTAGCTTCGCCGAGCGCAAAATAACCCTAATAATTAACAAAAAAATAAATACATATTTGTTTGTCTTATGTATTTTTTTTTTTGTTTTGCTAATTTGAATGTCTACACTAACCTCGATTGCACGAGTGCAAAAATTCTATTTTTAAAATTGAGAAGAATATTGTTTTGCTTTTTTTTTTTTTTTTAAGAACAACAATTTAAAAATATATAAGCGCCCAATATAGATGGCATTTTCAAGCTCTGGAAAGTGAACACTGCCGGCGATTCATGGCATTCAAGACCTATCAAAATTGCAGTCTATAACTAAATAATTTTTTGGGGATTTTAAGAAATTCATGGCACGCGAAGTGCTATTCAAAAGTCACGTAGTTTTTGAGGTATATTTTGGTCTTTTATTTTTACTCTTTGTTTTTAATTTAAAATAAATAATTTCCCATAACGTGTTGTTAATTAGGGACCGGTGATTTTTGCCAAATTTGTTTCAGGTCATACTTAAATATATTTATTACAATCCTAGTCAATTGAAATTAGTTTTTTTTTGTGTTTTGATATTTTTAAAAATAAATTAAAGTAGAAAAATACACGGTTCTTGAGAATTGTCCACATTGCTGCCAAATTGGCTGCTGACGTTGATATTTTTTTTTATTTACATGATTTGTGAAATGTCGGCTTGTCAACAGGTGAGAGAGTTTTTCTTTTTTTTTTTTGCCAGTTTGAGGATATGACATTGGAATGCATTTTCGATTTTATTTAATTCAAATATGCCGAATACCACGGCCGCAATGAAGGTCATAAGTAGACACAACTAAGTGGATAAAACATCTCAAGTTTAGGTGTCAGTGGGTCGGGGTGAATTTTAATGAATTTAATGAATTTAACATAATGATTAAGTTATAATCGTTAAGTTATTGTTATAAACAATAGAGTTTTGAAAATGTGGTGTCCTCATGGCTGTTTTTTTTTTTTTTGGGTACTGGACGATTCATTAGCATTCGTTTTCCGTCTACGTCGTAGGTACTCTCTCATGTGTCGCATTTCGATGTATAATTAAGTTAAGTTCACCTGAACAACTGCCATGCCAGTAGTTTTCTTTGCACTAACGGTTGTAGATTTGATGTTAGGGTAGGAGCCATATATTGGAGCAATATTCGAGGCCTGGTCTAACCTATGTTTTATAGAAAAGGAGAGGTTTTTGTCGGGGTGAAGTATCTCTTTGCTGTATAAATAGGTTACTTAACTTTTATGGCGGTGATCTTGGGATATTGATAGTAACTCCAAGGAGGTGCATGAATTCCTTGTCTTTCCGTGTTGGAAACATTGCTTTCAATAATCTAAACATCTAAACATTTGTAAACACCATTACATCCCCACTTGAGCAGCTTGGTTTGCCTTACTACTTGACTAACTTGTTTAAAGCAATACTTAGCAGCAGTTTTGGAGACAGCAGGATTGAGAGATCGGTTAAATCCTCTCCTATGGAATATCTCAATAAACAAACTTCTTAAATCACTTGTTAACAAATGTATCAAGGTGGTCGCCTAGATGATATAGCTGTGCTGATTTCAGGAAAATATCTTCCCACCATTATGGAGTTACATATTTAATCTGCGTTACCAGAACTACCGGAGAACAACGTTCTAACCGATAGAACCCCAATAAGACCGAACTCATCCTTTTCACCAGAAGATATATGGTACCAAAATGGGAAATACCTCGGTATCGTGTTTCAACTCCAAATTAAACTGGACACGGAATACGGAGGAATGAATTAGGAAAGGACTAAATGCTTTTTACCCCTGCACAAAGGTTTTCGGAAAGAAGTGGGGCTTACAACCGAACATAGACCAATTCTGACCTATGGTTCGGTTGTTTGGTGGGATGCTGTTAACACTATATCCTACCTCAAGAATCTAAACAAGGTACAGAAAATTGCTTGCATATGTATAACGTGTTAATATTGATGTTCATTCGCTCTATCTCAGTAGACTTAGACGACCGAATCGGAGAGGAATCCTCGGTCCAGTGTACAAGTGCTTTCGGAACAGAGCTCGAAAATAACTCTCAACCTTTATTTTCAATTAGCTCTCACTGAGAGATATTACATTCAGCTTTGACATTAAGGGGTTGCTCTGAGATTTATTTATATACACTTACCTTTTCGCTCTTTGCTTGATATTTATTTTTAAATTTTAGATTTATCACTCCTTAGTTAACTTCTTCCATAAAAATTAAATTGAAATGATCAACCAAAGATCTCATTCTTCGAAAGTAAGTTAAAAAAGTCAGAATGTATTGAATTCAGTGTTGTCGTTCTTATTTAACACACATGTACATTTTTTTTTTTTGTTTAATGTAGTCCCGATGTAAGATAACGATACCGAGCTGTGGTTAAGATAAAAGATAAATAACGTGTCGATTGGGGGGAATTAATTCTGTTGTGTAGATACCCAGGTTGTTTAATTTCGATGACTTTGTGCAGGAAGGTCAATGTCCGAAATTTCATTAGGCTATCGAGCACCCACATATGCTTTTAGAGAACGCAGAAACAGGATCGTAGTAATGCAGACTTTAGACATAACCCAATTACCTACCTAATTTTATAGATTATTCGAGGGTTCTTTCCCAGGAGTGAAAGAACTTAATTTGTTTTCATAGAACTTGGTTTTTGCTGTTCTAATTTCCATAACGACTTGATTGACTTGACATATTATTACATAAACTATATTATGAAAAAAGAAAATGCCTTTATACGGGATATCATCATCTGAATGGGTAATAAGAAATATCTTAAGAATTTTAGAATTAAGTTTGACTACAAGTAAACTCTCAAGGGTCAAGGGTTTTAGCAATATCTTTTCTCATTACTTGTGTAGGCGGGACACTTCCAGTTGCACTGAAACTCCTTAGACGAGTGTTAACCAATGACTCTTCAAATCACTAATGCAAGTCCGCATGCTCTGCTAACTAATGTCAATAGTTATAGTGAAAAATATACAAATGAGATATATTTTTTTCCATCAGTGATATCTCTCAGTGGTTGACCGAAACCATACAAAAAAAATAAGGGTTTCTCTCTGAGCGTAACCAAAAAAAAAATACTGTGCTAAGAAACTGATTATTATGTGATCAAATTTAAAATTATCAACAACTGAGAGTAATATTAAATATTAAATAGTAATATAAAACCTTGGTATGATCTTTAACCGGAAATTAACCTGGGATAACCACATAAATGTTGCGACCAGTAAAACCTATGCGGTTCTTCGAACATTATGGGCAACTAAAGCTTTCACCCCCTTAAAAACTCGCCTCATGCTAGCAAAAACGCTGGTTATACCAAAATTGTTGTACGGGTGCGAAGTTTTTGCCAATTGCAGTTTCGTCAGCAAAAGAAAACTGCAGGTCGCTTTCAATAACACCGTTCGGTATGTTTTTGGACTAAGAAGGTACGACCGCGTATCGCACTTCTCAAAGCGTCTTTTTAACATGACGTTTGACAGCCTACTTCAGTTCCGCACTTTAACCCTTCTCTCAAACATCCTGATAACACGACAACCTCCCGGTCTGTACGAGAAATTGGTTATGCCTTCTTCAATGAGGTCTAGTCAGTTGATTCCTCCGCGTTACTCTTCCCTTACCTCTGAGCGTCAATTTTTCGTTAACTCTATTCGTCTTTGGAACTCTTTACCGCGTACTATTAGAAGAATTAATAACACAAGAAGGTTTAAAAATGAATTAAGAAAGTATCTCGCATTCTCGAATATATCTTAATTGTATTAATTATTAGTTTTAAGTATTGACCACGTAGTATAAATACATAATATCTTTGAATTATTTCGTCTTCCTCAGTAGCTTTTTCCTGCAGAATATAGCTTATCACTAGTTTATAAGATATTATATCTTAAAGTGTATAGGCATTACAAAATAAAAATAAATAAATGAAAATGAAATGAAATGAAATGAAATGAAATATTAAGACATTCGAAAAGGTTGAGAGATAATTTCGAGTCCTATTTCGGAGTATGATATTGTTCATTCGACCATACAAGTCACACTGCCTTGTTATAAGACTGTAAGAAATAACGCCAATACCTTTGAAAAACTGAACATTAAGAGCAGTGTTTTAGTGTGGGAACTATATAGTAACGAAGTTTTTGGTATTCTTAATATGGTCATGAATTGGCCTTGAATTGCAAGTAAGCCTTCCGAAGTAACCTGTTCAAAACTATTTGACACCAATATCTGCTTACGCGCTGGGCTACGGTCCAGAGTTTGGGCTTCTTTGGGCGCAACCCTGGATCCGACGAGTCAAACCCATCACAAACCCAATTATATTTTGCTCTATTCATACAACGACCTTACTTTTCAAGAATTTTGTCTTGAACATTCATTTCCCATGTGACATATTGCGACGCATTTTTTGGATTCCTAATTTTTGAAAATCTCTTCATAGCCTAATAAATGTCAAATGTTCCGCTGTGTCCCGCTTTTCGGCACATGGTAACGCTGCACGATCTGACACCCCTATCTTATGAATGTTCTGGCTAATTCGTTGCTCAAATTTTACTTAAATCCGCGCATCACTATACTGAAACTTGAAACACTGTCAAGTAGACTGTAAAATTTTAATATTTCATTTCATTAGTGATGACTTATCTCACTCAATTCTGAAATCTGATCATCTTATCACACCGGCAAAAAGTTATCCAAAATTGAGCGCCGAATGAGTTTTTGTTCAGACCACCCCAATGTATTGTAAAATTAAAATCTAAAAATAAATAAAAAATCAAAACAACAATGTTCTACTTTAGCCACGTTTAAAAAAAAAATCAATTTATAGTCTCCAAAATGCAAATTTTTCAAAAATCTCCGCCTTTCGTCACACATCGCTTCAGACAAAAAATAATAATACCAGCCGGCTCTGAAAAATTCATCAACTCTCCTCAAGTGTGCGAATTGGCACACGATCCTATCACAGGATCGACAACATTTTATGGGTTTTTCTCGAAAAAATAAACCGCTCATCCGGAAAAACAGACCATTTTTCCTTTGCGCTTTCGTTACATGCACACTCTGACATCGTGCAATAATAAATCTCAACAAAATTGATACAAACGCAATTAAATTAAATTCTGCCTTCAGCTCAATGACATAATGGAATCATAATTTTCATTATTTTTTTGTTTATATTTTTATCTAATGGAAGCTTTTATCGCCACAGAGATTGGTTTTTCTAGAATATTTATTTTTTGTTTTCGGTGAACATATTTACGACATTGAATAGAGGAATGGTTTTTCAAATGACACATGGAAGGGGCAATTTTTGAAAATACATATCGTTCAATTTTCGAAGCAAACAATAGATTGACCACTGACGTCGATGAAAATGAAAATGGAAGCAAGCGCAATATTGTATTGTTTAGTTGCTTATCTATGATTTTTTTTTTTTTTTTTTTTCAAATATTCGTTTTCGACAAAAAAAAAAAAAGAAATATTATAAATAAACCGATAGGTATACTTTGTAGCTATTTGCGATCAGAGTTTACACAAAAGATAATGTTTTTTGGGGTATTTTTAGCAATAGTTTCTTAAAATATAAAAACGAACTGAATGAGGAACGGGTTGTTTTTATTTTTTTTCTAAAATCTCATGAACGAAAGTAGTATTACTGCCTGAAGAGTTCTTTAATGAAAATATTAAAAACGAAGGTGCCTTTGTTTATACTTAAGTCTTGTGAGTATAAAGATTTTGTAGGAGCTAATTGTACATAGGCATGGGTTGAGTAAGTCTCTGAACGTAGCAAATGCTCGTCTGAAGGGCAATTTGAGAGTCAAGGTCGAAGCGAATCAAAAGCGATTTAAATTTGATTTTATTGACATGATCAAAAGCTGGCACATGTTCGGTTAATTAGTGCGACAATGGCTATAGCCTAATAAATAATTTTGCTGTGTGGGATTTGAAAAAAATGTTTTAATATATTTGTAAGGCGAATCCAGGAAGTACAATCCAAGGGCTACTTTAATTACCTTTAAAAATATGTATAGTCTTTAACAGAGTGTTTACGACTTCTATCCTGTCCTTTATTTGATATAAAAGATTCATACAGCTCCACTCTTCCACGTGGCATACATCAGCCATTCTCAAACTGCGCGATAGCGCCCACTAGTGGGCGTTCGGTGGCCTTCTGAGTAGTTTTCTATTTTGATGGGCGATTGGAGGAATTAAGTGGGCGCTGAACAGGTCAATCAATGTATTTTGGGTCACATAAAAAGGATATATATATAACTAGCGGACCCGGCAAACGTTGTTTTGCCTGCTTAAACATTTTCATTCTATTTTTATTTAACCGATGTGTCCAGACTGAATCTGTACTCCGTGTGCTTCGACCGATATTTCCTCGGACGTGTGCCCACGAATTGTATTGTCTAGACAAATTTTTTCCCATGACTGTCAAAGAATAACGTTTGAAATTTATTTATTTATTTATTTATTTATTTATTTCATCTTACAAGTTCAACTTATTTTAGATTACTTTGCAATAGTTTATACAAGAATACAAGAATGAGATCGTTTTTACAAATTATAGTTTACTTAAAACTAAAGATTTACAATGTTCCCTACTCATATTAAAATCAATTAGGTTTTTGTATTTATTGTAATTTACACAAGCTATAGTGATAGGATCATTCCGACCATAATTTGTTCTGTGTCTAGGTGGCATAAAGAAAAAATGTTCCCTAGGTCGAAGAACACGAGAAGGAGCATATATATTAAATGATGACAGTAAAAACGAACAATCAATGTGGCCAGTTAAGACGTCATTAGCAAACATTGCGGAATAATATATCCTTCTTTTAGAAAGAGGTTTCAAATTTATTAAGGAACATCTATCATCGTAGGTTGGAAGATTATTATTCCAGTCGAACTTTCGTAGAGCATACCTAGCAGTGGCGTGGCGTCCATATAACCCGATTCCTACCGGGTTACCTTTTAAAAGTTTCAGTTTCAGCTACACAACAATGTTTACTTAAAAACGAGCAACATAAAACCCACGGGATATAATTATGTATATGTATCTATTCGTTTGCGCAAGCTACACCTACATACCCCGACCCGACCCGACCACACTACAAGCAACTCAATTGAACTTTATTTTCAAGCACACACGGAAACACATACACTTCGCCTTCTTTATCATTAGTATTAGAACTGCCCACACTCTCTGAGCATAACCCAAAACCAAAGCTAAAATAACCCGAAATATGTCGGGTTATAAAATCTCTCAGTGGATAGAACAAATTTGTCTCCTTTCCCTTTTGTACACTTGCGATTATTTGAGTTTGGTCCTCTCTGTTCAACGCCCGCTTTCTTATGCAAAAAAATAACCCGCTTTTCTTCGGGTTATTTGGTGGGTTTTGTGTGTATCTTTTACCGCTGCGCTGTGGTGTAATTGAGTATTTCTGGAAAATAATACGCTTTTCTCCGAGTTATTTGGTGAGTTTGAATTGTGTGTGTATCTCTTATACCTATCCTATCGCTGCGCTGTGATGTAGTAGGTACGTCAGGCGTCAGTTACCTTTTTACCTAGTTAATGATTTTCTGAGTTTTTCTGAGGTGAGTACCCTCTGTTCAAACTTCAAAGGCCGCTTTCTTATGCAATAAAATAACACGCTTTTTTCCGAGTTATTTGGTGAATTTTGTAAGTATCTTTTAAAAAATAAACAAACTGATGTGTTTATAAAGTTTATAAACATGTCGCTAAGTGAGAAATCAAGTGTTTTGAGTCTTGGCTATGATCTTCGTACCTAAATACGTTTGAAGAAATGTTTCAAAGAGTAAGTAGACGATTTTGCTGGACCTCCACAAAAACCCCGAATGCTCGATTTAAACACATTTAAAACATTTAAAGAACCTTTATGTAGAAATAAAGGACACTATTATAAGACATGATATAAATCACGTTTACACGAAATATGAAAGTTTTGCACTCAAGATGGAAAAATATCTTCATTAATTTAATTTCTTCCTGGAGTTTTCGATTGTATGGCTTTAAAAAATTAACTGAAGGTTTTGTACACATAGATAAGTAATACATCTTCCCTTCGACATTTTGATAGATTTCGACTTCGACTTACCATTTAAAATTATTCACGCCACGCCACTGATACCTAGTAAACCTTCTTTGAATTTTCTCAATGCGAGATTCAGCATTGCGGTAAGAAGGATTCCAAACAACACAGCAGTATTCTAATATCGAACGAATCAAGGTGTTATAGAGAGTTTTAAGTGTATATGGATCATTAAAATCTTTAGAGTTTCGAAAAATGAAACCAAGCATTTGATTAGCTCTGCCAACTATGTAGTCAATATGCAAAGAAAAGTTTAGCTCAGTGTCAAAAATGACCCCCAAGTCTTTTTGGTCTGAAACTCTACTCAATGTCGTATTTTGTATTCTATAATCAAAAAATATAGGGAACTTTTTTCTACTAAAAGTAAGAACGGAACATTTTTTAATGTTAAAATAAAGGCCATTAAAAACACACCAGTCATTTAAACGGTTTAAATCATTTTGTAACGCTAAGACATCCGATATACAGTTTATTGTCTTGTAGATTTTTAGATCATCCGCGTACAAAAGACATTTTGAGCTTGATACGAAAGAGGGTAAGTCATTGATAAAAAGAAGAAAAAGAAGAGGACCAATATGACTTCCTTGTGGAACACCTGAATAATTTCGAATTTCATTCGAAAACGCGGTTCCAATTTTAACAAATTGTTTGCGATTGGTCAAATAATTGCCAATCCATTTTAAAATACTAGAATGAATTCCAAAAAGTTTAAGTTTATTTAAAAGAACATTGTGCTGAACTCGATCAAAGGCTTTTGAAAAATCAGTATATACGCAATCTACTTGAAGACGTTTTTCAATATTTTCAAGACAGTAATTGGTAAAAATAACCAAGTTTGTAGTGGTTGATCTACCACTTACAAACCCGTGCTGAAGTTCAGAAATATAGTTGCGAACAACTGAGTACAGCCTTTTTTTAACAGCTGCCTCGAATACTTTAGGAAACAGTTGCAGCTTTGCTATAGGTCTGTAATTCTCGATACATCTCTTTGAACCCGATTTGAAAATTGGGGTTATGAGCGAATATTTCCAACAGTCTAGAAACTCGCCAGTAGATAAGGATAAATTAAATATAATCCTTAGTGGATCAACTAGGCTATATTTGCAATTTTTGAATAACAATGGTGGAAAGTTATCGGGTGCTACGCTGACACTCGAATCTAGTAATGACAATTCAGAGAGGATTTCATCATTTGTTAAAGAAATAAAACCTAGGTCAGTTATATGCTCAGAGTGACCCGAGAAACTGCAATTATTTTGCTCACTAACAAAATTCGACTGGAAAAATTTTGCAAACATGTTACAAATTTCGTTTACATCACTACTTGAAATTCCGTTCAATGACATACAAGAAGGTATTCCTAACGATTTCCTTTTAGTATTTAGAAACGACCAAAAAGCTTTAGAATCACGTTTTATATTAGTTTCAATGGTTGTAACATAGTTCTTGTAGACGAACTTCTTTAAAAAATCGTATTCTTTTTTCAATCGCAAAAATTCAAGACGCAGAGATGGATCGTTTTTACTTTGTTTACACATCTTATACGTATAGTTCTTCAACCTAGATAAACTCCTATTAAACCATGCAGGTTTATTAGATCTTTTTACATGTTTAGTTGGTACAAACATAGAAATCGCGCGTTCAAGTATTTTTTTTAAATTGCAAAAACGCATTATTTAAATTACGGGAATCAATGATATTTTCCCATTCAACATCATTAAGAAAATTATTCATTGCATTATAATCTGCTTTTAAAAAATCAAATTTTGTATTTTCAATACATTGTTCAAGAGACAGCGGATTCAATACCGACATATTAAATGAAATTTGCAATGCATTGTGGTGAATGCTGTTAACAAGTAAGGGGAAATCGGCCTCAGTGACAGTAGCTTCAAGCTCTTCACTGACAAAAACTAAATCTAATACATTTCCCACTGTGTTGCGAATTTCATTTAGTTGACGGAAATTACCAGCTGACATAGTGTCTACTACTTGAACTTCATTAGCTCTGTAAACATTAAATGGGATAATACATTTTTCTTCGTGAGAAAACAACCAACTTATATAAGGCAAATTAAAATCACCTAGCACTACGGCAAACGAAGAGTCATCTAAATTTTTAACAATTTCAATAATATTTTTCATATGAGCTTTGTAAATTGCAATACCTGAGTAAGGTGGAATGTACGAAACAAAAAAATTTAAATGAATAAGATTGGCATTTTCAATATAAAAATCAACACACACACAGATTTGTTCAATCAAACATGTTGAATCAGTTAATGCAATTTCTTCGCTTTTAAAACATGAACGAACAGCAAACAATACTCCGCCACCTCTTTCAAACCCAGTTTGAATGGGACATCGATCCTTCCGGTAAACATTGAAGTCAGCGGTGAATAATTCAGTAGAGGCTATTTCTTTATGCAGCCAAGTCTCCGTCACAGCAACAATAGCGTACGAGCATTCAACGGTGTTAAGAAAAAAATTGTTTAATTTCGTTCTCAGTCCTCCCACATTTTGGTAGTAGAGAGAGAGAGAACAGAATGCAACATTGGACGACGGAACAGCAACAATTCCAGTAGCAGCAACAGAACCAGAAGCAGATTGAATTATGTTTGAGCATTTTGGTGTTGTGGACGCAACTCGTTTTTTGGATGAAACTTAAATGTGCGAACACGGATGCCATTAAGCCACATATCAGAGTTGAGGAATTTATCCAACATATCCTCTGGGACTCCCAATTTGAAGTTTACATGCTTTAGAGCGATTTCATCGGTTCCTTCTCGAATAAGTCTATGACACTTTAGTTTCGATATATTTACGTTAAAAGCAGACGAAACATATTCGAGTATGGACTGACAAGTCGTACATGGCTTGAATGATGACAAATGAAGCCATTTCAGTTTGGTTACAACTTCTAATTCAATACCATTATTATTAGAGCTTATGTTTGTTCCAATAATTGCAGCATTTTTCTTGAAGGTGTTTATAGTTTTGGTAGCGGCAGCGACAGCGGGGGCACCAGCAGTATTAGCAGCAACAGCAACCGCAGCAGCGGGGGTGGCGGTGGCGGTGGCAGAAGTAGCAGTGGATGAAGCAGCATTAGACGTAGTAGCAGTTAAGGCAATCGCATCAGTTTCGTTGACGATAGATATGCATGAGTCTGCGTTAGAATGCATGACAGAATCAGCAGATTTTGAGGTTGATTTAGTAGGCCTTGCTTTAATTTTGGAGGCAGTAGAAGCACTTCGGGGGGTGTAAGGGCTATTATTCTTAAGTTGGGTCGTGGAAATGTTGAGTTGCAAGTTTGACGCGTTGGATCGAGTAGGTGCGTGGACTTTACTCGACGTTTGAGAGCGTGTGACGATTTGATTTTTTTCACTGACACTCGTTGATCGCAGAATAATTTCCTTTAACTCCGAAATTTCTTTGAACAAAATATCGAATTTTGTGTTAATAAATTCATTACTTAACAATGAATGGCAACAATGAGGGCACTGCAATGCAGCCATTACGACAGATTTAAGAATTATTAACGAATTAAATCAAAAATAGAGATCAAAAATAGAAAAACTTTGGGAATAGATAATCACGTCTAACTCGTGGGACTGAATAGTCGCAACATGTCTCATTTTGTTATGAGACATGTCACGCCCTTTTGTCCAGTCCCGCCAGGTTTTATAAAATGCTTCAAACAGGCAATGTTCAGATATCGTGATTTAAATAACTTTGTTGTAAGGGTGGTGCCATGGCCCGTTTTCCAATCCCACCCACTTTAGCTCCCATGGGTGTCGAGAAATAGGATTTAAAAAGTATATTTTTTTATACGTTAGGTACCACGCTCCTTTGTCCAATTTTTATCAAACTTTCACAGAAACACCTTTGGATCTATAACAACTATTTTCTTAAAATTTGATTTCAATCAGTTCGGTAGTTTTCCAGATATAAGATTTTTTGGTTTTTTCGTATGGGAGGTGCCATGGCCTTTTGTCCAATGTTCACCAAATGGATGGTTTAGATTCATCCTTGGACTCACTAAAACATACACACAAAATTTCATTAAAATTGGTCCAGCCGTTTAGAAGGAGTTCGATTACAACACACGTACAGAAAAATTAAATAAGATAGCTGTACCCGCCCTGCTTTGCCCGTGCACAGAAATTGTATTGCTTATAGTTCTTAGATAATAATGTACTTTTGTAAAATGCGAAAAATGAGAAAATCTGGAATTTTCTTTCTGCGTAAACCTGAAATACAGCAATACGAACAAAACAAAAAAAGAACCATGAAAATTGGCTCAGCGGTTATCGAGTTATAACGTCATCGAGTTTCACCCCATAAAAGATGTTTGTATGTGCGGTGCCACGCCCTTTTGTCCAATTTTGACCAATCTTACAGCAACATTCCTGGGCCAATACCTAAGATTGTCTGTAAATTTAAACTCAATCGATTCGGCGTTTTTCAAGTTTGACGACATTTTGTCACTCGACATACTGGCTTGGATTTTAAATCCTTTTACAAACATGTTAGACAATGTTGATGTTGGCCCTGCAATTGAAGAAGAACTAATTGAGCTTACATGTAATGAGGAACTGAAGTGCAACAGTTTCCAAAAGGAAATACCAGATCTCTATCCTGGGTTGTGGAAAGATGTTCATTGCCTTTCCATCATCACATTTACTTGAACGTGGTTTCAGCGCCAACACAAACCTACGAGGGGAGTTGAAAATATTCTCGGTATCGACATGAACAAAAACGCGAATCAAATTAAAAAAAAAATATTTTTCAATATAATCTCCTCTTACATTAATGCATTTATTACATCTTCAGATTAACTTTTCTATACCCTCAAAAAAATAGTTTTCATCCTTCTCTTCAAAATGTTCATTTATTGCGGCCTTAAGCTCTTCATCATCGGTAAATCGCTTCCCACGAAAATTTTTTTTTTTAAATCTGGGAACAAAAATAATCACTAGGACCAAGGTCCGGACTATAGGGTGGGTGTTGAATCTCTTCGCAACTACAATCTCGCACTACAGCCTTAGATACATGAGCCGTATGCACCGGAGCGTTGTCCTGAAGAAGCAAGACGCCATAGCAGCCAGTTTACCCAGTCTTTTTTTCTTTATTTCTTCCTGTAAATGATGCAAAGTTGATGCGTAGGATGTGGCGTTTATGGTTTCACCTTTCTTTTTGTACTCTATTAGCAAAATTCCGTTTGAGTCCCAAAACACATCTTCCCGGCAGACGGAGGAACCTTGAACTTCTTCGGGGGACCTGTGCCCTTTTTGTGCCACTGCATAGACTCCTGTTTGCTTTCAGGGTCATAATGATGAACCCACGTTTCGCCCCCAGTAACAATTCTTTTAAAAATTCTTACCGGATCTTCACTACACAGCTCCAAAAATTCCTTACAATACAGCTCGGTGCATTGTCTTGGCTACACCAGCCATTGCGATTAGGTTCAACACAAGACAAAAAGCAAACTAATAATAACAGCCAAATGAAATTTTACAGTAAAACACTTGAATAACGGAATTACTAAAATCAAAAAATAATTTACTCATATTCGTGTCGAGTAAATTACCGAGAATATATTGAACTCCCCTCGTAATAATGAAAAATAGAAATAGGCTTGACGACCAGTGTCCTGAGTTGTTCCGTGCCTAGTTTGAGAATTTTCCTAGATCTTTTACGATCGAATTGATGCCAAAGTGCTTTTGGATATGGCGTCTCCGGTAAGTCCTGCTGCTGCTTGCGCGTAAAATCAGGGATGTCAATGATCGTGCTTGAAGTCAAATACCTTCTGCAATTCTGCCTGACTGGCACATTTACAGTTTTTTCAAGACTACGGTTTCAAAAAAGCGGTCCATTAATATGTATAACTGTTACAAACCCTGGTTGGATCAATAGAAAAATGCAACGGACAAGAAAGGTTTTCATCTTTATTAAAATGAGAGCTCCCGCACTCAAAGTAGATTACATTAATTTATAATAGGGGTATTAATGCATCGTCATAAACTCGTCGTAAACGTAGTAAACTTGATAAGTTTACCACAAGATCACAGATAATAGAGTTACTATAGTATCTGTGTCAAGGTGGTAAACTTACTACGCGAATTTAGGTGGAAAATCGAGTTGGTAAACTTACGACAACTTCATTGTGACATTTCACACTTGAAATAAGGGCGCAAAATCAGAGAAAAATTTCGTTGCATTTATAATACTTTTGATGCATTTATAAATAAAAATTGCACATTTTACTATTCCAAGTGTAAGATAATTAATTAATCCATCAAATTGTATTAAGAAAACAAGTTTTTAAAGGGTTTATAAAACGAAATTTCCAATTCCAAACAAAGGGAGTTTTCATTCGCGGCAAAAATATTAGAATTGGAAATTTCGTTATTTAAACCCGATTAAAACCTGTTTTCTTAATACAATTTGATGGATTCTCAGATTATCAACACCAAGCTGGGTGAGACGTTCACAAGAAGATCTGTTATTGGAGGCAAGGATGCGTTGTATAACCTCTTCTTTGGAATTTGGTGATTATCGAAGGAAGGTCCAGCGCACAGCTTGCATGTGCAGAAGCGGTGCACCACGCAGAACTCCCTCTGATAGCGAGTGCAGCCATTTGCCTTAAGGCTACCTACCTCACTGTGGTCAAAGAAAGACTTTGGCCACACTTCTATTCTGAAGAATTTCTAATTCTCAACCGAAAACACTGAATACACCACCCCATTTCTAAACTTTGACAAGAACTTTCTCGTCACCATTCCCTCCAGAGCAATCACTTCTATACATTGACGGCTCACGCTCAATAACCAAAGACGGAATTGGTGGGGGTGTTTTCTCTGAAAGTCGTAATCTTAAACTCTCATTCCGTCTACCTAATTATTGTAGCGTGTTCCAGGTGGAAATAATGGCTATACAAGAAATCTTATCTTGGCTCAAGAAAAACGTGATATCCGTTAAAGATATCTATCTGCATATTTTCGGACAGCTAAGCAGCTATCAAATCCTTATAGTCGATCTCTATATCATATCTTATAGCCCTCGACTGCCAATCGTCTCTTACGGAGATGGTCGAACAGTTTAATATTCACCTATTGTGGGTGTCGGGGCATAAAGACATTCCAGTGAATTGTAAGGTCGATGCCCTCGTCAGAACAGGAACAACCCAACCCAACCCATAATGACATTGGAGAGAAATGTGACCCAGAACCCAAAAACCGAAACATGTAAATTATTGCATTTTCTAATAAAATACTTTTTCGAAAATGCCCAAAATAGTTTTGCGCTCCATCAGGATATTCATGAAACCTTTCTTATTGAAATTACTTTTGAAAATATTCTTTTATTCCATTTCGGAAATATTCCTTCTAGTCCAATCAACAAATCAAAATATCTCTCCAACACAATAATGGTGGAAATAACTTTTCTTGTTAAAATGTTTATTTTAGACTACAATATTTTTAAAACAAAAATATAATATGTAGGTAAGAGCAAAATTTCTGAAATCATGATTAATTGACAAGAGTAGGTGGCGTGTGGTATTCATTTAAACAAGACATTAGTGAATTGTGTATTTTCATTTGTTAAAATTTATTTCTATAGATGTAAACTTTTAAATTTACATTTTTCGTCACATTCAGCACTTTCATTAACGTATTTACAAATGCAACCTTAAAAATAGGTATATAATATATCTATCTCTATACAGATAATTAGTTGTTTTATGTTTAACGGTTGAGCAATTGTTTCGTATATATAAATTTAAAGAGAATTAATGTCGCGCGATGTTAAATTAAAATTAGAAAACTACGTCAAGCTAAAGAAAATGATTTTTTTTTGTCTGAAATGGCATACAATAATTATTATTATTGTCCACTGCGTATAGACTGCATAATTGCGCCTTAGGACCAGATGTCATCGTTATAAAGTGCTTACATTAGTCTGAAACTGTTATAGACAGTGCAAGATTGGGTAAGATACGCTGTCATAAGCCGGCGCTATATATTTGGCTATGAAATAGGTGTGCGGATGTTTTCCTTCCAATTCAAGGTTTGAAAAATGTTCTTCTAATAAAAATTATAAATAGGGTTCAACAGCAAATATTCATCACACCCATCAATCGTGGAGCAAGAATTTTATTTTTTTTTTAATTTCAAAAATCAATCAACAAACACCCTCGACGGACATGTTACAATAAAATTCTTCAAAGCACATCTACCCAAATCCTCTAGGATGACTAAGATCAAAAATTATTAGTTTTTGATCAATGGTTGCAGAATAAACAAACAAATCATTGGGAGAAATTATACAAATTTTATGAGGGTCGATAAATCGGAAACATTTTTCAAAATCATATCAACAAATTTTGATTATTGACTCATTAGATCAATAAATATTTTCGAAACATACTCGTACTTGAGGTGGAATTGATGCACGTGCTGGAGAGGAATTCCTTACTGTTGCCACTCGGATTAATATTTTAACTTTTTGTTTATAGATTAATCACCTGACCGTTACAAGTATTATGTATCATCCAGTCTTTGGGCAAGAAATAAGTGGATTTATATTTTTTTTTAATTCGGAAGGAAGCTTATGAGTGTAATTTCGGTCCGCCCACAAAAACACCCACGGGATGGATGCAGTTTTGGTCGGAGTTTATATTTGATTAAATTTAATATGTTTATAATACACAAGCAGTTAGCATAAATATGTATGTAGTTTCCGTATAATACGAAAATCGATTATTTCACTGCGAGGGCGGATTACTGGAAAATATGTAGGTAGGTGATATGACTCAAACCGATGGACACGACTAATTTATATCCAAGTATGTTTAGGTTCACTCCTGCCAAAACAGTGAATGGTTAACTTATTTTTAGAAGGCTGTTTTTTAATAGATGTAGGCTTTACCATTGAAATATCACACAAGTTGAGCAAATGCGCCAGTTGAACAATGATGATGTCAACGCTGGAACGTCTCAGGAACTGTATACTATAGCTCAAATGTTCGATCATTTTTTGAGCATTTGAGGCCGTATACCGACCACGAATTGTGTGTTCGATGTCGTCTTTCCAAGGCTGGAATCGTTGTTGGCCGCATAGAGTCATGACTTCAAATACCCTCACGATCACCATAAATACGAGTAGTCCATTGGATCGGTCTATTACTGGAGATAATCACCCCTATCGTGGAATCCGCCGGGGGAATTATTCACGGAAAAGAATATTTTGGTATCGTCAAAATCGCAAAGTGAACAGTTCCCCGTTCCCCGAAACTCATTCAAATTACCCACATGGGGAACTGTTCACTTTGCGATTTTGACGATACCAAAATATTCTTTTCCGTGAATAATTCCCCCCGGCGGATTCCACGATAGGGGTGAATAGGCTTATTTCAAGCCCCTCTCCTCCTGTCCTCGTTCGTCAAATCACACTATCTGAAAGGTCAACCCACCGACCGGTCCATTACTGAAGATAATAGGCTTATTTAAAGACCCTCTCCTCCTGTCCTCGTTCTTTGCAGAACGCCCGTCAAGCATTACATCGCTTAAGTCGTCACATTGCATTTCGTTGCTGGTCATGTTGGCGTTGCTTTTTCATCTAGTTGCTTCCATCCCGCTTCTATTTCTGGCGTCAATTACACTCCAATTTTCTTGTTCAGCATTTGTCGGTCTTCTTTGTATTCGCGGGTAGTGGAACAATACATTTTTCGCACCCTTAACAACTCTTGTACAGCTTGGAGAAAAGGCATCGCCACCGTTCCCAAACCTGAGCAGATAAGCCCTAAAGAATCCATGGCCTGTTAGCATCAGTTGGACATTTAACTCTCCATGCCTTCTGTTGATCTAACCGTCGATATTGGGTATGATTCTGTGCTTCCAACTTCCTGTTGGAAGTTGTTACTGTCCATTTGTACCTATGGTTGAGGGTTGTCTCTTGTTGTCACTGCTGTTGCTCTGCTGACGGGGTATTTTTCCTGTGCTTCTCTTGGAAGAAGGTCAACTGGTGCCATGCCAGCTATTATACGCACACTTAATCGTACGACTTCGGTCTCAAGGCGCATGATACGGTAGGTCGCCTCAGTTTTCTTCTATGTCTAAGTATATTGTTCCACAATACCGGTCCTAACACTCAGCCCTGCGGTACGCCAAACGCCACACGCTTTGGACCTGTCGTCGGTATTGTACAGCACTCCTTTTTCAATGAGTGCCTTTAAAATGTTTTTCCAAATCACTGTATTAAAGGAGTTTTTTGTGCATTTACTATGATGATGCCCTCCTATATACGAATCCTATATACTGTGGCGAACACTTCATTGACGGCGTCTGCGGTGGAGCACATCCTTGTAAATATATTACATTGACTATCATAACACTACCATTGTTACAGCATCTGCGTTTGTACGAATATTCGAAAGGACAAATCGCCGTCGATAATAAATTATGGGCCATATTGAATGCCGCCCATATTTTAAGTGTAGACTGTATTTATTTTGTAAGCCACATGTTGCTGCATGAACTAGTGATGTTTTTCTTTTGCCAACATTTAGCCGAATTCATTTCCATTCAACTTTTATCTAAAGTAATTAAATTTGTTTATCTGTTTGGCTATATCCTGTTCACTGTGCAGAGGACATTTGTGTGCGAACAACTGGTTAGTGTTTTTTTTTTTAAGATGCCACGTTTCCAACATAAACAAAGTGCTTCCACAGAAAAATCCTTTTCACGTTTTCTTTTGTACCTTTTCTTGTTGGTCTCAATTGTAGCATTCTTTTTTTATTTTATTTTAAAACAATTGTGTATCGACTACACTATGAAAATGTCCATCCAATGTCATTGACAACTTGAGATCTCGGTGACAAGTGGCAGTTCGGTGGCTCCTACCAACTCGGCAAACGCCTCCCCACTACACACATCAACTCATTCACACAAGGGGGGTATCTAAAACCGACAGGGACGGACAGCAGGAATATTTATGAGTAAAAGTATACAAAATATTGCACACGGCCACCAGTTTCTTTCGGCTTCCAAGTTTTCCGACTTCGGAAGCGCAAAATCATTTCACAGTTTTAATAATAGTATTTTGATTTAAAATAAAAAAAAAAAAACGAAACACTTTTTCGCGTTGCACCCCTCTCGCGTATTTCCGTATGTTATGATTTTCCAAAGACTTTTATCTCTCATGTTTCTATGCCAATGATAAATAATAAATAAGAGAAATCCTCCACAATGTTAACGCCTCCACCCCTGTCTTATCGTCATCATCATGAGCATCACGAGTCTTAGCAAATGCTTGGTTGCGTGTGATAATTCATCCCACAATCGCCCTACACAGCTACGATCCACGTGTGATTTTTAGTGATCCTTCAATGCGAAATAAATCAAGACTTTCAAAAATAGGAAGAATAACTCAATTGCGGAACACCAAATGTCCATAAAAGTCGTCAATGTCGAGCCTCTTGGCCATGGTCGTCGGTCGGCATCCCCTCCCCAAAAATTGTCCTAATGAGACGGCTGTCCGTATCTTCTCATTGGTGTGGGTGTCTCAGGCACACGGTCCGAATGGGATATATCTTTTCATCTAATCACTTAAACGAAACACAGCCTTTAATTATGTAGATACATCTACTATATGACACGATCGTGTGTGTGCGCGAGTGATCGTTTTTAAAGTCGGGCGGGGGGTGCGCACCGAACACATTGTGCCAGTCTGCGGCGCGAAAAAAGATTATTTTTGGTTACACATATATAGCCGAAACATCATTTTCAAATTTAGCCAAAGTCTTGGACTCGCACATAAAAGTGTTTTCAGTTTGAAACTTTCGGTCATACGCTTTAGATCGCGCATCTAGTACAAAAGCAGATCTTACCACAGATCACTAAAAGTAAGCACAAGGATTATATCTAGTACATCGGTTCGGGTGGATTTTGGGACGCAGTTTCTCTTCTAATTTGGATTAAAAAGGCGACGAAGAACTGAACGGTTTTTAAAGATTGGAAAAAATACGCTTTATTTGGACATATCCGGTATTTTCTTAAAAATGTGTCCTTCGGTTCTAACTGATTAAATAAACGAGCCACGATCTGCAATATTAATTTTCAATTTCTCTCCAAAACGATCACGTTCTAATAAATTCCCTTTTTTTATAATTTTTTCGTAGTTGGAATTTGCATTTTGAGTGATCTTCGACTGATCTAGAAATTTGAAATAATTTTTACTCCACAGGACCACAATAATTTCAACAAGTACAAGGATCTGCACTTTCTAAAGTGATCTTAACGATACGTACCAGACGATCACACCCTGTTGTAACATTTTGTTCTTGAGGTGGAATAACAGAAACGCTTCTGAGAAAATTTTCAAAATGCTGACCAAAATGATCGTCAATTCATATTAATTGTGATTCTTACCTGATGGGTTTCCAAATTTGTAATTTTCTATTGTACAGGTCCTGCTGACTGATTACATGGATTAACATCTCCCCGAGGTCGAATTCAACATACAAAACAAAATTAAAATCCTTCAAGTGTTACCCGTTCACGGACGAACAAATTTTGCCACTGCAAATGATCCAAAAACAACTTTCAACGGATGTCTATATTGCCGGATTTTCTCTTCGACATTTGCAAAAGACTACTGAATATTGGATTAAATGTCCACACAGTCATAAGCAACTCGTCAATTCTTCAGTTGAATTTGATTCGCCGGCAACATTTGACTGGATACCAAACTAAAGATCTTTCTGATCTTGCAGTGTTCGAAAAAGTCAATTTTCAGCTTCGTTGCAGCAACTTCTACGATCAATTTTGCAAAAATATGCAGTGATTCCATTTAGACTGAGGCCCTTTCATTTGCCATTTGGGTTTCACTCAATGTCCTTCTGAGCCTGCCAGTTGTCGGCCCTTATTGATCCTAAAGGTCATTCCGTTTCTGATGAAATTATTCATGTTCTAATTTAAACATATACCCCCAATATTTGTTCCTTTGGGGTTCTGAATGATCGTTAACTGATCGTGATCCTTTTATCGCCGCGATCATCTATTTATTCGCTTTTTTCCATATACTACGTCTCTTTCTACTATCAAATTCCCCCAAGAGTACATCGAATTTCTTGAACCAAAGCTAACATTCAACCATCTGATCACTCCAGACCGTATATACTGATCTTGCATTTTTTTTCTATTACTCCTTCCAGGTCAACTCAGGCTCCCATCACCATCAGGCTGTTGTTACGGACTACGCTAAGCCGAACAAGGGCATATCGCATCTAACTCAAACCGAAATCACTGAAACTTCTACAATCGTAGAGGATCATCATCATCCAGCGCAAATTGTTGGAGGCGATCAGTTAGATTCTATGCTTGGTAGCTTACAAGCAAATATGTCTCGTCAAGGTGTCAATACTGTTCAAAAGGGCTGCTGCAATGCCTGCGAAAAGCCAATTGTTGGTCAAGTGATCACTGCTTTGGGTAAAACTTGGCATCCAGAGCATTTTACATGCAATCACTGCAACCAGGAGTTGGGTACCCGCAACTTCTTCGAACGTGAGGGTTTCCCATACTGTGAAACAGATTATCACAATTTGTTCAGCCCACGTTGTGCCTACTGCAATGGTGCTATTTTGGATGTAAGTATCGCATTGCAATCCTAAAACACATCAAAACTGTAAAGTACTGTTTCTTTCTCTCTAGAAATGCGTAACAGCTTTGGACAAAACCTGGCATACAGAGCATTTCTTCTGTGCCCAGTGCGGACAGCAATTCGGCGAGGACGGATTCCATGAGCGTGATGGCAAACCATACTGCCGCACCGATTACTTTGAAATGTTCGCACCCAAATGCAATGGCTGCAATCGTGCTATCATGGAGAACTACATCTCAGCATTGAACTCGCAATGGCATCCGGACTGTTTCGTATGCAGGGTATGTATCATCCATTCATGTGGATTCTATGTCAATTTTTGTTACATGTTCTTCTTTTTATTTCCTCCTACGAAAATTTAGGACTGCAAAAAGGCCGTACGAGGCAAATCATTCTACGCCATGGAAGGCAAACCTGTTTGCCCAACATGTGTGGGTGTTGATGAAGAGGAATAGAGTTGAGTTACTTAAATTTTTATTTTTTTTGTAAAACAAAAATAGAATCATTTTGTTGTTCTAATGTGCCTGTGGATCGTATTCACACACATAATGAAATTTAATTTATTTCATCGCGATTTTGAATTAGTTTTCTATTTCGGTTTATTTTTTTTCTTAATTTTTAACACTTTCCTCTTCTACGCACATCCACATATACAAATTTGCCCTCGCTGCCTGCCATCCCAAATGGAATGATCTTGCTAGCCGTTTGCTGCTATGCACACTCTCTCTGTCACATGTTGTGCTCGATTTTTTGAGCTACAGTTGTCGGAATGAAGAGTGTCTGGCATAAGCAAATCTGTGTACTGGCAAGAAACTGAAATTGAAATATGGTCTCTATATATGCCCCTTTTGAAATGTTTTCTCTTTCAGCATGTGACAAAGAAAAATATTTTGTTACTTTATCTCATTTCCTTTTTTGACACTAAACAAACAAAAAAAAAAATTGGAAAAATGCACTAAAAATGATTGTTAGGCTATAAGAATATATTATTATTAACTATTAGGATATTATTATTGTTAACTTGTAAATTTATATTTATTTGTAAATAAATAATAATAAAAAAAAAAAACAAAATACAAAAAAAAAACAAAAACCAAAACCACACAACCACAAATATTAGCTTAGGGAAATTAGCTTAGCGAATCAAATAGATTTCGCTGTTGCATTAGGACGGCTAGGTCGAGGCTGCTGGTTTCGGTGCTAGGCGGTGGTAATCATATCACCTCTAGTATGGAAACAGGTGGCATTGACTAGGTCAGTGACAGCTCTTAGGTAGACGAGATGTTAGGACTTGAAGGTTGTCCGTGACTAGGTCAGTGACAATCTTCATGTAGGTTACGAGCTAGGATGTGAACTTGAACTTCCAATGTTCATGTTCGGTTTGAGGCCATTGACCTTGACATAGGCTTGTTGTGGTTTTATTTATATGTAGTCAAATGTCAAGGCCATTTGGCCAATTATGCTCGAGGTTGATGTGGCGTTTCATAGATCTCTGTTTAAACTGGATAAATGCCAACAAATTTTGTTTCTGCTTAATCTTAGGCATTTCGTTTTTGTATTTTGAAGGCTATATTATTGTTTTAAAGTTTGAAACGTTTTTAGTGCATTTTTTTTTTTTAATTTCTTGTTTACTATCTACAAGGATTATTTTTAATTCTCTCTGAATTTATAACGCTTCAACTGAGTCTCGAGGTTAATAAGTTATATACGTTGTAGTGAAATATATCTCTAAGAAGCGTCTTCCAAAATTTGCTTGGCTTTTAAGAAAAAAGATTTGAAAAAGGTTTGTCATAGCGGTTGTCAAATGTACCTACTCTAAGGTTATGTGTATCTCGGTAGGGCGCTCAAATGTCGGATATCGAGGAATAATTTCGTTAAGTTTCTGGGTATACCCATAGTAGAAGCAGAGTTATGGCAATCAATAGGAAGCTATAACTTGCCTAGTGAACTCGCTGCTGGTCCTGGTCAAAAACATTTAAAATGCCTAAGGCCCATTTCACACATACCCGGCAGCCGGCTAACAGGTACCGGCTACCCGGTCGTTGGGAATACATTCTTATGGGCGCGTTCACACCTGGAAACCGAAACCGTCCACAAGAATGTATTCCTAACGACCGGGTAGCCGGTACCGGTTAGCCGGTGCCGGATATGTGTGAAATGGGCCTAAGGCAGCGGTCTCCAGGGGTTGCAACGTTGTTCAGTCGACATAAAGGTACAACACAAATTATGGTTCACTGTTTTTAACCCGTCAGCTTTTTTTTTTAATAGAATTCACATTTAATAAATTTCAAAAACCGACTTTAACTCAATTTTGCAATACGGCTTGATATTGTAGTGCTAAGTTTTTCCATTTATATTATGTAGTCATATTTTCGGGACGAATGGCGGACCTACAATTTCGTGTCGAGTCCGAACAACTGAATTGAAAAGCTTTCTCAAGACCCTTTGCTCAGTAGTATTGTTGCTTTTCAATTTTTGCAATTGCACATTCGTCATGAGAGCAATCATTGAGCAATCACAACGGAACTCGAACGATGGTGTCTATTCGGCCGTTGATTTTGTACTGACTGACGTTTACCGATGTTCATAATCAACGTAACGTAAATATAATTTCATTAATAGCTGTTTATAAAGATAAAAGTTGGGTTCTAAACGTACAGCAAAATGTCCGAAAATAATATACTGGAGTTTAAAGCATTTGCTGCGAGCGAAGCGAGCCAAATACCCCAACTTGACGCAATATAAACTTTGACATTTCGTTACGTAGTCGTGTCCCAACAACGGGTCGGAAGCATCATGCGATTGAAGATGAAACTTCAAACTACATATCCTAAAAATGACACTTGGAAACCTATGTATGCATATATAAACTAAACAAATAATAATTATGAAATCTTTATTGAATTACCTACCGCATTAATTATTAGAAAATAGAAAAAAATTATGAAAATTCTCATTTTTCTAACAACCATCCCTCTTGCTGTCGTCAAATAATAATTCACAGACAAAAGTCATTGTTTTTCGTTTTCTATCACACCATTTGTCCCGTCATATTCGTTTATACACACAAGACCAGCAATGACAGCAAGAAACAACTGGATGAACGTTTGATGTTTTCATAGATTGTCAGTCGCGAAAACAGAATAATTTAGGAACGTCATATTTTATGGGTCGTAAACGTCAGACGTAATCGCAAAATATTATTCGCTTTTAAACAAATTATAATAAGTTACCCAAATTGTTTTACGTTTATACGTCTTGATCGTTGTCTCTTTTTACTTTGATGTATCCACAAAATGTCACCATATGCATTGTCAACATGGCAAAACATGCCGTCAATGATATCAATATTTCACGGTCATAACTCTTTTTACTAAAACTGAAAAAAATGTCAATTCTATTAGACGCTGTTTATTGCTAAAAAGCAAACTTGTATTTTGACTCGAAGTAATTTACGCACATTCGAATCTCTGCCCTTTCTGTAATGAAAAACAAAAAAAATATTACTCTGCTGCAATGATTTAAATTGGCAACATTTCAAAAGTATCTTCTAAAATTACTCAAATAATTAACTCTTTCGCTTTCGAAAAACAATGTTTTCATAATTTGCTTTTGCGGTAAACATTATTTTATCGTTTATTTTAAGTCTTTAAAAAAAAAGAAAAATTCGTTTGTTTACTGTGTCAATAAAATAATGAAATATTATTTTTGGCAATACATCAGAATGATTTAAAAAAAAAATATAAAAAAAATTAGTGAAGGTATGCTTTTTATGGGCTTGTGCCAAATTCGAAAACATTCTGGAATTAATTTTGTTGAAAGAAAATCTTTAAATAATAAATGTTTCTCGTAAATAAATGTCTATCCGAATATGATTTGAATAGATACTTGCTCTTCTATATTTGATTTGAAATTGAGCTTTTAATGCAATATAATGGTGGTTTGATTATATCCATATTTGTTCAAAAATGTGTAGTTCACAAATCGAAGAGAAAAAGAACATGCTTAACATATTTGGAGAAACAATTTTGTTTTAAAATAGAGTCTAGCAATGATTTTATTTTTATAATGTTTCTTAGTGGACTGAGCAGCTACTTGTTGTAACTGAATGCACTGAAATACATTAGCGTCAAAAGGTATAAATTTGACGCCCATGAATTGTGACAGGGGATGAAAAACTAAACGCGTCACACTATGAGTTCTCATTCATTTAAATTTTAACAAGCTGTCAAAATTGGCATAATTGCTGTCATATTCAGCTCAGTTGTACTGTGAATTAGTACACAGTCATATGGGGCTGGAGTGTCGCTGATATGTTTTCACAGTCGTAGTCATCGTTTAATCGAAAATATTCTAAGCGCCACCTTACACGATAAAAATGCTTTCTATTAGCATATAAACCTAAAATGAACTTTAGCCCTAACTCCCAAGTCCCAACTTTTTAGCTATTCATTTAATAAGGATTTGCGGGTGGAATTTCACCCACCGTCAGTGTTTGGCTATCCATACTCTACACGTTTTATCCCTTTTACCCTTTTAAGTGGAGAAGTTTAGTTAGACTAAGCTAAAGCATTAAAATCTATATCTACTTCTGATTTAAATAAAATATATAGGTGGCAGGTTGACACCCTAGGCCTAGCTTCTCGCAACCATTCCTTTGTGTGAGTTTCTATTTTTCGGACGAATGGAAGGGACCTACAATTTTATATCGAGTCCGAACGCCTGAATTGAGAAGCTTTTTCAGGACACTCATACTCTCGGATGTTTGTCAGACGTTCGCGAGAGGTGGCGCTGTAGAAAATACCTTAAGATGTAATTTGTGTTTTTCCGGGGATCGAGCCTGGGATCCCTCGCACAGTAGTCCAGCACACTAACCACTGCGCTCCTGCGCCCACACTGATACTTCTGATTTACTGAATTTAATTTACGTCACTTTTACAAATTACGCCACTTGGTTACTTTGACACGCACTGCCTTGAGAATCTTATATTCCTCTCTGAAAAACATTGATTTGTAAAATCGAATCCGGTAGACAAAAGGTTTATTATCGATGATCTATAGACCAAAATGTGATTAACCCGGTAGAACGAAGTCAACATTGGAGCAGTACCAGTCATCTTTGTTTTAACACATCATACTTTTTTAAGATAAGGCTGATTAATAGAGCCTCAAAAATAGATCCCTTTAAAGGGTCCTAATTGCACTTTAGAATTTTTTACGATTTATTAATAAAAAGTTCTCGGACTGGTATGCTATAGTATTCTGTATATGCAATATTCGGCTGGTTCTTTGCAGCTTTTGATGAAAATAATTTATAAAGTGACATCCGTATATACAATACGTATACCTATTTAAAACCGAAATATAACATAATAATAATTGAAAATTTTATCTTTACAGGACTGCCGACGACCCTTCCAAGGTGGCTCATTCTTTGATCACGAAGGTCTACCCTACTGCGAAACTCATTATCATGCCAAACGTGGTTCACTCTGTGCCGGTTGCTCGAAGCCAATTACCGGCCGTTGTATCACTGCGATGTTTAAGAAATTCCATCCCGAACATTTCGTATGTGCCTTCTGTTTGAAACAACTCAATAAGGGAACATTCAAGGAACAGAATGACAAACCCTATTGTCATGCTTGCTTCGATAAGATATTTGGTTAAAAGATCATCAATGCAAAAATAAGCACATCATCGAACGAAAAAAAAAGAACAATTATAGATACTTGTAACCGTTATGAAAAAAAAAAAACAGAAATTGTTTAACAATAAAAAAAGCAAATCCAGAACAACATTGTTTCACAAATGCATGCAATGGAAAACTTTTTAACCAAGCTAAAGTTCTGCTTATATAACATTATAAGAATCATCTAAATAAAATAACAACTTACTCGTAACTTCCGATTTGTGCCAACTAAAAAACAATAGTGACGATATGACTATAAGTGACATTACTTGGTAAAACAAATCTTAAGATTCAATCTAGGATAAGGACTTAACCAGTATGTGTTATATAATTATATTTATTATAATTTTTCTCCGTCTACTCTATTATTTTATTTCATTTGTTTTAACTCAAAACATTGGTTCTGATTTTATAAACATAATTATTTCTCTGTTTTGCTAAATTAAAATTGTGGCGCATTTGTTTGTATTTTTTTTTTTGTATGTTTCCGTTTTATTATAATATTAATTTAAACAACAAGAATATATATATTTTATTTACAAAACTAAATGACTACTATATTTGCAATAAAAAAAAGAAGATATTTTTACAAGAAAGCAATTTATAATTTGTTTAATTTTTATGTTCAACACACTGTGGTTTTGGATTTTGGTGTGTTGACTTCAACTTTTTCCGTTCAACTTAGAATTGATTTGTTTATTTTAGAAAAGGTGTGAAGTCGAGCTAACAAATTTCTAGTAGCTATAGCTACTTGTGCACTTCACGAATGAATTCATTCAGTTTGAATGAGAATTAAAAAATTGTTATTTTATTAAAATACTTGTGATATGGACATATGGTAGTAAAATACTGATGCACTAAATAGTGTCTAGCTTAATGGTTTTAAGTTTATTTATAAATATGTAAAATCGCTACTGAATGATGGGGGAAACTACCCAGTTACTGCCTTCACTATGATCAACACATTTTTAACCCTAGAATGCATATGGGGTGCGTGCGCACCCCACTTCAAAATTAAAACGGTTATATTTTTTAAAATAAAAGTAGTTATTTTTGAAGAGTGGCGTGACTTTTATTTATTTCGTTATTACTTTATTCCTGAAAGAAGTTTAGTGCATTTCCTCTCTCCGGACCGTAGATATCGTGGTCACTGGGGTATGCTGGCACCCCATATGTGTTAGTGTAATTTTATTTTTGAAAGACAAGTGAATAATTTTTCTTAAATTTTTGGAACTCTAGAAAGGTAAGTTAATGAATCATTTCAGAATTCTATTACAAACGTTCCACAATTGCTGTACCATCGAAAAATTGCTTTGAGAATCAATGGAAGGCGATCCACAGCACTGCGAGGATATTTTATTAAGAGAACCTCAAAGGAAGATTCCAAAGCAGGGAAGGTGCATTCTATATCCTAGGACACGTGAAAAGAAGACAAAAATGGCGTGCAGTACTTGTCAAAGGCATATTTGCCCAGACCGCCGCTGCGAAGCGGTGCGAAGTATGGCATACTGTACACATATAGCAGTCTTTATTATGTTGAAAAAAAGGATTAAAAATATGCGGGAAGGACTTACAAAATCAAAACTTTTTACATATGCTTATGTTGCAATATATGTCTCCTTTCAGAAACAAAAAAAAAATTGAAAGATTCAAGCTTAAAAATCTACATTTTCTTGCATTTTTTAAAACACTATATGGTCACACCACTTAATAACCACCGTCATTATTTTTTTTTTTAATTACTAAGCCTGTGAATGAAATGTAATTTTTTTTGTTAATTTAGTCAATAAATACATTACTTTAAAATAAAATAAATAAATTCTATAAGATTGTATTACAAGTTGCTGGTATTTTCAACTCAAAGTGCTGGGGTGCTCAGGAACCCCATATGTGTTAACGTTATTCAAAAACCCTTATGCATTCTAGGGTTAAGGATGTTGCTTTTTTGGTGCCTGGGAAAGTTATAATATTTTGGAAATCATTTAGCAAAACAAAAAAAAAACAACAAATAAAAGTGTTATAGGCCTGGCCGTTGCTTTGATACCCTCCACTGCAATTCATGCAAAATTGGTTGCCATGTGAGTTAGTTAACCCTATTCCCGTTGGCGTTTGTCGTATACGACTCATGTATCGTGTCGTTGTAAAAACGATATTCAGGGCCCAGATTCCGTAAAATGAAAACGATCGAACGATATCGTTTACACTAAACCTGTCTCTATCGTACACGCGTGGGTTTAATATCGTTTTTTTTTTTTGTATTTTTTGTATTGTAGCTACCAGAACTACTTGACCGACATAGCCCATTTTCAATACCAACATGACGACGGTAAACAAAATTCCTCTCACAAAATTTCATTCGCATAGGTCGCCACTTTTGGACGCTATCGTGTTTTAAAAATCGATTGCGATCCTGATTCAGAATATACAGGGTGTCCCAGTTAAGCAGTATAATCCTTTAAGGTAATATCTATTTTCACCATATTTCCCGTTATAGCTCTTCAAAGAATGTGACCTCTAATTTGAAGGTGTTACCACTTAAAACGCTATAACTTCTAAACTATTAGAGGTACAAAAATTGTTTTGTGCATTTTGAAAAGACAATTTAGTAGCGCATACAAGTCTTAAGCACTTTGGGTACATCTATCAAGCTACAAACAAGTTATGGCTCCTTAAACTCAAAATTTTGAACATTATTTTGTTGTTACATTTTTTTGCCTAAAATGCTTTTTTCTCAAAATGTTTACTTAATAAATTTTTATTTTTTTTATGAAATTTTTATCCTTGAGAAATTTTCTAAAAATTATGTTAAGCAACTTTTTTACGTACTATCAACAGAAGTTGTAGTAAAAGCCGTTTTTTGTAAGACAAAAATGGTTGTTGGGCTATAACGAGAAATACGGTGAGAATAGCCGCGTTTTATTATCACTAATGATCCATATGGATCATCGATTTACCCGCACTACAACAAATCTACGAGATCCACCTGTGTTCTATCGGGTTCAATTTTCAATCCCAAAATCCAAGGAGTGAAGTAAATTTTACTTCTGAATGTTTTCACTTCTGTTCTGTGCTATAAAGTACAGAGTTGACGCATCGTAAAATGGCAGAATAGAAATTTGCAACTACGAATTTAATGTGTTTGAACGAAAATTGTTCAAATCTAAATATGCCATCTATATATTAGTGTAGTTTTTAGCAATTCAGAAGCAATAGAAAAGAAAATAAGTGTAGTTTGATGTTGTTCGGAATTTGTAAAAGTTGAATAAAACAAGAAAAAACCCACGAATGGCAACATCCTTAAAATGCAAATACAGCGAAACAGCTGTGCGAAAGATGTCAACAAATATCCAAATAAAACTCAAAGCAATGGATATAAATACAAATAAAAAATTTGTTTTTGGGTTTTAAATATCTTTTCATAAACAAGATATCTGAAACAATCAATTTTCTCCATTCCTATTCAACGTACACGTACCTACATCAATTACAGCTGAAGTTATGTTTACTATTTGCTTCGTAGGTTAGGTATGTTAAAAATTAATCAGGGGTGCCAAGCTTGCAAAGTAATATTTCTTTATGATCTGGCTCGTTTTATTATCAGGGGATGATCTATTTATGCATCATTGGCGATAATAAAACGCGGCTAATATTACCACCCCCCTGCCATAGAATTTTTTGTTCAGCGTAACTTCAGGAATCTCCCCATAAAGGATTGTACTGCTTAACTGCTACTTAAGACTTGGCTAAAAATATGCCACGCCATTTTTATTTCAACTGTAGGTAGCTACTTCGTGTAGCCTATTAATATGCAATAAATTAATTTAATTTCTTTTATTCTAAGGTGCAGATACAGTAAAGTTTGGTTATCCGAATCAATTAAGTATATTGCAGGGGGTATTCAGATTATTAAATTATTCGGATTAATTTATACAAGACGAGAAAAAGAAGAGTGACCTATTTAACGAAAATAAAACATAACTACATAAACAGATGCTTAAGGCCAATGTTGGTGTTCAACCATTAACAAAATTATGGTTAAAGTCAAAATCATTCTAAAAATCAGTGGAATGTTGGATAATGTCAACAAAAAATTCAGTCTTTTGTTAATTGTTATTGTTTGTGGAAAAAAACACAATCATGTGGATAATCAGTTACCTATGAAAATTCACGTTCAATTAGGTCCAAATATCATAAAATTCGGATTTGAAATACGGAGACATTTCAAACCCGACAAGACAAGACAATTTCTACATTTAGTGAACGAAATGGAGAAAAATATTCCTTTGGCAAAATCATTCACGAGGGCCTAACAAAAGTGTTGTTAATCGGCAATGGGACGACATAGCCTATTTCTGAATTATCTTGGACCATCTTCGATAGTCTAAAATACATTTTAAGTCTGAAAATAATTATTGTTATTAAAACAATGTTTGCAATTTAAAATATTTCTACCACTCACTTAACGTCGGGCAAATCCAATGGAATGTATGTGGAATGTGAGGGTTCAGAGAGTCGAGTCGTGTCGTGTCAATTACGCAATACCAAATTCCAAACGACTCGATACGACGAAAAATATCGCCAGTCGTTTGCGACAGACGACAACGACAATAGGGGTGAGTGAATATAGCTTATGAATCTAGGGTTAAACTACTATTTTGGTTTAAACTTCAGTTTAACAATTAATTCGGTTTCATAATTTCTTTTAAACGTACATTTTAAGTCTGAAAATAATTATTGTTATTAAAACAATGTTTGCAATTTAAAATATTTCTACCACTCACTTAACGTCGGGGAAATCCAATGGAATGTATGTGGAATGTGAGGGTTCAGAGAGTCGAGTCGTGTCGTGTCAATTAGGTACGCAATACCAAATTCCAAACGACTCGATACGACGAAAAATATCGCCAGTTGTTTGCGACAGACGACAACGACAATAGGGGTGAGTGAATATAGCTTATGAATCTAGGGTTAAACTACTATTTTGGTTTAAACTTCAGTTTAACAATTAATTCGGTTTCATAATTTCTTTTAAACGTACATTTTAAGTCTGAAAATAATTATTGTTATTAAAACAATGTTTGCAATTTAAAATATTTCTACCACTCACTTAACGTCGGGCAAATCCAATGGAATGTATGTGGAATGTGAGGGTTCAGAGAGTCGAGTCGTGTCGTGTCAATTAGGTACGCAATACCAAATTCCAAACGACTCGATACGACGAAAAATATCGCCAGTTGTTTGCGACAGACGACAACGACAATAGGGGTGAGTGAATATAGCTTATGAATCTAGGGTTAAACTACTATTTTGGTTTAAACTTCAGTTTAACAATTAATTCGGTTTCATAAGTTTCTGAAGTTTAAGTTAAACGACAGTAATCTGCAGTTTGAATCTCAGATCACTTGACACAGTGACATTTCAATTTCAAAGCGGCCGATTTTCACATTTGGCGTTGTTTTGCGTGTTCTTTGAATGATTTTGGAAAAGTCGTATAAAAGTAATAAAGGACTATTCAGATTCACATGAGAGCGAGCGAAATGCTGAAATGCGAAAAAAAAAACACTTGATGCATTTATGAACAGAAAATTTCACATTTTACTATTTCAAGAGGAGGATAATTAATTATCCCATCAAAATGTATGTTTTAAGAAAACAAGTTTATAAACAGTTAAAATAACGAAATTGCGAATTGCAAACTTTTTACGGCGAACGAAAACACACTTGGCGCGAATTGTTAAAGTTTTTGACTGATAAATGCATTAATATAATATTCAGTTGTTTATAGAAAATCTTTATCACCAAAGCTATGTAGGTATGACATAATTACTTATTTAGAATATATGTATGTATGTATGTACTTTCAATCGCCTTCGCACCTACATTATATCTACAGTACACAATGAATATCTAAAATCGTTGCAACTGCAATTTGTAAAAACTGACCGACAATATCCATTAATACCCTACAAAGAACATAAACACCTGCTATGCGCAGTACAAGTTCTGCTAACTTAACATAATGACCTGTTCACAATAACGTTTTAAAAGAGCCGGCACTACAAAGCAAAAAAAAAAACACTTGTTATGTTGTTTTCTCTCAGAGGCAACATACGAGGAATTACTTGTACTTCACCTCAACGTCAACCTCACCCTGCAATAAAAAAACAGCGCGCACATGGCACCGAAAAACTTGTTGGCGTGCGGCATACGAATAGAATGTGCAAAATCTACTTTATCTGATGTAGCTACAGCGTGAAAAGGATAGCTCTCTTGTAACGAATTCTGTATTCCTATTCACAAAAGATACATCCGTTCGCTCTTTCATTTCTAAATGAATCTTTCATTTTTTTTCTTTTATTTATGTTGAAGTATGGAAAATAACAAAAAAAAAGTGCGAAGGCCTGTGTGCTGTGTGGCGGTGGTGGGCATGATGTTTGCGCTGCTGCTGGTAGAGGCATTGAAAAAATAAAATACTTACCTACATACATTAAGGCAATCTACAAAAGCAGCACCCGGACGAACGTTTGGGGTTTCCATATGCTGACAGTAGATACAGATACTTTGCCGGTCGTAGTTTGTTTTGTTAGGAGCTGCTATTCTATTTGAGTTTTTCTCAGTTTTTTTTGTTGCGGATTCTGGACAGAATTGTGCATTTATTTTTTGACATATTCCCCCACATTTCGAATAAATACAGTATAGATACTTTTTTCAGTGATTTCGGATAACATAAATTAAATTCTAAACTAACCGGTTTTTGTTTTGTGAAACTTGTTGCGAATTTGTGTGATTTTTCTACTCAGTTTTTCATTGGTTTTTGGAATAGTACCATTTGAAAGTTTGTTTTAATCTATATCGAGAGTACCTACTTCAAAGTGGCAATTCAATTTACACACGGAAACGCGAAGTACATAAGTTAAGTAGGTAGGTATATCCCCCGACGCGACGGTTAAAAGTGCGGAAAAGGCTGTATATTGTGTATCTAGTGTCATTCAATTGCGAAACTCGAGCCGGGCGTGGAGTTTAAACCGCAGCGCTGACTAAAAGGCAACTCTTCGAGAAAGGGAGCTACGCTTCGTGACCAGTGTCACTAAACAGAGTTCGTAATTCTGATTACCAATTGAGGAGGATATCCATCCATCGCAGCTTAAACCAGAAGCCCCATATAAATCCATAGACCACATCATCTTTATTTTAAACTGCCGTCATCGCATTGTTCTTTTAACGGTTGACAACCGGTGAGTATGTATGTACATTGTACATACTTTGTACATTTTAAATTTCTGCTCTAGATACATCTAGTTAGTGCATGTAAATAGTATTTTTTTATCTGAAAGATAGGCAATTGGAGGAGTCATCTCTGAATACGTAGTGAAGTGACGTGATTGTCACAGTAATTGACAGTTATGAGTGGGTGCCCGTGTAGTATCTCACTATATGCGGGCAATGAATTGGGTGATGTAGATTGTATCTATGGAATTGATAGATGTTCGCCTTTTAAAGAATGTGCACAAATATTTACTGTTCGCTGCTATCTTAAAGTTTGCCCCTCCAAAAAATCCATCCAAGTTGGTTGGCAAGCCTCTTAAGGCGAATTAAATTCGTCAGACGTTGATTGTGCTGACTGAATGAGTTTTATTGAAATATCATGAGCGTGTTGTGATGGATTTATTTTTATAGTAACCAAAGCCAGAAAGACAGGGTGCAGTTTCAGTCACTAACGAAGGAATGGGGGTAGGTATTTCAAGGGGTCGGTGGTGTGGCCGTTAATTCATTTACATATTTGACTGATGAGACGCCTTAAAGAATGGAAATTGCCTGCTTAATATCGTAATGGGACATGGGAGTGGTGTACGATTGAGTCAAATGTGGTGTTTATATTATCAGCGCCCAAAACTTTTTATTAGATAGAAGGGATGAGAATACATTTGTGTGAATTTACCTACCTATTTGCAATTAAAAAAAAACTACAATGTGCTAAGATAAGGTCTTCCTCTACTACGTTGTCCACGAGTATTTGAGTCGAAGACTCATCGTGCCGGATCGCTGGTGTCCATTTGCTGTATGTGCCTTATAGGCAGGCATGCAACAAGTCTAGGCATATTCTCAGACGATTTTTGTAGAAGCTGTTTGGACGAAGAAAAGAAGGAAACTCTATTTGGGAGCGTTCTATTAAAATGATCTAAACGATCTAACAAACCTAGACATTCGTAGTCTCCTATGTTTCATTAAAAGCTCAAACTGGTTCAACGAGTAGGACGAAGCTTCTAGATCAATGCAAGCGGGACCAAAATCACTCGAAGGTTTTCGCATGTTCAGTCCAGGTTTCTGCGCCATATTCCATATAGCAGGACTAGAATGATAAGCTTCCTATGTAGAGTTTCCAAGGTCTTCAAACCTTACTACTCAATTCCCTTCTTAGGCCAAAGAAACAGCGATTGGCAATCACAGTTCTACCCTTGATTTCGGATGTGATAGCATTTTCAGAGTTGATAGCGGAGCCGAGTTACATAAATAAAGTCCCTTACTATGCCTCGAAGTTATAGCTGTATATATTATGACGTCTCGATCGATTCGTCGATGTTGTATTTTCCTTCTTGTTGACAGCATGTATGTACATGGTTTTACTTTCCTCCACTACTAATCACGTTTTTGCCACTTTTGTCCATATATGTACATATGTGCAAATGCGCAAGTGACAGCTTGCTGAGTTCTGCCAATTATGTCAATGTCATCCGCGAATGCAAGTGTATAGACTTGTGAAAAATGTCTCCTCTGCCGTTGGCTTGTGAGTTTTGCATAACAACACATCACCTTGTCTAAATCCTTTTCTGACATTAAAGGTCTCTGTAAAATTGTTTCTAACCTTAATAGACAGATGCCTAAATTCGGTGAGTATTATCACCGACACCTAACTTAGAATTCCGAAGCACGAATCGACAATCCTCTCGGTTTCGTAAGCACTTTATAACCCCCGATGCTAAAACGTTGTTCCCCAAACTTTTTTACTCGTTTAATAAGTATAGATACTACTTTAGATTGGTGATAATCGAGTTGCAATTGAAATCCAGCGCTATCTATCTATAGGGGATACAATAGTGGGTGGGATTTTACTATGGTGTAGTGGTTAGTCATTGTAGCGACCGACGACGCCCGGCGCGTTACATCAATATCCAGCTGCCCACCGTAAAGACAAACGTAATAAATCTGAGTTCCTCATACATTACACCAAAAAAGAGGGTTTCTGATGGTTGGGGTAGTAAAATGGATCGAAATTGGTATAAAGGACACAGATACATATTTTGAATCCCGCAAAACAAATTTAAATATAAAAAATCAAACATTCACTATATAAATATTATATAATAAATTTGCCAACTGATCTGCATTAGATAACTTAATTAACATTAAAAAATTAAATAAATAAATAAATATTTGATATTTGTTTTGATAAAAAAACGTTGTTTCTCCGCTGACTCAGTATAAGTGAGCACACGTTATTTTATTATCTTTCTGCTTCAAGGTAGAGGTCTTGTTCTGATCACATTTGTGTAGTGCACTAAACAGATTATAAACCCATTACGCTCATAATGAGTAAGCACCAACTACGAGTATGTACATAAAAAAAAACAGACAAAAATTGGAACTAATTATGATTCCTATTGAAGAAACAGATAAACCAAATCTGACAAGGAAATTGTGTCATTTATTGACGAGGCACGTGCATGAGTACGTCTATACGTTTCAACTTTGTGTATATGCAATTTCAAGTGGAACAATAAAATGTGTCTTAAACTACAACACAAAAAAAAAGCACTTAAGTAGCTAACTTAACTCTTGTGGCATGTGATGACGTCAAATAATGGACATTGTGCTTACATTTTTGACAGACACCTTAAAAAAAAACAAAAAATAAATAGGCGGCGCAACAGGTGGTAGACACCCAAGGCCTAGCTTCTCGCAACCATTCGTTTTGTGTGAGTTTCTATTTTTGGAACGAATGGAAGGGACCTACAATTTTATGCCGAGTCCGAACGGCTGAATTGAGAAGCTTTTTCAGGACAGTCATACTCTCGGATGTTTGTCAGACGTTCGCGAGAGGTGGCGCAGTAGAAAAAACCTTAAGATGTAATTTGTGTTTTTCCGGGAATTGAACCTGGGATCCCTCGCACAGTAGTCCAGCACACTAACCACTGCGCTACTGCGCCCAGCAGACACCTTATTCAAGTTAATTCTATGCATATTTTTGAAAAGTGCTAAATTTAAGAATTTAAATCCTAAGGGTGGTGAACCTGGAACCACGAACCCTACTGCCTACGAACACCCCATTGGAAGTTCTAAAGGGCGTTGAATAGTGGGTGCAACAAGTCCATATAGACCAAGCTTTTCCAAATATTTATTGGACGATGAGATGGTTAGATCAAGTTCATAATCTCTCCTCTACACGTATGGCGATTGCCCTTGATGATTTAGAGTCGATGGCGGAGAATCGAGAGCTACGGAAGGTCCACTTGAGCAACCTAGACCCGCGACCAACTTAATAAGCGGGCCATTGAAAATGATGAAGGTATTGGGCAAATGGAAGGGACCTAGCCTTTCTAGACTAGATTTTTATTAAGGGATAAAAATGGTGGACAGATTTTTTATTTCAACAACACACTGGTGCCTGGTGTAGGAATGGAGATATATTTTTTCATTTAAGTTTGAGAAAAAGCAACAGAAAGTTAAGCTTTTTAATTTGGAACTCACTGGTTGGGTTCTTTGAACATTTTTAGTTCGACGTACGATGTACAAATGTCGAGTCTACTTTGAATGAAACAGATACAAAAGGCACGTCAACACGATATGAATCGCTATACCTACTCGTAAAGAAGGCGGAATAATTGTGGCTAAAGATGTCGCAGAGGACGCTGAAATATCGACCGCCAGATAACGTGGCACGCAATTCGGCATCAATCGGCGATCTTTACCGAGTATTTTGGTGAAAGACTGTACAAAGTGAAAACACTTGCATCAGCTGTTAGCTTTTGACGGCCAAGGGCTTTTAACATACGCTCAAGCCATCCTGAATCTCGACCACGAGAGAGACAACTCGAAAATCATGGCTAGAAAGGCGACGACACGATATGTAATTTCGAGGACTCTGCTAACGGCGCAAAACGAGCGAAGAATAAGTACTCGTAAATCGTTTAGACCTGTCGAGACAACCTTTCGAAATATAATCCGTAAGGAACGTCTCAGAACCGTTCGGAGCTTGCAATAGGCTATATCCATTTCTGGAAAAGTAAAAGAGTAGGGTTAGATCAATCAAAACCAATTGTATTAAGTATATTACATTGTAAAACTATCAACAATTTTGAACTTAAAGCTGAAGATCGCGATGCGCACTATAAAATTTACAAAATTTGGTACAAGTCATTGAAAGTTCCGTTCAAATTAGATGGCTATAGCATTTTTGTGTCTGAAAACAAATCACTTTATATCGAAAGTGCGAATTCATAAAAAATGATTAGTAGGTACTATCGCACTACAGCAAGCAGTTAGGAAAACATTTTTCTGACAAATTGTGGAAGAAAAACAAAGACTTTGTCTGCGGATGCATGTAATTTCCCAACATTGCAACAAAGTAGCAACCGCTAAAATCGTATATTTAAACTAGAAGGTTTAATTCGATCGCATTCCATTGCGGCTGTTTACTACGAGATTTTCCTGAAATCAAATGTAAACATCAGCCGATCTGTATTTTGGAAAAAGACCGTCGTCCGTAGTTCTTCGTTTTTTGGCACATGTTCAGAATTTAAACATATGTTAGATTTAAAAATATCTAATTCAATGCGAATACTGCTATTTGTTATTTTTTGCGAATTTTTTATTATGCTCTATTCCGCCCCTTAATGATAAACATCGGACTAAGAGTTTATTTGTATTGTACATACAACATATTTGTATTGTACATACAACATACATATACCTATGCAACTGAAGTCGCAGATATTTTAATAGTGGGCAGAGTTCTAGTAGAACAATGGAATATTTTAAAGGCATTCATTTTTAGCGGACAGTGTCAAAGGCAATTGCCACAATTTGCAAAAAAAAAGAAGGATCGTCAAACCAAAATAAGGCGTGATCTATATGTATCTTTTAGAATTCTGAAAACTTAAACATTTCGTGTGGCACTCTTTAATCGAATCCATGTCATAGTAGCAGAGTAGCAGATCGTAAAGTAATGAAAAGATTCTTTTGTATATACCAGGTACCTAGCAAAAAATGTTTATTGCCTGTATAATATAGGTATAGGGGTTTCATGTAAACTTAACGATGTAGCCGACAGTTGAGCTACCTATTCTACCTATTCTACCTATTCTAAGTAGTTGGTTTTATTACTATAAGACATATATGTACATATATATTTAATTACGGTAAAGGTACGGCATCTATTGCATCGACTTAGAGTTTTTCAAAAATATAAAAATATCTACTCCTACTATTGAAACTGTACTAGCATATGCGTTTTCGCCTTAGATAAATTAACACATCTGCACTAATTAACATGAGTGTCATAAATACCTAAAAGTGGTTAGTATAGAGTTAAGGTCGCTCGTATATATACTATTTACATATTTCTCGATACGCATTGGTAAAGAGATTGGAGTAGTGAGTAACATAAACTATATCTTTTGCAAGTATCATCATATTTTGAGCATGGCTTTTAAATCTAGAATGTTTGACAGACGGGAGCTAGCGCAGTGGACTAGCCTCTACTATATTCGTTTGTGTGGTTTGTTTTTATTTTTTGGGATAAATGGAAAGAGGAACTACAATTTTATGCCAAGTCTGAGCTGCTGATATTAAGACGCTTTTCCAAGTCAGTTATACTTTAGGATTTTTGTGGAAAAAATCTTATAATTTAGAATTTGTGTTTTTCCGATGATCCTGAGACCCTCTGCACTGTAGTCCAGTATCACTAAGCCCACAACAGGTAGGTGGTAGGAATATAGGTATGCAAAGGTTTAAACATCCACAGAATTATTTTATTTCGTCAAAGTTCTGAATTTTGCTCAGAGATCTGAAAAGACCCGACGAACTCCCAAACAAATCTAATAAACTGAGCTCCAAAAGAGTTAGAGACGTATTAAAAATTAATACTTTTTTTTTAGTTGTGATTATATTTCTTCCAAGTTATAGGCGAACTAAAAAAATCGTTTACAAATTACTTAAATCTTACTGTTCCAACTAACATGTGGAAAATGTTGTACGAAACTTAAACAAGAATCAATTTTTTCACAAATTGAGTGGACGTACATTAGGAACAAAACATGTTCATTAAATTAAAAAAAAAAAAAAAAAACCAGTAAGACAATTATCTTCGACTATGCCGAAGCTCAAATACCCGGTACTATATTATTCTAAAATAAAAAAAATATTTTAGTATTAAAAAATTATATATTTGTATGGGAGGTATGGGTGCTTTTTATTCGACCAAGCTCATTTTTTGTCAAAAATTTTAAAATATTATTAAAACAATATGTGCAAAGTTTAAACTTGCTATCTTTACTGTAGCTATTTAAATTTAATTTTTAACATAAAAAGCTATATAAATCTGATATTTTTGTATGGGAGGTAGTAGTAGTTTTCATCCGATCCTGCTCATCTTCGAACTTAGCCTCAGTTTGGTGGATAAAAGCTTACGTACCAAATTTCAAGTCGATAGCTCTTAAATTACGGCCGTAATCGTGCGGACAGACAGACAGACGGACAGACAGACGGACATCGCTAGATCGACTAAGAAAGTGATGCTGATCAATAATATATATAGTTTGTCACACCTACAACGCCTCCTTATGGGCGTTACAAATGGAATGACAAAGTGAATATACCCTCACCACAGTGTGGTACCGGGTATAAAAACATAAGAAATTAACAGAACTTTTTCAAAACTTGTAGAAATGTTAAGGAACCTTAGAACACCAGCAGCTTGCCCAACTAAAAGATAGGAATCCTACGCCTAGCTTCTCACAACCATTCGTTTGTGGGAGTTTTTGTTTGTTGGGACGAATAATAAAAAAAAAATAAAAAAATGTTGATATACCCAGTGGTTTTGATGTTGAATGATGTCCTTCAGCTTGCCATTCACCACGAACGACATGATGTTCTACGGCCACAGATCGACTCATATTTATCGACCCAAGCCAAGTAGGTACATACCTAGTTCTATTTTTAAGTTCTCATATGTTGTACTCATGGAAGTTCATAACGAGAGTAGAGAATCTCTCCTCTCTCGAAGTATTCTTCTTAAAATGTGACATTCACCCCTATTCCGTAAACGTAAACGACTCGTATTTCACTTCGTTTTTAACTTTCTCGTATACGTAGTAAGAGAAAGATATTGTTTTCGTACAAAATTTCGAACTCGTGATTTTGATCAATTCTGATATTACGATGATAGGGGAACTCAAAAAAGGGGGTCTCGCAATTCTGTCCGTCCGTATGTCTGTCTGTCCCACCCCTGGGGAATCTAAACGCTTGGACGGATTTGCTTCAAACTTCGTATTTAGAGTTTGTGGGTTTCCCGCTAGGGACGTTTTTTTTTTTTATGCTAGCCCTAATATTAACGGTATACGACCTCCCATATAAAAATTTTACGAAATATGTCAAAATTTAGATTTTTTCGAAAACGGCTCTAACGATTTGAACCAAAATTGATAGTTGAGTTAATGTAAGCATGCTTAACATGACTGCATACCCAGTTTTTCGCTAACAAGTCCAGCAACGGCAGTTTTGAAAATTGGCTTTTTCTCGACGGTAAAAAACGATTTAAAAAAAAACTTATTTTTAAGGTACTATTGTCATTCTTAACTTGATAGCAAACTCAGTTTTTCCCTAAAAAGACTGCGTCCTTTGATATCCACCCAAATCCCTAATAATAGTACTTTAAAAAACTGCTCATATCTCAAAAACGCCATTTTCGATTATGATAAAAATGTTACTTTCAGGTAATGCTTAAATCCATAGTAATATCATTTGCTCAGTTTTGAGCTAAACAGTTGCAAAACAGTGTTTTTTGAACCATGAATGCGTCCTTCGATTTCCACCCCAATCGCTAAAAATGGTGCTTTAAAAACTGCTCATATCTCGAAAACGCCATTTTCAATTTGAATGAAAATGTAACTGCTAGGTAATGTTTATATCCTGAATAATTCGTCGTACTCAGTTTTGCGCTAAACAGTTTAAAACAGTGCTTTTCGAATCCAAATTTGTAACATTTGTCAGCATAATTTTACAAAAAACCGCTCTAACGATTTTGATCAAAATACATATTTAGGACAACATAAGCATTCTAAACATGATCACGTACTTAGTTTTTCTCAGAAAACTCGAATATACCCGTTTTATGAATATTTCTCAAAAATGACTACCCAAATTCCGACAATTGAGACCACTTTTTTAAATACATAATCAAAAATGGGAATACGAAATTCATCGCCTACTTGCCTCCTTTAAGTGTCAGTTGTTCGGGATGAAATTTGAAAGTAAGTAATAAAGTGTTGTAGTTAATACGTATGTTTATGTAGTATGTATTACTTTTTATATTTTAATTAACAAGGGTTGAGTTACTAAACCTGAGTACATCTTAAGTGGGTATGATTTCGAACGTAACATTTGCTGAAATAACTCTGAGATTCTGCGAGATTCGCAATAAACGAGAAAGTTTCGTGCGACCCAGTCGTGCACATTTTTTAGTAGGTGTTTTTAACTTTTTGGAGACAAATGAATTGAAATGATGGTAGGAGTGAATTGAAATAGAAAAGGAAATAAAATTGTTACCAAAAGTAAAAAAAAAAAAAAAAATCTGAACATCGTTTTATAGCGACACGAAACATGAGTCGTATACGACAAACGCCAACGGGAATAGGGGTGAATTGTGAATATGTATGTATAATAGTTGATAAAGCTAAAACGCCAAGAAAACTGACAATTGTAAAGTTATGATAACACACATCGACATCACTGTAACATATCACTTACGTCACTATGACGCTCGAATTTGTCCAAAAGTGGCATAATGTTATGCCGCGTGCCACAACTTGAATGTCATGAATGACCAATTACTCATTTGTATGAATGTGTGTGTGGTCGCCTTGTCAATGGCTGTTGGGACTGACGCTGAATGACCAACTGACCAGTGACCAGCACGATCTTCTACAGTGTTATGCATGTTGGACACGTTTTTTGCCTGTTTATGTTGTTGTTCGTGCGAATGACCGCTCTTTGGATCTTACAAACTCACGGTTCACGGAGTAGGACATGTGTTCTCAAAGTAGAGTGTAAACAGCAATTTCGTTTTGTATTTCTATAGGGTCAGTGTTATTATTTACGACTGAGTTAAAACTAATCGCGGAAACACCAGCAATAAAAATATCTGCGCATAATTATAAGCAGACGAGGAACATAGCTGGGTGAAATCTTATAATTGTCATTACTGTTCTAGAAGTCAGAAAAGCCCAGCGGGTGATAGGGCCAAGAGTACCTGCGAGCAATCAATCTTAACAAGCTCACGAATGACACGTACATGACATGATGTAATGAGCACATATTTGTGACACCAGCATGCCAAGAATTGACACAAATTTCGTAATACGGATATTTGTCAAGTTTTTATCCTTCTTTCCTACTTTCGCCTATGCTATCATCTTTATAAGTATCACGTAATAATTTTTGGCTTTAGTAAACAGTAAAGTGACATATTGGCCAAATGTTTTTCCGGGGATTGAACCTGAGAACCTGAGACCCTTTGCACAGTAGTCTAACGCATTGACCACTGAGCAACGGACCCAATCATTGCTTGCGGATTACGTTCATAACTTTTATTCGGTCAGGGATGCTAAGCCTAGTCCAATTATGGAATTCTATTCTTTATTCGGCGATGACGAACTAAATCCCGCTGTCAGGCAGAATGAACCATTCAACCTGGACGATGAAGACCAACAATTCCGCCCACCCGACCTGGACGAAGTCAAGATAGCTATATCTAAGCTTAAGTCCAACAAAGCCGCTGGAGCAGATGGCCTAACCGCCGAACTATTCAAAGCGGCAGGCGATGACTTGGTTAGGAGCATGCACCAACTCATCTGTAAAATATGGTCGGAGGAAAGTATGCCCGATGAATGGAACCTCAGCATTGTTTGCCCGATCCTCAAGAAAGGAGACCCTCTGAACTGCGCCAACTACAGAGGGATTAGTCTTCTTAACATCGCCTACAAGATCCTATCTGCCGTGTTGTGTGAACGCCTGAAGCCTTTCGTCAACAACCTGATTGGTCCCTATCAGTGTGGCTTCAGGCCAGGAAAGTCTACCATCGACCAAATATTCACACTGCGGCAGATCTTGGAAAAAACCCAGGAAGTCCAAATCGATACCCACCATCTTTTCATCGATTTTAAGGCCGCCTATGACAGCATTTATAGAGACGAGCTATACAGAGCAATGTCTAGTTTTGGCATCCCTGCCAAACTCGTCCGTCTGTGCAGGATGACAATGGAGAATGCACGCTGCTCCATCAAGGTCGGTAAAGAACTCACCGAGACCTTCGATGTCAAAAAAGGATTTAGACAAGGCGATGCGCTGTCATGTGACTTCTTCAACATCGTTCTTGAAAGAATAGTGCAAAACTCAAACGCTAACACCAGAGGCACTATCTTTCAAAAGTCCGTCCACCTACTCGCCTACGCCGACGACATCGACATAATCGGCAGAACGCAGCGTGATGTCACTGGCGCGTTCGTGGGCATTGAGACGGAAGCGGCGAAAATGGGTTTGGCGGTCAATGAGGGCAAGACAAAGTATATGCTGTCATCAAGAAAGGACACCCAACACCGACGTCTTGGACAGAACGTCACTATAGACAGATATAACTTTGAAGTGGTAAAGGACTTTGTCTACCTAGGCTCCGCTATAAACTCAGACAATGACACCAGCGCTGAGATTAAACGAAGAATAACTCTTGCCAATCGCTGTTTCTTTGGGCTAAGAAAGCAATTGAGTAGCAAAGCCCTCTCTCGAACAACTAAAGTGACCCTTTATAAGACCCTAATCATCCCTGTCCTACTTTATGGTGCAGAGGCATGGACTCTATCAAAAGTGGATGAGGCTACTCTTGGCTGCTTCGAGAGGAAAATTCTTCGAGTAATTTTCGGTCCCGTCTGCATAGACGGTGAATGGAGGAGGAGTTACAACGACGAACTGTACGGGCTGTACAGCGACATCGACCTAGCCAGAAGAGTGAAGGTCCAACGACTGCGGTGGCTGGGTCATGTAGAGCGAATGGACGTGAATGCTCCGGCCCGGAAGATCTTCGAATCCACACCCGAGGGACGGCGCAGTAGAGGAAGACCGCGACTCAGGTGGCGCACGCAAGTGGAAGGGGACCTCAACCAACTTAGCGTGCGAAACTGGAGGCAGCTGGCCAAAGATCGTGCTGGCTGGAGACGCTTGTTGGTTGAGGCCCAGGTCCACCCCGGACTGTAGCGCCACCTTAAGTAAGTAAGTATTCTTTATTCGACCTCTCAGTGCTAATTTATATATTTCTAGCAGTGTTTTAAAATTTTATTTTTAAGCCCTGGGCATATATTTTAGTACCTATATCAGTCAGGTGTATAAACTTAGTTTAGCTTTAACATTATTTTCGTTTTGGCATAGATAATGTCGAAATTTGTTAGGCAGCAAATCGTTCTTGTATAGACTACTCCTTAATCTGTCAATAGTCCAATTTGGATTGACGCATCAGTCAATTTAGTCTTCTAATATTTTTAGAAGAAAATTTGTTCGATTTATGTAGGTACTATGTGCTGTAAATGTCATAGTATTATATGACGTGTCACGTGTAGTGTTGTGTAGGTCATATGTGTAAAGCTAGCACACTTTAGGTCCCTGTATAAATAATGAAATCTCCTCAACGTGAGGACATAATTCAACTTGCGCATTACACAAAACCTATCCCATACCTATTGTTCGGTTTCGTAGAGTTTTATTTTTTCGAAGAATGTCCTCGCAGCTCATTTCCTCATTTTACACTATCCACCCACTAACATCTCTGTCGAAATCAATGACCTATATTGTGACGTCAACACACCATTACCTTATTTTTATTTACCTACCTCCTGACTCAGTGTTTTAGTGAACAATTGTGAATCAGCCACATTTCACTATACATTGTTGTCCTTTTCTCTCATTGTGTACCTACTCTCTTTTGCTACGCAACAGGGTGACAACATCCTGTTGCTCTATCCTGTAAGGCACAGTCCATGACCACGAGTATGCTATTGCTTTTGTTAGCTAGGTATACATGACTGTAATCATTTTCATAACCTCTCCAATTGTTCAAGTTCAATGTCAAATGTGATTTCTCCTTGACTGAAGGATATTATAGCTGTCGTATACAATGCGTGAGTGATTGGTGTTATTATTCTGGCATTCATTTTCGTGTAAAAAGATGTGTCACGAAACTAAATTTGTTTTTACAATATATTTGGGTATCATTCACATGAAAACGATTTTCCGATAAGAGTGGACTGGATAAAATTGTAACAAATTAATTTAATCATGCAACATCAGTTGGGCAAATGGGGTGGCTAATTACTTTTACTGCACGCGCAATGTTGACCATAACTTCGTTTTTATACTCATTTGGAGGTTGTGTAATTACAATTGTAACTGTGTGATGATAAATCGTATAATTAAAATGGAAGCAAGCAATAGTTGAGTTAAACTTTCAAGTTGTATATAAGGATAATATCGGAGGTAGTTAACCAAGAAGGTAACTTTTATTTTTGTTTTGATCCGCGTACCGCGATTGCAGTTAAACTATAGCTCGGACGGCATAGAAAGCGTACTTTAATTACTGATTAGTGAATCAAAGCAAAGTGCTGTTGAATGGGAAACACATTTCTAAATATTTGTAACGTCGTAGGGGCGTAGCGAGGGGTGGGTGTGGGGGCTACATTAATTAACTTGAGCAACTAAAAAAAAAATCGGCAAATACGAGCAATTTTCAAAAATTAACCTCCGAAAAATAAGAAGTTTGGATTTTCATTAGGTATAGGTTTTCAAACTTGTAAATGTAGGTAGACAAGTGGGCATTTTCAAAGGTTACATCTTTCGGAAATGCCAATTTATATTTGTTTATCTTTATGTGCCTTCTCCGAGTTTCAATTTTAAAAAGGACAGTCGCCGACGGTGAATTTGCCGACTGAACTCCTGAAAATTTACAGAGTAAATGAATGAATACTTTAAAATTTAGCGAGTTTCGATTCGATTTTAAAAAGGACGGTTGGCCCATGAGTGTTTCTGTTAAGATTGGTCAAAATTGGACAAAGGTGCGTGGCGCCTCCCACACAAAAAAAAACATTCAAAGTCTTATACATATCCCGAAGACCAACGACTCGATTGAGCTCAAATTTACTGGTTGTCTTATGTATTGGCGCATGAGTGTTTCTGTGTGAAAATTGGTCAAAATTGGACAAAGGGGCGTGGCACCTCCCATACAAAAAACATCTCCTATGGCGTGAAACTCGATGACGTTATAACTCGATTACCGCTCTGCCAATTTTCGTGATTTTTATACTGTCGGAAAGTTCCTAAAATAAGTCGGCATTTCAATGAAAGTCACCCCCACGGATCGAACCCTCGCTATTGCCCCTGGTCCCTATTTGATGAATTTTAAGACAATTTTTCGTGCTGAACCTTTTAATGAAAGAATTAATTGCAACTGAACAGACAACATTAATGAAATAATGACATCAATTCCCCAGTATGTACCAGAAGTCCATATCCTGCAGTAGTTACCTAGTTAGCACCTCGTAGATTTTTCTACCCTTTGTAAATTTTCAAGGATATTATTTGATTTCACCCATATTCGGCTTTTGAACAAGCTTAAAGAAAACCCTGTATTTAATTAAATTGCGCTCATTTGTTATACGTTTTTATTAAAAAAGGTAGCTTTTAGTATTTTAATCTAAGAGGAAAGTGGTCAAGTGGTAGAGTGGCTCAAATTATATTTCAAATTTTTTTCACTGCTCCACTTCTTACGAACGACTGACAACAAACATACGAGAGTAGGTATTTTCCTGAGAACGGTTCTCAATTATGCCGTTCGGACTGAGCATAAAATCTAGTTCCCTTCCATTGATTGATTGTTTGAAGCTAAACCTAAGGTGCCTCTATAACGATCTGTTGCGTTGAGATTAAAATTGATAAACAAATAATGTGCAATAGACATCGAAGGGGCTTTCAGCAATATAGAGGCGGGAGCTATAACTAAACAATTTGAAGGCCTAAACATTGACGTGAAGCTATGTCCTGGATCAACGGCTATTAATTCAGAACTTGGCTGCTGCAAGCTGAAAAGGTCAGTGCAGGATCTATACTTTAGCTGCAGCTATGACTATACTAACAGTGAATGAAATACTGATGACCCTGCAAAAAAGTGTGGCAAAGTTATAGCCTACGTGGATAACATTATGTTGTTGGGATGTACTCTAATCAATCATAGGTGAGTTTACCTTGTGCATTGAAAGGAAATTTCTCGAGCTATAATTTTGCAGTAGATACCAACAATTTGGTTTTGTTGACTGGTAATTGGTGAGTTGAATTTATTTTTTATTTTAGCTAAGATAAGTTAGAGAACGCATGCTGATAGTAAATCGATTCTATTGTTTAAACTCTACGCCAAAATTTTCCGTTCCTCTACCTACTTATTATAACCACTAAATTAGCCCGAAACTTTTTTTAGTTAAAGGCTATTTAAATTTCTGAATTTAATGATCATATTCCCAGTCATATAGTTCGTTTCAAGCGGATTTAATTAAAACTTTACCTATCAGCTTCTACGTATCGAGATTAGATTTAGATTGTATTCGATTTTTATTTATTGCAATAGTTGGGCATAAACAATTTCCATTTTTTTATCTGAACTAGTTGGCGACGTGAAATTTAGCTTCTGCTTAGTTTATTTACTTAATCATAGTAACTAACCGATCAGGCAAGTTTCAGCCACCTCAGCACTTCCTCAGATAAACATTGATGCTGTTCCCTACATTGGCATAATATGCATATCGCATGGTTCTCTTTCCAATCTTTTTATATTATGTGAGTGAGTGAGTAGCATAATCTTTCCTTTAAACATGACGAATGCAAATATTACTTACCCTAAATCCAGTGTTTCTTTCAAAAAATCTGGGGAAACTAACTCAGTTTGTATTCACACCACCACACTCCAGTGGCCCAATTCCGCAAGCGTGCATATTTCACTCGTGCCGTTTACACAATTTCCAATGCACGCGACTCCACAAGACGCTGTGAAGTTTTAGGGTCTGAACGAATGCTCTTTTTTCAGCTGAGACACCTGAATTTAGTTTTACCCTCGTTTTCCTTCGATTCTGACTTTTTCTTAATTGCTCTTTCTGTCGCACTAGAAGACGTTGCAATTAAGGACATAGCCCAAAACCATATCACAGTCGTAAGAAACAGTTCAAAAAAAGTTTCATTAAAATCTGTCCAGTAGTTTTCACGCTTTGAGGTAACAAAGAAAATTCCTACAGTTTTAGAAATTACTGGCTGACACGCACACGTTTTCCTGCCCAAACGTTGGGTTGCCAATATCGAAACACAGCGAATCTTGGAACCCGATCGCAGCGCCAATCTAAACCATCCTTGAACCTACAAACACACAACAAATTTCATCAAAAACGGTCCAGCCGATAAGGACGAGTGACAGTATGATAACACATGTACAGACGAATTATAATACATAGGTAATGTAGTAGTGTCCCCTTATACGAACTCGAACGGACCGCCCAAATTAGTTCGTTATAACCGAAAGTTCGCTTTAAGCGGTCGCTACTGTATAAAGACATTAAAAATGTGTAACTGTGCGTAGACGTAGCGCTTATCGCCTAAAAGGCCTTTTCTAGCCTATGCGTTGGTTGTTTGGTGGAGTGCTTTCGCGAAAGTATGTGATTGCCTTCTGCACAAAACTCCAAATAAAGGTCTGTCTTGACTGTACGGGTGCTTTCCTCCTTCTGCTTGATTTACCTCTCTTAATACCTTTATCATGGGTTCTACTATCAAAGCAATCTACCGACTCAGGCTGGGTTTCGAAGACCTTGAGCAACACTTATTCTACGGATATGCCGTCTGATGCAATGATACCCGAACTTCGGCTGTTGTGCACATTTAAAGTCAACTTTTCTTGCGTTCAGGACTGGCTACAGCCGTCTCAGCCTGGTCTGGGATGTTGTCGAATTTTCACGGATGGTTCTAAAACTAGTCAAGGGTCCGGTGCTGGTCTCTACGTAGAGATCGACAACATTAGACTTCACTACTCCTTAGGTAAGCTTGCGTCAGTTTTTCAAGTGGAGGTCTATTTTCTCCTAATGGCTGCCGAATATATTGTTAGGAACAGGTATGGCGGGGTCGGAGTATCTGCGTCTGTAACGATAGTCAGGCTTCGCTTAATGCCTTGCTGTTCTCCATTGAAGTGTTTCCTAACCCGAACAAATTTGAGTTTACTTTAGCAAAAACTTCATGCATTTCTACTAGGAATATGTATACATACATCCTTTAATTCCGTGAACTAGTAGTGAGTGTGAGCGCAGTAGCGCAGTGGTTAGTGTGCTGGACTACTGTGCGATGGAACCCAGGTTCGATCCCCGGAAAAACGCAAATTACATCTTAAGGTTTTTTCTACTGCGCCACCTCTCGCGAACGTCTGACAAACATCCGAGAGTATGACTGTTCTGAAAAAGCTTCTCAAATCAGCCGTTCAGACTCGGCATAAAATTGTGGGTCCCTTCCATTCGCCCCAAAAATAGTAACTCACACAAACGAATGGTTGCGAGAAGCTAGGCCTAGGGTGGTACCGCCTGTTGCGCCACCTATTTATTTTTTATTTTTAGTAGTGAGTGGGTTATAAATTAAGTGGGGACGTGCCGACTCACCTACATTATTTTATATTATTCAGGAACACCATTGTGTGGTTTATTTACGTCGTCACGGTATATATGTCACAATGAATCCGAAATAATGTCTTATTGATTTCCAGTGACAAAAGCAAACTTCCTATATATTACCACCATCATTGATTATGCGCTCTAAATCCCTTGGATGTGTGGTATCGATTACATATGAAGTAGCTTCCCTTTTTTTATGTCAGCTAAAGTATCTCTGCACAAGTAGGTCTTCGAGTAAGTAGTCTTTCTTTAGTAGCGAACACCGCAGCTATAGCTGCACCACATAGGCAAAAACCTTAGTATTTCGTGGCGTTGTGAAAACCCTTCAACTGGTAGCATTCTGCAAAGATGTTTCGTGATCACCGCTTCACAGATAAACAAATAAAACAAACATTTTTTTTTTAATATACGAAAATTTCTACGTGACAAAATTACATAGTGGGAATTTTTGGACTGCTATTAAAGCGGGCTGTATATACCCACATATTCGCAAAAGCAAAGTCAACAATAAGATATGATGGCGATATGGGAACCGAAAGTAAACTGCGATAGCTTGGAATCCACTCGAGAATTTGATATGGGTTTATGCAAATGTTGTTTTTATTTTAATATTTTTTAATAAAGATAAATCTGATTTAAATACCGAAAAAAAACTAACTTTTCTGAAATGATTTGCATGCCTTATCATCGCAAAAATATAATAACTTATAAATGCTATATATGCAAGATTATGGACTTATTTAGTTTACGATAAGAGAATAGTGAATGGCGCATGGTACTTTACGATATAAGAGAAGTACGACATCGATAGTGTCACCACCCCATATAAATCTAACTATGTGTTTGCGATTGCCATATCAAATTATCGGTGACAATAGTTTCAAACATGGTAAGCTCTAACTTGTTTTTCAGCTTTAACAGTCAAATTCAATCGCGATTGGGTACTGCCGACAATTTATGTCTTATTAACCTCATAATCTATGGCGATTTTCCTCCGTTCGTGATTTTGCACACATAATCGATAACATAAATTGCTTTTAAACGTATCTGGTATCACTCACATAGGGGTACTTAAGACCCACTTAAGACCTGTATAATACATTACAAGTTTATACCTATTGTTATGTTTTTGACTCTGTAGCCATATATGTATGTACCTATGTAGTCCTATAGTTAAGAAGATTAAAATTAATCTGCTGCAATGGATGGGGCGTATGGTATACCATAGAGCATGTACATATTGACATAAATGTCCCGATCCATTGAATCTTCAACTCTATTTATGCAGATGTAGATTGCGGTAGCGAACTTCCCAATCTTAGGTGGACGTGGAGTGCCCAGTTGAAAGCGCACCTAAGTCCACAAAGTTTGGTTGTGGACATCTGGAGCCATCAATAGCGATGTATCCAGTTAGCATATTGCTTGATTCCGAGGTCCAATGCATTGTAGCTAAGGTAAAGGACCTAAGTAAGGTCTATATCAATAAATTCTCTAAGCTGATCCTAAAGAGATTTGCTTTGCAAATTGTTGCGATCAGCATAGCTTTGTTTGTAAAGGGTGTCCCATAATTCACGCAAAATGTAATTTTGATAGAAAATACAGATTTTTAATTAGAAAGCTTTAATTTTTTTATTGATTCATAAAGTAGGTACCTTATATACAGATTGGGGTTATGTATGGAAAAGCATATCGGATAAATTGCCGCTACGGCTTTGCTGGCAAGTACCTACTCTTTTATTGAAATTTTCTATGACCACTTCGCATAAATGTGGCTGAATTTCATTAATACACCCCCCAATTTCCGCTTTCAAGGCGTTGGTGGTCGTGGGCTTGTTTGCATAGACCTTTGTGTTCAAAAAACCCCAACGAAAAAATTGCAAAATCTGGGTGGCCAATTCTGATCGCGAAATGACTCATGCAGTAATTGAATTGTTTCTCTGGCTGTATGGCATGTGGCTTCATCATGTGTAATTTAGCCATTAAAAACTGGGCTATTTGTCATGATAATGACCATCACATTTTCGAAGAAGAATGGTCCCATAATGCCTCCAGCCCAAAAACCGCACCAAACAGTCACGAGTTGTGGATGCATTTGATTCTCAACAATTACTCGCGGGTTTTCTGAACCCCAAATGAGACAATTTTGACGATTATCGAAGCCATCAAGATGAAAATGAGCTTCATCACTGATGATGATTTTGTTCGAAAATTGCGGACTGTAGCTGACAAACCTTCATTATTTTTATAATATTGCTCAACAATGAAAATTCGTTGTTCTTTCGTATAGCGCTCCATTTTTACTAACCCCAAACTGTCAGATGTCACATTGTTATCTTTTTTTCCGTTGGCATCACTGTACTATTAAATGGCGCAAAATTCAAATGTTGCGTGAGTTATGGGACACCCTTTATATTTAGTACTATTTTATCTCAGCTGCACCTTCAACTTAACCTAACATAACCAAGGAATTTTCCCTAATCTCTAAAGACAAACGACCTATTTCGCATTGGAGGAATACTTTAGTCATCAGAACCTATAAAAATAACGCTTTCAAATTAATGCATATTTTTGGTGATTATGGACAGGCAGTGATATCACTGCGACTTTTGCTTTTTAACATGTGTAGGTATACTATGCATATAGATAAGATAAGAGTTTGCTGAACTTCTGAATTATCTATTGACTTATTAAACGAATTTTATTTTGACTCTGTCGAAATCGGGCTATATAATAAATCGTCGAGGTCGAGCCATCGTATATTGTTTACGAAGCGTTAAGGCGCATTAGTCGACTTTTATGACGTCAGCATTCCGGTGAATGAATGAATCACATAACTTAAGAGTTTAAGTAGGCACTTAGCAGACAAAACAATAAGTAAACTCATGGTGCAGTTGCTGATAAATTTGTTTTATCAAATGTACCACTGACCGAGTACTTGAGAACATCGAGGGACATTGAAATTTCAGAGTCAGATTCAAGCGAATTTTATTGCTGAAAGTATCTGCAACAACAAATACCTACTTCTAGTAGTTGTAGAAGAAAATTTTCTTTTTATCTCATTTCGTTCTTTGATTTTATTTATATGTGATGTCCACAATACATTTATTTAAAGTTCCCCGAGCCGAATTTTGTATGAAAACGTTTAGCGTTTTGAGCTCTTAAAAAAAATTGATTAACACCTAGCACACCACGAATATTCAAATATGAGTTCAAACCAGTAGAATAAGTCTCTGTTTATAGCTACTTTAACCCGCCAATGGTGACGCAAATTTGACTTTGATCAATGGTGACGCAGGTCTCACAGACCGGGGTTTTCAAGTGAAGATTTTTCGAAACGTGTTACTAATAGTTCATGTTTTTTTTTTTTTTTTTATTTATGCTCTTTGACAATAAAACAAAGATATTTAATCAATTTAAGCTCTTTTATTTCAATATTACAATTCAAAAAACATTTTTAATTAGAGCATTAAAAATAACAATGTTTTTAGTAATACATTTTTTAAAATTGAGAAAACAATGAAAAATCACATGTTCATAAAGGAAAATAACGTTTTTTAGTCTTTCGACATATGGAACTTTTACAAAATGAACAAAATACACAATAAAACAATAAAAAAATAATATACTAGGTAAAATACGCGAATAATAAACAAATATTTTACTTACATACACGGTGACACACGGTCTCACGCACCGGGTTAGTAAAAAAATATACACAACGACTGCTCACTAAGCAGTTTCGACGTGAACTGATGGTGGGGGATGTGCAATGCGGCAGCTACTCGAAATTGCAACAAAAAACAATGACGGAGAATAAAGTTATTCGCATTTTTTAACACACCCGGTCTCACAGACCAGTACGTCACCATTGGCGGGTTAAGGTTCCACAACTAGTTTCTTCAAGCCTTGGAAGCATTATAAGTTCACCTTTCCTGGTAGAAGTACATATTTAAAAAAAAAATAAGCTTCTCCTTCTGGAACAACCCTTACTAAAAAGCAAATCTCCATTTTCATTCACAGATTCGAAATGGAAGCCCAACCAGATACATCATTCATTCCAGACCTGCCAGTGGGTCCGCTGTGCCTTTATAGAAAACGCTCAAAATTCGACTGGAAGCGATTGCGTCTTATCTTTGAAAGGGAAGCCGATCTCCGTATTAAGGTTAGTGTACAATTACAACATGCAACTCAGTTCAATACTAATTTTCTAAATTTTAGTTGAAAGTATGGAAAATCCTTGAGAATGATCCGCTCTTTGCCAAATCAACTTCCACCCTACCCGCCGATGAACAGAAACGTCTCTGTGCAATGCAAATGAACAGAATGGCGCACCTGCCAATCGTTCCAAAGGAAATCGAACAGAAAACCTTCTCCGAACGAACCAAATACCTGATGAGCGTTAACGAAGCACTGCATGCTTATAGTCCTAGTCTGTCGGTGAAGATCGCCCTTGGAGTGGGTCTGTTCAATAATGCCATTCGGGCGCTGGGCACCGAAAAACATATGAAATACTGTGACGCTGCATGGAATCGTGAGGTGGTCACCAGCCTTGCCATCACAGAAGTTGCACATGGAAGCAATACGAAAAGTATCCGAACAACAGCTACCTACGATGAAAAAGCACAGGAGTTCATCATTAACACTCCGGACTTTGAGGCAGCGAAATGTTGGGTTGGAAATCTTGGAAAGACTGCCACATATGCGATGACCTTTGCCAATTTATACACAGCCGATGGAACGAATCATGGACTACATGGATTCATGATTCCCGTTCGCGATCCCAGGACATTGCAATCGTATCCGGGCGTGCTGGTGGGCGATATTGGCGAGAAAATCGGACTGAACGGTATAGACAATGGATTCATGATGTTCACCAACTATCGCATTCCAAAGGATAATTTACTAAATCGCACGGGTGACATCAATTCCGACGGGTCATATGAGAGTGTTTTCTCCGAACCGGGAAAGATTTTAGGCGCAGCTTTGGAATCATTCTCTGCTGGACGTATTGGTATTATGCAGGAGTCGGTGAATACTCTTTCGAATGCAGCTGTGATTGCGGTGAGATATGCAGCCCTAAGAAAGCAATTTGGTTATGAGAAAGATGGACCGGAAATTCCTATTATTGAGTATCAGTTGCATGTAAGCATTTGAGTTATTTTGCCGTTGAATAAGATGTGCTTAATGGATTTTTTTTTCTTCTACATTTCAGCAATGGAGAATATTCCCGTATCTAGCAGCAGCGTGTGTGCTCAAAGTTGCAAGTGTGGAGCTTACGCATACGTACTTGGAGACGATTCAGAGATCTCAGGCTGATTCAAATGGATTTGAGATGTTGGTGAGTTGACAACCGACGTTCAAATTGAGTATAATCACTCAGTGCCTTGAGTTATTGCAGAACTTTTAGCGCAAGCAATTACGAAACATATCCATATAAGGCAAAAACCAGAGGTCTAGCTTCTCACAAGGAACTTGGCTGGCCTAATATGTAGCAGTTGTTAAATTTAAATTTAACCATTCGTTTGTGTGAGTTTCTGTTTTTGGGACGAATGGAAGGGACCTACAATTTTATGCCGAGTCCGAACGGCTGAATTGGGAAGCTTTTTCAGGACAGACATACTCTCGGATGTTTGTCAGACGTTCGCGAGAGGTGATGCAGTAGAAAAAACCTTAAGATGTAATTTGTTTTTTTCCGTTGATCGTACGATTATAAAAGTTCTAAAGTCAGAACAGTGAAACGTTGGAGGACGGAAACTTAATACAATCTGAAGATTATGAAGATTTGTTCTTAACCTTTCCAATTCAGCCCTTCGCTACAAAAATTGTAATTCCTTCTCAATGCCGAGCAGCTACTCCTCTGAAGTGATCCACGCTTCGGTGGTTTGGTTATGTTAACCGCCTGCTCTCAAATCGAATTTCAGGACATGCTATAGAATCCGTCTTATAGGTACCAAGGATGAGATTGTTAGATTAGGTCCGAAAAGTGTAGGTGTAGGTAAATGACTTGACAGGCGTCGATTTGGAGTAACAAAGGACGTAAATACAACTTACACGCTAGAGCTCTAACAGACGTCGTTTACTATACGATTACTTGTATTTTAGACAATGACTTGACATTGTTCGCCTTTTCCGCGGCTGGCCACCAGACTACATACGCTGCCATATGTGATTATTGGTCCCACGATTTTTGTGTACATCCACAGGACTATTTTTGGGTTTAGTCCCCACCTCCTGCCAAAAATGCGGTTGTATGCATAGAAAGCATTGGCATTGACTGCTTTCATCACTCTTTAACCTTTAGGATTGTTTTTACTCAATTTTAGACTTAATTTCATAAAATCAATTGAAAACTATTCTTAACTCTTTCAGACTCAAATCGTTTCGGAAATCCACGCCGTCATTTCATCATCGAAACCGCTCATCACATGGACAGCTCGAGACGCTATCCAAGAGGCAAGAGAAGCATGTGGCGGTCATGGCTACCTGAAGGCTGCTAAATTAGGTGACTTACGCAACGATCACGATCCTAGTTGCACCTATGAAGGCGATAATAATGTTCTCGGGCAGCAAGCTTCAAACTGGCTCCTTCGTCAATGGAATGGTAAAGTCGAGAGCCCTGTTGGTACAGCAAATTTCATATCACAGCGCGAACGAATTCTTTCCCAGACTTTCGAAGATATTCTGAAGAAATTCAAATTGGACTCCATGGAGTGTAAGTTTAAATTTAAAATCAACATTTTACCGGTTTTAGTAACAAAACTCTGCTTACAGTTGTCCTGCATGCATACGAATGGCTGCTCTGCTTCTTGCTCGACAAGACATCAAAACAAATGAAAACGGAAGTCGAAAGTGGGAAACATCGTTTCGATGCTAGAAACAACTCACAAGTTTATGCGGCACGGGATCTATGGAGAGCATACGCCGAGTATTTTGCTCTTCATAAATTCTACGAACGTTGTCAGCGACCCGACGTGACACCGGAACTAAGTGAAGTTCTGCACCTCCTATTCACAGTTTATTCCTTCTCGTGCCTTGATAAACACCTAACGACCTTCTACCAGGGTGGCTTTGCTAATAAGACCGAATTTGCTGATCTGGTTCGAAAACAGTTGCTTGTCAAATGCGGTCAACTCAAGGACTCTGCTGTGTCAGTAGCGGATGCGATCGCACCACCAGATTTTGCATTAGGATCAGTGATTGGCAAATCGGATGGTCTGCTCTATGAGAATCTGCAGACTGAGTTTATGACGAATCAGGGAGCGTTTGAGAGGCCCACGTGGTGGAAGGACGTTATTATTCCCCAAGTCAAATCGAAATTGTAAATTCGATAGTTCCGTTTGGAAACCTCTCCTTATCTTGGCCTATTATGAGTATCGAATAAGGACTATCAGTGCATTTTAAGAGCGAATGTTATAATTTCAATATCGCTATTAATGTTGTGTTTGAAGAAAATATATAATTCTGTTGTTGTTATTAGGTATTATTCATATATTATTACATGTATGTGAAGCAAAATTAAAATTTCAATGGCATCATACTCAGAGAGAAAAATATTTAGTGCGCTATATATATTTTTGAATTGTTAATTACATTGTAATATTCCTCTTCTTAAGATTTATAGATTATTAAATTTTATTAATAACTAAATCACGTGAGAGTTATTAGTTTTATTTGTTAAATACCTTGTAAACCTATTTGCTTGTTTAAAAGTAGGCAAGAAGTAGGATATCTACTCTCAATTTTAATTTCGTTAAGAAAATCGATAGCAATTTTCGATAACATTTAAAATAATGATCGCATTTGGTAGCTAATTCATAAGCCCTGATAATATTATCCGGGCTAACGAATCCTATATAGGATCGGGTTTGGTTTTGTATGAAATTTGTTCGCTAAGCGTTTGTAGGATAAAATACTCCATGCCCAATGTAATAATATGTTTGCCATATATGTAATCTGATGCATTTTTGAGTAATCATATTTGTTTTATGTCAAGATTGTCTTACTAGTGTGATAGTCAAATTTCGTGTTGTCATATTTATGATAGGTATGTCTTATATGAACAAAAATGCACTGTAAAAGCTATTTGTCATATATGTAATTATTAGGCGTTTTTGCGCGCTCTGAACGTGCTTTGAACATGCTCTGAGCGGAAAAAGAAACACAAAATCTGAGCTCTGATGTCTCTGATCCGACCGAAGCAAATCCGACCGAAGCATTCATCATGATTCTATCTGTATATACGCAACAGTTGCATGTAGTACAGTGAGATTAAAATAACCCAGGTGATGGTCCTCAAGGCCCTGACTATACAGGGACATAGTAACATAATTATCTATATTCCATACCCAGTAGTCCTATACCCATCTCCACTCATTACACAACACCCAAAATCTACTTTCGAAAATGCTTCCCTATGAGATTCCCATCCAGATGGGAAGCCGGGCATTGTTAGAGTTCGAGTTACCTACCCATCTTCACAGATAAATGTTATATTCACAAGTATTATAACAGCCCTATTATGGCTATCAAATATCAACACGATATTTGATAATAATTGATACGTATCAACAAAATGAATGAATCGGTATTATGGTTATCAACCTATCAACATTTTTGATGAATTGTGAATTGTAGGTATTAGATTTAAGATCTATTGTGAATAGTTTTATCGATAAACTTGGTATTACGGTTATCAAAAAATTTGATATTCATCAAATTTTCTATCAACCACAAATTTCTAGTTGATACGTATCAAATATTCGGTGCATCAAATTAAAAAATGTATATCCTTGTTTTTATTGTTAAATAATGACTTTAGAGCGAAATGTCTTAGGTAGACATCCCAAATGTATACTCAAACCACGAGTAGTAGCGATTTTCAAATTATTTACTCAATAAGGAAACTATCAACTGAGCGTTGGGAATAACTTTAGCATTTGCATTGCACAATCAACAGTGTTGTTCGTTCTTTTGATTTGCGAAAAAAAACAACTTTTGTTTATAAAAAACAACAATATTATTTGACCAAAACTAGTAGTCAGCCATACAACAAAAACAAACTACAAATCAGAAACGTCAAACGCCAAAACAGAACCCATTCTCAATGAAATTTCGATAAGTATTCACAATGAGGTAAAATGTATCAATTGATACTCATAATACCAAACTATCAATGAATTGATAGATCTTATCAAGTATCAACTAATTGATATTTGATGGCCATAATAGGGCTGATAGACTTATTTTGAGCTCCACTACCATTTTCCTCCTTTCAAGCTATAGGTCTATTGAGTTGTGGTCTCAAAACGGCGCTTAAGCGCTAGTTACTTAGTTTCTGGCAGCAAGTCGAAAACCACCCACATAAACCAAAAGCCCCAGTAATTTAAGCTGATTAATTCAAACGTTATTGACTAGCAGCCCTATTTATTTGAAATCTCTTAAATGCCTGTAAACGGCTGTAAGTACTGCTATACATACACAGCCTTATTTATTAGAATTCGCTATAAATACTTCTAAACAACTATGTATATAGGTATTTAGGCAGTGTATAAGTATTTATTTTTCAGCTTATGCTGCCTCTAAACAACTGTGTATAATTTTTATAAATATCGTTTTTGCGTTTAGAGTTATTATAGAGAGTGTATAAAGTTTATAAATAAGGCTGACAGTGTATAAGTATTATGCAGGCTTGTGTCAAATAAAGTACTAAAAGGAGAAATCTACATATAGTATTACAATTATCTGTACAAAAAAAAATCGGCAGTTTCTGAAAAACAACAAATTCAAACATTTGGATTAGATTGCTGGTTGGATAAAAACCTTAGAAATGGAAAATAGAATTAAAAGACAACTTTTGGAGAATTAAGTTACATAGCCATAGTCACTTTGCAAAAGCGTCATAAGACCATATTTTTTTTGCGACATAGGGCCTCCATCATGCCCTGAGGGCCTTATTTTACTCAGTTCAAGTTAAATTTTTAACGATTTGAATCTTAAGTCCACAATAAATAAACAGTGAAATAAATATGCAACCCCCCTGCTTGGGTTCACTGCTAGGTTACGGGATAGGTTCGCGTTTGGGTACATGCTAATTCTTTTTAAATCCACGCGAAACATTGATAAAAATAAACTTTGCTTACACCCAACCTGAAAATGACTTGAAAGTGAAATAACGCCATAATGGCCATAATGGCCTTATGACGCATTATCAAAGCGACATTGGGCCATGTGTTCGAATATGGCCTTATGTCGTTTTCCGAAAGCGTCATAGGGCCATATTTCGAAATATGGCCTTATGTTGCATGGCCTTATGGTCACAGCATTGATACCACAAACCAGTAAGAACTAGACCGTCCGTCGACTTCCCGTGCACCTACCCGATTCTCCCCGGAAAAAATTACCTTGTTTGTGAATACGTGTAAATGTCAAAATTAATGGCGGCAATGATTTTTCAAAAAGTGCAAAAGTGCAAAAGTATGCAAAGTTACTAGACGTGTTAATTTCGTCGCCCTGATTAAATTCTTTTTCTTAAGTTAAATCACGGTTTAAGTGCACAAAATCCAGCACATCTCTCAGCTCGCATCTTTACCATCAAGCCATCGTTATTATTTAGCTTGTGTAATTGGTTTTTCGGTCTAATTTTGTGAATTATCATTATTATTCTTTAAAATGCCTGCTAATACTCGAGGTTGCCGTATACAACAACAAGGCAGTGTAAGCTCTCCGAGAGATAATGGTGCACACAATCTAGCTGGCATAGCTGACAAACTGTGGATCCGCATAGAAGAAAAACTGGATAAATGGATGGAATCGCTGGATGATAAACTCTCTGCCTTAGAGGATCGTCTAAATGCAAAGGTTAGAGAAAATAATTTGTTTTTCGAACAAAAACTGCTAAAAGTGTCTCAAGACATAAAACGGCTTGAGCTCGCCGTCGATAAATCCGAGCGAGAGAAAATCAGCTGTGATGCTGTTGTCATTGGTGTGCCTGAGTCTCCTGGGGAAAATTTGGAGACTTTCTTTGACAAAGTTTGCTCTACAGTAAATATTCAGCCACCTCGCCTACACAACATCTTTCGCGCCAAAACGAATTCTCGCAACGATCGTTCCCCTGCCGACGAATGATGCTGGCATTTCTGGCATTCTAAAGTTTGCTGAGAAGCGTGGCAAACAAAATCTAATGCGGGCGGTTGCGAGCTTTTGCAAAAATAAAAAAGCTCCCCTAAAGCTTCGTGATGTCAGCATCGATTCTGAGAAAAGCTTTTTTATCAATGACAGTCTAACGAAAACAAATTACCAACTGCAGCGGCACGCATTAAGACTCAAACGAAAATCTCTTTTGTCTTCAGTGCATAAATTCAATGGGCAAATTTACATTCGCACCGCAAATAGCCAGACCCCATTCATCATCCACAACATTGGAGATTTAAGGAATGCAATCGGACCTGACGTCAACAATGATCTGCATATCAATGAAAATCAAAGCTAATTATGGCGGTCCTTTGATTTTGTACAGCACCAATACATGAAAAATCCTGGACCCGCCGGCAGCTTGTAGGCAAAGTCCGTTATGTGGGAGGAGTCGACGGTCTATTCTTATTGGTTTGTGATTGATACTCTATGTTCAACTACACTATGTTCAATAGCGATTTGCTCTGTTCCAGTTATTTCTTTTGATAAATATTTTGTTTTTTTACAATAATTATAATCGGCCCTAGCGAGGTATCCGTCGGAACGGAGAATTCTCCGCATCGCATATTCCGTCGGAGACTCAAATTACATTCGAGGTATCCGACTTCGGAAAGAAAAATTAAAATGCGACAACGCATTGATTTGACATGATGTTGTTTCGTGCTACATCGGGGTTTTCCTATTAAGTGCTTGGAAACACAAATTAAAGCAATAAATACAACCAATTACTTTGCTAAAATGTTTTTTTCTTTATTGCTTTCATTTATCAACACTTCACTGCAATTCGTAAACAGATTCCGCAACTAATTCCTGTCGGAGCATATCGGAAGAAAATTCGTATGAAACTGTCAAAAATATGAATAAAAACGCACTTCATCGCACTGAAACGCAAAAGTCCAGTGTGCGTTGCATATTTGTCGGAACAAAGTTCCGAAAAGCTGTTCCGACGTATACCTCGAAGCAAAAATCCTCCGATTCGTATGAAATCGGAGAAATTTCCGTTCCGACGGATACCTCGCTAGGGCCGAATAAGTTTGTAATATGTTCCAGCAGTTCGTATAGTAAAGGCTCTTTTAAGTCGATAATTTTAATTATACACCCTTATCGTGGAATCCGCCGCGCCGGGGGAATTATTCACGGAAAAAATATTTCGGTATCGTCAAATCCGCAAAGTGAACAGTTCCCCGTGTGGGTAATGTGAATTAGTTTCACTGTATCCTTGAAAACGTTAAAATCTAATTTTTCCCTAACAAAATGACATTTCTTAACCGCAACAAAATCATTGCATATTTCATAGGTTTTCTTACTTGCTGCACATCGTGAGAATTTTTTTTAAGAAAATGTACATGTAAAAAAGCTGCGTTATTAAGCTGAACATTTGTAATAAAATTGTGCAATATTGAACTTTATTAAAACCAACAAAAAAAAAATCATTCTAAAAACACATTTCATCCGGTAGCTCCATGAAATCATTCACCGAAGTGGCTAATCGCCCGTTCATTTTGACAGATTTTGTACTGAAGTGACGTTTACCGATGTTCGGGACACGGGTACGTAATCAACGTAACGTAATCCTATTTTTATTAAAAACTCTTTATAAATATAAAAGTTGGATCCTAAACGTACGGCATAATGTCCGAAAATGATTATACTGGAGTTTAGAGTCTTTGCCGCGAGCGTAGCGAGCCACATACCCCAACTTGACGCAATATAAACTTTCACATTTCGTTACGTACCCGTGTCCCGAACAACGGACGAATAGCAACACCCATGATTCACTGCTCCTCTTAACCTGTCTCGTACTCTTCTCTGAGAACACCGCTCATTTCGTTCTTCCTCATATGCTCCCAAAAATAGAGCCATCGTATCAATTATTAATTATATTGTATGAAACAATTTATTTTTTATTTAAATCACTTTTAAAACAAACTTTTCATATGCCTCCGCTCCTCCGCCGATGGCAGCTACCATTGACTCATTATATATGGACTGCTAGTAGACGTCTTCGCGTTGGTTCCAACATAACCACTAGCCCTCTTGGTTCGGAGCGGAATAATTTGGAGATTCACACTTTTTTGTAGTGGCATCTATTGTTAACAATGACGCAACAATTTGAATTTCAACCGTTTTACTTGCCAAATCCACTAACGCCCTGTAGGTGTCTCTAGCATTCTATGGAGAAATCAAAGATGGTTGTGATCATTGGCTTCGTTTTCCAATGCCATCTACTTTAAACAGTGACGCAAAAATTTGAATTTACCTCATAAATTCTCTCACGCCCAATAGGTGCCTCTAGCATTCTATGGAGAAATCCAAGATGGTTCGTCATTTTGCTTCACTTATTTTTCGCTCCGAACCAAGAGCGCTAGTTTATGTTGGCGTCATTTTCTGGGCAAAATTTGTATGAACTGACATTTCACTAGCAGTCCATATATAATAAGTCAATGGCAGCTACATAGATTTGTGTTTACAAATAATGAAAGACAGCCGTTTGACAGTGAAACTACCTTTCCCAAAAATGTGTCGATAAGGAGACGTTTCCGGTGGATTCCACGATAGCAGTAGAAAGTGAAAGGGAATCAAATAGGTGAAGTGAAACTCCATTCCGACGGATTCTACGATAGGGATTAATATTCTTCGCTTGATATCGGAGCTGATTTCAATCCACAGCAGAGATTAGGCAGTCAAGTCTTTCACTATCTTAAACTTATAACTGTCCGTGTCCATTGCTGTCTAAGCTCTAAGGCACTGATGTTGGAGAATCCATATACATCCTCAATTCAAAAGCTCCACTCCAAATAAAGTGAATTGAATTGGAGTATGGAAATTATTTCTGGGCAATTTTACTCTTTAATACATTTTTATGAATAGTTTCTTGTGGTTCACAGTCACAACTCGAAATCGACTGACTTCACACTGCAGAAATGAACAACAACATAAATAGAGGGACAACAGAAACAGATGCTACAATTTGATATGCAATTAATTTGCACTACAATATTCACAATATTCATGTCTTAATAATTTGCAGTTATTCAACAAGACTAATAATTTATTGCTTATCTAATTACATTTTGTTTTGCTATTTTCAAACTCAATTTAAACCACAATAAACAATACATCCACTGTCATCCAGATCCAGACTAATATAAACTTTATACATATTTGTTGCCAACGACAACCGATAACCGCTTAATTTATTCTACTCCTATCTTTAACAGACATTTAATCAGGATTGTATAAATTGGTTTGCTGTAAACCAAGCAGGCAATATTCTTGTCAATTTCTTAATTTGTTTTTGTGGTTTCAGGATAACGTCTCATTTTCAGTCTAACCAAACAAAATTCAGCAGTCAAAGTTTACTGTCCACTTCATACTGTCCATTTTCATTTGAAATCGAATGTATTTGACAGTCAGTTCCGTTTCCATTTTTAGTTTAAATATTAATTACATTCGCCTAGATGCATGCAATCGAAATGTCAAATTTGGTGGTTGACCAGACGATGGTCATTATTTTGCAAAGCAGATAAACAAGTGCTCTCGACCACGATTCACTCTCAATCATTTTTATTTAGACAGAGCCGACATTCATTTCTCTTTTTTTGCCATTGTCATTGCCAAACTGATGGGAAAGTAGAATAACGATAATAAAATGCAAAAATTGTCGACACACTTACAAGGAGCCGTAGTCCCATGAATCCAAAATCAAATGACAGTTCTAATGGCTGTTCTGGGATTTCCCAGACAACTAATCTAAATCTGTTAATATCTTCAGTTTGACAAAACACTTATCTCATTTTGTGCTATGTTTTCTGAATAATTTATCTAATTGAATTAACAGTTGAATCGTTTTTAAATGATAATGAGGAGTAGATATTGTTGGCTCATTGTCATCACAGATGGGTGGACGGACAAACGATTCACGTGCGTAGATTGTGCGTAGTTGTCCACATGTAGTTAGCATTCAAATGAGCATAGCGAATACTGTGGATTATTGCACACATGGCATGGATACTGTTGTTTTCTTAAACGTAATTAATTTGTTGAAATACTATAATGGAATTGCTTAGAACTGAAGTTATTGCCCCCATTGCCAATATGCAAATGTTGTTTTGGGTTTATTGCTGTGGAAATTGACAAAAGGAAACTGTACTGTGGTCAAAATATTGGATTAATGGTGCACTGAAGTATTTACGATATAGGCAACTATACTATTCCAGGAATTATAACGTCTAATATAACAATGTAAATATGACAATCGTAAAGCTAAACGATATTGTGGTTTTCTGTTAAAAGAATAGAAACAGTTGTGAGAAGCTAGGTCTAGGGTACTATACGGATCTGTTGCGCCAACTATAGCGATTTTTTTGTACCTACCTATGACCTATCCCCAAGCTCGTCTAGGTAGTTGAAGAAGTGACTCCCTAGGAATTTATACCTGGTGTGTTGGAGACCTGGACAGTGACATAGGAAGTGGTGTGTCCTCAAGAGCTCCCTCATTACAGCCAGCCTTTACAAAATTCTTCTTTATTTAAGCCCATTTTCTTCATGTGGTACCGCAGAATTCCTACCAGGGTAGACAGGGATTTCCTATCCTTCCGTATGATACTCTTGGTTCTAGTTTCATTGAAGGACGGCAATATCATTCTTGTGGTATTTCAAGTATTTAAGGCAGCCCATCTAGCGTTCGCCTCTCTTGTGGCTTCACAGAGGGATCAGCTTGTTCTGAAACAGCTGTCGAACCTTGTCTTGCTAATTCGTCTGCTTCCTCATTGCCTGGAATGCCTTTATGTCCAGGAACCTATCAAGCCATCAGACAGAGTGATACCCTGTGCTGTGTACCAGTTAGCCTTGAGTTCTTCGCAACAGCACTTCACATGCTTCGATTTTATTTCTGGTGCAGTTATGGCTTTTATTGCTGCCTGGCTGTCGATAAGGAAGGTAATACCTCCAGGTGGTATTGCCCTTACCTTAGACTCACGGACTGCTGTTGTCACTGCCAGGACCACTACTTGGAAGCAGGGGCGGATCCAAGAATTCTGTTTGGGTATGGTCACGAACAATTTTTTTAAATCTAAAATACCTAAAATTTAAGTAATGTTTGTGTTAAAAAGAAGCAGAATTCTCTAAATTTTTTTTTCATTTAAGTGTTCTATTCGAGTGGCGCAAAATTAAGACCCCATTTTTTGTTAATACTTAAAGATTTAGTTTTAAATCTTCCTTCTGGTCAAATCACAACAATTAAATTAACTTAAATTTAAAAAACAATTAAGCTTGGTTTGGGACCGGACCAGTGGGCGATAGAAAACCGACGTTAGGGGTGTGCTATTTAAGTGGACGGAGTGTATTTAAATGAGAAATCCACTAGACACTGTTGTTTTTTTTTTTTTTTTTGTTTACATGGAAATGAATAGCCACGCAGGGTTCGGACTTTAATTGCAGTAGATCTGCTGCTTTTTCATAAAACAAAATTGATCTACTGCGTTACTGCGCCCGCACCTCAATCTACTGCACTTTTTCAGAAAAGTAATTTCATTTTTTTAGTTCTAAAATTAAAATATATTTTCGGTTTAATTTCCGATGCGTATCTATTTACCTAAGTAAAAAGTGGATTGCATTCAGATGACACTAGATAAATGAGATCATTGAATGAGATTATTCAAAAGTATACCTAGTCTTATTAAGTTGACTAGATTTGTCTGGACTAGATTACCAGGTATGCGACTGACATGATTGTTATGTGTATGCAGTTATCATTCTGGATATCACTTATTCCACAAATTATTTTGAATTAGAATGAAAATTCCGAAAGTCGATTCTTCCTCTTTCGGAAGGCTTTTAATTATTTTCCCAGAAAGTGAAACTGCACTGATCGATGAGCACTTGGCCACCAATTAATACCACTGAGAGGTTGACAACCATAATGCGTTTTGCTGTTTTCCGAAGTGAACCAACGCTTTAACTTCCCCAGTAAGTCTTACTGTTTTCAAAATAAAATTACCTTTGTTGAAAAATATCGAAATATTGGGGAAAACACAAATTTTCAAAATCAATGCGCGGGTAGAAGGAAAGTTCTTAAAAAATATTTGTTTTGCGTTTTAGAATCCCTAGTCTTTGGCTAACTATTTTCAGTTGCGAACTCGAAGTTGGTTGAGGTCCCTTTCAACTTGGTGTGCAATTTTTGACTAGGTCGATGTCGCTGAACTGCTCGTATAATTTGTCGATGAGGCTTCTCTTCCAAAGACCGTCAACGTAGATGGGACCGAAAACCTCGAAGCGACCGAGGATGGCTTCATCCGCTTTAGATAGAGTACAAGCTTCAGCGTCATAAAGCAGGACTGGGATAATAAAGGTCTTATATACGAATAGAATCTCCTTAGTTCTTCGGAATAGGGCTCAATTACGCAATTGCTTCTCAGCTCAAAGAAATAACATAGGTTGGCAAGTGTTATCCATCGTTTAACTTCTTTTGAGACGTTGTTATCAGAGCTGATAGAACAGCCGAGCTACTCGTACCTATACAAAGTCTCTCACTACCCCCAAAGTTATAGCTGTCAATTGTAAGGTTTTGTCCGATCCGTCGATGTTAGGTTCCCTTCTTGATAACAGCATGTACTTGGCTTTGCTCATGTTGACCGCTAGACCCATTTTAGCCGCCTCCGTTTCTATACTAGCGAACGTACTGGTGACAAAAGCTCACTGTATTCTACCAATTATGTCAATATCATCGGCGTATGCAAGTAATTGGACAGACTTTTGAAAGATCGTCCCTTGTGTGTTGGCCTGTAAGACGTGAGTCTCGGACAATTCTTTCAAGTATATCATGATGTTGAAGAAGTCACATGGCAGCGCGTCAACTTGTATAAATCCTCTTTAACATCAAAGGTTTCTGTAGGGTCGTTATAAACCTTGAGCAGCGAGCTTTCTCCGTCATCACCCTACAGAAACGATCGAGTTTTGCAGGGATACCAAAACTATACAAGCAAAGCAAGCTCTGTATAGCTCGTCTAGCTCTATATTGATGAGAAGGTGGTGAGTATCGAATTGGACTTCTTGCGCTTTTCCCAGGATCTCCTTAAGTGTGAACATTTGATCGACGGTAGACTTTACTGGCCTAAAACCACACTAATAGAGACCAATCAGATCCCCGCGCCGCCATCTGTCTTGTTTTGATTCGTTGTCTACTGTTGTGTTGTCAGTGTTGTCACTGAATGTCTTATGAATGTTGAGATGTGTTTGTGTAGTAGGAAATGGATGTCTATTGCCAGTCCTGCCAACTGTACTACCAAATATACTCTTTTTTTTTCGAGGAGTTCTTATAGACACTTTCTTTGATAGCGTGGTCCTTTCCTTCTACGAGCGCATATGGGGCTGATGTTCGCGAGTTTAGCCTTGATGCGGATAATCATAAGTCGTTCACTAACGTGACGATAGCTCTAGACATTTTGCCTAAGTCTGCCGCGTATGACAAACCCACATTCAAATACACGTTCGTATGCTAGTTGTTCGGTTGCACGTGGCCTGTTTTATGTTCAGATACGAAGGACACTGTCCTTATTTCGATTTGCAGGTTCGTTAACAGTAAATAAATACTATGAATGCTTATATTTTTAACGCAAGGTACGTTTTAATTCATTTGGGAAACAATTCTCGGATTCTAGTAAAATCAACCTATTTGTGACAGATTTCACAAAATATTCAAATGAAATGCGCGGGTAGACCGACAAGAATAAAAAAAAATTAAAAATATGCACGCGCATTTTATAGCTTGGGGTCACATTTTGGTTGCTATTCCAAAAAGATCGGACGAAATTTAGTTTTTCGACCCACCCTAATGACCATATCCCTGGATCCGCCACTGCTTGGAAGACGCTATACTATGGTCGGGGATGCGTATCGATTTTGATATACCCAGCGATTTGGAAAAGATGGCTATGGTTTGTATTCTAGGTATACGAGTACGTCTCTCCATTCTTTCTGCTGGGAAAGGCGCTCGATAAAGGTCTTGTAAACTCTAAGTAAGGCGTGATGTAATCCGTGATAGGTACATGGCTAAAGTATTTCTGTAGGATCATCGAATGACCCGTTTCGTTCAGTTTCCAGTTTACTAATTGGCTGATTCACATGACACTAATTGCGGCCGATAGTTGAAGATCTAACTGTCAGCAGTACCCAGAACACTATTGTATAGGTATAGCCAAGATTAAACTACTCCAAGCTCGTCAGACGAAAAGAGCTGTACGATCTAAAAGTTGAAATCACTACTTTACTTTACTTCACTGAGATAGATGTGCAATAATACAGGCCTATTGACAGACAGAGGTAAGGGTTGCCATCATTACAGTTCTTCTTAGCTATCATGCTCAAAAAAGCCATAATGAGGTATGGTTATCTGTGGTAGTTATTCAGTTTTGGGTGATAACTCACAAACCGGCAAAAAACATCCAAAAATCTAAGACCCACTGATTTAATTTCCTCAATCTTTAATCTATATTACCAAAATACTGATGGTCATATGGCCAATTTTATCGTATTTCTTATAAGAGACTCTGCTCAATAATGAGTTCTATTAGTTTCGGTGCAGAAATCATTAAAAATTCACGGAATACCTCCAATAACTTGACCAAGACCAAATACATACCACCTGCAGGTATAGTCACAATATCATATTCACCGATGTCAAAAATTCTTTCACTGGTTCAAAATCATTAGATCCTGTGGTATCACAATGGGCTTCCTATGGCCTAACCATTCCTTTGTGTGAGTTTTTATTTTTTAGGACGAATGGAAGGGACCTACAATTGTATGCCGAGTCCGAACGGCTGAATTGAGAAGCTTTTTCAGGACAGTCATACTCTCGGAGATTTGTCAGACATTAGCGAGAGGTGGCGCAGTCGAAAAAACCTTAAGATGTAATTTGTGTTTTTCCGGGGATCGAACCTGGGATCCCTTGCACAGTAGTCCAGCACACTAACCACTGCGCTACTGCGCCCACCTAAACTATAGTCGGTGACACAGTATTGCTGTCGCCCGCCGAGGCCCGAACCTGCATCTATCGAGAACAGTTGAATTTTTGATAAAATCAAACAATTCTATTGACCACAGATTCATGATTTTACTCTCTGCGGTATTTTATATCGAATATAATTAAATTTAGTACTGTGGTTAGGCTTCTATTTTAAGTAAATGACGTCAGTAACGTGTGAATCTTTCATCCGCAATTAGATTTACATTACGATGCAAATTTGTAAGAATAACATGAATCAAAGTTTCACAAGTGCCACCCACTCACGAGCTATAATTAAAAAAAATCGCTTAAGAAAAAAATTGATTATAGTTTTAAAGACAAGGTAGCTATCGGTAATTAATGTTCTGAAGTCAGAGTTACATAGCTATTTAACCAGGACAGAAAAAAGCACAAACCACACGAAACAGATAATTGTATAAAATGATTTATTATACCCATTGACACCTTGTGTATCATCTCAAGTTCTATATAAACATATTAAAGTTGAATAATATAGACAAGATACACGAAATAGGACTTTAATTATTTAAATCAATAAACTGAAGATGGGGAATATCCTCGATGATCTAATAAAATTCAAAATGCGCATTATTGCAAATTACTGTGGTTGGAAATTAACCACAATGAAACTAATTTGATCACTTGTTTTCACTTGTGATTAATTGATTCCCGGAAATATGCAAAAACGTGATAATTCTCAATCATTAAGTTTGCACGGTTAGGGTTGAGATGGATAATGAAGAAACATCGGGATCTTCTTGAAAGACGTGAGCCGTGACCAATCGATCATTTATTTTAACTACATGTTTTTAAATTTGCATAATTCATTAAGACAATTAGGTATATATTATAATAAGAATGGAAAAATACTTTTCAAATGCATTTGGCTCGAATTTATTAAGTCTTTGAATATGCACGTGCATAATACTGTTGTAAAGTTTATTGTAACATTAATACCCTATACAAATTTTATAATCTACATGAAACATCAAACTATTTATTATAGAACAAGACAGTCGGGGCTAGATAAGTGAAACAGGAAACTGAAAGTGTTTGTGAGTTGTCTCAAGATTAATTATTAATGCCCCTATTATGTAAGACAACTACAACTAAAGTTGAGTTGTCACTTGGTTTTATTTAATTCAAAATTCGGTATTGTCCGTATTGTAATACACAACCTTGATAGAAAAGTTGTCTGTCAAAACACAACAAAGATGGTAGTGGTTGTCTATAAGTTGTTAGTTAGTTTGGGTTGTGTGAAAGTTTAGTTGAATTGAAGACAACTCAACTCAACTAAGTTGTGTTGTCTTACATAATAGGGGCATAAAATTAGAAACTAAAAAGTAAGCATGTAATAAGAAAATAAGACTGTCAAATTTAACATTATTCGGCGGCACCTAGCCCAAAAAATTGTATACCATACCAGGAAGCAATACCCAACTGTGGGAAGAGTATCAGGTATGATCCCCTGAAAAGCACAAATTATATCTTAATGGTTTTTTTTCACTGCGCCACCTTTCGCCAAGGTCTGAGAAACATCAGAGAGTATAATATAGCTATCAATAAAAAACTTCTGAATTCAGCGCTTCGGACTAGGCATAAAATTGTAGGTCTCTTTCATTCGTCACAAAAAATAAAATATAAAAACTCACAAAAACGAATATATATATTTATTTATATATGTTAAGGCTTGTTTGCCTAACGAATTTCCACAAAGATGCATGCACCAGTCCATATTGACTAGTTTCGACGCCATCCGCAAAGTTTTGACTACATCCCAAACCCAGGCTCAGACTCTGTGCAAGAAAAGTCGACTCTAAACATGCAAAGTTCTGGGGTGGGATTCTGTAGAATTCGAAACGAAAACCGCTTTCATTTTCACTAAACCTCTCTCTATGATATCTATGGCAATAGACAGAGACTGCTATTGTCGAAACGATAACGTTCGATGGTTTTCATTTTACGTGATCTGGCCCCTGCTGTCATTGCATCAAACGGCATATCCATTGAACCGGTATCGCTATTGAAACTCCAGTGATGATACCAAAAGCCACCCCGCTTAAGACGTTGGATTGCTTTGTTAGTAGAGCTCATGATAAAAGTATCAAGCGGAGTTAAATATCCCGGATAGTGACCCTTTTTAGTATTGGTTAAGTCAAAAACAAAAATCAATATTGTATAAACTTTCGGGGTTCCGAGATATGTCGGCATTTTTTGAAGCTTTATGTGTATTTAACTATAGCTAGACGCGCACTAAAAACGATATTTTTGGATATGATCCCCCTGAAAAAATTCTATACCTTTCAATACTCTACGACAATCAGAAGTGCTACAAATGATAACTATTTATTAAAAGTGCTCGTATTCCCTGAATGGAAAATCTGAAGTTTTCGCCTTTTCCCGCACCACATGATCTGCCATTTTGCCAAATTTCGCACGATTCTAGGATGGCAAGAAGAGTGCTTCATAATTTTGATGATGATGTCAGTGAGTGAGTGAATATTTTCTTTAGACGTGGTTAGCCCTAGGGCGCACTGTGAAGTGTCAGTGAATTTTCGTCGCTGCCAAAAAACCCAAGGAAACCCCAGAAATTTAGTTTCATATCGAATACAATTGTAACCCTGAGACCAGTCACTGAAAAAATGTTGTAATATATAGATATAGATTTAACATTAGCAATAACATTAAATTTGTTTAAATAATGATTTTAATGTTGAAGAACTAGTCAATAATTCACAAAAATATGATTTCACCCAAATGACAGCTACGATTGACAGCAAAATCCATCACTGAACCCTTGCCTTGACTGAATACCTAGGGTCAGCTCAGTGCTGAACTCCCCAGTGCTCACCTCGAACACATTTGAACGCCTGTATCTTGCAATTTGGTGATGTGAACTTTTTTGATGATCTTAGTAAATGTTTTTGGCTCAATTGGTCCCAAAGTTAAAGGGTAGTCGAGAACAGCCTGAAAAAGGGTTGTATCTCTCTCTGTACCTAACGTGCGAAAATTTCTATAAGAATATTATTTTAACATCAACACCTATTTGCAAAGATGATAAGATGAGTCATAAATAAATACTTAAGCATGTGTGAAATTTTTTTTTTAACTCGCTGTCACAAACCATTCGGAGGCGTATGAGTAATATTTTATAATTTCTATGAAAATCGGTCATCAACTCAATTAGGTAGTTTGTTCCCTCATCCACCGAATTAAGTTAACAAAAAATTGAGGAAACGAGTAATTTCTGAAACAACCGAATTGTCTGTAATCCAGAACAAAGACATAATTATCGTCATCATTTTGTAAATACAGACAAAGTTCTTCATAAGCAAGTACAAATCAGATACAATATATATTTCCTGGTCATCCACCTAGAATGTTTGAATTTGTTAAAAGTGGGTGAGTGAAAATGAACACAAGTTGATGTTACATGAAATATGTAGGTACTTAGAGACTGTTATCCCCAAAACCAAAAAAATCAGTTCGCTAGTTTCTGAATCGGGTATCCATATCCCTTTCCCTTTAAATACATAAACACCAATCCATTGCAATTTATTGAGAAATTTAAGAAAATATAAATAATATCACTTGACTATTAGATAAAATTTAGATTGCGATGAAGTGTTATGGAAAGCTGGAAGTTTTGGGTTTTTTTCATAACATCGGCATCGGTTAAACTAGTTTTTTCTGAAATATACAAAAATACCAGTTTTATGAAGATAAATTTAGTTGTAGGTTTATACAATAATGTTTAGCGGACTAGAGCTATGCAAATTGTAATATGTAGATATAATTGAAATTTTAACGCGCTGACATCTTAATATGCAGATGCTTTGTAGAATACCAAGATACAGGTATAATAAACATTATGTCAATATCCTTTCATTTATGTAAATATTTTCAAAAACAAAAAACACTATATTCTTATAAAAGTCGTTTTAGTTTGGTATGCCGGTGTTCTCATCTATAGAAAACTGAAAGTTTGTGGAGAAAAAAAAAAACAAAATAACTCGCGAATTTTTGGTTGAAAAGTCGTTAACCTCTTTTGCATGTATCCATATTTGAATCTACCATAAACATACCTTCTCTTTGTATAGATAGTACCTACATTTACGGATAATTCACATGGAGACGAAAAAATCAAAACATTGGGTATCAGTAAATACAATTTTTAGTTTTTATCCACCTCGTTAATAACATTTATTTTTGTTATTATTTATGAAAGGTTTATCTTGTTCTATTATACCGTACTAGAAGTACCTTGTATGAAAACTGAGTCCCCCTTTTCCAAAATTTCCAAAATTAAAGAAATTGATTAAGAAAATCAACCTATTTTTTTTTCTCACTTAAAATGGCCTAAAAACATAAATATAATATTTTTTTTTTCTTGAGGAAATAAAATAATATTTTCTAAATTTTAATATTTTGTTTTTAATCAAACCATAAGTCTATACCCAAAACTGTCAGATAGGCGCCTGTAAGAAAGTTTGGTGTATTTAAAGTACGGGGTGGGTTGGGTGGCTCACTAACAGGATTTTAACCCTTTTTTTCGCAGGGTATGTCAACAACCAGGCAGGCGCCTGGAGCTAAAGTTTAATTATACCTATTTACTCTGGGGTATTTAGCAGTAGGTATAATATTTTCAGTCAATAAAAATACATGCACTTTTCTGTGAAAATTGAAAACTTTAGGTAAAAATAAAGAACTTTTGCCGATCGCGTCTCCCTCAACCTCTCGAGAAGTCCTTTGCAGCCTTCATCAAGTGCTGAAGACCAGTGGCATCGATGCCAAGAAGCCGTCAGAAAAGCCGCAACTGATGTGCTCGGTTTCACCCGACCACCACCACGAAACCCTTGGTTTGATGAAGAGTGCCGGCAAGCACATGCAGCGAAGCAACTGGCCTACAAAGCGGCGCTGCAGAGAAGGACGAGAGCAGCTCGTGAGCTCTACGAGCAAAAAAGGAGGGAAGAACACCGGCTTCTCCGGAGGAAAAAGAAAGAGCATGAGAAGCGCGCGATCGAGGAAATAGAGAGGTGTTACTCCAGGAACAATGTTCGGAAGTTTTACCAAAAGGTAAAAAGAACGTGTCACGGGAACAAGACCCGAACAGAGACCTGTAGAGACGAACAAGGAAACCTTGTAGTGGAGTCACAGTCGGTGCTGAGGACATGGAAAAACCATTTCTGCAGACTGTTAAACGGCGAAGACGACACATATTCCGCTGTCAGGCAGAATGAACCATTCAACCTGGGCGATGAAAGCCAAGACTTCCGTCCACCTGACCAAAATGAGGTAAGGATAGCAATATCTAAGCTGAAGTCCTACAAAGCTGCAGGACCGGACGGTTTACCGGCCGAGCTTTTTAAGGCAGCGGGAGATGACTTGGTAGAGAGCATACACCAACTTGTTTCTAAAATTTGGTCAGAGGAAAGTATGCCTGATGATTGGAACCTCAGCATCGTTTGCCCGATCTACAAGAAAGGAGACCCTCTAAACTGCGCCAATTATAGAGGCATCAGTCTCCTCAACATCGCCTATAAGATCATATCTGCTGTACTGTGTGAGCGCCTGAAACCATTTGTCAACGAGCTGATTGGTCCCTATCAGTGTGGTTTTAGGCCCGGTAAGTCCACAACCGACCAAATATTCACACTACGGCAGATCCTGGAGAAAACCCAAGAAGTCCAAATCGATACTCACCATCTATTTATCGATTTTAAAGCCGCATATGACAGCATTTATAGAGACGAGCTATACAGAGCCATGTCTAGTTTTGGCATCCCTGCCAAACTTGTCAGATTGTGCAGAATGACGATGGAGAACGCTCGCTGCTCCGTAAAGGTCGGAAATAATCTCACCGAGACCTTTGATGTCAAAAAAGGATTTAGACAAGGTGATGCGCTGTCATGTGACTTTTTCAACATCATACTTGAGAAAATTGTGCGAAACTCGCAAGCCAACACCAGGGGCACAATTTTCCAAAAGTCTGTGCAACTACTTGCATACGCTGACGACATTGACATAATTGGCAGAACGCAGCGAGCTGTTACTGGTGCGTTTGCAAGTATTAGCACAGAAGCGGCAAAAATGGGTTTAGTGGTGAATGAGGGCAAAACAAAGTACATGCTGTCAACAAGAAGGGACACACAACATCGGCGAATCGGACAGAACGTCACGATAGACAGCTATAACTTTGAGGTGGTTAGGGACTTTATCTACCTCGGCTCCGCTATAAACTCTGATAATGACACCACAGCAGAAATCAAACGAAGAGTTACACTTGCCAACCGCTGTTTCTTTGGCCTAAGAAGGCAACTGACTAGTAAGGCCTTGTCAAGAAACACTAAGGAGACTCTATATAAGACCCTCATCATCCCAGTCCTACTCTATGGCGCAGAAGCATGGACGTTAACAAAGGCGGATGAAGATCTTCTTGGTCGTTTCGAACGCAAAATTCTTCGAGTGATTTTCGGTCCCGTTTGCGTTGACGGGCTTTGGAGGAGAAGATTTAACAGCGAACTCTACGAGCTGTACAGCGACATAGACCTGGTCAGAAAAGTGCGTATCAGTCGACTAAGATGGCTAGGACATGTAGAGCGAATGGACACCAACGCTCCGGCCCGAAGAGTCTTCGATTCCAACCCGGAGGGACAACGCAGTAGAGGAAGACCTCGCCTTAGGTGGCGCGCACAAGTGGAAGGGGACCTCAACCAACTTGGAGTGCGCAACTGGAGGCGGTTAGCCAAAGATCGGGCTAACTGGAGAGGCATGTTGGTTGAGGCCCAGGTCCACCCCGGACTGTAGCGCCATCTAAGTAAGTAAGTAAGGTAAAAATAAATATTTTACATACATCTTAGAATTAGTCAATTAAAAAAGAAATTTGCTACCTCAAGCAAAATTGAAAACTTTAATAATAAAAAAAATAGAAAAAAAAGTTTCCGCAGAAAAATTATTTTACAGTACATCTTGAGCTATGAATACACGACATGCCAAACACGACATACGCATGCCACTCTGACGTCAATTCGACGTCAGAATATGTCATAAAAGGGTGAATGTCGTGTACTCGACATATTGTTGACGCTGACATATTATGTTGGCATGCGTCTGTCACCCATATGTCCGACTCAGAATGGCATGTAAATTTGCCACACGACATATATCCTATTGCATGTCGATGAGAACGTATTTTGTTTTGTTTGCTTTGTTTGTAAATAGTTTGGGTGAATTTAATTAATTTTGTTGCAAGCTTGAAAAGTCTGAATTTGACGGACCATTGGTAACGACTAATCTTAGCTCAGAATCCTTCCGTCTCCCGAAGCCGCAACCAATCCTTTTGCCAAATAAGGCGGCGGCCGGCGTTTCAAAGATATTCTTGCGTCGCTTTGGTCGTTGTCTTCGTCTTCGCTGCTAGTCTCCCAAAGATACGCTGCCAAAATAGCCATATCGGAATTGATTCGCGTAATTTTTTTTTAACACAAAACGCACGTTTTCACCGAGAAAAAATGTCAATAAATCAAAAATAAACACATGCCAGTAACCGTCGACATACGAATACGCCAACTTTGAAACAAAACGTGCATGCCGTTGCCGTGTGACATTATGTATTCTACAATATGATGAGTAATATGTCGAGTAACTATCGTGACGTCAGAGTGGCATGCGTAGGTAGGTATGTCGTGCTTGGCATGTCGTGTACTCATAGCTTTAGAATAAGTCAATTTAAACAAACAAATTTAAAATATGAATTTGCTTAATGTTCATAATCGAAACCTGAGCCAAAATTTCGACCTCAAAGATAGCACGACTACAATTATTGGCACCCCTAAGGAAATTTCAACTTTGATCAACTATAACATTTTTGTTTATAGAGTTATTTGAATCTTTTGTATACAGAACTATAAATTATTAAATTCCTCGTTGATTAAGTTTTATAAATAACGCTTTAGTTATTGAAAATATATTTAAAATGCCAATTTAGTAAAAGCTTACAAAAAACCACAATTATTGGCACCCTGACATAATTATTGGCACTCTTTAAAACAGAAAAACATCATGTTTTCCGAAGGCAAATAAACAAAAAATATTATTTTCTTCGTTGGAAATTTAATTAATTTAAATAAGTATTATAAAATTAATATTTTTTAAAGGAAACAAACAAAAATTTGTTTTTAATATTATTTAAATCATTGTAGAATTTAGGAAGAAAGTAAAAGTAAAATAGTATGTATTTTTCAAAAAAGGCAACCTAAATTTACCGTTAAGCAATATGTACCTATGAATATTATATAAGATGTTAGATCTTTTTGCTCTGAACAAACCGGAAATTGGTGCAGAAAAACGCATTTACCACAAAAATCAATGAATAACGGTTGCATGATACAACTGTTGGCACTCACAAAAGTACAACTATTGGCAGTGCCAATAATTGTAGCTACATAGGATGTAATTATTGGCACCCCCCTGCCAATAATTGAACCCCAGTTTTTTTTAACCCAATTATTGGCACCCCTTTTATTAATAAAACAATAACTTTTTTAACAAAATATATTTACAAACGACTTATTTAATGCATTCTTATAGTAAATAAAGAAAGTTTTCATTAAAAAATATAAAAGAAAGTAGTGAAAAAAAGCTTACAAAATTATAGGTCCTTAACCAAAACATTGAAAATTTTGAAGTTTTGTTTTTTTGTCGCACGTGATTTTACTTTAACTTATAAAACAGAAACGGAAAGGAATGTCTCCAAACTAAAGACACAGAAATATGAGAAAAATGTGCAAATTCAAAATAAAAAATAAATTGACTTATTCGAACAAAGGGTTATTGAGAAAATCACTGTTGAATGATGGGGTGCCAATAGTTGGGTCAAAAATTGGGGGTGCCAATAATTGTAGTCGTTACGCTACTGGTGATTTTGCATATTAATTCAAAATATTTGATTCTTGGTCCAAATATTCGCTTTTCAGTTCCATACTTTATTTAGTTTGTGAATTGTGGATTTATTGCTTCAAATCTTCTTGTTGCAGAGATTAGTAAGAAAGTTCTTTTGAAAATTAAAATCTAGGAAACCCAAGAGTTGCTTTGATGCACTTTTCTCGTCCTACTCCTTTTTTGGCCATTCTTAGAATAGTTTTACTTGCACATTTCTCAGCCACGATGTGCAATTAACTGTTGCAGTAGCACATTCATTACTGCAGTTGTGCAAGTTTTCATGACATTACAGTTGGATGACAGTCCTTGGTCCTTGCACTTTATTAAGTGTCTTCCTCTTGCTGCGGTGACCTTGATGAAAAAAAAATATTCCGCAGTACTAATAATTATTTTTTGTGTCCAGGCTAACTTTTACTTGAAGTCAAAATGGCGAACATTTTCATATAAAATGTTCCATTGTGACCGTCAAAATATTTAAGTTGAGGATAAAAAGGCCCATTGTGTACACTTTATACCCCGGTACCTGTAGTTTTCTCAAAAATTGAAAACTCCATCATTAGAATATATACGAGTAATTGAAATGCTAAGCCACATAGTTCCGCATCCGCAGTACTTTGTGATTTTGAAATTAAAATATAGACACGTGGATGGAATTATATTCTATGGCCACTGACCAGCACACGTATTTAGGTACCTAGCTAATTTGGGTCAAATAATCAGAACGTGTTACAGAACTGATTACGAAATTGTTTAGAAAATGGTTATTATGGATATACGCATGTTTATTGTTTAATTGAAAGTATTATGCAAATGGTATATTCATATTTTTCACATAAAACCTACGTAGATACATTAGTAACAAACTGACACTGAACGTGCCTTGGAAAATGTGTCAACTTTTTGAAGGTTTATTGAACCACAACACTGTATGCTTTCTGAATATGTTGGAATAGTTTTATTTAATGATCGGCCACAATTGGTACCCGGAACAGCTTTTTTTGAAACAGGACATATTTATAACTCCAGTTTCGCATAGATACAGTACAACAAATTCGTCGAAAAATGTTTCTTTCAAAGGAGTCTAATAATCCCTACGATCAGCTAAAAGTCGAACTGACATGATAAGGGTTCTGTAAAATATTCTTCCGTCGATATTGGAATTTGAGCTCATCAATTTTGTCAAACTAACGTAGAAGTGTTTTTCTGGTAACTCTATCACGGATTTCCACTATCGTGTAGTTCGAGAAGCTGATGCTTGCTCCGAAGTAGATGAACCCATTAACTACTTCCAAGTTGCTGCTATTAATAGTGGGCCTTATTTATAATCAGTTTTAATTTGTACGTTAACTATTTTGTAGGTAACAATAGATTAATATTGTGTGGACAATTTTACCATTTTGAGTTCGTAAGTTAACTTACACTTTAAAAATGACTTTTAGTTCCACAGTGACATTCTGTCCCTATTTCCTTGATAGCATACTCTTCGGCCTTGTGGTCGCCAATACTTCAATTTCAACCTATTAATTATGCCTACTGTTTAGCCGCCGTGCGATCGGCAGACTATCGTTCGCAGATCTCATAGCTTTCCGTATTGACACCTGGCCCTTTGCACTATCTGTACCAGTTCCAGAACGAGATTGAAGAAGTCATAAATGTCACCCAATCCTCTACATGTTTGAAAAACCTGTAAAACTGGAGCGATTGGTCTATGGACGTTAAGCAATGGGCCTATAGGTTAAGATGGGTGGGGCATTATACAGTATCATGGCCATTAATACTCTGCCGTAGAGAATATTCAATTTTACTCCAGAGAGACAACGCCGCCGTAGAGAAAGACCTTTCCTAATTTGAGGTCGTAGTAAAAAAAATACGTGGTATGGGCAACTGGAGGCAGCCAGCCATGGATCAAACTTTTTGGAGAAGTACGAGTATGTACCAAAGTAAGTATAGGCAGTTGCATGACTTTCTTATATAAAGCCTCTTGATGTTGTTGTAATTGCGACATTCTTTCGACTGAGCTGTGAGACAGCACAGGATTCATATTTTTAGAAACAGTATCTTCCTCTTCTTCCTCGATGCTTTTTCCTTGCTTTTCCATTTGCACCTTCTATCGCCTTTGTATGCATACATCAGCACAACATGAGCTCTTTCTCTGGGGTCGCTGGTAATCCACGAAAATTTCGGCTATTGTTATAACCTCTTTGTTTCAATGTTTCAATAGTGGAATGGAACTATAGTGGCAAAGTGTGTAGAGTTTATACTTTTAAGCGGTCTTTCTACTCCCAAGTTAGTCTTAAGCCTCTAAAGGCTTCCAACGTCGAATTTCTTCTTCTTTTTATTTAAAACTTGAATTCTGAAATTAGCCAATACCTATAGAAGTCAACGTTCCGTCCACAAACCACATATAGAATAGACCGTCGACTCCTCCCACATAACGGACTTTGCCTACAAGCTGCCTGCGGGCCCAGGATTTTTCATGTATTGGTGTTTCATACTTGAAAAATCCTACGCCCATGGTATCTATAGAATGGAAAACCATTGCCACCATTGATTTTGACATTGAATTAATTCTGGGGAGAATCGGGAAGGTGCACGGAAGTGGGCGGTCTAGTTCTATGTGGTTTTTGGTACCGCCCAGAAGTCCGTAAAGCTCTTCCTTTACATGGTCATCACTTCATCAGCCTCGTCGGTAGAGGGTCGTGTTTTTAACGCACTGGCTTGTGCGAATTTTCGGTGAGATTCCGGTCTCGATCATTTGCTCGCTGAAGGCTATTGAAAGTGCCTTATGTAAAAAAAAAGTGACAGCCCTAGCGTCTGATGTAAGTCTCAGTGCGCTTTTGCTAGAAGTTAAGTCTAAAATAAACAAGCTACTCATGTCTCTCTAATAACTCTGTACCTATATGTACATTTGTATTATAGGTCAGCATAGGTCAGCGACTTCTTCTTTCGAACCGCTCGCGTCTATATATAAAATGCTGTCAAGGATAGGTAACGGAATGTTTAGATGCCAAAGCCGCGCTCCATATATGGGAGCAATTTTCAAGAACTGATGGGCTAACATACGCTTTAAAAAGAATGAGGAGGTGTTTCGGGCTGAAGTACCTCTTTGCTCTAAATAGGTAACTTAACTTTGAGAACTTCATCAATCTTGCGAAAGTGGATAAGTGGTCTTGGCATGTTATTCACGAATTGAGAGTTAAAAGTTAAGAGAGTTAAGGCATGGATTCCGTAACATTTTTCTTTGTAATAGCGACAAGCTCTGTATTTTGTGCCTTAAATACAACCAAGTTTTCTTAATACTAGGTACTTTAAGATTTTGTTAAGTTCTTCATTGTGTTTTTTTTTTAAATACTTCTCCCAGGAAAGACGAACCTATAACGCTTCAACAGCGCCCGAGATGATTGCAGATGTACGTTAGTTCTGCACTTAAATTACTACAAATTGTAGACTTCTGGAAATATATCTCCAGGAAGCGCGTTCCAAAGTTTGCTTGTCCCGTAACAGAAAGAGTTTTAGAAAATTGATGTCTTCCCGGTTGTCAAGTGTACTGTATGGTCATGACATGAGCATTAGCAGTCTGTGGGGCGCCCAAAAGTCGCATTTCGAGGGATAATGTCTTTGAGTTCCTCGGAACATCTACCATGAAAGTACCTATAGAACAAGCAAAGGTCAGCGACTTGTCTTCTGTGCACCAACGGTTGTAGATTCGATGTGAGTGCAGGGTCAGTATCTAAAGGTATATGTCATCCTTTTATGCAACTCACTGAATTCATCACTCGTACGCCCGGCTTTTGAGGGGCTAAGGCTACATTTCTGATACTTGTAGCTGTCATTTTCTTAATGCTGGTATTTACATTTTCTTCCTATTCAACTTTCGTGTTTGTAAGTTCAGCTCGGATAGATAAGATCAGTACCCGGTGGTAATCACGGGAGTTAAATAAAGGAAATGTTTAAAATGCTGGACATCAACAGATTAACGGAAATCTGTATCTTATATTCATATACATGAGTCGTAACCTTGCAATTTTTGAAAAACAAAATAGGAATATACCTAAATCGTATACGATACCTGCAGCCTCTTGGATTTGGTACTAAGTGCTTTCAGGGTTAGAAACTTTCAAAATATAGCAAAAATGTTGCATGTTACGTACAAATGACAAGTAAAATCGAAATTATTTTCATTGGCGTATCTATGAACATCAAGATGTCAATTAAATATCAACCACCAAGCAATTAGCAAATTATTTGATCTACCGCCACCGATAGTTACATTTTTGAAGCAGAAAATCGCCCACATCCTAAAACTTTTAACCCATTTATTAATCGCAACGAGAAAACTTACAAGTATCAAGCTCGATTCTCAACTCCAACACTAAGCGATGAGCAAACAAAATTCTGGTTATAATAAAAACCATTAAATAATGATTTGGAAACCAGATTCAGTTGTAGTAGTTTTATTTTTTGTTTTTATTGTTGCGGTCTTGTTTTTTTTTCTGTTCTTCTTGTGATCTTCAACTTGACTCGTCGTCGTCACTCAGACAAGACAAGACAACATACTCATTTGACAAATCAAAGCACAATCTTTCGCCAAATCAATATTCCCATAGTATTAGTAACCGAAATAGAAGAGCACACAAATAAAAACAACAAACGACAACAACTTTAAAAAAAAATTATAAAAGAAGGTGCAAACTACTTGGACAGGTTTATTACTTGTAACTCAGGTGTATACGGAAGACGTCTCTCGAACGAAAAGTGTGAAATATCTGCGACGAAATGTAAGCAAAAATTCGAAAAGAAAAAAAAATCTCGCTTTGTGTGCTTGTGATTAATTTTCAATGCTTTTAACTGATTAAATTTCCAAGAGCAATTTAACAATAAAAAAAAATTCAATTTATTTGTATGCGGCACCTTTTCGAAAGGTCATGGGATGATTTTTAGCCGTTTGTGATACTACTTTCAATAACAGTCTCTAAACCTAATCAGAGTATCTGAGATCTCGGCCTCTAATCAGCTTTTACACCGCATTTCATTAATTTTCTAATCTAGTTATGAGTAAAGTTTTGCAAAGCGAGCATAGAAGTGTTTTGTGTTGAATCAAAATTAAATTTAAAGTTCTGCGGAAAACAAAAATTTCAATCTTGAGTGCAATTGTTCAAAACCATTATAGATACTTTGTGTCGCAGTTTTTTTTAGTAAGGGAATTCCTATTTTTTCCGGTTCCCAATAATGAGATGAGAATGATTGTGATGTTTAGAGTTACAAAATCCGACTGTGGGTGAACAATTACAAAAAAAAATGTGCTGAACAAAAAGCCAAGACTTAAAAATCTGTAGAAAGAGAAAACAAAGTTGTTAAATGGAAGTCGGAATAATACAAGTGGATTCTTAAGTTGTCTTGTGAATATACACATCTAGAGATACAATAGAGTTGCAGATGTGATGAGATAATGAGTGGACTTAATCACGCTGAAATGAGTGAGATTTTTTTTCTCAGTTCGTCGAGAATCTTTTGCTTATTTTTGTTGTTAATTAATTTATTCGCAAAAGCACCTTGAAATGGATTTTGTGTTTTTTTTTTTCTAGTTTTGGTGGTTTTCTGAAAGTCAATCGAGGTTAAGTGATGCGCCAGCAAAATCGTTTTATTCTATGGAAATGTATTTAAATGAGAAAACACTTGGGTGAATTTCAATAACTACTGTAACGTGCCGCATTAATTAGACAGAAGTATTAAACTGGAGTTATAGTCAAGAAGATCAGGGAAGATCGTGATGGTTGTGGTTATCTTGGTGCTTGTTTTGTGGGAACTTTAATTAATTGCCCTTTGTATCCTCTTATTTGCAAGTAAGCTTTAGAAATGCATTATATCGACGTCTGACTTGATCGTTGTATCTCTGAGTTAAGGCATTTTTAAAAATATGCATTTTTCTTAAGTGTGCTGAAATTCGCGAAGGTTTTTCTTTCGACTGATATATAAAAATGTACTGTTTTTTGACAGTTCTTTCGCATCTACATATCTGTGGTATTTAAATGTTGTCATGAATATAGCTAGGCCTCCACCAGACTTTCAAACTTATTTTGGAAATCGGTCTATTTTAGGAGTTAATGAGCTTGTGAAGAAGCAGAATTGTCATTTCGAGAGTGTGGAAAATCTACATACAGGTCCACATAAGATCCTATATCTTAGGCCCAGCTTTCAAACCAGTTGTGATTTTTTTTACGAATCTACAATTTCTTGCCGAATCCGAGCGGCTGAATTACGAAGCTTTTGTCAGAGACAACAAGCTCGAATGCTTCCAAAGACGTTTGCGAGAAGTAGCGCATTGATCAACTGAGGGGAAGGCTTGAATTCACGTCAACTTTATATCGTGAAATAGACCAGAAAATTGACCAAAGAGATTGTGCGATTGACGCCGCCCGATTACTTATTATGCGGTGCTATAAAATTCCTTGTAGATACTAATAAGAAGAAAAAATTTAAGCCCTTGGGAGCCAGTATTCAGTGTGTTATTGGTGAGAAAGATGCCAAAATGCTGGAAGGAGCTGCTTAAAATTTGGCTTTTAGGTTGCGATTCATCGGACAACAACATCAGACATTAAAAAATTTGGATTTTTGATTCAAATTCAATTCTTCAATTATTAAAAAAAAAAACAAAAAAGAGAAATCTATAGCCAACCTTTGTAAGTTTTGATATCGAGGCATGGTTTTATTAATCAAGGTTAGGTTAGGTTGTTTAGTTCTGACATGCTTCCTTCTGTTCCGATATTCATAGGAGAAGTGTATCATCCTTGACGAAGTGTAGGTCCTCATACCTGCACGTATTCGTATTCGTGAAACGTAATCTCCTAGCGTACTTCCTTAGAAGGAAATGTTCATATAGAGAGAGAGTATCTCCATCTCCAATCGCAACTTTTATCTGTTGAGTTTTAACAATTCTTCAATTTTTCAATTTAATTCATGCCAAAAGAACTAACCCTGTGATTTTTTACATGCCACCATCTACTTTATTGATGGTTCTTTTTTGAGAATAATAGCAAAAGCCATTCATTTTGTGGATGAAGCTCATACAATATGGTTCTGCAAATATAATGCTCTGAGCATTGTTAGGCAGCTCTTGAATAGTTCAGATTTGATTACTTAAGACTCTAGCGCCTTTAGCGCAGCCTGACTATCGATGTAAATATGTCGACCATAAAATGGACGTAGCGCACGATAAGTTTGGCGAACTGAACCATGTTTTTCAAAATAATGTTGCACAATTTGCACGCGTTGTTCTGGCGTTAATCTATTCATTGTGAAATGGCAAAACGAACCTACAAAAAACCAACTTTCAACTGTCAAATTGGCTATCTGTAGAAACATTCTTGCCAAACCTCCTTCGCACCAGCAAGGTTTAATTGGGCTTTGTTAGCTTTACATGTCCTTATTACCTTTAGCAAAACTTTCAAACCTTATTCATGTAATGGAATCTCTCTATCGATCTGGGGGCTTCTTGTATCACTTCTGTTTTCTTCAGAGAAATTTGAGCTCATCTTATGTCCTCTGTCCAACCGTAATTAGCAATTATTCTCTCGGACTTGGTTGCATGATATTGTCGGAGTTTGCCATTGAACCAAGAGTTTTTTTTCGAATGGTCTGGCAAAATCTAGTTCATCAAAAGTTGCACTTCTGCTAGCTTTAGCACTGACCATTGTTTTCTGACCTTGAATTTGAATTTGACCGCAAGTGACTTTCCCGACATCAGAATGAGTTAATGGGTAGATTTAAAAAATGGATGGTCGATTTCAAGTTTCTCTGTTTCGCTTATTCAATATTTGTAAACAAATTCAAATCACAATCATAAAAAGTAGGTAGACACACACACACACATAACACCAAATAATATAACATCCTACCAAACCAATGGCAGCTTGAGATTCTCAGATGAATTCGCCGGCGTGTGAATGAAATCTTCTTCCGGGGAACTTGAATCGATCGAAATTCGAATTTCCTGTTTTGCTGGAATGTGAAGCTGAGGAATGGAAATATTAATGACGACTCAAATAATAAAATAATTCTTATCAAAGTGTACCTGATAATTCTTTTCTTATTTCTGAAAATATAGAGAGAAAATAGTAGAATGACAAAACGTGGTCGAAACTTTTGGTTCGGTTGTAGATGTGGTAGCTGGGAAATGTATCTATTCAGAAATTGTGGTAAATCTACCATATTGTGGTAGAAGTTTCAACACTGAACTGGAATGGTAATAATTTGAGGTAGGCAGTTCGCTTCGCTCGAGGTAATGGTTTTGAACTGTAGTATTTGTTTTTCTTCTGGTCAGTGGTATTGTATAGTTGCTCCTTCTTATGGGGGTCGACTCTGAAGTTACTAGTAAAACACTGTTAACCACTACAATATGGTACCGCCAAATATTTCTGAATTACTTCCTCGTAGCTAATATTTTCAAGTAGAACAAATAACCATAACATCTTAATTCAAGATACAAATAATAAGAATAGTTCTAAGAGTTCTGCATGCAACTTTTTCATAACAATATATTAAATTGTATCCAACTATTTCGTTTAAATAATTTAAAATTCCATATAGGACACAATCACAATTCTATAAAAGTATTCATCATTGAAACCAAATCACGTAATCCAAATAAATTGACATTTTTCAGATCGAAAGAACGAATTTGCAAACAATCATGTGGAAGATAGTATTAATGTGTGCAGTGTTGGTAGGATCTGCCAGTGCAGGTATGCAAATTAAATAATATTTATAGAATTTGTGGTTAATAAATATTATTGATTTACTTCTGAAGTACAACGAAAGAGTAAGAGATACATTAACTCTGGCAGACAAAACTACGCACCTGATTATGGCTTCATTGATCCATTTGAGTTCCATCAGAAACTGACACAACAGATCTTGGCACAACAAAGCGCACAAAACAAGTACTAAATAATTTTTTTTTTGCTTTTATTTTACCGTTAATTGCTTTAATGAAAACAACATTATTTAATTTTTTTTTTAATTGGTGTGATGCGGCAGATGAGGTAATGGATATTTTTATTATACACAATGCATTATGTGGTAGTTTTAGATAATGGTGATATCGTTTTCGAAGTAAAATATTTTAGGGTTGTTAGTGTGCTGGACTACTGTGCGAGGGATCCCAGGTGGGATCATGATGTAATCTCGAATGACAAAAATCTCGAAGGCTAAAAATCTCGAAAAGTTTTTTTTTTAATCTCGAAAGGAAAAATCTCGAATGTACAAAAATCTCGAAAAAATCTCGAAAATAAAAAGTAAATTCGAGATTTTTTTTTGCACCCATCCCATAGGCAACAGTAAACCCAAGCAGGGGGGTTGCAAGGGGGCAGCATGCCCCCCTATACGCATCTCACTTTTTAACACCATTTTTAATATTAATTCGAGATTTTTTTTTCGAGATTTTTGTTATTCGAGATTATGATTTCTAGATTTATTTTTTCGAGATTTTTTAAATTCGAGATTTTTTTTTCGAGATATCGTGGTAAACCCATCCCAGGTTCGATCACCGGAAAAACACAAATTACATCTTAAGGTTTTTTTTACTGTGCCACCTCTCGCGAACGTCTGACAAACATCCGAGAGTATGACTGTCATGGCCTACCTGCCTGTTGCGCCACCTATTTATTTATTATTTACATATTACATATATACAATATAATATGTAGGCCCTTATAGAAACATAAGATAAATTAACTCGTGTTACATAAGGTAACTTTTGGGCAAGTTTCCAATATAAAAAATTCTCTAAAATTTGAATTCTAATTTGTCTTGCCAACGTTACAAATTAAATAAAAACATAATAAAGTATAAAGAAATGAAAATTTTTTTAATATTTTAAAATTTTCTTATAATTTTTTTTATTTTTATTTTTTTTTTTTTTACAAAAACCCCATAAAGAGTGAAATGTGTATGCAACCTCCTGCTTGTGATCACTGTAGGATTTAGAGTAGGTGCGAGGTTAGGTATAAATTAAAGTATAGTCATAGTGTCATTTTACATAATGTGCTAAATTTGTACACAGTAGTAGTAGATATATCTTAGAATAGGTAAACCATTTTAAGTAAAAAATAATAATTTTAAGCCCAAAGTCGAATTTGCATATTGTAAACGTCAGCCGTAGTATTGCGTATTGAATTGGATTTTTCAATCTTCTGGTGTTTGTTATAAAGCGGCTTTGACGCAATGCCTTTTCAAACGCCGGTAAGAAGTATATATAACTTCAAAAATCGGATAAATGGTTCCTGAATTATGCAGGAACAAGGACACAGACATAGACGTTTCATTAAATATAGCTAGTAGAATTGCAATTGACTATACTTGTGCCTCTGCTCGCTTATAATAATAAAAACAAGTAATCTATACTAATTCGGTGAGTGTTTATCATTGCAATGCTGAACCAATAGTTTTACCACAACTATTTTCAAAGCTGAAAGATTTTTTAAAAATGGCGTAGTATCTTTGTCGTGAGTAACCTATACTAATCTGGCGAGTAGTTCCACAGATATAGGGGAACACGGGCGGAACGGGACAGTTTTGCTTTAGCACCCCATATTTACTGCAAATTTAGGAATTAAAACATCATTTAACTTTTAATGAATGATTTCAATTTTTATTTATTTCTATACATGATTTCAGTTTGATTTTTTTTATATAATAAGAAAAAAAAATTCATGCATTCTGGTGGAATTTTTTCCGCTAAAATTTGTTTCTTTGCCTTCTTTTCTTTTAGAACATTAAACGTTTTTGATTGTTTAAATATTTTTTTTTTTATTTTTCTTCAGTGGACATATCCCAAACGGCCCCACGCCGTTCTGCCCCGAGCCATGTGTTTAAGAATGTTTTTTTTTTACTAGTATCAAAAACAAAGAATACGAGTTTTTTTCCAAATGGAAATATAAAAAAGAGTATTAACTAATTATTAATAAAATTGGTCTATAGGTACAGCAAAAAATTAAAAAAAACACTCCACTTACCTTGAAATAAAAAATTAAAATATGAATCAGAGAAGTAACTGCTCGACATCTCACGTGCGATTACTGTGAGCGATCTCTGTGAGCCCCAATAGCAATACAACAAAATAATCTTATTCTCATTCTCATATAGGTAAAAGTTGGAACAACCCTCGAATTAAAGATCGATAACTTAGCTTTTGACACAGTTATAGTTTGGCCCCCTGTAACGAAAGACGAATGGCTATCTCATACATACCTCGGATGATACCCAACGTCTTGTTTGAACAATTTTGATTAAACACGAATATTTGCAATTTGCAATCCGTTACTTGGCCTACGCGTTATGCTATGCTGCAATTCATTACCTATACCAAGAACTAATTTTTTTTAGTATAGCGCTTTAGTATTTTTAATAAAAGTCTATTGAAATAAATTCGCATTGATTGAGAAAGTTTCGTGTGATCCAGTCGTGCACTTATTTTTTTTAATCGTTGTCATTTATTTTAATGGTGTTGGAGGACCATTGTTTTTAGCTCTTGTAGCACAGTTTTGTAATTTCAAAACCAATTATATAGATATACCTAATTTAAAAGAGCGACCAATTATTTAAAGCATGATGGGGTAAAAAGCCAGTCAGTCAAACACAATTTTTTTTTTCGTTTAAATAACTATGTACAAATTGTTTTTATTTATATTAAACTCTAGTCTTAATTATAACTTTAATTATTTCTGTAATAACTTTCTTTAGAAAACGCTTTCTAATGCTAACTGCTTATTTGATTTAATTTGTAGTGCATTTACGTCGATATACGCATCAGATGATGCGTCCGCTTTTGCTGAAGCTTCTAACTACCCCGACTATGATGAGTAATTATTATAAAGATCTGCTCAAACCAACGCGAAGCAGCGCGAAAACGGTAGCGGGAGTGGGAAGTAAATGCATGCCGATGGCGGTATATCCTACCGTTTCCGGTGGGAAATTCGCTCTCGCCTTCGCATTGGTTTGAGCAGGCCTTAATTACACTGGTCAACAAAATTTTTGTAACAAGAAAAGTGCTTAGTAATTTTGAATTACCCGCCTACACTCAGCTTACCGCCATATTTATTTTTTTTCCATCAGGTCTGGTTTTCATGTTACAGCTACTTCCCACAAAACTGAAAAAAAGCCGTTTTTGCTTCATTGTCGGCATTCTAAAGTTTTGTTTCATTTGAAGAGCGTAGTGTGTTTTTCTGTTTTCTGTGTTAAGTGATTCTTAAATAATGTCAAGAAAGTGTCAAAATGATCCCGACAAGTTTTGCTGCATTTGTGGCGGCATTACTTTTAAAACTCAGCGAAGGAATTTGACACCATTACACTCACCGAAAAAAATGTTTAAATGCTTTTATTGTAAAACCATCTATTTACAATTTAAATAGCAAATTTGGTTAATTTACTATTTTAATTGCAATTTTTTTAGTTTTACTATTTTTTTTTTTTTTTTAATTTGTGTTTTTATGTTTTTTTTATCGTGCTGGGGAACCGCGAGGGTATTTCCTGCATTGTGACATCAGAATCGAAGCTTTCCAAACAAAAGAAGTCGGGATACAGTTCTTCACAAAATGGATACGACCAAGTTGGCATTGAGGGACCTATCCATCGGCCAGGCGATACATACCGATTTACCCCCGTGTCATAAAACTTCAGGAAATGTGGCCTCCCACAACAGATAGTAAAACAAAATTCAAAATTCAATTTTACAATTGAAAATAGTAAAAAAAGAAGCGAAATTTACTATTAAATTGTTTGTAAAAATTGTAATGACTATAGTTACAATTAAAATTGTAAATTTTACGCAGAAAATTGTAAATATTAAAATTTTTTCTGTGAGTGTAGTAACTAAGCTATATAAACAGTATTTCCATCGGACAACAAGACAAAGCATGGGTTCCACACATCTGTTGTGTTACATATGTGTGTCTTCGTACTGGATGGGCGAGAAGATCTCGATCTATGCCTTTTGAAATACCTATTTGGGCGCCGTTACCGATGAACACGGTGAAGGATTCCACCAAGATATTTATACCATAGAAAAGCGGTACCAGGGCAAGTGGAGTCAACGTATGCTAGCGGATTACTGTTGGATATTAAAACGAGATGTCCATGAAGCAAAGTATAGAAGAAAATCATAAAGCTACATTTATAATTATGTTACAGTTTAGTGAAATAACTTAGTTTTGGTGCTTAAAACTAGACATTTCTAAAATTCAATAAAATCTAAATTACAAAAAAACTATTCGTATTGGAATCATTCTAATTTTATTTCTATTATCCTTATAACTGTCCTAAACATAACCAGACAAAAGTTTTCATGTTACATGCAAAAAGTGTTTTTTTGTTGACCAGTGTTATTTTCCTAATACTATCTATAATATGCTTTTTCAAATAATGTCTTTGTATTTTTTTCCAATTCACTAAAATTTTTTGTATTTTATTATTTTCCTTAATATCTAGGCTATTCCAACAGCAATTCTCCCATCAACAGGCTTTCTTTGATAACTTACGCCGACAAAGTCAAGCGGCTGCTGGTCATGGTGGGTCTCACAGTGGCTATGCACCAAACTATGCCTCAGCTAGTGGAAGCTTTGGAAATGGAGGCACATATCAATCGGCTTCGATTCACCCAGAAAATCCGGTAAAATTCATATACGATATACCATATACCTAATACATAGATAGACCTTGATTTAAGGAACTCTCAATGGCAGTAAATGATATAGTCGGCGCAACAGGGTCGTATAGGCAATAGGCACCATGAGCCCAGTTTCTTACAATCATTCGTTTGTGGGTTTTTATTTTTAGGACGAATAAGAAGAGGACCTAACGGCTGAATAAATATGCTTTTCTAAGGCAGTTATACTCTCGGATGTTTGTTAGACATTAAGACACAATTTTTGTTTTTTCCGGGAATCTAATCGCTCAGTAGTCCAGCAGACTGACCTTATCTGCGCCCTATAGAAACTTTTGTAAGTTTCTCTAAATTAAGGACGAGCACTAAAAATTTCAATTAGTACGGCCAAAGCAGCTAAACTCCTATAAAAACCTGTTGCGCCAACTATTTTTTTTTTTTATTTATTTACAGATCTATATTATACCTAGTTTAACTTTACCTAAGGGGTATATTGTCCAAGTCTTCCTTTGTCTCTTTAACATTTATTTCTGTTCATCTTTGTAGAGCATTCCCAACATAAATAACCGATTCTCGGAATCAGCCGGTGGCGGCGGTGGTGGACATCGTGGTGTTTCTGTGAGCTCCTATGCCAGTTCATCCGATATCAATGGCAAGAAGACAAGTCATCGTGGTGCATCAACTACAATCAATGACAATGGCAAGGTCACTTCATATCAGGTTCACTCGTAAGCCAGTAACCGAGAACAGCAATAATGGATTCTTGCAATTTAAATAAAAATACAAAAATATTAATTGAATGATTTGTTAATGTTTCTCAAATTTCTATAAACCTATATATTATAATTATATGGAAGGAAATAAAAATTAATTATTTACAAAAAAAAAAAAAAAAATATTAAATATGCATTCAACTGAAAGTCAAAGTGGGTTATCACTGTACCAAAGTGATCCATCGAATTTATTGACTTTTTTTTTAATTCTATAGAAAGATTGTGTTGCATTTAAGTCATAATTTATTGTTATCAAAATGGCCTCAATTTTTAAATTCCTTGTAATTATACCTACCTAACCTTGAGAATTGAGAGAGGTCCCTTAACTAAATTCAACGTATACCAGACGTTTTACCAGATAATCTTGGTAAAAAGTTATTGTTAATCGTATAAACTTCAAATTGAAACAGGTGGCTCATAAGGTCCATCTTAGGCCCTGTTTTTCACAACTATCTCTTTGTGTGAGTTCTATTTTTTTTGCGACGAATGGAACTTATGCCGTGTGTCAATACTAGGATACTTTTCTGGAAATGAATTTTCAAATGTGAAAAATTTATCCTGCCCAGAAGCAAGATACCAAATTATCTTATAGGCTAATTTTTGATTTTTTTTTCTTGAGTTTTGTTAGAACTGTCAACTGAATGTTGAAGAGGATATAAATAACTTAATTTCAATTTATTCAAATTAGATAGGTAATTTTCTGTTTTAAGATTGTAGTTTATTGTATTACCTACTCTTTTCGACACTTTCAGAAGTGTCAGAAAATTAACCGAGGATAATTTTTTAGTGGAGGTGACGCATGGCCTAAATATTTAGTAATAATCGATTGTCTTACTTCCAGCTACACAAACAGTCACACCTCTGAGGAAAAGAAAAATCCTTGCCAAAACGCTTCTTATTCCAATTCTGATGTTTAGTTGTGAGATTTTTGGCAACTCTGATAATGAGCACAGGCGGAAACTCAGTGCGTGGCCTATAGGCTATAATAGTATCGCTAGGTATATCCCCTTTTTCGAAATCGATTCATGGCATCACTCTTGACGACCTTCTTAAGCTGAGAACATTGATCTTGCTTCGCAATATACTACAACCACCTTTTAATCAAGGTTCAATTTACGCGTTTAACTACAAATTCTTGGCCTCTGAACGACAATTCTTTATCCATATGCGATATGCGATTGTGAAGTCGCAAAACTGATCACAAACAATACCTGCGAGCCCTTCGATGATGTGATTAGTTGTCTAAGTCCTTTTCTTTTTTTTCCGTAGTAATTGAACAGGTACTTTTCCACTCATAATTATACATTATACATAACATTATACTTTAAGGGCCAGTTTCAAAGGTTCTGGATAAAGTTTCGGATAGTTAGCCGACACATAACGCTTTCCACCAGATAAAAGCTACTGATATTTTTTTTCTGTTTCATCGTCAAAGTCTCTGATAAACTAACTTGCGGAAAAATTTATCAGACACTCCGCGGTACTAATAATCATTTTTAGTGTCCAGGCTAACTTTTACGAAGTCACAATGGCGAAAATTTCCATATAAAATTATCCATTGTGACCGTGAACATATTTAAGTTGAAGACTAAAAATGATTATTGGTAAGGCCCACTATGTTTGTTTTGATACATATGTCATTTGTTTGTTTCGTGTTTTCTAATATTTTTTGTTGTTTTAGGTCTAAAAAAAACCTTTGATAAATTAACGAAAAAAAAAAAAAAAATGAAGCAGCAAAGATCCAAAAAAGAATTCTAACAGAGGAACTGGAGCAGGCATCCACATACTCCGTTTGCGGCTGAGCTCTTCTTTAAACTGGGCATTCAACCAGGCTGACTATCGGCACTGGTCGTATGACACCTTTTCGTCCAACCCATCACTGGAAAGGGGTATAGGATAAGAAATTGTGAGAAGGGTGATTTGCGGATAGGAGTAGGAAAAGAAGGGGGGAATAGATAAGCTCTCCAGCCTTATCGAGCACTCTAATTAAGAGTTATTGGGTAGTTATCTTAGTTCGTTGTTCATCAAAACAGCCTGTCTGTCATGGTAGCCTGTTGAATCATTACAACTTAAGCCTCCACACCACCAACGTCCAGAAAAGGACACAACGGCAAGGTTCCAGCCCCTTGGGGGTAGGAATGTTTAGGAAAAAAGTGAATAAAATTTTCCTTCCACAGGCGTTTTCTTACCGAAACGTAAGCCGGAATCGAATTCTAAAGTCTTCATGGTCGAGGGTTTCAAAATAATTTGGCCTTGGGCGAAATACTCTGCTCCTACGGGGCCGTGTAGTATGATCGTAATGTCTATTGTTCAAATTCGTCTTCTTAAAACTCAAACAAATCCATGTTAGTCTGGATTGCTGACTACGCCCGTTAACGAAATAATGCTCTGAAAGTATATTTTTACCAGCCACTTCAAATAAATATTTTGTTTATCTTCCGGATAGACACTTTAACAGCAACTTGAACCGGCTGATAAACTATCCGAGACTTTATCTGTCAGCTATCACTATCCGAAACCTTTGAAACCGAAAGTTGAAGTTTATCTGACATATAAATTCCGGATAGGCTATCCGAGACTTTATCAGCTAGTCTTGAAACTGGTTGAAAATAATTTTTCACTGAAACTTGCAACATAATTTTATCTTACTGTTTTTAAATAAAGATTTAAATTTGAAATTGAAAATTAGCCTATAAATATGCAACGCTTGCTTTGATAAATAAACAACTCTGTTTTCATCGGTCGGTCGGCAGGCGGCGCTTTGACCTACAAGATGTTATTTTTTCCTCTGCGGTACGAGCTTATCAAATCGACAAAATTCCTAAGAGAACTCGGTCCTCTAATCCCTAATGTTAAAGACAATAATTTTTCTTTGTTAATTTTTATTATGGTTTGTGACGAAAAAAATACATGCGAAAGAGCATCTACCGAAGTTCACCTTTCATTTGGTTAAAATTTGAACAAAATTGGATTTAAAATAGCGCCGTAATCGGTTCAACAAAAAACTTGTAGCCCATTATTAATATAATGACGATTATGGTAAACTAGGTATGAGTTGAGTGCCCAGCGCAGCTCTAACTTAGATTTTCATTATAGTACTAACTTTGATATGTATGTTGTATCGCCAAAGTTCGTCGTGCTTTCCTGTCACCAGGAGAAGAACGAACTCGCGGAGAGGTTGGAAATAAAAGAAGTTTTTATTTTATTTTGATTAGTAAGGCCCGCTGTCTTATTGCTTGGCTGCAACCTTTACTAATTATTTGTTTATTTGTTTTTATTATATTTATTTATTTCAATGGTAAGGCCCGCTGTCTTATTGCTTGGCTGCAACCTTTACCATACAAAATCTATTTAACAACTCTCTGTTGCTTCCAAAATTCTCAGTCCTTTTATACGTCTTTTCTAGTTCATCCACTTTCATTTGCGTTCCCCTCCAACACATATTCTTTTGCACTTCTTGGAAGTGCGTTGCTCAACCATGCTGATGCAGTCCTTCATACCTTTGTAACCCGAAAATACCATCGATATCGCAACAAGTCATTGGCGTTTTGCCCTAGCTGCGCATAGTGCTTTGTCAGCATATGTGCGTCAGAATTACCAGCATGTCATTCACTCTTCGCCTTAGTTACACACAGTGTGATATCAGCATATGTGTACAGAACTGAAGTGGAGTTCCCTTGCTGTCCCATTACTCATATTGTTTATGTGTTTTGTCGGCGATATGTGTGATATGCTTTGACATTGACCTAGTGAGGCGAATTATTGGGAATATCGAATATATGCATTTTTGGTATGCGGTAATATGGTTCTGTGAGCAGTTGTGGTTGGCAGAATAGGAAATGTATAGGAATAAGGAAACGCCGATGAACAGGTGGTGCGAGGTACTACATCCTTCCCCCCTTAGAAAAAGAAAATTGAGAGTAAAAAGATCAATTTTCTTTCAGAGAAGTGACTTAGGAAAATTTTAGAAACAATTTACAATTACTTTCTATTAGCTTATTTTCTATTACATAGTTCGTTTTTCTTTACTTAGACAAGATATTGTAAGCAAATTTTTTCTTATTTTCTTAGTTATTCTTTAAACAAAATATTGTATTTTCTTAACCAAATATTGTAAAAAATGAAGTATCGTAAAAAAAATTTCTTAATTAGCTTAAACAAAATATCTTAGACAAAAATTTTCTTATTTTTTCTTACATATATTTTTGATGGAAATTTATTTTTAGACAATTTACCAAAAATTATTCTTGTAATATTTTATGCAAAGTTAAGTTTGTAAGGTTATATGTTATTGTTATTTGAATTTATAAAAGTAGATACACATTTTCCTTTTTTTTTTCTTTTTATTTTTAGGCCAAAATGAAGGTAGGGGTGTCCCTAATTGTTTCATTGCTGGACTTTTTTTTATTGTTTTCTTTTGAAGTATGTCTGAGTTTGTAAGACTTGTATTTTCTTAAGGATACAAGAATCAATATTGTTACAATTATTCCGTAAATTAAAATATAGTGGTGAACATCATTTTTATCCAAAGAAATAAGTGGTCTTGATTCTTCATTCTTTAGCTCGCTTATTCTTTGGGAAACAAGTTCTAGCTCATTTTGGCTTGAAAATCTTACAATTGCGGTTTTTTCGGTGAAGTTAGGAAAATTGATGGAGGGGTTAGTTAGGAATTTTGAGATATTTATTGGTGGAATGAAGAAGTTATTAATGATTGACGATTTTTCATTGTAGGCGTATAAAGTAAAATCTTTTGATTTGAGGTAGCAGTTACCGGATAATTCTATTATTGCCGGTCCCTGAAGAGTATGTCTTGTCATATTATCTTGACAGATTTCGTTAGCAATGCATGGTTCCATGGATGAAAATAGCCATTTATGTGGTTGGTGTGATTGTATCCATATGGTTGTTAAGTTTGCCTGTTTTATCACGCATGAATCGTGAAGCGTCGGATTTCCAATTAAGAGTTGGATTTCGCATTGGGGATTAGCTGTGTCGGTGTCAAAAAGTGGATGTGTAATTGGGCATAGGAAATCATTATCTTGAGTTTTGCAATTGCTAAGGTCTTTAAGGTACAGGGGTGAGTAATGTTCTCTTTTGTGATCTATTACTAAATAATCATTTGTTGGTTGTAAGTATACGAAATTGTTTTTGTATTTCATGGGAAAGGGGATAATTTTGTATATTTGAAAATTGTCTACAAGGGAAAGGGGTATTTTAAATTCGTAGATTATTTTGTCTTTGTTAGTTGCGACGCTAGTGGTACAAATATGGTAAAGCGAGATGATGTTATTTTCATTTGCTAGGTGCGGTAGTCTAAGACCGTTTGGAATTTGTTGTCTGATAGTTTTTAGTGCAGATTTTAGTTGATCTGGCGTTACTATGGCCGGGTGGGGTTTCCCATGTTTGACGTCTGTAGTTAAATCGAGAATATCGTCGATCGTGTTCTGGTATCTGATTATAATTAAAGTTATTAGTGACGTTAAAGATTCTATTTCAGTAAATGTATTTTGATCTTGAGTGAGACTCGCGAGGTTAGTCATTACTCCTTTTATGTTGGTTATTTTTGCATTTACCGCAAGCATTTGGTCTTCTATGTTTTTTTCCGATTTATTAAAAATATTTTTGGTAGTTTCCATTATAAATGTTTGGTTTTTCATAAGATCAAGTAAATGGTTTTCGTTTCTTTTGATTTTCTCTATTTGTTTGTCGTAGTGTTTTGCATCGTCTTCATTCAAGGTACCAAACAAGGATTTGCTTAATGTACCGACTATATTGATTAGGGCTCGTCTATATCGCTTTTGTGTGCCTAGGAGAATATATTTGTTTTGAAGGTTCATTAATAAGTGGTTGATTTCGCTTATTGCACCATCACAAATTATGCCAAAGTTAGCGTTTCCTTGTAATAGGCGGCACAAATCGTTGATTTCCACCACGTAATTAGTAGCATGATTTAGAGCTTTCGTGAGTTGCGTTAGATCATAGTAGACGACTAGTTTCCACTCACTGGAGTATAGTTCGGCGTTTCCTATTTTTTCGAAGTATACGCCTGCTTCGTTATTGATTGGAGTGACTTGAAGTTTTCCGCAGGTGAGCGATAGCCCAATCACTGAGATGAGAATAATTGGTGTCATCTGTAAAGGGGCATATGTTTATAGTTTATGTTTACAGTATTCGAGTCGATGTGGTGAAGTGTGGTCGTAGGTTTGTAAAGAAGGAAAGAAAGAACAAAAATAGTTGAAGTAGGTATACATTTATTCTACTTTTTCTTTTTTTTTTTTTATAAACTAATTGCTAGGCGGTTCCCATAATACGGTGTCGGAAGATTCGTAGCCTGATGTGTCGTCGTCGTCGTTGACGTCGTAGTCGATTCGGTGTGGTGGAGTGCGTGTAATGGGGTTATAGAGTCGTGGGAGTGGGCCTTTTAATACGTATGTGGGACAGAATTTTAATTCAAAATCTTCTTCGACTGTCCCAAAACTTATTATGTCTCCGAAATGGAGCTCTCTTATGGTACATGGTGGAAGTTTTTCTCTATTAATATAGGTTCCACGGGAAAAATGGTGGTCCACTATATGCACCTTTTGATCGTTAAGATCCACGTGGATGGCCGACTGGCCAGGAGACACAAGTGGTGTATTTAGTTCTATGTTATTTGCGTGCCCCCTGCCTATCCTAGTGGTTCCACGGCGCAAGCGAAGTACTTTTTGTGTTACAATATTAAATAGTCTCCATTCCGAGTCTGGTGTGTAATGTATCGACTCCATCTTTTAAGAGAGAAGAGAAGAACAATGGGGAAATGTTTAGTGGTCGTCTTAGCAATATGTGGAGAAAGATGAGTTTATATTCGTGAAGAGTCGTATGTGTGAGCGTGGTGAGTGTAGTTATTCGTAGTAAGACTGTAGATTGTTGTTGTGTATTAGTTTGGGTTTGTTTTTAACTTTAATTATAGTGTTTTCGTTGGATATTATTTTTATGACTTCGAATGGACCTTCCCATAACGGGGATAGCTTGTTTTTTCTGGCGTTATTTTTGAGCAAGACCTTATCACCGACGTTAAATATTTTGGTGTTGGTTTTTGCGTCAAAGTATTTTTTTGAGTTTTCCTTTTTCTTGTTAAGTATTTCTTTTGCTGCTTGGTATCCGTGTTGCAATCGTGACTTCAACTCGTTCGCATAGTTATCATAATTATATGAAACGTTTGGTTGTTGTGCGAACTTGCTAGGTACGTTTGCTGGATAACCGTAGAGCAATTCATATGGCGTGAAGCCTGTACTTGAATGAGGAGTCGTATTATACACAAACATCGCATAAGGAATCCAGGTATCCCATGTAAGTGGATCATGGTTGATGTAATGGCGTAAATACTCAGTCAAGGTTTTGTGGCTGCGTTCTAGCGCTCCATTTGTTTGCGGGTGATATGGTGTTGTATTTAGCTTTTTTATTTTCATGAGCGAACACACTTCCAAAAACATTTTGCTTAGGAAGTTTGCACCTTGGTCCGTTAGTAGTGAGAACGGAATGCCGTGTCGACAAACAATGCTTTCGACGAAAACTCTTGCTATAGTTGAAGCTTCTGTATTGGATAAAGCGTATGCTTCAGAGTATTTAGTAAGATCATCTTGGAATGTTAGAAGATATTTATGATCACCGTAACTTGTTGGTAAGGGTCCAACTATATCTAATGCGATCCGTTCAAATGGTTTTGAACTGGTAGTCGTGATTTTCATAGGTATGGGAGGATTTCGCCTGCTTTTATTAACCTGGCAGGAGGCACATTTTCGGATGTATTCATCGATGTCTGCTGCCATTGTAGGCCAAAAGTATTTGGACCTGATTCTCTTAAGTGTTCGAGTGACTCCTTGATGACCTCCGAAAGGTGAGTCGTGATACTCAGCGAGTAATTCTTGTATGGCTTTGGTGCCTGTTAAGAGAATTCTGTCGTCATCATAAATATGGATGTCTATATCAAGGGTTTGGAATGTTTTTTCAAGAAGATTTTTGAAAGTTTTCTTAAATTCATCCCCTATTACGGGTAAAGAGAATCCAATATTTTTTAAGCATCTTTCAAAGCATATTTCTTTGATGTCGTTTAGACATGTGCTCACGATTTTCTGATCAGTTGAGCTTCGGAATGGTACCGGTAAAGTTATTACACAGATTTGTTCTTGGTTACTTAACTGTACCAGGGTTCTCTTACCTAATTGTGGTTTAACAAACTGTGGTGACTTCTCTTTTAGCACCTCTTCCTCGGATGTATGTATTAGGGGTAACACTATTATTTTGAGTTGGACTAGTTTGTCTACAAAAATGGATCCCTTATGTTCGTGTAGAGTAATACTAGAAAGAACCTGAATGTCTGAAAGGTCGGAACGTACGTTTTGTAAAGGTTGTTTGTTTTGGCTACGTGTAGTTACCATGACAGTCTTGGACGTTTCTGCTATATTTTTGGGTATGCGGCTTAATGCGTCGGCATTTACGTTGGTTTTTCCTGCTTTATAAATTATTTGGTATTCATATTCGTCTAATAATATTCTCCAACGAGCCAATCTTGACGTCGGGTCTTTAAGGTTCATAAGCCATTGTAAAGGCCTATGGTCCGTACATATTGTGAATTTACGTCCATAGATGTAGGGCCTAAATTGTTGTACCGCGTAGACAATTGCCAATAATTCCTTTTCGGTTGTGGTGTACCGAGTCTCAGCGTCGTTGAGAGTACGACTAGCATAACAGATTGGTTTGTCTTGACCAATGTCTCCTTGTGATAATATCGCACCTAGTCCAACGTCACTTGCGTCTGTAGTGACTATGAATTCTTCCTTAAAATTTGGATAAGCTAAAATAGGAGGGTGTATTATTTTACTTTTAAGTAGACGGAATGCTTCATCACAGAATGCATCCCATTCAAATTTGATATCTTTCTTTAGTAATTTTGTCAAGGGTTTAGCTATACTGGAGAAGTTATCAATGAATCTTCTATAGTAGCCTATGAGACCTAGAAACGATTTTATACCTTTGGTGTTTTGTGGTGTTGGATATGTTTTGACTGCCTTTACTTTCTCTGGATCTGGTTTAAGACCGTGTTCGGAGATAATATGACCTAAATACGTTAGTTCTTTCTTCATGAAATTGCATTTTTCAGGCTGAAGTTTCAAATTATTTTTGCGTAATTGATCAAATACTCTTACCAATTTGTCGTTATGGTCTTTCAGGTTGTATCCGTATAGAACAATGTCATCAACATATACGAAGCAATCGAATCCTTGTAGACCAATTAATACCGTATTCATCAGGCGTTGGAAGGTTGCTGGGGCATTTCTTAGCCCAAATGGCATACGATTATATTCGTAGTGTCCATATGGAGTGCTGAATCCCGTCTTGCACCTGTCTTCCTTATCCATACGAATTTGGTGGAATCCACTTGCCAAATCAAGGGTACTAAAATACTTCGCTCTACCAAGTTGATCCAGTATATCTGTAATGTTTGGTAGCGGATATGCGTCAGCGACTGTTAGTTCATTTAGTCGACGAAAATCTACCACGACTCGCCATCGCTTATTGCCTTCTTTGTCTGGTTTCTTAGGAACCAGAAGCAAGGGGGAGTTCCATGGGCTTGCACTAGGCTGGATTATTCCTTCCTGTAGCATATCGTTAACTTGCCTATGGATCTCACTTGTATGTGCGTTAGGCAATCTGTACGGTTTGACATATAGTGGTGGTTTGTTTTGGTCAGTTATGATTCTGTGGCTTATGGCATCCGTGAAAGTAAGTTGGTCGCCTTCGAGGAAGAACAAATCATTGTATTCCCTACAAATGTTGTGGACTGATTCCTTTTCTTCTTGGTTGCAATGTTCGACGTCTATGATTGACTTAAGTTTGTCTAGTCTGCCTTTGATCTTGTCATTTGGTTTGTTAGATACCAAGTTAAAATTGTCTAGAGATTCCCATTCGGGGTTGATATTTTCGGTGTTTAACCTGTGCTCTGTTTCCAAGGTATTCATCATCAACACTTTTATCTTGGAGTCCTTGGATCTACTCAGGCTTTCACCGAGGTATACGCCTGGAATAATTTGTTTTTTTCGTATAATTAAATCGATATTACCTGTTTTATGAAATGGGAGTTCTACCACGCGCTGTGTTCGTGGTTTAAGTATGATGGTGCCTTTCTCAGCTTTTGTTTGGCTATTTGTTAAAATTTCCTCAGTCTTACTGTCTGCTAGGTTCTCTTTTGCCTTAGTCTTACGTTTAGCTGGGTTTTTATTTTGTTGCTCAGGCTTATTGACTATTGCTGAGTCCTTTTTATTTTGTTCAGTCTTACCTTCTGCTGAGGCACTTCTATCCTCAGTCTTACGTTTTGCTGGATTTATCATTATCTCAGGCTTATTTTCTGCTGAGGCACTGCTGTCCTCAGTCTTACGTTTTGCTGGATATTTATTTCGTTGCTCAGGCTTATTGACCATTGCTGAGTCTTTTTTATTTTGCTCAGTCTTATTGACCATTGCTGAGTCTTTTTTATTTTGCTGAGTTGTGACTAAGCCGTTTACTGGTGTTTTAATTTCGATTTCCCTATTTTCATAGTTAATGTAACATTGGAATTTGGTTAAAAAATCGTTACCGAGTATGCCATCATATGCTAAACTCAAATGGTTCGGTATTACTTGGAACGGATGGTCCAGAAGAATCAAGTGGTCTTCTGTTTGGAATTCCAAAGTTCCTATAGTTTCTCCTATAGTTTTAAATTCTTTTCCTGATATGGTGGATATAGTACATTGATTTCTATTACATATTTTTGTTTCGAATTTTGTTGGGTTCACAAGGCTGATGTCAGCGCCTGTGTCAATCAAAAATGTAGCTGATATTTTTTCTGATGGGTGAAATTTTATTTGTACCACTGGCTCCAGACGTTTGGGGCAAAATGGTACGTATATATTGAAATTTAGTTTGGGATTCTGTGCATGTCGACTTGTATTTGCGCTCGGGGCTGATTGTCGACACCATCTCCCCGAGTCAACCCGTTTCCCGCTTCATTTTCGTTTGAAGTGGTATAGTGTCGGAATTCTCGTCGTATATTGCGTGAGGAGTTATTATTATTATTTTGGTTGTGTTGCCTTTGTAATGAGTCTGGTTGTATATTTTGTGGAGGAACTCCAATTTGAGCCAAACGTGTCCTGCATTCATCCTGGTGATGATTGGGTTTGTTGCAGTAGGTACATCTTAAATACTGTATTTCTCTTTTAATTTGCTGAGGAGCGAAGTTAGGAAGATTGGTGTTTCTGTAACAGGTTGCGGACGTGTGTCCCACCTTGTTACAGGTTTGGCAGATAGGTCTGGGAGTGGGGACTATATTTCGATTTCTAAAACAAGTAGTGGATGTATGTCCTACCCTATTACAAGTTTGGCATGTGGGTTTTGAAGAGGAAAACTTTGTTGGATGTTTGTTGTTTTCAGAAAGGTGAGTTACTGCGGTACGTTCGAGGCGAACCGAATGTTCTTCCGCGTATGCTATGGCTTTCCTTAGATCGCCTTCCCCGTGGGCTTGAACCATGAATTTGAGATTTAGATTTAGAAGACCGTCTTCGAAAACCTGTATGGCTAGCCTATCATTTTCGTGGGAAAGGAACCTTCTCACAGCTTCGTCACTAGTGCTGGCAAAAGTAGCAGAGTTCAAGGAGTTTAGTAATCGATTGATGCGATCACCAAATTCCTTAACGTTTTCTCCTGCCTTTTGTTTAGCATTTAGTAACTCGTTCTGAGCTGAGGAACGAGATTTTTCTTCCTTGAATTGTCTTTCTAGTTCTGAGACTAAGTCATTCCATTTTGCAAAAGATTTTAACTGGACTAGCTCGAATGCCGGTCCCTGGAGCCTCGTTTTCACGACTTCCAGAAAAAGTTTATGTTCGGGGTCAGTTCTAATTGACGTGAACAATATATTCCCACAAGCTATAAATTTATTTAATTCTTCCGGGTTTCCGCTGAAAGCCGGGATAATGTTGTAAATGTCGTTAAGACTAATTTTGTATTCAGACATGGTGGTGCCGGATTCAGAACTCTCGGGTATTTCTACACAAAAAGGTAGTTGTTCGAAGAGCTGCACTATCGCAGCTTGCTTTCTTGTGGTAATATTGGGGGTGTAGGAAGAATAATGGGTAGGAAATGAAAATTCTGGGTTTTAGAGTTTTTTTTTTTCTTTTTCTTCACCGAAATAAAAAAAAAGTATAAATATAAAGAAACGTGGCGTAACTAAGTCAAATGTGTTTTTTTTTTTGTGTAAAAAAAATATATATATATATATATAACTTCTTAAATACCTTAAATCTTAAATTTCTCTGCTGCGGATGCTGATGGTTTTGTTGTTGTCTTTTTTTTCCTTAATTTCCTCTGCTGCTGCTGGTAGGTTTTCTGATGCCGATGGTGATGATGGTGCTGTATTTTTTTTTTCTTCTTCCTCTGCCAGGCAGGCTTCCCGCCCTATAGGTGTGGTGGCCTGGTCTTTTATGTCACTGCCCAATTGTTTGCCTCCGGCGCCCGTATTCCAGGGATTCGCCAGGTCTTACAGTATTTGGGACTTTGCACCTTTTTTCTCTTTTTTTTTTTTCACTTCACTTAACTGGTGTATGCCCCAGTACGCTTTAACACTTTCTCTGGTGTATAGCCCCAGAGAACGCTTCGGTATGTTGGTATGGTAGTCGGGACCTCTTTGGGTATCCCACCGCTGCCACCAATTGTTGTATCGCCAAAGTTCGTCGTGCTTTCCTGTCACCAGGAGAAGAACGAACTCGCGGAGAGGTTGGAAATAAAAGAAGTTTTTATTTTATTTTGATTAGTAAGGCCCGCTGTCTTATTGCTTGGCTGCAACCTTTACTAATTATTTGTTTATTTGTTTTTATTATATTTATTTATTTCAATGGTAAGGCCCGCTGTCTTATTGCTTGGCTGCAACCTTTACCATACAAAATCTATTTAACAACTCTCTGTTGCTTCCAAAATTCTCAGTCCTTTTATACGTCTTTTCTAGTTCATCCACTTTCATTTGCGTTCCCCTCCAACACATATTCTTTTGCACTTCTTGGAAGTGCGTTGCTCAACCATGCTGATGCAGTCCTTCATACCTTTGTAACCCGAAAATACCATCGATATCGCAACAAGTCATTGGCGTTTTGCCCTAGCTGCGCATAGTGCTTTGTCAGCATATGTGCGTCAGAATTACCAGCATGTCATTCACTCTTCGCCTTAGTTACACACAGTGTGATATCAGCATATGTGTACAGAACTGAAGTGGAGTTCCCTTGCTGTCCCATTACTCATATTGTTTATGTGTTTTGTCGGCGATATGTGTGATATGCTTTGACATTGACCTAGTGAGGCGAATTATTGGGAATATCGAATATATGCATTTTTGGTATGCGGTAATATGGTTCTGTGAGCAGTTGTGGTTGGCAGAATAGGAAATGTATAGGAATAAGGAAACGCCGATGAACAGGTGGTGCGAGGTACTACATGTACCTACTGGCTCAGTTTTTATTGTGCTGCACTAGTGTAGTGACTAAGGAGTCCAATAGGTCCAAGCCCTGAAAGGCAATACATATTTTCTTCAGAATGCACAGTTCCCTTCTATAGTTAATGGGTGCATGTTGTTTAATAAGTTGTATTGAACAACATCAACACATCAAATTGAACTCATTGATTTAAAGTGCCATAAAATGGACGAAGCTCTGTTTAAATTATTGTTAAATTGAGTTCTGATTTCAGAAATACATTTTCACAATTTGAAAGAATTGCTGCGGTGTAAGTGAAGCTAACGATGATGATCTGGAAGAGTATACTGAGCTTACAAGTTTACAATTGCTTTATTATGTACCTATATTAATTTAATTAACATTTGTATTTGTGATACCTTTGGCATCACTTCCTTTATTTACCCGCAGTACCTACACATACTAGTATCTTAATCTTGTTGTATTGTTGTTGTATTGTATTGTTGTATTGTTGATTATAATCAGACATTATAGAGTGACTTTAAGGAAATACTATTTATAAGCAAACAATGGTTTTCTGAAATAATATTTTGAGTTCAAATTCCGTAGTGCTTCCGTAGTAAATATTTAGGAACATAACATATAATGTATTGTAGATACTAAATAAAGTAAATTAATTCTAAGAAATACTGAAGTGAGATAAGAATTTAAATTATTTTGATTTTATTAAATATATAATCTGTAAATAATGGCGTAGGTACGTAGAGTGTTTAGTGAAGAAAAGGCGACAGCTTTAAAACAACAAAAATTAAAAATATGAAAAAGTATCACATAGCTTTTTTCTAAATATCTATATACAAATTATATTTTATTAAATATAAAAGACCTGAAAAGACCTTGTTTATATGAAATATAAGAAAGATCGTTGGCTTTCAATTTCTCAATTTGTATCTTGGTTTACAAACTTACAAGATCTTGCACAGCTGAAGAATTGAAAGTATGGCCACAACTGCTCGATAAAATTATCGACAATATGACTTGCAGATTGCTCTTCATTCGAGCCATCTGCGCCAGCATTTCTACAATTCTAAAAAAAAGGTTCAGATTCAGATCGTGTTGTCACTTTTGTCACAACTTGTTTCTGATGTTAAGAAGTGAAGGTAACTCTTTGGTGTACCAGTTACCAGATCCGATATGATCAACAGTTTTTACGAGCTCAGTATCGGCCGGATTATGCAAAGTGTTATAACAAACTTGTATTACGAGGAATAGAGTTAAACTTGATATAAATAATAACATTTTTGAGTTTATTAAACGTTTCTCTAAGAAAATATAACAGTTGTGAAAAAGCAATATTAGTCATTTGGTAACTCAAAGAGTAAGAATTTATTTTGATTAAGACCAAAATTAGATACAAACAATTCTTCAAAAGAGGTTGTAAGTCTGAAGTCACCTTTAATATGAGTGTTTTCTGTATGGAACCATGTAAATCAAATCAAGTTGAAGTCACATATCGAAATAACATCTATATGTTGTGCAACTTTATTCAGAAATCCGATTGAGTCTACAATGGGACGATGACAATCGGGTGTTAGCAGCAGAGTATACAAAACAAATACATCGCATAGATAAATTTGTAATGACGCAACGTTCACTTTTGCTAACAAAAAGAACAAAATTCACAGTTTAATTGCACAAATTCACACACAATATTTGACAATTTTTTTTAGTCAATTTGTTTGTTGAATAGCTAGTAAAATTTGTTTATTTAAATAAAATTGTATTTGGTAGAAAAAGAAAAAACCTATAAATATGCAACGCATTTAGAGTAGATATTTTTCCCGGTTAAATAATCGATTTAGCGTAGAACCTTTACACGCATTGGGTTATGTGGTCCTATGGATAATGAAAGTTGTGTCATAATTCAACCAGTGTTTTCGCCCATTCTTTTGTTGAAAAAGTGTCAAGTTCGGTATTATAATATTTAGCTATTGTGAAACCAAATTTGCATTTTTTCGATAAATTTCGTGGAAAGGTGTATATTTGTAAATACAAATACAAATTTGTATCTAGATGAAATACTATATCTTGTGTCAGATTTCTGTCATCAAATCTGTCTTTTGCCACCTACTATAAGTAGCAAATTAAATGATTTGGACACAAAATTTCTGCTTATAACTTACCTCTTGTCTAGTACCACTAACAGACAACCAAAACTGTAGTCCAATGGACGTCATAATCAAAATTAGTAGGTACATATATAAAACCTATCCTCTTTGATTGTAAGTATTGAAAGTCAATGAAATTCAGAAGGTCAGTCGATTGAACCTTACGTCCTTACGATAGATAATCTGTTATTTGTAGATACTACTACTCTTATTACCTCCAAGTCTAATAAACAAAAACTATCAAACAATGAATGAGTTATCTTTGAAAAATGATGTACTTAGTAAATTACCTTCAACTTAAGTAATCTTATGAAATTAAAATAAATTCAACACATATACAACATACTTATCTACATTTGTATAGGTTTAGGTAGGTACTCAATAAATACAGTATTTGTTACAAGTAAGGCAATTAAATCATTTTCACGTCGGATTTAGTTAGGTATTCCTTTCAGTTTCAGTTGTTTTTAGAATTTTGTTGGCAACGAATTGGCAAATCTTTTTCCAGAGATAACGAAATTAATAGCAAAAAGCTAGATAGATACTAGATACTTAGATTGATTTCGTATGCAGCATCCGCATCTGCACATCATCATCCACATGTACCTATATATCAACTGAAGAACTTAATGAAATAATGAGAATGCAGGGATATCCTTTACATACCTACATTGAGACAAGAACAAGAGGTAGGTTATGCACCTAATATCGAGCCTTGCATAATGCCTGAACTAAGTGGAATAAAATCTGATGAGGAAGAACTGCATGAAATCTATGATTAAGATACAAAAGACTATCAGATTTGTGGACGGCACATAAAAATGAAATCGGTTTCGAAGATTACTATACAGAGAGCATTCTGCTTTACCATATCAAATACCAATTTTGGTAATGACCCAAAGAATATAGTCGCGGATACATGCTGCGGAAGTGAGTGGACCCTCCATAGTTCTTGATTCTTCACCACCGACTCTAAACCATCAAACGATATGGATAGAGGAGAGATTATGGACTTGATCTAACCATCTCATCCTGGGTCTATCTAGAGGACGCCTGCCTAATGGTACGGATTCCATTGCATTAGTTGTGGATGTGGACATGCTATTAACATGACCAAATCACCGAAGAATGGACCGCTCCGTCTGTAGAAGTAACTGCTCGACATCGAGCCCATGCTTCCAAATATAATATTCATTAGATTAGTAAAGGTACTACGCTATGGATGCACTTTCCCAGAACAGACGTGGTCTTGCAAAAAACTTCTCCGGATGTTATGTTGTTCGACCACATTGATCCTAGAGGCCGCGTGAATTCATCTTTTTTTGTTGCCTCCTATCTTAAAGTAGGTACACTTCGTCACTTAATTTGTCTTTGTATATTATAATCATGCCCCCATCGCATTGTAATCAATTGCCCATGAACTATTTTCATCACTTTTTCTATATAGTTTGTTCTCAATGAAATATTTATGCCTTATATATTTTTATTGTATCAATTTAAGATTAAATTTATTTTCTGCGTTCAGTGAGGTCATAAATGTTTAAAGTTATTAAATAATGAATCGCATTAGTATAGTAGAAAATTTGAGATGAGTTCCATGAAATAAATTTAAACGATTTAACTTTCTTTATCACTGAGGTCCGCCGCTCTAATACACAGTATTATATTCATATGTATAGGTATTTGTATAAGTATACAAATTTGTGTTAACAATTCTTATCAGTTAGGGCAGTCGAGAATTTTTATATAATTTTCGTAAATAAATTCGATTTTGACGGATGAAATTTGTGTCGACATCTTGGTCCATTTAAATAACAGAATTAATTCAGTTATTGTTCAGTAGTCGAATAAACCACATCACATTTTGGATAGAGTTTAAATTTTTTATTTTCCTAGGTTAATAATGAAGTATTTTATAATTTTGGCCTTGTGCCTAAGTGCTGCTGTTGCAGGTAAATTTTTGAATAGTGGAATATTTTTTTTTTTTAAAGTGAAAGATACTAAATTTGTCTTTAAAAAAAATGCCTGTGAATCTGTACATGTGTGACTGTGTTTTTGATTTTTTTTTGCGTAAAGTGAAAATTTGTTTGCATAATAATTATGAATTGCGCTAAAATTAGTCCATTAGCCGATCCTTAGCTATCTGTCTCCAATAACACTATTACGCGCTTTTACTTTCCCATTCGGTTCAATCTGTTATAAGAACGTTCTCGATCTCGAATGTTAATATACTTTATTACGCTTTTGTAAATGTATCTACTACACAAATGGAACTCGTAAGTTGATAGTAAAAAATCTATGTTACAATTTGGCAAGATGCAGATAAAGTTTATGTAATGTAACATGCGTTCTTAACACACAATTTCTTTCTCTTACAAGCATTGATGAAGAGAAATTTCTGATGATCTGATGCGATTATTCAATTTTACTATGAACATTGTTATATGATCATTATCGCAAAAATTAAGTTGTGCATCGTCGCTTTTTGGTTCACAGAGGATCGAGAATTACTGTTACTGGGGCATCAACCCGCTGGGACCTTCGCAATCTTAATAGACTGAACACTGAAAATTAATGAGTAAATGTATGAATATTTTGAGGATGAAAACTATCAATTTTTTTCATTAATAATGACATTTTAATAGGTAGCGAAAAATTGTGTATTGTATTTGTTGCTATAAGCAGTGGAAATCAAGGTTGTAAATTTGTCACATATGTGAAAAATGTACTCCATTTGCATAGCATTATTATGCCAACTAAAGGGTCGTGGGCGCAGTGATTAATGTGCTCCAAAATACATCTTAAAGTTTTTTCCACTGCGGCACTTCTCGCGAACGTCTGTCAAACATCCGAGAGAATATAACAATAAATAAATAAATAATAACCTCCCAATTAGTTATTGAATAGAAATTCATTTGAATGGCTGCCAGGACTAGCCCATCCAGGCAATTAAAGAGGATACTTTTCATGACTTGGTATGGAGCTCTATTTAATTGCCTGAATCGAGGCTTGATTTTCGGCAAATTGTTCTTAAAAATATAACTGATTTTAATATCATCACTGCCGCAAATATTTTATACCTGTTCCCCACCCATTTCAGTATTAGAATCAGAAGTTCTATCTTCAAGATTTGATTCTGAATCAAAACGATTTCTATTAGAAGAATTGAAGATTACTGCAGCTGATTTTCAAAGACAGTCTACGTACTATGATGGTGATGAACATAGTTCAGTGGCGCATCAAGTTTGGTAACAATCACACCGAGACCTTTGGTAAAGGATTTATAGGATGCGACGCGCTGTCATCCTTCTATAACATCTTGAGAAAATTGTACCAAACCTACAGGCCAACACAAATGTTACGATCTTTAGAATGTATATGCATCAATTATGTCTTTGGGTACGCCCGATGTAACTAGTAGAATGAAGAGCGATGTCATTGTAGCGTTTGCTAGAATGCAAACGGTAGCGGTTAATGAGAACAAAACCAAGTATATGCTGTCAACAAAAAGAGATACGAGATACCCAATTTAGACCAATCGGGCTTAATCGTCACAATCCTCGCCTTACCTATAGGTGGCGCTCACCGATTTGTAGTGTCTAACTGTAGGTATAGGTAGTTCAGGACCGGGTTAATATCTTAAGGCCTCGTTTCGCCTCGAACTGGCTTAAGTAAAGGAAGGAAATACCACCCAAAGGACCAAACATATATACATATTTTAGAATTGCAGAAATGCTATTTACAATACCGTTTGTCACAATTTGGTTAATATGGTATCGCACCATAATAGGAGACAAATCACCAAACCATAACATCATCTTCTCTGCTGTGTATCTATCCAATGAAAATTGCATTTAAACTTGTCCAGATCATCGAGGCTAAATTTCTTTTTCATACGAGAAAACTAATTTTTGCCACTTCCGTTCCCAGATTTTTTAACAAAACAGTCAGTTATGCATTCATCGATAGCACTTTCAGGCATAAAGACAAGCTGCCCCTATTACATTGACCGAATTTTAGACCTGGAATCAGGGGCGTAGCGAGGGGGGGGGGGGGGGGGGGGATTTTCAAGAGTCGGCAAATCATCGATCAATTTTCAAAAATTAGGTCTTAAGTTTGGATTTCCATTAGGTATGGGTTTTTAAACTTGTAAACCTATACAAAAGGTTCCACATGAACTCCTTAAAATCGGTGAGATTGCCGAAATCCCTAAAATTTAGCGAGTTAAGATTCGATTTTAAAAAAGACGGTCGGCATCGGTGAATTTGCCGACTGAAATCCTTAAAATTTAGCGAGTTTAGATTCGATTTTAAAAAAAGACGGTCGGCATCGGTGAATTTGCCGACTGAAATCCTTAAAATTTAGCGAATTTCGATTCGATTTTTAAAGGACGGTTGGCATTTCTAATTTGAGGTTAAATTCGAAGGAATGTGTTATTCGCTAGTTCGCGGTTTATTGATGTGGATTGCGAACTTTAACAATTCGCGACAAACGTGTGTTTGGGCCATCAAAATGTATTAAGAAAATAAGTTTATCAACGAAATTTCGAATTCCAAACTTTTTGCCGCGAACGAAAACACCATTGGCGCGAATTGTCAAAGTTCATTCGCAATCCACATCATTTAATTAGCGTTCCACAAACTAGCGAATAAAACATTCGTTCGAACTTAACCTCAAACTAGACATTATAGAAACTGATGGCCGGAATTCGCGAACTTCCGCGACCTATAAAAGTGTTCATGTGAACGGGCTGACAAAACTTGCGAATAGTCGTTCGATCGTAGGTAGTTGGTCGCTCTTATGTGAATGGTCCTTTAGGTATTAGCCCAGGGGAGTTCCTGTTAAGATTGGTCAAAATTGGACAAAGGGGCGTGGCGCCTCCCATACAAAAAATATCTTCTATGGAGTGAAACTCGTTCATGTTAGATATAACTCGATAACCGCTGGGCCGATTTTCATGATTTCTATACAGTCGGCAAGTTCCTGAAATAAGTCGGCATTTCAATGAAATTCACCCCCCCACGGCTCGAACCCTCGCTACGCCCCTGCCTGGAATACAGTCCAACAAGACGAACTATATAGACGAAAAAATACAATTATTGTTTATAACCAACCCATTTTACCCGAAAATCGGGTAGGCAATTCTGTCAACCCAATTTTTCAAAACATTTTTGATGTTTTCGGTTAGGCCCCTACTTCACCAACAGTTTGACCAATTTTGGTCTTGAGTGAATCATCTCTGGATTGTTGGTATATATCTTTAATGACACCCCAAAAAAATTCAGATTACGTCAGAAAAAGGAAACTTGCATATACCAGTTGGTACACCATTTCGACCAGAATTTCTGTTCAAAATTCGCACTGTTTCAACAGCACAGCATCCATTTTGGAAGTAACTTTGCAACATTTCCCTATGCTGTTCAAGCTAAATCGATCTTTATGCGATTTTTTTAGCGCATTAGATCTGTCAGTGTCAAAATAAAATACATATTATGATGTGAAAAGAACCCAACAGATGGCTCACACTTTATAATTACTATTGGTACCTATGTAAATATGTACCTACTTAAACATCAGAATCACCCGGCTAGAGCTTCTGATGCAATATTGGTTTTGAAAATTAACATTTAAAAAATTCTATCTTAAATATAATGGTAATTGAATAAAAAAAGGCAAAAATTATATCGGTCAAAGATCTGCAATAAGAACTGAGCTAAGCCGTTTCTTTTCTAATAAACTAAAACTCCTCGTTATTAATAAATCTAGGAAATCCGTTATTGCTAGTATTGTACAAAATAGGCAAGTCCTATTTTTATCTATACAAAAGTTTTACTTAAAAAAACCAATTAAATTAAGTGACAAATAAAAATCATATGACGGAAAAATATATTAATGGTCTGATGAAATCCGGTCCGGCATTGATAATATACGCATATAATTATATTTTCTTCCTTGCTAGCAACAACAACTAAATTTTTATTTGATAACACGACCATCCCGACTTGTTCTTGACCTTTTCATTTATTTTCAGAACTTCCAACAGACCTTCATTCAAGGTAAGCTTCTATACTCTTCTTATCTTTCATTGTCGCAAATTAAATAATATTTTGAATTAAAGCGCATGAAGAAAAAAAATGCTTATATCATTTTTGTCCGTTTCTTTATGTTACCATGGTGGCGGGTTATCTATTAAAAAATATATTTAAAACATTTTTAGAGTTCCACGTCCCCTGCATGATATGTAAGTACCAGGATAGCTTTTGGTTAGTTTTGTTAATTTTTGTTACAACAAAATTTTCTAATTGGCAATATTGGTACAAAACAACGAAATATATATTTTTCGAAATTCTCATCAAATTGGCTTTTAATGCAAAACTTAGTTAAACTTAATAATAAATATAAACAAATAAAATTTATTTCAACTCAAGTCACTACATTCAACACAAGCAAACCGTTGAGGATGCCAAGCGGGTAGTTGGTGAAAAATTAGGCAGTGCTAGCATCTCCAGTGATATTGAAGGGTAAGTCATGAAACGTTGCGAGACTTTGGAGCGCTTTAACAGTTTTCAATTCTTAGACAACAGCAGGAATCCTCCCTCGAAGAAGTCGGCTCATATGGTGTCGGAACTGTCGGCGTCAGTGGCTCAATTAGTGGCAGTTTGGGAAGCAGCAGCGGCAGCAGTCAATTCGACACCCAACAAGTGCAGCAAGAAGAAAATCCTTTGTACATTGGTGGTGGGCTAGGCGGTAGTCTCGGAGGTGGCGCTGGAAGTTCCTCATACCATAACGAGTACAGCTCGTCTCATAACGGTGGTGCTGGTGGACCTATTGTCATTCCGATCGCTGGTGGAGAGGGTGGCTCTGAAAGTTTTTCTGAACATTCCGAACAGCATGCTGAGGGTGGTGGTTCGCCTTTGTTGATTACTTCTCCAGTTGGTGGTGGCTCGGAATCGTATAGTCGTCACCATGAGTCTCGCATTCAGAGTCAGGCTACACCCGTTTATGTGACCTCTCCATCAGGTGGTTCGGAGAGCTATACTCACCACGAACAACGTAGGGTACAAAGTCAAGCCACTCCAGTGTATGTAGCTCCCAGCGGAGGCTCTGAGAGCTATTCTCATCATGAAGAACGCCGCGTACAAAGCCAGCCCGCTCCAGTCTTTGTTGCACCTTCAAGAGGCTCTGAAAGTTACACCCACCATCAGGAAGAACGTCGTGTACAGAACCAAGCTGCTCCCGTCTATATTAGCTCACCTTCCGGTGGATCTGAGAGTTACACACATCAAGAGGAACGTCGTGTACAGAACCAAGCTGCCCCCGTCTATATTAGCTCACCCTCCGGCGGATCTGAGAGTTACACACATCAAGAGGAACGTCGTGTACAGAACCAAGCTGCTCCTGTCTACATTACCGCACCTTCCGGCGGATCTGAGAGTTACACCCATCATCGTGAGCAACGCATCCAATCGAGGCCAGTGCCAATTATCCTTTCACAGCCAAGTGGCGGATCGGAGAGTTACACTCATCACCGAGAACAGCGCATTCAAAGCCAACCCATTCCAATCCTCCTGCGTCCCAGCGGAACCTCCGAGAGTTATACCCATCAACGCGAGGAACGCATCAATAGCCAGCCCGTGCCCATTGTCTACTCATCTCCCAGTGGAGGCTCGGAAAGTTACACTCACTCTCGCATTCGTACCGTCCAGAGACAACCACAGACTATCATCTTGCGTCCAAGTGGAGGTAACTCCGAAAGCTATACCCATCACAGCGAGAAGGTAATTAAATCGCAACCGGCTCCAGTCTACATTGCTCCATCTACCGGATCTGAGAGTTACTCCCAGTTGAGGAAGTTCTCTTCACAATCACAAGCCGCTCCATTGGTTATTGCGCCATCTCTTGGTTTTAACTCACACTCCTCCCTACTAAGCAGTCAATCACAGACCCAACCCGGATTCCAATTGCTACCCACCGGCGGATCATACAATAGGCTCTCGGAAAATATCCACCAGGAATCGCAAGCAACTCCTACCATCAGCACAATCATTAGCCCATCCGGCGGATCTGAGTACAGCCATTATACCCACAAGAGCTCAAGGACCCAAGCACAACCACACATTGTATACACCAGCCCCGCTTCAAACTCCCACTCCAGCTACACTTCGTCGTTGTCTTCTCAGAATGCAGGCTCCAGTTTGGTGCCAATTATTACTGGTGGAGCTACATCTAACTCACTCTTGTCTGAAAATAGCTTGCTTAGCTCGGGCGGCGGTCTAAGCGGGTCCTTGGTATTGCCAGGTCACAGCAGTGGCTCACAATTTGGATCGCATCACTCTTCAAACTACGGTTCGTTGGGAGGTGGTCTTGGCGGTAGCCTCGGCACATCTGGTCTGACTCAGTACATGAGCGAATCGGAACGTTTGGCCAGGTTACAAGCTCAAGATATTGGAGTTGGTGGTTTCAGAACCGGAAGCTCCCAGTTGAACTTAGGTGGTGGTTCTTCATTCGGCAGTTTGGGATCCGATGGCTTGGGTTCTGGTAGTCTGTCGTCTAGATTTGGAGGTGAGGCCGGAAGCGGAAGTGGATATCGCACTAAGGCCTGGGAAAAGAGCTCCAGATGGTCCTCTGGAACACAGGTAACGAATGATAGGTGAAAGATAGAGCCAGCTTTGAACTCATAACTTTGTTTTCTATTTCAAGTATGGTGCTGATGGACGGCCCAATAACTACAACCTCCTGTCGACCGCTGAAGCTGAACAGCACGATATCAATGGTAAGCAGGCTGGTTTCAAAGCGGCAACTACAACTGTGGACGATAACGGCAAAGTTAGTACCTACAGCATTCACTCATAGTGAGGAGGCGTACTTGTGGTTCACTATTGCGAGTCTGGGACTCCTTAATGTAATTTTAATGTTTGTAGTATATTATAAATGTAAAACGCTTTCCGATAAATAAATAAACTCGATCTTGTAAACGACTGTAGCTTTTTAAATGAGATATTTGAAGAGTATGTAGAATGAAGCAATAAGAACCAGGAAATAGGTCGAATAGCAGTTGATGTCAGAAGTTCAAGGAATTCTACGAATAACCAAAATAAAATTATTTGTTTAAAATTTACGAAAATCCATTTAATTTAATAAAATGAACGGGTCATAATAATTTCAATGTAATCTCACATTGACTTAGCTGGAGTCATCTTTATCTTTGTTTAGCATTTATATGAGAAGCCGTAGTGCTATAAGATGCCTCCAAACTTGCTAAATTTTTGATTTGAAACCTAATAATCGAGAAATGGTGCCACCGATTCATCAGTTCTTAAAATACCATCCTAAGTTGAATTCTTAGTCGTCTAGCATGGTTTTATTTTCCGGGTAACCAAAAATACACGGTTGCAATTGGATTCTGGTAATCCAAGTCGTCACCAGCCGCTACAATATGATATGCTTCTATACAAGGGATATGCCTCTACAAAACCGGCGTCACCACCCGCTTCACACTCCGGCAGATCCTACTCGTATAGCAAAAACGCAGAAGTTCCAAATCGATACACACCATCTTTTTACCGACTTCAAGGTCGTCTATGAAAGCGTATGTAAGGACGAATTATACAAAGCTATGATAAATTTCGGTATCCCTTAAAAACGCTCCATCTGTGCAGGATGACGATGAAGGTAATATCGCTGCTCCGTCAAAGTGCGCCACAAAGACAAGGTGACGCGCTATCATGTAACATCTTCAACATCATTCTTGAAGCAATTGTGAGATCCCAGGGAGCTGTCAATGGAGGGTTTGCAAGCATTGACACGGAAGATGGGACTGTCTAACTCTCAACATCAGCGACTCGGACAAAACGTCACAGTGGGCAGATATAACTTCGAAGTAGTTAAAGACTTTGTCTACCTAGGCTCTTCAATTACTTCGCAAAAGGACATCGGCGTAGAAATCAAACGAAAAATCACTCTTGCCAATCGTTGTTTCTTCGGTCTAAGGAGCCGTCTAAGAAGTAAAGCCCTTTCTAGCAGAAGCACAATGAAAAGAATGGATCTTATCGAAAGGCTGATGAAAACCTCTTGACACGGTATAGGAGAGAGATTCTGCGAGTGATTTTCGGTCCAGTTTGTGTGGACGGAGTGTGGAGGAGGAATAGATTTAACGACGAACTTTACGGGCTATAGTGACGCTGACCTAGTCAAAAAGCTCAATATACAGCGACTGTATTGGCTGGGTCACGTGGTCATGCACCAACCCGACGAAACTTTCAGTCCACTCCTCAGGGACAACGAACCAGAGAAAGAGTCCACCACAGCGCATAATGGGAGACCTCAACCAACTTGGTGTGCGTAACTGGAAGCAGCTAGCTAGAGACCGAGTTGGCTGGAGGCACTTGTTGGTATGTTGGTCGAAGCCGTGCTCCACCCTGGACTATGAGCGCAATTTTAGATGGTAATTAAGTATGTATTTTTGAGTATAAAACAAAAGACAAGTTTGTCATTGTGGCTGAAGTTCACACATTCGCTATTGTTAGCTCGCAGCGCTGATTTTGACATTTAGTCAATTTAATTTTTGATTTAAAATGGCAAATTCGAATTTGGCAAGTTAGTTCTTAAGAAATGCAACTTTCGATGTATTAACTGTAGCCAATAGCATTCAGGAAACCTAATTTATGTATATAAAAAATCAAAATATTTACCCTCATTTGTTTCCAGGAAACTAACTAATTGTGGGAGTTTTTCAGTCAGTGCATTGACTATACTTTGCGGATTAGTACGGCTATTCTTTTTAACTTTCTCGTATACGTAGTAAGAGAAACATATTGTTTTAGTACAAAATTTCGAACTCGAAATTTTGATCAATTCCGATATCTGTGGCCACAAGGAAAAACCGCTAAAGTCGATTTTGATAATTTTTCAGGAGAGCACTTTTAAGATTCGACGAACAAATTTAAATTACAAATGGCTCTGGTTAATCCGCGGAAAGCCTGATTTTCCTGAAAGTTATATGTAAATAAAGGTAATTTAAGTCTCTTTCGGTCTAACGTTTCATAATCTATTGATCATTCTTATTTCGAGCGTGGTAAGCAAAATAAACACTTAAGCTGTTATGGCCAAACACCACTTTAAGGCAAACAAATCTTAAGTCGAGTTTAGCTGACTTTAGCTGATATTTATTGATATTCCGACTACCAAACTCGACTTTAGACATTTTTTTTAACTATAAAATCAAAGAAAGGGAAGAAATATCACGCGGAAAAACAACCAAACTCAACTTTAGCTGTTATTACTTGAGATAAAACAAAAATGAGTTCCTCTTAAGTCGACTTAAGACTTGTTTTTGTGTAGTTAAGTTGTTTTGCCCTAACGGCGTTGTAAAAATCTGACTTTAGTTGTTTTGTTTTCGATACATTGTACCTTCAAATTTGAAGATAAAAATCTAAAAAAAAAACAGCTTATAGATTTGGACATGCTTAATCTAATGGCATTAAAAACTCAATTTCGTCTAAACTCGACTTTAGTTGTTTCTGCTTGTGGCCACATTATTACGGTGATAGGCGAACTCAAAAAAGTGGGTCTCGCAATTCTGTCCGTCCGTATGTCTGTCGGTCCCACCCCTGGGGAATCTAAACGCTTGGATGGATTTGTTTCAAACTTCGTATTTAGAGTTTGTGGGCTTCCCGCTAGGAGGCGTTTTTTATTTTATGCTAACCCTAATATTAACGGTACTTCCCATATAAAAATTTTACGAAATATTAAACAATTTAGATTTTTTCGATAATGGCTCTAACGATTTCAACCAAAATTGATAGTTGAGCTAATGTAGGCATGCTTAACATGACTGCTTACCCAGTTTTTCGCTAAAAAGTCCAGCAACAGCAGTTTTGAAAATTGTCTTTTTCTCGAAAACGGTAAAATCAATTTTTTTTTTAAAGTACTATTGTCATTCTTAACTTGAAAGCAAACTCAGGTTTTCTCTAAAAAGACTGCATCCTTTCATATCCACCCAAATCCCTAATAAATTAATAATAGTATGTACCTACCTACTTTAAAAAAACTGGTCATATCTCAAAAACGCCATTTTCGATTATGATAAAAATGTAACTGGCAGGTAATGCTTAAATTCATAGTAAAACCATTTGCTAAGTTTTGATCTAAACAGTTGCAAAACTGTGTGTTTTGGACCATGAATGCGTCATTCGATTTCCACCCCAATCGCTAAAAATGGTACTTCAAAAACTGCTCATATCTCGAAAACTCTATTTTCGATTTTGATGAAAATGTAACTGTTAGGTAATGTTTATATCCTAAAGAATACTTCGTACTCAGTTTTTAGCTAAACAGTTTAATAACAGTGCTTTTTGAATACAAAGTTCTAACATTTGTCAGCATAATTTTACAAAAAACCGCTCTAATGATTTTGATCAAAATACATATTTAAGACAACATAAGCATTCTAAACATGATCACGTACTTAGTTATTCTCAGAAAACTCGAATATAGCCGAATTAGGAATATTTCTCAAAAATGACTACCCAAATCCCGATCACAACCGGTATATTTTTGCAAAGCCCAAAACTTCAGTGGCAATATAAATTAACAAGGGTTCAGTTACTAAACCTGAGTACATCTTGAGTAGTAAAATTTGCTGAAATGACTCTGAGATTCTGCGAGATTCGCAATAAACGAGACAGTTTCGTGCGACCCACTCGCGCACATTTTTTTGAGTTGCATTGAGATGCATTTCATAGCAATGCACTGTTCGTCAAAAAGTTTGCATGTAGATTATAGGCGTCTCATTGTGATGAGCTGCGAAGAGGCTTCGATGCTCAGCTTTGGCATGCCAATGACAATACATGCAAAATAACTCTATTAAAGCAAATAAATGTTTTGCCATTGAGAAAGAGAACTGAACCTTTCAACTATTTATCTGAACTCATAAATAACAGTATGTAAGCACAAAAATATAAATCACATCTTGCCAGCCACAAGTACAAAAGGACCAACAAAAGCAAGTCGCAGCTCAATAAACTACCAAACCATTTAGCATATACCGCACAGTGCACACACCTTTATTCACAGCAAATACACAGAATACCCAACGAACTAATGGACCACATATAACCTCCATGTGTCCTTCTACCATTGTCCTTCAGATGGTTGGTGAGCTCTTTTTGGGCGACTTTTTCTAGGTACACAAAATTTATGTGCAATTTCCTTCATAGGTCATTTAGCCAGAGCCAAACACACATAAACTGTAACAGCCCTCGAAAACTGCATTCATATACCACCATGGACCATTAACGATGAATGCCACCCCCCACACGCTTATGGTATGCAATTTTGAATTAACTTCCAATTCGACATTGCCAGCTAGCTATACCTACCCTCCTTGCAATTGCAATTACAAGATGCTCTTGCTTGTGTTTGGGGTGTGCATATTCTAATGATGACTACTCACGTTCATGTTGCGACGAGATCCTTGCTAAATCCTTGGCAGCATTTTGGGTAATCTCGTCGAAATTATTATGTGCAAGACCTTCTGGGCCTCGCACTGAAAAGGAGACAACGAAGAAAGCACGAAAACGGATTTTGGCCACAGCAACAATTATTGTATGCGGTCGTCCTGGCATTGCCTATAGGATTATGCTTGTTGAAACTATAGAATTTCATTATGAAACCTCGCCAAGGATATGATAATGCAACAGCAGCGCCAGCCGGAAAACTATTACTTTAATGTGGAACAAATGAGAGTTGGTTGGAATGCGCTGCCCTTGGTAGGGTCCTTCACTCTGATGTTCGCCTCCTGCGACATTCATATACACGACTAGGCTGTTGAAACAAAACCAATTAAAATTTGGCCGCCGTCCAATTCTAATTCACAATTATTATTGTTATATCCTGTTTTTGGTTTTCTCAAACCCAGAGACGATAGACGAACTGAAGGACATACACAGAGGCATATACAGTGCAAGTGGTAGTCACATGGTGGTTAGAGGCTAAAGTTGAAAATTCACATTCGTCGGTGCATAATACAAATGCGATGCAGCAAAGTGTTAAAGTATGCAGTTTGCACGTCCTAAAGGACTTGCACAGTATACCTACACCCTTGCGCCGTAGGCGGGGGTAACTTTGAAGAACTTTTGTGAGAGGCCAACAACGAGATAAGGATGCTGCTAGGCAGCAACACTGGCTTTTGTCTAACAATAATAATTTGAGTTTATTCGTCGACGTCTGTCTCCCTCTCTTTTGGTAATATAAATAGCTTTTTGGTCCTGTGTTTGAATTTGGTTTATTCAATGTCTAATGTAGCGAGAGATAATTGAAGATTTAGTCCTTGTTGCAGATCGTTGCATATCGTTTTATGTGCGCAGCACAAGAGTATCTCCGCTTTGGGAAGTTTTATCTGCTTCGTTAGATGTCCAAGTGTATACAAGTACATGTAGTTCTTCATGGTATTCATGTGGTGACTTCTCGAAAATGGAGTGTCTTTACATTTATACAGTCTCTAAGAGGACTTTTGAGTATACATTTAGTGGAGTAATAAATTTATCCGATGATAACTATCGGTTGCCAACTGGGAGTTGCTATTGAAATGCTAGAGAGTTATTTCGAGTGCTGCATATGTGAGCGACTTTCTTGCTACGAGGGTGGTGGTGGTGGACACAATTTGTCAGACATCGTCGCCAATGATTACTACACAATCTTATTGATATGAGATATTTTATGTAACTGGTGTTGCATTGGGGGAGGACATTTGATGATTATTTCGGTTTGCATAGGACCATTTGTCGAGAGAATTAACATTTAGCAGCTTATAAGATGTAGATAAGTGCTGTTGAAAATAAACTGTTGTGACAATAGGTTGTTGTTGTTTTGAGCATACAAATCGATTGACATTTATCATGCAGACCGTAGAGGTAATGCATCTTTTGATATGGGTCCTACATAGGATACTATTTTAAAAAACTAACGTTTCTATCAACGCGCCTAGTTGTGCGCAACACAATTTCTGCGAGAGGTTGCTTGGGACTTAAACGCTTGTATGTTCTTCGCGGTTTGAATCTAGGTGCCCTCGTTCAGTATGCGAGTATAAATATTTACCACTAGCTGTACCCGCCCAGCTTTGCCCGTGCACAGGAATTGTATTGCTTAGGTCTTAGATAATAATTGCTTAGGTCTTAGATAATAATGTTCTATTGTAAAATACGAAAAATGAGAATAAATCTGGAATTTTCTTTCTGCCTCAACCTGAAATATACAGCAATACGAAAAAAAAACAAAAAAAGAATCATGAAAATCATATAATGATGTTTTTTGTATGGGAGGCGTCACCCTCGTTTGTACAATTTTAGCGTGGCGATATCGATAATGGATGTAATGTATTGGATATATAATGTGCACCCGCTCTTCATCGCCCTCCCTCTCCTTGAGCATGCTATCTACTTGTTTGTAATGCTGTATTTCCTTTCCTTAGTTTCCCTCTTCCTATGGAATCCGAACAACTACCTACCCCAACCCTACACTGTTACCATACACCATATCGAATGAAATTCTGAAATGAAACCTGTTTTGCATTATATGTACGTCTCTTCTCTTATGAAAATTATTAATACTATACCTATACCCCATGCCATACTGCCGCACGCACCCCATCCCATACATTCCATCCCATACATATGTACCTAGACCTACATATACAAACTGACCACTGCGTAAACAAATAGTGTTGTTTTGTTTGTCCTGTTCCTGTCGCATCGCACGATCGTAAAAGTACAAACATCCATTTGTAGCAAGGTATATGTGTATGTATATGTACATATATATTTTCACTTCAAAAAATAGATACGTCATATCAGAATGAAATTCCTACTGCGTTGCGTGGAGATATGCGATAATGGATGTAATATATTGGATACATAATGTGCACCCTCTGCATCGCCCTCCCTCTCCATGATCTTGCTACTTGTTTATAATACTGCATTTCCTTTCCTTTGTTTCCCTCTTCCTCTGGAATCCAAACAACTACCTACCCGAAACCTACACTGTTACCATACCACTTATCGAATGAAATTCTGAAATGAAACCTGTTTTGTATTATACGTCTCTCGATCATAATATACATACCTACATATATAACTGACCATAGCACTCACTGCGAAAACAAATCAACCCTTTTCGAATGTATAGTATACGTATTGTTTTTGTTTGACGATCGCAAAAGTATAAACATCCTTTGTAGCAAGGTATATGTGTAGGTATGTATATATTTTCACTTCAGAAAATACATTTTGGCTAAAAACTGTTCCTAAGGACGTAGCTATAAACGACATAGCCTATAGCAGTCTTACAGTCTTAAGGAACATTTTAAAAAAAGTTTCATCGAAATCTGTCCAGTAGTTTTTGAGTTTTTAGCTGACAAAGAAAAGTCCTACAGTTTTATTATATGTATAGATGCAAAGATTGTACAACGGCGCCTCCGAAACGTTGTATATTGAAAATAAAGACCACAAATAGGAAAAGAAGATCGAGGTGATAGAGATGTTGTATATGAAGGATTTTCATCTACATAATCCTACTAACTGCAGTTTCATTTATTCTATGGCCACAACTGAGCCTCGGTCCACATTCCACTGGAGTAATTTATTTTAAGGTAATCTTTGAACTGATAACGCGATGCAAGGTAAGGTAATCCAATCAATTCTGCACAGTGCTTCAGTGTAATTCATTGGCTCGCTTATTCATTAAGTGGGTCGCGGGTGTAGGGTTATCAAATGGACCCTCAACAGCTCCCGATTCTCTGCCATCAACTCTAAATGATCAAAATGACAATCCTCATACGAATAGAGGAAAGATTATGGACTTGATCTAACCATCACAGATTAGGGTTTACCTAGAGGACGCCTGGCCCTATTGTACGGACTCCATAGCATGTCTGGGGATCCTGGAGTGATTCAAAACACAATTTTTTCTTAATAGGTATTTTAAAGGTTTCAAATCAATTTGAATTTAAATTGAAAACTGCACGGAAAATGAAAATATCTTTGGAATTATCGCCAAATCTTAAGGACCGTTGCCAGGCAATAGAGCCAGTTGAAGCTTCATGGCCAATTGCAACTCTAAATTCTAAAATTCTGACAACATATTATTGATACAAACAAGTATAATTCGAAGAATTTTTCTCTTAAAAGGTCCCGAAAAGGTTATCATTCGCTTTAGAAAAAATCCATGCATTAGAACTGAGTTGATTAGGATTTTCTAAAATGTCTAAAAATATACATCGATTGGTAACAGTGATCAATCGCTTGATCTCTGCGGCGACGTCGAGTCGCCAATCCGCAGAGTCCTTTCTCTTCGTTTATGAAAGTATAATTGAACGGACTTTTGAAAAATGATTCCTCTGATGTTGGCTAGTGAGTTCCGTAAAATTGCTTTAAAATGATGTTAAAGAAACATGACAGTTAATCATATTGACTTAAACCTTTTTCGACACCGTATGGTTTGGTGGTGTACATTCCGACTTTGACAGAGCAGCTAAATTTCTCTATCGTTATCCTACACAGACCTAAGTCGATAAAGAGGTGGTGCCGTATATCGATCTGCATTTTTCTAACATTTGCCGAAGTATGAAGATTTGGACTGGGGTTAACTTTAGCCCTTTTTTATTATCAGCTATGATCCATATAGATCATCGATTTACATGCACTTACAACAACAACATGTGATCCTGCTTTTCATCAAGATCACGAAATATGATCTGAAAATTAATTCAACTATTTCTCGTTGTTGTTTCGTGGCGTTGTTTATTTCATTCACTAAATGTTGGTGTCCCTGTAAATTATAGCCACACAGTAATGTTGCCAGACCAAAATATGAAACACAATTAAATACACAAAAAATCAATTAGCATTTTTTCAAATTCGAATAAGTTAGTACTCCGACTTTCGAGATGTTTTGTTTCGCTATATAGCACAGAAATATAAATGGAAATATTAGCAGTACAATACGGTTAATTATGATGCGTATTTGAACATAACATTTGAACATAGTTTCCCAAAAAAAAAAAAAAAAATATTGAATACTAAATGTATGCAGATTTGTATTCATATGATAACAACCCCGAACAACAAGCGAAATGTCAAACTCAAATATGAGCAAGTGTAATGGAGAAATCATTGCATTGTGACGTCACATTGTACCATATGGCTGCAAGATGGCTGGTGGCAATACGAAATTTGTCATAATTGGTATTGGATTTTATATGTGAAAAACAACTGTTGCCACAACTTATTCAATGATCCAGTTTGTTTTATTTTCATGATCTGATCCGGATCAGATCACGCTGATAATAAAAAACGGCTTTTACTGACCTAAAGCTACACTGATATGGATCGATCAGGGCCCTATTACATACATACTAGGCGTATTTTTTTGGGAATCTATAGCTAGCTCACTTTTACTTTTACATGCAAAACTGGTATACTCACTTTTTGTTTTGTTATACACACTTTTGGTTTTACATGCAAAACGGTTATACTCACTTTTGGTTTTGTTATACTCACTTCCCAAAAAAATACGCCTATTGACAGGTGATATAATTCTCAGTTTAATAAAACGACAAATTTGTCATGACGATTTTGTCATTGTCATATTTTTCTTTTTCATAGTTATAGATATTTTAACAAATTTGTTGTGGGTCTTATCAAGAGAGTGATTGCTTTTTGCGGTATGCTCTAGATGTAGGTACACAATTTTTTGTTTAACAAAAATGCAATTTTTTCTTTAATAAAATATTATTATTTATTCTTTCTTTAAAATGTCGAGTGCATATTCCACGAAATTAGATTTGAGATTCTTCATCACTTCCGTTTGTAGAAATAATAATATTTAGCATTTTAAATCATACTTGTCACTTTACTATCAATACTTAAACGAAACTAAAACGTCTGTTGGAACTTTCAATTATATACTGACAAAATTGTAAATTGTATAACTTTATCTGTCCCATAAAAAAGTTGTCAGTACAAATTTGTCAGAAAATTCATGACAATTCTCGAAAAATTCCTGAAAATTCATTGTCATGACAATTTTTTTATGAAACCAAAAGTTGACAATTGTCGGCTATTTTCCGACAATTCTACAAATTTGTATAATTATTTATGAAACAGAAATTTGACAATAGTCCTATTGCCAGTTTACAAACTGTCACCTGTCGCAATTGTCAATTTTTATTAAACAGGTTATCGGCGAAAGGTTTTAGGCGTTCACACAGTTCTATCCGACAAGATCAGGAGACTTACTCCTCTATAGTTGACGCAGTTCACAGTATCTCAATTTCTGTGAATGAGACACACGATTCTAATTTTCCATTCATCGGGCACACTTTCGTCCAACCAAATTGTGCAGATCAGTAGTTGCATGCTATTTAACAAGTCTGCTGCCGCTGCTTTCAAAAGATCGTCTGGTAGGCCATCCGGTCCAGCAGCCTTTATCGGCTTAGGCCAAATATCGCTATCCTCACATCATTTTTGTGAGGTGGAGGGACATTTGGGCGTCATCGTCCATGGTTGAACGCATAACACTGCCTGACAGTGGGTTATTGGGACCTTATGTTCTTAGAAAGATATTCTTATCCACTGGTATATCTTTCGAACATTGTGGTTCAATCGCCCGCTTCTCGTGCTCGTTGTTTTTCTTTCTGGGAAGTCGATGTTCCTCCCTTCGTTTTCGCGGTTCGCTCTCATAGCAGCTATGGTTTTGGTCTGCTGCAATGCTTCGTTGTTGGCTGCATGTGGCAGCCCTCCTTTCCAATTCTGGTGGTCAAGTCGCCAGGAACAATCTTGATATCGCATTCGGAAACTTATGATACGCCTTCTCGAGGAGGTCGTAGAAATGATTGCTAGGGTCGTCAATATTTAATCACCTAAATCCAATAACTTGTCGTTATGTCGTAGCAACTTTCTTAGGTTAGCTTCAAAAGGTTATGGAGGATACGCGCTGAACACCAAAAAGGGTTAATTTAACTTCCCGTTTACTGTATTTCTCACTATACACACTTGCTGCTCCATAAATTGCCACATCAGTCCTTGGTGAGACCACATGAGTTCATTTAAAATGTCGCCAACTATAATTGCCACACGAAAATGAAACACACCAGTAGTATACTCGTGATTGGCAATCGATGGAAATCAGATAGAAGTGGAAACTCGTTAATTATGAATATCCCTGGCTAATCAAGGGTTATGAAAGGATCTGTATATCTCTCCGGATGAGTGGCATAATATAACGCATAAATGTCACTCACATGTCCTATTGACGTCCACTCGAGCAACAGCAACAGCAGCCACTTTAAATCAAACTCAATGATGGCTATCTGTAGGACGCATAAAATATAATACACTTACCCACACTGCCGCACAAAGCCCACTCGAACAATAGTCTTTTGTTGCTGATTACCAAAGAGAAAATGATTGGTCCGGTTCGTCCACCACTTTGGTCCTGTACCATTGACGGTTATGTAGACGGTTGTGTCCCTGAAATTCTATTTTGAATAGACACAGAGTGTTAATCTAATAATGATGATCAACCCTTAACACCTCATCAGCGCGCATCCATATCTGCATCATCATCATCGTCATCATCGATGGCAGTATTGTATCCTCCTCATCATCAACAACAGAAACAACACAGACAACCATATAGTGGTAGGAGTACCATTTGTCTGTACCGGACGATGATGATGACGGTTGCTGCTTGATTGGATCGAGTAGTTAGTCCAGAGCTGCTGATGATGTCCTTTATCATAATATAGGATAGACCACATGCTGTTTTCGATTTATCGGCACCCTCTTTTGAACGGAGATTCATTTTCGTATGTATCCTGTTTAAAACTCTTCACCTCTTTAATGCAGACAAGATGTATACACTGGCATTAGCATTAGTCATTGGCAATGCGGAGCTTAGTCCAATCGATGTCCTGACAATGTGCATTGAGATACATTTTGTACTACAACGAATAACTGAATCAATTGAGAGCGAATTCTGAGAATAGATACGGTGGTAGCTATACGTAAATTGAAGCTTCGAATTGCACAACAAGCAGACACTCATTGTTGATGAAAGTGCAGGGAGTTTGTATTTTGTGAGCCAGAGTTGCCATCTCAAAACAATGTTTTTATAGATATTTTCATTTGGGGTCATCGCAAATCATCCACAGCCATTTCATGTCCATATACAACAACTAATCTATTAGACATTGATGACATTGCATGTATATTTACTGAACCAGTTACTTACTTCATTAGTATACTAATAAGTAAGCAAATACCTATTCATCTATAATGTCCTCGCATCAGGATGAACACAGACCCCGTCGATTAGTCTCGTCAAGTCCATAATCTCTTCTCTATACCCGTATGGGAATTGCCCTTGATGATTTGGAGTCGATGGCGGAGGATCGAGAGCTATGGAGGGTCCACTTGAGCAATCTACACTCGCGACCCACTTAATGGATAAGCGGGACATTGAAAATGAATGAATGAGCGGAATCCGATTATATGCACCTGCAACAACTTCACAGTCTATTTTCGAGCCGTCTTTGTAGATTGTTACGCGATCGTCTTGTGAATCTAATCTTGTAAGGAATTGTACCTACTTCACAATGTTTTGTTTAATCCGTTGAGGGTACTATACGAGTTCTCTTGATAGAGAACGCAGAATATTGCTAACGCTGCGCTGGCTGTAGGGTTTCGAAGAGCAGGAGGTACGCCGACTCCCTGAGTATGATCGCGCTATGTGCTACACTCAGAGAAAAATCCTGTGTAATATTGCCTTAACCGCATTAGGTAAAGTTTTTTGTATGGATGTTATTAGACAAGCATATTTCTCCTTCAAACTAAGCACATTTGTATACGACCTAACTAATGGAAAATAGGCTGAATTGCCTAAAAATGCTTAGTAGTTTTAACCAAGAAATAACATGTTTTTTTCTTAACTTTGCCCTTGATTGCTAGGTAAACTAAATAATTTTGGCTTAGGTCTTAGGTAACTTTTCTTAAAAATTTCGGTAGCGGTTTAACTTTACCTTAGGCCTAAAGGAGTTTTGCCTTAAATCTAGGAAGACACCCCTTTAATTGTCTTAAACTATGTAAATTTGCCTTAGGTCTAATGTAACTTTACCTTACACCTGGGGTTACTTTCGGAAGTCTAATACATAGTTGAATTCGGGTCCAAAAATTAGTCAATCTATTTGCAATTTCCGTAAAGCTAACTTTTAATTGTGTGCTTAAATTTTTAGATAAAATAGCGGCAATTTTTGCTAGGTTAGGTTAGGTTAGGTGGCAACTATCCGTTAATACGGAATAATTCACTTAGACCAAGTAAGGTCCATTGTGATACTACAAGCAGAGTCGGTTATTTGCGCTACTCTTGGAACCATTTCGAATTTCGGAGAAATTTCCGTATTTTACTGATATCCGTTTCGGCAATATCAGCAAGCTCCTCAAAGAAGTACTCTCCTAGAGTTTGCTTTCTAATCGAGGATAGCGCCGGGCAGTTACATAGTAGGTGGAACGGAGTTTCCTCTTCCTCCTCATCCATGCAACTGTGACAGAAATCATTAGCGGTAACTCCAAGCCTTACGGCATGTCTTCCTAGTACACAGTGGCCTGTTAGTACTCCGACAAGAGTTCCGATATGTTTTCTACTGACGTTTAACAGGACCTTTGTCCTGCGCCGATTTATTCGTGGCCAGGTCTGTTTTGCGTGGTTGCAGGTGTCAATATCGCGCCATCTCTCATTAGCCTGTTGCAGTGCTAGTGTGGAGATGTTGTATCTTACCGTTTCAATTGGCACATGGGGCTCTCCTTTACCAGTAGAGAGTTCCATTTTCGTGCCGTTCCTTGCTAGTTCGTCTGCTTTACAGTTACCTGGTATATCTCTATGACCAGGGACCCAGCACAGCGTTAACGTGCAAATATCCGAGATCTCATTTAAAGATTTGCGGCAGTGCCTGACCAATTTGGATCTTAATATTGGTGATTCGAGTGCTTTAATAGCTGCTTGACTGTCGGTGTAGTTGACGATGTCTGAGTTCGATATCGATCTCACCTTCAGCAGTTCAGCGGCTTCGCGAATAGCCATAACTTCTGCTTGGAAGACACTACAATTATTTGGTAGTCTAAAAGACTGGTTTAGGGAGAATGGAACTGAGAAAATCCCGGCTCCTACTCCGTCCTCCGTCTTAGACCCATCTGTGTATACTTCTAGCGTATTTTCATCTTCATCAATTTTTGCTAAGTATACAAAATTCAAACTGCGTGCTGGCTTGCAGATTACAATAATAAGGTGAGTTTTAGCAATAGTTTCAATAGTTTCTATTATGGACTATAACTGCTGATAAAAAAACAAACATCCCTCGTTTATTATCAATAACTTTTTGTTCTAGGAAAAACCAAAATGTCCCCAAAGATGAACATTGATGTTCTAGAAAAAAGCAAACTCAACACAAATGTTGTCGAGGAGTGTAATAGTCAAGGTATGTTTTTGTTTAATAAAATCGATGGCAAAGAAATTTTTGTTTGAAAAAATGTATTTTTTATTATAGAATCTTTGGATGAAACTGGTGACTGCTGGGATATTTGAATGAAACAGTGGAATGAAACTATACGAATATGCAGAAATATGGTCAACGAAAACAATGATGAAAGCCGTAAAAAAAAAAATTGTGAAACTGTCCGCTATATAAAACAAAATATAATATAATAAAATAAATAATTTGACTTTCAATTAGCATAATGGTTAAAACCAAATTCCTAATAACCAGGCGGGCAGTCAATAATTCACCACACTTATAGGCTAGCAAATAAACACCTTAGTATAATCAAAATTTGCTTTAGCAATCTTGCAAAAATTAGGCAATTTCTAATGCAAAGGCATTTTGTTATTACCTTAGTGGTTAAGGCAATTCAACACTGTTATTGGCTAAAAATATTGGCAAAAATCACCTTAGTCTTAGGAAATATTGCTTTAGGCAAACATGGATAATTCAAGCTATATCTAAGACAGTTCTACACTGATAATGTGGCAGTGTATTTGCCTAAGCAATTTAACCCAACTTGCCTTAAAACTAAGTAAGCTCAAAACGGCCTTAGGGCTTATGGAAGTTAGCACTCGATTTAGGTAAATTTTACACATGTTTTTCTTTGAGTGTATGATGTTTATATTGTGAAGGTAAAAGATGCAGTCTATAGGACAGTGAGGGCTTGGTTGCTGTTCTTTAAAGCTTTTTGAGTTTTGTTATGTTGTAAGCTTTTCATACAATTGATGATTGGTCGTCGACTAAAATCCTGCCATATCTGGGGCCCCTCGCACAGTAGTCTAGCTTCAGCACACTAACCACTGAGCCACTGCACCCACCGCTCGCAAGACCATTAACATATTATCTTTATCGATCTCCCTAAATAAATTTGATGACATGACAAACAAATCAACCATATTATTTTCATGTCAATCCCATTCAAAATATACCATCTGTCATTGCCCCATTCGGCACAATGGCAACTCTATCACCACCTTCTCACATGCAGCCTCTCATCTCAACCAGATTGCTCACTTTCACTACTTCTATTTCTTTCCTTCTCTTTTTTTTCCAAACAAATTTGTTTTGAATTGATCATCGATGAATGGCATTTTAGAGAACGCATCAGACACGATTTTTCTGCAGCTTTGCCTTTGGCTGTTGTCCAAAAATAAAAATTCCAAAGGACACAGCTCCGATTGAATGGGCAAAAAGGACAAAAACTTAAATTTTATTGTCTGCAAAAATTATTACATTTGCCAATGAATGACAGCGCGACGAAGGGATGGAGAACTGTGCACTGAACACAGTCATTCACTCACTGAAGTGGAGTGAAATCCTAAATGGGAAATTCATTGCAAATACATTTTAATTTATATGCACCCGGCACTCTATGTAGATAGATTCAGATGCAGATATATCGCCATTCAAATCGCATCCGCAACCGTAAATCCTTTTTCGGATATTTGTTGATATCCTATTTGGTGTTTTTCTCGCATTTGTTTGAATGTCACTTTATAGTGCGAGGGATGTGTGCAGGTAGAGGTGTGTATTACTTCGTATTCCTGGTGAGGACAAAGCCGGGGGTCTAGAATCCAGGCTCATCATTGCAACTGTCAATGATGTTGACGGTGTAGATAAAATTGCTGTGGTTAGTGCTATACCCAGCCTGCGGGGGTGAAGCGAAATGTAATTTGCTGTGGAAATACTTGTTCAAGGATAAAATATGACAATATCCCGAGAACCATAAACAATTTCACTGTGTAAGGGAGTACCTATTCGCTGCAATTGTGTTTTATCGATGATGTGGGATCTACATTTTAATCGGAATTGGAAATTTGTGTATTTCAAGGGAGCCCGGACGCAAAGATTATCGATGTCAATGGTTGACTACTGCAAATGAGACAGACTCGATCATTTTAATGATGCTTAGGAATGGGATTATTTATTGCTCTGATAAGGGGATAGTCATTATACGGACACATTCATTTAATAAATCGAACAAGATTTGAATATAACTGACTCATTTGGGATTGTGTCGGTCAAACAATGACAAGGTCACAACATATGCAACACATTCTTTATCCTTTCTGTCTTCATCCACTTATATAGTAAGTTTGAAGAACCCAACTGGTAAGCCATTGTAGGAAGAACATAAGTCAAACCCTAAACATAGACCCAGTCCTCTTCGTACTCGTATAGCAAGGTCGTTAAGTGCTTTTCAAAATTAAATTTCTCTGCATAAAACTTGATGTGTAATATAGTATCCATATGAAATACAAGCTAACAGCAGGAAAAAGTAAACGAGTCTACCATCATTCATGGCCATCGTCGCACCACTTAAACTTTGTCTCTCTTCCATACAAACCGCTGATGGCAAACGGCCCTTAATCGCTCCATTGAGGGCGATTACATTTAACTGCTCATTTATGAATTCCTTAAGGACATCACAGACCATCATCGACGTATGCATGATGTCTTACCTAAGTACACTTCTCTGTCTATATGGGTACGTAGCTCCATGCATAGCTGCACTTAATTCCTTCCAGCTAAATGGTATATGGTGTAGAGTCCGGGGCTTTGCTAGAATTTTATTTTTTCTATCCGAAGGGCATGGTACGGAAGCGTGTATGTGTGATTGTGAAATTAAATTCGACACTAAAGGGGCGCACATTTCACCCACCGGAAAATGTTTCCCGCTTATCACGACACACACGTTGTCACACAGGAATGTCACATTCTCTACACAATATCCCAGCAGCAGCAGTCTACACCAATAAACATACAGAACCAGAGAGAACACAAAAAAAAAATAACAAGTACGACTAACAAGGACGAGGTCTTCATAACCAAATGAAAGCGAAAATCAAATTCGATTTCCCAAAGAGACAGCCGGCAATGCCGACGACAGTTACCATTACCACGCACACAGCCCTCAGGCAAGTGTCAGCCTTAATAAGGGGACCTTGAGCCTGATTATTAAATGTAATTTAACTTTACGATCGATTTTAACCGAAGCGATGTCGGGTGCAAAAAATTTTGTTCCGCTATAGAGGCAAATGCAATTTTCCAATAAAACCGAAAGTTGATTGAAGAAGGAAATTCCATTAATGGGTCCTCCGGGAAATTATTAGACACTCGATGCGCTTCTATATGGTGATGGGTTATTGCTTTCGCAGTCTGCGGCAAATGTGCCTTCTTCTTACGATAATTGCGTTTATTGTTCGAGATTTGATGTGTAACAAGTTCACAATGTCCTATATATAACAAAAAATCCTTGGTTGACTAAATCCTTTATTTTTTGCATTAATTCGACATATTTACTATAGATGTTCACTTCTTCCCACTTGAGAATATACTATCCAACTTATCTACCACATGGATAACAGAGCTTGTTGGCCTTGCGGTACTATCTCTCCTTCGTCGATTATCCGAAGTAGACATGCAGTAGCACGGCTTCCAGCTGGGAACTCTATATCCTCCAACAGCATTCGGCTGATATGGCTCGTAGTAGGACCGTTCTGTTGTCCAAACGCTGGTTATCGGCACGAAATTCGACCAGCTGTCAATACCGCGATAAACGTCGCCGCCATTGCCGTTATTCGTACCAGGATATACGGGCACATTGTGAGGTCGATAGCCACCATCACCTCCACCAACACGTCGTCGTTCACCAGAGTAATTGGGATTCCAATGTGATCTGGGGTCGTAGGGCTTTCGGGGACGTGATGTTGTGGTGCCTTTGCGTCCCTTGAAGATCGGCACGCTGGCATCGTTTTCTTCTAAAATAAACGAAATAGAAGAGAATCAAAGACGTATAGAGTAGAGTCTTACCCTTATCGTGCTTCTGTCCGGAACTGGTGGCATTTGAGTCATCTACATCGCCGGTTATTTCGAAAGTTATGTCGGTGTGAATGCCAACACGCTTGCCGCCTTTTTTGGTTTCAGTGATTTCAACACTTTCCTTGGATTCTGAAAAAAAGTTTTGAGTATTTAGTATAAAAAAAATTTGCAAAAATTCCTATTTGACTATAACGTCCAACAAATTAAAAAAAAAAAAATACAATGCATACGACTTAAGCTCCCCCAAGACGTCCTAAACACGTCTAAAACACAAATTACATCTTAAGGATTTTGCACTGCTCCACCTCTCGCGAACTTCTGACAAACATTCGAGAGTTATAACTGTCCTGTCTCAATTCAGCCGTTCGGACTCGGCATAACATTTTCGAACCCTTCCATTCGTCTCAAAAATTAAAACTCACACAAACGAATGGTTATAAGAAGCTAGGCCTAGGGTGTCGTCTACACGCCTCTTGCGTCAACTATTATTATTATTATTAAACGTCTTAAAAATCCCCCAAAAATGTTTCAAAAACTCTCTAAAATCACAAAATGACTCAAAAATGTCCAAAAAAGAGAGAACAAGAAGTCACGAATCCCAAAGCGCTGGATAAGGACAACAGTATTCAATCCCCCATCGCTTAAATTGTGCCTTCTCCAAGCGCCAGATAGTCATCCAAAATATTGGAGCTCTAGGATATTCACAACTAGGTACGCACGAACAACTCTTAAATTGCAGGGAATCGTTTTTGGTATTAGGTAACTAAAACTACACATCTCTCTACACTTGATAGCCCACTGTAACTAGCCTACCAACTCCTGTAACGACGATTTGATCAGTATCCCAAACAGTGTCAAGAAACGCATTTGTGTCGGCTTGGTGAATTTATTGGGAAAATAACATTTTGATAACAGAAAAAACGCCCAAGAAATGTGGGCGTGGCTTCCTGAGCACAAAATACGAACAAAGACATTCACCGTTATTCTGAGAGGCGTTTTACTTTCAAAAACGTTTGACGTTATTCGAATCGTTTCATTTTAAAATAGCTGTTCCATAACTCTATGGCGGTATGAGTTTATTTTGTACTTTATTTAATAAAGAAAACGAGTAAAGATTAAACATAATGATAATTCAAAATTCATTTTATTTTCAACGAAACTGACTCAAAACATATTTATGGTTACAGAAATCGTAGTGATCTAATGACAAAAGACAGATGGCAAGAATGTCAGAAAAGTTCTAAAAATGTTGGTTTTAAGGTTGGATAACATTTTATAGATATATCTTTATTTTTAAGAAATTGTAAGTTTATGTTTGCCAGCCATATTAAAACTTGATTCAACTGTGTGAACTTTATGGCCACTAGAAGGGTCTATAGCAACCTAAAAAAACCTTTAAAATGTGTTAAGAATAACTAACTCTCAATCTTTTCCATATCTTGATGGTGGTTCTAGGCTGTTAAAGGTTATAGCTATATAGTCACATTCAATTTTTGCGTCAACATTAGAGACTTTAGGCATTTAAAACCTTTTGCCAACCATATGTTTTTTTTATCAATTCCACCAAAGACTAAATTTGTTTCTGGTTTCTTATATTTACCCCAGAAATTAATCTAATTTAATTTGAATAAAATTAACAATTTAAGAATTTTCTACAAGAAAAGTTATTCACTCTCAGAATGGTACTTGAGAAGGCTTGGAAGTATGTTACACCTGTTTACGCATGCTTCGTAGATTTGGAGAAAGCATACGACCGAATCCCTCGAGGTAACTTCTGGGGGGGATTACAGGAGTATGGAGTGGACTCATACTCCTGTAATCCCCCCCAGGACTTAATCTCTTTACACAAACTGTAAAAGCTATGTTCGGGTAAATGGCATTAAATCAATACCTTTCACCGTAGGCGTTGGATTTCGCCATGGGTGCGTCTTGTCTTCTCTCCTTTTCAATACTTATATGGACTGGATGTTACAGCGCAGTCTTGGTGAAGAACGTTTCGAATTGGGAGATCTGAGGATAAGTCATTTGCTCTTCGCTGATGACTTGGTCACCCTTGGGTCCTCTCAGCCGTTTTTAGCCGTTTGTGTTGAAGCTGAGATGAAAATAAACGTGAACAAATCTGAAACGATGGTCGTCTCCAGAGCGCCTTTTCAATGCACTCTGCATGTTAGTGGAGTCCCATTGAAACAGGTACAGAAGTTTAGGTGTATCTGGATCTTATCATGAGTGATGGAGAGAGCAATGCTGAGTTTTCCTGTAGGATTGGTCAAGCACAGGCTGGGTTAATTTTGAGACAGCTTGGTCATTCTGTTATAAGGAGGACTGAACTTGGTGTCAACGCTAACTCTTACCTATGGTCATGAGGTTTGGGTAATGACCAAAAGAATAAGATCGCGGATACAAGCTGCCGAAATGAGATTTCTCCGTTGTATTGCTGGGGTGGCCCGTAGAGATATCATTAGAAACAACAGAATACGTGAGGAACTCAATGTCGAGCAGCTACTTCTCCGGATGGAGCGGTCCATGCTTCTGTGGTTTGGTCATGTCAAACGCATGTCCCAAACCAGGATACCACGACGTGCTATGGAATCTGTACCATCAGGCAGGCGTCCTCTAGGTGGACCCAGGATAAGATGGTTAGATCAAGTCCATAATCTCTCCTCTATCCGTATGGGGATTGCCCTTGATAATTTAGAGTCGATGGCGGAGAACCTTGGTCAAAAGCGGGCCATTTGAAAATGAATGAATGAATGAATAAATGAAGAATGTTCTGTAGTTTTTCAGTAGGTCGATCACTTATTTGTTAACGACAAATACTCGTATAGTCAATCCGTGGTACTAATAATCATTTTTAGTGTCCAGGCAAACTTTTACGAAGTCATAATGGCTAACATTTCCATATAAAATTATCCATTGTGACCGTCAAAATATTTAAGTTGAAGGTTAAAAATGATTATTGGTAAGGCTCAATGCCTTAAATTATGACAGTGAAAATTCGCACATGATGGTCGTCATGCACAAAACGTTTAACGACAAAATAGCTCTCAACGACGCAAAAACCCCACTCGTAATGGTAAATTCAAAATGGCGTAAAGCTCTGTTTGTATTTATTAAATAACTCGCTCATTTATATCTCTCGGCAAAAATTGATTACCTACTATAAAAAAAATTAAATTAATTTTTTTATGGGAGAAATGAATAGCCCAATAAATGTTTTTTAATGTACAGAAACAGAACCAAAAACACAACTAGCTATAAACTTTAATATTGAATCGTACAGCAAAATTAATTTCTATATTCATATAATGCAGATATATATTAATTTTTAATTATTTAAATAGTAACCCAAAGTAGCTATAATGTTAAAAAAATGCAAAAAACTGATCTAACTGAAAACTGAAGCAAAAAAAAAAAAAAAACTACGAGACGTTTATTTAAAATTTGACTTTAATCTGGCCAAAGAAAAGAGTTTGTATAGAAAGTATGTGTAATGCGATAAACAAATTAAACTATTTTTAATAAAAAATCGAGTATTCATACCACTCATCAGAATCTGACTTATTCGGACCAACATGAAAGCTGTAATCTATACAAAAAAAAACACATCCCTCCTATAGCACTAAGAAAGTATTATATAACTACAGACCAACCTTTGGAGCCTCTCTGATTATCGCCAGTATCCACGGTTACGCGAACTCCATGTATTTTCGGTCCAGTCTTACCGCTTCCATCATCCCTTGATCCTGATCCGCCAGCCTTACTGCCAAAATCCGAACCAATGGTGGGCCTCACAGACGAACTTGTCCTCTCTGTTTCCTTCGACTCATCGAAATCCAACTTTGGAGACACCGATTGACCTGAAGTAGAATCCATACATTTCGACTCCCATCCCGTCATCTGATCAACTCACCCGAAACGTTATTAAAACTCGCAACCGCAATAACGATCACTAGGAAAAACCCAACAATCGATTTGTCGATCATATCTAGGGGTATAGGTGAAAAAAAAAACACGAGTAGGTATATTTAAGTCACTACAACTATACTATTCACAGCGAATGTCGAATGGCGACTGATGTACCGACTCGGCGTGCTACTAGACTGCCCGTTGAGAAAACGCAAACAAAAGATCCGAAACGCATGTTCGGGGTACGGATGCGCCATTATAACGATTCTAACATCAAGATCCGGCCTGACACTATAACTTACCGCCTCAAGGTGGGATGTGTCTGCGATAAACACACAAAACGCTAAGGTGACTCCATTGTAATGAAACTGGAAGTGTATTCCTCTGCCGCTGTACTAAATTTATTTTTCCTATACTCAAGCGGTAGTGCTATAGCTATCTGTCAGTAATTGTGGCTAACAATAATTATTCGCAAGTAATTACAATCGTTTAAGATTGCCGGCAAGTTTCGTTGCCAATCCGATTGTGATGCTGATGCGATGTTTCTCAATTTTCGGTTGATAATGATGAGCCTCGAGATTTGGGAGGAAGTGCGGGCGAGGAAATAGATGTAAAACACGGTATCAGATGTTTGGAAGGTGAAGTTCAGCAGAGGAGATTTTCATGATCGTTTATGAGATACAGATTGGCAAAGCCTGAGGTCAAGTTGAAGCTTAAGGCAAATGAATAGTGTGTTTGTTGTGTTCCCTGCATTCAGTTTAATCGTTCCTAATTTTCGAGAAGAAATGAGAAAAATAAAGTTGTCTGGAAATTACTAGACCTTATATTTGGAGGTAAGTTTGCGGTGTAAAAATTCATGGTCAAGTGGTTAGATTGGGAATTGGTCATCTGTTGTTAATGAGTAATGACCAATGCTAAAGCAGGTACACTACTACCTGTCAAGGATCACATGATTTCTTATTTTTACTATTGCGATTTGATTTGCTTCGTATACTAGAGTTTCTAGTCCTGTACCAGATTGACAGGAAACGAAATTGAATGAATGTTCCTTACAGGGCACCATAACCAATACGTTAATGAACCTTATGAATATACTGCTCATCGACCACTACTGATACGGAAGCTGTAAGCTGTGTATGCATGCGACTACTTTGGTAGTTATTTCTTTTATTAACAGGGATATCTGGTTAACGTAGGACTTAAAATAAAAGGTTTTTACGATTTATATATCTGGATCTGGATCTGGGTCGTTTTTACTTTTTCCATTCACAGAATGCCCTCTAGGCGGCATGCAAAATGGATACAAATCGCTTGTACATATGTAATGTATAAAAGCCGTTACAACAGTCACTGGAACACCCATCTATATCTACCGACTTGAGTTTCAATATTTCCGTCTTTGAAAAGCGAATTACTGCTCAACGATACGTCCTGCAGTTCATAAGTGTGGTGTGACGTTTAGACAGTCATCCAGGTTAGAGAACGTGAAAAGCTTATAAGGATCACAGGTCATCATTAAGTCTGAATTAATAATATGTAATTCGATCATTTTAAGAAGAGAATACAATTTCCTGACCAGGCCATAAACACAATGGAATCTACAGCTGCACGTTTATAAATCAGACAACTTGTCTAGAAAAATTAATATGCAGGTGCGCTTCGTTAGACAGCTCATTCGATTTGCTGCTGAAGAGTCCTTTGTGTCAAGACTATATGTTGTGAAATGTATGGTCTTAGGTCCAATGGATCAATCATCAGATTGGGGGATTGATTTATTGGTTTCTGTCATCCAAGAAACTCGCAAGGCCACACCTTTCGAAAAGTCTGTGCAATTACTTGCATACGCTGACGACATCGACACCATTGGCAGAACACAGCGAGCTTATTTTATAAATGGGTTTAGTGGTGCATGAGGGCAAAACAAAATATATTCTGTCAACAAGAAGGGCCACACAAAATCGGACAGAACGTCACGATAGACAGCTACAACTTTGAGGCTGTTAGGGACTGCGTTTACCTCGGCTTCGCTATTAACTTAGAAAATAACATAACATCAAAAAATAAGCGAAGTACATTTTATACTTGCCAACCGCTGTTACTTCGGCCTAAGAAGGAAATTTATTAGTAAAGCTTTGTCGAGAAACACCAATGAGACTCTATATAAGACCCTCATTATCCCAGTCCTGCTTTATGGCACAGAATCATGGACTCTATCAAAGGCGGATGAAGATCTCCTTGGTCGCTTCGAGCGCAAAATCCTTCGAGTGATTTTCGGTCCAAAATCTATGAACTTTACAGCGACATCGACCTGGTCAGAAAAGTACGCATTAGTCGTCTAAGATGGCTAGAACATGTAGAGCGAATGAACACCAACTCTCCGACCCGAAGAGTCTTCGAGGAGGAAGACCTCGCCGCACAAGTGGAAAGGGGTATGTCAAACTAAAATTATTAATCTATTAATATTTTTTAATCCCTCAAATATCTCTTATTAATTGATTAAGTTTATTTTTAATATTTTCTTTAATTTTTATGTTATTCAATATATTAAATTATTTTATTTTTTTTCCTCAACCATCTTGGAGTGCGTAACTGGAGGCAGTTAGCCAAAGATCGGGCTAAATGGAGAGGCGTAGTCGTCGAAGCCCAGGTCAACCCCGGGCTTGAGTCCACCTAAGTAAGTAAGTCATCGAAAGTTCCATCAACGATATCGTGGTAAATGCTTCGAATTCTGCCTTAGAGCAGTCGCCGATGATTGTCAGTAATGTCGCAGTCGTCAAGCAGGTTAGTCACCACTAACCACTAACCACTAACCCGTCACCATGTTGAACCTACCACGAGAGCGGCTGTAGCTCCGCAATTCCGTCTAAATATTGTGAGCAGTTTTGCACCAACGGATGCAGTGTTTGAAGGGAAAAGGGGCTAGGCAAAGCACGCCATATCTGTTTGAAAAATCTCCTGCAACGCTTATCAACATTTCGACTTGGCTGTAAACAGAATTACTAGGTAGGTATAGTAGTCAAATTTTCATCGGGGTATAGTGTATAGATACTCAAAGGCGAATCTTCTCGGACGCTTTGGAGAAGGAAACCGAAATTGAATGTGTTTATCCCACTAGCGAATTCACATATTTTAGGTGCCTGGGATGGGACAAGGAATGAACCACTCGCTAAAGTCTATTGTCATTCTGCAAGAGACCAGTCTATGAAAAGAAGTGCTAAAGATAGTATATTAAACTCTCTTTAGCTAAAATGACCACCCACAGCGACCAAACTTACAATGCTAAAATAATTAAATAAATAGGTAGCGCAACAGGCGGTAGACACCCTAGGCCTAGCTTCTCGCAACCACTCGTTTGTGTGTGTTTCTATTTTTGGGACGAATGGAAGAGACCTACAATTGATGCCGAGTCCGAACGGCTGAATTGAGAAGCTTTTTCAGGACAGTCAAGTCATACTCTCGGATGTTTGTCAGACGTTCGCGAGAGGTGGCGCAGTAGAAAAAACCTTACGATGTAATTTGTGTTTTTCCGGGGATCGAACCCACTGGGGATCCCTCGCACAGTAGTTTAGCACACTAACCACTGCGCTACTGTGCCCACATGCTATATAGCCATATAAAAAACGATACTAATAAAAGAGCTTATAGAGTCAGTCACCATCGAGCCTATTTAGCGGGAGCTTCTTCCTTCGGATAGCCTATAAGTTTAGTACCTACTAGCGAGAGCTAGTTTCTTGCAGTAGCACGAGACGAGCTCTAATGGACTCCTCCCCTTATAGTCGATAGCGGTATACTTTGTCAAAAAGGAACATCGCAAAACGTCCCATTCGACAGCTATAACTTTGAGGTATACTCAGCGACTTTATCTACCTCCGCTCTTTTATAAACTCTCATAAATGAATAACTTTAGCCAACCTCTGTTTCTTTGGGCTGAGAAGGCAATTGAGCAGTATAGCCCTATCCCGAATAGGAGATTCTGTATGAAACTTTGAGCTTTATTGCGTTAAATCATGGCTTTTATCTAAATCGGTCGTTACGAGAGAAAGGTTATTCATAAAATGTTTGGTCCCTTGACGGGTTTTGGTGAAGAAGCAGATTCAATGACGAACTATACGACTTTACAGCGGAATGGTCCTAGTCAAAAAATTCCGTATCATAGTCATAAGCTGGCTACGACATGTCGAGCGGATGGAAGCAAGTAGACTATTCGAGTTTAACCTGAAGAAGAAATGCAGGAAGATCTCGCCTTAGGTGGCGGTGACACACAATTAGAAGGAAATCTCAACCGACTTGGAGTGTGCAACTTGAAGCAGGTAACCACCTGGGTTAACTGGAGAGTTGAGGCCTCGGTTAACTCCGAAAGTGTAAAGCTGCCTAAGAATAGCAAGATGGTAAAGACCTGGGGCCAGATTATCGACCATAGCAGTCTCTGTCTATTGCCACAGATATGATAGAGACAGGTTTAGTAAAAACGAAATCGGTTTTCGTTTCGTTTTTTACAGAATCCCACCCCTGCTCTTGTGTCTTGTTGTGCTTGTGATATAAAGCCCATCTAGCACAACTATGTAAGTTAAGTACATATTTATGTTTTAGGATGAATCTTCCTGTGTGTTGTTGTTGTTGTTATGGCGTAAATTACATTAAATTTGTTGTCGAAACATTTTCATTTGACAAGAATTACTTTTACACAACTTTTAAAACTTAGGTAAAAAATTTGTTTAAATTAATTCTTATAAAAAAAAAACTTTTTAAAATTCATAGTTTAAGGAGGTTCAACTATTGGAATGAAGAAAGCTCTTAAAATGATTTGCCCAGGTCAAGTCACTCTCAAAAATGTAGACTACTTTTCTCCAGGCGCTATAGCATTTGAAGTGGTTCCACCATCAATGGCCTATTACTTACCCCCGTGTACACGCCTTGTAAAAACTATTTACTTGGCGAATCGTATCAAAGCAGCCATAAAGCAAATCATGTTCACAAACAAGCGGATTATCATCTTCAGTTCCTAGAAATTCACACCCAACACGCTGTAAATCTCTCGAGGGATATACTTCCTGACACTCTGACAGTTAAGACCTGAAGATAAGACCCCACCCTATACTTTTGTTAATAGCGTGCGCTTTTCTAAGCCTAATGCGTAGGTGACAATCGTGGACTCATATCACTGTCTAACGAAAACTATAGCACGCACACCTCTAAGTTTCGCTCCCCTAATTAATTACATCAAGTTATCACACACATGGTAGCCTCAAGCTATATAGAGATCTCTATCGCGCAACTAACAACATAATTATTCCATTAAAAACAAAAAAACACCTCAACTTACTGCCACGGAATCTCATTCAAACAGAAGCTTAGCAGCGAAACCTATTAGCTTCTCTGTCATCCACTTCATCACTCCAATTAATGGAATGAATCGACTGTGTAATCACCCCTGGAAACGGTCTGCGTGCATGTGAATCTTCAATGCTTCCAGGTGTATGTATACCTACAGCGTTTTAAACTTTCAGTGCGACTGTCAGGGCCGCTGAGACCCATTAAGATAATTTTCTTCTTACCTTCGATTTGCGTCTGAGATACACATGTATCCATGTGAACAATCGGCGGATTAAAATGGAAAATGCATATGGGATATCGTGCGTTGTTGTGATATCCACTTAAGCGGGCGATGAGCTGAGCATGAAAACAAACACAGACTCAAGCACCTAAGGGCGGTCGCATTACCATCTTTTAAGGTCTGTGCACGAGAGAGGGCAGGTCATTGTCAGGGTGCAACTATCCTGCGGAAAGAAAATTCAAACGTATCTATCTAGAGGTGGGTGGTTAAGCCCCCCAGCTTCATGACGACAAGGGTGATAATAGATGCCTTCAGCATGGTGCACTCAGCGAGCACTCCCCTTTGTGCGGCGTCGTCGGACTTACGGCGGCGTTACCTTTGTGTTTGGTGCGCTTCACTGATGATGGGTGAATTCATTTTATGTTCCATTTGGGATAAAAGGACGCCTCATACGATAACAAAAACATTATTCTTATCCTAGATTAAGTAGACAAGCAGAACTATAGGTACGTAATACGTATGCCATGAATACCTCGTCGCTGCAACAAGACGTAGGTACTTCACATATACGGATGTGTGTACGTGGGGTGGTGTGGCATTATTATTTTGGGGTGATTGTGCAATATTCCTCCCCCACATCGCTTCAATAGCCCCTTGTGAACTTTATATTTCGGCAATGGGATTGCAGGACGAAATGAAATTTATGACTCGGCATTAATTGTAAGGACAACGTAATTGCGTCCATCTCGGCAGTACAATGTGCCTTTTAATTATGTGAGGTAATGAGATGTAATGTCGTTTGGCGATTCAGTGCGGGGTTGGCGTGGGTGCTTGCACTTATTTTACAGTGCGGATTAATTGGGATCTCGAGAACGCTGGCGGTGGGGTTGACTGCTGACAGATTTCTTGATGACCAACTACTGGAATGATTAATCGAAACGGCTGCTACTTTGGTTTTGTGGTTTATTTGCTTAGGGTTGTCGACGATTGAATATATGCAAGTCATTTGAAGGAATTATTCCTTTTTTTTAATAAGAAAGCGTTTGATTGAACGTAAGTCTGAAATTCGATACGGTACAACATGTGGCGGATGACGAAGTGGTTTATAAAAAAGGCGATTTTGGAAATATCTACGGTATACTTTTTATAAATAAATCGCTTAACGAATGCGCTCTGAATAAAAACGTTATACCCCCACTAGGTTGTCATGAATGTGTCTTTTATAAGAGTGTCAACGCCGATTGACACCCGATCACATGGTGTCAATTATGAGGTCATGCCCGTATCATTGTGTCCCAAAATGAATGACATGCTCGATTTGTCATACTGTCACAGGGCTGAATGTCGGGTGAACAGCATACATGACCAGGCGATTATACAGCGTGACACGGCGACACGATTGCCACGATTGTCACGATTGTATACTTTATAGGCACTGCTGGTGTGGAGCTTGTTCCGCATTTCTTCAGTCAGTCGATTCTGAGATGTGGAGCTGAACACATCCACAGTACACATATTAAAGGTAACTAGGCTCACCCAGTGGTCGAAATTCGACCACCACACATTTAAACACAAAGCAACGCAACATGCATGCAGAACGACAAAAAAAATTAGTATGTGCTTCACCTTCATTATGTACATAAACACTCTACTGAGGTAAAACTTCACACCAACTGTGTTTTGTTTTGGTTTGTATTGTTTTGACCCACTATAAACCATCCATTTAAAGAGGAAATAAATAAAATTGCTGCGCCATCTACCGGGTCCTTAACCATGCAGGGATCCCTTCAAACACACACCAAATTTCAGCAAAATCAGTCCAGGCGTTTAGAAGGAAATAAATAAAATTCCTGGAACTCGATTGCAGCGCCACCTACAGGGTCCTTAACCATCCAGGGATACCCTCAAACACACACACCAAATTTCAGCAAAATCGGTCCAGGCGTTTAGAAGGAAATAAATAAAATTCCTGGAACTCGATTGCAGCGCCACCTACCGAGTCCTTAACCATCCAGGGATCCCCTCAAACACACACACCAAATTTCAGCAAAATCAGTCCAGGCGTTTAGAAGGAAATAAATAAAATTCCTGGAACTCGATTGCAGCGCCACCTACCAAGTCCTTAACCATCCAGGGATCCCCTCAAACACACACACCAAATTTCAGCAAAATCGGTCCAGGCGTTTAGAAAGAAATAAATAAAATTCCTGGAACCCGAAAAATCAACCCTTTTCGAATGAGGTACACAGACACACCACCCCCACGTATGACGATGTGGTTTTGTTTTTGTTTGTCCTGTCGCACGATCGGAAAAAGTAGAATCTCGACTGAGCGAAGGGGAAATATTCATTTTCTTTGTTTGTTGTTGTTGTAACCAATGCAATTTAAAAATATTAATTTACCTATTTTACAAATGTTTTTTTCAAATAATTATTCTTCATAACACATCTATGAGTGGTAAGCTTCAATTTGGTAAAAAGAAAAATAGGTTTTGTATTCTTTAAGTAGGGTAAATGACTATCACAAGAAATCGGGTCGGCTTTTAATATTATAATAGATATATTGCGCATCTCCAATATGGCGGACTATGTGCCCCTGACAATAAACGTATAGAAATAATATGCGCGCGCATGAATGAATGTTCATGGCTGACAATGTGACCCCATTCGTATCTGTATCGAAAAGCATGCCTTTTTGACAGATGCGCAGAACGAAACGAAAATGAGTGCTCGGAAGCAGCGTTCCCACTTCAAATTTACGAAAGCGTAGTGCCGAGATGAAGAAAACGTAGTGTTTCGAGCTAAATCGTAGTGAAATATGAAAAATTATTGCAATCTCCATAATGTTTTAGTTTTAAACCAAGTACGACTTAACTGGGGGGTCGATTCTCCTTCTATGATACTGTGAAGTAAAAGAGTTCTCACAAGTTCGCACTTAATTCGATTCTCGGTCTATGAAAAAATGAAAACATATGTCCGATTTTTTTCATATGATTTTTTTTGATCACAGCCGTTTCATTTGCGAAGAAGTGTGAAAAACATAGGCAAGGCTCTATGACTCACAATGGAAACGAAAAATAAGCGCGGACAAATGGATTCAGAAACCCAAAATAACTACATATTTAATCGAATAGTATCTGGAGAATAGCCCCGATTTGGCCAATGAAAAGTATTCTACCTTGAAAAGCTCGAAAATTACAAATTAAATTAAATTATTTATCACTTCACAGTCACAGAACAGAAATCGACCCCTTGTAACCACCATAATTGCGCTGAAAAGTGAATTAGTTAAAATAATCGCCTGTTGTGAATGCGTTCAGACAACTTTTCCAAGGGAATACATTTTAGAAATCAATATTATTACTTGCTGAAGGAATTTTTTACAATAAATATATGGATACGAAGTCGAACGGAAAATCGTAGTGTTTCCAAATTTTTCGTAGTGACGTAATGATTTTGTCGAACTAAGGCAAAATCGTAGTGAAACATTACGATCGTAGTGAAAGTGGGAACGCTGCTCGGAAGATATTACCTTTAATATGTGTACTGTGGAACACATCTATTTGCTGCCGAACACCGGTCTACACAAGCACATATGTACGGAAGTGGGCCATGAGTACTATTAGCTCTATTGCTGGTTCTTCCCCACATCTATGGATTTCCGTTGGGAGTATTGACAATGAGAAATGTCGGTGATCCATTCCCAACAGCATTTACAAGGTGGTGTCACAATTATTGACCGAGGACGAAAAGGGCGACTTCCGCTATCAGAGAAAAAGCGCCGCACATAACGCTCAAATTAGATATTCTATGTGAGACATGAATGCGAAGATATAGGCACCGACAACAAGGGGGCGAGGGGCTCAGATATATGTGACTGGTAATCGGGGCTTCAGCGATCTCAGTGAAAATGACGAACGGCTTATAGATTTCTGTAACACCAATATACTACTTTAGCACAAAAGGTCTGCCACAAAGTCATATGCAATCAACTTGCAATCAAATTGATTATTTGGCAATCAATCAACCTTTTAGAAATTGTCTTGTAGGCGTTCGAAACAAAGGGGCATAAATCGGGATAGCGTAAGATCATCATCTTCTGGTACCAACTTTCTAATTGCGTGCAGCATCAGTTAGGAGACTCTGTATTGTGCAAGCAATCAACAGCTCACTTCTCCCCAGTGGCAATATTGAAAAATGTCCTCACATCAATAGCGGAAAGTTGTCGGTAAATATCAGTAGGTATATACTCGATAACACTTTCGTATCTTTGATTAGAACCGGGAGAGTAATCGAGAAATATACTAAAGGAGCAACCATCATAACATATGCCTATACGACCTGCAAATTTATCAAAGAACTAGCAATAGAAAGCCAAATAGGAATATCCAGATGGAACGTGACCAAGCTATAGGAAGTAAACCTCAAGACAATAATAATAGGCATAGAATCATAGAAATGATGGAAACTGCTGAGACTTTAGTGGATGCCATAAAGTCATTAATGTGACAAGCGTACTACCTTAATGCCGTAAGAAAGAAAATCACGTCGTGTACTGGTGGACAAAAAAAAATTGTTGACTTAAAAATACAGAGAAGGAGACTGTTCTAGAGCTTGAGAAACGTTTAGAGACCTCAAATGAAAATTAACATGAACAAAAGTATTAAGACGAACGAAGTTTCATGAACGAATTATCGTCAATCAGAGCTCAAAGGTCAATACCGCACAAGACATTGAACATTAAGATGGGTCTAATCTTAGATGTAAGACCAAGACCATGGATTTAGCCTAAAAAAATAAAAATTCAAAAACGATTTGATACGTACAGATTCAGGTACGAATCTGAGAACCTGAGATTGGAAAACGGTCCATAGTAACTAAAAAATTTGAAACACTTTATTTTGGCATTTTATAAAAGCCTTAGCCTTAAAATTTGGGAAATGTATGTATACTCCCTTTTGCAAGCATTCTACAAAATGTGGGTGGGATTGGACAAAGAGGCGTGGCATTCCGATGCAAATGATATTTCTCGATACTCAAAGTTGAAAAATTTAAAACATTGATGGCCATCGCCCTGTAAGCAATACAATTACTGGGCACGGGTAAAGCTTGGCGGGTATATTTAGTAACTAAAAAAAGACGCGTACTTGATCACATACTAGCTGCAGATCAAAATGTGAAGATCAATATTTTATATTGAGCAGGTAAACTTAAAAGGACAAAAGGCAACTTGGCGAAAACTTCTTACGACAGTCACGCAATCTACCCATGTTTGCGGATGTAAGATCGAGGCTAATTGCGATCAGTCAATAATGATGTATAGAGAAAATGACAGTGGTACAGCGAAACTGTAGTCCCTTTGATGGGAAGAAAACATACATATATGCGAGAAAAGCGAAGCTTAGATACAGAAATTGCTAGAGCGGAAACTGAGGACATCACTAGATGGTTGGAAACATCGTGTTAGGGTCAGGTTAGGTTATATAGGGTGTGCGTTCATCACAATAGACCTATATTGGGCGCATCGCCATCCCTGGGGAACCTTCACGGTCAAAACCTAAATCATTTCGCCCAAACACTTAATTTCCCTACATAACCTAAAAATGGTTCCAATTTTGTTTGAGAGGCTAATCTCCTCCAAATTGTACCTTTCAAGGTGTTTTCTCCTATTCCGAGCTTGAAATTCACAGAGAAAATGAGTGAAAGTCCTTGCAATACCTGCACGTGTCCGCATTTGTTAAACCTAATCTCTTAGCGTTTCCTAAGAAGGCAGTATCCCTATCGCCATTAGTAATTTTCATCTGGTGAGTTTTTTACCACTCATTTATCTACTTACCAAACATACCGATGCTTTAACGAGTATTGCTCAAATTGGTAAAAGTACCGAACCCATCATGTCGCTATGGTATTGATTTTAGACATCGCTGAACACATATTCTAGGAATGCTTGTTCTTAGATTGCGAGCCCTTAAAATAAGTATATAAATTGACTCAACTAATAAACAGTAGCCTCCCCACGACTGAGTTCTTAAGGTGTAACTTGTATTTTTCCGGAACCTGACACAGCTCGTTCTGTAGTTTAGTTCAGCAGATCCTTTAACATCAGCAACGATATAGCTCTTAGAGACTCTAGTGGCACCACTCTGTTGTAATGCAAGAAGTAGTGCAGGGGATCGGTTCAGTTCAGGTTGAGTTCAGAAGGACGCTTAACTTTATAGAAGCGGATGAAGCAATAATGAGCAAGTCAGAAAAACCGTTTACCAACCACCAAAGTGTTGACAGGTAGACATCCCTCCAGTCAACACTCTCGCAACCATAGTATGGCAAACAAAAAAATATGACCAACAGGACCGTCCTTAATCGGTGGGAAATATTCGACTTGGGTCAGTTGAGCCTTTACCAGCAGCATTCGATCCTAATAAAATGTTTGCAAACGAATGGTGTTTTCTTCATTGCAGAGTACCCACTGAAAATTATAAGGTTTCTTTGTAGTTATAGCCAATTACCCGAAAACATCGACAGCTGTTACCTACAGTTCTTTGTAAATTAAGAGTAACATAAAAACTTGTCGGTAGACTCTTGGCAGCAATTGGCACTAGTAATAAAGAAAACCAGGAAGACAATTATCTTCGACTATGCCGAAGCTCAAATACCCGGTACTATATTATTGTAAAATAAAAAAAATATTTTAGTATTAAAAAATTATATATTTGTATGGGAGGTGTGGGTACTTTTTATTCGACCAAGCTCATTTTTTGTCAAAAATTTTTAAATATTATTAAAACAATATGTGCAAAGTTTAAACTTGCTATCTTTACTGTAGCTATTTAAATTTAATTTTTAACATAAAAAGCTATATAAATCTGATATTTTTGTATGGGAGGTAGTAGTAGTTTTTATCCGATCTTGCTCATCTTCGAACTTAGCCTCAGTTTGGTGGATAAAAGCTTACGTACCAAATTTCAAGTCGATAGCTCTTAAATTACGGCCGTAATCGTGCGGACAGACGGACAGACGGACAGACAGACGGACATCGCTAGATCGACTAAGAAAGTGATGCTGATCAATAATATATATAGTTTGTCATACCTACAACGCCTCCTTATGGGCGTTACAAATGGAATGACAAAGTGAATATACCCTCACCACAGTGTGGTACCGGGTATAAAAATTAAAAAATTCCTTTCTATGAAAAATGGTCTGTCCAGAGAGGACCCTTTTTGCACTCATCCGAAAACAATATCCAAATAAGCTCCCTTTAGCCAGAATCTTACTTTGAGCATTCGCTTTGCTATTTCCCAAATAAGGTAAAGCTTTGAGTGCAACATCCCATTGTCTAACCACACATCCATTTACTTTACATCGATTATCTTCCTAATTCGAATGCAAGCAGCAAGCAGTGCGCACACAAAAGCTCGGATGAAAGGATTCTTAATTAACCAAACTTATCCATGAGTGAAATATCACCAAAAAAACAATCCTTATTTGCAAAATCAAAGCAAACAACAAACAGAGCATAACAAACAGTGCAAAGCAGTACACATGTCCTTTTTCTATTCGCAATTATTTTGGGCTAAATAATTGACTGTTGCAAAAAGCAAACAATCAGACGCATATTTTATATGCAGGCGGTCTTCATCTCCTGTATAATGTCCTCTGAAGTGTATCTATGGTCTGTGGATTGCATATACGAACAAAATCACAGCCTCTTTCTGCCTCTCATACTAAATGAATGCCAAAGGATATAATAATTTAGACATTTTGTCATTTTGTGCAATTTCTTGTTTTGTTGCCTCATTTTCGTACATCACCCTCTTGCTGTAGAATATCCTTTCGGTATAAAGTGCGGAGGGAAGTCGATTTCTCAAGAGATACATTCAAAAGTCGTTGAAAATATTGAAGTTAGCATGTTTCACCAGCGAAAAAATTACTTCGCTTGTGTCAACCCTCGAAATTTGCCAAAAATGAATTCCGTTTTGTTATTATGTGCGGTCCTTGTTTCGGGAATGCCATTCAAGGGGTGAATTAACAATCATTCAATGGGACCTCTCTTCAACCCCACCCACCACTAGATTGTGTATCCGAGCTGTGCGTATGGATGTCATATATATTTTTCGTTTTGTTCATCTTTTTCTACATCTTTTGGCTTGTCCCGTTTTTTTTTTTTTCGATAACAATCCGATGGCGATATGTATTTCTTCGAGGATAACATTATCGCCAGACATGCATCTGTTGTGTTGTGGTGACGAAAATGTTCCAAACAATGCAATGCATATTGAAAGGATGTTATCACCACTACACAAGGACCTGGGACAAAAGCGGTAGGGTGTGACATTTATTTGATATTCGAATGAATAAGTTGTTAGAGAACAAACCCCGCCCCAACCACACTCTCATTGTAATACGAAACGAAAATGACAATAATAGAGAGTTGATTTGGAGATATCTACACATTAATTTCGGTTTTTTTTTTTGTTCGTCAGTAAAACTGTTTCCCATAATCCGATTAATATCTCGGGATTTTATGTGTTTTGCGATGGGACGACAGCGACACTATTCTATTCACGACTATACAACAGGCTGTCGGTATAGTTGTCGATGCTGACAATTGACAGCGAGTGTTAATTCGTCATCACGATGTTTCATAATTGGATTTTTAGCGGGCCTGGATGACGGCGATAACTACTGTCGAGGGGCTTAAAAAAGATTGGAAAACGCACAAATCGCTTTAGGAGGGTGTAAACGGGGGCGTTCTCATATGGACTGCTGGTGGAATGGTATTACGAAGTTCGCGTTAAGCTGTGTGTCGTTTGTAATTTGGTACGCTGTCGAAGCAATTTTTATTCTTACAGTTCGATGATTGTGCGCTGGGTGCTGGAATATGCAATTGGAGAGCTGTCGCGAATGTGATGTATAGGCTTTCTGCTGATAAGACTAAAAAATTGCGTGGGAAATCAATTTTTGCCTTTTTTGTCTGCCCTAGATTGGATTACTGAATTTTAAGGCACAATTCACATACCAAGAGATTTAATTAAATCTACGTAGGGACCCCTAGGAACTGAGAAGATCTATGGTTACCTAATGTGGTTGTATCCGCTTCGCTGCGTATTTTAAAATGCACTCTCAGTATACCCTGAAAGATAAAAGCATTTTACCTCTGTTACCCATACGTTCATCTGGACAACAAGTCCTTATACTCCCGCTGATCAAGGATTATTAGCAACTCTTAAGATTAAAAATGTAAATCTCCTCTGTTGGCTCTGAAAATATAATGTGCATGACTGTGTCTCACGGAACTTTCTCGATCAATGCAAATGTAACGAGTTGTTTGTCCTTAATCTAATGTGATGCAGTTGTCTTCTCTATGATTGTGGAACCCATCTTAGTGATCTTCAGTAGATTTCGGCGAAATTTTCTTTTACGGATACGAATATTTTCAAATTCTCCGTTTAAACGCTGCTCCGGTTATCGAATTAATGGAAAGAGGGATGACATATCAAACTCTGAATACCCTAACTCTGTATACACTTCTGTATAAAGAAATTAAAATAAGGTTAAAATTTGCCTTCATTTATGGTTTAAATTAGTGGGCCTAGTATCCTGAAATGTTACCTCTTCTTCTCTTATCAGACTGTGAGCAGTGTCTGCCTGAGACACTGCAGGCTGGTGCCATGAAATAAAGTCTTATGCAAAAAAGTCCAAACCGTAATTTTGGACTTTATTGCACTTTTGAAATTGCAATAAAGTCCAAAACGAGTTTGAACAGTGGGATATGTATGGGGGGCATGCTGCCCCCTGCAACCCCCATGCTTTCTTTTTCTTTTAAATAGTTGAGTGCAATGATGTCCAAAAACTTTATTGCACTCTTAAAACTGCAATAAAGTCCAACCCAAAGGGTTGATAGTAACACTTAGTCGTGTCCTCATTTACCTCAAGGTCAACGGATTTCACCTTTTCTTCAATCGCCGTGAACGCTTCTATCACGGCACGCTGGGAACGACCGATGATATCAATATCCCAGCAGTTGAACGGATATGTTGAAGACAGTGCCTTCCGTGTTGACACCTGCCCTTCGCACTATCTCCTTCAGTACAAGATTGAAGAAGTCGCATGATAGCGCATCTCCTTGCCGAAATCCTTAAATGTTACCACCTGTGGCCTATTTCACCAACTTAAAAATTTGATTTTACAAGCATTTTTTGACAATTTTCTTAGAAAAAGAGATACATTCGGTTTCACCACATTGTCATCAAAATTGTAATTTTTCTACTGATTTTGTAGAAAAATACTTGTAAAAACAAATATGTAAGTTGGTGAAATAGGCCACTGGCGTAATAAAGCTGATACTCTCGATTGGCTTACCCATCTTTATCAAGTTAAAACGGCAGGATTTTCGTATTGAATATGAGGTGGTCACTTTGTAGGAGAGAAAAAAAATCTAGGAAGACAGCGGATTGGACAAGATTAGGGGAATAGTTTGGTAGATCTGTTCCATACTCATGACTTTACTTAAAACAAGACAGAAGTCGTGGTCAACGACCTGAACAAGACTATTACTTAATACAAGATATTTTCCTAGAGGCAAAGCTACAAGACATTTATTTAAAGGTCTCTTGAGACATATTTCGAAGAAAACTGGTCCTTTTACAGATCGAATAAAAGTTAAAATTAGATCCTAATTCAGAAGTTGAAAAGTACATCTTATAAGGGACTATTGTGCACCCAGCATAGGGAGGGGAGTGGGTGCAACCAGTTGATGAGGTAGTGTCTTGAGAAAGGGTTAACCACTGAAAGACGATTTGCTAAACAAATTTGATGGAAACTTCATAGCATCTGAAGCGTAAATCTTTGATCACCTGGTGGTTACATATCCCTCTGATATGTTCCATGGTTATATTATTGACTATATCCTTACTGCACTCAATGCAACTGATATCACCTTCTTCAGTTCATTTGGTTAGGTAAACTATTTCATGCGGTTGGTTTGGTATAACTTTTGGAAGATATTTGCTCAATGGTTTGCCAATTTTTGGGCACTCATCGTTGATGATCGCAAAAAGACTGATAAGCTGTCAATATATCTCTGTCATGGGATCTTTATTATGGAAATTTAGTACCTTCATTACTCAAAAGGTTTCATCTGATAGGTTACTGATCGGAGAAATTCAGAAATACCAATTTGGCATCAAGCACTTTTGTCGAAAATGCGTGCTTATGGGATCGATTCTTAGTATTTTTGGCCGTTAATTCAAGTGCTTTTGAATGGTTTCAAGTCTGAAACTCACCACATAAATGCTGTTATTCCCCAAGGCTGCTTTTTGTCTCCGATTTTCATAAATAATGATCTTCTGTCTCACACTTCTAATTCAATTCATTCCCTCGCTGATAACAACATCTTCAGCTTCCCATTTTCATTTAAGGATTCACGTCCCTTGTTCTTCGGTCGTATAACTGGAACAGCAACGTATGTTAAGCTTATAAAACTCCGATATCGACACCATTTTAAAATGTTGGTTACCCAAGAGAGTGGAATTTAGGTATCCTCAGAAGGTGCAAAAATTAAGGTGTTAAAAAAAGCTGCAAGTGTCCTTCAATCGCCGTAAAGGCTTTTATATTATGTACATAGGCACATCATCGCATACCATCGTTGAACTCATTTCTTAAGATTTCTACGTCACGCAGCTTGGTCAGTTTTTTCGAAATCCTGAACTAGGCTATAGCCTTATAGACCTCTCGACATCTTGACGATGAATGTAATCGTTTAAGGCTCAAAATTCGATGAAAATGAGGTGAGTCTCGACTCGAAAGTCAATTGTCTTTCTAGAAGTTGCTTCAGTGTTAAAATGACCTTAATTTTACTGAGCCACAAATCATACGGGCACATGTAGACTTTTGTATGGCTTAGAATCTTCGATCACATTAAGCTGAGAGACTGCGTAAACCCTCTTTTTCTACGCCAAATTTTCTTCTTCTTCGTCCTTCTTGTTCGATAGATACTCTTGCCTTTGCTACCCTTATTTTGCGCTGCAGATCTTAACATGTGCGACTTCTGTCATGTTAGTCATAGTCGACCAAGAGCCCAGTAGGTATAATTTAAATTTGAACTCTTTCCGCACTTCGATTTAATTTTTAGAATCGACAAAAATAAAAAGGTTCGACAGTTAAGAGAAGGTTACAGATACTAGAACCTATGCGACTTTCTTGGTGTCATGAAATAAAGTCTTATGCAAAAAGGTCCAAAACGGGTCTACCACGATATCTCGAAAAAAAAATCTCGAAAACAAAATTCTCGTATGTAAAAATCTCGAAAAGAAAAAATCTAGAAAGCATAATCTCCCCTTGCTTGGGTTTACTGTTTGGATATGGGGTGGGTGCGTGTTTGGGTATATGCAAAGTTTATTTTATGGAATCACGAAATAAAAATCTCGAATTTTCTTTTTATTTTCGAGATTTTTTCGAGATATAGGTAGATTAAAAAAAAAACTTTTCGATATTTTTAGCCTTCGAGATTTTTGTAATTCGAGATTACGTCATGATCCCGTCCAAAACGTAATTGTTTACTTTTTTGGACTTTATTGCACTTTTGAAATTGCAATAAAGTTCAAAACGAAACAAGCGTCTCCAGCCAGCACGATCTTTGGCCAGCTGTCTCCAGTTTCGCACGCTAATGGCCAGTTGCACAGTCAGAGTTTAAACTGAAGTTTAACTAAACCTGACCGAGAGTTTAAGCTTTTGGTTTAACTCGTTCAGTTTCACAGTTCAAAATAATCTGCCAGTTAACTAAACGCAGTTGTGGAAGCGCAGAACAATTTCCCTTAAGGGGATATTTTTCTACCAGCGCACTTTTGATCAAATAAATGGTTATTGCTTTTCTCAACTTTATCTATTCTACCATTTGTAAATAAAAGAAAATGTGTGCAATATTATTACATTATGTATTTCGGTATTAACGAAGTGAATTGATTTATTTTTGACACATGTTTGAACTGTCATCTACTTTCACCATTTAATTATTGCAGTAGGTATGTAATTAATTTTTGTTTTTTTTTGTTTTCATTAATAATAATATGTAGCTAGTTGTTGAAATGTAGTGGGCATTCGGACGGATGCGATCACAGGTACTGCTTCTTGTCACTCGCTGGGTTTTTTACCACATCCGATCACACGGCGCCAGTAATGATAATGAAAATTGAAAGGATTTTATGAGCCTCTAATTAGGGTCATTGTCTGGTAATAGGTACGCGCAAAGTTTTTTGCTGGTGTTTCTGGGAAAATCTGCGCTATCTTGTTCCTGTTATACAAAAATGTAATCTAGATCTGTATACAAAAATGGTATGAACTCCGAGAAGTGTGTTCAAAATCGGACAAACAAATTGCATTGTATAAAGCAAATAGAGTAGGTAGTGTCTTGTTTCAGCCAAAACAAAAGGTGAAAGATTTGAGTATATAGGTATAGATATATTTTGTTCGCCAAAAATCTAAAGAAATCACTAGTAGGATTACACAAAAATAATCGTCATTTCCACACACTAAATTAATTAATTTGTATTGAAAAAACCTCAATAGGTACTATTTACGCTTGTCTACATTATGTTTGGGCTAAAATCTACCTGATGTTCACATGAAAAAAAGGGGTTTTCCTTAAAAAGTATATTGGTTGGAAATCTATTGAAATTTTCTGATGACATTTTTTAACAGTGGGTTTACCGCAGTAATGCTAAAACCAATTATAACTCTAGTTTTCACTCATATAAATTCAAGAAGTGTAGCATAGCACCCAGACAATTTATCTCTTTTATTCTCTCTCTCATCACTCCGTATGAAATAGCAGCTGTCAAACGAAAGTTTAAACGGCAGAATGCAGGAGTTTAACTTAAACCGAGAGTTGAACTCCACTTTGGGTTTAAACGAACACAGTGAAACCGAAAATTTGTTGAACGAAGGTTTAAACCAAAACGAGAGTTTAAACTCTGACTGTGCAACTGGGCATAAGTTGGTTAAGGTCCCCTTCCACTTGCGCGCACCACCTGAGTCGCGGTCTTCCTCTACTGCGCCGTACCTCGGGTGTGGATTCGAAGTTCTTTCGGGCAAGGGTATTCGCGTAAATTCGCTCTAAATGACCCAGCCACCTCAGTCGGTGGACCTTGACTCTTCTGGCTAGGTCGATGGCTTTGTAGAGCCCTTACAGTTCGTCGTTGTATCTCCTCGTCCATTCACCGTCTATGCACACGGGACCGAAAATTTCTCAAAGAATTTTCCTCCAAGAGTGAGTGCAAAGTCATTTCAAAGGCTTAATGACCTTAAAAAAATGCAGTAAACATTTAGGATTACAAAGATTATGAAACTATCTTTCGAACTCAAATCTGCAAACATAACCCATTTGACATTCCTCGACAAGCCCAATCCCATCTCTTAATTGTTAGGCAAAAACACTTAGCCTATACCTCCACCCCAGTGGCATAAACCAATAAACCAATTTGCCCATCACATCCATAAGCAAAGTTAACTTTCACTAAGTTAAACTCAAATCGAATTTTATTCCGCACCCAAGAGTACCTATACCTACATCCCGCATTTCACCCCCACCCAGCTGAACAATAAAACTCAATTAACAGTTTAACATTCAATTTCCACAAGAGATTGAGGTAGACGCACAGCATCTGAGACACCGGGAGCGGGTAAAAGACTTTCTAACCAAAGTCAGCGTTGCCTCAAATTGACCTTCTAAAAGTTCCAAAATGCTATTATTGTTGACAAAACTTCCATCTGCAGGAATTCAATGAAACATTGCGCCTTGACTTCTTGGCGCTCTGGCGCCTCCTGCCATGACCACATCCAAATGTGTGTATCTCGGCTGCATTAAAACTTTAAGGACCGCACACATCTTCCATCGGCACAGTCATAAGTCTTGAACGGCGACTCTGGTGGTGTATACGAGTACCATGTATACTTATGTATATCTAGGGTTACCCGCAAAAGTTTTCCCATGAAATTCCATTTCCCCAAAAATTCTATTAAGGATCTCTCTCTTGTAGCAGACAAATTGTCTCCAGTAGTTAACAGGAGGACCTCGAATCTTGTCGGTCCTGCTGCTGAACCAGTTTTCCCGAAAATTAATTTTAACTCGAGTATGCTCATATAAATTAAATGAAAATCTCACGACTGTCATCGACGATGTTGTCCTTGTTGTCATCAGGCTCTCTCGCATCCACGTTCTTGTGAAGTATGATGTTTTGGAGTTTCCTGTAAAGGAATTTTAGCCATTAGGCAGGGGGGAAGGGAAACTGCGAACTTCGTTACAAGCCCATCCACGACGCGCACTATTTTCTAGTGTTTTGTGGGATGGGGGCGAAAACTTCAGTAAGGTGCGCGCAAAGCGAATCCTTTTCTGAGATCTACGAGCTTCAATTAGAATAGGGAGCGACCTATAAAACGGAAAGGCACTCTGCACGCGGAAAAGATATCTCTCGTTGAGACGCATATGAATTCTCCCCACACCCTCGAGATTTCAATAAACACCTTCTAACGTTGAAAGGATGTTATAACGTGTCGATCTGGAGTACGGAGGGGATAGACTGCAGACACATCTCCGAGTGCTTACATGTTGAAAAACTGCCAATGAAAATGGAATTTCCATGCTATCAGCATTGGGGTGTGAAAAACTGTGAAATTTTACTCTGTACTGTATCCTGGGGACAAAAAGAAAGGAACGCTGTCGGCGGCACTCGTACTCTTGCGGGGTGGGGCTGGAGACAGCTTATTGGAGTGTTTTGTGCGAGAGCAGATAGCGAGGGTAATTATGCAGTATTTTCTTAAAGCCGTACATACGTCCTATATTATACACACTTTTTTTTAAATTAATTAATTTCGAGCAGGGCATCAGGAACAGGACGTGCAAACGAGATGACTACTAAGCCGATTTCGAAATGACGTAAATGGCTGACGTAGGACGTAGCTAGGTAAATTGAGTCTCTTTACGGTCATAAAGTTGACGGTACTTAACACATTTCGAATGGGCTGCCAAAAGGAGCAGACACACGGGAACTCGGAAAATATGGTGATAAGAATGGCACATCGCTCGGCTTAATTACTTGAGAATATTTAAAATAAGTAAATACGAGAAGGGTTCGTTAGCTTAATGGAGAGAAAGTAATGAAGTGCGGGATGCGACAAAGTAAGATTCGAAACAAGCCTCTGATGGAATTGGGGGAAGGGATTTTAATTTTCCTATATTCTCTTAGCATCTTGGGTCTGAAGGTATTTGTTTGATTTTTTCTTCGAGTTGGAAAAATTACTGTCAATTCAATAAAAGGCTTAGACTCATATCGTTTCAATTATGACCTTTAAGTAGAGTTAAAATCATAAGCTTCAGTTATTAAATCGGGAAGGAAAACCTTTTTCAAAGCTCGACTGTCGAATAAGAAGAATTGGCAAAATGCCTGGAAGAAGAAATTCAACTTGGAGTAGCCAGCGTCAGAGTAACACTTCCCTGTGCACACATCTACCACAGTTCCATAGATTTCAAAAGCCACAGAAGTCTCAGTATCGCGATATCATTAAGGATTTTGCGAAATTACCGTTCGTGAGTACGAAAGAGAAAAAGTTTCTGCGTAGAGGTCATATTCGCAGTATTCCAACTCAATGAGACAAGGATTCTCGTATTCGAAATAACATCCGGATTTTTTAGAGAAAAAAAGGAACTCTCTGAAGATGCCTTGAAGCCGAAATGAAGGTTCTTCGAAGTTCGAATCAGTGAAACAAGCCTAGTCACCGAAGCGCAGGCAGTGATGGGTAATTGAAATTTTAATTAAATTACAATTACTTGCAGAAGTAATTGCCATGTAATTTAATTACTTCGCAATTACTCAGTAATTGTAATTGTAATTACTCAGTAATTGCAATGTAATTACATGTAATTACATGGCAATTACTCGTCGAAGTAATTAATTAACTATTTAATTACAAAATTAATCATTACAACCCATCACTGAGCGCAGGGAATAAAAATAGTAGCTGTGTTTAAGCAGCAATAAGGAAGAGGCTTAGTTCTAAAAAAGCTGAAGAACACAACGCAGCCATCTCCAACTCCAATGTAGCTCCAGTGGAGCTTTTAAGTAAGGATGTGATATTTTGGTATGGTGATTCAGAATGATACTTGATTTTGATGAATGGTGTCAAAGAGACATTGTACCAACACGACGAGATCGAAGTGGAATAAAAAACGCACCCCTAAAACGAATGTGTCCATTCGTATCTACGTATAAAAAACTAAAATATTCTCTTTATCGTCGGGACAATATTTAATTATTTAATAAACTGCTTATCTATAACTAAAAATGGCGATGGGCCCAAGGCTCATAACCAATTGAATCCGTCGCAGCCGTTGAGACAACGTATTCAACTATTACATACTATTCGCATTTGTGTTTTGATTTCATAAAAAAAAATTCAATTAAATAAAAATCACTTCTTTGAACCAAAGATTCGTCTTGAGGTATGATTCACAGTCACTTGTTGATTGAAAAATCATTAGTCTCGGTGAAAATCGAGCAAACAGTGCGTCTAGATCAGATGTGGTGGTCGTCTACTGATGAGCCCACCCACCACATCGGGGCGAAACGCATTTCTGGAGTCGAGGCCAAATCAGATTGAAAAATTTGTGATGACAATCGTACACTCCAACAATTTATTCACTTCATAAATATGTTTATGATTTGAAAGTAGTTTGAAAATCACTTTGTTAGATTAGGGTTGCCAGCAATCATTTGAAGAAAGTAGTAGCGAGAATTGAAATCCCGGACTTTCCCGGTCAAAATGGGATCTAAAAAAGATGCGCGTACGATTTGTTGCAAAATGATTTTAACGGCGTTAGGCAATAACGCCCAAATCAATTTGGAAATAACCCCCTAAAAACTCGTACAATTTGTTGCTACAAAATTTTTCGGCATTTTGGGTGTTATTTCCTTCCCAGGGTTTGTTCTTTTGACCATCAGTAAAACCCAAAATACTAAGTGAAAATGCATAGACAGTGGAATAATCAACCCCACTGCATGGCTTTCTATTGGATTTTGGAGTAGGTGGGAGTTTATACTGCAAAAAATCCTTCAATATACCTATCGATTTCGCAGCATGCCCCCCATACGTATTAAACTGCAAAATTATGTTTGGGCTTTATTTCCATCTTGTTGTTTGTTTTTGGGTTCTACCTATGCATTTTTTTGGGCGTTATTTCCAAATCGATTTGGGCGCTATTTCCTTGGGCGTTATTGCCAATTTTAACTTTCTCGTTTTCAGTGCGATAGGTACATACATACATACTTCATTAAGGCCGTGTGTCAATTGCGCTGAATAATTAATCTCGGCTGATTTTCTGACACATATAAAAGTGTTTGAAAAAATAAATTCACTAATCTCAAATCTTAAATTCCAATTCCAACTTCCAATTGGGGGAAAGGGGAAACAGATAAAAAAAATGAATATCAATTTCTGGGACTTTGAAAATTTTGCTTTCGACCCGAGTTATTGGCGACAAATATTTCGTATTTTAAATTTTGAATTTTTGAATTCACGGATTTTCAAAATATTGGAAAAATTTTTCTTCATTGAAAGAAACCCTGCCGCAATAGATTAAACAACCCCAAAAAAATTTATATTTTCGGTGGATTTTTGACGTTTTTGAAATAATATTTTAGGGTTTCAAACATAAGCAAAACTCGTTCCACTGCCGATCACAAACCAGAGAGAACTAGACCGCCAGCTTCGGCCAAAAATGAGAGTTTCATAGAGCCAGTTTTCAAATAAGTAGCTCCGCCTCTTTTTCTATCTAGTTCTTACTGGTTTGTGCTGCCGATGCCGAGTGACGAGAATGTCATCTCCTTTTTGATTATAACATTCATCAATGGTATTTTACCTATATATTCATTCTCGTTACATCGACACAGGCACGTAGCCGAAAATCTAAACAAAAAACGAAACTTTCTAATATAAATTCAAATCTATAAAAATAAGAGATTTGAATATCCAGGTAGGTACAAGCAAGATTCATTGAAAAGCATGACAGAATTATTTCATTTGTAGAGCTCTTCAAGTTCAAATGCATTTCAATAAATCTTGAAGAAATAACGAGCAGAACCTGGGCGATGTCTTCGAAAGCATCAACACTTTTGGCAGTGGTCCAAAAAAGTGATTTCCTAGTAAGCCTTATTGTATGTGAAAAACTATTCAGTTTAACGCTGCCCTTATCAGTTTTCCTACAGAACAAATCCTTAGATTTCGTTTCTGCAATCGACTGCTCAAAAGAAGTTCTACATTTTCTTAAGAACATTAGAAAAAATGCCGAAGATTTTTTCAGAGCGGCTTTTCAATCCGCATCCCAAATTGCCGAAGACTTATTTGAAGTTGAATTAAGAGCTCCAGGAACTTCATTGAAACAAACAACGCGTTCCAATCCAGAAACCTCTTCTACTGAAGCCTATTTTAGAGTATCCAATACTGATTCTTACGGACAGATTCATGGTCAACGAAGACGTCCTACCATCGTTTCAAGCTTTTCTTCCAGGTTTTGCTGTAGTTGAGCGAGTGAACGAAATGGAAAAGCTCACATGTTACCTACTTTGATAATGCAATTTCGTAGTCAGCTGTAAAAGCTGAGTACATTTTTTTGGTGCGAACAAATATCGTCGAGTGATCCTTCTACCGAAGTTATGAAATTGCTTGATATATGTAAGAAGACTTACTTTAGAGGTATATACTTCTTGCTTACGGTTTTGGCCACGTCACTACAGCGGCCCGAAGCGTTATGGAGAATACAAGATTAAGCTCACTCGCTATGATATCCCAGTAAATCTAGCATCTCCAAATACTCCAAAGCCAGCGACGATACAGCCGAACTGTCCCGTAGTACTGCCCGTTTCTGTCATTTTAGGTGACGGATCTTAGATGCTGAGGTGAATGTTTATATAATAAGCTTTTTGTCACTGATGGCCATTTAACAAATCTAATACCTAAAATAGTTTGTCCTGACTGATTGGTGATCAATGCCCCGCTCAAACCGTAAGAACTAGGAAGTTGCCATTTTGAAACAAATTTCTTTTTATGGTCAAAGTTGAAAGTGACAAGAAGCGATTTGCGAAAATTCGAACTCCAGAAGGGGGCCAAAGTTTGTATGGGGAAAGTCTTATTTTTCAGCCGATCAACTTCAAACTCGGTTTATGCTATATAAGAAATAGAGAAACCCGATTTACCCGATTTTGGAAATCTTGCTTGGGGCCTGAGTTATTAACGACGGGATTCAGTTTGTAGGTACTATGTGCTTCTATAACGGGAGCGAAGCCGCGGATAAATGCTATACTTCTTTATATAACAAGAACACCAGCGAAACAGGCAGGCCGCAGGCGTCTTCTAGTAGTACAATGGACCAGTAATTGTGTTTGAGTGTTCCACTTCCATAGCTGAATGCTGAAGCATTAAACAAAAAATTAGCTATATCCCTATTTCAATTCGGATATAAACATTTCCCGATTTCGCTTGAAGAAATTTCCAATCCACATTTTTTTTTGAATAAGTTGACACTTCAATTAAAGCATTTTCCTAAGACCCTTAGAATGTAAGTTAAAAAATTAAAATAAAATTGTACCCCTGTCCAGAGCATGTTATCGTAGCCTCCCACGTGTCCCATTTACCCCCCGACTACATGCTGCTGGTAATATGACACCACAGTTAACCGCACTCAACATTTGCACGAACCCCACACCCCATCCGCAGACTATGGTGCCTGGTAAATTTTATAACTCGGTTAGCATTAATAATTTATGACTTTATTACTCCACGTTTGCATCATCATCCGCTTAGCGGGTGGAGGTGATGCGGTGTCTACCATATACACTGTACTATCTCAATCGCAATCTACCCTTCTGTTTCATTTTATTCGATGACTGGGGTGTTGAGCTGGTTGGGTTGATTTTAATTTCTCTGAAACAGGTCGACACTTTGCAGTTTGCCAGTTTACCGACTACCGACTACCGACAATCCGCATTCTACCCTCTAGTGAGCAATTTTCATTTTCTTAAAATTAATTTTGTTAAAGATACGCAATACTGTTATTTTCTATTTTTATTATTTTATTTTTTGTTTATAATTTCATTCATTACAACACAAATCCACTTATCATTCCGCTGTATAGTGTGGTTACAATATACAGATGGGCTGGGGCCCAACCAGACTACACCGCTTTTGAAGGATTTCGCTTTTGCGTTGGAATTAAATTTGTGCAGCCGGTAAAAGTCTCTCGAGGACTGTAAATCATATGGCATCATCACCCCTTGGGAATTTGGAATTGGAAAAATTTTCGTTTTAACACAACACTGAGCGGACTCCGCGTTGTGATGGGATTTTTTAATCCCGATGACATTCGGGTAAATAAATCGTTGGCTTAGAAGTGGACATCATTTAGTTGAGCTGGTAGAATCAACAAGGGAGAAGGATATACTATGTGTCATTAAGTCCTTTATTTAAATCAGATAGCAACAAGGATGACTTCATAATTTTGAAAGGGTTTTGGTTTTTTTTTGCAGGTACAGAGGTACACACGCTGCACTGTAGTTTTTTGATAGATAAAAATGCAAATTAAATTGCCAATGAAGATAATATGAATTTACTTTTGTGTTTTATCCTGTGCGGGATTTTAAAAAGGGGTGGTTACTGAGATACTGTGTCTATTCTATGGTTATTCGTATGAATTGTTGATAATGATAAGTTCCAACGACTTCGCTGGCAGGAAATGGAATAATAAATACCTAAATGCTAAATACTTTTCAACTGCAGATTTATGTGTGTGTATTTTTTACAGGATCGTTTTTCGAATTGGCAACACTTTTCCCAGCGACAACCAATTTGACAGCTGATATAGCTGATTTGAAGTTATTTTGGTTTGCCATTTCATTACAGACCATTGACAGGGATGTGTCTGGCATAATCATCGTCAGAACACCTGTCTGAAACATTGCACATGTCGGGCTTGTGCCTCTTACGTTCACAGCGCTCTGGCATTGGGTTGGCCTTGGCCCTTCTTGAAGAGGAGATCTTTGGGGTTTATTTTTAGCCTGAGCTTTCCCTAGGATGCCATTCGGGCAATTGATAACTATTTATCTACGATAAACTCCTTATCTATCTCGAAGTTGTTACTGCCTATAGAGACGTTTTGTCCTAGATTATTCATATAGTTTGTCTCGTTTAATGCAAGATCAAGTACCTAATTTTGCCAGTTCTTCAATCTAGAAACCAATGACCCTTTTGGATTGGGCTAAGATTTCTTTCACATACTCCCAGAATCAGATTAAAGATGACACTAACGATTAATTTCAGATTAAAGATGACACTAACGATTAATGCCATCACATGTGGCTTTGAGGTCGATGAAGATATGGACTTGGACAGTCTCCTACTCCTCTTTCCACCTCTACATTCTACAGCTACTACGAACATTGTTTAAGGGTACACCAACACCAAGCGTAGTTGTGTGTTTCCCTATCAAACTGTGTCCAGTAATGCCTAAGTGCTAATAGGTATACAATCTATTTAGATCGTTTTAGATCCAATTTTGACAAAATCTGCTTTGGCGCTGGAAACACTATGACACTTGTTCATCTAATATTTTTTTTCTCGATAGTATATAGCTTCCAGCTTTGATTAAGTTTGCATAATGTAGCTACCCAAGGTAGCTTTATCTAGTAACATAATAAGTAGTTGCAGTTTTTTCGGGAGCGGGTCATAATTCTGCATTTCAAAATTCTGTATACATATGTATTTTTTATTTTTTGAAAATACCTACTGTATGAGCAAAATTCTGTATTTCAGAATTCTGTAGGTACATATTTCAAAATGCTGTGGACATACATTTCCAAAATTCTGTGTACACAAAATGCTGTAAATATGTAGGTATGTATATCGAAAATGGTGTAAATGCAAAATTTTGTTGCTGGCTTATGCTCCAATTTTATATTTTAAAAAAGTGTTTGCATATAACAAAAAGCAATATTTGATGTAATTTTTAAAATTTATTGAGAAAAAAAAATGTAAAAAAAATTTTAATTAACTTAAGTACCTACCTATCTACATAATTTAACAAAAACACAAGACAATACGCGCATCGGAGTGGCGTTGGCGTGGCTGTGGCGTGGTGATGGTGACCCAGTGGCAGGGTGGCATAGGAGTGGTGCGGCGCTGAAGATGGAATGGCGGCAAAGTGGTTTAGTTTAAACTAGTCATATCAAATCCACCCCTATGCCATCGTCACGCCACTTCCTCACAACTTTGGTGCGCGCCTTGTCTAAGAGTAAACTTAATACTTTATTTAAAATATTGATTTGGATCGCAGTAGTAAAATTTTGCTTTTTTAGGCAACCGCTAAAGGTAAAGGTTTGAGTACAGTAGCAAAATTCTGCAGGTATTCGTCACATTTTGTTTTCATAAATCTATGGAGACATCCATGCACACAGTAAAACAAAACAAAATTTGTATTATACAAGAATTCTGTATTTAAAAAACTTGATAATACAGAATTTTGATATACAGAATTATGCTCATAGAGAATTTTGAAATATTTTGAAAACATAATTTTGACCATAGTACAGTATTTCAACTCGAACCCAGTTTTAAGTCTCGCTGGCTCATTGACCATACAGTTCTCAGAAATAACATTAGGCGTATTTTTTTGGGAAGTGAGTATAACAATTTTGCATGTAAAACCAAAAGTGAGTATAACAAAACCAAAAGTGAGTATACCAGTTTTGCGTGTAAAAGTAAAAGTGAGCTAGCTATAGATTCCCAAAAAAATACGCCTATTGTATATACAGACTAAATTCTTTTGCCATCTCTGTAAGAGAGACGAACGACAGTTTTAGAGCTACTTTCAAGTTATTTGAAAAGGATTCGAAGGACCAAGCAGCTGGGCTATCTAAAAAGATGCGGATGTCTTAAGTGGAAAACATGATTTCTTGAGAAAAGATAATCGATCGACTGGGGCTATGAAAAGGTAGGTAAATCTAACGATATAATACTGTCCTTCAATATTCATTCAGTAGTTTGACTCCCGCGGCTATTTCTATAAGTTGTAACTGAAGAGAATCATCTTGAAAGAGCTCTGAGCTGCGGCTCTGAGTCATTAGTCCTACAATGATGTTGTGTTTGCGTAGACATTCCTCAAAATATCGGCACGAATATATCGTGTACACACACTACAGTGAGTTTTTCTAAACTGCTCCTTAGGAAAATCTACGCAAAATTTGCGAGCGAAAGCGCATTTACGGCGACGGCGGCGACAAATAAGAACTCAAAAGCCTCATTCTTCTTGAAGAGTTAAAAAACAACTGATATTATTTCCGTTTTACTTTTCTTGGCTTGGTTTATTTTCATGTAGCTAAGTGTGGTAAATTCAAATAATATATCCATATGATGAATTTTGTAGATTTTACATTAGTATATGAATAGCTTATGTATGTATGTATAATATGTTAATATGTTTGCCCTTCCTGTAACTCTGAAGCTAAAGCTGTGAAATATTTTAAGAGGTCTAAGGCTTAAGCAGCTTGTCGAGCATTATATTTTATACATAAATTATGAACACCACTTAAATACTTACTTAACGCGCTAATGGTAAAGCTCCTGCCTAAGACGCCGCGACTATAGAGCTCGTAGTACGCAAAAGTTAAAAGATAACCCCAGTCGCATTACTGCCATGCCCAAGCCCCATTTTTTTGCTATCACCAACGTGACTAAGGACACAGCATCATTCTGAAAGCTCTCCGCCATTAGGCAATCTCAACTCTGTTCCCGCAAAGGTTAATTAAGCCCTCAAATATGCAAATCAAAAGATCAAAGGGACAAATTAGTTCTTCAAGGAACACTTTCATTCGTTTTTGCATGTCAAGCACTTCCCAATAGCGCACTTGAAGTTCCTTTGATACCCAAGTCATCCTTAAAGCGAAGCACTACTGCATCCTTTTGAGACAACGACGCGCTACCACCATCATGATTGTGCGTATGCACACACTGCCCTAGGCTGTATCCAAACGACATGTCTCTATATATGAATCAACATCCTTTCAACAATGTCTGCTGTCTGGTGGCTTTTTCCTTCTTGCCAATATGTGTACATTCATCCTATTTAACCGCAAGCAACAGACGAGAACTGCACAGGCACACTCTCCATACGCAATGAGGAAGAAAATAAAATACCAAATCCGAACCATAATTGATCAAACAAGTCATGGGAATCTGTGATATCCTCGAAGGATTATCAATAATTTCGAAATAAAATTCACTTCATCAAAACAACGCATTCTCCCCATTGGGACAAAAGAAAGGAGGACAAATTACATTGTTTGACATTGCTTTCAAAATATTATCCCACCATCAAGCAGCGACACAAAAATGGATCAAGCCTGTCAGAGAAGACCATCTAATGTTGTCGCACCCTTTTCCATCAGTTCGCTGAGACAATACTCTCCTCCGACCAGCATCATCAGCATCGATGGCGTAACTGCGCTTTTCTTGTTATTTTTCCTTAGAAAATGGAATACAAATCCAGGATAACAGAATTCTTACAGCATCAGGAGCAACACCATCAACAGAGGCAGTAAATGGAAGGACATTAAAATGATTTCATATTCGGTAACACGTTTCATTTCCACTTAAAAGATTATTTGTCCTATTACTGGGGGATGGGGTGTACACAGTACACTACACACATATTCCGGTATATGGCAACCCCATAGGATTCATATATTCTTCTCCATTTCCATCGCACACTTGAAGGATTTACTAAGGACTTAGTGTGAGATATTAAAAGATTTTTAATAAGGAAAACCGAGAAAATATGAAATTGTTTGCCTGGTCGTGGTGTTTTGTTGGTGGCAGTAGGTGTGGGTGTGTGGCGCTGCTCAGAGGATGTTACTTATAGAACAACGAATGTGTGCAAGGACTTTTGTGAGGGCTGGAGCTATAGAGCACGTGTTATAATTGCACTTGGGTTATAGTTGCCTCTTGCCTGTCTGAGGCAAGGCGTATTCATTGCATCTGTCTTTTTGTGTTTTCCTGCAGTACTGGGTTGATGGAGGCAATTCACTTAAGCCAGAAGGATCGAAAACGTTTTGTTTAGCTGTCGTTTAGGTATATTGTTGAAGCAACTCAGGACATGAAGGGAATTTCTGTGGTTACATTACTGGAATGCTGTTTTATTAAAGTTGCAAGAGGTAGATCGGTCTCATATCCCCTGGAAATGACAGTTTGCATGGTATTTAGTTTTCAAAATTAAAATTAAGGACGTCTTTATGGCCTTGGCAAGTGTCGAGTTTAAGGACGAACATGAGTGGAGTTCTGATGCTATTTAGAAGGTTTTTGTTTTGGAATTTGCTCTAGGAGCCGCATTAAAATGAGGAATTTCCCAGGAATCTATTTTAATCCAACATAGCTTTGGATTAGGTCCCTGAAATGAGTTATTATGCTTTGCAGTTGGTACTTGGCAGAGTCATGACATGACCTGTTTGTATTTGAATTTTTGCTTCCCTAAACTATGGAGTTATGCATTCAAGCATTGCTGTAGTTTAATTACTTTTCGATTGTCTTAACTCTGACAAATGTTTTTCGACATCAAAGAGATTCGTATACGGTCATTACTGATGATAATGGAGGAGTAGGCCAAGTTGTTGATAAGAACTTGGGCAAAATCCTCTACTTGTTGTTCCTTCTCGCGGGCGCCCGTCCGAAAATGGCTAATCAGCTTGTCTGTTTAGTGTCAGCCAAGGGTCACACTTCCGTATCGGCCGTACGCTGTGACTCGTCGCAACGTACGACTGATACGAAAGCGTGAACCATTAGTATGAGGTGGGAGACAACCCTAAAGGTCGTCTGCTGATGCGACTCATGTTGATTTGGGCTCTACTGAGATTCTCAAGGGATGCTTTTTGCATTGCATAAACTGTGACATGGGAGTTTGTGTGGAGCTTAAGTCTCTGTGTGCCGTATCAGCAAACGGCCCTAAATCAAGGCCGAACCAAGGTGTCATACGACCCGTGTCATACGACCCGTTCCATAAATTGCAGGCAAATATTCACATTTTAACAAGCTTTCTAGGTCAGTCTTGTTAAGTGTCAACCATGACAAAAGGATATGGGCTGAACTTACCTAAGTTCACTTATATATATATTGTCACGATACACCTACAATTTCTATGCATGGGAGTAAGCTTAAGCTGCATTACTCCCATACAATTCAATAATGGTTCTCTGGGATATTGCTATCCTTACGCACGTGCGTCGTTTTGATCATGTGTACCTAACTAAAATGTTGGCTCTAATCATCCAAGTTGAATATCAACAATTTTTGCTTTTCAAACTTTATGGTAGGTGGTACACGGAATGTGCAAAGCCACATAGTTATGTAGGGGATACCTACATAATACACAAGTGCAAAATCCCCGCTTTTTGAAAAATCCTCAAATTGATTATCTCCAAAGACAAAATCCCCAAATTAAAAATCCACCAAATCAAAAATCCCCAAAATGTTAATTCAAAATATTTAAAAAAAATGTTCGTCTACCTAACCTTGCGCCTACTCCAAATCCAAAAGTGACCCCAAGCAGGGGGGTTGCAGGTGGGCAGCATGCCCGCCATACCTGTTAATGCATTGTGAATAGGTACACTCGAAATCTATTTGGGTATTTTGGTTTTTGGGGATTTTGGGTTTGGGGATATTGACAATTTCTAATTTGAGGTAAAGTTCGAACGAATGTTTTATTCTCTAGTTTGTGGAACGCGGTTTAATGATGTGGATTGCGAATAAACTTTGACAATTCGCTCCGATGATGTTTTCTTTTGCGGCAAAAAGTTTGGAATTCGATATTTCGTTTTTTAAACTATTTTTAAACAATTTTTTTTAATACATTTTGATGGATTAATTAATTATCCTACTGTTGCAATAGTAAAATTGAAAATTTTTTGTTCGCATTTGAATAATTCGTTCGTTCGTTCTCATGTGAGAATGCTTCGACAAGTTCTGGAAAACTTTCTGTCGTAAACTGAGTTTTTGGAGTGGTCTGAAAAGTTTAAAGGCGGTTGCATCAGGAACTACAATTTTTACTATTTCAAGTGTTTTCTGCATTAAAGTGCCAATAGTCCTTTAGTCCTTTAGTTCTGAACAACTCCAGAATTTTGATAATCCCTACTTTATTGTTAAAAATATAAAAAAAATCGTTCTTTAAGAACCAATCAGAACAACGGAAATAATATGTTCCTAACAACAATGTGGGCGCAGTAGCGCAGTGGTTAGTGTGCTGGACTGCTGTGCGAGGGATCCCAGGTTCGATCCCCGGAAAAACACAAATTACATCTTAAGGTTTTTTCTACTGCGCCACCTCTCGCGAACGTCTGACAAACATCCGAGAGTATGACTGTCCTGAAAAAGCTTCTCAATTCAGCCGTTCGGACTCGGCATAAAATTGTAGGTCCCTATGCCTACCATTCGTCCCAAAAAATAGAAACTCACACAAACTGATGGTTGCGAGAAGCTAGGCCTAGGGTGTCTACCGCCTTTTGCACCACCTATTTATTTATTTTAACAACAATTTATTTTCGACAGATACCTGTGTTTTAAAGAGAACTTCAATCTATTATAATGAATTGTTTTCGCAGCCGAAATTTAGCTAAATAAACACATATATCACTAGTGTTTTCATACAAATCACGAGATTTTTTTATAAATCATCTATCTGTCATCGCGGCAATTGCACTGAACGTATTATGAAATTCAGCTCAAACCGCTAGACGTCTAGCACATTATAACATCCCAGATGTAGGAACGACCGGTAGCGTCAGAAGAACAAGAATGACATTTGGTTTTATTTACCTTTAATTCATTTCATTTTCGTTTCATTTTTATCAACGAACTCCATCTCTACTTTTGTCTATTTTTCAAATAGTTGTATGTAGGTACTAGGTAGCTACTTATACTTTTAATAGAATTGCAATGACAGTTCATTAGTTCAGCTCTTTTCCTCAATACATCGGCTAGATTTGCGCTAGATTGAAAAATTTCTTTGAAAATTGCAAATGGTGCAATGTCAGTTTATTTTTTATATGGAATTTGACTTGTCTTCACTATTTTCCTTGACTATACCTACTCAATGAGCGTTAGATATCATGGTTAGTATATTATTAGTATAATGTTGAAAAATTAATATTAATTTGGTCACCATTAGGTCCGAATGAAAAATGGTAAAAAAAAGAAAAAAGGCCCCACAAATTGCATAATGAAAAATGGCACCATTCTATTTATGCAAAAAGGCCCCAAACAAATAAAAAATTGTTTGGCAAACAACAACAAAATTGATTATGAAATTTAAAGGTATTTTCATTGTTTTGGGGCCTTTATGCATTTTTTTAAACCTTTTTGTATTTTGTATTTTATTGGGGAATCACCCAATAAAATTCATTAAATGAAAATTTTTTGAAAATCATTTGGGGCATTTCATTTTCTTATTTTGGTATCAAAACAAAAATCTACTAGAAGAAATGCGAATTATATCCACCTTTGTTACAAGGGCAGGGCGTTACATGTTTCAACGAGTAAATAACTTACTCACAATTGAATTTGTGAGTACCTACACATCGATCAGTTTAGTGACGAAAGTGCGCGAGTTATATATGTACAGACACAATAGCCCAAAACATGTTTGTACAATGATGCAAACATGGTCACAACGGCAAAGATCTATGTACAATGTACATACACTTTACTTTCGGTTGCCTGTCACTGTACATATATCTGTTGGCAACAACTCTGCTGCTACCCGATGTACACTATCGCTTGGCTTGGGTACAGCATCTTTAATGTACCTTGTTTTTGTGTGTCAGAGTTATCGGGTGTTTGACTGGTCTCTCCAAAAGTTATGTATATTGAATGTTATCTTCGTTCTCTGTTAAGTGTAGAGTTTTGTATTGCGGGAATTATATGCATTGGTAGGTATGAAAGATAAGCTTAGTCAGCTTGTAAAGAAGAGTAGCTTGTTTAGTATTAGCTTGACCATGAAAGGAAATATATCGAAAAATAAAATTGAATTATAAGTAAATTTGGACATTTTGATTTGTTTTAATTTTCGCATTGTCATGCTCGTAACTCGCGCGAATTCTTAACTTGAATTTTCTTAAATTGTTTAAAGCTTAAAACCAGTTCAGATTTGGAAATGGCTTTTAATTTATGCTTTAGAAAAGCCAGTTCAGTTTTTGAAATAACTTTTAATTTTAGCTTTGGAAAATAAAAGTTCAAAATTCGCGAGAATTACTAAGATGGCGCTACAGTCCGCGGTGGACCTTCACTGAACCAAATTTGGTAGTGATATTGACAAAAAAGCACGTATAGACTTGAAGAAATGGTGATCAATATAAGGTCAACACCTCCTGTCCGTTGTTTTGACAAATATTTTGTTATATTTAAGAAATATTGTCACTTTGAAGAAAGTTTCGTCAAAATTAGTGTTCTTCGTTTTAAAAAAATATTCTTCAAATTGAAAAAAACATTCTTCAATTCGACGCATCGTGCATTATGAATCAACGAAATGTTCTTCATTTTTACGTATTCTCTTCTTTAAATTGAAAATCAATTCTTCATTTCAACCTTTCACTTTTTTCATATTAAATAAATATTCTTTAATTTTATGCATTAATTTTCTTCAATTCTTAACTTATTTATTCATCATTAAAACATTTGTTACGGCAGCCCATAACCACCCCAAGTGTGATCTTAGATCCTCCATCGGACGAACCTCACGATGGGGTCTGTCACAGGGGTGGAAACACCTCAAAGCACAAACAAAAAAAAAAAAAAATACATCACTAAAACTGATCGCATTGCGACACTCCCGGGGGTTGGTATTGCGAGCTTTCGACCAATAAACCCGCTGATAATATTAAAACAGTAATTAAAAACACAAAATTAAACATATAACAAATCACAAATTTAGCAAATATTTACACAAATTAGAAACAAAACAGAAAAAGGTCCACGACACAAAAATGACGACCGACCATGATGCAAAATTCATTTGTTTTGACATTTTGTTTTGGTCGTCTCTTTGCGTTTTGTTTCGTTGTTTTCCCCTCCCGTGCAATTCTTCGTTATTTTTGTTCGAACTATAAAGGCTTAACTACATTCGGCAAAAAGTCAAAAAGTGAAAAAGTGCAAGCTCACACACAAACGCAGTTGCCCCCTTCTTGTAAGAAATTTATTTAAAAAGCTTGCTCTGACACGAAAGCAAGCCAAATTAAAATACTGCAATTTTGTGCAATAATGGTTCTTTTCTATGGTATTTTCTGCAATAATGGTTCTTTTCCATGGTATTTTCTGCAATAATTGTTCTTTTCCATGGTAAACCGGAAACAAAAATGCGACATTCTAGTCCCATCAGAGGCCTCTAATGGTGATCTCAGTAATTAGCGCAAACTTTTTTTGTGCATGTAGTAGTTTTTACGGCGCTTTCAAAAAGTGTGCCACTTGAAAGTTAGAGGTATAGCTAACTTTCAAGTAACACACTTTGTGAAAAGTTGAGAGAAAAATACAGATTTGAAATGGTGTGGAAAGGGAAAAAACATTTTCGTGCAAGTACTTTACTTTGTGTTGAATGTAGTTTAGCCTTAAGCCGTGCTCCACATTTGCCCAAGCGGTTGGAGTGACGTCACGGGCAATATGTTTGTTTACAATTATTAATTCATCAATTAATAATATTGTTTGTCGATTGAGTTATGTTTATAGGTTTAGAGTATTTATTAATTTATTTTATTGTAAGTAATATGTATGTCAGGTTATGTAGTTTTATATTATGTATGTTTATAATAATTATGTTAAGCCTAAGTATTTTGAAAAGTTTGATGGACGACTGGATGGACTCGACTTGACGAAAGACATAACGAAATTACAGAAGAAGGGGAAGGACGAAACAGAAAAAGAAAAGATAAATGGAACTTAAATAAAACAAATGAAAGAGAAAAGAACATAAAGAAACAATAAGAAGGGGAAATAAAATATTTCAAGTTCAAGATCATCTATGTACGATGTAAATATGTGGTCGTTGAACTTGGCGATGGCAATTTAACAAGAATTGAGTACATAAGCACAGCTGAAAGAATTGTCACAGTGGCGCGCACTTATTAATTTTGCATATTGGCGAGAACGTTGTTCACAGTGGCGCGCACGCATTTAAATTTTTTTGTGAGAACAAAAGAAAGAAACCATTTGTGTTAACGTGAGTGAGTTCAAATTCAAATTTCTGTGTAGTTTTTAAATCAATTGTTCTGTATAGGATAGGGCAGAGTGCTGGCCATATTTAAAACCAATCGTTTGGATTTTTGGAAGATTAATTCCGCCAATTTCCTTGATAGGAATTTAAAGAAAAGGGTGAAAGTGAAGCTACAAAGGTATGTGCATAATTTTTTTTTTTGGTGAACAAAGTATGACCGTTTCTTTACCCTTAATGTATAGGCATTTTGAGCTATTTCTGCTCCACAGTGGGGATATCAGGAACATCAAATTGTCCAGGGACTCGTCTTGGGAAATCGGTGACCTTAACCGTTGGAGTCCCTAGCGGTGCATACCTACATATATAGCGTACCACGTTCATAGCGTTTGAAGTGAGCACCGGATTCCAACAGCCACCGATCTCCACGGTTCTCACCAAGAACAAAGGAGAAATCCAACGATCCCTGGACAACTGGGATTTAGTCCCCACCCAATTTTGGACGCCTCAAGACGACACAACGACAACAACAAAATACAAACTGAGTGGGGAAGCGAGGAGTAACAACGATTCTCGCTTGTTTGGGATTGACCCTGACAATTTCTGTTGGGAAATTATGTCGAATTTTAGTCTCTGAATTATTGTTTGAGAGAATTACATTAACAACAACTCGTAGACACAGTCACTTTGGTAGGAATGATAGCTATTTCGAACTACACCACTAATTCATCATCAGACTCCTTTTAAGTGATTGTTTGAATAGTTTTGAATTCTGACAGTCAATTCTCCGTATATATCCACTTGGGAAGACATTTCTGTTTTCCCCTGTCAGGAAGTGAACTTGCACCTCGATTTTCTCAATTGACCAAGTGACTACCACTTGCGCTAATTGAGCGACGAATACAAGCCCGCCAACTAGTGATTAGAACGGAGGAGAAGACCAACCTCTGTGCGTACAAAAACAACACACAAAGGTGCTCTGCCCCAAGCGTGGTGGTATAATCACCCGCCAACAAAACCAACAAAAACTACCTGCAGCACCGCCCCCAGAGGCATCGCAAAACAGGGTGCTCCACAAATCGGCGCATCGGCGATTCAATTTTTTTTGTGAAATACGTTTTAATTGGATTCCTTGATAGTGTTAAGATTAGCTTTGATTTTTTTATTTGGAATTTGTGAATTAACGTAAAGTAAGGTTAGGATAATTAGAATATTAGTTTAGTATCTGCTTTTAGTATTTAGTTAGTTAGTTTCGCGGTTAAGGTGTATTGCCAACATATTCATCGTCCTTCCTCGTGCTGGCGCCAGGACAACGGGGGATCATTTTGTAACCGTAAGTAATAGTAAATAAGGTATTTGATTTGAATTTTTAATTTAGGATAGTTTATTTATAGTATTAAGGGCAGATTTGGTAGTTTTTAGTTTTTTTTTAGTTTTTTTCAATAAAATTATGATTGTTCCCCTTTTTAAATCTCGTGTTCGTTGATTGTGAAATGATGTGCGCTTAAAAACCGTTCGCACTCGGTGTGTGGACAATGGACAGGCCGTCCTTCAATGGGTAGACAAAGACCTACGTGACATTCACTAACTTTGACGACTGAACATGACTTAGACTGACTTTTCTCTTGGGAAGGTCGTAGATTGTGATCGGGAGGAACTTTTAGGGGCTACCATTCACAATATCGGCCAGAGTGGTAGCAATCGGTTGTGTTTATGACACACAGGGTGGGCAGGCCAACCTTTGCCATTTCCATCCGGCATGTCTCGGGTTCTTGACGAACCATTGCGTTTGAGAGACTATGGGAAGGAAAGTTGCGGTTAGGGAAGATGTAGTTATAGGTTAGTTTTAAGTTAGATTAGGCATAGAATAGGGCTTATTTTAAATCTAGAATAGAGTAGATGTAGTTTAGGCTAGTTAGAGTAAGATTCGCGGTAACCTTCCCGTTCTCTCTCATCGGCATTGGCACAAGTACTTGGGCTTTTCCTTTTCATTAAGTTCACTGTCCTATCTTTTTCTGTCCGTCCGCAGTCTGATTAACGTAGCTTTCTCTCTTTTTTTTCTTTTGATTTTGATAAATGGCACGATATAAAAAGTGTGTTGAGCAGGTGGTGTATGGTGAGGGGGCAAGACGACGAGCTGAGCCGAGCAACCGCGAGCGTGCCGCTGAATATTTGTCTTGATGCATCTCCTCCGCACGGTTTATCGAGAAAGATAGCCTAGAAAAGCATGTTAGCTTTGGGGGAAAAAATTATAATAAAAAGTTAATGTTTTTTTTAACTCATTTAGCTGCGATTAAAGGTAGGTACACTCTACATTTTCTTCTAGAAAGGAAGTTATGAAAAATATTTATTTTACTTACGTTTTTCTTATACAAGTGTGTTTGTGAAGTTTGCTCAGTTGCCTCACTTTAATTTATAATTTTCTTGACACGACTTCACTTTGTCACACTTTCAAGAATAAAAGCTATCACTTCGAACGCAATATTGAACAATAAAAATTAAACTTCTTCAAATTGATTAATTTCTTCAATTTGAAAAAAAAAACGATTAAAAATCTAAAAATATGTTATGAAAAATTGTTGATTTGAATAAATAATTCTTCAAAAATTAATAAAATATTTTCTTCGATATCACCTACCGGATTTAGTTCAGTCAACGAATTCAGTTTGTCAATATGACGAAATTTCATTCGTTTGAATAAAATACTAAATCGGACAGCTGTTGAAGAATATTATATTGATTTTGAATATTAAATTTTCAATAAATCGAAAAGTTTGATGAAAAATTGTCGATTCGAATAATAAATTTTTCAAAGATTGACAAAATATTTTCGTCAATATGACCTATGCGATTTGGTTCAGTGTTGGCCTCAACCAACACGCCTCTCCAGTTAGCACGATCTTTCGCTAACCGACTAGAGTTGCGCACTCCAAGTTGATTGAAGTCCCCTACCACTTGAGCGGGCCACCTAAGGCTAATAGGTCTTCCTCTACTGCGTTGTCCTTCCAAGTTGGAATCGAAAACTCTTCATGCCTCTTCGCTCTACATGTCCCAGCCATCTTAGACGGCTGATGCTACAGATTTTTCGAAATAACTTTTAATAATTTAATATTCGCGCGAATTTTCAACTTCTATTTTTTTCAAATTTTCTAAAGCTAAAATTTAAGCTTTACAAGTTACAAACAGTTTTTTAATTTTTCATTGGGGTTTTTCATTCAGGAGTTTCATTGAGCTTGGGGCCATTTTTCATTCTTTTGGGTCAATTTTTCATTTTTTTGGGGTGATATTTTTTAAAAAGGCCTTAGTATTTAGAGTCGATTTTAAATTAGGGCATATTTATGTATATACAAATTTAATTTCATCGAAAATTCATAATCATAGTGCAATACCTACAAATTATGTATTCCATATCTAGTAGGTAGGTACCTATATCTTTCCAGTTAAAAATAATTCATCATAAATTTTTAAAATCCGATTGCTATATTTCAACGAATCCAAAGAGATTGGCTTTTGTGTCTCAAAGTATTTTTTGTCGATTAAATTCTACTTTCTTTTCTTATCCATTAGTAGGTACATAGCTACCTACTAAGGCTTCAGTTATAGCTATCCGTAAAATGCATCCGTAAAAACACGAAACAGAACAAAACTGAAACATTTTAACCATATGTAGCATATCATAGGAATTCAGTGAAACCTGTTGTGGAATTTACTGAGAAGTTGAACAGAAAAAGTTTTTCGTACGGAAAAATAAAGAAATTCTTTTTCTAGAAAATTTAAGGATCAATTGCTTAATTTTATTTTTACGAATTAGTTTTATAATTCAAAAGCAACATTTTAAGACCAAGATTATGTTCAACGATTAAGTTTAAGTGCTCCAAAAAAGTAAAACAATTTTTTTACGGATGCATTTTACTGATAGCTATAACTGAAGCCTTACCAAGAGGCAGAAATACAATACATAAATTCAATTTTTGAATTTGAAAATGTAACCGCAAACATTATCACCAAACTGTTATACACGTACATTTCTCTCTATTTACGCCATTTCCAAAACTTCACTCGCAATCCGCCACGTGTCGCTGAGCACAACATAAAGAAAATGCACATAGAAGAAAAATGCACCGCTGCTGTCAGACAGTTTTCATTTTGTTTGGCATTCAGTTGACAGCGAAATTTCATGCGTAGAGGTTGCATTTACGGTCGATCGATAATTTGACATTTCTACCGTGTATTCATCACAATCCAAATAAACAATTCCGTGTCGTTTCCATAAAATCGCCAAATTATCACACAAAATTTATAAATTCGTTTGTCAAATTATTACCAATCGCTTTAGTATTATGTAGTGAAGTGTAAAGTGTAAAAAATTCCAACAAAAATTCATTTTATCGGCGTCAAATTGAAATCAAAAGTTTTCCATCCAAAATTGGCCGAAATTTATAGAATGTGTTAAATTGTTCATTTTGTCAATATTTTTGTGTTTATTTGTTGTTATTTGCAAAGTTAAACTTTGTTTATAGTGTCAAGTGTAATTGTAGTCGAAATGGAAGTGCAAAATTTAAGGATTTTCACGATTGGAATACTGCTAGCACTTGTAGCTGGACCATGCAGTGGTCATCTCAATTTGTATCTCAATTTACAAGAAGTTATGAGATTGTTAGGTAAGTTTAGAAGAATGTATTGTTATTAATAAAATTGAAATAGTCAAATAGATTGAATGAACAATAAAATTGTCCAACTTTTTGATGTCCTTTGGGGTTGGTTTGACTTTTGTATCTCAAACTAGGTAACTAAACAGAATTTGGATGGAGAAGAAATTCTTCGGCTGCATCTGTCAAAATCCAAAAATAAATTCAAAACTTGAGGGATTAAGAAAGAATTTTTAAAATATATGTGAAAAAATTGTAGAGACTTTGGAGCATCTCATTCGAAATGAAATTCAGAGGTTTCTGCTTCGTCTGTGGAATTTTTCAGCTTTTCTAATTTGCGTCTACTTTTATTGAAGAATTGAAGGAAGGAAGGAAAATAGAAGTTCCACAGTCAAACAAATGAAGGTACAAATGAAGGTACCTAGACAAATGATTTTGAATAAATTCCAGTTAACAGGCAGCTTTTGAATACGTATAAATAGTTATGTAGAGAACTACTAACAATTTACAGTAAACTGTGCTAGAATTGTAGGTACACAGACAAAGTTTCGTGTTAGTTCAATACGTCAGACGGTAGCAAAATTGTCGAATTAAAATTAAAAGCTAAAGGTTTTCCATGCTAATCAACTTTGAATCGCCAACTCCCCCAACCCCAAAGTTTTAAAGTTTGAACTTTGTTATGTTTGTCTGTCTGTCTGTTTTAGGCATTTAACCAAGAAAGTCTTTAGTTACAGTGATACCTTGCTCACTTTTTTTATGACGACTTGGAACAATCAAGAAAGCAAGCGGGGAAAAGCACAATCAATTTGAGGTTACAAATCTGAACGTATTGACACTGTTACTCTCGGGCGGATTATTTCGACTTTATGTCTAAGGCAGCGTTTTCCTAGAACTCGGCTGAACCCTGAGAATGAATATGAACAACTTAAGTGAGCCTTAATGGCGTGCAAGATATTAAAAGGCAAAAATGACGGATAAGTGAGTTGGGCTAAAAGAGTAGGACTGGGCACAACTATAAGGAGACCCTGTAGGCTGACACGGTACATATCCGAACGTGGGCTTTGGGGTCATAACTTGAGCCGCGGGTTTAATCTTTAATGTGCCTCCCATAAATCTCGATCCTCTGCCGCCGACTATAGACCATCTATAATATCGAAGGCTTACAAAACGATATCCAAGTAGGTAGGTACTTGGAGTAAAAGTAAATTTCTACAAGTGCAACGTATCTCTGTAGCACAGAGTTACCAAGTCCAATACTATTCTTATGAAAATTTGTAGCCAAATTCAACATGCATGTGTAGTGTATAAGACTTCTCGGTAAAATACTTGGAAGACACTTCTTTCAGAACATAGAAAAACTTTCTTACAAATCTGTCTTGCAAAAATTCGTAAACGCCAAGAAATGTGTAAAAAAAAATCCATAGATTTTTACTGCGTACCTACATCATGCATAAAACGATTCTCTGCGCTAGGAGTTGCCTCAAACCTTTCAAGTTTCCACAACCTGCAGAACGCAAGCAGTATTTGGGCATACTCAGGCAGTTAGACAGCAGATTAAGTTGGAAGTTTGACATTTGACATGACAAAATTAGTGAAGAACGCCACGGTAACTGTCTTTACGTAGGTGAAAGGCCTAGTGAACGCAGTTAGCCTTCAACACCTTTTTAAGACCATACAGCTCTGTGGTGTAGAAAAACTATTTGTAGGAACTGATGGGGCTTACAAGTTCATTCCCAATTGCAACATTTTATGCGATGCTACAGCTGCAACTATGGGCATCTTTGGCAAACAGTAAGCGGCCAGTGCAGCATAAAGATTAAAGGCCTCCTCTCAGTGGCTTAATACTTAATCGTACTGGACACAGACAATACTGCATTTCTATTGTCTTCCAAGTGCCATCCCTTCGCAATTCCTGGATGTGGAATCCCCATCCTGGACGACAGTTATGTCTGTCTAGTTGTAGAAGACTTAGGGCCTCTACTATTTGTTCCGCTGCACGTGTCATCAACAGTATATTTATTTATAACTTTTGACTCGTTTGCTTGAAGTCTCAGAATTTGTTTAGGTGAGTATAGCATCTCTATATTTTTTTTTTAAATACTTCTCCCGGGAAAGGCGAACCTATAACGCTTCAACAGCGCCCCGAGATGCTTGCAGATGTATGTTAGTTCTGCACTTAAATTGCTGCGAATTGTATACTTTATTTCCCTGAAAATGGGTTCCTTATAATACCACAAGGAGACCGACATTCACAAATGATTTTCTCAGCTGTTTCGTCTTCCTCAAGACATAGTCTGCAGTCCGGTAAGTCGACTAAATGCATTTTATTAAGGTGATATCGGAAACCGTGGTGACCTGTTAGGTAGCCTACTCAATTTTTGATATCGTGCCTACGTATAGATTGAGTATCTTTTTGGCATAGTTTTTGAAAGGCTGGATCGCTTTTATGGCCTGTCTGAGTCCTGATGGGATGGATGTCCTCGCAATATGAAATACACTTGTTGTTTTCCCATAGCTTTTTATAGCTGAATTTATAGCTGATTTTGGGATTCCACAGAAAGGTTTTGGACCAATAAAAGGGGTTCCGAGCCTCTTCTGGGCTAGTTCATCAGCTTTTTCATTTCCTTCAATTCTCTCACGGCCGGGGACCCACTATAAACTGGCTTTGTTCCTGATACTAAGAGTTTGGGAGTCAATAATGTGTGAGCTAAGGTCTTTTATGACTGATTGACTGCCCGTGAATATATAGATGTTATATTGCTTTCCATGATTAAATAGCAGCTATTGAGCGCTTCCATTTCAACCACGTCTGTTAAAGTTCAGGCGAGTCTACTGAAAAGGAAAACCCCTGAACGCGTTGAACCATCAGTTAGTAACTACTCCTTCCTCAATGTCATAGAAACTACCACAATCCCTTTCGAAATGACTCCTGTTTGACCTAAATCTCTTACCACTTAACATTCGGTTAACTTAGGTCGGGTCTCCATCTTCGATTTTAATCAGAAAGGACTCTCTTCTCACAAAAGTCCATTAGCTCTACACAAAGGCAACAAATAAAAACTACAATTTGCCATAACATATAACGACTTGTCAACGACTTTGTTTATCCTGTTTTGCCTCCTTTGCCTCGTTGATGATTTTCAATTTTCACATGTCCTCCTCCATCAGCTTGGCAAAAACCAACTTTATTTCTTCGTGAGTATAGATAGTAATTCTTTTGTCTAGACACTGATTACTTGAAAATTCGCAATCCGAACGAGATGAATTTCTATCTTTTCGGTAAATGCCTACATCCATGTGGAGCGAGGACCGAGGTGGTGGCACGCGCTCAACAAAATGAATTTCTTTTTTGTTCTAAATTACTCCGGCTCCAGCCGTAGGCTTAGTTTTTCTTTATATATCCTTTGAATGGCATAATGTAACCCATTTTCTGTTAATACAAAAGGAAGCAATAAAAAGAACAACGAAAGGCAAAGTTATTTCTTTTTGCTCTGAGAAAATTTCCTCGTCACTCAAGTGTCATACCACACTAATGACAGAGAAATGGATTCCGAAATGATAAAAGGATCAACACAATGAAAACGAGAGAATGGGGGTGGTGGTTGTTTTCAAATCAAAATATATAGTTGGCACAGAGAACGGGAAAGGATTTCCTAATACCAACAAACATGGACTAGCAAATATAGAACATTATGTTTCCAGTTCAAACTACGATAAGGAGTTTTTTTGTTCTTCCTTTCTGCTTCTAGTATTTGCTTGGGATTCCACCTTTTTTTTTTAGCTAGTCTCCTCTTTGTGTGGTACTCTTTTAGAGAGCGGGGAGGGCTACGCAACAAATTAAAAAGCTTTTAGCACACAACTATGTGAAGTAGAACAATACCAGACCGTGCAATGCACTCGGTACGTCAATAGAAATGACGAACAAATTAACGCAAGTACAAGATAGAAATGAAACAATCTGTTTAATATAAATAATTACTAAATGAAGAGACATAAATGAAGAATGATGGGCACAAACGAAGGCGAATCTGGTTCAGAACAATGGATGCCAAGTGCTCCGGAGGGATGGTGCTAAACGAGATAAGTTGTCATCACACTCACATTATATTCGTGCATGTGACAAAAGAAGCACCGCTAGATGATAATGCAAAACCACTTGGCCACAAAGGCGCAGACAGAGAGGAGATAAAGACAGTACCATGGTGTATGTAGGTCCAAGGCTTTGCCTGACGCATCTTCACAATAACAAGTGAGTGATGCTTATGCCATGCAAATAGTATTGTAGACAAGCAGCCAGCCTCGAGGGGAATAGTTGTAGTTGATGTGCGCAAGCTTAATAGAAGGTCGACTTAGGCGAATAAAATTCAAATCTGGGACACGAAGGAGGTGAAGTGGTCCCTCTCACTATCTGCTCCTCTTAATGGTGTTTTTTTGAAAGAACACTAATTGAAATCGCATTTGAGTGTCGTCGCCGAACAAAAGAAATGATGAATATTCCTTTCAGCTGTTTGCTTTTTGAATTTATTTTGTGGTACAAGGACGAAGTGGGCTTTTTTTTACTGTGTGTTCGACTTTGACTCTAAAGGATGTTGAGTATACCATTAGATGCCTGCATGATGTTTCTAAAGGTGGCTTTGAATTTTACACAATAAATTACACTAGTTAAGTTTAACTAAAAAAATGTGACATGACTATTTTATTTGTTTACTCGGAACTCATTAAGGGGCATGATGCTTTCCGGATATGACATTATTCAAAAAACGTGTATTTTTAGATACGAATCTTTTATCACCCTCAGATGGCGTTGCCATGTCAAACTCAACATTTTGCTTGTCTAGAAGCATCTTTAAAAGAACGCACCTAAATTTTCAGACAGATCTGTCAAATAGGTTTCTTGTGACAGCTATTTTGAAACAGATGCTTATGAGCTTTTTTGTAAAAATGAGAAAAAAAAAAAAAAAACACGAAAACACGAACACCCAAACCTAGCAAAAGCTTGAAAAACATTTAAACTTATTATGGGGACTCTTCAGAATCGATGGGAACCATCCACTAATGGTTTCCCCAATTTCGGTGCTTTTGTAACCCGTACCTACAAGTGACGTTAAACATTCTGGTCAAAAATGGTAAAATCCACGGTATGATATTGGTCCAACAGCGAGTGAAGTTGGGCGAATTTAAGGAGGCTAAAGGCGTCAGTGATTTCAAAACCTATCCGCCAGATTGTCCCGTCTCTGCTCACAATTGACAACAAACGGAATCGTTTTGAAAACTTTAAAAGAGTGTTAGGGGATGTGCAATCACAATTCGAATGAGTTTTTGCGCCGTTTCGTAGCCATCCATGGACGATACATGGTTTTAGCCCATCAGAGACCAAGGAACAAGTCGAGACGGTGAACTTTTTCTGGTGAATCGTATAGCTGAAGAAGGCCAAGGTGGATTTGTCGGCGTTAGACAATAACGCCCAAGAAAATGCATAACGCTAAAAATTAAACAACAATATGGAAATAGACCACCTTGCTTGGAGTTGCTGTCAGATTTGGAGTGGGTATGTGGTGAAATTGGATGAAAATGGATATATGTATATTGAAGTTTTATTTGCAGTACAAATCAGGTATTCCTTTGTTTATGCATTTCCACTTATTATTTTGAGCTTTACTGCTTGTCATAAAAACGAACCCTGGAAAGGAAATAACACCCAAAATGACGAACAATTTTGCAATAACATATTGCACAATAGGTACGATCTTTAGGTCTTTATTTAGGTCATTATTTCGAAATTGATTTGGGTGATATTTCCTTGGGCGTTATTGCCTAATGCCGTATTTGTCGGCCAACAAATTCATGGCGACGCGAAGGTTTTTTGGTATGTGCGCGGTGTCATTCACGTCAGTTACCTTGACCAGTGTAAAACGACGCCGATTTAATGAAAAAAAAAAACACCGGATTTACCAAGGTATAAATTTTCTTTCAGCCTGGACAGGGAACACGTCCACAGTCACAATGGCAAAATTGCATGAATTAGGCAACGAATTGCTCCCTCATCCAGCATTATCTCCAGATTTAGTCTTCTGCAACTATTTTCGGTTTCCTGGCATGAAGAATTGGCTCGGTCGTACGAGATTTGGGTGGTCGAAGAAGACACAAAAGCCTATTTTGACAGACTGCAGAAATCGGGATGAATGACAATCTAATTCGTCCGCAACTCGTATAAAGACACTTTTGAATGCCCATCGTACGAGAGCTGTTTCAATATAGCAAGCCAATGGCTGGAAAAAATTAGTTGCGTTTTTAAATCTGAGTCAATGCCACAAAACGCTTTCTGCAGATAAAACTAGCTACTTAAATATAATTCTTGTCTTTGAGAACAAGCATCAATGTTCCAATTTTTACATAGTTGCTTTCCATAATTGTCAAGATATGTTTGACTTTATGGACAAAAAGCTTTCTTCACTTTCTTTCTTCGTGAGTAGCTACTGAGTATAAAAAGTCGCCCGTGATCTTCTTCAGATGTCAGACTATCTCTTTTCCAAATTGCATTATGATGACTGATTCAAAACGTTTAGTCATGGAATTTTTAATAGTTTTTTAGAATTTTCTATTCGTTATTCATAATTGGAAATTTTAAAAATTCCAACTAAATATGTAGGTAGTTCTTTTACAAAATATTTTGTTTTCTAAACGAGCACTTTAGGTTTAATTTTTCTAATTTTTCAATTTAGTTCATTACAAAATATTCCACCAAAGTCAAACAAGTAAAAAACATAAAATAAGTAATAAGCGCGGTAGGTCCATATAAGGTATTCAAGACGTAGCTTCTCCCATCGATTCTTCTGTATGAAATTTATTTTGGGAAGAGCATCGTACTAAGTATGAAATATCGTACTAGGTCGCCAATAACTCGGACCCCAAGCAAAATTTCTAAAATCGAAGAAATTATTTTTTCTTCTTCTTCTTATCTTCTATCTATATAAATAATATAAAAAAATAATTTGTATTGTGTTTGTAATTAATGTTCTCAGTAATGCGTGAACCGATTTTGATTCTGGAAATTTATTATGAAAGGTGACGTCAATACCATGGTTTATATCTACATACCGTCTTTGATTAGTATTGGTTCATGATTTATAGGGGCGTGGCACTTTCCATACAAAAAATACATTCAAAATCTTTTATTTCGAAAACCACCCAATCAATAGAGTTCAAAGTTATAGACAATCTTAGGTAGGTATTGGTCCAGAAGTAATCCTGTAAGGATTGCTCAAAATTGGACAAAGGGCGTGGCACCTCCCATATAAAAAGAAAAACATTGCAAACAGTCCATGGAGCCAAAATTTGGAAAATTTCTGACATTGATATCAATATACATTGTCCTGATAGACAAGAATATTATCTAGGCAGTATTCCTGGAACAAACAAAAAATGTAGCGTACCACAGAGCATTACAATAAAAAAATTTGTATCACTGATTTAAATGAATTCGAGATTGATTTTTTTTTTATTTTTCTATTTTTCACTACGAAGGGTGCAGGGATTTCGCTGGTTTTTTATATAGAGTACCTACACAAACCGAGTTTAAAGTTGATAAAAAAAAATTAAGAATTTTCCGATACAAACGTTGACCTTGACCCTTGTCCTCCACATGGAGTCTGAATTTCCCCAAATTGTTTCTCAGTGCTAATTTTGGTAATGAAAGGACATTTATTTCAATACTTAAGCTTCATAGCTCTTACCACTTGGGCTGGGCGTTGATCAACAATCACTATCAAATGGGTCAATGGAAAAAAAATATGTTCAATTCACAAAAAGCCCTATTAAAATCGGTTTTCTGAGCTGAGATGGGTAGAATTTTGTAATAATTTTGTAGGTAGCCTAATCGAGCAGGTACCTACTAAGCTAGTTTTTCAAACTCAGACAACGACAATGCTTAATGTTTTTCTGAAGCAAGTCTATCGGACTAGACAGCAGTCTGCAAAATCCTTAGCCTTGTGTAATTGGCTTTGGGTTATTAGCCGACCGTCTGGTAGGTACTTTCGTTAATCCTAATCCTAGGATTATGTATGAAAATCTAATTATCGACTTGTGCTTAAAGGTATCTTAAAAGGTATCGGCGGAAAGTACCTGCTCTCGATGCCATAAATCTTAAAATTGATTTCATGTTGCTATGTGGGTGTTTTTTTTATGGATATAGATATATGTAAACATAACATTACAATGCTTAAGAAGTTCCGTTTTTTTTTTTTTAAATGAAGGTATGTATTATTATTAACATTACAAAAGACCCGTCTAATAACACGGTATAAATTTCACTTCAATCAGTTAAGAGAAAGTCACGATACAGTAGGTTTACTTGCAGCTCGTTCATTCATTTTCAATGGGGCCGTTTATCCATTAAGTGGGTCGCGTCGCCATTGTAGGTTGCTTAAATGGACCCTCCATAACTATCGATTTGCCGACATCTACTCTAAATTATCAAAGGCAATCCCCATACGAGTAGAAGAGAGATTATTGACTTGATACAACAATCTCATCTACCCAGAGAATGCCTCCCTATAATGATATGGATTCCATAGCACGTTTTGGGATTCTGGTTGGTTACATGCATTTCCCATGACCAAACTCCCGAAACATAGACCGCTCCATCCGGAGATGTATCTCCTCGACATTGAGTTCCCTAAGTGGTGTTCTTGCACCTTTTAGTTGATTTAACTTAGGTATAACAAGTTTTATAATTTGTAAGGTTTCTGAATCTACAAAACATAAAGTTACGATGATATAGTGATTACATAACCTGTAGCGATACCTCTTGTTTAAATAAGTGCCACCAACTGACATGAATAATTCCAAAGTTCCTTGGAAAAAATGTCACAAGAACGCTGCTCCCCGAATATCCAAATAGATGAATAATCCTGATCAAATTTCAAAAACTAAATTCCTTGGACTCGAAAAAAAGCACCAACAGAAAAATGAATCACATCTCTCCAGACACATAAATCTTCATTCATGATAGAAAAAAAAATAAAGAATATTTTCTAGAAGTCAATTCGAAGAATATCGAAATAAATTATCACCCATAAACACATGTCCACAATCCTCAATTTAGATGAGAACATACTGGGAGCAGACCAACAAAAAAAAAAAAAACAACAAATTTCGAAACCACTTTTCTATAGTAGCAGCACCCTCAAAAGTGCTCCCGGTAGCAGTTAACTACTTACTACTGTCGCATCGTCCCCTCTAAGCTCATTAGGTAATCCAGACGACAAGACGAAACGAAAATTAGGGTTGCAGACGTCAAAAAAAGAAACACCATAGCCCCAGACTTGTGACACGTCCAAGCACCCACTCTTACACGACCGATTTCCAAGGAATTACCATACCATTACCATACCTTCATATATGGAGGCCCCCTCCTCTCGCTACACTAGCGTATCTCAAATGCAATCCACACCGACCGACGAGACGGATGTAAGTAGTGCATTCTAATTCGTTTCGAAATAATCTATTATTCATTTTGGATGGACGGATCATCGTCTTATTAATATCGGGTCCGTTCTGAGAAATGATTGTTTCTTTTATTTTTTGCTTTATTATCGACACAAATAAACAGCACTGGACTTGAAGTTGAAGTATCTAAAGGGGTACAACGTGACGGGGCCAAACTATAATTCAATCATAACACAACAACAGGGTTTCTCTGGTATAGAGATACATGAAATACAAAACAAGATACTTTTTGGGTTTGGCTACATCTGTTTTTGGTTTTGTTTATTTGAATTCTCCTCGAGAGATGTAGCAAATAGATTCATTAAAGGACATTAAAGTTGTTTAATTGTTTTTCCAACATTCTTCTCCCATGAGAGAATTAGAGAGAGAGAGCAGGCGGTAATCCTTTTCGAGTCTCTGTGGATGTTTTCGAAAATTTTATTAGTTACAAGAAATGTCTCACTTTATGGCCTGGCACATTGGGACAACGAATTTTCTTGGTCTTGGGTTTCATCTTAATTTTGCTTCCACAATCGAATTAAATTTTTTTTTTATTGAAGATCGTTGTGTAAATATTTTTATTTGTCACTACAACGACTGGAAATAGTTTTGTTGGTTTTTAACATTTTTATTTCGTTTTTAGATCTTTTTAGTAGATGGTGGGTAATAAATTATATTTATTTTTCTTTTTCATTTTCCGGTATTCGCTGTTTTAAAAGTCATTTATGTGGAAAAGTTGTAATGAGGTTGTTTCTTGTTTTAACAGTAGGCCATATAAACGACGCGATGGAAGGAAATTATTAGTATTTAAACGAATCGGTGGCTAGATGTCTAAATTTAATGAGCATGACAGGTTGACATCTTCTGCCTACGATAGAGAAGCTATAACACAGAAAATGCAGTTAGTCGAGTTGTTTTATTAGGTCAAAGATATCGGGAGGATGTGAGCACTACATAGATATCATTGTTAATTAGGTAGCTGTTGTTAACCCACTCCTGTATGGCAAAAAGAGTTAAAACTTGGTAAGTTCTCAATAACAAAAAATAAACGTGTTCTTCTACACACCCTTTTCGAAAATGTTGGCTCATTAGCAAGTTCACCATCATCAGATAAATGTGGTTCTTCTCCGAATTTTTAATTACCAACATAGCGAAGGGTTTATCCAAATCAAATAACAACCAGCATCATGTTGGTCGACACCTGCGAGATCGATAATAATTGGAAGGGCAATGCCAATAAATCAAAGCTAATCCGAACCCTTAATCAAAAACCCAAACAGAATGACATTCTACCCACAGGAGTTCAATATTTGTGTGTGTGTGTTCATTTTAATTGATTGTTACCTTTCATTATCATGACAAACAATCAAAATGATTTTGTCGTTCCTGCCCTTAAAATAGAAACCAATCAACACACGTCCATGTACACAGACACACGAGAAAACATTTTGGGAGCAAACGTTTTGAGATGCATTTTTTTGACAAAAAAAAAAATATATATAAAAATTCAAATCCTTCCTCGAGAAAACATTTTGGCTGACGAGGAGATTCCTATCTTTCGTGTTTTTCTCAGTTTTCGTTTGGAATTTCATTTGAACCATACATAGATATAGATACTCGTATAGGTAGTATCTAAAGATGTACTTTGCCTAACCAATTTTATTGAATTGAAAATATGCTTGGGCTGCTGTGAAATCACACGCAAATGGCTACCTAAAAACAACTATCGATGGACTTAGTTTATATCCAAATTTGTTTTAGTGGTCTTTTCTGGATTTAACAAAAAAAAAAAACATCATTTCGAGGATTGAGAAGGCAATCATTTGAAATGAATAATCCACGCAGCCCCTTGAGGATAGAACCTTGTTAACGAGGTTTTTTTTACTGTGTTATTCTTTCGTCGGTTTGTTTTCTTATCGCAGTGGACGCGTTGGTTCATTAATTTCAACATGCAATCCACTGAATGGAGAAACAAGATCAAAACAGTGATGATTGGGGTTATGTTTTTTTGGATGATTATATTGTAGTGGCCATAGGGTATGCTAACAGTTGCGTCGAATTTTTGACGAAATGAAAATGCTCAAAGCAAATAGAAGGAAATTGTATTTCATTGGATGGGCGAGAACGATAAGTATGTTTTTAGAAATTTATCAACGGATAAGTAGACCAACGCTTATATTGATTTAAATCCGTCATTATCATGACATCCACGAAAGAAACATTTTTTCATCAAATTACTGGACGAATCGAATTCAATGCAAAATTAATATCAGTTCTTCATGTTTAGTTTTGAGAACAACCACAACTTATAGACAACAGACTTGTTGAAGTGGATGATCGAATAAATAACCAATTTGTTGGTTGATTTAAATCCAATCGAATAGTTCAGATACAATTCTAACGAAGAATGTGAGATATATTGGTAAAATGTTAAGCAATTTTCAATTCTTCACTTTTAGCTTAGACAGCAACCACAAATAATAAGCAAACCTTCAGTAGAAGAGTTATTGAAACTAAAACCAACTTCAGCAAATGAAAGACTATTTTTAGTCTTTTGGCAACGTTTTCAGACAGTGATCTGTGCATCTACCACTTCAATTTATCACTCGAAGTCCAATCTGGCTTTTAGCTTAGACAGCAACCAAAAATAATAAGCAAACCATCAGTAGTCTAGTCATTGAGACCAAAATCAACTTCAGCAAGTGAGAATGTGAGCCACTTTTTATTAGTCTTTTGGCAACGTTTTGTGACAGTGAACTGTGCATCTACCACTTCAATTTATCATTATCACTCGAAGTCCAATCTGGCTACAACTATCCATAAATTGAAGAACTTTAAAGCTCCCCCTTATTTTTACCTTCAATTCGTCATCTGTCTTGCATGGAACCTTGATGCCTCTTAGGTTAAACATATATACTACACCTCTGTCTTGTTCGGATCTGCACCCAAACAAATTTCTTTCTCTAAATGCTGAGACTCCACTTCAATTCATCTTCCCTAAAGTACCTACTTCATGGTCTTAGGGGAATGCCACAATTTTTTTTATTTTACGTATCTCCAGTTGAGCCATAGAGAATTGGTTACAAAAACTCAAGCAAAATACACCGAAGAATAAAAACATTTTTGTAAGTTAAAAAAAAGCAAAAAACCCTTTAAGTGTAATTTGTGTTTTTCCGGGTGTTGAACCTGTTTGTTCGCCCTAAATGTTTAAATAAATAAAGTTTTGCGGCAGGGTAAAAAGTGAGTATAAGCCGAGCAAACTAGGTTTCGAGTATTACAAGGAGTTTTGCAAGAAAATAAACTGACATTCAAGGTTTAGCCAAATCAACTAAGAAGTATCTAAATTTGCGTTGAACTGGAAAAACACTTGCGTCTTTCAAAAATTTTAAACCATGCAGTATTAACTTTTGCAGCATCTCTGTAATGTGCTAATAAACATCAACAAAAGACGTCATTATCAATATTACTTTTGTAAATTTTTAATTTAATGACAATTGTATCTCTGTGGTTCGGTTATATGTTGAAATACTGATCGAGAGGTTCCGGTTGAGCCCCCACAGAAAAAAATAGCACATTTTGCTTTTTTCTATAACTGTCCTGAAAAAGCTTCTCAATTCAGCCGTTCGGAATCGGCATAAAATTGTAGGTCCCTTCCATTCGTCCCAAAAATAGAAACTCACACAAGCGAATGGTTGCGAGAAGCTAGGCCTAGGGTGTCTACCGCCTGTTGCGCCACCTATTTATTTATTTATTTTATGTTTACATAATATAACTGCTTTGACGACGACTTTGTATACCGTATACAACCTAAACCTATACCCCCTCATGTGCGCCAACCTCATTCGCTACAAACTGCACAGCAAGTTTCGGTTTTATTAATTTTTTTTACGGCTACAAACTAATTCTATTTTCGAAACCTTGTCCCCTGATCAATTCAAGCCTCTTCCCCTGGGCTTTGCCCTTTTTGACGAACTGCCGCCTGTCAATCGTGACACTTGAGCCCCTTCACCATTAATTGTTCGCAAAAAAAAAAAGAAGGAAACTCCTGCCAATTCAATTCCATGAAAGCATCTCATTAAAAATTAACGCCACAACTCCCTGGATCCCGTGTGATAGCTGATTCCATCAAAACCATTACGTTTCCCGCATCTAATCCAAACACGGGAGTGAATAATTTCAATGCGAAAACCTCTAATCCCATTAGCTGAAGGCGGCGTACACACTCGATTCACACTCAATAACGCCATAAACCTCTTAGAGGTACACCGGGTCACAGTCACATCCAGAGCAACAAGGCCACCCCTCACTTATGGCAAGGTGTAAGGTGTAACACTAAACACAGCACACATCCTGCGAAAGCAAAGACAACAAAAAAACTAAATACAGTGGCATCTTTCTGCTTTATCCCTCATGGTTTTGTTCAACATATGCACACACAAAGGGGACAACAATTTTTGCGTAATTTACTTATTTTTTTGTTCCCCTCTATCTGGAACAGATACCACGTTCTGTCTATATAGATACTTTTCGTTCATTTAACATCTGACCCAGCATCTTTTTTTTTCTCTCGATTTTGATGTTTATCTCGTTTGTTTTGTTTTCCCTGTTTTTTTTTTTTTTTTTGCTGTCGTTCTTCCTTTCCTTGTATGCATTCAAACAAAACAATGAGGGTTGATGTTAGGTAAGAAAAAAAAAACAAATAAATATTAAATTTATATTACAATCCCTAAAAATAATTGATGACATTCGTACACATATATGAACAGACAGACCTACCTCGATACCTTCACATATTGATAAATGATCCGTCCGCTTGTTATGGGCAGTTTCACCCAGTCACCACAGGTGATCCCAATAACTAACGTTTGGGGGCGATTGGATTAACCGAGAAGACAAAAGCAAACGATTAGTTTAAATTTTTATCGTTTCTTGTTTTCGTAGTTGTATAAGACTGACTATACGTCTTCCTTCTCGCCATCAGAGATAACTACATATTTGTTTTTTCTTCTTTTTATTCGAATGCGTTATCCTCTTTTGGTTTCTTTCAATACGTCCGTGAAGGTGTCAAATTTCATTACGATTTCGAAGCGGGGTCCAGACGCACGCTCTCTATGGTTGAGTTCCACATTTAATTACGTCATAAAGTAGGTCTAACCCCCTTATAAATACCACTCCTTCGTTTCGAAAATAACTAAATTAGATGAGGAATTTATCGTGTGTGTTGCTGTGAGCATTGGTTTCTTGAGAAAAACCAATTTAAATGAGAAAAAATCTAAAGAACTCACATACAGGGAAGAGAGCGGTCCAATGGTGGATTTTGTAGCGCACCCTATATAATATGAGATCGTCCAGTGCGAAAGTGTTGTACAGGCGAGGTTTTCTGGGAAAGAAATGCGCATAAAACTGATTTTAGCTCTAAAGTCGGAGTTGTGCCGATAAAATAGTTCAGGAGGCTAAACACCGCCAAAGGCCATAACATTTGACGTTCTATATGGTAAAAGTTGGCGAACACTTGACATTTGCGAAACTATTCAGTGAGATATTGCAATCAGCAAAAATCGTTATACTTAAAACTAGCAACTAGCATTTGCGATAAATCGTTATGTGTATCCTTAAGCGTATCATGTGCGGTCAGGGCTTCGATGGATTGATCAGGGTCTTAGGTGAAACAAAATTTAAATTCGAATACAAAAGATTGACTTGACAGTAGTCGACGTGTTTTGACATTTCGGACTATATCCACATCTTTATGCATCTCATAGAGTTCGCAGTTGTATCTACTCCTCCATTCGGCGCACACAGGACCAAAAATCCAGAGCCCAGTATCAGCTCTGCATTCCGTCTAATCGTCCAGACCTTGTCGCTATTAAGCAGAACTGATCTGTGTTAGTGTCCTGTCCAGTGATATTCTCCTGGGCTGATAGTGACGAAAGCACATAATTGTCCACTTGAGGAAATTGTTTGTCAAATGAGAAAACCTAGAAACCACAGCAATCGCTGCTTCTAAATTCACAAAAGGTATCTATAGAAAGATCACCCCCTCTCATCGAGAGTTTTGGTTTAAAATTTGTTGTCAGAGGTGATTTTTGTTTTCAAGCATATTGATCGCCGGTCAATGTTCAATCTTGACGCTTTCGACACGATTAAAATAGAAATTTATTCCAATCTTCGAGATGTCTACGAAAAAAACATAAATCCGGGCCGAAGTAAAAGACTGTTTGTATCTGTTGTTAAAACGGACATAATGTAGAAACAACAAGTCAACAAAAGTCATCACCACTTTGACAACAAAAATCGTCAGCATTCTAACCAAATTTGAACATTTAAATACGGGACGGAAATTAAATTTAATTTTCACTAATTAACTCAAAAGCTTCTTAATACAGCCGTTCCGACTCGGCATAAAATTGTCGGTCCCTTCTCTTGGTCCCAGGAATAAAAACTCACACAAACGAATGGTTGTGCGAAGCAAAGCTTATAACAAACTTAATTTTAAAAAATCGCGTTAAAAATGGAGCGAATTTTACTATATTAAATAGTTCCCATTGGTCCCATTCAGAATCGCGTTAAAATTCAATACGCAGCAGTACCTACATTATGTGCATCGTGATTTGTAAGAAATCCATCCATATACTGACCCTTTACGAAGGTTGTTGCATTTGCTAGACACTGGACATACAGAAGTTCTAATCTGCACATATTCAAAAAAAATTATCAGTTCCTTGTTCATGATATGAATTGTTTGAGAGATATTACATGACTTATTCTTATTCGAATTGTTGAGTACATAAGAACAGCTCAAATTCATAAAGTAAAGTATCATGACATTTATTGCACGAGACATCACATAAATCATTAACAAAAATTCTCAGTACTGATTTAGATTTGGTTTTGCAAAAGTTCGATTCTACCATGTAGTTGTCATCAGGTGAATCAGTTGATTGTGGCCCACGAGAGAGATATAACAGTTTGATACAAGAAAATCGCATGAGAAACATTGCAACTGTTGAAGGAGAGATTTAACAAAAAGACGTAAGTTATTTCAGTTAAATCGCCGTAAAAATTGGTATTAGTATTCGGTTTAATTGTATGAAATATCATGACACAAATCGCATGAGAGGAATTGATTTTTCAGGGACTTTTTCAGTCGTAATTTGGATTTTCGACCCTATCACTTAAATGCCATCCAATGAATCAGTTGATTGTGATTCACGCTATGTTTTCCATTACAGTCAGTGGGTTGTTAAAAATATCATGATAGAAATAGCAATTGATATATTTTCGTATTATATTTTATTTGTTTAACATACAAAAGGGTTGTCAGGGTGAATCCCAACTAGCGAGAATCGTTGTTACTTCTCGCTTCCCCACTTGGTAATACAAAAGACAAATCTTTCAAGTTGTTACATATGTATCTATATATACATATGCCCTTAATCATTGAATACTAGAAAACGCTTACTTCCTTGTGTTTCTTTATCGACCTACCTTTACCTAAGTTCTCCCAAAACATTTAAGTTAGTACAAAAGACATCCCTTCTCATCAAACTAATGATCGCACATGTGTCCATAATTCAAAGCGATTCTGCTCAGGGACAAATCTTACACAGTTAATCTTCTTTTAAACCGATATACAACTTCTGTCTATCCATCTGCACAAATCCTCACCCATTAATATTCATAAATCTGTTTTCGCATCCAAAACATGTACTCGCCTAATTCCCCAATTCAATTGCCTTCCATTGAATGAAATCACTTTTTTGTGAATAAACTCATTTCCTGAATAGAAAACCTCTACACAGACCTCACCCACAGTCATATAGCCCTCGTTATGCAGTTAATAACTTTTCCGGGTAAAAGAAAAAGAAAAAAAAAATACCACAAAGCCTAACTCAAGTGCGCCGGAGTAGATTTTCCTCACTAAAAACAAAAGGAACCACTTAATCGTTGACCCACTCCATCCAAACGAGATGGGAAAAATAATTCATAAATATTTCTTCCCGAGCCTCATCTGTTTGTAATTACCAAACGCATTAAGGCCGACACTACACTGCACACGAAAAGGGCAACCAACCTACCATAAGATTGAAAACATTTGTGTGTGCGGTACTTAGGTGATGCCGTTCTTCCGGACTTCTTCTCGTTTGCATATAATTTGTAATAATTCGCTCCCCCTCTCCGCCTTAAGGGTGCAATTGCGTGTACCCTCAAGTGGGTACACACGGAAGCACTTAAGACTCCATAGCAACCACAAAATTTCACTAAATCTCTGAAAAAGATGAACGAATTCGAGAATATTTTATTTTGTTTTATAAAACCACAGAAAAAGAAAACCAATTTTGAATTTTATTTGTTTTTCTTTTCAGTTTTTGTGTCGATATTTTTTTTTGTTGCTTCTCTAAATTTTCCCTCTGCTAGTCGCGGTGTGTGATGTTAATTTTTAAGTGTTTTAGTGGATTGACAAACGACCTGGGCAAGTGATTTAAGAGGATTACACGCCGCCGCTGAGGACGACATAGTCATTTGGTCTTCTATATATATACATTCAAATGGAGCTAAATAAAAAAACACACACACACCAATGGCACACGTTATTGCTGGTAATTTAATGGGGGCGGAAGGTGAAAGGTGACGGTGTACTGGCTATGGTACCATACATTTCCCTGCAGGTATAAAAAAAAAATAAGCGATTGCGTAGGATAGCTTGAGGGTAATTTCAATTCAACTTGGAGAGTGTTTGCCCAAGGGGAAAATTTATCACCCACCAAAGGTGAACAGATTTTAATTTATTGTAATTTGTATTTGGTTGAACTATTTCCTTTATTTTCTTAACCTTAGACAATGAGGTAGATTTGTGAGCAAATGCAGGCCAAGGATTCCATAAATTCAAGTTTTTTTTAATGGGTGTGCCAGTAGATACTAGATTAGGCAATGGAACTGTAATTTAATGCGATTTTACTAATACATTGTTCCCATTGGTACCTTGATGTCGCTCTGTCGTGATTTGTAAGAAATCTATCCATGCTTCAAATTTAGTCGAAATATAGAGACCCTTTACGTAGGTTGTTGCATTTGTTAAAGACACTGGAGTAACAGATATTTTCCAATCCGTGCATATTCAAAAAAAGTATTCAGTTCATTGTTCAATAAAACACATGATTTAAATTGCTTGAGAGATATTACATTCCTTATACTTATTCGAATTGTTGAGTACATAAGAACAGCTCAAATTCATTAAGTAAAGTATCATGACATTTATTGCACGAGACATCACATAAATCATTAACTAAAATTCTTAGTTCTGATTTAGATTTGGTTTTGCAATAGTTCGATTCTATCACTTAGTTGTCATCAGGTGAATCTATTGATTGTGGTCCACGAGAGAGATGTAACAGTTTGATACAAGAAAATCGCATGATAGATATTACAACTATTGAGAGAGAGATTTAACGAGAAGACAGTAGTTAGATTAGATTAATAGTCGAAGAGCCTTCATCGGGCTCTGGCACTGCGGCCTCTCTAAAAAGAACAACGTTGGCATCTTCTATGTCATCGATCCCTTGATTTGACAGGGATTGAAGTAGGTCATCAATGACTAGGGACCATAGGAGTGGCGAGTGGCGAGTCTCGGCTAATGCCGATAGTTCCACATAATCCGAATTTCTTCCAGTCTTGGGTAGATATTTAACTGTTACTTTTCGCCAGGATTTCGGTGTATGACCATAGGTCAGGCTACAAGTGAATATTTTGGCCAGGATTGGTGCTAGCGTATCAGCTCCCTGCTGTAGTAGTTCCGGAAATAATATGCCGTCATCTTTTGCTGCTTTGTACGGCTTCAGGGAATGTATGGCCCATTTTAGGGCATCGGGTTTGAATAGGTATTTGTCTTGCAGTTTTCCAGTCTTCTCACTTCGGTTTACTGCGAGAGAATCAAAAATAATTGATCCAGGAAAGTGTGTTTTAAGTAAGAGATCAAGTGTTTCTTGAAACCATTCTTAAAGCCATTCTCATCGGTAAGTGTTCCTAATGTGACGGTTTTGTCAGAGGCAAGAACTTTATGGAGTCGGCAGCTGGTAGGTATGTCAGATATATCTTCACAGAAGCGCCTGAATGATTCTTTTTTTTCCTTTTTAATTTCTCTATTATAGTTCGTAAGGGCAGTAGAGTAGGTTTGCCAATCGCCATTGCGTTTTGCTTTGTTGAGAAGTTTCCTTGCTCTAGAGTCTAGATCTATGTTTTTCCAGATCTCTGCTCCGCCATACGGTTTCCCTTTTAATCTTTTTGATCTTAAGGGGGAAAGACAGTAGTTATTCAAGTTTCAGTTTCTTTTTGAAAACTAAGGTTACTTGCTCCATTTGAGTGTAATTCTGGAGGTGTTTCTAGAGATTAGATTTGGCCTTAGTTGGAAAACTAAAACTAAAAACCAGAATAACCTTGATTAGAATTGGAACTCTACCAATAAATACCTCTTAATGTTTCCTAGAGTCCATGGAGTATCTAACTGACAGTGCGTATGCTTGGTTATTCAATTACTCAACCAGTTTAACCAGCCAGTTAATATTCGGTTCATTTATGGTTGCTTATGAGTCACCTGTGAATGTCTGATCATTGAGGTATGTGCGGACTTCATTTGATATGAAGTAATGTTAATAAAACAAGCCAAGAAGGGTGAGCCCGTAAAAAAATTGCATCCAAGGACGAGTTAAAGCGCTCGTACACTACCCGCACACTTCTTTAGCAACTCGGTGAGCAACGATGTTCAACCAGATCAAACGCATTGGTTGGATAAAATTGAGGGCATCGTACGTTAGAGTTGAATGTGTTGTGTTGTTGAATTCGAAATTGATGAGTTGGGCACTAAGTGGACGATCAGCATTACTGGTTGCTTTCGAATCGCCTACCACTCTGTAGTTACTAATTGACACAGAATGCCTTTCAAATTACTCGATCTTTAATCAGTCAGCGCAGCTGGTTCATATTATATAACTATACACACGTTTGAATCATTAGTTAAAGTGAGGCTATCAACTGGTTGACATTCAGTCACTAGTTGCTTACGAGTAGCTCGACAATGTGTACGTGATCACTGATGTATGTCTCTCAATATGGAGTTACGCGTTGGTAACAAGTCAAGCAAGGCAATTCCGTTTAATAATGCTGAGGAGTCACTGGTTGATATCCAGTCACCAGTTTCACTTACGAATTGCGAATGTCGACTATGTACGAGTACCTATTTGATATTAAATTTACCATTATTTGGCGAGATACTATATCCCGCAGAAGTACTCATTGATGTCAATTTGTTGGTTTATTTAAGTTTATTTCTATAAGCCAACTAGCTGAACTATGACAAAATCTAAGCAAAAATGAATCCTAATTCACAATTTTACCCCAAAAACCCACTTCAGCTTGTCAAATTCAATCAAAAAAGCGTACAAAAAAAAAAAACAACCCAAAACCAAAAGGCAATGGCCCTCCTTTTCAAAGTTATCTACAGAAAAAAACAAGAGAAACCCTCCCTTAACCCAACTTGTTCTTCTAATTACAAGGAGCAACAATGACTTCGAAACTGAAATCACTACTCACCGGTTTCAATGAACTTTATTCGAATAGTTTCACTCTGCTTGCCGGTGCAAAAAAGAAATACAATATTAAACAACTTTAACCCAAATCCAAAAGCTTCATTTCTAACCCGAAAAAAAAAGAAAAAATACTCTAAACTCACTGAAACAAAACTTGTCCGGTGTGCCCACAAAAATCCCTTTCCGACTCCCGACTGAAGCCTGAAATACCTTTCCAATCACTCCTGATTGTATACGCGCCGACAGAAACTATATGAAACTATAACCGAAAGGCTGGAAAAACCTCACGACCAGTACTACTACTATGTACAGCGTGCCGGTGAAATCAAAGGCACATCCAGAGAAAGCATAACAAAAGCAATTAAACCACCCGAAAACAAAGTTATAAACCGCACAGAATTAAAGTTTTCTGCTAGTTACTCCGACGCAGGGGGCAACTCTATACCTTTACGTACACAAGTTTATTGCTTTTGAATTTATATCCACCATTGACATCAATGGGTTGTGCCCTTTGATACACCTTTTAGCTACACGACAAGAAGGAGCAAATCTCTATTCCTGGATGCACGGAATTCCGCAAAAGAAATCCCCCCTCATAGCATACAATACAACACGACGATGACGATGACGACTATTGCAACAACTTCTAGCAAAAAGCCACTCTCCGGTTGAAGAGATGGAAAACAATTCAGACGCCGACGACGACGACGACCAAAAGCACGATGACGACCTGAGAGAGTGGAGCAAAACTGGAATTGATGTGAAAACGGCGGGGCTGGCGAGGGTGTCGACTTAGAAAAGTTTCACAGGAATCAAGTCGATCTGGGTAGATGGGTGGACAGGGCTGCTCCCTATCTATGTAATTAGAAGGAAAAAAAATCATCCATACGGCACGACATACCTCGAGGGAAACCCATGAAGGAGGAGCGTACCCCAGTGGCGGCATCCGTAGACAAAACAATAACAAAAGAAAGGCAGCAAAGCCGGCAAAAAAAAAGTCTTTGAAGTCATGACGACGATGATTACGGGAGCAAAGCGAGGGCACTCTTTCTGTACTGTACTATGTGCTGTATGCTCTAAGCATGTGCATCCTGAAACCCCTTCAGACGATGCTCGATGTTGTGTGCTCAAACGAGAGAGAGAGGAGAGAGAGATGGAGTACAATTAAAAAAAAACGAACAAAAAAGGAAAACTAATAATAAATAGACAAGAAAAAGTTAAGGCAAATTGCACAACAAAACCGTGGAGGCACTCGCTCCCTTGCAACAATCACACACACACACACACAGAAAGGTTAGTGCAAGAGGTTAACTCGAGCGTGCACTGTGCCTGTGCAGTGCCTTTGCAGTGATTACGGGAACAAACAAATTATCATTTCGTCATATTTTTGAGAAATCTTTGTCATTTTCATCTTCTTTATCAGGCCGCATCGCCAGCATCTTCATCATCGGATTTGGGATTTTCTCTTTTTCTTTTCTGGGAGCGACAGCAGAAAGTTACAAATGCACTGTCATTACCCAAAATTAGTTGGCCTTTTGTAATCGGATGGTTAGGTGGGAACAAGCCATTCCAAGTGGGGTATCAGATTACTGGATATTGATGGAACAAATTATTGTTATTGTATAGGCTAGCGGATAGATAGTTGACTTAATCAGTAGAGAAGATTTGTGAGAGTGATTATCAGCATAGGGTGCGGCAGATTGTGAAAGGACAGCCGCAGGTTACGTGACAAATCGCCGGCCGACTACTGGTGTTTGTTGAAGTGTATCTGTTGACTTTTTTGTTGCGATCCAATAAGAAAGGATTTGTTGATGCGACAGCATTTTTAAAACTTGTATAAAGAGTTTAAAAATGTAGGTTTTTAATATCGAATTGAAATGTGACATTTAAATAAAGCGAAAAATTCAAAAGAACGTGTCTATTTAACGTTCTTTTGAATTTTTCGAGCTGAGAAAGTTTAAAAGCGTTGCAAACAAAATTGCCCCTTAAATTGGGGGTCACGAAATGTGTAGCTAATTGATTTAGAACTTGGTTCAGCAATAGACTAGTGACAATAAATTCAAACTTTTTTTGAGATTTGCTTAAAATATGTCCCCAAAGGTGGCAGTCGTTCTATACGGAAATTGGGGTTATAGGCATAGTCAGTTATGAACACTAACAACTAGGTTCACTGAAACCTCCAAATGAGAGGTCATTTTCCGCAGATACATGATTCCTAAATTTAGATAGTCAACGCTCATAAAGTAGATACCTAATAGACAAATAACCAAACGAATTCAGCTGATTATTGAATGAATCCAAAATTTCTGTTTGTCTGTATGTTTGTTACTTCTTCACACCAAAACCACTGTGGCCTATTCATGTAGAAAAACACGGTAACGTAGCATCACATAGGCTAAACTATACATAATTCAATAGCTGATCCAAAACTAGTATATACTTCAGTCCACTAAATTGTGTCACCAGGGCCCGGTAACATAATGTGACAAATACTTGTAGTACAAGTGAACTTCATAAGTGTTGCAAAAATGTAGCACAAAGTTACAAGTTCAATGCTGATCTTATTATCACTTCAAGACATATTCAACAGTCACTTGTAAGATTTGTCCTTGTTGCCGGTTACACAAAGCGACAAGTACTTGTGTGCACAAGTGAATTTTTTAAAATTGTTACTCATTTTTGTAACATAGAGCTACAATTTCAATGCTATGGTCTTTGAACTTCTTGTGGACAAATTGAACCGGCACTTGTTACATAGAACCCTGGTGATATCGCGCAATTGGAACTTATCGAGTCCATTGTGTGCGCCAATCCAGGACACAAGTTCATGTTTCACTGCCATATTTTGCAATGGAAGATGGAAACCTTGCATGAGGTCCGACTGGCTAAAACCATCTCCATTCCCAAGCAGGTAGTGTCCCGCGGCACAATGACTAAAATAAATATTCAAACTATTCGTTTTAGGAGAACTCTCGCTGCTCCGTTAAGGTCGGTAAAAACACCACCGAACCGTTTGATGTAAGAAAAGGTCTTAGGCAAGGTGACGCACTGTCATGTGATTTCTTTAACATTATACTTGAAAGAATTGTACGAAACTCACAAGCCAACCCCGGAGGTACAATCTTTCAAAAGTGACAACAGAGCCAGCCCGATGACATTCACATAATCGGTAGAACTCGGCGAGCTGTCAGTGGTGCATTTGTGAGTATTGTCAGAAGCGGCAAATATGGAACTAGCGGTGAATGAAAGCAAGCATCTCGGGGCACTGATGAAGCGTTATAGGTTCGCCTTTCCCGGAAGTAGTAGATATTTAAAAAAAAAAATAAAAATGCATGCTGTCTAAAGTCTAAAGTAAAGACATTCAACATCGGCTTACATTGAACAGCTATAATTTTGAGGTAGTGAAAGTGAAAGACTTTGTCTACCTGGACTCTGTGGTCAACTCCAGCAATGACATCAGCGCTGAGATCAAGCGAAGAATTACTCTTGCCAATCGCTGTTTCTACGGCTTTAGAAGGCACTTGAGTAGCCCTCTCCCGAGCTACTAAGCAGACGTTGTATAAGACCCTTATCATCCCCGTCCTGCTATATGTCCCAGAAGCATGGACTTTATTAAGGGCGGATGAAAACATATTCAGTTGCTTCGAGCGAAAAGTTATCTGTGTGATCTTTGGTCCAGTTTGTATCTCAGGAGTCTGGAGGAGAAGGTACAATGAAGAACTGCAGCGATATAGACCTAGTCAAATGGATTAGAATTAATCGACTAAGATGGCTGGGATATATAGAGCGTACACTCAGAGAAAAATCGCAAGCTAAAATCAAGTATGCTCAAGCTTGATTTTAGATTTTTTCATTCTTACGTGCTAGATCTTAATATGACACCAATTGTTCTTGAAATAAGACGAAACAATCTTAAAAGAGGACATTGAAACACAAATGAGCTCTTGAGTTAGTTTTTTTGTTCTTGAAATAAGCCGAAACAATCTTATTTCAAGCTTGTTCATGATTGAAACAAGCGCAACAATACTTAAACTGCATGCGCATGTACTTTATTTTGATTTCTATTCGTTCCTAAAATTCACACTCACTTACTGAGTGAATTCTCATAAGGCAACATTGAAAATTTAATATTATTACCTATGATATCTACTGATGTGAAATGTGAATGAATGATGTGATGATATATTATAAGATGGTAGGTAATTAAGATCTTTGGTTTAGATCCTGAATACCCAAAATACATTTTTTTCAGGCATCGCATAATGTAAGAACCAAATTCTTAAATCAATCCCGAAACATCTTGAATACCCAAAATACATTTTTTTCAGACATCGCATAATGTAAGAACCACATTCTTAAATCAATCCCGAAACAGGATTGAAGTAAGATTTTGTGGTCTTGTTTTAAGAATTTTCGAGCTTAAATCAATCCCGAAACAGGATTGAAGTAAGATTTTTTGGTCTTGAAAAAACGAGCTCAAAATAAGATTTTCGTACTTGAAATAAGATTTTCCGAGATTACCATACTTTCGTCAACGAACGAGCTTGATCTGACACTGATATTCTTGATTTTAGCTCGTTTTTCCTCTGAGTGTATGGACATCAATGCTCTGGCCCGAAGAATCTTCAGCTCTACTCCAGAGGGACAACGAGGTAGAGGTGACGCACGCAGTTGGAAGGGGAGCTCAACCAACATGGCCGGCGCAACTGGGTGCAGCTTGGATCGAGCTGACTGGAGAGGCTAAGGATTTTGGTAGAGGCCCAGGTCCGTCCCGGACTGTAACGCCATTAAAAGTAATTCGTTTCAGGTTGGCGCATAATGCGCCCTGAAACTTTACTTACAATAGTCACGTTTCCGTTTCCGTCATACTAAATCATGTAATTTGCGATATTGTCTTCTATTCAAAATGTATTATTTGAAAGAAAGTTTTGCGTCAAGATAGAAGTGCATTTGGTAGCTAGACCTTGCTGGACATTGCATTGCCCTACTTGCATTTTATTGAGACATCATTGAAATCTCCCTTAGGCGGACAGTACATTTGTTCTCCTATATATAATGGACTTACATGTCCAAGAGAAGAAAAGGAATCCGCGCATAGATAATTCGGATACATTTCTACAATAAATTTGCGACAGGCAGCGCGGTTTACCGCTGGCATGGTATACCTACCTTTTTTCAAAAGCAAGTAAGACTTGTGCCTTTTTTGTTGTCGTCCGCATAAGAGGTTAAGCTTATCTGTTTGGATATTGTCTTCCGCATTTGTTGTATTTGAGGCCACCGACAGACAAGTGATTTCAAACTATAAAGCAACAACTGTCGTTTCATATACCCACTGTAGATACTCGCGCATGATGAAATACAATTTCTAATTGTCGCCTTATTTTCCCAGCTTATCGTTAACAATTTCTCAATTCCCTTCAATAACAAAAGTACATATACCTAACACTATACTTCGAGACACCTCCTCCACCAACTTGGTCTGGCAAAACATTAATTTCAATTCTATTCCCAGTGGATGACAAAAAGCGCTTCAGAAACAACAGAGCCAGCCCGGACAAAGAAGAATTATGTTTCCCAATTGAAATGCACCATCATCACCATAACATCTTCACATAGAGACATTAATCGCATCGCGTCATTAAGCCGCCTTCAAGTAATCACAGTATTTTCGAAAGTAAATTCCTCGCGATGACCCCAAGGGCCCCCAATCGCCCATCGCCGTCGTCGCTCCGCCGGTTCGATGGTCTGACTGACAATATTTTGACTCGTTATGACAGATAAGAGCGCACAATGAACGAGGGAGGAAACATGATTAATATACATACACTACACACACTTGTTAAATGGCCTCTTTAACATGCTTAACAAACATATTAAACTTGCAACGGCATATGAAGAGGGGCGACAATCACTTGAATCCATTCCCAATTGATTTACCAGAATGTTGGGAGGGGGGACGGGGGTGTCATTGACAGAAACCCCGCCACCGCTGCCGCTGCCGCCGGCATCAGAAATGCACAAAGCGTACAATTTGCTGTGGCGACGATGAAAGCTCACTTAAAATGCAATAAGCGGTGCCGTCCCACTCCTCAACACCGTACATACAATTCGGCCCAGGGTACTTGAACTGCGAGACCCCGAATCCGAAACCTGAGACCTGTGTAACCGCTGGTAACTGCAATTGTGATTGGGACTGGGCGATAATTACAACCAGAAATATTGCTTTTCACACTTTTGCTACACAGTCGTCGCCGCCGCGCCGTTGGCCAGTCGGCCTCGCATCTCCCAATCATCCAGCTGAAAAGGCTTTTATGCCGTTAATGTCAATTTAACCGCAGAGGTGTTACTGTAACTGACGTTACTATACCCGCATGGCTACCTGTGCCCAATGTCCATGCCGATGCCTCTGTTCATCACTCTTGGCTAATGTATGCGCCTGTTAATTATGCCTTTGGCTCCTTGTTATCGAATTGTGAGGGACAACGACGACGACGGCTATGATGATGATGATGATGATGATACAAGTGATGTGCTGCATCCGATATGTCATGTCGTGTCACTGTCCCGCTTGTTCGGTGTGCAGCATAATTACTTGGGAGGTAATTTAATTGTTCATACATCTGACACAAGCCAGTGAATACATAATAGATACGACAAGCGATTTTATCACACGATACGGAATCAGTGTGAAGCTTGCGATTTAAGCCCGATCCATTCGTTTTTTTTTTCCGCACAAGGTTTGCTGTGCAGTTAATCACTGTTGAATGAGAATGCGGATTGGATTACATTCTGTGCAGAATTCAGTGCCGATGGGGATTGGATCTTTTATTTGTTTGTTATTTGCGTGCAACCGCCATTGAATCAGTGGCCGCAGCAAGACGCCAGCAGGGCGAATAAATCCAATCAGTAATGGTCTCGCGAACTTGAGAATCAATAAACAAATACCCGATTACAATGATGCGCACACTTTGGGCATTCGTTGTGAGGAAGCAGTAAAATGAGAAAATCACGAATGGCCAAGCCACTTGAGGCACTTGCCGGATCGATTTGAGACTTTATTTATACCAGACTGCGAGTGTCTTGACTGTGGATTTGCTTGAACTTTGTAATCAGCTTCAGCGGATGTGAAATCCATTAAGAGAAGGATCTACCACTTGACCCAGTTGGAAAAGGGCGGGTGAAAAGTGGCAACCAAAGTTGTGGTGGCCGGAATTTGTCTGATCTGAATTGGGATGATATAAGCTATAGTAGCTTCGCTTCGACGGAGAAGAAACTCTGAATATATAGCTTGAAGTTCTTTTCCCAGGTTCCCTTATAATGGTTCATATAAATGAGCAATAATAGGACTAACGCCCCTCGACATATATATAAACAAAGTGGCAATACCCAATTAGGCAAGTATGATACAAACGAAAAGGTTAAATCTTAGGGACCACCCAGAACTAATGTCTATGTTCTCTGAACTTCCAGAACTTGAAATGATCTGCGTGTTTACAAACCGCCTGCCAAAAACCTTATCCTTCGACAAACAAGTCTCTATGGAGATAGACAAAAGTATCGGCAAAGCAAAGTATGCCCAACAAATTGCCAAAGTAGTATACCGATGGCTCCAACATGAAACTGTTTGTGGGAGCTGGTAATTACGGCCCAAACGGCAATGTCTGAATAGCTATGGGGAACAGCCCCATTGTATTCAAGTAGAGCTCCACGCCCTTCAAGAATGCTCCAACATCCACAAAACTGGTATCAAAGGTGGTCACATCCATATATATGCACAGACAGTCAAGCAGCTATAAATACCCTTATAGCTCACCATTCATTGACTCTAAAGCGGTATTACTCTTCTTCAAAACCCTTCAAAGTCTCAGCCTCAGGAATAGAACCAATGGTGCATTTCTGGCCATGAGGGATTTAAGGGAAAGAAAACAACCGACGAACTGGAGAAAACTGGCTCAGAAACTCTTTTGACAAGACCGGAACCTGGAACATATTAAATGTTCCTCATATTAGGAGTATATTCTTAGTCTAAGAAAAGCTAAACTAGCAGCAATATAGCAACAATGCCAACATCATCTGAAACATGAGTAGAATTGATATCAGAAACCTAGAAAAATTGGGAATGAATCTATAACCGACTTCCCAGACCCAGAGCCCGGCTATAGCTTAAAGAAGACAAAATATAGCTGACCAGATTATATATGCGAATTTCCAGCCCTATGTTCAATTAGAAGTGAAATATTCTGCAAGGAGCATCTGGACTTCGAAGAAATATAAAAATCATCTGCTAAAGAAGTATTAGTTATCAACTTTATCATACAATTTAAAAACCTACTATAGTCTAAACTGTTTTCTGACCTATGGTACATGTTTTGGTTTTGGTAGGATGCTGATCGAGAACTTTACGATCAACCACGATCGTAAAATTTCAACATCTTCTTCTTCTCTTAAATATAAAAACGGAAATTACGACTCATTCATTCACTGACTGACTCATCAACGCCCAGCCGAAATCCTTTGCTCTAGAAAGCTGTAATGTTGCCCTTAATATATGTATGTATATATAGGTATACAATGAATAAGAAAGGATAATTCGAAATTCAACCCTTAAAGGAATAAAATGGGGGAGTCAAAGTTTGTATGGGAACATTTTTATTTTTCATCCGATCGACTTCGAACTCGGTTTGTGTACTCTATATAAGAAATTAAAAAAATCGATTTCTCCAATTTTGGAAATTTTACTTGGGGCCAGAGTTATTTGCGATGACCCCTTTAAGGGGCCCTTTTTCATGACCTTACATACCTAATAGTCATACATCTAGACCAATACAAACAAAATAAAAACCTGAAACTATTTTTAGGCAATATGCCAGCGCTGCACTTACAAATTGATCGTAAAAAGTTTCCCCTGTTTTCTTCAATAGCGTGTTGAACATTTGCCTGAGATACTAACTGCCCCTTAGGTACTATTCTTATAGGTAGGTTTCCTGCCCGATAGGTATATAAATATAAAGGAGGAAACTAATTTATTGTATAAAAGAATCTCTGTGTACCAAATTCTGCGGGCTGCGCGAGCAAAGCCGCGGCAAAAGCTAGTCTTATATAAAGTCGGACAGTCGTCTGCTGAGAAGCCACTTTTAGAAAGACTTAATGACAAGACCGCACCTGTTTTTCGAAAACACCAAAAACTTGCTACCAAGAAGACGATCTTCGAATGTTCCTCAACAGAATAGCAACGCTAGACTTACTTACCATCGTCTACTCAGTTTTATTTTAAAATCGTTCATATGATTTGAAGATCGTCAACAGTCAAGTGATTCCTCGACTAGTCGTCGTGGTCATCTCTTCTCAAGGCTGTCTAGAAGTTTCCTTAGTGACATGTTGGTACTTTACAGTCAACCTCGTTTAACAAAATTCAAGTCTTATTTATTTCAGGTCAATACAACACCGGCGAAGATTCCCAAAGAATCCAATCTCCAAATGAATCTCATCTGTATTGTCTCCACATCAGTAAATATACTTGTTAATTGGTATACAACTTCGACTTAACTCTATTTTCAATTGTTTCGAGCATATAGAAAAAAGAAAACCACAAGCGGACATCATTTACTTCGGCTTTTGGTTAAGACCGCATCACCCATTGTACAAATTGTTTTCAAAAACCATCTCTTATTCGCATTCTATAGACCACACATCTCCCTTTTGAGTAAAGGATTCACTAAATCCTTTCTTTGCCATAACAAAATGTCGAACAAAGCCCCCCAACATCTGTTCCGTTACCGTTTCTCTGTTCAAATGGGATTTCCTTCGTTCTCATGGGGATAACTTTGTTAAATCGCACAAAGTCCATTTGAAGCAATTTTCACTTGCAACCAACCGTGTATCGTATTACACTGTCATATGTTGCACATCCTTTCTCTATATGGTTTATAACCAATATCCTCATCCTCAGACATAAATATATTTTGACGATTTAAGAAAGACAAATACCACCACATCACAGTGCAACAGCACTCATCTGAGGATAGAAAAACTTCATTTCCGCCAACTAAACCAACAACGGAACAACACCATTTCTATACCCAAAAGATGAACAATATTGGCAGCGACAGCTCTATAACTAAAGCACTATATGCTCTCCACAACTGGTTGGTATAGGTATACTCTGATCTCATTCGTTTGCAATTGCATTGGCAGCACCATCAGCAAGCAACACCACTTCAGGATGTCTTCTTGCTCTGAAAGCAATTTCCGTTCGAAATTCAATTGAGTGATTCTTGAGTGAGGCCAAAAGAAAGAGCGCAAGAAAAAAAACAATTAACGTAAATATGTCCTTTTTCACATTGGCTTTTATTGTTTAAGACTTTTCATTTGAACCAAAAATGGTAAATATTTTTCTAACGCAATTTATACTGCGTTTGGAGAAGGGATATTCAATGCGATGCCATTCACCCTATTGGGACCTTTTTTAAATTAACAGTTTCGTGACAGAAAAATTGTCACATTCCATAAATCATGCGAGATGACAACTATCTTGACACTTGGTGTGGTTTCATTTTCATTATCTGCCAATACCAACAATTTTGATTCTTCTCATCGCCATAACTTAGCCTCAAGTTGGAGAGCATGGATATATCGGACTTACAAGTCGAAGTTAGAATTCATTAGAGTCAAAACAGGTGCGGATGACTTATATAGCATTGCTTGTTTCCTATCCACTATCGCAGTGACCAAGTAAAGAGAGCTCTACCCATTGTTAACACCTGGACAAAGAACGTGGACTGGCGGAGTCAGTTCTCTTCACCAACAAAGAGACAATTCCGGAATTTAGCATGCCAACAATTGAAGGAGCTCCGCAAACAATTTCTGATAACCCCAAGTACCTTGGGAGTTGTCCAAGATCTATAAATCCAAGAAATTTAAGAAAGAAATTTAAAGTGAATCTCAATATTAAGGAAAGAGCGAAGAAGGCAATGATATCGCACTCTACATGGGGTCTCCCTAATATAGTCATGGCGGAAGACCGATACCAACATTAGGGCAATTTAGTCTAGTATAGCGTTGTCTAGGGCTACCAACCTTCGAAGTATGGCAAATATTTAAAGAATGACCTTAATTGCCACCGCGGGGTAATGAGAACCAGCCCCAAAGCGAACCTAGAAGCTATACTTACCTTTAAACCCCTAGACTATAGACAATTTCATATAGGATTCTGCTAGAAACAGAAACTGGAAATACCTAATAGACCGACGGGTTATGCCCAAATCCTGAAAAAATACGTGGCAAATGAAGTATACACGCGACTACACTACATACTCCCTTTCAAGATTTCTTAAGACCTTTCAAAACGTGTTCCACCAGTAGAGACGAAGAGACAGACTCACCGATATCCATCGGGCCAAACATACCCATCTACACAGATGGAACAAAGATGGAAGTCGTCGGCCGGCGTTGGCGCTGGTTTTTAATCCAAAGGTCTCGGTTTAGCCAGTTGAAACAGACTGCAGCAGTTTTCCAAGATGAGGTTCTCCCGGTGACAAGGTCTTCTGAACAACTTGCAACAATGGCAATACGGAGCTAAAATCTGAGTTTGTAAGTTTCTGTCGCGAAGAGCTATAAAGGTTCTTGGCGCGCAGCGCAGCGTAAGACTATGCTGGATTCCGAGGTACAGACTACAGAGGTATGTCCGGAACTCTAGGAATAAAAAGAATTGGCCTGGACTGTAACCTCAGACAGACTATTGGGAACAAAATTCTAATGAATAAAAATGGAGTAAGCTCGATTTGTCATAACAAAAAAAAAGGTGGCTATATCAAACAGAAAATTGAGAGTATCGTACATACAAATGAGCTGAAAAACCATACAAAAAAAATGAGAATCGGGACAAATCGGTGACGAGGATGTACATGTCCACACTTTCTTAGCCACTGCCCAGCGCTCTGACATATGAAAAATAGAATCCTTGGTAGTTACTTTTTCGAGGACTTATTGCAGGTTCGTAAATGACCTTCTAAGATTTGTCAATACCTCGGGATGGTTTACCAAACCCATAAGTTTGTCATAGGTTTCCATAGTCTGCGAGTCATAAGCCCAAAAATCATCACCATGGTTCTATATTGATCTAAATATGGCGGGTACAGGTTTATCCTGTCATGCCAACCCAATAACCTAACCTCGAAATAAATATTGTCCCTCGTGCGTGAGCCCTAAGAACGTTCTCAAAATGTTGAATACATCACCTCGTATTTTCGGCATCTAAATTTATTCTCTTTGCATTTATCACTCGTGAACCACTCCAATTGAAGTGATCTTTGAAGTGACTTTTGTGCAAACATTGCAACTATTGCTCAAACTACTCTCATTTCACCAAAAGTACATAACATGGATTTTCAACTTGAAGAAAATAGGTGATCGACAAGTTGAATCGGCTTTTGGTATATCCTGCTAAAATCATAAGTAGTCTGGTTATCGTCAAGAAGTTTTCGACAAATTAGTTCGTCATATTTGAAAAAGTTTCTATTTTTGTCTAACAATTAAATTTTTCTCATCAATATGGCCCTTTCAGATTATCTTTCCGACTACACGAACAAGTCTATTATAAGTACAAGGTGTACAACTCTTTTTGGCGCCTTTGTTTTCTTTTCCTTTTTGTCTATCTTATTGAACCCTTTAAAGACAATGAAAACAATTAAAAAACACAACTGATGACCGGAAAAATCATTAAAGCCAACAAACGTGCAGTTTACACTTCGACTTGCATTAGGCCGATTTGGGTCAAGTCACCTTAAATGGGCGACTGGCCCATTAAACGCTTTAAACTCTATGGAAGTGTTAATAAACGTGTTTTTGTGTTCGAATTTACGACGTGATATTAGAAATAATCACCGTTGTAAGGGTCCATAATATATACATTTTTTTACCGGACAATAAAATAAGGAAAACATTAGACAGAAAGCTTTTTGTAGCCTAATACAATAAATACTTTTAAGTAATAATAATATTTTCTAAAATTGATTTTTCTTTTCTTTTTCAGGTAAGCGATGATTCTCTGATATTGTATATAGAAGCAAAAGAAGTAGCATGACTGTCTTTATGGGTTTGTAATAAAATTTTATCAAAAAGTCTTAATTACTCGAGTTCCGCTCGTATTGATGTCGCGTCATTTAGAGATACGGGTTTTATGTTCTGCTTAAGGAACCAATCTGTTTTGATATCGATGTGTCGATGATCGTATTGTAAACGAATAGAGGTGTAACAAGCTAAACTGGTCTTTTGTGTTATGATTTTTGAAAACCCCTTTTATCACCAAGGTATGATCGTTAGTGGCATAGGAGTTTTGAAGATCATTTTTTATGTTTCAATCAGTTTCTAAGTCATTTTTCCCTGATACAAAGCTATCTACGATCGTTGATGAAGAGGGACCGATCTTGGTCTTACTACAAACAGTGATCATTGGAAGATCGCTCTTTACTACGAAGATCGTCGCTTACTATTTAAAGAACTTTCTTTGCTGTATGAAGAATTGAGGATCTGATGTTCTATATACTTTTTACTATAGCGTTTATACCTTGGGTCACAGAACCTCGTGGTAGAGAATCCATAAATTGTATTGCTTTCGTCATCTACGATCAACAGATTCAGATATTGAAAGATCCACAAGGAAAACACTCTCCAAATGATCCTCAACTGTAAGGCTCGCAAAGCTTGTCTAGAGTAATCGTCACTTCTGAAAATTTCTACAGTTATCATTATTTATCACCATAAGGCACGAGTTAATAGTACATCCTTCATGATCATCGATCAAGCATTGATCAGTTTTTGACTTGTGATGATCACCAACAACAAGATCTTTTGCAAGCAAATTTTACCCTACACTACTTAACTGTGGTAGAGGATCTCTAAATCGAATGGAGATAATTCACGATCATCTAAGTTCCAAAAATTCTGTATATATCCTTCTTTCTGATGTTAATCGTTGAAGGTTGAAACCCATTCACCAAACAATATTTTTCATGGCCATTGAGTAAGAGAACATTCGAAAATTATTGGAAACTTCGATTCAGTCGCAAGGCTTTTAGGGTCATGTCCCAACTAACATTTCAACTTCCTTAAGGCACAAATGTTTCAGATTCGACAGGTCAAGGCTTCTTTAGAGCTTCTGTAAAGCTTCTAGCAGAAGCAAACTCTTTACCGAAGTCTTGACTTCTATAACAACTTCATTAAGGCCTTTTAGAAAAATAAGATGAAGCTCTAAAGAGCAATTAAATTCATAGCTTCGTTTATTGTAGTTATCGAAAGAAGAGGAAGTTACAGTTTCTATAAAGCTTCGATTAAATATTATTACACAAGCTTCTATAAGTAAACTTCTATAAAGCTTCCAAGAGTTATTAATCGAAACTTTATGGAAGACTTCTTTGTGGCTTGCATTATTTTACTAGCGAAGCTTTATAGGTATGAAGGGAGGAAGAATAAAACATCGTAGGCGAACATTTCTTCAGTTTGGTTAAAGGTCCGAAGGTATATATTATGTAATGCTTCCGAAGGTAAATACGTAATGCTAATGGAACTCTTAACAATGCTTGTTTTGATAATAGAGAAAAGTTTCAACTGGTTAAGTTTTAACTTTGTAAAATGAATATTACAGGTAGCGCATATGATGAGTAAGGTACTTCTGATACTTAGAAGTCTGGGTTCGAATCCCGCGGGAGTTTGGGTTTTTTTCTTTCATTCTATAGATTTGTTATCTCTTTTCATGTTTCATTCCAGGCCTAAAAGAATCCCAAAGAGATAGAAATAAATACAATACAGAATAACAACCACATTCATAGAAAGAAATACTTAACTTACTTACTAAATATAAATGAAAAAATGAATGGAATCTGAAACATCTTTTTTTTTTTTTTACAAATTCGTAGTTTCGGTAAAGCTTCGATTATTGAGCTATTAGAGTCCTAATAGAAATCGTTTTAGAGGCTTTATAGATAAAATAATTTCGATAAGTGTTCGCCTTTCGGACCTTACCGAAGTTTTATAGGATTCTTTTGGAAACTAAAAGTAATCCTCTATTGAAGCTTATCGAAGCTGAAATGTTAGTTGGGGTGTTATAAGACCAGATAGATCTATTTGATATACACTAGTCCTAGTCCCAAAGATCTGTAAGGGAACAAAGCTGCACGCAAAAAATGCTATACAATGCTACTTTTTGTGATGGTTCTTATAAAGTACTTACTTCAAGGACAGATAAATATGTTTTAATGAAACTAATATACCATCTGTTTCTTACGATTGTCGACTTATCTTCGTCTTGTCTTTTCGCTACAAAACTGTGAGCTAATTTTATGTTCCTCAATAACGAAAGGGACTAACAGTTTCAAAACCTATTTTAAGATCGAATTTGACAATTAGATCTCGAATGGTTGTCGGTCAATAGAAATGATCAGGGTCTCCTGGTTTACGAACCTAAATCTTTCACTCAATTTATTCCGTATTCCCCCAAGTCTAAAAAGTATTCCCCCCTCTAAAATATGATTTCCTTGTCATGAGAGTGCAACATCTATAAGTATCCTATAAAGCGCCTCTGCAGACAATATTTAAGACACGTGTAATGCCACTTGACATCTTGTTCTCAACAAACAACGATTAACATAAATAATCCGTCATTTGACCTCATGGACTGGAAGTTCTTTTAAAGCGGTTTTGCACATTTAAAACCAGGAAAAAAAACTTCTTTCGCCGAGAACAATTTTTAAATTCCACCCAGGGGAGCAATTTCCCATTCTATTTCCAACTCGCGCTGTTCTCTCGTTTTTTGCCGTCCTCTTACACCCCAAACATTTCCAAGTATTTACCCAAACCAAATTTTGAAGAGTCGCTGCCAAACTGACATACTCACTGATACGACTGGCGCCATCATCATAAAAAAAAAAACAAAATCCGATATGGCTCCCAAAAAATACACACACACACATACTATTGGATATTGGAACCGGGTGGAGCGCAGCATAAAAACGCACCCCGATGATGACAAATCCCAATTTAGAACCATGAGTGTGCACTTAAGACTTTCTCACGAACCAATTAAGAAGGCTCAGAGCAGCGGGAGGAAAAGGCGAGGGCAATGTCGTCGTCAAAAAGTCGTCTCGTCTGACATTTCTATTTGATGTGTTGACAGAGGCGAACGAGGTTTTTGTTTAGGCAACAGCGATTGTCCTAAGTCAACAGTAGTCGCCATTAAAATCTGTCTTGCCAACTCACGTTATATATAACTAAAGTACATATAGATCAGAATGTCCTCCCCCGTCGTCCTGCGACAACTTTGTTTCCATTATCCTTATAGCTCAACCCAACCGAGTAGCAAATCCTGCAATAAACGCTGAATAGCTGAATGACAGACAGTAGATACGGTTTTGTTCAGTAAACCACCACTTCGTAGTTTATACTTTATAGTGTGCGCGCGGCAAAACGATTTCCGAAAAGGAAACTTTTTTTTTATTTGTTCCTCACGCGAACAATATAACCCTCAGTCCAGGCAAAAACGCGCGCTGGTAAAGCCTCTTCCAACACATAACTACTCTTGCCAGTGGCAATCTCTATAACCTCCAACTGTGCCAACTACTGCCTTACCACAGACTTACCTACTCATACCTACCAGCATCAGCATCGCCTGGGAGTAAGTAATGAATGCGATAATTTGCAGTCAACTTTGACACTTGGATGAAATGTCCCATTACAAAGTTTCAAGCCCAATGCCTCCCCTTGTTCTGTTATCCTTCGGCGGAGTAGTGAACCACTGCCACTAACACTGTCAATGCAAAGAGAAATTTCCATTTTTCTAACTGCATCCGGGGCTGGTGTCAGAGTTTGTTGCTGGTGTGCCTGCCAGTGCTATACTACAATGGCAATGATGATGGGATCATAATGCCTTCCCTGATTCCCCTCGGTTTTTTTTATTTTTCCGTTCGTCCTTGGTCCTTGCGAGTTGCAACAGCCAACATCCGAACGGCCGTCTGTGTCGTCGTTGTGCAATTTTGGCACCCTGCTGGGTATGTTTGACTTGATTTAGGATCAGGCAGCCGACGAGAGGAGAGACTTGGTTTTACAGTGACAGCGGAATTTTGCTGCAATGCGCGTTACAACAACGAGTATTCGTATCTACTCCTGGGTGTTTAGCCAAGGACTTTATACTTGGCCGAGAATTCAGTTTTGTATATATATATATATAGAGAGAGGGAGCAAGGGATGCTGTGGTGTTTTTTTTTTCTGTGCTGATGAAGTAGGCAAAGCAGGAGACACGTCTTCGTCCAAGTTATTGTTATTATCTTTCTTCCCAAGGAGGCAAGGATACACAGAAAGGGAGTATGTACATAAAAAAAATAAGCACGGAAAACTGGCGGCAATGTCAGTTGATGTTACTTTGAAGTTTTTTATTTTTTATTCGTCGGTTCTTCTGCCCACTTGTTTCCATTTTTTAAGTGCATTTACACTTTTTGCTTGGAGTTATGACTGCAGATGCGTTTTGTCCTTATTTAGTAAGTGCAACACGAAGAGACCAACGCGAAGGAGGACTTTCTTAATTTTTATTTATCTGAGTTGTGAAACAGTGAAAAATTGTTATAAAGTTTCTTACTTTCACACAGAAGTTTTGTGAAAAGGAATTCCAGTGGCAAAATGGTCAAAAAGACGAGCGAAAAAAATACAAATCGCAGGACAAATGCGAAAATCTTCTTCAATTTGCTGGCTAAGTAAAGAGAAAAGTCATTTATATCGCAGTTTTTATTACTTTCTACTTGCAGTAGTTAAATGCGACAAAACTTTAAGGATATATATTCAGACAGTTGATGATATATCATGACAGTTGAAAATGTATCGCAACAGTTGGATCTGCTGTCTGTGAATATGAGTGACAACTGACAAGTGTCAAAGTTTAATGAGAAAACTTTCAACTCGAAGAAAGTTGAGGGGAGGAGAAAGTGTGTCAAGATATTTTAATCGATTCGTAGATAGTATGACGATAGTTCGTATGACAGACACAGATACGATGTGACTAAGTATCATGTATCATGGGAAATATTTTCAATAAATAATGATTAACTCGTTAGTCTGGGAATACATTTTTTGTCGCACAAGATATAAATACATATATCATGACATTGGTGAAAATGATTAAATTAAATTATTAGGCAGTAGGAGTAAGGAATATTGAAATACCAAATATATGTTGACATTTTAATGTCACGACATTTGTATCAAGATGTATCAAGCGAATTAATTCAAAGCAATGTGGAGTGGGTATAATCCCTCACCAAATTTGATGGCTCAGATTAATAAATATACTGAAATAATTGTGAAAATTCTAGACTAGTTATACATATTGCAATAACTAAAATATATCACGACATATAAATCTATCAATAGACAATAAAAATTCCTCTTTCTATCCAATATAGCGAATTAAATTGCTTACCTAAAAGCCTGTCAAAATTAAGAAAGAAAGTACTTAACAGAAAAAGAAAGCATTTACTAAACGAACATCCCATCATCTTGGTCAAACATCTCAGAACCAGAAACTCAAAACAATTGTTTCCACAGTCACTAAAGTGCCTAATAAAATCAGCCCCACCAACTATCATAATAAGATGCCTTTCGCCAGATTGTGGTCATTAAGTGCTATCGAATGACAGGCAACGAGGAATGCCAATTGACTACCCCCATATCGGAGGTAGGAGTTATAAACTTTTGAAATCTCCTCAAACCCAATTCCTCCACTTAATGACCTCCACATTTGTGATAGGCGTTCAAACATACGCCTAAGCAACATGTCTCATTACGGCATAACATGAAATGAACTTCGCCCGCATCGATATCTTCATCATAAGCGTATTGCCCTAATCCCCTATTTATTACGTGATGGGCAATCTTTATTTCCGATTACGTTTCGGAAGAAAGCTTCAAAGTTTCTAAATAAAACTTATATAGGTACATCTTGCTAAGTATAATCCTATTTCTTATAGCCGACACGCCACCAAAATTGCCAAAAATATTTTGACAACCATGAAGCGTATAACAAAAGTCAATGACAAAACTTCCAAATCATACACGAGTTTAGGTCGTTTCATTGACACCCCACACCCTCTATTTTTTTTGTTTGTGGTACACTTACCTAGTCCAGTAGGTCCACTTATGACCCGTCGGCATCGTCTCTTATCCAGCATATTGAAAAGACTGCCCAAAAAAAAAAAAAAAACCTTACCAGTTTTACGATGGTAATCTGCACACAAAAGGGAAGCCTTGTTAGTACTAATTAATAACAAAAGGGAAATAAAATGTACATGGCAGCTTCAAACCACATAAAGCGAGTTTGGTTGTACCCTATGATGGGCCTATACATGTTAAACCACTCTGAAATTGTTTGTATCTTTCGGTTTCTCGGTATAATACTATTTAAGGTAGACGTAGCTCAATACGAAAAATAAAAAGAAATCGTCTCATTTAGTCAAAATAAGTTATGACGGTGTAAAATATATCATGGGAGTAAATTAGTGACTGAGTACAATTCGACGAATGAATTTGTTGGCGTTTTTTACATCGACGCAGTGGCTAGTATTGTTCGCGAGTGGTCTTTAGTTCGATCCCTGAAAAAACACAAATTACATCAAAGTTCGAACTTGGCATAAAATTATAGATCCCTTCCATTCGTCTCCAAAAAATTTAACTCACCCAAACGAATGGTTGTGAGAAGCTAACCCTACGGTACGGACCTGTTGCGTCAAATATTTTTATGATACTATCATATCTTGGAATTATCATATCTGAAATATCTGACACTGAAATTTGTTACTCAAAACGATATTGCTTACTTAGATTCAGGCATAAAAAAAATACAAACAATTTGAAGGACTTGTCGCAATAGTTTTAAATGTGTCATGATAGTGGCAAATATATCACGTCCGCTAAATTGATCATCTGTACCTTCAATTCGACATAATTTTGTTAATATTTCTCACGTGGCGTCGTTATATTGCAGGGTTTAATAAATGGGTTAATAGCTATGCTTTCTATATGTATCTTGACAGCATTATATCATGACATGCAAATTTACTTTGTAGGTTCTTATATACCTAACTACACAGAATAATATTTTTTTTTTTATTTAAATACAAACAGTTTGAAAGAATTATCTCAATAATTAAAAATGTGTCATGACATATATCATGAGAGATCAATTTTTCCATTTCGGAAAATAAGTTTTTGTAACACAGACTAATGTAGTTAATTCCGGAAAAAGATATTTAAATTTTCATTAACAAATTAAATTTCTCGCTTTAATCCGAATCTACACATCAATATCTCTACGTACCAAAAATCGTATCAACCTAAATACACCCTATGGAATCGATTGTAAAAAAAAACAAGAAGGAACAATAGCATCCGAGAAGCATCCACACTCAATCCAAACCGACCCAACCAAGTCTCAATGGGCCAACACGTAAATCGTTAAAGTCGTGACCATAAAATACCTAAACCGATGCGCGAAGGTTGGTGGATTTGGGTGGAAGGGAAAAATCGAAGAAGAACCGAATACGAAGAAAAAAATCGATTTTATCCACGATGTGATGCCTTCTGGCCTGGCCTGATGCTGGTACTTTGTTTCGATTTTTTTTTCATACGCCCTCAGCTCGTCACCTTGTTTTTTAGTCTGCTGGTTACTGGTGTTTTTTTTTCCTATCTCTCATTCATTTATTCTACTACTTCTCATTTGTTCGTGTATTTAGCTGCTATTTAACAGAGAAAGAAAATAGAAAATAAGTAAAAGAATAAACGGAGTAACAAGCCCGATAGCCGCTAGGTTATTTTGTGTTATATGGTTTGGATCGTTAAAATTTAACGATTTAACATGATATTGTTAGCGATACGATACCCTGGTCGGCATGGTTTGGTTTTGTTTTGTTGGCTCTTATTGACTATTGTAGTGTGGCGAAGAAAGAAAGAAGACATACGAATATATAAATTAGGCTTTTAGGTTTTTTTTTTTTTTGTACATTGTTACAATTGGATGTATATTTTTTTAGAGTTATGATGACAGCTAATACATTTTGGGACATAATATTTTAGTGCTCAATTTAGCTGTAGAAAGGTATACATTTTATGTAGTCACTCCTGATGGTCCTATTGTCAAATTGAAATTGGCTTATGGGTTGACCACTTTTAGTCGAACCTGGCTTGTGCGGAAATTTTCATTTATCGTAAATGCGAATCCTTCGCTGAGATATATCATAATAGCTAATATTATTTTACGTAAGTTGAGTCCAGCTTTCGGAAAACTATTGCAAATATGTTATCCATCGATAGTCGTCTTATTGCCAAATGAGTTACTGAATGAAAAAATACGTAAATGCAAATCCATTGCTGAGATATATCATGATAGCTAATATTCTGTTACGTAATTTGAGTCCAGCATTCTGAAAACTATTGAAAATGTATTCCATCGATAGTCGTTTTATTGGCAAATAAGTTACTGAATGCAAAAACACGTGAAATATATCGCCATTACGGACTTCTGTCATGACATACATATGTATATCAAGACAATTATATCTGATAAGGGAAGCGATCGGTTTTACAGCTGAGTAAAAAATTATTTAAGAAAGACCAACCATGTTAAATAACGATCTGAGTAGTTAGTGTCATGGTAGAATGTATAAAATATATCACGCGAGATACGATTCGACAAATTATGTCGTAATAACCTCTGAGGGATATTGCACTTATAGAATAAATAGTTGGCCCAACATCAGGTCGCCATATAAAATCCTAACAATTTGTGTGCTTGATAAATTAATTTTGAGACAAATGGAAGGGAGCTACTATTTTAATATATCATGACAGTTCTTTAAACCAACGCACGACGAGTTCTTAGATACAATTTGGTGTATGTAATATTGTTCAATGTAAATCGATCTAGGTTAATTCGAGAAATGTTATAGAAACAGCTCCATAGACAACAATGTGTCATCACAGTAAAAAATATATCAGGAGAGTAAAATCTATCAATTATGATTGGATTAATTTTATAATTTATCTTAGAAAATGTGAAATAAAATTTTTTTTATAGTGTATACCTGTGAAATTCCATTTTTGATTCTGCCAAATTCAATGTTCACTTTTCTGTAAAAGCGAACCTCAACTGATGATATAAATGCAGATCTCAAGAAAGAATTCAAAGCTACTCGATTATATACAGTTTTGTTAAAATTCATTAACTCTGATTTATCAATTGGGAATACAGCATTAAACTATAAGGACATTTCATTTGCCTTACAGCATGTTTGCAGAGTCTTAGTAACTGGCAACTAGAGTGAGTGTTTGAGTCAACCATTCTGCAATTAATCAGTGATTTACTTATATTGATTTATGACGCTTTAAAGCATCCTACAACCGTTTTATTGACGTAGACGAGTGGTGGTACTTTTAAGCTATCTACAAGTCGCTGACTATATTAGCTTCCATTGATCTTTCAATGGATATGCTGATGCTTTCAACCGCCAACTACGTCTATTAAGCGTCCATTCGCCTCCTCATGTATAACAGTACGTCCTCTGCTAAATAAATAATGGTAATTATCATAGCAGCTTGATAATAATCACTTGACAGCTGGACACGTCCATATTGTCTGGCAACCAGTTCTACCATAAGGCCTCATGTCTATCAACAATCACGTGCCATTTAAGGATTCGCATCAGACCGCATTTTGACAACATCTTCCACTTCCAATAGTGCACTCAGCCAAGGTTTTAGCTTTCCTTCTTCTTCCTCAAACCACAACGTCACTCACTCACATTCACTGATGCCTGGCTTGAAGTCCATGATAAGTTTCATGCATTCTTTTCTTTTTTTTTTTTTGTAAGTGAAGTGTCTGACTGAGAATTTAATTGCAAAATCAATCAGCATGCACACAAAAACCCCCCAAACGACGCGACAGAAAATGCAACAGCAACAACATAAGTTTGACAGACGTCAGGCTTCTTGCAGTTCACATACATCCAACATAAGCGTGTGGCTATGGCCATGATATTGCATTGAAAAGTTTGTTCCTCCTGGCATTCTCTATATGATATCGTCATCCGCTTTGTTATACTAGCTTTGCGGCCTCCAGTCAAACTCTTCACATAAAACTCTCAGCCAAATTGATTCACAACTACTCAGTCGTTTTTGATTTGCTTTTCTTCTCGTCACCGTCATCACCCATCACCCCAACGACGACGACGACGATGACTTGTGCATTCACCCCGGATTTGCATGCGAATATTCCTGAAAAGAGCCTTATTCCTACCTCTAAGCACAGGTTTCTGTGATCGTTACCCTACAACAACTCATACGCGTCCTCTTGAGCAAATAATGCGCGCCGACCATTCAGCAGTCAGCATTCAGTTGAAGCCAATTCCTGAATCAAGTTAGTCTGGCGATGTATATAGGGACATAGTGAGAGGAAGGATATTTTTATTTTTACAATTTTTAGATATTTAGATACGAAAAATGTTTATTTTTGCTGACTCTTTATATGCCTATCTGTCTGTGCGACTGTGCCACTGTGCACATCGCGTCGTCGTCGTCCTGATACATGCTCTCTCTGGTGGCATGGGGTGCGCTGTTTGTCCGGTCGTCCCATTATGAGTGCAATCAATCTAGATTCCTTTTGCCAGATAAGAACACAAAATATATGCACATAAAGTTATTTCCTATTTAGGCATGGATGGCGGTTGGGTATGGGGGGAGAATTTCTTGCTTCTTTGCATCACACACGTTATAATGGTGCAGTTGATCCATTGCACATGGAGAATGTTGCATGCATGATGCACGTCCTATCGTTGCATGTAGAGTTTATTGAAATTGTTGGCCAATTTTTGAATTGCTAAAATAAAATAGGATAAAAACTGGTCGGGGGAAGGGCTTACTCGACTGGAGTGGAAGTAGAATTTCTAGTTGGATCGTAGATCTTAAAAAATGCACTTTATGGGAAAATATGTAGTTATGGTTCTGACAGCAGAAGAGTTTTGGTAATTGAGTCGAAGTTTTACTGGACAGTTCAACAATTCCCCCCCGAGTGGGGAAGCGAAGAGTGACAACGATTCTCCTAGTTGGAATTCACGCTGACAATTTCTGTGGGAACATTTTGTCGAATTTCTACGAACCCTACTAGCCAGATGGTACATGAGGCTAATTACACCCACTCTGGTCTGGCCTCAACAAATACGCCTCTACAGATAGCTGGATCTTTGGCTAACTGCCCCCATTTTCGCACTCCAAGTTGGTTGAGGTGTGCGCCACCGAAGACGAAGTCTTTCTCTACTGCGTTGGAGTCTTCGGTCCCGAGCGCTGGTGTCCATTCTCTCTACATGTCCTAGCTATCTTAAATGACAGATATGCATTTTTCTGACCATTTCAATGTCGCTGTACAAATCTTCTTCCGTCAGCGAAAATGGTACTGAAAATCACTCAAAGAATTTGCGTACAAAACGACTAAAGATGTCTTCATCCACCTTCGCTAATGTCCAGGCTTCTGCGCCAAATAGCATCAGAACTGGGGTGATAAGGGTCTTGTATTGTGTTTCCTTGATGCTCAATTGCCTTATCTTTGGCCAACGATGCTTAGATTCCATTCATCTGGCATACTTTCTTCCGACAAAATCTTGGAGCTGAGTTGGTGTATATGCTTTCAACCAAGTCGTCTCCGCGGCTGTCTTAAATAGCTCAGCCTGCAGGTCTCCTGGTCCAACATCTAAGGATGAGAACTGGCTCCATTGACGCTATATGGTAGTTAGTACTTTTCAGCCACACATGATCCCAGTACATGTTTTAAGATTTTGCTGGATTCACAGCATAATCTGCAAAAATATTCGTCAGATATATCCCGTTTCCTGATACTCCCCTTGGTCGACTATTCCCCATTAGGATACAAAGGTTATTTATATACTCATGCTAACGAATGTTAGCAAATTTTTTTCGGTTATAAACGAACAATAGAAGTTTCTTGTCTTTCCTCATGCTCCATGCAGGGGCAACAATTCCTATAAGTGTTGTTTCAGATTCTGGCCCTGTTTTCTTTCTGGCCCTAGAAAATCAGCCATTTCATTACCCTGACATGGCCAGGGAGCGTCATAAGGCCGTTGATGCTCAAGTTGGTTCTTAGGCCAACCAATGATGCTTATAGGTTCATCAGGCATACTTTCTTCCGACGAAATCTTAGTGATGAGTTTGTTTATATGCTCTCGTCTCCTACTGCCTTAAGTAAGTAGTTCGTCTGACCTTGCTGGACTTGAGTTTAGATATTCCTTTGCTATACCTACTCACTTCATTTAATCGTCCAGGTTGAAAGGTTCGTTCTGTCTGACAGCGAAATTAGAGTCGCCTTCATCGTTTAACAGTTTGCAAAAGTGTTTTTTCCATATCCTCATCATCGACTTTGGAACGAACTACATATGTACTTCAAGGTTTCGTTGCTCTTCTCTACAGGTCCCTACGTGGGTCTTGTTGCCTTGACTGGATCAAAGTAAGAAAAGTTGGTTATATGAAGAACTTGCGTCTAGTTCCCGAAAGGGATTTTTAGTCCAAGTACATACTTGCCACTCATGAAACCAGCATCGTTGCCAGCCATACTGATAGGAGCTACTCTGAGAGAGATTTGTCTATATGTGGCTTCTACACGGAGTATTTTGTACTGCGACGCTTTGGTCTATTGTATCCTCGTTTACACTCATAAGAGCGAAGTCCAAGCTCATGAGTTTTGCTTCAGGTTCTTTGGCTATCTTGTTTTCTTGTTAGAGAGACGGCCATTTCATTGCCCTGTATTCCACATGGCCAGGTATCTAGCAGAGCGTCATCTTACTTAAGGTGGCGCAACAGTACGGAGTGGACATGGACCTCAACCAACAATCGGCTCCAGCCGGCACGATCTTTGGCCAGCTGTCTCTAGTTTCGCACGCTAAGTTGGCTAAGGTGCACATTCGCGCAGAGAGTCATCAGGTTGACTAAAAGCTGCTGGTTTTGTATCTACTTCTATCGCCTTAGCTAAAATTAAGTTAAAACTGTGTAATTACGTAATGACGTAATTTATTTATTTAAATGACGATTTAAGCCGCTCAGACCTTAGATTAGACTAAGTCCTTGAATTTCAAAGAATCCCTTTTTACCTCGCACCTGGTCAATTGCTGCGCACGGGCAAAGTTGGGCGGGTTCAGTTAGAATGTCATATAAATTTGATCAGTTTTTCTAGATTTATAAGTGCACTAACAGACACAGCCAGATGCATTTTAAGTGTGTATAGACTTGAACTAAGCAACTATTTTCGGCAATAGTTGACCTATTCGCTCTACCGTTCTGCAAGCCTCTCCAGTTAGCCTTAAGCGGTTATCAAACTTTTCGACGAATTCAAAAGCCGTATATGTTTTATTTCTGACTTCCAGTATTTTACAGAATTCTAGCATATTAAGAGGTGGAGAGGTTTTAGGTTATGATTTGAATCATAAAAATCAAAGGCTGCAATTATACCCGACAAATCAGTTTTAAATTGGTTGAAATTTAGCGTCGAATCTGCAGTTATCGCTCTGAAAATCATACTGAAGATATATGCGAAATATTCATCTGGAAAAATCCAAATACATACATATATGTATACTCAGCACCGTAAATGGATTAAAAAAAAATAAACGTATCTACACCCACTTTGTATATTCAACGCGACTCACTCACTCAAATTCCACAAGTGGTTTTTTTTTTGTAGTCATAATTTCCACATCGAATTGCTAAGAAAACACACTTGACACTTGGCAGGCACACGAGCCATTAATAATAATAAGACACCAAAACGGGTCCATGTTGACAACTCGAAAATCTCATATTGAAATCAGCTTAACAGCGCGCAACTTTCCAATTATCGCCGAATAAACAAAATAAACAGACAATTGCTGATTTTATCAGCGGCACCCACATATTGTCAGTCCTCAGCCAGAGCGGCACGATAACGTCAACAAAACTGTTTATGCATGCATATGGAATCTCATAAATTACACTGTCGTTAATACAGCCCAGTTGACACAAAGTGTAAACATTAAGGAAGAGTCTCACCAGTGTCTGTGGAATACGAAATCGACGTCGAACCGATGAAAAAAATACAACGAACAGGATCAGGAACACCTCCAATTTAATTTGCTCGTAAATTAGTTATCTTGATTGCAAACAACAAACCATGCAGGTTATAAGATACTCGTAGCCTCCATGTGCGGCAGAGACTTTGAAAATCAGCAAACCTAAACAAAAAAAAATATCCATGGTCATTCTGAATCTGAATCTGTATATGACAACAACGACACCATCATTAGGTGTGTATGTGCAAAACTGACAGCTATAGCGATTATGTTGAATTGCCTTTGTTTGTATATGGATAAGCCAGGGATACAACGCAAATCCAAAGAAACAGCTTAACAATATACCGGAACGGATCGAAGGATACACTGACAACACGCTACCATGGAAAATCATGACAATGTCCTGTAATTGCAATGGTTTTCTGGTAAATTTCACAGCGAGCACGAAATCTTTCCCAAGAAAAGGACACCAATAGAAATCGATGTTGTGTGACATTCTTCGGTTCGTATATAGTATCCCGTATCCGGCGTGTGTGGCCTTGATACGCGGTCGGGAAAATTGTATCTATACGCAGATACTTTGTATCTGTTACCTCCTCCTGTGAACAAGTCACATTTTATCATGTGTTTTGTTGCTATTTAGATATGCTAGGTACCTAAAGATACGTAGGTAGATAGCCATAGTAAATCCTATGGTATTGTCCTTTTTTATCTTTTCAATTTAATTTTATTGCTGGCACCATGAATATAAATATTTGGACAGAGTCAGAGTCTTCGTCGGTTGTCCTGTTCTGGATAATGTCTCAATTGAGTATAGAGAAAGAAGAAACGCAGCGTAAGGATAAGGACTCAGTGTAAGATAACAGAAATTGAATTAGGGATACACGCATACACAAAAAATTTAGAGACGAAGAATGATGTTCTTCTATCGTCTGATGAGTGTTTTCTTTTTTTTCTATTTTAAGTTGCGTAATTTTTTTTTCAAGGGTGAAAGGACGACAAGGACAAGACTAAAAAAAAAATTATTCAATATATGCAATGTAGAGATGAAAAAGAAAAAAGGAGACGAAAAATTGCTTTGGCACTGAGGTCCTACGGAAATCAAGTTTGTTTTGGGAAACGTCCCTGGGATATGGCTGCTTGAAGAGGGTCCTCACGGAGTCGTGCCTTGATTTTGTGTGTTCATCGTGTGCTTATGTGTACCTAGGGATGATTAAAATTGGGTTATTTTGTTTACTTTCATTCTATTATCTGGCCATGAGGGGTGTACGATACGCGCGTGTGTGGGTGTGTATTTTTAAGCGAATTATACGATATGTAAGGGAATGGGTGTGTTGTGTATGTGTAACCCCCAGTGCGCCTCATGGGAAATTGATTGGATTTGTCCTCTCAATTTGGTTGTTTTTTTTTTGTATTTGGTAGACAAAAAAAAAAACACACGCACACCGATGAAAGGATGACATTGATTTTTGTTCTCGAAAGGGAGGCAATTTTTCTTGCAACTAATGAGATCTCAATTTAATGATGAGATAAGGGAATTGTGCTGAATTAGGATGTAGGTAACTAGGGGTAGGACAATTGGGACATTAAAGGGTTGGACAAATTACTTGATGCAGATTGAATAGGCGCTTTGATCGACTAGTTATTGTGGGAAGAAAGTCTAACCAGGGATGCTAAAGGCACTTGAAGGGTGACTACAATTCGTATGTACTTTTAGCATTGGGCGTCATTAATATACTTTCTTTAAGTTGCTTATCTGATATTGTGATTTCTTTCCAAACACCTTAGCATAAAAAGTTACTTGGCACGGATATTACCTGCGTAGAGACTGGCATCCAGCTTCCAAATACTTGTTCGTCTACTTGCCAGCTCTAGGTTTGCTTTAATGCAAAGAACTTTACTCACAAGCCCTACGGTACTGCGATTTTTCCTACGTACAAGGCTTCTTAAGTAAAGGAAGCCATCAGCTTCTTCGGCCTCGTTGGTAAGCTCGTTGTTACAAAGCTATTGCACTCAGAAAAAAAAACGAGCTAAAATCGAGAATATCAGTGTCATTAGGGTTGAAATTTCGTTGACGAAAGTATAGTAATCTCGGAAAATCTTATTCCAAGTCCAAAAAATCTTATTTTGCTCGTTTTCTCAAGACCAAACAATTTTATTTTTCATATTTTTAGTAAGCTTAAAAATCTTATTTCAATCCTGTTTCGGTATTATTTTAAGAATGTTCGTTCTTATTTTAAGAATACAAAGTCTACGTTGTGGACCATTGTCAACTTAAATTAAGCTCGAAAATTTTTATAACAAGACCAACAAATCTTCTTTTGAGATTTTTAGTAGGTAAGCTTAAAAAGTTAAGTTTTGTAATCTTTTAAGATTGTTTCGGCTTGTTTCAAGAACAATGAGTGTCATATTAAAATTTAGCTCGTAAGAAAAAAAAATCTAAAATCAAGCTTGATCATACTAGATTTTAGATTGCGATTTTTCTCTGGGTGTGTAAATCAGAAATATCATGGTTGATGATTCTGCGCACAATTTTTTTTTTTAAATTAATCGTCTGCTTAAAAATACTGCAATTGTTATTAATTTAGGTAACTCTTGGTCGATAAAGGCCCTAAACTACGGCTGGCCCCAATTTTCGATAACGTTCAAAAGGGATACCTTGCAATGCCTACTGTCATGTCAATTTGTTTTTTTTTTGCAAGGGATGGGCATTTTATTTCTTTGACGTTTGTGCAATAGTTGGGTTTCATGTTCTTCCCAGCTTGGGCTATAGAAGCTATCTCTTGCTGATTCTAAATGATTCTCTGAAGTCCGTTTCCCATCTTAGAACCGTCGGTTTAGAGGGCTTACTATTACTATTAACTTACTGAATATCAATAAGGACTCGACTGAACGACAATATTATATTTCAAAATTGACCAGTAAATTGTCCACCAAAATCGTAAAATTTCTAAAGGGGCTTGGTAAAGTCTAAAGTCCTTAGTATATGTAGATAAACCGTAAACTAATTATATTGGGCTAAAAAGCCAATACATATTCAGTGCGTTCTCATAGTAGGGAACAAATAAGTTCCAAATGCTCGAAAGAGTGGTCCAAAATTGAACCGACCAGGAGGTCATATCGTATTGAAAACATAATGTCAGCAATTCAACAACAGTTCTTCAAAATTAATAAAGATCTTAATGTTGATTTCAACTCAATTCCTGTCATTGCCATTCAAAAAATTAACTATTACAAGCCAACACGCTGACTTTATGTTGGGTACTAGGGCGCATGGATATTCCGGGCAATCAACAGGCGCGTGAAATTGCTAGTAACTGGTCAAAAATGCTTGCATTAATGGCCCTAAAATCTGTAGCAACTCCGCTAAGCACGCTTGCAAGGAAGATTGACAACGAATCCTGGAGTAGAACAAACCTACGCTGGACCAATCTCAACACCTGCAAGCACGAAAAGAACCATGGCCAGAAGTGAGCAAAAAGATATCCAAATTCACGATCGGACTGATTAGATTAAAGATAGTCTCCTTCTTCTCATAAAGCTTGTCAATTCAGTCATTCGGATACGGCATAAAGTTGTAGGTTCCTTCTATTCGTCCTAAAAGTAAAACATCCCATAAACGAATGGCTGTGAGAATCTATACCTACGGTAGTGTAGGTAGGGGAGACCGGGGCTAGTTGACCTCAGGGGAAAGTTGACTCATTGCCATTTATTTTAAAGAGAAGAGATGAATTGCATGTCCATTCCTGTTTTTACATTCAATATCGATACCTGCTTAGTCTCCTTTTGTATCTCGTCGCTAGTGCATGTCATTCAAGAAATATTTAGGAAAAACGATTTTTTGCTACCGTAAGTAACTTTTTTGTTTTCTCTTATTTTACTCTTTTCGGCCGTTTTTGAGCGTCTGGTGCAGATTTTTTTTTGAAATATGGTGTATATATGTATTAGTTGTCCATGCATGTCTTTTATTTTTTGTTATTTTCTGTTTTTGCTTCTGAAAAATCTTGTTATTTTCCAGATGGTCGGGCGGGGTTAGTTGACTCATTTTTTCGGGGCTAGTTTGTTACACTTTATTGTGGAGGTAAAAGAAATAGTCAAAGAAAACGATTCTACGTTGCGTAAAAAAGAAAAATCGCGAGCAATTGCAGCCGCCGCTGCGCCGATGGGTTACAAGTCGTTAATGGAAATGGGAGAGAAAAATGTCAAACGTAATTCGCCGGTGTGATATATGTATGGGGGAAAGTGCAACAGGTAGCCGGTTGGATGCTACCGCCTCGGTTGCTCAGCTGGGGTGGGTTCAGCGATATAATTAATTAAGAAACTGATATAAATTTATATTAAAACAATAATTTGGGGTACTTAACCTTTTTTTTGGATGTCGATCAAATCTTAATTGAGTTGAAGTGGGCGCCACACAATCTTTTTGAAAGGAATTGTGAAACCTTATAGAAATTCTTCCCGATGATGATTTTAGTGGAAATCGAAATGTGGACAATTAAAAAAATCGTTATTACGTTATAAACGTGGGTAAATGGCGTTTTATTAAGAGAATTTAGAATTTTTGAAACTTTTGAAATTTAAAACAAAATGGTGGACGCCGAGGAAAATGGCCCACTATCGCTTTTTCCCGAATGTTAATTTGGAATGGGTCGCGTGTCCCGCTTTTTCCGGGATTTATGTTTAACGGAACAAAAGCCAACTTGATCAAAACTTTTCAAAAAACCTAGCTACCGGTAAACTACTAAATTATTAACTTAGAACACTCTACTTAACTTGCTTCCTTTGTTCCCAGAACCTGTCCTTTTTGGTATTTTGAAGCCTGTCCTGCCGCTTCGTCCTTCCTTTTCGCTGCTTCTTTTCCCTTCTTCTTTCACTTTTCTCTACTTTTACTTTTAACTTCTTTCGCTATTCTACTAATAGCACTATCAAAAAACTTTTACGAATTTTACTATTCGCTATTCTACTAATAGCACAAAAAACTTTTACTACTTTTATTAGGAGTTATCTCGAGTTAAAATCTTTGTCCGTTCAATCTCACGGTCAACCAAGAAGTGGTTTTCCCGCGTCACCCATTCCCAATCAGACTTCGCACACACTCATACATTCATGCTCTTTCATTCAGCAAGTACGGGATAACATTATCGTCCGCCAGCGCAGCACTCCGCTATTTTGGGGGAGGTGCGTGCAGACTCCCGTACATGCTCTCAGTCATATACTGTTGCATCCATTCGTGAATTCGCCCGAGTATCAGGGAGCTTTCCTGATCTCAGACTTTTCACGGAACGCACTCACACAAACTTTTCGCAACTTGCATTCAGCACATTATTTGTTTTGTGTATTTTTTTTTTTGGTTCGACGTTGGTACCCATTCGAGCAACTTTCAAAAATATATTTTTTTTTTGACCTGACTAATTTTTACCTCGAGCTAACCCATAATAAAATTGGCTCGCGACAATTTTCCCCTTATCGAAATTAAATATTTTTCCCCCTACCCAGAAGAAAAAGGGTGTTTTGCCGGCGGTCTATTTGGACTTGACAAAGCTTAGGGATCTTGAGACTTTGTACCTTTTTGCGGAAAGCAGCGTTGTGGGGACAGAGGAACCGAGTTCAATCTTGTATTTCGAATTTATTTTTCCTACCTAATCAAGTGGACTTTCGCGCAGATTTGGGGTGGTTGGGGATGCGCAGATAGTGTGCCATTTCTTACAAAATCTATATGGTTTTCTCGTTGGGGCCTCTAGCCACTTTAAGTTTTCGTTGTTGACGTTGCGGGTGGTATTTCGTGGTATGATGTATGATGCATGTGGTATTTGTATTTTTCAATTGTGTTTTCGTCGGCCCGTTTTGTATTGTTTGTGGGCATTGCATGTTCGCGTTCGTTGACTCCTTGTGTTTGTTCGTAGTTTTGAATGTTCGTTATTTTATATGTATTTGGATTTTAATTATGCGTTTTTGTGGACTCCTTGTGTTTGTTTGTTGGCATTGCATGTTCGTTGTTTTGTATGTATTTGCCTTTACCACCCGTGCTGAATTCGATGTAGTGTTCCTCCATTTTCTTCTTAAGGACCGTCCATCCCTGCCCTTCCAATTGGGCTGTTGGGGTACCTCCTTTTGCTACCCTCCCGAGGCATTATGGCGAGCAAGATCGTTAGATATAAGATATCTAGCAAGATCGGCTATGCCACTTCCTCAGGAAGATAGCGGAAAGATATGAAGGGTCGAAAATAGGAATGGGTCGGAAGGTGGGAAGGTGGGAGACAACCACTAATTTTTTTTTGGGGCGTTATTTGAACGCAACAAACTCCTTCCTTACCTCCCGAAGAGGCAAGACTGGTATTTCGTTAAGAAAGACCGGAGTAACATCACAACCACATAACATCGACTTCTCAATCGCACTTGGCGAGAGGTAATGTACATCACAGAGCTATTTGCTCTCAGTACCCCTTTGCGTAAACTTTCTGTTACGCGACTAATGTTATTAACGTCCAGGATCATCGCAGTAAGGCTTAAGGTCTTTTACGTTCCATGTACCTTTTTCGGTACCGTCGCTATCTTTTAGTGTATATGTCCACGCTGAGACTCTCTTTTTAATTTGAAAAGGACCGACGTATTTTGGGGCCAACTTTGCGGTGTAGTAATTGGCGGCGTCCGAGAGGACATAATTCTTTCTCCAAACTAATTCATTCGGAAGGTATTGCACGTCCCTTCTCCGAAGATTATATGCCTGCGCTGACTTCTTGGATGCCGCTTCTAATCGTTTGCCTATCTCTACCCTAAGTTGCCTAAATTGTTCCCCTGAGTCCGTACTTATGCTCCCCTCATGCGGTATAGTGGTTAAGGACGTTCGCCCGAAAGTCACCATACCTCGACCAAAATTCGCATAGTACGGAGATACCCCCAATACGTCGTGCGTTGCGGTGCGTATACAGCACGCTACCTTAGCTAATTGTTTGTCCCAAACCCTATGGTTATCAGATACATACGATCTTAGTGTTGTTTTTATAATCTGATTTATTCTTTCCGCTGGATTTGCTTGCGGGTGGTAATGAGCGGTGAACCTAATAGTGGAACCATACTCTTCGCAAAGAGCCTTCAATTCCTTACTCCTAAATTGTGGACCATTATCGCAGACAAGGTATTTTGGGACTCCAAACAAGAGAAAGACGTTTTCTTCCAACTCCCTACACACGGCTTTTGCCGTAGCCGACCTAAGAGCGAATAATAAAGGGAACTTAGTAAAATAATCAACGACCGTTAAGATATAGATAAAACCCCTACTCGATTTTGGTAGTGGACCAACTAAATCAACAGAAACCATCTCCCACGGATCGGTTACCCCTTTCCTTTCCGTCATGTACCCAGCCGGCTTGTCGTTGACCGGCTTCACACTTTGGCAAACTTTACAGCTCCTAACATATTTCGTAATATCGGACCTCATTTTAGGCCAATAGTACTTCTCTGATACCCTACCTAAAGTTTTCCTGACCCCCATATGTCCCGCTAGCGCATTGTCATGACAATCGCTAAGTATCCTAGACCTATCAGTTTTCCCAACGACCACCTTCCACTCTGAGTTCTGGTCATGGACTAGTATGTGACTTGCCTTCACAAACTTGTATAAAATACCCTGCTCAACCCGCCACGTTGGGAAGTCCAACGGCTTTTCTTCTACCTTTTCGATCATCCGGATTATCCACGGATCGGATCTGTGCTCTTCAATCCCAGCTATCTCTGGCACGCTCCTGGAGAGCATATCTGGCACAATATGATCCCTACCTTTCCTATGAATAATCTCAAAATCGAACTGTTGTAAACGAACAGCCCAACGCGCTAATCTACCAGCTGGATCTTTCAACTTGCTAAGCCATACCAAAGAGTAATGGTCGGTAATAACCGTAAACTTAATTCCTTCGAGGTATGGTCTTAGTTTCTCTATAGCCCATAACACAGCTAAACACTCCTTTTCTGTAGTTGAATAATTCCGTTCACACCTATTGAGAGACCTGCTTAAGTAGCATATTACTTTCTCTCCTTCGTCAAAGTTCTGGCTCAAGACGGCACCAATCCCAAAATCTGAGGCATCTGTCTGCACAACGAAAGGCCTCGTGAAATCCGGACACGTTAGGATGGGCGCTGCTACCAAACACTCTTTGGCTTTTCTGAAGCTTTCTCCACATGCTTCAGTCCAACAAAATTTTCTACTTTTCTTGAGCAACTCGGTCATCGGCTTAACCAAACTCGCGAAGTTTGGTACAAATCTCCTATACCAGGATACCGTTCCGACGAAGCTCCTCACTTCTTTGACATTTTTGGGAGTTGGAATATTCAACATACTTTCAACCTTCTCAGGGTCTACATGAAGGCCGTTCTGATCTACTACATAACCTAAAAACTTAAGGGATGGTCTGCAAAAATTACATTTCTCACGACTTACTTTCAAACCTGCCTCTAACAATCGCCTAAATACTTCCTCCAAAATCTCTAAATGTCTCTCAAACGAATTGGTTACGATTACTATGTCGTCTAGGTAGACAAAGACATGCGGTTCCAAATCGGCTCCAAGCACGTTGTCTATGAATCGCTGCCACGTCGCAGGGGCATTATGCAATCCAAAAGGCATCCTTTTGAATTGAAAAAGTCCTCTATTTGGGACCGTAAAAGCCGTATAAGGTCGTGATTTTTCCTCAACTGGTATTTGCCAATAGGCAGATTTGATATCCAAAGAAGACAGAAATTTCGCATCCCTAAGCTTATCCAAGGTCGATGAAATGAATGGGAGAGGATAGGCATCCCTTTCAGTGACCTTGTTCAGCTTCCTATAATCTACACAGAACCTATATGAATTATCCTTTTTCCTAATCATGACTATGGGAGAAGCCCAAGGGCTTTTCGATGTCTCAACGATATCGTCCCTAATCATATCTGCTAGTTCCCTATCTATATGGACCTGGACTGCTGGAGAAACCGGATAATACCGTTGTTTTATCGGCTCAGCATTGGTCCTAATTTTATGTTCCACCAGATGGGTGCAACCAATACCTTCAGGCATGTCCCTAAATATCCTATGTATAAAGCTACCTAACAGTTTTTGTTGTGTCTCGTTTAAATATGACAAATCCCTGTTCTCGGTTATGGAACCCAAATCACATTGGTTCGAAAAACTCCACTGACCTGAAGCTAAATCCGGAACGATTCCCGAAAGTTTCCAAAAATCTGCACCTAATATAAGAACTTGCGGAAGACTAGGAATGACGAGACACTCCAATAATACAACTTTTCCCTGCACTATAATTGGCAACATTACGACACCTTCTACACCTATCCCTACACCATCCGCTAGAGTGACCCTATCTACGTTGCCTTTTGTTAACGTTAAACCTAAATCTTTTAATATTGTCCAACCGTTCCTACCTATAATTGAGCGCGATGCGCCTGAATCTAATAAACCTAACAAATAAACCCCAAAGATGCTAACCCTAAGGTATGGACGCCTATCATTACAATTTGCCTCAAGTGTGAAACCTAACTGGACAACTTCATTACAAGCCAACTGGTTACCAGCAGGCGACCTAATCAGAGAATTCAACGGCGCCCTCGTCCTGCCGACCCGAGAGTGCGTTGACCGTTTCCCGAACAATTCCTACAGTTTCTGCGAACAACCCCCTGTTGCCCACAGCCTACACATCTCCTAGGAGCAGAACACCTACTTGCAAAATGCCCTTCCTGGTTGCAGTTAAAGCACCTCACAGGTTGAGGTTCTCTACTTACAACCGCTACTACTGGTTCCTCGACCGCAACATATGCTAAATCGGGTTCCAGCAGGTTTCTCGACCGATTACTAGGTGGAGGAGTGAAAGTCTCCACATTCGCCCTAACTGTCTCCAAACGTCTACCCAGAGCAACAAGATCGCTTACCGTTTTCGGCTCCGCGAGTCCAAGTTGTGTCTGGTAGAACGGTGCCAGATTTTTCTGAAGAATAGCAAGCTTTCTTCTTTCAGATAATGGTTCTGATAACCTCCTAAACATGTTCGACATTGTAGCGACGTATACACCAATCGACTCCGCCTGTCCTTGTGTACGTCGCCTAATTTCGTCCATGAGAAGGTCATCATAGTTGGGTGGCAAAAATTCAGCTTTGAGTTCGCTTACCAACTCTTGCCAAGTCCTAACATTGACTCGGATAGCCCTAAACCAGAGGAGTGCCTTCCCAGTGAATAAATCTACCGCTGCCCTAAAAAGGTGTGTTTCTGAAACACTTCTAGCCTGCCTAAGTTCCTCAACTCTTTCTAAAAATGCATTTACAGACGCTCCACAGCGTTCCCCAGTAAACTTAACGTCCCACTTCTCAATGCGCTCGGTGCATCTATCTTGAGTCACAGATGCTGACTCAATAAATGGTTGTTGTAGTTGACGTTGTTCTTGTTGTTGTTGTTGTAACGGGTCAATTTGTTGTACCCTTATTGATTGTATAGTTGGCGATGGTGGTGCAAGCCTTACTGCTACCTTGGACGGAGCTGCCTTTTCTTCGGAATCTGTTTCGTCTTCGTCGCCGAACTCAAGTCTAGCCGCCAAACCGACCAACTTGTTACGCAGTCTCAACTTATTCTCTTCTTCCTCGCCCCCTTCAGCGCGAGCCCTATCTAACCTTCGTAAACACCATTCAATCTTGGTCACGATCTTTAAAAATTCCCCTGACTTAGGATCGCTAGGCTTATCCTTTAATAAATCTTCTATCTCCTCTATTTTTCCCTCAATAGCTTTAACGTCGTCTTCAAACGAAAAAGGATAACTGACATCTGTACCCAAAGAACCCCTACGCTCCAGCATTCTCGCTGCCCTAAGCGACTGTCTCATGTCCGTAACTGTGCTTCTCGGCAACCCCCGTACATCCATCTCGTAGTACAGTTCCTCCTGAGCTAATCTATTCACCTCCATTTTGTTGTTTTAAATCTAAACTATATATGTACTACCAAAAGCTTAACGTAAACTAACCTAATACAAAGGAAGCGGCTAAAGCTAACTTGAATAGAAACTAATAAGAGACTAATAAAAATCTTCACACCAAAAATAGTGTTTTATTACTCAACACAAAACCTCAACTTAAATAACAGTTACAAAATTACCGCAAAAATTTTATAAAATAACGAATCCCAATTCAAAAAGAGCGAAATATAATCACCAAAGTTCGTGCCAATCAAATAAACCGCTATGCGAAAAAACTACGAAGAAGAGAATTCAATTTCACCGAAAAACGAACAAAATCAAAAATCACTATTATGTACCAAACCGAACTTAAGTTTCGTATTGAAATATTTAAACGAATTCCCAATGATAATAACTATGTATCAATACAAGTAAAACCTTTTCACAAAAAAACACAACCAAAAAAGTTATTATCCCAATCACGAATGAAATAAAATGCAAAATATTATCAGTGAATAATATAAAAAAAGAATTAAAATATGTCAGCACAAAAAATTTTTTTTTTTCGCCACGGAAAACAAAATGAATGATGGCAACCCTATACTGACGTGTGCCGATATCGCATACAAAAAAAACAACCACTATTCGTTGCGACGAATAAAATAATAGCCGTTAAACTGTGCACTACTGTTTCACACAATTCAGCAGTACCGATGATCGTATATATATATATACATATGTATATGATAATATCAAAATGTATGTTATATGATATCAAAATTATGTTACTTTTTCGCAGGTTAATGTAAGTATATAATATGTATGGATGTATATATGAGAAAAATATGTAGGTACGTACCAAAATGCAAAATGAATTGGAGATCAAGGTAAACAAACAACCACCTACTTGAGATTTGATGCACACACATCCACTTTTTGTTTCCAATTAGGACTCCAATGAAAATTCCTTATATTTGTAGAAAACGATCAATCACAACCTGGGAAAATAAAAATGAAAACAAAGTAAAAACGAACTTGGCAAAATAAAACACAAAACTTCCCGATAGAAAGCACAACGAGTAGGTATCACAGCACAATGCAGCTGGTAGGTATATATATGTACAAAGCACAAGAGGAAAAATTTTTGATCGATTCAAGATTTGATTAACGAATTAGAGATTGATTATTAATTTGTTTTATAAAGAGAAAAGCCCCACGTTCGGGCGTCAATTTGTTACACTTTATTGTGGAGGTAAAAGAAATAGTCAAAGAAAACGATTCTACGTTGCGTAAAAAAGAAAAATCGCGAGCAATTGCAGCCGCCGCTGCGCCGATGGGTTACAAGTCGTTAATGGAAATGGGAGAGAAAAATGTCAAACGTAATTCGCCGGTGTGATATATGTATGGGGGAAAGTGCAACAGGTAGCCGGTTGGATGCTACCGCCTCGGTTGCTCAGCTGGGGTGGGTTCAGCGATATAATTAATTAAGAAACTGATATAAATTTATATTAAAACAATAATTTGGGGTACTTAACCTTTTTTTTGGATGTCGATCAAATCTTAATTGAGTTGAAGTGGGCGCCACACAATCTTTTTGAAAGGAATTGTGAAACCTTATAGAAATTCTTCCCGATGATGATTTTAGTGGAAATCGAAATGTGGACAATGAAAAAAATCGTTATTACGTTATAAACGTGGGTAAATGGCGTTTTATTAAGAGAATTTAGAATTTTTGAAACTTTTGAAATTTAAAACAAAATGGTGGACGCCGAGGAAAATGGCCCACTATCGCTTTTTCCCGAATGTTAATTTGGAATGGGTCGCGTGTCCCGCTTTTTCCGGGATTTATGTTTAACGGAACAAAAGCCAACTTGATCAAAACTTTTCAAAAAACCTAGCTACCGGTAAACTACTAAATTATTAACTTAGAACACTCTACTTAACTTGCTTCCTTTGTTCCCAGAACCTGTCCTTTTTGGTATTTTGAAGCCTGTCCTGCCGCTTCGTCCTTCCTTTTCGCTGCTTCTTTTCCCTTCTTCTTTCACTTTTCTCTACTTTTACTTTTAACTTCTTTCGCTATTCTACTAATAGCACTATCAAAAAACTTTTACGAATTTTACTATTCGCTATTCTACTAATAGCACAAAAAACTTTTACTACTTTTATTAGGAGTTATCTCGAGTTAAAATCTTTGTCCGTTCAATCTCACGGTCAACCAAGAAGTGGTTTTCCCGCGTCACCCATTCCCAATCAGACTTCGCACACACTCATACATTCATGCTCTTTCATTCAGCAAGTACGGGATAACATTATCGTCCGCCAGCGCAGCACTCCGCTATTTTGGGGGAGGTGCGTGCAGACTCCCGTACATGCTCTCAGTCATATACTGTTGCATCCATTCGTGAATTCGCCCGAGTATCAGGGAGCTTTCCTGATCTCAGACTTTTCACGGAACGCACTCACACAAACTTTTCGCAACTTGCATTCAGCACATTATTTGTTTTGTGTATTTTTTTTTTTGGTTCGACGTTGGTACCCATTCGAGCAACTTTCAAAAATATATTTTTTTTTTGACCTGACTAATTTTTACCTCGAGCTAACCCATAATAAAATTGGCTCGCGACAATTTTCCCCTTATCGAAATTAAATATTTTTCCCCCTACCCAGAAGAAAAAGGGTGTTTTGCCGGCGGTCTATTTGGACTTGACAAAGCTTAGGGATCTTGAGACTTTGTACCTTTTTGCGGAAAGCAGCGTTGTGGGGACAGAGGAACCGAGTTCAATCTTGTATTTCGAATTTATTTTTCCTACCTAATCAAGTGGACTTTCGCGCAGATTTGGGGTGGTTGGGGATGCGCAGATAGTGTGCCATTTCTTACAAAATCTATATGGTTTTCTCGTTGGGGCCTCTAGCCACTTTAAGTTTTCGTTGTTGACGTTGCGGGTGGTATTTCGTGGTATGATGTATGATGCATGTGGTATTTGTATTTTTCAATTGTGTTTTCGTCGGCCCGTTTTGTATTGTTTGTGGGCATTGCATGTTCGCGTTCGTTGACTCCTTGTGTTTGTTCGTAGTTTTGAATGTTCGTTATTTTATATGTATTTGGATTTTAATTATGCGTTTTTGTGGACTCCTTGTGTTTGTTTGTTGGCATTGCATGTTCGTTGTTTTGTATGTATTTGCCTTTACCACCCGTGCTGAATTCGATGTAGTGTTCCTCCATTTTCTTCTTAAGGACCGTCCATCCCTGCCCTTCCAATTGGGCTGTTGGGGTACCTGCTTTTGCTACCCTCCCGAGGCATTATGGCGAGCAAGATCGTTAGATATAAGATATCTAGCAAGATCGGCTATGCCACTTCCTCAGGAAGATAGCGGAAAGATATGAAGGGTCGAAAATAGGAATGGGTCGGAAGGTGGGAAGGTGGGAGACAACCACTAATTTTTTTTTGGGGCGTTATTTGAACGCAACAAGTTGACTCTAGCTAGTTGACTCTACTTGTTTAATTTTAAGTCGTTTAAGTGCATTTTTGACATTTTCCTATGCACTGAAAGTGCCTCTATAATTATTGTTTTGCTTAATTAGTCACTAAGGATATAAGTGATATTTTTGTTTTTTGTTTTACCACAGGAAGTGACTTTTAAATTATTTATTTTGTTTAATTTAAAATCATAGATTTTTCCTAAGCACTAGAAGTATGTACGTCTTTAATTTAATTATTTTGCCTTATTTTAGTTAATGGCCATTAAGTGCCTTTTTGTTTCCACCACAAGTGGTTTTGTGTTTTATTTTTTGTAAGAATTCTGTTTCGCACGGCGTGTGTCAACTTACCCCATAACGTAAGTCAACTTACCCCGGTACCGGGGTTAGTTGACACAATCGAGGTGCTCTAGTAAAATTAAGAAAAAAATGTCCCTCATGTTGTTTTTTATTTAATTGAATAACTTTGTTTAGATAGACCAAATGATGCTTTTTTTAATGATATTTTAACTGTCTTGATATCAGTCTTAGTTCAAGAGAAAAAGAAAAAAATGTAAATTTTAAGTCAACTAGCCCCGGTCTCCCCTATACGGGCCTATTGTTACAAAAATTTATTTAATTTAGCTGGTTGGATATCGTAATAGAAGAGAACGTCTTAAATCGGTGCCCCGTTAGGTTTTAAAAAGCCAATCTTCGAACTTTTCGCAGATCCTGTAGTTTTTGAAATTCCATGGCTCAATTTTTAAGGCGCTTTAAACCTTTCTAAACCGGCTTAAATTTGCACGCGCTCTAAGATCAACAATATTCGATTTACTGAATGTTCCCACATTATTGTTTTTTAATTTGCCAGTTATCGCCAGTTTCTTTTCCATAACTCCTAGCATACTCTCCTACCTACATATAGTTCAAAAAAATTGATTCGTTTCAATAAATTCCCAGAATTTCGGCTCTGCAAAAGTCTAAAAATGGGTTTGAACAATTTTATTTGCGCCCATTTCCGTCCAACATCTTACATCACTCACTCTATCTCATTCTAAAAATGTTAGTGGTACTTAAAGATTAAATACAAATTGAGTCTCCATTTTAAGATTATACCTTACAACAAAACCATTTCTCAATCAATTTGTAGCGTCATTTTCTCAATTCCACTTCTAGAAATGAAAAACCTAATTGACAGAAAAAAAACCGCCCCAATGATTTGGTACAGAAAAATCAGCTTCAAAATACTCTCGCTATTGCAGCAACATTTCAGAAATTTAAAAAATGACAAACCTTTTCAACGCCTAAAATAGTTTCCACTTAATTAAGCAAATTAACGTTTTGTAAATATATTTTATATGAGCTCTACAAAAGCCAGACTATTTGTTTTCCATTTTCTGTATTAATTTTTTGTAACAAAATTAACCGCATGTTGATGCACGCGCATTAGCCAATAAATGCCACATGAATATAAAATTTGACCAGAAACATAAAGACTGCGCTAGTAATTGAATTAGTCGCGTGCGTGTTTGCTTAATGTTGTGTGGTTGCCAGCAACCAACATAAAAAAAAGTAAAATTACCACCCACCATATGTTTCAACACCAATGCCTCGTTGGTTCCAAAAAGCAAAAAAAAAAAAAAACATGTATCCCCCATCAGGCTATTAAATTATGATCACGATATTTGCATGTACGTGATTAGCTCAACTGGATGACCATGGATAGGATACACCCTAAAAAAAAAACACAACTCTGTCCCGGCGCCAAAAAGTTTTTTTTTTCTAAGCGAAAAACATTAGAGCATACTGCAGCCAATTATCTCATTAAAACCGCAAAACTATGTCAGACCATCTACGGTGTTGGCAAATACCAAACTGCATTCAAGTGATTATCTTAATCGAGTGCAGCGATATATATAGAGAATGGAAATGCATGTAAGAAAAAAAAACTCAATCCCTGTGGGCAATAATAATCACCTTACAGTCGGTAACCGCGCCGCAGTCAGGAGCTGCTCAAGTGAAAAACTACTGCAACTTGTTGCACTATCTTAGTATGCATCGTGCAATCATTAATTCGCCTGTCAATATAGAAGGGGAGCCAACATTAGCAAGCGTATTCGAATGGCTACCTCTACCTCGTCGTGATTGATTGCCCTCGTTGGTGAGGTACTTATCTCTGATTACTGCAATAAAAACCACACCAAGAAAATCCATAAACTATCTGTCGACTTTTAATTTGTCCAAAACAGAGTTAAAAGAGAATTTGTAATTTACCTACCACAAAAAAATAGGCACACAAAAAAAAATATAAAACTATTAATTACGAGTGCAGTTATATGGTGTGCACTAAAAAAAAAAGGAGTGCGTGTGACTGAATTCGCTTTGGTATTAACTTTTTTTTATAGTTTTAACCTTTATGTGGTTTCATTTAAATATTAGGGTGCCGTCTTGTAGCTGAGCGAAGCTCGTAATTAGTTGGTATTCGTGATTTGTTTATTTTTTTTAGATAAAAAATATGTACTTTTGATGAGACCTATTGTTATTCGTGGGTTGTATAGGGAAGACCTATAAACGTGGCTCACTTATGCAGAGTTGACCAATTAAAAATGTCATATGAAACCTTTACTTTCCAGAATGTACGTGAGATTGGTCGTTGCCGCACCCTAGGTACTGTCAATTTGAAAAAAAGTGTGCGTAAGACCTAGATACTTTATCTAGACTAGAAGGCTATAACTTTATGCTCATTTTTATGTCGCTCTCGCATAGTTTCACCTTGTTTTTGAAAGTTGTGGCAATGCAATTTCATAAATGGAAGAAAAATCCGGCTCGAAGGACCAAAATAATTTTTAATCGATGAAACACTTTTGGGTAACTCAGTAGCGCAATGTTTAAATTTAATTTATTTAAGGTGCTAGCTTTTCTCAAATAGGACAAATTCCCTTTTTTATGACCAAAGAAAATGACGAAGAAAACTTTATAGTATAGGATCACAGTTGGTGCAATGATTAGAATGTGAAAAAGTTGCTCTTGCAGACTCTTTAATGGCGACGAAGACTAGAATCCCCCTGTTAGGCATATATCGTGCCATTCTATATATTGAATGATGATGACGATAGACAAAACTTTAAACGCCATTCATAGGACCTGAACCTTTCTGTGCAATCCCCAAATCAGCTACAAATTCGGCTATAAAAAGCTGGGAAAGTTCTAAAACAGGCCAAAAAAAGCTGTTCAGTCTTTCAACAGCAATGCCAAAAAGTTACTAAATCTACGCAGGCACGATATCAAAAATCTAGTCTAGGCTACCTAACAGGTAACCTCGGTTGGCAATATCACCTTAATAAAATGCATTTAGTTGACTCCCCGGAGTTCCGCTTATGCCTTGACCATATCATATGTGAATGCCCGACACTCTATGGTATTAGAAGGAAATAATTTTTCAGGGAAATAATAAGTACGGAAGAATTAAGGAAATCCTCTGCTGAATGTACATTAGCTATCCAAGCTAAAGACCAGCGAAGCTGATATATGATTAACGGTTTACCCGACGAGCTATTACAAACAGCTGAAGATGACTTGGTAGACAGCATGCACCAACTTATTTACAAGATTTGGTCAGATGAATGCATGAATGGGATTTTAACATCGTTAGCGCGGTGTACATGAAAGGAGACCCCTTTAAATGTACCAACTCCTTAACGTCATCTAAGCCCATTCGTAAATAACCTGATTGACCCCAATCAGTCTTGTTTTAGGCCATCAGGAATAGCCAAGAAGTCGAAACCGATACTTACCGAGCTAAACATAACAATGCACAGTTTTTCCATCCCTGTATAAAACTCATCCGTCTAGGTAGGATGGCGATGATCTTCTAGCTACGCATGATGTCAAATGTCTGATATACTTGCACACGCCGATAACTTTTGACATAAGCGGTACAGGAAAGCGAGCTATTACTGGTGCGTTTGCGGGACCCAGAATAGAAACGAAAGTGGTTAAAATTGGATTATCTGCTAACAAGGGCAACACTAAGTAGGTATAGAATGTTGTCAACCAGAAGGGGTATCCAACATCATAGAATCGAATAGAGTGTCACAATCAACAGCTATAACTTTGTGCTATCTAAGGGTATCAGCTCTGCTCATACATCTAAAAACGAGATGTCATTAAAAATCAAACGAAGAGTAACTCTTGGCGAATCGCTGTTTCTTTGGGCTGTCAAGGCAATTAAGGCGCCTCTTTGTAAATCCTTACTTATCTTAGTCCAAATGTTTTACAGATCTGCAACACTGAAGTGATTTACTTGGCAATACTACAGCGAAACTCTCCATTGCTCCCTTCTTCTATTGCTCGTGAATAAGAAGCCGAGATACTTAATCTTATCCGTCTGCAGGACTCCACTGTTCGTTCTGGAGACGACAGTGACTTTATGTTTTCATAATCCTTATCCTAGTTTGAACTTTAAGGGCTTACTAAGTTTGAACTTTAAGTGCTTACTAACATTTCCAGAAAGATCTGCCTATTTGCCTATCAAATTGGTGCCTATAAGAACATCGTTGTACAACACTTTGTTGTTGTTGGCTATAATCAAAAGTGCAATAGACGACATTAAGTCGGCCAACATCTGCCACACTTTTCAGTGGATAGTAATTCTATAGCAGATCACTGTCATTTAATGATGCCATATATACAGGTGGCGCAAAAATAACCTTCCGATGTTTTTTGGCTGTAATTTAAAAAAAAAAATGAAAAACTTTGATTCTTCTTGTGGATTATTTCTATTTGGTCTTTTAATTTTTTTTACATCAAGTCGAGAATATGATGTCATGTAAATGGCCGCCGCCACAGTTGATTGTCATTTGAGCCCTTTTTATGGCATTTTCCATCACTTTGGCCAAAACTTCCGGCGATAGGTCCTCACATTCTTGACGGATATTGTCTTTAAGAGCTGCGAGAGTCTGAGGCTTGTTGACATAAACCCGCGACTTTAAAAAGCCCCACAAAAAGAAGTCTGGAGCGGTCAAATCAGGCGATCTTGCTGGCCAGTGCAAATCGCCAAAACGGGAGATTAGGCGCCCGGGAAATGCATCCTTCAGCATATCGGTTGTGGCACGTGCAGTAAGTGCCGTTGCACCGTCCTGTTGGAACCACATGTTTTCCAATCCCAATTCATCAAGTTGCGGCAAAAAGAACTCGTTGATCATTGCGCTCACCATTCACAGTAACCGTTTGGCCCGCGACGTCTTCGAAGAAAAAAGGTCCGATGACTCCTCCAGCGAAAACAGCACACCATACAGTGACTTTGAGCGGGTGTAATGGCTCTTCGTGGGTTACACGCGGATTTTCAGTGCCCCAGAAGCGTAAATTTTGCTTATTTACGTACCCGCTAAGATGGAAATGGGCCTCATCACTCATGATTATTTTTGATGAAAAATCATCTTCCTCTTGGTGGTGATTAAGGATGGCTTGAGCGTATGTTAGACGCGATTGGCGGTCAGCAGCTAACAGCTGATGCACCGTCTGGACTTTGTACGGAAACATCTTCAAATCTTGTACCAAAATTCGCTGTAAAGACCGTCGACTGATACCCATTTGCGTGGCACGTCGTCTGGTCGATGTCGACGGCGCTTCCATGACATCTTCGGCTACAGCAGCAATATTCTCTGCAGAACGGCTACTCCGGGGTCTGCCACGCCTGGCAGCATCTCGTGTTGTGCCAGTCTCTTCGAGGCGAGCGGCTAAACGTCGCAGTGTTTCACCAGTAGGCGTTGGACGGCTAGGAAATCTGCGACGAAATTCACGTTGTGCCAAAGTCACCGACCGATTATTGCTCAAATAAATAGTCACCAATATTCCGCGTTCTGGAGCAGTGTATAGCGTAACATTGTTTATTAACGTGTATTTCGCATGTGTTTACTACACAAATGTCAAAACAGAACTGACATTAGGGGCCAATCGCAAATTTATAGCATTTTCTGATAGGAGGATTACTTTTGCGCCACCTTGTAGTTTAACATATAGCTGATTCCAATCGTTCCTCATTTTCCATATCAAAAAGTACTTCACTTCAACTAGTTTTCGATTGAAAAATAAAAACCACCATTAAAGATCGCTTACCTCTCTATGCCCACATTTTACGCAAGTAACGGGGTGTGGTCACAGCATGATCATGATCATCTATGCAAATTAATTTTAAAACAAGTGCAGTACCACCCAGTAGCCAACAGTCTTGTCTCCATACCAGAACTTTCACAGCAAGTGTGTTGCTTGAGTGGAAAATCTATTCAAACCAACAATGTAGGTTAGGAAAGCAGCAATAAATCCATCGAGAAAAAAAAACTGGAAAACAATCAAAACAATTGCTGGCGCACTACATTATCCGGTTGATTTGCTTAGCACACCCCATGACACAGTCCATAAACTGTTGAAGGGTGGCTGGGCTGCAGTCAGTGTTCTCCCCCCGTTGATGATGATATAATGCTAGTTCTATCCGCCCTCCCCCCGATTACATGCCAACAATTATGTTTTCCCCCTTTTTTTTCTGTCATAAAACACCATGCATCCCCACTATGGGATTTGTATCCGCATCTGATTTGTTAAAAAAAAAAAAAAATACTCCAATGGTCGATTGATTTAGGGCATACACCCACCACTACCAAGCACTATTGGTTTTCTCAGTAAAACTACTGCTTACTGTTTACTTTTCGATTTTTGTTTTCCATTCCCTACATCACCAAGTGGGGGTTAGCTCTGTGCAATTAGACTGCGTGCCAGCTCCATGCTGTTGATTCGTAATAATTTAAGGGTTCATTTATTTTTACAAATATGAACAGAAAAAAAAAGCACAAAACAAACATAACACAAATTATATTCGTCGATCGGAGTGTTTGTTGAAATATTTATTCAGTGTTATACAATATGTCGGGTTGTATCGTTTATTTGAATTGGGGATTGGAATATCTACAACACTGTAGATACATGTAGATACAGATTGCTTTGAATGGAGTGCAAGTGCAGTCGAGGAGAATGAAATTATAATTAGGTACTTAAGGCTTAGTGGAATAAAAATGATTTTGCTTTTCAAAAAAAATTGTCTTAGAGTAGATATCGGATCGAGTGGGATACGATGATGGTGAAATGTGACTCAGTGAGTGGGTGCCAATTTTTATTTATTTTCTTTTTTTTCTGTTTGTGACTTGGTATATTGTTTTAAGTTTTTATATAGAAAAAGCTGTAGAAATTGTGGCGCAACAGAGGTGCCTATAAAACAGGTTAATTTGGTACATTTAACTCCTCAAAATTATTCTGCTTGCTTTATAATTTTATGAGATTTAGTAAGGACAAGGAATTTAGGACAGCTTTTCGCATAGTAAAGCGTACAATTTTAATATTTTCGAAGTTAAAACTAACAGAATTGTCATATATAGGTTTTAACCCCCGATCAGTTGGTTTGGGTGGATGACAGAAGGCAAGTTTCTGACCTATGCTCGTTCTATAGGTATACTTCCATGGTAGATGTTCCGAGGAACTCAAAGACATTATCCCTCGAAATGCAACTTTTGGGCGCCCCACAAGACAGGCCGCTAATGCTCATGACCATACAGTACACTTGACAACCGCGAGGACATCAACTTTAAAAAACTCCTTCTGTTACAGGACAAGCAAACTTTGGAACTCGCTTCTTGGGGATATATTTCCAGAAGACTACAATTTGCAGCAATTTAATTGCAGAACTAACATACATCTGCAAGCATCTCGGGGCGCTGTTGAAGCGTTATAGCTTCGCCTTTCCCGGGAGAAGTATTTAAAAAAATAAAAAATAAATATGGACTTTATTCTTCGCAAGTTTCTGGTTTGGGTTGCAATCGGACATATTGAATTTCTCCAATATCTTTATGATGTACAGTTTTTGGTCCATCTAAAGTTTTCCTTTGGCCCTATCACGAGAGACTTTTATTCCCAAAATGTACTCTGCTTTCCCCATGTATTTCATCTTAAAGTTCTCGTTTACGTTATGAAGTACAAAATTCAAGAAAAGTTAATCGAATTCAAGAATCTTGCAGAGAACCAGTCTGGAACAAAGATAAAGAAACTCAGAACAGACAATGGCGGTGAGTACTGCAATGGGTTTTTTGACGATTTTTTGAGGAAGGCTGGTGTTGTACATCAGAAGACATGTCCGTATACACCTCAGCAGAATGGACTTGCTGAACGTATGAACAGGACTATCATTGAAAAGACACGATGCATGCTGATTCAAGCTGGTGTACCTCATGTTTTTTGGGCTGAAGGTGTTGCAACGGCGGTTTATTTAATAAATCGTTCGTCTTAATCTCACTCCTAAAGAAGCATGGACCGGAAAGACACCAAATTTGAAGCATTTGAGAGTTTTTGGATGCAAAGTTATGGTTCACATTCCTAAAGAGAAGAGAAGCAAACCTGATGATCTTTAGAGTGTGTATTCATAGGATATTGTAAAGACAAGAAGGGTTATCGCTGCTTTGATCTGAAGAAGAAGTCCATGAATATAAGCAGAAATAATCATTTTTTTGAAGACGTGTTTCCAAGTTGTGACAAACAAGAAGATCCTAAAGGCTACAAATATATATTTGATGATGAAGACGAAACTATAGAGAAGAGCATGTTCCTGGAGTTGTTCCTGTGGTTCCCGAGGTCGTTTTGGAAAGAGGAGAAGTCAACGAAGAGCTAGATGTTTCTAATGATTTGGTTGAGGAGCAGATTGACAATCCTGAAAGTTAACCATCGACCAAATATTCACACTGCCGCAGATCTTGGAAAAAAACCAGGAAGTCCAAATCGATACCCACCACCTTTTCATCGATTTTAAGGCAGCCTATATGACAGCATTTATAGAAACGAGCTATAGAGAGCAATCTCTAGTTTTGGCATTCCTGTCAAAGTCGTCTGTTTGTGCAGGATGACAATGGAGAATGCACGCTTCTCCATCAAGGTCGGCAAAGAACTCACCGAGACTTACGATGTCAAAATCTGTCATATGACTTCTTCAACATCGTTCATGAAAGAATTGTGCAATACTCAAACGCTAACACCAGAGGCACTAACTTCCGTCCATCTACTCGCCTTCGCCGACGACATCGACATAATCGGCAGAACGCAGCGTGATGTCACTGGCGCGTTCCTGAGTATTGAGACAGAGGCGGTGAAGATGGCGTCACATGGTGGTGACATCGCCCTAGTCAGAAGAGTGAAGGTCAAACGGCTAAGGTGGCTGGGTCATGTAGACCGAATGGACTCGAACGCTCCAGCCCGGAATATCTTCGAATCGCACGCAAGTGGAAGGGGACCTAAACCAACCAAAGAGCACGGCAAGTTTTTAGTGTGACAAGTTATTGTTTTCTAAATGTTGTAACGAAATGTTCCAATCACTTTCGCCTGAAGCGTTACTAGAAATCGCAAATTTTCAATGTTAGATCACCTTCTCCGAACGTCTCCCAAATTTCCAGCGGTGCTAAATTCGGTCTTGTTGCGTCGCTTCCAATTCCGAATACAAAATTCGCAAGCTAATGGTTATGAGAAGATAGTAGGTACTGGGGTCCGGTTTTATATCTCAGCTTCTGCCTGACATTCTCTACTATTTGCACCATTTCATTTGATATCAGGTTCGAAGGACCAATTTTCTTATTGAATTGGACAAGGAAATCGATCTTTATTCGGCATGTATGAGCTACGAACAATTGAACAGCACATCACAAAATATACATGTGTATATGCCTGTGATTGCAAAGGATTTATTGGCTTCCAAGTCGCTCCCAAGTTGCATTCCAGATTCGACGTATTACCATACTACACCAGTTACCACATTTCCATTTCTAATTATGTATTCTCGAAGCCTTTTCTTGTACCGAAATGAGAACTTTATTCAGAGTCGTTATCGATAAATCAGCTTGAGTCATGATGCCCACTGTAAAGTTCAAAAACCTCCTTTGAAGCAAAGTATGCACACATCATCTTAAACAAAACAAAATTCCAGCCGCGGCGCATCTGCATGTTGTAGCTGCCAACTACTGTCACGCAAATTGCACAAAAATTGACTACTCACAAGGCATCTCGGAAAAATCGTGTATCCTGTCACATTCCCAGCATTCGCTGCAACTCAATCCAGTATACTTCCGCCATTCAGGCAAGGCTCTGAATCATTTCCGACACGGTCCTGAACCAACCACACACTGCAATGAAGGCGTTGCATCCACGTAATCCTAAATCAAACTGACATCCACTAAAGGACACATTTGATTCACTTCCCTCTGGCGTATACACAAGGCACACAAGAGCCAACACACAACACAAATTTAATTTGCGCAAATAAATTTTACCGAAAATAAAACACACGAATCCCATTCCCAGCAGGGGCAATGGCATGGGCACCAATTCACACCATTATAACGAGCCGAGTCGGCCAACCCAACCCACCAGTCGTTGATTCATAATTAAGGGGGCGTATTCGCATTGTGGTCACCCGCCACCACCATCCACTGACAGTTCCAAATGCATTCCCATTTCACATAATAAATCTGCACTCGCAACGAGATGATGAAGATACACCGCCACCCGGCCAAGACCAGCCAAAGAATTATGATCATCATCGAGATCTTCATAAAACGTGTGCGCGAAAAAGAAACACACAGACCGGCCTGGCCGGCACCAAGAATTGTCATGTTCGGAAGTAATTTATCATCTGTTCGTCGTTTTAATCGAAATCATGTCTCTGTCACGTTTGTCTTCATATATGCATGTGGATATGAGGAGCACCTCTGTTGCATGTTGCAGCAACCATCGATTTCACACATTTCGACTGTAAATTTGTCATCATCCAGTTTGACAGGCGACAGAGAGAGAGACTGCGAGGTGGGATTCGAATCTGTTAATCCATGTGGTAGGACTCTACTCCACTCTAGTTATTGACGTTAATCGCGTTCCTCCACCAGCCAAGATATTTACTGACGTCCTTCTTCTTTTCCCACATGTCATCCTTTTATTTGAGTTGTCTTGCAACTCCTTCGCAGTATCCACTTATGCCACACTCGTGCGATTCTCCCAATTTAGCGATTTTCGTGGAATGCTTCCTGTGTGGAGGATGGTTAGTGGTGGTGAGATGTTGTGTATTTATAGCCGAAGCGAAAAGAAAAAAATTTGCTTAAATTCGCTACGCTCGTGCTCGTGGTACCGCCTTCGGATTTTTGCTTCGCATTGCAAATCCATTCTCCATAGAATTGGGATGTGAGGAGAATTATGAGCAAACAAGATGTAAATCAATGTTTTTTGTACCCTTCAACCGTACCGTACTATAGGAGGAAACCAAACCAACACGCAAATTGCGAATGATTCTTGTGATGCGGAAAATTTGTTAAGGGTTAAACGAGAAGCAAATAGAGAAAAGTAGAACACAAGCAAATCAAAGAAATGAAAAGTTATTTTCACATCTTCTTGGCAGTTTTTTTTTTTTTTTATTACTCCTGCTCGTTGTTTTCTCATTTGACTGACTTTTGTGCAAATATGTAATTGTTTGTTGTTGGCTTATATTTGTGTGCAGAAGATACACTCAGCGCCGAGCGAAGTAGGTCAGATTATGATTTTGATTTGGGAGAGTTACTTATACGTAAACTATTATTAACCAATGACATTTAAAAAAGCTTTCTGTCATAGAAAAAGCATTCAATCATAAACCCGATCGGAAGTGGAAGCGAACTAAATAGTCTACTTGGACCTTTTTTCAAATTTCTTTTCAGTATTTTTCCACGAACCGGTGTCTTTAAAAATGTTGCTTACACTTGTCAGTTGAAATCTTGAAAATTAATTGCCGACACAATTTCTTGTGGTACATATTAACCCTACTAAATGTTAACTAATTGCCTTTTTCTTTTTACCAAATTGAAGCCGTCCACTCATAGATGTGTCGAAAAGAATAATAAATTTAAAAAAGTATTTGAAAAATGGGTAAAATTATATTTTTAAATTATCTAGTCTATAGCTCTTCTGAACTCATACAGTGCCATAACCTTGACATTACATTTTTTCCATTAGGTATACGAAAATGGTCTCATGACGTAGCATAGCTCACAAGAACTTATTAAACACTTTGAATAATATATGCTCTTTTATTTAAGCTATACCCACATTTGGTCTACAAACGCATTCTACAGTCATAGATTTGAAAAGGCTTTTGGTAGCTCTAAGAAGATCATTGAAACGACGGTCTGAATAGTCGCATACAAAATCTGTTGTTATTCCTCAAACATTTGAGACTTCGAAAACAGAGTCTGATATATATTTGTCGTCACTTATGAGGTCTTTATTTCTTGTAATTGTTTAAAACGTTTTCGGTGGCCTATACTTAGGCTTATCTGAGCTCCTGTTTTAACCAACCGTCTATAGGTACCTACAATCGGTTAGATATTCAACCTGCTGCAGATAATTTAGGGATTTTTTTATCAACACACCAAATCTCGTCATCAATTTTAAAGTGGCATACCAATTATGTCATCCCTTTTAAATTCTTGGGTCAGGTAATGAAAAAAAAAAGTTAGTTTTTCAGAAACTATCGCCTTTGTGAAAAAATTAAATCTCTTTTAATTAAAAACAAAATTCTCATGTCCTTCTAGTGTTTTGTTTTTATGCCGAAGAATTATCCCATTACAATTACAAGATGGATTTAAATGATATCCGGCATGAGTCCGACTTTTGTTGGCATTCGCAAAGAGGTTTGATATGGCCCGGAGACAAAAAGAACTTAGTTGCTATACTAAACTTACGTTGAAGTGACTTACCGACCCCACCAGCCTTTACCTAGAAATCTTTACGAGCTTTTACTTAGACAGACAAGACCGGCTAAATAACTATGGAACAACACTTCCGGTTGTACGATAACTCCTAGCTTGTGGCCCGCAATTGACACTAAAAGGTCAAAGATCCTAACATGTTTTGTTAGAAACCAAATCCATGTTCTCGTCGGAGTAATAATCGGACACTGCATCATTGGAAACATCCAAAAGAATGGGTATCTTTACAAATGACTTCTGCAGAAGTTGCAGGGCTGAAAAGGAAATATGAATCTGTGGAACATCTCCTGTCCAGCCTTCTAAGAACGCCGCTACTCTTATGGAAGCACTGTTCTTTGACGGCTTGGACGATATAGAAACGATACCTTTGTCAGATTTAGGAAGATTCTTCAACAGATCTGAATGGTTTTGTTAGTTGCATGTCCCAGAAGATCTGTCAGTAGAGGCACTCCGCAAGGTGGTGTTCTATCCCCTCTTCTTTGGAATTTGGTGGTCAATGAACTATTGATGATCCTGGAAGGTGAAGGATGCACGGCGATCGCTTATGCAGATGATGTTGCTATAGCCGTCTCAGGAAAGCACTTAAATACTCTTAAAGAAATCCTACAAAATGCTTTAAATAAGCTAGCCAGTTGGGCGAGTCGTTGTGGTTTAGGTGTGAACCCCCACAAAACTGATCTGGTGCTTTTCACCAGAAAATATAAAATTCCGACAGTCGACCCTCCCTCACTTAATGGTATCAACCTAACTTTCTCTGACAAAGCTAAATATTTGGGGCTTATCCTGGATAGGAAGCTTAGTTGGAAACTTAACATCCAAGAAAGAGTCAAGAAGGCTACAGTAGCACTCTTCTCTTGTAAAAAAGCTATTGGGAATAAATGGGGTTTACAACCTCGAGTAACCCACTGGCTCTATATCTCAGTTATAAGACCGATACTCACCTATGGGATAATTGTCTGGTGGACAGCCTTGGAGAAGGCCACTAACCGCGACCATATAAGCCAGGTCGAGCGCACAGCCTGCATGTGCATAAGCGGTGCACTACGCACAACACCCTCTGCGGCACTAGACATATTGTTTCATATATTACCCCTTGACATAGCAAGCAAATGGCAGCGAGTGCAGCCATTCGCCTTAAAGCTATCTCACAGTGGTCAAGCAAAGACTTTGGCCACGCCTCTATTCTGAAAAAATTCGAGATCTCAACCGAAAACACTGACTACACCACCCCATCTCTAAACTTTGACAAGAATTTTCTCGTCACAATCCCATCCAGAGCAACCTGGAATGGAGATGCCTTCCCGGAAGATGAATCAGTTCACTTCTATACTGACGGCTCAAAAACCAATGATGGAGTTGGTGGGGGTGTTTTCTCGGAACGTCTTAATCTTAAGCTCTCCTTCCGTCTACCAAACTACTGTAGCGTGCTCCAGGCGGAAATTATGGCGATTAAAGAAGTCTTATACTGGCTCAAGAAAAACGTCATATCCGTTAAGGATATCTACATAATTTCGGACAGCCAAGCAGCCATCAAATCCTTGGATTCGATCTCTATAACTTCTCTAGTAGCCCTCGACTGCCGATCGTCTCTTACGGAGATGGCCGAACAGTTCAACATTCACCTAATTTGGGTGCCGGGGCATAGAGACATTCCAGGGAATTGTAAGGCCGATGAACTCGCTAGAATAGGAACTACTCAACCCATTCTGCCGGATAAAGGCACCCTAGGGATACCAATCGCTACTCCCAAACAAAAATTGAAGCTGAATGCTATCGAGAGTACAAATCTTAGGTGGACGAGGTTAACCACTTATCTAGCGACAAAACAAATTTGGCCTAAGCTGGATCTGAAACGCTCTAAGAAATTGATCTCTCTCAACAGATTGCATATCGGCACCACAATAGGTGTCATTACTGGACACTGCCTGATTGGCAAACATGCCCCAAGGCTGGGCCTCTTCGCAAACGACTTTTGTAGAAGCTGCATGGACGAGGAAGAGGAGGAAACTATCCCACACCTTCTTTGTTCCTGCCCAGCTCTCTCCCGCAGAAGGAAGCTTCACTTAGGAGCCTTCTATTACAACTACTTGGGCGATCTGACAAGCATAGACATCAGAAGCCTCTTACGCTTTATAAAGAGCTCAAAATGGTTCAACTAGTAGGGAGATCTCAGATCCTTCATCGTGGCATCACAATGGACCTATACTGGTCTAAGTGTGTTGGCGTTTTCAGCTGACAGCCACTTTCAACCAACCAACCAACCAACCATGTCCCATCATGTAAAAAGGTTAATCACAATAGGCCTCAATGGCTTCTACGTAAAAACTTCATATACCTAATGCAAGCTGGCCCTCTAACCTAACCAAACTTTTGTGCCTGACATTTTAGTCTTCCCTAGAATTTAATGCAGGTAAACGAGGCAATACCCTCTTATATGAAATAACAGTAAAAATGAAGGGAACCATATTTGACAGGAAATTTGTTCCGGGCCTGAAATAAGCTTTTGCAAAAGCCCAGATTTTTTTTTCCAGCATTCGTCGCAAACCACCCACCCCAAATTAATAGAATTCCGGTCTTTTCGAAAAAGGCATTTGTAGACAAGCTTCTGGATTCTTATTAAATGTATCCAACCCAAATATGAATCATGGGCCTGCCGTATCAATTCCATTTCAAAAGAATTTTCTTTTTCTCTGATCTGTCATAAAACTTTGAAGTGTGGTATCACAAGTGTGCCATGCAAGTGTCGGTGGCAGATCAATTTTCTGGGAGTTAGGCATTATAGCAAATATCATCGAGAAGTTTATTGAGCTAACGCAACTTATTTAAAATCAGACCTTTAAAAAACTTTTGACTTGAGCGTCTATGCTATGATACTACGCACATTTTAGAGTTTTCCGTAAAATAATTTCAGACATTCTGACAGAATTATTTCTGACATTCGACAAAAATAATGCATACAATCTATATGAAACAAAAATATGTCTGTACGTACAGACACTGAATATACAGTAACAATCATTTTAAAGGCATTTCTTGCAATCATTTTAAACGTGCACTTGCACTAATGCACTTTAACGTCAAAAGTACGAATTATCTTCTTCGGTCTCCATTCTCTGTTAAACGTTCTTACATCTTACATCTTAGCGCAAAGCAATTTACAAGACCACAAATCATTTGGTAATGATTATGAAATGATTTGTTTGTTTATTGCCCCTTGATGGAGGCGACGGTAACCTAGGCCGCAACAGCTCGTAAATAATTACTTAAGACCTTGTCGAACAAGATTTTTTTTTTATTTTTTTAAGTACATCCAATGGAATGAGATTTGTTTTGTGTTTTTCTATTAAACATGTAAATCTCATTATAAATGATTGTCCTTCAGATGTCCACCGACCGACATCGACGACACAAATCTACTATCACTTATTAAGAAATTTTTTATTTATTTTTTTTTTAACACCAAAGACAAACAAAAGTATTTCGTGATGACAAGAGAACTGATTACAAGCACACATTGCCATCATTTAAAATGGCGCGAGATCATCAGAGAGGCTTATGTATGAGTATTTATCGCCCCAAGGGTCACACATCACACTGCATTGCGCTCAATACAATTTGAGTTGTCCGGCGATTAAGTGATTTATTGTGGTTTGATTGGAGTTTCTGCGTCAGTAGTCGGTACCAGTTTCGGTACACCTACTTACTACAATTCTTGGTTAGAGAAGAATCGATTTTTTTTCTTTTCGATTGAGGAGACTTTTGCACCCCACGCAAGATAGAACATAGAGCTAAAATGTATATGTACATCAGCAGGCAGTGTTCAGAACCATAAACATAACACGCTGCAGAAGGAGTCAAATAAAAATACGCAGGATCTGTTAGGGGGATATGAAGAACTACACTTTGCGACATAAAATATAGGTCTAGTTGGGAATTGTTTTGGAAAAATTTTCCAAAGTCCATTTATATGTCTCTGTCAGCTAATAGTACGTCCATTTCAGAGCCGCATCTTGGCAGCATCTGCTGCCTCGTTTCCTTCTACACCAACATGTCCAGGAACCCAGCACAGCATTACTGTCTGATGGTTTTTTGCTTTCAATGCCGAGAGGCACTGGCGTACTGATTTGGAGTTTACCAGATTATTACAGATTTACCAGATTATTAAATGACATTATTCAAAGTGATATCGTAGACTTTTAATGACTCACTTCACGAAGGTATATAATTTTTTTTAATTTTGACAATAACTTGAAATAATTTGTGTACAGTCCAATGACACTTGCTCTGTTTCTTTTGCCTTTATTCTAATCCTACATTTACTATTTGTTTTTTTAATTTATATATTATAATTATAAACTTTAAAAATATTTATTTCAAATTTTTAATGATATACTAATCGATTCTCTTTCTCTTTTTCAGGTAAGCATGACTATCTGTTTGGTAAACTCTTCAACAATATTATCCAAATACAAGCGTAAGTGGCCTCGGAATCGGAACAAGCCTTCTTTCTGAGTCTTACGAATTTTTATATTTTTCTTATTCTGTCGGTATAATCTTAGATGAGTAAATATGGTATTTTTATGAAATTGTCTTAAAATATTGAACAATGACAGCTTCAAATATCACTTCCTGGGGATATATTTCCAGAAGTATACAATTTGCAGCAATTTAAGTGCAGAACTAACAAACATCTGCAAGCATCTCGGGGCGCTGTTGAAGCGTTATAGGTTCGCCTTTCCTGAGAGAAGTATTTACAAAAATTCTCTCATAGGCGGACATCTCACATAGGCGGACAACTTCACCAAGCGGGACATATATTTTGGAAGAAACTTTTTGTTTTTTAAGACTTCGTAAAAGATTGTATTACCATCTAGTGGCAAACAACTGAAACGAAAACATTCGTAATTATAACACAATCAACAACAAAATAATATTTTTTTGAGAAAAAAAATATAACATTTAATTGCCGTCTGACCACAGAGCAGAAACAGTAGTTAATTACTTTTGGCGTATAAATGTACCACTGAATCCGGACGGCATTTATCCCCACCTATTTACTTATCGGGCTCCCGACCCATGACGAGTTTTCGGCTGAGAAACTTTAGCCTTCTTCCATCCTCTGCGATACCGGACACGCTGCTTCCAGTTGTCCAGACCAAGCGATCTGGTCCAAACGGAGGTTTGGTCTTCCTTGTCTTCTCGAACCTGGAAGCTGCGCGAAGATCTTTTTAGCTGGAACATTATTGTCCATTGGCTCGATGTGGCCAAGCCATTGTAGTTGACGTGTTTTAGCTTTCTGGACTACATTCATATCTTGGTACAACTCATACAGTTTGCGATTGTATCTTCTCCTCCATTCGCCCTCCTCGAAAACAGGACCAAAAATCCGCTGAAGTACTCGTACTTTCGAAGGAGCCCAGTATCAGCCCTTCCTTCTTGGTTATTGCCCAGCAGTTGGTGCCAGAATTGGCAGGACAAGGGCTTTGTACGTACAGCATACATTTCGTCCTTCGAGTTAGGACTTTTGAACCCAATTGTTTTGCCAAACCGATGTAGCAGCGGTTTCCTAGGGTAATGCTTCGCCAGATCCCCACCAGAGTGTCATTCGTATATAAATCTGATGATCACTGCCATCATTCCAGTCACAACCATTCAGATTTTAAATTACCACCTAAAGCCAGCACATTTATAACCAGGGACAACCACGAAATCAGGAAATCATTCTCTGAAAGATCAATATCATCCGATCCATTAGAAAAAGCACTTCGACCATAAAAAATCTGTTGATCCCATTTTTTTATTGACGGTTACATATCCTTCAAGGAGTAAAATATGACTTAATATTTTTACACACCGATTTTGCATTGGTATCAAGAAATCGCGTGTTTCTTTTTATGTACAAAGTGCCACGCCCCTTTCTTCAATCCCGGCAATATTTTGTAAAATGCTTCATAGAATAGATACTTGGTATATAAAGAATTTAGTTCATATATACTAAATTTAAGGCTAATGGTTCCATAAATGTCAAGATATAATGTGAAAGTTGCCACGCTCGTTTTTTGAAATCTCGCCCACATTTCGTAAAGTGGATTGTTCGGCCAATGAACATCACTGTTGCAATGCGAGCCAAAAAGTTAAAAATTGGTCAAAATGTGCGAATGCAACAACTTTTAGCGAATGTAACAACCTTTAGCGAAAGCTTAAACCATCTAAAATGCTTACAGCAAACCACCCATAAAGTAGCCATAGAGAATGTTGAATACGAAAATTATTCATTCTGGAAGTATTGTACCTACGATCGCCATTATTAGTAGGTATGGATGGGTTTGCGATAAAAATTCGGCACTGTTTTGAATCTTAAATTTTTCTAGGCATCCGTTTTTGGAGTTAAATCAGCTGTTCAAAGTTTTGCATATAATATTTCAGATTTTAGACTATCACCTCAATTATTTAAATATTTGAAAAGAGTTTTGAAAATCAAAAAACGCTCACAAATATTCGAAAAATATTTGAACTAAAGTATTGCTTCTTAATAATCAAAAACCGCTTCTCGTGGGAACTTGCGAAAATTATTTGTATGCACCATTCTTTGACTTACTCGTACATATACCTCAAATATCTTCTCACACACAAACAAAAATACCACTCCTGTCCGCATTGCACATTCGTAATTATACACTCAGCGAAAACATGTTATTCCTCAAAATAATAATATCGCAACTGAATGAATGAACACGGTCCATAAAAACAGTTTTTCAGCAATCAAACCCATCAATTATTGGTTTATTTATATGTAAATATATAAATGCGAGAGTTCCCCATTCTGTTTCTGGAACCGCCAGCCTGAACATCATCAGCCGAAACACAGGCGTCCGATTGAATGAGTCGATTTATAAACATGTCAAAATACGACGCGGGACACTGACACACCAGCACCGTGCATATATAGCATAGGGGAGGTGGTGATGGTACCGCCTGTACCATAAAAATGTCAAACCCGTAATTATGCCTGTCAATGCGTTCCAAAGGGGCCGCTGTTTTTTTTTTTTTTTTTGTACCTACATCATTCTTTCAATTCAAAGACGAAAAAGAGAGGAAAAAGCTAAAAAAAAAACGTACCATCAATCGAAACACCGAAATGTTTTGTAAATTAATTCGCCGCTCAGAAAAACCAGATTGATACGCGCACGGCCCTAAAGATCGCTCGAACTTGGATGATTAAAACCCACCTAAGCACCGTCTCTTTGGATGTAAATCAGATTCCCATTTTACGATTATTAACCTCGATTAACCATTTAATTAAGCTTTGGTACGAACACAGATGATAATTAGAATGAAAAACATAGCGTTCATTAAAAAAATATATAAAAACTGCATCGCCATCTACATCCGTTCAAGTTTGGAATTCATAAAAAAAAACACACATACCAAAGCCCAGATGCATTCATTAGGTCGACCGAAGGGAAGTATCTGTATTTGTTTGCATTTCAATACAACGGAAAATTGAAAATAGCCATTAGTGAATGGAAAGTGGAAAATGGTACAAAAAAAAGGATATATGGAGCCGACTGGCGCGGCAATTGTATTCAGTGGGAAAAAATCTCCACGTATACTATATGTATCCATTAAATCCATTTCACGATTAATAATTTTCCATTTTGCACTCTAGGCAGCCGGGTTGGTGTGTGTTTTGTTGTTTGCATTGTTTCTCTGGGCATGGCCTGTATTGACCTGCGAAACAGAATACAATGCGATGTCCTAGCCCCCCGACTGACTTGGGCCAATTGGCCGACACGACCGACAACTTTGGAGCTCAACGGAGGAAGCACGTTCCATTCCGATGCCACACTCCGAATTATACGATTTAGTGAAATTTTAATTACGCAAATTACAAAGCGATGTACACACGTCGGACTGCATTGCGTGGCGTGTATTTTACATGAGGCTTGGCTAACTTAATAATAATGATATATAATGGAGAGAGGGGTGAAATGTACATTTAAATTTATCACTGTAGGCGCGCGCATAAACACTGCCACTTGCACACCCGCACCTGCTCCCCCGCACCCGCACTACACTCAACAAAAAGGAAGTGCACTACGCGAGCTATTGAGTGTGACAGATGAGGGGGTGGTGCAGCAGGTTGAAGTGGAAGTCAAGTACATTGCATATAATATGTATGAATGGCACGAAAATTGAATTAACACAAAATATACAATTTTTTTTCTGTTGTTTGCGGATATTTGTATATGGATATGTGAAAACACAAGTCGATGACACCTTGGCTCGAGTTGTAGACCTGTGGATGAGTTGAGTATGCATTGAAGAGGAAGTCCATGACCGGTTTATGAGTTTTTACAAGTAGGCGCCTAGATTTACTGGTAAGTGGGAAAATGCCATGCTTGACCCAGCAGCAGAGAATTTTAGTAATGGCTTTATTCAAAAATATATGTTGGATACTTTGAATACTTTAGTGACAGCAACGAGACTTCAAGCATTTTTGCCGAATTTGTGGTATTGTCGGTGGTATTCCACAAACTCTCCGAAAAAACTTACAAACTTTTAAATTTCACAATAAAATCTACGGCAACCTTTAAAAATCACTTAAAAACTAAATAAAAAAGCGGTACCGACAGAATTTTCTGAGTAGATATACTCAAAAACATTTAGCATATTTTGAAAGGTTCCATAGCCGCAGCTGCACAATTTGACAGAATCTACCCTAAAGAGCTCTGACTGCCCAAATTGTTTAAAAATCTTGCATCTTCTAAAATCTTCCCAAGCTACTGAAAATATCAAAAATAGCACCAGTATTGAAACCCTTAAAAACAAACCTGAAAGCCAACGTTCAATCGTTCTCCTACTTATGTGTCTATTAAGAAGCTTTGTCAAGATTGAAGGGCCATAAAAGAAATCCTACCTGTAAAACAGGCCTGTTTCTTATAAAAGAACGTATCTCCACGGATTATTTTTAAGCCCTAAAATTCGTATTGAAGGAGGTTTTGAAAATCTTCACTCAGATATAATACAATCTTTAAGTTTGAAGTTCAATCTTCTATTAGACAAAGGTTCAATGGTTTCATAGTTAAAGTTTTGTTGCTAAATATATAATTTTTGGAGAAGAACTCGTAAGCTCGTAAAAATCCTGAAAAGTACCTCCCAAAGCATTCTTCTATTAACACAACTTTATATGGAGATCCATCTGGAGTTTAACTCTTTTATAACTTTTTGCCCTGCTTGAATATGCAAGCGGGACACTAGGAGATGGATCAGCTTGCTCAAACAGGTTTCGAATATGTTTTTTTTTCCTAATTGGTAACATTTTTCATGGGTCCGGTAGGCGAATAGATTTTATATAGGTAAGGTATGCCAAGAGATTCGGGAAAAATGCCTAGCGGTATACCCAAGTAGAAATCGTTGGTTAAAGTTCTAGCGCTGTTACCACAATTCAGAAAGTTTACTATTACGGTCAAAGTGTGTTTTGATTTATAAAAGTGCAATCTGTTTCTCATATAGGAGGGAACCGTGATCAAGTGGGGAATTAGTTTGACGTACTTATTTGACCATTCCGTGATATACACAATATGGTATAATCGGCTATGATTCGCAACCGAAACGTTACCGATTTTTGCCAGTCACAGCTTGCGATGTATTTACAGTACAGCAACTACACAAAATGGTCACAAAGTATTGCATGCAACACATAAAGTGAGCTGTCAAATTTGTCTTAATGTGTTTGTAGGTTTATTCACACAAATAGAATATAATAAAATCGATACACAAATACAATCAGATAGGTACAAATAAAATGTATATACATATGGAATGAATTATTGGCATACCTAAAGGAACAAAATGGAAACATTAAATTAATATTAATTGCATTTCTTCGTATCCGTAGCCCAAATATTAAAACGAAAGTCAGTTTTACCACGAATGTGAATAAGTTGCAGTGGAAAAAACTCACGCGCTCAAGAAATATTGAATATTTAGATATTCAATTTTATTTTCAAAAAATTCTACTTTTTCCAGAGACATCGAAAATTATCTTAATAGCTTCAAAAATGAATTGAAAGAATTATAAGGTATATTTCAAGGTGATACATATACGTACTTATAAAGAATAAAGAGTTTGCGAATTTCAATTGTGAAATTATTTCATTAAAAATGGATGCCCAGGACTTACGATCGAAAATGGCGATTAGTTTTCGTATTAATGCATGTGCATTTCACTTGGTAGGGGCAAAGGGTGTATGTGCTCCCCAAATTGATAAAGTTGTTTTTTGCGTTTATTACTTGCAATAGGTCTGAAAATTGGGGAATAGGACAATGGGTAAAAAAGTTTCATTGAAATAGGAGTAGATAGGCATGAAATTAACTTTAAAAATGTATAACGCTTTAGTATTGTCATTTTTAAGAATAAAAAAAAACTGATATATTTTAAGATTATAAAAATAACTTCCTAGCCATTTATAGGTAGAACTACTACTAGTGCCATGTGGTAGATTTCTCGAGATATTGGGGCGTGAATCTCCTACGATGTTGCAAACTACTATTTTATACAAACTCTTATTACTATTTTACACTTAAATTACATTTGTTCACACCTCATTTATTTTTCTTGTAATTGTAAAATATTTTATTTAATAAAAGCACACTGCATTCTTCCTTCTAAAGATGTGCGTTGGACGTAGTAAAAGTAGAAAAGAAATTATTAATAAAAGCGCTGCATGCTTTGCTACTAAAATTGCACCATTATTTTCAGATATGTTCCCAAGATTTTACGATTAGTTTGTTAAAACTATGATTTCTATTTTATGGAAAAACAATATGGGAAGACAGTGTCAATAAAATAATTACCAGTACATATATGGAATAATTTCGAAACGATGTATGATTTTTTTTTTCTGTGCCCCCTTTATACTCTACGCCTATGAGCAACACCATGTCATATAAAGATACACTATCCGTTCGTTTACACACAAATTACATAAAACGTGCATAAAAATCCACTTCAGTTCGTACTTAGTGTTGATACAATACCTGGTACAATATAGTAATTGTGGAAATAACATTCAACTATTTTGTGTAGATATTAATGTGTCAAATTGTCTAGTAGTTATTTAGGCAATGTATTTGGAGATTGTGTGCAAATAAAAACCAAAAGCGAATAATGCACTTTATGGTAACATTCAACGGTCACAATTCAGACTGGGCGTAGTCTATTAGTGTAGTTGTGTAGTAGTAACATTAAATGGTAACTCTGCGGATTTTGAGACTTTAGTTTAGACACTTTCAGTAATTTTTTAGACACAACATTTACTGAAATGTTACGTTAAAGAACATTTGTCTCTTTAAGGCACGTAATAGTTACAAAAATGTCAAACTGTTTCCATATTCATAGCAACGCATTTATCTACTCAAAACCAAGTCAAATATACCAAACGGTGACCATAATTTAAAATAAATTTGAATCAAAGTCACAAATTTCTACTTGGGTAGTAGATTAAGAATAGCCTTAAGGTCTGCGGTTGCAGTAGTCCTCTAGTCTTTGAAACTTTGAAGACAGTGCCAAAGATGTTAATGTTTATTCGAATTAGACCACCATATCGGATCCCTTTTCGTCTCTCTGGGTAAGATGGACATGGTAAGCCATCTTACTTAAAGATGCTATCTGGAATTCTCCACAGTGTTTGCCTGGTTTCATTTCCTAGTCTTAATGCTAGCAGTCCCAAATTACGATTTGGACCTTTTTGCATAAGACTTTATTTCATGGCACCGATTTATTCACTTAATGTCCCAAGATTTTCGTTATTCTGCCAGCTAGTGCCGTACTCAGAAAACAAGAGACGATAGCCCCTAGCTGCTACGTTCGGCGCTTTTATAACCAAAAGACATCTATGATACCGTCAGTAATATGGCTAAAGCATATTAAGAAGAGCTAGCAACCATAATTAGCTATCGTACAGAGTCCTAAAAGCTGTAAGAAAATTTTGTAGATATTGAGAAAGAAGTTTTGTAGGACCTTTAAGCTTAGCTTCTAGAATTACTTCGGAGAGCTCACAATAGAAGTTTCCATAGCCTCTTGAAACCTAGTTTCACGTTTTCAGTAATTTAGTAAGCCTTTAGTATTGACAGTACATGTGCCGCTGTCTCAGCTCAGTATGGGTCGTTCTTTAAATTGGTCTGTTAAGTGATTAGAAAAATGTATCCCTTGCCAGCAGCATCATCGGCGGAATAAGCCATTAGGTAATTCTAACGCCGCTATTATTACTATGCTCTTCATTTATAATGACCAAATGAGATAATCCTCTGGAGACGTAAGCCTCTAGCTTTGAACCCACAAAGCTCGGTTAATATGTGTCTTTCTTCAAGTATGCTAACAACCCAGTTTGTAAGGATATTTTTATTGTTTGATAGCATCCTACGGACGGTATTGCAATTGTTGTCAGCTTCTGCAATGTCTAAAGCTGGAGTATACTCCTAATCTTTAAATGAATAGGCTATTGGTCCGACAACACAGTGTATCGCTGTCCCTATACTTTTCCCTTAGTATTAAGGATGCTTAGCATCTTTCCTTTTTGAAGGAAGACTGGTGCATAGCAGAAATGAGTGATTGAAGCAATCTACATTACTACTTGACACCGAAAGTCAGGATCAGGATGACGGTTTGTCTTTGGGAAGACGGAGAGTGATGAAAAAAGAATGCCGCTCATCAAATTGCCTCTGAAACCTAGACGGAAGTTGGGTGTTTGATGTGTCAAGGTGAAGTTAATTGATGTAGTTAGCACCTCCAGTTGGCGATTGCTTCTGGAAGGCGAAGAGTGACCGAAACCACCTGCTTGTACCCTAGCTCTAACAGTCAGTTTCTAAGGAGGCAGACTGAGTCGGAAGAGAAATGGGTAAATGAAACAATCTAAATCTACCCCATTGCTGAACACCGCTCCTCTGGCTGGTTTTGTATAGTTGGAGCATCTGATTTTGTACGATTTGTCAAGTCTCCTAGTTTCCTATCTTTCCGGACAATGGTTTCTTCGTGTGAAATAACAAGGATACAGTCTTAGATAAGCCTTTGTCGTCAGCAGTAGGAAATACGCCCAATTTGCCTTTCAAGATATAGACGGCGCAGAACCAATAGTTCTGTCAGTCCGTGGCCGTTTTTTAAACGTTTTCGTATCTAATCAGTAATCACGTTTTAGATATGTACTTGAAGAAAAATATCAAATTTTATATCTCAACAAGAGTATCCTATTACAGAGAATTCTTTTACGTTTTGATACCCAATATGCTCAGAATCCTGATTGTCTATATTTCAAAATAGGCCTGCAAAAGAAAAAAATTAAATGAAACCCGAATAGAACAGACCCTACTGCTCTGGCCCTTCTAAATTATTTGATTGGATTATACAAAGGCTTAGAATCTTTTTGACACAAAGCCCACGCGAACAAAAGGATATCAGACACTTTCGTTCCCCTTCTGCCTAGACAAAGAATTAAATTTAAAGAAAGTCGTCAGTACAACGCGAGAATCATCTTTGAACGACTTTTTAAACTGCGGCAGACTTTGTCCCTTGTATTGGGCGGATTTATTTTTGTTCAGAAAATTTCAATCTCATCGAACAATGGACTATTTTTATTGGTTTCGAGTTACTGCCGTCACTATATAGCCGAGATGACAGATTGAGAACACGCAGATACACCAACAGATAAAAACGACCAGGATAAGGATTCGTCTTGTAAAGGAAAAAGGGGATTTTTTTTAATGAAATTGATTTGTCGCAATACTATAGTTATATTCGTTTGTCCTTTGTGAAGATAAAATTGAGATGCACTTTAGAGGGATAGAGGCAAAAAAAATGCACAAAGCATGTGCCGTGCCCAACAGCAAAGGGAATGATTCAATCCGAATCTACAGCTAAGCGGCGATAAATCCGGCACAAGGGCCGGAAATAGTGCTTAAAAGGTGAGAAATGCCTCCTTTATCATCATCTCATCGTCCTCGTCTTTTGCTGTGTGTGCCTGGTCCTTAATTCTTTCGAATTGTATAGAGCGCGAGTGCTAAGAACCGTTTTTTTGTACTCACACTCTTGTACAATGCAAAACGAGAATCTTTTATGTCCTTTCCACTCTTAGCTGAATATTCACGCTACATAAACACCTTGACACAAACAATCGCTGGTGTGCGTTTACTTTGAGTCACGGTTCCCTTAACAATGCCTGTGTCGTCCTTTCTGGCTGTGCATCACAGTTAAAGCTATCAAAAATGTACAAGCAAATCATTGAATACATTATGCATTGTGTAGCAGCAATTCGCCAGGATAACATTTGCACTCTGCGTTATTTTGTATCCTCTTTGGCTACAGAAAGGAAACTAAAAGTATCTCAGTTCTCAGACTATATAATCACTTAAAAGGTGCGATTTGCTGTCAAAGGACCGACGACTGATGCACACAATGGGCCAAGTTGACATGCATTTAATTAAATAGGTTTTTTTTTCAGAGTTCAAGTTGTTCATTATGAGTCCTTACACACGGAGGGACTCATTAAATTACAAATTAATAAACGAGTAAAGGAAGTCGTATACCCTTGGTTGGTGTGGACCCTTTTTTTAGGGAGGCTCTACCAAAAGGATTTTAATCAATGACAAACAGGATTAGTCCGTTTTTGCTTGGTTAGAATTTAGTGTGCGTGTTTTTTTCTCGTCGTCCGTTTTGTTTGCTTATTTTCTCGATGCGCACGTCTGACATTGTGAAATTCAATTAAATCGAATTGAATGCAGAGTCCTGAAGCCAGGACTGAGTATAGAGCTGCTACTGCGCCGCACTGGTGAGGTATTGATGCAAAGTACTTGCTACACCCCTAATGCGAACTGTTTGAGCGAAGGATTAAGAGTTATTTACGGAAGGCACAAAAAAAGGACTACGCAGAGAGTTCATTAATAGAAATGGTATTGAGTGTTGAACGATTAGAGAATCGATTCGATTTGTGGGAGTATTGGATGCATTTGGTTTTACAACTGTTTTATACAAGTTAAAGAGGAAGGCAAAGAACTGCCAGGTATACACGCTTAGGGTATTAAAGGTTATCGACGGGTTCAGACAGAATTAAGTGAAGTGACCTGTTTGAATGTGAATTTTATGACTGGGGTTACTGTGGGGAGATTGTTGAAATCCTTTTTAAAATATATACTGCAATCGTACACGATACACGATTCATTGGGAATAGAGGGAATAATATTGGAAGGCTATGCGACTAGTGGAGTTAAACTGAAAATTTATTTTGTAAATTTTTATTTCATTCCTCCTATACTTTTTGATATTTCTGGTATTGCGGTAAGGACGAGGCGAAATCAAGCGGAATTTTAAACAATACATTTTTGATTTACATACATTTTTTTTTAATTCATTTCTTTAGATAGGCGAACTTATAACGCTTTAACAGCGCCCAAAGTGTTTTACAGAGGAAAATTTAACATCGCGACTATCTCTCTTAACTGTATTTTCACCATGACCTATACATTTCGGAAAAAAGTATCACGACAGTCAAATTAGATACTATCTATACATATAATAAATGTAGTATAAGAATGAGACTAAACTCAAGACTTATACAAATCGCCGAGATATAGTACTAGTATCTTTTTGCAAAAGGTGATGATTTATTGTTGATGAGACTTCTGGCACTCATGTGTGGCATGTCACAGATATTGCATGTGCATTTACATATATCTTTAAAAAAATGTGTCGCACCAGTGAAACATTTTCGAAATAAGCTACCAACAGAAAGATCTGAAATACGACATAATCTATATCATGAAAGGGAATTTTTGCACGACATACATCATGACAGAAAAATAACAGACTCATAACAATGAAACCAAATCAGACATTTCATCAGTAAATCTTGTAATTAGCTTCTTGCTCTATGAAAAAGTTTACATAATTTGCATGATATATCTATCAATGATAATTCTCACGAGATAACTTTTGGAAACTAGGCAAACAAATGGAAAAGTTTGTGATTTGAAACTTATGCAAGGCTTCTATTGTCTACTATATCGGAACAAAGACGTAAAATATTACCAACAGAAAGAAGATATATCATGACAGAAAAACATAAAATTTTTATTGAATTCGGTATCAATTAGCTCAGTCGAAACCCTATACAGCAACCTTGAGCGAATAAATGGACGCCCAATCCTCATTTTATGGGGCAAACAGATTTCAATTGAACTTAAAGTAGACCCAGCATACTTGCATGGGAGATAAATGTTACTGTCTATTTTTCACTCATCAACCTTGGCCTATAACGAAATTATGCAACTACGTGAGGGTACCTACTGCTTCCCCATTAACTAACATTTTTAAATGACAACATTTTTTAAGGTGATATTTTTCAGATGATATCCTCAAAATATCATGAGAACTATCATGCGATTGATACATCAATATTAGTAAGTTGACTGATTTTAAACAATTAAATAATTGGCAATCATTCTATATCATAAAATTTTCTGTTGACTATACGTATGTCGTGAGAGAAAATAGCACGCGATTTTTTTTAGCATAGGCGGCATTTATACTTACGAGTGTATTCGATATACGATCACCTAACGAACAGATAAAACTATCTGGTCCAATTGGCCTATTCTTTTTTCACATCTGAGGTAAGCTACGAGTAATCCGCAGAAAATTTATAATGTCCTTATTGAAACACGTCGTTTCAAGCCCTAATCCTTTAAAATTCCTCTGTAATCTTGTGTAAATCTCTTTCAATTCTCAAATTGATTTATATAGCCATATACATTGACTTTTATTTTACTTTTCGTGATAAATATATGGTCATTGCCCTTTAAATTATTGCTTCCAATACGAGTGCTTACTGCTTATATCCCTGTAGTTAAAAACGACTTTAAAATAACTTCGTATCCTCATGTAGACTGCACATCACATCCTCTCCTTGTTCACGCACAACTCGCGTTCAATTGTTATTATTCTCAATTGCATATACATGAATTGTTTTTTAAATCCTTTTCAAAATACAAAACAAAAAAAAAAATGTAAATCCCCGCAAATATTTACACGTTCTCTTCCCTGTGCGAAAACCCTTAAAATCCACCATTCAAGCAAATAAACATTCAATAAAAGTCCTTAATTTTATTTGATTTCTCCTTTCGCGGTGCGTACATTCTTTTGTTCGTCAGAAAACTGTTCCCCGATTGAGGCTTCTGTTCCTGATTATGATGCTGATGATGATGGTGCATGGACCGGAACACCATGCTGGATAGCAGTCAACCAAAAAAAAAAAAAAAAAAAAAACAGCTGGGCTGACTGCTTAAAACTTTTTATTCGTCGTCATCGGCTTTTGTGCGAATTAAATAAAAATATAAAAAATTTAAACACGCCGAGTGAAATATTTCGCATACACAATCCAAGTGAATCCTTTCATTAAACACACACAGGAGAGAAATCCTAGGAAATAAAAAGTTAATCCAGTTTTCCTGGCATATGATTTACACCAATCAATTTGGTTTTCTCCCCTCGAGGGAGAGCGAACCAAAACAGGACACCACCAAATGTGGAAGCACAGTAGGGAGTTACTGTATACTGTATTCCATCATCGCACACATCCTGTTACTGCTTCTGCATCCTGAGAGTGATTTCAGTTGAATATCGTTGCTTTCCTTTATTATTTTTGTTTTTTTCTGTTCATCGAATGTGCTGAACAAACGGATGAATAAATAAGTGGAAGCGGCGCAACGGGATGAGATTTACATGATAATTCGGCTCAGGAAAAGGAGCAGCATGCAGACGCAGAGGATAACCGCGTACGAAGACAAAGCAATCGAGGAAGAAGGAAACTACCCTCGGATTCTGTGACAGATTTTAAATTTCTAGCAATAAAAACCGAGCCAAAGGATAAAAGGATGACGATGATGGAGAATAAAGGCAAATTACTGGCGATGATTTATTCAACAATCGCTGTAAGCAATGTGCTCTTACTTACGCAGCACACAACACACCAAACCAATGATGGAAGGAGTTACTTCGGCTTTTGCCTGCAAGCCCAGCCAGAAAGGACATGGTGTCGTGTCGATTGTGTAAGTGGGGTGTTTGTTCCTTGTTGTTGATGTTAAGTTTTTCTATGTTTTTTCTCTGGCGAAGAGGGTCGGTCTCACTTCTTTGGGTGCGAAAAAAGGGTTGACTTTGGTGACAATCAACGGCGGCAGTGTGGTGAAAAGAGTTTTAATTAAAAGTAAATTAATTATCAGTTCAAGAGTTAGACGCGCCGGCCTAAAGTTCGGTTTCGCTTTTGCTACTCTATATAATCTGGAGTTTGAAGTTAATTTTTCAAACGGTAGGGATATACCACTCGTTGCCTTGGAGGCAGTTTTTGTTTTGTGTACACGCTGGAAGGAGTTTTGATTAACTTTGTTGGCGGTGTGATGAGATTTATTTTATTTTTTAATTATGGGATGGGGTTAGAGTGGGTATGGTATTAAATTAATCACATATTGTAAGAGGTCCTTAACACATAAACATATAGGTAGCGTATGAGATGACTTCATTAGAAAGTTGTAATCTAGGGCAAATGGATCATTGACGACGTGCCTTGGATATTAGCACTAATTGGCGTATTACACTGAAAGGCTTTTAATGTGTTTATTTTTTAAGGATTGCCATTCTAATTGAAAAAATATAAATTTGTATTTTAAGCAGTTTAACACTTTGAGATGTCAATTGCGATTAGTGGTAGGTAGTTTTGAGCAATTGTATCATAACATAAGGTACCACAGAATGACCTATTTTTGATTCATATTGCAATAAACAGATGCGTCAGGCAATCGAAAAGAATCCCAGTTTTTAGATTTATGTCATTGATCTGAACTGCTGAACAAATTATACAATCCCATCGTAATCCCTAAATCTATTGACGGATCAATAATCTCATGACATAAATAGACGTAGCTACCGATTTCAGCTATGGCTCAAAAATATGTTCTAACAGTTCCACCCTTCATGCTACAAGTATCTTGATAGAAAAATATCAAGAACCTACCTAATTGTGCTGCATGTTTTTTTTTTATTCTGAACTGTGTAATCCACTAGCTGTGTATATGAACATTATTCAAAGTGGCGGAAGAATCCATCATTTTTAAAAAAATGTAATGATAGAAAAATAAGCAAATATGTATCTACTTGACAATTAAAAAAAAACCTCCTCCCACTAAAATGTCTTATGAGAAATCTGAAATATTTTGCTTGATATAACAACGTTGGAATCCACTAGTATTCACAGAAGAAAGAAAATCTGATAAGAAGGTAAATTACAAAATGCGACAATTCGTATTAATGCAATGTCTTCTGAAATATTACAACTCTAGATATCTTTCGCATGATATTTAAATATTTATCGTCAACATGATATTCACGACAACAACCTGATTCATTCCTTTGTCAAATAAGAGTTTTTATGAACCACATTACTGACACCTGCTATATTTCTAACATGACATATATATCTGGGACACTCATGACACAAAAACAACAAGCAAAGAAAATAAATCTTGTATCATGATAGTTTTTGATAATGACTTCTATATTCTCTTATATCAGCTACCAGATCAGTTTGTTTGTTTGTTGGGGTAGTGAAAGTGAAGTTCCTGGTTGAACCCCCAAAAAAGTTTAAAAGTTATGTTCCACTGCCCAATCTTTTGCGAATGTGCGACAAATATCCTAGTTGTGTAGTCCTCGAAAATTATAGCAGCTCAGTGCTGAAATTATGTCTGAGGTAGTTCAGTCCTCACAAATTATTATGCTCGTGAATATTTCTAAAACGATATTTTAAAGACAATCATCGATTTACATTATCTGCTTCCTGGGAAGGCTTGTAATTTCAGACATCATACCTAACCTAAGTAGATACTTTCTGCTTCTATAAATAAATAAAACAAAAAGTTGATGCAACAGGTCCGTAGGTAACCTAGGCCAACCATTCGTTTGTGTGAGTTTTTATTTTTGAGGCTAATGTAAGGGACCTACAATTTTTTGCCGAGTCCGATGTAAATTTGTGCATTTTCCGGAGATCGAACCTGGGAGCCCTCGCACAGTAGTCGAGCACACTAACCATTGTGCTACTGCGCACACCTTCCACTTCTGCTCACAAATAATTGTGAGATTTTAAACCTTGTGTTCTGTGGACCTGTTGCGGCTGTTTCTTCACAAAGAAATCTACAAAATGGTGATTTTTACTTGTACATTTTTAGTTAAAAGAGTCTTCGATATCTCGAATGGAATTCTGTAAAAAAAAACAAGAAAACAAAAGCAATTTCGTATCTCGTAAAACGAAAGAAATTATGCGAAAGCGAAAAATTCCTTCATGTAATTTCTTTCGTTTTCTTCTTCCTGCCAAACATTTAAAGACCAGTATAAATTTGAAATCGGATAATTTTAGGAATTTCTATCTCTTTTGACAACTTATTTGTTAACAATATTGTTTTATTCTAAATGCACAAACTGTAGAAATAATCAAAGATAGTGAAATAATCAGAAAATGTCTTTCGATTTTGGAGTTATACATGAAAAAAAAAAAACGAAAATGAAATACCTTTCGTTTTTTTCGCACAAACCAAAATTTCTTTCGTTTTCAATGTAACATGAATTAAAACCTTGGTAAAAATACCACTTCTGACCTTCTTCGGTAAATTTAAAACGTTTCTTTTTCGATTCATGTTGAGTAAATTGTAATCGTGCTCGGAGGACCATATATAGGTAGTCTCTAGGCCTAGCTTCTCGCCTAAGGTAATTCACGGATAGATTCCACGTTCTTATCTAAAATAATTCCATGAATGTTCAGTTCATATAACGCAACGATTCTCGGATTAATCCCTGACAATTTCTAGTAGAAAATGATTCCCAAAGTTACTTTCGCAATGACAAATTACTCCTTCAGGTTGTAAAAGTCCTTGCAACTTAATTCAAGTGAGTAACTTTGCAATCATACTCCAAGTCCCTTTTCCGAGTCACAGCACTCGTATAACAAATCACTTTCAAAAACAACTCCTCGTATCAAATGTTGACAAAAAAAAATGCCATAAACCTCAACTTGTTCCGCCCAAGAACACCTGACAACATCATCCTAGTTAATTATTTTCCACATCCATGCAAAACAACGATAAAGGCACAACAATGAAACAAAAAAAAAAACTCCCCGTCTTGCTAACATTCGGATCGTGTAATATTCCGCTAACCACAAAGTGTCGGCACCAAGTGTTACATCGCCCCCAGAGAATCACCATCATCATCATCATCATCGTCGTCGTCGTTGGTCGTCGTCATACATACCTACCACCTCCGCACGTTCCTTTAGAGCAGATTCTTGTTATAGCGCCGCCAACATCCTTTACCATGAACCGACCGACCGAGAGTGCAATTGTAATAATTCATGGCTTCTCTGCAAATATTTACGATGCGGAGAAGATTGAGTTCTTCTTTTATTTCTTCATAGTTTGACACCGAAAACAGAGAAAGTGCACATTGAAACAAATAAAAGTATTGAGCAAAGGACCTGAGTTAGGATTAAATTTAACAACAAAACTGCAGTCAGTCAGTCGTTTTTATCCGCGCTACAGTTCATCTACTTCATACAGAACGAGCAAGACAGCCATCAGAGAATATTTACACACGCGGCTGCCTGTGGGGAAGTCCATGCCAAGACAAACAATGAGTACGATGTTTCTAAAATTAAATTCCATTTTAAGAAAGATTCCCCAAAAAGTATTCCGAACAAAAAATTGGAAATGACTCCGCACCAAGGCAGCTATACTGCGGCGACAGGCGCATCCCACAGAAAAATAGATATCATCCCATAACCTCTCTGGTGAAATTTTAATTAGTCTGTGAAGAAATGTTCTTGGCTGGTCTCTGGAATCCTCTACTGTCATTCGATTTACTATGAGGAAGAATTCTCTGCTCAACAGAGTCATTGAATAAACATGGCACAATGCACACGACCGATGATGATGAGAGTCGGTTGTTGAGATTCGCATAAAACAGTCGGGCCGACAAGTTTGTAACACTTTTGTGTGATTATAACAGTTTAAAATACACACCTAAAGGCATTCCATGGGTAACGATGGGTAACTTATTCATTTTTATACTACTTAAAGAGGTTTAATTCAAATTCACTCAATACTTCGTATATAAGAAACAGCGTTAGGTCTTATCGCCCAAAACCATAAAGCCCAAATTAAAAAATGTCATATAACGCCCAAAAAAATGCATAATCCCCAAAAATAAACAACAAGATGGAAATGAAGCCCAAAAAGCATTTGCATATTAATACGTATGGGGGGAAATGCTGCCCCTCTGCAACCCCCATGCTTGGGGTACTGCTGTCATTACGCCCAAAATCAATGTTACATCGGCCAAATTTGTGTGAATATTTTACAGCAACAAATTGCCCAGTAATGTTTTTTGACATGTTATGACATTTTAGAATTTGGGCGTTATGGTTTTGGGCGATAAGACCTATCGCCATAAGAAACATGAGTCATTCGCTTGGCAGGGAGTGTACATGTACAACTTGCTTCAAAGTCAACTTTAAGAGAGAACAGCACAACCGCAATGCAAAGTATTCTAAGAAAGCCTTACGGACACACCACATTGAAGAACAGAAGGCCACAATCGACAGCAGTAACTTTGAGGTAGTAAGGGATTTTGTCTACCTCGGATCTGCTATAAATAAGTGAACCAACACTCTTGCCAACCGCTGTTTCTTATTCCTTGGGTTGAGAATGTAATTGAGTGGGGTTGGTGACGAAATCTCCTTTTCCAAAAGGGATCTTGAAAAAGGGGATAACGTAGCGATCCCAATTGAGTGGTAGAGCCTTTTCCCGAAGAACTAAGAAGATTCTATATAAGAGCTTGTTTATAACAGGTAAATGCTTTATGGTGCTGAAGCTTGGTCACTAACTAAAGTGGATAAATATATCCTCGTTCGAGAGAAAGATTCGTCGGAAAATGTTCGATCCCGTTTGCGTTGATGGACTTTGGAGGAGAATATTCAACCAGGAACTAAACGAGCTGAACAGCGACATCGACCTAGTCCAAAAATTCCACATCAGTGATAAGTCGTATAAGATGGCTAGGACATGTCGACCCATATAGGATTCGAGTCTTCTCCGCCTTAGATGGACCGCACAAAAAATAAAGGAGATCTGACCCGACTTGGAGGGCGCAACAGGACTCGGTTAGCTTATGACGGCGCTAACTGGAAAGGCTTATTAGTGAAGTTCGGAATTCCCTTCTGACCGTCGCTTCGTTTACCGAGATTCGGTTCTATTCAGCTCGATGTCTAATACATTTTTGCTCGGCTTACTTACTCTGCTTGAGGGGATTTCAGTGGCACGGACTTCGCGTCCGTCAATGTGAGCCGTCAAATTTTTTCTGCAAATCCTGATTTTTATTAATACCTAACTCATTCACGTATGGAGCTTTTGCTGAACTTGTGATTTGGTTAACAAAGTACTGCCTACAGCTGCAGTCATGTTCTGTATCACTATCATCGAGTCATTTTTCGATGGAACGCTATGAATTGAATGACAATACATGTTCCATCATTTCATAGCATTCCGTCGCAAAATGTCTTAATGCGAGAGTTACAGAACATGGCCCCTGTACTCTAATTTACAGAGGTATGATGTTTAAGAGTGGCACCAATTTTACGCCAAACACTACCAAAGTTTGAAGCCAACTGGAGCATTAAAAAAATATTTCAACTCTGTTCCTCCTTTATTTAATATCATAAAACACAATGAGGGGAATATAAAAAAAAACATATCAGCTACAACAACCAAAAAAATGTCATGATAGAAATTCCACCAGCAATCACTCTTGTCAACCATACTGTCACCTTGCACCCAATTGTATGAGTGCGACAAACAAGAAGAAGATTATCATCATCGTTCTGAATTAATGAGCCAGTTTGTTTTGGGGTACAATTTTCCTCCTCCACCTCATGTAAATTTTTCTCCTATATTCAGTAATCTGGAATTTAGATGAAGAAAATTCCCCTCTGAATCGATTTCTTACCCAAATTCCCAACCAATTGAGGCACATAATTGGAGGCAGTTTAGTATAGACAAAATGCGCACGTTATTCAGCCCCAAACCCCACATCGGGGCATCAGTACGTGCTCACAGTCAAATTCCATTCTTTTGTAATTCTCTCACGAATTTTCTCGATTTATTTTCTGTTATTAATAAATTTTCTTCTTTCTGTCGTTGCAGGTGTCTCGGCCGAGTTGTACTATGTCCGCGAGGGACAAGTCAACGATTATGCGTTAAACTTTGTCGTTCCAGTGCCGGCAAATGTTCGCGACATCGCATTCACTTGGCAAAGTTTAGCCGGACGTCCGTTGCCATACAGCATAAATGTCCAGTCATCAGATCCAGCTGTTCTGCCACGACCAACATTGAACATATCGCAAATTGGAGAGATTCCAACAAATGTGCAGACCTTTTCGATAGGAATGAAATGTTCTGGCATTCGGCCAGCCGAAGTGGAGGTGACGATCACCATCGAAGTGATCCTCAATCGGGCATCGAACAACATTACGGAATTGGTGTTCCGGCGGAAGAAGATTTGCATGGCGGCCGATCAGGATGATAATAATGTCGATGATCCAATGCTACTGGAGACGGTAGTGCCCCCACCAGCCGGATTGATCACTCTGATCGTGGGTGGGATCCTCGCACTGATGTTGGTTGTTATACTGATTGTGATCGCGTACTGTGCTCGTGGACCATCGAAGCGACAAAATCACGGACAACCGATGAGGACTTCGAGTTTCCAGAGACTGCAAACTAATCCTCCATGCCAGCCGTATATATCGCCGTCGATTATTGCACCGATTCATTCGACACTACCGCGGAAGATCGAACCACAGCAGCCCGAGGAGTTGCATCGAAGGATTTCGGAATTGACTGTAGAACGTTGTCGTGTGAGGCTGTCGAGTTTGTTGCAAGAGGGCACATTTGGACGTGTGTACAAGGGCACGTACAATGAGAATCAGGATGTCCTGGTGAAAACTGTCGCCCAACATGCCAGCCAAATGCAGGTTTCGCTGCTTCTTCAGGAGGGAATGAGTCTGTATGGTGCATCACATCCGGGCATTTTGTCCGTCTTGGGAGTTTCCATTGAGGATCACACAACACCGTTTGTCCTGTACCAGGCTATGAATAATATGAGAAATTTGAAGATGTTCCTGCTGGAACCGTCGTGCTCACGATCGATCACCACAATTCAGATTGTTATGATGTCATCACAGCTGGCTGCCGCCTTGGGACACTTGCATAGTCATGGGGTTGTGCACAAGGATATCGCCACACGGAACTGCGTGTAAGTAGACAAATTTTTATTTCAATTTTGTTAATGAATGCTGCAATGGTTGTTAGCTGCGTTGCGCACTATATCGGCGTATATCAACCCTTCTACCCTTCAAAATACATGAACTGCTTGAGCTACTCAGCTTATGCCCCATCACAACTCACTAGATCGTTTTCGCGATATATTATTGAGGGTATACAGAACAAACGCACACCCCCCGGCAGAAAGCGCACACCGTTCTAGTAAATCGTCCACAATGTGCGCTATGACAGATTTTCTTCAAAAACTGACATCACCGATATAACCGAGTTCGCACACTAGTTGAAATGTTGTGATACTTATTGTGTGCGCGCTCATTTTTGTCGTTATGACTTCAAACAACAAATTTTAACATTTTCTTTGAAATATGATTTAATAAACGCACACGAAAAAACGGAATATCTCTCTAGCGCACATTCCTTATTGAACACAGTGTGCGCTTTGCTTTTTAGCACGTGATCTTGAGCTCTTACATACAGCGGTTTTCTTCTGATTATTTGTTTCCTTATTTAGTTTGCGCACATTAGTGTGCGTTATATTTTTTTCACACAAGTTGGAATTTTTTATTTCAACAATTTCTTTTTCTAATTTTTCCTTTCAGTATTGACGATCAACTGCGTGTAAAACTCTCAGACAGCTCACTGTCGCGCGATCTTTTCCCCGCTGACTACAATTGCCTGGGCGATAGTGAAAATCGTCCCATAAAATGGATGTCCCTAGAAGCACTGCAAAAGAAACAATTTGCCGAGGCCAGTGATTCGTGGTCGTTCGGTGTTCTCATGTGGGAGCTGTGTACGTTTGCCAAACAACCCTACGCCGAAGTTGATCCCTTCGAAATGGAACACTATCTCAAGGATGGATATAGGCTGGCGCAACCTTTCAACTGTCCCGATGAATTGTAAGTTAAATTTCACCATTTCTGATCGCACCCAACTATAACAACTCTCTTCCCAAATTCTTCTCTTCTTTCAAGGTTCACAATCATGGCATACTGTTGGGCACTACTACCCGCTGAACGGCCATCCTTCGCTCAGCTACAAGTCTGTCTATCCGATTTCTATACGCAAATAACAAGATATGTTTAGATGTACATACCGGCCGCGTTTAAAGTTCTTATAATTTACTCGCTTACATGTCTAGTTAGAAGAAAAATAATTATATAATCTCTAGAGGATAACACAAAACACATTTATAGAGTTAATCACAGGTGCATTTACATGAATGGAGTATATTATTATATATTAATGAATTTATATAATTATTTTATGTATATCAAAAGATGATATAAACTCATTTAAAGGAATACCACAACCTTACCCTATCGATGGCAAGTTTTATTGCCAGCAAATGACAATTTTTTGTATACCAAAATCCTTTAAGAAATTAATTAAAATACAAAATCATTGTCTGCCATTTTGAATCTTATGGTAGTTTGTAAATATTTATAGAAATATATACAGCATTTAAAAATTATAAATAAAATTAAATATATTATAATAGATATACGATATATTAGATGAAGCTGGATGCCTAAGGATCCAATGAATAAGTTTGACATTTTAGATTAAGTTGTTTTTACCCAGTTTGTACGTTTTTTTTTATAAATTATTTATTTGTTTTTTAAATTTTTCTTTTAAAATACTCTAGTTCTTAAATAAACATTTTAATTTAAGTCAATTTTTGTACATTCTGTTTTCCATTGTAATATTTTGTAAATTGTATGTTTTTTCTAAGCGATTTTGGGACAAAACAGTGTTCTAGTGTGTAGAAATTTAAAATGATAAATAATTTTATACGTGAAATTAATTTTAAAAATAAAGAAAATTACGTTTTAAATGGAATTATTTATGAGTTTTTTTTTTTTTTTGTATTGTGATTTTAAGGAGTGAAAACGTGAAGGAGGTGGTAAGTTGGCTAATTCTTTAAACAGGTGATGGATTTACATTTTGGATAGCTTTCACAGGAGAGGATGGCTGGATCAACATTTTTGTGTATAAAGCTAAAAATATCGGTAATTATTAAGGAAAGCAAAATGAGTATATTCACAACATGCTGTGAGAATTTTTATCTGAAGGAGGTGTCCCACTTTGACGGGCTCTATAACTCATTGAATGCAGTGAAAATAAAGTCCAAACGATTTTTTGTTCGTCGGAACTTCAGAAATCATTACTTACTTTACTTACTAGGGAAGAGTGGGGCTAGAGTTACAGGGGTAAAAGTAACAGCTAAAAAATAGGGTAACAGCTGAAAAATAGAAAAATGTTTGTCTTCTCAATAGCTACCCGCATTCGCATATCATCATTTGCAGATTTGACCCCCGCGAAGGAAGTTCTTGGGTGGGTGCCAAAAAAAAGAAGGTTTGTAATTTTTTTGTTTTTTTTCTATTTTTGGTCCTTTTCTTCACAATGAACTACAGAAATTTAGTACAATGCTGAGTGTCGAACCGAACCGATTGAGCTGAAATTTACCTATAATCTTAGTTCAAAATCGGACAAAGGGGCGTGGCACCTACCATACAAAAGAGAAAAATATAGCAAACGCTATTTTTCGAAAGTCATGGGGGCCAAAGTTTGTAAGTTTTGGAAAATTTATAGACAAGATTATATCTAGGGCAATACAATTTCTAGCTAGTACAGTTAGTAGTTTTCTTAGAATAAGAATTTATGTCATTGTTAAAAATAAATTCATATTTTCATAAACAAAAGAAAAATATTTATTATTTTTAATGTTCTTGTTACAACATATCCCGGTCTATGTAAGAACTTGCCCCATATGAGTGATAAGTTGAAACACCATTTTTAGAGCTATATCTTTGTATATATTTCGAACAGGTTTCACTGATCTTTTTTTATGGATTTTTTTAGGTAAAACCTGTCTTTAAAAAAAAACCTTAATTAAAAAAGTTAGGCTGACTTAAGCTCCAAAGTTGTAGGAGGAGCATCAGTTTTAGTAAAGAGTGTTACTTTAAGCCCCACTTCTGTATGACAGGCTTAGCTAACTGCTGCTGCTTCGAGTAAAGTGCAGTTTTTTAGTCCACGACTACTTTATCGAACAGAGTAAAGCGTTAAAGGTTGACTTCTTGCGTAACAACAAATCATAGTCAGTTGGTAAATTGACTGTTCCTAGAAACAGTACTGCCAATATGAAAATTAAACGTCGAAAACAAACTCTTAATACTACAATAGATGCCAACGGAAAAAAAGATAACAATGTGACAGCTGACAATTCGGGGTTAGTAGCAATTGAGCGCTATACGAAAGAATAACTCATTTTCATTGTTGAGAAATATTTTAAAAATCATGAAGGTTTGCAAGCTACAGTCCGCAATTTTCGAACATAATCATCTTCACCGATGAAGCTCATTTTCATCTTGATGGTTTCGTTAATCGTCAAAATTGTCGGATTTTGGGTTCAGAAAACCCATGAGTAATTGTTAAGAAACAAATGCAAACAACGCGTGACTTTTTGGTGTGGATTTTGGGCTGGATGATGATGAGAGTCGGTTGTTGAGATTCGCATAAAACAGTCGGGCCGACAAGTTTGTAACACTTTTGTGTGATTATAACAGTTTAAAATACACACCTAAAGGCATTCCATGGGTAACGATGGGTAACTTATTCATTTTTATACTACTTAAAGAGGTTTAATTCAAATTCACTCAATACTTCGTATATAAGAAACAGCGTTAGGTCTTATCGCCCAAAACCATAAAGCCCAAATTAAAAAATGTCATATAACGCCCAAAAAAATGCATAATCCCCAAAAATAAACAACAAGATGGAAATGAAGCCCAAAAAGCATTTGCATATTAATACGTATGGGGGGAAATGCTGCCCCTCTGCAACCCCCATGCTTGGGGTACTGCTGTCATTACGCCCAAAATCAATGTTACATCGGCCAAATTTGTGTGAATATTTTACAGCAACAAATTGCCCAGTAATGTTTTTTGACATGTTATGACATTTTAGAATTTGGGCGTTATGGTTTTGGGCGATAAGACCTATCGCCATAAGAAACATGAGTCATTCGCTTGGCAGGGAGTGTACATGTACAACTTGCTTCAAAGTCAACTTTAAGAGAGAACAGCACAACCGCAATGCAAAGTATTCTAAGAAAGCCTTACGGACACACCACATTGAAGAACAGAAGGCCACAATCGACAGCAGTAACTTTGAGGTAGTAAGGGATTTTGTCTACCTCGGATCTGCTATAAATAAGTGAACCAACACTCTTGCCAACCGCTGTTTCTTATTCCTTGGGTTGAGAATGTAATTGAGTGGGGTTGGTGACGAAATCTCCTTTTCCAAAAGGGATCTTGAAAAAGGGGATAACGTAGCGATCCCAATTGAGTGGTAGAGCCTTTTCCCGAAGAACTAAGAAGATTCTATATAAGAGCTTGTTTATAACAGGTAAATGCTTTATGGTGCTGAAGCTTGGTCACTAACTAAAGTGGATAAATATATCCTCGTTCGAGAGAAAGATTCGTCGGAAAATGTTCGATCCCGTTTGCGTTGATGGACTTTGGAGGAGAATATTCAACCAGGAACTAAACGAGCTGAACAGCGACATCGACCTAGTCCAAAAATTCCACATCAGTGATAAGTCGTATAAGATGGCTAGGACATGTCGACCCATATAGGATTCGAGTCTTCTCCGCCTTAGATGGACCGCACAAAAAATAAAGGAGATCTGACCCGACTTGGAGGGCGCAACAGGACTCGGTTAGCTTATGACGGCGCTAACTGGAAAGGCTTATTAGTGAAGTTCGGAATTCCCTTCTGACCGTCGCTTCGTTTACCGAGATTCGGTTCTATTCAGCTCGATGTCTAATACATTTTTGCTCGGCTTACTTACTCTGCTTGAGGGGATTTCAGTGGCACGGACTTCGCGTCCGTCAATGTGAGCCGTCAAATTTTTTCTGCAAATCCTGATTTTTATTAATACCTAACTCATTCACGTATGGAGCTTTTGCTGAACTTGTGATTTGGTTAACAAAGTACTGCCTACAGCTGCAGTCATGTTCTGTATCACTATCATCGAGTCATTTTTCGATGGAACGCTATGAATTGAATGACAATACATGTTCCATCATTTCATAGCATTCCGTCGCAAAATGTCTTAATGCGAGAGTTACAGAACATGGCCCCTGTACTCTAATTTACAGAGGTATGATGTTTAAGAGTGGCACCAATTTTACGCCAAACACTACCAAAGTTTGAAGCCAACTGGAGCATTAAAAAAATATTTCAACTCTGTTCCTCCTTTATTTAATATCATAAAACACAATGAGGGGAATATAAAAAAAAACATATCAGCTACAACAACCAAAAAAATGTCATGATAGAAATTCCACCAGCAATCACTCTTGTCAACCATACTGTCACCTTGCACCCAATTGTATGAGTGCGACAAACAAGAAGAAGATTATCATCATCGTTCTGAATTAATGAGCCAGTTTGTTTTGGGGTACAATTTTCCTCCTCCACCTCATGTAAATTTTTCTCCTATATTCAGTAATCTGGAATTTAGATGAAGAAAATTCCCCTCTGAATCGATTTCTTACCCAAATTCCCAACCAATTGAGGCACATAATTGGAGGCAGTTTAGTATAGACAAAATGCGCACGTTATTCAGCCCCAAACCCCACATCGGGGCATCAGTACGTGCTCACAGTCAAATTCCATTCTTTTGTAATTCTCTCACGAATTTTCTCGATTTATTTTCTGTTATTAATAAATTTTCTTCTTTCTGTCGTTGCAGGTGTCTCGGCCGAGTTGTACTATGTCCGCGAGGGACAAGTCAACGATTATGCGTTAAACTTTGTCGTTCCAGTGCCGGCAAATGTTCGCGACATCGCATTCACTTGGCAAAGTTTAGCCGGACGTCCGTTGCCATACAGCATAAATGTCCAGTCATCAGATCCAGCTGTTCTGCCACGACCAACATTGAACATATCGCAAATTGGAGAGATTCCAACAAATGTGCAGACCTTTTCGATAGGAATGAAATGTTCTGGCATTCGGCCAGCCGAAGTGGAGGTGACGATCACCATCGAAGTGATCCTCAATCGGGCATCGAACAACATTACGGAATTGGTGTTCCGGCGGAAGAAGATTTGCATGGCGGCCGATCAGGATGATAATAATGTCGATGATCCAATGCTACTGGAGACGGTAGTGCCCCCACCAGCCGGATTGATCACTCTGATCGTGGGTGGGATCCTCGCACTGATGTTGGTTGTTATACTGATTGTGATCGCGTACTGTGCTCGTGGACCATCGAAGCGACAAAATCACGGACAACCGATGAGGACTTCGAGTTTCCAGAGACTGCAAACTAATCCTCCATGCCAGCCGTATATATCGCCGTCGATTATTGCACCGATTCATTCGACACTACCGCGGAAGATCGAACCACAGCAGCCCGAGGAGTTGCATCGAAGGATTTCGGAATTGACTGTAGAACGTTGTCGTGTGAGGCTGTCGAGTTTGTTGCAAGAGGGCACATTTGGACGTGTGTACAAGGGCACGTACAATGAGAATCAGGATGTCCTGGTGAAAACTGTCGCCCAACATGCCAGCCAAATGCAGGTTTCGCTGCTTCTTCAGGAGGGAATGAGTCTGTATGGTGCATCACATCCGGGCATTTTGTCCGTCTTGGGAGTTTCCATTGAGGATCACACAACACCGTTTGTCCTGTACCAGGCTATGAATAATATGAGAAATTTGAAGATGTTCCTGCTGGAACCGTCGTGCTCACGATCGATCACCACAATTCAGATTGTTATGATGTCATCACAGCTGGCTGCCGCCTTGGGACACTTGCATAGTCATGGGGTTGTGCACAAGGATATCGCCACACGGAACTGCGTGTAAGTAGACAAATTTTTATTTCAATTTTGTTAATGAATGCTGCAATGGTTGTTAGCTGCGTTGCGCACTATATCGGCGTATATCAACCCTTCTACCCTTCAAAATACATGAACTGCTTGAGCTACTCAGCTTATGCCCCATCACAACTCACTAGATCGTTTTCGCGATATATTATTGAGGGTATACAGAACAAACGCACACCCCCCGGCAGAAAGCGCACACCGTTCTAGTAAATCGTCCACAATGTGCGCTATGACAGATTTTCTTCAAAAACTGACATCACCGATATAACCGAGTTCGCACTGCAACGCATAGTTGAAATGTTGTGATACTTATTGTGTGCGCGCTCATTTTTGTCGTTATGACTTCAAACAACAAATTTTAACATTTTCTTTGAAATATGATTTAATAAACGCACACGAAAAAACGGAATATCTCTCTAGCGCACATTCCTTATTGAACACAGTGTGCGCTTTGCTTTTTAGCACGTGATCTTGAGCTCTTACATACAGCGGTTTTCTTCTGATTATTTGTTTCCTTATTTAGTTTGCGCACATTAGTGTGCGTTATATTTTTTTCACACAAGTTGGAATTTTTTATTTCAACAATTTCTTTTTCTAATTTTTCCTTTCAGTATTGACGATCAACTGCGTGTAAAACTCTCAGACAGCTCACTGTCGCGCGATCTTTTCCCCGCTGACTACAATTGCCTGGGCGATAGTGAAAATCGTCCCATAAAATGGATGTCCCTAGAAGCACTGCAAAAGAAACAATTTGCCGAGGCCAGTGATTCGTGGTCGTTCGGTGTTCTCATGTGGGAGCTGTGTACGTTTGCCAAACAACCCTACGCCGAAGTTGATCCCTTCGAAATGGAACACTATCTCAAGGATGGATATAGGCTGGCGCAACCTTTCAACTGTCCCGATGAATTGTAAGTTAAATTTCACCATTTCTGATCGCACCCAACTATAACAACTCTCTTCCCAAATTCTTCTCTTCTTTCAAGGTTCACAATCATGGCATACTGTTGGGCACTACTACCCGCTGAACGGCCATCCTTCGCTCAGCTACAAGTCTGTCTATCCGATTTCTATACGCAAATAACAAGATATGTTTAGATGTACATACCGGCCGCGTTTAAAGTTCTTATAATTTACTCGCTTACATGTCTAGTTAGAAGAAAAATAATTATATAATCTCTAGAGGATAACACAAAACACATTTATAGAGTTAATCACAGGTGCATTTACATGAATGGAGTATATTATTATATATTAATGAATTTATATAATTATTTTATGTATATCAAAAGATGATATAAACTCATTTAAAGGAATACCACAACCTTACCCTATCGATGGCAAGTTTTATTGCCAGCAAATGACAATTTTTTGTATACCAAAATCCTTTAAGAAATTAATTAAAATACAAAATCATTGTCTGCCATTTTGAATCTTATGGTAGTTTGTAAATATTTATAGAAATATATACAGCATTTAAAAATTATAAATAAAATTAAATATATTATAATAGATATACGATATATTAGATGAAGCTGGATGCCTAAGGATCCAATGAATAAGTTTGACATTTTAGATTAAGTTGTTTTTACCCAGTTTGTACGTTTTTTTTTATAAATTATTTATTTGTTTTTTAAATTTTTCTTTTAAAATACTCTAGTTCTTAAATAAACATTTTAATTTAAGTCAATTTTTGTACATTCTGTTTTCCATTGTAATATTTTGTAAATTGTATGTTTTTTCTAAGCGATTTTGGGACAAAACAGTGTTCTAGTGTGTAGAAATTTAAAATGATAAATAATTTTATACGTGAAATTAATTTTAAAAATAAAGAAAATTACGTTTTAAATGGAATTATTTATGAGTTTTTTTTTTTTTTTGTATTGTGATTTTAAGGAGTGAAAACGTGAAGGAGGTGGTAAGTTGGCTAATTCTTTAAACAGGTGATGGATTTACATTTTGGATAGCTTTCACAGGAGAGGATGGCTGGATCAACATTTTTGTGTATAAAGCTAAAAATATCGGTAATTATTAAGGAAAGCAAAATGAGTATATTCACAACATGCTGTGAGAATTTTTATCTGAAGGAGGTGTCCCACTTTGACGGGCTCTATAACTCATTGAATGCAGTGAAAATAAAGTCCAAACGATTTTTTGTTCGTCGGAACTTCAGAAATCATTACTTACTTTACTTACTAGGGAAGAGTGGGGCTAGAGTTACAGGGGTAAAAGTAACAGCTAAAAAATAGGGTAACAGCTGAAAAATAGAAAAATGTTTGTCTTCTCAATAGCTACCCGCATTCGCATATCATCATTTGCAGATTTGACCCCCGCGAAGGAAGTTCTTGGGTGGGTGCCAAAAAAAAGAAGGTTTGTAATTTTTTTGTTTTTTTTCTATTTTTGGTCCTTTTCTTCACAATGAACTACAGAAATTTAGTACAATGCTGAGTGTCGAACCGAACCGATTGAGCTGAAATTTACCTATAATCTTAGTTCAAAATCGGACAAAGGGGCGTGGCACCTACCATACAAAAGAGAAAAATATAGCAAACGCTATTTTTCGAAAGTCATGGGGGCCAAAGTTTGTAAGTTTTGGAAAATTTATAGACAAGATTATATCTAGGGCAATACAATTTCTAGCTAGTACAGTTAGTAGTTTTCTTAGAATAAGAATTTATGTCATTGTTAAAAATAAATTCATATTTTCATAAACAAAAGAAAAATATTTATTATTTTTAATGTTCTTGTTACAACATATCCCGGTCTATGTAAGAACTTGCCCCATATGAGTGATAAGTTGAAACACCATTTTTAGAGCTATATCTTTGTATATATTTCGAACAGGTTTCACTGATCTTTTTTTATGGATTTTTTTAGGTAAAACCTGTCTTTAAAAAAAAACCTTAATTAAAAAAGTTAGGCTGACTTAAGCTCCAAAGTTGTAGGAGGAGCATCAGTTTTAGTAAAGAGTGTTACTTTAAGCCCCACTTCTGTATGACAGGCTTAGCTAACTGCTGCTGCTTCGAGTAAAGTGCAGTTTTTTAGTCCACGACTACTTTATCGAACAGAGTAAAGCGTTAAAGGTTGACTTCTTGCGTAACAACAAATCATAGTCAGTTGGTAAATTGACTGTTCCTAGAAACAGTACTGCCAATATGAAAATTAAACGTCGAAAACAAACTCTTAATACTACAATAGATGCCAACGGAAAAAAAGATAACAATGTGACAGCTGACAATTCGGGGTTAGTAGCAATTGAGCGCTATACGAAAGAATAACTCATTTTCATTGTTGAGAAATATTTTAAAAATCATGAAGGTTTGCAAGCTACAGTCCGCAATTTTCGAACATAATCATCTTCACCGATGAAGCTCATTTTCATCTTGATGGTTTCGTTAATCGTCAAAATTGTCGGATTTTGGGTTCAGAAAACCCATGAGTAATTGTTAAGAAACAAATGCAAACAACGCGTGACTTTTTGGTGTGGATTTTGGGCTGGAGGCATTATTGGACCAGAATCATCCAGATATTGGAATTTAACGCTATTGGACTTTTTTCTTTGGGGTTTTTTTAAGTCAAAGGTCTGTTTACAAAAGAAAGCCACTCGTGTGATATTACCCTTAAGACTCGTAAACCTCAAAGAAAGCGAACTAGGTTTTTTGTTGAATTTTTAGAAAAAACTTTGAAAAAACAGAACTTGTTCTTAAGGACAAACTTCGGTCATAATGGCAAAAAAAATGTAAATTTGTATCGTGAAAAACTTAAGATATTATTTTGATTGGTATCTAAATATGAAGGCACTCCCAATCAATGAAAATACTCACGAAGTAGCAAGCAAAGAGTCCAGCATCTGTTTCATCAGAACCCCGCATTGAGCGTTTAAGGTCCATGCAGATAATAAGCGTTACAAAAGAGGCGAACTCTATATATACTCCATATAAACTTATATCATCACAAAAAAAATTATGGCCACAATTGGAGACATATGGAAAGATAGAAGATCCCCTTTTATTCTCGTTAGGACGAGAGAGTTATTGGCGACACGTCTCCATCTATATGTCACTGCCCAGGTCCCCAATAAACCAAGAACACATTTATTGGAAGATACATCTTGGCTCAGGTTTCGATTATGAACACTAAGCAAATTTTTTTTTTTTGTTAAATTGACTTATTCTAAAATGTAGATACCTACTGTAAAAGATATTTTCTTCGGAAACTTTTTTTTTTAATCTTAAAGTTTTCAATTTTGCTTGAATTTTCTAAGCAAATTTAAATTTTTTTTTATTTTTTTTGTTTAAATTGACTTATTCTAAGATGTACCTACTGTAAAATAATTTTTCTGCGGAAACTTTATTTTCTATTTTTTATTTTTATTTTAAAGTTTCCAATTTTCACAGAAAAGTATGTATTTCTACAGAAGGCCAGCCATATTCGCCATCTAAAAATGAAGAGGAAACCACCATTGAATGCGGCACTTAAGATCCAGCGCCTTGAGTTTGCAACATTATATTTATGTGTTTAAGGCCAATTTAAGCCAGAAAAAAAAAATAAATGTTGCTCAGTGTTCATAATGGAAACCGCCCCTTTAAGGACCTTGTTATTAAGAACAAATAGGTATACAAAATCTGTCCAAGAGTATTCCAAGAAAATATTTAATGCAGAGACTGCATACCATTTTCGACTATTGTAAGCACTATGTTCGTTGTCAAACGTATTTACTTCAACCTCCTTTATATTTTTATATCATGCGAACTGTGTTGAAGTCCTGCTAGAGTGATGCAAAGTGATCAGCCTCACTAGAGGCAGAGGGTTTGATTAATTTGGACGTTCGTCGGCATTTCATTTGTTAAATTTCGGTTAAAACTATATATAACTTAAGAAAGGCAACAACTTTATGCCATAAAATGCTATTGGCCTTTTGAAATATACGAAATTCCAGCTGTCATTTCACACTCTTATGTTCCATTTATTTATAGGCCAAGGTATTTATACCTCCGTTCTTCTTTATGCTTCTAATGGAATGAGGCCTTCTGATAAATTTGTCTGACCTAACAACTGTCCAAGTTACGGGTACCTGTTAAGCACAGTGGGGCATCGATTTAAAGCACATTAACAAATGACTGCTAATTGCATCAACATCAGGGCGGATCTCGCTTCTTCAAATATTTCTAAAGAATGCGCTAGAAAAATCTGCATAATATAACGAACGACATTATTCGAAATCAGACCAGCATACCTTGCCTAATGACAAGTTTAGAAACTAAATGTAACGAGAGCAGCAAACCTGGACAAACCAACATAATAGCCCCCCTGCTGTTAGCCCACACTGCGATGATGACTAAAAGCTGTTTAAATATACATATCCCAGTCACTTGACATTACACTAAACTGAAACCAACACTAATTCCCATAATCCAGCTTAAGATTAACTTTAGATTAAGTGCTAACCACGCACCACTTGTCAAAATTACCATACAATCAACATATTTAGTAACATTATCATTCTTAATTAAAAAAACAACACATTTCTGTCATTAAAGGAATTAAGTTTGAAATCCATTTCTCCCGGGAGCGCGGCGTAATCCCAAAGTGAAATTAAAGATTTATGATCTTACAACAGTCATCAGTGTTCAACTTTCCCCAAAAACAAGCCAGTAGTCAGCTAAATTCCAATAATGGTGGTCCTCTTCGACCGCAGACACATACATTCCAAAACCCTAATTCACTCCGCACGCAATTTCCCATTATAGCCAAAAGAGGAATAAAACCGTCAAATTGAAAACAGCAACACGACCGGCTATCCAAATTGAAGCCATTTGTCAATGCAAATTAAAATAACTATATTTCAGTTGACAATCGAAATAAATTATTTATTCGTGGGTAGGACTCCCCCTTCCCGACACAGCACACACACACACACACACAAATTAAAAGATTTTTAATGAGGCACAAGAACATGGGCTCACAGCTCACTGATGAGATGACGAGAAAGGTACCTCATTCCACTGATGACATTTCCATAAACACGCTCTCAAATGAAGAGAATAAATGAACCACTTACTGTGCAAGACTTTTACTTGTATCTATAGTTGTATCTTGTATCAGCGAGTTACAATCTCATTTATGAACTTTAAAAGTGAATAAAACGAGCGAAATGAATAAGAATTTACTTTCAATGGGGGTCCATTGGGATCCATGCGGGACCTGAAAGTTGACATAACCCGACAAGAGGGCTACTGTGTGTGTGTGTGTGTGTGGTTAGTTTGCATTTTTAATTACATGGATTTTCACACCTTCTTGTCGGCGAAGAGATGAAAACTTCCCTCATCAAAGGAACTCTTCTTCTCGGTGTTCCAGGAGTAGGGGTCGGTCTCGGTAGTCGGGAGGAGTAATTTTATGCATTTATTCATATAGTGCAACGCTTGTGGCGGTTTAGATAAGAAAATTGTTGGCTTTCTAACAGGGAGGGCGCATAGATAATGAGATACATTATACTTTACACACCTGTAATCTGGTTCGGGTTTTGGGTTCTATGAAAGCAAAAAATAACTCACACCATAAAATTATGTATTTCTAATTTTTTTTTCACTCCCATTAGTTGAGTTAGGAGCTCGTAGGTAGTTGAAATTTCGCGTCAGAAACGCACGACAAATAAGCCGGATTTGCAGGAAGTATTACACCGCACTTATGTGCTAATGACCTTAATGTCGTTAGTGGTGAATATGAATAAGCATTTGCATAAGAGGCAACGCCGGGTATGAAAGATACATGGATATATGGGTGTTGAACGCTGTACTTAAATGTGCACTTTAGCAAGAATTAGCAAGATTTCGAAAGACGGGTACTATGAGTAGGTAAACATTATTTTGTTTAAACCGCATCTTTCAAGATTTTTTAAACAGTTGTGTCTACTTATTTCTGCTTTTTTAAATACTTCTGTCAGAAAAAAGCTGGAGTCTTCAACACACAAATGTTTCGTGGTGCATACTAGTTACTTTTGTTTTTAAACTGATACTGGATTCCTTTCATTTGTCTAATACTACACACTTTGTTTGGTGGAAAACATAGTCAGAGAACTGCAGCATTTTGTTAACGAAGAATTGAATTAGATTTTTAGTATGCTGAAATAGCTTACCCAGTGAGTTCAATGGGCGACTTCTAAGCCTATATTGCCAGCACTATTGCCGCGCCGCCGCCCATACTACCAGGATATGCCATTTTGTTTAGTGCTTTCCTTCTGTTCGTATCAAAAATATAACAGCCTATCACTATGTCCTGGAGGACTCCTACAACTTTTATTTGATTTGCCAGCCTACCAGGGTAGAACATTTTAGAAAATTCCCAAAAGTCGGAAGGGGCGAAGCTAGTCTTCAACTTCAAGTAAGTAGCATCCTACTTTTTAAACGACTATACCTACTTGAGACTTGAGTGATTTTTTTTTTTATTAATTTGTGCTGTGGCTATGATGGTTGGTTGAAAGTGGCTGTAAGCTGAAAACGCCAACACACTTAGACCAGCATAGGTCCATTGTGATACCAGGAAAATAAGATCTCCTCTCATATAAGATCTCCCTACTAGTTGAACCATTTTGAGTTCATTATAAAGCGTAAGAGGCTTCTGATGTCTTTGTTTGTCAGGTCGCCCAAGTCGTTGTAATGGAAGGCTCCTAAGTGAAGTTTCCTTCTACGGGAGAGAGCTGGGCAGGAACAAAGAAGGTGAGGGATAGTTTTCTCCTCTTCCTCATCCATGCAGATTAGGCAAAAGTGGTTTGCGAAAAGGCCTAGCCTTTCCTATCAGACAGTGTCCAGTAATGACACCTACGGCTGGACCTCGAAAATCTGTTATAACTAGCTCCACTGATGACTTGGGAGCCAAATGTAAGTCAGGCACAAAGAAAGAAAAACACTCTCAAAGATGGGCAATTTTCGCCAAAATGTTAAATAAATAAATACATAGGTGGCACAACAGGCGGTAGACACCCTAGGCCTTGCTTCTCGCAACCATTCGCTTGTGTGAGTTTCTATTGGGACGAATGGAAGGGACCTACAATTTTATGCCGACTCCGAACGGCTGAATTGAGAAGCTTTTTCAGGACAGTTATACTCTCGGATGTTTGTCAGACGTTCGCGAAATGTTGGTAAAGTTAGAATTCCATCCCGCATTCCAAGTTGGTTGAGGTCCCTTTCTAGTTCCACTAAGGCAAATCTTTCTCTGCTGCATTGTCTCTCTGGGTTGGAGCCAAAGGCTCCTCGGACCGGAGCGCTGGTATCCATTATCTACACTTTTGTACATGCAATTGTCTGCATTTGTCGCTGTAGAGTCCATACAGTTCGCTGTAAAATCGGCCTTCGCAGGGCTGCGATACGATAAGAGCCACTTGAACAGCACACCCCATAGGTCTGCTCCACCAAGCATGCTAGAGACTTTTTTTATACCCTCAACAGTCAACAGGATGGTATATTCACTTTGCCATAACATTTGTAATGCCAAGAAGGAGTCACCAGAGACCCCATAATCAGGACAGGATCAAATTCTGAATTTATTTAGCCATACAAAACTAATATTAGACCCGCATGCGTGTACAGTATACATCCTAACTCTCATGGCAAACATTTTGCATGACTTGTATGCAGTGGAGTGTATCAAAACATATCGGCTAAGCCGATGATAACACTTTTACTTGTATTAATATAAGACCTCTTTCCGCATTGGTAAGCACACAGAGTGTGCGGCCTTTCATGATTTTTTTCCATAGTTCGACTCATTACTTAAAAATATATCGATATTCTTAGCTAATTTGAGAATAAATAGACGAGTGTCCTTTAAGCTTTGATTTGTCTTTTTTTCGCCTCGGTTAGGTTAGGTTAGGTTAGGTTTACGGGTTGGTGAAGCTGAGTAGCCTCTTCTTCACCCCACTCAGGTCCTCGTGGACCCATTGTGATACCCTTCGATGGGGTTAGCCGCGTTGTAATGGCTTTGTTTCATCCTTCCCATGGTTACTCGACCCTGTCCAGCCATCCCGCTGTCCTCAGAAACCTGTAAAGATTAGACATTGAGACGTTAGAGAGTTCTTGGATATCCTGGAAGTAGTAACTTCCAAGTGTTCTGTTCCTCAAGTGACAGAGACTTGGGCAGTGACAGAGAAAGTGAGGTGTGTCCTCGTGAACCTCCTCATCATCGCAGCCTCTACAAATGTCGTCATTCTTGAGATTTAGTTTCATTGCGTGGCTTCTTAGAAGGTTGTGACCAGTGAGGGCGCCAACTAACTTGGACAGCGATATTCTGTCATATCGTAGCAGTTTGTTGGTCCTGCTTTTATTGTATTCTGGCCACATCTTCCGTGATATGTCGCAGGTGGTTAGTGTTTTCCACCTGATGTTGGCTTTCATTCGGATCTTATATTCCACTCGCTCTCTGAGACTGCAGATCGGTGGTTTGATCGACTGAAGTGCCTGGTCTAGGTCCATTGCAGAGCCATTTCTTGCCAATTCGTCAGCTCTCTCGTTGCCGGTTATGTCCCTGTGTCCAGGAACCCAGCAGAGAACCGTATTATGCTGCGAGCCAAGAACCTTGAGCTCTTCGCGACAGCGGCGAACTAGTTTTGATTTTATCTCATTAGTAGAGATTGCTTTGATAGCCGCCTGGCTGTCAATGAATATGGTAATATCACTCCGCGGTTAAGGCTTTTTCACCACCCATTTTATATTTTTTATTATACTCTCCACAGGAAAGTATATTCTACTCACTTTGCCATTATATTTGTAACGCCAAGAAGGAGTCACCGGAGACCCCATAAAGTACATATTCTGAATCAGGATCACATTCTGAATCGATTTAGACATGTCCGTCTGTCCGTCTGTTGAAAACACGATAGTGTCCAAACGATAGTGTTCAAATCGATCAACGAAAAATGTGAGACTATACGTGCCAAAGATGACGGCCAAAGTAAATGCATGTTCTATACAAGTGGCCCAAAAATGTTGTCAACATTTCAACGAAGTTGTGACAAAAAAAACGTGTAACGCCTCTGCAAAGCAATTGCAAAGAGAGTGTACCTACTATATAGCGGGTATTCTATTAAATTGGCAAAGAGTGTATATAGAGTTTCCTTAGTATTTTTTTACTATAGACCTTATTTATCAATTGCCTCCTTAGGCCAGAAAAAACAGCGATTGGAAGTGTGATGACATGTTCAGACGTTTTATCGGAACCAAGATACATAGATAAGATCCCTAACACCCTAACTAACTTAACCCTCACATGGACAGTATCTACCCGGGTAGATATTTGAATTTTCAACTCTAAATATCTCTTCGGTTTTTTATTAGATTTTAACGCAGTTTCGAATCAGTGACTAAATTATTGTTTTATTGAAGACTAGCTGTACCCGCCCAGCTTTGCCCGTGCACAGGAATTGTATTGCTTAGGTCTTAGATAGTAATGTTCTTTTGTAAAATGCGAAAAATAAGAATAAATCTATTTTCTGGAATTTTCTTTCTACCTAAACCTGAAATATACAGCAATACGAAAAAAAACAAAAAAAGAATCATGAAAATCATATAAGATGTTTTTTCGTATGGGAGGCGTCACCCCCGTTTGTCCAATTTTGGCGTGGCGATATCGATAATGGATGTAATGTATTGGATACATAATGTGCACCCTCTGCATCGCCCTCCCTCTTATTGATCTTGCTACTTGTTTATAATACTGCATTTCCTTTCCTTTGTTTCCCACTTCCTCTGGAATCCAAACAACTACCTACCCCAACCCTACACTTTTACCATACCACTTATCGAATGATATTCTGAAATGAAACCTGTTTTGTATTATACGTCTCTCGATCATAATATACATACCTACATAATAACTGACCATAGCACTCACTGCGAAAACAAATCAACCCTTTTCGAATGTATAGTATACGTATTGTTTTTGTTTGACGATCGCAAAAGTATAAACATCCATTTGTAGCAAGGTATATGTGTAGGTATGTATATATTTTCACTTCAGAAAATACATTTTGGCTAAAAACTGTTCCTAAGGACGTAGCTATAAACGACATAGCCTATAGCAGTCTTACAGTCTTAAGGAACATTTTAAAAAAGTTTCATCGAAATCTGTCCAGTAGTTTTTGAGTTTTTAGCTGACAAAGAAAAGTCCTACAGTTTTATTATATGTATAGATAATTATGAAAAAAATTGTGTGAGAATGTCCTTTCTTACTATTTTTTAAGTTTTGTCTTTTTTTTGTCTTACATGGACAGTATCTACCCAGGTAGATATTCGTTGAATTTGCATGCAAAATGTCGATACAGAAATATAATATGTTTGCACCAAGTAGAGCTTAAAAGTAAACTAAAGTATATTGTATGAGACATACAAAATTTTCGTAGCAAATAAAATAATAAAATACGATTTATTGCGAAATTGCTTTGAAGCGCCTCGCCGATATCGTTGCTCGATAAAAGGGAGCGCTCTGCTTGAAAGCAAAGCTGTTATCTGGAAAATAGGCACAATCAAACTTAAAAAAATAAAGAGAATGAATGCAAAAGGCTAATATTGAACGAAAAACTATAACCTAATGGAAAAAACTCATACAGAATGCGTGAGATTTTGTATATCTACCCGGGTAGATACTGTCCATGTAAGTACATTAAAATTTCCGTCCATGTGAGGGTTAAAGCTGTAGTTGTAGTGTCTTTTATGTTACTCCGTCATTATTATTTTAAAACCGGCCGGTGACAGCTAACTGCCAATGATGTCAATGTCATCCATTTCATCCAGTGTCAGATTTTGTTAAACTTTTGTTTACCAAGTTTAATTCCATTTCTATGTGTTCTCCATCATTTCACTTCATTTGTCTCAAATAAGTTAAAAAACCACCGACTAAAGAAACGAAGTGAAGTACGAGTAGTCTATACGACAAGCGCCAACGGGAATATGGGTGAAAATGACTGTGAAAGGCACTTTGCAAAATGTGGCCGTAATTAGACAAAGGACGTGGCGCATCCAATATAGGAAAAAATTTCAAAATATTTTTCCAACCACTTCAGAAAATATAGGGTAAGACACCACGCTTATACAGAAAGGGGGAAACCTGTGCACTTAGCCCTAAACCTTTCATTACACCTAGCAGCTTCCGATGCTCCCGTTCGTCTGAAGTATACAGTGATGGAAAAAATAATAGAAACAAGTATTTACATAATGCTGAACCATCATTAACTGCATACAATTTGGTCTTTCTCCGAAATCAATTCTATACTAAAATGCTAGGTAAAAGTACTTTGAAATGCTGCAGCAATTCGCTCTTATCAGCTTTTAGTTTTCGTCTAACAGTAAAAAGTCTGAGCAAAAATGTTATTTTGCCTGGAAAAAATAATAGAAACAAACGATTACCACAGTCGGCATCAGTGATTTTGAAGTAAAGCTCGGTATTGTTTTAATTGAAATAGTTGTAAATTAGTTTATCCCGTAATTTAGTGTTTTTTAGAAGAAAATCTTAAAACTATGAAATAAACATTTTGTCAAAATGGGTCTAGGAGTCATTTGCACCAGTTCTGAGCGTGAGGTGATAAAAAAGACGGCAAAACAATGGATAAAATAGCTAAGGTCGTAAAGTGTTCTAAAAGAAAAAGGTCTAAAAAGTATTCTTAGGTATCCATTCAAGTCCCAAAGTAGAAACCAGATGCAGAAAACGAAAAAAGACTCCATGATTTGACAAACTGTTAATACGACTATGCAAGAAGAAACTATTTTTTTTTTTTAATGATTTAAACGCATCCGTTGCAAGTCGTACAATAAGAAATAGATTAAAGGAAGCAGGTCTTCCTGGGAGAAGTCCTAGAAAAGTTCCATACTTGAGCAATAAAAATACTAAAGAGAGACTAAGTTTCGCCAACAAACACCTCCACCGTGCTAATTGGAATAACGTCTTATGATCGGATGAAACCAAGGTTAATTATGGTCAATTTGTTTGGTTCCGATGGGAAAATGTACGTCAGACGACCAAAGAATTCCGAATTCGATGCCAAATATACAAAGAAGACAGTTAAACATGGCAGAGGAAATTTAATGATTTGGGGGTGTTAGGATAAAGGATAAAATGTGTGCCGTAGACTACGTGGAAATCTTAAACAATGTTATCCTGCCATTTGCTGAAGAGGACATGCCTATTAAATGGGAGTTTATGCAGGATAATGACCCCAAGCACTCCTCAAAGTTGGCCAAAGAATGGTTTCATAAAAAACAAAATCAATGTTATGGAGTGGCCATCACAATTTCCTGATCTTAGCCCGATAGAACATCTATGGGACACCCTTATGCGCAGGATCGGAGGCTGCAAAGCCAAAATAAGGAAAAACTGTGGTCAATTATTCAAAATGCATGGCACTCTATAACTCCCAAGACCTGTGCCAAGTTGGTTCATTCCATGGGTCGAAGATGTGGAGCAGTTATAAAAAATAAGAGCGCAACGACCAAGTATTAAAAGGATATGAAACACATTTACTGTAAATTAATTCCTAACAGAAAAAAAACAGAAAAACTAATTTGTTTCTATTATTTTTTCCAGGCCAAAATTAAGGAAAACCAGAATCGACATTTATTCACTATTTCTCTTCTTTTTTTATTGAACATTTTAATGTTACATTTCTTCATTACATTGTATTAAAACTATTAGTACGGGTTTAATTTATCTTTTTTCCCGAAAACATTTTATTTTTGCGATAAGCGACGAAGAACCAGCTTGTTTCTATTATTTTTTCCACCACTATAAGTAAGAGCTCTAGCTATTGGACGTGCAAATTAAAAGTTGCACAATGGAAATCTCAAGTCTGCGTCAAACCTTAATCAATAGAACTTACCTATGTTTTTATGATGCCCCAAAAACCCTTTTGTTTCTGGGACTGGCATGGTCATTTAAGCGGTCGTCGGGGGCGTATAGAGGGTTCAAGCCATAGGGGTGACTTTCATTGAAATGGCGACTTATTTCAGGAACTTGCCGACTGTATAGAAATCGGCCCAGCGGTTATCTAATATTGCCTGACAATGCCGACCGTCCATTTTAAAATCGAAACTCGAAGAAGGTACATAAAGATAAACAAATATAAATTGGCATTTCCGAAACGTGGAACATTTGAAAATGCCGATTTGACTTGCATAAGTTTGAAAACCTATACCTGTCCTTTCTTGGAACAACTATTTTTATTTTATTTTGGATATTAACAGGATAAGTTTAAATTTATGAAATGTGTATAGTTCTTTTAAAGAATATTCGAGCAAAATTCATTTAAATACAACCCCAACCCAAAGCAATATCACCTTTGATTGTGTATGTAAAATCCGGAAACCTAGATACTTACAAGAATCAGTATACCAAGGGCCCCAGAACACAGTGGCCCTTATTGTGATTGTCGATCAGCGATCGTCACGACAATTGTCGATTGCGTCGATTGATTTTAGTTATTCGTACGCACAAAATTTGTTCACTTCCAAGAGAAAGCATCGACCAGACACTTGTAATCGACTACAAGCGACTGTCAAATCGACAAATATCAATCGCAATCGACAATCAAAGTTGTCTATCGATCGACAGTTGTCGATCAACGATCAACTATCGACACTCACAATAGGGGCCAGTGGCTAAAGCTAAAAATCCTGAGTTCCTGAAAGTTTTGATCCACTTCCGTTATAAGAAAAGAAACAAATTTTTTATTTTGTATAAATTTATATTTCATAATTTTTATTCAATAAAATTATAAATTACTCCTCGGTATCTAACATAACTCGTTTTCAAATCGTTATAACCTATGCGCGCAAGAAATTAAAACAAAAAATAATAATAAAAATAATAATACAACTTAGAGTGATATAACTTAGTGAACTTAAATGCTACTACACCTGAGTAAGGAACGGAAACCTAACTTTTTTTTTCCACCACATAAGAGTATGTTTAATACTAAATTTTTTATAGCAGTATATTATGGTACATAAAAAACATTTGTGCGGTTGTGACATAAGCCATAGTGACCACACAATGTTGCACTAATGATACGTATTTGGTGTCTTTTTTTATTTTTACTTTTATTTTGTCATTTTTGTTTTCATTCATTTTCGTATTTTTTTTTCTACAGAAAAACACTCTACTACACTATAGAAATTAAATGTTCGTTTCTTATTTTATTTAAATATATGTATACCTAATATGCGTGGTATGTATATATATTTTTTTATTTACATTTAATATTTACGGCAGCGACACAAACTCAATACACTCAATCAATTCGGAACTTAAGGTTTCATGAAAAGCTTATAATTTATTTTATTTTTGTTTAATAATAGTATTCCTTGTCAAAGTCATAGTTTGAAGTTTGGTTTGGAGATTTTTTTTTAAGTTTAGTTTTATATTTAAGAGGAAATATTTTTTTATTTACTATATCGCAATGCGGAAGCTTAAATTTGCACGCGATAATTGGTTTGATCCTTTCAAATGTAGTTTGTATTCACAACGTGTGTGTGTATTGTGTTTAGGACTTAGACATAACGAGTGATTTGAGTATGGAAATCGGAGAGGCAAAGCTGCAATTGTACGAACGATGGGCGTTCAGTAGTTGGTTGCGCCCAACAATAGGCCATAATGGTAAACCTGAAAGTAAAGATTATGATATAGTCAATAAAAAGAGAACACGAAGTAACTTTAAGAAGTTTTAACTTTGAAAATTATTTAATAAGAAAAAATAAGAAATTTAAATACAAAAATTGTTTGTTAATCACAAAAAACAGGAAGTTTTTTTTAAGGATTAAGAAGTTTGTAGACCGAAATACAAAATTCTGAATCCCAGATTTCTTGCGGTCTTTGACAAAATGTCGGAAAATAATGCCTATTGGGAAGCTTTTTAAATAAATCGTACAGGATAATGTTCGAAAATGATAGACATCAATTCAAAGCCTTTTACACGAGCGAATCCCAATATTAGTACCTACAATATACAGGGGTCGAATCGCCACTTCCGTGAACGAGTTATACGTTCACGGAATTAACCGATTTTACACATGAAGTAAAAAAAAATTCCGTCACGTATTGCTCGTTCACGGATGAGACGAATCAGCCCCAGGTTTAATGTTTTCTACAACAAGGCGCGCCGCGCACCGAAGTGGTGTGGCAGTAGAGTGGTGCCCAAATGAAAGGTGCGGCATCACTTAAGCCTGCAATGCGATCTTCAAAAACAGGGGGCAAAACATCGAGTGTAGCTTCGGCTGTGTGGCACGTAGCGCGTCCTGTTGAAACCAAATGTTGCCAATATACTCCTCTTCAATTTTTGTGAACAAAAATTCGTTCAACATGGCCCGATAACGATCGCCATTGACTGTAACGGCCACTCCTTGCTCATTTTCGAAGAAAAATGGCCCAATTATGCCTCTGGACCAAAATCCGCACCAAACAGTGGCTCGTTTTGGGTATACGCACTGTTTTTGGCTTTTCACGCTTTGGTTTGTCGATGAGGATGATGCCAGTTTCTTCCACTTTTTTCACAAGATAACGAACATACGGAGCTGACGGTGCTTCTCTTCTTCCAAAATCCGTACGCAATTTTCGCAACATTACCATGATTTTCAAAGTAATGTCGCAATATTTCCCAGCGTTTTTCAAGCGTATACACAACCATATTCGTTCAGCGGAAGGATAAAACTAATTATCTGTCAAATCAGACATGAGCTAAGTGTTACCATTCGCGAAATAAGCACTAGTTGAAAAAAAAAAGTTAGATGGCGGACCCTTTACTACATATTTGTAAATGGGCTTCTGTATTTCAACCAAACGATAACCCGAACCAAAATTTCGATACGGATCCACAAAGCTAGTTGACCAATGCAAGCATGCATTTTAATTATTTTTTTGAGGCGTAGAGATCTAGAGATCGCTTGTCCAATGAAAAGACAAATTTCAATTTTGGACGTCGTCGTATCACGCATAGAGTGATTGTCTGTAGGAGATAGCTTTAACTAAAGCGGGATTACTTTTATGAAATCACTTTCTGAATCAGTTCCACCCAGAGCCAAGCTGGCTTCAGTGAAAGCTACGTTACGTAACGACAGATCAAATTTTCAGTCTAACTACAGAACTGGGAATAAAGCTGCCGTCGACACAGTTAGAGTGCACTTTTCTACAAATTGAAAAAACTCTGCTCTTTGTGCAATCTGCGAGTGTAAAGGAACACTAAACGTATCACTTTCTGAGCAGATGTCCCATTTTATGTGAGTTCTGTAAAAAAAAACGAAACGAAAACCACTTTCGCTTTACAAAAAACGAATAAAGTTATGCAGAAATTTGCGTCATGTAACTACTTTCGTTTTTTTTTTTCTTCAACTTCGCTAATGTTAACCCGCCAATGATGACCTACTGGTCTGTGAGACCGGGTGTGTTAAAAAATTCGAATAACTTTATTCTCCGTTAGACTAAAAATCGTTATTTTCCTTTATGAATATGTGATTTTTTATTTTTTTATTAATTTTAAAAAATGTATTACTAAAAACGTTGTTATTTTTAATGCTCTAATTAAAAATGTATGTGAATTGTAATATTGAAATAAAAGAGCTTAAATTGATTAAATATCTTTGTTTTATTGTTAAAGAGCATAAATTAAAAAAAAAAACATGAACTATTAGTAACACGTTTCGAAAAATGTTCAGTTGAAAACCCCGGTGCGTGAGACCGGCCGGCGTCACCATTGATCAAAGTAAAATTCGCGTCACCATTGGCGGGTTAAAGGAGTTGAAATTGCTTAATTCTAGGGTAATTTTTACAGATGGAGAAACTTTTGACGGTATAGTACTTAAAAGTATATGTTTTTGAGCCTCTTGCTTGCGAATTTCGTCCCAGTCGTCCGACATCAACTGGCTAGATTAGATACTACTTACGACGTTTAGCCTCGCCTAGAAGAGTATGGGACTGGAGCAACACGAGATGCTGCCAGGTCTAGCCGGCAGCGGATCATGCTGAGAATATCGCAGTTGTGGCTGAAGATGTCGCAGAGGACCTCGGAGTATCGACCAGGCGACGTGCCACACATTTGAGCATCAATCGGTGCGGTCTTTACAGAGAATTTTGGTGATAGACTGTAAGATGCTTCCTTAAGCATCAGCCGCTAAGTGTGTGTAAACAATGTTCAAGCCATCCTGAATCTCGACCACGAGGTTGACAACTTTTCATCGAAACTCATCATAAGTGACAATGCCCATTTCCATTTCTTTTAGCGGGGTTTTTTAAAGTCAAAAGACTAAGTCAACCAGCCTCAGACTCTTGAAGCCCTCAAAGAGAATATCTATCAAGAATTCGAGGACCTGAGCTATAGCTCATTTGAACCATTGTACCCCCACATTCTAATTGATTTAAGAAGTCCAACAAAATAACACTAAACCCAAAACGTCCAACAGTCTGTTTGCAAAAGGATGTCATTGGTATTTCATTCATTTAATTTACTAACTAATTCCAATCCTAATTCCGATCCTAAAGCAACAAATCCATTTGTATCAACTCCTTAATTGCACTTCATCAGCAAAATATCTTCTTCTCACTTCTACATGCAGTCCTAAATATAAATTCGACAAATGCACTAGCTAAAAGTACTTGAAACTCAAACCCACTCTTTATCTTTAATTAGTACTTACAATTCATCTGGGCAATTGAATGGCTGCGCCAATCGATAGCCATCCTTCAGATAGTGCTCCATTTCGAATGGATCCACCTCGGCGTAGGGTTGCTTGGCGAACGTACACATCTCCCACATCAGCACACCGAATGACCAGACATCACTTGCTTCCGAGTATTGTTTCTTCGCCAGAGCCTCGGGCGACATCCATTTCACAGGACGATTTTCGCTATCGCCCAGACAGTGATAGTCACCGGGGAAGAGATCGCGTGTCAATGAACTGTCTGCCAGTTTAACCCGCAGCTGGTCATCAATTCTGTGAATGAGATTCGAAAATTGCGGTTAAGGATTAGAAAAACTATGGAAAGGTGTCGTCACCGTCCACCTTTTGCGCAAAACAACTAATCATTTTGAAACTCGCTTCTCTATCTCTTTCTCTTTATCTGTCTCTATATACTTACACACAGTTCCTGGCCGCAATGTCCTTGTGTATCACTCCGTGCGTATGCAGATGGCCCATGGCGCTGGCCAGCTCCGATGACATGAGCACCGTTTGAATGGTGGTAATCGTACGCGAATATATCGGCTCCTGCAGGAACAGCTTCAGATTTCGTGTGTTATTCGCAGCCGGATATAGGACAAATGGCGTCGAGTAATCCTCTATAGACACCCCCAGCACAGTCAGCAGGCCAGGGTGTGAGGCGCCGTACAGCATCAACCCCTCCTGCAGCAATAGAGACACTTGAATCTGACTGGCATGTTGGGCAACCGTCTTCACCAGCACATCCTGACACTCGTTGTAGGTGCCCTTGTACACGCGACCGTAGGCGCCCTCCAACAGCAGGCTGGACAAACGTACCCGACACTTTTGCACGGTGAGTTCGGTAAGGCGACGATTGAACTCCTCCGGCTCTTGTTCGTACTCCCGGAAGGGTCGTGTCAGTGTCGCATATGTCGGTGTTATCGTCGACGGACAGACATAAATCGAATTGTGCGCCGTCGAGGATATCGTTGGCAACCGCTGAAAGCTCGAGGTTTTAATCAAATGCACGCCATGATGATTCTGCCGCTTCGTTGGTCCTTTGGCGCAGTACGCGATGAGTATGAGTGTGGCCACTAGGACAAGAGCCAAAATACCACCGATTATCAGCGTAATCAAACCGTTGTGGGGTGGCGGTGCTATTGTCTCCTTCAGCAGTGGATCTTCCGACGATGTAGAGTATGTACTGCTACCGCTGGCGATGCCACCGCCATCGCCGGGTGCCGCATCATTGTCATCGTCTTGATTGCCCGCCAAACAGATTTTCTTCCGGCGGAAAACCAATTCGGTGACGTTGTTCGTCGCCCGATCCAATATTATTTCGATGGCGATAGTGACTTCGACTTCGGCTTCACGGATGCCCGAGCATTTCATGCCGATGGCGTAGGTGAGGGGTTCAACTGGAATCTCGCCAATGCGAGAGATGTTTAGGGTGGGCCGGGGCAGAACAGCCGGTTCGGAAGTGACTACATTGATGCTGTAGGGCAGCGGATGGCCGGCCAGACTTTGCCATGTGAAGGAGATTTCTTTGACATTCGCCGGAACGGGAACAGCAAAATTGAGGGCATAATCGTTTATTTGACCATCACGGACGTAGTAGAGCTCAGCGGAAACACCTGCAATTGAGAGGGAACAAACAAAATTTAAGGTTAGCAAGTGTGTTTGCCTTTGGATTACTGGTCGAGCTAAATGTGTGGAGTGAATCGAATGGTGTATACCGATTGGTTAATGGCGGGTTAAATTGGTTTACATTGGCATTGAGGAGGTTTTGCCTGTTTACTGAGAGGCTTTGCTTTAATTGTGTACAATATTCTGATAATGGGTACTGGCTGTGGAAATTTTGGATGTCTTTAAAGAGTCAGGGGCTTTATGTAGCTAAATGATGGACTAAGTTGTTCCTATATGATATCCCCTATTGTCTTAGAGGGTAGAGCTCATTTTCGAGCTTAAATTGTCTAAATATGTACCAACATACGGACTTAACACATAGATGTCAGAATTGATTCAATCTGAGCGTACGAGAAAATGGCTACCTTGCAGGAATACCAACTATCAATATTCGATAAAGCATATCCAATCCATGGCTTCATCTTAAAGTTTTTGTACTATAGAATCGTAAGAAATAAGATTTTCACAACCTCAATGGCAACCAACAATCTATTCAGGTTTTTCTCAATCATCTGCTTCATGAATCCTACCCGAGCTTGAATTGATTAATATTAAAATAGCTCACAGAAGAAAATTTCATCTCAAAGCATCTGATCAGCATCCAACAATCGTCTCTCTAACAAGCTAACGTGGATAAAAAGAAAACTGGCTTCCCTCCTGCTGCATCATCTGCACAGCCAATAATATCCTTGGAGAATTATAATTCGCCGTCTTTCAGCCCAAATGAATGGAAGTCTTTAAATGGCTGCAAATCATTCCACTTGATTCAGTTCATTCATTTCTGGTTCGTCCTTTTTTTTCGCGTTCTTTCCTTCATTTCAAGTGGCAAAAGGTATATAAGATGGTAGACTGCGAAATACGCGAATCTTAACAATCTTAAGTGCTGTAGACGTAGGTCTAGGTACCTACTGAGTAAAATTAAAAATAGAACACGACGAACGCAAAAGGACTCCTGCTGTCTATACCGACGGGAAAACAACAAGAATTGAATATTCATCATTTCGTCAGCCATCGTCAGCTCAAAGGCCTCCCCCCCAAACAAATTGAGAGTTTTTCACAAAAATTTCTTACACCCAAAGTGGTTTCCATCCCATCATAACCGAAGTGAAAAAAGCACCAAAAGCGTCATAATAGCCAGTCGGAGATATGATTTATGTATGGCAATGGTATTTGCGGTAGCAAATTTTAAATGAGATTTCGAATTAATTTTCCTTATGTTTGCAATGAAATTAAGGATCTCCTTTGCTTTGTTTTTTGGAGAATTGACGCGCGATGTAGGAGTATATATGGATACATCATTAGGGAAATGACAGAAGAATGACATAGAAAAGAGTCGCAAAGGATGCGTGCTCTAGATTTGTCTATGGGCGGCAATATATGTCCTTCTATGCTAGGTGCTGTTTGCTCAATTTTTCATACAGCGTTGTGTGGTTTATTGTTTGTGTGTACCCAAGCAAATAGTAGATACCCTATTTGTTGTGACAACAAGAGGACCTAACACAAAGTTGCGGAAGGATACCGGAATTTAAATTGAGCGCAAATACAGACGGCATACAATAAGAGATTATGAAATGGACCACAGAAAGAAAACGAAGACTATTATGATTAAGTAAACAGAAAGAATGTAGTTGATGTCGGTGAGCGGCCTTTTCAATTATAGTCCAGGCATAGAGGGGCCTATGTATATCTCTTCTGGACGTCCGATTAAATTCAAACACTTTTCGTGTTCAGTCTTCATGATTATGTGTGTTTTTCATTTTGCCGAAGAATGCTAGCAAATTGTACAGCTGCCAATGGGGAATTTAGAAAAAAGCTTAAAATGCCACGAACTCATTTTTTAAGCACGATAAGTACCTACTCGTAGGTAGGTAGGTAAATCTTATCAACAGATTATTGTGCCTATTGCATTTCCCATTTCTATGCTTTTAGATCTACCTTAAAATTTAGGTAAGACTTTTAGTGTTAGATTCATACCCGTGCCGTAAACGTATGCAAAACTCGAAAACGTCTAATCGGCGCTGGGGGGAGCTACGCGAACGGTGGAATTACAGGGTAAACAGCGGATAGCTCATTGTGAAATTTTATATAGTGACAGTATGACTTTGGATTCGACAATTCGAGGACCCTTTCAGAGGCAATAGACGGGGTTAGACTGTGTCGGTCACTCCTCGCACTACTGCCAACAAGCAGGCAGTAAAACGGAGCACTTCAATCAAGCTATTCTGCTCAGCACCAGTCTCTGTCATGTAGAACGATTGTCTAAAGGAAATAAACGGGAGGCAGACTGCTACGGTTATCCCCATCCTTTTTCAACAGACAATCCATCCACAGACTTTCGGTCAAGCAGCAAAGCGGACTGGTTCAGTCACCCACTTCTGCCACGCACCAGTTTCCCTCCTTAGTTATGGGCTGTCAGAGGCAATAGGCAGGGGCAGACTGTTACGGTCGCCCTCCACCCTGACCCGAAGACTAAGCCGCAACGAGGAGGTGCATGCAAACTTATATAAGATTTGACCAATGGACCAAATAATATAGCGTAAGTGTGTCCCCTTTAGAACAGCCACCTTACCTAACCTAACAACCTAACCTATGTCTTTGGACGAGCTTGTTGGAAACCCTGCTTGAAGGAAAGATTTCAAAAAACTGTTTCAGAATGTTTTGATGGCACGTTAGCTGAGTAGATATACCTAAAACCAAATCCCGCTGATGAAAAAACTAATACGTTACTTTTGTTTATAAAGACCTGTCCCAGGTCCTGCAAAGGTAGTACCATAAGCTCAAATAGAGTTAAATCCTTGCCGCAATTTTTATCCAACAAGGAATTGCACGTAAAATGAGTCAAAAGCTGTTGAGTGTCGAGTTAGGTTATATGTACAAGTGTAAAGGTAGATTGTTCATATAGTGCTGAAATGAATAAATTAGCAATGTACCGAAAGCAGTCCTTCGAATTGAATCCTCAAGATGACCAAGCACAATAGTTCTCAAAAAGAACTATTCGCCAACTGTTTATAGGTACTCGTATCCGCACTCCGCAGAGTATCGCATGGAAAACTGTATCACCTTGGTCATCGCCATTTTAAGTTTCCTAATATGTACTCACCAAAATGTATGGACAGGGCATCGCAGTGGAGGGGGTATGCCCCTCAGTAGTAGATGTAGTGAATCAACGATTAAAATGAACTTAAGGCTTTAATTGAACTCGAACGACAGGCAAAAGTGTCCCGTCCCGATGCCAAATAAAGATGGTAACAATTGGCAGCAAGTCGAGGTACCTTATGCCAACGCCTTTGGTACAAAATTATTGAATCATCAAGCGGTGATCAGCAGTCTTCTGAGAAGGCAACAGATCAAAAGTCGTAATCGGAAAACGATAGAAGAGCATTCGAACTGCACTGTTAAAAGTAGTCAGCTGAGCTGAAATTCAGACCTTAAATCACTCATACTAGCTTCGAGCTTTGAACTTGGCGCCCAATGTAGGACCGACATTTACGACAAGTCAATGAAGTAGTTTCTAAATACTATTGGATGCATGGCTCAGTGTTTGGTGTGCTGCACTACTGGGCGTGGGGTCTCAAGCATATATCAGTAGGTCCCTTCTATTCGTTCGAAAGTAAAAACCGCACACAAACCAATGGCTGTGAGAAGCTTGGCCTATGGACCTATATAGATATAATATTTCACTAACTATTTCCGAATTAAAACGGCAGAGATGAAAAGTTATATTTCCAACATTTAGAACAACTAGAGTTATTCTCTTGTAGCAATGCATATATGTATAGGAATGGCGCCCAACGTGAGCCTAAATTAAAATTGTTCAAAAAAATGTGCGTGCCACAATCATGCACTAAGTTGAGAATGCCAATATTTAGATCAAAATGAAGTGATCGCTGATAAGGGCCGTGAAACGCGTTACTTACTTGTTCATTTGAAGCCGTTCCTTAAACTTAACCTAAAAACTGATTTCAAAAGACATATCAATTTTTAATTTTAAAATTTCCTGATACCCTTTTGTGAGTATATATATCTGGTTAAAAGCTGTATCGCAGAATTTCGAAAAGTTGAAGTATTCTTGTGTATATATAGCTACCAATACCTGTCTTATAGGTTAAGTTAGGTTAGTGGGTTGGCAAGGCAGGAGAAACCTGTACTTGTCATACTTAGATCAATGTAGATCCGCTGTGATGCCCTAGGGGTTTATGACCCCCACACACTGGAAACCTATGAAAAACTTACGGATTGGTAAACCAACCCGTGTTATTTAAAAAATGTAAGTCATTAATGGACCTATCTGAAAGTTCTTCTAAATCCTCGAAGAAGTAACCACTAAAGATTTTATTTCTTATGTGGCAGAGCGCTGGGCAGTGACAAAGAAAGTGTGAGGTGTCCTCATGCACCTCCTCATCACCGCATCCTTTGCACAGGTCGTCTGTACTGATTCCCATTCTTTTGGTAAGGTATTTGTGTCCGTTGATAATACCCACAATCGAGGACAATGTTTTCTTGTTCAATTGTAAGAAATACCTGACTTAAGTCTCCTGACATGTTTTTTCACTGATGCAAAGGCAATCTGTTCATACTTAAGGAAAACGAATTTATTACAAAGGCTAAGTAGAAGTACTGCGAGGACCTGTAGAAATATCTTAAAGACTTTGTAGTTGCAATTGCTTGTGAAAGTAGGTACGTGAGTCCTCTCACCAAATTTAAAATGCATATCCCCGAATTTATATCGAGATTATTCAGCAAAGCCGCGAAAATGCCAAATCATCGGTAGGTTTACTCATTCTTTAAATTATACAAAATTCTTCCAACTTGTTCTCCCTTCACTCATTTTCTAGCCTTGTAGCCATCTTTAAAATTTTTGGAAAACGTCGAAAATCCCCCTCAGCCCATGGAAGATGCACAAATTATTCAGAAAAAAAATGTAAAGCCTTTTCCGGAAGAATAAGCAATGAATTATCCAACAAAAATAGATTCCTTCTCACGTTCAAAACTATACTGCTCTATTATTCAAACACGTTGACAAACATAGCTCATCCACCTGCGCACCGAAGCACACCTCAGCTGCACGTCCTGACAATTCAAAGCGAGAGAAATGAATTTTTAAAAGAAAATGTCTTCAGTTTGTCAGGTTTTTCAGTTCAAGTATACGCCTCCATCCCCTTCCCTTCCCCCCAAAAAAAAAACCTATATAAACCCTAAGCAATTTGTTTACGCAGCATTTGTTGTCCAACACTCTTACACAACAAAACACTTGCCGCCTCTTTTGTTACGCAAGGCTTTGCTATAATAAACAAAAATAAAAAAATTTAGAATTCCTTGTCGACAACAAAGAGGGCGAAAGCAAACAGAAAACATTTGCTCAATGCTTAAGTGCTCCCTTGTGATGTCACAAGGCGAATACCGCCGACACTCCATATACCCACAGCATCGCATGCTCTCCCGACCCAAGCCAGCGTTATCCACGTCAATTCACCTGCCAAACTCCATATAGCTCCAGTTATCATAGTCATAGGTCGCCTGTAAGGGGGTTCACCGCACCATCGTACTACAACTACTATGTCAATAAGCAAATAACGCTGCGGCAAATCCCTATTTTTTTTTTGTTTCCTCTCCACAGAGGAACCACCTCCCGCTCCTACTATCTCTTGCGTGATACCAAATCATCTGGCCAAATAACTTCCGTACAAGGAAGTAAAAGTCAAAAGTGTTTGGCACAAGCCATATAGACTCCTGAAGTGGTGCTACACGCTGCTGGTAGGTATGTAAATGTGTGTACGGATGGCGCATGTGAATATATATGCATTTTCTTTACGGGCAATTGCTCCCGCTGGCACTCTTCTTCTTTTTCTCGCTTCAATCAGAGAGCAAATAATCCCAAGCATAGGTACATTGTGTGTCGTCGTTTTCAAATATTGACTTTTTGGTAAATCTCTCTCTTGACTCTTTAGCTTGGCGGTTACGATACGACGACGACGACTATGATGACGGAACTTCCTTTTTCCTGATGGTATGAGGTGACTTTTGATCAAAGTCGATCAAATAAAACAAATTTCGAAATAAAAAGGGACCGGTAGCCGCACGAAATGTCAACTCTTCTATAACGGCACTGAATAAAAATGGGCTTCTGTGTGTGAGTTGGAACTAGAACCGCTGCGGGACATCAATTGTGTTTGCATATAGGTATAGTATACCTATGGCGACGTGGGAGGTATACGCACAGATTGCAACCACTCATGGTAAAGATGAAGAAGAATTTCTAACTACGTCTGGTCGTATTTACCCTTTCGTCTGGAATTCTAATGAGATGAAAGGTGACAATAGTATAGTGGAACAGGGAGTCAAACAAGTAGTAGAAAGACGTTTGCGTTCATCTTCAGCTTTAAAGTTTAAAAATATAATTCCACATGTCACGAAAAGTGTCAGATCTTGGCATGCCCTCATAAATGTGTCATTCGTGCCAATTGACACTCGATCGTACCGTTTTAGTCGTCATGTGCGTGTCATTGTGCTTTGCTTGCTTTGTCATGCCGTGACACAGCTGAATTAAGCGGCCCATAGACACAACACTTGTGTCTGCACCGGTGTATTGTCACCTGTGTGGCATTCCGCCATACACATCACACCGATGGAGACACCGACACCAAAAATCAAAAACTTTTGATTTTACTCGCACCGTGTCTGACACCAAAACCATTTCCGTGCACCGACACAGGTGCAGACACAAGTGTAGTGTCTATGGGCCGCTTTACAGAATGACCGGTGCTTGACGTCTAACAACGTCACACTTTATAGATATCTATACGTTGTTGCACGGAAGTTGATCGCAGATATTTACATTTAGGCCGATCTTTCGCAGGATTTTTCCGATATCTGGTTTCTGAATGGTCTGTTCCGTTCTGTAGTAAAAATGCGGTCATTCGCATGAACAACAACAGGGGTAAAAGGTTTCAAACATGCATGACGCATCTGTACAAAATCGCGCAGTTTTATATGCGGGACATTGACAATCTGTGGCATTTTTTCGTGGCGATCACACCAGTCATTCAAATCAGTCTTTTAGTCATTACATTAAAGTTATGTCATTGGCCTGACAGGCGATTATCACACAGATAATGACCACTTTAGGACAAATTCGGACGTCAGAACGTCATCGTATAACACACTTCGTGATATGTGTAATCGTATCTGAAGATTTTCGCAGCGTTGCATGAGCGATTTGAGTTCCACGAGCTGTGGCCGTTTACTCAAGGCGTTTTGTATTTCCATGCAATTTACACAGAGGTTGTTAAGGACACCTTTTGTATTGCCATACATAAAATTCCAAGACAATGTTTTAGCAGGTGAATATCGGATATTCATTTGATGTTTAGATGCACTAGAATCTCTCTTCAAATCTCTCTGAATGTTTTTTTGTTCCTGTAAATGACCAAAAAAAACTAACAATCAACTTCGGCAATTGTCGAAACTGTCCACATTCAGTAGATCTACTTTCAATTAGCTACCCCAACCCCTCTATTAAGAGCCACTTTCTCCTTACCAAAATACTAATCAACTTTACAACTTAATGTTCACTCAATCAAAGGACTTTCACAAAATCAATGAACATCTTCATCCGGAAAGCAATAAATAAATCTGACAAAATATTTACCAAAGAACGACAATCTTTCAAAAAAAAAAAAAAAAAATCCCCACCCTCTCTCGCTCTGTTCCACTTAATGTAATTTATCAAAATGCCCATCATTACAACAAAACAACAAGATCCAGGACTATACAATCACAGCTCAACCGATGTCAAAAAAAGCTCATATCTATCCGCAATTACTGCAAGATGACGTATATGGATAGTCGTCTTAAAGTCCCCTGTGTCAACCTTTCCCTATACCATGGCCAAGCACCATACCAATACCACACACGTTCACCATCTCTCTGGAGAGAAACCTTGTCTCGGACATATAATTACCTCAAACCGAAGGGATAATCAAACCCTAGGCCGAAAAAGGACCACAAATAGGAAGCCCCTCACTTTACAACGTCTTACGAGTGCGTGTAGGTGCTACGCAAAAATTCCCAAAGCGAAAAAATCGATTATGCGACAGAAAATAAATCCCTCTTCGATAAGGGACAATTGCGAGCGGTGGGACTTGCAAGAATGATGATGATCCTGATGTCCATTCATAATCGATTATTTGACATTTCTGATTGATTTCACCAGTCACACGTAACTTTCAACCACATCGGTCGGGTGTATCTTTTTCATGTCGCACATCCGCATTTAGAAGAAAAAAATAAATTCACACAAAAAGAAGAGGCCGAAGACCAACGGCAGCCAGCGGAAGAGGAATCAAGTACCAGTCATGAATTATGGCATTACCTCAGCAGTTCAGTACACACACACAGGTATTTCGTCTTCAATAGCCCAATAAAATGAGCAAAAAAATAAAATGTATGGAGAAAGTATCTTTTTCTTATATTTTGTGTTATGAAGAGACAACGTTGTCGTCGACGACGTCGGCATTGTCCCATTATTGCAGGTGCGGTAGCATGAAAACGACATCAGCCTTGAAAGGGAATGGGGCAACGGTGTAAGAGCGCTCTACACAAAGTACGACATTTTGATTTATCTTTCAATTCCGATCTAAGGGAGTTGATAATGGGCGCTATCCCCCCTCTCGTAATAGGCTTACTTCCACCACCTACAACAATCTGGTGCTGGTGGCTTTTATGCTGGTTTCAGCAGAATCCCTGTTGTCCCTCACATATTGCAGGAAACAGTAGCGCGGTGAAGTAATGAGACGGTGGCAAATAAAAGAAAAAATAGTTGGCGCAACAGGGGTCTGTATAGGACCATAGGCTTATTTTCTCGCAACCATTAATTTTTGTGAGTCTCATCTTTTGGAAGAAACTGAAGGGAGCTACAATTTTATGAGAGGGAATGTCTTCCAAGGGAGATAATGCTCTAGAATGATATTCAGAATCTTAAGATGTCATTATTGTTTATCATTGATATGATATGAATCGAAACTGAAATCCAGCACATAAACTCCTACAACACTGTGACGATGGTAGCGGGAGGTATACTTAAGAATCAGGCTGAAAGAACTTTTGATGCTAGGTGTAATTCTATTAATAGAGGAAAGGAACACGCGCCTAGAAAGAAGGTTCGATCATCGACGCTATTATATATAAATTTATATATAAATTTTCGAGAGATATTCGAACCAGACCACCATTGTCGGGTCTCTTTTCGTCTCCCTACCACTAATATACCTTACCCAGAGAGACTTTCTGGATTTCTCCAGAGTTCTTCCCTGAGTTCGATTCCTAGTGTTAACGCTAGCATCTGTTTATGTGAGATCTGTTTCATCCAATGGGCCTCGACCCAATGTTGTCCCAAGATCCTCATTCTTCTGCCAGCCAAAGCTGGACATTGACACAATATATGTGCCGCTGTCTCAGATTCCTCCAGGCATAGCTTACAAGTATCATCCTCTCTAAGGCCCATCTTCCTTAAATGATACCCGAAATTACCATGACCTGTAGTTAACGCCACCACCCATTTCAATGTTCCTCGACTCATGCTTAGAACCTTTCTCTGAGTGGAGCAGGTCGGCCATTGTATCGCCATTTTAGCTTGTCTACATTGTTCCACGGTTGACCACCTACTCAAGTGTTCTGCCGTGATCCATTTGTTGATCAGCTGTTCTACCATTCCTCTACCAATTGAAGAGAATGGTTCTGGTCCCAGCAACTTTTCAGTTGACCCCTGTTTTGCAAGGGAGTCCGCCTTTTCGTTGCCGTCGATCCCTATGTGTCCTCGTACCCAAGTCAGTGTTACCTGGTTTTTAGACGAACACTTGTTGAGCTTGAGTACACATTCCAGTGCCAGTGATGTTGTGATGGTTGTCTGTCCCATGCATCTAATCACCGCCTGGTTGTCCAGTGCTATTAGGATATTTCTTCCTTCCACCTGACTCTCAAGCAAGTAATCCAACGCATGCAGCAAAGCAATCATCTCAGCCTGGTATACTGAAGTGTGTTTCCCGAGGCTAATGTGACGGGCTAGTTCCAGATCTTCTGAAAAGATTCCGGCCCCCGCTCCGCCATCCATCATGGATCCATCTGTGAAAATCACGATTTCACCATTCCTCTTTTCTGGAAGTAATCCATTCTCAATGCGAGTTTTGTGATTCCTTTCCATAATACGCACCTTTGTTATACCATCCATAGGCATGTTCAGTTCCCTAATCTCATTTTTGACAAGCTCCAGGATCTTCCTATGTCCATAGATGGTACCACTATTGTGCCATTTCCCATCTCGATGCAGACGAAGTGCTGTTAGGGCCGCTGTTTTCTTAATAAATAAGTCTAGCGGTAAAATCCCTAAGATCACTTCCAATGCGCATGTTGGTGTTGTGCGTATTGCACCTGTAATTCCTATACATGCTAAACGCTGGACCCTATCCAGGTGCTTCTTAGCAGTCTTCTGGGAGGCTTTTGCCCACCATACAACCGAAGCGTATGTGATAATGGGTCTAGTAATCATCGTATACATCCAGTATGCTGACCTAGGAGAGAGTCCCCACCTCTGTCCACACACACGTTTGCACTGATGTAGCACCCTTTTTGCCTTCCGTACCTTCTCCTCAACATGGTGATTCCAAGTAAGTCCAGTATCTAGGTATACTCCCAGATACTTAACCTTCTTGGTCGTTGTTAGTTCAGATCCGAAAAGTGTTAAGGGCTGAAATTCCAGATTTTTCCTCTTCCTAGTGAAGATTATTAAATCTGTTTTCTCCGCATTAATAGAGAGTCCTTGTTCCAGACACCACCGCTCAACCACTTTGAGTGCATTCCTCATGATATCCGCTGTGACGTCTATGAATTTGCCTCTTGCCATTATTGCTATGTCGTCGGCATATCCCACTGTGTGAATGCCAGTTGCCTCAAGTCTATCGAGAAGAGAGTCCACAGTGATATTCCATAGTGTAGGTGAAAGAACACCTCCCTGTGGGCAACCTCTGCTGACTCTTCCTCGGAGTTTTGAGGTTCCCGTCTGGATATTTATCGCTCTTGTATTCAACATATTGTCCACCCATCTTACTACTAGTGGGTTAACTCTACGTTTTTCCAAGGCTTGTTTCAGACTTTCAAAGCATATCTTATCGAAGGCACCTTCAATGTCCATTATAGTGGTCATCGCAATACCCCCGGTATTTAGCTCGACGCTATTGGGCAGAGAACAACATAAAAGGTTAGTCTCGCTATACACAGATTACCATCAAGCAGCGAGTAAAAAATGCTGGTCAACATTGTGATTAATACGCGGACGCAGCAAGCAGAGCAGTGGTCAGATGGAAACATTTAGGATACTGCGATACTGCCAAGCTCACCTTGTCAGCTCTGGATGCAAAGCGATCCAAGGAGCTTCTTCGACTTAAAAGATCCAGCATCTCGAAAGTCGTTAATGTGATCTGCGGTCTGCCTTACAATGACTTCTGCAGAAGCTGTAGAGACGAAGAGGAGGACGAATCCGTCACTCACTTTCTTTGCAGTTGTCCTGCCCTGGCCAATCTAAGAAAGGCCCACTTAGGAAATTCTCTCAGTGATCTACGTAACACCAGCACCGCTAACATTCTTAGCTTTATAACCGGCAGCAAATGGTTTACATGAGTAGCCAGTAAAGACAGGTCCCCAAATCCCAGGGGTATGCACAATGGGCCGAATAACGGCCTAAGTTTTTCTTTCATCGAGAGCCACTTTAACTAACTTGTGATTAATCATAGGGGACTTAGGGTCAGTGGTACCAGTCAAACAAATTTCTGGAACCACATCAAGAGATTGGCTGACACCGCATCCAATGAAGTCTGGCTTAAGATATCTACCTGGGCAGAACTGCACCAGACAATTCGTCCCAAAATTTTCCTTGCTTCAGTAAATCTTGCTGACATACCCCCAGCGAAGATCCTTGTCTTCCTGACTGTATCCAGAGTAAAAAGATGGCTCTAGAACCTCACAATAGGCACAATAGGCGCGGTAAAAGCGCTCCATATGAGGACAAAATGAGGGCTTTCCCGACTTATAATCTAATCTAAATCTAGGGTTTGGTAATCGGATTACCATGATGTAAAAAAGTTTGTGCTGACTGATTGGTGATCAACGCCTACCGCAAACGGTAAAAGCTAGGAAGCTGATATTTTGAAACAAATTTCCTTTATGGACAAAGTAAGCACTTAGAAGCGATTTGGGGAAATTCTAATTCCAAAAGGGCCAAAAGGGGGCTCAAAGTTTGTATGGGGAACGTTCTTTTTTTCATCTTACCGAGCGCATAGCATAGCAATCCACACAACGGTAGGGAAGCGCTGGATAAATGCTCATCATAAAGGAAGTAAACATTAGTTAGCCCTTACGTTTGCAATGACGAATGACCAAGTTTGTAAAGAGTTTTCCAATAGGAATTAGCATCATTGGGACGGGTACATTTTGACAGTCTAAAGAAAAATGACCGCGTCGAACAACTTTGTTATACAAATTCATGTACTCTTTCGTCAACCAAAACCATTTTACGGCTTACATGGTCGACCTTCCCAGTTGACAACATAATGTTTGGTGTCCAAATTTAAGTTAACGGTTCAATGAACAATCAGCCAACATTCTTTTCTGAACTAATCGCAAAATCTGCCGAAAACAGTATACAGTCGAGTACGCGCCGCGAATATGACATTAACTTTGCAAATTTGACGTCGGAACTTGGGCCACAAATGTACGTACCACAGAAAACGACGTTTGTTCGCTGACTGCGCTATGGAGCACTTGGAAGCGGACATCGATTTTAGCAATAAAAAAATCATCTTCAACGACTAGGTCCATTTTTAAACGAACGGGTATGTCAACAAGCAAAATTTCCAGATTTGGGATGATGCTAATTCACACGAGGTCCCCCAAGTGGTAATGCAAAGTCCCTGTTTGGTGTGCATTTTGGGCCTCCCGGCGGCGTCGGTATCGTTCTGTACTTCTTCAAAAACGACATTGGTAGGTATTGCCATCGCTATCACCTTGTTTTGGACCAAACTGAATGATATGGATGTAAACGACATGTGCTTCCAGCGATTAAGGTGACGTTCACTGGTCACCAAGATCATGCGTTTTAATCCCTTTAGACTTTTTTTGTATATGGTTTCCTTAAGTCACAGGTCTACACCAAAAAAGCGCAAACGACCGGTGCCTTAAAAGTAAACATAAGCCCGCGTCATCGCTAAAAATTAAGCCTGACCTAAGCGCCAGACTTATCCGAAATTGAAACTCTCGGTTGCACTCCACCCAGCGAAACTGCGGCGGCTTTTTGAACGATGCTATAGTCCACAAATAATACCAAAAGGCCGTTTTAAATAAAACAAAAACCTCGTTGACATCCTGGCACCCAACTTGTTTTAGTCAATGTTCAAATATACTCATGCCTATTGGGAAACCCTAGTTACAAAAGTTGAGTACGTTCTTCCTCTGGCAAGTTCCGATTGATTTTGGACAATAATTGTTTGTAGGCAAATCGGTGGAGTTATTGTCCCCTGCCAGCGATACAATCCTACGATAGTTTTACGTTCAGTACTTTTGGACCTTACCGAGTGCATTCAAAAGCCTGTTGGCTCCGATTGTGTATTGGCGTTTCAAACGATCGGATCGTTTCGTCTGTGACGCCTTAAGGACTTGTTTCAAATGGTAGACACACTGAACACGCTCAAAAAAATATTCACAATATTGACAATGTAAACGAGCTTAGGCAACGCTCGTATAAACCTAAAAATAACAGATTGATTTAACCACCCATTTCTGCCATGTACCAGTCTCTCTCCTCAGTGATGCACTGTTGAAGACAATAGATGGCAACCCCTCTCCCCCTGCCTTTTTGTGGTACCACGACGGATCTACAAATTTGGTCTAAGTATGCGTCATATTTTTGGACAGCCGCCTTACCTAACCTAACGTAAACCTGTCCAAATGACGCGAATAGGTATGTGCAACTCCGCAGTGGTCGTTCGTTTATTGTAAAAATATGTATACCGAACCGCCTAATGAATAAACTGAAAGTAAAGATGATCCTTAAATTTGAGAGCAACATTAAAGGACTTTTTGCCACCACTGTACCAATGTAACCATCCCCTATAAACCATACCCATAAAGCGGAACCCACAATGGTTTTGAAACGTACGCTATCTACACAATGCTGGGGGAGAGAACACCAACTACCCCCCTTTTGCAGAATGTATCTTTTGAGCTTTTTATTAGCTGACAAACGTTCGGCAAAAGGATAAAAAAGAAATCACAAAATACTGTACATCGTCGGAGTGGAGAAAAAAAAACTGACGATCCTTCTCCCATCACAAATCCGTAAAGTTGCCAATAAATTGAATTCGGTATGAGATTCATTCGCCCATTTTCGAGAACAAACAAAAAAAACCAACACCACCATCACCAGCAGGAGAGAGTGTAACTCCTATTGTTGTACTTCTGATTTTGTGATCTATTCTCTAGAAGACAAGGCGATATGGGGTATCCTACCGAATAGCGCCGCCGTACATAGTATACGATAAACGAATCATCAAACCTAAAACTGGGATGAATAAAGGAGAATCCTAATGTGATTCCGTTCATCCATCGCCGCCCTCTTCAATATTGTCTGTGTGTATCTATGGCTTATTCTATCGATGAGTTTCTTTTTGGTCGGATTAGCTCCGAATGAGCAAAAGATAATTCTTTTATCAGGACCCAGTATTATCTTGGGTTTTTTTGGTCTAGTCTCAGACGTGTATAGGATAAGTCTTCTTTTTGGTTTTGATTTCTTATGTTCGCCCATTGTGCCTGTGTGTGTATGTGATGCGAATAGTTGTAGCTTTGATTTTGTTTTTTTTTTTTTTATCTTTTATTTGATTTCGTTTAAAAAGGAAATTCAATAATAAGGACTTCTAGTGTTTTCTTCGTCGTCTTGTTCGTTTTCTTAAATTTTTTTGTTGCGTTTCTTCGACTTTGTGTTTGGAATACCTATTCGAGGAACATTGTCGCCGCCCATACTTCCACCCACCGTGCGCACAGTGCTGTTCCTTTATCGTTTCACATTTTTCCACAGATCTCCCGCATCGAGAAGGACAAACGGGAGCTACCGCCCAACCCCAACCCCAACTATACTGGCTCTTTCTAAGAACTGAAATAAAATGCTGAGTAAATATTTTTTCAAGTTAATTTGCTGAATGTTTATATTTGCAAGAGAGTGGCTTCGTCCTCGCCTTGTGTTGGAGGTCCTTCTAAGTTATTCTTCTGCTGCTTGTTATAGTGATTTTGATTTCATTTGGGGTTGAGTGTATCGCATGTGTCTTTAGTAGGGGGGGAGGCGGACGATGGCATTTATTAACCCGTTTCGGGGGCGAGTGCGGAGGTATGGCGCTGGCGATTTAAGTCCAAAGTAAAAGTTTAAAAGTTTCCCAAAGAAAGGTTGACATGCAAAATGTTGTTTATGATAGGCTTTTGGTATATTGGAGTTGTTCATGTATGCGGTATAGAGGCAAAGGGAAAGTTTTGTTGAAAATTTGAAATTTATCGGAATAAATTGATTTGGGAAGTTGACTCCAGGAGAAAGTAGATTATATGGGGAAACTCGATTTCAGTTATATTCCTGGCGGCTTAAGTGGATTGTAGATGCTAAGATTGAAGCGTTTGGATATACAATTTTAATGGCACTTTGCGCTGGGAATTCCATTCAAGTGGAAACTTGTAGACTGCTTTGCAGGAAAAGTTGTACATGCCTTTATGCTCACAGAACTTTGTAGAGGATATAAAGGATACGTGTCTACTTCCGGCAGTGCATGAGGTACTTCCATCAAGCTTTTGTCATGACGTTAAACTATCTGAACTATAGCTTTTTAAATGGCCCGGGTTGTTCGAGATTTATCGACTCATAGCAATGGAGCCCAACGTTTGAACTCGAAACTATGACGCCATCAGTGCAGTTGATAAAGAGAAATCCAACTTGTCAAACAGAGGTTGGGATTACAAACTTTTTTCCTAGACTTTCGACCTAAAATGACATGGAAAGAATAGTTTATTCTGAAAACTAGTGTAGCTTCGACGTTCTAGGAAGACTGAGCTGGAAGGTGGTTCGTTAGTTAGTTTAGAGTGGCTCTCGGTAAAACACTGAGAGAAACACTTAGGCCGTTAGTCGGCCCAGTGTCCATACCACTGGGACTTGGGGAGCTTTCCCTTCACTGGCTACTCATGTAAACTATTTGCAGCCGGTTACAAAGCTAAGAATGTTAGAGCGGCGCTGGTATTACCTTGATCGCTAAGATCATTGAGAAAATAGTTTCCTAAGTGGGCCTTTCTTAAATTGGCCAGGGCAGGGCAACTCCAAAGAAAGCGAGTGACGGACTCGTCCTCCTCTACATCTCTGCAGCTTCTGCAGAAGTCATTGTATGGTAGACCGAGCCTTTGCGGTTGTCCACCTAATATGCAGTGCCCGGAGATGATATTAACGACTTTCGAGATGCTGGATCTCTCAAGTCGACGAAGCTCCTTGGATCTTCTTGTAGCCAGAGCTGACCAGGTGAGTCTAGCAGTATCCTAGATATTTCCATCTGAACCGTGGAAATTGAATTATGAATTATTTGTTTAGCGTAGGAAAGTGGTGCATGCACGTTGTGCAAGATTATACTGTCCACGCCAGAGTAGCCTCACCTTTCTAGTACGTCTGATGCATAGTTCCACAGGAACCTGGCAGAGGGTATGAGGTTGTACTGTCCAGCTATCTCATTCAGAGATATGTGGCAATCTTCCAACGCCTTATATCTTATTTCGGCTCTTTTCGTCTAGTTCTCAAATGCCTAAAAACCGGTGGTTGATTTGATGTTGCTGAATGTGTCCCTCGGTCAACTTTTGAGGATGAAAGATCCTGAATGGCCATGGGTCTCAAGAAGACACAAGAAGGTATCCCAGTTCCAAGCGACACAAGTACACTCCTTTCAAAGGCACCAGCGGCGGTAAATTTCGAAGGAAATTCTTAGACGGAAGTTATACCAAAGAAAGAATCGTGATGGGGCAATAATCGTTCCTCGTGTAACATGGTGATCCTCATACCCTATTTAACCTTGTACTTTATATGGACATTTTGACAACTGTCACGAAGCATCAAAAATGCACTGCCGCAAACACTTACTCACCTAAAAGGTTATAAAATTAAGATGGCTGACTCTTCTGTTGCTCGAAACGTTGGAAACGCGGAACCAAATACACAACACAAGCAATCATTTTACAAAAAGCTGGCTTTCTTTTTTCTGACGACACAATTTACGCAAATAAACCTGCACCATAAGTAGGTAAGTACATGGGTTACGAATTGGCGGCCAGGGCTTACTTGGAGCAGCAATCTGTGGCAATTGTGCTTAATATTTGGAAAAACTAAACCAACTTCTTATCCTCTTTGGAGCCAACTAGATCTAAATATGAGTCCCAGAAGCCTTTAAAGCTTCATCAAGATCTTTTACGTGCACTCCGCACTTTCATTAACGACGAGAAGAATTATCGGACTGGGTCGCTGATTGACCTCATTGCCCGCTCAATGCATGGTACAAACTCCCAGGAAGCCACTAGCGTAGTGATTGTCGTGTCAAATAAGTTCTGGTTGAAATTCTCAACAAGTAGTATGAATCTCAGCATTGGACTAAGCTTCAATTGTTCTTAAATCTATATCTACAGACTGACGGACTACCAGATGGTTCCACATTGAAATGAAAGTTTTGCACTGAAGCAAACTGTGTAAATAGCGTATCATCATCATTCTTCTTTCTCCGAAAAGTCTCAATCCCCCAACTAGAGCAATCAAAGTATAACTAAACCTCTTTAAGTGAGTTTCCTTCCCTTCGCTGCCAGACAACCGTTGGAACAATAACCCTCAATTCCAACAATAAACTTAACAGTCTTATCATAAAGAATTCTTTTAATACCCCTTTATACGACTACCACCACTCTCTGCCCACTTTGCGCCGCAATTGTCTTAATTCTCCCTAATGAAGCATAAAAAATGAACCTCACCCCGCTACATCCAGTTCATTATCTTTCCGTTGGCCATCGTTACACGCAAATTCCCAATAAAGAGAAGAGGAAAAAAACTGCCTCCCTCCCCCCACCGCACATCATCAATTCCCAAATATTTTCTACACCCTCCCTTAGCGCCCGCAGTAATAAACTAAGCGAACGAATTAATCTTAGATCCACTTAGCCAGGCTTTAAGTACCAAATTAATTTCTTCCGAGTAGAATGCTTAACTACTACACTCAGGATCAGGACTCCGAACTGCGAGGAGCGCTCTGACTTTGTTTGGTACTCACTGATAACTTCATCCGGCGATTTTAATTGTCTACCTACACCGACCGACGCTGGTGGCGTGAAGCGCACACCAGAGGTAGGCAGGAAATTTCAAACTTTTCACTTGGCAAAAATAGTACACTCTCATGCCCTGACAACAAGGATGGGCACTTGAGTCAGGACTTTATCAGCGAAACAGTATACGTATACAGATTCGAGTGATACAAGTTGGGCGGAGTGAATCAGAGCAAGCAATCACTCCTGGAGTGGAGGTATAGTTATATACCACCAAGTAACCATGGAAATAATAATCCACTGGAAGGATGTGAGAGCGGTTTATTTTTTCTCTCCATCCGCTCTGATGCCGGTGTCATCGGAAGAAGTTTTGTTTGGTTAGATTGAAGGAGCCTCGAAGGCTCTACTCACACTTGGCAGCAGGTGCGTATAGGCAACCGGGACAGTAATCAAGTGGTTTATCGGTAGAAAGATGTGGGTCGTGCGGAGGAAGGATACCGCAATTCGCTAATTAGATTTGTTATACGAGTTGGATAGCATCAACGGCATCCGGGGGTATGTACGCGAAAACTATTCTCATCTCACTGATGAATGTCCGCGGGCTGCAAATGAAAATGTTGATATAATCAGATTTTAATGAATGAAAATCTTTTAAAGCTTGACGTTGTATAAGAGTTTGTCAAGGTTGTGTAGCTTGTTTTTGAGTTGAGTTGAAATTTGAAAGATTGGAATCGCAAATTGTTACCTATTTCTGGGGCGTTAGCTTTGAGGTGGTTGTTAGAAATCGGTCGGCTCTGTTTCCAAAGCGTCTTCATATTCGCTCATTTCAACACAATTGATTAATGTCCCGCATGAACAACGTTTTTGTGTCTTGCACAATGAAACTTGAAGCGGAAGTAGTTTTCGCTAAAGGGCGACATAAGAAGCTGCACTTGGTGCCATGCTCTTCAGCTAAGCTGCCAATTAGCGACTCCTACTATAGCCAATATAGAGGAACCTCCAGCGGCTAGTGAGCTTGCTCTCAATCAGCTCACATGACTTTAACCTTCGTGAATTGTAGTAGAGCCAAGATTGAGAAACCTACTAGTAGACTTTGCAAAGAAGACTATAGTAAGCTAGCAATCGGCTTGAATTCACAAAGAAACTGATACCTAGAGAACCACCAGCTAAAAGCTAAAAGATAAAGTGGTTTGCAATTTCGCCCGCTTTCAGACAGTACAAGAACTTAATACCTTGATCGATTTATGACCTTCGTTGATAGGACTGAACTCAGTGGTGAGACCCACTAACGACCTAAAACCACTTTCTAGATTCAGTCCGGGCAGATACATAGCTCTCCCAAGTTTTGAAATTCAACCTTTGTCTTTTGAATGTCAATATGAAATAAGATTGTGTCAAGTTTGGTAGGTACGCTATAGACTTTCTGATGTCTCACTATCTAATATCCCCCAGGTTTCTGAGGACATCAGGGCGGCTGCATAGGTTAGAGTAGACACAGTGCGGTGAAACACGAGGCACAACAATAAATAGAACCACTACTCAGATACAGTCAAGTTGCTTGATATCTTAGACGACAGAAGGACGTCGAATGGAAGGAGTTACGACGAGTCCAAGGATGTCAGTGAAGAACACAAGTCGTGCCAGCACCACCGATTGTCTTTTCGATAACCCAAAACTATTGGCAGCCCTTGATTTTAGGAAGAGTGATCCGTTATTTCCATATGCTGACGGTGCTAAGACTAGTTCAAGGCTATAGTGCAGAAATCCCGTCGCCTGGTGCGGAGGAAGAAGTAAAAATTCTACCAGAGTGCGGGTGTGTTAAAAGTTATGAACAAAATGCTTCTGGAGACGATGATAATCTCGACATTCTGAAGTCAGAAAATGATCCGCATCTAAGAATGAAGCTGACAGTTCTCCTTGTCAAAGTGATGGAAATGGCAGTAATATTTGAAATTCAATACGGAAATGCTACTGAAAATTAAGACTTCCCTGACAGGGTTGTCTATGCGATCCACATGAGGCATCAGTCTCCAGGGGCGTAGCGAGGGGGGGGGGGGGCGTAGGGGTGTCGCACCCCCCCACGCTTTTCAAGAGTCTGCAAATCAACGATCAATTTTCAAAAATTAGGTCTTAAATTTGGATTTCCATTAGGTATAGGTTTTTAAACTTGTAAATGGATACAAAAGTCGGCATTTTCAAAGGTTCCAGATGAACTCCTTAAAATCGGTGAATTTGCCGACTGAAATCCTTAAAATTTAGCGAGTTTCCATTCGATTTTAAAAAGGACGGTCGGCATCGGTGAATTTGCGTACTGATATCCTTAAAATTTAGTGAGTTTAGATTCGATTTAAAAAGGGCGGGTCGGCATCGGTGAATTTACCGACTGAAATTCTTAAAATTTTGCGTGTTTAGATTCGATTTTAAAAACGACGGTCGGAATTGGTGAGATAGCCGACGGAATACCTTAAAATTTAGCGAGTTTAGATTCGATTTTAAAAAGGACAGTCGGCATCGGTGAGATTGCCGACTGAAATCCTTAAAATTTAGGAAGTTTAGAGATTCGATTTTGAAAAGGGCGGTCAGCATCGGTGAATTTGGCGACTGAAATCCTTAAAATTTAGCGAGTTTAACGGTCGGCATCGGTGAGATTGCCGACTGAAATCCTTAAAATTTAGCGAGTTTAGATTCGATTTTAAGAAACGGTCGGCATCGGTGAGATTGCCGACTGAAATCCTTAAAATTTAGGGAGTTTAGAGATTCGATTTTAAAAAGGACGGTTTGCATTTCTAATTTGAGGTTAAATTCGAAGGAATGTGTTATTCGCTAGTTCGCGGCTTCTTGATGTGGAATGCGAACTTTAACAATTCGTGGCAAACGCGTGTTTGGGCAAAGAGGAGGATAATTAATTATCCCATCAAAATGTATTAAGAAAATAAGTTTATAAACGGTTTAAATAACGAAATTTCGAATTCCAAACTTTTTGCCGCGAACGAAAACACCCGCGCGAATTGTCAAAGTTTATTCGCAATACACATCATTTAATACGCGTTCCACAAACTAGCAAATTAAACATTCGTTCGAACTTAACCTCAAACTAGACATTGTGGGTAGAAACTGATGGCTGAAATTCGCGAACTGCCGCGATCTATAAAAGTGTTCATGTGAACGGACTGTCAAAGCTTGCGAATAGTCGTTCGATCGCAGGTAGTTGGTCGCTCTTATGTGAATGGTCTTTTAGGTATTAGCCCAGGGGTGTTCCTGTTAAGATTGGTCAAAATTGGACAAAGAGCCGTGGCGCCTCCCATACAAAAAACATCTTCTATGGAGTGAAACTCGTTGACGTTAGATATAACTCGATAACCGCTGCTGGGCCGATTTGCACGATTTCTATACAATCGGCAAGTTCCTGAAATAAATCGGCATTTCAATGAAAGTCACCCCCCCACGGCTCAAACCCTCGCTACGCCCCTGTCAGTCTCCCCTACATCGAGTATCCGTGGTATGCTTATGTGAGGCAGGTTAATGCGTTAAGTATATAAACGTCAAAATATTCAGACCTTCTAGAAAACCTTAAAAGTATAAATCTATACCCTCTATATCTCGACTTGAACGGCACCTATTCTTATCACCTATAGAAAGGAGCTACTCTATAAAGGACATGTCCAGGCCATGCTAATACCTTTCTTATGTGCAGTATAGCGATGGAAAACGCCGGCTTTTGCAATTAGAAACAGCCATAACGAGTACTTTGATATCAAAAACATAAAGGTGAGCTCAGAGGCCGGGATCGGGCTTTATCCAAAATTGTTTAATATAGATGGGCCGGGATGGCGAGTGTCTCATATATACGAAGCATTTACTGACGTTTAGAACAGTGGCCTTGCTTCTTAGCCCAAGCTTTCCTCCTTCACGAATTAACTTCATTCCTTCTAACCTTATGCTGTGAATTGTTCGATCCTAAATCTTTAAAATTGTTTGTCCATATACCCACATTCTTCATCCATCTGCACATCCGCCTACATATGTATAGTATATATTACCTGCCAACAGAAGCAACAAATCCTATCATCGACACCTATCAATCATCCAGGTGAACACAAACCTAATCTCAATGGGAAATTAGGATGAAAAAAAAATAAACACACTGCCGGTTGCCCTCACCTCCTTTCCATCAAAATCAAAGCATTTCCGCTCAGTCTTCCTTCCGCCCGTTCGTAGAGGACCATATGTCTGGCCTCGGAATAGAACTACAAAAAAAAAGTTCATTGCTTAACTTTGGCTAAATGTAGCAGCACTCCAGAGTACAGAAACAAGGCAAAAAATCCAAAATATGTAAATGAAATTCCACAAATTCTACTCCGATTCCTTTTTGGCCGTGTGTATAGGGATCCTTGCCACCATCAATTCGTGTGCATAAATCAATTTCCATCCCATCACTGTATGAGGAAACGACAACGCCAACACACACCGACATCGACGAATGTTGACAGTCAATCAGTCTCTTCCTCTGCATTTAAGGATTTCGGCTTTCGGGAAGTTAAGGACGGACAAGCGAATGATTTAGACAGGAGCAGCATACATATGAAAAAAAAGACATTTTCGTTTTCATTTCCCGTGTCGATCTGAACGAAAGTCCTCTCATCATATGGTGTTGCTGGCTGTCGCTCAACATATTAATCTCGAGGATCCCCTTATAGCACCGATACACAGACGCCGCCGCCGCCCTATATACAGTAATTTTCTCTAATTTAAGGTGTAGGAGTATCTACTATGATGGCATACATTTTCATCGAATGAGTTTTGCTCCCCTGGGACAAGCTGCCGATGTGCCGACTTGACTGACTGCGCCGAAAGCAGAAGGCGGTTGCGGGTAAAGTGATTTTGTGGTATCTCTTGGGGGCGTTTACACCATTTGCGGTGTTTGATGATGAGGAAGTTTTGATCAAAACACGACACGATGACTACTGTCTGCTATACTACTGCCAATGTCTGGCTGTGTAATGAATGAAGCGCCAGGGGACTTCGATACACTGAGTTTGAGTGTTGTGATTTTTGGAACCAATAATGAATGGGTTTATAGGAATGTAAGGGCATGTCCCTACCTACACTTTTTTTGTATGTGAAGATATAGGTATGTATAATAGATATGGGACCATTTTGAGAATCCAAAATATGAACGCAACTCAAAGGTTGTGGGTTCAAATTAATGTATAGTCTGGTCCAGTAGGCTTTTGTTTTTCTTGTCAGGATTCCTTTTTTGCTAAGCTTTCGATTAGCAGTGTTTCAGATTCAGGAAGAATGGGAACATACTTTAGGAATGGTTAATTGTTACCATTAAATTGTTTAATATTACAATTTTCACAATAGCTTGTGCATTAAAGATACATTTGCTAAGCATATAGACTGGAACCTATTTATACTTAAAATAATTCCATGGGTGAGCCAATTGGTTTGTGCATCAAATAAATTCATCAGTACGTACAATCCAACCCATTCAAAAATTTGACATCATGTTTCCTACAAAAATATATAAAAGTAATTGAGATAGGTACAGGTCTAAAAGAGCCGTGATGACCGCCACTGGGACACCCATAGTACCTACATATTTCTTGTAGTAAAAGAGATATTGTAATCGCACACTTATGCGTTTAAAGAGTACGCGCTTCTATTATCATAGCGATACAGCATATTTAATATAGTCAAACTGTTGTTGAATATTCAATGACAATTGTCACGATTTGGCGGACAATTTGTGTGCATTTTATTTAGTTTGCGCTACAATTCGGCGAAATGAAAATGCAGCGAGAAGAACCAAATTCAATACCAATGCTCTAAAAGACCCCAGCACATGTTCGAATTTCATCACCACACTTAACGGCAAATCATCGAGTTCAATTGAATTAGGCGAACCATCTATAGAAGCGATGTGGGGAAAAGTAAAAAGATGGCTCCGAAACTGTGCCCAAAAGTCGAGAGATAGAGACCCTTGGATATCCCAAGCACCTGCGGGATAAAATCGAGTATCGTAGATCGTTGAAAATTAAAACAAATGCCGAAACCAACGATCAACGTAAAGTGGCTCTACGTATATCGAGTACCGAGTAGCTCCCAGGACAGTACAGCGATGTGTAAGGCGCTACAGGAGAAAAATAATGGACGAACTTACGGAAAATGCGGAAAGTGCTGCAAGAAGAGGAGATACGACATACGAGAGAGCTGTACAATATCGCCAAGGATATTGTTGGCCATAAAAGCAACACCAACCATCCTTTTTTGAATGTGAACGGCACACTATAGGTAACAATCGAAGATCAACTGTGAAGATGTAGGGACTATTTTTGTGCCCTGCTAAATGAGGAATCAGATGAGCTGCGCCCAACGATGAGCTCTCAACAGCTAGAAATGCGCTGATCTTACAGAGGAATTGACACCGGACCCCCAACATGTGCAGAAATCAAAACTGCGATCAACCTTAAAAGTCAAAAAAGTAGCTGGACTTGATGGCATACGAGCCGAGTTCCTGAAAGCCGATCCCGACATAATGGCCTGTATACTGCTACCACTAATACAGGCTATATGGGAAGATGAAAAATACATACCCCAGGGACTGGGAGGATGGAGCTATTGTTAAGATACCAAAAAAAAAAGGCAAACCTTAAGAACTGCAATAACTGGCGTGGTATTACCGTTTTTGTCCGTTTTCTCGAAAAAAATGGCAACTATCATTCTCGAACGGACAAAGGACAGGGTCGAAGAGGCATCAGTCGGGCTTTCGTAGTGGTCGGTCCTGTGTCGATCACATTAACACCCTTCGTATAATACTCCAACAGTCAACCGAGCTTACTTCACCGCTCCACCTTATGTTCGTAGACTTTGAGAAGGCCTTTGTCCGAGTCAACCGCGAATGGATCTGGAAATCTTTAGATAGGAGAGGGATTCCCCCGAAGATTGTTGCTGTTATAAAGGAGTCCTATCACGCCGCAAGATGCTTCGTTCTACATAATGGACAGCTATCCGACTCGTTCGAAGTGCGACATGGAGTAAGACAAGGGGATATACTGTCGCCAATCCTGTTTTTACTGGCGATAGATGATGTACTGACTGCCACCGTAGGTACAACTGAGAGACATGGTATCCAATGGAGATTGTTTGAGAGGCGCGCTAAGCCACCTGGATTATGCCGACGGTATCTGTTTCCTAGCAAGTACCAGCAGCGGGATGAACGAGATGTGCCAATCACTGCAAGACTAAAATCATGCACACTGGCCGCTCAGCACTTCAGCCGATTATTCTGAGACAGACGCCCATTGAGAAGGTCAAATAATTTGACTATGCAGTTTTGTATCGTCCGATGGAAGAACGGATCTGTATGTTATTTTCTACGCACACTTATGTGCGATCTGTTCTTTTCTGTCCATAACAATGACTATCTACGGTCTAATTAAATTTCCAGTCAGCGACAACACAAGACTTGGCTGTTGTAAGTATCTCATGTTGGCCGCTACACCCACTCAAGTATTTTAATTGAAAAATTCAATCCTAACACAAATCCAATAAACTCTGCAGTAAGTTTGTGTAAACTAATTTTTTTTTGTTTTTGGCATCCGAATTGGAACACAGTTTTGGCCTACCGCCCATATACGATACAATTACGAGTACTCCCACTTATCTTGCTCAACAAAATTACTTTGCGTGGGTAACACATATCCTTGATAGTGGTGATTCGCGGTCACCACCAATTCCAATATGTCACCACATAAACTCTTTTTTCCCACCATCAGCTGTGTGTATGTATATGCAATGCAAATAATCAAAATGAACACTACTTCCACTATCTGTTAATACTTTTTTGTTCTGTGTGACAATTTCGCAAAGCAACTTCCCGCACACAATTGCCATTCTACAAGTTCCAGTCAGGCTAGTGTCCAGCTCATAAAATCAGCTTGGCTCGTTAAATAAAAGCTTGAATAGCCCAGCCCCATCCTCACCCGCAATTGTTCCACTATACAGGCGCGACGAGGACAAGTTTTATTACGTGTGTAAGGATTGTTGCGGAAAGTAAATCACAGTGGCGGGCGGCCCCAACACACTCACAACTGCTCTCACGACACATCTGCGAAAATCGAAATTAAACGAACCGTTCGACCAGTAATTATACGGTTTTATTTCCCATACAACAGCTGCTGGACGCAACAGCGGCCTCCCAGACCCACCATCCCCCCATGTGCCATGAATAACCAAATAACGATCCTGTAGATACGTAGATACATTATTTATATTGAAAAGTGTTCCACTACCACTGCTATGCTACTATATGTACCTTCCAAGTTTTGCTCTCATGGGAGCGTAATTAAATTTTAGTAACATGTGCAGCACAGTGCAGTGGGGAATGTATTTGGCAAAATTTGTAAAGGACCAGGCCGGAGCGGTTTTTGAAAAGAACCACGTTATCGCCTCCGCCAAATGAAATTATCGTCATCTCGCTTCTCGCGCCAGTATAGTCGTCGATAGTGAGTATGTGGTTCTGGTATATGCTACTGATGCTGCGACAAATTAAGGAAGACCGAGGAAACTATGTTGACACTCTGTATGGAGTCAGTATAACGAGTACGACTATGTAGATGTGAATGGTTATGGCTGTGGACTTTGAATACGTGCGCGTTGTGGAATGCAAAGGACTAACTTTATTTAATTTTGTCGTGCGGTATTGAGTTATGGAATTATGAGTATTTACAGATTTACATATACGGCACAGGATGTTAAATTAATTACACCGAGGGCAACCAGTTGTACTCTGTTAATGTGCGGCTATGAAGGATTATTATCACTTTGGGTCGATAAAGCGAGCAACCGCCCTACGTGCAGTGTGGTATGGGGTGAGTTTGTAATGAGAGTGCATACCAACTTTAAGCTTGGTAGATGGAATCTTTTAGTAAATAGTGTTGAGCACAGAAAGCTGATGAAGGCTTCATAAAAATGGAGTAAGAACTGTTGTAAACTGGATTTTGAACAGAAGTGAAGGTGAATTATATAGGTATATATATGCAACTTTGATGGGTTTGAAAAAACCCCACACTAGTCCCAAAAGGAACACATCTTGTAGGCAGACTTTTTTTAAGTCTAACTTGCCCGTAGAGCATTAAGATGCACGTCGACCTAAGGATCTATTGTGCTTGCCGTCAGATATATATTTCGGTTAATAGCCCTTCTACTTTCCTAATGTAGCTGATAATGCATTCAGCAGAGGATTTCCTTACTAGTTTTTCGTTACTTATTATTTCCCTGAAGAATGATTTCCTTCTTATACCGCAAAGGGCCTGGCATTCACATATATGAATAATGATGTGTTCGGATGTTTCGTCTTATTCGAGACATAGTCTGCACTCCGGTGAGTCGACTAAATGCATTTTATTTAGGTGATATCGCAAACCGTGGTTACCCGTTAGGTAGCCTACAAAGTTTTTGATATCGCCTACGTAAATTTAGTATCTTATTGGCATCTGTTTTGAAAGTCTGAATAGCTCGTTTGACCTGTCTTAGGGATGTTCTCCCAATATGAATTACATTTTCCCAGCTTTTAATAGCCGAATTTATAGCTGATTGGTGGATTGCACAGAAGGGTTCAGCTCCAATGACACGTTATCTGGCTAGTTCATCAGCTTTTTCATTACCCACCATAATCTGGTTTTGTTCCTGGAACTTAGTGTTTGGATGGAATGAAACAGTGCAGTTTTGATTTGGAGTCAATATAGTATGAGCCAAGGGCTTTGAAAGCTGCTTGACTGTCCGTGAATATGTATGTATGTGGATGTTAGCGCCTTTAATACCAGGAAGTTTGGTGGGTTATTGCTAATCCATGCTTCTCTGGTTGTGATCTCCATGGAGAATCTTTTGTTGGAACATAGTGTCTTTGGTAAGCCGTCTGTAACCGCACAGATCATGTCAAGTTCTGTAAGTTCGGGAAGCAGTTCCCATAGTTCTGGGTGTTCGGTAGTAATTAACTCTTCCGCTCGTGGCAAACTTCCCGAGCTGCGTATTGCCACCTTCTTTATATAGATGTGGTGGGGTGTTAGTCTTATTAGGGCTTCTTTAGCCGCAGTGGGATAGGTACGCATGGATCCGGAAGTGCCCAGACATGCAAGCCATTGTACCTTAGTTTTTTATGGTTGTTTTTTGGGTGGCTTTGTTCCACCATACTATTGAAGCGTATGTTATAATGGGCCTGCCCATGACCGTGTAGATCCATAGTGTGTGATCTTTGGAGAGATCCCCAAGGTTATACCATACATGCTGCGGCAGTTCCAGAAAGCTTTAGTTGCTTTTTGGATTTTGAATATGAGAGTTCCAGCTTAGTTTTTTATGTAGGATCACTCCGAGATATTTTACTTCGTTGGAGTACTCAATGTCTGTGTCGTTGATTAAAATTTGTTTAGAATTAAATTTTTTCTTTTCGTAAAAGGGACGATGACAGCCTTGCTGGGGATTATAGAAAGACTTTCTTTTCTACACCAGTCTAGGTCTAGCTTAAGGGTGCACACGTGTTGTGACCCCGTTTGGTTCTTTGCCCCTGTTGTAATAAAAACAACGATGTTTCTAGGTGTGCTGCTCAAATCAGACTCACCTGTCCAAAAACGAGAGGAATTCAATGCAGTGCCGATTTTCCCTAAACCAGCAGTCGCATCGTGTTATCTATTTTCACACGATGTCGATTCTGCTGATTGTGTATATTCACATGAATATTCATGCATGCGCTGCGTATCGCATGCAGACAGTTAAGGGATATCTGAGGGAATATCAGAATGATGATATTGATGATATTCAATATTTGGAAACGCGGACGCGCATGTTAGTGGCACAACACCCCTAATGATGACGACTAGGACATCGGCGTATCCAATTATGTTGAAGCCTGATGCATTGCTTAGGGCTTGAAATAGGTTATCGATAACCAGAGACCATAGTAGGGGTGAGAGTACTCAGGGAGGAGTAGCTTTTTACAGCTGTTACTGATACTGAGGTCAGTGCTGAACTGCTGAGGAAGCAGTTATTTTCCGACTTTCAAGCATCGCTTTGATCCATTTAATAGTGGGATGATCTATGCATCTACGAGTCAAAGCATTTGATATGGAGTCATATCCAGTGTTGTCAAAAAAGCACCCTCTATGTCAAGGAAGGCGCATATTGCAACTTCTCTGTTTTGGTATGCACTTTTTATTTGAGCTGTTAAATTTAGAAGAGCTCCTTCCGTAGATTTCCCTCTCTAGTAGGCGAATTGACAGGGGTGAAGAGGTGTGATTTTATTTAAGCATTCTCTAACGTATGGTTGATTTAGGTAGTTCTGTTGGTTTGCCTGGTTTGGGGATAAATACCACGTTTACCTGCCTCCATGTTTGTGGTATATAACCCCAGTTGAAACTAAACCTAAATAAGGCCATCGTAGTGGGTAAGAAAACGTCCACGCCCTTTTGTATAAGAGCAGGGAAGATTCCGTCTGTCCCTGGTAGGTACCTTGTGTGGTTTAACTGAGTTGATCGCCCATTTAACCTTATCCGGAGTGAAAAGTTTGCCGGATAAACGGTTAATCCTTTTTAGGTTTCTAGGGTGTGAGTCCTAGGTCATGTGTTCATAAAACTCACTTGTGATACTGGAGCCGGCGACGTGAACCGGAAGAAGGATAAACAACGTTTCCTCCCGGTCGCATGTGATTGTACCATCAGATTTTGCTAGCAATGTTTAAGCTTTCGAAAGTGCCCTCTGGAGGCGCCCCACCGTAGGGAGCTCTTCGAGTTCCTCACAGTAGTTGTGACAGGGCGCTCTTCTATGTTGTATTGGGTATAAGGAGTGATCGGTATTGGTCCCACTTACCGGTGCGTTTGGCTTTATTGAAAAGTTTCCTCACTCTTTTATGGAGACTTTGGCACATACTAGGTACTTATAACCTATCACTTTTGCTTTCTTTTGAATGTTGGACTTTCACATAAACCCCTTGATATGAATTCCTTCAAAAGACACACTTCCTTATCTTCGTCTAGAAACATTTCAATTTGTTGTATCCCTTGTTGCGCCTCATTTCCCTTCGAATTATGTATTCAAGCCTCTTCGCTCTTCCACTTAACTCTTTTTCTATACCCGACAAAAATAGAAACAAAACACATTCCAGACAGGACTCACTTCAAGAACAAGAACAAAAATCAAAGTTTTAACCAACAACAACAGCTACAAAAAAAATACGTCTCATGCCTCAATGGCGCACAAAAGAAAATTTAAGAAAACGTGTAAAATAATTCCTTTAACCATCCCCAGTCGTCTGTCCGTCCTTGAATGGTCCTATTGGAAAAAATTTGCAAAATTAAAAATAAAACACTCGCGCAACGACGACAGCCTTCCGTGGGACAATCCTCACAATCCTCACAATCTTCCTGCATTCAAATTAAGAAAATCGTGATGGAAATGCCCCGCGGGTCAGTACACAGAGTCTCTTTGTCAATTTTATAATTCCTTCTTCTCAAATTTCATTACACTTGTCCCCTTTCAATTCTTTCTCTGATTACGATGCGGCAGCGAGTTTCACAAAAAAAAAAAATATATATATATATATCGGCCCAAAAATAACATCCGACACAGCATTGTGTCCTGTCAATGTCCGTCCCTCACCTCGAAATTGACAAAATACCACTATACCTACTATGCTTGACTTTTTCCCACTTTCCCTGACTAATGTCCTTTTCGGTTGTTGTTGGTGGTGCTATTTCTTTAAAATTTTAATAGCTTTGTGATTGCGCGCGCGAGGAGCGGGTGGGTTGTTTTCCTTTATCGTCTTAGTTTCATTTTATGATGATAGCCCCCAGTAGGAGGAGGACTATATAGGATACTTACAGTTTACAGATCCTGTGAGTTCAATTGTCGCCGCTTAATGAAATTTACCCCCCTAAAAGGGCCGAAAAAAAAAAAATAAAACCATCGCCAGAGAGAATGAGAGAGAGTGGAAAAGAAATTCAATCTTAGTTCGCCCCATCCTTTGGAACGATGATGATGATGATTACGATGATGGTGTTGAAGGAAGAAGATGAAACATAAAGGTTTCGCGCGCAGTAAAGCAATAAAGAAACGCGAAAGAGGGCATTAAAAGAAAGGACCAAAGTAAATCAGAAGGAAGCACCTACAACATGGCGAACAAAAAGAGAGCCACTTCCCTGCGGGGATTCCATATCCTGCTATAGATACTGTTCCGGCGACCGCGGTTTCTTGAGATTTAATTTCGCGAAAAAAAAGGAACACCCAAATGTACACAAGCGAACAGGCAACACTTTCAAGCTAAAAACAATAAAAAATAAATACAAAAGCTCATTGTACGCCACAGCGTTTATTAAGTCTTGGAACGCACCCTTCTATAACTACAGCGTAAGAAGGGTGTTGCCAGATTATTTCTTGTTAAATTCAGATTTTCGCTTAGAACATAAATTCATTTAGCAAAAGGGGGGCGCCGTTCTACATTCACAACTCTTTTTTCGAAAACGAGCGTTTTCTAACCCCTACCGACACGTTTAAAGTTGAAAAAAAAAATTGCAGAGTTATGTATTTGTTGCTTTTAATTAAGAGCGTGTTACAAAAGTTTCATGACATTTCCACCAACAAGTTTACGAGTATGCGGCGGGTGGGCGTAGGCCTTATTGACATTGACACTTGTGTCAACCGAGAGGCAAAATATAAGGGAATTCAACTCTGGGGGAATTTATTTATTTTACTCCGGGTACCGTTATTAAAAAGTTATATTGCTAAGTGCTTAATCTGATTTACGCCAAAAAGTGTTTCTCTCTTTTGTTAACAATGCGTATGTGTGTGTGTGCGAGTGTGTGTATGTCGTGACGGGTACGATGACTTATGTTGTGTTCGAGACCATGGTGACAAGTGATATAATTTTGATGGATTCACAGTTTTTCTGTGTGTTTGGGTTGTCTTTACAAATGAGACCATAATACCTGAAAGCCTAAGGGCCTGCAGGCGAGAGAATAAACTTTTAATGCAATATTAATGGGAATGGAAACGAACAAGAATTATGACAAATAATGGAAATTATTGTTCCTCCTTTGGGGTTGGCAGGAGTATTGGGAAAAGTGATGATGTGTGTTGGGCTGTTTGAAATGGTCATTTTGATATATGGATACGAACTTGTTTCGAACTTGGAAGGGCATGCGATTGTTGTCCTTGATGGTAGGTATAATGGTTAATATCTGTAAGCTCGCATCATTTTTGGCGCGAAAAGATGACAGATGTGAACTATTTTGAGTTCCCAAAAATTGCAACTTTGCCGCGTTGGAAACTGCAATCATCTTTATCTACACAAACCCGGTATGGTATATTTGAAATCATTCCCGATTGGTTGGTCTTAAGAAGCCATTCGTGGGGCCAACGAGGCAAAAATATTACCGTAGAAATGTGTCTGCCAAAGAATAGTGGATCACTTACTTCGGGATTTTTTCTGCAATTTGTTCGTAACTGTGGTAAGCTTTTCGCGGATTGGCACTGAAGAAGATTTGACAACAAACGACTTGAAAACCATCAAGAATGTTCGACTCCTAAGAAGCCTGTAAAGGTTCATCTTGTTCAATATTTTCAATTGCATCGAGCTAAAGTCTGTAGCTATATGAACAGAAGCCTTTCGTGTATACGCAAGCTCAAACGTTTTTTATTTTTAATAATTTTCTCAAGAAAAACGAGACTGTAACCCTTCAGCAGCGTCACAGGATGCTTACAGATAGGTTTTAATACTAAAATGGTAGCAAATTGTACCAAGGAATAATTTGAAGCAATTGAAGCCATAGATCAAGTGCTCCTAACTTATACGTTATAATCCAGACTTAAAGTGTTAGACAATACTAACTTTTTCTCGATTTGAGTAGAAATCTGGCCAGTATCTAAGAATAACTCCTTTTTTATCCAGGCCTATAAGTATACACTATCTCGCCGACTTAACAAATCCTCTCTGTAACACACCCACTGATACAATGTCATCGTTCGAAGATATTGACTTCTTGACGACGAGTCTTGCTTCTGCCATGAATGAATCCTTTGCAAAGTCGTGTCCCGTAAGCAGCCATACTAAATTTAAGAAATCCCTGTGGTGGACTACGGGGCTAAGCTCACTAAAAGGAGAAAGTAGAAAAGCCTTTAAATAAATAAAATAAATATGTAATAAAATAAATAATGCCTAGCTTCTCGCAACCATTCGTTTGTGTGAGTTTATTATTTAGGGACGAATGGAAATGGAAAGTCTTTAACAAGGCAAAAATAAGTCCCACGTATTGAGACTGTTACAAGAAAAGCTTTAAGAACTACAAAAAAAATTAAAAATGCACAGAGAAGCTCATGTCAAAGTTTATGTTCCAGCATTGAAGAAAACAATGAGGCTAGCAGAGTTAGAAAGATCCTGTCAAAGTCTCCTTTTATGTCTCGATATATAAAGAAACCCGATGGACAGAAACATGGTCTAGTCACGAGTCACTTCAGTTGTTTCTTAGAAGACACCCACCTTCCATGAAGTAACAGGGATGACGCCTTGACTCAAGAACGGTCTTACCCCGAAACTCAACTCATTTCAATGGAAGTGATAAGTGAACAAGAACTTTTGTGGGCGACTATTATATTGGTCTAACGGTCAATGATGACAAAACCAAGTATAATCTGTTAACAAGTAGGGACACCTAATATCGGAGAATCTGACAAAACGTCGCGATCAACAGCTATAACTTTGAGGTAGTAAGGGACTTTGTCTATACCTCGGCTCTGTTATAAGTTCTGACAATAACATCTCAGAAAAAATTTAACGAAGAATAACTCTTGCCAACTGCTGTTTCTTTGGGTTAAGAAGGCAACTCGAATGAACATATTATTAAAAATGCATCATAGAGCCGTATTTCGAACATAACTAAGGAGATTCTGTATAAGATCAAGATCATTACATTCCTACTTTGTAGCGCTGAAGCTAAGACTCTATCTAAAGCGAATGCAGATATCCTCAGTCGCTTCGAAAGAAAGATGTTTCGTAAAATGTTCGGTCCCGTTTGCGCTGACGGGCTTTGGAGAAGGAGATTCAACGACGAACTATACAAGCTGTACAGCGATATCGACCTGGTCAAAAAAAACTGCGAGTCAGTCGTCTAAGATGGCTAGGACATGTAGAGCGGATGAAAACAAATGCTCCGGCCTGTATAGTCCTCGAGTCTAACCCGGAGGGACATTGCAGTAGAGGAAGACCTCGCCTTAAGTAGCACGCGCAAGTAGAAGGCGACCCCAACCGAACTGCACAACTGGAAGCAGTTAGCTAAGGACGGGGCTGACTGGTGAGGTTTGTTAGTTGAAGTCCGTTTACCCCGAACTGTAGAGCCGCCTAAGTAAGTAAGTAATAGTTTTCTCCCTTTCAAATCAGCAGGAACAGATGTTATGTTTAAGTTTAGACGAATGGATACAAAAATTATGGATTGAGGTGCAAGTGATAGACGGGGAAGGCCTCTTACACAAAAGGACTTTAGCCCTTTTAGCCTATCATATTCGCAACAATATCAAAACAGAAATGCTCTCAAAATCCCCGCATGCCTATACTGCAAAGGCAAGTCGGTAGAGTCAGTTGTGCACTCCATTCTCGTTATCGTGGATAAATAACTAGTCTACAGGAAATTTACATTATGATAGCCTTTCTAGACTTCTTCGATATCTTTCAACAATATAAAGGCTGGAGCTATAACTAATGCACTTAAGAACGTAAAGATTGGTGCAAGGAGCAAGGCTAAATCACTGGTTCAACCAAATGTTGTTAAAAAGGGGTATTAATTCAGAAACTTGGCTGCTGCAGCTGACAATGACAGTTCAACGCGGCACTCCGCAGGGTGGAATACTTTTACCGCATCTATGGCTGCTACCAGTGAATGAAATACTGATGTTGACCATGGAGAAAACCAGCTGTAAAGTTAAAGCATATACGCGGACGATATCGCCATTTTATTTACTGGGAAGTACTTCTTAAACTAAACCGGACTTGATATAGAATCGGCCATCAAAATTCAAGCGGTCAAATGGGTTCACAAATGCGGCCTCGATATAAGCCCAGTAAAAACAAAGCTAGTGCTATTTAGAAAGCAGCACCGAATTACTCAAATCGATCCACCTACTAAATTGAAAGGAATCTGTCTCAGAAACTACGAGAGCACCAAGTGCCTAGGTACCTATTTGAATGGATAGGGAGGAAAATTTAACTCGAATGAACGTATTAAGAAATGCATTACTGATGCAATCTAGTACTGCAAAAGGATTTTGGGAGCTCAGATGTCCGAAAATATTTCACTTCCCAATACTCATGTATACGGAGTCGTTATCATCTGGTGGCCAGCAGTATAGGTATACAAAATATGCTACCTCTCTTTGTTCAACAAAATTCCAAAAAGCGGCAAGTGTTTATGTGACTATAGTGTAAGTGAATTCAGCCATCATTATTCACACCGACATGTGCACGTCAAAGCTGTGCTGGCATCTTGATCAAAGATACAACTCTAGAGCTGACGAACTAGCTGCGGGTGAGCCCTATGTGCCAATAGAAATGCCAACTTTTTCGGGGTAATCCCAGATACTTTTTACAGCCCGATAGTTCCCTCTAATCTATTGTATCTTCCTCGCTCTAAACTCCTTCAACACAGGCTTGTAGCTTTCGAATAAAGTCACAATATGCAGAATACCAATATTTTTCCCGACTCTGCAGACTGGCTGAGTAGTCTGTGAATTTATGAGTCTCAGTTATCAAACTTAAAAAATATTTATAAATAAAAATGAATGAACTACAAAGTTTAGAAGACGGCCGCATTTTAATTTGTTTACGGACTCAAGGTTTATATTAGGTATCTAGCGTAACACAAAAATTGTCCTCTAAGCCATATTTAGAACAACCTAGTATAAATTGATATAGTTCACCTTTAAACCCTTCAAGCTGACTCGAGTGTCCCAACACTATTTTTTATGAAGGAAAACACCATAACATAGAATAACATCCTTTACATTAAGCACCCAACCTGGCGGCTAAAGTAATAGAATATCACATTTTGTACAATTTATAGTCCATTTATACACCTAGAGTATCGTTCCATAAAAAGAGGAGACTCTGCCAAAAAGCATACGTGCTAGTGTTCCCTACATCGCTTAAAAACGATGACAAATCTTTCCCAATGACCCCATTAAGCTGCACGTTCTTCGCATTATAGCCCGAAAAGGATAATTCATCCCTTTCTTTCGGTTGTGGTAAAGTGTATTTATGTATTTTCGTCTGTGCGCTTTCAATAGAAAAACGCGAAAATTTACAAGGAAGAACGCCATCAGATAAACACATGAAAAATGTCCTCGTCCTCCACCCACTTGCCACAAAGAGGACAATTTCAAGTTTCCTATTGTACACATCCCCATATCATCCGTCAAATTATGTATATTTTCCAATACTCGCATATACGCATGAAGCTTTCTTGTTGTAGATATACTTAACCAAAAATCGAAGTCAGTTTACGCCCTAGTGCCAGTGGGTTGGGTGCAGGAGGGTGGATTGAATAAATCTTCCTTTGCGACCATTTACAAATAAATATTTCCGCCATTAAAGGCGTAATTTAGCATGGGCCTACTGCTTCGTATGAGTGTATTCGATGCAGAAGGACAACGACGCGTGGAACAGCTCCAAGTGCAGAATTTCCTTTTGATTCTTTTTGTGTTGGCATTATTCCTTTTTGCTGTTTGTATTGTGCTTTGTATGGAGGTAGTGATGTTGTTTTTTTTTTTTGTGTGCTTCTGTTTTGTGGTAAAGTAATTAATCATTCTAAGGGGAGACATCGGTTTGGGGCATCCTGTGTCATCATCAAATGCAATGACAGCAGCAGTAGCATCACCAGCCATTAGCATCATCATTGTCGTCGTTCCATATAGGGATTTTCGGCGGTTGGCTATAACAGATATAGAGACGATGTTTCGTCATTTATACGAAACGTGAGGACGGTGACGACAATGAGGATGATGATGATGGAATCGGTGCGCGGTGTTGATGGGAGCATCCGTCGACCGACGAAATTCAAATAATACCGGATATCGAAATTGGGATTTCGAGAGACAGGCAAACAGAAAAAGACAGCTTCCCCCCAAAAATGGATCCTTAAAGTGAGTACCGAAAATATTTTCTGGTCAAAAAGAGAAGCTATACATTACATAGGTATATATGTACTTGGTATTCGCAGGGCAGGATGAGGGATATGTCACTTGCTCGTAGGCGTGTGTGGGTTTTTTTTTTTTTCTTTTGTTGAAAAATGATTTATTGAAACCTAAGCCATTAGTTCTAGAGCCTTGAAATGTTGCACGACACCGCATTCAAAAAGTTGGTCGATGCAACCCCCTCCCACAATCTGCGTGAGGGGCTGCATTTATTGCAAGTCTATTCGACTTTGGTGTTAAAAATCATACCTAAACCTGGATAGGCGAGTGTGATTATATTTTAGTTCCGAGAGCCTTACATTTTCTCCCGTTTGTTTGGTTATTGTCAGGTCGAATTTGGAATGACACCAGCTTTATCGGTACACTTTTTGTCTCTCTAAGTGCCTCCTCTAAATAAGGCTAGGCTAAGTTAAAGAGGTGTATAAGCCAAAAAAGTCGCATACGGTGCTAGCAGTGTTCCCAGGTTGAGGGGAAAATCGCCATTTTTGCCGATTTTTTAAGACGAAAGGGGAAAAAAAGGGGACATGGATAAAAACGGGGAAACAAATCCAAAAAGGGGAAAAATCTTAAAATCCTATAAAAAAACAGTTTGTAAGGGAATATGTTTAGAATAAATAAATGTCTACAAAAACAACCATGCTTAAGAAACGTGTCCATGCAACATTCCACTTTTTTGTTTGTTTTCTGAATGTATTCATTCTTTTGACATTTCATAAAATTATTACCATGGCCTGGCCATACACTCCTTACCATGAACGTCGTGTCAGAGGCAGGTGGATTTTGAGTGAGTATAGAAAGGACATAGGTAGATCATACAGAAAATGGACCAAAAATCCACTTTCAGAAATAATTCTCGCATTGGCATGACGCATGAAGGTTCTTCTTCGAAACCATAGCGCTTTTGATACAAATCTTCCTTTGGTATTTGCGTTGGTAGAGTGAGGACGTTAAAACCGGGAGTCCGCTTTGGCTTTACCATAATATTTTTGTATTTTCGATTTCATTATTCCTGTCAAACTTTATTTCATTGCAATGAGGCGTTGTTTTTGAGTATAGCCAAGTCGTTCATGTGAATGAAAGTCATGCCCGTGTACTGGGCTCGTGCTAGGTACCATAAAGGCACATGGCGATCATTAAGTAATCAATTCTAGTAAGCCACACCACAACGAAAGAAAAACTGAAGCACTTTCCCTTGAAAACAATTAACTTGCCTGCCTGAAACGTATAGTCGCCCTTCGTAGTTAGAAGGGTCTATCTCATCTAAATGGTGGAAGAGGTACCTTCCCATACATTTCTCATGATTGCGTGATATTGCTTCGCTTTCGCTTTTAGTATGTGTGCTTTTTTTTCCTTCCTCTGGTTGCTGGTCATTGCAGAAGCTGCAGGTGTCCGAACCTGGCAATCAGGACCCCTTGGCCATTTTTTTTATTCGATTCCGACAAGTGCCGAGTTTAAGAATTTCTCTACAACTTTAGCGATCGATTTGAGTTGAAAGTCCTTTTACCGCCCTCCCTTCCTTCTAATTCCCCGTCATTCCACGCAAGAGCTTCAGTGCCCTAGTCCACTACACAGTTTCATCCGGTTCTGACTAAGGAATACTTTGAGCATTGTCCGACAGCCCCTGATTATTTCAGAATTGATGTTAATTGATTCTAACGTCTTGATTTCAACCTGACTATCGATGTAGATGGCTATGTCCCTTCCAGATATAGATCTCATCTGCATTAGCTCTACCGGCAGAACTTGTGTTTGGAACACATGCTTGTATCCGGTATAGTGATGTAGATACGGGATCTACGGAAAAGATGCCAGAACTCGCTTATGAAAGGCTTCAGTTTTTTGGAATGATATAAAAAAATCTTCTCATGGAATTCATGAGACTCTGCAGGATACACATAGTACAGAACGCAGTAATTATCTACAGTAAGTCCGATGGCAGAATTAGGTTTTAAAACGTTAATATCTCAAAAGGCTATTAACCAGCCGAGACCAGGTTGGTGTCATTTGCATTATCTTAAGTGCGGATTGGTCAATTACAATGACACAGTGCTTGGCATCCCCAACACACAACTGCGTGAAGACTTCCCAGGAAAACTTATCCTCCACTATGGAAACGTCCCGTAGCGACCGAGGTCTCCAGGCTTAACGCACCATTGGGTTTCTTTTAAAGGAGTACCTTAAAAGTAAAGTCTAGGTAATAACCAGCGGTCCGTGAGGGGTTGATTTTCACGATATTCTGCCAAGACTGAACTTTTCAAAAAGGCAATGAAAGAACTGTCGAGGGGCAGAATTAACTATTTCGTCAAAAACGAAAAAAAACAGGACAAATTTCTACATTGTTCCAACTAGACAATTGACGCCTTTATACGTCTGTCACCTCTACCTGGAAATTTTATTACAGACTTTTAGATTCTATCCTAGAAGGTCCAAAGTATGGTGTTGGGTGCACCCGATCACATTTGGAGGGTTATACTCAACGTTAGGCCTAATAATGGTCTTGTGGATATGTATTTAATTTTGATGAGATAGGTCGTCATCAAATCTTTGTGGACGTACTGTTGTTCATTGACAAATGTTCGTGCCGATTTGTCAGCGTTGAAAGGACCAGGACCACAAACTATACAGAGAACTAGACCGTCGACTTCCGATTCTCCCCGGAAAAAAATTACCCTGTCTGTGAATAAGTGTAAATGTCAAAATTAATGGCGGCAAAGATTTTCCAAGCTATACCATGGGCCTAGGATTTTTCAACTATGCGTGCGTTAATGGCGCTCCTTTGATTTGTACAGCACCAATACATGAAAAATCCTGGGCCCGCTATGTCCTCCCACACGACAGTCTATGCTATGTGGTTTGTGGCCAGGACCTTAGAAAAATTAATGAACATGCTTTGGATCAGTAATTATAGTGCGAGAAGAATTTAATAAATGTAGTAGTCACATAGTTAAAAAAAATAGAGCTTATGAAGAGGTTTTGCCAATTGAAATTAAAAAGACTGTCGAGGAATTATTTAGATTTTTTTTCTCTATATTGTTGGCTTTATTGAACCGAAAACTAAGCTCCTTCGCAGCGCAGAATGCCTCGAGTATTCTTCTTAGGATCTGTACTCTTAGTTTTATTGGGGCTAAAAGATTTTATATTTAGAAGAAAGGTGTTAAGGTGAAAGGTTTCGCTTCCTATCCATGGTTTGGGTTCCAAAATCCCAACTATCTTCGATTTTTCGGATGCCCCTCTACACTAAACCACCCAATTTGAGGAATGTATTTCAAAGATTATCCCAATTTGCCTGAACATCGTTTTTCCAAAAGAGGTTTTATATATGTATAGGTATAGTACAATATAAGCTTTGCTAAGCCCCTCATAGCGGCGAGGGTCTGTCGAAAACAAAGAAACTAGTTGACAGCGAAAATCTACACCACACATCCTTCATTTCAAAGACCATCATACATTCCTTTATACAGAAAATTATGTCATATATGTATGATGTCATTCTGAAAATAGTAAAACTTCCCCATTGGTAAGTTTTGCATTCCTCAGATGCATATTATCAACTGCGCCATTAAAAAAAACGAATAAAATGTGAACACACAATTCTATTCTTCTTAATCCATCCCGTTGACCATCACCGCGCATCCCAAATGTTGTGGAATTTTAAGTGCAACTCTCGTTAATGCCATAGACACTATACGCATCTCATCATACATTTTACAGACCAGTCTTCCACCCCTAGATCCATGAATGCCAACACGAAAATAGATCAAAAACGTTCCCTTCAGCGCGTTCCTTTTGGGTCGTAAATAAAAATGCGTCGAGTAAAAATCGTTAATCGTTTCATATTTCTATCAACCATAAAATTTTAATTCCACCGAATCCTTTCGGGAAACAGAAACGTCATCCTGTGCACTATTCCCGACGTCCGTATATCTTTCACTAGTCGAAAGATAAAATGTTCAAATATCGTGCCTGTCCATAAATTAACTCGGCAAAAATCCGAGTGCACTATATACGTTCCACAGGCAGCTATAAATTTCCATCCAAGAGACCAACACAGTTGTAGTCGGGAGAAAAACCCTTCCCCCAGGAAAAATGGCAGCGGTAGGTACTCTACTCATGCCCTGATCATACGCTTGGATTGCAATGAAGTGTTAGATGAAATTCTAAACCAAAATCCCCGGAAAATTGTTCTAAAACTCAGCCAGCGCGCATGGAGGGTTATATCACACCGTATCTCCGTGCGTATGCTATACGTTTGTATGTAACGTGGGTGGCAGCATAATTTGTGCATCATCATCATCTGTCCTGTAGCTAGCTCCCCCCGCTTTGTCTTCGTCATGGTGGCGGTTCTCGAAAAGACAGATTTTTAATGAGCTCATCTAGTGGTTTATTTTAACGACACCGGGTACCTACCTACCTACAGCACCGTTGGAGATCATCATCGTAGCCGATGCCGGGTCCATTGCCATTCAGTATATAACACCCTGATTCACAGTTTGACATTTGTAATTGTTGCGTTATGACGTTTTTATAGCTTCAGAACTCTGATCTAATTTTTCTTTTCGAGGCATTTTCCACGATTTAGTGAAATGGAAGAGAGGGATCAGCCTCCCCCTTTTGAATGAGGTAACATATGTTTGGATTGTTTTTGATTAGTGTTGCGGCAAAATGGAAACAACTCTCTATCTCAAAGGGAACTCGAGTATGTTGTTGCATTGTGTGACGGGAAGAAAAATTAGGTGCCGGCGAGATAACGACATGACACTAACGTTGAGGGTTGTCGTAGGCACAGTTGGGGACTCCTGTATAGAGTGTCTAGACCGGATGCAGAGGTATCTATCTCGAAAAATGTTTTATGAACATTCTGCTTGCCCACCACACATTTTGTGTCACACGCTGTCACAGTTAAGTCATATACGTTGGAGGTAGGTACTCTTGAAACTTGAAGGACATCCACATGAGGAAATACCTACAGTATGGTGTTCAGTGCTCAGTGCAGTGCCTTTAATTTTCAGCTTGTTTTCTTTTTGTACTTGAACACACTTTGGTAATAATATAAAAGATTTCAAAACTGCATTGCCACAGAAGTAGATGGCCATTCTTTGGGTTTTTTTTTTTGTGGGATTAAAAATTCTGGATAATGCGGCGAAATCAAACTCGCCTCCTGCTATTGGATAACTCATGGCATAGCCGCAGGGGCGTAGCGAGGGTTCGAGACGTGGTGGTGACTCATTAAAATTCCGACTTACTTGCCGACTGTATGGAAATCATTAAAATCAGCCCAAGCGGTTATCGAGTTATAACGTCATCGAATTTCACCCCACAGAAGATGTTTTTTGTATGGGAGGTGCCACGTCCCTTTGTCCAATTTTGAACAATCTTAACAGGAACACTCAGGGGCCAATACCTAAGACCAGCTGTAAATTTGAGCTCAATCGATAACTAATAATTTTTCTTTCTTCTTATTTTTTAACATTTTTGAAAATTGCTCGTTTTTGCAGATTTTTTTTTAAGTTGCTCAAGTTAATAAATGTAGCTAGCTTCCTTGATTTTCCCACTCTTCAATAGCCCCTGCATAGCCGAAACGTCCAGATACTATGTAGAAATGTAGCTTAAGCCTTTCGACATAAGACCATAAGTGTAGGTACATACATATGTATGTGGCTAGTGTGGCTTTCCGTGCAGAAACCGCTGCTGTAAGGAATACCCCATTTTTGAGAATGTCAACGATAGAGTAGTGTCGGGCTATGACAATTGTTAGTGCGGCAAGTTAAAAGTCCTTCTATGGTCTATGTGAGGCCATGTTAGCTTAAAGTTGCATAATGTTCAGGCAAGTCCATCAATAGACTTTGCCTTTCTAGGTGTATCGGAGTGGAAAAGTATTTTTCAAACCATGTTGCGCATTTGCAAGTATTCAAACGGCGGATAAGATGGGTCTGGCTATAAATCAGGACAAAACGAAGTATATGCTGCCATTGTCAACGAAATAGGAGTCTCAGCATCGACGACTCGGACAAAACATCACGATGGACAGATACAACTTCGAAGTAGTTAAAGAATTTGTCTACCACTATAACCTCGCAAAACGACATCATCGTAGAGAGATCAAACGAAGAATTACTCTTGCCAATCGCTGTATCTTCGGGCTAAGAAGGCATCTAAGAAGTAAAGCTCTCATTCATAGAACCAAGGAGATATTATATAAGAACCTAATCATCCCGGTCCTGCTGTTTGCCGGAGAAGCATGGATTCTGTTTTGAGAGAAATATTCTTCGGTCAAGTTTGTATATCGATGGAGTGTAGAGGAGAATATTTAACAACGAGATTTATGGGCTATACAGCGACGATGACCTGGTCAAAAAGCTGAAGATACAATGGCACGTGGAGCGTATGGACAGCAACGCACCAGCCCGACGAGTCTTTGAGGGACAACATAGCAGAGGAATATCCAACCTTAGGTGACGCGCACATTTGAAAGGCGACCCCAACCACAACTTGGTGTGCGTAACTGGAGGCAGCTATAGCTAAGGACCAAGCTGGCTGGAGGAGCTTGTTGGTTGAGTGTTGGTTGAGGCCGTGGTTCACCCGGACTGTAAGCGCCCTCAAAAGAAAGTAAGTAAAGAATATTGACAGCGGTCCGTATATAATGTGATAAATGTCGAAATATTCAAAAAATATATGACAGACAGTATGGATTCCGTAGCTTTCATACTACTGATGACCTATTGATCTGTACGGAATAGGGGAGTCTAGCCTTGGACAGCTTAAAGACTTTGATCGGATCTGGCATAGAGCGCTACTAAGGAAATTAGCCTCATATGGAATGGACTACACCAAAATCTCCGCTAATGGATGTAAAGCTGTCTTGTTGGAAGATCAATACAATTTGTAGTAGATGTTGTATTTTCGGAATATTTTACTATAGACGCAGGAGTGCCAACCTGACTCGGCAAATCATATAATTTATAGATTTGCTGAAGACAGTACTTTTATAACATTCTTCTCGAACAGTGTGCCAGTGCAAGCAAGCATTATACAGTCAAAGATTCAATTCAGATTCATTAAATGAAGATCTGGGACAACTTCTAGAAGCGGGGCAAAGGAGTCCTGGGTTTATGATGCACAGAAGACTCAGCTGTACCTATGCCACATATGTATAAAAATATACGACCAATCCATCCATCCCAGGGATTCCATGCACCTTCTTGGAGTCACTCTCAATTCAAGAATAACACGGCAGGACCATAAACACAATATCGCAAGAATAGCGTCGTCAAAGCTAAGAACTACTTAGAGCAAGGAGGTGTTTAAGCTTAAGACAAGAAATTCTCCTTCTCTTTAAAGCACAGGCTAGACAAGGCCTCGAATAAGGCTAGCATAAAAGCACGAGGACATCACTTTTTCAAAACCCTTTTGACTACGGGCCAAGTAAATTTGGAACTCGCTTCCTTGGGACATATATGTCCAGAGGACTGATGCAACTTACAACATCTCGGCGAACTGTTTAAGCTATTGTACCGCCTTTTCACACAGGTCTGATGGTAGTCCAGTACAGTTTGTAACAAAGTAAACGCTTAAATTTACTACTCTAACCTCTGCGGTGTTTTTACAACTGCGACATCTCTCTCGAATGTAAAACTGTCCAGAGAAATTTTTCAGTTCGACATTAAATCGTTCGTCTCAAAAATAAAAACTGCACACTCCCATGTTTGTCTAAGGCTAGGCCAATTTACTTCTTCTTAGTTATCCTTTAGAAACCATTGAAATTCAGGACTCAAAGTTGTCCAAAAGTATAATTTTTGTCCATTGCCAAAACCGCTTCCGAACCAAGTCGCATTTTTCCATCCTACACTGTTATAAGGGCACACCTTCGTTAAGAACAACCATACCATAGCAATCTCCATGGAAAGTGCTGCTGTTCCTGTGTCTCACATGTCTTCCGTTTCCCAACAGATTGTATAATACCGTAGAGAGGTCAGCAGAGGGTTAGCGCTCACTCGGTCGATAGGACGTATAACACATGCTGCAGGACTAATTAATTAAGCAAAATTTGTATACCTACACCGAGTCGCCTTATCAAGGCGTGTGGATCGTAATGCATTTTACAACGGCAATGATGATACGACCAAGAATGCGAAACGGAATGCCGTGCTGCAAAGCAAACCAAGGCACGGCAGGGTTCAGTTGCTTGTACTTCATTAATATCCAACTGTTTATTGTTTTCCCTAATTTTTCATTCCTTTTTCACTTATTCATCGAATGCGTGAGTGCGTATGTGCGTATGTGTGTATTTATGCAGGTAGAACAGGTGCAATGATCACAACCCTATAAACAATTAGATAAATTGGTGTCCTACAGAGACAACTGTTTCAAATCGTAGTCAGGGGGGTTGCTGTGCTGCCCCCCTCTCGTTGTATCTTATCCAAAAAGGATATACACTTAAAATGCATGCTGGACTTGAATGTAATGACAACGATTTACGGCACAACTGCAGCCACTAAATCTGTCCATGAGTTTCTAAATTGCTTTTATAGCGCAACCCATCTAAGCCTAGACATTGTGTGGATGGGTCCTGTACTATATACAGTTGAAAGGAAATTGCAAATCATTCTTTATCGCTTCGGAGGTGTAGATACGTTATGTACTCTGGAAATGTGTATGCGGTACTGCAGTAAATTTGCAAGGTGCTGACAACTGACAAATGTCGATTGGGTATTTTAGGGCGGACGGTCATCGTCGTCGTCAAGAGGACGCATAATCATTGAAGGATAATGAATTGTTAGGGGTGATTGTGACAGAAGTGCTATAGTATTTTGTTTTAATTATTTGTGTTGTGATACTGAACACAGACAAACGGAAATTCCAAACCAAAGAGTAATCTCTTTGAGATTGTATGGACATTTGTATTGGAAAAAGGATATTTCTTGCATAAATTGCAAAATGTACATCTGTTGACAAATGGAATTGTATTTATTACTTCCTTAAAGTGTCTGTAATTTTAGAAGATGCAAGTGTTACAAGTATAGGTATGTGGTTAGGAATTCTTAGAGGCAGTGTGAACCGAAATTATCGTAGCCGCATTTATACAAGATGCATCCACCCTATTGACGTAGATATACGACTGGAAAATGTCAGTACAAATATGAGGAGATACATCGGTTATTTCGGCCAACAGCAAACATCTATAGGGTTCTTGTTTTCCATGGAGCTCGAAGATTTTGAGGCTTACATTTTGACGCTACAGTGTCATGGGGCAAATTTTCTCAACAACTTCGACAACATCAACGACTATGCTTCCTGGCTCAGAATACGAGGCCAATGATTGACGGCAACCGAACATGTTTCCACATGTGGACTTGCATTCTTTATTTAGTGCACCATCGAGGGCCCAAAATTATTGCTTACACCCGCCATTAGGTCGACCATATACGATCGAATATGTTGGCCAAGCGTATTGATGTGAAAAGACAAAAAAATTAGTTCCATCGCCAATTCCGTAATTGATGAAGAGGCTTGCTGGTTCAGATCAAGATTCAACTAGCTTTTCAGCTAAAAACGGCAATAAATTCGGACTAGACTCCTCGCATATATGTCTGTGTATAATTCTAGACAAAAGATTGTAACAAATTTTGACGACAAGAAATGTTTTTATAACCGGTAGCTTGCTTGCTAAGACCGGAGGTAAATCATGATCTAATAATCTGCCCTTCTTTTTCAGATGTTTGCGGCCTTTATGGCCGTGACAGGAAATTTAGTCAAGAGAATACACGGTGCTAATCAGGACACGAAATCTCAGAAAAAACCTCTCGAGAGAAGAGGCAGAGACCATCTTTCTAAGCATGTTACCATTTCATAGCATGGCTCAGGTTATTCTAGCCCGCGTCAGTCAGTCGTTATGAGTCATAAGAAACGATATTTGCTATGCTTTGTAGTTGATGGATCTATTTTTAATTCATGAGGGTGGTCGGCTCGCTTGGGTTAAGGTCATTAGACCCTAAGATCTAGACTATTAGAAAAAGGTGAGTATCATATCAACGGAGGCTGAAAATTCCATAAGTCACAATATCTACCTATTCTGGAAGGTATTAGACAGTCTACTCTGTTACTGGACTTATGTTTTCTACGGAACTTGAGAATTTAACTTCAGCTTTAGGACACAGCAAAAGTCAATATTCATTGTGCGGATCTTATGAGAGGTAAGAAACAACTTTCACTATGAGGGCATAAACTCGTAGAGTATAAATCAACTCTTCATTACAGAGATGGGTTTTATACCAATAAAAGCTAAAAACTAAATAAGTCGCACTGCTACCTAGACTGGACGGTCTACTTGCGGATTGTGTTCAAGTTTTTTTTACGGAGACCGAGGGTTTTATGGAGGTCCCGCCTCCTAGAATTAGTTTTCATTGTAAGAGGTAAAAAATAACGTTTACTACGCTATCTTACGGTATTTTAAAGTTGGTCTTCGCCTCTTAAGACAAGGTATTTTTTTTTCCATCGAAAGCTAAAAATTCAAAAAGCCACAGGGAAAGTGTTAGACCGTCTGCTCGTGGAAGGCCAAAAGTCAGGGGTGGGATTCTGTAAAAAACGAAACAAAAACCGCTTCCGTTTTCACTAAACCTGTCTCTATCATATCTGTGGCAATAGACAGAGACTGCTATTGTCGAAAGGATAGCGTTCGATCGTTTTTGTCTTACATAATCTGGCCCCAGTCTTAATTACGCTGAATTCGTAATAATCCCGAGACCGTCTCATTGTACGGAACCCATTGCTAATTTCAGTCCATAGACCTATGAGAAGCAGTGTTACCGATGGGCGACATAAGTCGCCAAATGGCGACTTTTTTTCTGTCGGGACGCGTGGCGACCACAATTCGAAATAAGCGTTTTTTGGGCCCCTTTCACAAATTCAGGCGACATTGGGACGCATTTTCAAAACTTCAATTTATTTCTCAAATAACACTTAAACAATTTTCAATTTTTTTGAAAAAGGAAATACATATTTGCGTGTGTTTTCTTTGGAATAACCCTTCGCATGTTTGCATATCTACTAGATGACCCGGTGAACTTCGTAACACCTAAAACTTATCTCTGCGATTATGAATCCCAAACCTTCCAACTCCAGTTCATTGAGATCGGCAATATTGGCCGCACTGTCTACAGTTTAAGAAGTTTCATTTGGTGATTAAATGAAACTCGTTCGTATTCAAATGCATTCAATGTATTTTATTTACATATAAAAATTAAGGTCAATTTACCAAATTTAAAAGCTAAAGCTATAGTGTTTTAAATAACTTGTACGGTTCGTGCCATTCCCGATTTCCAATCGCACCCTAATCTAATTTGTATTGACAATGCGCATCAACGTTAACAGTCTTATAACTTTTGAAATCCAGTTTTTTTGTATGGTAGGTGCCACGCCCCTCATCCAATTTTTACCAAATCTCACAGAAACACGTTCAGGCCAATAACAAAGAATTTCTCAATCTATTCGGTGGTTTTGAGATATATGACGTCGAAAGATTTTCTTAAAATTTTACCTCAATCAATTCTATGGTTTTCGAGATATACGATTTTTACGAATTTATTATATGAGAAGCTCCTTTGTTCAATATTGACCAAACTTCACAAAAACTCCTTTGGGCCAATAACAAAGATTGTCCTAAAATTGAGATCAATCGGTTTCGTGGTTTTCGAGTTTTGCGAACATTGGTGGTGTATATTCCCATACAAAATGGAAATTTAATTATTTTCGATTTCCGGATTTTCATTTGGGGTTTTCCGAATTTTCTAAGCCAATTTTTTTCGTTAAATTGGGTGGGACGCATTTTTGGCTCGGGCGATATTTTTTGGAGATATTTTCAAATTGTCCATCGGTAACGCTGATGAGAAGTGTAAGATGTAGTTCACTAAGCTATAAGGTTATTGCACTGAAATAGTTGAAAGTGTGGGGCAGTCTTTTAAGTTTATGTCGTATGTCAACCTCGCGGACATTTGAAAACTGCCTTTACTTATGAAGCGGTGCTCTTAGGGAAGCAGAAGTCGATTTGAATACTCTGTGTGCTGGCAAACTGGCATGTCGTGATAAAATAGGACCGCCTTTCCCAGAGAGTTTGGGTGAAAACTACAGTCTGCTCGGATCTTGTAACAAGCTTACAGGCCTGACCCGACCGTTTCGTCTCACGGGACTCATTAAATGCCTTAGTCCGTCTTCATTGAACGGGGCTTATGAGAAGTATGATAACAATGCTGTAGGTTCAATGTGCTGGGATAATTTAAAGCTTCAGGATGCTTTCCTAGACAAAGGCGGATTTGATTTCTACGAAAGCTTTTGTTGCACTGGGATATTGAAAATCTACGACAGTCCGTCTTCACATTCAAATGAGAGTGTGCTCTTTATATATTCTTCTGTCGAGTGGTCTTTTTGGCTCTGTAGGTATGTATATCCGTTTAGCTCCTATATCTCTGCCCACAAATACAATGTAGGATGCTAAGGTTATAGAATTTTTAAGCATTTCTTTTATAAACGTAAAAGGAGCGGAAAGGGAGGCACTTTTATAAAGAAATTGTCTTGAAAAATTCCCCGACAGCGTATAGCAGATGTTCTAGTGCCTATAGTGCACACCGGAGGGAAACAGGGAATATTTTCGTAGCTGTTCATCTACACGACACCATGCGGAGTGGAACCCATACCTTCCTGCGCTACTCGATGACTGAACAGATTATTATCTACAAAGTTCAACTCAACGAAGTACAGGATCAATGAGCGATAAATGGTTAGACGCATTTTCATCTTATATCCAACTTTTATTAGCGACGACAAAACAGCAGCAAAACTTCACTTTTCCTTCGATTTTCTCACCCCCAATTGTGTCCCGTATTCTACCAATCTACTATCGTACATTCCTTATAACTTCGATCAACACTCTGACATCCATCCAAATTGGCGAATGCATCTTGCAGGCAAAGTTCCTTGTGCGCTCTGAAACAATTTGAAACTTTTTCCATCGCAATGTCTGTGCTCCGTGAACCCCGATAATGGGCTAACCCCCTATACAACTTTGGACCATCTGCAAAACTTTACCCCAAATGGCGAAAAGAATACATAAATACTCACATACCACACAGCCGTTCGATTCTGCTGTAGGTATACTAACCACACATCATAACGAGTACCAGCGCATCGCTGGAAAAGGATTCCACAAAGGACCAACTCCCAATCCAAAACCTTACACCGACCGACACATCCCATTCTCCTTGATATACTATATATACCCTAATAATGTCCCGACAATATTATGCTCCATCCACTCCCATAATGATGTGTCATGAAAGCGAAGCAATTTATGGCGCAGCCAAGGAGATCATGTATCAAGATTTTCGTCTGTTTAATAGGTACGAGCCGAGTGAACGTCCCTAATGGCGATATCTACGCGTCCATAATGTCCATCAGCGATGGCGAGCGACACTTCCTGTGCACTTGCCCCCCCTCTGAAAGGAGATAGCTCACTATTATGGCCAAAGCAGACCTTCGACACACACACATTTCGATGCTCATTTGGGCCGCAATTGGCTGTGTCGTAAAATACGGGGAAATACTTATTTATGCCCGGCCGCACACACATATCTCAGTATAGGAAGTGGGACAGTGGCCATAAACACTGAAATACGACGACGACAATGATTCGGGCCAATTCAGACTTGAATTGCAGTGCGAAACGCTCCACAGAGCGACAAGGCCAGATTAAATGTTTAATTAATTACAATGGGACGTATATAAATTGCGAGTCCCATTCGTTGTCCTGGTTTGGTCCCTGTGAGTGAATGTGATTATTTAGCGCTTTTGTAATTAAAAGTATCCTTATTATCCTTGATATCTATCTGTTAGCAATAAAAGGGAAACAGGGGAAAAAAACGGACATGAAAAGCTAGCTGCCAAAAGAAGTTTGCAAAACAAATACCAAAGGACGAACAGGGATTGGTGTATAGTGTATATAGACCAAAGCAAGGCGATGGTCAATTGCTTTGGCCTTTGTTCACAAAACGGTTTTTTTTTTTTTGCTGTTTCTTGCAAACAGAAGCAGCAGGAAATGATAAGGACTGTAGTTGGACAGTCAACAAATTGTTGCCAAAAGGACATTTTTTTTTTATTTCGTTTTGTCCCAGTCGAGAGTGCGTTGACAGAATAACGAATATCGGCGGGTGATGGAATAGGGAGGAGGAAATTGGTTTTAATTAAAATGCCGACGCAGTTACTGAAGAATTTGTGTTGTCCGTCCAATCGAAGTGCGAATGGTGGAACACAACTCTTCCAGATGAATAGGGATCAGCTGAGGTACGGCTTCATATATTCTGTTTGGGTGTGGATCTTTAAAAAGGGAGAATTCTGAATCAGTCTGAAGACTGGTGCGAGGAAGCTTTCAAATAGGGATCTGAAGCAAAATTTGAAAGACGATTGCAGCCATTGCAGATCGAAGGAAGGGGAATTGGGAAATGTTCATTATGTAGGGACACTTGTGAAAATATATATTCGAAGGGAGCAACTAGAAGCTTGATAGAGGCGTCTTGAAAAGGGTCAAACCTCAGTCCAATAGTTGAATGGTACCTTCACCGAATCTAAGGTGGAACACTTTGAGCTGTGATATCTAGTGGAAACCAATTTTCCTTGAAATCAGATAACCATCGGCTCAGTTTCGGATATACAATTTTGCTACTATAATTGTCGCAAAGCCACCCTCTCTTTGAGTTATAAATGCCTACCAATATTGAGAGATTTACCTCCATAAGCTGAATGGAAGGATTGTTGACGTACTTGGTAGGAAGAAAACCCCGTATAAGTGTCTTTATCGACTTAGAGGGCCCTCCCGACATAGCAACTTTCGATAAAGTCTTGATCTCTTGATTAAGGATGTGATATGAAGACACTCTGTGCGAAGGCGGACTGCGAGAAATGTGTCATGGCAGGTGTTGAGTGTTTACAAATGCTATTAAAGGTTGTCAGGAAGGCGTTCCTTAGTTTTTCTTGTGAGAAGGTGGGTCTTCGGTCATTATATGGATCCGCTGCGCCAAATAATTATTTATTAATATAGATCCTGTGAAGCCGACTAATCTGACACAGCCATAAGGTATCACCATCCCAGAAGTCTTTAGAGTCGATTTTTCGCGGAATGCCGAAGAACTAACAAGAGAAAAAGAGAAAAGTAATGTCATGATCTTGATGGCTGTAACCATGCAAAAGAGACATGACCACTTTTCTCCCTCCCATATGTGCCCTCGATTAGAAAGCAAACTCTGAGAGAATATAATTTTTCGGCGAGCTTGCGGATATTAGTAAAATAAGGAAAATTCTCCAGAATTCAAAATGGTTCCAAGAGTAGTGGAATTAACCGACTCGTGGTATCAATGGACCTATAATTTGGTCTAAGTGAACCCTACTCAGTATGTAACGAATAATTGCAGCCTAACCTTACGTAACCAAACCTATATATACATGGTGTACACATGTCACGAAACGTGCCAATTTTTGACATGCTGACGTCCCAAAGAATTACTCCATCAGGTCATCATGTGGTTGTCATTCGTGAGCATTCTACACCAATTGACGTCCCACGCGCTTGTCATTTTCTCCCAAAATACATGACTTGCTCGCTTTGTCATGCTTTGACCTTTGACACAGCTGAATGACAGGGGCGAGGGACAGACGATTATACACAACGATGCGGTTAACAAGTAGTGAACGAAAAGTTAGTGCATGACAGGTAGTGGAAGGTATCCTTCGTCATATCGCTCGCTGAGTCTGCTCATTGGTGTTGTAAAATCTAAAGAGCAGACATTCAAAACGTGTCAGTGGTGACAATAATGATACTAAAGTAAATGATGGAGTATAAAGCGTGGTACATTGTCATTCTGTGACATGCCATTAAAAAAAAAGTCTAGCCATTCAGCCCCGACGTATATAAAACGCCGCTTGACATATGATTACTTTAGAGCAAATTCGGATGTCAAAGTGGTGTATATGCCACAATTCGTTAACGTATATGTAATAGTGGCTTCTAAGCCTTCCATTTCTCTAAAGTGTGTCCAAAACCTAAATATTTTGAGACTGGTGTGGGTTTCATATCACATTGGTATCGACAGGAACTTATTCCCGATGAACTTGTAATACAAGCTTCATTGTGATACTCTTTTATATGGGGGTTAACCGGTGATGTTGGAGTGATTAGCCCCATGTCCCTTCTTCTAGTGATTACTCGACGCTGTCCAGCCATCCTGATATCCTCAAAAACCTGTAAAGATTAAAAAGTGAGACATCAGAAAGTTCTTGTAGGTCATGGAAGTAATGACTTCCAAGTGTTCTGTTCTTCAAGTTACTCGGGCAGTGACAGAGGAAGTGAGGTGTGTCCTCATGAACCTCTTCGTCTGCGCAGCCACTACATATATCGTCATCTTTGCGATTTAGTTTCATTGTATGGTTTCTCAGGAAGTTATGTCCCGTTAGAGCCCCTACCAATTTGGACAGTGATGACCTGTCGAACTGAGAAGTTTGATGGTCCAGCCACTGTCGTATTTTGACCAAAGCTTCCGTGATACTTCACAGGTAGTTAGCCCCTTCCACCTGTTGTTGGTTTTCATGCGACTTTTATTTTCCACTCGCTCTCTAAGATTACAGAGTGGTGGCTTCACCGACTGCAGTCCTAGATCATGATCCATTGCAGACCCATTTCTTGCTAGTTCGTCGGACCTCTCATTGCCGGCTTTGTCACTGTGCCCAGGGACCCAGTAGAGGACCGTGGAGTGCTGCGAGCAGAGAATCTTTAGCTCTTCGCGGCAGCGATGAACTAACTCCCTAAGTACTTAAAAGTGCTGAATTTAAGTGAGTCCTGAATTTGCGAATTCTGATGCGTATAAAGTGACAAAATGTACATTACTTCTGTTATTGTTCTAATGCTTGTGTCCTGAAAGCTGATTACGTGTTCGCAACGCATCCATTTTTTTTACAATTTTACAATTTTTTCGAAAAATAAGACTAATGACAAGATGTATCTCTGGTGGTAAAACGGGGTAGTATACATATTCCCTACTAGCTGTACCCGCCCAGCTTTACCCGTGCACAGGAATTGTATTGCTTAGGTCTTAGATAATAATGGTCTTTAGTAAAATGCGAAAAATGAGAATAAATCTATTTTCTGGAATTTTCTTTCTGCCTAAACCTGAAATAGCAATACGAAAAAAACAAAAAAAGAATCATGAAAATCATAGAAGTTTTTTTTTTTTTTATGCGAGGCGACACCCCCGTTTGTTCAATTTTGGCGTGGCGATATCGATAATTGATGTAATGTATTGGATATATAATCTGCACCCTCTGCATCGCCCTCCCTCTCCTTGATCATGCTACTTGTTTTTAATGCTGTATTTCCTTTCCTTTGTTTCCCTCTTCCTATCGAATCCGAACAATAATTACCAACCCCAACCCTACACCATATCGAATGAAATTTCTGAAATGCAACCTGTTTTGTATTATACGTCTCTTCTCGTATGAAGATTATTAATATACCCCATGCCATACTGCAGCACGCACGACGCACCCCATCCCCATCCTGCATGCATCGGACATACGATCATAATATACATACCTTACAACTGACCATAGCACTCACTGCGAAAACAAAAATCAACCCTCTTCGAAAATCGAATGTGTAGTATACGTATTGTTTTTGTTTGATGATCGCAAAAGTATAAACATCCATTTGTAGCAAGGTATATGTGTATGTATATATTTTCACTTCAGAAAATACATTTTGGGTAAAAACTGTTCCTAAGGACGTGGCTATAAACGACATAGCCTATAGCAGTCTTACAGTCTTAAGGAACATTTTAAAAAAAGTTTCATCGAAATCTGTCCAGTAGTTTTCGAGTTTTGAGCTGACAAAGGAAAGTCCTACAGTTTTATTATATGTATAGATAGTCGAATAACCAAAGCCTCAAAAAATAGTCCATCGGAAGATTGATTAACTATAAATGGGTAGCTGTGGGAGCCCATCCTGCCTCTTGGGTCCTGTATCAATCTGTTGCGCCAACTATAATATTTATTTGTTAGAATGGTTGTTGCGATCTTGCTATAGCTGTAACCGGAAGTTATGAGGTTTAATTTGTCCCAGTACGTCACTACTCTTGGAACGCGTCAACCAAATGTGTGTGACAATAAATTGTTTTTTTTTTTTTTACCAACAACCATAAACCAAGAATATCTTTTAATCTCACTGTAATAATGTCAAATTACATGCGGAAAGTCGTTAAGAAAATAAATAATAACTCACAGACACTGGAATGACGATTTTACCCTCCAGCCTAAAGCCAGGTCCCAGTCCCAAGTATCTATATTGCATCCACTTTTATCATCACTAATTAGCTTCCTTACCTGCAACGAAAAGAAAAAAATCGTGAAAAAAAAAACACGAGCAAAAGATTATAAAAGGTATAAAAATTAATTCTCTTGCATTTGATTCATTAGTACTTTAGAGTGCAGAAAATATGATCACGAGGATGAAACTCTGCCACTGCAGTGTTCGGATTATACCTACCCAGTGAGTACCTACTTCTTAAGGATTTGCGGGAAAATGAAAAGAAAAAAAAAAAAAGCGACTCCCCAAAGAAGTGTGAGTTAGTTATGAATCAAGATGAACGAAGGACGACAGCTCTTCATCATAAGAAGAACCAATTTGCCGTGAGATACTACTGCTCGTTAATTAAGGCGGAAAAAGACAAAGATACCCCCAGTGCAGTGGTGCTGTGTCGCTCGGATGATGGCTAATTAAATGACCACCGTTTTCATCTGACACGGACACCGGCTTAACTAAAAGAAATAAAATGAGAGTGAGACCGGCTAATAGCCGGAAACAGGAAAAAAAGTCAAGAAAGCATATTTGCGTTGTATCACCCTTGAAGTGGAAGTCTATTGTGCGGTCACAAATTCTTTCTTTTTTTTTTTTTTTGAGCAATTAGGGATTAGGGTACCTACAGTGGGAACAGCAAAAATGGAGATTACGTGAGCTTGTTAGCACTTTCACTTTTTAAATGAATTTGAGTTGTTTTTGGTATCGATTGCTGGATAATGTTGGTTTTCAAATGATAATATTTATTGCTTTAAGGATGACAGTGCGTACATATTAGTAGATGCGAGCAAATTAGTTATCTCAATTAACACAGAAAAGCATCCCAAGGAAGCCATTCTTGGAGTCACAGTCAATTCGGGGATAACATTGCCAATATCGCAAGATCAGCGTCCTTAAAGTTAATTTACCTTTTTGTAGCAAAGCCTGAAACTACTAATTCTCCTCATTCCTTATGAAGCACTTCTTATAACGTATCTATAGATAAGGTTGCGAATATTGCAACAATTTGTGGAGCTCTGCCCGAAAACATTCACTTAACCCACTTAACTGCATACAATGTCGAGCAGTTCAACTAATACAAGGCCAAAAGAAGTCATCCGATGTTGTTTGGCTCTCATTTTTTTCTAAATGAAAAACTTCGATTCTGTTTTTTGATTACGTTTATTTGAACCTTTAGTAATAAACCAATAACCAATAAAACCAATAACCAATAAATAAACATATTCAAAAAACAGAATCGAAGTTTTTCATTTAGAAAAAAAATGAGAGCCAACCTTGACATACCTATGCACATGGGTCCTATGTGCTCTCTGGAATACTGAATCCCGGTGGACAATCCTTTCTCATTTCTTACAGAACCAGGACTTTTCATTAGGTCGCTTTCTGTCAAGCAGAAACCACACTTAGTTGAAGACGGGCCTCAGGGACCCATATCTATCGTTGGATAGTTTCGCGTGCGTTCTTCGTTTACTTTTTCTTAATTTTTTGTATTTGACTAGAGCAAAACTCTATTATGGTGTGTACAGTTTCACAAGCCTCTTTGACCACATAGAGATGCATCCGCCCACACTGACAAGCAGGTGGCCATTTAGAAATGATATGGACTGGACACACTTTGAGGTTTATTTCATTTACGGAATAATCTAGCTAGTTCGTATAGCTCTCGGCGTGGTAGAATCTTAATCTCCTTTTTACCATGAGCCGCTCGAATTCTGCCTGATGGATTTTATTATAACTCATGATGCTTGAACCGACTTCATTTTTTGCGAGGAATTCTTGTATGATGCACCAAGGACGCGACGTTTATGGAGCCACATTCTTAAGGTATAAAATTGTCACTATTCCTGAACAGAACGATTTTTGTGCATTGGGATTTTTGACTACAAAGATCGCTCATACCAACCATCATGTTACTTAAGGTGCCTGTCCATTTGAGAGCACTTTCGCTTGTAAACTCTCGAGAGTTACTCTCGGGTGGCTGTCCATTTGAGAGTAATAATTTCGAGATTTTAATCTCGCGAGTTCTTTGATAATATTTTGAGAGTAGATTCCCTGAGAGTACTCTCATAAGCGTGTCCACTTGATATTTATTTTACTAGTTAAAATGTATTCTAACAATGTTCCCACCAGCGTAAAGGGAAGCCATACCAGTACGTGAGTGTGTATTGGTAACGCTATGAGTTGATTTATTTCCTCCGATATCCATTGTTCTGCCATGTCGACTCTCGACAGCTACTCGCAAAATACGAACCGTGTTGGAATTTTGAGAGCTAATCTCCGATAGTGATCAGAATTCAGAACATGTGTCCACTTGCGAGTGACTTTCAAAAGGCTCGAATCTCGAGAGTAAAAAGTTAACTCTCCGCGAACTACTCTCAAGACTATGTCCACTTGCGAGTTTGCTCTCGAGAGCTGCTTGAGAGCTGCTCGCAGCATTTTTACTCTCAAATGGACAGGCATCTTTACACTAGTACCTTACTTACAGATTTCTTCATTTTAAAGGTTCGAATTATCCTACTTCGTCATTTACTCATCCTCGTTGCAATTTTTTTTTAAGCATTATAACAGATGAATCAAAAAATACAAGATTACGACATCCGCCGATCCGCGTGATTCCTTGTTGTTTGATTCAAAATTTGACAGCTTGCCGACACCAAAATGAATGGGTGGTTCTGGTTATGTTATGTTCTGACGTCTCAGCGCAAAGGAAGAGAGTGTGCAAAGCAGTTGCGGCGGAATTGTTAATACACTATAACGTCATGAACTTGTTTTCTCTTTCGACTGTATCTCTTAATACGTATAAATACGAGTATGCAAAGAGAAGGGTAAAAGAATGTAAACCAATAGTGTCGTAATCTTGTAATCGGATATAGCATCTTTCGAAATATATACATACCTAACACACAGACTGGCGACCCCTAGTGTGCTGAGGAATTAAAAGGATTTGACTTAAGTTTTAGGGCACTTGTTACAATATCTACTGCTTCTAGTATATGGCACCGGCATGGCAGCTCCCGCAGCTCTTCAGACTTGAAAGTGTACTTTTGGATGACTTTTTGCATGCATATTGTAGATGGCGTTAAAAGATTAGATGACCGTCAATAATAGCTCCAAAGGCATTTGTAAGAGGTTTAAAAAATTATTTCGTGCCATCCGCTTCTAAGTCTAATCGGTTTAGAAATATGCACTCCTTCCATCGAACAACCAAATGGGAGATTCTTTTAAAACTGTCTTTCGTATCGGCAGTAAGCCTTCTGAAGGCTGATAAATAATTTCCTTCATAAACATGTTGGCAACTCAGGCCGTGTTTTAATGACGATACGGATAATATTGACGAAAGTAGTTACCTAAGGACCATCGCTACGAAGAGATACATGTGAGCGGTCCTGCGGCTGAAAGTGAAAACTTCTAATATTGATCGCAAACTTCATTCTCATGGATCAATCGACTTTGGGTCAAATAAGAGGTGCCCTTCGTGCACCGGACATAACATACTCATTTGGAGGAAAGCCAAAAGCAGGCGCCACGTCAACAGAGACCAGGCGATTGACCGATTGACTAATCTGGCAACCTTAAAAATCGATTAGAGTAGATGTCGAGGGAAGTTAGTTGGAGCAACTGCAATGGAATGTCATATGTGAATTTGTATGCCATAAGATGAATATGGCGAAGTGACTCCTTCAGACCGCACACATTCTTCAAGCAGCAGATGGCATAAGACGATAGATAAAGTATGAAGAATGGCGGCGGATATGATGTAAAGGGTTTTTCAACAGGGACGCTACAAAAGTAGAGCGACAGGTACAGCAAACGACGCCGAATTTCTTGCCGCTCTTTTGACATTTCTCTTCAGTAAGGTTTGCCATTTCATTATGGTAAGATATACGAGCCAACAACGAGTCGAAATTATTAAAATTTACTACCGAAATTCGGAGTCAGTGGCCTCAACGTTAAGAGCGCTACGTCCAATTTATGGTCGTCATAATCGTCCTAGCAGATCAACAATTGAGCGTCTAGTGGACAAATTTGAATCCACAGGCACAGTACAAAATGTTCCCCTGCCAGTGAGACAAAGAAGTGCCCGTAGTGTCGAGAATATTGCTGCCGCTGAGGCTTCAGTTGAAGAAAGCCCAAATGTGTCTCTCACACGTCGTTCTCAAGCGTTGGGCATCTCTGTGACGTCGTTGTGGCGAATTTTGCGAAAAGATCTTGGCCTATATCCTTACAAGATTAAATTAGACTATTTCCTGTGGGGCTACGTCAAGTCTATGGTCTATGCCAACAAGCCAGCGACGATTGATGAACTTCGTACGAATATCGAACTTGAAATTGCAGCAGTATCGGCCGATTTATACTTGATGAGCGGTAATCTACGACGATGTGATGCGAAAAAATAAATATCAAAAATCCAACGATGGGAAGAAAAGAAACAAGCGAATTTCCCTTTTAGCTTCTTACAAAATATTTATTATTACCACCTTCGATGCTGGTCCAAATCCAAGTGACCGAGAAACAATTACATTTTTCGTTAGACGAATAAGCACAAAACAGAATAGGCAATAACATAGAATTGCAGTAATTAACAGCAAGTAACAAGAGAGAAATAAGCATTTTACGTTAGTTGATTAACTTAAGAGAGCAATTATTGAATTATGATATAATATATAGGGTATGTTACGTAATTATATGTATGCTGAACGCATAATATTTCCAAACATTCCGCCGCCCCTGGAACACAGTTTCAGCTTACCGGTAGGAGTGCTAATTTGTGGATGGGTCGAACGAAACTTCCATTGGCGGTCTTGAGGGTGACTACTCGAACTCGTCCGTCTTTGCCGGGATGTGTACCAGTCACACGTCCCATCATCCATTTGCCAGGAGGTAGGTTTGGATCCTTCACAATTACGACGTCATCGATTTGCATGTCGCGTTGCACCTGCTGCCACTTAGGTCGATTTTGGAGTGTTGTTAGGTACTCCATGCTCCATCTCTTCCAGTAGCCTTGAACCTTGGCTTGGATTGACTGCCAAGACGATAGGCGGTTGATTGGTATATCCAATGATGGCTCTGGAATTGTAGAATATGGTTCACCTAGAAAAAAGTGAGCAGGGGTTAGTGGATCAATTTCATTGTCAGATATCTGACATATAGGCCTAGAGTTCAGTATTGCCTCTATTTGGGTAAGAAGTGTGTATAATTCTTCGAAGTTGAGAACATCTTCTCCGATTACCCTTCGAAGATGGTGTTTGACGGATTTTACCCCCGCCTCCCACAATCCGCCGAAATGAGGTGCGGAGGGGGGTATGAAATGCCATGTGATACCATCACGCGCTAGGGCCTCCTCTACCGAAGAATTGTGTTCTTGTGATAAAACAAGGCTGTGCATCTCAGATAATGCACGAGAGGAACCGCGGAAGTTGGTTGCGTTGTCGGAGTATATGTGCGACGGTTTTCCGCGTCGCGCGGCAAATCGTCGTAGTGCTGCCAAAAATGCTTCCGTCGTTAGATCGCTGACGAGTTCCAGGTGGATTGCCTTCGTTACCAAACATACGAATAACGAAATATAACCCTTGGTGACATGCGACTTCCTTCCAATTTTGGTTTTGATGGCGATCGGACCGCCGTAATCGCATCCACAGTGAGCAAACGATCTGCATTGACGAATTCTTTGGGGTGGTAGATTTCCCATCATTTGGGTGGTGGTGGCTTTCTTCTGCTTGAAACATGGAATACATTCGTGAGATATCTTTCGTAGTAAGTTTCTGCAGCCGATAACCCAGTACTCTTGGCGAATGAGCGCGAAGAGAGTCGATACTCCTGGATGAAGAAATCTGCGGTGAGCGTCGAGTAGAATTAGCTTTGTGATGCGATGCTCTTTTGGGATTATTATTGGGTGTTTGGCGTTGTATGAAATGTTGGCTTCCTCGAGTCGTCCTCCCACTCGTAGCAGCTTTTCCGTATCTAAAAATGGATTCAAGGTTAGGATATTGCAGTTGCTAGGAAAATTACAAAATTTTTCAAAGTAGCGAATAGATTTTCCAAAAAAAATGTCTTGTAGCCACCGGATGAGACTCAACTTTGCGTTGTATAACTCCTGAGCTTGTAGATGACGACTATCGATGTGAGTTTGTTTGCGACTATTAGAAATAAACCGAAATAGAAACGCAACGCTTCGAATCAATTTGTTCCACGACGAGCATGTCGTTGAGAGGGTTTCGAAGGGATGATCAGGGACTACTGCTACCAACGATTGCTGTACCTGTTTCTTTTCTTCCTGTAGACAATCCGGATGCTCCTCAAATTCGATCTTGATAGGCCACTTTTCGGCGTTTTGTAAAAGCCAATCAGGTCCATGCCACCAAATCGGATGTTCCAACAGCTTGGATGGGGATATTCCGCGAGACGCGCAGTCGGCAGGGTTGTATTCCGACCTCACATGAAACCATCGGTTTCTTGGAATCGTGTTGAGGATTTCCGCAGTACGATTCCCAACGAACGTATTCCAACGGCGACATGGTGAAGAGAGCCAAGATAAATTTATTTGGGAATCACTCCAAGCGAAAACATTTTCAAATGTTATTTTTAGTGATTTTTGTACAGCGTCAAGAAGTCTAGCCAGTAAAAGAGCTGCACATAATTCGAGGCGAGGGATGCTTAATTGTTTTAGTGGCGCAACGCGAGTTTTAGCCGTTACGATTCGAATCTCGATCTGTCCGTTTGGTAGTTCATATCGACAGTAGATAACGGCAGCGTACGCAGCGGCCGAAGCATCACAAAATCCGTGAAGCTGAAAGGATGCGTCTGATAATCCAATAGATCGAGGAATGGCCAGTTGAGTTAGAACGGATAATTCTTCACGATATTTTAGCCATTGTGTTGAGATAAAGCCCGGAACTTCGTCATCCCATTCCAACTTTCGGTGCCATAGATCCTGAAATATAATTTTAAGCAAAATGACAGAGGGTGCGAGAAAACCGAGTGGATCAAAAATACTGGCTATATCCCTCAAAATTTGTCGTTTTGTAACATTTTCGATAGGGGAAAGATTCAAACGAAAACTAAAAATATCCATCCGAGAATTCCAGTAAAGGCCTAGAACCTTGACCCATGGCTCGCCATCGGTGTCCAATGAAACAGCCTCGTTTTGAACTTCATCACGATTTTCCAGCAGCTCCACGCAGTTGCTTTGCCATTTACTAAGTACGAATCCTCCCTTAGACAGAAGGTCTATCAGCGATTGTTTTTTGTATAAAGCGTCTTCTAACGTATTTGAACCAGATGCGACGTCGTCCACATAAAAATCATTTTTAATAATGTCAGCTGCAATGGGAAACTCATTCATATAATCGTTGGCGAGTTGTTCCAAGACCCGAATGGACTGAAAGGGTGCACATGACGTGCCATAAGTCACTGTGCACAGCTGGTAATGTTCCAGAGGGTCATTGGGCGATTTTCGCCAAACAATTCGAAGAAAGTCTCTATCCTTTTGCGATATCCAAATTTGACGGAACATTTTGACAATGTCTGCCGTAAAGACGAACTGATATTTCCGGAACCTCATGCATACAGAAAACAAATTTCTTTGAATCGGTGGGCCGATCCTCAGGCATTCGTTTAGCGACTGTCCACTGGCATCCTTATAGGATCCATCGAAAACAACACGAATTTTTGTGGAAGTGCTATCGGGTTTGAGAACAGAGTGGTGTGGTAAATAAAATACATTGTCCCGAGCGATATTTTCTTGTGAAAGCCTGCGCATATGTCCTAACGAAAGATATTCCTCAAGAAACCTAGTATAGCCTTGGCGAAGTTGTTCATCCTTCTGGAACTTTCTTTCCATAGACTTCAGACGATGAATTGCACCAGTTACGGTGCCCGAGAACTGTGGCGTAGTTTTAAAGGGTAGGTCTACGATATACCTTCCGTTGGCATCTCTTTGATGTGTTCTAAGAAAATGCTCTTCTATTTCCCTTTCTTCTTGCGATAATAACGATTTTGGATCTACTTCCTCAATAGTCCAGAAGGCTTGTAGCATGGCATCAACATCAAGAATACTGTGATGCGATTGAATACTTGCAGGTTGATCTGGCATCAATTTGCCAGCCAAAACCCATCCAAAAATGGTTTTTTGCGCAATCGGGTATCCTCCTTCACTATATTTCAAATCACCTTGGAGTATGTCCCAAACCTTGTCAGCGCCTAATAGTAGGTCTATTGAATTCGACACGTTGAAAGAAGAATCCGCTAAGTTCAGTTCGCTAAGGTGATCCCAATCCTTAACGTCAAATGAAATTGTTGGTAAGTTGGCTGTGACCTGAGGTAACACATATGCATCAACCGAAATACTAATTGGTTCGAAACGAGAGGTGAGTTGCATCGAAACAATACCCCTAGTTTTGCCTGCACTGGTAGAACCTATGCCACTGATAAGTACTCGTGCATTTCGACGATTCAATCCCAGCCGTTGAGCACAGGATTCAGAAACGAAGGATACTTGAGATCCCGAGTCTAGGAGGAACCGGACTTGCTGGTATTTACCCCTGCTATCTATTACATTGCCAATAGCAGTGGGCAATAGAGTAAGCGGCAAACGATGCTCTTCACTTAAGGAGTGGTTACTTAGAAGACGACCTGTTGACGGCTGTGATGAGGTATGAGAGCTATTGCTTGTACCAGGTTGGTCACAATGTCCACCTTGCGTCGAGTTTGTAGTAATCGAAATTGTAGGAACGGAATTTAGAGGAACTGGGTTTGCATTATCAAAATGGACTAGTGTATGGTGACGAGTATTGCAAGCTCTGCATCGAGACCTGGATGAACAACGAGCGGATGTATGACCAGAGCGAAGACAATTAAAACATAGCCTATTTGATTTGACGAAGTCTCTTTTAGCCTGAATGTCCATAGCCAAGAATTCTGCACACTGGGGTAATAGATGTGACCCTGCGCATTTGGGACACGTGGCATTAGGCGATGACGAAACATGCATACTCCTGACGGCTGGATGTTTGCTTCTGATTGGTTCACGAACATGACCTCTGCAGCTTTCCATGGCCTCACAACGTTGTTCCAAAAAGTTGAGGAAACTATCTATTGTTGGATAGTCCTCTTCAACACTAGCCTGGGACCATGCCTGCCGTGTTTCTGCGTCTACTTTGTTCAACAAAAGGTAGATTAGCCATGGGTCTCTATCCAATGAATTTATGGAAGAAAGTCCCCTGACTACTTCATCCGCTCCGTCGGATATCTTTCGCAAGATTGTTACGTTTGGAGCATTAATGGATGGTAAATCGAAAAATGTTTTAATAAAATTGGATATGATGTGACGCGGTCTGTCATACCGGCTTTCTAACCGTTCCCATGCCTGAGTGTACGTAGCATCAGATATGGTGATATGACTGAGCAGATTTAACGCATCTCCTCTGAGATGAGATTTCAGCAGATGAAATTTTTGCGTTGGGGATAGATTGGATCGATTATGTATCGATCCCTCGAACATATCTCGAAATGTCGGCCAGTCGCGATAGTTTCCTGAAAATGGTTCGATCCTAATTTGTGGTAGGAGAGTTTCCACTCTTTGTGACGACGACGACGCAGTTGATGAATTAAGACGATCTGTTAAAATAGCTTGCTGTTGAGCCAAGCGATCTACGGCAGCAACTTGCTGTTGCGCCAAACGAGCTACATCATCTTGGGGTTTGGGAGCAATGCGTTCCCTTATTGCCGCGAGCATAATTGATTTGACGACGAGGTATTTTGATTCGAACTCATCGAATTCCGGATCAGGATCTACATAGCCCTCCTGATCGGCGAACTCGTACATCGCATCTTGAGAGGCTTTAAATTCATCCCATAATTCATTCACCTTTTCAATGCGAACATCTAACGCTTCTAATGTAATCGTGTCCACTAAATGTTCCGTAAAGGAAGCGTGTTTGGTTAGCGAACCTTTGAGTCGACCACGTATACTACGTAAAACGGATAATTTTGACCTTGAAGTCATTTTCTAAGGATTTCACTGCTAACTGTAAGATCACGCGAATAATTGAACCCTACAGCTGTGCTTTCCTGGTAGCAAATGAAATATGCAGCAATCAACAACGAAATTCACACGTGGAAATAGCAACCAATTTCAAACAGCAACTATCCTATACAACCACACCAAACTAATCCACAGCGCAATCAACTAATCCACAGAGCACCCACAAAGCTAATTCGGTAGAATTCCACAAACGAGCGTGCGAAAATATCCACTATGAAGAACCCAATTAAATTATTGAAAAATCCAAATTATCGATAAAACGATCCGGCTCGATACGGACCAAAAATGAGCGGTAATCTACGACGATGTGATGCGAAAAAATAAATATCAAAAATCCAACGATGGGAAGAAAAGAAACAAGCGAATTTCCCTTTTAGCTTCTTACAAAATATTTATTATTACCACCTTCGATGCTGGTCCAAATCCAAGTGACCGAGAAACAATTACATTTTTCGTTAGACGAATAAGCACAAAACAGAATAGGCAATAACATAGAATTGCAGTAATTAACAGCAAGTAACAAGAGAGAAATAAGCATTTTACGTTAGTTGATTAACTTAAGAGAGCAATTATTGAATTATGATATAATATATAGGGTATGTTACGTAATTATATGTATGCTGAACGCATAATATTTCCAAACACTTGAAAACCGTCGAAAATTGGGTTCAGCGTCTGGACTTCTGCAAGCGTGCCCGTGGTGGCCATGCAAAAGAAATCGAGTTCCATACATAATGGCATCGAACGTACTTTCACAGGAATAAAGAATTTCATTGATATCCAAAACCGTTTTTGTTTTATTTAAAAAAACTTTTGTAGCGCTCTTATTGAAAAACCCTGTATTTATATACACTTGACGGATGTGATGTAACACAGCTAAGCCATTGCCATCCACTTCATGCCACAAATCCTTGAGTTTACGAGCCCTCACCCTCACCTCAATATATCGTTTCACACAAGAACTTATTAAATTCTACAGAACATACTCCTGTAAGACCCTGCTTGTACTTATGTGAGTGAAAGGCTTTGGTGGCCTTTTAAGATGGCAATACCAACATCTCATCTTATTACACATTCGTCATAAGTAAAAAAAATCAGCAGTGCAATTTGAGGTCGTAAAAAAATGCTCATAGACACCATGCAGTTTGCCTCCTCCTAAGTTGTTATAAACCGGCCCATAAACAACCTCCACTCCACATCTCTGAAGACAATATGCGAAGCGAAAAATACTCGGAAGCTTCAACTTTATGGTCATACTGTAAAATTCCCCATGACTTTGGGGATAAAACATTTAAGGAAGCCATCCTTTCTCAGACGGCGCGCGCGTCTATTCATTCTGCAATTCTTTTCATGCTCCATCATCGTAGTCGTCATTGTCGTCGCAGTCGTCGGTCGTCGTCGTCGTCATAAAGCCAATTTCTGTGCATGCAAACCCCTGTGGCTAAACGCTCAGCAGGTGAGATGCGAGCAAAAGATACTTATCATATGAAAGATTTATGGTGGCCCCTTGAACACAGAAAAGAAATACTCTCCATGGATATAATCTCCCAGCAGCCAGTTGCAGTCACCTCGCGACCGCCTTATGGCCAAATTGATTATAATTTCACACTAATCACAACCTGCGGATCTTGTCGCATTAATTATTGACGGACAAAGTGACATGTGGCAGCGTGTGTTGTGCGTTGCATGTTCGGTGGTATGTACCACCGACTGGTGTTTATCTTAAAATATTCAAGACGACATGTTGCGACAGGGATACCGACATACAGGCCGGCGCATGTACACGGCCAAAACACTAAACATTTGAACGATGCACAAGCACTGACTATAGGAATAGGACTCCGAAACGTGTCGCCTCTTTAATTCGAATTAAAATCGTCGTTTTTAGGGCAACCGGCCTGGTACCGCTTACCATGGAAATGATGTATGCTCAAGTAATTTGATATCATCTCGTATGGAAGGAAGGAGAATCCCTCGTCGTCGCCTCAAATATCCTCATGGATATGGTGGTTCCGTCAGCATATATTTTAATAATTTAACCTCTGCCAGTTCTACGAATGCATAATCATGCAGGCCCATTGCCGCTTGAATCTGTCGGATGCTGCGGAGTGAGGAGGTGGACTTTTTTTTCTTTTGACTGTTTTTCTGTGCGGATTATGATTATGTTTGGCGCGAAATTTGACACGCTCACTTGTTGTCGTGTCAAAAGATTTTAGTTTAAGTTTTGCTCCCGACAGCGTATTTGTTTTTGGAATAGGATTCCATGGACATGGAGGTAAGAGGATATTGTGTCTGGGTGTTGCCTTACATGGACACTAATTGATGTATTAATGGCATGCATGACAAAAGCAGATATGAAGATTTTCATCGCGTTTTGGGGGATTATTTGGCGTCCGGATGAGATGTCCAGAAGCCTGGAAACCAGTAGCTATAGTCATGTTTTTTCATAAATGAGATAATGGCAATGTTTTTAATAAAGGGGCATTTTCATCAGGTAAAGGACTATTTGAATCGAATTAGCAGAAGTTTCCAGTACTGCGCATGTACAAAGGCGTATCTTTGAAATTTCAGTCAACGAGCAGTCCAGCAGACAGCCTTTGAAGGGCTTTTTGTGGCCAATATTGAGAAGCAAAAAAAAACAAAGACTGGTGTCCGCACTCAATGTCCTGTCTGTCCATTACAATGGTCGCGAGTGTAGAATAGAATGCATAACTCTCAATTTTTGCGAAACTGACTTACGCATTTGCTCACTATCCCACTGAAGTATATCGATGATATATATTCATGATGATATGATGAAGGAAAGGCCTTCCTTAATAAGGGATACTTTTATCACCTGTATGAAATACGGCCGTCCAAACACTTGGACCTGAGCTTTGATGCCCCAACCCCACCTTACGCAGGCAACTCAATTTCATTCTAGAAAAATTTCTGGATGATAGGACTTTAGAATCTCATTCAAACCGATTTGTTGGGCATACTGCTCTATCGCAAATGACTATAGCTGAATGCGGCTCAGATGTTGAAAGGAGAACGCACTGCAGATGATTCCAGTAGATGATTCAACCAACAATAGGCCTGCTCTATCTGCTGCTTTAGAGTCATATAGGAAGAGTGCGTGTAGTGATAGCTCACCATTTTTAACAAGCTCATATGATATTATCAACTGCAATAATATTGTTTAATTTAGTAACAAGGTTCCACAACCGCTTAGAAGTGACCTCAAATAGCAAGTAGAACTGGTCTAGAACTTGACTTAAACCAGATTGGAACCACAAAATATTTCGAGTATTTTTTAGGCGAGATAATAACAGCGTTTGTCCCTTAAGGTTGTTGTGTCATCGGTATAAAGAATTCTACAAAGTGATGGACCGACAGAAAATAACAGATCTAGGGAAGAGTGGGCTAGAAACAGATGTCAAAAGTAACAGCTACAAAAACCAGGATTCCTCTTAGAATTAAGAATCGCGTGAAAAAGAAGTCTTATACCCGAGTATCTACGTCAGTTACAGACTGGACCTCAGCAAAGGACGGTATACAGGTTTTTAAATGTTTTTGGTCTTTTTTTCAGAAAGAAGAAGTATAAAGAGACAAAGAGGCGTTGAACTTCCTATACAGTTAAAATCGTGTACCTCGAAAACCTTAGATGACACCGATTGAGCTCAAATTTACGGAGAATCTTAGATATTGGCCCGAGAGTTTTCCTGTGAATACTGGCCAAAAACTGTCGTAGGACCTTAAATTTGTAAAATTTTCAACTTTGATGTATGTATTATCCTGAGAGAAGAATATTATCTGGGCAATACAAATAGAAATCCGCCGAGTTATGTTTTTAGTTTTTTTTTATTACTTGTTAAATTGTTCTTGTTACAACATAATCCGGTCTATGCTACAACCTGCGGGGTAAGTTGAAGCAACACGATGTTTTCTTGAACACTATACGTATATCTTATCTTGACATATTCCCAACAGATTTTGCTGATATTTTTTAATGGATTTCGTAGATGAAACGTGTTTTTTGAATTACAAAAAAGATTTGGGTGACAAATTTCCAAAGTTGTAGGATGAGCATCGGTTTTAGTAAAAAATATTACTTTTATGCCCACTCTCCCCTAACATTCTTCACCAGGAAGAATCAGAATCAGTAACGACCAAGAAAAGTTAAATATCTGGGAGTGAATATAGGACTAATTTGGAAGTTGTAACTACCCCGAAGAAGAGAAGAGAAGATCCGGAACGATATGAGGATACTAAATCAGTGCAAGCAAGTTTGTACATATCTGAATAAAGGTGGAGATTCTCCCCGAGATCGGCATACTGAATGTAGGTATACTGATGATAACTAACCCATTACCTCGATTGCCAGGAAAATATAAGGAACCACTTGGGAGAGGCTCCAACGTTTGGCATAAGAGGTATGTCATACTTACATTACCAACATGAGCATTGGAAGTCATCCTGACTTATTTATTAAGAAATTAACTGCCCTAATAGCACTTGCACCGTGGCTCCATCTATGGTCATAAGAAGATCCTGGAACTTGTCATAAACCAGGTTAGCGAACTGAACATGCGTATTTTTCACAGATGAATCGATGATAGATCTAGAGGAGGTTCTGGTATCTACTAAGAAAAACTCGAACCAGCTCGTCACGTTAGCCTGGGGAAAAATACTTCCGTCTGACATAACAAGCACACAGTGATCATGCGCATTGAACAGACAAACAACACAACATCATTGGCGTTCAAATGCGTACTGAAGAAAACATAGGTCAACTGTAAAGTTGCAACATTTTCTTCAATAAATTGGGGTAGATGTAGAGGAATGGTAGAATAACAGATCGACAAGTTTATCATAAACACTCCTGGTCCACTAAAATGAAAGTTCTAAACATGAGTCGAAGAATCTTGAAATGGGTGGTAGCGTTATCTATAGGACATTGCAATTTCGGGTATAATTGAAGTAATGACACCTATAAACCAAGGAAGCCGCGACACATATACGGTGTCAATGTTCAGCACTGGGCTGTCAGAAAAAAGAATGTCTTGGGACATTACTGAGCTAAATCCTTGTGGATGAAACAGACCTCTTATAAACAGATGCTAAGCGTTGACACAGGGGAATCGAAACTAGAGAAGAAATATGGAGAATTGCAGAGAGTATCTCTTAGGGTAAGATGGATAGTGGTAGAGAACCAAAGAGGTCCTGATATGGTGGTCTTTTTGGACATTATATTGGGTTAAGTGTGTCATATCTTGCTGACTGCGTAGAATTGTTGTCATATGTTGTCATATAGACCAACATTTGACGTAGAAATCAGCTGCGGTATATCGGCTGCGATGCACAAGTCTAAGGCCCGAATTATGCTAAATTCGTCTTACACTCTCATCAGAAATCCCTTTCTTCGTAAGTCTTCGCATCAAAAATCTCTTCATCCCATTTTGTAGCATTAAGTAAAAATACTTTCCAAACCTTCACACATTTCTGTTCCCAATCAAAATCAATTTTTTTGAAACTCGTTGAGCGTGGTGGATTTTTCATTTTTCCTAAAAAGCAAACATCCGCGAAAAACTATATCATCCATATTGCAGTGCAAACGAAAAAACTAGTTTTAATAATTTTAAAACCATAACACCAGTGAAATAGATTGTTTGTTTTTTATTCTTTTCAATTCGGCTAAAAATTATTTTTTTTTTTTTTTTGTCCTTTGGCTTGGTCCATGTCCAGCTAATTCGAGCGCGCACGTAAGTGTTTAATCAACGAATTGAAAAATCAACTATAACACCACACTCGTCCTCTTGCTGCGATTCGTTTGAATTTATTTGATGCAACTGACGATGGGTTTTGTATAGGAAACAAAAACGAGAAGTCGCACACAAAAACGATTCATCCTTTCACAATTGAACCACACACATACGCATACACACACCCCACCGTTAGAAAAAAAAAGAAACCTAACTCTCCTCTCACACAAAAAGAATTAGCAATTTATTTTGTTTTGCATTCTTTTTCGCTATGTTGCAATTTTAGGATTTTTTTTTATTTGTATTCACCATCACCATCCGCTCATCATAAATTCTTTAACCACTTTGTGTGCATCGTTCACCTCGTCTCTGGCTCTTCTCGAATTGACCAAACGACTAACCAGAGCCGATAACCTTTGACATGGTGTTTGTTGAAATATTGCATTTGGCCATTTCCACATGGACAAACACACTCAGTCATATTTTGTATCTCTGTGAACAGAGCGAGTGCAGTGGCGCAACAGAAGATACGAGGAAGAGGAGAACAAAACAAAAAGCACGCAGCAAATTGTGAAATATTTTAAAGCGGCGCGGCAGAGGCTAAAAAGTTTTATATGAAAATTTGTTACCATCATCAAATGGAATAAATCGTTCGAAATCCATTTAAGGATTGGAGCCGCGCAGAGGGCGGGAGGCTCGATGAGGATGAACAACACAAAAAAATATGTATATCTGACTTCATCCAGGTTTCGATTGGGTTTACGGCGAATTGAGATAAATTGCCCGACAGATTATTTGTGCAACAAATTTGACCTCTCCGGTCATTAATCTTCGCATGGGCAATGGTGATTTGTTTTTGAAAATATGTTTTCGATGTTCAATGGAGATCAATGAATTGGGTTAAGAGAATGCCATATTCCCAGTGAAGGGTCGATCCCATAGATTAGGGCAATTTATCAATTAATTTCAAAATTGCTGTGCGGGTCAGTGTTTGATAAATAACTGACTGTCAGTTATTCTAACTTGAGAATGTGCAACACAATTATCGGCACGTACCAGTGTGGCTTCCGGCCCGGCAGATCGACTATAGACCAAATTTTCACACTGAGGCAAATCCTGGAAAAGACCAACGAATTTCAAGTCGAAACTCACCACCTATTCATCGACTTCAAAGCCGCGTATGACAGCATACATCGTCAGGAGCTCTATATGGCGATGGCCGAATTCGGAATCCCGACAAAAACTGATTCAACTGTGTCGCGTGACGCTGGAAAACACGCGCTGCAACGTGCAGTTTGGAAACAGCTCCTCCGATCTATTTCAAACTTGCACCGGATTTCGGCAAGGAGACGCGCTGTCATGCGATTTCTTCAATCTCGTACTGGAGCAGATAGTGCGCAGGGCAGGTGTCAACACGGAAGGCACTATCTTCAACAGATGCGTCCAGCTGCTGGGCTATGCGGACGATATTGACATCATCGGTCGCTCCCAGCGTGCCGTGATAGAAGCGTTTACGGCGATTGAAGAACAGGCGAAATCCGTTGGGCTTGAAGTAAATGAGGACAAGACTAAATACATGCTATCAACAAACAAACAAGCATCTGTCCACCGCCTAGGACAAAACGTCACTATTGATAGCAACAACTTCGAGGTAGTTAAGGAGTTCACCTACCTCGGAGTAAACATGAACTCCACGAATGACACCCTAGTGGAGATCCGGCGAAGAATTACCCTAGGAAACCGTTGCTACTTCGGTTTGGCAAAACAACTGGGTTCAAAACTCCTAACTCGAAGGACGAAATGTGTGCTCTACAAAACCCTCATCCTGCCAGTTCTGCTTTATGGCGCCGAGTGCTGGACGATAAGCAAGAAGGGAGAGCTGATACTGGGCTCCTTCGAAAGAAAAATACTTCGGCGGATTTTTGGTCCTGTGTGCGAGGAGGGCGAATGGAGGAGAAGATACAACCGCGAACTCTATGAGCTGTACCAAGATGTGGATGTAGTCCAAAAAGCCAAAACACGTCGACTACATTGGCTCGGCCACATCGAGCGAATGGACAATAATACTCCAGCTAAGAGGATCTTCGAATCCCAGCCCCCAGGTTCGAGAAGACAAGGAAGACCGAACCTCCGTTTCAAAGACCAAGCCATCGCGGATGCCAGAGCGCTTGGTCTGGATAACTGGAAGCAGCTTGCCCGGGATCGTAGAGGATGAAACGCTGCAGTATCGCAGGCAGGAACTGATTTGCCTAGATATATTTTTGTCTATCAGGGTAATGCAAATCAATGTTACAAATTTTACAAACCTTGGCTCCCATGACTGTCGAAGAATAGCGTTTGAAATGTGTTTCTTTTTTTGCATGGAAGGCGCCTCGTCTTTTTGCGTGTTTCAATCAGGCAATTTTCAGATATAATGTTTTAAATAACTCTGTTTTATGGGTAATGCCATGCCCCATTTTCCAATCCCACCCACACTTCGCGCCGTTGTTTGCTTGGACAATGCACATCATTGTTTAAAATGGTAGAACTTTAGCCCCCATGAGTGTCGAGAAATAGCTTTAACTTTTTTTTTTAGGTATGGGAGGTGCCACGCCCCTTTTTCTACCCGGTACCACACTGTGGTGAGGGTATATTCACTTTGTCATTCCATTTGTAACGCCCATAAGGAGGCGTTGTAGGTATGACAAACTATATATATTATTGATCAGCATCACTTTCTTAGTCGATCTAGCGATGTCCGTCTGTCTGTCCGTCTGTCCGTCTGTCCGCACGATTACGGCCGTAATTTAAGAGCTATCGACTTGAAATTTGGTACGTAAGCTTTTATCCACCAAACTGAGGCTAAGTTCGAAGATGAGCAAGATCGGATGAAAACTACTACTACCTCCCATACAAAAATATCAGATTTATATAGCTTTTTATGTTAAAAATTAAATTTAAATAGCTACAGTAAAGATAGCAAGTTTAAACTTTGCACATATTGTTTTAATAATATTTAAAAATTTTTGACAAAAAATGAGCTTGGTCGAATAAAAAATACCCACACCTCCCATACAAATATATAATTTTTTAATACTAAAATATTTTTTTTATTTTACAATAATATAGTACCGGGTATTTGAGCTTCGGCATAGTCGAAGATAATTGTCTTACTGGTTTAAATTTAGACTAATCTTCTTAGGAACACTTCCAGCCAATACCTATGATTGCCTGAAAATTTCCGATCAATCGGTTTGGTGGTTTAATTCATCCTCGGATCCCTCTTTTACGGAGATTGTAGAACAGTTTAACATTCATCTTCATTGGGTGCCGGAGCATAGAGACATTCCAGGGAATTGTAAGTCCGATAAACTCGCTAGATAAGGAATCACTACTTGCAAACAAAAATTAAAGCTGGATGCTATCGGGAGTATGAATTTTTCAAAAAAGGTCCTAAATTGTACAAATATTACACACCCGAGTGAATGTACATATATTTACATAAATACTCACCGTATTGTCATCATTTTGTACAAAACTTATTTCGCAGATACGGCGATACCACACCATTCAATTTTATTTGTCTTGAACATCTGAAAGATGTCATTACAACCCCTGCCCTTTGTCATAAATTTAAATTGCTATACAATACGTATGCTTCGAGGAAATATTAAGACAAATTGTCCCCAGTTGGAATTCAAAAAAGAAAAAAAAAAAAAACTCTCCCAATATAGGTCAATGCGTTTTTCTTTTGGGGTTAGTTCTCCCCCCGAATGTGTCCTTAATGCAAATAAATAAATTGTAATTGAAACTCCTCCGCCCTGGCAGAGAGAAGAAAAATGCTCCCCGCAGCATTATATATATGCGAAAAAGGATAACCGTACCAGAAGCCAATATATATATATAGAACCCAGCAGCACGTCTCCGAGCCTCGAGTTACTTAACTTCACAAAAGTAACTCCTGCCCGAGGAAGACAACTACACTAACTCACCAACCGAATCGTGTACATTTTATATAGAGAAACATTCAATTTCCTCCTGCCACATCCATACAAATAGTCAGGATGTTCGGTCGTAAGTAACCCCGGAAGTGTAGAACAAAGAAAACCAGATATATCCTTGAACCCTTTGAAATATTTTTTCCTCTCTCTTTTGCCCTCCCCCCTTCCGCACATCGCTTTCAATTTTCCCTTTCGATTTGTCGATTCCGATGTGGAGCAATGTATCCAGTATCCCATTGCATTCTTTTACTCAGGCAATTTCTATGCCACCCTCGTCCGGGCGTGGAGTCAGTTATGCAAAATCCATCAGGCATGATGGGGCTTATGGTTTCGCCAACAACTATCCAGGATAATTTTGTTCTCTTCGCTATTCATGGCTATAATGTAATAAATTTCATTCGGATTATAAAAAAAAATACGAAACTGCTGACAATGATGACGCAGTAGCGACGATGATGACGACGAAGACTTTGACAGACGATGCATATATGCGACGAAGATGTCGACAAAAATGTCGATTTTATGACTCCTAACAGCCGTAAGTATGTTGGAATGGTCTTTAACGAGCCTATTCCCTTCGTTCTTTTCCTTCCATTGAATGAGGAATGGATGTCTTTATTAAGGGCTTGTCTCTCTCATCATCATTGCTACAGTGAATGTCGTCGAATGGGGTATTACAGTACTCATAAAAAAGGAGCTTGCTTTGTTGGTGTTGTCAGATTGAAAAAGAAGTACAAATGAATGGAATCGACACTGCTTTGATGATGGCTGGTGTGTGACTGTAGGTGCTTCCTATAATATTTTTTTTTTAATAGAAATCGTTCACCAAGACCACATATAAGAGATGACATCGGTTTCTGTAAATCAAATGGATTTCCTTTTGCGGTTTCTAGCACTTTTGCTTGGGTAAATTGTTTTTTGAAAATTAATTGCTTTATGGTGGTGCCTGCACAGCCAAAGGATTGCGATCGCTTTATAGAAGTATCCAGAGGACTTTCTTAACGAAGTCAATGGAGAGAGACATAAAAAAGTAAGTTTAAGCTCCACTGGAAGCATGTTTGATTGACAATTCCAGATGGCCAAAAGGATTGTTGTCGATAATGGAACGTCATTATTTCGAAGACAGTCATTGTGAGGGAGCTCAACATTCAAAGCCTTCAATCGCAATGGATGACAATAGTGTCATTACCGGTCATTGCCGACAGCAATAGTGAATGCATGACAGCGCTGACAGGTATTCAGAATGATGTGAAACTTTTGCATGCCTCTTAAAAATTGAGTTGATCAGTGCGGTTTTAGGCTAGGGAAGTCAAAGTGATACCTCGTTTGCCTCTTTATCGACTTCAAAGTCGCCTATGAAAGCCAATGTACAGAGGCATATCAAATTTTGGCATCCCTGCAACACTTTGAAAATCTATAAAGGATGGTAGGGATATAAAGTCGGCGCTACAATTATTTTGCATTAATAACATCGGCGCAAAGTTCTAGCGTATAGAATCACTCACTGGATATACGTCAAAAAGCCTAAAGTACAAATTCAGAGTTAGCTGGGTCACTTGAAATTACCTATGTTGACTTAATGTTTGGGCTCTTTAAAACGACGCATGGCAAACAGCATACACCAAGGCGAAAACATGCGAATGGAACACAAGTTCCGTTATATGCTGAGGTCATTATGACGCAGGAATTTATCATAAAGTGGTCATTCTGATTGTGTAGGACGATGGAGAAAGCTTGCTGCTGCATCAAGGTCGGCAGCGAAACCTCTGATGTCAAAAGAGGATTTACACAAGTTGACGAGCTGTTGTGCGACTTTTTCAACATCAAACTTTAAAAAATTGTCCAAAACTGACAGGCCAACACACAAGGCACGATCATTCCGTCCAATTACTTGAATACTTGGATGATATTGACATAATTTGTAGAACACTACGGCTAAAATTGGTCTAGCGGTCAAGGAGGGCAAACGAGTAGCAAGTAGGTATATGCTGTCCACAAGAAGGGACACCCAACATCGTAGAATCGGACAAAACATCACGATCGACAGCTATAACTTTGAGGTAGTGAGGGACTTATTGTCTACATCGGTTCTGTAGCATATAAGTGATTAGCTATTAATACAGACTCTACTGTACTTGGTATATTTACTAAGTCTCACTGCATTACCATATGTCATTACATTATCATAACTAGTCTGTCATCTGAATTATTAATAAAGACTCACTTTGTACTTGAACACTGAACGAGTAAGCTGTATTTTATTGTATTGGAGATCTATGCCACATGGCGCAGCCGGTTTTCATTAAAGCCTTCGAAATCGAAAATTATTAAATAAATCAATAAAAAAAGCTGAATTATAAAAGCATTTTGAACAATTTCAACTTGTGCTGTAGAAGTTCGAAAAAGTATTTTTTTTATATACATTATATACCTAACCTATTTGTGGTGTCAAAAAAAAAAAAAAAAAAATTAACGTGGATCTCTTCAAGAAATTAATTAAAAACTCGAACAGTGATTCCTCAGACACTGATTCTTCAGACAGTGAGTCCAATTCCAAGTCCAACACAAATTATTTAAATATGGATTACGTAAGAAGAATCCAGCCACTAAAGCTGGAAGGTAATCTTTCAGAAAATTGGAAAAGATTTCGCCAAAGTTATTGCATTTTTGAGATCGCCGCTGGTGTGAAGGAGAGAGAGGAATTAATAAGAGTGAACACATTTCTGAATGCTATTGGAGAAGATGCCCTGGATCTATTTAATTCATTCAATTTATCCGAAACTGTATAATAACAATATAAATGATAAAAATAATTATAGTTCTTTTAATAATACAAATTATAACAATAGATCTAATGCATGCTATTATTGTAATCTAAGTCATGTAAACACTGTTTGCCCCGCTAGAGGAAAAAAATGTAACAATTGCGGTAGATTAGGTCACTATGCTGTTTGTTGTAATGTTCGTAATGTGAGAAGTATTGGCGACTCAAACGGGTACGAGTCCGAAAGAGGAGAAGTGAGATGCATTCAAGGTATTTCGGAAAGTGATGAAAATTCGTTTTTTGTTGACAGTTTGCATTCGAACGACAGCAAAAGTACTTGGACGGAAAATATCGGGATTGAAAATTTTTGTATTAAATTTAAAATAGACACCGGGTCACAGGCAAACATAATCCCTATTCGATATGTTACAAAATTAAAAAAAAATAACAATGTTAGACCTACATCCACAGTTTTAAAACCATATGGCAGTCCCAAAATTGTTCCAATCGGTGAAGTGATGCTTAAGTGTAAATTCAATCATGAAATAGCTAATGAGTTGTTTATAATAGTGAAAGAAATAGAAAATTGTAATGATGATTTAGTACCAATCCTGGGTTTAAAGAGTTGTGTGCGGTTAGGTATAGTTAAAATAAGGAACGTGGACAAACTAAGTTCAAATAAAATATCGTATACCTCTAAGGAGAATTTAGTAGAACAGAACAGGGATCTATTTGAGGGAAGAGGGCAATTTCCAAAAAAATATAAAATAGAAATTCAGGAAAATGCTATTTCAAAAGCAAATCCACCAAGACGGATAGCAATAAAAGTTCGAGAGAAACTTTTAAAAACTCTTAAAGATTTAGAATATAGACAGATTATTTCGAAAGTTAATGGTCCTAGAGATTGGGTACATAATCTGGTGGTCGTTGAAAAAGCTGGGGGTGATCTAAGAATTTGTTTGGACCCAGCAGAACTCAACAAAGTGATTAAAAAAGAACAGTTTCTTATTCCTACGATTGAGGATATATCTGCACAACTAGCTGGTTCAGAATTCTTTACGGTATTAGACCTAAAAGAAGGTTTTTGGCAAGTAGCGTTGCATGATGAGTCCAAGAAGTATTGCTGTTTCTCAACACCATTTGGTTGTTATGAATTTAATGTCTTACCTTTTGGTGTAACCACAGCTCCAGAAATATTTCAAAAGTATAATTACGATTACTTTGGTGATCTTCAAGGTGTAGTTATTTATATAGATGATTTTTTGGTATACGGTAAAACCAAAGAAGAGCATGACAGGAATTTAGTAACAATTTTGGAACGTGCTCGTAAGTTGGGCATTAAATTCAATGGAAAAAAAATTCAGTTTAGGCAGAATAGTGTAAAATATTTAGGACATGTATTTAGCAAAGAAGGGATGAAACCTGATGAGAGTCGAATTATAGCTATAAAAAACTTAAAAGTACCAACTTCGAAAAAAGAGCTTCAAAGTTTTTTAGGGTTTGTTAACTACTTACGAAGTTTTATTCCTAATCTTTCAGAATTAACTGCCCCGTTAAGAGAATTATTGCGTAATGACGTTCATTTCAAATGGCACTCAAGCCATACAAAATGCGTTGAGTTGCTAAAAAACAAACTGGAAAAAATTCCATTTCTGAAACCTTTTGACCCTGCAAAGAAACTAACAATACAAGCTGATGCATCTCAGTACGGTATTGGCTGTTGTTTGATGCAAGACAACAGGCCTATTTGCTATGCATCCAGGAGTTTAAGCGACGCTGAAATAAACTATGCGCCTATAGAAAAAGAATTTCTCGCAATTTCGCATGCATGTAAAAAGTTTCACAATTTTATTTATGGAAACAAAGTTTTAGTTTATAGCGATCATAAACCACTAGAGGCGATTATGAAAAAAGAAGTTGGTAAAATAATGTCGTCAAAACTGCGAAGAACTCGATTATTTTTATTTAACTATGATCTGGAAGTCCAGTATCTGCCGGGCAAGTATATGCACATTGCAGACTACTTGTCCCGGAATTTTGTTGTGGATAAAACTGAGGTAGAGCAAAGCAAAATGGAAATAGTTTTGTCAATTAATGTAAGTGATGAAAAGCAAGAATTGTTTAGAAAAGAAACCAAAGAAGATCCTGTTCTTTCAAATTTGTTAAAAACTTATAAAAGTGGATGGCCGAATTCCATAAGTAAAGTTCCAGATAATATCAAGTGTTATTTTCATAAACGATTTGACATTTTTGTTGAAAATGACTTATTATTTCTTAACCACAGATTAATAGTTCCTAAATCACTACAATACGAAATGCTACTCAAGCTTCATCAATCCCATTTAGGTATTTCAAAAACAAAAATTAAGGCACGCGAGTTGCTTTATTGGCCAGGCATGACGGTTGATATCGAAAATTTTATTAAAAAATGTTGGACCTGTTTACAGTGTCTACCTGTTAGTAACAATGAGCAAATGATAAGCCATGAAATACCTGAATTACCATTTCATAAAGTAGGTTGTGACATTTTTGAATGGAATGGTTTTAATTTTCTCATCGCAATAGATTATCTATCAAAATGGATCGAAGTTGAAAAAATTAAAACCAAAACAGCTTCAGATATTTGTTTTAGTTGGTCTAAAATATTTTCTCGGTTTGGTATTCCCGCAATAGTTGTCGCAGACAACATGCCGTTCAGTTCCTTTGCATGTAAGCAGTTTGCTTGCAAATGGAATTTTGAAATCATTACCAGTAGTCCTCATTATCCCAAGTCAAATGGACTTGCGGAAAGAGGAGTTCAAATCGTAAAAAACTTTTTAAGAAAATCGGATAAGTCAGACGATTTTTATATATCTCTTTTAGAGTACAACAATACACCAGTTAAATATTTGGATGTTTCACCTGCACAAATTCTAATGAATAGAAGATTGCGCACTACATTACCCGTTCACTCGACTCTTTTAAAATCAGCAGGGAACAAAGATATTCAAAATTCTATTAAATTTAAACAGCAACAAAACGAAAAATATTACAATATGCATGCAAGACGAGGTGAAACTAATTTTAATCGGAATGAAAAAATTTATTGTAAGATTGGAAATAATTGGGAAACAGGCTACATTAAAAGAAAACTGCGTGAACCAAGGTCCTACATTGTTTTTATTCCTTCCAGAAATAGAGAGTATAGACGAAATTCAAAATTTTTAAAAATATGTGCTGATAATAAAGCTGAATTTATGAATCGAATAGATGATGGACGGTTCGAACATTTCATTGATGCGCATAATAACAATGAAATTTATAGTAATCAAGCTACACTTCCGAGTACTTTTGAAGGAAATGGTATGACAGATTTTAATAGTCCAGATATGAATAATAACAATCTGAATGCATCTCACAGTCCTTCTCGTACAAGGTCAGGTAGATACTATTTACAACTAAATGAAAAAAAAAAAAAAAAAAAAAAATACTTAATGTATATATAAATATAAAGTAATTGCTACAAAATATGTGCTTTCTAGTTTTGAATATTGAATCTTTATAAATCTAAACCGAAACTTATTTTATTGAATTATCTAAACTGTACCTATTATTATGAATTATTTTGTAAATTGTTTTGAATTTAATATGGAGATGTAGCATATAAGTGATTAGCTATTAATACAGACTCTACTGTACTTGGTATATTTACTAAGTCTCACTGCATTACCATATGTCATTACATTATCATAACTAGTCTGTCATCTGAATTATTAATAAAGACTCACTTTGTACTTGAACACTGAACGAGTAAGCTGTATTTTATTGTATTGGAGATCTATGCCACAGGTTCTGCTATAACTTCTGACAACAACATCTCAGAAGAAATCAAACGAAGGATAACTATTGCCAACCGCTGTTTCTTTGGGCTAACAAGTCAATTGAGTAGTATACAGCCCTATCCCGAACAACTAAGGAGATTCTATATATGAAGATATCTTCGGTCGCTTCGAGAGAAAGATTCTTCGTAAAATGTTCGGTCCCATTTGCGTTGTCGGATTGGGAGAAAGGAGATTCAACGACGAATTATACAAGCTGTACAGCAACATCGACCTGGTCAAAAAACTGTGAGTAAGTCGTCTAAGATGGCTAGGACATGTAGAGCGGATGGAAAAAATTGCTCCGGCCCGTAGAGTCTTCGAGTCTAACCCGGAGGGACATTGCAGTAGAGAAAGACCTCGCCTTAAGTGGCGCGCGCAAGTAGAAGGCGACCTCAGTCGGTGCGCAACTGGAGGCAGTTATCAAAGACCAGGCTAACTGGAGAGGCTTGTTAGCTGAGGCCTCGGTTCACCCCGAACAGTAGAGCAGTGACTTCGGCATATCAAGGATGAACATGTTTCTTGACAGCTGTAAGCGTCCCATTGCAGCTTAAGCAACAAAACAAAAACAAAATATCGATCGTTGGATGCCCCAACAGCTTCAAATCGAATCGATACCCACCACTTCAAAGCCTCGTAGAATAGCGAACATATAGTTATAATTCCATTATACCAGCCAACATCTGATTAATCAGGGTGACAACTACTCGCTACCCCGTCTATACTCGGCCTATACTCGGTCGAGTATTTCTCACCAAATGCAGCGATATCCATAGTCTGTTCTATTCACAAAAACGCGCATCTATGCAACGAAAGATACTATTACTGCCCAGAGGCTATACAAGGATACAAACTCGCCCACCCAAGACCCAACAAAAAATTCAAATTTAATTCTCTGCCTATATATACCCGCCCATGATGGCTTCATCACATCCCCAGTCAAATAATCGAAAAAGTTAATTTCTCCTCAGACCTTCTGCGGAACTATTCACCACACAAAAAAAGAGTACCACAATCTGAAGCCATTAATCATGCGTCCCAGTGCTAATTTGTTTATGGCTGCACTGCACTATTATTACCAAAATCAATATCTCGCTGTGCACAAGAGAAAGGCGCGCATCCTCCAGCACACAGGGTCAATGCGATTGAATCCGCCCGGTAATTCTTGTTTGCTTCATACCATCCTCATCATGCGCTCATTATCATCATCATCTTCAGAGGCTCATCGAAGACCCATCGAAAGCAAATTGAAGGCCCATCATCGATGCAAATTACTAATCAGAATATCTCTCCCCATACACACAGATACACCAGCACTTGTTTCACGTCATTCCTTTTGTTTGGCCTTAGCCTGCATTGCGCGATGACGAAAACCCTTTCATTAGAGTGCGGCTCCTCAAACTATCTCCTTGGCCTTACCTTACGAACATTCATCCGCATGATTGGCGGCAATGTTCTACAGCAGCCTGATGCTTGCTCCTGCTGTTCGTGCTGATTATGAAGATGATGAGGGCCTCGCTTGCCTCACCGATACCTAACCTACTGCTTGGCATTTTTAAGTATATGCCTTTCAAAATTATGATCCTTGTTTGTTTTTCTTATTAGACTGGGGCTCGCTAAGTCATTTCTCTGTCCGCTTGTACCTTCAGCTTCTCCTTGGCTCCTTCTCTGGTGCTGATGGCTCTGACTTTGATGACGATATTCTCTCGGATGTTTAAGTTCTCGTTGTCGTAGTTCTGGTGTAGCTGCACAAGCATCAGGAGAACCTGTGCAAACATCAACATGAAACTCTGCTTTGTTTCTGTTGCTGATGCATGGAGGAGGTGGTGGCACGATGGTGATGAGATGACGATGATGAATTTTGGGCTCGCCGATGCAGCAGCATCGTCATAGCCGTTGTCGTCCTCCACTATACTATATAGAACATAAAAGGTTCTATAGATGCAATTAGTTGAGTTGTATCTTCTGGCCACTACTGGCATACTGAGTGTGCTGTGTGTTGACTTTCATCTTCATGCACATCTTCCAGTCGCTGGGAAGTAACAAGCTGCCATTAGGCGAGTGCACTTGATGATGAATTTGAAATTAATTCACGTAATGATGTCTAATAAGATGTTCGCATCCGAGGGATAGATACATCGAGCGCAGCTCTTGGCTTCGAAACTACTTCTCGGAGTACCTACTCGCGCAGTGCGAGTGTGTTTACATTTGGAAATTTGTTTGCTAATGAATAAATTTTGGGAAAGGATGACATGGTGTATAGTCTGTTGCAGATGAATGGGAGCAGAATGAACGACGACATCTCATCTCGGATGTAGTAACGAATTTTGTAATATTTTCTTTTGTCTGTTTGTTTGTATTTAAATTTATTAAGTGGTGTTTCTGGAGAGGCTATAACTATATGGTCTTGAGAGGGTTTTCTATTTTTTTAAGGAATTTCAAAATTAGTGGGTATTTATGGAAATCTTTGGATGGGATACTCTTTGAACGTATTGTCGTACGAGATTAGAGTCAAGTGGTGATTCAGTGGAAGTGCATGATTTCTGGGAAAACTGTTGAATGGGATTTTCTATATAGATTTTTTTTATGCAACCGGTGGGTAAACATGGTATTTAGGCTAGAGGGTTTACTTGGATTTGAATAATTTAACAGGAGAATGAATTCGTCGTAGGAAGCATCTTCATTGTGGCCAATATCAGGTATTAGGCGAAATCTTCTCATAGTTCAGCCTGTCGGAAACGGCATAAAATTGTAGGAAATTTTCAATCGTCCTTAAAAATAGGTCTCTTGGGTCCGCACGGCTTGAAGGAAGTCTAGAAAAACATTATAGTCTTACCCAGAGCAATTAACCACTGACAGCCTCCTCTGCCTATTCTTCTAATCGTTGTCCATGCCGATTTACGCTGAAACGAATTATATTCTAATCCCATTGTAAATAGGATGAGCTCACTTACTCCACTATTATAGATAATCACACATTGATGCCACATGCTTAGTTCATTGTATGAGTCACACTTGCATTATACTTTAATAACAGGACCGCCGCCGTGAGTGGTGCATGGAAGCAATCTTGTTGGTGGTTGATGGTCTTCTCAAACACTTGATATGCCTAGCGCTTTCCTAAAGACTTTACCTTATGTTTCAGCATTTTTGGACACATTTCAGGTCAGACAAAAACTCAATTTGCTCCACCATATTATGTAGCTGTAGTCTTACACTTAAATCTAGAGGTTAGGCGGACTAAGAAGCTCTGGCCAAGTGCGGAAAGTCTCTTAAAAATACCTGCTAATTACTTTTTAAATGAAATATTCAACAAACTGAAGCATTTTAAGAAATTCTTCACTTTTGGGCTTATATGCCTTGAAACCTATTTTGTGATGACTTCTATGTGCTTTCCGAAAAGAGTTGGAGCAAAGGGGCGTGGCACCGCCCATACCAAAAAACAACATTCAAATTCTTATATCTAGAAAACCGCCAAATCGATTGAGTTGAAACTTCCAGACAGTCTTAGGTATTGGCACAGGAGTGTTGCTGTGAAGATTGGTCAAAATTCGTCAAATTCGCGTGGCACCGTCCATACGAAAAGCAAGTAAAAGTGTTATCATCGGCCTGGCCGATGCTTTGATACCCTCCACTGCATAAAAGTCATGCAAAATGTTTGCCATGCCATATTGGTTTGGTATAGGAGGTATCTTAACTACTTGACCGACATAGACAATTTTCAATACAAACCTGACGACGGTAAAAAGAAGTCCTCTCACAAAATTTCATTCGCCTAGATCGATTCGTTTGGACGCTATCCTAATTTCAACAGACAGAGAGACACATGGGTCTAATAGTGGTTTTGTATGGGAGGTACCAGAACTACTTGACCGACATAGCCCATTTTCAATACCAACCTGACGACGGTAAAAAGAAGTCCTCTCACAAGATTTTATTCGCCTAGGTCAATTCGTTTGGATGCTATCGTGCTTTTAACAGACAGAGAGACACGTGGGCCTAATATTAATTTTGTATGGGATGTACCAGAACTACTTGACCGACATAGCCCATTTTCAATACCAACCTGACGACGGTAAAAAGAAGTCCTCTCACAAGATTTCGTTCGCCTAGGTCAATTTGTTTGGACGCTATCGTGCTTTTAACAGACAGAGAGACACGTGGGCCTAATATTAATTTTGTATGGGATGTACCAGAACTACTTGACCGACATAGCCCATTTTCAATACCAACCTGACGACGGTAAAAAGAAGTCCTCTCACAAGATTTTATTCGCCTAGGTCAATTCGTTTGGATGCTATCGTGCTTTTAACAGACAGAGAGACACGTGGGCCTAATATTAATTTTGTATGGGAGGTACCAGAACTACCTGACCGACATAGCCCATTTTCAATACCAACCTGAGGACCGTAAAAATAAGATCTCTCACAAAATTTCAGTTGACTAAGTCGATTCGTTTGGACGCTATCGTGATTTCAACAGACGTAGATACACATGGGTCTAATAGTGGTTTTGTATGGGAGGTACCAGAACTACCTGACCGACATATCCCATTTTCAATACCAACCTGAGGACCGTAAAAATAAGATCTCTCACAAAATTTCAGTTGACTAAGTCGATTCGTTTGGACGCTATCGTGATTTCAACAGACGTAGATACACATGGGTCTAATAGTGGTTTTGTATGGGAGGTACCAGAACTACTTGACCGACATAGCCCATTTTCAATACCAACCTGACGACGGTAAAAATAAGTCCTCTCACAAAATTTCATTCCCCTAGGTCAATTCGTTTGGACGCTATCGTGCTTTCAACAGACGGACAGACAGACAGACAGACAGACAGACAGACAGACAGACGGACAGACAGACAGACGGACATGGCTAAATCGATTTAGAATGTGATCCTGATTCAGAATATATATACTTTATAGGGTCTCCGGTGAATCCTTCTTGGCGTTACAAATGTAATGACAAAGTGAATATACCTTCCTGTGGAGGGTATAAAAACATTCAAAATCTTATATCTCAAATACCGCCGAGCTGATTGAGCTCAATTTTACAAACAATCTTACGAAAGAACCTTAGGTATTATTTAAGACCCAAGCAATACAATTTCTGTGCACGGGTAAAGCCGGGCGGGTACAGCTAGTATACCTACCTACTCCTATAACACAGTTGGGATTGAATATTTTCAGTTTAAATATTTTTGAGCCTCAATTATGTCCGGAGACCATAACTCTGCCACATGTAGACCATCGATCAGCGATCACTTGCCTTCGAGTCTATTGACCAAGTGACATGCTCTGTCAGATTTAAATATTGTCCACCAGACAACTTGGTTATGTTTCAAAGTTACTTTTAGGCTTGTGTGGAAATAACTTCCACTGGTGGATCTGAATATTTTAGATTTTTATATTTTTGAGCCTTCCGCAGAAGAGCATATGCCAGCCGCCGCGCCATTAAATTACCAAAATGTGCTCCTGTTTAAGAGTCTTCTGATCAAAATTATTTACAAGTGGCTCATCGAAGCCTTTTAAAGTTCAGTTTTTGAATAAAATGTCAAAGCTACAGCTATCCGCCTATAACAGTCTTAAGTAAGTTTATAGAGTATAGTATAACACACGTTTAAGATGCGGGCAACTTTATAAACTGCTTACTATACAGGGCCATGGTAAATCAAATACGCAAATGGAAACTTTTTACCTACTCGTTAAAGTAAAATTAAAGCTCACTGGACCTATAAAGGTAATATCGATCATAACTAAAGATAGTTTATGGTACGAAATTCGCAGGGTATATCGTCCGACTTATCTTACCCAGTTGAATGAGAAAAGGTATTGAGCAGCCCTAAAATGTTATATATACGTAACCGAAAAGAGCCCCAAAATTGTAAAGGTTTTTTTTAAATCGAAAACATCTTCTATCTTCTTACATATAAAAATGAATTGCTGTTCGTTAGTCTCACTAAAACTCGCGAACGGCTGGACCGATTAGGCTAATTTTGGTCTTGAATTATTTGTGGAAGTCCAGGGAAGGTTTAAAATGTGAGAAATTGGACAAAGGGGCGTGGCACCTCCCATAACATTCAAAATTTTATATCTCGAAAACCACTAAATCGATTGAGTTCAAATTTACATACAATCTTAAGTATCAGCCCAGGAGTATTCCTGTGAAGATAGGTCAAAATTGGACAAAGGGGCGTGGCACCTCCCATACAAAAAAAAAATTCAAAATCGTATATCTCGAAAACCGCCGAATCGATGAGTTTAAATTTACAGACAATCTTAGGTATTGGCCCATGTGTGTTGCAATGAAGATTGGTAAAAATTCCGTATAAAAAAATATACATTTTAAATCCTATTTCTCGACACCCATGTGGATGGGATTGGAAAACCTGCCATGGCACCACCCTTACATAAAAAGTTATTTAAATCACGATATCTGAACATTGCCTGATTGAAGCATTTTATAAAACCTGGCGGGACTGGACAAATGGGCGTGACACCTCTCATAACAAAAAAATACATTTCAAACGTTATTCTTCGACAGTCATGGGAAACAATTTTTCTAGACAATACAATTCGTGGGCACACGTCAGAGGAAATATCGGTCGAAGCACACGGAGTACAGAATCAGTCTGGACACATCGGTTAAATAAAAATGAAATGAAAATGTTCAAGCAGGCAAAACAACGTTTGCCGGGTCCGCTAGTACATATATATTTTTCTAGACTGAGCCAAATAAGACACATAACCCCCTCGTAGCTAGAGCTTTAAATATAGATTCATGCTGCATTTGGTATCATAAACTTCGTAGGGATCTTCTGAGAGGTCTCATTTTAAGAAGAAGGTACAAATAACTTTTCGAAGATCTGCAATGGGTATGGGTACCTTTGAAAAATCTCTGTTATAAAGTCATTGTACAATATAAAAGCGAGATACTGCAAGACTTCATACTATCCATACTACTATTTAAAATGCAACGTCCGTCTGTTCGTCCCTTCATAACTCGAGAACCATTCGTCCGATTTTCATGATTTTTTTTCTAATTTATAGATGTGTGCTGTAGTTGTGGGTGAGAATTGTTCAGGAGTAAAGGGTTCGCGGGGAGTAAGGGGGGTCTCACCAACCGTTAACCGCATGAAATTGAAAATTTGTATGTTGCTGGATAAGTCAAAATTATTACATGCCTCATTCACTGTTTTTCAAAATTCGTCCTATAAGGGTTGAAAAAAAGTGGATAAAAACATTTCTATTTCGACCTTAATACGCTCAACTTGTCATTAAACTCATAAATTTATGCTGGTGTGGCAGGCGAATCTGCGGCCATGGCTAGTAACCACTATAATTTTGACTCGTCGAAATAGCCGAAAAATCAAATACAAACCCCTTAACCAACTACCGGCTATACCGCGTTTAGATTCCGTTAATATAGGTATGAAGGGGTGTGTGACGAAAGAAAACTCATCATGTCCATGCGGAGACCTAAAAGGTCCATTGCGATGGAACACCAGATGGACCTTCTAGGGATATACGATATCTGAAAACTCTACTCTGCTTGCGAAGAACTTGCATTCTATGGTATGTTGTTCTTACTAAGCGGGGTAGTGTCAGAGCAGTCCACATTTCCGCAGTTTACAGATCATGACTCCAACAGCACAGTGTCCCGTGTTCACACCATATCTATACATATTGGAGGACGCCCGGTGCGCCCTTCTAAAAGCACAAATATGTGAATAGAAGCGGGTCTTACTGAAGATTCACTAAAGGGTTTTTCAATAAGGACGGGTCGATGTTGAAATATCATCGTCCCATTCTTATAACAATTTTGCTTATTAATATACCCGCATTTATCTAAAAATGTGCCTCGTCGCTATAGATGATTTTTCGGCCAAAATTGAGGTCCTCTTCCAAACGCTCGGAAGCTAAGTCAGCCAAAAAACGACCCAGGGCGTCACGACGCACAGTTAGGGGAACCCCTGGGATAGAGGATCTATTTAGAGCCAGAAGGCTCTTTAATTTCTTGTTGTTTAATTTGGGCAATAATGTACTAGAGGTGGGGCAGTCCTCCCTAGATATTCAGGATGAGTTGGCCTCGTTCTCTATTAGGTACCTACATATGCTATACAATTTTGCAATCGGTAGCAGTACCGACCTTTTCCTTACCATCTTACCGTTTCTAAGTAACTCACAACCACTAGAACAATAGAGATATAAACTATCCTAAATGGGCATCTGCAATGTTGTTAAGATTAAGAATAAGTACTGATTCGAAGTAGCATATGAGTCTGCCTTATGTCGCTTCGAAACTTATGAGTTCCAGGGCAACTTATAAGGCATCCGTGAGAGGGCAATATATCACCGAAATATCTTGATTTTAATTGCAGAACAAAAATAAATTCCATTAAGAAGCACTCGTCTGTGGTCAAGGTATATGAATATCAAACTACATATTACCGAAGGCAACGAATTCACGGATAACTTTGAAGAAAGAAGTTTTTCGGGCTGGCCTATTTCTGCGGTTAAGAGTTCTACCTATTTATGAACATGCTTCCTGTAACAATCAGTCATTAAATAAATATGCCCTGATATCTGTAGTAAATCTACCGCTTTTCTCTGTTACTCTTCAGACTGACTAGTGTCCTCATTGGCCACTTCATGTACTGAACGTTTGCGAATCTAGAATTTGGTAATAGCGACCATAAATTGAATATTTTCTCTGCTACTATCCCGCTTTCTATCATTCGAGGTCATGTCTCTTTGTGAGGTTAGGTACTAATTTTATAAGGGCTTCATAGGTTTCTTAAGAACGCTCTTATCGAATATTATATCCGTAACTTTACGAAAAATCAGAATGAAATGCGATCTCCTAACCAAGCCTAAATGATGCCACTCTATAAAACCTACGGTTAGAACAGTTATGATAGAATTGACAAATCATATGCAAATCATTTTCAACTCAATCAATCAATCGATTTAGTTGGGCCTATTACAGATGTCTCTTATATACCGACTTCTATACCGAGTACCGACTTCTATATATGGACCAGCCGATCCTGAAGACCCCATGCTGATTGATTCTTGTTCACTTTCCAACTTGCCGCCAGAAAAAGTGTCGGCTATTGCCATTCGATCACATTAACAGACACGAGTAAATTAATTACTGACCGACAATGTGGCGTTTATTGCCGACAGTAAAACGAAGAGAAATCCATATTGATGCATGGTGTGCGTCGTTATCGTTAACGCAGTTGCCTTGCTGGTGGGGCATGGTACAGATCGGTTTTTGGTCCTCATTAAAACGGCTTCTTCCAGCCTAAAGTAAACTATTCCCGCATGTAAATGGGAAAAGATACTTTATGACTCTCTCGCTGCGCGTACAATCATTAACCAACTTCTGATTAATGGATGTGTGTGTGCACGCGAGACATCACACCAAGTGGGTACCACATAACCAGGATACTCCATGTAGTCCTCTTTTTTTGTTAAACACTTTTAGATAAATTAGCGTATGCGCGAGCGAGTTCTGCGGCTCCAACTACACCCCGGGGTTGTATGAGAGACGAGAACTGTGATAAGAAAGAGCATCTCTCCTCCTATAACGTGCATAAATTAAAATTTTCATTTTTCCTTTAATTTTCCATCTGAATCCAGTCGAGGAGGGGCAAATGTGTTCACACTGTTGAGAGATCCATTATTTATTACTTAACCAGCATCGTACAGAACGTAATGGCTGTGCTCCTTGGCACAATATTATGTGTGTGTGTGTACGAGTAGTAGATACAAATCTTCTGAACTCAGCCCCCCCCGTCCTGTTGCCGTGTGGTAATGATCAATGATGTCTGTTGTCGCAGGATAGACCTGCTCGTCTAGGTTTCTTTTCTATCCGATGATGTAGTAGCTAAGAGCAACTGCAGTCCAACAGCAACTCTCCTGGAGAGTTGAGTGCGGGATTTCCGAGGCTGTGTCGTGCTATCAGTCACATTAATCGATGTGGAGATATTTATCATCAACATCTAGCGGTGTAGTCCCGCCCGACATATGTCGAGACTCGCTCACTTCGCTGCATGCGAATTGATTGCAGCAAATTGAAAATCGATTTATTGCAACACGCCAAATAAATTGTTCAAGTTTGCTGTATGGTAGATTCATTAAATTAATGACGCCATTGAGTGCTGGACGCGAGGCGAAGTGGCACCGGCACCACATACAGTTCAAGACAGAAATGCTGGAGACAAACTTTGGAAGATGTTATTGGAAATACATAAATGTCACCACAACGAGAAGTAATAATCATTGGTGAATGGCAACATACATTGGTTGAAGGTTCCTGCCCATCAGCAGAGGTGATGCTGATGCACAGTGCGGCCAAGGATTTCAAAAGGACTGTTTGTCAAAATCGAAATTTTGTGCCGGTGAATCGCAGAAGATGACTGTTATCCTCTTTGTTCTATTCGATAATTTGTGACCTATCTATTGGCGCAAGTACTTATCTAGGCACTTGGTCAATTGACGGTAAAGTGCAAGGTAAAGAAAAAGATGTTCAAATAATTGACTCACTGAATTTAAATAATAAAAGAAAAACCATTTAAAGGGGATTAGTGTTTTAGCTATAATTCCAACCGAAGTTTTGGCAAATTAAAATTAAAACTCAGCAATAATTTCCCAATAGAAATTGTCAAGGGCCGCTGCTCAATTGAAGAGAGAAACGTCACTTTCTCAAAGTACTAAAATTCAAATTAAACACGAACGATGTCAGATAGTTGGAAATTAAGATTGTTGGAAATTTGTTAGACTTTCGTGATCCACGTCGCTTCTTGTTGGAAGAGGTCGTGGAGAATGATTTTGATTTTTAAATTTAGTTAAAATTCTGTTGGCCCGCGTTTCACTTTTCGTTACGCTCCTTTATCCAGTCAAACATGCCAACTTTCTCTTCTGCGATATAAAAATGTGAGAGTAAGGAATAATGGAATAAGCTAAACCCAATTCCCACCGTAGGGTTGAGAGAGCTGGATAAACAGTGGGGCGTTTAATCACGTTTCAGTTTTTGTTACGCTCCACATAATTGCCCAACATACTCCAGCTCACTATACCGCTACATATGAAAGAAATCAGTGAAACGATGTCTATTGACCCGCTTGAACATTGTAGAAATGTTACTTACCTTTCCTTGTTTTATCGATATATTCACCACCAATGCTCTGATGAAATACATAGCTAAATGCATTCCGCGACTGTAATGCCCAAAACACACGTGCAGAATTCACTGCGCAGCAGGATTAGAATACACATGTTCTTATGTGGTGAAACAAATGTAAATTCTGCAGCCACCGCAGCACTGCAACATGTCTCTATTTCTAAATACACTGCATAGCAACGCAGTGAATTAAGTTAAGTAGACTTGGCAGCATCGAATTTTTAAATTCAGCTACTGATGCATACGAGGAAAAGAGAGACGGGAATTATTTGTCGTCTTTGTTTCACTCACATATTTTTCCCCTCATTGACAGCAACCGCTGCAAATTGAAATCTGCACATGTGTTTCATCTGCAGTACTGCATGCAGTGAAGCATTCAGAATTTCTGCACATGTGTTTTGGGCATAACACTTCTGCCGCAACACTTCTCACATATCAAATGCGCTTCAGTTCACCCTTAAGCCTATCTTCGGACGTACACTGTAAAATAGAGATTCTTTCATAAGTCGATCAACATACGCATGTGGAATTACCTCAAATACGCTTAGCTAGTTCCAGTGAGTTGCTGCATGAGAAGGGCACAGTTCAGAAGCGTTTCATTTTTCGTTACTCTTCTATTTCCAAGCATACCTACCAATATACCCTACGGCGACATATAAAGCGCTTGTAATGAATCACACTTGCTCCACTTTTGGGTAGCCAAATGTGGAGTGGGGGGACATTCAATAGCGTTTCACTTTTCGTTACGCTCCTATTTTCCAGAAAGCAGATTTATGCTACGTACCGCTACATACGAAATGTGCGTAATGAATATTTATTACACTTAACTCACTTCGTTGGTTAGTTACCTCGTAAGAAGTTCGGCGTTCAATTGCGTTTCACTTTTCGTTACGGCATGACAAATCACCGCATCTCGACATAAGAAGTAAACAAAACGTAATGTTGCTTAAGAGGATATCTCTGACTTCAGGCAGGCCTATAGTTAATACTATTCTGAACAAAATTTAGCGTCCTTCTAATAAATCTGTGAAAGCTTCACCTTCAACAATTAGAAAAAGCAAATGACGTCAATTTGTTACAAAGGACCAACATTCGAGCAGACAGCGATAAAAGCCAGAGCATGAAAAGGCGTAAAAATCAGCCACGGCGAATTATTTCATCCGTCAGCTTCGGTACCCCGCGACTCAGTATTAAGGATCAGCGTGAGCTGTAGTGACATACTTTCGATTGTAAGACGAGTGATCAGCACCCCTGAATTTGCTAAATATTGTTGGTGGCATCCTGGGAAAATCAAGTTACCTGTTCCGGATGGCTCTTCCATAGAAATTCTGACCAAAATAAAATGTCAAACGACAGACGACTTTTAATTTCTGTGAAATGTCCATTATTCCAACTGAACCCACTGTGCGGTGCCCGGCAGCTCTCTTTGTCTGCATTCACTCGGCATCTTTGCGTTGACCTCTTTCATTAATTTCGACTTAGAATCCAATTAACTGGACCGTTGTAGCAGCTCGACCATAATTCATAATTTCTCTGCTTAGGCTTGTTAATAAATTGATAAATGGATTTTTTCAAGTTGCCAGTCCGTTTTTTATGCTCCTTTCCCTCAAAAATGTATTTATTGTCATTTAATTGATTTGTTCTGCAGTTGGCGATACAGCATGACTCTATGTCGTGCTGATGTCAGACTCAGATTCAGATGCACAGTGGCATCATTATACGCCTCTGTCTCCGCTCGGGCTGGAGTTAATTACTACAATATTTTCAACTTCCCCGGAGAAATATTATTTTTTTTTAAATAAGCTGCAGGGGTGTAATAGCTACGAATGTAAAAAAAATATAAAAGAATAGAAATAACCAGGCGGAATCTAGTTAAATGATGCGAGTGCGAGATACTCTATCCTACACTCTGGGTAGCCACCATAAAACATGGCTGCACACAATGGATGCAACGCTCACCGTGTCGTCCCTCCCAACGTGTGTGGTTTAACATTTGATTATGAATAATTGGGAAAATATGATACTGACAGGTTGTAGTGGTGGTGGTGTTGGTGCCAGGGCAGCCAAAGAAATTGAAGGAAAAAACAAACATTTCGACAGAAATAATAATGATAGACGCAGAGGCACACATCATCACCTGCATGTGCCTTGGGTGATTTACTTAATGAGTTTGAATGTATGTTTTGTGGATCTTTGACAGGTCATGGGAAACTTTAGCTATAGAGCTTGCCAGCTTTTGGTCTTGGGGACTGTTTGTTGTTTTTTCTTAATTTAAATGGGTTTTTGGGCAGATCGATTTGGAAATCTTACTTATCACCTGATTATGGATTTTTGAAACCGTTTAGACGCAGCAGGTATTGCCTAAATGCATATTAAATGTTCAATTAATGTTCACTTGAGTGATTGTTGGGGAGGGGACTATTAACTGGAGATAGATGGTATTTAAGATACGCTTTTTTTTATGATTTTCTTATGCTGTTTAGCATCGTATCTTTTTTTGAATATCTTTCATAATAGCTAACTGTCACCGGTCGTTGCATGATTTTTCGCTGAACCTGAGAATGTGAGTTTTTTTTGGAAGACAGTGTTAATTTTCTTTTTCGAAATTATTAAGGGTTCTAAAAACTCGCCAATTTAAATATAATATCAATGGTTCGCAGTATATGAGAATTAATATAAACCAATAGGTACTTAACCTCCAGGGTTGTAAAAGAAGTCAAACTGATGGAGTATTCTATTAACTTCACTTTTATGTTTGACTCCAAAGATTGCAAAAAAATTTGATTTTAAAATTAGTGAGAGTGCTACCCTTTACCAAAAATCAATTCAAATCAAAAGAATATATACACACACAGAAAAAATGTTAAAGGCTTTACTATCCGAATTGTAAAACCATCTATTTACAATTTAAATAGCAAATTTTGTTAATTCAATTAATTTACAATTAAAAATTTACTGTATTTGGTTAATTTACTATTTTAATTGCAATTTTTTTAGTTTTACTATTTTCGTTTTTTTTTTTGTTTTTTTGTATTTTTATGTTTTTTTATCGTGCTGGGGAACCGCGAGGGTATTTCCTGCATTGTGGCATCAGAATCCAAGCTTTACAGACAAAAGAAGTCGAGATACCAGTTTAAAATAATGAAATTCTTCACAAAATGGATACAATTGAAAATAGTACACAAATAAGCGATATTTACTATTAAATTGTAATGACTATAGTTACAATAAAAATTTGTAAATTTTACGCAGAAAATTGTAAATATTAAAATTTTTATTTTGTGAGTGTAATCATCTCCAATCTTGTCCAATTATTTGTATTATTTTTTAAAGTTCTACCAATCATTTACATTTTTTAAAATCACTACCTACCAGTCATTTGCATACTTTTGCAGTCATCAGTAATCATTTGCACTCCTTTTTCATCAGCTGCAATCATTTGCATTTTTTCAAAGCCCAAGTTAGGCAAAAAGGCCGAATGCACTGGATAACATAGCGGACCTCGCCCGACTTTGAACTTATAGGCACTTTATAAAAGATTTTTGTATTGAGTTTGGTTGTATTTAAAGGGGGGGGGGAATGCAAATGGTGGTGAGGATTTCAAATGATTGGTGGTGATAGGATGTCATTGTCTAGATCTAGACTCTATGTGATTGGTGCAAGGTGCTCTAAAAAGCTCCGTGGGTTATTTATCCGTTCCAGCAGTCTTGTTGGACTTTTACAATTCATGTTATACAAAACGGTATAGTTTTGACTATATGATTGTCCAGGTTGAACCGACAATTCTGCCTAACAGTGGATTGTTGGTTGTCTTCGCCAATTGTAAATTTACTATACCTTATTCCGACAGGATTTTCGAAAACTCAATAGATTAAACCGCGTGCCTCTCGGGCTCTTTTTCTCTTTAATTCTATTTCATAGAGCTCACGAACAGCTTGCTCAACTCAAAGGTTCTTCTTTCAGTTTAACCATGCGATTCGTTGCAGATGCCTTGCCTAGTGAGACCCAGCACATACCGTATCAGTGGCAGTACTTATCATGACACGTTGACAATGGTGCCACTGGTCATCTGCCTTTGATGTGCTTGATGTAGTAACTTCGAGAAGTTGCAGCACCCTTTGGATGTTTTTGGTGCGATAGATTTTAGAATTCGTACTTTGAAGCTATGACTAAGTATATACGGATGGTTCGAGTCAATGTTAGCCGCTCGATACGTTTTGAGATCTTTAAAGAGCCACGATTTATTTGAACGTCATATTACCCGAGGACCGCCAAATCCCCTATTGATGTTTCGACCCGCCACAAAGAAATGTTCTTTTGTGGAGGTATTATCTGAGCTTTCCGACTGTAGAGCAAAATGGGTCATACTTTCGTATTTTGGCGTTAAAGTTATCAAGTACGGTACAATCTTTACTTCGCATTTCGTGTACTTGTTATAAGTCCCCTTGAGAAGATCAACGTGACACAGTAGAGCAAATTTGAAGACGTAATAAGACGTAACCTGAAACCCTGAAAGAATTTTGATAGAAATGATATTAAAAATATAAAATCTACTGTGCCACCTCTCGCGAACGTCTGACAAACATCCGAGAGTATGACTGTCCTGAAAAAGCTTATCAATTCAGCCGTTCGGACTCGGCATAAAATTGTAGGTCCCTTCTATTCGTCCCAAAAATAAAAACAACTCACACAAACGAATGGTTGCGAGAAGCTAGGCCTAGGGTGTCTACCGTCTTTGGCTGCACCTATTTATTTATTTATTAGAATACGTAAGCAACTCAATGTCGAGCAGCTACTTCTCCGGACGGAGCAGTTCATGCTCCGGTCATGTTAAACGCTTATCCTCAACCAGGATCCCACTGCTATGGAGTCCGTACCATTAGGCAGGCGTCCTTTATGTAGACCCCAGGATGAGATGGTAAGATCAAGTTCATAATCTCTCCTTTACCCGTATGGGGACTGGACTGCCCTTGATGGATTAGAGTCGATGGCGGAGAATCAAGACTTATAGAGGGTTCACTTGAGCAAATAACAGCCTCGACCTACTTAATGGATAAGCGGGCTGAAGACCGAAAGTAGGTATTACAGAGCGATAAAAGTGAAATCGTTAACAAAGATGATAGAGGGACATGTTCCAATTCGATTAGTCTGGTGGTCATGTTGTTGCGTCGTGAATTTAAAGGTTAGGTACTGTATTTGAGCCAGTATACATACACGGCTATACTACTAAACTAAATCAGCTAAATTTACTAACTCATCACGAAGATTTTAATTCAACTGATTGATTGCTCAGTTGAACTAAAATGCTTAATCTTTCTTAAAATCCAGCTGGTGGGGAAATATTGTACTTGTAGGTACAGGTGACCCCATTTATTTCTTGGAAATTGCAAAAAATGTTAAAAGGACCTACCTAGTAACATATAGAGCGAGTTTACTTCGGTATATCTTCAGTAACTTTATTTCAAGATATGTACTTGCATCATTCGCCCAAAAAAAAAACGGTTCATCTTTCTATCTGTTTTCATATATGCTTTCTCTTTAATTTAAAATTTAACTATAAACGGCTAAATGTGTCACCAATTAGAGCCGGCAACAATTATTTACAATGACGAAACCACACAACCGGAAAATATGTGTTGTGATTCCCATTATCTCCCCCGCTCAAGTGATAAGTGGTTTTACAAGCCTCCGAAACTGAAATCGAAATTATGCCCTTAAAGAAAAAATTAAAAAAAACAGGGAAAAAACATAACTCAACCACTTGACAGTGTCAAATCACAAACACGCCCATTGAAACAAGTAACACGACAAAAATCGAAGAATTCCCCAAAGGCAACACAACACTACACGCAATGTATCTATTCTTAGTTATGCGTAGATGCACCAGCAGCACCACCAGCATTGGCACTCATCCGGATGCCTTGAAGGTTTCTAGAGCATGCCTCTTTCTCTTGGAATCCCAGTTCATTCGTCGCATACTTTTGCATGTCGTCGTGGCTATTTTTATTTAAAAAGACAAACAAAAAAAAAATCCAAAGAAAGGCACAGCAAAAGCCAAGGAATGTGTCGCATCTTTACTCGAACCAGATGTGGAATGTATTCGGTGTTGGATTACCTCGCAATATGTGCGATGAGAACAAAAAACAGAAACACCATTTACCACGGTGAAGGAATTCGAAAAATCTCCTCATCTTTGTGGGTCATTTTCATAGCATGTGCAAGGATTCGAATTACATTCAAATGGGCACAACACAAGGACAAATTGCACAGCTAAATGGATTTGATGATAGACGAACTTGGTAAAGTGAATTTGATCCGATTTATTGGATGTGTACCTTCCATTTAAGTAATTAGTTTGAAGGTAGAAAAAAAAAGATCCTTTTGAGTCGTGAATTATTGATAATTCATTTTTTTTTCTCGAGAAATAATCGATTGTAGATACGAATCATTTTGATTAACAGATACGAGTAGGTATATGAAATGTAATCTTCTACCTTTTCACGGTTCCATTTGTGTGGTTTTAATGAAATTGTAGAGCAAAAGGCCAAGGGTAATGCGAGAACTTATTGCATTATGACTGAGGTATTGGTACATAGAAGGATAATCTTCGTTCAATGGATATCTGTGATTAAGTCCTTTACATTGAATGATAAGATAATTGAAAATGAAAAGAGAAATTGATATTTTTATTCTTTTTTGTGGGTTTCGCTGAATTGAATTATAAGGTCGTCTGTAGGTTGATGTGGTGAGAATATGCCTTGAAAAAGAGGAACATCATTTTTCATTCATAAAATTCGTATCTATATCTGGCGGTATACCAAGCAGATGACATTTCTTATGGGCTGAGCAAGGACTTCCGCTTGTAGACAAATTTCATCGAATTATTGCTGAGAGAACGACAATAGTTTTTTTTTTTTTGTAAACAATCACTTTTGTTGAAAATTTAGCAATAAAACTTATTTATCAACAGACCTCCTCGGGCTCGGAGAGCGTTATAGCGCCGAGAGAGCGAGAATTAAGAAGAAGTTAGGGAACGCTTTCGTACTACAAAGGTAGTAATTTGTACAAATGTCGTGGATATTTCCTTTTTTATTGAGATAGACTGTATCGAATGACAAGGATTGCTGTCAGAATATGGCATTATCGAGTCAGTGAAAAGGGCGCAGGCGAAGGACGAATTTTGTAGAGTTCTTATAAATTCTCAAATCATTAGAGTTTGAGGATTATTGCTGGTGTGACCCATAGAGATCGGCTTCGATTTCCGGACGGAGCGGTCCTTGGTTTGGTCATGTTAAACGCATGTCCCCGACCAGGACCCCATGACATGCTATGGAATCCGTACCATCGGGCAGGCGTCCTCTAGGTAGACCCAGGATGATATGGTTATATTAAGTTCATAATCTCTCCTGTACACGTATGGGGATTTCCCTTGATGATTTGAAGTCAATGGTGGACAATCGAGAGCTAGAGAGGGTCCACTTGAGCAACCTACACCCGCGACCCACATAATGGATAAGCGGGCCATTGGATATGAAATTTCAATTGGTTGTAGGTCAAAAAGTTACAAATTTCTATTCGTGGTAGATATACCTTCTCAAAATTCGGTGAAGAGTACGGGAACTGAGAAAGGGAAATTGAAACAGCGAGCTGACGTTTTTTGAAACTCGCATCGAATAATTACAGATAAAGGAGTAGCTTTCACATCAAATTTATTCAAGGAATACTGTGCAGCACGCAAATGTTTACAAGCGCAGACCGAGCTACAAGAAAAAAATATTCCTACAAACTTCGAAAGCAACCGTCAAGAAATTGGAGATCGAGCAAAGCTAGAAATCCAGAAGGTACAAAACGAAAGCAAAATTAAGGGGTAGGTACTTATGATCACGACAGAAAAGTCCCTCCTAAATATAAAATCGGCGATCTTGTGGGGCTATACAGCGTATGCAATTTGGGAGAGAACTTAAGCTTTGTCCTAAGGTTTGGGTGCATATCAACTCTAAAAGATTAGATGCAGTGACCGATATGGTGTTCGAAAAGTTGGAGATCACGAAGGGCCAAATCTTACTTCTACATCAGTTGTCTACATGAAGCCATGGAGGATTTACTGTTCGGTTGATGAAGACTCTGACAACGAAGATTGTAACTCGCCCGAGTCGGTCGAGAACCAGGATGGCCGAATGTAGATGACAGAAGTCTAGCCGAGTAGTAAAAGTCTTCATCCATCGGTTAGCGGCGAACGCTTCCAATAGCAGACAGGCGAAAGTCTGTTAGTTAGTTTTCCTAAATATTATTAAATATCCTAATAAAAGTTAAAATAAACCTGAATTTCAATTTTACCTAAAAAGAAAAGGTTTTTTTTTGTCAAACACTAACGTCACTACATTATGACGCTATATTCATGTCGCAGCACCAAAATAATCTAAAGAAACTATTGGTTTCTTTTTGAATCGTATGTTTTTTTTGACACTGACAGCTCTTATGCATTAAAAAAAACTGACAGAAACAATCGAAACAGTGCGATTTTGAATAGAAATTATAATCCAACAACTGCAGCTGGTGGTGTGGCATTTGGGTTTAGTTTTTGGAGTGACGGCATTTTTGACCCATTTTTTTTTTCAAGATGGGAGAAATGTTACAGTCAAAGGAGAGCGTTAAAAAACCGATTTTTTATGACCAGAAATTGAGGAATTGGATTTCGGCGAACTATGGTTCCAGCAAATTGCGATTTGACACCGTTGGACTTTTTTTTTTTGGGAAATTTAAGAACGAAGATAATTATGGCCCACCTTTATGTATGTATGTATGTATTAGAGACATTAGCACAGGCCTCGGCCCTCACTGAAGCTAAGCTCTGGGCCTCCGGGTATCGTAGAATAGCGCCAATACAAATGGACAAACTAAACCCGTAAATAAGCTGATTGAATAATTACAGCGACGAAAATATTCAAGGTTCTTACATATTACCGTTTGAACTGAGTTTTGGAACTTTCTCCTGAGGGATCTTATCAAAGTAACGCTGGACCTTTGACGATGTTATTACCTGGTGGCACCCAGGTGTAACCCAATTGTCGTGGATCTGATTCCCATTGTGTTGGCCAAATACTCTTGAAGCCGAGGCGTTCGCGAACGGATGTGACGATGTTACACATTTTCTGTTAGGTTTCTAAACTTAAAATAAACATGTCTAACTAAATTACCTTTTCAGTAGCTTCGTACAGATATTTCATAAAAATGCACTCTTCTTGAATCTGTAATTTTATAATGGTTACATCTTGATCGTTCACCAACAGTTCGAACTTTGCACTGTTCTGCCAACTTGGCTCTTCACTAATTCGCCCTAATTTTGTGACTATCTTCAGTATACTAAAGGGGCTGGCAAATATTAATAACTATTTAAGTATTTATTAAATTGATTTGATGGTTTTCTTTTTGTTTAATTTTTTTCTTATTTTTTTTTTTTTTATTTTTGATTTTATAAACTTCTTTATTTTGCAAAGCCTACTCGCTCCGATAATTATGGCCCACCTTTATATTAGGAAAATTTTAAATTCAATGTGGTCTTCATCAAGCCGGTGTTTTTCAATGGCATTGCAATGCGTATATGAATGAGAATCTTTGTCAAATTTAAGAAACTGGACAAGGTCTTAATTGATATGAAAGGAGGCGGAATAATAGTTTTTTTTTTAAATCGACTTCCAAGTGATATGGTCAATATATGTATTAAAGAACTAATACTAACTAAAACTATCCGAGCCAACTTATTTAAGTATAAGTTATTTAAACATATCCGAACTATGTATGGAGTACCAAATGTGCACGTTTATGTAAAGGGGGCAGTGTAAGAGTCAAAGGCGATTTATAAAGGATATGGGTATCAAGATTTGGATTAGGAAAAAAAAAAGAACAAACAAAAATCAGAAAGTACATATTTCTCGAAGATTCAATTTAAAAACCTTTACTGAGAGCCATCAATAGCTCGGAAGAATAATTTATGCTATCGAGAGGTTGGATTTAATGTTAATAAAGGGTGTCCCATAATTCACGCCAAATGTAATTTTGATAAAAAATACAGATTTTTAATTAGAAAGTTTACATTTTTCATTGAATCGTGGAGTATACAGATTGGGATTATGTGGAATAGCACATCGGATAAATGGCCCCACGGCTTTGCTGGCAAGTACCTGTTCTTTTATTGAAATTTTCTACGACCGTTTCGCATAAATGTGGCTGAATTTTATTAATACAACTCCCAATTTCCTCTTTCAAGGCGTTGGTGGTCGTGGGCTTATTTGTATAGACCTTTAACTTCAAAAAACCCCAAAGAAAAAAATCCAATGGCGTTAAATCCCAAGATCAGCTGTCACGTGTTGAATTCTATCTATTTACATTGGTCCAAAAACTCACTCACTGTCACTGTATCTAATCCAAGAGCACCTCGCGAACTCGACCGAGCGCCCTGCCAGGCAGATATGGAATGCCTCTTAACTCAATCCATCTGCCTCACTCGTCGAGCTGCATGTGCAGCCTACCTATCAGTAACGAAATAATGAGCAGAAGGGATTTTTCTACTCATATGCAATAGTGGCCATTGTATATGTTAACAATTCGGCCATCCGACGATACACTGTCCCCAGTGTAAGTTAACATGTTTAGTGTCAATTAATTATAGTATTACTACATAACGGTTATACCATTTCTCTCAAACACAAAAAGTTTCGTCTAGGACTTTTACAGTCAACAAATGAATATATTTGACGAAAACAGTACACAGAGCAGTTTTCTCGAACACACAGCACCTATGATTTTTACAGAACACACAGCAGCCTGTTGATGAAAATCACACAGATCACACAGCAGTCGGTTGAAAAACACATAGTAGATATATTTCACGACACACAGCAGTTGTTGTTAAGAACACACAGCATATGTCATATCACACAGCAGTTGTTGATAAAAACACACAGGATATGTTAGAACACACAGCGGTAGGATAGCTACAGAAATCACACAGGATGTATCGGAACACTTAGCCAACCAATGAGGATAAGATAGTGTCCTTCACAAATTGACCAAGACCATATTATACAAGGCTACTTACGTACTGCAATTTCCACAGAGCGCCTGAACACCGATCGCATTCCTAGAAGATGATGCAATTGGTCGGCGCACAAGAATAACGAATATCATTTCAAAGTATAGAACTAATAATTGCTTTACCGTATTTTTTTTTTTTTTTTTTTTTTTTTTTTCATTGTAACACATAAACTATAACCACTTGTAGGGCTTATATTTGGCGGACGAATCCCACTTCTGATATGTTGAATTCTATCTATTTACATTGGTCCAAAAACTCACTCACTGTCACTGTATCTAATCCAACACTCTAAGAAAAAATCGTGTAATTTTACTATCATTAAGCGAGGAATCTACTTGCCTACCATAATTGCAGTAATTTTACGCACGTATCAATTTTAAATATTTAATGCGTAAATCTTAAACCTTTGTTGTGTAAATTCACACATAGATTTTAAATATAAATGCGTATTTCTACACTTAAGGTGTGAAAGAAATGTTTATAAATCAACATAAAATGTGTAAATTTAAACCTTTTATGTTTAAATTTGTAGCAAAATTCGACATACAATGTGTAAAATCCAACAAAATTGTGTATGAAGAAGCTTAAAATTAGACTTTTTTATGTAATTTTGCTTAAATTCAATATTTAATGTGTACAATTAAACAAAATTGTACATCGTCAGAAAGTATATTCAAAACAATTCAAAAACAAGTAAAAGTGTTATCATCGGCCTTGATATCCTCCACTGCAGTGAACCTGTCTAAACGAAATAAAACAATCCAAAAATGCTTAAGATATTTATTAAAAATTATTCGATTTAACAAAAAAAAAAATACTTCCGTAAAGAAAGTAAAAAAACACTTCTTTCACTAAAAGGTGCCATGGAACTTGGGAGCGCAAAAGCTGCAACCGCTTCATTCAATGGTCTGATCACGTATGAGCTCGCAAATGCACTCACAATCGAATTGCAAAATTACACATAAAATGTGTAACTTTCATCAGATTGGTGTAAATGGGTGTTGGTCTTATACACTGTGTGTGTAAATTTCATAAGGTGTTTATATTTAAACAAAATTTGTTTATTTATAAACATTTTGAGAGTAAAGTTTAAACAATAATAGAATATTATTGAACAAAAGTTGTTGAAAAGTACACAAAAGGAGTACATTTGCAACAAATGTTTGTAATATCTAACATTATGTGTTTAAATTTTTTTTTTACCTATTGTCGTGTGTATAAACACGCAACTTGCCTATTTTTACATTAAAAATTACATACATTTTCATAGTAATTTTACACGCATTTTTTAGAGTGAAGAGCACCTCGCGAACTCGACCGAGCGCCCTGCCAGGCAGATATGGAATGCCTCTTAACTCAATCCATCTGCCTCACTCGTCGAGCTGCATGTGCAGCCTACCTATCAGTAACGAAATAATGAGCAGAAGGGATTTTTCTACTCATATGCAATAGTGGCCATTGTATATGTTAACACACGTTTTCTTTTTTTTTCCTTTGGCATCACTGTACTATTAAGTGGCGCAAAATTCAAATTTTCCGTGAATTATGAGACACCTTTTACATAGCATAGCAAGTACGAGTAGCTATATTGTGTCTGAAGAATGTCGAACAATAAATTAAGAAAAAAAAAGTTATTCAGTAATATTAAATAGATTTAAAAGAAGGATTCCAATAGGCAAAAGACAACGATAACTATAGATAGAATGCATCTCCTTAAGCCTCACAACGACTTGAATTTTTTAACAGACTTCATTGTAAACAACGAAAACGTCTCAAGAGTACCTTTCTATATCCACTAAAGGCTGCCTTATAATTTATTTTTTTCTTTAATCTGTTCGGGTGTAATTTTCCCTTGGCAAACAATTCAAATAATCAAACTACTCAAACACGCCTCATATAATTCTCTCGATTTTAAATTGCATTCCACCTACTCGAACAAGGATTCGCAATCTCATTTACATGCTGCCTGCTACTGCAGCGCTGCAATCAAATCTCCTACTATACAGGAAGATTCCTGAATTCAATTTCCAACACGATGTTGAATTACACTCTTCTACCGACGACAACGAGTATATGTGCATCTTCAGTTCATTCAATGAACGCTTGCCTGCGCCTTGTGTTCCCTAACAACAATCCAATCACATTCATCTTCACACCATAAAATGACAAAGAACAATATTGGTGTGTGAGGAGGCGATAAAGAGGAACATGCATAATATATAGAAGGATGCATCCACACAGGCAAAAACAAAAAAAAAAAAGAAAATCGAGATGCAAACAAAAGGCTTCGGGCAAACATCACACCTTGCCTGCGATCCAATCAAAGAACAAAAAACAAACACACCAAATCCTTTGCCTTCCTAAGAAAAGCAAGGCCTCCTCCTTACTTGAGTTCCTTTTAGAAATGAAAATATCTCACAGCCTGCATTGAGGCCGGCTCATTGCCATTTTCTAGTTCCCTTTCCATCAGCTACTGCGATGCTTCTGCTGGTTTTCGGTTCTGGTTCTCAGCCAGTTGCACACATCCCATTGTTACATACGCAATTTGCATAAGCCCCATGCCAGCAGCATCGCTCCTGCACATATCCACTGGGTATACCGTATACCTTATGGCCCATACTTATACATATATCGGTTCAGGGAACTAGAAGTGGAACTCTCCTCCTGGTTCGATGTGCGAGGTGAACAATCTTTGAATTGTGCCGAAGAGAACCAAGAACGCACACATATAGGAAGCATTCTTTTCGAATGCAAAAATTCCCTATTCTCTGGGAGCAAATCATCGAACAAAAAGCCATTGGCAGCCGTGCGTCCCACAATAGTTCCACAGATACCTACTTGCAGCATAGGAGGTGAATGGTGGGTGTTGGGTCTGAGAACATAATTCAAATATTTGAATGGAGACGATGCTGGGGTACAGGTGCTCCTGTAACATGCAAGTGGTATTTTTACTTCTATTATGCATTTTGATTCGTAGTTTGGGGTTTGGGATTTTTGTTGTTCTTTTGTTTAGTCACCCAGAGTGCGCATCACTGAAACGGACACCTTTATAAAGAAAATTCTACAAACCTTTTGTTGTCACCAATTATTAGGTACTCCCAAACCATAGACGAATAATGGATTGCAAGGCTCCAGGTATGTACTAATTAATGGAGGAATTGAATAACTTTATGAGACATTGAAGGGGACTATAAATCTCAGTCAGCAAATTTGGCACAAACCGAAAGATACCTTCTGTACTACCAGAATACTTTGTGTTCACACTAACTCAAAGATAGTAAAACTCTTCAAGGAGATGCCAGAGCTAAAACCACAGCCAAATATCTTAATAAACTGTCTCACCGACCACCAAACTTAACTCAGAACAACCTAAAATCCAAATACCTGGATATCGTATTCAACTCCAAGTTAGACTGGAAACAGAATACAGAGGAAAGAGTGAAGAAGGGTGTAGAAGGGTTGTTTGGTGGGTGGCTGTCAACACAAAATCCCACTTCAAGAACTTAAACATGGTGAAAAGGATTGCTTACATAGGTATAACAGGTTCAATAAAATCTACACCATAACTAGGAATAGAAATATTATCGAACCTATACAATCCATCGAGCTACACTAAAAACGTGTCAGCTAAAAGTGCTTTCAGACTCTGATAACAAAATTTGGAAACCCGAATCGTTCGTTCACTCGCGCATACTTGACATCTTTAATCAGAGCGGTCTTATGGCACTCACGAATTATATGAAACCAAGCTATGACTTTAACATGAAATTTAAAGACTAAAGAAATTTAAAGCATATACCGGACTGCATAGGCATACGCATACCGCATACCTATAGGCTCCGCTATTAACTCAGTAAATGACACCAGACCGGAGATTAAACGAAGAATAACTCTTGCCAATCTGTGTTTCTTTGGGCGAGAAAACAACTGAGTAGCAAAGCCCTCACTCGAACATGTAAAGTAACCCTTTATAAGACCCTATTCGTCCCAGTTATCCTCTATGGCGCAGAGGCCATGGTTCTCTATCAAAAGCGGATGAGGTTACCCTTGGTTGTTTCGAGAGGAAAATTGTTCGGCCCCGTCTACATAGACGGAGGAGGAGATACAACCACAAACTACCAGCGTACCAGCGACATCGACCTAGCCAGAAGAGTGAAGGTCCAACGACAGAGGTGGCTGGGGCTGGGGCATGCATGTATATAGAGCGAATAGACACGAATACTCCAGCCCGGATGATTTTCGAATCCACACCCGATGGACGGCGCAGTAGAGGAAGACCGCCACTTATTTGCCGCACGCTATTGGAAGGGGACTTTAACCAACTTAGCGTGCCAAACTGGACACAGCTGGCCAAAGATCGTACTCGCTAGTTACGCTTGTTATGGTCGAGGCCCAGGTCCACACCCGGACTGTAGCGCCAACTTAGGTAAGTATATATACCGGACAGGCAATACTGATGGCTTCACTTATAAATGACTCAAAGACGCAGAATGGAACGGGAGACGGAGTCTTCTCAGAAGAACAAGGTCTCTGACCAAGGAATGATAGAACAACTTTTATGTTTGTATATAACATTAGTCCATAACCCAAAGCTTGTGGCCCCCAAAGAGGCTAAAAGGTACAAAATTATAATAATTTTAATAGAAACCAAATCCGAGTCCTTATCGGGGTTATAACCAGACACAGCATAATTGAAAACATGTCCACAAGGCTTGGCATCTCTATACAAAAAACGTCTGCAGAAGCTGTAGGAATGGAGTGCACCGCTCCTCTTGCATGGGATCATGTCCTAAAATGACGCATGTCTTACCAAGTATACTATAAAAGATCAATCACAATTGGCATCAATGGCTTCTGGGTATTAAAATGTTGCCCATATGGTGCAAAATCACTAAATGCAAATACACTTGTGCAACACTCAACTTATATCCCTCGATCATATCTTTCCCGAACTTGGCATATTATGCGACAGGAAGATTAATTTTCGATAGGTAGGATATTTTTGACATAAAGCTGAAAGCCGGCTCATCACTTAGCTTCGTTAAGATGATCCAAAGAAATTTGCAAACTCTTACGTTATCAGATCTTTCGACAACACTTTCGTTCACTCCCTCCTTCAGTATGCGCTAGCTAAGCCTGGCCTACATTTCATCGAAAGGATTTAACTTTCGGCTTTAAGTCTAAAGCCTTAAGCTTTTGTTATTTATAGCTTGTTTTAAGCCGAATAAAAACGAGTCTCAAGAATAGATGGGTCCATGCGACTTCGCAAAGGTACCTACATGACGTTCTTCGCAAAATTGTTCAAACTTTTTAAGCAAACACAGGCCCGTATCTTAGCGACACACTACGCTTTGAGTGATGACGAAGCAAACATTCAGGATGTCTCTAGATAACAGACAGAACGCAAGTTATATGTTTTGAACTTGTTTAAGCCATTTCTACACGCAGCATTCAGGAGAAGCTTAAAGTTAGCTTGATTTTTTACACCCATGAAGGTAAGGCAGCTGTCGAAAGTCAACCATCTGCAGGCCGGTACTATGTACCGTCGCCCACTGTCCGCCAAAAAACACCACCTACAGTCAATGACTCACCTTTGCAATGCCAATTGACAATTAATCAAAACCATCGAATATTCACAGCATGACAAACATGAGCCCTCGCCGCATGGTGCGATTCACGTACATGACATGTCCAGCACATGTGCCATAAAACTTAAACAAAACATCCGCAGATTATACTCTCAGATAAACCAACCAACGCAACGCAGAGCTGGCCCATTCTGCAAACCTGAAACCGATCCATCCATATAGTCGACTGATTTCCGAAGCTATTTGTTTTTCTCTCGTAACATTTAGCCGCCGAATCTTGATGTCGAAATGAGTCGAAGTCCGACGAAGGCAGGTATATACCTGTACCAGAGGAGATGGAGAGAAACAATAAAACATGCCAATGGATATGCGGTCCCGGTCATTTCTCATATAATCACCTGGTGCCCCATCACCTGGTACCTGGTATAATACGCTGTTCAAGTGTCTCGCTGAGATGGGGGGGGGGGGGGGGGGGGGGGGCTTTTCATGTCCCGCCACCGTCACTGGCCATCACTCATTGAACTCCCTTCGAGGGAGAACAGACGAGCACCTTAATCACACGACACGTCGCAGTGTGGTGTTTCCCGGCTCTGCTTTTGTTTGTTGTTCCTGAATCATCGTTTAGCAATAAAATTGTACAACTTGGATCCCCGACTGTTTGTCTGCGGCAGACGGACGACACAGGAACATCCAGTTCCAGTCGGAGACTCGTTAATTTATCTCCGGTTTGGCACTCAAGTTGTTTTGACTCCTCTCGACCACTCCCTACCCTATAGATATGGCGGAGCAGCGGCTGGTATAGGGGCCTTCACGTGAGGTGATGTGTGTTTTTCTCTGGATGCACTACACAACACATTGGTTATCAATTATCGCGCTGTTTCCATGGAACAACAACTAGACGGCTGGTGAATTGGCTTGATCTCCTGCTGAGGATGAGTTCCTTGGCAGTGGAACGTAATTAAAAGTTGATCGCCCGTATGGTAGCAAAGCGAATTCGAGGATGAATCGGCTTAGGGGAGATGTGTATCTACGTGGTTACATGCTGTGGATACACGGTGCAGAACAGTCATGAGTACGTGTCATATTTTCGCCCAGCCAATTGAACATGACTTTGGAATTTTTTCCTTCGTTCTACGGCAATCGCTTAGCCCAGATTAAGTGCAAGGAGCTGCATTGGACAGCCTTTGGATGTTCAGTGCTGAACAATTTATGAAGTGATACTCGGCCTTCGATTTCCATTGAATTGCTTGAGATGTAATAGACATGGGCGTATCTGGGGTACAATCACAGACATTGGCGCCGCTTAATAATTTCTGGACAATAGCAAAGTTCTTAGCTTTTAAGCAAGATTACTGTGTGAATGTCAAAAGCAGAAGTCACTTCCTAACGGGTGGCTAACTATTCGGCATAATGCTGGGCCTGTGTGACAATTCGGTGTTCGATCATGTGTTCCTTAGCTGGCGTTCTTTTGAGTAGAGTGGAGTTACCGATAGAACTGCCCTAAGGAAGGATCTGCATATTGGACAAATTTCCGTCTCACTTCTCACAACACGTCAAACTTCGTCTAACTTCAGCAAAATCCTGTAAAATATACTAAAGACCGCCCATCGGGATGTTAAGGGCTCCTTAGAGTCTGAGATTAAAAAAGTTGCCTTGTTTTGAGTTAGTTATCAATGACTATGTTTAGGTCGATTATTATGTTAGATTTTTCGGTTTGGGGAATGAAAAGTCTTTTGACCACCGTTTCAATTGAAAAATGCCGTAATTCGGGCCTTAGATCTTTTGCTTTCAGCAGGAGCTTTGATGTACGTTTCTGATCTCATTTTTAAACAGCCTCGACCAGACTTTTTAAGGCTTTTTGGCTTTGTTAAAGGGTGGTTTCCCTGAACGAACCATGGTTAGTTCCTTTCTTTACCACAGTTGTCAAGACGTAACTTCTATGGCACGACTTTTTACTGGGGTAGTCAAATGGCGCATGTCTTTGATGAAGACCTAAGTTATGTTTTTCTTCAACCTCGTAGTTCTCAATTCGGTAAGGTTCGAAGAAATATTTTAATCGGTGGCTACTATTTAAAGAGGGCGCTACTGTGTACAGGTTGTTTTCCCCAAAAAGAGTCAAAGGCGTTTTGAAGCTGTGCCGAAAAAAAATCAACGAGTCGTGGCGACTTGAAGTTGTTGTACTTATGTACTTATAAACTTTGTTTGAGAATATCCCTCAACCATCTAACCACGTAACCTAAGCCTCCAATAAGTCTACGAACTTGAAAAAAGGAACGCACAATAGACGTCACGAAGTTCTTATGAGCATATCCCTCCCTGCAACTATGCAATGGGAAATAGATGAGTCATAAGTTTTAAATGTGGCAGATGACAGCGCCATATATTCGGCGGAGTACATTATGAAAGTCACACAACAAAGTGAAGTTCTAACTTAAATGGGGCGCAAAACGTCAACGATAGGTAGGTAGGTAAACGCGTTTGCTATTTTGGCTCGGCCGGCGGTTGCCATAGACCATCAGTTGGGTCCATTGTGTCCAGTCACGGGAACCATCCATTCCATACCTGTTGGAAACAAGATTTACCGCTATGAGTCACCTGGACTTAGTATTAATCACAGGTATTCATAAGGTCCAGCTTGTCCTTAGAGTAGCCGAATGTGTGGATATTGTTTATCTACTGGAACCACCCCGATTTAAGTATGAATCTCAGGAGATCCTTAAGATCCACATTCTCCAGATTGAAGAAGAAGCTGTTAAGAATCCTATGTCTATTATTTTTGAGGACTGGGTATTCGCAAAGCAGATGGCGAACAGATTATATTTCTTCAACGTCTCTACAGCTTCTGCAGAAGTCATAATTCAGTATGTCCAGCCTTTCCGCATGTACGGCTATCGCACAGAGTCCAGTAATGACCCCCGTGAGTATGCGGATATCCTTGCTGCTCAGTCAGATCTTGATTTTCGATCTCTTTTTGCTCACTCCTGGCCACAATTCTTTTACGGGCGCCTGCAGGTGTTGAGATCGGTCCAGCATAGGCTTGTTCTACTCCATGATTCAATGTAAAACTTCCTTGCAAGCGTGCTTATAGTGGAGTTCTTACAGATTCTAGGGCCATTGATGCGTGTTGGCTTGTGATAGTTCATCAAGGTATTTCTTGCCAACGACTTCACCACGACTGACTCCATGGCTTTTATGGCCACTTGGCTGTCAGATTATATACGATAGCTAAAGTAGAGGCTTATAATCTCCGAGGTATATTAGTTTAGTAAAGTTATAGCAGAGTGAACCCTTCCACGACACTCTTATGTCCTTCTGGATCCAATCTGAGGCCCTTTTATTGGGTTTGCCTTTAATTTTATCGTTGACTAGCTGTAACCGCCCGGCTTTGCCCGTGCACAGAAATTGTATTGCTTATAGATCATAGATAATAATGTTCTTTCGTAAAATGCGAAAAATGAGAATAAATTGAATTTCTTTCTGCGTAAACCTAAAATACATCAATACGAACCAAACAAAAAAGAATCACGAAAATCGGCGCGCCAGCGGTTATCGAGTTATAACGTCATCGAGTTTCACCTCATAGATGATGTTTTTTGAATGGGCGGTGCCACGCATCTTTGTACAATTTTGACCAATCTTCACAGACACACTCCTGGGCCAATACTTAAGATTGTCTGTAAGTTTCAACTCAATCGATTTAGTGGTTTTCGAGATATAATATTTTGTATGGATGGTGCTACGCCCTTTTGTCCAATGTTGACCAAACCTCACAGGACCATTCCAGTGCCAATAACTAAGATCATCTGTAAGTTTGAGCTCAATCGATTTGGTATATATATATAGTTTTCTAGATATACGATTTTAAATTTTCTTTTTGTATGGGCGTGGCCACGCTCCTTTGTCCAATTTTGACCAAACTTCACAGAAACCGCATATGGACCAATACCAAAGATGTGTGAAAGTTTGGTTAAAAACGGTAAATGCGTTAAGGCGTGAATCGGCGACAAACATTTTAGGGCTCAATTTTTATATATATAGATTTGGCTTCATGTTCCTACTGACATTCTCAAACCCTTAAAACCCTTTATAGATTAGATAATGAGACATCAGAAAATTTCGGACACTGACAAAGAAACTGAAGTTTATCTTCGTGGATTTCCTTATCGGTGCAGGGAAATAAGTCCCCGGAAACTAAGTCCACTGAGGGACCTTCCCATGTAAGGTGGAACCGGAACCTAAGTTCACTTTCTATGGGACTTACAGGGTGTTAATCTCTTCCATCTGTTCATACGAATTTGGTTCTTAATAGACTCAAACTTAAGTGCTCGATCATGATCTTTCTAGCCAGTGCGTCACTCATCTCATTTGCCGCTTTGTTCCAGCAGAGAGCAAGAAAAGAACTTTGAGCTTTTTGCGACAGCTGCGAACTTATATGGTCACATGGATTTTATTTCTATATCAGAGACTGCTTTTATGGCCTCCTATGTTTTTTTCCCAACACCATCATTCGGTGTTCTCGCGTGGAAGACAAATGACATCCACAAAAAACCTCGAAGCCCGCTTTAAGTCGAATTAAAAAAAAAAAAAAAAACATTTTATAATTTGGACACAGAATGCTGACCCCAACAAAGCCCATTCAACCCAAGCAAATGCAGCAATAAATAATAATTTCAAAAAAAAAACTGTCAAAGACTTTTTAATTTGTTTCTTTCTTTAATTACGACAGCTATAGTCAACTTTTTGTCCTCTCAAATGAACCTTAATTAATTGTTCCCGACTCATATAGCACAAGGTCATAATCGTCGAACAAGAAATCTAATTAAATATCCAGCAAATCACAGTGCAAGGAAGTAGAGAGGGAAATAAAATTCAAGACAAAAATATAAGAAACCATCAGAAGGAGAGACAAACTTTCACTAACAGACATATCCTTCTGTCGAAATGCTGGAGCTCGACGAGCTGGTGCGCGGTGTTGGTGCTGGTGCCCCTAATTAAATTCCTCATTTAGAGAAGGAAAATCATTCCCCAACGTTTACGACGCACTGAACATAATTCACTCGGCGATTTCTTGAAATTTATTCATTGACATTGTCACCAAAGTCGTCGTCGACGATGTCGTTGTCGACTTGGAGTTGGAAACAGTTCTTCTCTGGTTCTTTGCCCATTCATTGGCAATGTTCTGGAAGAACGATCAAGTGTATAGTTGGGAGCCTGGCACTGTTTGTCACTTGTAGTAGCACTGCTGCTAGTTTCAACATCAGTTGGATATATGCTTTTTTATCTATTGGCGAGTGTCGTAAATAAACTATTTTGACAGCTGTCAGACAATCACATGTTTTACGTGCAATGCGTAGTCAGGGCGCAGGCATGCACCTAATTTGCTGTGCATCAACACCATTATCGTTATTGTGCTGAGTGGATGCATGTTAGGAAGGACTTTATGGAACGGTGAACATTGATACTAATTAGGACATATTTCGGGTCTAATTATGGGCACTTGTGTCGAAAGATGGTCTGGTCAGTGATTGAGGAAACGAGTGATGTTTCTATTAGAAAGAGTGATTAGGACGAAATGTGACCCGGAATGAAATGATTTTGAATATTTTCTGAAGGTACTCAACTGTAGGAGGGCAGGTGCTATAATTGTATCATTGATTACAACAAATTACAATTTCAAATTTTCATATTTTGAAGTCATTAGGGGCACTAGAAATGACATATTTCAATGCCAGTAGCCAACATACCGAACCGATAGACCAAAAGTACAGAGTGGCGAGCCGCGAGCGGGTCTTTTTTTAGGGCAAGAGATGGTCTCATTAGAATGGGAAAGGTGGGGAGCTTGCGTTCCATTCAATCGTGGTGGTCGGTGGTCGTTGGAAAAGCGAACTTTATTGGTAGAGGCGTAAATTTATAAATTTTATTCTTTCGTTAAGTCTATTCTGGATAGCTTATCCAAATTGTCGGGAATGAAAACCTATGTCTTTTGGCGACGAAAAACGGCCCCACTGTCATTTGGACAACCTCACAATTTAAATATTAATTTCTACTAATAAACTTTTTTAGAGATCTAACAAGTACGTAACCCGATGGGTCATTATAATAACAAAATTGTCATTTGCAAACCCAACTTAGGTTTTTTTTTATTTTCCTTCTTGTCAGATATCGTGAAAAAAGACAACCTTTCTGTTCTGTCTGATAAATTTCTGAGTTGCTCACAGTACCTACACCAAAAGCTTGCAGACTCAACAATACCCAATTTCGTAATTGCAGCTTTCATAGGTGCCAAGAATAATGTCTTAAATGTTGCACCCCATTATCCAATCCATGCCCAGACTTTAAGAAGTTCCTGGACCTAATAATTTACTCGCATACCTACATTCTACAACTATAACTACCTGTGCTAAGTTTCAAATGGCGAAGATATGGGCTTAAAGAATTTTTTGTACCATTGGCGGTGCCACGCCCACTGGTTTGAAACCCGTCGAATAGCGCTTGTGACCTACTTTAGATAATTCTGGATGTACGACGGTCTACGGATATAAAATCGGGTAAAGAATCTGTAAACGTATAACGGACAAACAGACAAATTGCGTGTTGCATTTAATTTTACATAAATTTTTGTCGTTTGGTAGGAACAATACTTCTCAGCTTGAGACCTTTTGTACAGCGCTTGTAACCTCTTCTAGATATCCATGAATGTACGCCAGACCATGGCAGTTGGATCGGATAAAGATTCTGAAAACGTGTAAAGGACAAACAGGCAGACGTGTTGTATTCATTTTTGTATAGTAGATGATAGGAGATGCAATCTCTCATGTGTAGCTACTTATTTTTGACGGTTCGAAAGCTAAACAATACACCGACGTTAGGCGTTAGGGTTTTAAGTGCCTTTTTCAAGTCCTCAATATTTTAAAACCGGCTCGCTCTATTGGGATAGTCCAACTACATAGATCTTAGTCAATTAACCTATGAACTAGAACTAGAACTAGAACGTTCTAGTCGAAAGGTAACATGTCAGTGATATGGCTAGCTCGGAAATATATAAGCTGGTTGTTAAATCTTGCTCCGGATCCGGACTGCAGTGCCATTATCTGTATCTGTTGTATCTTGGATTATTCTGCATTGGTTGCATGGCATGCTTCTTTTGCAGGGTAGTTGGACTGTGACCTTCGTGGCGTATCGGTAGCCTGGCTTGATAGCTTCCAGCTGTATACCTACCTATGCCCGTATACAGATTCAGAGTTTGATTAAATACAAGGCGCCCTAAAGCGATATACCTCACTTTGCCCAAGCTCCAGTCTGTATTTGCCAACGCCATCTACAGTAAAAGGGTAATAGATTGCAGATGTGCTGACTATAGCAATGCACTGGGATACTATAAAAAAAATAGAGCGGCGCAACAGGCGGTAGACACCCAAGGCCTAGCTTCTCGCAACCATTCGTTTTGTGTGAGTTTCTATTTTTGGAACGAATGGAAGGGACCTACAATTTTATGCCGAGTCCGAACGGCTGAATTGAGAAGCTTTTTCAGGACAGTCATACTCTCGGATGTTTGTCAGACGTTCGCGAGAGGTGGCGCAGTAGAAAAAACCTTAATATGTAATTTGTGTTTTTCCGGGGATCGAACCTGGGATCCCTCGCATAGTAGTCCAGCACACTAACCACTGCCCTACTGCGCCCACTGGGATACTATAGGCTTTATAAATATCAAGAGGATGACTTGTATCGATTCTCACATGAATTCAGGGAAAATACCCACCACTTCACTTCTGTATGTTAAAATACAGCTCCACACAAAGCGCATCGAAAGCGGAAGCGTAAAGCTTAAGAATCACATGACTCCCCAAACCAAATTAGAAGCTTAGGCACTCCACTATCCACTACCAGTATAAGAAGTTCCGCAACAATCCCTCTACTAAACCTTTGAAATAGCTATAAACTCCCCCAAACCTGGCCACATTTTGACAGCATTAATTCACCGTTGTCAACAATAAAGTGCACACAATTAATCTCTTCACCGCACCTGACGTCGTCGTCGGTCGTCGTCTGGCTGGATTCAAAATTCATTTAATTAAACCAAAGCGCTGCCATTACACTCGTGACCCCTACCACACGGTCCCGAAATGACTTCATTCCACCCAAAACAAGACTTCATTAGAAAATCCATTTCGCAAGAATGTGAAACTGCCCTCGGTCACATCTCTCGTCCTTAAGCGTATCCCAAGCACTCTCATCACATATTCATTCTAATTAATGTACGTCGTCGGGTCAACCCCAGCAGAGCTATATATTCTCGAAAACTGCCACCACACACAGACCGCACTGTTTTGGCGCCCAGGTAAACTGAATTAAACTTGCCGGCGCGCCTCGAACGCTTGCTTATCTTAATGACGTTCCCGTTGACACCTATTTAGCGTGTTTTATGTCCCAAACAGCATATTCCAGGAATCGCCATAAGATGCTCCATACTTCGGGTATACCCAGACAGCCGAAGCAAAAGGTGTAACATGCATAATTTAAGCAGTTTGCATCCTTTTTCGGTCGGCTATGTCATTTTGCCTGCCTGTGCGTCCTTGGTTGAGACTGTCTTTGGGCATAATGTCCTTCCATTAGCACGATCTTGAGGCAACGATAATAGCAAACATTTATTTCCCGGAAGTACACAACGAGATAGAGGTTTCCACTTTGTAATTAGTGAAAATGTTTACTCGCACGCGACACAGGGGGCGCTGGTGTACACGATTATGAACTAATTATACCATCGACGCATGGGAGCGAGTTGAATTTCACCGGTTTCCTGGAGTTTGTTCCACATTTTTGTACAAACTAGGGGGACCGTTGACTCAAAACCGGGTGTGACCGTATGACGGACGGAAGGGGGTCAACAAATATTTCCATTCTCTTCTGCGACGAGACATTTGACACCTTGGCAAGTGCTCAGGTGACAGTGGCATCACCATCATCATGGCCGCCTGACAGCACAGCAAGGTTAACTTATGATGAGCAAATACTATGAGAATGTCAAAGCCCATCGACGACGGAGGAGTGTGGTATAGAGGGACAGGCACTCGACTATACTCCGTGTATGGCTTCTTGATTTCTTCGAGTATTACTTTGCGTCAGAGTCCACTCGGCATTGCAGTTTAATTGATTCCTTGACACCACTCACCGCTCCTGAGTGGTTGGAAAGCCATAAACGGGTCTGCGCTGCGGCACTGAATGCGCGCTATTTGCCAGACAGAACGGGTTCCTTTTCTTTTCTTCTGTCTGTCTGTCATTCAAGTCAGTCCACGTCTCATGTGTCAATATATTGTATGAGGCTGGCAAACAATTTGCAAAATGATTAATCGATGTGTCAGCTTTCGTTCGTTGGGAGGGTGTTTTTCTTGTTCCTTCTTGTTGGCTTCTAATTCAATTAAGGATTGCGTGTTGGGCGTTAGGCTGGGCGTTTGTGTGTGTTTCAGTTTTTTTTTTCTATCGTGTTTGCCAGTCTGGCGGATTGAAATTCATCGGCTAGAAAAGTGAGTCGATTATATTGAAATCGGATACCTTCGGAGTTAATGGTTGGATAGATGCATTTTGTAGCCGACTATGGGTTGAGGAGGTACAAATAATCCGTTAAAACAGTCACCATGCAGTCTGTGGTGAAGTGTTAAGCTATAGTGCGAGGGGTCTGCAGAGCAAGTGAATGGAGAATTATTGATAGGGTTCAATGGAAGGAACAGCTGATCGTAATAGATATTAATAAGCGATAAGGGGTTGTAGAAACAGCCATCTACTGCATGAAGAGCGACTGAAGAAAGGTACTCAAAAATCGCCATAGAGCTCTGAATAGCTACCAGAACGAATTTGATTTATTCGGTATTTATATAAAAATAGGTTTTATTAAAGTACCCTTTGGTAACAGGTCCATATGGGGCCCTAGGCTGGACTACTGAGCAATAAGGGATCTCATATTCTTTTCTACCTCCGGAAAACATTATACCTTAAGGTTTCTGGAGTAAAGCTCTTTATTGTTCGTTGGGCAGTTATACGAACTCCGATGAAACGAAAAACCGACAGGAAACGATACTGACGTCCCATTTCGTGTTTGTACTATTACATACCCGAGTATAGTCACATAGAGACATGCCTGCTTCGTATTAATACCTATTGCAAATTCTCATTAGAATTTAAATGGGTGTTTGGGAGTTCCTTCGTATTAAATTCCACGTGGAACTGACTTCCAATAGGCAAAACGAACGAAGTCTTACTAAATATGCAGTGGGATTTAGCACACAAGTTTCGGAGACAGTTCAGTTGGGACGGATGTAGTTTTGTATGAACTAATATCCAAGGAAGTAAAACCACAACGCATGAACAGTGAAATATATATCGGGGTCATGCTGTCCCCTGCAACCCCCCTAATTAGGGTCACTGTTCGATTTGGAGTAGGTAGATGCGTGGTTAGGTATAGGGATGCATTTCAAGAAACTTTCTTTTTCTTTTTAGGACTTATTTCATTCCAGAGTTGGGTCTTGGTTTCTGAGAATCGTGGGGGTTAGTTCATATGAAGTAAATCCCAAACTTTATGGAAGTTAGTTCCATGTGCGACTGAGTTCGTAGGGCAGAGTATCCCTAGTACGTGTAATTAGTCCTCCACTATTTCGTTATTTATCGGGTTTATTTATAGTTTGGCAAAGTTATTGAGGTTATAATGAAGTAAAAAATACTGTTAAAGATGTGAAGATCATGAAGTGTAAATGGGTCAATATTTCAAAATATTAATATTTTGCGGTCAGGCATTTATAGGTTAAAAAACATTATTTTTTTTAAATATTCGACTAAGACACGTTTCTGCAGATACTCTTTTAACATGTACACATAAAAAAATAAAAATAAAAATGCATAGTAATGCCGAAATTTTAACTTAAACACCCAAAATGTCATTACCATGGCATGTCCTAAGTTGTACCTTCATTTAACAAATGTATTTTATTTGTAAAATGTAAGCCGGTTTGCAATTTTTATTGATGAAGCCTTGAAGAAGAAAGGACAATGAGGACTGGGGCCCAGTCAATTTATTTTAAGGAAATTTAAAAAATTACGTGGAAGGTATTTAGTGATTGTCCCCAAAAAAATGGTCATTCCCGTGACAAAAAGTAAATATTTAAAAAAAATTAATTAACGGCCGCAAACTAGGCGGCGGATTTCACATTAATAACGGGACATATTGATTGTTTTTGGAACATTTCGCAATAAGCCCATATATATATCAGAAAGTGACTTTTCTTTCATGTGGTTAAGGCATTTCATGTTTTCGTTATCCAAAGTTGTCATTACCGTGGTTAGTGTTTTTGAATGTAATACTGAAATAATTAAATCAAATATTTTTTCCAATGCATGCCTTTTTTATGTACTTAATTAATTGTATGCGTTTTTAGGACAATATTCAGTAAAGTTCGGTTTTATTTTAGAGAAATACCTTTCGATGTCATTTCCAATGTCGTCATTTCCATGGTTCCCGTGGCATACACGGTAATGACAATTTGGGCACGGAAATGACATACTCAATCATATTGCAAAAAATGTTTAAATATTTTCACTTTTTATTTCAAATTGATATAAAAGGTCATCTGTGCTTATCATGGCGCCTCGCAAAAGTGTAAATAAAAAAAACCAAAATGTCTCGTCGTTACCAAGATAGGATTTTGTCATTTCCATGTTAGTTCTGTCATTCCCGTGAAAAAAATTATTTAAAATTAACAAAATTTGGTGGCCCATTGGCTTAAAATATTTAATAATGTTTCTTAAATACAGAGTAACCAAAAAAATATTAAATTTGATTATTTTAGTAAATGTCCATTTCGAGGTCCAAAATATTAATGTTTTGAAATATTGACCCAAATATTTTTTTTTTTAAATAGAGAGCATCCTTGTTTTAACAATTTATCACGTTTAATGTCGTTTTCCTAGTTTTCGAGGCTGACGAGATTGTTTCACTGCAACACCTCTCACAAATGTTTGACAAATTCCAAGAGTATAATTGTCCTGGCTTCTCAAATAAGCCGTTCGTAACGTCCTTCTATTCGCCCCAAAAATAAAGGCTAAAAGAAACGCTCGATTGTGAGAAGATAAGCTTATAGCAACCAGGACTTGTTGAGCCATCTATTTAGATACATACTTATCTTGGTATCCCCGTCTGGGAAAGAAAACTAAGAGGACGTACCTGAAAGTAAAAAAAAAAGAGCTTTTAGTTAAAGGGAAAAACAAAAGTTTGTGTCCTAAAATAAGAAAACAATAATCGAAATAATGAGTTTTTTTTTAAAGAGAGAGAGAGAGAGAGAACACTTTCCAAAACGTTAAGTATTATTTTTGTTTCGTTTCTAATGATATTCACACTTATTTGAGCAAAGGCAAGTTAAAGGGAGGAAAGTTTAGAAAAAAAAAGACTATTTGGTCACAAAAGATCATAAACAGTAGGCGTGGCAATGAACGACATAGCCTATAGCCTGCTCGCAGTCTTAGGAAACATTTTAAAAAAGTTTCATTTAAATTTGTTCAGTAGTTTTCACATTATTAGGTAACTCGTACCTACATTTCTGCAACACAATTCAATGAACTTTAGGTATTCCTTGTTTATGCAGGTATTATAACGAGATTTGAGGAATAAATGACAGTACAATAAGCTTTACATGGAAACGTCGAAGGGCTCAACAAGATATTTATATGTAGATGTAACCCTAGAGACTATAGAGAGATAGACGACCGTGTTTGCAGACTTATGCACTTTTCTGACCTTCTCTATTATCGTAAAATAATTTGATAGGTGTCATGTCTTATAACTCACGTGCCTTAATTAATCCTGCGGGTCGGAGATCAACATTCATATATGAATCTGCTGCACAATAAATACAAAAGATGAAGAAGCATTTTCGTACATTTTCGAAGTGTCAAAGTTGGGGATGGGCAGCAGTGGAAGCAATGTGGAATTCATTACCAAAATTTTTCCTCCTTGCTACAATCTGCAGACATTTAAAACCAATTCTCATTTCCTTGAGTGATGTGTGCTGTCTTTCACACTACTTTTTAATAGTTGTCATAACTTTCTTAATGCGACGAGGTTATGATCTGAATAAGGGGAATATAACCCTCCCACTTTACTGCATCCCCACTGGTCCACCTGTGGGGTTCGCCGATTCGACCTCAAAAAATATCGGCAGGCCACCCTGTCTCGGATCACTTCTTCACTGAGGCCGATCAAATGCTGGTGTTTTTGCATTTGTGTGAGTTTTTAGGCTTGCCTCTTTTTCGCGCTTGCGTTGGAACGTTGATAGATATTGTCTTTAAAGGGGTTCGAAGGATCTCTCCTTTGAACATGACAGTACCAACTGAGCCGGGCGTGCTTAACTTACTTAGAAATGGGTTCTTTTTCTTACCATCATCTCTTCAAGCTCGCAACTACGACCACTCATCTTAACGCGTGTCTAATAAACAAAAAAGGATAATAATATCAACAATATCGACATTAAGCTCGCAGCACGATACACATACTCAAGTCCCTAATAAGGCGTATTCCGACACAACAAATCGTCACACCAGAATTTTCCGTTCCTGCTCCAGTGGATATTATTCGATGGAGTCGCTAAAAAAGACATCGTACAGCATATCGCTGAATCGTTATTTGATCGTGGCTCCAAAATAGCGAACTGATGTTGCGAATCTAATCCGGCTCGAAGGACCATATGTATTTTTAACTAATAAGTAAAGAAAACCAATCTTTGCAACGGAAAAGTGATGTTTATGTACATGTTGTATGAATAGTACATAATGTACGTCACGTCTCTTGAATTCACGGCACAGTGCACAGAACTTGGTAAATAGATCATAATATTGAAATATCAAACATACAACATTTATGTTTAACTTTATGTGATATGGGCTCCGTTTTTCTGGCTTCTAAAGTATGAATATTTCGAATAGAATCGGGTGATAGTAGATTTTCGAATGATAGTAACCAAATCGAGAAAGGACACCCCATTTTAGCCCATACCTATACACATTCTTTAATTCGAAGAAAGCGATCAGTTTACCTACCAAAAGTTCCAACCCCTTTTCAACACTGATAAGCAAGATGTTTTTTTTTAAATCGCTCTCGTTTAAAGATGCATTTAATTCTTGCTCTTCTCTGCAGCGTTCACAAATGCCCTACAAACGTTAAGTGATTTGTTGAAATCCATCAAACCATAACAGTAAGCCTCGTGGGTGTCTCCTCCGTCCAGCACTTGAGATGTTTACCAACATGTCATCCACCCACCTAAATTCTCCCGTTTGAGTGTCATTCTTACATATAGCCAACCGACCTCGTTCACGAAACCTTATTTCAGGCTTGCACTCGTCGTGCATTCATGACTTCCAATTCGGTTGGCATCTTTTTACATTCTATTCGGCTAAGTATTCTGTTACAGTTACCTTCTCCTTGTTGGAGCTGGCTGGCACTCAAGGTGCACGACCTGGCCCAAGTGGCACTTCTGCATAAGAATGCACTATGGCAACTTTTAGTGTGCACTTTGGAAATCTTATCGGGACACAGCTCATGTTGCATGTCAAAATCGCGCATATCGCACATATCACTGGTGTGTGCTGGGCAGGAGTTGGAGCAGCACATAATTCCATTGACTATGGTTGATTCGCGCACGTGGCTTCAGCTATACATTTTAGCTGGTGCGGTGTGCCTCTATCGCTCAGCTCCTTACAGTCGAGAATGTATGTCCAATTAGCGGATTTCTATTCAACATGTGTTCCACATTAGGGTGACACACAACGACGACGACGACGACTCATGTGGCCAAGACGAAGACTTGGCAGCGTGTCTATCTGTCAAGAGTCGAATGTGTAATTTCAATCGCGCGACTGGCGGTTTGTAAAGTCGCAAAATAAACGTGCCTCTCGGGGGATTTGTTGGAACTGGGAGCTGGGGACTTGAATACCTATAGTACGTCCTGCTGAGTAGTGGTGCGACTACTTAAATGTCCAGCCTTTACAAACTGACTGACAGCACAGGAAAACAAATGGAATTGTTTATGAACCGACGCATGCCGGATGCGTACAGTACAGTGATACCTTTTTTGTTCGGTTCTTGTCTTCTAGATGCGGAGACACTGTCTACGAAGTGATATATTACTTTGTTGCGCGAGCTGCGAGCTGCGAGCTGCGAGCATATTTAAATTTAATTAAAAAAGCTACCCCAGGACTATACACAATCTAAACCAAGATGCTTTATTTCGTGAAAGTGACAGTTTGAAGCGAGGATTCCTTTGGGACCACTTGTAGATACTCTCCGGCAGTGAACTTTCGCAGACAATTTGTAATGCCATGCTCATCTTCTCGGGTGTAGAAATGAGGCCAATGTTGTGACAGTTACAAATGTCTGTTCCCAGAGTTGATTTAGCACAAAAACCTGCCTAATTTTCGTAGGTGGCAGTTGTAGAGATTTACATTACCTTTGTCAGTCACACTGAATGACTATGGTAATACACGGATGAGTATACGTAACGTAGACACAATATGTCATTCCGAAGAGTGGTTGAAGGAAATAGGGTGTGGATTAGGATTAGCACCGACTATTCGGGTTTGCGAATCGTGCAAGTTGGTAGCACGGGCTACCGCATCTTTAGAAGATTGCCACATCCAATAGCGCAACCAAAAAAAAACTCAATCTGTCATTCCGACTGTATGGGGTTGAGGATGTGAAATGTAAGGTCACACCATAGGTTCATCTACCCTGAGGCTTTCAAATGTGCTTTAGATTTGGAGGAGGATTTATAACGAAGGTGGAAAGCTGCGGAAACTGCAGCTTCTTTTAAAACAGGATGCAACATCTTTAAAAAATATAAAAAATTAAATACTCTATTTAAGGAAAGCCACGGAATGCGTGCAGCTCCTACCAAGAACAGTCTTAGAACGCTGTAACCTCAAACTCGTTTTGTCATCTACACATTCAAAGAAGGCAACATAAGATGTGCAGGGCCAAAAAAAGAGATGCAACACGGACATGCAACCTCAAATAAGGGTCGTTTGATAACTAGAATGTCCATAGTCACGTATGAACTTGTAAATGATATGTCCCATCTCACAGATTGGCCGGCCTCAAAGAAAAGTGTCCTTAAATTGTACATTGCCTTGGACCATGAGGTGTATATAATGGTGAGTTGTACGTGTTCTTGGAGTCAACTATCAACCGACTTCAACCCTTCTAGATACAACCCATCCCACCTCATATCCGCACATCTAACTTACGATCAAAATAACCCATTTGCCGGACATGTCATCCATGGGCATCTGATCCACAGCCATTTTAAATATCGCTCTATGGGTGCATGGAAGTATCTTTTAAGTTTCAGGTATCGTCAACTTTCTTCTTCAGAAAAATAACCCCTTCGGATTCGGATACATTTTACATCGAAAGTGCAAGGATTACAGTTGAGTCGGCGTTCAGTTGTCTCATCCAGGTGAGTTGGCCACGGAGGTAGTGTATGGCGATTAGTTGTGCCCATTCAATGTTAAATCAGAATATAACCTTCAGGCACAGATAGACAAGCCGTCACATAAAAATGTGTTAAATAAATTCATCGGCCGGTTCCTACAATTAGACATCAAATAGGCCAGATCTGTATCTATGTACGATGCGACAATTTAATTGGTCATGGATAAGGTATGGACGGTATGGTGCTTCTAACGATTTTCGACGTTCCCCTTATTGCTCTATATATTTTTATTTGATTTAGTTACCACTTACCTTTTTACTGAAACTGAAGCGATTCGTCTTGCGTCGTTTCGTTACTCGTCCTTCTGTCCAAATATTTATTCAACACAAAAATTGTTCAGGAAAACTAAACACTTAACTCCCATTGAAGCGGAACTCTTAAAGATGTTACAAATGTGTGCCAGATCTCGAGGAGACCACCCAACGAGCTCGATACAAAATCGTGTTGTCGTATAGTCGTAATAAATGCCGCCACGTCAAGCGGGTATTTTGACACCCCTTCTCAGATTCATTCGCACATTGTTTGTCGATGCCGATGGTGGCGCATCGGTATATTGGTTTCCTTAATTTAGACTGCCATGGTTATTGCTTTCCAATGGGACGTGCCACATGGGCCACATTCACGTGCGGCGGCGGGCGGGCGTATAGGATGACTACACGCACGACAATTCGACTTAAGTGTTATTTTGCGGACTCAAGAAGAGAATGGAATCCCATATAAATTTCTAAATTTAGGAGCCATATCGAGAGTCCTGTTCCACTGGCAATATATATGACCAAATGGCGGCAGCGGCGACAATGGGAGTTGAAGAGAATATATATACGCTTCGCAGGATAAGGAATGGCATGTGGCTATATGTGTTAGTTGTAATGGGTCTCGAAAGTAACCAGGGAGCAGTCCGGAAGTCATTTGGCATGGATATTGAATTTCAGCACGTAGCGTAACGAGTTTACCATTCCCGACGCCCTGCGGCGCGAGTCTAGAAGCTCTGATGATGATGGTGGGTGGTGGTGGTGGTGGTGCCGATGTGGAGGGAAGTTTATTAATTAAGTAATAACACCTAAAATAGGACGGCAGGCATACAACTGCGGAGGAGAGTCGTTTGCAGTCAAAGTTATGTGAGAATGTGTTTCAGGGGATATATAAATGGATAGGGTGTGCGTGGCAGGCGCACGGAATGAATGATGCGGCGTGCTGGTGAAACTTTAGGCTGCCGAGAACAGTGCATAGACGTGCCAGGTTATATGGAAAGTATATTTTTTTTTGTAGCTGCCTTTTTCTGCTTAGCTTATGAATATTAAGCGTCGTAGGAGTAGAAGGGTATTTATTACAAATGAAATTAAACGCTCCTACACCAGGGTGCATGAGTGGGGCTGAGATAGGAATGCGATAAATGGAGAGGATTATACGAGAAAGAGGTAAGCATGGAATTAGGGATTGTAATGAAATAAATTGTTATGTGACTTTGAGCGAAACTTTACAGGTGGTAGTACACAAAAGGAAATTGGACCAACAGACATGTCATAAAGGGGATGTAGGACATTCTGATGTGCCAAAAATGACTGCAAAATTGTTTTTAAATACCAAGCAAAGATAATCTGAATGATTTTATGATGTTGCTTAGGAAAATGGTGCCCAACGTGGGGCCACATTCAGCTGAGATGGTGGAGCTATAAGGTAGTTTGTGGTCTTACAGGTTTATCCTAGTGCATTGAAAAAAAGCAAAGGCCACTTTTACTCTTATGCCAGTGTAGGACGAACAAATGAAGTTATAAGCCGCAAGGCTATAATTCTCTAAGTAGATCATTCTAAGTTAGAAAATTGTTAACTGGATCAACTTCAACGACATCAGCCCCATTTCAGTTGCCCCTAAGAGAATAGAATGAAATCGATTCCATGTATCTAAGTGAGGAAAGCATTTTACCTAAAAAGTTCGCTGTTTCGATGGCTATGGTGTAGTGGTCAGAGTGTTTGCCTCCGACTAGAGAATCAAAAATTTCAGCCCTCCTCGACAGAAAAGGTAGTCAACGACAAAGAAATGAAACACAATACAGCTTTTCAAACCACTTAATGAGTTGTTAATACAACGGTCCGGTAGGCGGAACAGGGTGTTCCAGGAGTTGGATTAGAATAGAATAGACCATCGACTCCTCCCACATAAAGGACTTTGCCTACAAGTTGCCTGCGGGCCCAGAATTTTTCATATATTGGTGCTGTACAAAATCAAAGGAGCGTCATTAAAGTACGCATACTTGAATAATCCTAGGCCCATGGTATATCATGGAAGAATCATTGCCGCCATTGATTTCGACATTTCACAAATATTCACAGACAGGAGAATTAATTCCGGGGAGAATCGGGTAGGCCCACGGAAGTTGGAAGTCTAGTTCTATGTGGTTTGTGGCCTAATCAAATGAATGAAGCCTCCGAAGTATGTAGCTATAACTCACTATAAGGTTGAGGCTCAGTATGTACTGTCTTCGGAATGAGTCCATTAGTGGAGTAAAAGGCGTCAAGACCTTACTACAGTGTAGAAACATCAAGTCAGTTTATCTGTTATTCCTTTCAGGGTCATTCTTTTTACAGCTGAGATCAACAGGTCTGATCCGTCGTCCGTCGAACGAAATGTCTGAATGGCTAAACAGAAGCCGGTGTTCCGGACTTTATCGCTTCAAGAGGATCAATCGTCTGATATTCCCTTATGGTTATATTCATGGAAGAACTGTGAATACACAAATTGTCTTAACCAAGGATGATAAAGGATATCCATCCATCTCAGTCATGTCGTTTTATCGACGTAAAGCTATGATCCGTGGGATAGGTACTACTCTCGCTAAGGGTGATGCCGCGCCTTCAATCGGGAAGCTGAAATTTCAAGTTTGGGAAGTAGGATTGAGATCTGCAAACTGTTATAATCTATCGCGGCCTACACTGCTACTTACTATTGACAGTTGGACTGAAAACATCTCCATCCACTACATTCTTCGGGTATCTATACATATTTAAAAAGATCGACTACGATTTCTTGATGACGCCAAGAAGTGTTATGGATAATTTGCACTCAAAATTTCGCACCCCTATCTATTGTAACACACAACTGCCTAAAATATAGAGAAAGAGACCATTCACAACTGATCGGAGACTGATCCCTCAATATCATACTAAAAAGGCAACAATCCAATACTGATCTGACACTGATCACGTATTGATTTAATATTAGTAAGAAACTGGCCTAGCACTGATCTGGAACTGATAAGTTACTGATAAGATACTTGTAAGAAACTGATATGACACAAAATTGACGGCCATCTTGCATTGACATAGCACTGAATTGACAATTATAAGATACTAATCTGTCACTGCTCTGGAAATGATCTGTAACTGAGAAGGAACTGATCTGAAATCCATACGAAATTTGGTAATGATGACGCACTGATTTCATGCTCGTAAGAAACTGATCGAAAATTCATCCAATACTGATCACGCACTAATCTCACAATGAACTGTCCCACTTCTCGGACCTGGAAAAATTCTCAATATGGATAAACATTTTTTTTGTCGAAATAACTGATCTTATTCTGATCTAATTTGTCAAAACCACACGCATTGCACCGAAGTTATCTGACTGCTACATAAAATATGTATCCTCGCAACAGTTTCAACAGCGCTGTAATCGAGTGCATGTTAAATTCCCCTGGCACTAGATGGCGCTGATTTGACTTTAGCACGATCACTTATATGGGAAACTCTCCAGTATCCAGTCATGTCTATATGATGTAGCAGTTGCCCATAATCAACGGTATGATGGGCTATTTGTTCTATAGACAACAACACTGAGCCATTCCTTTTGAGAACTCGTACTCGTACACATTTTTAAAATAAAAACAACTTCAACTTATCAAATTGCAAAATACCAGCAAATAAGAAGATACAAAACGAATTTGTTGAATAAATCAAAATAAATCTCTCTGCACTCTCGTCGACAAGGAGGCTTCACCTTCATCGTTGTCGTTGTTGTCTTCGCGTCGAACACGTCTGTTGCATACAATTACACGCGGATTTCCTTAAGTTAACAGCAAAATTGAAAGATCGTCGTCTCGTCGCGTTGCTCAGACTTGATATGCATAATCGTATTCCATTTGGTAAGTCAACGAGCTTGGCGTTTTCGTCTCCTTCTGCTCCGCCTCTAATCTTTCTCTTTTCCATTTACAATATGACAAAGTGCCTATATCTTCCGGGACGCCGACAAAACTAAAAACATCGGTACCTCTACATCGAGCACACCTCTCAACTTGAAAATACACCCCGAAGGTGCACTTGTCATAAATGTGGGGCTATCATCATCGCTCGGACCACCCAAAGATCCAAATGAGACATCGTTCGCCCGGTTGTTGTCCGCTGCGGTGGTAACCTGTCATAACGCGCTGTAATTTATTCCAATTCTCGTCAGAGTCAGTCGCCAAAATGGAAATGAATAACACAGCAACTTCACCTTGTAAGTGCTCGTGATGATGAGGTGCATAAATTTGCCTTCAATTTGTACGAAGCGTCCCGCTGTTACGTCCATAGCGGAGTATAGGTATCTACAAGCCTGCATGTGGGCCTTTTTCCATTTCATATGCTAACTACACGGCGATTAGGTATCTGCACGGCACATACTCGTACTCTGACAGTTATTGTCGGCGCTACCACTCGCAAGAGACACACCCCGTCATGGAGCTGCAGGGCATCAAATCAATCAAACGACTGAAGACGGTTAATGGGTAGTTTCGACGACTCCCACGTTGCCGATGAAGGTCCTTGCACATTTTTTTTTGCCGATATCACATGCGGGCCCATCAATCCACTCGCAGACCATAAAAGAGCGTTTTGATTTTGGCCACAAATTGACATGAGCAGGAGTGGCTCCTTGTGGCCCACATCAATCATGTCAATCATATTATCGTATGTTTTCTCGCTCCTTAGAGTCTCGCCGTCGATTTGTCAGACTTTGATTGAAGATTCGGCCGAGAATCGACACTAAGCCATGTCCGACCACTATGTCTATGAAGGATGGCTATCCTGTCTCCTTTTTTTTTTTTTTTTTGTCTTCTCCTGAAATAAATGATGAATTGCCTGCTTCGTCCGAGTTAAAAGCTTGTTACCACCTAACCCCATAGCAGACCGCACCACCGACACTCTACATATACAAGTCGTCCTTGCTTTGAATTGTATAATTAATGCCGAGCTGGGTGATGTGACGACGACGATGACGACGACAACGATGAGGACAACGCAGAGGAGTGCGTAGGGCATCCATTTGCAAACAAAGTTCTGATTTCGTTGCACAGGAAATTTGCATGGAAATCGGTTGATATCCTGTCGTCGGTGCCAGCTCCGGTGTTGATTGTGTATTTGCATTGACATTGGAAAATGTGCCGAAATTGAAAGACGCAAATCTGACTGAAGTGTCGAGGTGGAACGCGTTGACAATGATTCGGATGGGGGTAATGATGATGATGATGATGATGTACTTGGTGTTGGCGCTGGGGGTAAGTACGCCGACTGGATGAATAATTATTCTATAGTGTGCGCGCCTGGGAAATGAATGATAATGTGATGCGATCACAGATAAGCGAAAAACACTTTTTAGCATTTAAATAGTCGCATTTATGCGAACGTAATGAGATAAGTTGTTGATGACAAGTTGAAAGTTTCGTGTGGCACAAGGGCCGGAAATTTGCCGGATGGTAAGAGTCGCCTAACATTTGCACTTCAATGAGGACGAAAGGAAATTTCAGAAGAATGGGTTTAATTGTATGGTAAAATCACGTGAATGTTTACCAGAGTTGCACTTGAGACACTGTCAAGAGGGCCAAGTAGCAGGGGTACCTAAAATATTTTAAAGCGATGTTTTTGGTCCTGGACAGGTGCGCAATGAACGAATTTAACGTTTTATTTGAAGAACCCAAACTGAGAGCGATGGCAATTCTATTGCAGTTCCATTCTGAAGGCATCAGGAGTTAGCGGATGCGGTATTGAAAGGGAGGTGACTTTGGTCTATAAATTTAATGGAAACTAAATTTACTTCGAGTTTATAATTCATACTGTCTTATTGAAAGTCACAATTTTTTTTCTGAAATTTTGTATGGCCTAGGACTCGATGCTTTGTATGTCTGCATATCACTAGGATGGCTATCAAGGTGCAATTTTGATAAGGGTTTCACTCCACTTTGCCGTTTTAGTGGTTGGAAACACGTTAGGTTAGGTTGAATAGGGTGTGAGTTCGTAACAGAAGACTAGGCACCATATGGGGACATCGCCCTTTTGATCCCATTGATCAACAATGAATTCGCTTACCAGGCCGGTAAATTCATAGTCAAACAGATCTTCTTCATATTGATATGACCAAACCGCCTTTAGTCTCGATCGACCCCTGTTGCCCTATAAACATAGCTGATGGGGACTTCGACAAAAAAGCAGCCAATGCTAGGCATAGGCAATAGGTATTTTAACAATCACGTGGAATGTTCGATGCAAAGCAGCCAAACTCCAAGACAATTAATGCTATCAAAGGATGCCCTCAAGGAGGTGTATTATCTTCCCTATGGACAACCGTCATAGATAAACTTCTTGTCAATCTAAACAAGTGATGGTTCTGAACTCAGAGCAGGTAGCCTATGAAAGAAACTCATAATGAGTCTCATGCACAATGCCTTACACAAAGAATGAAATTGCTGTTAGGAAGAAGGACTGATGCGTTAATCCCTCAATAATACCATTTACAAGAAGGAGAAATCTTATCCTTGATGCAATCACGTTAAGCAACGTACAAATTCCATTCTCAAAGAAAGCAAAGTATCTAGGCATGGCAGTAGATCAAAAACTGTCTTGAAACGACCATGTAGGAAATAGCCTCAAAAAAGGCAACTGCTGTGTTATGGTCATGGTGAAATAAGGGGCTTTCGGCCAAAGATGATTTCCTGGACCCATGTTACTATCATATCATCATGCCAATTCTCACTTACTCTGCCCTAGTGTGGTGGGAAAAGGCAAATTAAACCTCAATTCAAAAAGCCCTTGAAAGAGTACGGAGACTGGCGTGCGTTGATATCATAGATGACATGCGCTACTGCCAGACTGAAGCCTTAGAGGAACTATTTAAACTTGCTCCATTAAATATAGGTCTAAAGAAGACAACAGCAGCCTACTTTTTATAACTTCACCTATAGTCAAAAACGAAAGACAGGAAATCTAAAACGTCGCATGAATATTGTAAGATCAACAAATATTATGTCAAATCCGTCGGTTCAGGTGAATGACTTCATGCCCTCGAAAGTCCATCGAGGAGGATACACTATATCCATCTCGGACCAATCTGTGTAGGAGACTGGTGGGCCTAGGCTGGATATATTCCATTTTAGTTCTAGTAATAGTACTTATATGAACGGTTCAAAAATGCCAACTAGTTTCGGGTCAGGGTCAGGGATCAGTACACCTCAATATAATATATCAGTCTCCCTTGCCTAAATAGACATTATTTATCCACTTAAAGTCTAAGCAATTAAACTCTGTGCCAGAGAATATCTAAACCAAATCTCAGAAGATATCAGCATGTCAGACAGCGATTAAAGCCCTTCACTTGACTCACACAAATTCAACTCAAGACACATTTGAAACTGCCTAAACTCTATAGCTTACTAATTGACCACAACCCTTCCAAGTCACGAGGGTTCAAAGGAATCAAAAAAGCTGATGAGTTAGCAGTAGCACCCAAAAGCCTCTACATCTCTCAGAAAATTTTTGTAGCACCATGAAAGCAGAGCTAGACTTTTGGGATTAGGAACTCCAAATGAGGCTATCGAATTGGAATTCCACACGGGGCATATGACAGGCCAAAAAGTTTGTCAGCTGTAGTAATAGGAAACGTACCCTTCAAATACTCCCCAAATGATGTTAAGCTAAATAACTGACTTCATCAAGGGCCACTGCTCTCTTTCAACTATTACCTTAAAAAAATCGGCAAAAGTGCCACTAATATCTGCAAGAAACAGGACAAGCCCGGCTTCAATAGAGGTTTATTACAGCCTCAACCTTTGGGAGCTTCTTTTGACCGGATGGCCAAATCAATCATGTCAAAAAGCAACACATCGTTAGCCTAGTATTCGTTTCAATCTGTCTACGGACCCGAACTCCTTGACCTAGATATAGTCCATATAAAATGGAATCATATATTCAGAAAACTGGCTTTTTCGTACCGCCTCACGGAACGCTAGCCATTGGAATATTTCCTGATACCCAGAAACTATGCTTCTCAATGGGCAACTTTTTGGCAACATGGAACCTTGTCGTAGATCGATTTCTAAAGCCTTTGTAAGTAGCGATGTAATAATTGTTAACATAGTCCAGCAAGACTTTTAGCCTGTTTCAATACTCATATAAGTGGTTTATTAATAAATAAACTTTGTAAAAATGCCGGGACCATTAAATCTCAGCCTTAGCTTAGAGCTTTCTGGAGATCAAACCTTCCAACCCCTCAGGGAGTATATCACATATATGTAAGTGACATTTTTCAAATAATGTTGTTTCCATTTGCGCAGTAAGTTGCGTGATATTTTATCCTTGAGATAGGAAAGCTCCTTACCACCGGAAACATTTTGGTCATAAATTTTCCTTTAAGCGTTCGACCACTTCCAACACTCACTGTAACCCCGAGGGGCACTTGCATGCGAACGATCAATTGAAATTTGAAATCACTTTGGCGTTATGCAGATTATACTCGTACTCGTGTGAGGATAATAACAAACACAGCCGCAGCCCGACTGGGATTGTGACTGGCCAGCAGACCGGCTTGGTAACGTCAACGTTGAAGTGCGCTATGTTGGCATCATTGTTGCTTGTTGACACGTGCATTGCGTGCCGTCGGCCAACTGCGAAAGACTCCGTTGGCAGTATTTATGGGCGCAAACACGCCAGCCAGAGGGTGGGAGGATTCGCACTTATTACGAGCGATTTACGACTCCGTTCACTGGTTGCATGCGTTGTGCTTGTGCACCCAATGTACCCGAGTCCGCCCTTCGAATCAAATTAGACGTGAAACATTGTTGAATATGTTCAAGCCGTCGAGTTTGAGTTGAGTAAATGAGTTGGCTACAGAAGTGAAAAGGTTAAGTAAACACACACGGATGCGTTTTTTTTTTCTCGCACTCATTCTACATCTACTCCCTCTGAGGGGGTAGGAATAATGAAATCGGAAAACCTATATATACAGCCTTGGGTTTGTTTACACTTCCTTTCAATGGTGGATTAGGTATTTGCACGCGTTCGCAGCACCTCCTTGCGTTACCCTGGCTGGCGTAATTAAAAGAAACGTATGTGGTGGGAGAACAGGACGAACTAAACGACTAAACCATTCAGCCGCGAGTTAAGTGGCTGATTTTTTACACCATTCATCCCCTAAAAAGGGTCGATGACGATGGTGTTGGTAGTTGGTTGCTGCGAATGCAGTTTAAACAGTGAAAAGTAAGCCAAGGGGTTAATATCGTAATAATTTATTGTTTTGTCTGTTTTCTCTGCTGTGTGATACTAGCTGGTAACCCTTGATGCAGTTGTGCATCCCCCGGTGTATCCGTATTCCGTAGCCGTACCGTATAGCGTGTGTGTGTCGGGAAGTGCGCTTGATTGAGTGAAGTTACTGCCGCAAGGAGCTTGTGTTGCTGGCTATGTTTCATTTCACTTTCAGTTGTTTGTTTATTTTTAGATTTTTATGAGATTTTCCATCTTTTTTGTGCCACGGAGAGGTTGTGCTGGCTGCTGTGTTGCGCGCTGTTAAGCGGTGTTAAGTTATCACCCTTAAATGAGTTTGTGCAGTATAATAGTTGGTGCATGAGAATATTTCTATATATGGAGTCTGTGTGACGATGATGATGATGATGACGATGGCCCATTTATCTTTGAGCCTTGATTACTTAATGGATAGATAAATGGACCATGTGATCGTTTGGGTTGGTTATTGCAATGATATTTAGCATGGGATAAGGGAAATCCTTGTGGGATTGTACACAAGAGGATGCAATGATGGGAAAGTGATTTTTTTTTGTCAGTGTTATTCTTTTTTAAACTACATATACAGTAAATTTATGACAGATTTTGACATAACGGGCTAGACTGTCGTGGCTATAAATGTTAAAATAAGTTTTTATTAGTCTCGGCGGTTAATGGACAATCGAATTTAAATTTATTTTATAAGGTTAGGTTAGACAGAGGGTGGTTATGAAAACCGTCACATAGGTACACTAGATGTGCCATCAAAAGACCTTTAGATGTTTTATGTACCTAGGTATACATACTCCCTCAGAATTTAAGTGTAGGGTCGACGGTCGAACATATTTTTGCAACTACAAGGAATCAATCATGAGAATAACTGCCAAGGAAACTAAATGAAAATGCGATCGTTTCATATTTTAAATCGACAGATTTTGAATATCTGACGATTGAAAATTTTATTGACTATTCTATCCAATCGCGATTAAAAAATACCGGATCCCCAAACCGATCTAGGAAACGAACCAACTGATTGGAGGAAATACGAATGCGTACAAATTGCATAATTTGTAGCCATGGAGCCATGAAGCTCCATCAACCCTTTGAACAACTTAGTTAAATAGTTAGTTTAGTTAGTTAAGTTAGATAGCCTTTTCTATAAATTATGTAAAATTCCTGGAATAACCACCGGAAATAACGGTTGTTGACAACAGTTCTAAAATATATTTTTAAAATATCCTTAAAAATAGTTGTGATCGGAAATGGAGGTACATACATATATGTATACCTATATTGTCGCTTCTATATTGGATCACCTACTGGTTAGGTCACGTTCTGGACTTGGGCAAAATCCTCAGCTTGTAGTTCCTTCCCGCGGGCGCCCGTCTGAAAATGGCCAATCAGCTTGTCTGGTTGGTGTCAGCCAAGGATTTATGCTTACGCTTTAATCGTATGTCGTGATCCATTAGTTGAGGTGGGAGACAACCCTAAAATCGTACCTGATACCAGAAGTGGAGAGAGCGTATAGCAAACCGTGCTTCTGGTTGCAATCGGCCGGGGGTAAAACCGGCTACTAACGAGCTCCCTCAGACGCCTTGGCGCGGGTCTGTTGTAATTAGCCTTACCCAGGTATAGCGGCGCTGCCTGGGCTGACCTTGTTATTTCCGGCTCTACTCGTGGGGACAAATTTAAAGTACAAATAATGGACAAAACAAAACAAAAAAAACATATTAAAAAACAAAAAGCAATTCATGCTGAGGGGGAGATGGAGCTGAGCGAAGGAGAATTATCCTCTTCCTCAACCGTCTCCCTCCTGGCGTTGGAATTGGAGGAAGGGAGTTTGTTGGCTAGCGATAGTGGGGAGTCTGACGACACTCTCACTAACGTTAGCGTTTTCACTTGTGAGCAGGCTGGTACTCTCACAGGTGAATCTAAGGGAAACGCGGTCGAGGAGATAGCTGAGACAGCTGGAGCATCCGCTGTCAAAGAGGCTAATTTCGAAACTGCAAAAAGACAGGGCAATAAAATGGCCGAGAAGAAGGCTGAGGCAGCTGGAACTTCCGCTGCCAATGAAGCTGGATCCGACGTCAAGGAAAATAAGGGAAATAAAATGGCTGAGAAGAAGGCTGAGGTAGCTGGAACTTCCGCTGCCAATGAAGCTGGATCCGACGTCAAGGCAAAACAGGGCGACGCTTCAGAGGGGGGAAAAGTGGAAACAGCTGGCTCGTCCGCTGTGACCGGTGCTCTCCCCAACACAAACAGCAAGGGTGCGAAGCATAACGGGCACCAGAAGGCAAAGGCTGCACTTCGAGGCGCTATGCGCAAGGTGGCCAAATATGAGGGTTGCGATCCTAGCACTCTCAGCAAATGGGAAAAATCCTCTTTTGAAAGAGCAAAGGCTATTCTGGCCGTTCCACCGCTCAGTCAAAAGAAGGCAAAAGGGAGGGCTAATGTGCAGACGAGGGAGGAAGCCGGACCGGCGCCCTCTACGTCTTACGCAGCAAAGGTGAGGGAGAAGAACTCTGCTGAGACGGGTTTCAGCAGCAAGAGAGGCAGGTCGGACGACGTCGCGGAGCCTAATGACGCGAAGAAGATGAAGGCTGGGACTTCATCCGCTATCCGCCGAGGGCAAAGCGACCCGAAAGATGAGCTTCTCGTTGCTGTAGTAAACGAGCGGGAACCTTGCGGTCGCCTGACAATCGACCAGTGGAAATACGTCGAAGAAAAGTTCCAAGACGCCCTGTGGAAGGAATTGTCCGACACGGGAAACGTGGAACTTCTATTCGACGGTGCTGGTTGGGAAGGAGGGCGCAAGGTTGTCGCTTGTGGAAACACTTCCTCGGTAGAATTTCTGAGAGGGTTCATCCTGGGGAGTAGCGACTCATGGGAAGGTATGAAACTGAAATGCATGACGGTGGCGGAGTTGGCACAGTACACTCCGCCGACGGCATGGGTTTGGGTTCCGTGCCCATACACCTACCCTGAGAAGCTACTAGGGCTCCTACATGTGCAAAACCGGGAACTTAAAGCCGACACATGGAGGGTCCTAAAGACGGGACCAAGACGGCAATATGGACAGCACTTCCTGCTGTCCTTAAACAAGGAAAGTCTGCCATACCTGGAGAAATCCAACGGTATGGTAAGGTATAGTATGGGAAGGGTAATGGTCAGACCGACCAAGGGCAAGGACGAGGAGGAACCCCCCGTTGATGATGGAAGCGCTGCAGATAAACCTGCATCATAGTAGGGCAGCGACGGCCTGTTTGCTGGAGTACATCATCAAGCAGGACGTCGCAGCCGTACTGATACAAGAGCCTTGGATCAACAAGAACAACGTGATCCAAGGGCTCAAGAACCGGAATTACGAGTTGTTCTATAAGGGAGAAGGTAAAATCAGGACTTGTATCCTAATTAAAAACCATATAAGGGCTTTTCTTTTGAATAATTACAGTTCAGGAGACTTGACTGCAGTACTCTGCGAAAGGGAAGACGGTAAACCGCTATGTTTGACATCAGCCTACCTCCCATATGACTCTGAGGTAGTGATCCCGGAGAAATTGAAGAAACTGGCTGGTCAGACAAACTGGATTCATGTAATGGGCTGTGATGCGAACGCCCATCACTCTCAATGGGGCAGCAGTGACATAAATGCAAGAGGTGAGTGTCTTTATGATTTTATTATATCGTCCAACCTCATTCTTTGTAACAGAGGGAATTCACCTACTTTTGTAGTTAGAAATAGGGAGGAAGTTTTAGATATCACCCTTGTCTCCAATACAGACAGGTTGGTAGTTGGAAATTGGAGGGTTGTGGACGAAGCGTCTATGTCGGATCATCGATGGATACGCTTCAAAGTAGACTTCCATAGTAGGGCATGTAGTATACATAGGAATCCTAAAAAAGCAGATTGGGCTAAATATGCGATAGTGGTAAATCAGAATCTCGATACCCAACTCAGTCCTGGCAGTACTGCCAATGACTTGGATAGGGCGGTGGAGCTGATAAACAAAACACTTATAACGGCATTTGAGAAAGTATGCCCGGAAAATAAGACACCAAAAAGGGTACAGCCGAAATGGTGGAACAGGGACATAGGGTTGAAACAGAAAGAAGTAAGGAAACTTTACAATAGGGCGAAGTTGGTCAGGGACGACACTACATGGAATGAGTATACTGAATGCAAAAGACAATTCAAATACTTAATTAGGAAATCCAAACGAGCTTCGTGGAAACTTTTTTGCGAATCAATCGCGGATACAGATAAGGCTTCGAGACTACGTAAAGTACTCTCAAAAGAGGCGAGTGTACCTAGCTACCTCAAAAAGAAAGACGGTACCTGGGCCGAAAGCAGTCAGGAGGTTCTGGTAACCCTGGTGGAATCTCATTTTCCCGGGGCTACTATCCCAGAGGATTCTGAGCTGCAAAGTCGTACAGATATCAATATTGACCCTCACATGGAGGGGCAGATAGTTGATCTCATAAATCGGAAAAAAATGCGGTGGGCTATACAGTCCTTTAAACCGTATAAATCCTCGGGCCCAGATGGAATTTTACCGATCATGCTGCAAAAAGCACCTGAGAGGGCAATACGGAAAATTATGGAGATTCTAAGACAGAGTCTGAAACTAGGGTACATACCAGCAGCATGGAGGGAAGTGAAGGTGGTTTTCATTCCCAAAGCTGGCAAGCAGGGGCATACAACAGCCAAGGATTTCAGACCAATCAGTCTGTCATCTTTTATGCTAAAAACCCTAGAGCGGTTATTAGAAGCTCATATCAGGATCAAATGCAAAAATGGATTCTTAAGCGAATCGCAGCATGCATACATGAAGGGAAAATCGGTAGAAACAGCTCTACATAGCGTAGTAGGGAAGATAGAAAGAAGTTTACACTTGGGCGAGTTTGCTCTAGCAGCTTTTCTCGATATTGAGGGTGCTTTTAATAACGTAGAGGGCAAAGCTATAAAAAGTGCCATGTTAAATATGAACATTGAACACAGTATAGTTATCTGGGTCTGCAACATGCTTGCAAGTAGGAAGATAAACTGCTCCCTTGGACAAAGTTCCATTAGAATGGCGGTGACAAGAGGTACACCACAGGGGGGAGTCCTTTCACCTCTCCTTTGGGTGCTTGTTATGGACGACATTCTGAAGAAACTGAGCTCCAGGGGTATAAGTGCCACAGCATATGCTGATGACCTAGTTATTATCATTCAGGGAAAGTTTTTAAACACCTTAAGTGAAATCATGGATAGTGCCTTAAGAAAAGTCAACTTATGGGCAAAGGGTTGTGGACTTAACGTCAACCCCTCCAAAACGGAACTGGTACTCTTCACCAGAAAACATAAGATACCACACTTTAACCTCCCAAAACTGGAAGGAGTGGAATTGCCTCTGTCTGACAAGGCTAAGTATCTTGGGGTTATTCTGGACAGGAAACTGAACTGGAATGCAAATGTAGGGGAAAGAATCAAAAAGGCGTATAACGCTCTTTTTATTTGTAAGAAAATAGTAGGCAAGACTTGGGGCCTAAAACCTGCTATGGTGCACTGGCTATATACAGTGGTGGTCAGGCCCATACTCACATATGGCGCACTAGTATGGTGGAAGGCGACAAAGAAGAAAACAGTAGTCGGCAAACTGGCGTCGGTGCAGAGAGCGTCTAGCATAGCAATAACGGGTGCACTTCGTAGCACTCCTACGGCAGCGCTGGACACCTTTCTACACCTCACGCCACTTGACTTGCATATTAAGCAACTTGCGGGAAGCAGTGCGCTACGGCTCACAACCTTGGGCTATTTTAAAGAGGGCAGTTTTGGGCACTGTACAATACTAGCGGAGCTACTCCCTGGCGTACAGGTGCAAACTGATGAAATTCACCCTCTGGTCGATTTCGACACTCCGTACGAGGTATCATACCCGGAAAGATACGAATGGCAAAGGGATAAAGTAATTAAACATTGCGAAGTAGCAGTCTATACAGACGGCTCAAAAACAGCGGAAGGTACTGGAGCTGGAATCTACTCCGTAGACCCAGACCTAAAAATGTCTATACGACTGCCGGATACAAGCAGTGTCTTCCAATCAGAAGTTCTGGCTGTTCTGAAAGCGGCAGAGCTAATGCGGATGAGATCTGTATCCGGAAGGGATATAGCCATCTACATCGATAGCCAGGCTGCGCTCAAGGCACTGGAATCTACAAACATCAATTCTGAATTAGTCAGGAACTGTCGCACAATGCTCAAGGCATTATGCAGTCAGAACCGAGTGAGACTGTGCTGGGTACCAGGACACTGCGGTATAGCTGGAAATGAGCAGGCTGATGAGCTTGCGAGAAAAGGCGGGGAAATGTTAGATGGAGGAGATGTGGATATTAAACCACCTCCCTGCATCATAAGAAGTGATATTAGGAATAAAATAACTAAGGAAGCCGACCGGAGGTGGGAGGGCCTCACCGGTCACGCAGTATCTAAGGCACTTTGGCCGCAATACGACCGTAAAAGATCTAGGGTAATCCTCAAACTAGGTAGGGAACAGCTCAGGACACTGATCGGCATATTATCAGGGCATTGTCTTCTTAGAAAACATGCCAAAAGGCTCAGGCTGGCAGACTCGGACAATTGTAGATTCTGCGATGACCTGCAAGCCGAAGAGGACATAACACATATACTTTGTGAATGTGAGGCAATATGTCGTAGTAGAAGGAAATTTCTAGGCAGGTACTTCTTCCAACATCTAGAGGAGATAGACAATACCAACTACAAGGGGCTACTTGGTTTTTGCAGGGAAATTGGGGTTTTCTCAAGGGCAAGTGTTTAGGTGTTTTTCCATTGTAGGTCACTGCAATTGGTTCCCTCTAGGGATCGCGATGGGCCCTTTTGGTGCCTAGTGCCGTATGAGATATCTCTCTCATACCCCTATTTAACCTAACCTAACCTAGGTCACGTTCTTCAAAGGTGGCTTTAAAACTCAATTTTATATAAACGGTGTTTCCTTAGAGGTTTGTTCTTCGAATTGGCAGAACTTTTTAGGTACTTCGATAGTCAATTTGACAGTTAGTAGGTGTCATTTCATAGTGAGCTATAGACTTCCATTTGGTATTTCATCACGAGTATATAGACTTATTACACAGCTTCTGAAAATAGTTATATTCCCTTTGTTGAAAGGAAATATGGCAGCCTTTCTTATACACCAATCTTAGACTATCTTTAGGGCGAATTGCATGATGAACAAACACGCAGTCTTAAGCTTTAGTGGGCGCAGTAGCGCAGTGGTTAGTGTGCTGGACTATTGTGCGAGGGATCCCAGGTTCGATCCCCGGAAAAACACAAATACATCTTAAGGTTTTTTCTACTGCGCCCACCTCTCGCGAACGTCTGACAAACATCCGAGAGTATGACTGTCCTGAAAAAGCTTCCCAATTCAGCCGTTCGGACTCGGGATAAAATCGTAGGCAGAGATGATAATTTACTTCATATGTAGTAGATCTACTTCATTTTTGAATTCTGGTTCATCTGCTACGTAGCAACTTATTTCTACTTCGTTTATTTATGGTTCAAAAGATCATTTAAAATAGACAATATTGATCAATTTGACTCTAAATACATCAACAAAGACGAACAAATCAACGAAATATAAACATCAGGAAAAAAAATGTGTCATGTAAATGTAATGCACTATAGAATATCATTTATGTGCTTCTGTCATACTATACATCCATCTTTAGATCTTATTATCCCATTGAAGACCTAATTTTATCATTTTGAGCATTTCGCCAAATGTCTGCTTCGTTTTTTGTAAATCTACTTCGTTTTTTCGGACAATTTGCTACCTTTTTTGGGTTCAGCATTATCATCCCTGCGTAGGTCCCTTCCATTCGTTCCAAAAATAGCAACTCACACAAAACGAATGGTTGCGAGAAGCTAGGCCTTGGGTGTCTACCGCCTATTTTTTTTTTTTTAGTATGCTGTGAGGGTCCAACTGGCCCATGTTGAGCGAGGTCTTTATGGTGTTACCAGAAACTAGACCATCGAGATCGACTAAAGAGCCGGAAACTCTTTGACGGTTTCGAAGGCGACAGGTTACGCGTGGTCCTATGCACAAACCACAGAGAATAGACCACCAGCTTCGGGCAAAAATGAGAGATCCATAGAGCCAGTTTTGAAATAAGCAGCTCCGCCTCTTTTTCTATATGTGAATACGTGTTGTACCACAGAAATAACTGTAAATGTTATTAGGTGTCAGTGTATGCGTGAACAAATTCGCATCCACTTACTTTAACATGGTACACATACTTAACCACCTAAAAACTTTTTGAAACTGGCTCTATGTTTCTCTCATTTTTGCCCGAAGCTGGTGGTCTATTCTCTGTGGTTTGTAGTCCTATGTTCCCACCTATCAATGTATGTAGTGTTCATTGAAATAAAACTTCAGAAGTTTTCTGACTACTACGTGAAGGATGGATTTCCATTTACCTGAAGCACTCGTTTTGAGTTGAGAGTTCACTCTATCTTCGATCAGTATGTACATCCTAGAGGTAGGTAGGGTTTGAAAAACCTATAAGTTTGAACATCTGACAATTGTTTAATTTTGTCAAAGTATTCAGTAGAATTCTGAAGGGTTATCATTATCAGTTGTATAATGCTACCCTTGGAGGCCTCCTCGAGGATTCGAAGAAGGGTTCTCCCAGAGATCGCTGTCTAGTCCTAGCTAGTGCCGGACAGGCGCATAGGTGAGTGAGGGTTTATTTTTCGTCATTACAACTGCGACAGTGTGTTTTATGTGGGATGCCTATGCGATATGCCTAATCTGGGTGCATGGTCCCCTATAGGCTAGTGGCCTATGGTGATCGCTGTTATTCTGGCTATATCATTTTGTATTTTACTTGGAAGGTAACGGGTTGTTTTTTCCGTGCCACATCCTTCTGCATATGATAGGTTTATGGAAACGAACATGCTGACGAGTTGACCCGACAAGGTTTAGCCCTCCACAACACAATCGGTCCACATTTCAATAGGAGCAGTCAAAGCAAAAATTTCCTCAGAATTCCTATCGAAAGCGAACCTCAAATGTTCTTTTCCATAAACGTTACTATATGACCTGGTACCTGGTACCCAGTGAGGCCAGCTCTTTTCGACATTCTAATACTAATTTTGAGGCTATGTTGACTGAGGCGATAGCCTTGATGACAGTTTGACTGTCACTGAATATGCGTCTACCTTTAGCCTCGGAAGTATGACTGTGTATTAGTTTGATTTGGCAGCAGGCCTCGCGGATAACAAGTATTCCGCCTGAAACACACTGGCTGTATCCGAAAGCCTAAAGGGTATTTTAAATTGTTGAGAGACTCAAAAAAAAAACCCTCGCGCTACACTGTCCATTTTTTAACCGTCAATCTACACGCTTAGGGAGTCCCTATTGTTTACCCGTCCGTCTTGTATGAAAGGAATTCTACTTAAATATGTTTTGCAAAAAGCATTTTGGGAGTGGGGTCTTGCAAACCAGCACTACGTCTCTCTGAAGGTCTAAAGGTAAAAGATGCAGAATGTCTGCCAGCGTTGACCGCAGAGCACCGGTGGGTGGTGCCTATGCATGTCCTTCTTTGGTCATTGTTGTGAGTTTTGGTTGCAGGTCCCATCTTTCCCATGTTCCATGTTCTATTGCTGGAATAGAAAGCTATGCACCTTAATTCTTTGTCTATCTAAACTTTTGAATATTTTATTCATTATACTAACCACAGCAGTGGTGAAATAACACCTCCTTGGGGTCTGCCTCTGCTGACGTTTTTGGTTATGTTGTTTTTTCCTAGTGTTGCCTGAATGATTCTGGTGTTATGCATGGAAGAAATCCAAAGACTAAAATGGTTTTTTATCTTTAATTCCATTAAGGACTAGATATAGAATTGCTTCAGTATGTATACATTATTTAAGGCCCCTTCTATGTCTGTATTATCGATTTAGTATAGGCAACGATTTAAAATGAAGGTATGCAGGCATATCACCATCATCTTGAACTCGACTATAGTGTTGAAAATATGTGCTGGTCTAATAATTTTAGTTCGAGCTGTTCAACATTCTTCTCCCGCAGTGAATGGTTGGCTAAACTTCTAAGCTGTCTTAAGGTGCTAGTACACTGAATGGACAAGCCACATACGTATGTAGCTCTGACGTCAACAGAGAGTGCACAAAGGGAGCTTGTACACGGCATGTATACCCATTGTACGTAAAAATGACGTCAGTGATACATTCGTATGTGGCTTACTACATGCCGTTTACTAGTACCTTTAGGGTTATGTGTAAAATATATGTAGCGACATTTTATAGTGGATTTGGTAAAAATGTGCATCAGCTTCTTTCTTCAAGAGAAATGTAGTTTCCCTAACCCCCTCCGCCCTTTTTCAACTAAGGTAAAAAAAGTTTGTAAAAAAAAATGGTTAGGGCAGCAGGTCATTCTGACTCAAAGAGTTTGGGCATTTTTTTTTATTGTCACAAACATAAGTATGTGATTGTTCGTCAAGAAATGATGGACACCAGAGCATCTGTCTTTTCTAATTAACTTTCTCTGGAGTCTGCCTCTGTTGAAGGTGGAACGAATCAAAAACTATCCACTCTACAGAATCATTGCTAAATGCCATTCAACCATTTGGGTAGGTACCTAATTCAATAAATCTTTCCATTTAGTACAGCTATGGCTTACGGCTACGAGTACCTACTACTGAAGTTTATTTCCGCAATTTCGATGCAAAAAAAGAAAAACAAAACCATCCTACGCCAAATCGGCTTGTGACTGACAAAGGCTAACAAAACTCCTAACCAATTGTCATCACTGACAACATGCAGTCAATTTGAGTTTTTACCACCATCCTGGCTGGTGTAATCTTTTTTTTTTGGTCTCCCCCGTGCCCAACCAAAGTAACTACTCCCACAACACAATCGGTCGGTCCTTTCTATTCCAAGCTCGTCGCACATTTAAAACTGCAAACTGCACAGATAATTTTCGGAGGCAACAATTCAATCGAATTGGCAATTTCCATCTGTCACCGGAATAGCTCTGTAAATCTTCGAAGAGCTTCAGTCAGCGGCGGCGACCACGACAACGACTGTGACGCCCCATTGCATTGTGGTAGCCGATGTGCATTGGGATGCTCAATATTGAAAGCTATACAACTATATGGACTTTCTGGCCTGAGTTAAGGCGTGTTTGTCAATAGACAGTCGGCTGGCGATTCACATTTTTTGTCCCCCCACTAAACATCACCTATGTTGCGCAATCATGCATCGGCTTTCGGCATCCCTACCATGTACACTTGTACAGGCTTCTTCTGGCCGGTGGCCAACACTAGTGGTTGGCTACCATCATCATCACCATCATGAAACGGCGGCAGTATAGCATCAATTTCAGTGCGGAATTGTTTTGCTGAAAGTTGTTATGAATTGAAAAATGTGCCGCGCCATGCCGGATGGTTATGGTTTTCCGTTGTCGATTTTTTATTTAAATTTTTCATTTCGGATGAAAATGTTTTGAATTTTTTAAATTGCACACCACGTTCCCCTGGCTGCAGCTGTGGTCCCACAATCCGCACACTCCCTCTGGTGATTAGGTCGATTGTAACAATCAATGGGATTCAATGTTCCGCATTTTGCAAGGGCCTTCCGGGATTGGCAATCCCGGTTTTTTATGACACAGAAAAACTCTCTGTTTATCTGGGCAAAAGCAGTCATCCACTCATCCATCGCATCCGTTGAAACCAAATTGGACCTGTCGTGCTATGTGTCAATCATGTCGTTCATCTTCCCTTTCGCCTTATTTTAGATATACATATATATATATGGGTAGTCTTATATAATGAAGCCACGACATGTCTTTAATTTAGAACACGAGCGCGACAAGGAGCTGTCAAAGAGTCGCAATGCCACCGCTTTGACACATCCTCCATAATCATTCTCATTTTCACCATCATTATCATCATCATCATCGCCACCAGATACCGCATCCTCATCCATCGTATCGTCTTCTTCGTGGAATCCCATTGAACTGACTTCGGTTTTTCCTGCTGGTTAGCGTTCCATATTTTGCGCCTCTCGAGTACATCCGCTCAGAGGCACTTCTAGTGCATGTATCCAGAAGAGGAATCACATATCGACCAGAAGGAGGCCGGGCGAGTTCAAGTGCCATTCGAAAACGAGTGTATCTACAGCTAAATCATGCGGGCACAGCAGCACTCTAAGAAGACGATGTATCCGATTTATTATGGCAAAAAATGTAAGGAGCGGGAGCGAATTAAAAAAAAAGGCGAAGAAGTGAATATAATTGATCAAAGGAAGTGAACTTTTGAGGCAAAGAAAGGGAAGCAAAACGAAACGAAGATGATTGGGGTAATACTGTCAGAGATAACAAAAAAAAAGAAATCAACTTAAAGGCAAATATTGTGACGCAAGCGGAGGGTGTGGGGAAATTATCTTATTGAACACTTGAACAGGAACTTTGGGCCAAATTGTGTCAATAATTTGCTCCTTCTGATGAGAATTTTATACATATTGGCTCATGTTGTCTGTATATATTTATTGACAGATGGAAATTTCTTTGAAGGAATCTGTCAATTTGATGCTGAGAGTACGGATAATAGGGATGCTTTCATGTGACGACAATCGACATATGTGGGTGTAAACGCTCGGTTGAATATTTGGCTAATCAGACTAGGTGCCAATATTTGAGGGGCATGTACTCCAAAAAGTTTGAAAGCTGATTGATGATTGAATTTGAAGGAAGTCTTACGGTGAGAAACGTTGTTATTCCTCGCTATCTCCTACATTTATAGGCTTTAATAACAAATTGGCGCCCAACGTGGGATCAGTTATTTTTTGTAAGGATAAGGGCGTTCTAGACATTCTTTGAAATATGTGAGCAATCGTAAAAGCAAGACAAGATTGGAGGTCGGTCAGAGAATGCCTTTTCCAAAGTTTATGAAAAATATGTGTGTGTTTGCAGCAATATTTCAGATAACGGGGGTTTCTATACAGCTGTTCTTAAGATCCTACTTTTAAAATACCTCGTCACGGCATTTGCCTTCGCTGAACCTTACAAAACTACATATTTTAACTCAAAAAACACTCAATTGCAGAAACCTTCCAGACGGACAGACGGACAGACAGACGGACATGGCTAAATCAATTCAGAATGTGATCCTGATTCAGAATATATATACTTTAGGGGTCTCCGGTGACTCCTTCTTGGCGTTACAAATGTAATGGCAAAGTGAATATACCTTCCTGTGGAGGGTATAAAAAGGGTCCTCGTATAAAACGCTAAAAGCCAGTATACCGAAACTGAAACGTTCCAAAAATACAACATTAGGAAGTGTTTGAAAAATGTCTTTACCTTTCAAAAACTGCATTGAAATATGTCGATAGCAACATTAATTGATGATTAAAAACAAATTATAAAGGTTAAAGATACTCAGTTAAAAACGTTGTTTTTTTCCATTACCAACTTGACAAATTATAATAATAAAATTATTATCGCAGATTTAAACCAGATAAATTGCACTGACCAATGTTATAATTCGCACTCATTGAAACATGGTCCACTTCATAATTGGCTACGACTACGCAATCCTTTCACTGCTCCACAAAATGTCCGACCATAATTAAATGACAAAATAAACGAATATATCGTGAAATTCAATTCGCATTATCGAACAGCACACAAATTCTGTGATAACTGTCGCAGATAAGTGTGATTGTCACAACAAAATTGCACTGAAATGACACACTCCAGTTGTATAGCCAGAGCCACAGAACACGCACCATTATCACTGACATCGGCCCACATCAGCAGCAACCATCGGGCTCCATGCTCCATCGCCATCATCTACCTCACCTCATAAAAATGAACATTTTAATTTTATGCGACGAAAATAAAGTGGAATCGATCGAATGCCACAGATATTGTGAATCCAATCTATACCCCCCTTTCGCCATTCCATTTCCATCCCAGTGTTTCCATCCGTTCTTACGTCAACGTCATGAATCGCCGGCTAAAAGCTGCATCCGACCGACGTTCATTAAACGTGCGTATATGTACAGCACATTGTACTGCGTGTGAATTCGCAGCATTATCCTTGTCATAAAATTAAATGATAATTACTCTTATGCGGCACGTATCCCGTTCTCGTTCTGAATGCGCGCAACATAGTTTCAACCCCAACCCTCCTCTGACACGTACTCGTTCTCGTATAGTCATGCATACGCACACGATTAGAGTAGATGAGCACAACGTCAATACAGCGCGAATCTTAATCGGTAACGTCAATTTGAAGTGACAGGTGAAGTAATGTCTCATTGATAATTTCCCTGCCGCGACGCATTCAAGGAAGGATACCTATATCCACGTTCGACAACGACACCCAGGCAAAGGGGGGCGGCACAACTTTTTACTTTTAAATAAATTCAAGAAAGTTGAGCTCATGACTGTCATTAATTAAGAAGAGAGGTGTGTTCTGTGTTGACACTCGTTACATTTCCCATCTTTGACTGGCGCCGGGCGCGAGCAACTTGCTGCCTTGCTGTTGCTGGATGTGTTTGCACATTTTATTAATTTTCAATCACCTGTCGTAAAGTTGGTGCTTGCAGACTGAATGCACGTTAAAGAGGATGATTGGAGCGCTTTGCTTTGAAGTTAATATTTATGTTTATGTTTAGTGTTTATGTCACTGGTCGTTAATTAGGAAAATGATTGTTTACCTGGGGGCACTTCGACACTGGTATTTGGGTTGTTAACTTGTATACAGAGCTACGTGATTGTACCTATACTTTGGTCATTTTTCGTTTCAAAGGTGCGGTCATTATATTATGATATGAGGGCCGGCTTTGTTTTATGTTTGAAATATGAAGCTTGTAGGATTGGACATTACGTGGGTGAGTTATTTTTATTGAATCGATCTTTTGTGATCGTCAGAGTTCGACAGAATACAAATTAAGTCGATGCATCTATGCAACTTAATGAATGTGACAGATTCCTCAGTTGTCAGATAAGTAGAGGGTCGGCTATGTTTTTGGTATTCAACTTAACACGTTTCTCATAAAAACCTGGAGGAGGGGTCGCTGTGGCGGTTAGCAAAATGTTAAACCCAGTTAGAGATAGATCATTCATATAATAAAAGCTTTAACAAAATGTCAATCATTTCGAAGGACTCATTCCTTAAATTAATTCGCCTGATCAGGACCTTAAGCAATACTCTAATTAAACAGATATTAAAAATATTAAGGAGGTCTAGTGCAAGTAACGTTTGTTTATTCTGGTGTACAGTATTAGGTTAGGTTGGGCGTGAGTTTTGGTTAAAACCGAGACCGATGCAACTGAGAGCTTATATAAAGATGGATACGATCTCTATTTTCAGAAGTGAGTGCGTTAGGGAAAGGCTAAAAGTGGATTTCACCAAATTAGGTCAGACGTCTGTGATGGTACGTCTAACCCTCATTTTTAGTAACCACTAACAGTCTGGAACGGTTGCATAGTACTGAACCCAAGGAATTCTAATCCTCATCGTAATAACATACTATATAGTCAATTATACTTCCATAAATGTCAAGCATTTTACTTTTACAAGATTGTTTTAAGTGACTTTATTGAATGAGGAGTGCCACGCCCACATTTCGTAAAGTTCTTTGTTCAATAATGCACATCAATGTTCCAAATTTTACAACTTTAGCTCCCATTATTGGTAGAGACATATTTTTTTGACTTCATTGATGAAAACATTTCTCTACTGTCTTTTCTCGTCAATATTCAATATAAAAAGTTGCCTATATATCCTAATTCCGGTCCATTTTATCTCCTTGCCTGACGACAAAGTCGCTTCACTAGTATTTGAAACTGAAGCCACAACTACAGCAGTTCTATCGTAGCTTGTAGAGCAATGACTTAAATTTAGCAGCACTTTTAGGTCGTCGGTAGGCTAGGTTAGGTTAGGTTAGGTTGAATAGGGTGTGAGTTCAACACAGAAGACTAGGCACCATATTGGGCCTATCGCCATCATTGGGGAACATTAATGGTCAAAAACCAATTCGCCCAAACACTTAATTTCCCTACATCATCTAAAAATGGTTTCAATTTCCAAGGTGTTTCGTTTCGTTCCGAGCAATAGCTTGATATTCACATAGAGAAGATGTGTAATATCCTCTTCGACATCTAATCTCCTATCGTCTTTCCTAAGAAGGCAGTGTCCCTATCGCCATTCGTAACTTTGATCTGCTGTGTTTTAATAATTCTATACAGATTTTTTTCTGATCTAACTTTAGCCACAGAGCCTTTCACCTACTATATCAGACCATCTTTGGTCTTCCCTATTTCTAGTTTTCTCGACAATAATTCTTTCGGCCACGGATATTGGTGGTCTTATGCCCTCAATAGTTTCAATTTGTCTGCTCCGTTTTTGGCCAAAACGTCAGATCTTTCGTTACCCTTGATATTACAGTGTCCGGGTACCCGAACACAATCTGACATGGTTCTGCACGCATAATGCTCTGAGTATTTTGTGACAGCTCCTGACTAGTTCAGATTTGATGGTGTGAGATTCTAGCGCCTTTAGCGCATCCTGACTATATCAATGTAGATAACGATATTCTTCTTGGATATTGATCCCATTTCTAGTAGATCGCCGCTTTAAGTACGGCCTGTAGGCAGTACCTCTGCCTGGAACACACTGTATTTTTATTTTCTTTAGACAAGGAGCTGTGAAATTCTTAATGTCATCGCTTATAACTTTTAAGAATCTGTTGAAAATTCATATTAAACACTTAAGAGGACAATTGTTCAGTTTTCTTAAGGCTGAATTTCAGATAAAAACAATCAACTTGGCAAATTCAAATAGAACTGCTTTCCCATGCTAGTGGGTAGTGGCTCGTGTAACCACATATTAAAATGGACAAACAACAGAGGACTAGAACTTACAACAATTTTAGTACATAACTAACTCTTATCTGTTCGCCTTAAAAAAAAGTCTCGGACAGTCAATCCCGTAGGGCAATTTTGCCAAATTAGGCTAGTAATCAAACACCAGTTTTTGATTAAAAAATTTAACACATTTTAGAATTCGTGATATAATTTATCTAACAATACTCGCAATAAATGGCAAAGAACTACCAAAAAACTATAGTACGGTAACCCTTTTAAAATACGTACACTCAGAGGAAAAACGAGCTAAAATCAAGAATATCAGTGTCAGATCAAGCTCGTTCGTTGACGAAAGTATGGTAATCTCGGAAAATCTTATTTCAAGTACGAAAATCTTATTTTGAGCTCTTTTTTTCAAGACCAAAAAATCTTACTTCAATCCTGTTTCGGGATTGATTTAAGCTCGAAAATTCTTAAATCAAGACCAAAAAATCTTGCTTCAATCCTGTTTCGGGATTGATTTAAGAATGTGGTTCTTACATTATGCGATGCCTGAAAAAAATGTATTTTGGGTATTCAAGATCTAAACCTAAGATCTTAATTACCTACCATCTTATAATATTTATACATCATTCATTCACATTTCACATCAGTAGATATCATAGGTAATAATATTAAATTTTCAATGTTGCCTTATGAGAATTCACTCAGTAAGTGAGTGTGAATTTTAGGAACGAATAGAAATCAAAATAAAGTACATGCGCATGCAGTTTAAGTATTGTTGCGCTTGTTTCAATCATGAACAAGCTTGAAATAAGATTGTTTCGGCTTATTTCAAGAACAAAAAAACTAAATCAAGAGCTCATTTGTGTTTCAATGTCCTCTTTTAAGATTGTTTCGGCTTATTTCAACAACAATTGGTGTCATATTAAGATTCAGCACGTAAGAATGAAAAAATCTAAAATCAAGCTTGAGCATACTTGATTTTAGCTTGCGATTTTTCTCTGAGTGTACCAATCTAAGAAGAACAACCCTTAAACAAAGTGAAAATCATTTAGATACTGGGTCCATGCTCAACACCTTTCGTCGTAATTGAAGTTATGAGTTAAATTACCATGTCCTTAATGGACTTAATGCTAGATCGCCCACATGCACTTTATGCAAGTTTCCCACCACAACTTCCACCAAGCTTTCGTGTTTAAAAGACTTCAACGAATATATCAAAAACTCCTCCCATACACATCATGCATCTGATAAAAATTACTGCCAGAATTTTCATCACAAATCACACAGTTAGTCCCACATTCGAGAGCAACACCAAAGTGAAAGGCCCCAACGCAGACATTCACCAATAGGCAAATGTAGGTATAGCAGAGCTACACCTTCTAAATTCTAAAGGTGCTCGCGTACACAATTCCACACACACGCTGTCAAAGTTCATCTCCTCAGCCATCATCATTACCGTTCCAGGTCGTCTTCTTCTATATACTTACAGCGAACAAATTAATGTCACGTTTTCGACAAAAATCTTCATTGAGCAACACTCACACGTAGTTTCGTCACGTTCTCCGCGCAACCAGCATTTGGCAGTGGTACAGCAACTTCCTAAATCATAGATTACAACTAGAGCTGCAGCTAGTTGCCATTTCCACTCGCTCGCTCGCACACTCTCAAGATATAATTTATTGTCTTTCGAATCGAATTTGGCCGACAAGCAAAGGAGGTGGTGTCGAAAAACGCAAAACTATTCAGCGCAAATAATGTGGAAATGATGTCGGGATGCAGGTACTTTGACTTTTATTTGTTGCACCTATACTTTCATTTGGCCCGCACCAGGTCCCGATTTTTATACGAAACGTGTGTCTATACTCTATGCTATTGTTTCGCAGATCTGCAATCTGGCGTAGAACGTGCAACGTAAATCACATGGAAAATACAACAAGACGTTAGCTGTGAGAGCGGGCAGTGAAAATTGCTTAAAAATCGGCACGAACTCGATAACAAGACTTTGAACAATGCAGGTGAGGAGGCAGCAGCAGCTTGTATGTGCTGCGGCACTCTCCATCTGATTGATAGTGCCGCATCGAAATCCGTTTAAATTGCGATAATTGTCGCAACAACCATAAGTGGACGCCTCCAAGCAGTGTGAACATAACGATAAAGGTTTCAATAAAACCAACCAAAATTTGCATCTAAATCTATCGTTTACACCTCACATATACGAGTATACTCTGCGACTTGGGCATTATCATAGATATTTTCTTCTGTAAACAAAAAGATACAGGTATAAACATTTTGTTCATATTTTAGCATTTAGATTGTTTTTTTTTTTTCTCAAAAGAATCCGTTGAAAACCCCTTCAAGCTCGACTTGAAATTGGTTTTTTTCCCAAATAGATACAATTTCAGCCCAAAATCGATTAACATATTATTTAGCATACATTTATGCATGCGTCACAATCGAATTAGATAGAGACACTCGGCCGTATTGTGTTTTACCGAAAGAGACGAAGCATATCTAAAGATAACGACTCTATACTATATCTACAACCGCCTATACCACGAAAATATTATCATAAATAAGTTATTTATATTTCACGATGTTTCTGGTTTTTTTTTTTTTCTAGTTCCAGGTAAGAGATATTGGTATCACGTATATACACACGAGTGTGAGGATATACACAAATCATAATTTTGTTCACTGTTTGAACGGATTAACTTGGTTTGGAGATATGATTTAGTATGTGAATCTCTTCTGGGCGGGCATAGAAATTTATGCGAAAATAATGGAAAGCATTTCCATTTGACTCACAAGAAATCCAAAGAAATTATACATGTTTTGGGTAAGTTATTGTGATTTCTAGGAGAAAATAAATCTTTAAGGATATTCATTTGGAGGCGCAGGCAGTCTTCTTTGTTTGACTTTTTCTTTTGATTATAATACAGCATGACATTATAATTGAAGTTTGAAAAGACCTATGCTCTGTGAAATATTTTTCATGAATTTTAAATTACATTTTTTTGTATGTATACTATATGGCGTACAACAATGGCAGGAGAATTTTGAAATTCAGTGCATATGTTTGAAGAAAACTAAGAGGTCCACCATTATTGTGAGGATAGAAGAAAGGCAATAATTCGTCTCGTGTTTTTGTTCAAATGGAAAATATGTTCTCGAGAGTGATGTGAATACTAATAGGATTCTTTTGTTTTGCGATACTTTGCTTCTAATATTAAATGTATCTAGCATTAAATACGAAAGAAAAATATCTAAAGGCCAACGAATTTTGTGTGAAAATTAATTATCGTTAAGTGGCGCCCAACGCGGGGCTTCTTGTAATTAAGTCTCAGTAGATCTTGATGATGGTGAATTTTTGCCAAAAACTTGATATTGTGATTAAAAATACAAAAAAAAATTCCATTTGGAGTGCAAACCCAGACAAAATCTAGCGAAAAGCGATTTCACTAGATTTTGTTGGAAAACTGCTTCAAGTGATGATTCATGAAAACTGCCTGAAAGGCACTAACAACTTGATATCGTATCGTATGTATATTTCGATGGAGCCTTTTTCAACGACTGAATAAAGTTCGTCGGATCCATAGGATTGCCTCTAATGAAACCCCAAATATTTGGGTCAATATACATACATGGATTATTCGTAGCAACTTTATAGGCTATAGGAAACAACTCAAGAAAAAGTCAGATTTGACTAGGCACAGGAACAAGATTCCTTACCGTGGAGTAAAGCCCTGATGGGTATACCGTATACATATATAGCACAAGGGAATGCTTGTCGAACGTGCAAAGAGGATGAAGCAACAATGGCACAAATACTATGCGAATGCAAATACTTAATCAGAACTTGTTAGCGTCGCCTATGTAAACTTTACCTTGAAGTAGCGGATGAGCCATGAGCCAATGAGCCACGGACAGTTCACCTAGATCTTAGAGAGTACACAATTTGCATAACAAAATAATGGGGAAGAGCTATATTGTTACGGCTGCGTATAAGAGCAGTTCGTTGTTGCTTCAGTTACAGAACCAAAACGGAAACATTTCAATAGTTAATTTGAAGAAGTGTTTCTAGTTCCGTTCGTCATTATTTTGTCACCAAATCGTTTGTTTTTATGGTCTTCACTGTTCCGTGTAGTGTTCGTCTGTCATCTTGTATAGCAAAGACTTGAATCATGGAGAATTCGAAACTTATTACGAATGTATAAGAATGAAACAAAAAGATAAATATATGGTTCCTCTCAATAGCGGCTACATCGGATGATGGATGTTGGAGCTTTTGGATAGGTACATAGGGTGATGTTGCGGATTTTTTTTTTGTTAGCGACAACGAGCACCACATTTTGAAAACGTCCGTTGACGTGGCAACTAGCCACAGTGGTGCAGTGCCGTTTTATTCTAAAGTCCTGTGTCAGGCAGTGGGCTTAAGCAAATTTGCAAAGTTTTTTTTATTTTATTGTTATGGTGAGTGATTTATATTGTGTTTGTTTGTTTAGTAGAAAGACCCTTACGTATTTTTTTTTTGTGCAGTGCATTTGGGCGGCCACAGACTGTTACCAAATTTTGAAGTCGTGATCGCCAAACTTTTTTTTTTTTTTTTTTTTATTTTAATTCATCTTGCTAGGTACAATATATAAGATGTGAAAAGAACAATTCAAAGAAATTATTAATAATTTACAATTATCATAGAAATGATTAACAATAATACAATTGAGAATCCTTAATTGTTTAATTGTTTATAATAATCGTATTAATAATAAATATTACTATAAATTAATTTATGAAGCGTTCTTCAAAATAAAGTATATTGTAAGACCCAGCAAAATACGTTTGAAGACACTCTTTAGCTAAGCTTAAAAGCTAGAGCTAGTGGCAAGTGTCCCTTAAAAAATATAAAAATTAATTAGTATTAAAATTGTGTGCAGGGTGAAAACGAATAGAAGAAATGAATAATTTTATTGTTGGAAAGTGAAAGTTTTTTTTATTGTTTTATTGTAGGGTTATTGAAGATAATATGTGTTCAATTTGAGTATGATCATGATTAAAAAGCCAAGATTTTACTTTGTTTAGGAATGGTGACAATTTTCTTATACTTCTGATAGAGAAAGGTAATTTGTTAAAAATTGACGGAGCTACTACTGTAAAAAATGTTTTAAAGTGCATTTTATTGTAAGTGGGGATATTGACCAAATTGTTGGAATTTACACGCAAGTTATGTAACGAATTTCTTCTAACTGTAAGAAAACCACTTCTAATAAAAAATAGTTTAAGAACTTTAAAATAGTAGAGGTGCCTTAGTTGAAGAACTTTTAGTTCCTGGAACAAAATGAAACTTTTGTGAAACCGATTTTTCTTACAAATAATACGCACAACATGTTTTTGTAAAACAAGAAGCGGATTAATCTTGTTCAAATAAGTCCCTCCCCAACAAGTTATCCCATACTGTAGTTTTGAGTGAACAATACCGTAGTAGATCATATTTAGTAATTTTTGAGAGCAGTACAAATTAAGATTATAAAATTGCCTAGTGCAACACAACAGGAACTTTTTCAGTGCGGTAGTGTGATCGGACCAGTTCATCTTTCTGTCAAGTATTACTCCAAGGTATTTGAAAGACTGGACAAAATTTACCTGGAAACAATGAACCGAGCAGCCTTCATTAGGAACAAAGGTAATACTCTCATTTAAACTGAAACTGAATTTTTGACAGCCAGGAGAATGATAAAATAAATCACACTCAACTATAGTAGGCGACTCTGAGAGACTAAAGTACATTACTTTGGTTTTGTTGCTCAATACCATTTTATGAACAGCAAACCAGCGCCTTAGAATATCCAAGTCTGAGTTGATGTCAAAAATTAGGTTGAGCAGAGAATTGCAACCATAGGAGAAGGCTTTGTCATCAGCAAATGCTGTTATTATGCCCTTAAAATTCTGTTTAAATATAGAATTGATAAAAATCAAGAACAGCAATGGACCCAGTACGGAACCTTGCGGAACACCAAGCAATACGTTACGTAGTTCACTAAAACACCCCTTTATTTTAACTTTTTGCTTCCTATCTTTTAAATAAGAAGCTAGCCAGTTATAAATAAAACCAGGCATACCTGCATTATATAATTTCGACAATAGGATTTTGTGATCGACTAAGTCAAAAGCTTTGGTTAAGTCAATGAAAAGTCCAGCCGTATGCAGATTATTGTTTATGTTTTCATATATCTCACTGCAAAATTTCAGCAATGCATCTTCGGTTGATCTACCAGTACGAAATCCAAATTGAGATGCACTAAAAAAATTATTTTTATTTAAGAACGCTAAGATTCTAGTTTTGATTGCCTTCTCAAATATTTTTGAGCAAACAGATAACAGAGATATCGGTCTGTAATTATTTAGATCACAAGGGTCAGACTTTTTATGGAGAGGAATGACTTCTAATAAAGAAAAGTCTTCAACGAACGACACAAAAAACCGAGCGCAGTTGTCCCCCTTTTGTAAAGCGCTTTAACTCCCTGCTCCCCGAACGATCCAGCGAAGCTCAGTGGTGTATATCCTTATCCATACAGGTAAATTTTATGACCTTTTTGGGAAAAGCGTCATAAAAGTTGCATCTATCAACTTAATCCCATTTTTTTTTGCTACAATATAAACATAATATATCCTTCATTCCTTGTGCATTTGAGTTTTCCCAGATCAGCGAAGGGTTTGAAAAATATTGTAAAATTAAAAATAAAAACTGACTGCTCGTAATCAAGTGACACGGAGTGTACATATGCACATTGTCGCTAAATTTTAATGTTCGAGCACGGGATATGAAGATAATATAGTACATGCACCACACCATAGACTCATAAAAACAAAAAAAAAAAAAAAAACAAAATTAACCAGAAAGCTGCACAAAAGAAGCATAAATTGTGCGCGCCTAAGAACATGCCACAAGAGGTCGGCTTGCAATTGCATTTATTTAAAATTTATTTAAAGTTTTTTTTTATGTACATATATTTATTTGCGGTGACATTTTTCTCCTTTTTATACCCTCCACAGGAAGGTATATTCACTTTGTCATTACATTTGTAACGCCAAGAAGGATTCACCGGAGACCCTATAAAGTATATATATTCTGAATCAGGATCACATTCTAAATCGATTTAACCATGTCCGTCTGTCTGTCTGTCCGTCTGTCTGTCTGTCCGTCTGTTGAAAGCACGATAGCGACCAAACGAATTGACCTAGGGGAATGAAATTTTGTGAGAGGACTTATTTTTACCGTCGTCAGGTTGGTATTGAAAATGGGCTATGTCGGTCAAGTAGTTCTGGTACCTCCCATACAAAACCACTATTAGACCCATGTGTATCTACGTCTGTTGAAATCACGATAGCGTCCAAACGAATCGACTTAGTCAACTGAAATTTTGTGAGAGATCTTATTTTTACGGTCCTCAGGTTGGTATTGAAAATGGGCTATGTCGGTCAAGTAGTTCTGGTACCTCCCATACAAAACCACTATTAGACCCATGTGTATCTACGTCTGTTGAAATCACGATAGCGTCCAAACGAATCGACTTAGTCAACTGAAATTTTGTGAGAGATCTTATTTTTACGGTCCTCAGGTTGGTATTGAAAATGGGCTATGTCGGTCAAGTAGTTCTGGTACCTCCCATACAAAACCACTATTAGACCCATGTGTATCTACGTCTGTTGAAATCACGATAGCGTTCAAACGAATCGACTTAGTCAACTGAAATTTTGTGAGAGATCTTATTTTTACGGTCCTCAGGTTGGTATTGAAAATGGGCTATGTCGGTCAAGTAGTTCTGGTACCTCCCATACAAAATCACTATTAGACCCATGTGTATCTACGTCTGTTGAAATCACGATAGCGTCCAAACGAATCGACTTAGTCAACTGAAATTTTGTGAGAGATCTTATTTTTAAGGTCCTCAGGTTGCTATTGAAAATGGGATATGTCGGTCAGGTAGTTCTGGTACCTCCCATACAAAACCACTATTAGACCCATGTGTATCTACGTCTGTTGAAATCACGATAGCGTCCAAACGAATCGACTTAGTCAACTGAAATTTTGTGAGAGATCTTATTTTTACGGTCCTCAGGTTGGTATTTAAAATGGGCTATGTCGGTCAGGTAGTTCTGGTACCTCCCATACAAAACCACTATTAGACCCATGTGTATCTACGTCTGTTGAAATCACGATAGCGTCCAAACGAATCGACTTAGGCGACTGAAATTTTGTGAAAAATCTTATTTTTACGGTCCTCAGGTTGGTATTAAAAATGGGCTATGTCGGTCAGGTAGTTCTGGTACCTCCCATACAAAACCAACATTAGACTGGCAAACATTTTGCATTACTTTTATGCAGTGGAGGGTATCAAAGCATCGGCCAGGCCGATGATAACACTTTCACTTGTTTTGATTCCTTTTGCGTTATTCATATATTTTTTTTTTATATAGGTATAATTATCTTCATTAGTGTGATATGTTTAGTTTTCATTGCTGTCGGGTCCTTTCTTCGCGTTATTTATATTTTTTGTTATATAATTAGTTATTACGTATACCTACCTAAACTGAGCTCTGTATAGGTATAGGAGTCTCGAATTAGTTCGCAAGTGGCTATTAGTTCTATGCTACAAATACACTATAGGTATACGAAAACCAGGCATAATGCTATTGTTGTTAGGAAGTAGTTTTAGAATAAGATATGTCCCATTAAAATTAGACTAAGATTTAATTACAAATAAATTATAAGTCACGCCTTATGATTAAAGTGGTTTGTTTTATTCAAACACATAAGCGTTTGATGGCGTGTTAGATAGAATTTTTCAGGGGGTGAGAAGGGTGTGCTGACGTTCATCCGGCGGTAAAATGGTTTGACCTGCCGACAACGTCCGTTTTGGGGAAATCCAAAAATATGGCCACCGGATTTCCAGGTGGGGAGGGAAATGGCCAGCGCTGAATTCCAGCAACAGCGCTCCTCAATGTGGTGAAGTTCCGTCCGCTTTGGTGAAGGTAAGATGTCAGTACCTCGTCTTGGCATGAATTATGTTTTTGTGGTAGGTTAGGTCGAGTTGTGGGGACAAGAACCACCTCATTCCGGCGAGCAGATCCGTCCTATACAAGCATGACACGCTCCTCACACTCGGCACTCTTTCCCTTTCTTTTCCAATCACATCCTAAGGTCCCGTCCACATCCCTGCTCCCTGTCATCCTTTCACTCCTATCTCCCTCTGTTTATCCCCTATAGGCCTATTACAATATATAAAAAAGATTATTTTACGTCATTACTGTGAATAATAGGCGCCCCGGATGGCTTGAAATTTAATTTTCGATAGGTACTAGTTTTTCGAGCAGGTAGGGCCGTGAATCGTAAGTCTATACCCATGATGAAATGACAAATGTAAGTCTACTCACGCCGAAATGACAAATCAAAATGAACTCCAGCTGCCAGCAGTCAAATTGGTTATCAAAGTAAAAAGTGTTGCCAATTTGAAAAACAAACCTCTAAAACAAAAACCTTTACTTCTTGGTTTCGAGGTGTAGACTGATAGTGACTATGAACCTTTTTGCAGATATGTATCATTATCATCTTTATATTCTATGTAGCGGACCCCCGCCTGTTAACTTAGTGTTAATAGTTTAATTTAGAAATACACAAGTTTTAAAATTAAAAATTCAGTATTTTTAAAACAAAAGTAGGTAGCCTACAACCTGCTGCGGCTGCTCTCCTGATCCGTAAAGGTCGGAAACAATCTCACCGAGACCTTTGATATCAAAAAAGTATTTAGACAAGGTGATGAGCTGTCATGTGACTTTCAACATAATTCTTGTCCGAAACTCGCAAGCCAACACCAGGGGCACAATTTTCCAAAAGTCTGTGCAACTACTTGCATATTATACGCTGGGATCATTGGGAGAATACACCGAGCTGTTACTGGTGCGTTTGCAAGTATCAGTACAGCAGCGGCAAAAAAATGAGCTTAGTGGTGAATGACGGCAAAACCAAATATATCTGCTGACAACAAGAGCGGACACACAAACATCGACGAATCGGACAGAACGTTGCGATAGACAGCTATAACTTTGAGGTGGTTGGGACTTTGTCTACCTTTGCTCCGCTCTTAACTCTGAAATTCGAGTGATTTTCGGTCCTGTTTGCGTTGAAGGGCTTTGGAGGAGGATTTTTTAACAGCGAACTTTACGAGCTGTACAGCGACAAAAACCTGGTCAGAAAAGTATGCATCAGTTGCCTAAGATGTTGCTGGGGCATGTAGAGCGAATGGACACCAACGCCTTCGACTCCAACCCGGAGGGACAACGCAGTAGAGGAAGACATCGCCTTTGGTGGTCTTTCTCAGCGACACAATAGAAGGAATGCATCAGATTAATATAGACTCGAGATGTAGTCCAAGACGTGGACTTGACTTGTTTGTCGACTTCGATAAATCTAAGATGGTCATATTCAGGAAAGGCGTGGGTATAGATTTTCTCGAAATGAAAAGTAGACTTATCAACGTGATCATCGAAGCTGTTTGATTCATAATCACATCTATAATCTATAGGTATGATCAAACAACAAACGGGCAAATCTTTTGAAGCCAAATGTTTCCTCTTTGCAATGTGGGATCGCTGTCTTAAAAATAAGCAAGTAACACAATCTCAAAACAAAATATATTTTCAACTGCTATTACTTTAATACACAAACTTGGGGCCACTGTTATTTTGAAGTTGTCGAAAAATGTCGTCGTATAGCATTCTAAAGGGGATCTTCCATTTTTTTAAATGGTACTTTGAGTATATGTTTCATCTAGGGACAGGACGCCCGACTCTATACTTGGATACTCTAACGCCCAGTTGCACAGTCAGAGTTTAAACTCTCGTTTTGGTTTAAACCTTCGTTCAACAAATTTTCGGTTTCACTGTGTTCGTTTAAACACAAATTGGAGTTCAACTCTCGGTTTAAGTTAAACGCCTGCATTCTGCCGTTTAAACTTTTGTTTCGCATTTTGAGGTTTAATTTGACAGCTGCTATTTCATACACAGAGATGAGAGAGAGAATAAAAAAGAGAAATTGTCTGGGTGCTACACTTCTTGGATTCATATGAGTGAAAACTAGAGTTATGATTAGTTTCAACATTACTGAGGTTTCAATAGATTTGTAACCAATATATTATTCAAGGAAAAACCCTTTTTTTTCAAGTGAATCATCAGGTAGATTTTAGCCCAAACATAATGTAGACAAGCGTAAATTGTATTGAGGTTTTTTCAATACAAATTAATTATTTTAGTGTGTGGAAATGACGATTATTTTTTTGTATTGCTACTAGTGATTTCATTAGATTCTTGGCGAACAAAATATATCTAAACATACTCAAATCATTCACATTTTGTTTTGGCTGAAACAAGACACTACCTACTCTATGCTTTATACAATGCAATTTTTTTGCCCGATTTTGAACACACTTCTCGGGACAATGCCTGTAAATTTGAGCTTGTTCAGTTAAAAGGTTTCGAAGTTCATACCATTTTTGTATACAAATCTAGATTACATTTTTGTTTAAAAAAAAATATAACCGGAACATGATAGCGCAGATTTTTGCAGACACACCAGCAAAAAAACTTTGCGCGTATCTATTACAAGACAATGACCCTAATTAGAGTCTCATAAAATCCTTTCAATATTCATTATCATTACTGGCGACGGGTGATCGGATGTGGTTAAAACCCAGCGAGTGACAAGAAGCAGTAGGTACCTGTGATCGCATCCGTCCGAATGCTCCCTACATTTCAACAACTACATATTATTATTATTAAAAAAAAAAAAAATTTATTACTGCAATAATTAATTGTTGAAAGTAGATGACAGTTCAAACATGTGTCAAAAATAAATCAATTCACTTCGTTAATACCAAAATACATAATGTAAAAATATTGCACGCATTTTCTTTTATTTACAAATGGTAAAATAGATAAAGTAGAGAAAAGCAATAACCATTTATTTGATCAAAAGTGCGCTGGTAGAAAAATATCCCCTTAAGGGAAATTGTTCTGCGCTTCCACAACTGCGTTTAGTTAACTGGCAGATTATTTTCAACTGTGAAACTGAACGAGTTAAACCAAAAGTTTAAACTCTCGGTCAGGTTTAGTTAAACTTGAGTTTAAACTCTGACTGTGCAACTGGGCATAAAAGTCTAAAGCAACATTTTAACTATGTAGGAAAAGTTATGCAATAGGAAGGTGAGATACTGTCGAAACTAGTACTTTTGCATGATCTAGCAGAATGAATCGCAATCTTCCATTGAAAACATAATTTTCAAATTATTATTCGACCAACAAGTTTAGTACCATAGTCAAAGCTAACTGCCCATGCCCAGGATGTTGCTTAAATATTTTCCTGAAATGGCAATTGCTTGGGTGGTAAGTTTCACTTCCTTCCTGTACAATCAGCTTGAGTTCGAAAATCTCGAAGAAAGCAAACGATAGGGTAGAAAATATAAAAATAAAAAAAGCCCCCTGTGGGCATTTGTTAGTTTTATTATAATTACCATCAATTCACAACCCAGAATAAGTAAAGGATATACACGCATACCATGTGCAGCACAGCCTATCCAAACGCATTAATATCACCATCAACATGAGCTGCCAACTCGGGAATCATCATTTTGACAATTACAAATCGCTCAAGGTAAATAATTGTTCTCTGCATGTGTCTGCGCGCCGGTTGTGAACGAGGATCACAGCTTACAGAAGATTTAAAGCCTCAAATCAATTTTAAACGAAATGATGACATCCCCAAGATTAAGAGCACCCAATGTCAGTGCCCAGCGGGGAAAAAATGTCACTCCGTGCTTTCCTCCGGCCCGAGATGAACTTCCCTGCCGCCATGTACCAAGAACGAGATCATGGGGAGATAAATTAAAACATCAGTGGCGGCGGTGGTGGATCACTGCCATGGGAATTGGATCAACGCAGGAGAAATCGTGATCAAATTTCCTTCCACCGTGACGTGGCATCTGTCTTGGCACTGCGCCTATGGATATCCATTTTTTAGATCCCTATCTGACTGCACGGATGAATCTAAATTGTCAGACAGTTGAGGAAACGGACTGCTGGATGGATGGATGAGGATTGCGTTTGCAATCGCCTTCAGCTTCCACTCATCCATCATATCCGATCCGAAATAGCGCAAAAAAAAACAAACGTCCAAGCTAAAGAAGTAGAAATTTCGTATGCTTCTGTCTTTCTTGGGAATGTTCCTCTATGAAGAGTGATGGACGGACGACAAAGGAGGTGGAGTCGAATGACAGGCAGACTATATACACAACGATACGCTGAGGTAAATTTGTTGTGTGCGCATAGCCCTCCGGAGAGAATCGCGCCATCATAATAGAGTGATAGGAATCTGCGTGGCGTCACTGGGAGTCACTCATCCATTCATTAGCGATGTCACAAGTGAGAAATAGCTTCTGCCCTACACCGTGAACATTTCAATCAATCAGGCGATCGGTGAAGGTTGCCAAGGAATGCGCGGCCGATCCCAGGTCATAGATATCGCTTTACGCTTGGAAGGGAAATAAATCCAGCAGCTATAGGAATTTGAGTTATTTGAGACATGCGTAATTGAAATTGTTGCGAATGATTGCGTTTTTGCGATGCGTTTTCTGTAATGAAGTGTGAAGGAATTTTTTATATGAAGCTGCAATCAAGAATGTGAAGAGCCTGACAAATAGGTGAGAAGGCTCTACAAACTTCGGGCGAGTTAACAGAGAAGAGAGATTCTTTTCTTTCGAAAATATGTCAATTGGAACAAATCAGTGGAATGGTGATTTAATTTTTTGTCAAGTCAGTTATAGAAATCATTGAAAATTGCTGACAATGTAAGGCCCAGTCATGTCAGTGACTTGGTGAGGTTAAAGTTGATCTTTGAAAGCAAAACAGATAGAGAACCGAACACATCAGTGAAACGATTGTGTTCTGAAAAACTATCTGCCGCTATGTGTTACCTCCAAACATTAAAACTACTGAACAGATTTCAATGACACTTTTTAAAACTGTTTCTAAAGACTGTGAGCAGGTTTTAGTCGATGTCCTTCATTGCCACGCCTACTTTTTAACCATCATTATTTTTTTCTAACTTCAATGGATTTAACTGCCTTTCCTCAAATAATTCTTAATCAATCGTGAAAAAAAAAATGAAAAAAAAAAAAGAATACTTAGTAGAGCCAATACTTTCTTAAATATTTAAGCCTATTAGCCAGGATTCCATGAGTGATATTCATTACTCATCGATTACTCGTTTACAGCGAATACTTTCAATCGATTCAACACTTCGTTTGATCGTCTTTTATGTCGACTAATATGAAATCGTATAAATTATCATTTTTCCCGTGACTACTTGACAACATTTCTGAATATGATTACCTGAAGTAAGGATTAGTAGTTTAATTACCAATATCTCGATTTGAATGAATGCTGAAGATTTTCTTCTAAGATTTATCAGATTTTTGTATATCCGTAGATATTTATATCTAGCTAACAAGTATCTAGCTATTGCTGACAAGTGATCCAGCTTCGGCCTACCCCTTCGTGTAGGGGTTAGAATATACCCGAGGTAGGCTTGCCTGTTGTAAGAGGCTACTCAAATTCACGTCTTCAAGAATCTATGGATTATATTACTCCAGGTGGTGCTCACGAAAGTGAAAGTCCATCCGTGGTGTTTTCGACTGTGGTCAGGGCAAGGATTCTGGAGGCCCCACCCAACATACTAAAAACGAGCGTCGTCTCTTCAGGCGATGATACAGGTCCGGGCCCAGTGCTCGTTTCTGAAGATTGCTGCGGTTCATTATCCGACTCTTTCGGGAAAATGGACTGGAAGGAGGGTGAAAGTGGCGGAAAGGTTTTACCCAGTACGCTTAATCTCTCTCAACATAGTCGGGCAGTTGGTTGTAGTGCTGCGGCTAATGGTTTGATTCGGGAAGCATCTGCTGAACGAGCACCGAAAGCTGCGCACTCCGATGGGCTTGCGACTAAGAGCCAAAGGAAGAGAGGGAAGGATCAATCAGCTGAAGGCTGAACTCTTTGTCGCTTGTTTGGGTCCCAGGACACACTATGGGATTGCTGGAAATGAGATATCCGATGAGATTGCTAAGCAAGGTTCAGAGGATAATTTCTCGGGACTAAAACCTGTTTTCCTGCGTCCTCGGTCCGGGCTTCAAACGAACTCAATTGTTTATGGCAAGGATCTACAGGATGCGGGCATCAGACTAAACGCATGCTCCCGAAAGTCTGTAAGAAGTCTGCAGCATTCCTGCTGTCTCTCAGCAGAAATGACTGCAGAAAACTTATTGGCGTTCTTACGGGACACTTCGCTTTTGCTAAGCATCTTAGTGTGCTAGGCTTAAGTGATAACTGTCTGCGACGCTTGTGGAGAGGGCGACGATACTTCGGATTATTTCCTTTGTTATTGTCCTGCCTTTCCTCGGATCAGGTGGCAGATTTTTGGCGCTGATGTGGTGATTGCTGATAATGTAAGCTCCTCATCGAAGTCGAAGAAATTATAGTAAAATGGGTAATACTGGCTATGGTTTCAGGTAGTCCAATGGACCAGTTGCATAGAAGTGCTCCAGTGAGGTGTTTCTTAGAAGTGCTCCAGTGAGGTGTTTCTTAACCCGAAAAAAAGCTAATGTACATTGATATTGTATTGTCACAGAGCTTCAGTTGACGTTGGTCTATATAGGCACGAGCTTAATCCGGCTTAGTTCTATCATGGTTGACTCTTTAGGCATCACTATATACAGTATGCAGGCAACTCCATAGCACCCTGTCAGAGCATACTATAATAACCCTTCCATAGTGTCGTATAATCAGTTTACTTGTTCTTTAATTGTTGGCTATGTCAAAGAGATGCGGATTTTCAGCAGTTCGGCCTATTGAAGTCCCAGTTTTTGCATCCACATTCCGTAAAAGACGTTTACACTTCCGCCGCGCGTTGACAAGGGCATCTTCTACATATAGCTACTTCAGGTAAATGGCCAACTGACTACATTCCTTATGTTGAAAATGTCGCCTTCGGCTCCTCGATGCATTGCGTAACTCTGTCATTAAATCATCCGCACTAATAAAGCCAGCTGTGGCCCAATTAAAGCCGTCGAAACGCACAGTGGTGCTGCAACAAACACCTGAGACATCGAGTTCGCCACAATCGTTAATCACCCAAGGAAACTTAAATGAATTTTCAGCGAACGCATAACTCTTGGAAATTATATGTTTGCTCAGTTTTTTTTTTATTCCTCTGAGTTGGGTTGGGTGCGGAGCGGAACATTAAGCACTGACACCATTTCCGATTGGGAAATTTCCATGACAAATGAATACCATTAATTTAAATCAATTGTTCTCGCGCGTATACACATTCGAATGTATCTAGTATTAAACAAATAAACGAACAAAAACAGAAACAAAGTATGACACTAATGAAACCATAAAGAGGACGCACGCACACACTATCGCTTATAAAACTCATCTTTTGATTAATTCGTTCGTATCCCGTTGCCGACAAACGCAATTGTACTGATGCTGGTCCTCCTCCACCATGCGGCGCGTCGGCAGATCAGAGACAGTGCTCGGCGTACGCCCGCCCAATATATCTATCTAGATACATTACTTGGCAATGCAAACAAATCACACCGCATGCGAACAATTGAAACTGATTAAAAGTTACTTTTTGCCTGCAGGCTTTCGGGGTCGTTATTAAGGAATTTTTTTTTTTTTTAAGAAAATCCCAACACACGCCGCCGTGCGGTATGTACCTACTCGTGTTGTATCTTCTTTCAAGTTGGCGCTCTGGTGTTTGTCTTTCAGAAATTACACTAAATCATTGGAATTGTGATTTTCGCCTTTTTAATCCAATTAAAGTTTTCATACGCCCGAGGGAACGGGTGAACGAGGGAAACCCACTCATCTTCATAATCTAATCGAGGACGTTTAAGTTGCTCAAGTGTCAGTTGGCATACGTTTCGTCAGGCGCAACCTCCCAAGGAGCAGTAGAATGTATTTCGTTGCCAATGCCAATCCCACAGTGCGCGAACACACCCACCCCACTTATACGAATAAACGATGATGCTGATCGTATAGCATAATGATGCTACACTGAAGCAGGAAAGTGTGCATTGTGCATGCACTATGCACAAGTCTGCTGATTTATTGCTTTTGAAATTGCTAGTGACGGCAGCGGCGGCGGCAGCCACAGCAGTTAGACTGAAGTGGTAACTAGACCTGCTAAGTGTTCCTACATTTCTATATAAAGAGATACAGTGAATGGGAAATGTTGTGAAACGCTGGAGATAGCTTGGACTTGGCCGGTGATGTTTTTCTCTAGGGCAAATTGTATTCTGTTTTCAATCGAACTGTCAATAATTGCTTTAGACGAAAGAAGAAACTTTGCAGTGTAAAATGTTGGGTAACAAGTGAAATATGTTCAAAACAATTTGTGCCTATTTGTGCCAAGGTAAAGATGTTGGCCAAAAGCACTTCGTGTGGTTCTGTATCGACCTGCCTGCGCCATACAATTGTATACATTTTTACAAAAATGTGTTTTTATTGCACGCACAGAACTATGAGCTGAGAAACCCTCATCAAAACCTTCGATAATTTATGTTAGGATTCGCAGGAAGTAGTAATTTTCTAAAGCGCACACGATCATTCCACTTCAGTGGCTATCGCACATAGAAAGTGCGCTTATTTGCTTCCGCCAGACAGTAACAATAAAATCTTTTTGTGATTGCGAACTTACAAAAATAATAGGGACTGACAGTTACATCATTTTCAATGATTTATCCCTCAATTTGTTGTTGCGCACATGAGTGTGCGTTTATGATTTTTACTGATACTTGATGCATAAAAGTTTTATTCATCCCACGTTGTTGAAAGGTGGGTTATCCCTTTATTTTCTCTAGCGCACATAAGTGTGCGTTCATGTGCGTTATGCTTTAAGTAAGGAAGTTAGTCCGGTATAGCAGCCGTTTTCGACTTCGTTGTAGGTACCTCCTGTATGCTTCAATTCATTTTAGTCCGGTCAGTATTGCATTTCATTGTTATGTTGTTGTGGTTAAATGGATCGTTCTATGTGTCGTGTTCTGCGCTTTGCTGCCTACAGAAGTACAAGTTCCGAGTCCTCAACATATCTACTAACTGCGACTCGATGGCTTATTAATGCATGAAGGTTATGCACTGTTCAAAATTGCAAATACATTTTTTTCCTTCATCTAGCCGTGGTATTGTTGATATGGCTGCGTTGAGTGCGTACCCATAATGATTTTAATAACAAAGTTTCTTATATTCAATTCTAAGGAACTCCCTTTCCTACATACTACACGTCTTTTCAAATACCTTTGTTTTCTGCACGGTTTCCAGTAAAAATTACCTCAAATAAATGTAATCTAACCAGAAAACAAAATTCAACCAACACTCGTCCCATTGTGTTGAACTGAAAAACTCATCCAAAAGTCAAAACAACCAAAGAATTTTCACCACACTTGAAAATTCTTCAACCGCAGCACACAACAGGAACAATGCTCTTTAAAAGAAGTCGTCTTCCCAAAACTTTCCTTTAAATAAAATCCTTCCAACAGTAGTCGCAATCAAGTGCATTCTCATCGTCGCTCCCCTTCGTTAAAGTTGAGAGACATCTTCGTCTTCCCGAAAGTAACTTGTCTCGAAAGTTCCCAAAATCCCAAAGAATGTTCACACGAATCTGGGTTAGACGACGTCCCTCTGGAGTGACTTAATCCCCCCCAGACAAGTAGAATTCCTTCGAATGGAAGACACATCTTCAACCAAGCCACAAGAAAAACAGAAAACAAAAAAGAAAAAAACAACCTCTCCCAACGAAGGGAAAAGCCAGAGAAACAATTGAAAATGAGAAAAATCTTGTAAACTACATCACTTCCCGGTCGCATCAGTTCGGTAGTCAGTAGTCACCATCACCATCAGCCATAGCCATACAGCACCATTACCACTCACTATCGGGTAGACCTCACACAGAAAACAATTCACTGGTGCTGTTTCATTGAAAGTCACGAATGTTTATTGTTCCTGCCATTGGGAGACCGATATGCGATGCAGTGCTGCACAGGGAACGGCACAAGTAAGTGAGCAGGAAAATCCCAAGCGACCCCGACCAGTCGACAGAACATACACATCGTGTACATGTACACGTACAGCATCCAGTGTGCAACCAACATGCATCCCGTGGGTGGCTTAATTAAATGAACTTCAAGTAACTCAAAGAGGAAAACATAACTAAAAAAAAAACGCATCATGCATGCAGATATGTATAGAGCAACAAACAAAAACACACAAAATTAGGTGAATTTGTGAAACGAATTCGAAGAGCATTGTTCACGAACACGTCCCTGGTTGTGGTTCATTTTATTCGCTCATTCGTGAGTATTGTTTCGAGAGGATTACTTACTGGTGCTGTCCTGTCTCAGCATTCACATGCAGGATGCAAAACTTATTTCCGTAAGGCTACCAGGATGTGTGGTAAAGATATGGGTATGTGAGTGAAACCATTTTTCTCCTTGTCCTTGCGGCAGACAGTGAAGGCGCAAATCAAATGAACGTAGATCCTTGGGATGAAGAGGATGTGGATAATGTGATTAGTTTTGTTGGATTTCAACTTGGTTAGACCATTCAAATGGTGTTATTATTGCCTTGAAGCACATTAGGCACGTCCTTTTGGCTTCATAGACTGAAATGGTCTTTTTCACACCCAGAGTGTCTTCTTATTTGGGAATCGATTAAAAAGTGCAACACACACTCTACACTCGATTAAAATTGTCAAACTATGCAGATTTTTGTCAAAAACTGAAGGATCGCTTTCACTTTGCTGATGTATGGGCAATACTTCTATAAAACAGTTCGGTTCAAGCTCCAAGGTTCCCACAGTTCCATTAATTGTAGGCAGTATTCATTGTCATTATGTGTCATTATGTTCATTTTCTTTACTACAATGCCATCTGATTTAAAGGAATTTTTTAATGACACTGTAAAAATGGTAGAGATCCTGTCGAGATAGTTCAAAAAAGTGTGGATAGTACGAATCAGTATGAATCACTAATCCTTCACACTGAAATACGATCGCTTTCCTAAAGTAAACCCTTCCACGGATTATAGACGAAGTTTTTCAAATCAGGCAAAATGCGTCTGCGTCTGTAGCATGGGCTGGGCAATGGGCATGGTACCTCCCGTACAACAAAGTTATTTAAAACAGCATATTTGGACATTTTATGGATGCTATTGGGCTAACATTTGGTTAGTTATATTTGGAAGTATTTTACAAAATGTGGGCGAGATTGGACTAGAGGCGTGGCACTCGCAAACAAAAACAAAGCCCCAATCTTTATTTCTCGACACTGCACTCATGGGAAGTATCTAAAGTTACAAAATTTGGAACATTGATGGGTATCGTTCCGTAGTCAATACAATTTCTACGGGCACGGGCAAAGTCGGCTTAAAATATTCCTAATATCCTAATAACGGCTTTTTACTTCTATTTTAAATTGACCGAGCCTTTGCGCGTGTCGACCTAATATGCAGTGCCCGGAGATGATATTAGCAACTTTTAAGATGCTGGATCTTTTGAATCGAAGAAGCTCCTTGGATATTTTTGAGCTGCTGGCCAGGTGAGCCTAGCAATATCACACTCTATCCTAGATGTTTCCATCTGAAACCTGCTCTGCTTGCGTCCGCGTGAAAGTGGTGCATAAACTATCCACGCCAGAGGAGCCTAGCCTTGCTAGTTCCTCTGCTGCACACTTCCCTGGGATGTCACAGTGACCAGGTACCCAGCAGAGGGTGAGGTTGTACTGTCCAGCTATCTCGTTAAGGGATATGCGGCAATCTTCCACCACCTTCGTTCTTATTTCGCTGGATATTAGGGATTTAATTGCAGCTTGGCTATCACTGTATATGACAATATCCCTTTTTGAAACCGACATCCACGCTGTAGCTTGACTGTAATTTCGGCTTTGAAGACACTAGAGTGTTCCAGAAGACAGAACGAGAGGCCCAGATTCAGTTCTTCTGAAAAGACCCGGGCGCCAACTCCCTCTAGTATCTTGGAACAGTCTGTGAATTATAGACAGTGATTTGTCGTGTAGGACATTTTTCCACGTTTGTGGCATATTCTTTACTGATGATGTCTGTCTATTGAAAGTAAGTTAAGCATGGTTTGTAGAGTGGATATGTCCTCAATGCACCCGTGATGCACAAGCATGCTAAGCACTGAGTCTTCCCTAAAAACTTTTATTTTGGAACTTTTACTCAAAGCCGGCCACCACACCACGAGGCCTTATAACCGCACTATAAAGCCAATGCATTGTATTGGGTTGAAGGAGCCATCTATAGAGCCGACAGCTACAGGAGTATAGAGCAACTAGGGACTTCCTACGGCGTTTGGCAACATTTTCTCTCCATAAAAGCCTTCTGTCCAACGTCAACCCTAAATATTTAGCGCTGCTAACGAACTCGAGTGGAGTGCCATCGAGCATGGGCGGAGTGACAAAGGGTACCTTAACCTTCCTGGTTAATAATACTAACTCCATTTTCGTCGGATTGACGCTGAGACCACAGCTATCGGTCCAGGATACTAGTTTACGCAGAGAGGGCAGCAGGATATCGGAAAGTGTTTGAGTATATTTTCCCAAAGCGAGTAAGGTCACGTCGCCCGCATAGGCCATAGATCAGAAGTTCGTTAAGAACTATATTCCAAAATAATGGATATAGGACTCCACCTTGCGGGGTCCCTCGGTGCACGAGTTTTTCGACAGCGTGTGAACAAAAGGTATTCCGGTTTAAGGCAAATCCGCATACATATAGTTAATTCTACATACATCATGCTTCCAGAAAACAGTGAAAGTACCTACCGTTCATTTTAGAGCTAAACTAAAAATTTGGACTTAGCCTCGAAGTAGTCGAAAAAGAGTCAAAAACGAAGTTTTATGAAAATTCGTTTGGACTATAGCTAATGGCTAACACACGGACTTAAAACTAAAGGTACAAACAAATTTTGTGAAACCTTTGTATGCGAAGGTATGACCTACTGTCAATTTTCGAACTAATATATAAATTTCGGTGTGGCTTTGAAGTGCAACCCCAACTACAAGCTTTGAAAGTAAGTCCATTAAATCGTTTAGGCTGAGGTGGGAGGAAAAGCTGTCTTTCATTTAGTCATTGCGAGAAGCGTCTACTCAATTAGTAGCTCGTTTCATGTTTTGTCGCTAATTCAAAAAAAATTAAAACATTTCTTACAGGATACCCGCTCCATAGCGCAGGTAGAAAATGCTGTCCCTTTAACAAAAGCATTATTAGGCATTAGCCAAAAGATGTTCCCCCTTAAATTGACTTAGAAAGGCATAGATCGCAACTAACAACACTTACAAATCCTTAGAGAAAATCTCCCTACTTCCAGGTCCTCGCACCCATTTTCAAAAAGGATGCTGCGCACCCAAAATGATGCAGGCCCAAAGTATTAACTATACATGTACTAAATCGATTGTCAATCGAATGTGTCATCCCTGAGAGCTTATGCAGACCCATCCCTTTGAATCCCATCCAACCATGGATATCTATAATCTGAAAATCGTCTGGAATTTGCACTTAAAGCGTTCGTCTGTATAATCATCCATATGTTCGGATGTACACTTGAGTGCATTGAACGCATGTAGATACAGCAGATACATGGTGCACTTGAAATTTAGGCATACCAAGTACCCAGAGACCTTCAATTTTCATTTGCCCATCGCAACGCATCGTCTGCTTACATCGCAGTAATCGATCGGAAGACCATTAATGGATTAGAATTTGGTCCAGTTGATGGTGCGTCTGCCACCGACGCGACAATACCACAGATAGTCGAACGAGAGCAACTATGGGAACCATCTATGCGGTGGTTCTCAACCGCCCACAAGGCCAACCCTCGCAATGAACCGTGCTGAGTACCCGTAATAATTAAGAATCATTAAGAACTCGAATTGAATGCATTCTCCGCAGCCGAATACCGATGCTGGTCATTATCCATTTAGGCAGTTGTGACGCTTTGATTGTGTGGATATTTTAGATTATGGGGCGGGGGGATGCTATTCTGTTTCTGTGCCTGTTGGCTTAATTCAAGCGGACAACATGATAAATAATTACTCTGACGACGACGGCGGTATGATTATGATGCTGATGACCATTAATGAGGGCCAGAGATGCATTCACTGACAAGTGACGACGATTTAGCTTAATTGAGAGTGGGATTGCCGCAGGTCAACGATGCAAATGGTCACGCTGCCGACCAAAGAACGTTTGCAATGCATTTTGCGGTGAATCGATCGACAGATCTTGCTGCCAAAATCAGTAACTGCTGCGGTTCGGTTCCTAAACTTTTGACATCCAATTGACTCCCAAGCTCTCACGTTTATTAACGTAACCAATTGTTCCCATCTGTGATGAATGGTCCTAAAAACCACGAAATGCTCGTATATTAACAAGACAAACACCGACAGGAAATCATGATTAAGCCAATGGAAAGAAGCGCAAAGTATGAGAGAAAAAAATCCAAAAGATATAAAATCGCATTAAGCCGATGGCCACTATATCAGTCGGCGGAATCTGAAATCTTCGCCCACGTGACCCTTGAGTATGGTATTCCTCTTACTGGGAGAAACCGAGGAAATTACATTGGATTCACCAATATGCCTCCGCACACACAAGATAATCTCATTGTATTCGAAATCGTATCGCAGTTTTATTTTGGTTTTCCGCATCCACCAGAAATAGCCTTCGTCTCCAGTGTGAATGTGTGCTAATAAGTCACCGAGACGGCCGGCGGATCACATGAAAGACTTGGACTCTCTTCCGCACTTACACTTCGGGTGGTGGAGATATAAACGCTTCAAATCCGCTGATAGCAGATGACTGCATATGGTGCGGACATGTTGAACACAAAAAAAAAAATTGAAAATCTTGGATAAATCCAAGCTGAATGGCTGCCCGTTCACATTCAATTTCGGTTTATCACGTGGAACGGCCTTATCATAGATCCCCTGCCAACAACAAATCATCATACTCGCGCGTAGTCTGTTTGGTCACACGGGGCGCAGCCACACAGCCACAACCACAGCCAATGTGTCAAAGTGGATGACCGTTCACGGGTTCTCCCTTTTTTATTGTTTTGCCGGGGTTATCAGCGGCAGGCTATCTTCGGTGCCGTATGGAAGGACATTAAATTGTGGTTTTCTTCAATTTTCCTTCACTCGATTATTGCGCGTCTTTATCAGAGAAGCAGATCGTTAAGAAAAGAAAACAAATCCACGGCAGATGTGTTAGTACATTGGGGCTTGGTTTACTTACTGTTAAAGTGTGAGTGTGCGCAATTCGTTATAATAGCAATCGCGCACACAATTTGAAATAGCGCACAGTCTATAAGTTCCATACTAAATGATAAAATTGAAAATAGTGTGCGTATGCGTATCGCACTCGCAAGTCTTGACTTGAAGATAAATAAGTTAACATATAACGGAGGGGTATCCAAAACACCTGAACTATACAGGGACAACTCATCCATTGACATTGCACTCAGTAAGATTTTAACCAAAATTCTGAGTCACAATCACACAGGATGAGTTTCAAGCCTCTGTCGCGGGTATACTTAGATGGCGCCAGTCCGGGGTGGACCTAGGCCTCAACCAACACACCTCTCCAGTTAGCCCGATCTTTGGCTAACCGCACTCTAAGTTGGTTAATGTCCCCCTCCACTTGTGCGCGCCACCTAAGACGAGGTCTGCCGCGGGTATACCGAATAAAATTTCAAAATTCTGGTGGTCAGATAAATAAGATGGCCTGAGGTTCAGTTGTATCATGGATGAGTTTTATAGTTATGACAAGAACGGAGTTCCGAAAGGAGCTCATTTACTCAATTTCAAATTTTAGTATTTGTTTAGCGCACACACTTTAAGCTAAAGCAACAAAAACTGCTTGTCGGTGTGCGCAAGGGAAAAAGTGCAGACACTCAAGTGTGCGTTTGTCTAAGTTCTAGTAGCCAGTGTCGGGTTTCTTCGATTTAAGAGCGTACTAGGATCGTAGTCTTCAGTCAAATTCATATTTTTTTAACATATAGCCTTAAACAATTTTAAAATCAAAGGTATGCATAGCTTTTTTAGTCTAGCTCCAGCTAGAATTTCTGTGACAGTTTGTCATTTTTATTTTACCTATATTGGCGCAACTCAGTTGTTGTTGTTAATATGTTGGCCTTGCGAAAGGGAAATTACCAGGACGTCTGGCAATCCTGATAAAAAAGAAACTTCTCCAGTTTATTATTTGCAGGCGACATAAAATTGTGCCTTCCTTTCGTTAATAAAAAAAATAAATAAATAAATAATTAAATAGGTGGCGCAACAGGCGGTAGACACCCTAGGCCTAGCTTCTCGCAACCATTCGTTTGTGTGAGTTTCTATTTTTGGGACGAATGGAAGGGACCTACAATTTTATGCCGATTCCGAACGGCTGAATTGAGAAGCTTTTTCAGGACAGTTATACTCTCGGATGTTTGTCAGACGTTCGCGAGAGGTGGCGCAGTAGAAAAAAAGACTAAGATGTAATTTGTGTTTTTCCGGGGATCGAACCTGGGATCCCTCGCACAGCAGTCCAGCACACTAACTACTGCACTACTGCGCCCCGCCTTCCTTTCGTTAGTGTCAAAAAATTAAACTAGCTAGCGAAGCTAGACCTAGAGCTAGAGGGTTATATATCATAGGTATAGATAGACCTTTGATAACCTTATGGTAGTCAACATTTTGGTTAGAGAGGCTCAAGATTGTTGAATTATTTTTAGTACCCATGTGTTTAAGAATGTTTTTGTTTAATTTCGTTTAAAATTCAAATTATGTTTTGTTACTATATCGTTTTCTTCGTTTCTTTCCTTTCGTTGGATCTACCTAATTTTTTTCACTTGCGGGTTTTGCGAATTATCAAACATTTTTGGTCCTTCGAGCCGGATTTTTGCTAAAATAGACATTTTCGATAAAAGACAATTTCATTCGAAACATTTTCGGTAAAAAACATTTCGTACTAGACAACCTTTTCGTATTAAGGTGAAGTCCTTTTATTTTTTTTCGTTATTAACAACTGTACCTAGAACTGTTTTGGGTGGTACATAGAATACTTAAACAAATTTACTGACAGAGAAATTCAATATCGTTCATTTTCGTTCTTTATTCGGTGAACTTCGGTTTAAGAAATAAATCTGTGTTTAAAACATATTAATCGTTTGCATCTTTCGACAAAGACAATTTACTTGAGAAATTAATCTAAAATGGCGGAGTCAATGACATTGCCTGTTCTTCGTGCTACTCGTGGTCATTTGAAAGGATCGTTAACGAAATTAGTTACCTACACGGAAACCATTCCCGAAGCAACTTCGTTAACAGATCTTAAAATTCGCTACTACAAAGTGGATGATTTGTGGAAAGAGTTCGCGGCGTCCCAAAAACTTTTATATAGGTATGCGGACAATGAAAACTATACAGACCCAGGGCCAGAATTCGACGAATTCGAGGCAAAGGTTTTAGTTGTCAAGTCGTGCCTACTGTCGGCGATAACTGATCGCGAAAAAGTCGAGAAAAGCAAAGATCTCGTTGGCCAATTAGCTGAACAGCAAAAAGCTCTAATCGACACTTTGAGCCAACCCAGTTTTGCTGGAAAAAATGATGACGGGTTTCTTCCATCAGTTAGAATTGAGCCATTTTCAGGAAATTACAGAGAATGGCCAACCTTTCGTGACATGTTCCAAAGCATTGTCAAAGCCAAGCCAAACCTATCGCCGATTCGGAAGTATCAGTTTTTGATTTCGTGTCTTCGTGGTGAGGCACTAGGTCTTTTAAATCATTTGCCGGTATGCGATGATACGTACGATCTAGCGTGGGAAAAATTGGAGAAGCGCTATGATATGCCGCGTCACATTGTCAATAATTTCGTTAAAACATTTATGGAGCTACCGTCTGTTCATACTTCAAATGTTAGTACCCTCCGAAAAATATCGGATGGAGCTGATGAAATTGTTCGCGGTTTAACAGCTATTAACTCGCTTAACAGGGATCCGTGGCTTATTTATATTTTAACAAACAAGCTGGACCCTGAAACTCGTCAAGCATGGTCTGAGGAGAATTTTTCCGAGGATTATCCTACTATAGACCAGTTGCTAGAATTCTTAGACCGTCGGTGCGAGGCATTAGAAAGTTGTAGGCCAAGTGTTCGTGAACCCAATCGATCGAGAAAACCAACGGTAAGAAGCATGCACGCTTCGACCTCAGCAGTATGTGCCAAATGCAATGCAAACCATGGGCTTTCGCAATGTCAAGCGTTCCTTGACATGGACCTACAATCTCGTCGAGAGTTTGTTAAAACTAATAAACTTTGTTTTAACTGTCTTCGAAGTGGACATCCTTCAGCACGCTGCCAATCGAAATTTCGATGCCGATCATGCAATACCCGCCACCATACTTTGGTTCATGATGATTCGGTGAATACTACCACTAATCACTCGGCTAATCAATCAATTAGTAATAATGCGTTTAGTCGCGGCCCTACTACAGACTTCGTCCCGCCAAATACAACCACTTACCATTCGTTTAATCAACCAACAAACACCACTTCGCCTCGTCCTGTTCAACTCTCTAACTTCGACCTTCAAAACTCGTCCAGTTCGTCAAATCGTCCCTCGACATCGTCACAATCATTCGTGAATAACCATTCCATCAACGCCACGTACCCTATATCTCAAACATTACTTCCCACTGCGCTAGGAAAAGTCTTGGACGTCAACGGAAAGTACCAACCAGTTCGGATTCTGATTGATTCAGGCTCACAGGTTTCTTTCGTTACTGAGTCCTGTGCTCAAAGACTCGGCATAAAACGAAGAAACGCTCGTATACCAATTAGCGGTATTGGGTCTACCAGTGCTGGTAAATCCAGAGGCCTTCTCTCGTTGGTTATCACTTCACGCTGTGATTCATATAGTATCTCAGTTGATACTTATATTTTATCAAGTGTAACCACAAATCTGCCAACGACTTCATTTACCATCGAAGATTGGAATCACTTGCATCGACTGGACTTAGCCGATCCTTCGTTCAATAAATCTGATCCCGTTGACATATTGCTAGGCGCAGATAAAGCTTGGGAAATTTTGCAAGGCGAATGCGTCAATAGTAATCAAGGCTATCCCATAGCACAAAAAACTATTTTCGGTTGGGTTTTGGCTGGGCCATTACCATTAACAAACGAGCCTTGCATTACGTCACATCATGTCCATTTAGATATCGACTCGATTTTACAATCATTCTGGACGATCGAAGAAGTTGATCCAAAATCAATCATATCGGATGAGGATAGACAAATCGAAGAACATTTTCTTCAAACACATCGCCGTGACAAGTGCGGAAAATACATCGTCGAATTACCATTTAAAACACCACCACGCTTCGGTGACACTTTAAACGGAGCTGTTTCGCGCTTACGATGGATGGAGAAAAAGTTTTCGAAAAACTATGACTTACTCCAAAGTTATACACACTTTCTCGACGAATATTTGACGTTAGGCCATATGTCGAAAGTTCCTGCGTCAGAGATTTCCAAACAAAACGTGTATTACCTTCCCCATCATGCTGTTCTGAAACCAGACAGCAGCACAACTAAACTTCGTGTCGTGTTCGACGGGTCCTACAAGGACACAAACGGTAACTGCCTAAATGATGCGCTTATGATCGGCCCGCCCATCCAACGCAATCTTTTCTCCGTCTGTTTACGATTTCGCCGACATCAATTCGTCTTTACAGCGGACATAGTTAAGATGTTTCGCCAAATCTGGGTGGCCGAAAAAGACGCGGATTTTCAGCGCATTGTGTGGCGGAAATCACCAACGGAGCCGTTGCAACACTTCCATTTACGCACGGTAACATACGGAACTTCGTGCGCTCCATTCTTATCGGTTCGGGCCTTGGAGCAATTAGCAAAAGACTATCGTGATGAATTCCCAATCGCATCAGATATTGTGTTAAACGATTTTTACGTTGACGACGTCGTTTCGGGTGGAGACACTTTAGGTGAAGCTATTTTTAAACGTGATTCCTTAGTCGAACTCCTCGAAAAGTGTGGGATGCGATTAAGCAAATGGCAAAGCAATTGTGCCGAACTTCGCCAAGACTCCGACAACGTTTCACACCAAAATATTTCGCTTGACACTGAGGCGGATTCGTGGATAAAAGTGCTCGGCCTGTATTGGAACTCGAAAAGTGATCGGTTTAGTTTTCGCTTAAATTACAATCCTGATGACCCAATAACCAAACGCCAAATTTTAAGAGACGTAGCGCGCATCTTCGACCCCCTCGGTTTCCTTGCCCCTTCGGTTGTGCAACTTAAAATTCTGCTGCAGGACTTGTGGCACCGAAATATTGATTGGGATGATAAACTCCCATATTCAATTGCTTGCCAGTGGAGAAAATACCGTGAGGAACTTCCAGCTCTCACAGACGTCAATATACCGCGAACAATCGGTCTTGGAAAAGCGTCATTTCAACTACACGCATTCTCAGATGCATCGGCATCCGCGTACGCCGCCGTTATCTATTCGCGTTACGAGTTACCCAACGGAGCCTTCGAAACGAATATTCTCGCCGCAAAATCTCGCGTATCTCCGTTGAAACAACTCAGCATCCCGCGGTTAGAGCTCTGCGGCGCCGTTTTGCTTGCCAGACTTCTCGTTGCGGTGCAAAAGTCCCTCAACGTCACATTTAACAACGTCTACGCATGGTCGGACTCAAAAGTAGTCTTATCATGGCTTTCGTCTCCCCCTCGTCGCTGGAATATTTTCGTTGGCAATCGTACTTCGGAAATTCTCAACACGATCCCAAGAAACAGGTGGTTTCACGTCAGATCGGAATGCAATCCCGCGGACTGTGCATCTCGCGGAATCTCGCCATCGCAGCTTCTCGAACATCCGATTTGGTGGACCGGTCCACATTGGTTGAAGGAAAGTGCTGAGAATTGGCCAATAGTCAGTGATGTTGAAGACGACCCTAGCTGTAAACAGGAGGAGAAGAAAGTGACTAACCAGTCGTACCTTGTTATCACCGATGATCACCCATTCGACTCGCTTTCAACACGGGTGTCAACATGGAATATTCTGATCCGAACGGTAGCGCGAATCCAACGCCTCATTCGTAGGGCTCGCAAACACTCTCTACCCTCTTCACTTCACCTCGAACCACAAGAAATCTTCGGTGCAAGAAAGATGGTCATCAAATGGTTGCAGTATCGGTATTTTGGTGACTATATAAAATCGTTTCATCAACATGGTTACTTTCCAAATAATTCGAAACTTGTTAATTTGTCTCCTTTCCTAGATGACGAGGGTATCCTGAGAGTCGGTGGAAGAATCGAAAACGCTAACATCCCGTACAACACTAAGCATCCAATCATCATACCCAAAGGACACGTTATTACGAAGCTTATCATTCTCGACGCCCATATACGGTTTCTGCATCCAGGAATATCAACCCTATTTGCGCTCATACGACAAGAGTATTGGGTCATTGGCTGCCGTAACTTGCTTCGAAAAATCACACATGACTGCATGCACTGCTTTCGTCAGCGGAAAGCAACAACAAACCAGCTGATGGGCAACCTACCTTCGCCACGAATCCAAGCTTGCAGACCCTTCACACATTGCGGTTGTGACTATGCGGGTCCAATATCTTTAAAAGTGAAGTGTGGCAGAAAATCAACGATTTCTAAGGGCTACATTTCGCTTTTCGTTTGCCTAGTGACAAAAGCGATTCACTTAGAACTGGTTAGTGACCTAACCACTGACGCTTTTCTTGCCGCTCTCCGTCGTTTCGTCGCGCGTCGTGGCAAACCATCGCATCTCTACACGGACAATGGAACAAACTTCCGCGGATCAGCTCGTTCACTATCTGAGATGCATGAACTTCTGTTATCGCAAAACCATAACTCGCTCGTAGCAGAATCTTTAGCTCGCGATGGAATTTCCTGGCACTTTATTCCACCCTCGGCACCTCACTTTGGCGGTTTGTGGGAAGCTGGAGTGAAATCGGTGAAGCAGCATCTTCGACGTGTGATAAGTACCGACATTTTGACCTACGAACAGCTCTATACTTTACTGACCCAAATCGAGGCGATTCTAAACTCGCGACCATTGTGTCAAATTTCAGACACAGAACTCGACCCACTAACCCCTGCTCATTTCTTTTTAGGCGAATCCTATGCTGCCATTCCGGAACCAACAATCGATGTACCAACGAATCGACTTTCATGCTGGCAACAACTGCAATCCAAAATCCAAGGCTATTGGAAACGCTGGCAGATGGAGTACTTGACGTCATTGCAACATCGCCCTCGTTGGCAACAGATTCAACCCGATATAAAAGTGAATGATCTGGTGGTTATAAAGGAGAGCAACTTACCCCCCGGAAAGTGGGTCATGGGCCGAGTTATCGAAACACATCCAGGCACAGATGGTCATGTTCGAGTCGTCACGTTGAAAACGGCCAACGGCAACTTAATGCGCCCGATTCACAAACTGGCTATTCTTCCCGTGTTCTGAAACTATGTTTCAGGGGCTGCGGAATGTTTAAGAATGTTTTTGTTTAATTTCGTTTAAAATTCAAATTATGTTTTGTTACTATATCGTTTTCTTTTTGTTGGTCAAATGTACCAAATACAACGTAATTTACCCTATCTTTTTGCCTTAGTTGTTAACAGTTAATTGTTTCTTGTTATTATCAACCTGTTTAACGTAAATTCTCTTTGTCGCTCTCTTAAATATAATCTATTCAGCTTATGTAAATCGAATTACTGTTGATAATGATAAAAGTGTATTATGCAATTCCTATGCTCTCGTATGAAGAAGAAATGTTTCTCGGTCACTTGGATCGCAGACACACGAAGGGTAATACCTCATCTAAGAAAATAAATCATTCGCCATCAATTGGATAATTATCGTTTTCTTCGTTTCTTTCCTTTCGTTGGATCTACCTAATTTTTTTCACTTGCGGGTTTTGCGAATTATCAAACACCATGTTTTCACTGGTGCAGTGGCTTAGTGGTTATTGCGCTGGACTACGGAGTAAGGGGACCCAGGTTAAACCCCTAGAAAATCTTTAATTACATCTTAAAGGTTTTTTTCTACTGTGCAACCAGTCGCGAAAGTCTGACAATCATCCGCGCGAAAATAACTATATCCTGAGAATGGTTTTTAATTTCACCCGATGACATACAACTGTATGTCCTTTGTAAGGAAACCCAGTGGCCTCTAATATATCTAATATTTTCATCCACAGATCATGACTCCTGCACCAGTGCCAATTTTACATTCAATGCGAGGTTTTTGAAGGCCTATGTTTGGGAACACTGTATTCAGTGCCGGCTTTAGGGGTGGGCGACCGGGGCGGTCGCCCGGGGGCGCCGGCACCTGAAGGGCGCTGAATTGTACGCGCGTAAGCTTAACATCACTGAATTTGAATGCCTATCTCTATCGATATAAAGAAAAATTAAACTAAATTCAGCGTATTACATTCTATGAACTTATATTCTAGGAGTGAGTATGAGCTAAGTACTCAGCATTTATCTACCGCGACCTGTCGACTGAGCGACCATAGAACCAATTTAGTCTAGTTTAAAAAGTTTTGTGATCAGAGAAGTACCTGTAGAAGTGTAAAGTAATAACGTATACCTGGTGAAGAGGGTACCTACTGATGAACCATGAACCAATAACTACTGATAAAAAAAAATTAAAAAAGATTTTGAAGTCGATTTTGTAATGCTCTTTTGGACGTACTTATGAAGGAAAGATTTCAACAGATGCATGATTTTCCTGACGCGTGAAATTTCTTGTTTAACATAAAAAATCAAAATAAAAAATAACTCATGATATTGTTGGAGATTTGTTGTGCGATGAAATCAAAAAGCACAATCTTCAAGAGTTATATCATCCGGAACAGCTGTATGTGGTTGCAAGTGACGAACGCAGTTTTTTTTAAACCAAAGTTAATAAAAACGTACTAACTTATGGTCTACAATATCCCAAAAAAAATTAACTAGTTTGTTTGGCCTCACTGCCCATTGAAAATCAAATTGCAAAAAGCCTAGATTTTTACAGTCTTATCAGAGAATTTGCTGACGAAAATCTAAAAAAAATAAGATTTTAGTTGTTTTTTAATTATTTTTTTTTTTTTCGTTTCATGACTAACACAATTGAAGGGTTTTTTTATTTCCTTCATAGGAAGGTATATTCTCGCCAAGAAGGAGTCACCGGAGACCCTAAAAATCTGAATCAGAATCACATTCTAAATCGATTTAGCCATGTCTGTCTGTCTGTTAACATCCGATAACGTCCAAACCAATCGACTAAGGCGAATGAAATTTTGTGAGATGACTTCTTTTACCGTCGCTCGTCAGATTGGTATTGAAAATTGGATATGTCGGTCAAGTAGCTCTGGTACCTCCCATACAGAACCAAAATTAGATCCATGCGAGTTCATTATATGTACTAACCCACACGGAACACATTTTGCATCAAATGATGACACTTTTCTTGGTTTAAATTTTAATAAAACATAAAAGGGCGCCAAGTGCATGACTCTCCCGGGGCGCCTAGATCGTTAAGGCCGGCCCTGACTGTATTGAACCTCCTCTCGAGGTACAACGTTTAAAGCAAGTTTCCGCGCAGATCTAGTCAAGTTCAGGAGGTTAATTTGATCTATGATAATCATTTTTGGAGTGACGTTAGCCTAGTAAAAAAAAGCATGACACCATAGCTACAAACTCACAGTTGTATTGTCCTTGGGTGTGCCAAATTTTCTGCCGATTAAGGTTTCGTACACAAATTGATAGAACCAACTGGCAAAAAGGAACATGATGGACAAATTCTATTCCGCCGAAGGATCCAAAACACAACATCTTTAGGTATATATATAATTCATCTGTACCTACGTGTTTGTAACCGAACTCCTCCTAAACGGCTGGACCGATTTTAATGAAATTTTGTGTTTGTGTTCGAATGGGTCCAAGGATGGTTTAGATTCACTATTGCATTCGGTAGGTGGCGCTGCGATCCGATTCCACAACATTTCAAATAATAAACACTCAACAATAAAATAAAATTTAAAAAGCAAGAAAAATCTCATGAGTAAAATTTAAAATAATATATAATCAACAGAAAAAAAATCATGAATAAAATTTAAAATAATAAACACTAAAAAAAAAAATCATAAATAAAATTACAAATAATAAAACGGGCGCAGAAGAATTGACGGACAATGAAAATGTATTAAGTCGACCCGTAAACTTTGTAAGTCCCGTCTCAGTGATGCAAGTTCATAAACCAAAGCTGTTTACGATGTCAAAAGGGGGTTTAAAAAATCATAAAAGTTCGTTCGACCTTTTGCAATGACAAAGATCCGTGATCCATCAAGTACCCAATCTAAGTTCTGCGGAACAAAGCCCCACAACATAAGAACAACACAATTAATGTTTTATAGACCAACTAAGTGTCAGAGTGTCAGCTTTTAAATCATATAATTGCCATCATCATGCCACCGCATTTGCTTAGTCATTTTGACCTAATTATTTATTTAGGCCCATATAGTTAGAAAGACGAGCTGTGTGGACAATAATGTCTCGTCGGTATAAATACGTTGACAAAATTATAACCTGGCTACATGCTCTAAATCAGATTGCGACATTTCCGATATCCAATTAATTTCTTTCTCGATGGCACGAAGATTTTATTAATAAATCCTCAAATACACACATACTGGGACGTATAGGTGTATATGTAATGCTGCTGCTGCTGCTCTGACTTGTTCGTGTCTTTTGGTTAAAGTTATCGATTCCAAATAATCAACCACGCAACAACACATCCACATGACACCCTAGTCCTAGTGTGTCGTTCAGGTTCAGAATGATTAACGCGGTTCGGCTTCTTTCAGTGCATTTACGGTGTATGAGTGTACTATGGCGGCGTCTCCTTCCTCGGGGGATATTAATCACTTAATGCGTGGGTAGGTATGTGAAAATGCACACACGACTCACGCACATATTACTTTACACTGGCAGTCAATACAAGGCGGAAATTTATCGGAATTTGGTTGGGAGTTTTTATTTTTTGTTGATTCAACAAAAATCCTTGCAAACACTCAAGCTAAAGATATTCAAGAGAGCGATAAAGAAATATGCGCAATGCTTAATCCCTGGTCTGGCTGGTTGTTATGTTATGCCGTACAGCGATATAATCAACAGAAAAACGATTTAACACACATTCATTGGCTAAACAAATACCAAGTTTTGGCGTTAAAAATGTGATCGTTAGGGATATAGTGTAGGTGGCAAGAAAAGGTACACAAGGATGGCGTTGTGATATCAGAATGTCATAAATGTCCAGAGTATCTGTCATATGACGGAAAGATCGTGATAAATTTGACCAAAAAACTGGGATATTTGCAGGTCATTCAAGGGACTACTTATAACGAGCCTTTAAGTAGGTAGTTATTGCTGATAGTTTTTTCCAAAACAGATTTGTCGGTTCTTAATATTTTTTTTATACGTCCATGTGTCAAAATATTAAGTACAGTTTGCAGTATGTCGCTACAGACTGACGCAACGTTTCGAAATTTAAACAAAGTTGATCAAAGTTCGACGTCAGTTGTGAGGGCTCAATGTCTGCTCAGCAGATAATTGGGTGACCATGTTTAGAGCGATGGAGTAGGTACGTCAACGTCAAAAAGCCCTGTCAGAAATGGTCACAATTTGAACGTGCTTTAAAGACTTCGCCATCACTGTAGGGTACGCAAATGAATATATATCTCAAAATCTAAATAGGTAAGGCTGATATGTAGTTCCTTTAATAGGTCTCTATTATTTGTAGTAGTTTCTACACAGGGTTACGAGTAATCCAGCTTAAGCCAATGTGCGAACACATTGAAATTGTATGTCGTGACCATTATAGGATTAGTGGTCGATTTTAAGCGTTTTCACTAAACTTAAATGTATTTTCCTGTATTTTTGACTTTATTTTTTATTTTTTTGACACCAAAGTCCACGCCTAAGTCCGCATAAGTTTCTTATGGTTGGCTCAAAATTTTTGGAAATTTGTTTGATAGTACCATCGAATCTACAGAAAATTCGATAAAAGTAAAAGAAGTTTTCAGTAGACTGTTTTTGCTATTCTATAGTAGTAGGTTTTGGTCGATGGAGTGTATAAGGGATAGGATATAGGAGTAATCCAGCTTAAGCCAAGGGGAGATACGAATAAAATTGTATACGTTGTAACCGTAGCAGTTATAGTGATCCATGCGGTGCATTCAACTACACTGAAGCTGATTTCCGTAGGTATATTCTTCTTACTAGCTTAAGCCCACATAATTATGTTATTCCTGACAGAATACAGGAGCTATGTATATTATTTTGCTATAGATTTATCTACAAATGGTCGCAAAGATGCATTTTCGAAAACAGTTTGAAATATTTTTAGAGCATATGGTACGCGCTACGTTAATATTAAAATTGAATCAACTTAAGGCAGAATCCTGGAATGCGGTGGCGTAATCCAACTTAAGTCAATGTGCAAGTGCATTGAAATAGAATATCGTGCGGACTGAAAGTACCACAAACAAAGTGTGACGTTGTTAAGAGTTTTGTATTAGACAATCAGGCAACCGAAAGAAATCAAAGATGTAGGAGATAGACTCTTTTGGGGGTTGGACATAGCATTCGTGAAGTTACAAGGATCATCGGAAAAGGCTCAACAGGGAAAGCCACGAAGTTATAGATACCATGGATATGGGATCAACACAAGTCGGGCGTGAGGTAGGCCCGTACCGGGGAAAGCTTCGGGTGCTTCATTTGAACCTTCATTACAGCAAAGCAGCATCAGCGATGATGACTAAATGTTTTGACGGGGATTCGTTTGACATAGCCCTGATACAGGAGCCTTGGATTTTTAGAGGAAAGATTAGATGACTCCCAAATAGCATAAAGGAATTGTATTATGTGCAAACCAGCAATAGAATTAGGTCCTCTATCCTGGTGAGGCACGGAGCTCTAGCTTGTAAATTGCAGGATGTGTGTGCCCCAGACCTTGCAGCAGTACGAGTAGGATCAGGTGCAGGAAGCTTTGTTATAGCATCTGCAAATCTGCCATATGATTCTTCAGAACCTCATCCGACAAGAAAGTTAGAGTCATTGGTGAATATGCATGTAGGAACAGGAATGAGGATCTAATAATTGGTTATAATACCAATGCACATAATACAGTGTGCAGCATAGCACCAACGATAATTACAGAGGAGAAGCGCTATTCGAATGTGTATCCTGCAAGTATCTACCTGTCTTAAACAAGAGAACAGAGCCAAAATTCGTGGATGCGAGGGGAAGGCAGGTGGTTGAATGTGACCCGGAGGACGCTCTAAGCTCAAAAGGCACTAGAAGGCAATCTGCGAAATATACAACAAAGAAGAGAAATTTGTGCAATAGTTGATAGGTCGGTATATCGTTGCAAAAGTCATCCGTCTAACCATATTTCACTCTGTCATAAAGGGACTTCCAAAGTTGAATGAATGTACATTGTACACCTTTGTAATTCAATCCGATTAAAGCTTTTGATATCTTTTTGCTTGGGCAACGCTATCTCGTGTCTGCATGTGTTTCCAAATGACACCAGCATAGATTACATCTACTCACGCTTCACGAGAAGATATCTGGCTAAGGTAAAAAACACACCTTTGAAATCATTGCTTATGGTCAGAACATTAAACGTCGCACTTCTCATTTCCAATAGCGTGCTAGAAAGTCCAGCAACAACCAATGCGAGTCTGCTGAAAAGCAATAAGAGTGCTACATGCCATATTTCCCTATACGGATGCAAGCGAGTGCAGGACTAGTGTCAGTCTTCCGACTTCGTTACCCACTGTTTTTTATTTTTACCGATGCAAAACAAAGGAAAGAACTTTTTTTCGTAGCATTCGAGTTTATTAACCTCAACGTCACCAAACAGATATTCATTGCGGCAATCATTGCCCGAAAACCCCACTTAAAGAACCCCTGGATGCGCTAAAACCTACCAACATCAAAAACTGGTAAAGACCATGAGATCATGACCTGAATACCCAAATAATACCCCCAGAATACCTACGTGTATTATGTGCGAAATCGTTTCGGAATTCCTTAACACGTGTTCAATCACTACCGACGACCTTAAATGAAATAGAGAACCATCAGCGGTTTCACGCCGCACGAAGTGACTCAATCCACCTCGGGCGCCATTAACGTGAATTTCATCAAACCCATATAAACCCTTAAACATCCACAGAAAAAACAACTTTTTAATACCTCTCCTCGTAAAACGTTTCTCTGACAGATTTATCAATATTCCGGAAGTGCCTTCGATTTCCCAAATAACAACCATCATAACTTTTATATTCCAGCCGACCTTTCAGTGTCAAGGCATACACAGAAAACCGCCAAACGCCACCTCAATATTTAGCGAAGACGGGAAATCCGCCCGACAAAAGTCCATTGGACACGCAAGAGTTTTTCTCCAAAACAATAAAATGTCCGTCCCATTCAGGATGTTTTACTACCGCCAAATGTTCTCTTTCACACACATATTGATCTTTACCGGGCGCATAAAGTCGAAACAAAGCCATAAAGCAAACATCCTTTTCCATTTAAAATGATAGACGCACACGAAGAAGGCGACGAAGAAGAAAAAAAAATACCGGACGATATTATATAACATAATAATCGATATAGAGTCCTGCGTGTGCTGTTATCCTTTGAAAAGATTTTTTGTTTTTTTTTTTTCGACAAGATTTATGGTATTGTTTGAGCACTACTACTCTCGTGTGTCCTCCGTCCAAGGACGAAAAATGATATCCTTTTGTGTGCGAGTAAATCCTATCGTTATCTAAACTGAAACATGTATTGTACATGGGAAAATATACTTTTACATATAAATATATTTACGTGAAACGTTCCACTCGTCCTTACTGTTGTTTTATATATAAATTGCTTCATTTGTTTAGAAGGATAATCTGCTGGCAGGGTCCATGCTTACCTGAAATTAGAACAGAAAATAGGACTCAATTAGTAAAACATCTCTCAATCGTTTTATTCATATTTCAAAGGAGTTTCTATCTATATATGTATATGCGTGCACAGGGAAAAGGAAAGTATATCAGAAAACCCATCAACCGATTCAATTCGCACTTGAAATTTTATTAACACTCTTGTGGTGTCAAATTCAAACATGCAAGGAGGAAATAATGCTTATTGGAGAGATGGAGATATTGGTCCTTCTTCGACATCATCTTGAGGATATCCTTGAGTTTACAGAACGATAACAATCAGCAATGGAATTGAAGGGAGGGTGTGGTGCGGATACACGTTGCCTAGGATGAAATTTAAATTTTGTTTTGTATAGTGTAGTGCACAGGACATTTTGTTGGGACCACTTAATTTTGGGCCATATTCTCTCTTGAAGGTGAAAACTTTTCGAAATTACTTTAAGGAAATTTGTGCGTCCTATGTCAAGCATTCGGTAAATTTTTGGTTTACAAGATGTCTTTGCCAATCACGTTATTGGTGTACATGTATGTACATTGTTTTGGGTTAACAACCTGAAGCACATTGTTTCTGGAAACCACATTCATGGACGGAATGCCTATACGACACACTATAATGAACAAATAGCTATAATTAAGAATATAGGCTGTCAGAGTGTCATTCAGTGGGTCATACCATATAGTGGATGGAATAAGAAGATAAGCTGAACTTCATTTGTGGCTCGCAAGGACGATTTTGTCCGCTTAAAGGCGGGTGTAGGTTGCTCAATAGCTCTCGATTCTTTGCCGTCGAATCTAAATCATCAATGGCAATCCCCGTACGGGTAGAGGACAAATGATGGACTTGTTCTAACCATCTCATCTTGGGTCTATCTAGAGGACGCCTAGATAAGGACACCTAACGTATTCTGGTGTTTCTAATGCGATCTCTACGGGTCCAGCAATACAACGGAGGAATCTCATTTCGGCAGCTTGTATCCGCGATCTTATTCTTTCGGTCAATACCCAAACCTCGTGACCATAGGTAAGAGTTGGAACAAACACCGAACTAAAGACTTACAACTTAGCTTTGACTGTAACATCCAGCCCATATAAGTTATTAAAAGGAATAGGAAACAAGACGCACCCATGGCGAAAACCAACACCCACGATGAAAGGTATTGATTTAACGCCATTTACCCGAACATAGCTCTTACAGTTTGTGTAAAGAGATTGAATGGCTCTCAAGAGAAAATCGTCAACTCCATACTCCCGAATACATTACAGAGTTTACAGGGACACGGTCGTATGCTTTCTCAAAATCTATGAAGCATGCGTAAACAGGTGTAGCGTACTCCCAAACCTTCTCAAGTACCATTCTGAGAGAGAATTGCTGGCCGGTTGTGCTTCTGCCCGGACGAAAATCGCACTGCTCAACTTCTAATCTTGACTCGACTTCAGCCCAGCAACGCGTTTGGCAAATAATTTTCCGGGGAGACTTAAAAGCGATATACCGATACCCCTGTAATTGGAGCAATCCTGAAAACTTGAAATCATGAAAAGATTTTATCATAAGGGCTTGACAAAGTGCTTTCCAGAACTTATTTAAGTGCGCATCATTTTAGCGCACTTAAATAAGGAAAGCACTTTGACAAGCAGTTATTAAATTTGCTGGCAGCCATTTTAAAGCAAATCCATATTTTTTCTTAAATCTGACCATCAGGCAACAGCAGAAAGCAGCGCGAATAGATCTCAGCAAACTAAGTGATTCGGGTATCGCTCAATTAATCATCCTTCCATCCTCATTTGCCATTGAGCCTATACAAAAGAAGCAAGAAATCACCTGGAAAGTCCCCCACACAGTAAGGCAAAGGCCACCTGTGATAAATACAACTATTCTGCAGCTTCAACAAAATTAGCGAACAAACCGAGAGAAAAGATAAGCATCTGTCCTCCTCCTGTCTATCAATTGCGAAGCTTAAGGATGCTCTACTACTCTCAGGTTTCCGCCACTGTACGGGAGAGTAGGGACTTCACCCATTTAACTCAGACTGGGTAACTACAATTAATTAGATGTGGAGTTTTTGAAATGCCTCGAAAAAGTTTTTTTCTCCTTTAATTTTTTTTTGTGCACTCTGTGATGTATTTGCGGAAATTCTTTATTCCAGTTTTACAACACAAGAAATAGCACAACTTCAATTATAAGCATTTGTGACCTTAATTCTAAAGCTAAATCATTTGCCTGGTTCTGCAGGTTCCCTCAATATGTAAAGTATCTTTTTAATCGATGCAATCAAGGATACATTTGCTCCCGTTTTAATGGCACCCTGATTCTCATTCGCCGTCGTCGGCACATCTTCCGGCTGCATGAAATTATAAACGACAGTTTACCCTCGCTCCCATTCGCTTTTAATAAATTGAATTAAAAATCCTTTAAACTGTCAGTTTTCATTAAATTTTCCATCAAAAATCTGAAAAAGAGTGACACCTATGGCACTCCTCCTCTTAAACGAAACACCCTCTCGCTACGATGGGTGAAGAAGAAAGTCCATTAAAATAGCGCTGCGCACAGTGACAGACTAATGACATTCCGTGGGAGAGTACAGCGACAGATGACAACAACCACCCTCACCAACGACTTGAGTGTTTAACGTTTATTATTTGACAACCTAAATGGCGTGTCGAAGTTGAGTACATAACATCGCAACAACAAAGACTATCCGTAGCAGTAAGAACATCATTACAACACCAATGCCACAGCTATTGTGTTCTCGAGTCGGAGTCACAAATGGTGCACTCTAAATGACACCAATAAACGCATTATGAGGGCACACGCGGTGGACATTGCCATGGCCACGAGACCACCCATCCCTACGTCAAAAGAGTTGAACCAGTCTGTGCGAAACTAAATATAGTATAGATATAGATACCCATATTGCTCGCCCAAAAGGTGACCATTAAAATGCAATTCAATATATCCGTTCGTCCGACCATCAAGGATATTTGTTGTGGTGACGGTCGGTCGGTCGGTGGTGTCTATAGTCCACCCAGAATGACATCGGCATTGACCTTTCGCCTGATCAAAAAGCCAAACAATTACCCGCATTAATTTCATTCGATTTTTTGGCGTCTCCTCCGGCTTCGACTGCAAATGTCTGAGGTTTGGCAATAAATATCCTGCAGCAGCAGCGGTTAAAATTGAAAGATAGAAAGACCAATCAGCCTCTGGCTGGTAGTGGAGTGTCGAAGTTGATGGTGCTCCTTCGCCTGGAGCAGAGTTACCTACGAGTACGAGTGTAGTGAGAGGCTTCAGTCATTTTGCCTGGGCCCTGGTACTGTCGAAAAAAAGGTAATTTTCAAAATTCCCGTCTTGCGGTTTGCATCTGTCTGCGGTTGCAGGTATTTTCGGTGAACCCTTCGGATTGGGACAGCTTTTATGGCATGCGGCGATGTGAAGAGCACACGTTGTGTGCGCCAATGTTGCGGGAAAAATTGGCAAAATGCGTTTGCATTTTGGACTCTTGTTGTAGGTTTTTTTTTCCTTTTTTTGCCTTTATCCTGTGTGTGGTGCTGGTGATATTTGATGCATCCAACTACGGATGGATGAGTATTAAAGTTTCAACAGACGGCACTGGGTGGAAGTTTGCAGAAAGTTTTTAAACTGAATAATTCCGTGTGGCCTCACGGGTGATAAGAGGACTTATGCAACATACTGTTTTTGAATTTTTGCATACACTCTGTCATAGTGTACCGCAGGATTTATCACAAAGTTGGTTGGGTTTCGTCGACCGATATTCCAGCGACGAACTAAATTGACCATATGGTGTTTCAGAGAGCCCGGGGGTTGTGCTTTAAATATTCTAATTGGATATGCGCTTTATAAATGAATCAGTTTAGATGCTGAAATTGGATTTGGGGATGATAAAATTGACAAAGTTGGGTAAGGCAGATGCTAGCTATCTGTCATTGTGCATCGTATGGTGTTACTAACAGGAAGTTGTCAGAATTTCAAAAGCGAAAAACTATAAGAACAGTGACTTTATGACAAATACATAAAACATTGACAGAAAGATGAATTATTCGACAGATAGATTGTGGCAGTGATGGCGAAGTATTGACTATCGTAATCAAATGCGAAGCCAATGCTCTTATACGAGTCCCTAAAAATCAATCCGTAAAATCCGCGTGTCAAAGGGAAAAGCTTGTATGACGCCTATATGCATATATCCTAACTGCACTGTGACTCTATACAAATGCCAATCACGTTGGCACATTCCCGAATAAGTTGACGAATAAAACTTGGCATAAGACTGTTGCAGGAAGTTTGGCACAGGACATATGCAGATAAATATCCCTGTAGAGGAAGTTTTCACAGCGTTATGTGATACAGTTGTGATGACGATCTTCCCAACGTTATGAGCTCAGTTGGTCTGGTACAGGATAGGATTGCCCCAAAGCCACACACAACTATCGATGTACAGTTCTCTTTATTCGTCGTACTCAACGTACCCAGTGTATTTTTGAAAAAAAAATTAGGCACAGTATGAGCAGTTCTGGAAAAGCGTTATCAGAGCAGGCTCTGAAAAAACTGTAAAAATATCAGACCTCAACAAGCATAGCTTGTTATGGAGAAACGAAAAAAATCAGACCATAACACTCGGAGTTCTTAAAAAACGCCAGACGAGTGACTCTGGAAATGTCAGACCGCGACACGTATACCTCGGGAGAAACCATAGACAACGGCAACGCTTACTTAGTTATTTATAGGCGGCCCTAAAGTGAACCGAGCCCTCAACTAACAACCCTCTCCAGTTAGCCCGGTCCTTAGCAAAGTGCCTCAATTGCGCACTCCAAGTCGGTTGAGGACAGCTTCTACTTGCAGGCGAGGTCTTCCTCTACTGCGTTATCCCTATGGGTTAGACTCGAAAACTCTACGAACCCGAGCATTTGTTTCGCTCTACATGTCCTAGCCATCTTAGATGAGTGACTTGCAGTTCTTTGACCAGGTCGATGTCGAATCTTTCTCTCGAAGCGTCTGAGGATATCTGGATCCACTTCAGATAGATGCAAAGCTGCAGTACCATAAAGCAGGACTGGGTTGATCAGAGGCTTATACAGAATCTCCTTAGTTGTTCGGGTTAGGGCCCTAGTACTCAATTTCAGGCAAAAAAAAACAGCAGTTGTCAGAATTTATAGCAGAACCGAGGAGAACAAAGTCCTTTACTACTTGAAAGTTATAGCTGTCGATTGTGACGTTTTGTCCGATTCTTCGATGTTGGGTGTCCCTTCTTGTTGACAGCATATACTTGGTTTTTCCCTCGTTGATCGCAAGACACATATTAACCGCTTCCGTTTCTAAACTAGCAACCATACCAGTGATAGCTCGCTGTGTTGTACCAATAATGTCAATATCATCGGCGTATTCAAGTAATTGGACGGACTTTTGAAAGATTTTTCCTCGTGTGTTGGCCTGTGAGTTTCGGACAATTCTTTCAAGTATGATATTGAAAAAGTCTCGCACGACCACGCTCTTACCTTGGCTGCAGCAAGGTATAGTGATCCGAGTCAATTTTGGCCCCTCGGAAGGTTCGGCGTACCTTGCGTCGATCGCAATGAACTAACATACATCCGCAAGCATCTCGACGACTGAACCCACTGCCGGTGCACAGTCTGTGGCTTTCATAACACCGATGTGTCCGATATTTCCTCAGACGTATAACCATGAATTGTTGGCTGCGCAAAATAAGGCCTCAGGAAATAAGGCCCCAAAAGTAAAAATTAAATAAGGCCCCAAATTTGGGGTGTTATTTCATAATGAAATAATACCCCAATTTCAAATATGAAATAAGGCACCACTGCGATGAAATAAGGCCCCAACAAAAAAATTAAATGAGACCCCAAATCTGACAGTAAACCCAAGCAGCGGGGTTGCAGGGGGGCAGCATGCCCCCCCATACGCTTTCGTTTTTCAATTGGGGTCTTATTTCATTTCTACTTTCATTTCCTAATTTTCATTAGGAAATAAGGCTCCAAAAAAGGAAATAATACCCCAAATTTTATGAAAAATCGTTGTTGTTGTTTCCTGTATAATTTCTTGGGGCTCTATTTCATTTTTTTTCTGGGGCCTTATTTCCTGGGGTCTTATTTCGCGGAGCCGTCTCGAAGAAAAGCGTTTGAAATGTATTTTTTTTATGAGAGGTTTCTCTGCAATCCCACCCACACTTCGCATGGTTGTTTGTTTGGACAATGCACATCAATGTCCACAATTTTACAACTTTAGCTCTCATGGGTGTCGAAAATTAGCATTAAAAATGTATAATTTTTTTTTTTTTTGTTATACGGGAGGTAACACGCCCCTTTGTCCAATTTTGATCAAACTTTCACAGAAAACCCTTTGGGCCAATCAAAAATATTGTCTTAATACCTCAGTTCGGTAGTTTTCTAAATATACGATTTTTTTGGTTTTTTTCGTATGAGAGGTGCCAAGCCCTTTTGTCCAATTTTCACCAAATGTGAATCTAAACCATCCTTGGGCTCACTCAAACACACATACAAAATTTCATAAAAATCGGTCCAGTCTTTTAAGAGGAGTTCAATTGTTGTAATACGGACAGAAGAATCTATACATCTTCTATACATATAATAAAACTGTGAGACTTTTCTTTGTCAGCTACAAACTCGAAAACTACTGGACAGATTTCGATGAAACTTTTTTTAAAATGTTCCTTAAGACTGTAAGACTGCTATAGGCTATGTCGTTTATAGCCACATCTTTAGGAACAGTTTTTAGCGAAAATGTATTTTCTGTAGTGAAAATATATACATACCTTGCTACAAATGGATGTTTATACTTTTGCGATCGTCAAACAAAAACAATACGTGTACTACACATTCGAAGAGGGTTGTTTTGTCTTCGCAGTGAGTTCTACGGTCAGTTGTATATGTATGTATGTATAATTGTGTATGGTATTGTAGGTATGTATAATTATGATCGTATGTCCGATGCATGCAGGATGGGGATGGGGTGCGTCGGGCGTGCTGCAGTATGGCATGGGCTATATTAATAATCTTCATAGGAGAAGAGACGTATAATACAAAACAGGTTTCATTTCAGAATTTCATTCGATATGGGGTATGGTAACAGTGTAGGGTTGGGGTAGGTAGTTGTTCGGATTCCATAGGAAGAGGGAAACAGAGGAAAGGAAATACAGCATTACAAACAAGTAGCATGATCAAGAAGAGGGAGGGCGATGCAGAGGGTGCACATTATATATCCAATACTTTACATCCATTTATCGATATCGTCACGCCAAAATTGGACAAATGGGGGTGACGCCTCGCAAACAAAAAAACAACTTCTATGATTGGCATGATTCTTTTTTGTTTTTTTTCGTATTGCTGTATATTTCAGGTTTAGAAAGAAAATTCCAGAAAATAGATTTATTCTCATTTTTCGCATTTTACGAAAGAACATCTAAGACCTAAGCAATACAATTCCTGTGCACGGGCAAAGCTGGGCGGGTACAGCTAGTTATATATATGTAAGATAGTTGTCGCAAGAGGCGTGTAGCTTCTCACAACCATTTGTGCGAGTTGTTTTTATTTTTGGGACGAATGGAAGGGACCTACAGTCTTATGCCGAGTCCGAACGACTGAATTGAGAAGCCTATTCAGGACAGTTTTACTCTCGGATGTTTGTCAGACGTTCGCGAGAGGTGGGCCAGTGGAAAAAACCTTAAGATGTAATTTGTAATTTTTGTCCGAACGTTCAAGAAGTTTTCGTAGGAATTTAAACATCTAAACGAATATTGTTGTTATGACGACATGGACTGGACTCTCCAAATAAAGAAATAGCCGAAAAGTCAAACTTCCAAAAGTATTCCAGACTTTTTAAACAATATCAAATCCTGAACAAAGTCAATAATCACTTAGGATTTTCATCACCCAACCAAACTACATACATATATGTGTTCTTCCATTCCAGGAACAGTCCAACTACTGTATACATTTTCAGACTACTATAACTACCACTCACGATTTCTATTGACATAACTAAAATCCACACCCAACCACCCATGAACCATGGATGATAATACCCGTAGATCATTTTCAAGAATTCGCTCGGTTTTTGCACGTTTTGCATCCGTGTGGAACACATGGCTCCCAAGAGCTGGTTAGCAACATTTTTTTTGTCTTCCTCTCCAAGAAGCACCTTCCGAAAAAAAATAAGAGTAAACCAAACCCAAGGAAGAAGAATGGGGAAACAAACGACCCGGCCACCGGTAATAGAGAAAAGAATAAATAACCCCAGACTTAGAGAGTGGAGAAGAAAATGGAAAACAAACCAACCGTAGACAGATTTCCTCTCCGGTCCAGCGCGGTATAGACTTCGGTAAATGGCATGTGGAGTCCCTAGGTCAGAATTGAGTAGAATTGGATGCTACAAGAGCAGCATCACAATTGAAAGATACTTGTTCGTATATTCGTTTATTTAGTTTTTTTTTTGCAATTTTTTTCAAAGGGGTTTCCTCTATTATATTTTTTTTTTCTTTTTCACTTCTGTTACACCTATTGTGCTTCGAGTTCGGAATCAGAGCGCTCATTTTCATCATGGAGTTGGAGGAGTGTGAAACCATAGGTTGGCCGGCACTGTGCAGATGGCGTCTCTGGGTATGGCAATCATTCGTTGTCGTCTTCCTTTCTATAGTTGTGCTGGTGTGTTTATTGTTTTTTTTTTTGTTCTTGTTCGTGATTGTTTTTTTGGAATTTTAAAGAGAATAGTTTAACTGCGAAAAGAAATTCAAAGGATTTCTTTCTTATATTCGCAATCAGGCTGTCGGCTGATATTGTTAAGGTAGGTATGCCAGGGAAATTGGTATCTTTAGCTAGGATTTGTTGAGTTTCAAATGATTATATGGTGTCAGTTAACCAAGGAGGAGATGAAAGGGCACTTAAAGAAGAAGTTGAGGTTGTTCCAGCCCAGCTTAGAGCTTCGAATGCGGTGCACTTAACCAGTGTGACGAATTGGGAAGCCTTTCATGGTCAGAACGGACCTAAAAATCGGATGTCTTCTTGGCTCAGTAATGTCTTTGGGGTTCTACGACTCTACGCATCACTTTTGCAATAAAACTAACCTCCTTTATTCTGAAAACATGCGACAGTCTCATTGATGTACACTTTCGAAGCAAACTACACCCGAAAGACTCACAGTACAATTTTAAAGGTAGTATAGTGTGAATCTGTCATGACGCCCTATTGTGACCCCTGAGCCCTGATCGATGCCCTATGTAGACAGAGCTATCCTGCTCCTAAAATTCAGTGAATAAATTGAGGGATCATGGATACCTTAGGACTCTACAAGAGAGCCATACCGCATACCACACTTAAAAGTTAAAAGCTCTGAGAGCAGGAACATAATTTCCATTTTGAAAATGCGAGGCAATTTGACTGTAGGGGTCTTCTTCTGATATTCTCTGACCGCAACCCAGCACGCCTTCCAAAATAGCTTCAATATAGCCCCGGTGGATTCTATCCCGGACCGGAAATCAAGTATTGCGGTGGTCACTACGTTCAGAAAAATCATACGAGAGTATGACAAAAAAAGATATGGAGTGGAGTCCCTTGGCTAGATCACCTGAGAGGCTGTGAGAGCTTCAATATTGGAATTCTCAGAGCGGTCTGCTCCCAAACATGCAGCTGCTCTTGGATTTTCCGATCGTTGGATCTAAGAATTGGACTTAGGGAACAAATATTTGGTTCCAACAATACGGAACAACCGGCTTCCACTTTAAGGGCATCAATAGCTGTTATGAGGGAGCACTTCCTGGAGCAAAAAAAATCACAATAGCCTTCTATTTCTGCACTCGATTTGTTGGCAAAGCCTGAGCACCGTCTGCCAGAATTAAGGACGTCTATTAAGACTCATAGTGATATATTGCTTATCAACAAGTCCACTTGCCTAGGGGCCGTAATGAAAGCTCAAGCATCGATGCTACTAGTGCAATGAGGTTGAGGTTGAAGCAATCTGAAACTCAATCTACTGCCTTCAACAAACTGTTAAAAATCCTCTTAATTGCACAAACCTACGTCCATATGGCCCTCTGAGCCGCCTGTAGTCATCCAGTTACAGAAAAGATAACAATATGCGAAAATGGCCTTCAGTCAGCAAATTAATTCGCTAATTAAAAGTATTACCTGTCGCCGCACATGTCCGTGCCGGTTAACCTTTTAATGCAAATAATTGTCATGTGCCAGTCATTTGGTCTAATTAAATCCACTTCAGGCACATTGCCATTGCCATTACCATAACGCCACATTGCCACCGAAAATTCCCCTAATCAGGACCTAACCAGATAGACTTTTAAAATGTCCCTATACTAAAAATATCAGGCATTACCATCACAAAGCCAGTGGCATCCTACCAGCCTCCTATATGCTAAGCCGACCGGACCGTTCCAATCAAAACTCAAAGCTAACCCACACGAAAAACAACTATATATAGGTACACAATCCATTCTCTCTCTCTCTAGGATATTTAATTCATGTACACTTGTCGGGCTAATATTTGTGAACTATCTGGCCAAAACCCCCCCGGAAAGTTCCAACTCCAGCCTCGCATTGTGTCAAAAAATTTAAATGTTCGTAAGAAAAATCAACATGACAGACAGGCTGACTGACATATAAAAAACCTTCTGTCTGTCATAAAATCGGATTAAACTACTCTGTGCACACACTTTGGGCTATATGGTGTGAATATGGGCCACACATACTGTGTGTGCGGTCGGTTTGTTGTGAGAATGGAATAGGTGGCAGTTCGTATCGTACATAACCTAATTCCAGGGTTGGAAACGTCATTTGAATGCTAAACGCTTCTTTGTCGAAACTCATGGCGGCGGAGAATTTACCGAACAGAAAATTTTGTTAATTTCCATGATAATCAAACAGAAAATTTGAATTTTTGGTTTTCACTGGAATCTCATCGTTGTCGTTCTCGTCGTCCTTACGTCTTGTTGGTCCGCCCTCGAAAGAGGAATATGAAATTCTTTTCCATAGACTATAGAGGATGGTACAGCATTCGCCACTGCCACCATCATCATCATCATCGTTGTCGTCATCATCAACCAGCATACGTGTGAGTTTAAATTGAAATATTCAATTTTCCTGAAATGATAATCCTTGTGCAAGAAAAACGAAAAACTTCAGAGAGTTTGAGTCCTGGCGTGGTACCTCATTTGCATAAGTACACAAAGAGGCGCTCTCGTCGTAGTCGTCGCCGACAACGCACTACAAGCGGCAGGCAGGCCCAAAGTATTCCAAGGATACGCCGTGTGTCATGTATAGCTTTGTTGGGTTTTTGCCTCTTTCATGTTCAGCAAACCAAGTGCATTGGCAGGCAGCTGGAGATAGCCGAGAGTGGTGAAGTAGAAGTTTGCTTTATATTTTATTTTTTATTGTTAAAGAGAGGCAGGACTTTAGATCATCAGCTCCCGTATGCTAACATGGCCCAAGGAGCAAACGAAGATGAAGAAAAAGTTTTTCCTTGGAAAAGTTTTTGCCCTCCTTGTATAGTGGCAGAGAATTCAATTCCTTTCCTTGTGCGCATTGACAACGATGATGATGAGGATGTTGATGAATATGTACAAAAAAAACATGAATCCTGCATGTTAAAGAATACGGACCGCAAATTGAATAGAAGCCTCAGCCCATCAGCCCAGTATAGGATTGCTCACATTCTACAATTTTTCTTCTCTTCAAGGACGTAGGATATTTTAGTATATTTCCTCTCTTATTTTAACTGTAAACTTCAACTCATTAAAATGATTTGCATTGGATTACTTGTGCACGTGAGGGGTTTTAACGAATTACTTTGCAATTGAATGGCAGGACTCCTACTACTCTTGCTCACCACACCAGTATTGCCGTTCAAGCTGAAGTATGTATTCATGTGTATTTAACTTTGCCAAGTGCATTTCAACGATGGCTTAGTGTATATCACTGTATAACCTTTTCTTGGGTGTTTGGCAAGTCACAGGCTAAGCGGCAGCCAGAACTAGCACCGGACAGTGGTGCGTAGGATGGAAATTTATGGCAAAAAAAAATGATAAGTCACATCGGCGAAAGTGATAGTTTGAGGTTCAGGAATTGGCTTGAGGTTCAAGAATCACAAAGAGAATCAGATGTGAAAAAATGACTTGTAAGACGATACCACCCCTAGAAACTTCGTTTAATGGACCGATGTTTCAATTTCAATCATACATAACTACATGACAGTTATAAAATAATTTTGGCACAACCCGACGACCCTGAATTGAACAATTATTAAAAAATGCACCGACTGTAGCGGCGTTAGGCAATAACGCCCAAGGAAATAACACCCAAATCGATTTGGAAATAACGCCAAAAAAATGCATAACGACCACAAATAATCAACAAGATGGAAATAAAGCCCAAAAATAATTCACAATTTAAAAGGTATGTGGCGGCGTGCGGCCCCCATGCAACCCTCCTGCTTGGGTTTACTGTCAGATTGGATATATTGAAGGTTTTTTTTACAGTACAAACACCCTTACTTAAGGTGGCGCTACAGTCTGGGGTGGACCTGGGCCTCAACCAGCCAGCACGATCTTTGGCCAGCTGTCTCCAGTTTCGCACGCTAAGTTGGTTGAGGTCCCCTTCCACTTGCGTGCGCCACCTGAGTCGCGGTCTTCCTCTACTGTGCCGTCCCTCGGGTGTGGATTCGAAGATCTTCCGGGCCGGAGCATTCACGTCCATTCGCTCTACATGACCCAGCCACCGCAGTCCTTGGACCTTCACTCTTCCGGCTAGGTCGATGTCGCTGTACAGCCCGTACAGTTCGTCGTTGTATCTCCTCCTCCATTCACCGTCTATGCAGACGGGACCGAAAATTACTCGAAGAATTTTCCTCTCGAAGCAGCCAAGAGTAGCCTCATCCACTTTTGATAGAGTCCATGCCTCTGCACCATAAAGTAGGACAGGAATGATTAGGGTCTTATAAAGGGTCACTTTAGTTGTTCGAGAGAGGGCTTTGCTACTCAATTGCTTTCTTAGCCCAAAGAAACAGCGATTGGCAAGAGTTATTCTTCGTTTAATCTCAGCGCTGGTGTCATTGTCTGAGTTCATAGCGGAGCCTAGGTAGACAAAGTCCTTTACCACTTCAAAGTTATATCTGTCTATATAGTCTAAGAGCCCGCAGTAAATTTTGGACGTGAAAGGCAACCGGATGAATTTTACATAAATGCGCTGCTCTGATGCCCAAGATTTCAAATATGCCCGTCTGGCAGTGCTTAATGGCAGCTAAAGCATGCAACTGCATCTTAAAAATTCGCTATGATTCACAAAAGGAATAAATTGGTGCAACCGCTTGAATCTACCACCAAATTATAGAGAATGGTCCCCTCAGTACAAATACATGTATCCAAGACGTTTTAGGTGTCGCCAAAGCCCTGCCAGACGCAGTGGAAATGCATTAAAAATTCCAATTTGGAATAATTAATGCAACCACTTAGTTTTTATTTTAGAATTTAGAGAAAAACTCCTTGATAACGAATATATAAGTCCAAGACGTTTTACGTGTCGCCAAGTCCTTGCCAGACGCATCCTCTGGTGCCTCTGGTGTTAGCGTTAGAGTTTTGCACTATTCGTTCAAGAACGATGTTGAAGAAGTCACATGACAGCGCATCGCCTTGTCTAAATCCTTTTTTGACATCGAAGGTCTCGGTGAGTTCTTTACCGACCTTGATGGAGCAGCGTGCATTCTCCATTGTCATCCTGCACAAACGGACGAGTTTGGCAGGGATTCCAAAACTAGACATTGCTCTGTATAGCTCGTCTCTATAAATGCTGTCATAGGCGGCTTTAAAATCGATGAAAAGATGGTGGGTATCGATTTGGACTTCCTGGGTTTTTTCCAAGATCTGCCGCAGTGTGAATATTTGGTCGATGGTAGACTTTCCTGGCCTGAAGCCACACTGATAGGGACCAATCAGGTTGTTGATGAAAGGCTTCAGGCGTTCACACAACACGGCAGATAGGATCTTGTAGGCGATGTTAAGAAGACTAATCTCTCTGTAGTTGGCGCAGTTCAGAGGGTCTCCTTTCTTGAGGATCGGGCGAACAATGCTGACATTACCTGAATGCTAACACCCATACCTACTCCAAAAACCAACAGTAAACCTAAGCAGGGGGTTGCAGAGGGGCAGCATACCTCCCATACTTATTCCACTGGTTAAACATTTCCACTTATTATTTTGAACTAACTGCTTGTCAAAAAAACGAACCCTGGAAAGGAAATAACACCCAAAATGACGAAAAAGTTTGCAACAAAAAATTTTACGAGATTTTTTAGGGCGTTATTGCCATTTGTAGCTCGCTGCATTGCATTTAAATCTGGCCCCCTTTATGGGGGTCAGTTTGAACAATAGTTAAATATGTACTTAAGTGTTCAACATTGAGATAGTCTGTAAGGCTTTGATATCTACGTGTCTTTAAATATTTGCACCTAGATCTCTATAGAAACGCTTTATTTATTTTAACATTTCAGCTTACCCCCCTAAGTGGGGGCACTTTGAAATATATTGAAAAATGCATCTTGTTTTTTTGTGTTTGAATTTTAGTAAACAGCGATCAGCGAATTTGATGGAACATCAGAAGTCGAATCGCCGTATCCATAACAAAAGCAAGTTTCGTCACATAGTGCAGATAAGGCCCAAAGGTTTTGAGCTAGCTATCCTCAGGAACAGAATAGAATATTTAGCCTAAAGATGACCCCTCTATATCGGCAAATCTCTTCCGACGAAAAATTTAAATTCTGTGAACAGTTTTGGAATTAACATAACACACGGAACGAATCTCCACTGAGTAGCTAAGTGGTGACACAAACCATAAGCTATCGGACCTCAAATTTGATACTTTTTTTGATAAAGACCTCTGGGAATTTCAATTTCGCAATATATTGACGATCCATGAATTATTATTGAATATAGTTTTGAGAAGCTAGGCCTAGGATGCCTAATATACGAATCTGTAGCGCCAACTATTTATTTGTGGGTTTTATAAGAAAATTCAGCGTGAGAGAATCTTGTAAGGCTTTTGGAACCGGAGGTTTGTTATGTGCTTTGATTGATGGTAAGTCGTTTTCGACGTACATACTAGATTATTGGTTTATAGATATGTCAATAAGGGGTATAAGAGACCTTTGTTTAAAATAAACGTTAACCAAAACTTCTTTCACGCCAATCAAACATTGAAAAGTAGGTTAAGACCTGTTCAACCAAACCCTCAAAAGTGTAACATTAAAGAACAAACTTTTGATGCAAAAAATCTCAAAACATACCACTATATACGTCGACATTGATATTAATTCTGAAGGAGAATCCTAAATTTACATGCCACAATATAGAGGTGAGAGGCGTTTATGAATGAAGTGCTAAACTTAAAAAAAAAAATTACTTCCCTCTGACTGCGAGGACGAGGAGTTTTGAAGTGGACCTGCTTGTGTGCCATGTGTAAAGTGGGCAGCTGGTTGCTGTAATTGAACTTGAGAGTGAGTTAACGTTTTCTTTTTTTCTTTACTTCTATTATTTAATTTTTTCAGCTTGTGCTATGTAGATAGGGGACGTTTAGGGGAGAGTATGTTTTTTATTCTGAAGCCGTCAGTTATGAACTATTTAGTTGGACGTGTGCGCTGTATGGGGGCAACAGTGACGTGTAATTGTGTATGAAGTGAAGTGCCACCCTTATGGTGTTGGAATTGGTATTGGCAGTTAAAGGGACAACAATGGGTGAGGCGATTTAAAATTCGGAGTTTTTTTTTTGTTGGTTATTATAACCACAATGAAAGTAAATACATTCAAATGGCTTTTCAGTTTAATCTTCGAGAAGGAATAAGTACTGACGTTTTATTAAAGGACACTTTAAAGTCAATGAAGGAAGTGGAAATGATCAAAGGGTGAGCCGCAACGGATATGGGAATTAATTGAGTTTAATAGCGATTCACACTTGGTGCATTTAATGGGATCCTTGATAAATACTTTCAACTGTATGCGTGGTACTAAATCATTTAGGTGTAACTTTTGATGCACATTTAGGGAACTTTAGAGATATTTACAGTCAAATCTCGTTGTTAAATTTCTCCCGTTTCTTTTCTTCTCACTCAACTGAATGGAAATTCAATCGAGCTCGTTGATATAGTGCCAAATATCTGGGACTGAGATTAGATAGAAAGTTTCATATACATATTGCCAAACGTGCAAGGTAATGTTTAGGACCTCTATACTCCCTCAAATTGGCTCTAAATCGACGAAGACGCAGATCGCCTGCCTACAAAATTCGACTTAGAAATAAGGCTCGGCTATATGAAATACCACAGAGGAGCAACGTGTTGTTATATCGTGGGATTTATCCCTTTTTGTGGGATTTTCGATGTCCAAAAAGCCTTCCGTGGGATAAAGGGAAAAAGCACCAAAATCGTGGGAATTTCAGGAAACTGACAAAATTCTAGTACAAAAACAATCTGGCGGCGCAGCGGCAGCGCATGTAATTAGACCTCCAACGCCAGCGGCAAAGTGACAATGGAATGGAATCAGTTTGAATTTTTATTACTTCATCTTCATGAGCATCAAAAATGCATTTTGTCTTGTGGCATAATGTATTAGGTATATGAGAAGCTGGACCTAGGGTGCCTATACGGACTTGTTGCGCAATTCGCAGAAAAGGATATTTCACAATATATATGCTAGAGATCTAGTGCAAATGCTGAAATGTCAATTTTTGTATAATGGGGTGTGGCATGCCATGCTAGTTATCTAGTGGTCGATGGAACGCTGCCATTGTGATTTTCTTTCAATATAATAAAAATTAATTAAACAATTTTTTTTCATTTTAATGTATCGTGGGAATTTGGTGGGAATTTGAGTTCAGTGAAAAGGAAATAAGGGAAAAATGACCACGTTTCGTGGGAAAAATGAAGAGAGAGTCCTAACAACACTGGAGCAACCAATGCGGGAGCAACTCCAAGACCCATCCATCACGCTAAATTTTCTCAGACGGCTCAAACCCCCATCAGATGGTGTTGGTGCTGGGTTGTCTCAGAAAGCTTAACTTTGCATTTTCTTCTGCTATCCGAACCGTTGTAGTGTCTTGACAAGTCTAAATCGCAGTTCGGTAAGGCACAGCCTCCCTAATGTCGCAGCAGTTAAAAAAATAAAAATAAATACGGCGCAACAGGCGGTAGACACCCAAGGCCTAGCTTCTCGCAACCATTCGTTTTGTGTGAGTTGTTTTTATTTTTGGAACGAATGGAAGGGACCTACAATTTTATGCCGAGTCCGAACGGCTAAATTGAGAAGATTTTTCAGGACAGTCATACTCTCGGATGTTTGTCAGACGTTCGCGAGAGGTGGCGCAGTAGAAAAAACCTTAAGATGTAATTTATGTTTTTCCGGGGATCGAACCTGGGATCCCTCGCACAGTAGTCCAGCACACTAACCATTGCGCTACTGCGCGCAGCAGTTAAAGCGAACCATAAATGAAAAAAATCTAGGTCTAGGATACAGCTACATAGCTATAAGCGCACTTTGTATTTTCTTCTGTCATCCGAACCGTTGTTGTGTAGCGTCTTGACAAGCCTACAAATAAAAACCAGCTATTCGTTAAAGCACATCCTCGCCCTTATATCCCCATCAGGCAAAGCAAACCATAAATGAAAAAAAATCTACATCTAGGATACCGCTACATAGCTAGGTTTTGCCGATTTTAGATACACAAAGGACAAAGATTCAACGAATTATATTACGACTTAAAAGATCAAACTTTCGAAGGTCTTAGATAGACATGCGCAGATACTGGTTCAACCCAACAAAAACGTTTGCAAAATGAGGAGGATTCCATTGCCCACTGTACCTGCCTTGACCCTTTTGCTATTGTGGTTGCTCCCCAAATTTTTGATGTTCTATACTACAGCTGTCATTAGGCGAGTGCCTTAATGCGCTGCTTAATGTCCGATGCTAGTTGCGCAACTATGTATATGTAGACTGAAAATATATAACATAATATATTTTTTGCAAATATCACAGAGGCTAATGGATTATAGTTGGACTAGGCTATTAAACTGAAATAATGCCCAGTAAGCCAGGCGATTCGCATTTCGTTCGCCTGGGAATTCACCTGAGAGTCCCAGGCGATGTATAGTTTAATGAAGGGGCTCCCAATCTTTTCCATACTGCGTCTTCCTATACAGGTTATAATATTATATTATATATAATAGCGACGCCCTTCAAAAGCACCCAACGGAACAAAGCACCGATATGTGAATAGAAGCTGACCTTACTAAAGATTCACTGAAGGGCTTTTCAATAAGGATGGGTCGATATTGAAATGGAATAAAACAAGCTGTGCGCAAGGTATTAACGAAATCCTGTTTTTTTTTTTTTTTTTTTAAGGCCCATGCATGGGCGGTCCAATCTGCCGCATAGATCCAGCTAAATTTGAGCGATGACATTGGTTAGTTATGTGGCACGATCTTGGTGGCCAATTACGTCATCTCCGCTAGAGATAACCATACCCTCAAATCGTTCATGCAGAATGACCATCGTGGCGTCTACTATGTGGCACGTAGCCACGTCTTGCTGGAACCACATGTCATCTACCTCCTCCTCCATATCGCTCAATTTGGACCAAAATAAATAGGTTAGCATCGTTCTGTAGCGCTCGCTCGATGGTATGTAATAGCCTTAGCACCGTCATTTTCAAGAAAAAGTATGGATGCATTGCAACCTCGGGTGGGTTGGCGTCATCCCATATACGGCAATTTGGCTTGTTAACATAGCAATTCATCCAAAAATGCGCGTCGTCGCTAAAGATGATTTTGATGATGGTCATTATAATTAACTTTAAGCTCCTGGGTCAGTTGGACGGATATAGGCCCAAGTCCCGACGCAAAATTCGCCAAGTTTAAGTCTATGCAAAATGCCGACTTCTTGTCCAAAGCAAAAGACAATGGACAGCATCGACCCGACCCGACATTTTTTTCAAATCGAGCTCAAAGCTGATGGAACGTCGTGTGCAGTGCAGGTGACTTGTGCGTACCGCCTTGCGGCATCGTGGTGCTATCCTAGGAGCGTCGCAAGGCGTCTCGACTCACAGTTAGGGAAACCCTGTAAAAAATTGTCATCCTTCGTGTTCCTTTTATTCGATTATCTATACATTCTACGACGTCGCACGGTTTTTTCATATCGAAGAGTTAACTTGTATCACCATCATCTCAAAAAATCAACTGATTTACTATCAACTTCGTGCCTACAAATGTCACATCAATAGCATTCCTTAACCCTACCTCATGCTCGCATGATAACCCATGACGTGAAGAGTCACGAATTAAACGAATTAAATGAATTTCCCAATTAAGCTTGCGTTTTGGTAGTAGCTCATAATCTTCGATCAAAATCACTGATGGAGAACATCGTTTTGGAAATCGCCCCACCCCTGCTCATAGTAGGAAAATCATGAAAGGAATTCTGCACATCGGACACGCTTCGAAACGCGTTGATAACATCATTTCTCTCTTCGCTTCGATGTTTTTCGCCTCGTGTCTGTTATCTCACGACAAAAATAATCCGAAAAGCCACATAGAAACTTTAACGTATACGTTGTTCATTGGATTCGAATTCTTTTACTTTTTTAATTTATTAAATAACAAAACACCCCAGTACCATCAGTTGGTATACTACAGAAATGTGTCGTGCCAAAGGAGGCAAAGGCAAGACAGCATCAGCATCGCGTACCTGACTCTTGTGATGAATTTTCCATCTCTTGCCACAACGCACACACCTTCGCAATATCAATTTCCGTCGAAAAATGCCCGAGGAGCGATGAAGAGTCAGCAGATCTTCGAAAACTGCCATCGCATCCAGCTTTAGATGCAACAGCAAGGAACAATAACAACAACAACAACAGAAGCAGTATAACAATGTTGTCGGGGGATGACAAAGTTCTTTCATATTGCAATAGTCACGATTCAAACTTTCATGAGACGTGATTTTCGACTTTTGAACAAGAGATCAACTTGGGGGACACATAGCCAGAGAGGGAGAGGAGAGGCTGAACCAAAGGACACATTGGAAATATTATTATGGGCACGAAGACGACGAGGATGAAGACCGAAGAGAAACATGAAACGCTAACACAAGACCAACAGCAACAGCATGGAATCGTGAAAATACAAAAATTCAATTGAAGAGGAGAAGCTTCGTCCAGGATGTATACGGTATACCCTGTACAGACGTCAACGACACGGTGGCAGCAGCAGAAGCAGTTTCGGCAGCAATTTTAAAGAGCAGCAGCCAAGAAGGCGCAGAGGCCATCGTCTACATATCGTGCATGGAGCATAAAGGATGGAGGATGGACCATAAAACGGATACTCGTTGATTTGCTTTGGGATGCGATTATTGTTTTCTTTATTTTGGGTTCTTTGGCTTTTTTTTTCTCACTGCTATGCTGGTCTCCTCCGAGGAGAGGACATGCAACCAAACACCCGGTCGCGCTTTGTGGCCCTTTGTGCGGAGCATATTTTGTCATGAAACAGAGATCTTTGAAGGGTCGCGGTTGCGTGTGCATGTGCAGCGCCTCGGGTTTCATATTTTATGGCTGCAGTGCAGTATACTCATATTCGCGGAGAAATTCAAATGGGCTACCTAATGTGTGGTGCGCGTCTGGAGTGGGGAGCATTGACTCCCAAATGATGGCAGTTAAGTTTTAGCACTTTTATGTTCTGTGAATTGAAAAAGGGCGGGACGTGCTAACAAGTAGAACGAGGACGACCCAGAAGCGAAAGTGTTGTTAGCTTCGTTCCGTTCTGGCCGATCTTGAAATAAAAAAATCAATCATAAGATTATGACAAAGGCTATTACGCGCCTCGTTAAGTAGGTACTTAAAAGAGTACGTGCTCTGAAGATGAAAACCGAAATAGACGCTGACATTTATGACGCATGAATCTGTCCTTGTATACTGCATAGAGTGTGAATTACGCTGTTGAGAAAATCGGAGGCGTCTGTGAGCCGTAATTGACTCTTCTTTCGGACTGCACTGCTCTCATGGCAAGGGCATGTTTTTTAGATATCAATATTAGGGTGAGTTGGCGATATGTGTCATCGCATCTGAGAGTTCATGCCCAATGTCAGCGAACACTTCATTAATTTTTTTGGAAGATCACAATCTAAAAGGAACGTTGGGGAAGTATGGAAACAATTATCAGTGCAAACAGTCAGAAAGCAATAATACGGTGTAGGCCAGTATGATATGTATGTAATAAATAAATTGTACACCACCTGGGCGGCCTATAACAAAATACTAAGTGAATACTTACAACTTACACGAGTAGCAAATTCCTGTCATTCAATCAATCAATATTTCGAAATATCCATGACAACAACGACAAGCTTATGGATTGCTCAGTTCGTAAATAAATTAAGGGACACTTTTAGAAAGCATGTAGATTTCACAATCAATAGATCATTGTTCTCATAAACTTCATAGGCCACTTATGTGTAGTTTTTGCTCTTACCAGTAGATGGCAATAATCTTTACCTACCCTTAAGTCAGTTGGGCGGGCGAGCACACAAACATAGGATGTGTGCATTTTAGAGTGTTTCCAAAAGTGAATGACAAAGATAAGCCCGAGACAACCGTTTCAGTAAACTTAAGGTCCCATAATTCACGCCATTTAATAGTACAGTGATGCCAACGGAGAAAAAGCTATCAATGTGACAGTTGACAGTTCGGGGTTAGTAAAAATGGAGCGCTATACGAAAGGACAACGCATTTTCATTGTTGAGCAATATTTTAAAAATAATGAAGGTTTGTTCGAACAAAATCATCTTCAGTGATGAAGCCAATTTTCATCTGGATGGCTTCATTAATCGTCTAAATTGTCGGATTTGGGGTTCAGAAAACCCACGAGTAATTATTGAGAAACAAATGCATTCACAACGCAAGACTGTTTGGTGCTGGAGGCATTATCGGACCATTCTTCTTCGAAAATGCGGCTGGTCAGACGGTAACAATTAATGGTGTTCGTTATCGTGACATGATAACCCAGTTTTTAGTGCCTAAATTACAAGATATGGATGTGACCAACATGTGGTTTCAACAAGACGGTGCCACATGCCATACAGCCAGAGAAACAATTCAATTATTACAAATTTCTTGCGGCTTGCGGATAAACATTTCAGCGTTGATTCAGCCGAGACTGGGGTCGATATATATCATTGGTCTACCAACTCACCGCAAGCCATGGAGTTTCTATTCGAAAGACTGATTCGCAGTGTTTTTCGGTTGGTCTTCTCAGTCCGGTTCAGCTCCGGACTTCTTATCCGTTTCATGGCACACTTATTAACGTATGAGTAAAACCTTCTTAAAATAGTCCCACAGACTTACCAGCTTTCACGGGTCTGGAAGTCATTTTGAATAGCCGGAACTTGGCGCGCTAAGAAACTCTACTGTGTAGTATTTTAAAAACTGGCTCTTTGCGCTTTGCTATTCAGCTTTTTTGTGATATGGCAACATTCAGACAGGTTGATATTAATTATGACAACTGACTTTATCTATTATTTGGTATTATTTGGCACATCATCAGACGATCATCATTTCCGTCGTGAATTCAGTGACTGGGCGCCAGTTGGAAGTCGATCCACTTTTCACCTTAAAACTTGTAGTGATGAGGCTCACTTTTATCTCGGTGGGCGGTGACTTTGCTAAGAAGCAAAATGGTTTCATTAGGAACAGTCATAATATCCCATAAATTGGTATAATTGCTTTCACCCTTGAGAAGGGAAACGCAGTGATTTTTGACACTTAATCCAAGAAGGGACACGTTCTTTTACAAATCAAATAAAAGTTTAAACCCTACGACCAGAGGATTCATGGCGCCCGGTATTTATCTCTAGAGAACTATCATCTAAAAACGAATTCTCGTTACAACAGTACAATTCTGCAATCAATCTGAAAACTAAATAAATTCCTAATTAAACGTCACTAGCATATTAATTGTTCAATTTATTCGAAACAAATGTATTTTAAGTAGTTTACTGCATCATCGTCTCGTCTCCTATATCAAGAACCGATAGTGCATCTTAAGTATACATTTCCAGAGAAATTCCATTGCAAGCTCCCTATCATTATCTCGCAATCATATCCGTGGTGCATTTCTCGGATGTGTTCTAGAAATGGCAATCATCACTCGCTGAGACAAGTAGAAATAGACATAGACAACCACACACACACACCAACTACTCAGTATAGTTGCGGTGCACCCCGATATGGAATCTCTCAAGACAGAGACTCCTATTTCAGCGAAAGATAACCGGAATCCAAACGCGCGACGACGACCGACGACGCGACGGGACAACTCAACGGTTGATGGTGAACTTTTTCTAATGCGTTCGCTCTAGCGCAATGTTATCTGGGCAACAAAAGTTGCTAATTTGAAACGGTTTCCTTATCCAAACAGTGGATCGCTTTTTATTACAAAACACAGGAGATGCTGCGCTGCGAATTGGATCTTTCCAAACATCTCCGCACTTCAAGTGCCACGAACGGAGAACCGTTTATGGATTGTTTGCGCGCGTTGGGTATCTGTTGAAGTGCGTTCTTACGATGGTTTTTGTGTGTGCCAGCGACTGGTGATATGAATAAATCTTCAACTTCTACCGTGCGTATCTCTGATGGGAATGCGATTCTAAAGGTTCTCCTCATCGTGTTTGTTGTGCAAATTTAAATAGGAGTGCAGATGCAGAAGCAGAATCTTTGTGAGGTATAAGATGTGGTTTTGTCTTGTATGGAATTTGCTGTATCTGCATTTTAATGTGGCATCCGCAGAGAGGCAACACCAGATACCGTATACCGTCGGAAAGGTGCTGCTCTACATTTAAGTACAGAAGCAACATTGTATTGTGGCAAATCAATTGCCAAATGAAATAATTGAGAGGGAAACGCGGCAATAAACGGTCTGATCCATTAATGGAGTCAATAACTGAGGTAATATAATCGAGCTGACAGGACAAGCCAAGATACTGTGGTAAGTGCTCCTTGGAATGGAAGTATTTGGAGGGTGTTTGTTTTCCTTTTTTGGATGATAAATTGAAGAATTTATTGAGCTACAGTGAGGTAAAGACTTTGTTTTTGTTGCTCTTTGTGTACCGCAAGATGGTAATTTGTTAGACAAATTAGTTTCAATTTATATAACAAAATATCTAATAAGAATAAAAACTAGACTGTCTAATAAACAGCAAATTTTATATCAACATTTCGGTGCTACACTATTTTCTCATTAGACTCATGATCAGTTATCATGATGGGAACAAGAGCGTAACGAAAAGTGAAACGCGATTAAACCTTCCACATTCCACTTCTCAGAGGCTGCAATTTAGGGTTGCAGCCTCTGAGAGTGGAATGTGGAAGGTACGTTAGCTTCTAATATAACGGTAGAGTAAGTTCGCATGATTATAAGGGAACGTAACGAAAAGTGAAACGCGCAGTAAGGCTTCAATTATAGCTATCAGTAAAATGCATCCGTAAAAATACGAAACAGAACAAAACTGACACATTTAACCATAGCATATCATAGGAATTCAGTGGAATACTTCGTGAAACTGAAGTTGAACAGAAAAAGTTTTTCGCACGGAAAAATTAATAAATTCGTTTTCAAGAAAAGTTGTAGATTAATTGCTTATTTTTTTTAGATGAACTGACTTTATAATTATAATATAATAACAAAAGCAACATTTTAAGACCAAGATTGAGTTCAACGATTAAGTTTAAGTGCTCCAAAAAAGTCGCATCGTACTGACAGAAGCAATGGAATTTTCGATTGTGGAGTTGTCTAATAGTTTTGCCTATTGTCGAATATATTCGACCTTCGAGAAATCTCGATGTGTATACGAAAACTATATTAAGGTGCATTTATTCCATGATTGTTACCTAGACACGTATCAACTTAGGTGGCGCTATAGGCCGAGTGGGATCTCCGTCTCAATTATTACATTCAGTTAGAACAGTCTTCGGCTGGCTGCCACCACTACTTTAGAGTGGTTTGGGCAACACTTGGAAACAACTTAAAGAATTAGCCTTCTTCTATCAAAATGTAAGAGGGCTAAGGACAAAGTGTACCAAATTCTTGCTTAGTATGTATAGCTGTACATCAGACGTCATTGTTCTTTCTGAAACTGGATTAGATGAAAACTTTAATGATGCCGAACTATTTCCTTCTAACTTCTATGTCAACCGTTGTGACCGAACTGAAGAAAACAGTGTCTACGAGCGACTTGGTGGTGTGCTTATAGCCGTAAAAAAGGATTACAAGGCTAAAGATGTTGATATCAATGACTTCTCTGACATTGAAATTTGCTGCAGCAGAATTGACATGACATCATCGAGTAAAATATATAAAATATATATCGTATGTGTTTACATTCCTCCTCGGTCACATCTACACATAGTAACTAGGTATTTGGACGCCATCCGCTATATCGAAGGTCTCATGTCTACCTCGGATAAAATGTATGTTTTTGGTGACTTTAATCAACCCAAAATTAGCTGGACCTCTGGGGATCCTGATTGTACCTTCCTAAACGCAATAAACCCTCTAACTTTAATTGGAACTGAGATTGTCGATTCCCTCCAATCACTTTATTTACTCCAGATGAACTGTGTAAAAAACTACCAAAATCGTACTTTGGACCTCATCTTTTCCAACAATAGTGCTGAAAGTTTTGTATCTAGATGCCTCACACCTCTGGTCCCGGAAGATGCTTATCATCCCTCTTTACAGTTATTTTGTACTCTTGATGTTAATAATGTGTATAGTTATGAGTCTTTTAGATTCGATTTTAAAAATGCTAATTATAATGATATTTGTGAAGAGCTTATCAATTATGACTGGTGCCCCCATCTTTCACTTGAAATTAATGATTTATGTCTTACATTCTATCGGGTTATTAATAAGGTAATTTTTAAATTTGTTCCCGTAATTCGGATAAATGATACCATGACGGATTCTTGTCCCTGGGATAATGAAGTCACTCGTGGCCTAAAAACACAAAAAAATAGAGCTTATAGGAAATGGCGGAGTAGTTTGTTGAATGAGGACTTTTTGCTGTATAGGCGATTAAAATCTGAATTCAAAACCTCTCTTTACCATGCATATCTCCTTTACGTTAATGATATACAAAATAGCATCAAATCCACGCCTAATAAGTTTTGGAATTTTGTAAACTCCAAAAATAAGAGTGATGGTTATCCCACTACATTCTGTTTCAACGAACAGTCATTGGATTCCTCGCCTGCTATCTGTGAAAATTTTGGATCATTTTTCCAATCTGTTTATACAGATATTGATTCAATTATTGATAAAGAATTCTTTTGCTACCTTGGCGAATCTCCCACTCCTATTTTTAATAATGTTGAATTCTCTGAAGAAGACGTGTTAGCAAATTTATTTGCTATTAAACCTAGCTTTACTCCTGGCCCCGATGGACTGCCTTCCATTTTTCTCAAAAAATGTGCTGTTCCTCTACATAAAATAGTATGCCATATATTTAATTCATCTTTAAGAGCTAGTACCTTTCCATCTATCTGGAAGAACTCTTTTATTATCCCTATTTTTAAATCGGGAAGAAAAAATAAAATAGAGAACTACAGAGGCATTTGTAAACAGTCCTCTATTCCAAAATTATTTGATTTGTTGGTTACCGACAAATTGAATTTTCTTTGCAAATCTTTAATCTGCAAAGAACAACATGGTTTTGTGAAGAATCGATCGACGGTTACAAACCTTCTCTCGTTTACAAATTTTGTAATTTCTGAAATCGGTAAGGGAAACCAAGTGGATGCAATTTATACAGATTTTAGTAAAGCATTTGACCGCGTGGACCATAAAGTATTGCTATATAAGCTTGATAAATTAGGTTTTCCACACTCTTTCTTAAAATGGCTCTCATCATTTCTTTGCGATAGATATCAATTTGTCAAGTTTCGTAATCATTTTTCCAAACAAATTTGTGTGACGTCTGGTGTTCCTCAAGGAAGCCACATAGGTCCTCTTTTATTTGTCTTATTTGTAAATGATATTGTTAACTTTGTTCCTGAGTGTCGTATGCTTTTGTATGCAGACGACTTTAAGTTGTATATGTCAGGTAAACACGATGATTGTTTCCAACATCTTAATAATTGTCTTCAACGATTCTATTTGTGGTGCTCAAAAAACTATCTGTCCCTGAATGTAAGTAAATGTTCAGTTATTACATATTCACGTCGAAAATCGCCCATCATGTATACTTACTTTTTTAATGGCATTGCTATTCCGCGTGTATCCTTAATAAAAGATTTGGGTGTGCTTTTAGATACTAAACTATCTTTCATACATCACATTGATTATGTCACAAATAGGGCAAATAGAGCATGGGGACTACTAAGGCGCTATGCAGGTGATTTTTCTGACCCATATGTTATCAAAGTTCTATATCTTTCGTTTGTTAGATCTGTTTTAGAATATGCGTCCATTGTTTGGTGTCCATTTTATAATGTTCATATTTTAAGACTTGAATCTATCCAAAAAAGATTTCTCAGATTCGCCTTAAGAGGACTTCCTTGGGCTGACGTTAGTAACTTACCCTCCTATCAATCAAGGCTACAATTGATTAGCCTAGAATCGCTTAAAAATAGGAGAATAGTGGCAAGAATTATTTTTGTACATAGGATTCTTATTGGAGAAATTGACTCTCCGGAGATCTTAAGACTTTTTAATTTAAATATCCCTCGTCCAAATTTACGTATTAACCGTTTTTTTAATATCGCACATTCTCGTACAAATTACGGCAGGTCATCATCTATCAACGGCTTATTGATAAGCTACAATGATAACATTGATTTAATAGATTTTAACTCATCGATTGCTTCAATAAAAAGAAAACTACTAGATGGTATTCAGTCATAATCGTTTGCTCTATTTATTTTCTATATCTTAGTTATATCTTTGTAAACTAAGTATTGTTATAAACTAATGTCTATGAAAATCTAAGTATTTTGGTGACAAATAAATAAATAAATAAATAAATAAATAAATAAACAACAAGGGGTTGAAGTAACCAATAAATGTCAGTTACCCATTCCATGTATACACCCTTTGTTGGATAATCCTTAAATTGCATTCTTCTGACAACTAAACAAATTCCAAATAACACCAAGTCCGACCCCTTCAATCCCAATCGTCCAACCCTCATTCGCTCCGCTTATCTGTCGATCATAACCCTCCATGTTTCCATTTGTGTTCCAAATAATTCCTTAACAAATCACTATTCAAACAAATTTAGATTGATTGGAAGTGTAAACACAATGCCAGTGGTAGTCCATTGTAAACGCCAGGTATATACACTCATAAAGTAGCGCGCACAATATCTTGTCGCCTTGTCGTTAGTAAACTCAGCACAATGCCTCACTATCTCGGTTAACTCTCCCGTTTCCCACCCCACCAACGGAGTAGCGCCATTAAATTGATTTGTTAAATCCAGCAGCAGCCGCAGCTTTGTGTCATTATATCGATCGATACGTCATGACCCTGATAAAGAAATAAAGAATTCCCATCAATCCTGAACGTAACAATTTCCGCTGTCACTTTGTTTTGATTTGACGCGACAACTGTCAGGTAAATTCCCAAAAAAGGAGCTATCGAAATCTGAAATCCCTTCTGTACCCTAAAAGAAATTTATGACACAAGCGGTCTCTTACCTATGAATCGGTTATCGTCATAAATCGCTCATAAAAACCGCCACCAAGTGGACAAATATTTGATTAGAACGTTGTATGCGTTAAGCTGCATTCTTCCTTCCACTTTCCACAGGGAAGACTCATTTCTTGGGTCGTAAAAATTTATCATTTCATAATGGCTGTCAGAATTGATTTATATGAGCGCCCCCTATCAGTAAACAAATGTCACACTGAATGACATCGACTCACGAACGTACTTAGGAGACGATACGAAAAAAGTAGCCTGGTGAGGGATGGGGCTGTGCTGGCAAGTTTGAATAAGCGTTTGATTGTCCAGCACTTAAAGGCTGACCTACATAAATCAAACTTTGGGACCACTCCAACTGAATGATCGATTAGTATGGGTAAAGTGGACCAAGCTTCAAGTCGTTTGACATTTGTGCGTTTGAAAAGCGCTATAGGCTATACCCACAAATTGAAATCCATACATAGGTAGACATGTAAGAAAAAAACGACAGCAAGATTGAAATTCAGCAAAAGTCATACATAAACAAGTTGCTATACAGCCTACATAATTATGGACTCTTTAAAGTCACCGTTCTCCTCTTCTGGTATCGACTCTAGACCACAAATTTAATTCATTGTATTTTATTGGCATCATCGAATCGCCTGAATGTATCGCTGGTCGACCTACAAAACCACCAATGCATCGATGCGCAAAATAAATTCACCTGCTTAAAGTACTACGTACCTCCCTCTCGCTCTCAGAAAAAAAGAACTCAAATATTAACCACAAGCGCTACCACTCTGCTTCCTGGCCGATCCGGCCCGTCCCAGCCACAGCCTTGGAGCATTAATTAAAAACCGCAAAATGCCATTTCTCATTCTGCGGCCGAACCGCAGGTGGACTTCCATTCTTCCGTGGTCTGACTCCAACCAAAAACGGAGCCCAAGCCCATCAGCCTCCAAATTTGTCATTCATTTGCGATTCGAGTGCGATACAAAAATAAAAACACGTAAAACATGCGCCTGCCTTCTATTTGGTATGCATGACTTTTGGGCACAACGACGCACAGAGTCCTTCCCACTCGATATAGGTGGCTCATCAGCCATCCATCGAACGATGTCAGTTGCATAATTATTTGGAACATGCGAAAAAGAATTCCATTCCAGAATGGCATTCTCTCTTCGGTTTCAATTTGTGGTGCCAAATAGACATTGCTGTCGAGCTGCTGGTGTGGTTGGTGACTGACGAAAATTGTCAGGATTCCCTTTAAACACAAACATGGCATCCTGTTTATTTATTCCACACACAACACTATCCGAATTTCTGATTCAATACCGACAATTGGGGGGAAAAAGTCTTCGGTCCCGAACGATCCCTCAAGGAGCCTTTAGCCTTCACAATATTTAAACTCTCATTTGTCCCATAGCAAGGCATATCTTCCTTTGACCTTTTTTTGCGAGGAGCACTGCTAGGCTTTCATAAGTCTGCCTCATTGTTTGGCCAAAGAAGACGTATTGTGACATCGTTGTCGTTCGTCGCCTGTGGCCGAGGACGAATACGAATACACTTTATACCCTGGCCTATAATAGCATCCTACTTTGGTGTTATTATTTTCTTTTTAATTTATGAGCGGTGTTCAGCAGACGCACGGCACTGTCTCTGTGGGGACAAAGAGTGACGTGAAAGGTGCTTAACGTGTCATGGCTAATCATAAATCAATTTGCCAGGGGTTGGGTGCGAGAGGAAAAACAGGATATTCGGGCAAAGTGACGTCTTCGGCTTTCTTATGCATTATATACCTTCCTGGGATGGGAAAACAAATTTGGTTACCTGATGGCGAAAACCGATGGATACGTTAAATTGTTTTGACAGCAGCGGCTGAGGATTTTCGGGAGAAAAGAGGCAATCCGGAAATTAAAAGACCTTCATCCCTGATGATGGCAGACTGGTCTGGGGAAAGGGATTTTAATAAAGTGCCGACATGGATTTTTAGAATACTACACACAATCGGTATTGTAGCGTGTTTTCAAATTCGTTGCGGTAATTATCACCTTTTGACGAGATAAAGACGTAAACAGTGAGAGATCAACAGCTATTCAGGTAGATAAGCCAATTAGTGGGGTTCCTTAGGGTATGTCGCGACATTATAAAATAGTATAGTGAATTTGTTTTTCTTTGTAGGGATGGGTGTAAGATCTCAAAGATTATATATATATACACATTTCAGTGGAAAGGATTATCCTTGGTCGACATTTCGGTCTGAATTCAATTTGCTACGACAATCGTCCTTAGCGGAGATTCGTAACCTTCAAAAAGTTCCTCATATAATGACTCCGAAAACGGTTTAATTTTTCAATAATTTGATATAATTAGAGAATCATCCCTTCCGAACATTTCACTATACTGTCCATCGAAATGTGTTTCACAAACTTTTCTATTACCAATTTCCATTCGATTAAGCTGTCTCATTTTTAAACGTATTATTCTACTACTTTCATTGAACACTGGCCCGGTTTACGATGGAGGTATCTACATATCTGGAGGTTGCAGAGACACTCATTTATGAAATAAATACAGTGATCGCCGGATAATTGACCCTCGCTTAATTGCGTTCCTCGTTTAATTCAGCCGAAAACTGAGCAAATAAAGCATTGCATAACAAATGTGCCTAACTTTTCCCGTTTAAATGCGTACCGCTTAAATGCGTTAACCGGTTAATTGCGCTACTAAAAGTAAAGCTTCTTGTAAAACTTCATACAAAATCTCCCGGTTAAATGAACACACACAAAAAAAAGCATGGAAAACTTTTTGTACTTACAGTTTCAATAAAATCAAAGACACTAACTTGTCAAATCAATTGCCATATTGGCATGGCATGCCATGGAGAAGGCTCCTCTGCTGATGTAGGTGGTGCCAATTTAATTAAAGCTATGCACCCAAAGACATTTTCAATTGTCAATGAAAGCGGTCTATTTTTCAAAGCCCTGCCGACATCATCTTTTAATCGAAAAGGACATCAAATAAGTTCTTTGTAACTAGCGAACCGCTGCACACTTGGTAGTGTAAAATAGAACGATACAAAAAATGGTATTGCCTATAGATATTACACATTTTTAAAACCTTGGCTTCCATTAGTACTATCGAAGAATAGAGTTTGCAATGTTTTTTTCTGTATGGGATGCGCCACGCCCCTTTTCCTAATTTTTCCGATATTCACAGGAATACTCCCGGGCCAATACCTATGATTGTCTGAAATTTTTAACTTGTCGATTCGGTGGTTTTCGAGATAGTTTGAATGTTTTTTTTTTTTTGTTTAGACGGTGCCACGCCCTTTGTTTAATTTTGACCAAACTTCACAATAACCATCTCGGTCCAATATCAAAGGTTTGAGCTGAATCGGAGCAACAAATTTCGAGTTTTTGAAGTGTACACAAACGAACATTGTTCGTGTTCTTCAGTTTTTAATTTGAACATGCTTATAAAAACGGTTTATTACGTTTTCAAGGCAATAAAGTGGGGGTTTTCTTACTGCGTCGACAACGCACTTAAGCGGGATTCTCGTAAGCGCGTTCTTCAAATAAATGCGTTGGAAATTGTACATTTTCCCCGACGCAATAATCCGGGGACTACTGTAGTTCGCACGACAGGACACTACGTCTAGCTTCTGACATCCATTCGTTCTTGTGAGCTTTACTTTTGGGAATGGACAAAGTACCTGTAAAGGGTGTCCCATAATTCACGCAAAATGTAATTCTGATAGAAAATACAGATTTTTAATTGGAAAGCTTATACATTTTTCATTGATTCATAGAGTATACAGATTGGGACTATGTATGGAATATAGCACATCGGATAAATGGCCGCCACGGCTTTGCTGGCAAGTACGTACTCTTTTATTGAAATATTCTATGACTGTTTCGCATATATGTGGCTGAATTTCATTTACACCTCCCATAAATTCCTCTTACAAGGTGTTGGTGGTCGTGGGCTTGTTTTCATAGACCTTTTGATTTCAAAAAAAACCCCAAAGAAAAAAGTCCAATGGCGTTAAATCGCAAGATCTGGATGGTCAATTCTGATCGCAAAAACGGCCGATTACACGATTAGGAAATGACTCATGCATCAATTGAATTGTTTCTCTTGTTGTATGGCATGTGGCACAGTCTTCTTGAAACCACATGTTGGTCGCATCCATATCTTGTAATTTAGGCACTAAAAACTGGGTTATCATGTCACGATAACGAACACCATTAATTATTACTGCCTGACCAGCCGCATTTTCGAAGAAGAATGGTCCGATAATGCCTCCAGCACCAAACAGTCTTGCGTTGTGAATGCATTTGTTTCTCAATAATTACTCGTGGGTTTTCTGAACCCCAAATGCGACAATTCTGACGATTAACGAAGACATCAAGATGAAAATGAACTTCATCGCACTGAAGATATTTCGTTCGAAAAATCAGCATCCACTTTTTGTTGTTCCAAAATCCATTCAAAGAACTGAATCACTAATTGATCCGGTCTCCCTGAATTTTTCCATTATTCTCCTCACAGTTGATGGTTTTAAATCTCTATGACGGACATATTTTGTTCGAAAATTGCAGGTACCGGACAAACCTTCATTAAATTAATTCATCAAATTGCTCAACAATGAAAATGCGTTGTTCTTTCGTATATAGCGCTGCATTTTTACTAACCCCGAACTGTCAGCTGTCACATTGTTATCATGTTTTACTTTGGCATCACTGCACTATTAAATGGCTCAGAATTCCAATTTAGCGTGAATTATGGGACACCCTTTAGAAGTCCGTAGTTTGAAGAGGAATCAGTTGCTTTTATCAAAAAAATCATACGGACGATCTTCGGTCCACTTTTCATCGCAGGTGTTTGGCCGGCGGACACAATGAAGACCTTTTCAGGGTGGACAGTAATATGTAGACAAAGCCGCGAATGTGGGTATTACTATGGCGCCGTCAAGATTGAACGTAGGCCTACTATTCACGTCAAAGTTAACATAACGAGGAAATGGTTCTGTTTTTTACATTAGCGCTTTGCCGTAGGCCCTTTCACAAACATCAAACAATCGATTTTAGAGACAGATACGTAATGTAACAAAGCGTTACACATCTCATCAACACAATGAATTGGTATAAGGCCTCCGGCGGACAACTTGACCCAGCCCTATTAATTAAAAAGTCGTAGTCACTTTAAACACACACACAACACACGACAATCTAGTTTGCTTTTATTAGAGATGCACTTCAGAACTGCACCATACTGCCTAGTCAAATGATTTACTAACCATCGAGTCACACATTTGGAAACATTTTTTTACTGAACCTCTTAAAATGACTATGCTTGAATAGATCCGTAGATGCCCTGAAACCTCTACTAATAGGGTATGTCTCTGAATGGTAAATTCTAAACCTAAACAACCCCCGCCTATATCAGCTCACAGCGACGCACGGTGAGAATATCAAAAAATAATTTCCTCCATTTACCACTTCTAACCCTTTGAGCAATAAAAAGTGTTGACATAAATAATAAATATTCACACCTTTCTCACCATTAGACCATAAATTTACTATATATGTATCCTCTGTCTACATATGTCAGTTAGAAGGGAAAATATGTAGTAACCCATCTAACCCCAACCCTCCACAATATTCCATTTAACCCCAACTAACCACAAAATTTGACCACGCTTCAATATTTCATCGGAAAATCCTAAACTATGATGTACCCATCATTCGACTCCTTATTGGAAAAAATAACACTCTCCCTGAATAACATACATACATACATGTATCTGTATCATAATAATTCAAATCGAAAATGTTGTCTACTTTCCGCTCTGTTTCCTCTGAATGATGATGACCCAAAGCCGCCCCATACCCTCGATTTTCCAACATCCACACCCACCCTCGGGCAACCACTCCACATCCTTTACTTTAGTTCTTCCCTCCTGGTTGGCAGTGTACATTTTTTTCTTTTTTTGGTTGCAGGAGTGTAAATAATTGAAAAATATTCAACAGGTAGACACCATACGACGACGGTATCCTCCGGCCATAATAGCAACACCCTACCCACCCACATGCACACGGATTACGGATGTGTAATCATATTCCATACACAAAGTCCTCCGTACAGTAGTAAATCCTGTAAGAGAAGGTTACTATCGCTGGATTAATCGGGTTTACGACTACGACGACGACGACGACGACGAAAAAAAAGGATAAGTTGTGTGAAATTTGTGACGGAGATGAAAATTATTAACGCACATGTAGTAGTGTTGGCGATAATCTGTGTCATACATTTATAGGGATTCACAAAACATATCCCAACCTGGGATGAGTGTAAATCCTTCTTTTTTCTGGCTTCAAAATATTTCATGGATTTTCAATTATTAAAGTATAAGACGCAGGTAGGTTGATCCTGAACGATAATTCTCCCTTTTCACTTTCTTTACCATTTCGATTGATTTATGACTTGTGCAGCGCGGCAGAACCTTTCTTCAGAATGTTTATATCCTCACAGCGTGTAGCCATGCCAATGGGCTATATAACCTATAAACAAATGGCACCATATTGCCATACGGCCATACCTAATCACATGCATCCTTGGATATGTAAACAAATTTTATAGAACCGATAAAATGTGGCAAATCATTTGGTCCTTGTTGACCGACCGCACATATTGAGCTCGAGTTGGATTTGCTTTTTCTTTTTAATTTAGAAGGAATTCAAATCCTTAAATCAATGAATATTATTTCTATACGTAGGAATGTCCTTGAAATGAACGGTAAACAATGATTGGGTAATATAGATGACGAAGAAAATGGATTTCCTGGAGTTGGGCCAGACGACGACGCACGGCTGATTTATATCAAACACTTGAGAAATGGGAAAAGGGGATGAATAATGAGCTGTGCGTGTTGGGCGACCTCTTCAGGGTGAAACCCGACTCCACTGAACGCTCGTAAAATGGAAAGAAAATCATTTCGAATTATGAAATGAAAGAGAAAATTATTGAAAGTTATTATTCCCAAGCAGTGTAATTGGAGATTTTGGTCTGGGATTGGTTTAGGATGATTGACGATGACATGATTCGATTATACATTTTTTTTTTTTTTTTAAGTTGGCAATGCAAGAAGTTATGTAGCAATAAAAATATGTATGTTTCAAATTGTGGTATAGTTTTGAAGGGGTTTTTATCGAAATCTATATCCCACATCCCAAAGTAAGACATTGGAAATAATTGGTCTCCAGGGGCTTATAAAAAGTACTATATGAACCACAGTCGTAAAAATCAAAAAAGGCTGTTAAGCCACAGTTACATAATGCTTTTACTGTTGAAAGGCATACCGACTTTGGGGTGTTTTTATCACGGCATTTATCGCCTTTATTTGTGGGGTTTTAATGCAAAATTCAAGGGAGAAAGTTTGTGCATTTAGCTACTGCATTAAGCTTGGACAAAAATAAATTACTTAAAGCTCCATTCGAATGGAAGATAGCGGTCATAAAAAGTGAAATTTTCATTCACTACTTTCAGTTTGAAAATTCAAAAGTTATGCATTTTTGGGTAACACACAAACCGTTTGCTGTGAAAGCCTGTGGAGAACCAATAGGCAGCCTACGCAAGGTTTTGGGCACCGCTGACCTAGTCAAAAGAGAGTTGAAATCGACACAAGAACATCACCAGAGTGCAGTGTCAATACGGAGGTAAAATTACAAAATCAATTCTTCGAAAGGAAAATGGTTTTGGAGAGCATTTGCCGCAACAATATTGAGTGAATTAGAGAGGCCAAGTTCGAGTTTTACCCACCAAAGGTCTGCTCTGTATATTCAATTCAGTACGATTAGAGTAATTGCAATTTTTTATAGGTATTTCTGCGCCCACTTCAGGGGTTATGGATATGGATATGCACCCTTAGAACTAGGGGCAGTCTTTTTAGAGTTCGTCTAAATTTGGGCTAGTTCCATGGTTTTTTTTTTTTTTTGCAATTATTGCAGTCGCCTATCTATGGTTTTAAGTTAGTCACAAGCTACAGAGAAGGATAAAAGTGGCAGTGGGTTTTTTTTTCCTCAATGGGATGCGATAGTGCAGTTATTGGTTTACACCCTAGAAAAGGGTCTGTAGAGGAAAATAGTTTAGTGGGATATTAATAATAGAGTGCTGGAAATTCGAAATCGATTCATTTTTTTAATTTAAAAATAAGAAGTCAGTCATCCAGTGCGTTTCGTGCTAGTTAGACACTGTATTCTGCGCGTGCTCACGAAGGCAACAAAAAACAAGGAAAATTGCTAAGCGAACTCGGTCACCGATTGATGAGATTGGACCTATACTCTACAATATATTCACCTCTGATTTCCCTAGTCTTACCAATTGTGAATCTGCTATATTCGCAGATGATACCTGTATTTATTCGTCAGACGCTTTTGGTTTAAACATTGAAACCAACTTGCAGGCTGCGCTAAATACAATGTTAATTTTTTTCCATAGATGGAAAATCAAAATAAATGCTTCTAAGACACAGGCTGTCTTTTTCACTAGAAAAAGGAAACCCTGTTTCTTACCAAGCAATGTATTAGTGATAAATGGTATCGAAACAGATTGGAGATCAAGTGCTAAATACCTTGGTGTACATCTTGATAAAACTTTAACATTCAGCTTGCATATCCAAGAAACAATTCGTAAAGTGAACTTAGCAATAAAAATGCTTTATCCCTTCATTAATCGCAAGTCGAAACTAAGCAATGAAAATAAACTCATTATGTTCAAAGCCATTTTCCAAGCCATTATGTTTTATGGGTCACCGGTCTGGGGTAAGTGTGCAATTAGCCATATAAGGAAATTGCAAAGAACGCAGAATAAATTGCTCAAAATGATCTTGAATTTACCTTACCATTTTTCTACAGAACAATTGCACGTAAATGCCAATATCGAAAAAGTAGATGATAGAATTATTAAATTATATGAACGATTCAGTTGGTCTTGCAGTTCATATGATAATCCCTTGATTTCGGGTTTGATATAGTAGCCCCATAAAACGTTGATATAAATGCAGCTTTTATTATTTTGTTATTTAATTTTGTCTAAATAACTATTTATTTATTATTTTGTTTATATCTATATTTATTTATGTATTTATTTATTTATTTATTTATTTATTTATTTATTTATTTATTTATTTATTTATTTATTTATTTATTTATTTATTTATTTATTTATTTATTTATTTATTTATTTATTTATTTATTTATTTATTTATTTATTTATTTATTTATTTATTTATTTATTTATTTATTTATTTGTTCATTTATTTATTTATTTATTTGTTTATCGTTGTTGTTATTTAATTTATTAAAGTTTTGTTTCTTTATATATATATATCATATTTATTAATTGTGAATATTTATACCCATTCTTGTCAAACCAACCTGAAATCAAGTAGTTTTTTTTTATTTTTCTACAAGCACTCCTTCTCCCTCCACTGGATTTTTTTTTTCTCTGTCTATGAAGGTTTTTAATAGTAGCTTTTCCTTCCCTCTTAGTCAGTCATAAAATTTACAGACATGATTTATAGACGTCATAAAACTCAATTCCACAAATTCATGCTAAGGAAGGCGTGCATCGCTAAAATAAATTTTGAAAGAAAATGAAAGGAAGTTCCACAATATTGAGATGGATAATAAGTTGTACTATAGGAAATTTGTCAGACCTTTCCGAGAGGTGGAGAAGTGATAAAAAAAACCTACAGGTACCTATAATTTGTGTGCTTTCCGGAGGTTGAGACAGACATCTCGTTTCGTAGTCCAGTACACTAATCACTGAGTCATTGCGCCTACGACGCACGACCGTGGTTAGTAGTGTCCCTCAATCCATCGTTGGACTTGTGGTATAAGTTTGTATATGACCACCTATTTTTTAGGTTTTCCATTGCTTTTGCAAAAATATCTTACACTTGTTTTTGATGTCTTCTATGGCTGGCATGAGTTCGTCATAAGGCACTAGGCACTACGACTAAAATTCTGAAGAATATACTACATATATTTCCCGAGGTACTTTATTGTCCTCGAGCAATGCCTTGACATTCACAGAGTAGATAGTGGCATTTTTGTCACAACAAAGTCTGCTACAATCGAGGTTTTGCGAATAATGCGCATCTTGTTACTATGATAAATCATTTACCTTTGGTGGTGAAATTGGAGCATTAAGAGGACATTGGCCACTGGCATTAATTTGTTTGCTAATATCTCACCTAGCATGTCTGTCTAAATTACGCTAGCGTGGGTGTTTTCAAGAGCATATATTTTTTGTGTATGTATAGTACACTGGTCGGCATAAGTATTTTGACAAAACTAAAGTTAATTTTGCTCATAATTTGAAACTTACTTCATGTAAATTTTGGCACCAATGAAAAGGTCATTTAAATTCCGTTTGAATGATACAAAACTTTCCTTAACCCATTAAGTATCCATTTAAAAATTTTAGAATTTAGAACTTTTGTGAATGTCTATTTTTTTTACTTTTTTCCTCGGTATCAAAAAAAAAATTGTTTTGATGCAAAAAGTTTCTTCAAACAATTCTAATAGTGACTGCAAAAAAAAAATTTCAAAAATCTCTTCGCTAATATTTTTTATGATTTTTTGAAAATTGCTAAAAATGACTGTTTTAGCAACTTTTTCCTCCTTTTCATACAAAATTTTTCTGAGATCATCCCATTCAAAAAATGATAAAAAATGTTAGCGAAGAGATTTTTGAAAATTTTTTTTTGCAGTCACTATTAGAATTGTTTGAAAAAACTTTTTGCATCAAAACATTTTTTTTTTTGGGGCCGAGGAAAAAAGTCAAAAAAGTAGGCTTTTACAAAAGTTCTAAATTTTCAATGGGTACTTAATGGGCTAAGGAAAGTTGTGTATCATTCAAACGGAATTTAAATGACCTTTCTATTGATGCCAAAATTTACATGAAGTAAGGTCAAATTATGAGTAGAATTAACTTTAGTTTTGTCAAAATACTTATGCCGACCAGTGTATATGTCATGAATAGAATAGTCTAGTCATATCTAAAAAGTTGCTGTTCGCAGGACTTATGGCAACTTTTAATTTCTTTACATAAGGTAGGTTTGTTTTTGCTACAGGAAGTATTTTTTGACATATTTTAGTTTTAATTTCTATCTTAATTTGGAACGATTTTGTATCAAATTAAAGTCTTACTGGAGGTATTTCATTAGTGGAGTGAATTTTTATATTTATTTTGAGTTCTTATTGTCCTCTTTCGAAAGATTTTTTTTCTAGAGAAAGTCGGTTTTTGAATACTATTTGACATCTCGAACGACTAAATTTTGATCTTTCTCTACAAATATATAGTCCGGGAAGTAATTTGTTGTTAAATTTTTCTATCGACATTTTGGCTATCATGGAAGAAGTTTTTGAAATTTGTGTCTTCACCTCGACTTTAAATGAATTTGTGCCAAATATTGTTCTATATGTACTTTGCTTAAAAACCCATTTGCGCCCATAGTCAAACAAATGGTTATAGTTTTGAAATATCTTTATTGATCATCTTTAAAGGAATGGTCCTAATAGGTTTTAGAAAAAAAAAACACAAAAAAAATGATTTAAAAGTGCATTTGGGAGGTGTACACTGGGCACTTATGAGTGTTTTGCAATATACAAAGTTTTGTCGCATTTATCTCACTTCCATTTGATGCGTGTGTGACACATCACACATCGCAGTTGTTTTTCCAGCTTCTTAGGATTGTGTCCATCATTATTTCGTGTAAGACCAACTACGGCTGAGCTAGATCGGCTTTTATTTCTGTGTCTAGGACGCAGGTAATTTCCGGCAATATTTCATCTAAAAGCTAGTTGATCAAGTGGCTTAGAACTCGAAAATACATGCAAGCGCCATGCATTTGAAACGGCCATATCCGGATACTCGGATACTTGCGCGACGTAATGAAATTGACTGGTCCATCTCATCGACTCCGCCCATACATTTGTTATAATTCTGAAATAGATTTGGAATATCCATATCCACCTTTTATTTCATATGTGAACACCGCACCTTTTTACTTTGCCTATAAGCTCAACCTTATCAAAATTGGGCCCAATAGTACATAAACTATGTCCTTCCATCTCACAAAGAGTAATTTATTTTTGGTGTCAAATCGTTACTCACATCTTTTTAGTTTTTTCATCTCTTTTATTGATCGAAGTGAACACTTTTTAGTCCTATTTTCTGTAATTATTCCTGATGCCTTATACCCACACTTTCTCAAATCTCTTAGCAAATCGTAACTTGTAAAAAAGTTGTCGCAGTACACCGTATGTTCTTAAGGTATTGCTAATGTTTTTTGGAGCAATGTTTTAACCACACGAGTTCCCAGTGGTTCATTAGTACTTGCAACAGATTTTCCACACTATAATATCGAATGCGTAACAGTAGCCATCACACAGTCCTTGTACCCAAATCTTATGGGTTTCCCCCTAATGAATTGATTCGATGGGTGGTGACCGTAATCATCGATTCATCGACTGATAGATCTTCGTGGAATGTGCCCCATTGACAAAACTTTTTTATCAGTAGTTCGCATAAAGGCCTCACCTTGAACATTCTATTATTAGATCTTTCGGCAAAGGTGTTGTCAGCCAAATGTATGTTTTCCTTTATATCTAAATACCTGTTTCGCGACATACAATCAGCTACAACAAAGACTCTAACATCTTCATCTAAGCTCCAGTACAAGCGCTCTCGTGCTAGCTCATTATAACCAGACAAAAGCAAAATTCCCAAAAATCCACGCAAATCGTCCCTATTTAGCTCAACATTTCAATGTCATCTTCGTCGCCTTCCTCTTCATCTGTGAGAGCAATAAGCTCCGGTGCACAATCACCAGATCAAACTCATCGTCATTTTTCTCATCGAAGATGGTGTTAATAGCTTCTTGAAGTCCTAAATAGTTATTTTTGGCCGTGAATTTCGACATTTTCAATGTTACAATACCCATTGTATACTAAAAGAACGACACTTACACAAACAGCGCCCCAAATACTGTATATGAATTCCGAATCACACAAAAAGAGTAATCTCAATAAGATTATGCAGTATTCTATCTATTTAGTTGTAAATAGTCATGATTCTTAAGAACAGCAATTAATTACAATTATTATAAAATTCACCCACCTCACTATGAAAATTTAACTCACAGAACTGTTTGGCGTCAAATTTTGTTTATGTATGAATTCTTATTTACCATAATACCGTGTGTCAAAGTGGTGTCGTTTTTAAAGTACGGCGGGCGTAAATGGGTAAATTCTTTACGAACAGATTAGTGATAGGTAGGAATAACCTCTTTATTCGTTTCTGATTACGGGGCCAAATCGCCCTATCTGGGAACTGTTTTATACATTCTTGCTCATAATTTGCTTCCATTTTGTCAACATAATGGGTTGTTCACAAAAGCGACAATTTTTCAACGTTTACTTCGTATAACTTAGATTTTTGTTCAAGTTAAGTCTTAGTTAGACAGACTTCTATGACATTCTATGACTGAAAAAATTGTTGACGTGACCTGTCGCTTCGCCCGCAATAAAAACTTAAACACATTAAACCCTTAAACACCCTTGCATGGCCTAAGACGGCCTTGACTTGTAGATAGATTTTGTGAAAGCCGCATGTCAATACATTACATACATATTTGGTTTATTAAATTTATTAATAATATAAAAAGAGAGCCTATCGTTAGTTCTCGAACTATTGTCTACTGGTGAGCCGAGCCCACACACCAAATCGGGGCGAAACGCATTTGAAGCACAGGCCACTTAAATATTTAATAATATAGCTAAGTAGTGTTAGAATCTCCACTTAAGATTTTGGTCACATCCGAAGTATCTAAACTCGAAAATCCATAGGAACTGACCATATTCCGACTAAGGATATCAGTTTTTTAGATTTACCTAAGTACACAGATCGCACGTGTGTCGATCTTAATACCTATGTATAGTTTGCCAGGTATCTAAGTATATGTTTTATCAGTTAGATTGTGCCTCGTTTTTAAATTTGTTGTGTATGAATAATGCAACCTGTTCTTTTCAGCAAGCTATTACTTTTTAATCGATGACTTTTACTCATTAGGCCAAATATATTTAACTCTTCCGCAGTCTGGATGTCACCCAAAGATTTTATTAAGAAAAGGCATAGTAGATACGTGATGGAACTAGCTCCCACTGTTTGATGAAGCTACCTAGCAGATATCTACTATTGTCACTTAAGCCCCGCACGTCTAAAATTCTGACGAAGAGGGACTTAAATTTCACTTACTGATAAAAGTATAAAGTAAGACGAGAGATTGGATACCAATTGCTTAAAGAGGTTATAAACATTTGTTGACACCCTTTATAAGTCAAAGTTGATATTATCTACGATACGAAAAGCACAAACTGAACCTATACCTACCTGGAGAGTCTATATACTCTGTAATTTCCTAGCCTTTAATTTGAGTGACTTCAACCAAAGACGTTGTTGATTAACGAAACCCTTTACCTACTTTATGAGGACCAACTCCTCTGAGCCACTTAATTTGCACAGAAAACGTCAACATTAAGGAAACCTGTTATTTACTTTGCATATACACACGCACCTCTGAGAATCTGTAGTACAAACAGATTGTTTTCTAGAACCGCATAATTATCTCTGCCGCTCGATACACGTAGGTACCTTCCGATGCCAGAGTCGTACACCACTTAAAATAACTCAGCATCAGCAGACATCAACCCCATCAGGCCGCAATTACTTGAAATTTCCATCGGATAATCACTTTCATAATGTCAACCGACATATATACATCCTATTCCAGCTATATGGAGCTCCCCTTTTATTCTACTTCGATCCCCATCCAGAGATTCTAATTAAAAATTTACCAAACTGCCACCCCCAGCCCCAACAAAACCCCAGACCCCATGTGCTGTGCTGTGCTGTGAGGAGTGCGGGTGCGGCATCATCGAGAAAGTTTTCATCTCTCGTAGCAACGCAGGCACAGTGCGCCTAGCCTAGCTATCTAACCTACTTAATGTTCTCGCTCTGATTATTTTTAAAATTCATCAGGAAAATTCAAACCACAAGGTGTATACGGTATAGTTTAGTTGTACTAGTGCAACCCCTCAATTCAGAATAGGAATGGTTGGTTGCTCCAGTGCACATAAATATCCTGAAGTGGGAGCCTAAATCGGTTAAACGCATCTGGGATGCTTGTGCTTAGAATGCACCTTGTTGTTGTGTAGTTACAACACCCCCCCCCCATGCTATTTCAACCCCCACTCACCTATTAAACGCATCACCTCGTGCAGATTCAGGTACACGTTCAGATGAGTGCTGACAGCGCTAAATAGCGCCAATAGTATCCCAATGCTGATGCCGGAGCGTAGTGTCATTTTGCCGCACACGAAGAACAATTTATCACACGCGCGTTCAATGACAAATAAATTGCACTACCGTTAATTTAATTTAATTATAAGCAAATAATAAACAAAATGCAGTAACAACTGCAGCGGCAATGCAACGGATTTGGTGCACGTAATTTACGTTTATTTGAACTGACACCCGCACTGTCCAACAAAAGATAAACAATTAACGCACTTAATTGCTTGTTAAATATTTTATTTAGCGAAATGATTTTTTATTTATTTGCTTAACTGCAGTGAAGTGATTTTGTGTTTACAGAGATTTTAGATTTTGAAATAATTTTTTTTAAACTCCACACGAATGTTGGACGAACACTCCAATTGGAAAGTGAATCCTTGGGCAGTGATAACGATCACACTGTTTGTGTGCGAATATTTACGTTCGTTTTGCCGAATTTTCATAGAGTATCGCGGAGAATTTTCACGAATTTCCGTACTTCCGTATCCATCTGTGCTGTGTGACGTTTTTCCTGGAACTGTCAAATCGTAAATAAACAAACCCCGCATTTCCGTCTGATTGGGATTTTCTTGCAATTGGTAACGGCTGACATCTGGTGGCAATATGTGTGTATGATGGGCGGCGGCGCAATGGCACTGCCATGCAGAAGAAAGAAACGGTTGTATAACAGTTTTGGTGTTATGAAGAAAGTTAAATGGCGGTTATTTTTAAATAGAATACGTTGAGATAAACAAATCTTATAAAAGTGCATACATATTTCATTTAAGTGTTTGTTTTATTTATGTGGAGGTTCATACCGGAGAAATAGGCAATGATGACCGTCCAATAGGTCGTAAAAGAGGAAAATGTTAAAAAAACCCACTAATAGATGTCTTTAAAATTAAATTCTGGAACTGAATAGAACAGATTATTTTAGAGAAACCCGTCGGAACAGATACATTTTCCTACTGCAGTTATTGTATTCATTTAGCAGCTGAAACGCTGTAATACGTGACCTATACGAATGCATACCTAGGTACATAGCGTAACTGGTATTCAGTAGTTGGCACCCATAGGGAAATTTTGACTTTAAACAAGCGTAGATTTGTTTTTTAAACACGATTTTAAAATGTTATACATTTATATATTCCTTAAGGAATTTTCTATTTAGTAAATTTTGAATTAATAAAAATGCGGCACTTTGATAAATTATTATTAAAAAAATTTAAAAAAAATATATAAATGCATTTCTCCGTCTTTTCCGACCTGGTTTCTTAAAAATAGCACCAAGACGATACTAAATAGCTGATCTTGGTATGCTGCAAACTTCCGAAGCTTTCTTCTTTGAAATCTATCATTTTTTTATTGCCGAAAGACACCGATCCGCATCATAAGTTTTCTTCTCTTTAGGCATTTTCAAAAATCTGAAACAAATAACCGTCGTATACTACAGTTGTTGGCACCATTAAAAGTACAGTTATTAGCAGTGTCAACAACTGTAGTTTAATTTTGGTAGGGGCGAAATTCCCTCATTTATTAGGCTTAGTGCAAGCTAGAAAAAAAACAACTGTAGTCCCATATGAACCAAAGTTGTTGGCACCCCCTGCCAAATTGAAACAATGGCTTTTTTTATACATTTATTGAGCCAATAGTCTCTGCAGCTAGGCTCTATAATCTTTTATGTTACCTTGTAATTTTAATTACTTGTTAATAAATAATAATAATAATAATAATACATTTATTTAATATATTAGCAAATAATATGAATATTTAAACTTAAATTAATAATATTTAGCATATTGCCATTTAAAATAGCGGTAGTTTTTGTACTTATTTTAAGGATTTAAGAAAAAATCTGTACTTACCAAATTGGAAGTCCTTATTAAAATTCACAAGATTTCACCCAAAAAAAAATTACACTTAGGCGTTTCTTCCAATACTTGACTTACAACACAACTGATGTCCGTCAATTTGACATGAGAAACAACCAAAAACTCAAAACATTCACCACCAGTTATCGGAGAATTCCATGTGGATAGGACCGAACACAGGTTCTGATCCCGAGAAATTAACCTCTGAGCCTTGCTTATCAATTTCATCGGATATCTCATTTCCAGCAATCCCAGTGTGACCTCTGGGACCTGGGAGCCAGACAAGAGTCAAAGAGTTCAGCCTTGCGCCAGACTTTCAAAGAGTTCTTGCATTCCCGAACTATTTTGGAACGGGTAACAGGGTAACCCGCCTCCACCTATTTCTAACAATATATTCGGCACCCATTAGGATAGCATAGATCTCCTCTTGAAAAACAGAGGCATGCTTATCTAACGATTGGTGAAGTCTAATGTTGTTGATATCCATGAAAAGACCAGCACTGCACCCTTGACTGTTTTGGAGCCATTTGTAAAAATTCGACTATATTCCAAACCAGGCTCAGACTCTGGCTGAAGGAAGTCCTTAACGCAAGCAAAGTTGACTTTAAATTTGCACAATCGCCAAATTTCCGGTGCCACTGCCACCCCGCCTGAAACGGTGGATTGCTTTGATAGTAGAACCCATTATAAAGGTATTAAAAACAAGGGGAAGTAAATCAAGCAGAGCATCTACAGCAGAGCCCGGCGTACTCGGGAAAGCACCCGTGCATCCACGGCAGACCGTTCTTTGGAATATTGTGCAGAAGGCAGTCACATACTTTGCCGAAAGCCCTCTCCACCCAACAAGCGACGCATAGGCTAAACAAAATTGTCTTAGTCGATTCGGACAGACCTCGTAGCGAAAACAATGAGGCGGTAGACACACTAGGCCTAGCTTCTCGCAAAAATTCGTTTTGTGTGTGTTTCTATTTTTGGGACGAATGGAAGGGACCTACAATTTTATGCGGAGTCCAAACGGCTGAATTGAGAAGCTTTTTCAGGACAGTCATACTCTCGGATGTTTGTCAGACGTTCGCGAGAGGTGGCGCAGTAGAAAAAACCTTAAGATGTAATTTATAATTTTCCTGGGATCGAACCTGGGATCCCTCGCACAGTAGTCCAGCACACTAACCACTGCGCTACTGCGCCCACTGAAGCCTATGTACTTCCTTTTAATTTTTTATGAGCTCAATGCTTGAAATAGTGTTGATCATTTCTGCGTCACATCTTACACTGGCTTCTGAGATAATATTTTCTAAAAAGTTACTTTTACTGAAATTTCTCAGCATAAAATCTTATGTTTAACTTTCTTGCCCTATCTAATCGGAACTTTTCTTTATGTAATCTTTTGAGCTAGCCGCTATGTATAGGTACAATAACTTCCGTGATCCTCTTAAAATGTTCTTCTATAAGCTTTTGAAATGCGTCTGAGCCTGTTGAAATTGCGATAGGTAATCTATAACATACAAATGGTGTGCTAAATGTGCAGATTTTGCTAGACCTTTTGTCTAATACTACTTCGAAGTACCCATCTTTTAGGTCCTTTAATATTCGATGGTTGTTTCTTAAGAACTAATTACAGACTAATTCAACAACATGCTAACTTGTAAAGAGAAGAGATCAAGTGTGACTTTCAATCCTTATACCAATTAAATCAGAACCTGTTAAAAGTCTCGAGGAGAAATAAGGTTCTGTTGGGTTTGAACAACAGCCAAAGTCGGTCAGACTTATCGACACAAATCAGTAGTAGGTCTAGGTACCCACTTATGGCTCCGCTCCACGCATAAATGCTGGGTATTTACTACAAATATACCTACAGTGAAATATTAACTGCCACTAATCACAGAGTTCTTCCTCAACAGATTGTTACAATTTCCACAATAAATTCTGACTTCGACATTATCCCCGTTTGATATTCCACATATCACCACAACTTGGCCATAAATCAGGCTTCATCCTCAATTAACTATACCAGTAGCGGCGCATCCTGCTGATTGAGTCACTTCGCTGACAGGTACTTCTTCTCCGCGGCCATATGCGCAACAACTAATCAAAGGCAACCATAAAATACGAAAACAATAATGAGTCACACCGAGATCAATCGTGCTAATCCGCTTACGGCAATAAATATGGCATCCCTTCTAACACCCAGCATCCTTGCTGCGGAGCGTCTGATCATATATTCCCACAACACCATCACTATATGCGACACCCCTAGCGTTCTCCATAATGGATCGGGAAACAGAGAATAAAGTTGTCACCAAGTGCCCTATATTTTCATTTCATTTCCAATTCTGGGTGTCTGGACGGCGCGCGATACATCCCGAATACGAATGCAGCCAAACATTGTCATCATGGTCCCCGCTGAGCAGTAGCAGCACCAGACTGCACATCACGATGCAAAAGGACCTAAATCTTTCAACTTCAATTCGTAAGGGGTTGATGCATTTGGGCACGGATGTTGTGTACTTGTATAGACCGCTGCAGTTGCTATTTCTGTTTTGGATTCTCCTTTCGGTGGTCGTCCTGCAATGTGGCATAATTTATACCTCATCCACTTAAATGAATGCTGAAGCTGCATCAGTTCAGCAACTACAAAGACGGCGAGATTATACTTTTGCGCCACAAACAGGCCTTTATGTTTGTTGAGCGTGCAGATCTGGAGCGCACTTCGGCTGATTCTCCAACAACAGAACTCATCAGCTTCATCAGCATTATCATCCAGGAAAAAAAAATACATCAGAAACTGTCGCGAGGTTGTTGCACGAGAGTACATGAGTGTATGGGGTGGCTGGTGGTGGGTAAACCAGGACACTCAACCCATCTTCGAGTTTCGCTCCAAAGCACATTGAACGCGTGCCCCATCGGGATTTGGTGCACAATTCTGTCATCGATGCAGAAACTGTGGTAGAATGTACCCAACATCGATATGAACGATGTTGATGTTCATGCAATATTTTTGCAGAGCACAAGGATTGAGTGCAACTGCAACGAAAATTAGTGCACAATGCAAACACGTGAATTGAATTGGTTTTGTAGATATTATATGTGCGCAAAGACATTCTGACCCAATATGCGATGAGACGTGGGTTTTATGTTTCCGGAGTCATTAGCCGAATGGCAGATTGAAAGAATTTGTGCAGACGACAAAGGAGGAGGTGTCCTACTATTCAGAGGGAATCAATTTTTTTATTGCTTGTATTGTTTGCTGTATTGATGTAGAAATAGAAGTTCTATGAACCGATATAATCTGTAGAAGGAATGGCTTGACATCAGCAATGCAGTTTTTCACATGCATTACGACGGTTCGTCTTTGGAAGCCTTTTAAAACAATATTGTGTCGTGTTACTATAGCTTTCAATATTGACTGGAACTTAAACGTTTTTAAAATCTAAAATCAAACATTTGATGATCACTGTCTTAAGCTTCTTTTAGAAGTGTCAAATTTCGTGTCAATTTTTTCCATAGTGACGTCAATATGACGCGAGATTTTGTCTACGCACAACTTTATGACAAAATCTGACGCCAGAATGTCAAAAATTGACAATTTGTTGGTTGGAATCTATTGGCTGCGTTCCATGACCGCCATCTATCAAATTCTAAAATGAATATAATAAAAAACAAGCCAAAGTGTAAGAGCCAGTTTCAAAACTGATAAATTCTCGCATAGCCTATCAGAAACTTATCTGCCAGACAAACTTCAACTTTTAATTTCAAATGTCTCGGATAGTGATATCTGACAGATAAAGTCTCGGATGGTCTATCACTTGGTTCAAGAGGCCTTCATCTGAAAGATAAGCAAAATTTTGATTTGAAGTCCTAACATGGATTTAATTGAATTTTTAGAACCAAATAAATAAAGACAGAACAAATGACATGTGTATTGACACTCGGTCATACCGCGTCTAGCGGATTTCGTCGGAACCCTAATCACAGGATAAGTCGCTCCATTAACTGTCAAATCGTATGAAAATTTGTGTTTCGAAAAATAAAAAAATTAAATTTAATAAGAAGAGACTGTTATTTATCAAGTTTATTAGTGAATTTAAGATAAGAAATATGAAAAAGTAAATCTATACCAAAAAAACAGCTATAAAAACAAGCTAATAAATAGATTTTGATTCTTTTAAATATGTTGCGGTCAAATAAATGTAATTGTATCTGTCCCTCGTGTAAGTAATTTGTGAAAATTACGTGAAAATTGAAATTAAATATATTGAAGTTAATATTTTTATAATATTGAATAGATTTGGGAACTATGTGGAGTTAAATATTGCACATCGTACAGGAATCCAAATATGTATATCTATGCACCGAATTCCCAAAAAAGTTCATAATGATCGGAACAATCCAAAGAATTTTCTTATTTGTAGCCGCCACTTGAAAAAGAACAAATTTTAACTCCTCTCTCACAAGGATATCTTCTTATATTATCTTCTTTTGGGCTAAGCATTCCCAACTAAAAACCTGCCGCAATCCTGTATTGCGTGTGGAGAAAATTAAATTCAAATATGAGATATATTATTTGTAAATAGGTAACACAATAAAAAAAATTTTCTATAAATTGATAACTTCGAGTGCTTTGTTTACAATTTTTTAAGACATGATTTTATTTACATCTCTTAGTTTTTTACAAATATTTTACTTGTTTTATATACTTTGACATTTTGTAGAGGCATTCTGATACCAAATTTGTTAATGTCTATACAATAAATTTAAAATAGAATGTTTTGCGCGCACTTCCAATTTATAATTTCAGTAGGAACTTCTGTGATGAAATCAACTGTCACAAAACTTATCCTGTGATTTGGGTATCTACGTAAAAATCTTGTTAGGTGGCGTGGAAATCAATTTACCGAGTCACAATTGAAGGAATAGAAAACAATTAAAATAAATAAATAAATGGGTGGCCCAACAGCCGGGTAGATACCCTAGGCCTAGCTTCTCGCAACTATTCGTTTGTGTGAGTTTCTATTTTTTGGGACGAATGGAATGGACCTAAAAATTTTATGCCGAGTCCGAACGGAGGAATCCGGAATGTCAGCAACCTTTATCAGTTGCATAGCGTTATGTGTCGGATGGATAACTATCCGAAACTCTATCCGGAACCTTTGGAACTGGCTGTAGTCAAATTGAAAATAAGGTAAGTAAATACATAATTTAAAGTTTTTTTTGCAAACTTTTTTTAATAATTTTATACGTGCAATCTTAAAAATAATCAAAATCAAATGACATTTTACTGCTAGCGCTAGAGATCTAGAGGCAGCGTTCCTCTATCACGAATGTTAGGTATGTGCTATACGTCTAGCGGTCAATGGAACGCGGCTATTGTGATGTACATTATATATTCGCTTAACGACTTTACCAATGTACCAAGCATACAATTAGATATACATACAGAACTAATATACATCAGCAAGCATCTCGGGGCACTGTTGAAGCGTTATAGGTTCGCCTTTTCCGAGAGAAGTATTTAAAAAAAAAAAAAAAAAATAGTAGAACTACCTATATTCATACTGGGTACGTGTTGATGATTGCATGCGAATGCAAGCTTCCTTCCTTAAGATCCTTTCAAACAAAGATGCTTGCTAGACGTAATCTTTTATTCTTTGAACCGTTTTCTTTTTTCTTTTCGCTGGTCTGCTGAGCGAGCAGTCTCAAGTTAAACCCCCGGGAAAACCTTCAGTTTTTCTCCACTGTATCACCTCTCGCTAACGTCTGACAAACATCAAAAATGAATCTGTCCTGAGAAAGCTTCTCAATTCCGCTGTATTCGTGTAGGTCCGTTTCCGTTTCCAAAATAAAACCTCACACAAACCGAACGGTTGTGGAAGCTAAAGCTAGGTCTATTGACCTGGTCCATTATGGACATTACCAAATATTTTAAAAAATAATAATTAAACTTTAAAACATTTTGACATCGTTTTGAATACAGAATTGCGGTGTCAAATTAAACAAAAAAAAATGTTTAGCATTTATTTAAAAGGTTCGTTCCGATAGTATCAAACTGGTATTAAGACTAATTAGCATAGTTCTGACAATTACGTTCAATAGAGAAATGTGCTTTCCGGCTATGATGACTCATTTCTCAATCCCATCCACATTGCCCCAAATTCTTGTCATATTTTCTTTAACTGCATATTATATCACCCGCTTTATATTGTCCCCTAATTAGAATTGCATTTTTATTGTCTTATCGCAGTCGCCATACCACAGCTAGGCCACTAAAAAAATGATTCCAAAATGTGAAATTAATTTCCTTATCGAGAGAATGTCATATTTCTGTAATAAAGAAGAAATTGAAACATATTTTGGTACCACCCTCTCTATTCTCTCTAGACCTTGGAATAAACGTCAGAGTACCATGTATTTAAAATCTAATCGACGAATAGTTTCCCACACGCAATTCCACTTCGTCACCCTCGCTGCTCGTTGTTCCACTTGAAATTCTTCAAATAACTTTTGACATTATTAAACGTCACGTTCACTTCAAATCCCATTAAGAGCGAGGAAACAATCATCATCATGCACCAAAACCCATCGTCATCATCACCACAGTCGTCATCTTATATCACTTTGACTATTTGACGCATTCGCAGATGCAACCTTGAGTTGGTTAACATGCAATTCAACTTGAAGCCAAAGTCATTTTGTAGCTGAAAAAAAGACGACAAGTATCACAAGTGGAGTCCAAGGAGATTTTTGAAGGAAACACTACCCAAGCTAAAGCTAAACGGAAGTGCATCTTCTTCAAGTCACAGAGCCGTTTATCTTTTGAATTATTTAGAAGCTAATCAAGTGACAGGCAAATACGCCATCCACTCAGGTTTATTCGATGCGCATTCATGAGAATTTCCAGATTTTTCACTTCACAGCTTGCAAAAGTTGTCATATTGACTTGAAGTTGCATTCATTCCGCCGTCGCGTCGCGGCGGGTGGTACCGGGTTTTCATTAAATTTTTGCTGTCCCGATTTTTAACTATCCTCTCCTACCTAGTCGGGCCCTTTCGACTGCTGTGTGTACATTTCTTGTGCAATCTTCAATGACATTTGTTGTCCCAGTTTATTTAGCTCGAGGGTTGCGAATGAAAAATCCTTATCTAGAGATGTTAATGCACTTGTAGCACGCCGCTTAACTAGTGGCCCCTTTCATGGAGCAGCAGTAAACTCGCATTCACTGTGTGAATGAGATTGGGACCGGACGGGGGAATGGGAGATTGTAACAGTTGATATGAATGTAATTTGGTTTGCGTTTAGAGACGGGTGTTAGGGTTGTTGGCAGAGCAATGTTTGGTTGTGATGGAGGTTATGGGGGGTGTTTGTTGGCTTACGTACGACTTCACAAAAGTGAAAAGGGTGTAGTTGTACAATTGGGTACTAGTTTTATGGACGAATTTTCTATATGGAGGTCAGTTGGAGGAGGACTGTGTAAATTTACTATGGAGGCTCTTCCAAAATGTGTGTCATTTGGCTAATTGGACGTTAGATATGGAGTAGTGGTGGAGTAATTTTGAAATTGTATAACGAAGTTGGACGATGCGGTTGGAGTTTGGTTTTACATGTTCTTAATACATCACTTGTTTTATTATAAAAATTAAATTTTACGAGTTTTGCAGTTGGTTGAATTCTAGTACAATTCTTACGTGTGAATGGGTGAGAACAACTTGATAATGAATTTAATTAAACTAATTCAGTTCATTAGGGTATATCCGTTTGTTTGATTACACACACATCACTGTCACTGTGTAGTGTAAATACATTTTTTTATTCCAAGTTTGTCGGTTCAAAAAGCATGTTAATTTAGAAAATGTGTCTTGAAAATACAGAACTTTCAGAGTAGAGGCAGGAAATACATCGCGTTATAACGACGTCGTTTCCAAAAATTAAACATACTACAGACTACATCCATCAGAATGATTAAATATCAATTATTGTCAGTTATAATAATTTTCTTTCAAATGGACTAGATTTGGTCGTAAAATCTATAGATTTTCAGACAACGCTAACTGGGGCCAACAAGTTTAGTGTTGAACTACATAACAACCTCAAAGTTATAGATGTCTATTGTGAAGTTTCCGTTCAATTCGTCGATATTGTGTGTAACTTCTGACAGCATAAAATGTATCTATACTTGGTTTTACCCCCGTTCACCATTAAACCCATTTTTGCAGCTTCTCCAATGACAGCTAACATGAGTTCTGCCAATGATGGCAATGTGAAAAATTGTGGCTCTGATATTGGCTTGAGAGTTTCGCACAAGTTTCTCAAGTATGAGGCTGAAGTAGTTACATCAGAGTAGTTACATCACAGCACATCACATTGTCCAAAAATCCTTTTCTGCCATCGGTCTGCACAACCAAACGAGTTTGGCAGAGATGTCAAAACTAGAAATGGCTCTATGTCTATATAACTCGTATCTATGACATGCGGCTTTAAAATCGATAAACAGATGGTGAGCAGGTGAGTATCGATTCGTACTTCTTGGGTTTTCTCCAGGATCTGAGGAAGTATGAATATTTGGTCGGTACTGGCCTAAGACCACAAATGGAGTGTAACTGAGAGAGATAAGGATACGAAATGTAGTCATTTAAAACGCGCTATACACTAAAAAAAAATGTTGGTTGTCATAATAACAATCGGTAGTTGTTAACTGGAAATTGGCAAATTGACGAACAAAATTGTCGATTTGATGAAAATTTTTTGAAAATATCAAATACTTTTAACAACTGGATAGTCAATATGAAGAACGGAATGTCGTCAATTCTTAGTACTAAACATTATGAAAAAAGTTGTAAGATTAACAATTGCAGTTGTCAATATGATGTACGCACTTTCATTGTAATCACATTGAAGAATGCGTTTGTTGAATTGAAAATCGTGGTTGTCAATATGATTACCATACATAAGTGCAGTATTTCAAAATCTTTATATTGATGAACTTTGTTTTTGTCCATTCGCAGTTGTCAATATGAATACCTACTCAAGAAAATTTAGATGAAAACAGAAACGGTAAACCAGAAGACACGATTAGGTTTATGGTTCACATTCACTTTTGACTGTGTTGACTTGAATTTTCTTTTTTTCTTCAATATTTTTCATTTATTATTAGAACAAAATAAATAAATAGTTTTTGGCGCAGCATCAAGTCCATATAGGCAGTCAAGGCCTAGCTGATGACAACTTTTGGACGAATGGAATTGGTATACAATTATTCACCCCTATCGTGGAATCCGCCGGGGGGAATTATTCACGGAAAAGAATATTTTGGTATCGTCAAAATCGCAAAGTGAACAGTTCCGCGTTCGGGAAAAATTCGATTTGAACATTTTTAACGATACATTGAAACTTATTCACATTACCCACACGGGGAACTGTTCACTTTGCGATTTTGACGATACCAAAATATTCTTTTCCGTGAATAATTCCCCCCGGCGGATTCCACGATAGGGGTGATTATGGCGAGTCCAAATATGTACTTGAATTGAGAAGCTCTTCCCGGACATATTCTCGGATGTTTGTCAGGACGTAAATTAAAATTAGAAAAATTCTTCCCATTTGGAATTATCACTGAACACAATCATTTGTTGAGTTTTCTTTGTCCTTATGACGGCTATAGGCCTTGTTAAATACAACAAATACTTACATAAACTTGGGCTCAGCACCTTCGCGGATTTAGAGAACAGTGTAGGTAACTCAAGCTTTTTTTTAACAAAACTTTCGAATGTCAATCGTACTATAAGACTGATAAGTTGCCAACTCTTGTTTTAATTTTTTTAACGATGGTTTTTTTTCGGCAATCTTTAATAAAGACACTGTTGGGTATACAAAAATACAAAAAACTGAGCTTCTCGTCTTTTGAACAATTACAAAATTCCACACATTGACCCCAACATGACTAGGGACAGAGCAGATTTGGCCAAAGATGGATCTGAAATGCCCTAAGAGTTTGATCTCTCTCGACAAACTGTATACTTTGTACATTGTCTTAAAGGTAAAGGGTGTTTTTTTTCTAGAGGTATAGAACTTTGAAATGGAATAATACAAAGATGATTTTTTTAAATTGACATGAAATTTACTTTATTCGAAAGATAATCTATATTAATGACATTATAATAATTTAAATATGATTTTTGGCATATGACCGCCACGGCTAGCTCGGACGTAGTCTAATCTGGAGGTCAAATTTTCGATGACTTTTTCCAACATTTGTGGCCGTATATCGGCAATAACGCGGCGAATGCTGTCCTCGAAGTGGTCAATCGTTTCGGGCTTATCGGTGTCTACTAGCGACTTTACATATCTCCACAGAAAATAGTCAAGCGGCGTTAAATCGCACGATATTGGAGGCCATTTCACGGGTCCGCAACGTGAAACTATGCGGTTACCAACCGCTTCCTTCAATAAATCAATTGTGTCACGAGCTGTGTGACATTTTCCGCCGTCTTGTTGAAACCACAGCTCCTGCAGATCATGGTTCTTCAATTGATGAACGAAAAAGTCAGTAATCATGGCTCTATAGCGGTCACCATTGACTGTAACGTTCTGATAGACTGATTCGGGTCTTCCTCTACGCTACGCTCTACAGCCAGCAATGACTTCTTCTGTACGCACTGTTCGACGTCTCTGTGGATGCGTATTATCATTTAAAGTTCCATAGTTAATCGAATTAATTGCTCTGATGGACGATTATGTTGACCGTAACATGGACGTGGTGCGCGATACGTATTTTGAACAGAACCATGATTTTCAAAATAAATTTGCACAATTTGGAAGCGTTGTTCAGGCGTCAGTCTATTCATGTTGAAATGCCAAACTAAATTAAAAATGAATCACTTGACACCTGACAAAATAGGCGGCAGTTAAAATAGTATTGCCAACTTAAAGTTCTATATACCTCAAAAGAGGTATATGTGGGCGCAGTAGCGCAGTGGTTAGTGTGCTGGACTACTGTGCGAGGGATCCCAGGTTCGATCCCCGGAAAAACACAAATTACATCTTAAGGTTTTTTCTACTGCGCCACCTCTCGCGAACGTCTGACAAACATCCGAGAGTATGACTGTCCTGAAAAAGCTTCTCAATTGAGCCGTTCGGACTCGGCATATAATTGTAGGTCCCTTCCATTCGTTCCAAAAATAGAAACTCACACAAAAACGAATGGTTGCGAGAAGCTAGGCCTTGGGTGTCTACCGCCTGTTGCGCCGCCTATTTATGGTACCCTTTATATAAGCATGCCCGGAAGTCTTCCAAAGCCGAGATTTCTGCAATAATGATCTAAACGCTTCATTAGAAACTCAAACTGGTTAAACGAGTAGGTAAAGGAAAACAATTTCCTAGATTTATATCACGAGGGACTATATAACTTTCTAGTTGCGGCTTATTGCCGACAGCCACTTCAGCCACCTTACCAAGTACATAACAAAACTTTAATTAATATCTAATGCTTTGTTGTTGCATTTTGAGTGGTAGGTAGGTGGTACCCTAAGCCCTATCATGGCAAATCCTCTGTCATCGTTGATTTTGGGCTTCATTGCGTGCGTGGTTCCTTGGGAGATTATAGCCAGTGAGTGCATCTACCAACTTTGACGTATTGTGGCCAGATCTACTGTATCTCTATTATAGATTATCCTCAAAATCGTTTTCGATACAATTGATTTTTCACTTTTTTTTTTTTTTTTTTCTTAAAACAATATTTTTATTTAAGCCGACAACCGATCTACTTCCTCTCTTACGACAAATGCAATTATCTTCAATACCTTACCCCACCCACGGGTTTAAAAAATTAGATCTCCTTAATTTTTATTTGTTTTTTTTTTTTTTTTTTTCTATCTATCTTCAGTCACGAAATAGGGCACCGCTCTGGAATTATAAAATTTCCAATTAATTCCAAATAAACACCATCGCGTCTCATCCGTCGCTCACGCATATACAAATTTTCAATGATCTAATCAAACTGATTGCAGTTACAAAAAAAAAGACGGACAGAAAAATTGTGAACATTGAAGTGGCTTTAAAAACTTTAAAACCAGTTACATTACAGTGACTGTCATATGTAGGAACTCCTCCTTCTCCCTCACCGCAACTGGAATTGATTCCCGACGACAGGGTAACTAATCTTCTTAATTTGATACCTTTCAGCACATACAGATACACTTATGCGATACAAAGGGCCCAATTCTTACAGAGGTTAACAAGTCAGATCGCACCGCACCCCAGGTTAACTATCGGTGGACAAAATAAAAAAAAAAACTCCATCGGACCTTTATTTAAATTATGCATGAGGTTACGCTTCCGTTTCACAAATGAGGGTGGTGTCAGCCACAGTGTCTGGTGACATGAGACAAGACCTTACGTGCAGTGCGTGACCACTCGTAGTTACGGACGATTTGCTGCTGTGCATTCAACACCAGTAACCAGTTCCAGTGGGGGGAAATTGGAATCGGAACTTGTGCTGCACTCGATACCTGTAATTATCGCACCTATCCCCGTAACCTGGTTACAGGCCTTTCATTACATCAATTGCTTTATTGTCCACCGGCGGCGTTGGACTCAATTAACCTTTTCATTTAATTAATGAATTTAAGTGATTGCTTGCGCCATGATCATAGCCATTGGCATATAGAGGATGTGTGCGAGTATATGTATGTAACCGCAGTCCAGTTGTGATTTACGTACAGTATATAAATCAGTAAACCATGCTCAAGAAACGTGTCCATGCAACATCTCACTGTTTTGTTTGTTTTCTAAATGCATTCATTCTTTTGGCATTTCATAAAACTATTACCATGGCCTGGCCATACGCTCCTTACCATGAACAATGTGTCAGAGACAGGTAGATTTTGAGTGAGTATAGAAAGGAGATAGGTAGATCATACAGAAAATGGACCAAAAATCCACTTTCAGAAATAATTCTCACATGGGCATGACATGACGCATGAAGGTTCTTTTTCGAAACCATAGCGCTTTCGATACAAATCTTCCTTTGGTATTTGCGTTGGTAGAGTGAGGACGTAAAAAGCGGGAGTCCGCTTTGGCTTTACCATAAAATTTTTGTATTTTCGATTTCATTATTCCTGTCAAACTTTATTTCATTGCAATGAGGCGTTGTTTTTGAGTATAGCCAAGTCCTTCATGTGAATGAAAGTCATGCCCGTGTACTGGGCCACACATTCCCTCCTATGAAAGTCGTTTTGGGCAAGACAGGTCGATTTTAAGTGAGTAGAAAAGAGAGAAGCGATTTTCTTAACTAACCTAACGACACGACTTTCATGGGAAGGCATGCGTGGCCCATCACATAGTGTGTCCTTGCACTATGTCTAGATTCAAAATATTACGCGAATTTCTAAACAACGGTGGCACAACTTAAGGGTAAGTGAAAATAATTCTCATTTTATTTAGCATTTTCAAATGAAGGAAGAACCAAACAAAAAAAATAAAAATATCTCACGCAATAGGAAGCATTGTCCGAGTTCAAAAGCTGGGGCCAGATTATGTAAGACGAAAACGATCGAACGTTTTCGTTTCGACAATAGCAGTCTCTGTCTATTGCCACAGGTATGATAGAGACAGGTTTAGTGAAAACGAAAGCGGTTTTCGTTTCGTTTTTTACAGAGTCCCTGGTTACGCAAAGATTTTTTCTTCGTGGATAAAAAAGGGATTTTTTTGATTTCCAAAGGGTGAAAAAAGTCATTTTGGTGTAAAAGGGGATTTTTTTTCTTAAGACCTGGGAACCCTGGTCCAGGCTTTAATAAAGTTAAAAGTGAATTAAATCAGAAAATGCATTTGATTTCCAGACAATCTTTACTTTTACCTTCCAAAATATCAAGAAAAAAAATAAAGCATTACTTTTGATTTGGTACAATCAGCAGTAACAACGACAGCCATCGAAGTATCCTTCAACTCGATAAAAATTCAAATCTGGCCGGGATGACTTATTGAACAGCCAAAAAAGCATTATCTATGTGGGCTTAAGCTTAAGTGTCAAATATGAGCAAAAATCCACTTAAGTCTCGAAAAACGCTTAAAGTACCACAGTAATCCTATAATTTGGTCACGACATGTAAGTCCAATGGAGCCGACTTAAGCTAGCCATGCATTCGTTTTATGGTTCTCCCTTCAGTTTACGAATGTTACAACACACGCCAGACTATACTAATCATTTTTAGAGACCAGTTTAAATTTTACGAACTCGTTGGACAAATTTTGTCATACGTACTTATAAAATTATTTAAATTTAAATTTAAAAAATGAATAATTTTTTTTTGTAATTTTTATAATTATAAGAAAAACTATATTGGACAAAAAAAGCGTTTTATTTTCATCCAAATTTTATTGCCATCCAAATACATAGTACGATTTCTCGAGACCCTCACAATTCATAACCTAATTTATAAAATTTTGCCATTGCGACAGCGAACTTGTGCGTTGTCCTGGTTGAAGAGAATTTTTCCTCGTCAAATGCGGTCGGCTTTGCTTAAAATCGGCGTAGAATCAATGCAACAACTCTGCATAATGAGCTGTGCTCTGGTAATCGTTTTGTCCTTTTTAGGGTGATCAATGTGAATGACACCGCGCGCATACCAACAAAATTATAGCCATAACACTTTTTGGCCAAAAGACCCACCTATAGACTGAACATCGCCAAACACTCCTTTGAAGCTGTCAAACGACTGCATTTGTTCTTTGTCAATAGTGTGCAACCGCAACAATTGCAAAACTGAAATCACTGATGTGATAAGCATATAGCCTCCTCAAGTTCCTTCACTTACCGATCGTCCAAATCATACCGTGGATTTGGTCGACAGATCCTCCTGACAAGCAGAATTTTGGATTTGAGGTGGCAACACCACCTGGAACTTATTGGCACACTCTCTTAAAACTGATTGTTAAAATATTGTCGAATAAAAGCAACGTATACGGTATAATGCCATCCCATCTCAATTTCGTCAAAAAGGAGTGTTTTCCTTCCAACTTTTGCCAAAAAGGAGGTTTTTTTTTGCTCCAAAAGGAGGATGAAATAAGGATCAATAATATTTAATGATGAGAAACTTTTTTAAAATAAATTTCAATTAAACAGCGTGTCTGTATCTTATTCTGAGTCCATTTCATCTTCATCAACTGTTTGTTTGTCGCTAGCCACATTATATTTTGGTTTCGATAACATTTGGCGAAGTATATTTGGTTGCGAATTGATGAACGAATAGAATTCCAGGCGCGACATATACATACATTTTGCTTCTGAAGGGAGATCACTATTGTGGTGCTGACAAAAAATTGGAGTTTCTCTTTTCAATAATTTCATAAATGCAAATTTTTAATTGATTTTTCGTTGAAAAAATTTCTATTAAAATTTCGATAAGAAAGGAGGATGATTGGACGCACCATTTTAAAGTCTCTTCATTCGCAAATACAAAATACTGTCCATGCCATAGTATATTATGAACGTCTATACCTATGCATAATGTTCCCGCAAAGTGATTTATAAATCACGAAAGGCGTTTAGTGTTTATTTTGACATTTCTGTCAATTCCTGAAACTTTCTTAGTTCTAAGTTCATCATATGTAGGTCTGTTCCTATACTTTTTGTACCAATATTGGCTAAATGTCATATTACCCTTAGAGTGCAGAACAACAAATTGGAAAAATTGTGTTGTTCGGTTAAGTGGCAAAATCAGACACCCTCAAAATAAAACTCCTTCAAATTTTATAGCGACGTTCCGTTTATTCTTTATAAACTTTATTAAGCCTCAACCAGCGAGACAGAAATCAATATTTAATATTTGACAGCTTTTGCATGTCATTTGAAGTACATATTAAAGATGTTCCTTATTTTCCTCTTGCACTATGTTTATTGCAAAACAAATACATAAATGAAATGAAAAAAAAAAAACAGCTTAAAACGGCCTTAGGAAACATGTCACAGTCATCTGGCAGCCGAAACCAGCCGATAGAAATTTCTTGGACTATAATAACCTATATTATAATGTGGAGGGAAAATAGTGTTTCGCTCTCGTCTTGTGGCTCTCTTTCTTCCTTATCATTCCGTACTGATTGCCTTGACATTTCAGAAACTGTATCTGTCAAAATATACAACATGGTCATTTATGGTCTTAACGTTAAGCCATGAGATTCATTACTCCGCATGTCCTTATTTTTACACCAAGAACTGACTAATTTTTCTTCCACTTTTCATTTTGCAATGCAATAATTGTATGTAATTTTCGTCCTTGAGTTAGCTTGAGGCAAGAGTATACTGAGTTGAGTGACATTAATGGATCTACAGGCTCCACCTATGAAATAGCTCTCAACATTACCGCCTTGGCCCAGAACCCCACCTATATTCTATTTGTGTTTCTAAAGTTAAAATGCACTGGCATCTCAAAATGAATAAATATCCCATCGACGATATCTCAAATGAACACTGAACAGCTTATGAAAAAGTAGTTCAAATGTAGAGTAATTAAGGGCGACGACTCCAAAGCTACGGATGGTTTATAACCAGCTGCAATAAAACTGAATGAATATTAGCTTGGCGCACGACTGAGGGCACCGAGCGCGCCATACGCTTCTCTTTATTGCATTATAAAACGAACACCTCTGAGTCTCCCTTCATCAGATATTTCAATTAACTGAATCCTTTTGAATGGCTTTTCTCATTGTTCGCCTAATTGCCGAATTTAAATTAATTTATTCCAAAACTTGTGACAGAGATAATGGACTCACAAAAGGCCATAACAGTCAGCCAACTATGTATTTCCTTATCAAGGCGCCAACACTCTCCCCAAAAAAAATTAAAATACACTCATGCACACTATCTTTACCTACATGAGTGCACTACATAAATTTACTGCCCAAAGACCGTTAGATAGCAAAACATTGAGACATAAATTACATCGCCCCTCTCACTGGCGAGTGTTACATTCAAAATATTATTTATAAAGTTACCATAGCCTAGCCACCCTTTTTTCATTCAAAAATCCAAGTCAACACACTTTGGAGTCGGAGGGTGCCCCACCTCTTTCCAAGGAAACCTTCATAACATATTCATACCCACATCATATAGTTTGAGATATAAAATACATTACAACCCCCAGATGTAAATGCAGGATCGAAATTAGCTCCTTGAGTTCCATAATACTAACCCCGACCCCAAGCTGGAATTGAGTAGTTGAATTCAGTCAGTAGTAATACTTGAAATTTTTTTTTGTAGATTTATTGTCACCGAAAGGTAATTATTGTGCGACAGTAAACAGTGTTGCCCGAACCTCGTGCTGCCGGTTCATTAAAGCAGAAATTCCGGGTACAGAAAAAGGTTACAATGTACAACACCCAAACGAGAGAGCGAGCGTTTCAAACGACTGGCTACCGTTCGAATTGAAATGCATCCCAAAGGTGGTTAAACGGGAGAAGCCTGCTTCGGGTTCCTAATACAAAGCAAACAGCTACGGCACACTCATACACCCATTATTAAGCCATAAAACTGTCAGAAGAGCACACAATGAATGGCCAGAGTGCAACAAAGGGGTGCACCACCCCCCATAAATTATACCGAACCGAAAAAAAATATATATAAAACAGTTCAACATGCAAATCTAATAGGACACCAACACTGGATACACTCTGTTTGGATAAGTAAAAGTGTATACGAGAACGAGGAGTGATGTTCCTGGAAAATTTGGCCATTTCAGTGGAGGATATTGTAATAGCTCAATTGCAGGCTTTCTCACTCGGATGGGAGGTGATTGTGCTGAGGGTTGTTTCAGACATCTGTTCAATTGAATTTTGCTATTTGGTTGTAAGATCTGTTGTATGTCATTTTCCGTGGATGATTTCTCAGAACTGTTGTTTTTTTAATATCCTTCAGTGGTACGGTATCGTTTTTCTATGTCTAATTCAATGAAATTGTAATTTTTAACGCGCGTTGACGGATATAATAAAGGCGAAAGAGGTGGAGAGCCATTGTGTGGACTTAAAATTACGCCACGGTGGTGGAAGGAACAGAAGGACATTTTTATTCATTGAACTTGTGTGGGTAATTTTTCACTCATATTAATGAAGGCTATAATATAAGAAGTTGATTAAAGGGCTATCAATATCAAGTTGGTTTTTATTTGGGTCGTGTATGGTTACTGGGTATACCAATAAAATTGGTTACTTTACTGTTTACGATTATGTATGTATAAGTATGTTATAGATACTCGTATAAGTATGTAGGGTAGACTGGGTACGGTTGAAACACAGGACGGTTGAAACAACGCAAATATCTCGCGAGCCATATGCGCAGCGTGTTTGAGTATTAGGGGTGGATGAAGCAGAAACAAGTCCTTAGACGAATTTCAGTCTTCCTTCGTTCGTCGCGCAGTCCAGTTGGAAATAGGATGTTGTTTTGTTTTTAGACAGGCCAAAGTAAGTATTTTTGTTCGGTTATTTTTCTTTTTACTGTGGTTTCTATTCATGTGAGATTGTTGTGTGTTTTATTTTGTACGCAGTAAAGAGTGTAGAATACAACATGGTGACTATTTTAAATGTAGCAGTCTTGTTTCTTTTACTTTATAATTTTTTTTACTTGAAGGAGGGGTTGGGGACGGTTGAAACAATTTTTCGGGGGACGGTTGAAACAATGTGTTTACTTATCTTTCGTGCCCCGAGAACGTGTGAGGAAGACTTCTAGAGGAAATGTGGAATTGTCAACATTTAACGATGCTTATGAGTAGGTGAAGGCAGGATATTTATTGCGCAGGGCGCGAAGAAGCATGGAATAAATTGCTCGCTTCTATTATTTTTTATTTTTATTATTAAATTATTATTATGTATTATTATTATTATTGTTATTATTTTTAAATTATTTAATGTAGTACCTACCTACGGTTTTTCGCTTTTTATTTATTTTTGATAATTTTTTTTTTGTTTAAGAATAATATTAATTTTTTTGTAGTTTTCGTTTTTTTTTTTAAATTAATATAGAACATTGATGTGATAAACATTGTTAAACAGAGCCATTATTTGAAATAAAAAATTAATTATATATGTAACAATGTAAGATTTTGTATTATTTGCACGTGTTTCAACTGACCCCCCATGCTGTTTCAATCGCCCCTGGTATGGGTACGGTTGAAACAAATTGGAATTTTTTTTAAAATTTGATGTACGACGTAATATAAGACACAGGGTACTCAAAAAACAGTGTCCACTTATAGATGAAAACATGCTTTTACATTTCACATAACTTCATTATCGCTCAGCTTATAAAAGGCAATGTTATGGATGATATAAGCGAAATTGTTTCAACCGTACCCAGTCTCCCCTAGTCTATTAAACGGTCATTAAATTTTCGTAACAAATTGATCTCATTACCATTACGCTGACTTTTGTGCGAACAGCTGGATATAATAATAGTTTTTAATGAAACAGAAGGCCTTCTAAGAAATCTGATCTGTCTAAAACAGTCTCCCTCTTCAGTGTAGGTAAAAATTTGTCACATTTAACGGGTCATTTGGCCGCGTTCCATTGACCGCTACGCCAAACTCCATATAATAAAAACTGACATTTCACCATTTGCGCTAGCACATTATTTTGTGAAATATCTTTTTCTGGGAAATTTTTCAATCTAGCGCAAAATGAACTGCTAGATTGAGAAAAATAACGAACTGTCAAAATAAAAGTGAAAGTGCAGAAGTCAAATATTTCCAATTTGGTGAAAAATGGGAATTCTAACTTCTATGTAATACATTGTATACATTTTATTTATTTATTTAAATTATAGTGTAATAATAAATATGCGGCATGATGGCACAAAATACATTTTTGACTCTCATGAAGATAAAATAATACGAGCCCAAATTGGTTCCAATGTCACTTTGCCGCTGCCGCTAGATCTCTAGCACCAGCGTTCCTTCATCAGGGATATTATGTGCTAGACGACTAGCGGTCATTGGAACGTGGCCATTCTTTCGTGGTTTCAAGTTGGTAGCGCTTGAATTTGACACCTCTCAAGCTGTCATTTGAAGTGTTATAATATTAGTTGAATGTTTGCCATTTACGATTAACAATCGAACAACGAGTTAAAATTTATTAAAACTTACTACAGTGATGATTCAAACGTAGTCACTTTTCGCGCATTACGCGATGATTATGGTCGTCATAATCGACCGACTACGCAAGCAATCGGTAAAATTGTGAATAAATTTGAAGAGAGAAGCGTTACTGGTGTCGTAAGCAGTGTTGCCATGAAAATATTTCCAAAAATCTGCAATTGTGTCAAAACAAAGTCTGCAATCTATAGACAAAATATGACTTCATAAATATTTTTTATTTATCTAGGTAAAAATAAAACAAAAAACATAAAAACATAGTATAAATTTAGTAAAAAAATTCACATAGCCTATAGTTGCATTCGTCTTTGTACATACTATAATTTAAAGCTTTAAGCATATCATGGTTTATTTTAAATTCAGTGCAATTATTATGGTTCAGTTTTTTGTAATCCTTGCATAACAAGATTCCATTCAATGTGGGTGCTTGAAGCTTATTCCTAATCTTCTTAAATTTAAATTTATTTGTGAAAAAATGCGTTCAACATTGGCTGATGATATGGGAACTGATAATATGGACATGACGAAATGTTTGAGAACTGGAAAACACTCGCTTCCATCTCCACGTTTTAAAGAAAATACTTTCTTCCAAAAATTGTCTAACAACATTATTACCTATTTTCATTTCCGTCAATGTTAGCAAATTTTAATTTTCGAAGCTCTCGCCACTCGTCGTCTAAGTCCTGAGTATTTTTTTGGATCTATAACATTGGGGAAAAACTTGAAAAGGGATCCAACAGACACATTTTTTCCATGGATCGTTAGGTGAAATTAATTCAAATGAAATAAGTAAGTCATTTCCGAAATCAAATTGCTTTAATAAATGCTTTCCTAACTCTTTATAGAAAGTAAGACAGTTATGCTGAAACTCTTTTTGATCGGTTTCACTTAAGATATGGGAAGATTTAAAAGCGATTGTTATATCTGCGCCTAAATAGACTTCGCCTAAATCCTTAAAGATACTGTCGTCATCCGGATTAATATTATGAAAGCATTCATTTAATAAAAATTCATCTTTAATACAATATTCTAAAATCTTGTGATATAGAAGAACAATTTCTGAGTTCAGAAGTTGTATTTGGGGAGACTCACTTTGAAAAAGTTTATTAAGCTTGTTCACATCACCTAAAATAAACCTTAAGATCTTTAAAGAACTTCGTGAATAAAAACAAGCTTTAGAACCTCGATCCGGCTTAAAATCTGATTGACTGTGGCCTCTACAGATAGCCACCGAGTTGCGGATGGGTGAAGCATTTTCCTTGGCTTATACTCAAGTAATGTTTGAAGATCTGAAAAGAGTTCAATTCTTTTTGGGGAATTTTGGATAAAATTGTAAATATCCTTTTTACATCCTTTCACATAACTTGGAAGAAAATTACATGTGCATGGTTTGCACAAAGAGCAAAAGAATGGCAAATGCACTTAAAAATTATTAAGTCAGGCCAACCTACTTTTAGAAGTGCCGCTACCGAATGTTTTGACCCTGTCATTACATTTGCTCCATCAGCTGCAAATTAGATTTTGATTTTGGTTTGTCTCTACTTACTAACTCCCTTGAAGTATTTTTGTATACTATTTCTTTGCATTTTGCACATTTGAATTTTCAATTTTGTTTAAAATGCAAAACAAAGAATTTCATTTTGACAGGTTACTGCGTTCAGTCTGGTTGAAAATTTTTTGAAGATAAAAGTAGAGTTGCATACGAAAATGACAGCATACAGCGAATTCGAGTGTACAAAAATTGTTGAAATTGCGACGAACAATTTTGTGACATATTGCGTAGATATGCAGACAAAGTCTGCCGTGCAGATTTTTTATTTTTAAAAGTCTGCAACTGGGTTAAAAATCTGCAAAATGCAGACAAATCTGCACTTATGGCAACGCTTGTCGTAAGGCTTGTGCGTGTGCATCATCGTAATGCACGCTCAGTCGAAAATATTGCTGCTGCAAGTGCAAGCGTTGCTAATGATCCGAATTTATCAATTTCGGATATCGGAGCGATATGGCCGAATGATAACCGATTTTTTTTTTGGCCGGCGATTGAAGATCATGACTTGGACGATAATGGTTCCAACAAGACGGAGCAACAAGCCACACAACACGACCAATTATGGCTTTATTGCGTGAAAAGTTTCATGGTCGCGTAAAGTGACGTTGGCGACGTCAATTGGCCACCAAGATCATACGGTTTGACACCGTTAGATTTTTTTTCTTTTTGGCTACGCAAAAGACCGTGTTTACGCGAATAATCATCGAACTCTAAACGCATTAAAAACAACCATTAGTCAAGTTATGGCCGATATACTGCCCGAAATGTGCCAAAAAAGTGCTGCGAATCTTCCCGAGGTGGCCATTTGAATGATATGAGAATCGTTCTTTTTTTTCTTACAGGTCTCAATAGTTTTTTCTGTGTTTTTATTGTCTGCACAACAAAACGGTACATGAAAGCAAGACTTCCGTCCAACTGACCAAAATGAAGAGAGGATAGAAATATCCAAGCTGAAGTCGAACAAGCCTGCTTGCCAACCGCCTAAGAAAGCAATTGATTATTAAGACCTTGTCGAGAAACACCAAGGAGACTTTATATAAGACCCTCATCATCCCGTCCTATGACGAAGAGGCATGGACGTTAACAAAGGCGGATGAAGATCTTCTTAGTCGTTTCGAACTCAAAATCCTTCGAGAATTTTCGGTCCCGTTTTCGTTGACGGGTTTTGGAGGAGGAGATTTAACAGCGAACTCTATGAGCTGTACAGCGACATCGACTTAGAAGAAGGCCTCGCCTTAGGTGGAGGGCACAAGTGGAAGGGGACCTCAGTTAACTTGGAGTGCGCAACTGGAGGCGGTTAGCCAATGATCGGGCTAACTGGAGAGGCGTATTGGTTGAGGCCCAGGTCCACCTTGGACTGTAGCGCCAACTAATTAAGTAAGTAGGTACATGTCTTCGAAATTGTTTGCAGTTGTTGTTTCTTTATTGTGTGGATGCAGTTAGAATTTGTTTTTGGATACGTTTTTTTGGGTTATGTAAATCAATATTTTATTAGAATTTCAGTGTTTTCTTAAAACGTTACGTTGACTATACTATGACTATAATGGAGTTAGCTTGGAAGCGCTTGTCTGTAGCTGAAAAAATTAAGATAATTGATGAATTCAGTGCTTGAGTTCGACTTAAAATAATTTCTGAGAAATATAGCAAATTCCTATGTCCAGCATCTGTACCATAAGAACCCAAAATGCAATGCAACCAAATATGGAACCTATAAAAGGCGGTCGGATGAAGCTGTCCACAGGTAGCATAAGCCTTCAGAACAACTAAAAAAAATGGACCTTGGCCATAATGTCTTTGTTCGCATTGTTTGGTATTAGACCAGTTTTAGACATATTAGTGACTAGTGCTTCTTGGTGCATTTAGCTCCTACTTAAGTAGCCTAGTGTGAGCATTATTAGAACTTTTAAACTTGCCCCACTCCCCGTTTAGTCGGTTATGAGCCTATACCTATAAGGACATCCATAGGGGCTAATTAAGTCGTTAACAGACTATTTGAGGGGCTTCAATAGTATGGTATGGAAAACAGGATCTTTATTCAGTTACCTATAGTCTAAATTCATTTTCAACTGTGGTTAATCTATAAGCATTCCTAAATTCACGTAAAAGCTCAGATGCTCAGATGTTTTGCCGAAGAGCTAGTAAACTAACGCTTTGCTAGCATCTTCGTTTTCTTCTGTGTCCCGAGTTCGTATATCAGATCAATTAAGCCTTTATGCGGATCATTAAAAGCTTTTAAGGCGTCCACACACGTTTTGCGAGCTCAAGACTTCTGCCGCTTACAATATAAGAATATCGTAAACAAATAGATGCATCACTGCTTTGTTTCTCTATATCAATCACCATAGGAAATGTGACAGGATTTTTCACTTTTTTACCGAGACTCCAGCAACAAATTTAGAGCTGAGCTCAAACGAAGAACTACACTCTTGTCAATCGTTTAAAAATTAACGTCGCTCGGCTCAGTTTGCAGAATGATGAAGAAGGTATACAAAGAAGGCACATGTCATACAGTGATATAGACCTAGAGCAATATAGCAGATAGCTACGACATAGAGCAATATGCTCTGGCGTAGCATGGAGTGTAAGTAAATGCAGCCCACCAAGAAAGCTGAACGTTACGGTCATTGCAACTTGAGTCTTGAGTGTTAGATTCCTGCCGTACTTTTTTGAATAACCAAACCAAACACAATGTAATTTCCTACCACTGCTACGGCCTTTAATTAACGAAGAAAAAACCAACAGAGAACAGTAGAATAATTACAATTTCACTTCATAAAAAGAGATTGCTTCCACATCCCAGATGCCCCAATTTCTCGTGTAAAAAAGAAACAAATCCTTTAAAAAATATTATAAAATGATTCATCGTAAAAAGTGTTCACCCCGCGATTATCACCAACTTTGCCACTTCCTCGTTCCTGAATAAATATAGTCGTCCCTTCCTTCTTCAGAGGAATCATCTCACACATATCTGTATAATTTTCGATTTTAATTTAAAGAAGGGATGAAGATGAAGTGGCAAATGAACCCCATTCTCTAACCAGGAATAACATTCCCACCCTCGCCCAACTTATGTTGATTTCCCAATGAGGAATGAGACGAAATTACTACATTGTGCCCTAGGAAAATGAATAAAAAAAAATGTTTATCAACCCCATAGTAGTATCCTCCACCCACCCACAATGTAGAACCAACCCATTCCTCTCCTAATATATTCCATTCTATGGAACATCTAACGGATGAACGAATGAACTAACGCTTACGCAAGGCGTCAGTGCCGTTTTGGGAGTTCTAAATCAAACGCCAAAAAAGTTTTCCATTTCGCACCCCTATGCTATAGTGTGAACCAGTTTAGAGAGTCCCTTTCTCATCTCTGGAATGAAGACATCAACAAACATGAAAATAAGGATTCGTGTGAGGGCGAGGCGGTTTTTTCAAGAAGACAAAATCCTCCCCACTCTGCGCTGCTACCTTGCATTCCTTTGATTGATCTCAAGCTTTAGTGACAATGTGACATAATTTTCCTTACATTTTCTCTGGGCAAGTGGGAGAGCTTCAAGTGTTTACATTTTTATTTCATTTAAGAAAATCACGTCCTTTCTTTGCCAGATCCTTGTCAATCGTTTAATAATTCACATCCTATTTGCTGCAATTTACTTAATGTTGATCGTTGTTCACATGGAGGGTGGGTAGGTGTGTCCTGTTCAATTTGCTGTGGCGGTAATCTATTGATTCAGGGATGCAAAAAAGTTTTAGATGAAGGTTGGTGTGAGGGATATTGGATAGGAATCCCATTTTCTGCGAAAATTGCAGACCATTATCTTGTCAGGGGACATTTGTACACCCCAGTTAAGGATCAGACTTTCCGGCAAATGAGTCAGACTTTTTGTTTTAAATTTGACGAAATCGGGGAAAGTTAACCGCTGGCGCTGGTTAATTCGATGCGACACGTTGAAAAATTTTATTTGGAAATTCAAAACGAAGCCAATGTGAATCTAATGACACCCCTTTCCAGAGGAATAACAATGCGTCATGATTATCGAACAAAGGATTTGCATTGCATTTGGCGGCGACATGGTAATGGCGTTAAAAGGGATCTCGTGTATTTGTGCCTGTCGTGTACGATTTTTGAACACTGTCATTGGATAAATCGAGGGGCAATTGGGATTCACAGAAAAGTGGTTTGAATAATACACTGTCATCGAGCAGGTGGAGTTATTGGTTTTAAACTGTTTGGAAGGGTTGCATGTAATCTACCACATGGTAAAATCAAATTGACGGGCAAAAATTCAGGAAATTTCTCAAGGATAAAAATTTCATAAAAAAAATGAAAATTTATAAGGTCAGAATTTTGATAAAAATGCATTTTAAGTAAAAAAATGTAACAACTAATTTTCAAAATTTTGAGTTTAAGGAGCCATAACTTTTTTGTATCTGCCCAGATGTAACCGATGTGCTCTAGACTTTTATGCGCTACTTAATTGTCTTTTCAAAATGCCCAAAACAATTTTTGTACATATAGATAGTTTAGAAGTTATAGCGTTTTAAGTGGTAACACCTCCAAATTAGAGGTCACCTACTTTGATGGGCTAACGGGAAATACGATGAAAATAGACCCCCCCTGCCATACAATTTTTTGTTCGGCATAACTTCAGGAATCTTTCCTTAAAGGATTGTCCTTCTTAACTGGGACACCCTGTATAGGTACGAAGTTATATTTGGGCCGAAAGTGTCTATTTGCTCTACGTGACCTAGACATCTTAGACTTAGACGAATGATTCACACTTTTCTTACCGTGTCGACGTCGCTGTGCAATTCGTAAAGGTAGCTCTTAAATCTCCTTTAAGACCCGTCAACGCAAACGGGACAGAAAATTCCTCGACGAATTTTGCGTTTCAAATCGACCAAGGAATCTCTATCCGCATTTGCAAGTGTCCATGCTTCTGCGCCTTATAGCAAGACTGGGATGATGAGGGCCTTATAAATAGTTTTCAATCAGGGCTATCGGCAATTCCGAGGGAAAAAAATTTCCCCCCGAACAAATATACCTAAAATTATTATTCTGGAAAATATTCCTACTATCTTGAATCTCTGAGGGAATTAATTTCCCCCGGAATTTTTCGAAAATATGTTCGAATGCATTATAAAAATAAAAAATGTTTGCTGTTGTCAAAAAATGTCCATGTCACTTGTGTAGCAGCTGATGACTCGCCAAAAATTATTTTCCGTTGTCGTTTCGCCAAGTTTCGCTTAGCATGTATCTTAATCTTATGTCGTTTTCGATTGGTAATCCAGAAGCGTCCGGAAGAACTCTCCGCGATTCTGAATTGAAATCCAGAAGCAAATTTCTCTTCTTTTCAGTAGAAGAACGGACAGTTGAAGTTGAGTGCCAATCGAACGCTTTCAGAAGCGTTCGGATTGCTTCCGGACGGTTCTGGATTACCAATCGAAAACGACATTAGCATCGACTCTACTATGGCCTGGCCAGTACAACTAAAATGTATGGGCGCAGTTTATTAGCTCTTACCTGTCAAACCTTAGCTTTGGCTCTCGCTTAGCATTCCCAAATCCCAATTTCCTTTTTGAAAATAAACTTTTCATTTCAATTTATTTCATAAACATTTCAACAAAATAAGCTGTCAAAACTTTTTTTATTAATTTCGAATTCCAGGTTTTCATATTTTTGAGGTTGCACTTCTGATTTCGAAGGAAACTCAATTCGGACGAATTTCACGATAGAGGTATTTTATTCCCGGGAAAAAACGATTTCGGGGGAAAGTAGAATTCCCTCGGAATCCACGATAGGGCTGATTGCTAGCAGAGGAACAAATTTGTGGCGGTTGGCAACACCGGGCATACGAAATTCCTCATCGGCAAAAACAAGTTATCTTTCGTTTAATCTTTCGTTAACTCGTTCAGATGAGTTTTTCTGTGCGAAACTTTCCTAGCATACATTTTTCTATTAGCAGTTTAGCAGTTGTAAGAACCAGAGGTGGTCGAACCGAGTAAATGGGCACAGTCCCAATTTTGTATATCCAGAAAGTATTTTTACAATAAAACCTATGAAATAATTCTAATCTAAATTTAGATCGTGTTTTAATTGTGTGTGGTACCAGTGCCTAAAGATCAAGGTACAATACCAACAATTGGTGACCCCGAACCAGCACGGTTAATTGTTAATACATCTGCCAAAGAAAAGAACTGAAGCACAGCAATTTCAAGTGCGACGTATTGGTGCACAAAATGCTAACGCCGTAAACAAAAAGACATCGAATTATAGCCGCAAATTAATCCAAATTTTGTGAGCAAACTACGGATCGCTAGCTCGATAAAATTTTTGCGCTACAAAGCCTATTCGGCGTGTCAACGATTGCGCGCACTACGCCAGCTATATCACGACCGATCATCATCATCATCGCCTACAAAAAACTGCCAGCTATACCACGACCGATCACCATCATCATAGTCTATAAAACCTACCAGCTATATCACCACGAGGAATTCGTTATCGGCTTTTCCACTACCAACTACGCACCAACAGTGTATACAGCAAATATTGCGATAGTTGTGTGGGAATAAAATCAAGGACAGTTCATCACGCCACGTAATAACGGTTTGCCTTGCGGCCTGCGAGAATTGGCCATCCAGTTGTTAACGGCACACAACGTCGCACCAGCCAACGGTAACCGCAACGAAGACCACAGGGACATCCAGACACGTGCAAGAAATCATTTAAGTATTCAACATATCATTCATTTTCGTAGAATTGTTTTGAAGTAGTTTACTTTTTCTCTTTTTCATTCATTTTATAATTTAAATTACATACCTACTCATAGTATATTTCTGTATGCACATTTTGTAATCGCTCATAAAAACTCAAGATCGCGTGGTAGATTAACTTATACATTACATATACATTAGTGATAATCATGTTATCCGATGAGGAAGGGAGAGGTTCCGAAAACGGTGTGAATAACGTTAAAGAAGATCCGCACCCTAGTAGGTCGAATGTTTCGGAAGCGCGCGAAGTTGCGAATATTTCTTTACCCCCTTTCTGGGAAAAAGCTCCCAGCTCGTGGTTTCTTATGGTTGAAGCTCAGTTTACGGTTAGAAAAATAACAAAAGATGAAACAAAATTCGCGCACACGGTTTCCGCGTTGCCGGTGGATACAATTAACAGTGTTTTAGACATTTTGAGTAATCCACCTGCGACTGAAAAATATAAAGCCTTACGTGACGCGTTAATTAAACGTCATTCATTGTCAGAACAACGGCGACTCGAACGTTTGTTGGCCGCGGAGGATTTAGGGGATAGGAAGCCGTCGGATTTATATCGACATATGTTGTCGCTCGCGGGCAATATGTCAAACGTTAGCGTCGATTTGATTCAGTCTCTGTGGGTACGTAAGCTACCGCCTTCGGTATCGATTCCATTGGCAGTTACCGACGATCAGCCATTAGAAAAGCGGTTAGAGTTGGCAGACAAGATTTTCGAGTGCACCCAACAAGGTTCTTCTATCTGTGCAGTGCAGATGAGAAACAACGTGGGCATGCGAGGCAGGGACCTTGAGGCAGAATTAGACCAGGCTCGCTTGGAGATAGAAGAGTTAAGAAATACGTTACGAACTTTTCAGATTCGAGGTCGTAGTAGAGATAGGGGGCGCAATACAAATGCCCGAAGTTTTTCGAGAGGGCGGCGCTCGAATAGTTCAGTGCCACAAAATATCTGTCGGTTTCACAAACAATTTGGCGATAAGGCGAGAAGATGCACACGACCATGCGCTTATCGCAATAACAATGTAGAAAGCAGGCCCTCGGAAAACTAACTCGTCCGGTGGCCATGACGACGAGCAACCGGCGTAGTATCATTTCAAGTCGTCTTTTCGTTTCGTGCAGAGTTAACAAACTTCGATTCCTGGTAGATACAGGTGCGGACATTTCCGTTATACCAAATACCCTTTTCCCAACACTATCCAGAGTTTCAACCGAGTTTAATCTGACAGCCGCAAACGGAACACCAATTAAGACTTTCGGAACTAAACTTTTACAGCTAGATCTGGGCCTACGTCGCTCTTTCGCATACCCATTTACATTGGCAACAGTCAGCAAGCCAATTATAGGTGCAGATTTCTTGAACAAATTTGGTCTATTAGTCGACTTAAAGAAAAAACGGCTCATCGATGATGCCACAAAATTATCATCCTCTGGCGAAGTACTTTCCGTTTACACTCCTTCACCTCGAGTCTTATCAGTGAATGGAGATTACGGTCGCATCCTCGGTCGTTTTCCTTCTTTGGTTAGTCAACCAGATTACTCTTTTCCAGTTAAGCATAGTGTCAAACATTACATTGCTACAAAAGGTCCGTTACCTTTTGCACATCCTCGGAAATTAGATAAGGAGAAGTACAAGGCCGCGTATACAGAATTTCAACATATGCTATGTCTAGGTATTTGCAGACCTTCATCTTCACCAGCATGCTCTCCATTGCATATGGTTCCCAAAAAGGAGCTTAGCGATTGGCGTCCCTGTGGGGATTACCGCCGATTAAACGCTGCCACACAACCCGACCGTTACCCCATTCCACATATTCACGGATTTTCGTCAGGGTTACAGGGATGCACCGTATTCAGTAAAATTGATCTCGTCAGAGCGTACCACAATATTCCGGTGGCTCAGGAAGATATACATAAAACGGCAATCACGACGCCTTTCGGCATGTTCGAGTTCGAGCGAATGCCTTTTGGTCTCCGGAATGCCGCTCAGACCTTCCAACGTTTTATGAACGAAATAACTCGAGGCCTAGAATTCGTTTTCGTATACATAGACGATATTTTAATAGCTAGTAGAAATAACGAGGAACACATAAACCATTTAGAACAGGTTTTCCAACGATTGTCAGATTTCGATCTTAAGATACAGGTGCATAAATGCGTTTTTGGTGCAAGTGAGCTAAATTTTTTGGGGCATAAAATAAATCGACATGGTATTCTACCAGCAGAGGATAGAGTGGAAGCAATTCGAAAATTTCCTCCTCCTACGTCCATTCGGCAATTACAAAGGTTTATCGGTATGGTAAATTTCTACCATAGATTTGTAAAAAACCTTGCAGAGTTATTGACACCATTATACAGTCACCTTAACGAGCTTTTGAGAAAAAAACCAAAAATCTTTTCCTGGCCTAGAAATTGCGAAGAATGCTTCATTAAAATAAAAGAAGCATTAGCGGCTGCAACGCTACTGACGTTTCCATTAGAAAACCCTCAACTACGACTCACAGTGGATGCTTCAAGTATTGCTGTAGGAGCAGTTTTAGAGCAGTGCGCTGAAAGTACGCCGTGGCTACCCGTGGCATTCTTTTCCAAGAAACTTAGTCCAGCGGAAACCCGGTACTCGGCTTTCGATAGAGAATTGTTAGCCATCTATATTTCCATCAAACATTTTAGACATTTTCTTGAAGGTCGCAGGTTTGTGGTTTTCACAGACCATAAGCCTCTAACAACAGCCTTAAATACAAAGACAGAGCGCAGCCCTCGCCAAGCTAGGCATTTAGATTTTATTTCGCAATTCACCACTTGTATTAAACATTTGAAAGGGAAAGAGAATGTCGTGGCAGATGCTTTGTCTCGCGTGGGTGGCGTCGACGGGATGGAAGTACACTTCGATTTACCTGCATTAGTTCGCTTACAAAGCAGCGACTCTGAACTACAGGAGCTACTAACAAAGCAGGGTAAAGCCGAGTTTAAGTTAGAAAAGCGTTTCTTCCCTACGATTAAAGAACCTATTTGGTGTGACGTATCAACAAACGAGGTTAGACCTTTTATACCCAAAGTTTTTAGGAAAGAAGTTTTTAGTTCAATGCACAATCTCGCTCACCCCGGGATTCGAGCTTCTCGCAAGTTAATTACCGAGAGATATTTTTGGCCGAAGATAAACTCCGATATAAAGAATTGGGTCCAAACTTGTATCTCGTGTCAAAAATCGAAAATACAGCGGCATACAAAAAGCGGTCATGGCGAGTTTCCTCTTCCTTCCGCAAGATTTGAGCATGTGCATATGGATTTGGTCGGTCCTCTACCAATTTCGAATGGTCATTCACATATCCTCACGGTAGTCGATCGATATACAAGATGGCCAGAAGCATATCCGCTAAAAGACACTCTTACTTCTACAATCGCTACAACTTTTGTAAAGGAGTTCGTATGTAGATTCGGTGTACCACTTCGCTTGACGACAGACCAAGGCAGCCAATTTGAGTCGCGGATGTTTAGCCAATTGAATCAATTATTAGGGACCCATAGGATTCGCACAACAGCCTATCATCCCCAAGCTAACGGCATGGTGGAGCGGTTCCATAGGCAATTAAAGGCAGCCTTAATGTGTCGCGAAAGTGGCGATACCTGGAGCGACGATTTGCCTATCATCCTACTGGGAGTTCGTTGTGCGTTTAAACAGGACCTGAGGTGCTCACCTGCCGAGCTAGTGTATGGCCAACCTCTGAAGCTCCCTGCTGAATTCTGTGCTGCCGATAGTAGCGCTGAGGGAATCGATCCGAATGATATGATCGCGTTTTTAAGAGAAAAAATTAAACGTTTCCGACCAGCTCCTGCGCGGCCAACAAACTCTGTTCCATATATACCACAATCCTTAAATACCAGTGAATGGGTTCTCGTACGCGTTGATGCGGTCCGCGTCGGTTTACGACCGCCGTACGAGGGCCCGTTCCAGGTAATTAAGCGGCTACGAAAAAGTTTCATCGTGAATATTCGCGGAAAAAACGTAAACATTAGCATTGACCGTTTGAAACCGGCTTTTATGGCTGAAGAATTTGAAAGTAAATCAATTAACAAATTAAAGAGAATACGATTTCGCATTTAAATACTACTATCGTTTTACTGGAAGGGGGGTACTGTGGCGGTTGGCAACACCGGGCATACGAAATTCCTCATCGGCAAAAACAAGTTATCTTTCGTTTAATCTTTCGTTAACTCGTTCAGATGAGTTTTTCTGTGCGAAACTTTCCTAGCATACATTTTTCTATTAGCAGTTTAGCAGTTGTAAGAACCAGAGGTGGTCGAACCGAGTAAATGGGCACAGTCCCAATTTTGTATATCCAGAAAGTATTTTTACAATAAAACCTATGAAATAATTCTAATCTAAATTTAGATCGTGTTTTAATTGTGTGTGGTACCAGTGCCTAAAGATCAAGGTACAATACCAACAAATTCAACAGGAAATAAATAAAGTGAGATTGAACAAAAGAACTTGAAATTAAAAAGCGTTCCATTCGTCCCAAAAATAGAAATTCACACAAACGAATGGTTGCGAGAAGCTAGGCCTAGGGTGTCTACTGCACAAACCAGAGAGAATAGACCACCAGCTTCGGGCAAAAAAGAGAATTCCATAGAGGCAGTTTTGAAATGAGTAGCGCCGCCTCTTTTTCTATCTGTGAATACGTGTTGTACCACAGAAATAACTGTAAATGTTACTAGGTGCCAGTGTATGCGTGACTAATTCGCCCTCCATTTACTTTAGCATGGCACACATACTTAACCACCTAATAACTTTTTGAAACTGGCTCTATGGATCTCTCATTTTTGGGCGGAGCTGGTGGTCTATTCTCTCTGGTTTGTGGTCTACTGCCTGCCTGTTGCGCTACCTAGTTATTTATTTATTTAAAAAGCGTTGCAATATATGCCTCTTCTATTTCCTCACTCCTTAGTTCAAATCAACCAAATTAATAAAAGCAACTGTCTGTAAACTTAAAAAAAAAAAAAATAGGCGGCGCAACAGGCGGTAGACACCCAAGGCCTAGCTTCTCGAAACCATTCGTTTTGTGTGAGTTTTCTATTTTAGGGACGAATGGAAGGGACCTACAATTTTATGCCGAGTCCGAACGGCTGAATTAAGAAGCTTTTTCAGGACAGTCATACTCTCGGATGTTTGTCAGACGTTCGCGAGAGGTGGCGCAGTAGAAAAAACCTTAAGATGTAATTTGTGTTTTTCCGGGGATCGAACCTGGGATCCCTCGCACAGTAGTCCAGCACACTAACCACTGCGCTACTGCGCCCAACTTATTCCCATAAAAACTGCTTACGTTTTGAATTTCCACCTGCAAATTTATGAAGCAAATATTCCAAGTGGAAATCCGTCAAATTCCGTGGTAATTTTTGTTCACGATACCAGTTTTCTCCGGGGGAAATTTTTGTTCCCTTCTTCGAAATTCATTGGCGATAGCTATTTTTGAAAAATGGGACTATTTCGGGGGACATTTCAGCCCGATTGGCAACCGTAATTCTTCGCTATTTATGATGTGATGTCAATTTTAGAGTTTACAAACGAGTCGGGGAAAATTAAGTCCCTAACCACCCCAAAGTTTTTATCTCTATATTATTCCGTCCGATTTGGCGTCCTTGTTGTGTGTACTTTCTTGCTGGCAGCTCCCGATTTTCGAAATTTTTCTTCGACTTTGAAAATGTATCAACTTCCGGCGACTAAAAGACATAACATAATGTGGATACCAACTTGTGTCTTTATTTTATTACATATTTCTCGTACGAAATACAAATACTGGATGATTTGCTTAAAGAAAACTTACAATAACATCAATATAATCAATAGCATCTTAAGCATAAAACAAAAATCAACGGCAATGCAAAACAAAAAAGAAGGAAAACAAACAAAATCAGTCAATTGGAAAATAATTTTAAGGGTTTGGCTGCAAATATGACACACATTTCCATGCATGACAATGGCACACACTACATTCCGCAGTCGTTGAGACCCTTTCGGGGATCCTTTTGGCACGAACAATTAGCTATGGTGTTCTTGATAATAAATGCAGAGGAAGTTAAAAACTATATACAACGGGGGTAGGTAACATAGCCATAGGGGAATGTAAAGGAACTTAAATATCACAAGAGAACTTAAACAAAAGCTAGCGCTTTTTACATCTCGGCGTACGGATTTAAATCTATCGAAAATTATTTCCTCTTCAGCTGTTCCATTGACGTTACGGTTGTCTCAATCAACAGATTAAAGTCCAGCTCATTGAGACTTGCCTTCGCAGTGAGTAGATCCAAGAACGAGTCCAATGGCGAGAGTCTATCAGCTGTAAGTCCTGCAAGTATAAAAAGATTTTAAATGATTTCAACAATTTTTCTCACGAGCTTAACAAAAAACAAATGAGAACTAAAATCGAGATTTGGCATGGGGTACACTTGGATGGCTCGCAACTAGCGGATGAGGGAAGACAAACGCAGCAAACTCAAAAACGGAAAATCTTACCAAAAGCAATTATTAAACGCAATTGTGCGTTTTTGCGAATTTGAATTTCAAAAAAGCGAAAAATGGAATCAAAATCAAAATCGCTAGTAAAATGTATGGCAATGTGAGACTGGAGTTTTCAGAAGGGGGCAAGCAGGGCCGTGAAATTTCACCTAAATCCACTGTGAATTGATTATAAGAGAAATGCGATGGTAACAATGATTCTGCTCATACCAGTTACGTGTTTGGTGCTTCGCACATGCATGCTGGCGCTACTCCCTCGAGGCTGCACAAGATTGCCAGATAGGATGTTGGCTGCATGCTCACGGCCGCGAATCATAAGACTTTCGGGATGATTCCAACTCTTGAGAAGACGTTGTGCCCTCGATCTCGGTAAGCATGAAAGTAGAGAAAGCTTCTTTCCAATCCCCTTGGGGGAGTCATCAATATCTGTAAAGAAAATAGTAAATATGATTTTTTGGCTTGCAAAAAAGACATCTACCACCTACCGTTCAGAATAGTCTTCATGACATCAATTTGCAGCTCAAACACATGATTTGAGGCGTACTGGTAAAACATGTCGAACGACAGGGCTCTGTAACCGAGATATGTGAAGAAAGAGGAGAATCCTTGGGGCAGTGGAAATGCAATTGAGTCTACTGCCAAGCAGAAACGCTCGAGAATAAGGAACAGCGAGTATTGTTGGTCATTATTCAGCTGATCACTGAAAGGAAACAGACAAACAGTTTGAGATAACTGATCGGGGGCCAGGGGACATATGAATGCCAGTGTTGTATCAAAAAGACCTACAACTGGTTATAGACTTACATGAGTGGAAAACCTCTAATAGGTTCAATGCGCGCATCAATTCCAGCAGCTCTGCATACGAGTGCGCAGAGTGCTCTCGAAAGCTCCAATTGTGCAGCGACATATTGCGAAGCCACCGCATGGACATGTGCCGGTGTCTGTGATCGCTCAAAGAATGTTTCCTTCAACCAGCGGAATCCGGTGTTTTTATTCGTTGAATTCTTCACCAAATGAACGCTCAGTTCACGCAAATTCTAAGCAAAAAGAAATAAATTCAGTAACTTCATCAAAGCACTCCATTTTGAACTAGTCACTTACCACCGAAATGACATGCTCTTGCTTAGTCGCAGTGCACGTTTCCAGCTCGACAAACGGCAATGGTTCGTTCTGCATTCGCCTCGCTGCAGTAGCAAAGTCACCTGCGCCAGGTCCATTTAGTGGCCCACCCGGTGATAGTGGCGTAGTGCACCTCGATAGAGCTTCTGGTTGATAGCATGCCAACGAGAACATTAGCTTTTCGCTCACTTGCTCCGCCGTGAAACGATTCTTCTCCTTATTGTTTTCGTTCAAGTTCTCCCAAAGTTTTGACCAAATATCAACGCCATACGGTGACAGGCGTTGCTGTGGCGACAGCAACATCATAGTGGTGTTCCAAAGATTCTCGTGCGACAGTCCAACACTAAGATCGGCGACTTTGGCTTGCATAGGCTTAGTAATAACCGACGTAGTTAGCGGAAGTAGACGAGTAAGTAGAAGAGCTTCAGTGGGAAGGCCACGTTTAGCTGATGAATAACTTCCAGCAACGAGAGCTTCTTTCAGAAGCGCCACCGTGTCCAGGCTGAGTGGTTGCTCCATAATAATACTGAGAAGCTCAGAGAGGACATCCATGTCATTGGAGTGAACCAGGAAGTAGTGAATCATGCTCAAGCGATTATCGACTGACGAGTCATTTCGAAACGCCTCGATTAGATGAGCCTTGGGGATACTCAGAGAGAATAGATCCAAAGTGGCCGAGTCATATGCCAACTTGTCCCACTTTTTACACGGAACGAGGTGGGTCAAAGGAGTCTTATTGTATGCCGGACATACAATATGGCAACAGGGCTCATGTGACAGGCCAATATCGAGGAGGTGGACGAACAAGTCCGGTTGGAACACCAGCATATGATGGCCACCTTGAAGAGCAAATGTTGGCTTTAGTAGTTTCGCCTTTTCCCAGGGAATCCCTGGCATAACACAGTGCACGACGCAACCGTGATGGAGTAGAGTAACTGAATACGCAAAGTGAACATCGGAATTGGCTGGACTGGAGTCATCGGCGGGAGGTTTAATGTTTTGGTAGAGATAGTAGTGGCAAACGAAGAGCATTCCCGATTCATCGGCGAGAATGATTAGGTTGAGAGAAGTGTCGTGAATACGTAGCGGAACTGTGTCATCTTCATAGCAATTTGATGCACTGGTGCTCTGTGGGATCTTCGGTAGATTTAGGGGAATGTTAAGCTGGACATAGGAGAATGGATCAGAGGCAATTAGAAATGTTTATGCTGATTACACTGTTACATCTACTTACTACAGTCTCTGTACGCAATTTATCGTTGAACTGGAATGCCGACAAAGTTGGGATCATTGCACTCTTGTCCTCCTCGACTTTATCTAACGCACTGGAGCTCTTTGTTTTTGGCTTCATGTGGATGTAGTACAGCGCCTGATTGTCACAATCCCACTGAGCCCAAATAAAATTCTTCGCCAACATTTCGGCTGACATAAGACCAGGTTCCAATGACCAAGAATCTTCCTTTGAGAAATCTATAGACGTAGGCGTATCGCCGAACTGATCCTTCTCAGCGTTTATAATCGATGTGTAAAGCATGACAGCTGAAAGAAAGGAACATTTCAAGTCAAACTATAGAAACCGATATCAGAACTACTTACATTCCTCATGTGTCAGTATGAGAAACTTATCCACATATGCCTTATCGAACTTGGCTTCTTTTTTCCACAGAAATTGTGCCATTATCTGCTTCATAGAACTTTCCTTTGTGATTAACTCCGGCTCCTTGCTGGGCGTTTCTTTTATCTCTACGATATATGGTGAATAATGATATGTACTAACGACATCCCCAACAGTTCCTGATTTCTGTTCATTCTTAAGCACGTAAACCAGCAGCGACACCGCACTATTTACTGAAGCTTGAATTACATTCTCTTGCGTGGAAAATCGATAAAGTATGCGAAAGGACTTTGATGTTTTAATGTACTGTCCAATGCAGGTATATTTTTCTTGGTTTTCATTTGTAAATATCCATGAAGTGAGAAGAGACCCGTCTTGTTCTTGGCCAAGAATTCGCCATTCATTTGCGGTTTCTGTAAAATAAAGTAAAAAAAACGAGACATTCCAATCAGACAAGTGTTTAGCAGGTGTATTGGAATTTTGGCACCTTTGATGCCCTGGGCACTTAGTAAACCACAGAAATTTGCGGCCAAGTTCTCCTGTTTTTGCATAGTTTGTTTGCCTTTTCAATTGTTTATTTTATTTAGTGTTTTTCTTTTTTTTTCACAATAAAATGCCACACAACACTTGAATGATAACAAAAATTAAACCCAAATTCCCTTACTGAAAATGAAAAATGTCAACATGTTTTGGTGCTGCCAAACACCAATACGATTTTGTTACTTTAATGTACTAGATTTGATATAATAGGGTGATGTGCTATTTTTTGGTTTTTCTTTACACATATAATTTGATCGGAATCAGAACAAATTCAATTAAAAACCCTTATCACGCTGGCGATGTCAATTTGACGATTTTATGTTTACTTCACGTTGCATGTTCAGCTGTCAAAACACCATCGTCATCGTCTGACTGCCATTGCACGATACCTATCTAATGTCGTTTTCGATTGGTAATCCAGAATCGTCCGGAAGCAATCCGAACGCTTCTGAAAGCGTTCGATTGGCACTCAACTGACAGTTCTTCTACTGAAAAGAAGAGAAATTTGCTTCTGGATTTGAATTCAGAATCGCGGAGAGTTCCGGACGCTTCTGGATTACCAATCGAAAACGACATAACTATAGTCTTTGGTGGACATTGAAATTGAAAAAGTTCAAATAGTAATTTGAAATTAAAAAACTGGCTGAACATAATTTTGTTGAGGTAGTTAGTAGTATGATTGTAGTTTGCATTGACATACTAATACTATAAAATACGCTCATTTTAAAATAAACAAAACTGTATTTTTATACACACGAACAATTAAACATTCAAAAATGCACAAATATAGTGTTCTTAAAAATTTACTATGTACCTGGACTTGAATAAAATTATCTTGTAATATGAGTGCTGCTGATGACGTGCAGCGGATTTTGGTGGCAGGTACGAGGTACCTATTGCTAGGATTTTCCCGCATCTTCCATCGCCAGTAATGTAAATGATAATGGTATGATTCTATGACCCTTTGTTTTATCATAACCGTTTACTCATAAAACCATTTTGTTGATCACTAAACACATTTTAGCGGCAACGATTTGAGTGATAACTAAAGGGAATTCCCCGAAAATGTTTTGTCTCACAGTCCCATAACCAAGTAACATTATTGTTAGGTATTGGTCAACGTACCCATAGCTCCTATAAATATGAATTGCGTGCTTGCTAGTTCACCTTGTGGAGACAGATAACTGTCAAAGTTATCAAAATCATAACAAAAGGCTGGAAGTTTTATTTTCGGATTTTAAAAGTAGAAATTTTCGCGAAATTAATTCCTAATAAAAAAACTAAATTGGTAAGTATAAAATACTCATTTCATTCTTTTCTTCTAACGTAAAATAAAGCTGCAATACTTTTTGGACGTAAATCTAAGAAGTAGCTACTAAATATGGACATGTTAAAATAATATATTTTAAGTTAAAAATCATAATATTTTCAGTTGATTTTAGTAAATATGTGTTACCGAATATGCATCTGTCTGTTCAGGCCTGTCCGATTGTTATCATTTGGTAAAAATCTGTGGCCGGCCTATCATGGAAAATCTTGTTTTTTCAGCAGACAGTCACGACCCAATTGGGTGATATCGCCCCCAACTTGCTATCAATGAATTGATAGAATCAACCTACCTTAAATGGAAATTCCTTTTTACGTACCTACGTAGATTACTTGTGTAATAAAAAGAAAGCGTTATCATTTGATAATAAACTACGCTTTAACAAAATAAAACAACTCGCTATCACTGATAACACAACATGACCCAGCAAACTTTCGACGCGACGATTCAAAATAAATGTCCACTCAATCATAAATAATTATTCATTGAAACACAGGTAACTGAAAAGAAACATGGCACTGCGTTGGGGAATTGTATCGGCTGGAAAAATATGCCACGATTTCGTCACTGGTCTTAGCACTTTGCCCGACGATGAACATACAGTGGTAGCGGTAGCTGCACGCGATAAATGCCGTGCCGACGCCTTTGCCAAAGAGCATGAAATACCAAATGCATTCGGTAGCTATAAGGAATTGGCCAAATCAGCAGATGTTGGTGAGTTCACACAAATTTGTTCAACAATTTAATAATAATGCCAATTGTTTAATTTTCAGACGTAGTCTACATTGGCGCACTGAATCCACAGCATTTCGATATTGGCATGTTGATGCTGGAGCATGGTAAACACATTTTAGTAGAGAAGCCCCTTTGCTTGAACGAGAAACAAGCTAAGAAGTTAATCACATATGCTGAGCGCAAGAAACTATTCCTTATGGAAGCTGTATGGTCACGTTTCTTCCCATCTTATCAGTATGTACGCAAACAGATCGCAAGTGGAGTCTTAGGGGAAATTCAAGAGGTTGATGCTTCGTTTGGATTCAACCTTACTGAAATTGACCGTTTGAAGTGAGTACAACACAAACATATAGTGATGATAACTATTTTCAAGGACCGCGTGGTTTCGTGCGCACATACTTTTATACAAATATTTTTTACTTTATCAAGTGCCCATTATCAGTATTATATCGAAGATGCCTCTTTGTTTAATTACTGTTTACAATCAAACTCACCGCAATTCCCGTTGACGTTTGTCGTATACGACTCATGTTTCGTGTCGTTGTAAAACGATGTTCAGATTTTTTTTTAACTTTTGTTTTATTGTTTTATTTCTTTTTCTATGTGTTCACCATCATATCAATTGATTTGTCTCAAAACAGTTACAAACACTGACTAAAAAACGAAGTGAAATACGAGTCGTTTACGACAAACGCCAACGGAAATAGGGGTGACTATCTTGATGCACGTTATTCGATAGCTTATGGCTATGGATGACAGAAATATTTATACTGCTACAGTACGCCTTTGCTTCCACACCACATACACAACGATAATTCCCAGCAGTTTGGACTGATTGGACTGATCGCGTTTACTAGCTCAGAATAGAGTCCTTTTACAGATTCGTTACACTCTGCCTTCACACATTCCAATAAACTTCTTTGGAGCACATTTAACACCATCCTCGGCAAATTTTCTTTGCTTTAGAACCTGATTTTGGACGGCCTGTTCATCGATTATGAAGATGGCTGTCTCTAATTTTTTTTCTCTTGGATATTATGCTTTTTATTAATCCTTACTACTAGCTGATACAAAAAAACAAAATCGAATAAATATTATCTTACCAAATTAAATGACTTACGACTTCTATTTTAGCAAAAAAGAACTTGGAGGTGGAACAGTTCTTGATTTAGGCGTGTACGTCATTCAAGTGGCACAGTGGGCCTTCCAAGAGCCACCAATTGCAATTAAAGCAACTGGAGAACTAAACTCCGACGGCGTCGATGTCGCCATTGATGCAGAGTTGCAGTACTCAGGAGGACGTGTTGCTAAAATTCGAACAAACGCCAAAAAGGAGGAGGCAAATAAAGCTGTTATCAAAGGATCCAAGGGACAAATCACTGTAAGTTCCCGTCTCAACTTTGTATTTTCTTACATGGAATTAACATTGGTTTCCTTAACAGCTTAATCAATTTTGGTGTCCAACAACCATTATCGACATTGATGGCAAGGAAAAGGAGTGGGTTCTGCCCAAGGGCAAATATAAGACTAACTTCACTAATTCCGAAGGATTGAGATACGAGGCGGAAGAGGTTCGAAAATGCATTCTAGAAGGTAAACTTCAAAGCGAGCATGTTAGCCACAATGAAAGTATATTGCTGGCCCATATTGAGGATTCCATTAGGAAGCAGGTTGGAGTTGTTTATCCAGAGGATGAATAGTAATTTTTGTTAACTATCTTAACGGAATTATTATTTTTTGTATGACTTTTTTAAACTACATTATGTACTTCTTTAATAAGTGTGAATTTATAACTGTACGGTTTTTCCTTGAAATAAATGAAATGTGTTTCTACGGATTCTTTCTAAATGGAAATGACTTAATTTTTGTTGATTTTAACAAAAAATATTGCGTATACGTCACCGAACTGAGCTTCATTAATGAATGACTTGTAAAGAGTGGAGTTTATTCGGCCCTACTCTCTTGCCGGGAAGTATCTCCATAACTAGCATCGCAGCACCAGAGTTACCGTGACCTTTTTTGATATTTAATTTAGAGATTTACGACTATGCTTGACCAATCTAGATCTAACTACATATTTGTGATTTTATAGCTGTCTCATTACTGTCGGTGTAGATAACGATATCTGATTTCGATAGCGAATTAACGCGGTTGTTTAGTGGCTTCGGGAATAGCTACAACTTCTGCTTAAAAACACTACTGTAATCTTAAAGATTAGCTTAGGGAGAATAGAGCATCTTGGGTGTTGGGTCCCTCCCTATTCCAGTGTTTGCTCGGCTAGGTTTAAATACACGTCTTACATCTCTTTACTACTATATAAATAAGTAATCACCCTTATTCCCTTATAATTCTCATGTGTTTACACGACGACCCTAATTAAGGCCATAAAATCATTAATGTGATTAAAAACACAGAAAGCGGAAGGATGCAGTACCTGGGTATCGTATTTTTGTATCCTTGCGGATGTGCCACAGGGGTATAAAAAGAGCTGCAACTGATATAGTTTGCAATAAGTTTTAACAACTGCGTGATCAAGTGTCAAAGAAAAGTTTGTGTATTTAATATTTAACTAACGAAAAGATAGTTACATATTCTTTAAAATGAAAATCACAAATAAAAGACAATTTCAACATTTAGTGAAAGAAATGGAGAAAAGGGACTAACAACAAGTGATTTTAATCGATAGTCTGAAAATAATTGTTATTAACACAATGTATGCAATTTTAATTATTTCTACCAAAAACTTAATATTCGTTTCTGACAAACGCAAACGCGAATAGGGATGATTGTTTCTTTGTAGTGGGTAAGCTTTTAAACCACTGCACCGGGTTCAAAAATGCTTTCACTAATAGAAAACTACTGGACAGAGTACTGCGATATGCTATTTTATTTTTTAATTGAACAAAAGGGACATACACCTTCCATACGAAAAAAAAACATTAAAATTCGTATACATATTTCTAAACTCACCAAACAGATTGAGCTCAAAATGTCAGACAAATTTATGTATTGTAAAAACATTGAGCTGAAGCTCACACTACATATTTGTTCTAAAGTTTTTTGATAGATAGCGTTGAACACCCAAATCTCCAAATTACATTACTACATAATACCTATATCTTGATATTTATGGTACCTAGCTTTAGTCTTAAATTTAAATTTGGTAAATAGAAGTGCAGTAGGTGCTGAGAGTATTTAATGAAATGTGAGCGGGATCGGACAAAGGAGCTTGGTTGGCACTTCCCATACAAAAAAAAAAACTGCGACACTCATACGAACTAAAGTCGTAAAATTTGATACAATTCCTGGGCACAGACAAAGCCGGGAGGATATATATGAATTATAAGTTCTACAACATAAATTCTCATGTAAGACCCATTTTAAGGCTTTCACTTCTCGTTCTACTACAGTCGAGGAATTAAAGCGAACCTATTGTGGTGGACTACCCTCATTCTATTTGATAGTTGCGCTGCTGTCATGTCTTGTGTAAGACAACTTACCGCAATGATGATCTCCCTACTAGTTGAACTATGTTAAACTTTTCATAAAGCGTAAGAGGCTTCTGATGTCTGTGTTTGTCAGATCACCCAAGTCGTTGTAATTGAAGTCTCCCAAGTGAAGCTTCCCTCTCTCTCCGGGAGAGAGCTGGGCAGGAACAAAGAAGGTGAAGAATATTTTCCTCCTCTTCTGCATCCATACAGCTTCTGCAAAAGTCGCGAAAAGGCCTACACTTGCGGGATATTTTCCCCAAGGCAGTGAGGCATGACACCTATTGTGGCGCCGATATGCAATCTGTTAAGAGAAATCAGTTTTTTGGAGCGTGCCAAATCCAGCTTAGACGAAATTTGTTTTGTCGCTGCCATCATTGCTCTCGAACGTTATTTTTATAATATTTTAAATTAACAATAATAATAATAGTAGCAATTTGTTAGCTATTTTTATTTTGATATTTTTTTTTTAACATTATATTTTACATACTATAGTACACTTTTATGAAAAACTAACTCAGCACAACGGCACTAGTTCCATCCCTTACAGAGCTTCCTTTATAACGTATTCTTATAATTATTGTTTTTTCAACAACTTTATTATAATGTTTATTATATATAAACTTGAATGTGCTTAAAAATATATACAAAAAAGTTAATTTCATGTTTATACGTATGTAGTTCTAGCTAATAATTGTAGATAGATTATTTTCTAATATTTTAAATAAAATTAAAAAATGTAATCTAAGTTAGATTTGATACAGGGTCTTGAGGAAAACCTCATAATGGTTGATGAACCTTCACTCTTTCGTGCTGTTGAAGATCAATTTTCTGTTTTTTGCCTTATATCCCCTAACATTTATGTGATTATCAGCCTCGATCTACATGTATGCATGCTTTATATTTTATATGCTATATATTTTCCAAGAAGACAGTGGGCTATGCAAGATAAGGTTCCTATTGCTGTTCTTAAATTTACCCTGCTTAATCTTATGGATCTTCTATTCAGTAGGTCTAGTTGATAATTTTACATATAGAGGGTCATATTATGCAGCATGTTCTTATGTGGTGAAACAAATGTAAATTCTGCAGCCACCGCAGCACTGCAACATGTCTCTATTTCTAAATCCACTGCATAGCAACGCAGTGAATTAAATTAAGTAGACTTGGCAGCATCGAATTTTTAAATTCAGCTACTGATGCATATGAGGAAAAAAGAGACGGGAATTATTTGTCGCCTTTGTTTCACTCACATATTTTTCCCCTCATTGACAGAAACCGCTGCAAATTGAATTCTGCACATGTGTTTCATCTGCAGTACTGCATGCAGTGAAGCATTCAGAATTTCTGCACATGTGTTTTGGGCATTATGCCCAAAACACACGTGCAGAATTCACTGCGCAGCAGGATTAGAATACACATGTTCTTATGTGGTGAAACAAATGTAAATTCTGCAGCCACCGCAGCACTGCAACATGTCTCTATTTCTAAATCCACTGCATAGCAACGCAGTGAATTAAATTAAGTAGACTTGGCAGCATCGAATTTTTAAATTCAGCTACTGATGCATACGAGGAAAAGAGAGACGGGAGTTATTTGAAGTCTTTGTTTCACTCACATATTTTTCCCCTCATTGACAGCAACCGCTGCAAATTGAATTCTGCACATGTGTTCCATCTGCAGTACTACATGCAGTGAAGCATTCAGAATTTCTGCACATGTGTTTTGGGCATTAGGCATTTATACAGGGTGTCATAAGGAATGAGGTCAATCCGATAGGTGAAAAATTCTAAAGTTCCTTCACACTTTCGATACGGAGGGTGAAATACGAGTAGCTACATACCTACAATTTTGTTCGCCGCATCTTCAGGAGTCTCCATCTAGTGCGGATTGACTTCTTAAAAATAATAGGTGAATCTGATCAGAAAATGTGCTGCAAAATGCAATTTTTGTGTAAAATTTGTTAGTTAGTGGTTTTTAATTGTCTGTTCTATTTATGACTTATTTTAAATATGCAGTAGATGGGTTGTTTTTTTTTTTTAGTAGATGGGTAAGTTAAAAACGCACGTCTATAGTATTAAGTTTGAGATTATTGCGGCTGCTACAAGAGGAAAAAATATTTTGCTAAATTTGTGCATTCAATTGTCTCTTACTTACAATTTGTCTGATTATATTTTATAGTTAATGTACAAAAATAATTACTGCTGTGAAAGTTTTGTTTTTGTGTCAGATATATGCCATTAACAATGCATCTGTTGAGTTTTCGTACGAAAAATGCGATTAATATTGGTGTAAACGAAATCGGTGGAAAAGCATAACAAAACAAATTCCTTGTAATCGTACTGTTACGGACGTAGTTGTACGGAGCAATTGGTTTATTATAAGTATGCTTTTACAATTGGAAGAGTCGGTGGAAGTCGGTGGTTGGAAACAATACCCATTCGCATGCGATTTAAAGCGACAAGCGGTTCACGTGTGCTAAAAATCACAAAGATTGGCAAAGAACAAAAAACACGAGTTTTACTGTAGGATTGGTCATGTTGGGTCAATTTTGAGACTTAGTTAGACCATTCACGTTGAGTCGGTCCGAAAGACGCCCTACGTAAGGCCCGTTGAAAATCTATACGAGCCTTGCGACACGATCCACAGTCTCTGCGAACGGTCTTACCATAAATGACCCCTATTAACAACAGAGCGTTACGACCGTGTTACGAATGGCCTGGGTACTCAGCGATTTGATGCAAGGCTATCGTCGAAATCGGCATGCGATTATTGACTAACGGAAAATTAGTGCCCTGCTCAAGCTGTCTGAACAATTTAAGGCAAATACTTCGCCAGCAGTATACAAAGATGCTGTAAAAACAATATTGGGATTATTTTCCTATCTTTACGATTTAATTTTTTTTTTTCTAAAATGTTATAGACAAAGTCTTAAGAGCGATATAAGACTTAAAAATGACAATAGGAATATCGGTGAACATATTGGGTCGTATGCAAAAAGCAATAGCTCAGTCTCATGAGATTGAGCTATGAGACAGAGCGAAAGGTATTGAGACTGAGCGTTTGCAATGAGCAAAAGCTCGATCTGGTATGCGAAACCTTTGTCTCAGTCTCTGCGAAGATAACTTTACAGAGTGAGTGTAGCAAAGAGAAAACAACAATTAAAAGGGCAATTGATGAAAATAACAGTTTTATTGTGCAGTTTATTGAAGACAGCTTCTCAAAAAGCCAAGTACAGAAAATTAAAAAAAAAAATCTCGCTTTACAAACATATAAATATATGAAAGCAGATCTAGGCTTAAAGACATATGTGATGTAAATAAACCGGGAAATATAAAGATTCACAGGATATTCTATTCAGTCTTCACTTCACCAACATTTTTTTCCGCAACTTCACTAACTATTTATATATATTTTATTATATATTTTAAAATCTTTGATATGCCACTTTGAAATGTCGGAATTAAAAAAGCGGGGTTGGGACCATTAGTACCTAGAGCTTCAAAGGCAAATAATGGAAAATAGGTACCTACCTACATCCTATAAAAAACCGGTACTTCTCTATTTTACATAATAAACAAATTCAAAATCATTACTCTTTTTTTTTTCTTTTTTAATGTGGAGGGCAATTGTTGCAAATGTTTGCGTAGTTATTTTGGTAATGATATCAACATTCAAAAAATTGGAACTTGGTTTGGAAATACTACAAACTTATATTCATGGTCAGAAAACGCTGTCAAAATATTCGCCCGAATTTTGATCTATAAAAATTGATAGATGATTTATGGAAAGTGCTTCTATTTTTGAAATCAGAAGTGGAAAGGGTTCAAAATGGGAAAGATTAGGGAACAAGCTAAAAACAATCGTCAGAAACAAACAAACTAAACGAATTATAAGAAAAGGAATGTATTTAAGGCCCCTATTGTGAGTGTCGATAGTTGATCGTTGATCGACAACTGTCGATCGATAGGCAACTTTGATTGTCGATTGCGATTGATATTTGTCGATTTGACAGTCGCTTGTAGTCGTTTACAAATGTCTGGTCGATGCTTTCTCTTGGAAGTGACAAATTTTTGTGCGTACGAATAGCTAAAATCAATCGACGCAATCGACAATTGTCGTGACGATCCCTGATCGACAATCACAATAAGGGCCTAAGTCACACTGGTTTTCTGAGAAGAATGTCAAAGAACGTACTTTTGTATTAGTTAATCGCCCTTATTGTCGTCGTCGTTTACGACTCTAAAAAAAAGCGACACGACTGTTTGGTATTGGCGACTGAAAATAAACGACTTTTGTCGTGGCGACGATCGACAAATGGCGTCTGAAATGTCAAAAAATGTGGATTTTATTTTTCGACGACGATCGTCGGTATTGCGTGAGTCGTTTTGAGACGACGTTTGTCGTGGAAATGAGACATTTCTGTCGTCGACTATTTTGCGGACGACTGTGTGATAATGTGTTAAAAAAAAGTTTGTGTACTTAATTTTTAGCTAACAAAAAGACAATTATAGTTATTTTGCAGAATGGAGATAACAAATAAAAGGCAATTTTTACATTTAGTGAACGAAATGCAGAAAAATATTCCTTTGCCAAAATCATTCACGAAGGCCTAACAAAAGTGAGGTTAATCGGCAATGGGACGACATAGCCTTATCTCTGAATTGTCTTGGACCATATAAATCTACGCGCTCAAGTAATGAGTTATTACACGACGACCCTAATTAAGGCCATAAAATCATTAATGTGATTAAAAACACAGAAAGCGGAAGGATGCAGTACCTGGGTATCGTATTTTTGTATCCTTGCGGATGTGCCACATGGGTATAAAAAGAGCTGCAACTGATATAGTTTGCAATAAGTTTTAACAACTGCGTGATCAAGTGTCAAAGAAAAGTTTGTGTATTTAATATTTAACTAACGAAAAGATAGTTACATATTCTTTAAAATGAAAATCACAAATAAAAGACAATTTCAACATTTAGTGAAAGAAATGGAGAAAAGGGACTAACAACAAGTGATTTTAATCGGCATGTCCTTATCTCTGAATTGTCTTGGACCATCTTCGACTTCGATAGTCTAAAATACATTTAAAATCTGAAAATAATTGTTATTAACACAATGTATGCAATTTAAATTATTTCTACCACCCACTTAATGTCGGGCAAATCCAATGGATTGGATTTGGTTCGAATTCCCTTCCTTAACTTTACCAGCACTTTTTTCTGGTTTTCTCAAACACACAAACAAAACACCAGACCAGTCTGGTCACAAACAAAACACCAGACCAAATATAAATTCGTCGACTGTTATGTCAAATCCAATATGTCATAGTTTGTGGAATGTATGTGGGATGTGAGAGTTCAGAGAGTCGAGTCGTTTCAGTTACGCAATACCAAATTCCAAACGACTCGACACGACAAACGTCGCCAGTCGTTTGCGACAGACGACGACGACAATAGGGGTGAATAAATATGTTTTTGTTTACTGGTTTGGGTTTCTGTTATGTTTCTGCTATTTTTGATGAATATACCAACATAGAATACATTTAAATAAATTCCTAATTCAGTTAAAATAAAAAAAAAATTTTTTTTTGTTTGAAACTGTTTTATGATTTCCTAATTACAGAAGTTGCAATGAATTAAATACAGAATTTTGCATTTCCAGAATTTTGAAAAACAGAATTAAAAAAAAACTCAAATTTTAATCATATCGATAGAATTTTTGAGAGATTTACAGAATTTTTGGTAATACAGAATTATAGAATACAGAATTACTTATTTTCCCTCCACGGAATTCCTCTCTGTTGGACAAAAAGTGATCAGTTATTCAATTCATTTGTATTTGTAAATCTATAAAGGCTTTTCAAGGTCCGATTTTGTGCAGTGGCACTGAGAACGTCCAAATACGCACCCATTTGACCTAATGAGACAACAAATTTCTAGTCTCGACTTTTCATGAGCTTTACCTCATTGTTGTGAGACACTGCCATGTTTTTTGCATACGAGAAATCAAAACATGAGATCTGTCTCATTCGTTTAGCAAACGCTCAGTTTCTGAGATCTGTCTCATTTTCTTTTTGCATACGAACCCGAGCTAAAGCTATAGAAAGTGAGATTCGAGACTGAGCCAAAGCATTTTCCATACCACCCATTGCGTGTTTGTCATAAGTAGTGGCGGAGGTGCCATGACTATGAACCATGTCTTTTGAAATATGCTTCTTTGACAAAGTTGCAGAACGAAACGAAAATAAGTGCTTGGAATATATTCAGCCCTACCATGGTATCCGTTGGGAGAGTAATTACCTCTTATACAATCGCGGATGCAAGAGCGCTTGGTCCGGGAAACTGAGAGCCAGGGATTGCAAAGGATGGAAGGGTAGAGTATGTATCATGTGTAAGAACCCCTTACGGATGGGGAACCTCTTAAATAAATAAAATAAATAAATAGTTAACGCAGCAGATGCATATAGGCATAGGCTTCACAAGCTTTTATTTATGGAAGTATAAGGGACCAATAATTTTATGCCGAGTTCGAACGGCTGAATTGAGAACATTCTCAGGACATTTACACCCTCGGACGTTTGTGGTGGCGCAGTGGAAAACCCTTTCATTCATTCTTTTATTCATTTCCGCGAGTGTAAGTTGCTCAAGTGGACCCCCCACAACTCTCGTTTCACCGCTATCGAATCTAATTCATCAAAGGCAAAGGAGAGCTTATGGACTTGATCTAACCATTTCATCCTGGCTTTACCTTGCGGACGCCTGCCTGATGGCACAGATTCCATAGCACGTTTTGAGATTGATGGAAATAGCTGCTCGACATTGAGTTCCTATTCTGGTGTTCCTTCTACGACATACGAGTCACACCAGCAATATAACGGAGGAATCTCATTTCAGCAGCTTGTATCCGCGATCTTATTCTTTCGGTCATAACCCAAATCTCATGACCATAAGTAAATAGTTGGAACAAACAGCGAAAAAAGCTTCAGATGTACCTAATTTGTTTTCCCGGGGATCGAACGTCAGATCTCTTGCTCAGTAGTCCAGCACACTAATGTCGTTTTCCATTGGGCAAAAAAAAAAAAAAGTCCGGGAGCGTCCGGAATCTAGAAATTTTGAGAAGAAAATTTCGCTTCTCGATTTCAAGTCAGAATCCACTCAAGAAGCACTTACAAGTGAAATTTATGTATTTTATACAAGCCAGCTGCCAGCAGCCATATACTTATTCCATATAATTTTTGAAACCAATGAAAAACGACATAACCGCTGGGCCACGGCGCAAGAACCCATTAAGCAAGTTAGTGAAGCTACCAATCGGAAGATAGCGCACACACAATTTTAATGCAACCGATTGATATCTTTTTAGCTGCGTTTAACGAGGGAACAGTTAACGTCAATTTTTGATAAATGAATGGGAAAAATTGTAGAAGTATCACAGGAAATAAAAAACGTGGTTTTTTATAGCTGTAGCCATCATAGCAGTGAGGCGTTCGCAAAGTGCATAGTTAGTCCCTTGATTTGGACGCAGCTCAAGTAATTCTCGCTTAGAAACTGCGCACATATTGAAAATCTTGTCCGTTACCTCTTCGACAATAGGTAATACACCGATTTTAGTTTTCTACATACATATTAACAAAATAATAGTTCATTAACACAAACACACCTTATTCAATTCCAAAACCAACGTGTAACGTGTTGCTCTTTTAAAAACCAAACAAATAAAATGAAGGGAAATGCATTTTTAAATATTTAGCAGTTCCGATCGCATTGACGATTTTTCCAGCTTTCGTTTATTTATAATTTAAATGTATTGTTTGTTTTGATTCAACAAGTATAGGTAACTAGTTTTAAAACAAGAATTTTGTCCATCTTTTACATGTGGAGTAAGATTCAATCCGAAACTTTGTACACAAATGCGTACGCTTACGCGCATATCTTTTACTTTAAAAAAGAAAAAAAAATACTGTTTTCCTTTTTGTTTTACATGAGAATTCAATTTGCTTATACGCTTAAAGAATATTAAAAAATAGAAACACTAGAAAACGAATTAAAAATTGTATAAGTATTTTTTGTTTGTTAGTTTATCACCTTAGCTCAGAATAAATTTCGCGTGTGGTTGTGTTGGTGTGTTAAACAATGCCCTAGTGGAATTATGTGTATTTACAAGAGTACATAGAACAGAAACATGTATGTATATCAATATAACAAAAACAACATATTTTTGAAGGGAATTTTACCTACAATTTAAAAAAAATAATAAAAGGAAACTAACTCAAACTTATATAGAGGCAGACTTACCTGGAAAATAAAAAATAAAAATACTAGACTACACGTTATGGTATTCTAAACTACATATTTTTGTGTTAAATTAACTTTTAGATGTGTAAATGGCATCAACAACACTCGCATCGCATCGAAGAGACATCGAATCCACCAAGCGCTTTTGTCTGTTTTAGCGTAGGAATTAGGACGCAACGCAGTTTAAATTTTTTTTGTTTTGTTTTAATTGAAATCGCGTCCAATAAATTAACGATCACAGAATGGAGTAGCGCTCTCTGGCGGCGCTATACGAAGATAAATAAATTCTTGCATAAAGATGAGCAGAGAAAATTAGTGTGGAGGGGTGCCTAAGCGGATACGGTTTCCACGATGGGGGTTAGTACATCAGTGATGCGTTCTTCTTCGGTTTCCGTGCCTGTAGCTGGTGGTTCATCAGTTGTTGAGTCATTTTTAGAGATGATTGGATTTATAACTGTCTCATCGGGACTGCACGCGGCTTCATCCTCTTTGGGAGATGACACTGGTGGTGAGTCGTCTTCCTTTGGTTTTGTGGGTGTGGGGGCTGAGTCTGTTAATTCACTGAGTTTGTCGTCAGCCTGTTCAATAAGTGCCGATGGGGTTTCTTCTATTTCCGAGGGGGTTTCCTTGGTAGTCTCTGTGTTTTCCTCCTCCTTCTGATCTTTTTCGACAGCACCAGCCTCCTCCACCTTCACATTTATTTCACAATCATCAGCTTCCTCGGAGGTGCTGACAAGAGTCTCCTGCACTTCATCCTCTACAACAGATGCCTCATCTGGAATGACGTCTGAAGGAACCGGTGAAACAGCAATCAACGCTGCCGTTGTATTTCGGTTATTGTGCAAGAGATCATTGATAGCCGACAACCTCGAAGAGCTGGCCTCAGGAGTATTCAAACTAATAAAGCTGCTCTGGGATTCAGTGTAACCATGCAAATCGCCACTGCAGGCAGTGGTGTAGCCCAAAAACGGCTGTTGCGGCTGATGATGCGACAGATGATTCTGCAGATGATGTGGACTGTGGTAGCTGTTGTACACGCTCGCTGAGTAGCTACTATCCGCGACCTGGGCGCTGTGATATGGTGTAGAAGTGGCATAAGGCGCTAATATATCGCCATATGCCGCAGCAGTCGGTTGCGGTAGTGGAGATGACTGAACTGCTGGATATATTGATACGTCTTGATAGAGCAAGTTGCCGCTGCTAATGCCAATGCTTTCTGGTTCGACAATGGCGGTGGTATTAACATAGTGGCTGTGCGGTTGCGGCAGTGGTAATGCTACTATTGGTGGCTCAATTATACTGGCATAAACCCCACTGGCAGGATGTGTTGGTGGCATGTGATTCATATACGCATTGTGCTGCTGCATTTGATGATGATGAAAGACTGCGGTAGAATTATGTTCCAAACCATAGCTTGGTATTGTGTTGTAACTATTAATGCCTGTTGTGCTGTTGGCTATTGCAGGGACGCTGTTGTAGGCTAAATGAGATACTGAGGCGACACCTAGTTGGGAGCCTATTTCGTGGGATCGCTTTTGTTGGCGATTTTCCATTTCCAGTCGCATAATCGTGTGAATGTAGTGGGTTCGCACTCGTGCCGGATTGAACTCAATGCGACCGTGGACATTGCCACACGCGTCACGTGAACAACCGCAGGGAAACATTGAACGGTCAACCTGAAAAGGGAGGGTTTCGTTAGAATTCAAGAATCCAAGAAAAGTAACATTGAACATACAAAATGGAAACTAGTTAGTTGCGGTTATTATACGGGGTATACTCCCACGCTACTTAAAAACAGAAAAACAAAGAGCGTTGCTCGGTATACCATTGTTGGAAAAGAGCCGACATTTTTTAAATACAAGAGCTGTAAATCCGAACTGAATGCATGCAGGGCGTGAAGGCCGTGCGGTGCAGTCAAATATATGATCAACTATTATGTATATAATCATGATGTTGGTAAAACAAAGATTATCGTTTGTAAACGACTGCAAAAAGATTGAGACCGACGCGCCCGACAAGCACAAAATTTCAACAACGAACCGAAACATAAGCCACATATGAAAATCTTAGGTGAATGTTAAAAAGCAAAAGTGTTCTCTTACCTGACACTTAATTCCAGCTTGACTGCAGGCACACGTATCCGGGTCACAAAAGTCTCTGCACGCGCAACCGCATACCTCGCGCGAGTTTCGAATATCTCGACACTCGATCTTTTCGTTGGGATCTATCTTCCGCACTCCAGCTACCTTCAGTAGTGCCCTCCGCTGTTTTGGTGAAACCGGTTGAAGGAAACCATTGGTGTCTGTGTCCAAATCGGATCCACTGCCTTCGCTTAACTCCTCATCGCTGTCTGAATCATCGCTAGAGGATGCTCTGGGATTTATCTCCTGCAGCTGTAACTTGTGAGCACGTCTCAGCTCTGCCGCATGCTCGGCCAAGGTGAACGTCTTAAAGCTGATGTGATGCGCACCCATGCCCAGAGTGCATCCACCCTGTGAAGGTATACATCCATGGCCCTGAATACGTGGAAAGTAGAACACTTTCACGCTGTCGAAATTAATCGATCGCCTGGGCTTCTTTTCCAACTGTTCACCATCGCTGACATCCTCATGAAGGCGTCTCTTTAAATTCGATCGCAACGGAACCTTCTCGTCAATTGGCGAAGTGCTCGCAGTCGAACAAGTACTCATATCTGCAACACTTGTCACTGTCGACTGCAGTGCTGACGTTTCCGACCCAAGTCCAGAATCTGAGCCGTCACTACGAATCTCATGCTCGTCGGCGGCTTTTGCGGCTGCCAGCACTTGTGCGTCTGTTATTTCTAAAGGTTTGCTCTCAATCTCATCGATATCAACCATATATAAGACATTACCGTCGGTTGAGGTGTCCAATGGGTTGGGGGAATTCAACGGGGGCACATTGCAATCATCTATTGCTAATGGATCTGTACCCGGGTCAGAATTGATCGAGGCATTCAAATCGGGATCTTCCAGTACAATCACTTCATTGGTGGGAAAATCGACATCGTTTTCCTCGTTTTCTGTTTCGGCTGGAAAGTCTAAAAATATATCCTTCTCCACTTCGTCTTCCTGAATAAGTAGCGGATCATCTGTGTGACAAGTCACAGAGGAGATAGCTTCTAGAACTTCGTTTTCATTCTGATCGTGGTTTTTAATACCCACGGAGGGTAACTCTATTACCGGCGAGGTGCTACTGTTGCAATTAGATTCTGGTAATTCACTTTCCATTGTGGTGGCAGATTCGTTCAGTTCTGTGCTCGATGATGTTCCCCCAAAAAATGTCGATCCGCTTGCATTTTTATGAATGTATGTGAGAAGATTCTTGATAGGTGTGAACATTATTAAAATGGTTGCAGCCTAACACAAAGTGTTGAGCCAATTTGTGTATTCATCTGTAATGGAAGAGATACATTTTTAAATTAGCAATTAAAGTTTATTAAAATACAGTTTAAATAAATTAATTGGATTTTAGCTAAAGCTGAAAACTGTTAGTAGTATCAAACATGAAGATCAGAATTTGTGAATTTGGCATGTAAAACGGTAAAAATTCAAATAGTTGCGTCATTGTTAACAATAGATGTCACTTCAAGAAAGTGTGAGTTTCCAATCTATTCCGCTCCGAACCAAGAGAGCTAGTGGTTATGCTGGAAGCAACGCGAAGACGAAAATGCAATGTTGCTAAACCGTAAATAATTATGGTGTATTTTCTAATTAAGACAGTCTGGAAGGGTAGTTGATAAAGCGCAAGTTGGCTTTCGAAGACTTTTTGATGCTGCACCAGTGCAGGCGCATGTTTATTATGTGAATGTCAAGATATAGTTCAATTTTTAGAGTTGGGTGGTAAGCGCCATCTATCGAAAAACTTGAAAACTGTTGATACACGTGCACTTTTCACTTCCTATGCTGGGTTTCCACTTGTCGATTTGAAATTGACAATTGAGGTATTTGTCTGCCAATTAAAAAAGTGGAAATATCGAAAAATTACTTGTCAATGAATTGACAAAGAATTTGATTGACAAGTGGAAATATCTGAATTGTCAAACAAAATGTTACTTTGTCTATAATTGACAGTGAAAATTAATTGGTATCAAGTTCATAAGTTTGTCAATCAACGACACGATTTTTTGCCAATAAATGACATAAGTGGAAATGAACTGACGGTGGTGTCGTTCAATGATAAACTCGAGAGCTGTCAAACTTTGTCAATCAATCGACATGTGGAAACCCACCTGAACAGATTGTGTAAATTTCAGCTTGGTCGACTGATTACTTTTGGAAGTGTCGGGAAGTGTTTGCAATGTTTTTTGTTTTGAAATACTCCCCGGCGAATACATCAGACGGTCTGAATATTTGAGCTGAATTGTTTCGGTTGTTTTCGAGATATGTATACGTCTTGTATGTATTTTTGTATGAAAGGTGCCACGCTTTATGTCCTTCTTTGGGCCAATAAAAATGCATCTCTCTTGCGAAAGAGATATCAGTGTATAAACTTGATTATACTTGAAATACGCAAAATAAAGTGATAAATACGGCCTTAGGCTAGGTTTGGGTGGCAGAGCACGAGGTTGTCGAAGAAGTATTCTCCTAGATATAGTCTTCTTCAAGCGGAGAGAGCTTCGCAGGCGCACAGGATGGGCAAAGACTGCAGCTCGTAGAGTTCACTGTTAAATGTCTTTCTCTAAATCCCGTCTACGCAAAAAGACTTCATTAGACACATTTAAACAGATTCAATAATAAGGAGAGTGAACTAGCTGCTGTGAGCGGCATCTCTCATAGAAAAATTCAGTAGAACCTTTAAGTTTTGATTGCTAATTTTGTTGTTCAATCAATAGTAAGCAAATATAACAGATGTTCTTAAAGGGCAATACCAAACATGAAATGAAACCAGTTTTTCATGTTTCCAAATCCTCATAGTCGATGTTTCCAATATAAATGCCAGTACATAATAGTGAGGAACAGAATCCTATTATAATTTTCTAACAATACAATTTGAATTTATTAAAATTGGTGTAAATGTCAATTAGAATTTAAAATTTACTTTGTTGATAAAAACATCTTCTCACTGATCTGAAATAACAAAACTAGCTTCATCATTTAGCGCACCCTACGCCATTAACGGAAACCCCTTAACATAATATTATTAAGAGGAAGTGAGAGTGAAGATAGGAAAATATTACAAACTAATTCTAAATAAATTCAATAAAGGGAATAAATTAATAAATTATCATGATCGAACATGTGATTGATCCAAAACATCCAAGAAAACCGGTAACTACCAATGATTAATCCGAATTAAAACTCAGAGTAGGTACTGCCAACGAAAGTCAATACAAAATGGAATGTTCACACCAAACATTTTGTTTGTTATATTGGTTAGAGATGTTTTGTGTTTTTTATCTGTAGTATGTTCGTATGCCCTTTCATGAATCTTACGTTTCAAACGAAAGATAAGTTCCTACAACCTAGAGCAGCTTTTGGGTAGGTACTTTTGACATATCAACACTTTACTAAAAAAAATAAAATAAAAAAAAAACGATAGTTCCAGTATAGCTCTAGTATAGTTCTAGTTGGAATGTATTCTTTTTATACCCTCCACAGGAAGGTATATTCACTTTGCCATTACATTTGTAACGCCAAGAAGGAGTCACCGGAGACCCCATAAAGTATATATATTCTGAATCAGGATCACATTCTGAATTGATTTAGCCATGTCCGTCTGTCTGTCCGTCTGTCCGTCTGTTGAAAACACGATAGCGTCCAAACGAACCGACCTAGGCGAATGAAATTTTGTTAGAGGACTTCTTTTTACCGTCGTTAGGTTGGTATTGAAAATGGGCTATGTCGGTCAAGTAGTTCTGGTACCTTCCATACAAAACCACTATTAGACCCATGTGTCTCTCTGTCTGTTGAAAACACGATAATGTCCAAAGGAATCGACATAGGTGAATACAATTTTCTGAGAGGACTTCTTTTTATCGTCGTCAGGTTCGTATTGAAAATTGTCTATGTCGGTCAAGTAGTTCTGGTACCTCCCATACAAAACCCACATTAGACACATGCATGTACAATACATACTAACTCGCATGGCAAACATTTTGCTTGCCTTTTATGCAGTGGAGGGTATCAAAGCATCGGCCAGGCCGATGATAACACTTTTACTTGTTTTGGTTAAAGAATATAAGCAGCTGTACTATGCAAGGAGTTCTACCCTTGCTTCAGGAATATTAGGGTTAGCATTACATTAAGCAAGTGAGATCAAAAAAGGAGTTCGTTGGCGTGTTTTATAGAAGAAACTTGCGACTCTTAAGAGCCGTTCACAGAAAAGTGTGACGTCATAGATGGCCAGAAAATGTACAGTGAATGGACATTAACGCTCTGGTTCGAGGAGTATTTTACTTCCAACTAGAGAGTCAACGCAGTGTTGGTTGAGACCCAGATTCAGTCTTGATTGTAACGACACCTAAGTAAGTAGGCTAACAAAACAAATAGTATGGCAACAACTATGTGTATCAATTGTGTATAGACTAGAGCCAACAGGTTACTTTTTTATCAGTAAAATGCAACCGAAAAAATTGTTTTCTTTTTTAGAGCACTTAAACTTAAAAGTTATATTAGTCTTAAAATGTTGCTTTTGAATTATAAAGTTAGTTCATCCATTAAAATTAAGCAATTGATCTCTAAATTTTCTAGAAAACGAATTTATTAATTTTTCCGTACGTAAAACTTTTCCTGTTCAATTTCCCAGTCAATTCCACAACATTTCCCACTGAATTCCTATGATATGCTATGGTTAAATGTGTCAGTTTTCCTCTGTTTCGTGTTTTTACCTCTACCTTTTAGTAGTCCACTAACTAGCACACTAACCACCTCATATATGAAGAATCTGCTTGACATAGTCAAAAAACTTCGCTTTCGACGCCTGAGATGACCGACAATATAGGCAGAACTTTTCGACCTTTAGGAGCCAAACGCACTTCAACAACACCGATATAGGCGAAAACATAATCTCAAAAGAACAACGCAGTTGCGGACACAAGTAGTATAGAACCACACCTGACATGAAGTATGCAACTTGAAGTTAGCTAATAACAGTGGTTTTTCTAGTTCTGATACACCCGAACTGTCAGTTAACAAAGATCTAAATAAGTAACTTAAAATATAAATGCCTACTTCTTCACTGTAGTTGCCAAGCAAAGTTTCTTCAGTAGATTTCGTTTCGTCTTCGACCATATCGGTGGAGCAATAAGTAGAGTACTACATAATATAGACTGCCACTTCATCGAGATAGTATATTTTGGCTACCTCCTACAAGGAATTTAATTATCCTTAATAAACGTAGCTCACGTTCGTCATAAGAAAAGCTTATCAGGAATTGAGATGCAATGCAAAGTGAAGACTGACTGAAGTGTTGGTTCTTTGTACAGATAAACAAAATTTTCAGTAGGCTGACTACTCTAAATCAAGGGGGCTTATACCCAACTGCGCGGCGGATCGTATGGAAAACGATACCTCCATTTCGACTGCTTTCGCTTTTAATTATTCTAAAATGCGGGCAAGGGCGAAAATGATATTTTTCCCGTCTAATAATTTTTCTGTTGTTTTCGACCAATTTATATATATTATGTATTGTGATTACCTTATAGTGTCGGCTTCTGTGGTCTAATTTTTCCTGATGCGATTAAAACAATTTTAAATCCATCTTGTCACCCTACGTTTCGTCGATTTTTTGTCGACATCCTCAGGGGCAGTTTATTACGTCTTAAACAGGAATTAAGTTTCTTTTTATCCGCCACCTAAATAGCTATCGCTTTTGAAAATACAAAAATACAAATCCGCCATGAAAAGCGATCCGTCGCGCTTTTGGGAATAAGCCTTAAGATTATTGCCATCTTCATTTAAGTTCACTTCTATTGACTAGCTTTCTGAAATTTGTTTAACCAAATGTTGAATTTACTGTCGTTAACACATTTGTTTGAATGTGCTTCTGTTTGTTAACCACATGTTTCGCTTCAATGTAGAGTTCATAGTTTTTTACATAGTTCTTATTGTACACAGTTCGCTACTAACTGTTCACTATGTGATTTTGACGATACCAAAATATTCTTTTCCGTGAATAATTCCCCCCGGCGGATTCTACGATAGGGGTGACTATTTGCTGTCTCCAAGAGCAACAGATTAGCCTTCCTCAGACAAGCATTTGCCACTTCTACAGATTGACAAATTTTTATTCTTAGAGCTTATTAAGAAATGCTGTTATGAATTATATGGGAAAATATCTGTTTGGCCCCTATTGTGAGTGTCGATAGTTGATCGTTGATCGACAACTGTCGATCGATAGACAAATGTGTTTGTCGATTGCGATTGATATTTGTCGATTTGACAGTCGCTTGTTGTCGATTACAAATGTCTGGTCGATGCTTTCTCTTGGAAGTGAAAAAAATTTGTGCGTACGAATAGCTAAAATAAATCGACGCAATCGACAATTGTCGTGACGATCGCTGATCGACAATCACAATAAGGGCCTTTAACTCCATAGGAAAGCAACACAAATGATTAACAGACCGTGCAGGGGAAGGAAATTGAACAGTTTCTCAAGACAGTCTTCCTTTCCAATGTTTGTCAGACTTGGTTGGACGGTAAAAACCTTATGATGTAGATAGAGTAGTTTAATAGAGCCACTGACGTCGGCTAGTCGTGGTGCAGACACCAACAAATGTCTCAACACTCTTTCGAAAGGTTAAGGCAATAATAGTGTTTTCTGAGACATCTTAGATTTCTTTTTAGTTTACAAGGTCGATGATAAGCATAGTTAGATGTAACTGTAGTTGCTACTCAGGTCAAAGAAAATTCATATTGCAAGAAAGCAGCTTCAAATAGTAGAAGCAAGGAGATGAGCAAGGCCAAGTAATATCACCACCATTTCGAGAGGCCAAATTTAAATCAAACATCCTTGCACAAGAGAAACAAAAAATTGTGCTGTGTGCTTACAGCTAAACCTTAATTTCCAAATAGATCTTTTAAATTAGAATGAATTTACATACAAGATATAGACAAATATACCCACATACTAGGGGTTAGTGTGAAGAAACTTCTTACCTCCGCAACCACAAAATCGATGAATATGTAGTACAAGTGTTAGTATAGGTATATTTGAGTTTCACATGCAAGATTCCAATTAAATGCGTTTGCTAAAAAAAAAACTCTCTCAGTATCCTTACGCAAGTTTCTTTCTTCGAACCGTATGTCCCCAATCCAATACCAAGATCTAGCATCAGATTCAACAGAAACACCCAATTCAAGCTGGAAGTGTAGAAAAACAAAAGGAAAACTAAATTGCATGAATATTGCGCAAATTATCAAAATTGCACAGCTTTCCTCCATATGTTTTAGAAATGCCGTTGAAAGTAACAAAAACTTACTTATATCTAATGGTATTTTCGCAACATTGAAAGTATCCCTAGATTAGAAGCTTGTGCAGCACCCTCTTAATCTGTTTTTTCTGCGTTGTTCCAGTGTTCTGATTTATGGATTGCAAGCGTCTAGTCCGCCGCAAAATGTTAGATAATACACATACAAATTGATTAGACGAAAAACTAAGAAAATATGTTTTCACCAACTAATTCTATACACAGATTTGATAATAAGAATTCTTTTCTTCGCCTTTGAAGATTCTTTCCGTCTTCAGTTTTCAGATTTTTTGATTCACTTTGAGAATTTTTTTTTTCTGGCTTTGCCGATATTTTATTATTTGTCAGATGTAATGTGTGAACTTTTTTGGATTATTACTGTGAGAAGAACACACATATTTTTGTAGATGATTTCCGAGCAGAGATTTACTTTTTATTGCAAGTGTAATAAAATAATATAAAATTTATTAGAAAGGGAGAGGAGTTTTTTGCTTTAGCTAACTCTTTCCTCGTTGCTGTGTCGTTTAGAAATCAATCTCGAAGAACTTTGGTTGGTTGAAGCCCAGCAGATAAATTTCTGATATGGAATGGAAAGTGTTTTGTCTCTTTCACAATGGTGTAGTAGGGTGTGCAAGTAGATTGGCTATATGATTTGAGATATATAAAAAAAAAAGATTATGAACACAAGAAAAATAACGTCAGCGATATGCGAGCTGTGGATTGTGCAATGTGAAGTTTGTACCGATTAAATTTAGTAGAAGGTGTGCGCTATTTTTAATATTTTTGTTTAGATGTAGATGTCGCAGATTGTATCTGCGGTGTACACAGTTTGTTGTTCTTTCTTCAATGAAAATATGTAAACATTTAAGTCATCGTCTATTGTGTAATTTTAAAAGGCTGCACTTTAGTTAACAATAATGTAAAAAGTAAGTGTCAAATGAAATGTTGAGTGTTGACATGCACCAATTATAGAGAACTGGGTGTAACAAATGTTCAAAAAGAGATGACGCTTTTCGCTTGCGGGATGTGTTGGACATGTTCGTTTCCCTTTAAAAGGAACTGAAGATAAGTCTGTATTCCATTGAAAGCAATTGACACTCGGTCATACCGCGTCTAGCGGATTTCGGCGGAACCCTAATCACAGGATAAGTCACTCCATTAACTGTCAAATCGTATGAACATTTGTGTTTCGAAAAATAAAAAAAAATTAATTTAATAAGTAGAGACTGTTATTTACCAAATTTAGTAGTGAATTTAAGAAAAGGAATATTAAAAAGTAAATCTATACCAAAAAATAGCTATAAAAACCAACTAATAAATAGATTTTGATTCTTTTAAATATGTTGGGGTCAAATAAATGTAATTGTACCTTTCCCTCGTGAAAACTAATAATTGTGAAAAATACGTGATAATTGAAATTAAATATGTTGAAGTTAATATTTTCTATGTTGAATAGATTTTGTGGTCAAGTGCAAGAATGATGGCAGAAGAAACTATACATTAAAAACCGGGGAACTCTGTGGAGTTAAATATTGCACATCGTACAGGAATCCAAATAATGTACATCTATGCACCGAATTCCCAAAAAAGTTCATAATGATCGGAACAATCGAAAGAATTTTCTTATTTGCAGCCGCCACTTGAAAAAGAACAAATTTTAACACCTCTTTCACAAGGATATTGTAGTGTGGAGTAAAAAGTACTACTTTATGGGGTTCTATTGTCGTTACCCACGTAGATTTGAAACGCAATACTTTGTTTAGTATTCAACTATTTTATTATTATAAAATCCAATCTTAAATCTATATTAATTTTAACTTTAAAAAAACGTAAAAGATGCGGCAGACAAGATGGCCGGGAAAAAGCAATCAACGAAGTAAGTAATTTTCACATCTGTATCTTGCATCTGCATCTGCATCTACTCAAAACGAGCGAGAAGAATATGTCTCCTGTTTCGCTTTAACCTCTAACACGTTCAGCGGGTTCAGGGTACACCACATTCACTCCCCTTCTAATGATATTCTGCTAGGCAAACGTCACTTTTTTTCTGCTGTATGTTTTGACTTGATCAGCTGTTAAGTTTTCCGACGTAGATTGTTTTGCGGTTGGCTCATCTTCTTTTGCAACGAAAACGGGTTTAAGTCGTTCCACGGAAACATTTGATTCCTTGTCGCCGATTTTTATCGTGAAAACTCGATCGGATAAACGCTTTAGGACTGGATATGGCCCAGTGTATGGTGGTTCCAAGGGTTCCTTCACAACGTCAGTACGAAGAAAAACGTGAGTACAGTCGTGGATGTTTTTTAGTAAAAACATTCTTTTTTTAGCGTGATGATGAACTGCAGTTGGGCGAAGCATGCGCATATATTCGCGAAATTTCTTAATAAATACCTGAGGATCTGGTGGTGAATCTTCATCGGCAAAAAACTCGTTCGGAAGTCGAATGTTTGTTCCGTATACCAATTCAGCTGCGGTAGCTTTTAGATCTTCTTTGAAACAGGTCCGTAGTCCAAGGAGAACCGTAGGTAGCAGGTCGAGCCAAGAATCGTTGGAATGACACATCAACGCAGCTTTAAATGACCTGTGCCATCGCTCGACGAGTCCGTTGGCCTGTGGATGGTAGGCAGTTGTTCGGCTACGACTTGTTCCAGTCAAGTTGGCTAGTGCTTTGAAGAGTGCGGATTCAAATTGTGAACCCTGATCGGTCGTGATGATTTTTGGGCAACCAAAGCGAGAAATCCAGTGCGTCCAAAATGCTGTAGCGACTGCCTCCGCTGTCATCTCTGTTAGTGGTGCTGCCTCGGGCCAACGAGAAAATCTATCGATCATCGTAAGGCAGTAGCGATAACCTTTGATCAGCGGCATGATGACGATGTCAATATGAACGTGGTCGAAGCGATTGTCCGGAATGTCGATCTTCAATGGATTCAACTGGTTGTGTCGGTGTATCTTGGATCGCTGGCAAGGGAGACAAGAACGTGCCCACTGGAGACAATCCTTTTTAATTCCAGGCCACACGTATTTTTTTCTCACCTGCTGAAGTGTTGCACGGCCACTAGGATGTGAAGGTCCATGAACTGATGCGAAGACTTGATGACGAAGTGTATGTGGGACGTAAGGTCGGAGATATCCAGTAGAAATGTCACAATAAATTTCGACTTCAGGTTCCAAGAAAACTTTTCGTAGTTTTAATGAATTATTCCCTCTTAAATGGTTTTTCAGCTCTTCATCTTCGTTTTGCGCAACGAGTAGTTCATGAATGCTGAGAGATGTCGGCATGGTTATAGCACTGATTCTCGAAAACGCATCAGCCACGATGTTTTCAGGTCCGGCTACGTGGATTATTTCAGTTGTGAATTGCGAGATATAATCCAAGTGTCTCAATTGTCTCGGCGAAGCCTTTTCTGGTTTTTGCGAAAATGCATAGACCAATGGTTTGTGGTCTGTCCGGATGATGAAATGCCTTGCCTCAATCAGATGTTTGAAGAATTTTATTGAACTATAAATTGCCAGTAGCTCGCGATCATATGTGCTGTAGTTGCGCTCTGCCTGCGATAGTTTTCGAGAGAAGAATCCAAGTGGCTGCCAAGTCTCTCCAAATTTCTGCTCCAAGGCGGCTCCTATGGCAACATCTGAGGCGTCAGTGACGAGAGCTAACTGAGAATCTTTTGCTGGATACGCCAGTAGTGCTACTTCACCAATGCTTCTTCTACAGGCTTCGAAGGCGGCTTCAGTTTCGGACGTCCAGGGCACTTTTCTTTTGTCGTTTTTCTTAGAGTCACGCAGGAAATCGTTCAACGGTGCCTGAAGATGTGCTGCATGTGGAATACAACGCCTGTAGTAGTTTAGCACTCCAATGAAACGACGAAGCTCACAGATTGTTTCTGGTTTGTTGTAGGTTAGAATTGCCTCTACACGCTGTTCTGGTGGTTTACATCCCGATGCGGTGATGGTGTATCCCAGGAATTCCACTTCATTTTTCCCGAAGACGCATTTGTCCAAGTTGATGGTCAGGGCATTTTGTTCGAGCCTCTGAAACACTGTACGGACATGCTGCAGATGTTGTTCCATGTTGTCGGACATGATGACAATGTCGTCAATGTAGCAAAAAACAAAGTCGATGTCCCTGAATAAGGAATCCATGAAGCGTTGGAAGGTCTGGGACGCATTTCGTAGACCGAAAGGCATGTAGAGGTATTCTATGAGTCCAAACGGTGTGCAGATCGCTGTTTTCTTGACATCTTCATCGGCCATGGGGATTTGATGGTAGGCTTTGGCAAGATCAATGGTGGTAAATATAGTTTTTCCATATAATCTCTCCGCGAAGTCCTGGATATGAGCAATCGGATATCTATCTGGAACTGTCTGGGCATTTAGCTTACGGTAATCGCCACATGCACGCCATCCGCCTGTCCTTTTTGCCACCATATGTAATGGACTTGACCAGTCGCTCTTAGATGGACGACAAATGCCAGCTTGAATTAGATAGTTGATTTCAGCTTTCGCAGCGGCGAGTTTATCTCCAGAGAGTCTTCGAGGTCGATCAGCCACGGGTTGACCTGTCGTTTCAATGTGGTGGTTGACAGATATCTTGACGGTGTCATGACCTCGATTGCAGCGTGGTAGAGTGATGTTCACAAATTCCGACAGCAGCTTGCAAAGCTCGGTGGAGTGTTGCTGATTTTGAAAGGCGTTAAGGGTAGAGATGCCATGGAACTTGGCCTGCAACAGCTCTCCCCTTGTCGTTAGCGACGTCTTGGAATCGATGAGTCGTTTGCCCTTCAAGTCGACTAACAAGTTGAAGTGTGACAGAAAGTCAGCGCCGATAATCGGAATTTGCACGTCTGCAATTAAAAAGGACCACCTAAACTCTCTGCGTAAACCAAGATCTAATTGAACGATATGCTCACCAAATGTTTCTATAGGCGTCTGGTTAGCCGCGTATAGAAGAACATTCCCATGCCGAAGTCCACGCTTGATGAACCCCTTCGGTAGAGCTGAAACCACCGATCCAGAATCGATAAGAAAAGTGCAGTTGAGCTTCTTGTCTAAAAGATGAAGACGACTTTCGGTGACGGCGGTTGTTGCTTGTGTTTTGCTGCCGCCAACCGTTTGGGCTGACGACAGCGCCGCTAGTTTTTTTCTGATGCTTTGGTTGAAGTGATGCCGGGACAACCAGGCTTGCAGTTTCTCGCCTGCGCCCCAAACCTTTGATGAAAGAAACACAAGTCGCCTCTCTTTCTTGAATGACTTCGTGAGCGTTGATGATTGCTGCCTTTGCCCCTGCTTCTGTCGGTTTCCCTGTCCATCTGTAATTGATCTACCTTACTCGCGAGTGCTTTAATCGATCGACAGAGATCGGCGAGAGTTGTCGAATCATGAGATAGAGCCGCGACAGAAGTGGATGGCAAGCTGCTCGGCGTGATTGAAGCGATTGTTAAGTTTCTATTTACTTCAATCATCCTATCCGCTTTCTTTGCTAGTTTTTCGACGGTTTCTTCTTCCCATAGAGACAGATGTGTTTTGATTGTCTCAGGCATTTTTCCCAGAAAAAGTGACTTGATGATTTTTTCACTGCAGGGATCTGGTGCTAACCTCTTAATGAAATCAAGAATTTCTGATGGTTTCTTTCCGACTATCTCTCCGTCTTCCAGCATACGACTGAGCTTCGATTCGGTTGATTCCTCAAATTTGGAAATTATTCGTTCTTTTAAACAGTCAAACTTATGTGTGTCCGGTGGACGTGTGATAATGTCTTCCACAGCTAATAGGACATCTTCTTCTAATCGTACCGCGACAAGATCGAATTTGTCGGAGTCATCTGTGATGCCACCAATCCGAAAAGAACGTTCAACTTGAGCAAACCAGAGACTAGGATTTGCTTTATTGAATTTAGGAATATGGATATTGTTGTTGAACTTGGTCACCATGGAAACTGCATTCGTTGAGGAGTCTGAGGATGTGCCTGGTAGCAAATTTTGAGATTTGGTGTCTTGTTGCTCCCTTTTTAGCCGAAGTACTTCCTCCTTCAGAGCTGCTATCTGCTTTTTAAGTTCTTCGTCCATCTCTCTGGTTACGCTTCGTGTCGCAATTCGCACGTGCTGCGAGTCTTCCAGCGATGAATCGTCACTCATAAATTTTGCACTCGGGGTCACCAATTATGGGGTTCTATTGTCGTTACCCACGTAGATTTGAAACGCAATACTTTGTTTAGTATTCAACTATTTTATTATTATAAAATCCAATCTTAAATCTATATTAATTTTAACTTTAAAAAAACGTAAAAGATGCGGCAGACAAGATGGCCGGGAAAAAGCAATCAACGAAGTAAGTAATTTTCACATCTGTATCTTGCATCTGCATCTGCATCTACTCAAAACGAGCGAGAAGAATATGTCTCCTGTTTCGCTTTAACCTCGAACACGTTCAGCGGGTTCAGGGTACACCACAACTTATTGACAACAACGCCATCTAATGGAAAGTAGACGAACTTATTCAACGGAACTTCGAATTGTCGAAACTCAACGAATGGTGAATGGTCTAAAACGAAACTAGTACATTCTCGATTGTTCCGGTTGGAGTATAGAATATTCGAGAAGCTTTAGTGGGGAGTATAAAAAGGGTTGCGAAATCCGACGAGAAGACAGTTTATCTTTAAACCGTGTAAAGCAAAGTTCGAATAGTATCGGTAGTGATTTAAAATAAGTGGAAAAGATTGTAATAAGTGGAAAAGATTGAAATAAGCGGAAAAGTTGATTTTAAGTGATATTGTCTTGTAATAAAAGTGATTTATTAAAGTTTAGTAAACAGAATAGTGTTTTATCATTTCGAATCCCAGCCGAATGTAACAATATCTTCTTATATTATTTCCTTTTGGACTAAGCATTCTCAACTAAAAACCTGCCGCAATCTTGTACTGCGTGTGGAGATAATTAAATCCAAATAAAACTTCGAGTGCTTTGTTTACAATTTTTTAAGGCATGATTTTATTCACATCTCTTAGTTTTTCACAAATATTTTAATTGTTTTATATACTTTGACATTTTGTAGAGGCATTTTGATATCAAATTTGTTAATGTCTATACAATAAATTTAAAATAGAATGTTTTGCGCGCGCTTCCAATTTATAATTTCAGTAGGAACTTCTGTGATGAAATCAACTGTCACAAATCTTATCCTGTGATTCGGGTACGTACAAATCTTGGTAGGTGGCGTGGAAATCAATTTACCGAGTCACAATAGCCGCGTTTTATTATCGCTAATGATCCATATGGATCATCCATTTACCCGCAATACAACAAATCTACGAGATCCTGTGTTCTATCGGGCTCAATTTTCATGATCCAGATATCCAATCCCAAAACCCGAAGAGTTAAGTAATTTTTACTTTTCAATGTTTCCACTTGTTCTGTAGTTACCGCATCGTAAAATGGCAGAATAGAAATTTGCAACTACGAATTTAATGTGTTTAAACGTAAATTGTCCAAATCTATATTAGTGTAGTTTTTAGCAATTCCGAAGCAAAAGAAAAGAAATTAAGGTTAGTTTGATGTTGTTCGAAATTTCTAAAAGTTTAATAAAACAAGAAAAAACCCACGAATGACAGCGCCATTAAAAGGTAAATACAGAGAAACAGCTGTGAGAAAAATGTCAACAAACATCCAAATAAAACTCAAAAATACATAAATACTTATGTAAAAGTTGTTTTTAGGTTTTAAATATCTTTTCAAGACAAACAAGATTCTGGACGAGGGATGAAACATTTTTGCAGCTAAATTTTGACGGATCATGTTGGTTTTTTTCTGTTGTGTTTTTGTGTTGCGGAAAAGTACTAAATAAGGATAAGGTTTTTCAATGAATGCCTCGATGAGGAATCCTTTTAAAGTGATATAAATTTGAGATCAAGAAATAGCAGACAAGGGAAAAAGAGAGTGTAACGAAAATATAACACTTTTTCACGTCGATGCATTTTTGAAGGAAATTATTTTCTACGAACAGCTGTTTTCTTGGACACTTATATCCACAGCGCAATCTATGTAAAAATTTAGCTAGGATTTAAGCAAATGTTTGGAGAGAAAAATTGGAGAGCAGCTAAAATTTAATTTCGCTCGAGCAGCGTACGAAAAATTTTGCAACAACAAATTGTACGGGTTTTTTTTTTTGGCGATATTTCCAAATTTATTTGGACGTTATTTCCTTTGGCGTTATTGCCTAACGCCTTCTCGCGCGTTTTCTTTGCGTAAAACTCCGTGTTCCCGTAGGTAAATTTTGGCTAGACGAGAGTCGAAAAAAAAAAAAATTGCGGAATGTATTAGTCTTAAGAATGTTTTGTTTGATAAAAACGTTCTCTGCCTGCCAATTCGTAACTGACTATTTATTTAATTAAATTTAGTTTTTTGTTTTTCAATAAAGGTAAATGCAACAGGAATAATAAGTAAAAATAAATAAATGAATTGGGAATGTTTGATAAATAAATGTATTGACACTTTGTGTGGTTGATATTTGAATTGTCCTGCCTAAGAAGAAACTATATTTTGGAAATTATTGGTTCAACTCGTTTTCGTTCCTATACTTTATGGCTATTTTTCACCGGGGTAAGACTATTCTCTTGCACTGAAATTTGATAAAATTCTTAACTTAATAAAAAAAACTCAGAGTTTTTATAAAATAACTGCGTCCTTCGATTTTCAAACCATTCGTCATATCTCGAAAACTCCATTTTCGATTTAGATAAAAATGTAATTGGTAGGTAGGTAATACCAAAAAATACCTTGTATCCTGTTTTTATCTAAACAGTTGAAGAACAGTGCCAAACATTTGTAATTTTACAAAAACGGCTCTAACGATATTCATAAAAATACATTTTTAAGACAACATAAGCATTCTAAACAAAATCCCGTATTTCTCAAAAAATACAAATATGTAAAACCGTTTTATAGATATTTCTCAAAAATGACTACCCAAATCTCGATCTGTTTTCACACGCGGTAGGTATTGTAGTATCAGCACAACAATGAACAGCAAAACAATGAAAATAAAGTCGCACTATATAAAATAAAAATACGGAAAATAAAAGTCAATTGATAGTAAACTATAGAGAAATCGGTTCTTTAATATTGGGCCTCTACAGGTATATTTTTGTAAAGCTCAAAACGTGCTCAAAACTTCAGTGGCAATACAAATCTAATAGCAAACACAAAAACTTTAATAAATACATATTAAATTACTAAACCTGAGTAAATCTTAAGTAAGATTTTAAAAGTAAAATTTCCTGAAATGACTTCGACATTAAGCGAGATTTGCAATAAACGAAAAAGTTTCGTGAATTTTTTTCTGTTTTGGAAGTTTCCACCTTGGGCGACAAATAAAATTTAAGCTTTTATCTTACTGTTACTACAAAATCCCATGTTCAATTATATTTAAGTATTATATAAAGACCTAAAAAATATTGACCAGGGATAACGATGGGTCATTTCATTCATTCATTCATTTCCTTGAATGCAAATTACATCTTCCGAGCCTTTTAACTGCTAAACCTAATGTTGTGAAAAGCTAGGAATAGGGTACTTTACGGGCCTATTCTTCTTACTTTAACATTGGCCATTCACATTTCCTTTCACGTGAATACGCCCACATTAAAGTTCTCTAGGTTCTATAAAAAAAGGAATTGCTGTTATCTAGATAAAATGAATTAAAAAAAAAATTAGAAAACATTTTTGTAATAAATTACATTTTCCGTTAGACACTAAAAATAATAATAAGTGTATATTTGGCTTTATTTCCATTCAAATTCATTTTAAAAATAAATCATTAATTCTCACAAACTTATATATACGATTTTATAATCAAATATGCAATAAAAGAAAGAAAAAAAAAATCTTAAAAAATATCACGTAACACTCTGACTAGAAGTACACATTTAATTGCTATGTATGTATATTAAACTTGTAATTGAACGCTTCTTTTTATATAAGTTGGCACTAGAGTTATGTATGTAATAATAAATTTTAAGCTTCATTTTAGAAAATTATCCGTGAATTGCTATCGTTTAGTTAGGACTGGATGGATCGGGATGTGGTCCTGCCAAAAGTTGTTGCAGCTTAGCTGCGGCTGGGAAGGATCCCAAGTCTAATGGAGCAGCACCTGTTGTGCTTTGAATGTAGGCTAGCAGTCTGGAAGTAAAAAAATGAAGATTAGTCTCTAGTTGGGCATGCATGTGACATGTTGAATGCGATAATGACCTTCTGAGTTCATCGAGTGCATTCTGCTGCATTAGTATGTAGTTCTTTGCGAGAAGAAGAGTTGCAATTTTTGATAGTTTTCGTACAGAAGGCGAGTGGGCGTAAGGAATAACGCTGCGCAGCTCATCGAGGGCATCATTCAAATCGTGCATTCGTCGTCGTTCCCTGCGGATAGTAATGGTCCATATATAGGAATTTCACAAATACTTTCAGTTAGTTTCTCTTACCTTGCATTTATGTTTAGCCTAACGACCTTTCCTTGGCGATTTTTTTGTTTTCCACCGGAACTTGATGAAGGCATTGGTGATTTGTCTCGGCCACTTCCGCTGGGCTTGTTCTCATCGGTTGGTGTAGGTTGCGGCAATGTAAGGCTTGCCTGGGCATAAAAACCTCCAATGCCGACAGCACCGAGGGGAGTTCGACGACCGGGTACACTCTGTGGAGGACTTGATGTTGGACCGGGATGTCCGCTAAGCATATTTTGTGTGGGTGGTAGTGGGGGGTGCCCATGGCCGTGCATTCCAAATCCAAATGACATATTGGGATCCATTTTTGATTTCTATAGGAATAAAAAAGGAATTCATTTTATTTACAAGTTAGAATCTGCGAAAGGCCGATTTCTTGTGCACGGCGCGGAATTGACTGCCTCGGGTTGTCCTGTACACTCTCATGGAGCGCGGTAATCCTCCCCACCAATCTGGCTGGCAACGACCAACGACCAGTGCCAATTGAAAACCCGTTATTTAATTTTGAGTGCCAGGCAAATGAGTGCCAGCATAGACACATATTACTGGAAATGCGGGAAACACAAACGCGCTTAATCTTCGACTGCCTAGATCGAAAATTAAACTGGAATCTCAACATTAAAGAAAGAAACAGAAAGGCGATGATAGCATTCTATGCCTGTAATAGAATATTCAGAAGAACATGGGGTCCTAATCCTAAAAATAGTCATGTGGCTCTACACGGCGCGCGGTTGTATAAGACCGATACTAACATAACGGTAGTTTATTCTGGTGGCAAGCGCTGTCAAAGGCCTTAGAACCATGACAAAACGAACCATGACAAAAATTCATAGAATGTCCTGCATTGGTACCACGGGGACAATGAGAACCAGCTCCACGACAGGGCTAGAGGCTATCTTAAACCCATAGACCTCTTTGTAGAGGAATCCGCTGCAAACAGCGCCCTTCGGTTAAGCCAGACAAAAACTGGAAATACAGCCTGACGGGTCATACACAAATTCTGCACAAATACACGGGCAATAATGTATGCATACGGACTACACTAACTCTCCGCTAGATTTTACAAGAGCATTTACCACGTGCTTTCGCAGCAGGGACGAATGGTATGAATATCAACCAACATCCATTGGATCAACCATACCTACATACGCGGATGGATCAAAGATGGAAATTGGCGTTTGTGCGGGTTTCTACTCGGGACGTGTCGGACTATCCAGTTCAATCAGGCTTCCTGATTAAAGCAGCGTATTCCAAGCTGAGGTACTGGCAGTGACAACAGCTGCTAAACAGGTTGCGATGATGCCAATACCTCATGCAGATATTACCTTTTTCATGTAAGCCGTTACCACGAAGAGCTATACGGGTTCTTGGCGCGCAGCACAACGTAAGACTACGCTGGCTTTCCGTGCACAAAGGTGTGTCTGGAAATGAATAAGCTGATGAGCTGGCAAGAAAAGGGTTCTCCCTTGAACTAAATCAGGTCGACACCACAGTAATGATTCCCCCTTGTAATCTCGGACAAACGATTGGGAACAAAATACTAATGGCGACAAATAAAAGAGGGAGCAAGCTCGACTCCTGTCGCATAACCAGGAAAATGTGGCCAATATACAACAAACAGAAAACTGAAAAAAACCTTACAATTGAACAAGAAATCATTGTCCTCGACTGTGGGTACTATCACCGGACCAAGAAAATGGGAATTAGTACAGACGACCTGTGCAGAGGATGCGGTGATGAGGAGGTGCATGAGGACACTCCACACTTTCGTTGTCAGCGTTCACACGTTCTACCCATCGCTCTGCCACATAAGAAATAAAATCCTTGGTAGTTACTTCTTCGAGTATTTCGAAGAACTTTCAGAAAGGTCCATTAATGACCTACTTAAATTTCTAAATAAAACGGGTTTGTTTACCAATCATAGGTAAACAATCGTTTGTTTTTCATAGGTTTCCAATGTGTGGGGGACATGAACCCCTAGGGCATCACAACGGATCTAAGTGTGGCATGTACAGGTTTCTCCTGTCTTGCCAAGCCACTAACCTAACCTAACTATTGGATTTCGCTTCGAACTTGCTCTTGGTGTTCGTAAATAGAAACGTAATGCTTTTCCTTTGTTTGGATTTTTCCTCTGCGCCATCTATCACGAACGTCTGACAAATATTGGAGAGTATAAAATTCCTGAAAAAGCTTCTCAATTCAGCCGCTCGGACTCGGCATACAAAATTAGGTTCCCTTCGATTCGTACCAAAAATAAAAAAAAACTCGCACAAAGTTCGGCCTAGGGTGCCTTTACGGACCTGTTGTGCGTTGCGCCGACTAGATAGATTATTTATTTAGATGACAGTCCTTGAGCCCTCTTATATCTTCCTTCGAAAAGTGTGCCTGTGAAAACACATCGTTTACAATCAAAGATGCGAGCGAATTAGTTGTCTCAATAAATTTCTGGCCGAAATCTTGAAGTTTGGAAAGAAGACACAGCTTACCGTCACCACTTTTACAAAAGAAAAATGCTTCGACTGGTACCGCACATATTAAAATGGACGACCAACCCATTCATCGCAAGAAATCCATGCACCTTCTTGGAGGGGATCCCTACGTTATCTCATTTTCCAAAATCCCTTATTGGACATAATCTCTCATTTTTTTTTATCTCTTTTTCCAAAATCTTTCGGGACGAAATCCCCTATGCCAAAATCCCCCATTTATATACATACTTATTAAATCCCTCGTTAAAATCCCCTGTTCCACAGTTTAGATTCTATCCGTTTTTTAGGCGCGTAGTTTTGGCAGTAAAATTAAGCAAACAACATAATAATAAAACCTGCATATACCCAATTTCACTCTGTCGCGCGACAGAATTAATAATAATACCAAATTTAAAAATTGGAGATTTTGTCCCGTGGGGATTTTCTCTCAGGGTCTTTTGGAGTAAGGGATTCCAGCACAGGGGATTATGGAATAGGGGATTTTGTGAAAAGGCGATATCATTACCAACCCCATTCAATTAACTAAATTGACACCTACTGATCGACTAATAGGAGATCCTACGCTAACATCAAATCTACAACCTCTGGCACACAGAAGACTAGTCTCTAAAGACCTGCCTTCTCTATAAGTTCTACCATGGCAGAGGAACTTAACGAAATGACTCTGTTCTGTCGAAGGGTTATATAAGTCCGCATTTCTCAAGATTAACTTCAAAATTGTCATTTAAAAGCATTTACTTTTACTAACATTTATGTAAGCGGCTCTTCTGTACTAGATGTCTAGTGGTTAATGGAACGCGGCCATTGTTCAAGCGCATCTAGGTAAATTCAAGGAGGTAGTACTAAAACCCCTTCTTAAAACTATCAAAAAGCGTGTAACTAAAGCCTTTCTGTTTACATTTAAATGTCATGATTGCCTTTGTATTTCAAAAATAAAATAAAAAACTGACATGGGTAGGTACCTTACCTATGTCAAACACAACTTGGCCCCAACTTGTTTGCGATTTCTTGCACTTTGTAGTAGGTATAGCTGACTCAGGCAGTTAATCAACAGTACATAGTACCGATCTAAAGTAGATTTTCTTAAAATGACCGTGAATTTAAAATATTAATCCAATGGAAGCAACATAAACGGCATCATTCGATGTAAACATTACAAAGTTCAAAATGGCGGCAGGTGCTTTTCTATGCCACATCGTAGCGTCATCTATGCGGACCCTCAAAGTTTCACATAAATCTCGCATGCGCAGTTTGAAGCTTCAAAAACATATGTCAAATTTTCACTAGAGCTTTTCAGGCGAGGTAATCATAACACGAAATTCAAAATAAATTAACAACAAACAACTAACAAATTGTACATTGTCACTATTTAGCATTAAACAAACAAAAAATAGAAAAACTTACACACACTTGATTTTTATGTAGAGTGAAATAAAAGGACCTTTTGCGGCCGTGCCAAGATCCAATAAATTGTTCCGACTGAATTTATTTAACTATATCACTTAATTTAACATTACATTAATATGCGACTATTGTTTAATTAGTCTAAATTTAAGTAGGTATTTAATTCAAAATTTAGTCACACAAACACCAACCAGCCAGCTAGAGATGTCAACAGCACGCGACCACTTTTGCGGTATCCGTTTATCCTTCTTTGGTAAAAATTCAGTTGTAATCGTCGTCGTCGTCCTCAATGGGTGGGGGTTACCTACCCCTACTACCAGCATAAACCAATACACCAACACCAAAACTGAATAAGGGATGAAGTGGTTGATGCTTGGTGCTGATGCTGCTGTTGCTACTGCTGCTATGATGATGGCAATGCTGATGACGTTTATATTTTGTTATGTTTCATATCGGTGAGGAACGATTTGACTCAGTGAATCTGAGCAACCCCCGAACCTGACTTAGAGCAGCGGCGGGTCGTTGTTTCTTTTGGTTAAGTACTGTTGAGGAAGTTGTTAGATAAACGGAAGTGTTATGAGCTGGGGGTCTTGACAAAGAGGGAAATCTACAATCAGTTCTGGCGGTGCTAAATAAGAGAATAGATTTTTTATTGCTCGCCACCACCTTCTTATAGCGTCATGAAGAAGCATCACCTCCGCTTTTAGGATTTGCATCTCGAGTTTCATCGGATTACGCGTAAGAGTGTGAGTGTAGATTTCAACCCCCGACTTTGGTTAAATTTTTATCCTTAAACTTCATGATCCTTTTAGTGCTCGTCGAATTGCATTTATGAAGGTTGGGCGAAGCGAAGAGCGAAAGGGAAAGGACGAACTAATGTACCATCAAGGGGAACAATAGAAAAAATCAGGCCAACCAACCCTCACGAGAAAATCAATTTTAGTTCAGTTCAGCTTCAGAGCGGTTTTTTATTTTCTTTATATTCGTCGAGTTGTCGGCCATAGGCCGATTTTTTTTTTTTTCTTTCTTTTCAACCCACAGCCTCCTTTATAAATGCTGATTTTGTGTTGTGGTCCTTTTGTTTTCGTGTGTCCAGGACGACTAGAAATACCATTATCGGGTAGGAGAGTGAGTGCAGACAAATGGCCTTTACGGTGGTCCAGGTTGGTGGATGGTGAACTGTATTTCACGTACATATAACACATATATATATTTTTTTTTTGTTTTCACGATACAAACCGCTTTGAATTCACGTAAGGACCACGAGAGGGATGGAAGTCCCTTTCTTTTTTTATTCCTGTCGATTCAATCGAAGAGGGTGCTGATGCGGATTATGTATTGTTTGGTTGGCAAGAGGTATAGGTATATTGTTGTTGCTACTGGTATGCTATTAAATTGAATTTTTGGCAATGGATTCACGATTGTATCGAGTGTTAACTATTTTTAGATAATACAGTGAAAACGAAAAGTTTTGCACCATACTTTTATTGAAATTATGAGTGCTGATGGGATTTTATTGGCAAGGACGATTGCAGGTGCGGGTCTTGTGTACTTTACAAAATGGCTATCAATTACCCTCTGCTATATCAGCTACGTGGGTGCGCAGTGGTTAGTGTGCTGGACTACTGCGCGTGGGGTCCCAGGTTGAATCCCGGGAAAAACGCAAATTACATCTTAACCTTTGTTAACGTACATGCTTCTGCGCCATAGAGCAGGACTGGGATGATGATAGGATCTTATATAGAGTATCCTTATAGTTCTTCTTGACAAGGCCTTACTAGTCAGTTGCATTATCAAAGTTATCAGAGTTTAAAGCGGAGCCAAGACAGACAAAGTTCCTAACTATCTCAAAGTTGTAGCTGTCTATCTTGACATTCTGTCCACTTTGTCCATGTTGTGTATCCCTTCTTATTGACAGCATGTATTTTCTTTTTTGCCCTCATTCACCACTAAACACATTTTTGCCGCTTCTGTGTATACTTGCAAATGCATCAGTGACACCTCGCTGCGCTCTGCCAATTATGTCAATCTCGTCAGTATGCTGTATGCAGGTAGTTGCACAGACTTTTGGAAAATTGTGCCAATTGGGGCCAATTCTGTTTCTGTGAAAAAGTGAAATGAAAATATTTTCACTCTATCATCGGAAATTCGATTCTCGTTCTGAAAAGGTGAATCCAAACGTTAAAAATTGTCATATGAATAATTTCTTTTCACGCCCTCATTTGCAAGTGAATGATCAAAAGTGAAAAGGTAAAAATGGAGATAACAAAAAAAAAAAAAAAACAAGGGAAAAAGCGTGTATGATGTTGATGCTTCCATGCTATACCATGGACCTAGGATTTTTCAAGTATGAGTGCGTTAATGGCGATCCTTTGATTTTATACAGCACCAATACATGCAAAATCCTGGCAGGCAGCTTGTAGGCCAAGTAGTCCATTATGTGAGAGGATTCGACGGTCTATTCTATGTGGTTTGTGGTATCGGTGAGATTGTTTCAGACCTTTATGGAGTAGCGATCGTTCTCCATCGTCATTCTGCGCACAATCTGACAAATTTAGCAGGGATGCTAAACCTAGACATGGCTCTGTATAGCTCGTCTCAATAAATGCTTTCATATACGCGGCCTTAAAATCGATAAAAAGATGGTGAGTATCCATTTGGACTTCTTGGGTTCAGATAAACACCCAAGAGTATAATTATCCTTCGCGCGATTTTTTAAAATAAAACAAAAAAAAAAAAAAAAAATAGTTTCGATAGCAAAAGCGGGGCTAGAAAAAAAAATTAACGGAATTTAAAGAAGCCTAAAGATAGCTTCATATTGATCTAGGAGTCTAGGACGCACTGTTTACTCAGTTCGAGTTTATTTATTCAAAAACCTATTTTAAATTATTTCAAACATATTACGCTTAAAACTAAATATGAATTTTAAGAAAATCTCACTCGCCCAATTCTAAAGCCATATTTCGGATGCATACTTTTCATCGACAGTGTAACTTAGAAATACAAAAAAAATCAAAAAAAATTCTCACAAAATGATGACAACTGCGTGTTCTGAATTGTGCGTAAATATGTTTTAGTTTATTCCCAAAACTCCATATACCATAGGTCCATAGAGGGTGAAACAGGAACACGCGCAAAATTCTTTCATTGTCAGGATGTATTTATCTTTTCTCCCTGGATTCGGCATACGGTTGCACATTTGGCACGATAAATGATTATCGTGTGTGTCTGCTGCCATGGCGTTATGTTGCCCTTTGTCCTATGATGTGTATAGGGTGTAGATCTATCCGACCCCTCTGCCTCTGTTCCATTAATGAAAAATAATTTCGATTTAGAAGCCGATTAAGAATGTGAGAACATATCCGGATGGTGTGTACCTACACGTGTTTCAGTTTCCCCATAAGTATAGATATGAATAAAATACATTTCATTTGAAAACGTTTTTAGGACGTGTTAAGCTCTATCAACATCAGTCTGGATGACCATGACGAGCACACGCTTTCCAAATATAATATATCCTATAGTTAACTCAATCAGAGCAGAAGAATCAATGAATCGTTCGTAATCAAAGACGCTTTTCATGGAATCAAATTCAATTCGAATACAGAACACCCTCGGATTGGTATATAGCACGAAACTCGGTTTAACGAGCTCCTTCAAGATTGATCCACCTACCACCTACCCCGCTTGGCACAGTGGGAGTCTCGCGTGGGCGAAGACAATCAATCATATTTCATTGGATGATATTGTGTTACGTTTTATTTGTCCTGTATTTATCTTTTGCTTTCATTTTGCAAATACACATACATACGTCAGTCGACTTCAGTGTCCCTGAGTGGTATTTGAGATACTGTCAACAAGTTGTGACAAATTCAGTTGGCGAATCTCGGATTTTGTTTAAAGCAATTTCTTTCCTATTCAATGGGTTCTGTAGAATTTATTAACTGAGACTTATGAGATTTTTTTTTTCAAAAGTACCTACCTAAAGAGGATTTGATATTTCGCGTGTGGAGGTTTTTCTCTGAAGTGTGACATTTATGCTGCGTGTGAGGAATAATAAACTATAGATTAAACTTCAAATGAGTTAGCTTATTAGCTTACTGGGAAATAGTATATTCGAAGAGAGGATTTGGCAACTAGGCTACATTAGGCCACAGTGCTATAGATTTGACAAACTTTGAAAGCAGCCGTCCTTAATAAGAATAAGTGCGATCGCATGGCCTGAACAACATGATTATGCAAAACTACGACCGTTATATATAAAGAGTAGTTTTTAGAGGTTTGGTTTTTAAACTGGCAACACTTTTTTTTACAGATTGTCAATTTTTTTTGTTTTTGTCATTATTTTTACGATGAATAGATTAACGCCAGAAGAACGCGAGCAAATTGTCCAAACTTATTTTGAAAACCATGGTTCTGTCCATTTATAGTCCATTTTACGGTCCACATAATCGTCCATCTGAGCAAGTTATTCACACCACGCTCTAGTTCTAGTATAATACGCATCCGCAAAGACGACAAACAGTACGAACAGAAGAAGTTACATATTACCGTGACGTTGTGGAGCGCAGTGTTAAGGAGACTCCGAATGAGTCGATTCCCCATCGTGCACAGAAATTGGAGCTATGCCTATCATCCACTTTGTGGAAGATTTTACGGAAAGATCTTAGCTTAAAAGCTTATAAGATCCAGCTTATGCAAGAGTTGAAGCCGCGTGACCATTACCTACACCTACACGTCGTAGGTTCGTTGAATGGGCAGAAAACATGATTCAGCTTGATCATCATTTTCAACGCAAAATTTGGTTCTCCGATGAGACCCATTTTTGGTTAAATGGATATGTAAACAAGCAAAATTGCCGAATTTGGAGTGTAGAAAATCCAGAAACCTTTCTCGATACGCCCCTATATCCATTGAAACTCACTGTTTGGTGTGGTTTATGGGCTGGTGGAATCATCGGCCCATATTTCTTTAAGGACGATGCCGGTCAGAATGGAGAGCGCTGTAGAAAATGATTTCTGACTCCCTCGTTCCTCAGTTGAATGGCATTGACGTGACAGAGCTTTGTTTTCAACAAGATGCAACACATGGTGCGCGATACCATCAATTTGTTGCCGGGAAACATTTGCTGAGTGCATAATTTCGCAATGGACCTGTGAACTGGCCTTCACGATCCTGTACTCTCACACCTTAGATTACTTTCTTTGGGGGTATATTTCAAGTCATTAGTCTATGCCGATAAACCCAGAGACGTTGGACGATTTGATTTGGAAGTCAACATTCGCCGTGTTATTACTGATATACGACCCCAGTTGATCGATAAAGTTGTCGATAATTGGGCTTCACAATTGCGCAACATTCGAACTAGTCTTGGCGCGCATATGGCCGAAATCATTTTTAAGCAGTAATGCCATAAAATTATTTATTAAATAATGCTAATATTATATACATACATACTTCACAAAGAGGCTATTGTATAGGTTAGTTTTAGTGAACATATACCTATAAGTAAAGCAAAGTAAACATTCAATAGGCTCAATATTGTAAAGTATCTATCAACAAGTAGAAGTAGTGTTCACGTTAATTCACTTTGTAACATAACCAAAATGTTAATCCTAAGTAAGATAGACTATGCTTTGGCCATATATGGTTCTTGCCCCAAAACAACGAAAAATATCATTGCTCCAACATACCACCAATCAGTAAGGAAAAGCCTATGTGCTTTCCCAACCTCCCCAACCAAAAACATTCTCGCTGAGGCCGGACTACCGACAATAGATGAGCGTTACCTGGAAATCATCGCGAAATTGAACGTTAAGCTTTCTTTTCAAACTGGATCTTTAATAGACCACGACGCAAAAAAAGCCAGTAATCACAAACGCAACAGAAGAATCCCCTCCGCTATCCACAGGATCCTCGACTCCGGTATAAAGCTAAGTTTACCTTTGAATACAACATCTAAATTCACGCCAACCCATCCTCCCTGGTCACTTCATAAAGACTCAGTTCTTCTTGATCTACGAGAGTTGCGTAAGGATGTTACGAGCAATATAGCTTATAAAGCCCGATTCCTCGAAATCTCGAATGATCTGAAAGGTAAAGGCTGGAACTTTATTTATACTGACGGCTCAAAAACAGAAACAAACACAGCTTTTGCCATTGTAACTGAAGCTGGTTCTATTATAACGCAAGGAATTCTACCAAATATTGCTTCCATTTACACCACTGAAGCACTAGCTATTCTTGAAGCCGCAAACAAAAGTTCACAAGCAGCAGGCAAATGGGCGATTTGCTCTGATAGCTTGTTAGTACTGCAAGGCATCGTGAACCCTAGAAATGACACACAAATCATAGCCAAAATTCTAGACATCTTAATAAAATCGAGATCAAAGATAAAGCTCATGTGGATACCTGGTCACGTTGGTATTAAAGGTAATGAGCTCGCAGATGCTGCAGCAAACTCCGCCCTGAAAGCTCCCACCTACACCTACAACACCTTCTCCCGGCTCGACCTTAAGAGGCACATAAACCAGAAATGCCATAACAAACAACTTCTTGAGTGGGAACATTATCAGCACCACTACCAAACAATTAATCCGCACAAAATTCCACCAAAATTTCCAACAAATAACCCCAAATCGGATCTAACTACATTTATCCGACTGCGACTTGGCCACACTGCCTATACCCACCAGCACCTGCTCATAAGAGAACCTCATCCCACCTGCCCCACCTGCCTCAGCAACATAACGGTAGCGCATCTCCTCAGCCCATGCTTCCTGTCTTCATATCCATCACTACAAATCCACCACAGCCAGAATCAAAATCTTTTAGATCTTCTTAGAGAACCAAGCCAAAGCAATATTGACAAACTAAAAAAAATTATAAATCAACTTAATATAATTTTATAATGTTAAATTATTTCAAGAGCCGAAAGCCATTGCTGCTAGTCTTGCTCTTTTACCTTATATTAATAACAATTTGTAATTGTATATTAATATCTTAATAAATAAATAAAAATAAATAATAAACATTCAATAAAACTCAGAGCGACTTGCTCTGATTTCTGAATCAGCTTGCAAACCTTTGAGATAAAGTGGTGTGAAGTGAAATGGAGTCAATGGAGCTGAAGGCAGTTCAATTTATAACAAAATTATGAACACATCGTACCAGAAAGATGTCCAAAAGAACTATACCTTCCTTCACTTATTCTAATGGAACAAATACCTAGCACGCCCAGGGGTGTAGCGAGGGTTCGAGCCTTGGGGGGGTGACTTTCATTGAAATGCCGACTTAATTCAGGAATTTGCCGGCTGTATAGAAATCATGAAAATCGGCCCAGCGGTTATCGGGTTATATCTAACGTCATCGAATTTCACCACATAGAAGATGTTTTTGTATGGGAGGTCCCACACCACTTTGTCCAATTTTGATCAATTTTCACAGGAAATATCCCGGGACAATACCTAAGATCACCCGTAAATTTGTGGTCAATCGATTTGGTGCGGTCTTCGGGATATAAGATTTTGATTGTTTTTGTTTGCATGGGAGGCGCCATACAGGAACACCCCTGGGCCAATACCTAAAGGACCATTCACATGAAAGCGACCAACTACCAACGAACGAACGAATATTCGAAAGTTTTGACAGTCCGTTCACATGAGCATGAGCACTTTTCTAGGTCGCGGCAGTTCGCGAATTTTAGCCATCAGCCACACCCTTGCTGCGAATTGTCAAAGTTCACAATCCACATAAATAAGTCGAGTTCCACAAACTAGCGAATAACATATTCCTTCGAATTTAACCTCAAATTAGAAATACCGCCCGTGCTTTTTCAAATCGAATCTAAACTCGCTAAATTTTAAGGATTTCAACATACATGGTATTTTGAACGTTCAGTCACAATATATTGCGAGAGATTACAAATGTTCCCCTAGTTATAATTTATTTAAATATATGTATTTCGTTAACAAATTGTTTCCTTATAGTAATTGTTTACTTATACTCTGCGATACCAACGGCACGTTCCCAGTTTTGGAAAGTAAGCACTCTGGGCATTCGCGACGGCTTTTTCATTAACACGGAGATTCGGTCTTTATTTTTATCTTAAACCTATGGGGACTACGATTCGAGGATCTTCTGCGATTGAATATTATTGTAGAGCTATCACATCTGCTCCTCCATTCGCGTTCCTTGCTCACAGGATCAGAAATCGACTGAAGAATCTTATTTTCGAACGTATCAGCACTCAGTTCCATATAAAGTACAACCTTCAGGAAGCATGCATTTGTCCTTCGAGCCAGTATTGTATGTATTCCAAATCTGTTTTGTGAAACCGTTGTAGAAGCGATTTCCTCGGTTAATTCTTTACAAACAACCGGATGGTTGTTAGAAGCTAGACCTAGGACCTATATGAACCAGTTGTGCGAGTTATTGATTTACTTATTGTGATTTTCTTTGGAGGCACAATGTTTACTGAACAAATGACTCACAACTAAGACTTGAGACTATCTTATAACAATGTGAATTTTGGAGTCATGGTAACAGAAAACCGTGCAAAGACAAAGCGTCGAACCTGACGATGATCGCGAGTCCGAAACGCTAGGTTTCTGAATCAGCAATAAGGATCAGGACGACAGTACAAGGTTCCATATGTGTATGGGGTACGCTAATTTGGCACAGTGGGACAAAGTTGTGATAAAAGGCGCCGCCGTTACTACTTTATTAATCCAGCCTTTAGGCATGCACTCTCACATAATTACTTGGTTGATGATTTCTTGCTTATGGCCTACTTATGGCCTACACCTATACGTGTTTTAAGAGCTTCACTAGTGACCACCAGAAGCCGCTGTCTTATTTTTAAATTTTTTTTTATAGGCGTGCCAATTTTATAATCAGCAAACTGAAGCAGTAAGCATGATGAATAAATATAATACTTCTTCGAGTGGACAAATTGCAGATCGCTTGTGACAACAAAAAAATTTAAACCAAGGCGTGTGAAAAATTGGTCGCTCCTTGGCCAATTATAGCTATAAGCAGTCCACTTCTACACCATAGTGCAAAAGGCTCTTCATTGACTTGATGTAGGTGTAGCAAGTGGATTCTCATATTGCCCTACCACTCTCTCGATGATATCCATCGTCCATTTATCAGGTTTAAGGATTACTATCAGCGTTCCCACTTTCACTACAATCGTAATGTTTCACTACGATATTGCCTTAGTTCGACAAAATCATTACGCCACTACGAAAAATTTGGAAACACTACGATTTTCCGTTCGACTTCGTATCCATTTATTTCTTGTATAAAATTCCTTCAGTAAGTAATAATATTTATTTCTAAAATGTTTTATCTTGGAAAAGTTGTCTGAACGCATTCACAACAGGGCGATTAATTTAACTAATTATCTTTTCAGCGCAATAATGGTGGTTACAAGGGGTCGATTTCCGTCCTGTGTGAAGTGATAAATAATTTAATTTAATTTGTAATTTTCGAGCTTTTCAAGGTAGAATACTTTTCATTGGCCAAATCGGGGCTATTCTCCAGATACTATTCGATTAAATATGTGGATATTTTTGGTTTCTTTGTCCGCGCTTATTTTTCGTTAACCTTGTCTATGTTTTTCACACTTCTTCACAAATGAAACTGCTGTGGTAAAAAAAATCTGACATTTGTTTTCATTTTTTCATAGACCGAGGATCGAATTAAGCGCGAACTTGTGAGAACTCTTTTCACTTCACAGTATCATAGAACGAGAATCGACCCCCCCCCCACTTAAGTCGTACTTGGCTTAAAACTAAAACATTATGAAGATAGCAATAATTTTTCATATTTCACTACGATTTAGCTCGAAACACTACGTTTTCTTCATCTCGGCACTACGCTTTCGTAAATTTGAAGTGGGAACGCTGATTACTATACTTGTTCGAAAGTAAAGTTGGCAAGACAATGGACTGTATCTAAACTTGGATTTAGACCTCTTTTTAATCCGTTTACATTTTTTTATAGAAAATATTACAAAATGAATCAGGGTATTTCTCTCAATGAACAAACAAATTTAAAAACCAAATACTAACTACAGTATCAAATTCATTATTTACACTCTATTGTTTTAAGGAGCTTGCATTCCGATCTTAAAGCTATAGCAGCCAGTTCCTTGGATTTTTAATAAAACCTACTCATTGAGCTTGTAAACTGTGTAGACCCCTTTATGAATACTTGATGCGGCCTTTTTTACACTGTAGCCTTTTCATATAAGTATGCGCATCTGTCAGCGTGTTGCTGTAGACTTTTCGGGTCCTTTCTCTGGAGTGGTCCATGGGACATTTTTAAATCATTCTTATAGTGCTGCTGATGGGCGCTTTCACACGCTCCTCCATTGTATTAACCGACATTATATAAGCGAACTCGCCGATATTGATCTTAACAATTTCGAACAAGGTATACTCATATTCGCGAGCTACCACTGACAGTCCAACAGTGCACCAACAACTTAAGAACTGGAGTATATTCTATTGAACTCTATTAAGCGTATCATAGTTTTGCTTACAATTGCATCCCATTTTCTTCGTATGTTTCTGTTAAAATATACATACGCATGGGAATACACATTGCCTGATCACAAATTTTATATTCTCCCAAGTTGCAGTTTGCATTTTTGCAACACTATCACATTCATTATTGACTTTAAAGCAACTTCTGATGGTATAACTTTAAAGGTCTCCTCAAACCAACGCGAAAGCGGGAATTAAATACACGGCGATGACGGTATATTCCACCGTTTTCGCGCTAAATTCGTTCCCACTTTCGCATTTTTAGCGTTGGTTTGAGCGGACCATACTTAGTGCCGCAATACACAAGTGAATTTTCGCTCAAAAGGGCTATATTCGATATCAGGCTCAGATAAAGAATTGTGTTCTCCAATCGACTTTTCAAACACCCCATATTCATTATCGTTCAGTCAAGGATATATGCCCTGTCTCCTGATTGAGAAATGTCTGGTAGCTTAGAAGTGGCCTTAACTTTTGAGTCCCTGCTTGCTCTTAAGTGGGCTTTGATAATATAATTGGGCAAAATACGCTTCTTCACTTTATGTTTCATTTGGTAATTCCCTCTTCCATTCACTTTTCTAACTAATGAGTTTAATCTTCTTCCAGCTGCCGGCGCACGTTGTATTCTCTCTGTATCTCGGCCAGATTATCACCATGGTTTCTCTCTAGCCCCTATACACGTCTGTACATCCACACATCAAAGCTTTTAGTAACTCTTCATGAGTTTAATAAGCCAGCTCCTCTGCAGCATCCCACGTGTATCTCCTCCTCCAGAATAGGTATACGGTGCCAATTTAGAATTTCCATGGATTACGAGCAGATGGTAAGTCTATTCATGCGAACGCGTATTGCATATAAGTACATATAACTTTTCCATTTGCATTCGAAATAGTATAATGCACCCTTACGGCATTATAAGAATCAAACATTTTATATCCGCCATCAGCAACAACAACAACAGCGAAAACTGAAAAATAATAGAATCACTGTCAGTTTCCATCATCATCATTCTCCGTCATTCTGGCAAGTTACATCACAAATTGCATCAAATGCATATGTATAGCCAAACGAATGCCTAATATATAAAATTATTTCTATTATTCGCACTCCCTTTGTGAGAGCGAACAGCAGTCGGCATTATCATCATACCGATGACGACCCCTTTTTGGCATCCCTCAGTTATCTAATTTGCATATCACTAACAACACCCGGCACACACATTGCGATGCGATGCGGCGATTGCACCCTCTCAGGCCACCGCACTAACAGAACTGGAACTGGAACCCACTAGATGGCATGGCACCGCATGAAGATGGTGGCAGACCGATTCACAGTGCAAGAAGCACAATTTGCCATTGCGAATAGGTCTCGGTATTTGTATATATTTAGGTATATATGGTTTTTTTTGTTCCCCTATGTGCACCGCGTAATTAATCTATTCGCACAGGGATACAGAGGTAACTATAGAAACACCATCTGCTGCTCAATAAGAGAAAACTCTCGATACACCACCACATGGAAAATAACCACCTCGTCACATTCCAAATCCCCTATGTATACCTATACAGAATCCTGGTCCAGTATATAAAACTAATGTGCACATAAAATGTATGTACTGTACGTACACCACCCCCGTCAGTCTCTGTGTGTGTGTACCTATATGTGGTGATAGCAACTTGTCGTTTCGTAAAAGTCGGGTGGTCGGGGGTCGGGCTGATGTGGGGTTGCAGCACAGAGCACCAACTTGTTTTGAGATACAAAGTGGATTCTAGTACTACGAAGCTGGGATACTTTTCCAACGCGACCCTAGAGAGTTTTCAGAAAATTGTATCCGTTAAGGAATCTACGCAAACAAAAACAGATATGCCACCCCGAACCTAGGCAGCTGTGCGTGTGTCTGTGTACCAGCCCACATGTAATTTGTTTTTCACGAAAAATCAACAATTAAAATGGAAACCCACAAAAGGACCTTTTTTTCTCCTCTCTATGGGCGTTTTTTTTCCCCCATTTAATTTCCATTTCTTTTGGCGTGAGTTTTAGTTCACCTTTTCCCGTTTGTTTTTTTTCTTTTTGGTCGAAATTCCGCACTAAATCGAATTTGTTTGCAGTTTTGGAGTGCATAAAGGTAACCAGGAGCAAAAAAAAAAGGTAGCTCAGGTGGGTGGCTGTTCCATACACAGAGGGACTCGCTGATGGTGTGTGGAATATTTGTCTCTACATTATTTAATTTGTGATTCATTTTCATTTAATTTTGGTTTGCTTAGCATTGCACAAACACAGCTCCTCGCTGTGTGTGCTCGCACATTGCGCAAATATTGAAATGAAGTTATATTTGCTTACGCATGTTGTTGTTTCATTAGGTTGTGATTGTGAGGGCTTTCAAATTACATATATTCCATCGTTTGTTTGGATTTGGATTGGTAAACCTATTAACGGTTTTAATAATTTAGCTGAATTATTATTAAGCAAATACTATTTGGATTTATTGGCAGGATGAGTTTGACAGGACACACGGTTGTATTGACACAAATTGTTGCATAATTGGTCCAGAAATTCAAAGCGATGTCGAAAGGACCAACATGCTAATAGCTTTTATTCCTAAGGATCAAAAAACAAACTAACAAACTCATATTGTCCTATATTTATTGATATGCACATTAAACAGCTCTGAACCCTCCTAAATCAAGCTAAATTTTTGTGCGTAAGTCTCGCAAAAACTCCCGAACAGCAAGATAGATTTGGATGATTCTTCCATTGTTTCATTCGTCTTGATTCAGGGGAGGTTTATCAAGAAAGAAAATTCGGAAAACCCCAAATGAACAGCCGGAAAATCGAAAAAAAAATCTAAATGTTCCTTCTGTATGGGAATATACATTATCAATGATCGCAAAACTTGAAAACTACCGAACCGATTGAGCTAACATTTTGAGAAGAACTTTATTATATATCCAAAGAAGCTTCTGTGAAGTTAAGTTAAAATTAAAAAAAGGGGCGTGGCAATTTCCATTCAAAAAAAAAAAACAACTAAAAAATTCTATATCTCAAAAACCACAAAAAGGATTGAGCTAAAATTTTCAAGCATTCTTACGTATTGGACCAGAAGTGTTCCTGTGAAGATCGATCAACATTTACAAAACCGGGCTATATTAGAAAAAGGGAAGTGGCGCTTCCCATAAACAAAATTATCTCATTTGATTTTAAGTGTCATTCATAAATATTGATGCAGGGCGGCAAAAACGTGTGCTTTGTCTTTGTCGCCTTTAGCTCATACTTCTTCGGTTATCTTAATCGGCGGTCGGCCTTTTTATGATCTTAATAGTTTTCCAGAGCGAATACTCGGATCCTTTTCCAGCAGGGATGCCAAAGCTAGACATTGCTCTGTAGTTCGTCTCTATAAATGATGTCTAGGCGGCCTTAAAATCATTGAAAAGGTGGTGGGTATCGATTTGGACTTCCTGGGGTTTCTCCATGATCTGCCGCGATGTGAACATTTGGTCTATGGTGGCCTGAAGCCACACTGATAGGCACCAATCAGGTTGTCGACGAAAGGCTTTAGGCGTTCACATAACACGTCAGATAAGATCTTGTAGACAATGGTAAAAAGACTTTTGCAGTTAAGAGGAACTTCTTTCTTGAGGATCGGGCAAATAATGCGGACGTTCCATTCATTGGGCATACTTTCCTCCGACGATATTTCACAGATGAGTTGGTGCATGTTCCTATAGTCAAGTCATCGCCTACCGCTTTGAACAGCTTGGCGGCAAGGCTCTAGCTCTAGCGGCTTTGTTGGACTTAAGCTTAGATATGGCTATGTTCACTTCGTCCAGGTCGGGTGGACATAATTGTTTCTTCATCGTCCAGTTTGAATGGTTTATTCTGACTCACAGCGGAATTTACTTCGTCTTCGCCTTTAAACAGTCAGCAGAATTAGTTTTTCCATATCCTCAGCATCGACTGAGATTCTACTGCGAAGTTCCCTTGTTCATCCTTGCAGGTTTCGGTTGGGCTCGGTTCTTTTTTTCCGAACCTTATTCCCGCAATAACATCTCTCTATTTCCTCGATGGAGCGCTTCTCATGTTCTTTCTTTTTCCTCGGCATATTAGGCTAATGTTGACCAATATAGCCTCACTTAAGACTTTTTGCCTAAGACTGCCGCCAAAGACGAATCCACATCCAAATAACCGCTGTTTTTGTTGCCGATAGCAGTCACCATAATAAATATCACAGTTTTTCATTCTCTTTTTGCACGGTCCATCCCATCGCACTTCTTGGATGGGGGTTAGTTCTGCTTTATAGCCAGTTCAGGGCCTACGCGCTAGCTGCAAGCGGTCTGTTAAGGGACCTACATGTCCGAAATTCGTTGTCCTTGTTTCGTTTGCCAGGTTCGTCAACAGTAAAATCATTCGTATCCGAGGCTTGTTACGCGGTAGGACAGTTACCCCGGCGTATAACCTCCAACCTGGAGGGCAAGGCCCTTTGTTGGAACCCCTTGGCCGAAAGGGGCCGGATTTCTGCGGTGTCAGATACCCACAATTCGCGAATGTAGGAGGTACCAATGGCCCATTAAGGGTTCATCCTTAAAAACTCCTCACTGACCACAGCTCCAAATATGTCCAAATAGCTCAAGTGATGTCGGTATCTACCAAATTGACTATTGCCGTCACCGTTATTTCAGTCTATAGTGAATTCATCATTCGTACGTCCTCTTTCTGAGGTCCCATGTAAGACTTCTGAAACTCGTTCAGCCAGCCTAACTAATAATAAATTAAAAGTTAATACAACAACTTACAGCGCTAGCTACCAGGGCTTTCGGCTATATGAACATACATACTTATATTATCTAAATCTTAACGTATTACAATTTGTAAATCAAATCTAATGAGGATAGTAGAGAATAAACTATTTTTATGTTGGGTAGGGAGGGGATGGAGAGAAGTTGGGATAGTTGGGAATTGGGAGATAGACTACGAATTTCGGTATAGTGTTGCCATTTTATTCGTGCTCAACATTCGCGCTTACAAGTTTAGCAAGTTAAGCACCCAGTGGTTACATGTTACAACGTGGAGGTAAAATAAGAACAATTGATGTGTATATGAAGTAGTTCCAGCAAACTGGGCACCGCCAAGTTGATGCTAATCAAATCAGAGTCTACTCTCTTCATACAAAACCCCACCACCGCAGTCCCATTTTTCTACGCTACTATCATTAGGTGCGTTTTTATGAAACATCGTTATGCCAGTAGTTGCCATGCCAATCATATGGCGTTTTTATCTCATGCACACAACATTCCAGAGAAAAATGTCATAATTTATCATATATTTCTACCAAGTAATTCGAGGTTTCAAAAAAACGTCAATTATTGTTGTTTTCTAATCCCAGCTCGAAAATATCTCTCAACCTTTTGGAAGGTCTTAATATTACTCTCAGTAGTTGTTGAGAATTTTAAATATGATCACATAATAAAATAAGCCGTTTATTATCACAGCATTTTTTTCGGTTACGCTAAGAGAGAAACCCTTATTTTGTTTTTGTATGGTTTCGGTCAGTGTCTACCACGATATCTCGAAAAAAAAAATCTAGAAAGCAAAAATCTCGCATGCAAAAATCTCGCATGCAAAAATCTCGAAAAAAAAAATCTAGAAAGCATAATCTCGAATAACAAAAATCTCGAAAAAAAATTTCGAATTAATATTAAAAATAGTGCTAAAAAGTGAGATACGTATGGGGGGGGGGGGGGTTGGGCATGCTGCCCCTGCAACCCCCCTGCTTGGGTTTACTGTTTGGATATGGGGTGGGTCGTGGGTGCAAAACAAAAATCTCGAATTTACTTTTTATTTTCGAAATTTTTTCGAGATATAGCTAGTCTTTCGCGATTTTTGTACATTCGAAATTTTTGCATTCGAGATTAAAAAAAAAAACTTTCGAGATTTTTAGCCTTCGAGATTTTTGTCATTCGAGATTATGTCTGATCCCTCTCGGTCAACCTCTGACAGATATCACTGACAGAAAAAAATAAATCACATTTGCTCATTTTTCTAACTAACTATTGCCGTTAGTTAGCAGCGCATGCGGAATTGCAATAGTGATTTGATTAGTCATCGTTTAACGCTCGTCTAAGAAAGTTCAGTGCAAGTGAAAGTGCTAATCGGATCGGACATCGGATAATACAGTGAGAACATTTTTCCAATACAATGCAAGCACAGTTAAATCAAAGTGTAGTGTATGTGGGGGTTGAGTGGGCGTCATTTAACTAATTTAAGAAGGCATTTAGAGGTGAAACATATCTAAATACATTTTAGAAAATACCGTTATTCAAAACAGCATTGAAAATACGGACCAAGTCAAAGAAGACAAAAATATGTTATTTGGAAATAAATAAAGACGATTTTATTAATTCAATAATTAAAATAGTAACAAAGGATGGACGACTTTTTAAACATTTAGACAGCGAAGGGTTCAGAGATATAGTTATTCCTATTTATGCTGGATTGGGTATTACACCAATAATCTCACATAATATAATGGATTTTGTTGAGGTAAAACTTCAGTCGGTAAAAATTGAAATTCCAATGATTGCTAAAGTTAGACTTTTGTCTTTAAAAATTGATAGTGCCACTCGAATGGATAGATCAATCATTGGTGTAAATTTACAGTTTATTGAACTGAAACAGAATTCAATAAACATTGCTGTAAAAACGATTGGAATGGTACAGTATATGGTTTCGACCAAATATTCACACTGCGGCAGATCTTGGAGAAACCCCAGGAAGTCCAAATCGATACCCACCACCTTTTCATCGATTTTAAGGCCGCCTATGACAGCATTTATAGAGACGAGCTATACCTACAGAGCAATGTCTAGTTTTGGCATTCCTGCCAAACTCGTCCGTCTGTTCAGGATGACAATGGAGAATGCACGCTGCTCTATCAAGGTCGGTAAAGAACTCACCGAGACCTTCGATGTCAAAAAAGGATTTAGACAAGGCGATGCGCTGTCATGTGACTTCTTCAACATCGTTCTTGAAAGAATAGTGCAAAACTCAAACGCTAACACCAGAGGTACTATCTTTCAAAAGTCCGTCCACCTATACTCGCCTACGCCGACGACATCGACATAATCGGCAGAACGCAGCGTGATGTCACTGGCGCGTTCGTGAGCATTGAGACGGAGGCGGCGAAGATGGGTTTGGCGGTCAATGAGGGCAAGACAAAGTATATGCTATCATAAAGACAGGACACCCAACACCGACGTTTTGGATAGAATGTCACTATAGACAGGTATAACTTTGAGGTGGTAAAGGACTTTGTGTACCTAGGCTCCGTTATGAATTCAGACAATGACATCAGCGCTGAGATTAAACGAAGAATAACTCTTACCAATCGCTGTTTCTTTGGGCTAAGAAAGCAATTGAGTAGCAAAGCCCTCTCGACTAAAGCCCTCGAACAACTAAAGTGACCCTTTATAAGACCTTAATCATCCCAGTCCTACTTTATGGTGCAGAGGCATGGACTCTATGTTGCTTACTCTTACTCTTGGTTGCTTTGAGAGGAAAATTCTTCGAGTAATTTTCGGTCCCGTCTGCATAGACGGTGAATGGAGGAGGAGATACAACGACGAACTGTACGGGCTGTACAGCGACATCGACCTAGCCAGAAGAGTGAAGGTCCAACGACTGCGGTGGCTGGGTCATGTAGAGCGAATGGACGTGAATGCTCTGGCCCGGAAAATCTTCGAATCCACACCCGAGTGACGGCGCAATAGGGGAAGACCGAGACTCAGGTGGCGCACGCAAGTGGAAGGGGACCTCAACCAACTTAGCGCGCGAAACTGGAGACAGCTGGCCAAAGATCGTGCTGGCTGGAGACGCTTGTTCGTTGAGGCCCAGGTCCACCCCGGACTGTAGCGCCACCTTAAGTAAGTAAGTAAGGTACAGTAATTCGAGCGTCATACTGGCTAATTCATAAAAGAAAAAAATTTAGAAACACTGGCCGATTTTCAAATTGAGCTATGTCAAATCTACAGGTAATTTCGTTTAATTGAATTACTCATGTTCCAGAAGTTTTGTAAAAAAAAATGTACCTCTTATAGATTTTACTATTTATTTCAATTCTTTGAATTATATTATATTTGTATTTAGTATTACTTCAGACATTGGGAACTATATGTTAAATGCAGTTGAAATCCTTAATGAAGATTTTGATATGACCGCAGCTTACGATGAGTTAGACTAGAGGTCATTTTGGATTCTGTTAGTTTTCCCAATATTCAGTCAACACGCTGTGCGGCCCACACTCTTCAGCTCTGTGTTAATGACATACATGCAGATATTTGCCAAAAAAAATTGAAAGAGGAAGGAAACTTAACATACAAAGTTTCTCAGAAACCCGCAGTAAGAACAGGATATGGATTCTAGTGGCTGCAGGCTAAATGAGTTTGCTTTAAGCTTTTACACTTCGAGGACATTCCAAATGACAAATGTTATCTGTCATGCTCTAAAGGCTTTATACTTACCATTATTATTTTAAATTTCGTTTTCTATTAGATATTTTTACGAAAACTTTTAATGATTTTAGTAAAACGAGAGTCACCGTGCGTTTAGTTGTTGTGTAATAATTTAAATACGATTTTCTATATGTATGTAGGATTTTATCCTATAAAGTACCACTTCCGAATTTTCAATTCAAATAATCTATTAAATTTTATTTAAATTACTTTAAATTTAGGTTTTTCTTTTACAAATTCCGATCATGACTATTCAACATTAAGAATGCTTTTGTAATTCAGTGGGCGAGAGCTGTCGTCGATCTGCCCTCGTAAAACGTTCATCAAGCTCAAGCTGCTTAGCTCTTGATTTTTAGTACAGCTTGAGTATCTTTTTAATTCGCCAATTTAGCCACAGTGGCGGCTACTAAACAAAGCCCACATGTATATCGTGTTTTACCTTCTTTATAGACGCATACTAAACCAATTTAACAAATGTATGCCTCCACTTGACGTTTGCACCAGATGGAATTCCACATATTCTGGAGGATGAAAACATTATTGGAGGATGAAAACATTATTGAAGTAGTAGTGGATTGGGGAAGAGTTCATTAACTCTTGATGGATAGCAACTCTTAAAATGCAACAAGAGCAGTTGGTTTTAAGTAATTTTTTTTTTAAATTTGGATGGAGCTTAAATTGAACTACCAGAACAGCTCATTTGTTCTAAAGAGGAAATTGCTAAGTTTTCTAAATGAAAGTGAAGGATTGCTTCTGGACAACGCAGCATTCTAAAGTGCAATCTTCTTAGATCCTCGTTTGAGTTTGATTTTTACCAGTAGTCAGAAAGAATGCAAAGAATGTACTAAACGTAAAAAATTTACATAATTTTAAAATTGTTTTATTTATCTTAAGTTTTGGCTTTTTTATTGTCTCCTCAAACATCTCAAAAGTTGCAATTCAGTTAAAATCTGGTAATGTTTTTATCTAGAGCATTTCTTCGGCTGTTCAAGAAACAAGTGCAGTACTATGCGATAATATTTCAGAGCCAACAACGTCAACTAGACAAGTATATGAGACATCGGAAGATGATTCACTTTTGAGTCTATATTTAGGTTAGGTTAGGTTTGAGGGAAGTGCACAGCTTTAAAAGTGATGTGCTACTACAGGGGCCTTTTGGTCCATTATTATCCCTTAGTGTTGGTCGAGGATAACATTTACATTTTATTGGACAACACAAAAACATGCATAAACACTTTACTAAGTGTTTACTAAGTAAACCATCCCGTACTTTTAACAAACCTGATTGTGTCCGTCAGTGGTACCTGCACTATGTCCTCTAGGTCTCCGAAAAGTCTGTCTCCCAGATATCGGAGTCGACTAGTTTGAAGGTTTGGGCATTCGCAGAGCATGTTTGATGGTCTCCGTTTCTTCTATGTCTTGACAGCGCCTGCAGTAGTCTGGTGAGTTAATGCCCAGTTTTGTGGCCTTGGTACCAATGGTACAGTGGCCTGTCAGTACACCCGTTAAGATTCGAATATCTCGTTTATTAATTTTCAGAATACATCTTGTTATTTTTTCGTTGCTGCCTTGTCGATGGCGACTATTTCAGCTTGGAAGACGCTGCATTCATCAGAGAGTTTATACGAATCATTTATACATAAGGACTTGCAGAATACTCTGGCTCCTGTGCCTACTTCCATTTTTTCAGTGTAGATTTGTATTTCTTGTACGCTTGCGTGCGTATTAGTAATCCAATCCTGAAGGAGCCCAGTATTAACTCTCCCTTCTTGCTTATCGTCCAGCACTCGGCGCCATAAAGCAGAACTGGCAGGATGAGGGTTTTGTAGAGTACACATTTCGTCCTTCGAGTTAGGAGTTTTGAACCCAGTTGCTTTGCCAAACCGAAGTAGCAACGGTTTCCTAGGGTAATTCTTCGCCGGATCTCCACTAGGGTGTCATTCGTGGAGTTCATGTTTACTCCGAGGTAGGTGAACTCCTTAACTACCTCGAAGTTGTTGCTATCAATAGTGACGTTTTGTCCTAGGCGGTGGACAGATGCTTGTTTGTTTGTTGATAGCATGTACTTAGTCTTGTCCTCATTTACTTGAAGGCCAACGGACTTCGCCTGTTCTTCAATCGCCGTGAACGCTTCTACCACGGCACGCTGGGAGCGACCGATGATGTCAATATCGTCCGCATAGCCCAGTAGCTGTACGGATCTGTTGAAGATAGTGCCTTCCGTGTTGACAACTGCCCTGCGCACTATCTGCTCCAGTACGAGATTGAAGAAGTCGCATGACAGCGCGTCTCCTTGCCGAAATCCGGTGCAAGTTTGAAATAGATCGGAGGAGCTGCTTCCAAACTGCACATTGCAGCGCGTGTTTTCCAGCGTCACGCGACACAGCTGAATCAGTTTTGCCGGGATTCCGAATTCGGCCATCGCCACATAGAGCTCCTGACGATGTATGCTATCATACGCGGCTTTGAAGTCGATGAATAGGTGGTGAGTTTCGACTTGAAATTCGTTGGTCTTTTCCAGGATTTGCCTCAGTGTGAAAATTTGGTCTATTGTCGATCTGCCGGGCCGGAAGCCACACTGGTACGTGCCGATTAGTGTGTTGCAGAACGGTTTAAGACGTTCACACAGTACGTTGGATAGGATCTTGTATGCAACATTAAGCAGGGATATGCCTCGATAGTTCTTGCAAGACATAGGATCGCCTTTTTTGTAGATGGGGCATATGGAGCTGATAGTCCAGTCATCGGGCATGTTTTCTTCCAGCCATACTTGGTTGATGATTCGGTGCATGCTCCCTACCAAAACATCACCACCGTATTTAAAGAGCTCCGCTGGTAAACCATCAGAGCCTGCGGCTTTGTTGTTCTTAAGCTTTTTTATAGCTAGGCCAACTTCTTCTATACTAGGTGGTGGAACTAGTTCTTCATTGACTGGACGTGGGTTCTCTTCTTGCCCTATCACTCTCTCTACATGATGCCCATTTAGCAGTTGCTGGAAATGCTGCTTAAACACATCTACTATTCCCTGCGCTTCGGTGACTAGGTTTCCTTCGCTGTCTCGAAGAGCCTGCGTTCCGGTATTGTAGAAAGCAGCCAGTTCCTTGGGTTTTTTATAAAACCTCCAGATGTTATTACGATCGCGCGATTCTTCGATCTTCTTGAGCTGGGAAGCTGCGTAAGCCCTCTTCTTCCTACGCAGGATCTTCTTTTCCTCTCTTCTCCTGGCTCGATACTCTTCTCTCGCTGCCCTTGTTTTGCGCTGCAGCGCTTTCTTGTGTGCATCTTCTGTCACCTTTTTCCTGTACACGAATTCATCATCATACCACGGGCTCTTTCTCTGGGGTGGCTGGTACCCTACAGTGGTTTCGGCTACCTCCTTGATGACGTCGCGGTACTGGCACCACTGATTGTTGGCGTCTGTGGTAGGTGAGTGCACAGAGGAGAGTTTCATGCTCAGGCACTCGCTGTAGGCTCTGGCTACTCCAGGTGTGCTAAGGCGTCCAACGTCGAATTTCTTCTTCTGGGCGGTTCGCAGCTTCTTCTCGTTGGACAGCCGAGCTCTGAATTTTGCTGCGACAAGAAAATGGTCAGAGTCGACGTTTGCCCCTCGGAATGTGTGCACGTCGAGGATGTTGGATGCGTGCCTCGCATCGATTAGCACATGGTCGATTTGGTTGGCGGTTCGACCGTCTGGAGAGCGCCAGGTTGCTGTGTGGATCCTTAGCCTTGGAAACCTAGTGCTACTTATCACCGTATTACGAGCTGCTGCAAAATCTATTAGTCGGTAGCCGTTGTCTGTTGTCGTTTCGTGGATTCTGTGCTTACCAACTAACCCGCCAAAGATGTTTTCCTTTCCGATTTTAGCATTGAAGTCCCCGAGTACAACTTTTACATCGTACTCCGGACAGGCTCCGTAGGCTCCATCCAGGAGGTCATAAAACTCCTCCTTGATGGGATCTTCAGCCTCGTCGGTAGGGGCGTGTGCACATATTAGGCTTATGTTTTGGAAAGTAGCTTTGATGCGGATCACAGAAAGGCGATCACTTATCGGCTTGAAGTCAATAACTTTTGTCCTAAGCCGATTTCCCACGACGAATCCGCATCCTAATACATGCAGTCTTTTGTTGCAGCTGTAATAAATGTCGCAATCTTTTCTTTTCATCATGCCTGATCCTATCCATCGTATCTCCTGGATCGCGGTAATGTCTGCCTTGTACCGCGTGAGGACAGACTCAAGTTTTTGAGTGGCACCTGGGGTGTGGTGGCACCTGGGGTGTAGAGTGTTCTTACATTCATTACATTCACCTAGGGGTGGAAGATTTATAATCATCTCCAGCCCGGCTTCTGGCATCTCATTGCTCTCGTTATGCCGATGCCTGCCAATCTCTGTACCTTGGATAGGTTATTGAGATAGGTTGCCTTTTCTATTGCCTTCCACCATACAATGGACCCATAAGTAAGTATGGGTCTTATACATAATTGCTGTATACATCCAATGGATTAGATATATAAGGGCGCATACCCCTGCGTTTACCAAAGGTTTTCTTGCATGCGTAAAAGGCACCTAGTGCTTTCTTTGCTCTTTCTTCTGTGTTACGTTTCCAGGTAAGTTTAGAGTCCAGTATGATGCCCAGATACTTAGCTTCTGAGGAAAGTTTCAGACGAATTCCGTTCAACTTTGGGAGATCGAATTTCTCGATTTTAACGACATTTTGTTAAAAATATATAACGATATTGAAAATTTTGAGTTATCGTACCCTCGTTTGCCATCAGATTCCTACATCCTTCCATTTTTTGATAAAATAAAGCTAAAAACCCCCTATATTTTTGAACTCGCATTGATTGTTAAAAAGAATAATCAACTATTCAATCGAATCCAGCAGTTTCCCTGACTCGTGGAAAAAGGCAATCGTTACACCGATTGAAAAAGTTGTTAACACGCGTTTGTGCGAAGAATTTAGACCGGTCAACGCAATGCCCCTCTTTGAAAAACTTTTCGAAAAAATCGTATCTAAGCAACTTAATAATTATTTCGAAGAAAACAATTTAATAGCAGATTGTCAATCAGGATTTAGAAAAAATCATTCGTGCGAAAGTGCAATTAATTTTGTGGTTACGAGTTGGAAAGAAGAATTATCCAAAAGGAATATAGTGAACTGTGTGTTTTTGGACTTTAAAAGGGCCTTTGAAACAATAGACAGAAATATTTTATTAGAGAAACTCCAACGTTATGGTATTAAAAATAAAGAGTTAAAGTGGTTTTCATCATATCTTTCAAATAGAACGCAAAGTGTGAAAATAAATGAAATCGAATCAGACTCCATGGAAGTGAACTTAGGTGTACCGCAAGGAACTGTGTTAGGTACTCTACTATTCATTGTATACATAAACGACATCGAAAATATGTTACAAAATTGCAAACTAGCACTTTTTGCTGATGATGCCGTGATATATGTGAGTGCAAAATGTGTAGAAGAAAGTCATAGATTACTTCAGGAAGATCTAGGACGAATAAATATATGGCTCAAACAAAACCGACTGAAGCTCAACATATCGAAAACGAAGCAAATGGTGATCAACAATAGACAAGACTATAATGTAAGAATATCTATTGATGGCGAGGTTATTGAACAAATTACGGAGATTAAATACTTAGGCATTGTTATTGATAATAAGCTCAATTTTTCTAAACATGTAGATTATATTTGCAAAAAAATTGCTAAAAAAATTGGTTTCTTAAAAAGAATAAGACATGAAATATCTACTTTAAGTGCAATTCATATTTTCAATGTAATAGTAAAACCACATTTTGAGTATTGTTCATCTATTTTGTTTTTGTGTAATGATAGTTTGATTCGTCGTCTTCAATTGTTACAAAATAAGGCTATGCGAAGTATTTTAAAGTGCAATAGATATGTGTCGATTAATTGTTTATTAAGTGTATTAAATTGGCTCTCTGTTAAACAAAGATTAATAATGAATGTTGTCATTTTTGTATATAAAATTAAAAACAATTTGATGCCTAAATATTTGTTAAATTATGTGCAATATGTAGGTGATATTCAGCCATATCATCTTAGAAATATTAATAATTTTAGATTACCCTACCTAAGAACAAGTGGCACTCAAAACTCTCTAATATATAAAGGATTTAAGTTATTTAATGAAATGAGTGATGAAGCTAAGAGTAAACCAAATATTTATTGTTTTAGAAAAGAAGCTATTAAATTTGCAAGGCTAAAAATTATCCCATATTAAAATGTTACTATAATTTGTTTTTCTTCTCTTTCTCTTTATTTATTTAAACTTTTATAAATTTAAAAATAATAATTACTATGTATCTATGTAAAATGATATAATTAGCTATATAAAGCTAGTAAATAAAGATTATCTATATCTAAGATTGTGCTTGGTGTCCCAGCGACATATTTGAAATATGTTTCAATACCATACACATACATGACGCTATAGTGTTTTGGACGGACATGACTAAACCGATTCAAATTTTGATCCTGATATTACTTTATGGGGTCTCCAGTGACTTCTTCTTGCCGTTACATATGTACCTAATGACAAAGTGAATTTTATGTATCTTCCTGTGGAGGTTATAAAAAAAATAAAACTAAGGGAGTCTAGGTGTCATGACAAAGCGAAATGCATATTAAAACTTAATTTTTACGCTTTTCAGGTAATCAAAAATACATTAAAAAATGTTATCACAAAGCGAAATGCATATTAAAACTTAATTTTTACGCTTTTCAGGTAGTCAAAAATACATTTCTGCCAATTGCAAAAATATCTCCATGAAGCAATTTGCAATTTCAAAGCAAAACAATTTCCTATGAAAATTAAAAAAAAAAAATAAACTACAGTTATTGGTTGTATGTCTATCTATCATCACCATGCTGATAGCAATCTCTGCCATGCACAAAAGTAACCCTACCATCCTACCATCATCGGGGAGTGGATGGGATGTAGTGTAGGTGTAGGGTGAGCCATCATCACTACTAGCAACCCAACCGACCAACGACGACGACGTACAGGATAAATTCATCTCTCTAATTGTTTCCTTCGAGCGTTATTCGCTTTTATGCAGATTATTTGCTGTTGTACATGTACATTTATGTAAATATACATACGAATCGATAGTATGTATAGAGGAAAGGTAATCCAGGACGACTGTTTCGCAAACTATGCAACAAATATACTTTATGCGTCACATATGTAGGTATACGTAGGTGGATACAGGACAAGAACCCATCGCCAGAAGTTGTATATCCTTACGTCCCACATATTTACGTGTTCACATTCGGTTTTTGTCAATTAACAAAATTATATATGAAGTGATCTTAATTAAAAGCCCTCAAAAGCATTCATTATACCCTCGAGACCGAACGCTCGTTCCATGTTTATTACACAAAACGCCATTCAGTTCGACCGCCTCGGCGAAGGTGGAGGGGGTGTGCAAAAGTGGCTTATGCCCGGGCAGAGATAAATTTGTTGCAACACATCCTATTACGGTTGAATCATAGAGGTAGGTGGAGAATATCCTAATTGGAAAAGAAGGTGGCACAGGAGGGCTTAAGCGTTATTTCATCTCGTCTCTTGAAGGAGAACAAACAGTTAATGCGTGTTATAACGAAAATTTGGTTTTAACGTTGTACCTGATTTGGATCTTGTACATATATGTACGAGGACATGTCGGTACAGTGGGGAGCAGAAGCAAGAGATATACAAATCCACATGGGCGTGGAACTATTTTTTTCTTCCCGACTTTGCCATTGCAACGCCCGCCGACGATGTGTGATTGGATTTCTAAAATTATCCTTAATGGGCGCATTTATGCTTGATGGTCAGCCACCGTTGAAGGGACATAATCCCATAGATACCAACATAAACGGCTCTGGCCGGAGCGATTGGGCTTTGGAAATACAGTATTTTCCAAAATTATGAAACTTTGGTGGCACGGACTAAGCTATAAAAGTCCCTCCTCGATTCAGCAGGCGATGATGAACGCTTTCTGCTAAACGCTACGCGAACGCATACGCATATTAAATCATTTAATTGCGTTTAGATGGAGATTAAACGTCCATAAATCCTACGCACTTGCGGCTTTTATCTCGCGCGGGCCGTCTGTAAAGCGTTCAACAACATAAATTACATTACCGTTACAACTTTAAGTGCTTTCCGTTGTATGGCAGTAGGTACGAGTGGTAGCATCGCTGTGCATCCAATGGTCCCACAAAGTTTGAATATTTTACAGGAAACCGTCAGGAATCCATTAGGAGGAAGAGCCTTCACCTAATAACTGCTTTTAAAAGTTGTGCGTAATGTCTGGTGAATTTTTTCAGTTCAACCACCACCACCACCATTGAAATGGGAATTATAAAATGCGAACTGTAATTGGGTAGTTACGGTATGTGTATCTTTATCCCACATAGACTCCCTCACCGCGCGTTTATCATTGCATTGTGACGTCAAATTTCGGGGCGTTCAGACGAAACTTAGAAGGGTGGTTTCGATTTCACCAGCGCACAACACACGACCTTCCATGTCCGTGAAACCAGCCACTCACTTGCCACCACCCCCCTACCGAAGGCGTACAATTTTTAATTAGTAATTTTCTACTCTGCTTAACATAAAACCAGGAATAATTACGTTCCATGTTTGGAATGCGTAACGAGTTTTCACATTTTAATTTTTGAGCGCTGAGACGTACAAACCCATAACCCAAAAATACCCAAAGACCGAAGGGAAGGCGACGAGGAACGAGAACCGAGACTTTGTTACAAACGAAAGTGGGTGGTGGGTCGATGTCGCACATTCGCTGGGGGGATGATGTATGATTGCGGTATTGTTATTTTTAATAATCAAATTATTTCATTAGGCAACAGACTGGGAGCGAGAGAGAGAGAGAGAGGATTAAGAAGGACACTGTCTTGTTTTTTTGAAGGGATTGTCAGTTACTGATGAACTCGTTTGACGTAATTCGTCTCTGGAATTGAGAATTATATTTATATTACGAAGGATTGTTTGTTTTAGAGCTGAGACGGTTTTCAAATTGGAAATACGATTTGAAGGGAAAAACCCTTTTGGAAAGGGTTGAAGAAAGGTTTATTGGAATATTGGTATTTGCTTAGATAATTTCACAAAAGCACACTCTACCTATTCTTTGGGGAAATTGGGAATTCTTGGGGAAAAATGATACATTAGTATAGTACCTACATATTACACTCCGAGCAACTTGAATAGCACACCCCCTAAGGTCGGTTTTCTATTATCGCCAAGTGGTCGAGACTTAGAGACTAGACAATTAATTTTTGTTTAATTTAAAGTTCGTTTAATTGTTGTGATGTGATATGAAGGAAGATTTAAAACTAAAGCTAGTATTAGACGATATGTTGAATCAGCATACGTATGCTGAAAATTTATTCCGAATCGCAACATATCGTGTAATAGGCAAATTTCTGTCATCATATGTATGCTGAAAGGCGTTTGTTGACAAATTTGTTGGCTAGTCAGCATATGTTTGTTGACGAACTAAACATATCGTGTAATACCCCTTTTGCTAACATGCTAACATGCTAACATTCGGACAAATTTTCGGTGTATGATGACTCGTATGATATATGCTGACGAGCTAAAGTAGGCTCATCAGCATACACCACATTTTTCAGCATACGGTTTTGTTATTTTTGAAGTTTCGATACATTTTGAACGCGCCGGACATGTTTTTTGTATTTATATTACGTTGATTTTTGGTTTTAAGCGAAAAAATGGCTGTGTTGTTCTGTTCGCAGCTTATAGGCTGGTTTTGTTGTTCATTTTTTAGCCATCCGCGGTTAGTGACAAGCCAATTTTGAATGACTTGGGTGTGCCGGAAAATGCAGCATTATATTGCAGGTGAATTGCGGAGCCTTCGAGCGGCATAAGTGATATTTGCGAAACGTAAATTGTCTCGTGCATGTTATCATTTTCTTCAATAAAAAGTTAATAATAAAAAAATTCATTCGTTTCTTTTATCTTCTTCCTGTCGCCGTGGTCATTTTTAACATATTTGTACCATATTAAAAATGACCACGATGACAAGCCAAGTCAAAACAAGTAAAAGTATTATCATCGGCCTGGCCGATGCTTTCACACCCTCCACTGCATACAAGTGAGGCAAAATGTGAGGCATTTGAGTACGTACACAACACATGGTTCTAATATTGTATTCTAATATTGGTTTTGTATGGGAGGTACCATAACTACTTTACCGATATACCTCCAAACTAACCTGACGACGCTAAAAACAAGTCCTCTCACAAAGTTTCATTCGCCTAGGTCGATTCGTTTCTACGCTATCGTGTTTTCAACAGACAGACAGACAGATGGACATAGCCAAATAGATTCAGAATTTGATCCTGATTCAGAATACATGGGGTCTCCGATGTCTCCTTCTTGGCGTTAAAAATGTAATGTCAAAGTGAATATACCTTCATGTACAGTGTAGAGGGAATAACAAGCATCCCCTACCGACGACCCCTTTACAGCTTATGCCCAAAACGGTATAGGAGCTAGTGCCCTACTCTGAGTCTGTTGTCTTTTCATTTCGTTCTACGTCGAACGCGTACATTTCACCAGAATCGCAGAAAATCGATAAATACAACGCGCCCGTATGCTAAAATCCCGATTTGTTAATTTATCAGCATATAATCATACGAGTCTTCAAATTTGTAAGCATACCGACTTCAACATATCGTCTAATATGGCATCATACGTCCTGAAAAAATATGATAGCAAACTGTATGCTAGCATATGCTGACAGCAAACAATTTGCTGTTTTCGGAGTAATTCAGCATATCGTGTAATAGGGCATCATACGACAGACGAAAATATGCATATATGCTTAGAATTGTTAGCAAATGATAGTCAGCATACGTATGATGATTCAACATATCGTCTAATACTAGCTTAAAGCTTTAAGTATTAACAACAAATTATTAACTAAAAACCGGCAAAATGTGCGGGCCTAATTTTGCGCCACTTGAATAGAACACTTAAACGAAAAAAACATGTTAGATAATTCTGCTTCTTTTTAACACAAACATTACTTAAATTTAAGGTAATTGGAGTACATATTTTAAATTTAAAAAAAATTTTCAATTGTGTTTTGAGCCACCTTTTTGGTCCAAAATTCACACCTCCCGTTTGGAATACAAATTGGCCAAATAATTCAGCGATATCGAGCTCCAAGCTAATTTGATGTTTTCAAAAGGAATCGCAGGAATATGGCACTCCCTTAACTCAAAAAATTTCTTTGAGTAAGAATTGAAACAACTGTCAATAGCCTAAAAATTGACAGATGATTTGAAATTTGATTTGGAACGCGAATCTATTTGCATTTGTCTTTTGATTTTCTGCGACATGAGAAACAGAAGGTATCAGAAGGCGGGAAAATATTCTAGCTCTTTTTCTCTTTTTCGAATGCTTGTATAGTTCAATCAGTACAAACTACAAACTCGTCCACATACTTGGATTCATACTCGCAGATGGAATTTATAAGAAAACAATATGTATCTGTAATTTTTCAAAGTTACTAAAAAAGCGTTCCCTATAACGTTTTCGTAAGTTTTTGTCTTTGAGAGAGACTTCATCTCCAGCACTGCCATTTTGACAGTCTTTTCCATGTTTACTACAAAAGTAAACCTAGAGTAAGATTGGATTGCATATCTTTTGGACAGTTCTCGCTGTCAGAATAGGGACATAAGGCCACATCTCAATAATTTTTTTTTTTAAAACACTGATTTGGCTGTGTCATCTTCGATTCGACTGTGATCCCAAGAATGTGAATGAATTCCTGAGGATGTATAGGTTTAGGTGGCTCTTTTATTTATGGAAAAATAGGTGGACGTAGGGGAGACCGGGGCTAGTTGACTTCAGGGGAAAGTTGACTCACTGCCATTTATTTTAAAGAGAAGAGATGAATTGCATGTCCGTTCCTGTTTTTACATTCAATACCGACACCTGCTTAGTATCCTTTTGTATCTCGTCGCTAGTGCATGTCATTCAAGAAATATTTAGGAAAAACAATTTTTTGCTACCGTAAGTAACTTTTTTGTTTTCTCTTATTTTACTCTTTTCGGCCGTTTTTGAGCGTCTGGCGCAGATTTTTTTTGGGATTATAGTGTATATATGTATTAGTTGTCCATGCATGTCTTTTATTTTTTGTTATTTTCTGTTTTTGCTTCTGAAGAATCTTGTTATTTGCCAGATGGTCGGGCGGGGTTAGTTGACTAATTTTTTTCGGGGCTAGTTGACTCTAGCTAGTTGTCTCTAGTTGTTTAATTTTAAGTCGTTTAAGTGCATTTTTGACATTTTCCTATGCACTGAAAGTGCCTCTATAATTATTGTTTTGCTTAATTAGTGACTAAGAATATAAGTGATATTTTTGTTTTTTGTTTTACCACAGGAAGTGACTTTTAATTTATTTATTTTGTTTAATTTAAAATCATAGATTTTTCCTAAGCACTAGAAGTATGTACCTCTTTAATTTAATTATTTTGCCTTATTTTAGTTAATGGCCATTAAGTGCCTTTTTGTTTTCACCACAAGAAGTGGTTTTGTGTTTTATTTTTTGTAAGAATTCTGTTTCGCACGGCGTGGGTCAACTTACCTCATAACGTAAGTCAACTTACCACCGGGGTTAGTTGACACAATCGAGGTGCTCTAGTAAAATTAAGAAAAAATGTCTCTCATGTTGTTTTTTATTTAATTGAATAACTTTGTTTAGAAAGACGAAATGGTGCTTTATTTAATGATATTTTAACTGTCTTGATATCAGTCTTAGTTCAAGAGAAAAACAAAAAAATGTAAATTTTGAGTCAACTAGCCCCGGTCTCCCCTACTTGGCTCTGTAGCTGGCAACGTGACGTCGAGCGACGTCTTTGAAATTAAAAACGGCTTACAACAGGGAGTGGTAAATTCTCCGATCCTGTTTAATATTTAGATACACAAGTGATCTGCTGGGTTCCCTCAGACATTCTATAGCTTATGCAGACGATTTAGTGGCGTAGGGATCAGTCGAGGTCATGAACATCCTGTTGCAGCGTGACTTCGAAATAAAGAGGTATTGTGATGATTGGAAATTGAAAATCGTAAACAATCCTATTCCGAACTCCATTGGCTAGGGACTATAGGGATACCATAAAAAAAATTACTAAAATTAGCCATTACTGGACGAAATGGACAACCATTGGCGTTGCGAAGAGTGGTCAGGTATCTTAGCATCTGGCACGACCAGTATCTATATTTTGATAAACATATAGATGCTTGTCTTGCTGGGAGGGCCTACGCTCTGACAAGAAGACTGTTTCGCAACAGTCAACTTGATTCCCGAGTAACGGACGATCATCGCTTATGGCTGCCCCATTTGATCCAAAATAGCGCCTTCCTATATGGAAAAGATTCTGGTGTTTGAGAGACAGTGCCTCAGGACCAGTCCCGGGTTGTTAAGAACCCCTGAGTCTGAGTACATAAAATATTATCCCAACAAGACCCTATCCGATGGGGATTGAATAGGATTTACAATTTCCTAATTAAGGTGATTCGAAGGCACGTTACAAGGGCGATGGCCAACCTTAATAATCTGATCTCGGGTAGTTATTACCCGATTTTAATATACCACAAGAGTACGCTCCGGGTCTGGCTTTGTCCCGCAATTTCTTCATTCAGACATGGAAGAGTTAGTCCAAAATAAAGATGGTGTGCCGGTATTGTATACCACAGCCACCGCGGAGCGAGGGATAAGCGTCTCATCTACGGAGCTCCTCCGTTTTAATACCACAATTGCAGATAGAGACACTGTCGAGTGTCGATACCGAAAAGCAGTTCACCGAGTTTTGGTGGCTTAAGGAAGACGTGAGGGCAGCCACGCTCTCCCGGGCCGGTGCGTTACCTAGGTAACATTCCTCCTTACTTTTTAGCTAGTTTGTAAATTTTTTAGGTATAGTTTAGGGGGTCTTTGAGAGGGGCAGGTCTCGTTAACATGAATGCGTGATACCGAGACTTGACCGACGCTTATTGCGTCGCTCGAGTCCGGGCGGCACGTGTGTCCTCAAGAGCTCCCACATCACCCCAGCCACTGCAAAGTTCTTCTTATATCAGGATGATTTTTTTTTCTGCATGTGGTACCGCAGAGTATTGTGCGACGTTATGATTAGTATACCAGAATAAAAAGGAATTTTCTATCCTTCCGTATGAGTCTATCGGTCTTGGCTTCATTGAAGGACGGCTATTACCTTCTTGTGGTACAAGTTTCTAGGGGAGATCATCGAGCCTCTCTTGTGGCTTGTCTCCCTGCTGCTTGAGCATGCAAGGCGGAATATTCACATATTGATAAGGAAGGTAATACCTTCTAGTCGTATTGCCCCTACCGCAGACTCACGGGCTGCTCTTATCACTGCCAGGACCTGCACTTGGAAGACACTACTATGGTCAGGGAGGCGGAGTACCGATTTTTATATTCCCAGAGGTTCTGAGAAGGTGCCTGATCCTACCCCAGTGTCCATTTTTGATCTGCCTATAAATAGGGCTAGGTATGGGTGGCACTTTAAGTATACGAATCCATATTTACATCCTTCCCTATGGCCTGCTATGCAGTATAGGTACATGGTCTGTATTTCTGTACGATCTTCGAAACTATTTATTTTCCTTATTCTCTTGGCACTGAAGGCTGTCATTGATTGTATAAAGGTCAAACAGAAGCAGATCAAGCATAGCCCTGCAGTTGGAGTTGTCCTCATTGCACTGGTACGCTGGTACACTGGAACTTGTGGAATATTCTTGTTGGGTACCGGCGGGTACTAGCCGCGTACAGAGTTTAATTTTGGGAGATGGTCTCCCAGGTTTTTTTAAAGATTCTACCTCAGGAATAAAAGGATATTGTTCATGTTCATGCTTTTCCAATTGATTTTTTTTTGTCTAGTATAAGTCCCTGTCCCATATGTATTTCAGTTTTCTAGGGGTTAGGCCGCGATTCCTAATGGTCCAGCTGTTGAGGGTCTTGAGGGCTCCGTTAATTTGTCCGGTGAGTGTTGGAAGGAATTTGGCCTTTGTCAGCGTCACAACGTCATCAGGATAAGCCACGATTCTGATGACGACGGTGTTTTGAAGCTAAGATATAATTTGTGTTCTTCCATGGATGGAACTTGGGGCTACTGGCTCAGTATCAGTAGTCCATGTCCAACACAATTAAGATTGAGTAATATTCTTTGACAACCTCACATGATTCGGGCTGGGAAAGAAATTCTGAAAACGAGTCTTTGGTTTGTTGGTTGAAAGTGGCTACCAGCTGGGAAACGCCAGCACACTTATACCAGCATAGGTCTATTGTGAAAACGAGTCTTTACTCTTTGGATACATTTTCTATCGCACTTTTTTTGTTGCTTTCGATGCCAAGTAACTATTTTGGATCAATATTTGGCCGTCTATATACTCAAGTGGCACGCCTCTATTTGGAAATTTGGATGGGATTTCGTAGAATTGGTAACATATATTTTTTAATCAGGAATAGTCCGTTCCAATCAATTGACACAAGACCCCATAAGAAAACCTCTTCTTTTCATGGTTATTTTTCAAGTGACTGGAGAGCATTTTCCTTTTGGATGATTTTTCTAAGAAGCCCATCACGTTTAAATTAAAATAAATTTGTCTGCTTTGGCTTCGATGTTTAAAATTCATCAACTTGGTGTGGTATTCAGAATATGTACCTACTGTGTTCTTATTTAAGCTGAAACCCTTACCTACAACCTCATAACATATTATGTATTATAGTAGTCATTCGAAAATCAATAAATCCAGGCGGATCAGCTAAATTAATGTTAATGTATCCGCCAAATTCATCATGGCAATTTATAACCTACGCGACTAATACGGCATCCTGCTATAGACCTGAGGACTTAAATATTTGGCCGCACAACCGTTTTGTTTAGGTAAATTAAATTAATCAAACAGGTACCAACACAAGTAGCCGTCGTTGTAAAACTTATACAACAGGTATAACGGTCATTGTATTTATGTATACATATACAGATACACAATAGGTATATATAACACAATTCAAAAGCATCCCCAATCTATGTTTGTTCACCCTAAACTTAAGCTGAAGAAGAAAACGAAACAGAACTTACAACAGCTTCTATAAGACAATGGAATGGAATCCCCATCAATTTCGAAAATTGTCTCCGCTCACCTTGTATCCTAAACCCGATTGCTTTGTTTGTATATTTTGTTGTTTCATCTTCACATTCGTCGTTTGTGTAATTTTACAGTGTTTTCAAGCAGTCAGCACTAATTTCGTTTATTTCCTGTTCGCCTTCAGTCAAATCGATCCAAGGAGATGGATATTCATCACACTGCCGCATATCGTTGTTACCGTTTTGTATGTGTGCGTGAATCCCAGGTGAGTCCTTCAACATCCTCTACTGAAGAATCATGTGCAAGAACGAGGATTGTATTGACAGTTTCATTATTTTTTCAGTGACCTGGTCCTACACTTGCGACTGACAGTATGTAGTCAGTTAATAGTTTTTTAGCAGTCGTAGTGGGCCAAGGCCTAGCTTCTGACTAACTTTAATTTTAAGCAAGTTATATTTTTGGTAGGAATGGAATGGGACCCGCCATTTTCAGAGGTAACTTGTGGTTGGGTAATAGCTGGGGTTGAACCTGTTTTGCTCCATCAGCAGATTAACCACTAAGCCCCGCACCGCACAGTTTAAATAACCAAACCACCATCTTTCAGAAGCGCTCTCAGATTTGCAAGACCACATGAGCAAGTTGAGTTGGATTGCAAGTGAACGAACATTTTGCGCCTCCACTGTATTTATTGCAATTTCCTCATGACGTCGGTCGTTTTGAGTTCGTTTGCATAGAAATATCCTTCAACAGAAAATTTCATGGCCCTAAGGCCATCACTATAGACTATAATATGGGTTCGATGGTACATCAAACTGGATGCGCTCTTCGCCTATTTACGTTTCTCTCTGCGACATCACCCGTTCAGCTAGCGCCCATCAGTGGGCCAGGCCACAGTATATCTATCTGTTCATACTCTGCACACCCTGCGCCAACCTTCGAAATGGAAAATCCATTTTATTAATATAATATTTGCTTTTGATTGAGTGCAAAGCGGGGAGAAAGCACACACTTTTCCGCTCTCTAGCTCTTTGTAGTTGTGAAAATCGTTTGCTGTTATCCCGCTTCTGCCCTACACCACCCTTGTATAGCAGTACGTGCGATGCAAAACGGAGAGAAGAATAAAAAAAAGAAACTGATGAAAAGCTAATCCTGGAGGACCCCAGAAGGTTACCTTGGTTACGGCCAGGGTTTTCCGAGCTTTCATCTCGTTCTAGTTCAGTGTGGGTGGCAATATCCTTGCACACGAACACATTCGCAAGTGAAGCTGTTAGGTCCTTTTTCGGTATAGGTATATCGAGCGAAGCCCTTTCCCACATACAGTTGCGTGACTGTGTGGGTTCTGATTGTTGCTGTTTTTACTGTAGGTACTGTTGCTTTTTTTTTCTCCTGGTGCACTGGGACTTGTCACTTTTACTACAATATTGGAGGGGACTTTGCGAGAATAAATTCCCCAACCAACTCTACCACAAAACGAAAAACGAGAACAAAAACAACGACGAGTTGTATGCCTGTGGTTGTGTTTTGTATATTGAATTCACCAGCACCCAACGCTCGATTCATTGTCTAAAATAATAACGGTACAGCAGCGGCAACAACAACAATAATAATATAAAATTTATTTTAAGGAAATAATAAAGTTTTGTTGCACCCAGGAATCAGGATGTACAGAAAAGCACAGGTAACCCTTGTTGGCTCGAATCGTTAGGGATTACATTCGTTTACTTGCTCCTTGATAACCGTTTTCTCTTCGTCTTCGGATATGTTTTTTTTTGTACATACATATTTAGTTTAGAGATGCACATAATTGCAGTCAAAGTTTGTAATAATAACATACACTGGCAAGAGGAGTTAGGCAAGGGTCGGAGAATCGGAAATGTTCTTGTTTTCGAATTCACCTAAGCTAAAAAGGTGCTCTTCTCGAAAATGTGCAAGGAAGAGCATCACACACACACACACACATACACACATATGTACGTACACAGGAATAGCGCTTCTCTATAGTGTATCTATCTACTCAAGTAGTTTCTTTGTTTCGGTGTTTTTGTACTCGAGCAGCAAGATTGGAGTTCCGTTCCTTTGGTACCCGGAAGACTGAGAGGGTTTCATTAATTTTAATCGGATTTAGGAGGGAAATAATGTAATTTTGTGGAAGAGTGGGGTGTACGTGTGCATTGTTGAAAAGTCCTAATGAAATTTATGGAATTAGAATTTGTTTTGTTAGGTGCATTCCTGTAAGAGCATTAAGAGGTTGGTAGGTATAGTTATGCAAGCCGCCCTTTGCAGAGTCATGTCAAAATCACTGGCAATCATTAAGGATATAGGACATTTTAAGCTACCTTGGCTTTGCTTTTGAGGAATTTGAGGTTAGGATTTTACCTCAAGGAATTTCATTTGGGTTTTATAAACTCAAAGGAGGTAGGTACCTCGAAGATATATGAATATGAATTATTTGAAATACACATCGCTCTTGATAATGTAAGGACTTATGGAATTTCGTAATCACTTGAAACTGTCAGAATATTGTCAACACAAACATTAATGGTAAGCTGCTCGGGATAAAGCCAATGGCAAGAGCTACTGATTTTTCAACAGCCTATCCCTCTCATAAACTACGACGGTCTGCTGAAATACGTTTTCATAAGAAAGAGCGGTTTTTGTTTTGGCCCCATTGTGCGCGGCACATAAAGCTTGCGGCCAGATTATGTAAGACGAAAACGATCGAACGCTATCGTTTCGACAATAGCAGTCTCTGTCTATTGCCACAGATATGACAGAGACAGGTTTAGTGAAAACGAAAGCTGTTTTCGTTTCGTTTTTTACAGAATCCCACCCCTGGTCTTCCTCTGCTCCGGTTTATAATCAAATACTCTTCGGGCCCCAGCTTTGGTGTCCATTGTTACAGTGAGTTTATTGACGACTGATTAACACTTTCCTGACAAGTCCAATCTGGCTGCCCTGGGCAGCTCAATATTATTTGGGAAGTGGTATGTTGTGTTGTACTGCGATTTTTTGGTCTTGGAGAGGTTTGTTCCCTTATAGGAGTTCCCTTCGCATTAAGATTCCTTTCGGAATTATTTTTGAGAGTCGTGTATACTCTTAATACACCTTGGCGGAGGAGGTCCGTCCTATAGCACTCTCTCTAATCCAGTTTCCTTTAAGAATCTAGAATTACGGCTGGTTACAGTGACGGTAAATCCTCATCTGATAGTTATGGTACTTCATTTCGGCCCTTTGTGGGTCAATGCTCCACAAGATCCAGCACATATTCTCGGATTTCACTGGACTCAACGCAGAATCTGCAGAGACCTTCTTCATACCTATTTTCCTGAGGTATTCCTTGAGTCTACAATGCCCCGACATGATACCGAGGTTATTTTTGCTCATGCATATGTAGGCCTTCAATCTTTTCCGGTTATGTTGCCCTATACAAGTTTCTTGGCTTGCCACGTGCCCTGAGTGTTGTTCCAGGTTTTTTTCTTTCTCTAGCTTTCTGAATTGTTCTTTGAGGGTGTAAATCCATATTCCTCAGAATAGTTCACGACCTATGACAGCTACTGATGCTTCCATTCTAACGTAATTAACACTGCGTTCATATGATGCGCACGTTTTTGCGTCAGCTTCTTAATACGCAAGACTTACGAAAAACGGAGGTTATAGTTGAACGTATGTATTTTGTTTTAACGGTTCGATTGTCCTGAATTTTAAAGTTAAGTTGCATCACTCACATGCTGTCTCGTACGGACCCTGAGTGAATTCTTAAAGTGAATAGTATGACGCCTCTTCTTTCTTAAAAACAAGAAAGAACAAAAAGTGTATTCAATTTATAGAAAATAATATCACTCATATTCATTGTACGTATTGCATGATTATAACGGAGGGATGACGCACGATGCAGTAGTTGTTGATGCCATTTGTGGAATAGTACAGTCTTTGAACGTATCTATTACGTAAAGATAGCCTCATAGGTGCGTTGGTTAACTGTGTGTGACAGTTATATCAAATGTGTTACAGAATAAAATAATTTTTATAAGTACATATACATACTACATATACACATCTGTGATCATTCTAAAGGGTTTTTAGAGATAACAATTTGAAATGGAATAAAACAAAGATGATTTTTTTAAATTGACATGAAATTTACTTTATTCGAAAGATAATTATGCCGAACAAAAAATTGTATGGCAGGGGGGGGGGGGGTCTATTTTCATCCTATTTCCCGTTATAGCCCATCAAAGTAGGTGACCTCTAATTTGGAGGTGTTACGACTAAAAACGCTATAACTTCTAAACTATTATAGCTCCAAAAATAGTTTTGTACATTTTGAAAAGACAATTTAGTAGCGCATACAAGTCTTAAGCACTTTGGCTACATCTGGGCAGCTACAAAAAAGTTATGGCTCCTTAAACTCAAAATTTTGAAAATTTTTGTTACAATTTTATACTTAAAATGACTTTTTCTCAAAATGTTGACTTTATAAATTTTCATTTTTTTTATGAAATTTTTATCCTTGAGAAATTTTCTAAAAATTATCTTAAGCAACTTTTTTATGTACGATCAACAGAAGTTAGTTATAGTAAAAGCCACTTTTTGTCAGACAAAAATGGTAAAAAAGACTCGATATTTCTCTTTTTCTTTGATAGCAAGTACCCCAGCAGAAAAAATCCAAGGTTGTTAGCTCAGATCTAGTCTTTTTTACCATTTTTGTCTGACAAAAAGTGGCTTTTACTATAACTTCTGTTGATCGTATATAAAAAAGTTGCTTAACATAATTTTTAGGAAATTTCTCAAGGATAAAAATTTCATAAAAAAAATGAAAATTTATAAAGTCAAAATTTTGAGAAAAAGGCATTTTAAGTAAAAAATTGTAACAAAAATTTTCAAAATTTTGAGTTTAAGGAGCAATAACTTTTTTCTAGCTGCCCAGATGTAGCCGAAGTGCTTAAGACTTGTATGCGCTACTAAATTGTCTTTTCAAAATGCCTAAAACAACTTTTGTACCTATAATATTTTAGAAGTAATAGCGTTTTAAGTGGTAACACCTCCGAATTAGAGGTCACCTACTTTGATGTGCTATAACGGGAAATACGATGAAAATAGACCCCCCTGCCATACAATTTTTTGTTCGGCATAACTTCAGGAATCTTCCCTTAAAGGATTGTCCTTCTTAACTGGGACACCCTGTATACATGTAATAAAATTGTAGATGTTTTCTTTGTTATGTACACTATCACGTAAGAACTACTAACCCTATTGGTATGGTCTTTTTGGAAAAGGTACACCTTAACATTGGGAGGTCAAAAGGATTTATTTGGTCAAAATTGGACAAAGGGGCGTGGCACCGCCCATACAAAAAACATCTTCTATGGGGTGAAACTCGATGACGTTATAACTCGATAACAGCTGGGCCGATTTTCATCATTTTTCATCATTTTTTTGTTATGTTCGTATTGCTATATTTCAGGTTTACGCAGAAAGAAAATTCCAAGAAATCGCTTTATTCTCATTTTTCGCATTTTCGAGATTAATTCCACAGACTTCCAACGATTGGCCTTGAGATTTATTGATTGACATCGCAAAAGCCAATCGAAAGGGGAACTGAATCCGCTTGAATTGGAATGGAAGATCAGTTGGAATAATGTGAATTCGTGGGATAAGGACTTCCTCTCCTTTGAATTTGCCCTTAGATTATCGTCGCTTGAATCACATTGTTCATCAGTTTCTTGACGGACAACGGCGTACGTACCGTTGTACAATTTCGGATGATTCAGATTCCGCAACATGATTATGATCGATGCCAACCTCAGCTGTAAATTATGCGGTGGAGTTCCTGGCACATCAAGCTAGTTCAAAAATTCCGTCGGATAGTTAGTCGCTTCATCCTCGTCGGTCACGCTGTCAACGGATTTGTATGAATTTAGTTCTCCAGCGATTTTACTTTGAATAATGAAATTCAAGCTATCGACGTCCTTATTATTCGCTGCTAGTATTGCCCGTTCACTATTCCAGTCGAACACTTTGGTGATGAGTTCCTCCTTCGACGATGTGAACTCGCAAAAATTGGCCGGGAACGATATCAATCCACTCGAAACATCAATGAGAAACATCAAAATGCACGCAAAACGTCTTTTACCATAATGAATTTCACGATTATCCGAAATTTTCCAAGCAAAATCATCATATCATGCAATAAAATGCAAAATTTCGTCGAAAAATAAATTAAAATTTTTTCGCGTTTTTCCAGAATTTTCCGAGTTTTCCACTAAGAATTTTCTATTATTCCGAAAAGCCATTCCGGAACAATTGCACACAAAATTCCATACAAAAAATAAATTTTCGATTTTTCCAATTTCCCGACTTTTCCGGAGGGTTTTCATAAAAACCTTCTCCTGGCAATTACGCACCACTGAAAAGAAATTTGAGCCAAATCGGTCCAGCCGGTCTCAATTGATAAATTACTATACATTTTTGCCATCATTTTTATATTTATATATATAATTATATAGATACGGATGAGTTTTTAGTGATTTCTAGTTTAATTGTTTATTTTTTAAATAAGTTAAGAATTATACAAAATTTTTAGTAGTGGATTGGGATTGAAGAATGATATAGATATGTATATTGTTTAAAAAAAAAGAATTAAAACTATAAAATTATGGAATGTTTTTTTTAGTTTTTCCCAAAGCCACAAACTTTCTTGCTTTAGTTCTGGCCAACACTGTATGAAATATTCATTCAGATGGTTCCCTACGAAAAGTCTAGAAAAACATTTACCCTTGTAAACGTGTAGTTCTTGTAGGACGCCGGTTATTCTGATAAAAGTCCATGTGTCCTTCACAAACTTTTCAGAGTATACCTAACCAACCAAAGTATTATACGTTTACATTCAAAGTTTTTCGCCTACATTTTCCCAAAACAACAGTCATATACAGAATAACAGAACCTTGTGCAACTTGTCTAACTCGATTTGCATAGTTTTCGAACGCCTTCGCATCACTTTGAATGCATTTGCGTAAAAATTGCTCCGGAAAATTGATTTTGTTGTTGAAACCTTCTCCGGCTCTTCGCTTCAAGATGAGAATTCAATTTCCGTAGGTTGTTTTCTTTTTTTTTTTTTGCTCATCCAGTTGATGTATATTTTATGGAATCGCATGCTTTGCCGATTCCCGGATTAGTCGTTGCTCTGTGAGATGCCGTGCCAGTGGTACCGCCTGTAGCAGGTTGCCTTGTATTTTCATTTCGGTTACGAAGTTAAATGCTTTCACATTTGCAATTCACTCTTTGGATGAAATGTTGATTCAATTCTTTGGCGCTTCCTTCGTCCATAAAATCAGCAAAAGCACTTTGGTTCCGATATTGATTCAACACAAAACGTTGATGCTGCCATTTTTGTTTGCCCTTGTGAGTGCTTCCGCCACTCACTTTAGGCGGGCCAAAATTAGTTCTCTTTCGTTTATAACACGAGTGTAACGGATGGGGTTGCTCGTTAAATATTCAACGAGCATTGTGGCCTGTTCTTTCTGGTTAAGGGATCTCTCTATAGTATTTGGTAAGATTTAGGAGAAGGTGGATATAGAAAAGATGAAAATTTAATGGTATTTCATCAAATTTGAAAAAAAAAAAAAAAAAAAAAAATATTATTATAACAAATGCCTATAAAGGGATAATGTATTATGGATTAGATAATTTTCAGGAATCGATTATAGCCTGAAGATGAAAAGTATGTATATATATTTAGATGGCTGTCTGTTTATTTGAATTTTAAATTATTATTAAGCCGTATAAGAAAACAAGATTTAGTCCTAATTAAAATATACTCTTGCATATGTAGAATATGTATGTATGTCAAATTGAAGTGCCGCAAGCAGCGTTGTTCCGCAGAAATTTTGGAGTTGAGCCATTCTCCGAGCCATTTCACATATGTTTGAGCCACTTTATTTAAAGAGAAAGAGGGGGGGGTGCTTTATTTGTTGAGATTTCTTTAAATTTTTTTTTTTGTTTGGTGGTTCGCTGGAAGGCAAAATCATCGAAAGACATTGCAGAACTATTACGCGATTACGGGATGCTTCTGGAAGAGTGAGGGACCTTAAACCGATCTAAAAAAAAACTCCAGAAGTCGTTCGACTAATATCTAGGCAATTTATTTTTTTGAGTCATTTTAAAAAATTGAGAAGATAGATCCGCCGTTTGTCGGATTTCTATAAATTTTGATTGAAAATATTACCTACTTTCTTGGTCTTAGCTAACTCTTATAGATCAAGAGGTCTTACACCCGCCTTAATATCCTGATTACATTGTAAGTATTTAAAAGTTCTGTTATTTCTAAGTTAGCATGGTTAAGAAGTCTACTTCTGTGCCCGAGGAAATGTTTTCCTCGTCAGCAATGTAAACCGCTAAAGTACTCTTTCAAATAAGCAGTGCGAAGCTTGAAACAGGGAACACACAAATAGATAGGAGCGTACTTCTAGCATAAGGTAACTTCAAGTATCATCTAAAGACTATGAGATTTCTGGAGAATGAAGCTTGCAGGCCATACCTTGAAGACGTGGAAATCGCTTCATATATTCCGCAACAAGAGTAAGACTATTGGGCTCAAAATGGTTAGTCTACCAGACAATCAATCCATGACACCACTCTGAAGGATATAGACAAACGAAACAAATATGCCTGATGTCTGTCAGAGATCTTTTTGTTACTTATACTTAGATGACGCTACAGTCCGGGGTGCAACTGTCCCTCCGGGTTGGAATCATAGACTCTTCGGGTCAGAGACATGATTCTGTATAGTTCGTCTCTAATGGGAAATTTCCATACATTATTCCCGATAGGAATATGATTTTTTTTTTTTTTAAGAACGAAGTTTAAGTTTTAAGAAAAATGTGAGCCATTTCTCTTTGGCTCGGAGCATTGAGCCAAAGTTGAAATACTTGAGCCAAATTACCCAATTGGGTACTTCAGCACAACGCTGGCCGCAAGCTAGTTTACAAAATTCGTGGGGTGTGGGGGTGTGGTGGTATTGATAGGCATACGGGTTTATGCGAGTCACTGCGAAATTCTTAAAAATCCGATAGAAATGTTAAGCGGCCCATAGACACTACACTTGTGTCTGCACCGGTGTCGGTGTACGAAAATGTGTGCTGTGTGTGGGCTGGTGCGCACACCGATTTTGGTGTCAGACCTCAGACACGATGCAAGTAAAATCAAAAGTTTTTGATTTTTTGTGTCGGTGTCTCGATCGGTGTGATGTGTATGGCGGAATGCCACACCGAATGACCGGTGTCAGTACACCGGTGCAGACACAAGTGTAGTGTCTATGGGTCGGTCGCTTTAGTCGAAAATGTGAATGTAATGAAATCAGATTTCTTACCATTTGGCCCACTCCAACATCCGATTTGGAAGCATCATCTGTTTAAGTGGTAGATATATAGTTTCGCCTTTCCGGAGAAAAATATATTTAATATCTCTGAATAGACCACGTTAGCGTTAGGATCTACATATATGTATTTATATAAGCACAACCCCAAGATAGTAAATGCGCGAGCTTCTACCGAGAAATATCTGCCCTAAAACAGTGGAGACAGTTGTATGGGTCATGGAAATTAGCGAAACTTTTGCGAAATTGGGACAAAAAGTCACACACAATATAGATTCGAGAGTTCTTCCTAAAAAATGTGATGAGCCCAGTGTTTTATGCAATAAATAAAATCCAGCCTTCATTTCCCCACTTTAAAAATTTCAGTGCAGAAGTGTGTCTTCCAACATACGTGACCCCCTGGGGGTCAATTCTCAAAATTTCTCGCATACGTTTATCTGTCAAAATATCCAATTTCATGCGAAAGACTGAAATTTGCAATTCTCAAATTCCGCATACGAGAATTTCTCTTCGAATGTTACTCGTCTGCTTTTTCTAGGCGGATTTGCTTCTCGCATACGGAATTGTGAGTTTGAAAATTCAAATCAAAACCCACATCCACGCAATATTTCTTAGAAAATTTGAATTGAATTTTTTTTTAATGCCATTCTTTGCACAAAAAGTAGGTACATTTCGACGTAAAATTCTACCTCATGCGAGAGGTGAATACAATTTTCGCAGAGGTAGAAAAAACTTTGAGAATACCAATTTTTTTCGTATGCGAAAATTTCAGGCGGATTTGCTCGTATACGAGTTGCGTTATGCGGAATTTGAGAATTGGGGCCCAGGGCCTTACTTAAATTAACAAATTTGTGGAGGTATAGCTCGGACAATAATTCACCGAAGGATGATTATGAAACTTTAAGCCAAGTCAGTGAACACGGGCTAGCTGGAAAATGTGTCCCTTTCTTAGCAGAATTTAATCACTTTTACTGATAAGAGCATGGGAGATGGGAGTACATATTTTACTCTGGCGTCATCCTTTACACAAGCGTCGCAGACTTAAGGACCTGCAAGCCCCCTGTTTCTGGTCACTGTATAGGATTTGGAGTTGGGTATTATATGGGAATTAAGATGTAATTTTATATACTATAAGAAAAATAAATGTACTCTCCAATTTTGTACACTCAATATCTTAGAATAAGTCATTTTAAGTAAAAAAATAATTTTAAGTTCAAAACCAATTTTTCAATTATTTGCGACTTGACATGCGAAGGGATGTTTTACCTAATTTTATGCTTCTCTCTTCTAGTATAGCCCAATCAAGTTCTCGTCTCGGAATATAATCCTTCTCTCTTCAAGCAATCTAATGCTTTTTCGGAATTCATTCAAACTTTCCCGGAATTTGAAAGTTTGTTCGTCTAACAACATTTAATGCTTCATACGAGTAGGTATACGAGAGTTGACCGTTTACGGCGCTTTCACAAATATTGAACGCTATGGAAGCAAAAGACTCAGTATTTGGACTTCGTACGTTTGAAGTAATGCAGAAAACAGAGATGGGCTGACTCCAAGGAGAATATTTAAAGCTTCCGTTCTCCCTTAACTGAAAATTCTTCCTTTCAAAACAATAAAAAAAGAGAAAATAGGCCCATATGTTGAACTTCTTTTCCGTAAAGAAACTCGACGAGTTTTTACATTGGCGGTTCCGCTACGATCCTCTTGCAGTCTTACCCATTTCTTTACATGTGCTTGTTAGATTTGCATTGATAAGTATATTGATATCATCGGCATTTATAAAAAAATATATCACGGTTGCCAGAAATTCAGAAAATTGGACTGTCTTCTAAAGAAAATATGAATCCATGGGAGTAATCCAGCTTAAGTCGATGTGCGATAACATTGAATTTGTATGTCATGACCATTATAGATCATCAGTGCCATATTTTAATCGTTTCGCTGAACTTGAGTTTATTTTCGTCCATTTTGACACAAACATAAAACTTTTGACATATTTTAATCGTTTGGCTGAACTTGAGTTTAATTTCGTCCATTTTGACACAAGCTTAAAGCCATGTAAGTCCACACAATCCTATTAAATCGCTCAACGTGCATGTGTATTTTAAGTTTATGAGAAGGTGGGGATTTCAGTGAACTGAACCTAAAACCTCTTCCTAAAAACAAAATGACAGCTTCTTTACCCACATACCATCGTTTAGATTTACTACATTCAGAAACAAATTCCAAACTACATATTAAAGGGTTTCACAAGAATTCAAAAATATATTTTACAAAAGCAAGAAGAAACAAATTTTAAGTTCATCCAATCTCTTTCTCTTTCTCTCACTACTGCCTGTAATTTTCAAACCCACTTCGTCAGCCATGGCACAATTCAAATGCCGAGTTCATTAGGACCGAAGGCGCCTGATGCCCACCCTCTTATTAATTTAATATTTTCTTTTCCATTATTGCCTTTCATGTGAAACTCTACTACTCATCAACACACATCACACACTTCCCCTGCCTAGAGCAGAAACGCAATCATCAATATAATTTTCTGGTGACAGAATATTGCATCAACCCCACCTCATCTAAGCCCTGAAGGAATAAAATCAAGTGCGAATACGCCTAGTGGTAGTGGTGTATACGAGTACATCTCAATTTCATTTTCATAGGAATAGGATGCTTAAGTTTCGCAAAACCTCCCTTTACACTAGGTATCTAAGTATATTTATATATGTATGTAGGTAAAGGATTTTTCACACCTGCTGCCTGCTATACCTATGCAAATGCTTACATACCTGAATTTAAATAATTTATGACTCTTAGTTTGTAATAAAGACTGGTAAGCCTATTCAAGGGAATGCAACACCTGTAGCGACATGAATCTCTAGACAGAATGAAAGAAGAATTCTTGTTCATTATGGCAGATTCATCCTCCTTTGAGAATTCAATTTGCAGGAGTAATTTAATATTTTCTTGATGTTCATTTGTCAAACGCCAGTCTTTCAGATTGAAGGGAATAGAAACAGGTACTACTCGTATGCAAGGAACTTGCTTTGATGTTTATATAATGAAACTGATTTATTTTTATATAGGATTGTAGTCCCTAAAACTGAACTGCAAATTAACTGTGATTAATGACCATATTCATTTTTTTTCACAAGCACAATAGGTCTTTTAGGTCGATGTGGCATAACCATATTACTATCTTCGTGAAATATCTTTACCAACTTTTTCACTTTTTAACTTTTTATAACTTTTTTGTTTAGCGTTGTATGGGATACACGCTTCAGTTAATAATTGTTTCATGGGAAATTGTACCAATTCATTGCATCAAATACTGACACTAATGACCATGCATCATTTCTTTTCAATTAACTTTGGACTTAAAAATATGCCGATTTGTTTCCAAAAACGCTTTTTGAAATCGTACTGTGTGAACCGTTCTGCAAAACACTAATCGCCAGTGTGGCTTCCGTCCCGGCAGATCGACACACTGAGGCAAATTCTGGAAAAGACTAACGAATTTCAAGTCGAAACTCATCACATATTCATCGACTTCAAAGCCGTCTATGATATGATAGCATACATCGTCAGGAGCTCTATATGGCGATGGCCGAATTGGGAATCCCGGTAAAATTGATTCAGTCGTGTCGCGTGATGCTGGAAAAAACTCGCTGTAACGTGCAGTTTGGAAGTAGCTCCTCCGAACTATTTCAAAGATCCACAGGATTTCGGTTCAGCTGCTGTGGTTTTTTTATACCCTCCACAGGAAGGTATATTCACTTTGTCATTACATTTGTAACGCCAAGAAGGATTCACCGGAGACCCTATAAAGTATATATATTCTGAATCAGGATCACATTCTAAATCGATTTAGCCATGTCCGTCTGTCTGTCTGTCCGTCTGTTGAAAGCACGATAGCGTCCAAACGAATCGACTTAGTCAAATGAAATTTTGTGAGAGATCTTATTTTTACGGTCCTCAGGTTGGTATTGAAAATGGGATATGTCGGTCAGGTAGTTCTGGTACCTCCCATACAAAACCACTATTAGACCCATGTGTATCTACGTCTGTTGAAATCACGATAGCGTCCAAACGAATCGACTTAGTCAACTGAAATTTTGTGAGAGATCTTATTTTTACGGTCCTCAGGTTGGTATTGAAAATGGGCTATGTCGGTCAGGTAGTTCTGGTACCTCCCATACAAAACCACTATTAGACCCATGTGTCTCTACGTCTGTTGAAATCACAATAGCGCCCAAACGAATCGACTTAGGCGACTGAAATTTTGTGAAAGATCTTATTTTTACGGTCCTCAGGTTGGTATTAAAAATGGTCTATGTCGGTCAGGTAGTTCTGGTACCTCATATACCAAACCTATATGGCATGGCAAACATTTTGCATGACTTTTATGCAGTGGAGGGTATCAAAGCATCGGCCAAGCCGATGATAACACTTTTACTTGTTTTTTTTTTTTTTTTGTAAGTCGGAGGGGAAATCTTGCATAAGATACTGTTGTGTAATAAGCAGTTATGTCAGATTCTTACTGACTAAAACCCCCCCTCTTCCTGCCCTTATTCCTCGCGGGACTGCCGTCAAGCATTACATCGCGAGGGGGTCATAGCCTTAAGTGTTCGGCACATTCAGGTTTCCATGCTCCCGCAATGCATTAAGTTGTCGCTCATGTTGGCGTTGCTTCTTCATGATGGTTGCCACAGTATTGCTGATAGCTTCCCACCCTCCTTCTGTTTGCCGCATCAGGCCGGTTATGTTTTCTGGTGTCAGTTCCACACCAATTTTCTTCCTCAGCATTTGCCTTTCTTCTTCATAGCGCGGGCAGTGGAACATTACATGCTCCGCGTCTTCAACAGCTCTTGTACAGCATGGGCAAAAAGGATTGTCATCGTACCCAAACCTGTACAGGTAAGCCCTAAAGCATCCATGACCTGTTAACATCTGTGTCAAATAGAAATTTAACTCTCCATGCTTTCTGTTGATCCAATCGTCGATTTTGGGTATGATTCTATGCGTCCATCTTCCCCTGTCAGAGTGATCCCATCTCTGCTGCCAATCTTCTAAACTGGCCACCCTTTGTGGTAAAGTGTTATCTCCTGTTGTCATTGATGTTTCTGCCGTTGTTCTGCTGACTAGGTATTTTTCCTGTGCTTCTCTTGCAAGGAGGTCAATTGGTACCATGCCAGCTACTACGCACACTGCATCGTAGGACGTCGTTCTAAAGGCGCTAATTACTCTAAGAGCGCTGATACGGTAGGTCGCCTCCGTTTTCTTTCGGTATGATTTCGTCTTCATTGCACCGGCCCATATCGGGGACCCATAGAGTATCATCGACGCTGAAACTCGCGTTAGAAGCAGTCTTCTTCTGTATTTTGGCCCTCCAATATTGGGCATCATCCTTGATAGTGCAGCTGTTACCTTTGCTGCCTTTTCAGCTGTGTATTCAATGTGCTCAGCTGCTGTGGTATGCGGACGATATTGATATCATCGGTCGTTCCCTGTGTGCCGTGATAGAAGCGTTCACGGCGATTGAAGAATAGGCGAAATCCATTGGTCTTGAAGTAAATTAGGACAAGACTAAGTACATACTATCAATAAACAAACAAGAATCTGTCCACCGCCAAGGACAAAACGTCACTATTGATAGCAAGGTGGTTAAGGAGTTCACCTAGGTACCTCAGAGTAAACATGAATTCCACGAATGACACCTTAGTGGAGATCCGGCGAAGAATTACTCTAGGAAACCGTTGCTACTTCGGTTTGGCAAAACAATTGGGTTCAAAACTTCAAAACTCCTAATTAGAAGGACGAAATGAGTATACTCTACAAAACCTCTATCCTGCCAGTTTTCCTTAATGCGCCGAGTGCTGGACGATAAGCAAGAAGGGAGAACTGATACTGATGGGTTCCTTCGAAAGAAAAATACTTCGGCGGATTTTTGGTCCTTGTGTGCGAGGAGGGCGTATTCGAATTTCAGCCCCCATATAGGTTCGTTTCAATGACCAAACCATTGCGAATGCCAAAGCGCTTGGTCTGTACAACTGGCATGGCTGCAGTGACTCAGTCAGAGACTCTTCACGGGTCGGGCTCGGGAGCCCGATAACAACACACTTCTTGCTCTCACACTGAGGCAATAATCAATAAGCAACTGCCAATAGGAGACATGCAATATTATCACTCACATTTATTTTACTGTGAATTAAATTAGAGTTCTCAATATCGGTCGAACGAAAATGTTGCTCATTGCGACAATATTTATCGCTGGCGATATACAGTGCATGTTGAAAAGCAACAAATATTGCTTCAAGTGCGATCAAGTTTTTAATATAAAGTTCGTAGAAATAGTGGATATCCCTGATAGCTCAAAATGTCTGGCAATATTGTTGCCTCAATGTGAGAATTGGTTAAAATAAATTTGCGTGTTGCTTATTTTTAATTGCTAGTTACTCTGTTGCTTGTTGCCTCAATGTGAGAGCCGCCTTAGAACAAAATTCATATCTATGACCCCAGTTACACCATTCATTCAATCAGATGATTTCTGAGCTTGCAGCAAAAAAATTCATCGTGGATGGGGCGCTTAAGAGCAGCAAAAACAAATAGGTACAGCATTTATATAAATGAAACTCCTAAAAACATGTTTGAGTCATAAAAAAACATGACCTTAACAAATCTAAATAAAAACTCGCTCAGTATACGAATATACCATGATCCATGACACAGAGCAAAGTATTATTTATGTCCTTATTGAAATTTTGTGTGAACGTGCCATGTATGTATACATATTGAGGTCGTGTCGTGGCCTCTGTAAGAAATCTATAAAAGTCAAAATGTTAAATAAAAATATATTACTCTCTTATAGAAACTAATTTTGTTTGTATAGATACCTTGCTTTGGCTTATGTTGGCGTTGGTAGGTTTAGGGATTTATTTTTTCTAGCAAGGAAAATAAATAAAACACACATCATCTCCTCTGTATCTCTTTGTAGCCTGTATACTTATGATACGCCATAAGAAATAGCTAACCATTAGGTAATGAGATTCTTTTCTTCGAAAATGAAAACGAAATTAATGATGTTGATTATTGGATTTTCGCCGGAATGTAGGCGATGAATTTGATTTGCACGCAACACTAGACATCCCATTTATCTCGGAAACTTCTATGAAGTGTGGTTATTATAATCTTCGACATCTGACTGGATTAAGTATAAAAAAAATCCATGATATGGGAAAGGAAAGATGGATAGCTAAATATCTAAATTTAAAGTTCAGTCGGAGTCGGATAGAAGCTGACAACCAACTTCACTCTTGTATTCAGATACATATATAGTCTATAGCCTTTGTATTCGTATTAATAGGTACACCAATTTACACAAATGGGAGCAGTATCGCAGTGGTTAGTGTGCTGGTGCGATCCCCGGAAAAACACAAAATACATCTTAAGGTTTTTTCTACTACGCCACCTCTTGCGAACGTCTGACAAACATCTGAGAGTATGACTGTCCTGAAAAAGCTTTCCAATTCAGCCGATCGGACTCGGCATAAAATTGTAGGTCCCTTCCATCTTCCATTCGTCCAAAAAATAGAAACTCGCATAAAAGAATGGTTGCGAGAAGCATGGGCTAGGCCCTAGGGTATTTCCGGCCGGTGGCGCCACCTATTTATTTTGTAATTTACACAAATTCTATATAGTTTGACGTAACTGTTGTGTAACCTATAAGATGACGAAATTTCGATTTCGATTGGTCGCACATATACCTTTCTTAACTAGGTAGCGCTACAGTCCGGTGTGGACGTTGGGCCCCAGCCAGTATGTGCCTCTTCAGTTAGCTTTGTCTCTGGCCAACTGCCTCCAGCTGTACACTCCAAGTTGTTTGAGGTCCCCTTCCACTTGTGCGAGCCACCTAAGGCGAGGTCTTCCTCTACTGCGTTGTCCCACCAGGTTGGAATCGAAGACTCTTCGGGCCGGAGCCTTGTTGTCCATTCGCTCTACATGTCCTAGCCATCTTAGTCGAGTGATACGTACTTTTCTGACCAGGTCGATGTCGCTGTAATGTAGAGTTCGCTGTTAAATCTTCTCCTCCAAAGCCCGTCAACGCAAACGGGACCGAAAATTACTCGAAGAATTTTGCGTTCGAAACGACCAAGAAGATCTTCATCTGCCTTGGAGTACGCAACTGGAGGCGGTTAGCCAAAGATCGGGCTAACTGGAGAGGCGTGGTGGGTGAGGCCCACACGGACTGTAGCGCCATCTAAGTAAGTAAGTAAGAATGCATTTTGAAAGCCTATCAATACTCACTGTATATTCATCTCATAATGTACAAGAAAAGGATAGGTATCTAGAAAAATTACTAACACAGGGGGAAAGAAAAAGTTGAACCTTTTTTGACATCAAAGGTCTCGGTGAGATTGTTTCCGACCTTTATGGAGCAGCGAGCGTTCTCCATCGTCGTTCTGCACAATCTGACGAGTTGGGCAGGGATGCCAAACCAAAACATGGCTTTGTATAGCTCGTCTCTATAAATGCTGTCATATGTGGCCTTACATAAAATCGATGGTGAGTATCGATTTGCACTTCTTGGGCTTTCTCCAGGATCTGCTATAGTGTGAATATTCGGTCGGTTGTTTACTTACCGGATCTAAAACCGCACTGCTACGGTCCAATCAGATCATTGACAAAAATGGTTTAAGGCGTTCACACGGTACAGCAGACAGGATCTTGTAAAGCGATGTTAAGGAGACTGATGCCTCTATAGTTGGTGCAGTTTAGAGGTTTAGAGGGTATCCTTTCTTGTTAATCGGGCAAACAATGCTGAGGCTGACATTGCTGACATTTTGTGTGAGTGTTTAAGTGCTTGGTGGATGGTGTAAATTCACCTGTAGGTGGTGCTACATTCTGATTCCATTAATTTTGTTTCCTCATACTAAACGGCTGAACCGATTTTGGTCAAATTTTGGGTACAGTAGGTACTTAACTGGATGGTATAGATTCAAATTGGTGATGCGTTATATATTTTTATTGCGCCTTATTCAACTGTATTCAGTTCTACTGACTAAAGTATGCCAATAAAAAATCCTTAGGTTAGGTTAGGTTAGGTTAAAAAGGGGTATGAGAGACGGCACCATAAGGGCCCATCGCGATCCCTAGGGGGAACCAATTGCAGTGACCTACAATTTAAAAACACCTAAACACTTGCCCTAAAGAAAGCCCCAATATCCCTGCAAAAACCAAGTAGCCCCTTATAGTTGGTATTGTCTATCTCCTCTAGATGTTGGAAGAAGTACCTGCCCAGAAATTTCCTGTACATATGTCGCAGCCCCACATTCACATAGTATATGTGTTATGTCATCTACGGCTTGCAGGCCATCGCAGAATCTACAATTGTCCGAGTCTGCCAGCCCGAGTCTTTTGGCATGTTTTCTAAGAAGACAGTGCCCTGATAGTATGCCGATTAGTGTCCTGAGCTGTTCCCTGCCTAGTTTGAGGATTTCCCTAGATCTTTTACGGTCGTATTGCGGCCAAAGTGTCTTAGATACTGCGTGACCGGTGAGGCCCTGCCACCTCCGGTCGGCTTCCTTAGGTTTTTTATTCCTAATATCTCTTTTTATGATGCAAGGAGGTGGTTTAATATCCACATCCCCTCCATCTAACATTTCCCCGCCTCTTCTCGCAAGCTCATCAGCTTGCTCATTTCCAGCTATACCGCAGTGTTCTGGTACCCTGCACAGTCTCACTCAGTTCTGACTGCATATGCATAATGCCTTGAGCATTGTGCGACAGGTCCTGACTAATTCAGAATTGATGTTTGTAGATTCCAGTGCCTTGAGCGCAGCCTGGCTATCGATGTAGATGGCTATATCCCTTTCAGATATATTTTATTTCTCCATTCGATAATTAAAACACGCGACTACAATTCAATTAATTCATTTATTTCCTTATCTAATCTTACGTCTAATCTGTTACAGGGTCGAGAGTCAAGAGACCGGAAAAAAACTTCCATCTTCTTTTCCTATCTATCTCAACTTCCATATCCTCCTATAAAATATGAGTATAAAAATAGATACAATTTTGTAATTCACAATAGTAGATATAACCATAATACTTATTTGCTGAGATATTTCTATTATAGTAAAATTATACATAACAATATTTCCCCCTAAAAAAAAAAACTTCACACGCTCTTATGTCTAAGCCTTTCCGAGCGTCTAACTTCTTTTGGCCAATTCCATCTAAAGCGATTTCTCATTTTATTGCGACTTGCTCCTGTCTTATTATTTTCCGTTTCTTTTGTCTTTGGTGAAACTATCTGATTCTTAATTAAAGGATTTACATTTGGATGATAAGTATCTGACAAATTTGAAATTCTTACTTGACTAATATGAACGTATTTGATAACATTATTTATTTTAATTAACATTGTTGCTGGACTTAATATTTCCATCACCTCACCCGGAATCCATTTAACATAGTTATTACGAAAATGATTTAAAAATAATATTTTATCTCCAATTTTGTATTTCATTTTTAGCATATTCTTATTTTTCGCATTATCATAAGTACTTTTCTTTGTACTGACTACTCTCTGCTCTAAATTAAAATTATTGGCAATTTTGTTATTAATTAAATCTAAATTAGTTCTCGTCTTGAAAGAGAAAATCAATTCTGTGGGGGTTTTGTTTGTAGGGAAGGTAGGAATATTTCTTTGGTTGAAAAGAAACTTGGAAACAGTGTGCAAAATATCCATATTTTTGTTTTCTAAATAGTATTTTTTAAAAGCTTGTTTTACCGTTTGTACATTTCTTTCTGCCGTACCGTTGCTTTGAGGGTGATAGGGCGGTGATTTTGTCACTTTTATGTTATATTTTTTACAAAACTCAATAAAATGGGATGACCCAAACGGAGGCCCGTTGTCAGAGACTATTTCTGACGGTAACCCAAAAACAGAAAAGCAGTTAAACAAACTATTAACCACCGACTCCGCGTTTGTATTTTTCATAAGCACTACGTCAACATACTTAGAATAGGAATCGACTAATATTAAAAACGTAAACTTCAAAAAATGAAAAAAATCCAAATGTATTCGTTCGAAGGGGAAAGAAGACTTCGGCCAAGCCACAAGTGGTGAATTTTTTGGCACATTTGCAGTAGTTTGACATTGCGGACACTGGGAAACGAAGTTTTCAATATCCGTATCAATATTGGTCCACCATACGTAACAGCGAGCCAAACATTTCATTTTTACCATCCCTGCGTGGTTCATATTATGCACCTGACTCAAAACAATATTTCGAAGGGCTGCAGGAATCACAACACGATTACCATAAAAAATACAATTCCCCTCCGTAGATAAACTATTTCTTTTGCGAAAATATGGCAAAATTGACTCATTAACTACTTTAGGCCAAGAGTTTTCAAAAACACATTTGAAAATATGTTTTAAAAACTTATCTGATTGCGTAGCTGCTGCCACTTCCTCTAAAGTGATTTTACATTCTTTAGATAAGTCTGAAACATTTTGCACCATATGGATCATTTTAACACTAGTTTCATCCTCTAGCGGCAGTCTTGAGCACGCATCCGCATTGGCCATTAATTTACCCTTTCGATATTCCACCTTGTAATCATACATCGACAATATGATTGACCACCGTTGAAGACGCGCAGCGGCGACTCCAGAGTTTCCTTTTCTGGGACTAAAAATCTCTTTTAAAGCTTGGTGGTCCGTATAAATGATAAATGGTTTCCCAAATAAATATTTATGAAATCTCCGAACAGCGAATACTATGGCGAGAGCCTCTTTGTGGAGTTGCGAATAATTTTTCTCTGCACTGGAGAGAGTACTAGAGATAAACATCACGGGTTTTTCTACCCCTTCACATAGATGCGATAGAACAGCCCCCACTCCATATGGACTTGCATCTGTAGCAATTACTATTGGTTTTGTTGGATCATAAAGTTCCAAAACGTTGTTATTAGTTATTAAGGATTTTGTTTTATCAAACGCCCTTTGGCAATCTGATGACCAGACGAATTCAACATCTTTTTTAAGCAACTTATATAGATCTTTTAAATGAAAAGACAAATCAGGCAAAAACTTGCTGTAATAATTTAACAACCCCAAATAGGATTGCAATTCTTGTAAATTTCGAGGTGCTGGGGCCTCCGTAATAGCACGTATTTTTTCGCTGTTTGGACGTATTTGTCCATGGGAGAGAGTATGGCCTAAATATTGAACCGTATTCACGAAAAAATTACACTTATTTTTATTAATTTGGACACTGTGTTCGCTTAAACGATTAAGCACACGCATAAGATTACTTTTGCAGTCCTCATAGTCACAGCCCCCTATTAATATGTCATCCAAAAAACAGAACACATTCGTAAGATTTTTCAAAATTTGATCCATGACTGATTGGAAAGCAGACGGGGCATTTTTCAACCCAAAAGGCAACCGCTGGAATTGAAATAAACCCTTGAATGTGTTTATCGTAATCAATGGCCGACACGATTCCGACACTATTAATTGCTGATATGCACCAGATAAATCAATGACACAAAAAATTTTGCAATTTGCAAGGGACGCAAAGATTTCTTCAATTAATGGTAGTGGGTAGTGTTCCGTTACAACTACTTTATTTAAAGTGACACTAAAGTCTACGCAAATTCTTATCTCTCCCGATGACTTCGGAACGCACACAATTGGACTGGCCCACGAACTATATTTGACAGGTTTGATAACACCCGTTTTTACTAACCGATCTAACTCACTGCTCACTTTGTCTTTAATTCTAAGAGGGACACTGTAGGGCTTATGAAAAATTGGAGTCACGTTTTCCTTTAACACAATATCAACCTCAAAACCCTTTATCGATTGCTCTTTCCTCGGCTCAATGATGTTATTAAAGTTTGCACTTATATACGGTAAAACATTACTAGAATCTAATTTGATGGACTTTACCTCTCTGTTTCCAAATAACTTTTCCCTCCAATTCGGTATAAGAATATTGAGCCACGACCGACCAAGAAGTGGTATAAACTTTCTGTTAGATTCAATGACAATTAGGTCTAAATTGTATTCCCTCTCCTCAAACTCCACACAGACCTTGATTTTTCCTTTGCAGACTATCCCTTCTCCTGTAACAGAACACAATTTATTATAACAAGATTCTAACTTAATATACGAGAAATATTTCTTATACTCTCCTACTGCAATGATGGATGAACAGGCACCAGTGTCGACTTCCATATCAATGTGCTGCTTTTCAATGACAATTGACTTCATTACTCGATCAGATTCGACTGGCTGAACTTGATGTACTGATTGAACGGCGAACCTCCGATTACTATTGTTTGCAGTATTCTTGCATACCACCGACGTGTGACCCAACCGGCTGCATCGAAAACACTTCCAATTTACCGCTGGACATTTGTTTGGATCGTGCTCTCGGCCGCACCTAAAACAGCTTCCCCTTCGACTTGGGGTTTTTGATTTATTTTGCCATTTCTTACGCTCTCCCAGGAACTGTTTGGTATTCTTATCAACTCGATGGCAAACTTCCACTGCCGAGACATTTGGACGAATAGCAAGAGCTTCCTTGTGAGACATTTCCATTGTTAGGGCTACGTTGCAACACTGTTCGAAATCATAGTTAGCATCATTTAACAATGCTCTCTGAATTTCCTCTGACCGAATTCCAGCAATAAAACGATCTGTTAACGCATCATCCAGCGCTTGCGATTTTAACTGTAGAGGAGATGCTACTTCAGGGTCTTTGTAGTCATTACAACACTTCACTTTCGGGGCCTTTAGCAACATTTTTGGCGCTGTAGCGAGGTACGACCCAAAACCACATGTACTAGCGAGAGCTTTTAATCGAATAATGAATTCTGTGATACTCTCACCTTCTTTTTGATATGACTTATTAAATTTATATCGCTCTGCACGTATATTGACCCGTGGAGCGAAATGTGATTTTAAAGCCGCTAATAAATCGTCAAATGGTAAGTCTTTCGGATTTCTTGGCTGCACTAGATCTTTAAGTATTTTGTAGCAACTTTTTCCAATTAAGGTAAGTAATATAAGTGGTTTGTTTTCCACTTTAACCTCGTTTATTTGAAAGAATATTCGTAGTCTGTCTTCATAGGATTCAAAATCCTCACCAGGTTCAAATTCTTCGACTTTTCCCACAAAATGATGCGATGACATTTTTACACGTGCTTTTCTTCACTGCTCGTACTTCAATTTCATGGATGCTGACATTTACAAGACTTGTTCGACTTTTTTATTTATTTTTGTCGTGTTTTTTTTTTTTTTTTTTTTTTTTTTTGCTTTTTATCCTCGTCGCCAATATTTTATTTCTCCATTCGATAATTAAAACACGCGACTACAATTCAATTAATTCATTTATTTCCTTATCTAATCTTACGTCTAATCTGTTACAGGGTCGAGAGTCAAGAGACCGGAAAAAAACTTCCATCTTCTTTTCCTATCTATCTCAACTTCCATATTCTCCTACCAACATTTGAGTATAAAAATAGATACAATTTTGTAATTCACAATAGTAGATATAACCATAATACTTATTTGCTGAGATATTTCTATTATAGTAAAATTATACATAACAATATACAGATCTCATCCGTATTAGCTCTGCCGCTTTCAGAACAGCCAGAACTTCTGATTGGAAGACACTGCTTGCATCCGGCCGGCAGTCGTATAGACATTTTTAGGTCTGGGTCTACGGAGTAGATTTAAATAAGATTTAAAAAAACCTTAAATAGAGAAAAACATTGAATAACTTAGATCCTTTGTATTGGTACGAAATTTCCAATTTCCCTGGGGCATTTAAATTTCCACTACCATTAAGTCCCATATTTTTAATAAGGTCGCAAACTTTCGACAAACACTGTATAATGATTTTATGAGCATATGATTTCATGTTATCTCGTAGCTGTAATTTGAATTCAGTGTCATTTGAGTGTAAACGAGCGTAAAAAGCTCAATAACTTCGCCACCACCACTGGGTAATCGTTAACAAAGGGGTAAACGTGAAGAGTTTCTATATTTAAGGGCTGCACTCCACACGCGCATATAGCTGTATTAAAGTTAATATCTTTCGCTCCTCTTAAATGGTTTTAGTGGCTACAAATGATGAAATTAAAACAGTGCTCTGGTCTGCAGCACATATTCTTCAAATGAGCCTCCAGGGAACATATTCACTTAATTGGAAACTTGGGTATGGTGAGGCCTTACGAACTTCAATGTTTGCTTATGTTCGACGCAAAGATGAAACAGTCTTACTCGACGTTTCCTATGTAGATATTCCATGTATCTGTGCGTTATTCTTGTTTTTGCTTCATTTATCTTTTGCCCTGATCTGAGATATTTCATCAAAATGACAAACAAGGGAATGGGTATGGGTAAGTATATAGGCAAAGCAGGCTGAAACAAACAAAAAAAAATGCCAACATTCAGCAAACGGCAGAATGATTGACGGCGAATTACTGCCATATAGTCCTGGTCCTGTGTAGCGTGGGTGGGACGGGCGGTTAAATTATTTGATGTTGACGTGTATACGTTTGTACCTGTTTGATGCAAACTCAACGCATACACGAATATACAAAAAAAAAACGTACAGTGTGATTTATTCGATCACTGATTTGTCAGGTCGGTTGGTGGCGTTTGTGCACATGGGATAACGCAGAGTAATCATGTTTATTACGTAGCAATCCAACATGGAATCAATGCATTTGCGGCATCAAAGTATCTCTGACAGTTGTCAGGGCAAATATCTCGTTATTTCCATCTATTGTCATGGAAGGAGTGCCACTGGCACTGCCACGTATACGCAATATGTGTGTGGAACATACATACCTACTACTACTACACATCTCATGTCTATCATGGTCGCATTAGGCGAAGTGACGAAAGTAGTTTGCCAAAGTGATTTGTATTATTCAGCAAACGATGGCACTTACACTCTCACATGTAGCTGGTGGATTTGATGAGGTAGCAGTGACCCCAGTGGGTATCTGTCAGAAACTTCTTAAAGTGTTGGGTTATTAATGCTATATTCGAGACACGTGATTAATTTGATAGTAACATGAGATTGAACGGATATTGTGTAGCTTAACACTAAACCAAATACTGAAAGATGCATTATATGTACATATATAGTTCGAAGTTCAGTACGTAGATAGATTGACATTTGTCAAGCAATGAAAAAAAAATAGAGGGATTGGCCAAATCGGTGGAAGACATAAATAACGTCAATTAGAAAGACAGTGAAGAAAGACATTGGATTTGAAATTAAGTTTAGAAAGCAGAGAAACCCTGTGGGTAGAAGATGCGTCTGTTCGGTAACCAAAACCCTCGTCTCAGTCTAACAAAATATTTCCCTAGACGCGAACCCTAGCAATGAAGACTTCATACCTTTTTCTGGAATGATAGAGCAGCCGATACTTGCAATAAACGAGTAAGTTTTATACGACCCAGTCGTAACCGGAAGAAAAGTTACAGAAGTACCTAGTGTGCTTTGATAAGCGCTCGATGGGATGAAAAGAAATGTTCCTCATACAAATTTAATGTCCCTTTTCCGGTCCCCAATAACGCGGACATTAAACGAAATTTCCAAAATCGGAGAAATGAATTTTCTCCATTTATTTTATAGAGTACAAGAACCGAGTTTGAAGTCAATAGGATGAACAATAAGAATTTCCCCATACAAACTTTGAACCCCCTTATCCCCATTTTTGCCATAAGAGGATTTTTTTTCAAAATGTCAGCTTTCTAGCCCTTACCTTTGATCGCCAATCAGTCAGGACAAACTGTTTCATATAATAAGGACAACACGTTTGGACGTGGAATGTTCGGGCTCTGATATAGAACGTGTGAAAAGGACATTGAGCGAAAGCCCTTTAGAGATTGACATAACGCAAGTAAGTAAAAGGGAATCCCAACTTCCTCCCTTAATTTCTGTCTAAAGCTTCGTTCAAAAATGTCAACATCGACGAATCGGATAGAACTTTGAGGTACCTTATCTACCTCAGATCTGATTTAAACTCAGAAAAGGATGTCACAAAAAAAAATACGCTTGCCAATCGCTGTTTCTTTGGTATAAGGATTGACTAGTAAGGTCTTGTCAAGATACGCTAAGTGGAACCTAAATAAGACTCTCATCATCTCAGTCCTGTTATTTGCAAAAGTAAACGAAAATATCCTCACCTCAGTCATTTGAATGCAAAATTCTTGGAGTGAATTTCGGACCCGCTTGCATTGACGGAATTTGGAGAAGTAGAGACTTGAGAGCCACATCGTCCTGATTAGAAAAGTGAATCAGTCCAGTTGGCTATGAAATGTAATGGACGATTCGGCCGAATGGAAAGGGGCCTCAATCAACTTGGAATGTACAACAGGAGGCAGTTAGTCGAAGGCCTAGACGCACTATAGTGCCACCTTAGTAAAAATATGTAAGAAAAATATCAAGCTCGTGTCTTTCGAGAAAAGGTCAACGAGTAGAGTTTTGTAATTCCTGGATAAGAGGACAAGTTCAGTTTTGTCGGGGTTTACTCCCAATCCGATCTTCTGGCAGATATCCCACCCGGATTCAGATCTGACAATGCATTAGCGATTGAAGAAGAGTTAATGTTGTTAAAAAGTGTCTTTCTTAAACAGAAATGCATCATTTGTATACTCCTTGTAGTCGCAGCGGCTTAGTGGATCGTGTGCTAGACTAACTAAGTGAGGGCCCGAGTATCGGGTATCGGGTATCGGGTTTGATCCCGGAAAATGCAAATTACATCTTAAGATTTTTGTCACCTCTTGTGAACGTTTGATAAGCATGAAAAGCAGCAACAATAGTTAATTCACAACTATTTGCTTATTTATTTATTTATATAATCTTTGAGACCAAGGGAATCCTTGGTGGTACGCCTTAGCGTAGGCAGATCCGTCTTGCTTACTTTCCTTATTTTAGATGGCGCTAACAGTCCGGTGTGAACAACGGCCTCAACCAATAAGCCCATCCAGCTCAGTCCCTAACTAGCTGCCTCCAGTTATGCAAACCAAGTCGGTTGAGGTCGCTGATGCGTTGTAGTTCATACGCTGCACGTGACCCAGCCATCTTAGTCGCTCTATTTTGAGCTTTTTGGTTGAACTCTGATGTTGGCTTGCTAGTCTGGTACAATTGCTTCAAGAACGATTTTCAAAAAGTCACATGATAGCGCGTCACCATGTCTTAGACCTTATTCGACAGCAAAGCGTTCCGTGGTGTTCTTTTCCACTTTGACGGATCAGCGAGAGTTATCCATCGTCATCCTGTACAGATGGACGAGTTTGGCGAAATTTGTCATGCCTTTGTATAATGATGTATAATAATGAAGTCGATAAAGAGGTGGTGTGTATCGATCTGCAACTCGTGCGTTTTTTTCTAAGATCTGCCAGAGTGTGAAGCTCCAGCAGCCTTGCTGGAATTATGTTTGGATATCGCTATCCTTACCGCATTTTGGTCGGGTGAACGAAAATTTTGACATTTTGAAATTTCGTCGGAATGAATGGGATCCTGGGAGCGGTAACTCGATCATCTTCGCTGTTTAACAGTCTGCAGAAGTGGTCTTTCCAAATCCTCGGCACCGACTGTGGTGTGAATCTACCACCGTATTCCCATGCTCATCTCTGCAGGCTTCTGTTCGGGCCTTGTATCCTTGGGGGAAAATGCAATCCGAAATAATCTGTATGGTTTGAAGCTATGTATAGTGTCCAAAGGAAAAATAATCAGATCATGGAGATTGGTTATTTATACTTATTGACCTGTTTAAGTACAACTGGTAAGTAACTTGGAAGAGGAATCAGCTTTTTCCAAACAGCTTGGCACGACGTAAATTGTTGGGAGGATCTTTCTCTTCTTGGTGCTTCAAATGCATTTTCAAACTGTATGACCAGTTTGTATGCCCAGACTGCCACTTTTAATGTCGGATAGTTATTTCACTTTTGGCTATTCTCCTGTTCACTGTTAATGCTATTCGTGAGTGATGCGGTTTTCTTTTAAAAGTTAGTCACGTATAACTATTCATCAACTTAGTTCAGTTCTGTGCAACGTTGGGCTGCACATATATGTATTTATGACTCATACGTTATACCTCTCAAGATGCGCCCAAAACTATTATCCATCTTCCAAGCCAATCTATCATTCTCCATTTTAGTGCCACAACATCCACTTAGTTTCCATTTAAATGATGTATCTTACATACATCTCTGACTCTATCTCATTTTAAACATTTTCCACATCCCATTGCTTCATTAAAATTCCATGCAGCTATATTCCGTGCACATGCGATGGCATCATCCTGCAATGAGATTATAAAAAAACTCAATTTTCCTTAACGTACATACCTACTACATATGTCGGGCCCCTCAAGTCCATTTCAGTCTGCTCCTCTGATACGGAATCCTCATTTGCTGTTCATCAGGAGCAAAAACTTGAATAATAAATGAATTTAATGCAATCGTTCGCCTTGTTGTAGCCCACTCCTTTCATTAGTAATCCCTTCGAACGAACCACACGATATTACTATCTGCGATAGCGAACAAACGAAAGCCCTGATGCCCATGCCTCTGTGCGCTTCAGCTTCAGTAAGACCTTTAATTCCGTCCGCGAGAATTTTATACATAATTCCATTTGGAGTCGAAAACAATGCCGAATGGCGCAACGGTCCCGCATCAGTATAATTTCCAAAGGACAATAACAATAGTTAAAGGGCATCGCGAATTTTCCGTCACGACCACCGCACCTCCATCATACGGTCGTATTTTGTGCAGCACCAATATACAACAGCCCCATACTATTCATAGGATCCCTGGGGGACCAGTTGAAAAGGGATGGCAATGTCATGTGAAAATGAAAGCAAAACTCCACTTCCCAAAGCATCAGACTGGCTTGGGGGGTGTACAGTTTCAGGAGCATCAGGAGCATCAGGAGCAGCCTGGATACTCTATTCTATACTATTGTGCACAAGAAGCAACGCGTGTAGCAGGCAACACCAACGACCAACAAACGAAAACAACAAATCGCACAACTATACTATACAGCAGTATCCGAATTCGACAGAGAAAGAGGGAGACATTCAGTCATTGGATAGAGAAAGCACGAATGGACATCGTCGTATAGCAACCACATCGGCAGCGACAACGACAATGCGATGAGTATTCTGTTCGTTATCGATTTTTAGATTAGGTCCCGTAGTAGGAGGTAGAAGAAGAAGTAGCCCCAAACCAGAAGTACCATCCATACCATATAGTGTAGAGCCGGCTACAACGGCCATTTTTCATTGCCACCCCCATTATACAGACAGACGAAATGAATAAAAATAAACAAGTGTATATTCGAACAGTGTTTCCTAGGGCGAAATTTCAATACGATTCGAATGGTAGCAAGGATCGGGGTACAAATCAGAGCAGGCAGGTGCTATGGATGTGAGGGATTGACAACCCGTTTGCCCCTTTACACAGAAGAAATTGTCCACTTTATCTAGAAAGCATATATGACTTGTGAAAAACTACCTCTATTAAAGGAGACAGCAGCTAGCTACAGATCGAGCTGAACAACGCTAAGCAGAGATGAATAAAAACAATCGTCCCTCGTCATTACTATCACCACGTGATGAATCCGTTAAGTAGTCTTAACTACGATTCAAAGCTTGACAGACGGTCCAAAGCAACGCGGATGGGTAAGGAAAGTCACAATGGAACTGTATGGGAGACTATCTGAGGGGATAAACATGGACATTATTACCTACAGACGACAGAATACAGCAAGGAATATGACATACAATTAGAAAGACAAAAAATAAGGACAAAGAAAACATTTGGGAAATATACATTGGCAAGAAAAAAAACCTGATACCTTTAGTCTTTACCGAGACACAAATAAATTAATTTATTGACTCCACTTATCTTTTCTGTCCACCTGAATACGAACTGTACCTTCGTGTTCGTTTCAAGGGTGGTTGTTGACTATTTGCTCAAAAAGATTTAATGTGTCAAAGACTTGTTATATGAGACTAGTTGTACCCGCCCGTCTTTGCTCGTGCCCAGAGGTTGCAACGTTTTTTTGTATGGGAGGTGCCAAGGCGGATGAAAACATATTCAGTTGCTTCGAGCGAAAAGTTCTCCGTCTGATCATTGGTCCAATTTATATCGCAGTAGTCTGGAGGATAAGGTACATTAGACATTACATACAATGAAAAATAGACTTAGTCAAAAGGCGGATGAAAACCAAGGCGGATGAAAACATATTCAGTTGCTTCGAGCGAAAAGTTCTCCGTCTGATCATTGGTCCAATTTATATCGCAGTAGTCTGGAGGATAAGGTACATTAGACATTACATACAATGAAAAATAGACTTAGTCAAAAGGATTCAAATTAATCGACTAAGAAAGCTGCGATATATAGAGCATATGGATATCAATGATACTGTCCCGGAGAATTTTCGGTACAGAACGACCTTATCTAAAGAGCTGGCTGGTGAGGCATTCTGGTTGAGGCCCAGATCTACGCCGGACTTTAGCGCCATCAAAACTTAAGTAAGTAAGATGCCACGCCCCTTTGTCCAATTTTTACCATATAGGTCCCTAGCCTATATATAGCTTGGCAAGCATTTATGATCTGATCCGATAGGCTTGAATGGATACAGATTAACTAACCATCCAAAGGCTGAACTTTCTATTTTGGGCGACTTTAATTCAAACAATATGAAATGGCTAGGATATTGTAATATAAAATATTAGGCAGGGAACAAATCTGAAGGCTCCGCAATTTACTACAAATTTAATCAGCTTTTAGACGAGCCCACGCAAATTCCAGACAATCCAACAAATTTCAGGGGCACTCTCGATCTATTTCTCACTACAGAAGTACAGAGCCATATAATTGTGAAATAAAAGTCTCTGCTTCCTTAGGGATATCGTGTTATAATATCTGCTATATCCATTCTGGAGCTAACACCAAAAAGAGACAACCAATACCATCTCGTCGAATTTGGCATTAAAGCAGATCGTTGCCTTGGGAATGGGATGGGCTGATAATTGCTTTCAGGAGACTAAAGTAAATACGTTCGCGGAAGCAAATCTTAAATAACTGAATTAACTGAAATAATTTTACTCAGTAGGGAACCTTATATGCTTCATTCTACCAACAAATGAGGTATCAGTATCAGTAAACCCTGGTTCAAAAGAATGAAAGGAGGCTGCAGCGAACAACAATGCCTTTAAGGAAAAGCAGCATAGATGCGAACAAACTATAAAAATAGCAAAGCCTATATTTATAACGACATAATCACTAACAAACTTATAGCAAGTCCTAATGGTTCATCCAACTTCTGGTCTATGTCAAAGGCAAGTAGAAATAGAAGTATAGTAACTTCAGTCGCTCACGCTCATCCCTTCCATACTTTAGTGATGGAAGTCGGATCATCGCAAGACGAAAGCAAAACTGAAGCCACCATGTGAAATCTTCGTTGACGAATGTATAATTTCGACCACGAGCAACTGCGAGGACATCACATTCCAAAGCTCATTTGCCTACAAAACAACTAAACTTTGGAACGCGCTTCCTGGGGACATACGAGGTGCGCTGCGTTATAGACTTGACTATGGTACACAGAAGAAGACAACGGGCTCCCCAATTGACAATACAGTTTCAGGAAGAAAGATAGCACCACCTCGACATCAAAAATATCTTAAATTTCGGACCACATCGGTCATTCTTTGACCAAGTCTTGCGGAACATTATGTATGAAATGATCCTAATATCGATGAACATATAAATTTCTCCCGAATAAAGAGTGGATCAGTAAAAGACACGGTGGGTGAGGCTAACTTCTATCTTACCCGAACTGGAAGCTCCCCCCTGCTTATTATTCTCACGACTACAATATTGAAGATTACCCATTCTGCCGTCATTTTGAAAGTAAGGCCGAGAACTCCGAGCAAGTGCAGTCAGAATGCAAAACACTGGAAGTAGAAAAAATGTCCTTAGAAGAAGCAATAGGCAATGCCAAGAAGAGTAATTTAACGGGTGGGCCAAATACAAGTTTCTTTTTAAAAATACAATTTGTTGAATGTATTAATTATGGAACACAACGTCGTTCAAGTGCGGCTGCCTCGGCTGGCTTCGCAGTAGCGCATTCTGTCACTCCAATAATTTTCTAAGACCTTGTTGATGGTTTCGGGCTGTAGCTCACGGATGATATGCTTCAATCGTTTCCGGATTGTTGGCATAACATTGGTCCTTCACGGTTCCACACAAAAAAAAGTCCAAAGGGGTCAAATCGCAGCTCGGAGGCGGCCAATTGACATCGCCAAGAGGGTTGATAACACGATTTGTGAATTTGGTGCGCAATAGATCGATTGTGGCATGGGCTGTGTGACATGACACGCCATCTTGCAAGAACCAGAGGTCGTCCAAATCCATGTCTACAATTTCAGTAAAAAAAAGTCGGTTAACCATGATGGCTCTGTAACGCCCATCGTTGACCGAAAAGTTGTTCCAAGCCTAATTTTCGAAGAAAAATGGTCCAATGATGCCCACTACTACGCAATCCGCACCAAACTGTCACTCTCTGTGGATGCATTGGCTTCGCGACAATAACGTGCGGGTTTTCCGAGTCCCAGATGCGACAATTTGGTTTGTTAACGTAGCCGCCGAGATGAAAATGCGCCTCGTCAGAAATGCACTGTTTGGGCTATAGAGCACTCACTTTGGAAATAAGTTTTCAATATTTCCCAACGTTGTTCAAGCGTAAAGCGACTCATTTCGTTACGCGGAGGTGTGATACTGACTTTCTGACAAGATTTCGAGCGGGAAACTGCTGACAGTGTCAAAATAACGGGATCATAACGTAATCTCGAATGACAAAAATCTCGAAGGCTAAAAATCTCGAAAAGTTTTTTTTTTAATCTCGAATGCAAAAATTTCTCATGTACAAAAATCTCGAAAGCTCATATCTCGAAAAAATCTCGAAAATAAAAAGTAAATTCGAGATTTTTTTTTGCACCCACCCCATATCCAAACAGTAAACCCAAGCAGGGTGCTTGCAGGGGGCCAGCATGCCCCCCATACGTATCTCACTTTTTAACACCATATTTTTAATATTAATTCGAGATTTTTACATTGGAAATTTTTGCTTTCCAGATTTCAGAAATTTCTCCAGACGAGATATCGTGGTAGACCTCAAAATAACCTATGATTTAAAAAGAAACCACTAGATGGCCCACCCTATAGATAGATCTTTGGAAATGTTCTTTGCCAACAAAACGCAAAACTGCCGCTAGCTGCAAAGTGCCAGGAATTGAAGATTGTTCAAGATTTCTCACTAACTGCGAAGCTACGTTCAGACTTTAGTGTATAGAGATTATGTATATGATTCATAAATGTCCGAAATAAAAACGAGATCCGGATTATTAGAGAGGCTATACATTGTGCATAGTAACACGAATCAAACGATTACATTCCAAAACTGGGTAACGTGAGACTGTAACTTCTGAAATTCATTAAAAAGAAACACTAAAAAGGCAACACTAACCAATCATGGGATCTCTATATTATTAAGCTTTAGTATTTCAGTTTCAACCTCTCTGTATCTGTATACTCAGTCATCTCAGCGTTTCGATTCTATTGACCACAGTCTCTTCGTCCTGCAGTACCAGTATTATGTTGCTGATGATGCTGCTTGCATTTGCACACTGTACCAGCGTACCGTACATACATATATCGATGTGAATACACCACAGGATTTAATATCCGAATATATCGCCTGCCTGCCTAGGAGCACATGCATACATATTAACTACATCCTCAATCTACTCTGGGGGTGGATGTGAATTTTTCCCAAATGTCCAAATGAGTGTTTTATTGGCGACAAGGAAAAACCGGTCGCTTTCCAAAATACGCTTGTTATTTTTTTTTATTTTTTTTTTCATTCCTTCCCGTTTTGCTCTCATACATAACTACTCTTCCTTTGTTGTGTTTTGTTTCTGGATCCTGTTTCCGGTATTTGTTTTTTGCGTTTGCAAAAAAAAATTGTATCATGTCGTTCCCTTTTTGTTATCCCTTTCACTGAAAAGGAAGAAATTTAATTAATGCTAATTAAAAATTCTCACAATATGAACACCCAATGAAATTTTAATTTAGCAAAAAGACATCCTTTTTGCATGGTTTTTAGACAGCACAAGGACTCGCACAATCAATTTATTGAGCGTGCGAGAGAGATAGCTATACTATCGTAAATTTATTATGGCCGCACAATTTAATATTCGATATTTTACACAACAATTTAATGAGTTTCCGGATAACGACTATAGCGAAGGAATAATATCAGAGTTTCTGAGTGCTCCAGGATTTATAATCCTCATTTCTAGACTCTAGACTGATGTAAAATGTAAGAACCATTTAAAATTAATTTATCCTTCAATATTGTTAATATCGTGTAATTTCCAGACCAATAAAAGACAAAATCCCCAGAAGAAGTTGAAAAAACATCAAAGAAACGTTAGTGACGTTAGTGCTACATATACGTATGAGGCTTGCTCCATGCACCATGCCATATACTAGCACCTTAAGAAAGTTATAGATCTTATGCCCTGTCGGGACCGTACGTAATGTGATATTATGAGAGTGAAGCTATTTAAATGGTTTCTGATTTTTTTTTAACATCAGTAGGTCCCTTCTAAATTTATCGCAAGATGGTCCTCATAGTCAATTCCTCCTTGTGGTGTTTTTTGTGTTTTTGAATTACTTGGCGGTATACCTACTGGCATTTTTGAATGTTTCCACGAACAAATATATTGACTACAGCATTATTATTTGTCCCCCATTTATAATGTAAAAGCCCTCCCTCCGTTATAAGCACGTTAACCGCCAGAGGCTTTCAAAATATCAGAACTCTAGCTTCAATTATACAATCCGACAAACAATTTATAAATCTGTCTCATCTATACAATGGTATTGAGGTAGATATAAACGTGGATTCTCCTTTGAAAGACATCTATCGTTGTTAAAAGGAAAAAATTAATCTCAACTTCCCGATGAGCAGTTTGTAAAAATGCTTCCTTTGACGACAAATTAAAAAGTTGATTGCCATTCCTGCTATAGTCATTGCCGTCACAAAAGTAGGTATACATACGTATATGAGCGAAACTAATAAAGCCAAAACCCTCGTTTTTGTCTCTTTGAACTCTTGGCTTTCAATTATTTTTCTGCAATTTATTATCCTTAACATTGCAGATTACCACTCATAACCGAGACTAATCCTATCCCCATGTCATCTGGAAAATAAATCAGACTCAAGTAAAGAACACAAAAAAGAAATCCAATTTAAAATAACAAAAAAAAAAGTTGCAAACCCACATTGGTATCCTCGAATCCGTTTCATTAAAATTCTAATTGGAAACCCAACACAGGGACCACTCAAAAATCAGTTTGTTATACAACTCTAGTCAACTTTGGATGGCGGAAAAAAATAAACAATTTTATGTTTAGTTTGTCTTGCCAAAAACAAATGAATTTTAAATAACATGTCCTTAGAAAATGTTTCCTCACATTCGCATAGAAATTTCATTTCTTTGGGTCAATTGTAATTAATTATCCCAGCGAAAAAAAAAGGTTTTTTGTTTTTTTAATTAAATTCAATTCGATTCCCTTTAGACGTCAAAAAAGAGGATCTACATCTACGTCAACGGAATTCGAATTCGTTCACAAAAAATTAGCCTATAAAGTACACCCTCTTCTTTAATAAGGCGATTCACAACACACACACACACGAATGAAAAATGAGACATAAAAAAAAAATTGAAAATCCTTCGCCTTATGTTCCATTATCCTTCTTAATTTTTACATCGGCAATTTCCATGTCAAGAGTTTTACGTTTCGCTTCGCTTTTCTAATTTTTCTCTTCCATTTCATGCAGAAATATGAAACTTTATTATCGCATTGTATATGTAATTTCCCCGTTCCTTATCTAGGATCAGAATAGAATCCTGGAAACCAGGCAACCATCACCGCCCGCCCAACTGAAAATGAAATACCTATCCGTTGGGAGCGAACGATGCACCCTTCTTGTTCGGGTTTCGGGAATTTTTTAATAAACGTCAACCCCTCTACCTTCGCCTGGTCTATGGTTATGGTATGTGTCCTTGCAACACTATTACTCAACTCAGTTAGATTTCTATGACGATGATGAGGACCGACGACTGTGTTTCAGTCAGAGAACCCCCTCCTTGTGCAATGGGCTAATTATATTCGGTCCATGTCTTCGTGTACGCTTGGTTACCCTTTTGCTATTTTATAGTAGCCTTCTGTACATTGTGTGTCGTATATGTGCGCGGAATGGGTATAGGACGGAGGATGAAGCACACGGTTTGGTGCTTCCATGATTTTTGACTAAAACCGGTCCAGCACTGCTGGGCGCTAGCGTTATTCGTGCGATTTGATACGAATTTTATTCGTTTTGCTTTTATATAGAGTATTTTTTTTTTGTCGGTTTTGGCGAAGGGTTGCTTACCGTAAGCTATTTACTATCTGATGACTGATTGCCCAGCGAGGGAGAGGGTGAGATTTTTTCTATGGTGCCACTGATGGAGAGTCTCCGGGGAGTTAACTTTAAATTAAATCTTGATACGGACAGAGGGAGATAGAAAACGATTGTGTGATGCGTCGGATGATATACGCACATGTGTGTGCCGCAGGGTGTTGGATATTCGTTTAATAAGCGATAGGTAGAGGTATACACAAAAACGTGCACACGCTCCTCGTTCTAAACGACCAAAGCCCAACAAGAGAGCACCCTCTTGTGGATTTACGGACTTCTTAAATGTCCTCTACAATCAGTCTGCAAATCAGAGATGGAATCCTTTAATAAATTATCCCAAAGGGTATTATTTTGTGTTGCCGGATATACGATGGTACGGACGATAAATTAAGAGAGGGGTTCAAAGGATTTTTTACTCGTTTTTATTAAACTAGCTAGTAATGATTTGGAGTGTCCTTAATTTTTTTCTATTCGGATATGGCCCTTGAATTTTAGCATTTTATTTTTTTTTGGTTTATTCTCTGGAATGCATTTCTGGTCATGGGTAGGATAAGCATATGTACATGTAACTGTGTTGTTGTTGTTTAATTATAAATTCAAAATGGCGGATATGATAAAATACGAGTGTGGATTAGTAGCGTCGGCAGGATAGATTTGTAGGAATACTATACTGCGTATAATATTTTTGGGGGTGTGTTTTTGCAAAAAGAAGCCAAAAAAAGACAGCAATCCTGTTGAGGTAATGTTTTTCTTGTGTTTACGGTCAAAATGGCTTGTTTGTTATTTTGTATGGTGGTCCCATTGAGAACAGGGATTTGAATTTGCATATTTTTTGATGCGTACTTTGGATGGAATTTGCGATGATTTGCATAATATTTTCGTAACTTTTGTCCGTTTTTGATGAGAATGATTTAGAGTATAATGGGTTTCTGTCGGTATAATAGTAGGAATGGCAAACATGGAAGTATTATAATAAATTTGAGGGTCTGACCCAGTTTGAGACACAATTTGATGTATTAAAACTATGACTATGGAGCACGCAGTAGGTGGTATATGATGAATGAACGTGATGTGTGATAAGCAACTCGTCGGTCATTTCATTAATCTTTAAGAAGGTTCATTTTTAAACCACACTGGGTTGATATTTAGTTATTTGGTCTATGAGTCTTAGGCTGTATGTGATGTACATAGTTTGATCCATTCCATTCGTCTCAAAAATAAGTTGAATGATTGAGAAGCTTGACCTAGGGTCCTATATAAGAATCGCGAAGCCGCAACTGTTTATGTTTTTTTATTCTTTCAAATAATTTGTTTATAACCCTTTTGAGAAGGAGAAGAACAAAAATACGCAATTATCTAAATTTAATTACATAGCTATTTTACTAAGGCAAACCTTTTCGCGATATACCTACCTCTCCTGGGGCAAATCGCGTAACCTTTCAAACAATTTGCAGTCGTCCAGGCGATTATTGTCTAACATATGATATCCTTCCTGTTTGTATTTCTTCCCAGACGAGAATTCGTAAACAAAGCAGGACAAAGTAGACAGAAATTACGCCCTGACAAGATTGTGACTAGAAGAACCTTTGTCTCTCTTACAGATGATATAGCGTGTTAAACGCCTCAACAATACCTTTAGTCAAGAATGATACCTAACAGGCAGAAAAAAGGACTTGAAGAAAAGGAACTTAAATAAAATTCATTAATAATTCATTCATTTTCGATGGCCCGCTTTTCCATTAAGTGGGTCGCGGGTGTAGGTTGTTTCAATGGACCCACCGTAGCTCTCGATTGTCCGCAGTCGTCTCTATATCAGCAGGGCAATACCCCATATGGGTAGAGGAGGGATTATGAACTTGATCTAACCATCTCATCCTGTGTATACCTAGAGGCCGCCTGCCTGATGGTATGGATTCCATAGGACGTCGTGGGAGCCATGCGTTTAACATGACCAAACCACTCAAGCATGGACCGCTCCGTCCGGAGAAGTAGCTGCTCGATCTTCCTCATGTATTCTGGAGTTTCTAATGCAATCTCTACGGGTCACACCAGCAATACAACGGAGGGATCTCATTTCGGCAGCTTGTATCCGCGATCTTATTCTTTCGGTCATTTCATAACCCAAACCTCATACCCAAACAAATACCGAATTAAAGACTGACAACTTAGCTTTGATACCAAGTTCAGTCCTCCTAATAACAGAATGGCCAAGCTGTCTCAAAATTGACCCAGCCTAACCAATCCTACTAGAAAACTTAGCATTGCTCCTTATATCACTTGTGAATAAGACCTCGAGATAACTTCTCCACCTATTTCAATGGGACTCCCCTAACATGCAGAGAGGTCGTCTCGAGACGACCAGTACTTCAGATTTGTTCACGTTTACTTTCATCTGAGCTGCAACACAAACGGCTACAAGTCTGTAGGACCCAAGGATGACCAAGTCATCAGCGAAGAGCAAATGACTTATACAGATCTGCGCTATAACTGCCTCTTCATGTAGTTGACCTGCCCTTGGTGAGGGGAGGGCTGACGAAGCACACACCCAAAGATGGCAAGACTAAAGAAACGAGCCTCAGATATTGCCAAGACTGTCAAATTAGGGCGTCAAATTAGGAGCCAGGCCTGAAGGGTTGCCGTTTGCGGCATTAACTTTCAATCAATGATCTCACAAACCATTATAGTGGTCAGAGGGTGGATGCGCTATGCACCAATGGGAAATAAGTAGACTTTCGGTTACTTAAATAAAATGAGAAAGAAAATGTAACTTATATGAATGAGCATCAACAAACTTCGTGTGGTCATGCAACGCAAAATTCGACCTAATAATGGAGATGAATGGAAGCAAAGTGGGAGATCCAGATCGCATCTAAGAAGAATACTGTCAGACCCAGGGTTCCCAGGTCTTAAGAAAAAAAATCCCCTTTTCTTAGCACCAAAATGACTTTTTTTCCCCTTTGAAAATCAAAAAAATCCCTTTTTTGTCCCCGAAGACAAAACCAGCTGCGTAACCAGCTTTTGAACTCGGGCAATGCTTCCTATTGCGTGAGATATTTTTTTTTTTTTTTTGTTGGTTCTTCCTTCATTTCAAAATCCCAAATAAAATGAGAATTATTTTCACTTACCCATTAAGTTGTGCCGCCGTTGTTTAGAAATTCGCGTAATATTTTGAATCTAGGACACACTATGTGATGGGCCACGCATGCCTTCCCATGAAAGTCGTGTCATTAACTTAGTTGAGAAAATCGCTTCTCTCTTTTCTACTCACTTAAAATCGACCTGTCTCGCCGAAAACGATTTTCATAGGAAGGGATGTGTGGCCCAGTACACGGGCATGACTTTCATTCACATGAACGACTTGGCTATACTCAAAAACAACGCCTCATTGCAATGAAATAAAGTTTGACAGGAATAATGAAATCGAAAATACAAAAATTTTATGGTAAAGCCTAAGCGGACTCCCGCTTTTTACGTCCTCACTCCTCACAACGCAAATACCAAAGGAAGATTTTTATCGAAACGCTATGGTTTCGAAAAAGAACCTTCATGCGTTATGTCATGCCCATATGCGAGAATTATTTCTGAAAGTGGATTTTTGGTCCATTTTCTGTATGATCTACCTATCTCCTTTCTATACTCACTCAAAATCTACCTGTCTCTGACACGACGTTCATGGTAAGGAGTGTATGGCCAGGCCAGAATGAATGCATTCAGAAAACAAACAAAAAAGTGAGATGTTGCATGGACACGTTTCTTGAGCATGGTTGTTTTTGTAGGTTGTTAACATTTATTTATTCTATTTCCCTTTCAAACTGTTGTTGATAGGATTTTAAGATTTTTCCCCTTTTTGGATTTTTTTCCCCCTTTCGTCTTAAAAAATCGACAAAAATTCCCCTCAACCTGGGAACACTGGTCAGACCTTCATTAATAAAATGATAATCTCCAAACAGAGATGTTTATACCCGGTACCACACTGTGGTGAGGGTATATTCACTTTGTCATTCCATTTGTAACGCCCATAAGGAGGCGTTGTAGGTATGACAAACTATATATATTATTGATCAGCATCACTTTCTTAGTCGATCTAGCGATGTCCGTCTGTCTGTCCGTCTGTCTGTCCGTCTGTCCGTCTGTCCGTCTGTCCGCACGATTACGGCCGTAATTTAAGAGCTATCGACTTGAAATTTGGTACGTAAGCTTTTATCCACCAAACTGAGGCTAAGTTCGAAGATGAGCAAGATCGGATGAAAACTACTACTAGCTCCCATACAAAAATATCAGATTTATATAGCTTTTTATGTTAAAAATTAAATTTAAATAGCTACAGTAAAGATAGCAAGTTTAAACTTTGCACATATTGTTTTAATAATATTTAAAAAATTTTGACAAAAAATGAGCTTGGTCGAATAAAAAGTACCCATACCTCCCATACAAATATATATGTAATTTTTTAATACTAAAATATTTTTTTTATTTTACAATAATATAGTACCGGGTATTTGAGCTTCGGCATAGTCGAAGATAATTGTCTTACTGGTTTTAAATTCGTAAAATGACTTGCGCGGACCGGTATTAGAGATAGTTGTATACACTTCATTGTTAGCTGCCTGGAATAACTGGCCGGAAGGGAATATATAATGAAAGTACCTACTATATATTATCCTAGCCACTGAAGTAGTTGTTAATAATATAAAAAAACATAAAATCTATCAGCTACCGGATGCACCCCAAATCATGTACCTACCTACCTATAACTACTGTCGTACCTTTCTTCAAAAATTAGCAAAGTCCATTATGTCGCCGTCCATGGCGCTGGGTAGAGATTTTTTTTTATTTTCAAAGTGCATGAACATAGTCTGCAGGACATTTGGTTTCATCACGATGGTACCGCATGTAATATTTCTAATGAAACCATCGAGCTATTGAAGATCGTGTGATCGGACCAGCATACAACGATTTCAGTCTTCGAAATACAATTCGTGAGATACGGCTTCAAATATTTGATTTTTTTTTCGCAATTAGGAGCCCCTGAGGAGCTCTCGTCATGGCCATTTTTCATCATCATTATTTTTAAAATTATTTATCCAATAAGAAAATTGTTGGCGCATTTTCTCAACCTGCGGGTGTGTTCAATTGCAAAGCCAACAACTCTAAAAAAAAACACCCGATATCGCCCCCACTTAAAAATCTGTTTAATGATTAAACCATGGCTTGGTAGTCCTTGCTCAGTATTTGGAAGCTGCTAGCTGAGAAGATCGGTGCAACGCGGCACTCCGCAGGGCAGGGTATTATCAACGTATCTATGTTTTGTTGGAAGTTTTATCTATTACCAAATCGAGGTCCACGAGGAAACTGAATTTTCTAAAGGTGTATCATAAAATACAGATGTGGATCTGGCCTGTGACATGACGGTGACAAATAAAGCGCAAATAGATGGTTTCAAGGATTTATGAATCTCAAAATAACTAAGTATATGCCAAGACAGCGTGTATTAAAAAAAAAACTATCGGAAAAGTGAGAATAATTCATAGCTTTTGGTTAACTCTTAAGTTGCTGCACAGCACATTAATCCAGTTGGTTCGACATTCCTAAGCAGTCGGCATTATTAATGAGTAATGACATTTGGCCTTCTTCAACTTTCTCAAAATCGCGTTCCAGTTTATATTACGTTTTCCTATAAAAAAACCCTTATAACTCATCAAAAAAAAAAAAAACTTTTTTATAAATCTAAGCCTTGGGGTTTGGCTCCAGTTTACAATAAATTATATTGTTGGTCCTTTCCCTACCCGTATAAATAAAACTCCTTATTCGAAGCAAATTTATTTTCGATCCCAAATACCTTAACTCTGGAGTGCTCGCACAGTAGCACCCCCGCAAAGCTATAAACTTAAAATTGTTAAACGCCACGTAGCTATCTGAAAACATCCCCTAAAGCATTGGGTTAGCGGTTAGTTATATGCTTGACTATATCACGGTGAAGTCACCTGTAAACGGTTTTCACAATTTGCGGTAAAGAGTCGTGTTCATGTAATTGTACGTTACATACTCGTATGTATATAACAATATGTACCACGAACCCTTCTCCACTATAAAAGAGCTCTCCTACGACGAAAAAGATTAGCTGTCACCATCAGCGACAGTGTCAAAAACCACCACCCCACCATAACCGTACCAGGTGCTAAGAATTTATATATTTATTTTCAGTGACTTGAGCGGCATTTACCCAAGCCTGTGGGTCGGGGCAATTGCTTGAATGCGATTTGTGCTTCGTTAGTTTTCTCCGTTTACGGAACCCCATTTATTTAGCCCAATCGACAGGGGGTTGATTTATGATTTCAAATATACACTTGATTGCGCTTCAACACATCATCTTAATTGTGGATAATTGAATTTCCATCCCCCCCGTTCCTGGGAAATTATATTTCGAGGGGACATGTATCTACAAATACCCTGAATATAACTGGGGTAGGAATTTCATCGTATCGAGACGAGTATGAATCAAGAATTCTAAGTATGTATTCCTATTCAATAATTCTCGAGAATAAGCCATTAACAATTACCAGCGAACAAAGGCTAGTATCCATGGTTTTCTGGATCCAATTAAATGGTGTAGGTATTAAAAGGGTTATCGTTGAGGAAGCTATTCAAAGAACTACCGATTTTTGGGGGCGATAATAATTAAGAGTATCGTTTAGTTTCTAAAAGGTAATACAGACAATATTAACATAGAGAGAGGGGTCCAGAAAATTGGACTATTATAGTCTAACCTTAAAAAAAATATATTTATGAAGCTTTTAAAACCTCTAAGCTTGCAATAGGTACTAAGGGGGTAATCCAAAATCGAATAATGAGAATGGGACAGCAGATAAGGAGAGGGTTGGAATTCATTTTGACTTTTGCATATTTTTAAAGTTGATTGTCCCAAATAACTATAAAGCCCGCGCGGGTTTAGTCATATTAGTTCCAAGACTTATCCATTTTTCTCAGTGAGGACCTTAACTACCTGACAGCCTTAACGAGAGTGCCATAAGTAATGCCTACAAGCATCTACAAGTAATATATCAGTTTGGATAAGAAATACTCATGGATAGATTACTGTTAATCTATATGGAAAGTCTTTAAAGACTCTGTAAGACTCCAAAAATCACTACGAAGCCATAGCTTCTGGGAAAGCGGCGGATGAAGTACGAACTGAATCAGTTGCAGAATCACTAGGTTTTACTGAATACCCTCCTCATGGTGCCGGTGTAAGGATAACAGTATTAAGTGTGTTAACTCCCAATGATAGCAATCCAGGGCCTGATTAAAAATAACATACATTATAACAGAGGAACAAATTTCCTTGGGTCATAAACCATTTCCTAACATATTAATCGTCAGGACTGGACGGAATTCTCCAAGAACTTGTACGGAAAGCTCTGAAATAGATAATAATATACGTGGTATATTAGAGGTACCATTGCTCTCCAAGTCATAAGGAAGATCGACAGAGACAGCTCTTCACGAAACCTTCATGTTTATACTGATATTAGGAAAGTTTCTATTCACAATTCACAAAATGTGTACGGAAATAATCATTTTGAACCGTTCTTCTTCGAAGACGATGCTGGAGCAGCCGCAACCGTGAATGGAGAGCATTATCGGGTCACGATTACAGTTTTGTTCATGTCAATTTTGACTGATAAAGACACGGATTTTTTCGACATCAAAAAGTAGAGCAGATTCGTCTCCATTCTGTACCAGCCACACTTCTTGCAAGCAAACCGTCAGAAGCTACAGGCGGGGTTTAGACTGTTTCGGTCACCCTTTGACAGTTTCTGAAGACTAACCGCTAACGGGAAGAGCTGATTACATTGGTTAATTTCACCTTGACATACGTCGAACCTTCAGACTTCGTCAGAGGGGATTCGTCTTTTTCACCTTTCGAAGTTGAAACAGCTAAGCAGACTAAGCAGACTGCTCTAAATACTCTTCCTTGATATATGCACCAGCCAACCTTCTTACTAGCGGACTGTCAGAGCCTACCAGCCAGCGCTCGGCTGGAAAATCTGACTACATCAATCAACCTCATCTCGACAATTCTAAGATCACGTCAGAGGCAATAGACGGGGGGTTGGATTGTTTCGGTCACCCCTCGCTGCTCCATCGAACTATTCTGCTCAGCACCAGTCTCTGTCTTGTGGACTGATTGTCAAAAGGAAAGGTTACCCCCATTCCTTTTCTAACAGACAATCCATGCATTGACTTTTCGTCAAGTAGCAAATCGGACTGGTTCAATCATCCACTTCTGCTACGCACCAGTCTCTAGGCAATAGGCAGGGGCAAGCTGTTACGGTCACTTTCCGGCCTAACCCAAACACTAAGCCGCAACCAGGAGGTGTAAACTGAAATAAGATTTGACTGCCTCAGTCACCATCAACGAGGTAATACGCTCAAATTCGATAGTAGCAATAGAGTTCCCACTGTAATGGCCGACACATAGTTTTTCTGGTGAAAATGATACCCACCACAGTCTCGCCATCGATATGTAAAAGGATTTGCCTCATTCGAACAGCCGAACGGCTGGTATCATTATAATACCAGAAGGATATAAGAGGAGGAAAAGACAATATCTCTAGCACTGCGGCAAGCCAAGTAGGATAACACGCCATAAGAGGCAGATGAACTCAACAAACCACCGTTGAACAAAGAGAACACGCGGAGACTGCACCTTCTGTCTGGGCACGGTAGTTATCGAAAATATCTCCACAGATTTGGTCACGATAGCTCGCCTTACAAAAAAAATCTTCTTCTTCTTCTTAGACATCTACATATATGTACGAAGGTTTGCAGCTAGCGTGTGGTAATGGTGTCAACCTTCCAAACTGTACCCATAAAGCAGTACTGATTCTACGTTGGAGCATAAAAGCCGCAGCTTCGTTTGTAAGCTGAAAACATTGCTTTTCCAGAATTAGGAACGCAGCTTTAGCCTTCCCAATTCTGGTGCACACATCTAGTTCAGTGCGCCACTCTGGTTATAGCAGAGACCGCGCACTTCCTAAATAAAGAAAGTTGCCAATTTTCGCGATCTCCTGTTCCTGTCAGGCAATGTAAAGTTGAGTACGAGTGTTGAAAGTCCTAAGGGATTTCGTTTTGGCAGTGTTTATTTTGACTCTGACTTTGTTCGCCTCAGCTTCTATATATTGTGGGTTGTCAAAGCAAGTTACGATTCTTCCGATCATTTCCTTTGATATTGTCCTGCCTTCGCTCGGAACAGGTGGCAGATCCTTGGCTTTGATATGGTGGGTGAGTGCTGATACCATAAGCTCCTCAACGCTGATGCGCAATCGCGGCTTTCTCCGAAAGTCGAAGAAATCCCAATAAACCGAGGACCGAGGGCTCCAGTACAGTGTTTCCTAACCCGACAAAAAACCAGTAAGACAATTATCTTCGACTATGCCGAAGCTCAAATACCCGGTACTATATTATTGTAAAATAAAAAAATATTTTAGTATTAAAAAATTATATATTTGTATGGGAGGTATGGGTAGTTTTTATTCGATCAAGCTCCTTTTTTGTCAAACAATTTTAAATATTATTAAAACAATACGTGCAAAGTTTAAACTTGCTATCTTTACTGTAGCTATTTAAATTTAATTTTTAACATAAAAAGCTATATAAATTTGATATTTTTGTATGGGAGGTAGTAGTAGTTTTCATCCTATCTTGCTCATCTTCGAACTTAGCCTCAGTCTGGTAGATAAAAGCTTACGTACCAAATTTCAAGTCGATAGCTCTTAAATTACGGCCGTAATCGTGCGGACAGACGGACAGACAGACGGACATCGCTCGATCGACTAAGAAAGTGATGCTGATCAATAATATATATAGTTTGTCATACCTACAACGCCTCCTTATGGGCGTTACAAATGGAATGACAAACTGAATATATACCCTCACCACAGTGTGGTACCGGGTATAAAAAGCTATATAAATCCGATATTTTTGTATGGGAGGTAGTAGTAGTTTTCATCCGATCTTGCTCATCTTCGAACTTAGCCTCACTTTGGTGGATAAAAGCTTACATACCAAATTTCAAGTCGATAGCTCTTACATTACGTCCGTAATTGTGCGGACAGACGGACATCGATAGATCGACTAAGAAAGTGATGCTGATCAATAATATATATAGTTTGTCATACCTACAACGCCTCCTTATGTGCATTACAAATAAAATGTCAAATTGAATATACCTACCCTCACCACAGTGCGGTACCGGGTATAAAAAGCGAAATGTTGAGGGTGCAGAGCGAGCTCAGAAGACTCGAAAACCTAAAAAGAGCCTAAGTGGCAATCGCTGACCAATTAAAGTTCATGTTTGACCAATTGAGCACCATATCGACACCTTTTCAAAGAGACTCGCATTATAAAATACCGTTTCTTTAAACCTTAAAGCCATATCTTATGGCGATACAACGGCTACAACTGTACAAGTACACATGCATATTGATGCCCACAAAATTAAAATATGAATGTAATCTCCCCCAAGCGTACTATTTACGTCTTGCCTTGTAATCTACTCTCATCCTTATTTCAACAGGTTCCATCTTTTATGTGTTAAATCTGCATATTGATTGTCAGTCAACTTCTGACGTTGTTGCCTGTCAACCTTATTAGAAATACCGCAACACACGCAAAAACTTAACTCAAGAATGACGATGATCTGACGAAAAGAAGGGACACAAAAAAAAGCAACACTGCCTTCCATCCATAAAGCTTGGGCCGAACAAGGGCTGTCAACCCTGGGACTAGCAGGGGATAAAATGTAATAAACATGAAGAAGGAAAGTAAAGCGCACAAAAAAAAAATGCCGAACGTTATTAAATTCTTTTGATGATTCCAGGGTCCTGCACCTGACAAAAAATATGCCACGCCATGCCATCTCGACGTAATACATTTCAGTCAGCACAGCCCACACATTCCTTGTGACAAGGCAACTCAGCTCAACTCGGAGAAAGCGCGTTCCTCAGGTCGTACGACATGCACTGTGGTGGGTGATGTGTGCCGTGTGACGTGTGGGTGCGGGGAACCCAATTATCTACCCAATATGAAAGTACATATATATGCCACCCCGGTGGGGGTGTATGTGCTGCAAAAATATTTATGCTACAAATCTCCGGTACGTACACTTCAGTGTAGAGCTCATAAAAGACATTCATTTCGATCATTCCGAGGCAGTAAAATTCACTTCGGTAAAAATAAACCGAACGGAACGGAATCGAACGCAAGAGGGTGTACCGTACGGTACGTACGAGTATGGTTGTAGAAGAGAAGTGAAGCTGCGGTCGGAATCGAGCCTCGCCGCCATACTATGTGGGAGTAGTGCAAATGTGTGTGTGCGTATAAGACTCGCTCCGAAAAGGAAAACATGGTTACCATGGAGAAAACCACCAGCATCCATGATATTCCATGGTGCACAAACATCGCAACCCATCTCTTTACTGGCAGTGGGTGGTGGGTGGGTGGTTATTGGGGTTGTGTTGGTGGTTTAATCCCCCATCTATGTAACACGTTTGCTGTTGGGTAAAGCACATAATGTACTTCATAGATGCGGGTGTGTTGGTGAGTCCCAGCAGCAGCATCCTGTTCGGTATTGATCTTTTCCAGCTTCATGTGCTCACCCGGATTTCATTTCGTTCTCTCTTCAGTCTCTCTAATCCAGTCAGCCAGCCATTTGCACGAGATATTCAACACAGAATACATAGTGTTTGATTGTGTGCAGAATTTCAACCTCTCAATTTTCCGGCAGCAGTATTTTTTCCAAGCATTTTTTATGTCGAGTTTCATATTCTTATTGCTTTCGTTTTATGTTCGTTTTTTTTCCCGTATTGCATAGTGTTGCCAGTAGCGTTGGCTGGGTTTATTTTTTATACCCGGTACCACACTGTGGTGAGGGTATATTCACTTTGACATTCCATTTGTAACGCACATAAGGAGGCGTTGTAGGTATGACAAACTATATATATTATTGATCAGCATCACTTTCTTAGTCGATCTAGCGATGTCCGTCTGTCTGTCCGTCTGTCCGTCTGTCCGTCTGTCCGTCTGTCCGTCTGTCTGTCCGTCTGTCCGTCTGTCCGTCTGTCCGTCTGTCCGCACGATTACGGCCGTAATTTAAGAGCTATCGACTTGAAATTTGGTATGTAAGCTTTTATCCACCAAACTGAGGCTAAGTTCGAAGATGAGCAAGATCGGATGAAAACTACTACTACCTCCCATACAAAAATATCAGATTTATATAGCTTTTTATGTTAAAAATTAAATTTAAATAGCTACAGTAAAGATAGCAAGTTTAAACTTTGCACATATTGTTTTAATAATATTTAAAAATTTTTGACAAAAAATGAGCTTGGTCGAATAAAAAGTACCCATACCTCCCATACAAATATATAATTTTTTAATACTAAAATATTTTTTTTATTTTACAATAATATAGTACCGGGTATTTGAGCTTCGGCATAGTCGAAGATAATTGTCTTACTGGTTTTGTTTAACGAATTGTTTGTCATGGGTCTGTCTGAAATCAAACCTCATCTCTTGGTTAATATACAATAAGGAACTTGCAATATTTTAAGATTTGTGAAAAAAAGCTTTTAAAATGTCTAATTTATTTATCGAATAGTTCATCGAATAGGATCTTTTTTTTCTTCAAACTTGTTCCCCTTCTGAGTTGACAATTTGTCATTATCCACCAAATTACCGTCAACATTTTCACAGCGTTATTCCATATAGAAAAATTATTCACATTTTATATTGAGCCACCTAGATTAAGTATGAATCACAGCCATTTGTAAAGCTCTGTTGTATCCAGATCATCCAGCTCGTCCTAAGAGTAACCGAGGATATAAAGTCTATTTACCTACTGGAACCACCCTGATTTAAGTATGAATCTCAGGACTTCCTTAAGATGCACATGAATTTGATCCTCTTTTTGCTCGCCATAATTCCTTTGTTTGCCTGCAAGTGCTAAGATTGGTTTGTCCAGCATAGGTTTGTTCCACTCCAGGATTCAATGACACTCTTCTTAGCATAAGATTGCTTAGCTGAGTTCTTACTGTTCGAGGGCCGAGGATATGTGTATTTTTGATTACTGCCCTTGACTTCACCACGACTGCCTCCATGTTTGTTATGGCCGCTTTGCTGTCAGAGTATATAGTGATTTGTTTAGCAGCAATGTGCCTTCTCTTTAGGTTCTTTGCCGCTAGGGTTATAGCAGCTATTTGCACTTAAAAGACACTTCAGTTATCGCTGATTCGGAATGATTTTCGAAGGACAAGCATTTCACTGAAGATACCCGCGCTTGTATATTATGCTCTCCTACTGGCGTTGGCGTATAGTGCGATCCTCTATATTTTCCTTCCGGATGAGTTTGGAATCTAGGCTTATGCCCAGATCTTCCGCTGTCTTTAATACTATCAGATCCACCCGCCCATCCTTGGGGAACTAAAGGAAGATGTCGGCCTTTTTCTCGTTAACAGCAGAGTATCCGTTTTCGATGGGTTCACCCCCAGTTCACGGTCCGCAACCCAGGGGGGTTATTCCCAAATGCGCGGCGGATCGCTTTTCATGGCGGATTCGTATTTTTTATTTCCAAAAGCGATTTGATCCAATCAAAAGCGATAGCTGTATAGGTGACGGATTGCTGGCGGATTGTTTGCGGATAAAAAATAAACTAAATTCCTGTGGCGGGAAAAAGCTGTCAAAGAGTTGGAAAATTGCAACTCAGAATGGAAAAACTGGAAATATCATTTTTGCCCTCGTTCGCATTTGAGAATAACCAAAAGCGAAGATGGTCGAAATGGAGGTACCGCTTTCAATATACGATCCGCCGCGCAGTCGCCCCCAGTTGTTGACTAATAGGAGTGCGTAACTGGAGTGAATTTACCTGCGACGAGTATACGCAGAGTATTTCCAACGTCTCTTTGTGTGATTCGGTCCAGCTAACGTCGACAGATCGAATGAAACAAAATAAGTGCCATAACTCATAACATCGATATCAATATCGACGTGACCATATTTCGTCAGTTGTTCAGTTTTCTCAATCGACTCTCAACTGAAAATTGTCCATTGCGTTGTTGAGGTTCAGATTGAGCGGAGTTTAGAAGACAATGTTGGTTTTTAGAGTCAGTAGCTGATGGTGGTTATTGTGCTGGACTACTGTGCTGTTCGATCCCGGAAAAACACAAAATACATCTTAATAATTTTTCCATTGCACCACCTCGCGAACGTCTGACAAATATCCGAGAGTGTAATTATTGTCATGAAAAAGCTTTTAAATTAAGCCGTTCGGAATTGGCATAAAATTGTAGGTCCCTTCCATTCGTCCCAAAAATAAAAACACACACAAACGAATGGTTGAGAGAAGCTAAGCTGAGGGTTTTTTTTTTAACGGATGGACAGTCTGCACTTTGTAAAAAAACGTTCTCCAGGTTTCTCACTAAAATGCGCTGCAGAGAGGAGCTTGTAATGGCCAACTGTTTGGCACGTCATTCGTCTGGTCAACGTTGAGGGCTCATCCGTGAAATCTCCAGCCACAGCGGCGTTATTCTCGTCTCAAGGAGCACATGTCACATGTTGTTCCAGTGTCTTCGTGATGAGGGGCTAAACGCCTTATTATTTGACCAGTTGGCGTAGGCCGGCTGGAAAATCTGCGCCGAAATTCATGTTGTGTCAAATTATTTTGGAAACAAATTGTCAGGAGTATTTCGCGTAAGTACCTACTTGAGACTTGTCGACTTGTATTCTGCAATTCTGCATCTGTTTACTCCATACACAATATCAAAACAAATCTGACAGTAGTTGTCGCCATATGCGTCACGGTAAATACGGTACGAATAAAATCCGATCATTTAAAGAATATTAATGCAAATTGCATATACAAATTTATGGGGTTACTAGCTTTTGCCCGCGGCTTCGCTCGCGCAGTCCTCAGTATTTGGACACAGAGATCTTTTCACAGCCAGTTATTTGCCTCTTATATATTTATATATCGTGCAGGAAACCTACCAAAGAAAGTACTTAAGAAGTAATTAGTATCTCTGAAAAATATTTCTAGCGCCCTATTGGTGAAAATATTTCAAAAATTATATAATCAATATTATTTTTTTGTATCTGGCATCTCAACACAGAACATACTATAGCAGACTGAGCCACTATCTACGGGACAAAACATATTTCTTAGTTGGCGAATACACCGATGAGCAACATCTTTAGACTAAAGTGGAACTCTTACCTTTTAATTATATCCCACACCGCCCAAATCTTCGGATACTGTGTAACATATGCAACCGGAAAGATCGTGAGGATGTGTACCACTTTCGACGAACGGTTCGTGAGTTAAGAAAAGGGCCCTCTTAAAAGGGTTCATCACCAATAACTCGGGCCCCAAGCCGAATTCCAAAATCGGAACGATTTATTATCTTTATTTCTTATAATAGACTACACAAACCGAGTTTGAAGTCAGTCGGATGAAAAATAAAAATTTGCCCATACAAACCCTTTTACCATTTTAAGGGTTTAATTTCCAAAATCGGAGAAATTAGTTTTCTTTATTTCTCATGGAGAGTATACAAATACAAACCAAGTTTGAAGTCAATCGGATGAAAAAAAAAAAATAAATTGCCAATACAAACTTTGACCCCCCTTTCACCCCTTTAGAGGTCAAATTTCAAAATGTCCTTCTTTATTCCTTGTATACATCATAAAGGGAACCTCTGTGCAAAATTTAAGCTTTCTAGAGCAAAGGGTTTGGGCTGTGCGTTGATGATCAGTGGTAAACTTAATTTTTATATAAGATGACTAAAACTGTCCTGTAACACGCAAGCTTATCCCCAAACGTTTGCCCAAAGCCTGAACTCGGTATAGCGGAGGCCTTGTTGTTGATTATACGGTAACAGCCATAAAATTCGGTTCAAAATTTTAAATTTCACCGTTAACCCAACGAGTTGAAGATTATGAAGCTAGGTCAGGTTCAAGCCACCTTCTCAGTTAGAAGTTATCTTAAAATTAACTGCTGTATTCTATAAATCAGTAGAAGCCTCTGACCATATGAATCACAAAAACGTTTTTTTTTTTTAAGTTTTTCCACCTAGGGTAGGGTGGGGTACTTTCGACTTTTGCGATTACAGGAAGGCGGTTAATTTTTAGATAAAATGTTTGATGGCAAATCATACCACACTGTTCTCTTCGATTGTATACGAACTATGACAGGTCTTCTTTAGCAGTTGTGGTGGCCAGACCGTTTTTTAATTTTTTCAGTGATTTTTCGTAATTTTTCTGGTATACGAGGTAAGCGATATTTAATTGTTTCTTATGGGAATTCTTTGGTTGTGAGTGTCAAACGTTTGTGTTTATAATATATTTTAGTTAATTATAATATTTGATAGAATTTTCTTCATAAGTTTTATGAAAAACAATAAGATTTACTAAAATAAAGAATGGGGCACTTTCCACAAAAGCACATGGGGCAGTTTCGGCATAGCTGAAAATAATGAAAATCAGATAAACAGCTCAAGAGGTCCACTACCCCCGCCCCCTTTACGCCTTCCCAGTTACCACCCACCTTACGGACTAATTGGGCAACAGATCTATAAATCAGATAAAAAAAATTCATGCAAATCGGATAAATATGGATTCTCGAGTTATGGATGGACCAACAGACAGACGTTGCCTTTTATATAGTAGTATGGACTCGAATAAAAACCATGATTTCAATAGTACGTTATACTTGTAAATAATATACAAAATGTTTTACTTATTGATTTTTAATACCATTCTTGCGTCATCTGAATTCATGTCGAAAGAGCCCCACCCAGATGACGATTGTACCCCACATTTTTTGGGCAGTTTTAAATTTTCTTTTTTTGAAATTATCTGGGTGAAGTTATCTCTTAAGAAATTATGGGTTTTTGTAGTAAAATAATCATAGCTTTCAATAAAAAAAATTATTCAAATATTTATTTTGGAAAAAAATTAATTCAAGTCTGCCGAAAAAAGTTTTGAATCTGGCCCACCCTACCCTATACTATTTCATGAGTGTCTATATGTGCATATTCCAACTCATTCCACATTTTTTCCAGATCTCAATGCCTCTTAATATGGATGTACGCCCAACGCCCAGCCACTCCACTAGGGTGGTATAGTTATTTCCATAATTTTCCAATTTCCGTCAACCTGGCAACGATGTGAATGCAAATGGAAATACATTGTTATGGTTGCCGGCATCATCATCATCATCATCAGTTGGTTTCGCCCTTCGTAAAACTGGGCAATATACGACTTCGTTTCGGGTAGCAGCCGTTGCTTTTGTAGCAAAACTAACGCTGGATGAAAACGAGTAAAAACAACTGCCACACAGCATCAGCATCCATATTTGTTTCCGGTCCCACCAGCCACCGACCATCCTTACACCAGCTCCAGGTTAAAGGTAGAACATAAATTTATTCCGTCGAGGGGTAGAATCCGCACACCATTCCTTGCACAATGTACTCGTATCTATGTAATATGTCGTCGCTGCGATTGTTTCAGTTCACATTTACTCGTATAAATCCAGAGTCTGGCAAAAAATGGAGGCATGGTGCTCCCCTGAACACATTAACTACACCCAACTGCGCTCTAACCCGGGAGTCTAGCAAGACCGCGTAAAACGAAAGCGAATTTGCATCGGAGCGGGGAAAAGGAAACCAATGCAAAGTGGGTGGTGGAAATTATTCAGGGCTGCTCAGAATTCCCGGGCATTTTCGAAAATCAGTATACGCTCTCGCTCACACCTTTATACTAAAGCGCATACATAGGTACAATGCACATTTATATAGTTATACAGAGTTACGTGCAGTGCATATCTGCACGACGACGATGAAAGTGGAATGCATTAAATATTTTGGTATTGGTGATGGGCTCTGGAGTGTTCTGGAGGATCTTTGAGGGTGCAACATCATCATCGTATAAACGCCAGCACATTCTTTCACCCCACATCCAGCGGTCTGGCGCACATTTGCGACAAGGATGGCGATTACAGCCGCTTATTTCCATAATTTGTGCATCCCAAAACGAGCATGGATGTAGGAATCAAAAGGCGTACAGGGAAGGCGCAAAAAGTGGTACAACACGATACGATACTACCTCCATGCCGCGCGTGCCGGCCGGCCACCGCAAGTTGTTGGTGACTCCATGGCTGAGGAAGTCTTTGTTCTCTTATACAGCAAGGGGAATATTTGATGTTGCTTTGTGTCCCTGGATGCTGCTGCCATGGTTGCTTTTCGTTGTCCTGGTAACGTTCAGGTATATACATCTACACACAAATTTCTATTAAATTTAAAATGTTCAAAAGACCTGACAGCACAGATTAAAGGTATGCCACACGAAGCACCCATAAAATAACATAAAAGCATTCATGGGTGACGTCGGATAGCAAGCAAGCACCAAAGGGAATTCAAGTAAAAGTAGATACTACCTTAGAGGATCTACTGAAAGAAGAAAGCCAAGGCACAGAAGGACAAAAGCATGTTTTTCTAACAGAAAACCCTGAAGTCCTCAAACTCTCAACAAAATACTAGTCATTGCAATTCGACAACTGAGTTAGTGCCTCTGTATGGAACTCACCTGCGAACTTTTCTGTCGTTGTCCCTTTTGAATGGACTTTTCTCTCAAAAAGTTCAAATCTGATTGTGCTGGTAAAAAAAAGAAGAAGCAGTTCCTTCTTTAAACCGACGCTACATTGAAAGATCTTTGCCCTTCTCGGGGTGATAATCAGGCACTTAGACTAGCACACACAATAAAACATCTGTTTCATTATTCTGTGTGTGAGATATCAGGCTCCGAAGGACAAAGCAGATGGTTGGGAGTGGTTGTAACTTTCTAATTTATAATCTTCTAATCGATAAGATCAGCCTCCGCACAATGGTCTTAAGGGTTTTATTATTTTCAACTTGTAAAGTATGTGGAGAAACGGATTAAGGATAGTGAGTACACAAAAAGTTTATGAAAAGATGTGGGTGAAAGGTTTTCCGACTTAAAAATTGGAAAACCCACCCACACAAAGAAGCTCTATTGTAGGATTGAAACAGCAAATTTGAACGCATCTGTGTGGGTACATTCATATTTTAAAAACCCTTTTTGCAATTCATTACTTATAGGTATATTACAATCTTGATAGTGATGATGGCAGAGTTCATGCGATCCCTACTGTGTTATAGTAGGTGTATTCGTTTCTAATTCATTTGTTAAATGTTACCGAAAATAGTTTATACATCCGAATCACACATTTAAAGTTGGGTTGTCAACTTTGTGGAAGATTGAAGACAGCTAATTTTCTGACAAGCTTTCCACCTAACAGCCTTTGACAAACTTTGTTTGGTAACCGGAGATCCTATGCGATATTGAGGGATGAGAACCTTAAATCGGAAAGAGGTGTGCCTCTGTGTAGATATTTAGGCCTACCATTCGTTTAGACTGAGTTTTTTTTTTGTGACAAATATAAGGGACCTAAAATTCCCATACTCTACGACTGGACCTTTGCACGAAATGGGCAGTTAAAAAAACCCGTGTTTTGTGTTTTTCAGGGGGTTGTACCTTTGACCCATCGCTCAGTATTCCAGCTCCCTAAGCCACTGCACCCGCGCACAAAATTATTACCTAAAAACTTCTTTAAATTAAATTCTTCCCATCGAGAAAATACTCCGAAACGAGTACATAGATTAAAAATTAGAAATAGTAGTGGACACAGTATAGACAGTCATATTAGATACTATTTTGGATCTCAAGCTCTCATTCGACGACACTTATTCTTCAGTTCTTAACGATATCAAAAACCCACACGATATATAAAAATGTCATATGTCATGGAGTCAAAGTGGAGTCTTATACTGACTCTCTGGCTTAAGGAATCGAGTTAACGCCTTGAAGCGTTCATTTTCCGACGCCTATATATTGGTTGTCACGGATTTTGCAGGCACAATTGAAGGTTTTGTATTTAGTTTTTTCCGATAGGGATAATGGAATAACAAAATATTGCATTGCGACTATTTTAACTTTCCTACGTGTTGAAAGACAGCGAGGATGATTGGTCGAGGGATTGTGTGGCCCTTCGTCAGCGGTAGGTATTTTAATCCAAATTGCCGTTGAATTACGCGATGAGGAGCCGGAACGGTATCCCAATTTTTGTGAAATTTCGATGATTTGAACACATCCAAAAGCAAGAGTCCAATATAAGAGCGCGAGCATTTCAGGGGGTAAGCGGATTGCATTGACTCTATGCTACCTTAACCTAACTATACTTGGCGATACTTTTCAATCTCTACTTTTCGGTCTCTGCCAGTATCTGTTCCGCATTAATTTTTCAACTATCTCGTGCATTATTGCCGTAAGTTTATTTAATTATCTAATTCAGTGGGGTTGGGGCTAGAATCCCGACAACCGAAGTCAAGAAAACCCAAATTTCAGAAATTACAAAATTGTTTTATTTTGAATGTACATAATATAAACAAGTTTTTTTTTACATTCCCGTTAACGTTAGGCATTCCGCACACGGCAATCCGCAATCTTATTTCCTTCAGCCCACTTCAAAAGAGGTCTATTAACGACCTTCTCGAATACCTTGCTAAACATTCGGGATCAAACTAATTGAGGGAATATTAGCAGGGTTGGTTCTATCTTTATCTCTATTCCTTTTGGGGATACGATGTACGGCTGCCATTGTCCACTGCGCCGGATAATATGATTATTCAGCGCATTGTTAAATGGCGTGGCGAAAATCTCAATCGCTTCTACAGGCAGGTGTCTCAATACAACGTTTGCGACACCGTCAACTCCCGCCGACTTTTTATTTTTAAGTGGCTCAAAGATACTCAAGGGTCAAGAGTTCATCTTTGCTCACGAACAACAGAGAATTTGTTCCTTCATCGGCGATTATGTCGTTTCCAACGTTTTCGTCATTTGACAAGGCGAAGCCGTAGTTCTCGGATCGCCAATTCTGAAGTTTGGTTCCCAGATAAACAGGCAATATGACTCTAACCACTACAACTACTCCATGGCCACCGCCTGAAGTATTACGTATACTAGCTGACCCGGCGAACTTCGTTCCTCCCAAATTCGTTAATGTAATAAAAATAATATGTAATTCCGAGCATGCACGCACAGCACATGCTCTTAGCGTGTCAATTGGGTCAATTCAAATTCTTTATTCAAAATTTCTTTTAAATACAATGAAATAGCTGAAGTACAACAATATCGATGTGTTTCAATCAAACCGAAATGATTGACGTTTCCGCTTCCTTCCAACCTTCTTATTGAAGACGCTTAAATCATAGCAGATATATTGAGTAAGATCCAGCTTAATCGACCGATTACTTTTCGAAGCGTCGGGGAAAAGCTGTTAGCAATGGTTTTTTGTATGGGAGGTGCCCCCTTTTGTCCAATTTTTGTATGCCTCCTTCCTTACAAATCTTACGAGGAATTCTTTAAACAAAAAAACTATGTAGACTGGTCGGCATAAGTATTTTGACAAAACTAAAGTTAATTCTACTCATAATTTGAACTTACTTCATGTAAATTTTGGCATCAATGGAAAGGTCATTTAAATTCCGTTTGAAAGATACACAACTTTCCTTAACCCATTAAGTACCCATTGAAAATTTAGAACTTTTGTAAAAGCCTACTTTTTTGACTTTTTTCCTCGGTCCCAAAAAAAAATGTTTTGATGCAAAAAGTTTCTTCAAACAATTCTAATAGTGACTGCAAAAAAAAATTTTCAAAAATCTATAATTTTTTGAATGGGATGATCTCAGAAAAATTTTGTATGAAAAGGAGGAAAAAATTGCTAAAATAGTCATTTTTAGCAATTTTCAAAAAATCATAAAAAATATTAGCGAAGAGATTTTTGAAAAATTTTTTTTTCAGTCACTATTAGAATTGTTTGAAGAAACTTTTTGCATCAAAACATATTTTTTTTGATACCGAGGAAAAAAGTCAAAAAAATAGACATTCACAAAAGTTCTAAATTCTAAAATTTTTAAATGGGTACTTAATGGGTTAAGGAAAATTTTGTATGATTCAAACGGAATTTAAATGACCTTTCCATTGGTGCCAAAATTTACACGAAGTAAGTTTCAAATTATGAACAAAATTAACTTTAGTTTTGTCAAACTACTTATGCCGACCAGTGTATATTCCAATTCATCGATTTTTATTAGTTTTTAAATCGTATGTACTTAAACGAACATGGATACTAAATTTTTTTACACACATTTTTGCAAAGCAGAAGACGTCTTGATTTTTTTTTTTACATGAGATCAATCACCTTGTCTGGATTCACATTAATATGGAATGAACAGATATCACAGCACGCTTCGGGACACTGTTTTAATCCTTTTCATAGTTGAAAAGGTACTTTCAATACTAGCTCACTGGAAGCGAGCCAAAACCGTACCTAAGCAAGTTTATAGCTGTAAAGTAAGTCTTGTCACATATGTATATCAAGAAATTTCAAAACTTCGGTAGAAGGATCACTCGACGATATTTTTTCGTACCAAAGAATGTACTCAGCTTTTACAGCTGACAACGAAATTGCATTATAAAAGTAATATGTTAGCTTTTCCATTTCGTTCACTCGCTCAACTGCATCAGAAAAATCTGGGAGTAGAGCTTGAAACGATGGTAGAACGTCTTCATTGACCATGAATCTGTCCATAAGATTTTGTATTAAGGAATATATGTATGCAAGGATTTGTTCTATAGGAAAACGGATAAAGGCAGCGTTAAACTGAATAGTATTTCGCATACAATGACATACAATCACTTTTTTGAACCGCTGCCAAAAGTGTCGATGCTTTCGAAGACATCGCCCACGTTCTGCTCGTTATTTCTTCAAGACTTATTGAGATGCATTTGAAGAGCTCTACAAAGGAAATACATAATAAAACTGGCAAGCTTTTCAATGAATCTTGTTGCACGAAGGCGTAGAAGTCGAGTTTTTCGGCCTCTGGTGCGTGTTTTTTAATGACTTTTTTGAAAGTTATATTTGCGGGTACATGTCATAACGCCCGGTGTCATTACGCCCCGGGGCGTTACACATTTTTGTGTCATAAGGCCCTCGGGCGCTATGTCATATCATATATCGCCCGCAGCATGCCCCCTTGCAACCCACCCACCCATTGGGTTTACTGTCAGACAGTGCTGCCAGTGTTTTGTCATAAGAATTCACACGCAAGTGCCAAAAAAATCCCTTTTTTTCCCTCGCCTGGCTCAAAAAAGTACCTCAGATTTACTGCCATATATCACGCACATTTTCAATACTATTTTAACAACAGGTGTTTTTCCTGATCAGTGGAAAATGGCAAAGATAATACCGATTGCTAAAAGCTCAAGTAGTACTGATTTCAGACCCATTTCAATACTACCATTTTTATCAAAGGTATTTGAAAAAATTGTTCAAAAGCAGATTAATTGTTTTATCCAAACGGGTAGTATTTTATCACCGAAGCAATCTGGATTTAGGAAAAAACACAGCTGTTCTACAGCACTTATAAATGTTATTGAAGATATAAGAGGAGCCTTAGATGATGGAAATGTAACATTTTTAGTACTACTGGACTTTTCGAAAGCTTTTGACACCGTTGACCATGAAAATCTTTGTAAAAAGCTGTCAAGGTTGTATAATTTTTCATATTCCGCCACTAAATTGATGAACTCATACCTTATTGGCAGAAAGCAAGCTGTAATGGTGAACGGAAACCTTTCTAATTTCCTTCCTACCTACAGAGGCGTTCCACAAGGCTCAATTCTTGGCCCACTTTTATTTTCTCTTTATATAAATGAACTTCCTCAAACTGTATCATCTGAAACATTCATTCAAATGTATGCAGATGATGTTCAAATGTACAAAAGTTGTCCTCTTGGACTAATTGAAGACTGTGTCTTTGATATAAATGAGGACTTAAGAAAAATTTTATTGTTCGCTCAAGGTAATGGGCTTACCCAAGTAAGTCTAAGTGTCTTATTATTTAAAAAAAACCGGTAGATTCTTCATACTTTCCAACAATCATACTTGACGGTGCTCCACTTGAATATGTTGAGACCGCAAAAAACTTAGGAATGGTGTTTAACCGGAATCTTACCTGGAATTCTCACATTAATTCAGTTGTAGGGAAAGTTTATGGAGTGCTCCGTTCGTTGTGGCCAGCGCAATATTATACTCCCCAAAAAACCAGACTATTGCTTGCAAAAACACTCTTAATACCTATATTGATATATGGATGTGAGATATATTGCAATTGCGACTCTAATAGTAGGCGAAAACTCAACGTTGCATACAACAGCATCGCTAGATATATATACGGCATAAAAAGATATGACCGGATCTCATATTTTTCAAAAACTATATATAATCTTACATTTGATAATCTCATCCGATATCGAACCTTAGTTTTATTATTTAGAATAATGGATTCACATCAACCTTGTTATCTCTTCATTAGATTGCAAATGTCCTCATCAAGTAGATCGCAACAAATTACACAATTTCGATTCTCGAGCTTAACCTCTGAACGTCAGTTTTTTGTAAATGCCACTCGGTTATGGAACTGCCTACCGCGTCATATTAGGCGAATTGGGGACCTCGGGTGTTTTAAGAAACAACTGGCGGCACATTTATCCCTGAATTAATTTTTGTTAAATGGGTTTTGCTTTTTCCTTGATATCCGTGGTTTTAACCAAAGCAAAATATATAAATATATAAAAATATTATAAATATATAATGTAGGTAAATGTAATACAGTAAATGCAAAAAATCGTAGAGTAAAATTGTTTATAGAAATAAAACGTAAATTTGCAATAAAGCATTATTAAAGAAAAATGATTTTAAAAATTATTTGATAAGCTAAATTATAATGTATTTAAATTTTTTATCTAAAGTAGCTTATAATTGTTTTAATACTGAAGCTTGTATTAGCTATAAGATATTGTATCTTAAAATGCAAGCCTACAAAGAAATAAATAAATAAATAAATAAATAAAATTTTCCCACACATATTTTACAAAGGAAAACAAAAAAAAAATTACGAAACAAAACTGCCTCAATAACTATGGGGAAAAACCTTAGTGTATTCCACTATGCCTATTTCAGCACCCTTCAAAGGCTTAAGGCCAGCTTCAAAGGTTCCGGAAAAAGTTTCGGATAATATTATGTGACACAGAACGCTATCCGACAGGTAAAGGAGTATCAGTGTGGCAATAAAATCCCTGTGATACTAGTTTCTAAGATTCTTGTCTGTCAATTATTTATTTACACCTTGTTTGTCATAGTGTTTATGTAGATATTATGAATATTTATTAGGATTCATGAACAAATTGTTCCAACTACTTTTCGCATAGAGACTGATGTAAAAATTAGTTTTCTAAAAATTCTAATAAATCGATGTTGTGGCTGCAATTTATACGCTCGTCAACGAAAAAATTATCTGAAACTATATTTTTTCCAACCACTTATAATAAATATTTGCCTAAAGGCTTTAACAGGCACTTGAACCGGCTGATGGGCTATCCTAGACTTTATCTGTTGGATATCACTATCCGATCTGGCAGATAAGTTCCTGATAGGCTAATCGAGACTTTATCAGCTAGTCTTGAAACTGACCTTAGCCTCGGGAACAGAACCAAATTTATGGTGGGTTCCTGGCCATGAATTCTTCGAAGGAAACGAAAAGCAGACGATTTAGCCAGAATATGCTCCAAAACCCCTTTCGCGGGACCGGAATCTTTCTGATATACCCCCAAATTGGTTAAAAACTTATCCATAAAGTGTTGGGAACATACAAAATGTATCTCATAATGCGAGAATATCCCAGGTTTAACAATGCCCATAGCAGACATGATATCAGAAACCTTGAATAGGATTCCTTATAGGACATCATGGGTTACAATACTACCTAAGCTAAATAAATCTTGCCAACTCAGCGGAGAGCAGGCTATGTACGAGAGAAGACGAAACAACATTATATGCGACTTTGGAAGGAAGATCTTCTCCAGGGACCAACTGGACCCGAAAGAGATAAAAAAATCATCTGCAGCAGTATCATAAACTTTACAAAAAAAGTGGAGAACCTCCTAGCCTAAACCCTCTTTCTAATCGGCTTTTATCGGCTAGGATAAAACACTAGGATAGGGTAGTCAGTCTTCATTATAGTTATTGCAAAAAAAAAAACGGGTGGGATTCTGTAAAATACGAAACGAAAACCACTTACGTTTTCACTAAACAGTGAACATTGATCTATCATATCTGTGGTAATAATAATAAAAATAATAGACAGAGACGTTTTCATTTTATGTTATTTGGCCCCAGGACTTCTTTCTTTTTGTGTCAATATACAAGCGCTTGTTCATGGACGCAGTCAGGTGTATAAAATAAATTGTCTTCCTGAAGTTGAACACGAAAATTAAAGTAAAGTTTCAAAGAAAAAAAATTCCCTATTGTTTGTTCTGGAAAACGGAAAGTTTCCCTTTTTCCCTTTTAGCTCATTTCGAGTACAAATATTCCCTCAAAAAGGGAAATTTCCCACAATCTGGCAGCACTGCTGTTAGATGAAGGTTTGGGTTGTTATGTTTGGGGTGTTATTTCCTTTTTTGGGGCCTTATTTCCTAATGAAAATTGGGGTTTGTTTTTATCCCAAATTTGGGGTGCTATGACACATTGAGAGTGGGCGTTATGACATGCACCCTATATTTGCATTTGAATGGTTGCAGAAGAAATAAGCCATTTCACTAGGTACACCAAGGCAATTGTGGATTGCAAGAGTTGTAATGGCATTAGATAGAGCACGAGCCAGACGTCCAACCGATGGTTTGCACAGTGCACAGTTTTCGGGGGGCTTCACGGCCAATACTGCTCACAAAAACGGCCGATTACACGATTAGAAAATGACGCATGCAGTAATTGAATTGTTTCTCTGGCTGTATGGCATGTAGCACCGTGTTGTGGAAACCACATGTTAGCCACATCTGGCCACATCCATATCTTGTAATTAAGGCACCGATTAATAAGCGACAGGAAATACGGATTTCGGAGCCGTCGTTCCACTGGAGAGCTGTTAAGCTACGTAACGCACTTATGGACGCAAGCAATTGAACAACACGGCGAATCCAACAGAGCCGTAGCCTTGGACATATCAAAGGCATTTGACCACAAACCAGAGAGAATAGACCACCAGCTTCGGGCAAAAAAGAGAATTCCATAGAGCCAGTTTTGAAATGAGTAGCGCCGCCTCTTTTTCTATCTGTGAATACGTGTTGTACCACAGAAATAACTGTAAATGTTATTAGGTGGCAGTGCATGCGTGACCAATTCGCCCTCCATTTACTTTAACATGGCACACATACTTAACCACCTAATAACTTTTTGAAACTGGCTCTATGGATCTCTCTGGTCGAAGCTGGTGGTCTATTCTCTCTGGTTTGTGCATTTGACCGAGCTTGGCATAGAGCCCTATTAGGCAACTTAGCGTCTTATGGATTACCACAACAACTCTGCGGATGGATGGAAAATTTTCTTCTGGGAAGATCGATCCAAGTTGTTGTAAATGGCGTATCATCTAATTCGTTTGCTATAAATGCAGGAGTGCCCCAAGGATCAATTCTTTCTCCAATTCTATTTCTTCTCCACATCAACGATTTGCTTGGATCGGCAAATAATAATGTCTACAGCTTTGTTGATGACAGTACTCTTATATCCTCCATCTCGAACAGTGGGCCTGTGAATGCGGCTACATAACACAGTCAGAGAGGTGAACAAATTAGTTCTCTAAATGATGATCTGGACAAAATCTTGAAGTGGAGAAAAGACAACCTTGTTGTATTTAATGCAAACAAAGACACAGCTCACATCATTTTCTAGAAAAAATTCATCAACAGTTCCTCAGATCCAAATGGATCTAAAGAACCAATACATCCCAAGGACTCAATGCACCTTCTAGATGGCAGGACCACATATCCTATATCACAAGATCGGCGTCCGCTAAGTTGAGCTACCTATTTAGAGCAAAGAGGTATTTTAGCCCCAAGCAACTTCTCCTTCTCTACAAAGCGCAGGTTAGACCAGGCCTGGAATATTGTTCCCATATATGGAGCTCGGTCCCAAAACATTCACTTAACCTACTTGACAGGTGGCAGCATACAGAGACGAGCAGCTCGACTTATTGGAGACTCTACACTCACATCGAATCTACAACCGTTGGTGCACAGAAGACAAGTCGCTGACCTTTGCTTGTTCTATATGTACTTCCATGGTAGAAGTTCCGAGGAACTCAGAGACATTATCCCTCGAAATGCAACTTGACAACCGCGAGGACATCAATTTTCCAAAACTCAAACTTTCCAAGCAAACTCGCTTACTGGGGATAACTAACTACATCTGAAAGCATCTCGGGGCGCGGATGAAGCGTTAAAGGTTTCCGGGAAAAGTATTTAAAAAAAAATCACTAAAATCTGGGTTATCATGTCACGATAACGAACACCATTAATTGTTACTGACTGACCAGCCGCATTTTCGAAAGAATAATGGTCCTTATGCCTCCAGCCCAAAATCCAAAGCAAACAGTCACGCGTTGTAGATGCATTTCTTTCTCCGTGGTTTTTCTGAACCCCAACTGCGACAATTTTGACGATTAACGAAGCCATCAAGATGAAAATGAGCTTCATTACTGCTGATGATTTTGTTCGAAAAATCAGCATCCACTTGTTGTTGTTCCAAAATCCATTCAACGATTCGCCCTGCATGGTCAGTAGTCTTCAGTTCTTGAGTCAATTGAACTTTGGAAGCATGAAGTTTCAAATCTTTCGCGAGAATTCGCTGTAGAGAGCTTCTCGAAATGCCCTTGACTACGGTACCGTATTGATGTTCCTGGACTGTCAGCAATACTCTCGCGAACTGCTTCGATGTTTTCTGTTGAACGACTTGTGACAGGACACCCAGAGTGTTTAAGATAACTAATTGATTAAGTCTCCCTGAATTTTTCAATTATTCTCTTCACAGTTGATGGTTTTAAATCACTATGACGGCCATATTTTGTTCGAAAATTGCGGACTGTAGCTGACACATTGTCAGCTTTCACATTGTTATCTTTTTTTCTATTGACTGTATTATTAAATGGCTCAAAATTAAAATTTTGTGTGAATTATGGGACACCTTTTAGTATATATTTTACAATTTATTTATTTATTACCAAATTACATATTAAAAAGGTAGGTGGTACATTCTTCAGCCCAAGACACCTTCTCCTTTTCTATAAAGCACTAGTCTAGTCCTCGTATATTTTTGGAACACTTGACAGTATACAGATAGAAGAATATCATACACTTCAACCAAAACATGTCACTGCTGTCGCTATGTACCGGGACAAGCACATACTGCCCAGAGGACTACAACTTGCAAGAATTTCTGCAGGCAGCACTAAACGCAGGTGAAGGGTTTTTATATGTAGATTCGTCTTACCCCATCTCTAAACTTTGACAAGAACTTCACCTCACCATTCCCTCCAGAGCAATCTGGGAAGCGGATACTCTTTTAGAAGATGAATCAATTCACTTCTACATACTGACATGACGGCTCAAAAACCAAATATGGTTTGGTAAGGGGGTTTTCTCCGAAAGTCTTAATCTTAAGCTCTCATTCCGACTACCTAATTACATATTGTAGCGTGTCCCAGGCGGAAATATTGACTATAAAAAAGTCTTATCTTGGCTCAAGAAAAACGTAATATACGTTAAAGATATCTGCATATTTTCGGACAGCTAAGCAGCAATCCTTGGATTCGATCTCTATAACTTCTCTAAAAGCCCTCGACTGCCGATCATATCTTACGGAGATGGCCGAAGAGTTCAATATTCACCTATTTTGGGTGCCTGAGCATTCCAGGGAATTGTAAAGCCAATAAACTCGCCAGAATAGGCACAACCCAAACCATCCTGCAAGGCACTTTGGGAATACCAATCGCTACTTGCCAACAAAAATTAAAGCTGGATGCTATCGAGAGTACAAATCATAGGTGGACAAGTGGCACTAGCCACTAGGCCTAAGCTGGATTTAAAACGCTCTAAGAATATGATTTTCTCAACAGACAGCGTATTGGCAATACAATAGGTGTCATTACTGGGAGGGACTGCCAAATAGGAAAGCTTGCTTTAAGTCTAGGCCTTTTTCGCAACTTGACTTGAAGAAGCTGTATGGATTAAGAGGAGGAGGAAACTATTCTTTGTTCCTGCCTCGCTCTCTCGCATATAGAAAGAAGATTGACTTTAAGAGCCTACCACTACAGCGACTTAGGTGATTTGATAAACAGAGATATCGAAAGCCTCTTACGCTTTATTAAAATCTCAAAATGTTTCAACGAGGAGGTAGAGACAATTTTTCTCTAATGATCCTTTTTGGTGGTATCACAATGGGCCTATATGCTGGTCTAAGCCCCGGTGCACACATGCGTCATTTTAACGCGCGGCACCGCAGCGTCACCGCTTTTGCGTCTAACAGTATGTAGGTACTCACAAATAAATTGAGTAGTGTACACACACGTGCGATGACGCTGCGGCATCGCGCGTCATTCTTGCGGGTAAAAAGACTCACAGGTTTCCTCGAGATCGCTTTCAGTACATTGTTTGTTATTCAGCAGTGCACACATGCGTCATTTTGCCGATAAGACGCAAAAGAGGTGACGCTGCGGCACCGCGCCTTAAAAAAAAACGCAAGTTGCTAAGTGTGTTGGCGTTTCTCACCTGGCAGTAGTGATGAGCAAAAAATCACTACCTGTGATTTAGTAGCAGTGATTGTAAAATCGCAGTCACTACCTGTGAACGAGTATCAAATAAAGGGTGATTGCGAAACGTGATTGTGATTTTTCACTACTCATCAGAATCACAGTCGCAGTTTGAAAATCACGAGTCACTCACAAGGCAAACTCCCAAACAGATACATACCACTCACAGTCACAGTCACGATACGAATCACAGTCACAAAGCAAATAACGAAAAAGCGAAACTGCGAACATGTACAAAAATAGTTTTGTACATTTTGAAAAGACAATTTAGTAGCGCATACAAGTCTTAAGCACTTCGGCTACATCTGGGCAGCTACAAAAAAGTTCTGGCTCCTTAAACTCAAAATTTTGAAAATGTTTGTTACAATTTTTTACTTAAAATGCCTTTTTCTCAAAATTTTGACTTTATAAATTTTAATTTTTTTTATGAAATTTTTATCCTTGAGAAATTTCCTAAAAATTATGTTAAGCAACTTTTTTACGTACGATCAACAGAAGTTATAGTAAAAGCCACTTATTGTCAGACAAAAATGGTAAAAAAGACTAGATCTGGCCTAAAAACGATGGTTTTTTCTTCTGGGGTACTTGCTATCAAAGTAAAAGAGAAATATCGAGTCTTTTTTTACCATTTTTGTCTGACAAAAAGTGGCTTTTACTATATAGTATATATAGATGGGACACGCACCAATATATTATTGCCACATGTATTTTGATTTTTGTTATTTATTACTTTTTTATTTTCCTACTCACTTCCATCGATTTTCAAGTATTCCATGAAATAGCTAGTCAATTGAAAATTTGTTTTGTTTCGGAATTGTCAAAATATATCGCCGATTTAATGTACCAGACAATTCTTTCGCGAGCTAAATCAGTGGAGACATTTTCCATAACTAATATCCTCAGAAATGTCCGATTGCGTCAAGCTAAGTACACATATTAAGCGTTTTTCTTTTTTAGTTCAGAGCTCAGCTCTGAACAGAGCTCGAGCATTATGAGCGCGCTCTGAACCGGGCGTGCTCAGAGCGTGCTCGGAGTGTTCTGATTTCTTTGTGAAACACACTTGAGCACATAGCTGTCTATGGTTGTTTATTAATTCTTATTTATTACATTTGGTTTACCTTCTGTGCCAGAACAACAACTCTCGTCCACCACTTCAACTATTTTGCTTATCCTGTTTTTTTTTTCTGTCAATAGTGACTGTAAACGTAAAGTGCGTAATCACCTTTTTACTCAGTGTGCTCAGTCAATTTATTCTGAGCTCGTAGAGCGCGCTCTGAACGTGCTCTGAACATTCTCTGTGCTAAAAAAGAAACACGAACTTTTTTTTTGACAGTTAACGCTCGCTCTGAACTAAAAAAGAAAAACGCCTATTGCCAGATCTTACAATATTATCAGATCTGTCAATGATCTAACAATGACTGACAATAAACTTACCTACAATATCCAACTACCTTTCAAAGCAAAATTGTCCGTTCAGACAATTGTATGATTTTGTTCCAAAGTTTTACAACTTCATTGTCAGATGAGGGTGTGACAATGATCTGACAATGACTTTTCAACTTTGTCAGGTTGAAAATTGTGTGTTCACACGGCTGTCAGATATCTGAATATGAAAAGTTGGTTTATCCGTTGTCAGACATTTTCAGACAAATTAAAAGTTTTGTTCGTGGTTTTTTTCAGTACGGATAATGGTACAAAAGATTGCACTTGCGACTAGTTTAACTGCCTACGTGTTGGAAGACAGCGAGGATGATGAATTGACACAAACACGACGGCAACGTAGTGTTTGGACGAAGGAGTGGGTGGCCAGTTCTCAGAAGGGTGGAGTAACGATTCTACTCCAAATTGCAAGCTGAGGAGCCGGAACCTTATCACACATATCAGTAATATGCGCGCGAGCATTCAGGAAAACGATACGGTTCTATTTTATTGGCAGCTTGACCCAACTTTGTTTCTATAAAGTTGTCGAGGTGGCTTTTGAAAGTGGATCGTGTCGGCGACCACTTACCACAGGGCTTCTTTGGGTAGTTTATACTCTGCGCATCCAACAATCCTATTCACTCTGTACTTTCTTCCAGTACGATATTTTTTTTTTTTTTTTTTCGACTTTTCTAATTTCAATTGGAATTTAAATTCTATTTTTCACTGTTGTTCGTATCAATATATTCTGAATTGTTGTCCATCGTTTAAAAGCAAACTTCGATTTCGCTCCTAAACCACTGGTTATATGGTCTGACAATGAAAAAATTGTAAGCAATTGTCAGCTTCTGTGTACTTAGCTTTAGCTTCAGTAATAAATAGACAGCATCTGTGTCGGTCACTAGATTTATTGAACATTACATTTCAGTTACGGACAGGACACCCCACGTACATTCAATTTTTTTTAAACAAATAGATCGACTACTTAATTATTTTAAATAAAATTCACTGTTCACTGAGTTTTGGTATCGAAGTAAGCTGGAATGGACGATATTCCTTGCAATTTCCTTCACAATTTGGTAGAGTATCGGTGGGGTGACATAATATCCATAGAGTCCGCCTACAATAACTTTCTAACATTCTAACATTCGACATTCCGATTTAACTCTTACTTAAATTTCTTTGTTTACTTTGTTTTCTTTGATCATTATTTATGAATTTAATTTAGTTTTTTTTTCTTCGTCCTGTTTTATTTTTTAAATTGAATTTCACAACTTTGATGTTTATGGCCACCCCATCATAAACTTAAATTTAAATTCCATTAATTGTTTGAAGTGGCATTCAAAACTATTTTCACTACTTTGTTAGTAAAATATAGAATGTCTCAACTTTTCATATAATTTTATCATTTTAATGAATATTATTGTACTTGAATTATACTTTATAATATTATATGAAATAAAATGTATCTATCTATCTATCTATCTATTTAATAAGGACACAGATTGTTTTTCTGACCACCATTCTTTGCTTGCTTGCTTTCAGAAATCTTTATCCTATATTTCATCTTTATCCTATAATAATATTCACATTCACATATGACTAGATAGCTACTTACATGATCTTTCTCAGACCCGGAATGAACTGGAAACTTACTTCTTCAATTATATTAATATTTTCTATCTTGTTCTTCTTAAATCAATGATAAACACACGACTGTTTGTTGGATATGTCCAAACGGACATTAGGTATGTCTTCTTTAAATTCAAAATGGATATTGTGTCTTTTTGAAACGGGCATAAAGTCCAAATGGATATACAGTACTACCTCGATAATGTGAACCTCGAAAATGTGAATTATCCAAAAATGTGAACTGGAAAAAGTTAGCATTGCATACTCTAAAATGTGAACTTAAAACCAGTTCTTGATACTCAATAATGTGAACCTCGAAAATGTGAACGGGAAAACCGGATAAAGTTAGCATTACATTTGAACTCAAAACCAATTCCTGATACTCGAATATGTGAACTTTTATTTTATAATTTACCCCTATTTGGGTTTAACTGTACCTACGTCCCGTCTGAAAAATCATTAAGTTTAGTTTTTTTTAAGTTAAATTACTATATTTTTGTCTTCTCTTTTTTATCAAAAATCAAGTTAGTGATCATTCCAAAAAGCATGAAATGCAACGAATTTGTTCGTATCCAGAAATGTGAACCCCTCGAAAATGTGAGCTCCTATGTATTATGTCTTCTTGAAAATGGCATTAGGTCCATTTAGACTTTGATCCGGTCATAATGTCCATGGACCTTGTGACCGTTTCTTCGTTATTGCTGTCCCAATAATGTCCATTGACATTATGTCTTATTTACAAACACGACATAATGTCCATAATGTCCATTGACATTATATCCGTTTGAGACAGAAATAACGTCCAGGGACATTATGTCACCCCACCGAGGGTATCTATGCCAAGGCGTTGTTTACAAAAAAAAAAAACAAAAAAAAAGCTTATGGACCAGCAAAATACTCCAAGTCCGAAAATTTGTTAAATTTCTTTTCCTGTATACCTATAGTAGGAATATCTAATGTAACATTTTTTTATATTTTAATTTAAGATAAGAAAACAAAAATATTTCTTTAATAAAGGAAATTAAAGAAATAAAAATGATTTTTTTTTTTTAAGTTTTATCAATTTTAGTTTTTTTTTTTTTTTTTTTTTCAAATAAGTGAAAACATTTGTCCACTTTTGTTCGTCACTTTACTATACTATACTATGTATACCACCTATGCTTGAAGTCCTTTTTGACACACTTTTTTATCATCGTCTATTTCTAGCTTATGTAGACAGACAGTAAACGTTTAAACTCCAACACGTTGATGAGGCGCAAATGCTCTGTCCGTAGCTTTCAATCTCATCTCAGAAGAGTCAATAAATCACGCCACCCATGACCCATTATCCTTAAAAAAAAAAAACAAACAAAAGGCTTCCACTTCTACACCACTTCCACCCTAAGAAACACTGGACACGACACACGAAACGAAACCACGTCACTGTTTTGGCTCCTAACAATCACAAGTCACAACACAAAATCATTAACTATTAAAACTATGACTCAGGTTGTGGTGTTGTTACGGTGGTATAGACAAAACCGTATAACACCCACTTTTAGGTATGTAGCAAACATACCATTCACAAATTTTTGCACAAACTATCATTGCCTTAATATTTAGCACAAGGATTCACTGTTTACACTTAATTAATATCACTTTTCACTGTATGAAGATTATCGTTCGCTCTTGGCATTCACCGCGTGCCTTATGACTAAAATACATACAGGCCTGCAGTGGATACCAGGAGAAAAACGCATCCTTATAAGAAACGGCTCAAAATCGGAATAATCAAACTGTCTGAACAACGCACTTTCATCAACTGATAGCGGGATACCCGATGGTGATAAAAATGCAGGAATATCCAATATCCAAAACAACATCCAGATCCAGCTGATTCTTGATGTATCTTGTAAATATACAATCCACTAACACATACAATGGCCTTGATTATGTTTTCCTTTTCTTTCTATTGGTACATTTCAGCAAATAAATTATATTTCACGCTCACGTATACATATCGATCACGCACTAGTATCACAGTAATAAGGCCAGACAGGCAGTTTCACTATTAATTCCACAATGTGAATCGTGACACGTCACGATCAAGAGCATATCCTCGCTCCTTTCTTCGTGGAACACCTTTTGCTTTTGCTACTTCATGAAGATGAATTGTATATTGTCCCGTCTTCGTCGAATAACATGATCGAACTGTATATACATTTGCCCATGACATTCTATACACAGAGATGAACTTTCAAGGGTTGTTGGCTGGTTTGCTCCTTGTAGATTGTAGTTCAGAGCCAGACACACTGGCATGGCAGTACAACAACATAATACCGGTACTGTCGGCGCAACGAAACAAAGTGGTAGCAGTAATTCCAGGATTGCAGCTGTTACCTTTTGTCTGCAAACTGCGATATCGAAAAGAAAAAAAAATCTAGTCCTGCCAAATAAAATTAAATACACACATACAAACGATTAAAATAAAAAAAAATGCAAACCCTCCTCCCCTCTCAGTAACCCAAATGTTGACAATGCGAATGCACTCATCGTCAACGGTATTACACTGTAATGTATGTACTGCAGCCTGCAGTTTGTCGAGCGCAGGACGAAGAGTCTAGGGTGGTAATTGTGTTACATTTATGACTTCATATTAGTTACACACAACGTGGAACGAACAAAGGCCGAAATTGCTTGAGTGGCACGTGAACGTGAGATCGCCGATTGTAACGGAAGGACCCATATATTCCGAGGGGTGGATCGTGGTTCGTGGCCATGGCCATAGCACATTGAAATTTAAAATCTGTGCTATGAGCTGCATGCTGAAGTGAAGGGATGCAATTTTGATTCGGGGACACGAATCTGAGTCTACCTACTTATTTGGGAACTGAGGATTTCTATCAATTTTTCTATAGGTACGGATTCACAATTTTTTTTTTTTTAATTTTAAGGGATGAAATTGAATACTGGGCCAGTGAGTAGGTATTTGGGACAATTGCCTGAGGATAAAGAGGGAGAATGTTTAGCTCAATGTTTTTTTTAAAGATTTGTATTTTTTTTCCTTGGTATTATGAGTATGACACATCAATTATTGTGAAGGGTGGAACAAAATGTGTTGGCGCCAAAAAAAACACGCTATCCTTCCTACATTTGATTGGATTATGTAAGCTAGGTACCTAGAGAATGTGCGAAGCTCAGACCTACATGCGTATTTAAGAAATTATGTTTTTTTTTATCTATAGCAAGTCTATACACAAAATACAAGGAACTGTACACAATACTTAGGACATACGCATACCGCTTGAAGACATGAACTTTTCCCCTTTACAGATCGAACGAAATTTCGAAAATCAAATAAGCAAATCAAAACAATCATAGCTTTTCGATAAGCTTTAAAAATATATTTCTAGTATCGACTTTAAATTTAAGGAGTTTGCAATAAATACCTTTTTTTCCACAGAAGTACAACAACACAATGAAAACAGCTTGCCAAAATAATGAGAGCAGCTCAAAGGACAGTACACTAGCACGGAACGGAAACCGTTCAAAAATTCAAAAAGATTTATTAAATAAAAGGTCATTACCCAGAAATGCACTTTTAAAGGATCATTAGGAGTGATTATTTATATTTCTGGTGCTGAAACAATATGTAAACTATACAAACATGGCTTACTCTAAGGATAAGGATCCCCCAGGATAAAGCTTGAAAGTAGATTGGTTTATTTGTTTTGCTTTTTAGTGCAGTACCTACTTATATAAAAGCGTTTCATTAGCTTTTTAAATTATCTATTATCTTTTTACGTTTGTTCTTGTCCTAAAAAAATTTAAACAATAAAATATCAAAACATTTCTTTGTTAAATTGTTTTTTGTGTATTGCTTACATTTATCAAAACTTTAGTACTGAAAATCTTAGCGAAATTCCGGAACCAATTTTTGTGGGACCATATCGGAAAAAATCATATGAAGCTGTCAAAAATGCCACTCAAAATCGCAATTGATCGGACTGCAACACAACATTATCGGTGTGTGTTACAATGTCGAAATAATAATATCGAAGCAATAATAAACTCGATAAAATTTCCTAACAGAAATTGATCAGGGGCTGCGATTAAAGCGGCAAACGTTGTTAGTCCTCGTTGTTCCGGTTAAACACGCTTTCCTGGTCAAAATTTGCAACTTTTACAATGGCCGCCATAAGACTACAACAATTCTATATCTACCAGCATTTATATTCCTCTTTAGAACATATCCCATGTCATTGACAAACCATGAAGCTTTTCGTTGTCAAGCAGTATAGAGTATGTAGATTGCTTTAATGACTTTAATCACCGTTTTCTGCTACGCACCAGTCTCCCTTTTTAGAGACGGTCATAAGCGGTCATAAAATGGTTTCGGTAACCCTTTGTCATCGTCTTCCCTGGAGTCAAGCCGCCACCAAGAATTTAACCATTAACCATCGCCTTAGCTTATCCAATTGGGTTGGCTGCTTCAGTCACTCTTAGAGCCTCTATATAGACAAGGCAGTAGGTACCCACATATCTTTCTGAAAGGAATTTTGCACGTAGCATTAAGATTTACACTTGTATGTAATGTCTGGTCCATAGTTTCTGCACGTACTTTGCCTCCCTCATTTAATATTACAATGGACCTACAAATGCAGTATAAATATGTGTAAGACAGCCACATAACCTAACTTAACATAGAATTTATCCATATAATATGTATCTAATACCTTGCATTCATTCATTTCATACCTTCCATTACTTTTCAAATCTGAAATTGTGGTATATGTGCCTACTTTCAAAATGTCTAAATTGAAAAGGCTTTTCATGACAAATAATTACCTTCTGATGTTATTTGGTCCCTAGGCCCCAGTTATTATAGCTATCAGTAAAATGCAACCGAAAACAATTGTTTTGCTTTTTTGAAGCACTTGAACTTAATCGATAAACTCAAATTTGGTCTTCAAATGTTGCTTTTGACTAATAAAGTTAGTTCGTAAAAAAAAACCAATTCATCTCCAAATTTTCCAGAAAACGAATAACTTTCCTGTTCAATTTCTTAGTCAATTCCACAATAATGTTCCACTGAATTCCTATCCTATGATATCCTATGGTTAAATGTGTCAGTTCTGTTTTGTTTCATGTTTTTACGGTTTACTGATATTAAGTTAACGTGGGAAAATTTGAAGGTTTTTTTTAAATAATTTTTTTTCGTGTGCAATACACTAACCACTGAGTGACAGTGTATAAAAAAACATTCAAGACCATGAGTAGAAATGCTGTCTGTCTGAAATGTTCCTACTTCAAATATTTTTCTGAAATTATAAATTTTTTAAATTTTCAAAAAGGGTGATTACAGATATATGTATATATTTTCTTTGTAGCTTGAGAAGCGTATTCGCTCAGATCCTATATTACTGTTTAATAATATGGGTGGTGAATGTAACAATCGGCTCAGTTATTTTAAGGGGGTTTCCGAGCTGGACTTTCGATGGTTGACAAATCTTTGCCCTTAGTCACAATATCCTAGCAATTCATAGCAAGGAAAAGAGGTGGCTTTTGACTCGGTCAACAGAAACTTACTCATTTATAAGCTAAGTTCAATAGGTGTATCATCAAAGTTCCTCAAAATGTATAAGAACTTAACCGCAGTACCTCAGCGTCTGTTTAGGATGGAAATGAGATGTCTAACGTTTTTGTGACCGATACTGGCTGCATTCTCAGCCCCATTCTTTTCGCCCTTTTGATTGACGGAATGCATGACGATGATGACTTCTTGATCCCAACAGACAACTCTAGCTGCGACCTGGAAATCAACACGGGTTGGTGATGATATTTCCTTTTCCAAAATTCCTTTTCCAAAATCACCTTTCCAAAATCCCCTATTCCATAATGCCCTGTGCTGGAATCCCTTACCTACTCCAAAAGACCCTGAGAGAAAATCCCCACGGGACAAAATCTCCCTGTTTTAAATTTGGTGTTATTAATTCTGTCGCGCGACAGAGTGAGATACGTTTGGGGGGGCATGCTGCCCCCCTGCAACCCCCCTGCAACCCCCCTGCTTGGATTTACTGTCAGATATGCGGTATATGTGCGAAATTGGGTATATGCAAAGTTTATTATATTATATTATATTGTTTGCTTAATTTTACTGCCAAAACTACGCGTTTAAAAAACAGATTGATTCTAAACGAACAGGGGATTTTAACGAGGGATTTAATTGGTATGTCTATAAATGGGAGATTTTGGCATAGAGGATTTTGTCCCGGAAGATTTTGGAAAAAGAGAAAAAAAAGAGAGATTTTGGAAAAGGAGATAACGTAGGGATTCCAATCAAGGGTTGGCGACGAAAACTCCGTTTTCCAAAATCCGCTGAAATCCCTTACTCCAAAAGACCATAAGAGAAAATCCCCACGGGACAAATACCCTCATTCCAAAATCCCCTGTGCTGAAATCCCTTACTCCAAAAGATCCTAAGAGAAAATCCCCACGGGACAAAATCCCTCATTTTTAGATTGGTATTATTAATTCTGTCGCCGCGACACCTAAAAATGGTGTTAAAAAGTGAGATACGTAACCCCCCTGCTTGTGGTCACTGTAGGATTTGGAGTAGGTGCAAGGTTGGGTGTATGCGAAGTTTAGTTTGCTTGTGGGAGATTTTGGCATAGGGGATCTCGTAGGAGACATTTTAAAACGCATTTTTAAACTTTCTACAACGGTCTCTAACTATAGGTCTGTTTTTTTCCACATCTATCTCAGTGAAGTAAAGTAAAGTAGGATTTTTGACACGCAATTACAACAACTATATAGAGTCTCGAATGTGTCAAACAGTTCGTAGTTGTTGTAATTGCGTGTCAAAAATCCTACTTTACTTTACTTCACTGAGATAGATGTGAAAAAAAAAAGAGATTTGTCGTCTGTGTTTCACCATAATAATACGTAGATCACACGAGCGAAGAATTTTCTGAGGGAAATCCAGCGATGAAAGATCAAGAAAAAACGAAATTGGTTTAGTGAGCGATTAGTGATTTATTCCTAGATGTTGCCCTTTGTGTGTCTGTCTACGATTCAAGTGGCCGCGAAATCATTTTCGTTCATGCATGATCATATGGCATGAATTGCATAATACATTTTTCTCTAAAAACAGTAATTAGTTTATACATAGCCCATAGCTAAATGACATTTAAGAGAGTGACAAAAAAGAATTTAGGTTACGTTAAACAGGTTGAAGAAACAATTAACTATCAACAATAAATGCAAACATGTAGGGTAAATTAGGTTATGTCTTGCACATTTGATTAACAAAAGAATATTTATAATGAGAACAACTGATAAATTATTTTAATCATCTTAATGCCATCTTAAATAGGCACAGTCAAAATTCTTTTTAAATTTTTCTTATTCACTTGTATAATAATAATATTATAAATGTTTTTTTATTATATTTCTTTTTTTTTAATTTGTGAAATGTATCCTGAAATGTCATTTAATCGGCAGACGGCAATATCTCGGCTTTTCTCTCTGTATGTAAAACTCTGTACCTAGGTACTACATTTCATTTAATTTATTTAAATAAAGAGTTGAATAATAATAATAATAATAATAATAATAGCTAGCGCAAACAGGTCCATATAAGCAGCCTATGTGAGAACCATTCGTTTGTGTGAGTTTTAATTTTTTGCGGCAAATGCAAATTAAGTTTCCTTTTTTGAAATTAGTTAAAATTGATTTTATTGGGCCAGGAATAGAATTTCCATTTTCATATAGAATCCTTTTAAAATTGCAGAGCAGCATTTGTATAAACGTATGCTGGATTGCGGAATACATATTTTGAAACAACAAATGAGCTTTATTTTCCCCAAAATGCAAATACATACATATCTACATTATGTAGGTATAGGTATAGTGTATGTAGGTAGGTATATATACACCTTCTTGAGACAACGAAAAATTAAAATTTCTATCCCCTTTTGTATGCAATCTAACGCAGAGAAGAGATGCTGCATCGTATTATGATAGCATATGGGATGCAAAAAAGGATGCGACAAAAAAAAAATCTTCATTATGTCACGATGTTTTCTTTTTTATTACCGAAAAAAATCGGGGACATGGTGCAACTTACGTCACAATTAATGAAAGGATGCCGGTAATTTCGTAATGCATTTGCGTTTCATTGCTCGCATTTTTTGTTTGCTTTTATGTCGTTTATTTTCATTCTTTATGCACCCCGTGTGAATGTCCTTTTTTCACACTGTTTTGTGTTTACAAAACAGGGGTTGTTGCTACTCATATGGGACATTCTCCTTGGGTTGGTATATTTTTGCATTTCTTTATCCTACATACAGATGTGCTGATGATGATGATGTGTAGAGGAAAAGAAATGTGCTCAAAGTGATTTAATGACACGCCGCCGCAGGAGGAATGCAACAATGCATCATTTCAATTCTTTGAATGCTATTGCTATACGATGATACCTATGCGGCTATGCATATAGGTACATACGAGTATGTAGGTATGGAGGGGTATATTAAGAAAAAGGGGGCTTAAAAGGTTTTTGTCAGTTCAGGACGATATTTGGCTGTAATTTTGCAAACAATATGTAAATTAAGACTTCATCCAATCATGGGAGTCAATTTTTTTTTTGCCTAGGCTCTACATCATAACATCTACAGTTTAGATGTATGGAACTTGCGACGTACTCGTCATTGAGAAAAAATAATAATCACAAAATGGCGACATCTTAAATGATCAGTTACCTACACTAAGTCAATTTAGTATTAATCTTGCATTTGTTCTAATAAACACATTATCTAAAATTTTGAATTCGACAGTAGGTATTTTCTACGAAATAAAATGTCATATTTATTTACATATTTATAACCAGTGATGCCATTCTGACCGGATTCCGGTCATATCTTCCCGGAATCTGTTTACTCTGACCGGAGAAAATTTTGAAATCCGGCCTAACCGCTTTTTGACCGGAACGAAAAATGTTTTTAACCGGAAAACCCTTTTTTGACTGGAAAAATAAAATTGCCCTACTGACTATAAATAAAGATAGATTTCTATAATTTGAATATACCTAACTTTGCCATACATGCTCCCAAGTTCAAGCTAATTTCTTGACGTTTTCTTTTGCTAGAATTTTGAAGAGGAAATTAAACAACGAATTTCAATTAATTAAAGTGTGAAATTCGATAAATCCCAGATTGGAGTTTGGTGAACTACTCTTTTCAAGTGTCAGAAAATTATCCGAGAATAATATTATTTAGCCCAATTGACACACGGCCTTAGTACATGGCCTGGCCATACACGTCCTCCCATGACTTTCATTTTCATTAACGATTTGGCTATACACAAAAACCAGGCGTCATTGCAATGAAATAAAATTTGGCAGGTAAAATAATAGTGAAATTGAAAACACAAACAAATTTTATGGTTAAGCCGAAGCGGACGCCCGTTTTTGACGTCCTCACTCTATCAGCGCAAATTTCATGAAGATTTGTATCGAAAGCACAATGGTGCGAAAAAGAACGTGCCAAAATTATTTCTGAAAGTAGATTTTCTATGCTATCTACCTTTCTCCTTTACTCACTCAAAATCTACCTGACACGACGATCATTGGAAGGCGTGTATGGCCATGCACTAAAAGTGTATTTCAGAACTTAAAACATGTCATATAAAATGAAAAATTAGTTTCAGTAAATTTTAAACAAACGAAATAAAAAACAAGTTCACAAACTCAAGATTCACATATAAACATTTTCTAAACATCGATAATGCAGGTGAACATAAAAATGCGTATTTTCTCTTTTTGACCGTGTTTCAGGTCAAAAATTCTCATTTTAACTTTTGACCGGATTTTTTGACCGCATTTAGAAAATAAAAATCTGGTCATTCGGTCAGATTTGACCGGATTTTTTTAGTGGCAACACTGTTTATAACGCATTCCACAAACAATATAAAATAATTACATCACAGACTCATCCTCAAATGCAGATTGCGTCGCGACTAACAGGTGAAAACTGACAGCTCAAAAGTCGCAAATGTTTAAAAACAAAAATCTTAGGGGAGTATAACCCAAAATTTAAACTACATAAAACATCTTCTTTAGTTGTCAATAATGACTTTCGGATATCCTTTCAGTCGTGCGTCGCCTGGAATTAGCTACATGAGAAGATTTTTATGCTTAAATTGCATATTTAAATTTTTTTTTTATTTGTATAGTGTAAACATTTTTTTGTCAGCATTTCTTTTTGTTTAAAAATAATCTTTAGATCTGTTTAAGGGAAAACTTCATTTGAAACCGCATAAAGGAACGTTTTTTGACATTATGAAAAATATAACTATTTACGCACATTTTCCTGCCGCTTGACCTATTAGGGCAGGTTTGAACATGTAGTATGTAAGTGGCATTGAAATAAAGAAATAAAATGTACTCAGGTTTAGTAACTGAAGCCTTGTTAATTAAAAACGTAATACATACCCCGAACTGACACTTGAAGGAGGCAAGTAGGCGATGAATTTCGAATGAAGTTTTGGGCTTTGCAAAAATATACCGGGTGTGATACAGATCGGGATTTGGGTAGTCACTTTTGAGAAATATTCATAAAACGGGTAGATCTGAGTTTTCTGAGAAAAACTAAGTATACGTGATCTGTTTAGAATGCTTATTTTGTCTTAAATATGTATTTCGATCAAAATCGTTAGAGCGGTTTTTTTTGTAAAATTATGCTGACAAATGTTACAATTTTGGATTCGAAAAGCACTGTTATTTAACTGTTTAGATGAAAACTGAGAACAACGTATTGTTCAAGATATAAACATAACCTATCTAGCAGTTACATTTTCATTTTTTTCATTCAAATCGAAAATGTCGTTTTCGAGATATGAGCAGTTTTTAAAGTAGGTACCATTATTAGCGTTTGGCGTGGAAATCGAAGGACGCATTCATGGTTAAAAAAACACTGTTTTGCAACTGTTTAGCTCAAAACTGAGCAAATGGTATTACTAATGGTATTACGATTTAAGCATTACCTGCCAGTTACATTTTTATCATACCTAATCGAAAATGCCGTTTTTGAGATAGGTAGGTATGAGCAGTTTTTTAAAGTATTAGAGATTTAGGTGGATATCAAGCGACGCAGTCTTTTTAGAGGAAAACTGAGTTTGCTATCAAGTTAAAAATGACAATACAGTACCTTAAAAATACGTTTTTTAAATCGTTTTTACCGTTTTCGAGAAAAAGCCAATTTTCAAAACTGTCGTTGGATTTTTTAGCGAAAAACTGGGTATGCAGTCATGTTGAACATGCCTACATTAACTCAACTATCAATTTTGGTTCGAATCGTTAGAACCGTTTTTGAAAAAATCTAAATTGTTTAAAATTTCGTAAAATTTTTATATGGGAAGTACCGCTAATATTAGGCCTAGCATTAAAAAAACTCCTCCTAACGGGAAGCCAACAAACTCTAAATACGAAGTTCGAATCAAATCTGACCAAGCGTTTAGATTTCCCAGCTAGGGGACAGACAGACACACGGACGGACAGAATTGCGAGACCCACTTTTTTGAGTTCTCCTATCATCGTAATATCACTATACGATGGCATCACTGGTTTAATAAATAAATAATAAAAAAAAAAATAATAGACGCAACAGGTCCAGGTTGATTCTCACAGCCCTTGCTTAAGAGCAACAACGTTATCTATGGGTCGGTCACATTGTGGTGCGATTATTAATCTGGTATAATTGTCGTAATAGTTCGATAATGCTGAAATAGGTACCGTTAAGACCAATAACGACGTCCATTGTATTACCTATGCAAATGGTGACAGACTTTTTTTCCAAAGACCTTGATTTAAGGAGAGTCATTTCAACAAAACGGGAGAGCAGTCAAACAGTCAATTAATTGATCGCCGTGGACCCACAGTTTTGCGTGCGTCTCACACTTAGACCCTAGGCTAATTTTCTGAAAAACAGAAATTCTCCAAACTCCAATCGTAAAATAGAGATTTCTCTACTTTCACGATTTTAATCAATTATGTATTTCCTTATATCCTTTTCAACATTCTAACAAAAGAAACGTCAAAAATTAGACTATAAGATAATAATGTTTACAGGTTATTTTTTTGACAGCTGAAAATTAGCCGCAGAGAATTATTTAGCGCAATTGTAATCTACATGGACTTAGAATTCCATATAAAAGAGTTTTAGGTCACAAACAATGATAGTTCCATTCTGTTGGCCACAAAGTTCGTAAAAAAATTAGCGGAGAGGTAGGAAAGCTTCGCCTACCTAGTATGAAAAATCTTTCGAAGTTTTAAGTAGGTTAGGTAATAGCTATACCTAATTTTACTTGTTTTCGAAATTATTTAGTTTATTCCCCGGCTGAAAGATTATAAGAGACAAATTAGGGAAATTTTGTTTTCCTTTGATTTTGGAGTTTGAGAAAATTTTTTTTTAAATATGTATAAAAATTGTATGCTGTTAAAATGCAATAGGTTTTGTTATTTTTATTTCGTTATAAAACATTATTTTTGTTTTTTTTAGACCTATTTCCAGACCCCAAAGAAAACTCAAAGGATCATCGGTGTTCACTCACTTTTGACACTCAATATATATTTTAATTTTGTTAAGCTGAGTGTCTCTTTTTTATCTGTATAGTAGTTCGACCTTACTTAACCCTCTTTGGTTGTGGCTTTGATGTTAAGGGACCAAACCAATAATCATAATTTTTTAATCTTCAGTTTAAATATTTCAAAAGTCACAATGGATAGTTTTCGGGTTTTTTTTTTTGCGAATATCTGTCATCGAGATGCACCGGTAGAACCGGTAAGAGAATTATTGGAATGCTCATGCTGCACCTATGACTGGTCTGGTCTTGGTAGGTACGTGGGACTATGGAGATATAATTGTGATAGTAGATATACATAATTTGAAGATATTCCGACAAATAATGGTATGCGAAGTCATTCAAAATACTTCTCCTTGTTGTGTTGCGCATATGAATCGTCTATGCCCATTGCCCACTGCATATTTAATTTGTCTTGAAGGCTTGTTCTGAAATAAACACAGTTTACAGACAAATTCCTTTCAACCTTTGACGTTTCGTTTGTTAGTCAGAACTTAATCGGTTATTGGGCCTTAGCATTTATCATTGTTAGCATTGTGACGATCACAATAGATAATTTCATATGGACACTTTCGCTATTGTGAGTTGACACTAAAAATGATTCCACCTGGGACCATTTCAGAGCTAGAAAATTAATCCGAACAGGGTTTACATTAAGTTTTTGACAGCCACAAATATGCACTGACACTTTCCTGACCATCCTGACCATCGCTGATAAAGCAAAAGGTTTGATATTAATTTGACGTCACGGTCAAATTGAATGGCGAAAGAAAATAGCATTTCTATCTTAAATCAAGAACAGCCCTTCCTGACAATTTCCATTGGGAAATTTGTCGAGTTTTCATTTGATGTTTTGCATTTTAAAGACCAACAACTCTGCTAACAAACATGTACTTCGGCTTCAAGTACTGCTATGTATTTCGAATTGCACAAGTAAGTCCTCATCAGACTCTGAAATATATCTATCTTGCAACGACATTATTATTTTTTCCTGGCAGAAAGTTAACCTTCACTTCGATTTGCCATTAATTGACAAAGCACCTACCACTTGCGGCAACAGAACGATGAACTCTATGGGCCTCACCAATAATTATTTTGAACCTGCAACTTAAATATTTTGACGTTCACAATAGATTTATATGAAAATGTTCTCCATTGTGTTCAAAAAATGTAACCTGAACACTAAAAGTGATTACTAAGTACCGCGCTATGTTACCAACTATTGAAAACAACAGAGAGGTTGACAACCGACAAATGAACACGGGCTATTTTGCATTTTAACATGCCATCTGTTAGTTCTAAATATTGTATAGACATATTTTTCGTTTACAGTACTGCTCTAAAAATGTAAAATTGTTTTTGACCTCGTCACAGTTGGATGGTTTAAAATGACTAGGAGAAGGACTCCTAAAGCAAATGAACAGCAAAGCGTCGCGTCGACCTGAACAGTCTTGGATTCTAGTGGTGAACTGGGTCAGAGAAGAAGAGGAAAGTTGTAAAACTGGTGCAAACCGAAAAGTATAGCCCCACGCTATAAAATACTTCACAGGTCAAGATTTTTACGTCATCCTACAGCTATAGGTTCCAGAAATCGAGTGAAATTGAAATTGCAAATTGAGTGAATTCTATTTCAGTGTTCTGCATTTCGAGCGATTCGGAAACTCCAAATGTGTTCGAAACCACAATTTCACTTTGTCTCAATTCCGAAAATGTTGAAATCGAAATCGAATATAGTGAAATGTAGAACACAAAAGATCATTTCCAATTTCATTTCGAGTGAAAGTGAAATGTGGAACCTAGCAAACAGTAAAGACCAAAACTTGTACTGAGGATTGAAGGGTTCGTCAATTTTTTTTTTAAGAACTACTAACATCTAACACATCAATTCTCAGCAGTGTAAAAAAATATGAAGATCGCTATTTCTACATTTTATTTAAAAGACTACGAGTTACATTTAGATATAGCGAAAATTTATGTAAAATAAATTAAAATATTTCGATTAAAATTTTTTATTGCCAAAAATTAGAGATGCAACGAAAGAATTCTGAAAAATAAATGATAACTTCTACCTAAATCTTGAAATGGATTGGATATCTACCCTATACCTTTACTCCTATTTAAATTGCAGTAAAATTTAATGTGCCACGCCCTTTATACTCGGAATGTGAACAAAGCACCTTCAGGCAGAAGAATTTAAAATTAAATTCCCAAATAAAAATTACATAATTTTAAAGAAAACTACTTGCATGCCATTTATCATAAAAATAGATTTAAAAAAAAAAACACTTACATTTCCACTGAGCAATAAGTTTTCGATTTTTACACATACAACAAAATTACATATCGTCCGCGTACGTGAGAGAAAATTGCAAATAATTTTATTTCGCGCACACACGCATCCCAGTGTATAGGAAACAAAGGAAAAAATTAACTCATCGTCGTTCGGCACACACAATAAATTTTCTTCTTCATAATTTAATTTTTTTTTTTTTTTTTATAGTATACACACAAAATTTTATCGAACTGATCGAATTTTTGGGCGCGGTCCATCTCCTTATAACGACGCATGTACCGCGGACGGAGGTTTTTTTTTTCTTACATATTTTCGTGATTAGATTTACAATATAAAAAAAAGTACATATACTATATATTATATTCTAAGACAACATTTAGCGCGTTTTTTTAGTTTTACAACATTTACATTACAACATCCATGTTTGTGCATGCACCTACCTTTTTCAGATTTTCATAAATTTTGTCGTGGGTGAGATGATTGATGATGGCGATGTCCTGACAGATACAGACAGATTGGGATTACATTTTCGATTTTTATAGTGGCTTGTAGGATATTTATTTAAATTTGTTTAATTTGTGTTTGAAAACTTGTACACTGTAGTTCGAAATTTTTCTTTTTTCATTTTCACTAAGTTTCACTAAAAAGTACAGACTCATCCGAAAAGTAAATTTTTCGCGAAAATAATGGTAAAAATGAAGAAAAGTAATATTTTTGGCAAAACGAATTTTTCGAAAAGAGTTTTCCAAATTTTGTTGGCTAAAATTTCAAACTCAAAATTATGTCTATTTCGGTGAACTCTATATGGTCTGTGATGCCATTAAAAAAATGTTTTTTTTTTTTGCTTTTACTGTGTGTAGTAGATTGCTTTATTCCTTGAATGGAGAAGATGATGATGATGTCCTTCAAAAAATTTGGCCACCGTATAAAAGCGCACCAAGCGCACTAGTTGACGCCTAAACGTCTACTACGAATAACGGTCGATGTAGCGAACCCCTGTTCTCAAACACACCAATATATTCATTCAAAGCGTTTTCCAACATCCTTGCACATCCTTGCTGGCATCCCCTACCACCTCATCGCGTGCTTCACTGAAAATACATTTGGTATATAGAAAGCCCGGGCATCCTTCATCGGATTCCGTTCGTTCATCTCGAATTGGGGTTGCGAGTGTATTGGTGCAGGGCTACCCTACACGGACTCTGTTCTGGCTGCTGTTGCTCCTATAATTTGTTTTTGTGGATAGCTAAGGGTGCACAAAGGGCATGAGGGGTGACTATAAAACTGAAAACGAAATCTCGTCGCTCACCCCTGGTTCGCTCCTTACAGGGAAAAGTTTGTGAAACTTTTCACCTATGTACCGTACAGACGGGATCTGTGTGCGAGTGTGCCTGCGCGTAAAACATGGGTATATACAGATTCACAGACACAACGATGGATGGACCAAAACGCACCCTTTGATACATAGCATCGGGGGGTTGCTTGGGTGTGTATTCCAGCATCATGTCTCTCTCGCTCCAGCTGTGGGCTGTTGTGGAGGTTTGGGTAGGAGAAGCAGCCGGTTTTACTTTAACCCTGGATTTTTCGAAGGAATATAAGGGCTCTACCTATTCGAGCTGTAGCCCCATCTGATGGCTTGTAATGGAACTTTTGCAGCACACGAAGAGTCCGCACAGACACACACACAAATACATGGACTTGGTAAGTAAAAGCACATATCTCATCGCCATCATCGTCATCGTCGAATCCGTTTCACCTCTCATCCTTCCTGCCACTGTGCTTCGCATGTGTTTTGTGTTTGCCCACCACCCCTAACCCCCCCGTCGACTGTTTGCATCACATTTAGCTCACACATACGGGAGTAGTAGTTGCAACAGCAGCAGCAGCAGCTTCCCTGTGGGGTGGGTGGATGTCATGGAATGAGGAGACAAATAAAACGAAGCACGAGCAAATAAAAAGAAAAGGACCTCCAAAAAGGAAGAATAGTTGATTTCCAGAAAATCTCATTATTTAAGCTTTTGTTAGATGTGTGCTCGCTGTGTATGTGCATGACAGGCAAACCTGCTTGCCATTGCCACCATCCATCTTCTGTTCTTCTATGCACTGTGCTACACCACTACACCTTATCACACTTTGCCTGGCGTGTTCGGTGGCAGTGGGAGGATGGGTTTGATGGGAGATGATGGTGGTACTGGGACATCATCTACACGTATGAAATTTGTGTGGGCTTCTGCTGGGTATGACTGCGATGTGAGGTAACTCTGTGAGGTGGCTGTAAAATAAACGCGCCGGGGTAGACAAGTGCTTGTGTGCGTTTTAAAGTGAGAGAGATACAAAGTGGAATGCAAACATTCATAGTAAATGTTTTGTTGAAAATCGAATTTAGAAAAGGATGGCTATTGAGATTGAGGATTTGCTGATGGTTGTGGGATGGCGATGGCTGTGCTGTGATGCTGTGGTACAGTGGCGGTGTTGCATGACTGAAGGGCTTTGGTATTTTTATTACATAGCTCCTGATACCGAACAAAGGGAAATGAAAATCATTGCAATGATGGTGCTGTTCAGTGTTGGTAGTTCTTATGATAAGGTCCTTGAAATCTTTTCTTCGGAAATAACTTAGTTAATTATCGGACTTCAGATCGCCATTCGGGGAAAATTGTTTTCACTTCGTAGGGCAGTCTTTCTGGAAATTACAATGAAAGGATTCGTTAGTAGTTCTACTCAATTTTACAGCTATGATTTAAAGACTGTCGTCGATAACACAATGTACCTACTATGACATCGCGCCCAGTGCCTGGAGTGCATGGAAAATGTGGGCAGTCCCTATGTACCTATACCTATTAGTTTATAAGTAAAGGGTCATAATTAATTGATTGTGATGTGATTGAAGCATGCACTGATGCCAGATGTGGAATTTTATTCATTATCCCCATAATGTTTGCTCATAAATCGTTTCTCTTTTGGAGCAGCGGAAGATGAGTTGGTAAAGGAGCATGCACCAACTCATCTATAAAATGTGGTCGGACGAATGCATGCCCGACGAATGGAACCTCAGCATCCTGGTGCCCCATCCACAAGAAAGGAGATGTTCTGAATTGCGCCAACTACAGAGGAATAAGTCTCCTGAAAGGCGATGCGCTATCGTGTAATTTTTTTAATATCATCCTTGAAGCAATTGCACGAAACTCACAAGCCAACATCAGAGGTACACTTTTTCAGAAGTCTGTTCGACAGTTTGCATATGCTGACGATATTGACATTATTGGCTGATCGCAGTGAGCTGTCAGTGGCGTATTTGCAAGTATTGAGACGGAGGCGGCGAAGATGGGTCTAGCTGTAAATGAGGACAAAACGAAGTATCAGCTGTCAACGAGAAAGTAGTCTCTAGCGCCTATCCCAGTAGAGAAGACTGGAGAGACGGACTCGTACCTAGCACACCAACCATAGCCGTATTTACCGACGGATCAAAAATGGACACTGGGGTAGGGTCAGGTGTCTTCTCTGAATCGCTGGGTATATCAAAATCGATACGCCTCCCCGACCCTAGTAGCGTTTTCCAAGCAGAAGTCCTGGCAGTGACAACAGCAGCCCGTGAGTCTGTGGTAAGGGCAATACCACCTGAAGGTATTACCTTCTTTATCGACAGCCAGGCAGCAATAAAAGCCATAACTGCGCCAGAAATAAAATCGAAGCTTGTGAAGTCCTGTCGCGAAGAACTCAAGGTTCTTGGTACACAGCACAAGGTATCGCTCTGCTGGGTTCCGGGACATGAAGGCATTCCAGGCAATGAGAAAGCAGACGAATTAGCAAGAAAAGGTTCGACAGCTGTTTCAGGACAAGCTGATCCCTCTGTGAACATCTCGCCTTGCACACTCAAGCTTGAAGCAGGGAGAAAAGCCACAAGAGAGGCGAACGCAAGATGGGCCACCTTAAACACTTGTAACACTACAAGAATGCTATGGCCGTCCTTCAACGAATCAAGAACCGAAAAGATAATGCGGAAGGATAGGAAATCCCTGTCCACCCTCGTAGGTATCATAACGGGTCACAACACTCTGCGGTACCATATGAAGAAAATGGGCTTAACGGAAGAAGAGCTTTGCAGAGGCTGTGGTGATGAGGGAGCTCTTGAGGACACAACCCACTTCCTATGTCACTGCCCAGGTCTCCAACACACCAGGTATAAATTCCTAGGGAGTCACTTCTTCACCGACATAGACGAGCTTTCCAGCACATCAATAGACCAGATAATGAACTTCGTCAAATCTACAAGATGGTTTGTATGTAGCAGCACAGTAAGTAATTTGAATATAGGGTTATAATGGGTAAGGGACGACCTCTTTCCCCCACGGGCATCACAATGGGTCAGTATTGACCTGAGTGTGGCACGGAGAAATCCTCGCCAGCCCACAAACCTAACCTAACCTAAAGTAAAGTACTTATATAATAACAAACTAATACACGATCGAGAGGACCATTAAGAACTTCGTCCTCTCTCTCTACGCTGACGATATCTAATGTTGGAAACCCCTTTCTTCAGCACAAGGGTCTTGATTGCTTCAAAAAGATCTATATAACGCTTGCTAGAGCTCAATATAAGAAATTGCCAATCCATTACATTTTCACACAAGTTTAGCAAGCCCGTCACAGACTTTTACCTTCTCAACGGTAAGAATTCTTAAAACTAACTTATTACTTTTAAAAGATGGCCCAAAGAAATTTCCAACCCTTATGGGACAAGATCTATCTACATTACGTTTGTTCACCACCTCCTTGAACCGTGAGTACGTTCGCTGAGCGTGCTCGTTTGATCTGCTCTTCGCGGTCTATATTGGAACGATCACCTAATCTTGTCTCTCTATCAAGAACGCCTCAAAATTGACTTAAAAAGGCTTGGAGGAACGAAGTTACGCTACAGGCATTTTTCATTCAACGACTTCATTCAGGTTTTATACGTTTTTAATTTTGTCAATATGTAATTGACAATTCTGACAGCCGATTGAGTATCGGTCAAGTATTGATAGTGGAAGGCCAGTTTCATGACTGGCTGATAAAGTCTGGGATATAGAGTATCCGGAACTTATCTGTTAAATCCTTTATCCGGAAGATAAACAAAATATTTATTTGAAGTGACTGGAAAAAACATATTTTCATAGCATTCTTTCGTTGACGATCGACTGAGCGTATAGATAGATATCACATGAGTCCTAACATTGCCTTACTAATATTGGGCCCTACTTACTTAATTGGGCCCTACTAATAATAATAAGTTTTTTGACCTTCAGCTTAAATATTTTGAAGGTTACAATAGATAATTTTGTATAAAACATTTCACCATTGTGATTAGGATTACGTAACTATTATACTAAATATACTAAATATAAATATACACGCTATTCACCGTGTACTGGGACTACTGGGAGTGTATACGAGTTCTTCTTGTTCGATGGACATCAGTTGATCACCACTTGAGCATACCGTTGAGCACCAATTTGAAAACAATGTTCTGCAATATTATCGTTTTAATGTAATGCTCCTCGCATTGAGCAATGTGAGTTTTAAAACCACGATTACACATGTCACAAATCGTGTCATTCAGTAACATGCTGATGTCACAATATGATATCCCTATTTGTCATAAAATGGTCATTCTGTGTGCGCGCGTGTCATCCGATGTGTCATGTGGCGTGATTGAATCGATTTGAATGTCACATACAAATGGCTAATTCGAATGACTATTAAATCGCCTGTTCAATGCTGTTGCGACTGATTAAACTACTTTTTTGACTGCATTTTACAAATTGGCAATGGATGACATTGCGTGCTTTTCTTCAGTGTCGCAATTGATACGGTTTTCTCCCTGTAGTTGTTGTTCGTGCGAATGGCCGCTTTTTCGATTTTTATTTACTACTACGAACTCATCGCGGAAACACCAGTAATAAAAATATCTGCGCTTAATCTAAGTAGACGATAACCGTAATTAAAGCCTCATAAATTGGTACCATGTCACACTGTGTAATCGTCAATCATGCGGCCGTTCAATGGCCCCTGTCATTCAGATCATTCACAGCATGACAAGGCATCAAGCATACCATTTTTTGATACAGAATGACACGCGAATGACTGCACAATTGCAATAATTGTGATCGGGTGTCAATTGGTTTTGTTACGCCCACAAATGACATTTATATGATGCTGTGACGAGTAAGTTTTTGTCAAAAACTGACACGTTTTGTGAAATCAGCCTGCTTGTGCACTAGTGGCGCACTTCGCACAACACCCTCTGGCAGCAGTGAACATCTTGTTCCAACTTACAGCTCTTGACATTTTTAGCAGGCAAATTGCTGCTAATTCAGCCGTTCGTCTGAAAGCAGTATCGCAGTGGTTCAGTAAAGTTCTTGGACACGCTTTTATGCTGAATAATTTTGTAATCGTTACTCCCATCCCAAGTTAAACTTTGACAGAATCGTATACCGTTGTTTTATTTATAACTAGCTTTTGCCCGCGGCTTCGCTCGCGCAGTTCTCAGGATTTGGTACACAGAGATTCCTTCACAGTCAGTTAGTTCCCTCTTTTATGTTTATGTATGGCGGCGCAGGAAACCTAGGTACATAAGAAAGTACCTAAGGAGCAGTTAGTATCTCTGAAAAATATGTCTAACGCCATATAGGTGAAAATAGTTCAAAAATATTGATATGATAAATTTGTTTGTGAAGCATGATCTCAACTAAGATCATACTATAGCAGACTGAGCCAATATCTATGGGACACAACATATTTCTTAGTTAGCCGATCCTTAGTTCTATTTCACACTGCCCAAATGCCAGATCTTCCTATACTGTGCAACATATGCAACCGGAAAGATCATGAGGATGTGTACCACTTTCTAGCAGTATAACCCCATTCTTACAGAATTCCGCTTGAATATCTTTGGAGTACGTACGATGGAGTTAGATGAAGCGATCAGTATATTCAACAGCGATGAAGTTTGGACGCATTACAAAGTTTCGAATTGATACGACGAACGGTTCGCGAGTTAAGAAAAGGGCCCCTTTAAAAGGGGTCATCACCAATAACTCGGGCCCCAAGCTAAGTTTCCAAAATCGGAAAGATTGATTATCTTTATTTCTTAAAATAGATTACACAAACTGAGTTTGAAGTCGATCGGATAAAAAATACAAATTTTTACCATACAAATGTTGACCCCCTTTCAAGGGGTTCATTTTAATTTCCAAAATCGGAGAAATAAGTTTTCTATATTTCTCATAGAGAGTACACAAACCGAGTTTAAAGTCAATCGGATGAAAAATAAAAAGTTTCCCATTCAAACTTTGACCCCCTTTTACCTCTTTAGAGTTTGAATTTCAAAATATCCTTTCTTATTCCTTGTATATGTAGTAAATCAAACGATTGTATAACTACGTTATAAAAAATAATGCATTTAATTCCTTTTTGTTTAATTTTACAATAACTAGAGTACGCTAAGAATTATGCGACCGAATGTGTTGGAGAATGCGCCAAGACTGGTTTTACTGTCGGTCGTACGATAAAAGCGGTTTTCTGCTTCAGCAACAAAAACTGTTTGTTCTCCTTTTGTGTTATTCGTATATATAAGAAAGTATACAGCAACTGCCGCAGTCTCGCCTGATGTGCGAGAAACCGTATTTTCATTTTTGTTTTTTTTGTTGCTGTTTGTTGATTGTTGGTATGTGGTAGTTAGTGGTATTCACCACATATACATCATAAAGGGAACCTCTGTCCAAAATTATAGCTTTCTAGAGCAAAGGGTTTAGGCTGGGCGTTGATGATCAGTGAGTGGTAAACTATAAACTTTATTTTTATATATATATTATGTAGATACAAACTGACTTCGAACTCCGGAGGACCAACTTTTAACTTTTTATGCACTCAATATGGAGTTTGCGAAAGTGGCTCTATTCTAGTTAAAAGGAGCTCCTGTTAATCCTAGTTTCCAAAGAGAGCTGTTGATGAACTAAGCTAAGGCTGTAGAAGAACCTTGCTTTCCCACCCAATAAAAGGCGTCGAAACTTAACAGGTATAGTTTTTTTGATCGAAATAATGTCGGTGCGCTCTTCGGTCCAATTAATATGTATATCGAAGGATAAGAAATATACGCTCAACTTCTCACAACTGTTCGTTTGTTTTAACTTTTGGAACAAATGGAAGAGACCTAAAATTGTATGCCGAATCCGAATGGCTTGCTCGAGACAATTTTTTTTTCTCGGATGTTTTTCAGACGTTTGCGAGAAAATTCGAAGTGGAAAAGGCTTACCCAACATCTTATACAGCGATACTTGTTTTAGTTGCATCCGCTCACCACTACGTAAGCCTAACCTAAGCATCAATTTCAACAATTTTTATAATTTCATGTAAAGCAAGGCTGCCTGCCAGCACACTCCACCAATTGGGTTCTCATACCTATTAACTGCTAAAAATTATTTAAATCCCAGATTGAACAGAAATTTCACCCTTCTTTAGAATTCTTCTCAAAGAAATAACTCCGGCATGCCATACCCAAATATTTGAGTCAATTGACCATAGACTTCATTAACTCGATCCCCAAAGGGAAGAGGGAACAACAAAATTCCATTCGAACCCTAATTTTACCTTAACTCACATACCATAGTCAGAGTCACCCCAATTCAAGCTGTGCTCTTCAACCCGCTCTCTGGCTATAAACCAAAACAAAGACCAACGAACACAAGAAAATCCAATAAAATGAGATTACAAAAAATCAAGCGCTCACAATTGAAGAGCATCAACCATGGCAAACATCTTAACAAACGCCATAAGATCTCATACCCATACTCATACCCACCGCCACCATCAGCACAAGCATCCTCCAAAGATATCCCATTTCGGAATACTTAACATCAAATCACATTAAACTGGATGACATAGCGCCGCAACAACCCAACCATCTCCCTGGCATCCATATTGCAACACAGCTACTACAGCTACAGGATCCTTTGTCTCTCCGATGGGTGTGTGCATAACGACTTTTCGATATAATGCGTTTATATGCGACTCCCATTGTTCACCCTAAAGTCTTCCCATTCCAGCCAGCGAAAATGTTAAATAAGAAATGCAAAGTACTATAAAAGTTTCACAACTACACTAGGATATACAGGGAATGGTGGGAGCGAGTTGCGATGTTAAACTTTTCAAAAGAAACAACAACGACTATCTGCTACCCCGTACAGCAGCATTCAAAAACAGCCGGATGTTTGCCAAATACTTTCAGGATATTAAAATGCCACTGAATTTTCAGCATAGAGGATGAATCCCGGATGAAGTGCATGTGTGTGTGCAAATGGAATTCAAGGCGAAAATGCACTGCCGGAAAATCTCCGGAGCTGCTATGCCTGCCTTTGCCACCTAAGGCATTTCAGTTGCGAAGATACATCCTTGGATATACGAAAGCAACAAAAACAATATTCCAAAGCACTCAAGGGATGACTCTCAAGAGGTGTGGTGCGACCCCATCTTTCCGACTTTCGGCTTCAAAGGATTAAGTGGAAACCATCGAACGAAATGAAAGCAAATATTTTCATATATCAAACATGCGGCTTCTATAGGGAGGGGGGGCTCTGCTGAGCTGAACGGAACTCATTGATATAGAAGGCGGATGTCAAAACTTAGCCAGACATTTTTCATATTTGTCTTCTGCCCAGCTGAACTGAATCGAATGCTTTTCGGTACACCCTGTAGTTTCAGTGCTCCCACCCCAGGCAGGGATAGGGATGTGCATCAGTCATTTGTGTATAGTATATAGCTCAACTTAACCCTCCTGTTTGACGATAAATGGAAGCCGTATAGCCCGAGAGAAGGAATCTTGGCCTATGCGAGACTGAAGTTAAAGTGATGGCCAGAAGAGAATTTACAACCAAAACAGAACACGCAGAGAAGAAGAAAAAGCCACACAAAAGCACACCGACAAGGATAACAAACAAACAGCCAACAATGCTATGGACCGTCAGGAACAGTAACACTAATGAGCGCATATACTACTGTGCACTGTGCAGTCGTAGTTTGAAAGAATAAAGACTGAAGCCACAGCTACTACCGCCACCGCAGCAAAAGTGACTGCCGGAGCGAGTGTTAACAGAAGGGACATTCATTTGGTTGGGTATACCTACTCTATACACGTATATTCGTTGAACATAGGCCCAATGGTGATGGAGATGGAACACCGTTCCTGTGGGAGGGAAAATCGATCAGCATCTGTGATACCATAGTAGAATTGGTGTATTTTTCGTTAAAAAAAATGATAGGAAATCAAAGCCCTCTGGGATTTGTGAACGTGCTCTTGGAATGAAGATTAATGGTGATTCAAAGTTAGTACGTACTATGTTCGGCAGACAGGATTGCGACGACGGAAGTGGTATTGAAAATATACGTGTTTATTTGTGTCTCAAATGTATTACTGTCTTGCGATCTTAGGCAGGAAAATATTAGTACCACTGAGGGTTTTAAGAACTTGTGGGGGTACCTACCAGTGGATCAGGGAACCAATTTCGCTACCTCAGTCATTGGGCCTTCATTCCAACCTGGCTAGGTCGATGTCGCTGTACAGCCCGTACAATTCGTTGTTGTATCTCCACTTCCATTCACCGCGTCTGTGCAGACGGGACCTTTCACTTTAGTTGTTTGAGAGATGGCTTTGCTACTCAGTTGCTTTCTTAGCCCAAAGAAACAGCGATTGGCAAGAGTTATTCTTCGTTTAATCTCAGCGCTGTTGCCATTGCCTGACTTCATAGCGGAGCTGCCTCCTTCAGTGCGCCAATGACATCCCGCTGCGTTCTGCCGATTATGTCAATGTCGTCGACGTAGGCGAGTAGATGGACGGACTTTTGAAAGATAGTGCATCTGGTGTTAGTGTTTGAGTTGAAGTCACATGACAGCGCATCGCCTTGTCTTCTAAATCCTTTTTTGACATTGACGGTCTCGGTGAGTTCTTTACCGATCTTGATGGAGCAGCGTGATGTGGTTGCCTATAAAAGTCCATCATTTCTCAGTTGACAGTAGTTGCTTTAGAAGCGTATCATTATATTAATGTGACGCTTCGTACACTAGTAAAGAATTCTGGCCCATATATGCAACATCTATCTTTTTGCTTGTTGTGGGGCTTACCAGAGTAGTGTAGCGCTAGCACACTGATTTGCCAAGATGATTGGTAATCTCATGCTTTAAAATCCTCCACGGAACGAAGTGAGTCTTTTTACGCTTGAACAACGGGGCTCGAAAAACCCGCACGTTGTTGTCGAGAAGCCAATGCATCCACAGAGAGTGACAGTTTGGTGCGGATTGTGGAGTGGTGGCATCATTGCACAATTTTTCTGAGGTTGGGAACAACGTTTTGTTTACCGGTGGGCTTTACAGAGCCACACCAACTTTTTTTTTACTGAAATTGAAGATATGGATTTCGACGACCTTTGCTTCATGCTGAATGGCGCGCCATGCCACATATGACATAGCCCATGGCCATGCCACAATCGATCTTTTGCGCACCAAATTCCCAAATCGTGTTATCAGCCGTCTTGGCCGTCTCGGAGCTGCGAACGGTGAAGGACATGATAACATTCCGGAAACGATTCAAGTACGTAAGGCCAATATCATCCAAACAATCCGTGAGCTACAGCCCAAAACTATAAACAAGGTCTTGGAAAAAGGTCTTGCGCCACTGCGAAGCCAGCCGAGGCTGCCACTTCAACGACGTTGTATTCCATAATTAATGGGAATGTTTGCTCTTACTAATAAAGTCATAATACATGGAAAAAAATTAATTTTGTTCATTTTATTGCATTTTTAAAAAGAAACTTGTATTTGGCCCACCCTTTATAACCTGTGTTGCTTTGGATTCCCATATGAACTGGCAGGGAAATAAAATCTTCTTCCGGGGGACTGGAGGGGAACGAATCGCATGGTCTAGTGGCTTCTGATGGATGGTTTTTTTCACTCAGTAAGTTTATCACGGTGCATTATAGTCTAACTCCAAACTATATGAGAAATTTCTAAATGAAAACAGCTCTCCTTTGCGGCATTAGCTCCCATCGGGTCCAAGCGTGTCTTGAGATGAAACAGATAGATGAGCTGGTCGAAATTAGCGGCTATTTTGAAAATACAAGACTGTGGTTTTCCATCGGTATACCTACATATGTACGGGTGAGTTTTCGAATTTTTAGTAACATACCCATTGTGAATAGTGAGCGCAACGGCCGGCAGCTCCATTCTTCATCCGGCTTGATTTTATTTTTCACATAAATCTCGCTACAACGTTTTAAATATATATGCGTTTAACAGTTACATATAACTGCCCGAAAGTGTTTTCTTAAAAATTCTCTATGCGCAGAAATCATTTTCAGAAAACCTACCACTTCCACTGTTATGCAAAGTAATCCATTTACTTCTTGAATAAATTGCCGCGGTCAGCTTTAATGCTTCACAACACCCTCGACGACCATCTTCATCCATTTATTATTCACAGCCTTATTCGTCTCGTCAAGAACTGGCGAAAATCATTCCCCGAAGCCTCTTTTCACCATTTACAATGCAAATTGAATACCAAAACAAAATTAAGTCCTTCTCTCACCTCTGATCCAATAAAAACACCAAAAATGTATTAAAAATCCAATAAACCATCCTTTTATTGCCTCCATATAATAAAAGCAACAAACTCAAATATATTCGTAGATACACAAAGCAACTTCGTCTTCGACCCTCTAAAAGCTGAGTTGGCACAGGAGAGCCGTTCCCTGAATTATCCAATGCGATGTAGGCGTCTTTGGGTTACACTCCAGCAACATGGCCACCACAAAGTTAGTACTATGACCAGTAGTGGAGAGGATACCTCTACGTTCTGCGGTCTTATACAACGGGCACAGGTATGTATGCCTTTCTTGCAAATCATCCCGTTTACAAGGACGCATCCAAATCAGCGGTACACTATCAAACAGCTCTCTGGGGTGGGACTCGGCTAAATAGCCATTGTCCCGATCCCAACGGGCACCTTCCAAAAATATTCCATGAACATAAACACCATCCTCGGGCGCCTCCACATTGGGTCCCCCATCGCCTTCGATTCGTAACACTTTATAGTCGAAGACCAGCAAATCGATAGGGATGACATACTTTCGGGCAAAATTCTGCTGAGCACCCGTTAGGAAGGCTTGCGTGAAATAGAATCCTGATAACCAGAATGTTGGTGGCGGCCCTTTATCGAACCACGACTATAATCGGAAGGGATGGTAACTTACAGTTGTTAAATCGATAAGAGAAAGAAATTCCTTTACCTGAAGGAACTCCAATCGTTGAAGGAAATCCTGCACATAACTTCCAAGCGACTTCAGACTGGGGTACGACTTACCAGCCCACATTTTCGGTATTTTCCCAATCAGCACTGACTTGTAAACCTCTTCAATCTGCGCTGACATTACAACAAGTCCTGGAAATAAAATAAAACCAAAGTAAGCACTCTAACTGTATACAAAAGGATAAAACGTCAAACTTTCGCATTCAAAGTTTGTTGCCACAAAGCAACAAAACAAGAAAAAAAAACGGAAAAAATTAAAGTTTTTCTTTCGGCTTTATCTTTTATTTTGCTATCTTTGTTGCATTTCACCCTAAAACCTCATTAAACTAGGATTTGTATCCTGTATATCCCTAAAGTTGTTGGAAAAACTACAATACCAACACCCACGCACGAGGCGAGGAAAAAAAAAAAGAAGTGTCCCATCCCCCCAGCAATTGTTATACAATGGCTCTCACTTTAGATAGCCTTAAGCCCATCTTTCCGAAGTATGATTACAAGTACACAGATAGAGCGAAGGAAGCCTGCTCCACATATCTTAGCGAGAAGAATCCATTTAACCTGCCCCCGGCGAGTAAGTACATACATCCTAAAGGGAGAATATATAAAAAAAAAAAAACTTTTTTATTGCGACTTTCTTTTATTTCCTTTTGTAGGTGAAATGGAGGGCGAACAGGTTCCCCCAAACAGTGGTGGGGAGACCAACACCAAGGCTATCGACTGGAAGGGCAAGTCTCGTGGGTTATTTTTCCATCATCCACAGGGTAATGTAAATGTCATCTGTGTTAAATTAAGTGAAGAATGTAAGAGTCCTGTTCCGGTGATTTGCAGGGAACGAACCAAAACGAGATGTACTCAAACACGTTACAGGTAAATTAAAAAAAACCGTCAAGTGAGGATGAACAGTAAGACGGGTATGTATGTATCACCTTTGTGTCAGAAGACAGAGTGTCCCTATCCCAACCTACTTATTATATTACATCGTGTGGGTTGAATGTTAATTTAAGTTCAAACGGTTCTAAGGTCGCAATAAGGACACGTATATCTTCGACAGGAAATTAACTTATATTTTTCGATGTGAGGCATCTGACAGCGATGATGGGGTGAAATTCTAAATAAAAGACCCTAGTCCTCCCAAATTGGTTATTGTTGAGTAGAATATCTAAATAGTCTGATATCCTATCTTGTTAAAAAGATAATTTTATTGAGAAACATATTTTCTAACTCATAGGTTTCCCATATTCTGAAATTTGTATTTCTTACCAAAATGATTATATCTTGAAAAGCATTTCAAAATGATCTAGTCTGATTGTTTTCAATACGTTAATAGGTCTGTTCCTTTACATTTGTAGTAAAAATGGAAAAGACTGTCCAAATAGCTGTGGTGGGGATAAATTCTCCCTCAAAAAGAAAAACTTACGAAAACGTTAGGGAACGCTTTGTAGTAATCATGAAAAATGACAGATGCATTTTGTTTTTTTCATAAATTGCATGCGAGTATAAATCCAAGTGTGTATGGAAGACTTTGTACAGACTGAACTACCCGCCTTCTGATACCATTTTCATAACGATTTTTTTCGAACTCGATTAGCACTTACATGCGACGTCATCCGGACGCGACTTGACTTGTCGGAATTGTCTCTAGCTGAATGAGTCTCAGAAGTCTAACATGAGTCCCTCAGAAGGAGGATGGATGAATTCGCTAAATTAAAGCAACGGTGTCGTCAATAGTCAAGATGACAGGACAAGTATCTCACTTTACCTACTCCGTCATGCTAAATTCAGTGAGGATTCTGGAGTAATGTTAGTTAGACGTTCACTAACATTATCTACTGCAGAATCCTCACTAAATTGACAATCCGCATTACAGCTAAATTCGCCGACATCAGACTAATATGCGCTCTATGGGGCTAGAGAAAAAATGATGATGCTATGAATTGTTTCTACGAGTTTTTCGACAAAGCATGAGCAATATCCTGTTGCGTACCTACGGCGTTAAAATCATACTCGGTGATTTCAATTGGAAAGCCCACATGACACCGCAGTCTAGAAACGTATACTTAGGCCAATATGCATTGCTGCGGGACGTAACTAAAGCTAGGGCACGGTTTCCTAACATTCATAAAGAATTACGGCTGTAGCTTGATCAAAACCTGTCAAACAAATTGATCATGTTGCGATCGACGTGTAAGTTTAAGGCATTGCTATACAGGGTTCTAGATGTGCCAACTCTCCGAACTGCCAACATAGATTCGGACCATTACCTTGTTGTAGTGTAGCCCAGGTAAGAATGTGTATCGCACAGACTCCATATAACAATGAAAAAAAAAAAATTCTGTAAACCTCCAGTATTTTTATTATACCACCTTCATCAAGTGCCAAAGACCAGTGGTATGGTATCGGTGCTAAGAGGCAATCAGAGACGCGTGTCGCAAACGGAGGCCTTGGTTTAATGGAGAGTGCCAGCAACTCGCCTATATAATTCCACTGTCAGACAGAACAAACGTACACACGACCAAACTGCAGTAAGGATAGCTTTATTTTAACTCAAGTCCAACAAGGTTGCTGGTCTATATAGACAGACCGCAGGCCGAACTATTTAAGGCATCGGGAGACGACTTGGTGGTGAGCCTGAGCATACAGCAATTCATCTCCAATATGTGGTCAGAAGAAAGTATGACTGGTTACTGGTAAATGAAACCTCAGTATTGTTTTTTATAAAATGGACTCTCCTTATTTTTTAGTACCAGATATTTCGGAAAGGGTTTGAATCCCCAAAACTCCTACCTGCGTTCGCCCCTGATGTACCTACATATTAAGATAGTTTTTCGACAAACTAGACTGGATAGGCAGCGATTAAGGGGACAGAATTTAGCTTGTGATCCGGATCACAAAATTACACAAGATTACAAAAGCAGATCAACCTGCTTTCATGTTCCATGTGCCACGAAGAATCTGAAATCTGATGTGCCCATAATGGAAAATCACATAAGTTATCTGTAGGGCAAAAAGGTCTGCATGACAGTTTAATGGGATGCGCGCGGTGCCTTTTAAAAGGAGTCCATGTTATTGATCTAAATTTTTACGGACTTATTGACTCACTCTCATATGCCTACAAATTAAACCAGCAATTTAGTTTTAGAAATAAACTCAAATAATCCCATTACAGATTCATTTATAACCTCAGTTGCTGAAGCTGAACTAATCCAGTTCGGACTACCTTTAGGTTCTACGTCAAATATACCTTGAACTTCACGTAAACTGAAGCACTGGGCTAAAGTATTTTCGTACACGTGTTTTCCTACATCCTACCTCACAAACATCGTTACATTTTAGAAGAACAAACTGTGTTTTGTGCAGAAAGCTGAGTGAAATAAATGTAATGATAATTCCATAATTGTTTCATTTACTTCCTCTAGAAAGATGTTCGCATTTTGTTCTTCCGCATGTGTTTTTGGGAATCGCTGCCGATTCTACCGCTTATTAGTGAAATTCTCTGATAAAATATAGCTCCTCATCGCGATATGATGAAGCGTTATGTCATACATTTTTGACAGCTACTGGATTTTGATAACACATGGGAAATATGACTACCAAGAAATATTGCCAGAGAAGAAGAAGAATGCCCATCTGCCATTAATAAACAAAGAATTTGTTAACTTTTTCCATTATTTAGAAGACAAAATTCGTTAGGTTCATGACCAGTTTCAGTATCTATAAACTTTATTCCTGTATACCTGAAATGACAATTAAACTTGCCAAATTTGCGATTTTTTAGTTCTACCAATAAATATCCATCGATCACATAACGCCAGCCTTGGTTAAGAAAGACTCTAGCTTTGCTCTATGATTAATTCGTTTTTAGGGAATCATCGGCTCAGACACGTCCCTATCTGCCAGATGTAGCTGGTGACAAAGAGAACTACCAGCATTTCGAGATCTATGAATTATCGAAGCTTCTAGACGGTTATGAACCACCTGGAGATTATGAAGCCAAAGTAGTCGAACGTGCTCGTCGACGTCGGCGATATGAAAATGCTCTACAAATTGCCAACAATGACAAAGAGAAGCAACACACCATCCTAGAAGCTATGGAATGGGAGGATTGGGTCGCTCGAGAGGAAGACATTCAAGGATGCCAAATGCTTCGCATGGAAATAGTTGAACGAATTTTCGAAGAACGCAAAACAAAGCTGCAACATTTGTCGGAAAAGCGAATCGCATGCAGCACTGAGAGAATTGAAGCAAAGCGTGCATCTCAGATGAATAAGATCAATGTAGAGTTTGCACGGGGTATGCGCAGGCTTGAAGCAAAGAAACAAAAAATCACAAGATGCTACCGCAAAGGAGACATAATCAAGGAGCACATTGATCCGGCTTCTGATTTGCATGCACCCCAAATGAGATTTGGTGTGAATCCGAATCGTAGGCACTTTGTTGGCTTCCGGAAAACATTCGATGATAGGATTGATGATTTGGACAAACAGAAGGACGAAAGGGGCTTGGCTTCGTTGATTTGTCCGTTTAGTAAATTGAGGAGTTGGTCCAAGCCAAAGCAGCGAATGAGGGAGGTCAGTCAGCGGTTCTGTAGCGATGGGAATTTGAAGAATCTCTATGAGAGTTTAAAGGTAAGCGGAAGTCAATTGCAGGAGATGGAGGTATAATAATTTTTTTTAACTCCAGGGCCTTCGAACTATTTCTGAGGCGCCCAAATCGAATCCAAAGTGTCTAAAGAGGAAAACTAATCCTGCTGCAGAGCCTCGTGAGATTAATGTGCCTGACAAAATCACCGACAAACCGGAACCAGAGACCCCAAAGGAGGAACGAGTAGAAAAACCGGTAAGTGGACTTTCACATAAGGTTAATCTGAAACTTAAAAAGAATAACAGAAACCTTTTAGAACGTCAGTTAAATCTAAAGAGTATTTCCTTTCCCCAGGATCAACTTGACGAACTCGAAGAAACGCCTACCCTTCATGAGGAGCTAGTTGAAAATCTTCGACAGAGGAGAGCCAACGAGTTGTTGTCAAAGACTGAAGAGGAGTTGTCAAGCATTTTAGGTGAATTCGAAGGAACCACCCTCGGTAAGCTACTGATCTTCCTCAACGACGAACTTGAGCGTTTGAAGCAACAAAAGAAGTTTCAAGCCATTCAGATGCTGGCTGAAAGGGAGCGTTGGAAGCGAGAGGCCACCGAAGCCGGTCTGAGACAGAAGGAGAACAAACTTCGCGAAGACCAAGAAAAACTATATCAAACAGCTTGTGATATCCACAAGGATACGGCTTCGTTGTTCTTACAATCTGTGCTCGAGGAAGAGTTCAACTTTACTTCCGAGTTGCTAGCCAAAGAAAAAATCACCGAATTGGCTAAACAGATCGATACTCGAGATCTAGACAGCATTAGGTTGCACGGAACAGAGGGACGAGCTTATGATCGAATGGCCATCAAAGACTATGTGAAGAATCAAGTGTTCTCTGTGGCAGAAAAACGCTTTGCTAAAATGAAGGCGGATAAGCTGCATGAAGCTCAACTGAGAGCAATTGAAGAGGAGCTCTATGCGGCCGTAACGAAAGCACTGACCGCCGAATATGCAACCCCTGACAGCGTCTCAATAGTTGGGGAGCTTTTAGATGAACTAATTGCCGACGCTGTGTCTTATGATTTTGATATTCTGACGCCCAGCTCGTCGGAGAATGAATTCGACACTGAGAGGGAGGTTAATGAAATAATAGACAAGTTGCTGGTCTTGGTAACTGAAAAGCCTGGCGGTTGCGACTTTTTTACCGATTCGACTGAGTTCAGAACAAGCTTGACTGCTGAAAAAGAGTCAAAGGCTGTGATTAGAAAAATGATCAGACGTGTGATTCCCGAGCAGCGCTGGCAAGAAGACGGCAAACAAGTTGTACAACAGACCTTAAGCGAGACATTCAACGAGGCGTTTTATGAAGTCGAGTGCCTAAAGGCATCACGTTACGTTCGCAACAATGAAAAACTCAATAACATTATCTCTGACATATATAGCCGCATGGAAGGCTACAAGAAGAAGGATTGCAACTTGCCCAATGTAAGCTCTGATTCGACATTGTCTGCATGCCTCAAAAGCATTCGCAGTACCATTGACATTTTTGAAAAGTTTCCTGATTCGGACTCCGACGACGAAAGTCAAAGCAACATTACCCTCATCGAAGAAGTACTGCAGGAGCGTTCGATTAAGAAAATAGACTACATTGACCGTAATCAGTTGGAGAGATACGAACCAGACAATATTGAGCGAAATCATGAACGCTACAATTTAATGGGCAAAGTTGCGAAGCGCTATCAAAACGAGGAACATGGCGGTATAAATCTGCAGATTTTTGGCGAAGAGAGTGATGTGTCCCACTCTTCGACGACTTCGAATTCAGGACGTGTCTCTTATACATCTCAATATGTAGATTTGGCCAAATCGAGGATATTTTCCACGCCATGGATAAGGAAGATCCACCCGGAATTGTCTGGATACGAAGAGCAGGCCAGTTCCTATTTACGGATGAGCAGTAGCTACGAAAGGGGCAGTATTGGCTTTGAAAGGTTGAGAGGTAGTTATCGTAGGTCTGAGGAGAACGAACGACGATCATCATATTAGTTGGACATGGACTTATGACTTGGCTAATATTTGGACAAAAATAAATGTATGTGTATGAGAAGGCTTTAACATGTATTTTCCTATAATATTTCTTTCTTCTTTCCGCAAACAGTGCGGTATGTTCAAGAGTAAGAAGGTCTATCGAGCGGCCGTTCTACTTTTTATCGTAAAGCGTCAGATGAGCCTTATTTGGGTGAGGCCATGTTGGTACACCATGCGTGATAAATTGAACAAATATCTTACGAATTTCTACTCAAGAAATTTATATTGACAATAATCTGTCAAATGAAATAAGCAACTAACATTTTCGTAATTTTGTTTTTCAAACGCGTTCCTGTACTTTCTTAACTGTCCTGAGAAAGGTTTTCAATTCAGCATAAAAATGTTGACTTCAATTCGTCCCAAAAATAAAAACACGCACAAAGCGAATGGGTGTGAGGACTACAATCCTATATACGGACCTATAATATGTGGCAACTATTTATTATTATTATTTTTTTTTTAATTTATTGATCGTAAATTTACTGAGCTACATATATTATTTTTCTTATTCACATTGTAAAAATTTCGAAATTTTTAAATAACGAAATTTCGAATTCCAAAAGTCGTTCGTAGGTATTTCGTCGCTCTCATGTGAATGGCCCTTAAGAACGGTCTATCTGCGATAACGATCTGTCACTTGAAAAAAGTAGCAGTAAAGAGATTAATCACTTTCAATTTTCAAACTTAAGTTTTCATTGAAAGCGTTCAAGAGTCTAGTTTAGTAAGTCTGACAGCCCTCTAACTTAATGTTAAATGTTGCTCAGTTTTCATTGGGCTGAACTGGTCATGTGAACAGTTTTCTCAGTTGACGTTTATGTCTGCAACACCGACAAATCAAGTCAAGAACTTCTCGACTTTGTGGTTTGTGCCAAGATGTGGCCGGAGAACTCAGTTTTGACGTGGGAGAGCATCGAAGAGGTTTCTTGTGAACACGAGTGTCGGTGGCGTGACTGTGCTGGCTGTAGACAGACCAAACGACTGCGTCCGGACATCTCTTAGTAGCAACCTTCGACAAAAAAAAAGCCCTGACGTATAGAGCACCAGTCAGATCAGAACCCCTTAAGAAAAAAAATACAATATTGTCAAGAAGTGACATACCGACAATTCATGTTAGTTTTTACGTGCAGGTAAATTTGAGACCAGACAATTCAAGTCGACTTACGATGACTAGATTCTTCAATGCAGCCATTGACCGCGTTCCATTGACCGCTAGTCATCTAGCACATAATATCCCTGATGGAGGAACGCTGGCGTTAGAGATCTAGCGGCAGCGGCAAAGTGACATGAGAACCAATTTGAATTCGTATGATTTCATCCTCATGAGAGTCAAAAACGTATTTTGTGCCATCATGCCGCATATTTATTAGTACACAATAATTTAAATAAGCAAATACAATGTATATTAGTTAAATAGAAGTTTGAATTCCCATGTTACACCAAATTGGAAATATTTGACTTCTGCACTTTCACTTTTATTTTGACAGTTGGTTATTTTTTTTCAATCTAGCAGTTCATTTTGTGCTAGATTGAAAAATTTCCCAGAAAAGGATATTTCACAAAATGTGCTAGATGTCTAGCGCAAATGCTGAAATGTCAGTTTTTTTTATATGGAGTTTGGCATGCCGCTAGTCATCTAGCGGTCAGTGGAACGCGGCCATTGTCAGTGCGACCACGGTCCATGTAAAACAAACCTAGTGATTGTAGAGACACGTTTTTGAATACATTTACTTGGGCAATGAATTAAAATTAAAATAAAATGAAAAGTTTGAGTTCAGTGCTCAACTAGGGAACCCCAGTTCTAACCTCAATCAAAAGTTTTCGGCCAGCTCAGTCCTAACACGCGCTAGGGCTTGCCATGTCAAACATGCCTAAGGGTGAATATGTAGCCGGCTCAGTTTTTCTTAAATTTAATTATTATAATACAAATTAATGGAAATTGTTTTTAGTTACAATGTTATAGATCCATGTTTTTTTTTTTTTAAATACTTCTACTTTGATTTTTAATTCGAATTTTAAAATTTTCTTTGAATTTAGTTAAGTAATGGTAAATGCATATTAGAAAGAGTGGGAAGTGTGAAAGAACTCCCTTTTTGAGCAATATGCTTGCGCTATTTCTTCCTACCCTATAAGAACAAATATTGCAAGTCTTTAGGAGGCCTTTTAAAAAGGGAAAATTCAAGCCTTTGACGGTTTCTTTTGGTTATAAAATTCAAATCCCAAAATATATTCCTGCGCGTTTCTTTCTATAAAATCTATACCTATATTTTAAACTTCAGTTTCCTATGCTAAATAGGTTCCGACCGGGCTACTTTTAATCTATCAGGGAGGTACTTACCTAAAGAGAACCGAACTAGCTATTATTTTATATCTACTAGATAAATACCCCGAAAAGCTAGAGAGCAAAATCCCCAAACTATTCTACCCTATAATAACAAACCATATATGACAGGTATAGCCCTAGTTAGGAAATTCATTGTAGGGTGAAAGCAGAAAGCCTTCTTACTCTTGGTTAACAATTAAGAGCTCAAAATATCATATTATCTTGCTCCTATTTTCCGTAAGGTCTACCTATGATTAAAATTTCAGCTTCATAGGCCTAATACATTCCGATTTATTTTTCATCTGACAGAGGATTGCTTACAGATGGCAAATTGGTTATTATTAAAGGGGGATGGGATTACAATTTGCATAACGTGACTCACAACAATTGACTTTTCAGTCCAATGATTTGTTTATGAATTCAAAAAATCTGAATGTAACAGAAGGAGAAAATATTTCAATAATAGTTATGGCTTATGGTACAGTTGTAAAGAAATAAAATAATCGTATCGCCCCGCCCTTCAGCGTCTATTTTCAAATCCCAAGTCAAATAAGTAAATTTATTTATAAATTCCTGCCTTCTAAGTTCTAAGTACCTCTCTCATTTACAAAGTTTCTCTATTCCAAATCAATGGCCTCAGTTATTTGAAGAAACCTAATAAAGATTCATTAATCAGCTCTACACACCCTCTCTGCGAAACAAAGTATACCAGAAACAAATAATTCTCTTTACATAAAATTAAAATAAAATTTCCCCAAACATCAATCGTAATTACGGCAGTTTCCATTCTGCCCATCATCCCACACTTGAAAATTTTCAATTAGAAAATAACTTGTTTCAATCCCTCCACGGTCTACTCACCCCTAATGGCTTTCCGCAATGTTACCAAACTGCTGCGAATCGTCCCAAGGAGAACATTAAAGCGCACCATTTCCTGCACCAGAACTGTGTTCATGCTCTGATGATAGCTTGTGGGGTATTTAGCCAGTGCAGCGTCGCGATCAAAGTCCTTTGGAAGCTTCATTAGAATATCTGAGGCCACGTTAATTACCAGCTCCTCAGGTGTTGTTGCGGTACCATCATCACCGCCTGCAGTTGTATCCTGTTTAAGGGGAAGGGATATCAAGGATAGGAATTCAGGACATTTAGGAACTGTGGGTAAATGAAGGTTTTCGGGAAATTTCCTGGATAAGCTTTCGATGTATATTACCTGCTGCGTCAGTGATTTCTTTGTAAAAGGTCGACGTGAAAACAAAATGCGAACAATAAATTGAAAAGTTAGCACTAACGAGGCGCGCACAACGCGCTATAAAGGTTAATTGATTAATTTAAAACTTACCCGTTGCGCAGCGAGGTCCTTTTTGTCAAATACGAAAGTGGGTGAGAATACAATTAAATATTATAATTTTTTCTCTGAAAGGGTAATCAACGGCTTTGTTTTTTTTTTGTTACAAGCTACTATGTACTTACCACTCGATCCTTATATTTAGGGGAGCAGGATTAAAATTTAATATACACAGAAATTAGGTGAAATTCAATTAAAACTTATCAATGTAGGTATAGAGTGTTTATTTAGTAGGTTATTAAAAAAGACAGAATAGGGTAGATAAGTAATTCGATGTCTTGGATAAGCTATTTTGATTCAGAGTTTAATATCGTAGATAAAATTAATACTGGACTGTAGCCATTGCATAAGTGTAGCACCTTTAAGGTGTAAGGAAAGTTCTGCCCTTTTTTGACAAAAAAACGGGTTTTTATTTCAATTTTTATTTAAAAATTTGTCCAAAACACTGAAGGCCGAAGAAAACAAATGAACTGCCATTTGGGCACCCTAAAATTGCAAACAGTCAATAAAGTTATGTAACGACCAAAATGGGTGGAAATGCGAGTAACATGAGAGAATAGGTTTTATTTTATTAAACATATATCCGAGTTAGCCTTTACGTCAAAGAACCCACCTCTGAAAAAAAAAAAATATGGAGCACGACCGGCCAGGTGATATCGACATGTTCAAACGAGTGATCCTACGAACCCTGTCAAAAAGGGATTGTTATTGTTAATCAATGTTCCCTTACAACCGCGGAAGGGAGGCAGGCCAAAAAACTCCTGGATCACACAAAAATGCAAAAACAGGAGCTATATTTTGATTGGCCTCAGTGATTCGAAGCGGGGAGGCCTGCAGATACTTTTTGAGGTCGAATCGGTGAACGCCAGTGATGCCAACTGAGGCATAATTATGCCTTTTAGGCATAATTTCGATGCTTGAGGCATTGAGGAATAATTTTGAGAAAAAAGGCATCATTTTTTGAGAAGTTTTTTTTATAATCAATCGGTAAAAATAAATTTTGAATTTAGTAAATCTGGAACTTCGATCAAAGTCGCTTCACTAATTTTGATTGACAATTGTGCGTCATGCTTATTTTCCAATTCTCTACTAGACCTACTCACTAAACCCAAACAAGAAATGTGGTAGTGGTATGTTATACAAATGCATTAGGCCGGCCGCACATTGGATACGAATTTGTATCGTACGTAAACGTATACTGGTCGTACGAATTGAGTTCGAACACCGAATACTATTTTCTCTTTCCCGGTGACTTCGCTTTTGTGCCTGATGAATAATCTGTATCTTGAAGATAATTTTCTTCTAACTCGGAAACTGCAGTGGCCGGCGGCGTCGTCACTATCGTAGACCCGAATAGGTGCGCAAAATAAATTTAAAAAGAAATGAATTCAGTGCATTTCATCATATTATGGAAGACTTTCTATATAATGACCCCATACTGTCCGTACCCCGTTTTCCGTACCCCCTTTTGTGTCCGTAAACCAAGTTAATATATTTTTAATGTTTCATTTCAAAGCACGAAAGTGTTTAAGAATTCTAACAAGTTCGGATTGTTTTCGGACGTCGGAACGTACGTATACGTACGACTAACTCGCATCCAATGTACGGTGCGGGCTCCCATAGTACCTACTTTGAAAGTCGGGATCGTTCGTCCGTTTTCGTACCTGATCGCACGATTCAAATTCGTACGAAAACGCCGAGGTGTGTTTTCGTTGGTGGTAAAAAAAAAAATTCAAAACAGTTAATACTATTTTATTTTTCTGTGCAAGTAACAGATAACAGATAAGGATATATAAACCATGGATCCGCTACTCATTCTCCGATTCATAAAAGAAACTGGACTGGGTGAAGTGCTATAAAGTTGATATTCTTGCCAAGGCAGAGCAAAACCCTCAAACACGGTTCTTAATGGAACTGTAATGCAATGGGGCTCTAGAAAAGGACATTAACCTTTTCAAGGTATAAGCAGGGGGCACAATAGGCCAGAAGGCCGCAGTGCATTAACCCCTTTCCATTATTATTATTAATTGTTTATTTTAAAGATGAGTTCAAGTTCAATTGATCGCGATGAGATTGCGGTGCAGGTCCATCGATTAAACACTGTCTTACGTGTTAGTTTTTGTTTTTCATAAATTTAGTTACAAATACTATCTACACATATTTATGTCTTAATTATTGTTTTTTTTTTTTTTAACTATGTGCCTTATAATTAAAGTTTAACACATAAATTCAAACTTTCTTGGTTATTTATCTTTTTTACCAAAAAGGCATAATTTTTTTGAAAAAGGCATAATTTTTTTCGGATTGAGGCATAAAAACTTCAATCCGGGTTGGCAACACTGGGTGAACCCCACAGGCAGACCAGTAGGGATGCAGCGAAGTGGGAGGGTTATGGTCACTATAATTCTGACCATAACCTCGATGTACAAGGAGGAAGAAGGAGATATCTCAGGAAGGAAGGAGAATGCTCAACAAAAATATATTATATTATATCAAAAGTATCTTGTTCCGAAGCAGTTGCAATCAGTCTGAAAATATGCAAGCATTTGTGATAAAGTATGGTATAAACTGTCATTTGGACGATTTCCTTTGACACATGCGGTCTTGTGCTGTCACGTAATGAGAGATTACAGTTGGACTCTTGGACGCTGTATTACCTTTAAAATATCCCTGCTGAGTATATACACCTATTAAGATGTGAATCAGTGCATACCTATTACTAAGCAAGGGTTTAAGGTTCGATCCCAAGAAAACACAAAATACATTTTAAGGAAAGGCGCGGCGTGGCCGTAGCGTGGTGACCAAGTGGAGTGGTAAACATTTGACGTGGCGATGGAATGGCCGCGAAGTGGTATGAAAGTGATCTATTGCGCAAACAACGTATGGTACCACCGATTCATCAGTTCTTAAAATGTCGTCCTATGTTGAATGCTTGGTCGTCTCGCATGTTTTTAGGTTCCGTAAAACAAAAAAGTTCCAATGCTGATTTTAGCTTCGTTACCAGCCGATTGGCACTCGAAAATTAAACTTGTTCGAGATAGGTAAGTGGCACCAGACTGGCATCAAAATACCACGTCGCCAAAACTCCGCTTTGATGCGCAGGTCTTTATTTGTTTCGCCTATCACATGGTCGCCACGCCACTGCTACGTCACTTCGGTGCGCGCCTTGCTTAAGGATTTTTTTCCAATTCTCGCCAAAGTCTTACAAACATCCAAAAGTATAACTGACCTTTAGTAAGCATTTCAAAAACGACATAACTTTACCTTACACCCATTGTTATCCAGTGTAATGTAATATCACATTTCCACTGACAAGATTTATAAATCTCTTTAAGTGTTTCTATAAAACGAAGAGTTTTATTTCGACATTTCTAGCGACGTTGACATAAGCTGTCAAACTTTTGTATACTTCATTTCATTTTCATTTGTGGTTTCGTTTACTGAATGACGAGCTGAATTTTATAATGGGTCGAGATTATTTTTAGTAGCCCGCCATGACAAAGGTACATAAGTGATCTATTGAACTGTCAAAAATAGTTCGTGTTCCTTTTTAGCTCAGAGACATCAATCAGAGCTTTGAATTTGAATTTCGTTTTACAGAATCTACTGATTGACATTGAGCAGTGTGAGAAAAATCTAAGCAAATATTTTTTGACAACTAACACTAGATTTCAAATCCGAAATGCGAACGCTGGTACAGTAAATTTAGGTTAATGCAAGAAATTGGACTAGACTTTGACTCTAGCTAAGTGAGTTCAGGCAAATTAACAACAACTCACCTGTGTTAGAAGGGTATGCGCAAGCAGCTCATCCGTTTCATTCTGATCCTTCATTATGTCTGCATTCGGATGGAAGCCAAATATCGCTGGTTTAGCAATCAGTGGGAGCTCCTTAGTGAAATTCACATACGCCTCATGCTCCCTAAACTCGGGCACATAGTACACCTCTGACTCATCCAAATAATAAACGGTCTCCTCGTTGAACATCTCTGGGCAATAGAACCGGTCCAATGTCGTCTTCAGTGTTCTTCTGTCCCAATCGTCTGTCACTCGGCCACCATAGTTACACTCTCCCGTCAAATATCTCAGCGCTTCATAGTTCACCCCAACGTACTGATCCAAGAACATCCTCAGCTGCATCAAGCTTATCCTCAAATCGGTCTCGTTGAACTCGTATGGAATGTTCCATCCAATTGGACCAAAATAGCGTCGCTCCTGTATCACAGCGTGGAAGAAGCACAGAGAGTAAATGAGCCTCTTAAATGCCGTTGGCTGTTTGCAATTCTCGAACCACTCCGGATCGCTGACAGGGTCGCTAAGAAACGAACGAACAATATTGGACCGTAGGCCCTTCGGTGGTTCATTGGTCATTTTGATGCCATTCTGTAGCACTGCCACAGGGAAATGGTCAGCGGGGTATGAGGTGAGCCACAGGCGAAAATCGGGATGTGTCTGATCTGGAACCAGCGTCTCACATGTTTTCTCCAGAATCGGCATAAAACTCTTGGCCAAGTGGCAGTTTTGCAGGACTACCCAGTTACCGAACTTGGTGCCTTCATCAATGAGCTTCACTGCTATGGGCCCTTGACCCTGACCAAGAGATAGTGAGAACAATCGATTCGAGCCGAATCCTTGGTCGTCAGCGAACTTCAGAAGGTTTGCTGTCGGATCAGCGCCAGGGGTAAGAATAAAAATCAACGGAATGCAGCAGTGCGAGTCGCTGAAGGAAGCTTGCAAATCGAATTGCGGTGGTTCTACAAACTCCCTACCCATTTTCTCTGAAAATAAAATAAAGTGTATGAGTTGAGCGGAAGGAGGCAATCCTCATTGGCATTCAATTACCCAAGACAAAGTTCAGCACCGCCGGAACCAGCTTGTCCGAACGGAACACCCTCAAAACGAGCAGCTTTTGGAACGTCGTCAAGTTATCACTCCATGGCTGTGGTATGGGCACATCCTGCGGATTATCGGCATCAAAAACCCGCTTCCAATCGTTTGTGTTTCCCTCAATGTGTTCGCGAATTCCCTTGAAATGACCCGAAATACTGTTGAGTCGGCAAATTTCATCCCAGCTTCTGGCCGGAAGCCATTTAGCTGGATTTGGCAGGGGATTATCGAGACCAACGCCACCAGTCAACAGGAACATCCATTCGGAGTTATCGATTTCTCCCATGGACTTGAGCAGGTTTATATTTAAAATCAGCGAGAAAAGTAGCTTATCCTGCGGAATGGAAAAAATGGAAATTAAATCCTTGCGCATTAAATTTAATGGAGGTTGGAGGCTATACCCTCTCAAACAGACTGCGGCAGATGTTCACATACAGAGAGTAGGTGAAGTGTTTTCGCAAATCCGCCAGGCGTTCCGTCACATCGTCAACTTTGTCGGTATTGTCAATTGACGCAGTGTACAGTCCGACGAACCACGCCAGACTGTATTGGTACATTGGATCGATATTCGCCAGTTCAGCTGGAAGGAGAATTCGTTAATTAAAATTTCGTTTCACTCATGGACGACAACGCTCGCAGACATACCGATTGTGAAGAAGAGAATTGTGGAATGGGCCGCTATGGGTGTATAGCCCAGGCGTGCGATGTCGATTTGCTTCTCTGTGACTTCGGTAATCGCTTGCTTTTCGTTGATTTCATTTGCCAACACTTTGGAGGAGCTGAGTACTTGGACAGCGGTTTCATCTTCGAGGATATTTTCAGCCGATGAGAGAACTTCTAGGATTTTATTCTCGGTCTCTTTAAGGGTGCGTTTGTTCTCAGCACCCTGTAAAATCAGTGTGTTCTTTTCGGCCTCCAAGTCAGGTCGTTCCCGGGCAACGGTGATTGCTAAAATCTGGTCCTGTAGTCCCTGTACGGTGATCATAAAGTTTAGGAGGGTAACCTTTACAGCGACCTCAGGGAGGTAGTGAGGATTGCGCAGCTTTGTCGTTATGTAGAATCTACAGAGGTATATCAGTCGTATAACAGTTTTTTTAACAGGTAGATTATAATGTACTCACTTAAAATCGTGGTTATACTCAATGATAGAGTCGCCGAGCTTGATGCAAAGTGCTCCGCCTTGCTTGAAGAGCTGTTTCAGTAAGATCGACTCTAACAAAGGATCTAGGTCCTCGTTGATGTTTTCTAGTAGAACTGGCAGACCGAATTGTATGGCATTCTCAAGTACTCGCGTGTAGTCGGGTTGATTCAAGCGGATAACACACAGCTTGTTGGCCTTCTCCATGTTCTTCACCCATTTGTTGGCCTGGCCTTGGGGATCGATCATAAGTGGCCATCGACGGGAATTGCTGTGATGAAAGAAAATAAGATAAGAAGATTCGAAGCCAAAGGGTCAACCCTATAAAGCAAAACATGATCCTCTAAGAAGTGTCCAACTAGAAGTAGCGAACTAGGAACAAGCCCAACTGCAGAGGCTTCTTAGTTTAAGCCCTGATTTACCTGATTTAATGATGCTAGAGATGTAAATCTGTACCTTCTTTTCTTATACCTTATTTCATGTTGCAAATTGTGGTTAAAAGCGTTTCCGTACTTTGAATATTTGCATACAAACTACGGGAACAAACTCAATCAGATCAGAGTTTAGTTTCATTCAAAACTCAATGGGCGTGTTCCATTGATCCCTAGACAATTAGACATCTAGATCTAGCATATATTGTGTCATATTAAAGAACGATTCTCTAGAGCTTACGCAGCAGTGGGACAAAAATTACAGTTAGTTTTGTTTTCATTTCACTAAAAAATGGATGGGAAAATGTACCTATAGATTAGATAATTGAACCTATATACAGGTTGTCCCAATTAACCGGAATAATCCTTTAATGGGAGATTCCTGAAGTCCCGCCGAACAAAAAATTGTATGACAGGGGGGTCTTTTTTGCCTTTTGGTGGCGCTTACAGTCCGGGGTGCACCACGGCCTCAACCAATAAGCTCCTCCAGATAGCTCGTTCCCTCGCTAGCTGCCTCCAGTTGCGCACACCATCAAGTTGGTTGAGGTCGTTCTCCAATTCTGCGCGCCACCTAAGGTGGGGTCTTCATCTTCTGCGTTGTCCCTCAGGGGTGGATTCGAAGACTCGTCGGGCTGGTGTGTTGTTGTCCATACGCTCCACGTGTCCCAGCCATCTCAGCCTTTGTATTTTTAGATTTTCGACCAGGTTAGCGCGTCGCTGTATAGTTCGTCATTGAATCTTCTTCTCCACACTCCATCACCTTTGTCGACATCAAATGGATCGGTGGTGTTCTTGCCGACTTTGACGGAGCAGCGAGATTTCTCCATCGTCATCCTGCACAGATGGACGAGTTTGGCGGAGATGCCAAAACTTGACATGGCTTTGTATAATTCGCCTCTATATACGCTATCATAGGCGACTTTAAAGTCGATAAACAGACGGTGTGTATCGATCTTATACGCGACATTTAGGAGACTTATTCCTCTGTAGTTGGCGCAGTTCAGAGTATCTCGTTTCTTGTGCATGAGGCACACGATGCTGAGATTCCATTCGTCGGGCATGCTTTCATCCGAGCAAATTTTACAGATGAGTTGGTGCATGATCCTTACCAAGCCATCAGCTTTGTTGTACTTTAGTTTGGAAATCGCTATCTTCACTTCGTGTAGGTTGAGGTGGACTGAAATTTTGGCTATCATCGTCCAAGCTGGGTTGTTGGCTGTCTCCGCCGTTTAACAGTCTGCAGAAGTGTTCTTTTCAAATCCTCAGCACCGACTGTGAATCTACGACTGTATTCCCATGCTCATCTCTGCAGGCTTCTGTTCGGGCCTTGTATCCTTGGGTGGATCGTTTTACCCTTTGGTAGAACTTTCGAACATTGCCTCTGCAGTAGTGTCCCTCACCCTCAATTGATTCGACCGCTCGCTTCTCGTGCTCTCTCTTTTTCCCTCTGAGAAGTCGGTGTTCCTCCCTCCTCTTTTGCCCTTAGAGCTCGCGAGCAGCTCTCTCAGCCGCTCTGGTTCTTGTCTGCAGCATTAATTGATAGGCCTCGTTCACGTGTTCACAATCACATATCACATGTGCCTGGCGGCATTCCGCATCGAACCTGGGGTTTTGTTTTTGTTGTGGCCGCCTAGTGAAACCCAGTACTTCGGTAGCGGCACTCCTGATAGGGGGGGTCTATTCTCACCATATTTCCCCTTATAGCCCTTCAAAGTAGGTTTTATACATTTTGTTTTATACATTTTGAAAAGATAATTTAGTACCTAGCGCATACAAGTCTTAAGCACAAAAAAGTCAAAATTTTGAAAATTAGTTTTTTATAATTTTTTACTTGAAATGCTATTTTCTCAGAATACACTTGCCAACCGCTGTTACTTTGGCCTAAGAAGGCAATTGATTAATGATTAGTAAGGCCTTCTCAAGAAACACCAAGGAGACTTTATATAAGACCCTCATCATCCCAGTCCTGCTTTATGGCGCAGAATTATGGACATTAACAAAGGCGGATGAAGATATCCTTGGTCACTTCGAACGCAAAATACCTCGAGTGATTTTCGGTCCCGTTTGAGTTGGAGGAGGAGATTTAACATGAGGAAATTTAACTATACGTGCTGTATAGTTTGCATAGGGAACATTTTTGTTCATCCTATCCTGTAACGGGAGCGTAGCGCCAGATAAATGCTAGTAAGTAACAGATAAGGAAACGTTCAGTTTGTTAGCCTGCACTAGATATCTATTATGGGATTCATTGTACCTACCTACCCAATTCTTTGGTAACTCTCATCCTATATTTCTATGAATTATATTCCTTCCCTAACACGTTATCTAAAAAAACAGACCGCCACTGTATATACAAACTCGAGTCGCTTTGTAAATATTTGCCCTCCATTTGTACCCTATTTTAATTCACAAACAGTAGTAGTTCTGCCTGAAAATCGATTTCCATCAAACCAACAACACTGTTTTCTATAAAACTCCATTTGCACTACTCTTGTAGCGCGGGGGAACAATAAAACCTTTAGGGTATTCATACAAAACAAAAAGAAAATATGAATGAATACACCGCTCGCATCCTTAGAGAGTACCTAATCCGAGTTCCACCCCGATGCGCGTAGTAATCCCACACACAAACATTAGCGATCGCACAAGGAAAACTAAAATGAAAGCCCACTCTGTGACAAATTAGACAAGAGAATGGAACACTTTTTCCTAATCCACCGTACAACATTAATCAATTCTTTTGATGTACAATATGTACACCAGCATCATCAGCAGGAGTAGTAGTACCTACATATAGTAAATTCGTGTTACAAGGCAGTAGCACCATCGAGCATGGCGTAGTTAATGCAGTGGCAGCAGATGTATGGCGCCTTAAGGCGAGCGACAACACAGAAAAAAAAAACTATTGAGCGGTAATCAACCCCATTAAAATGCAGGCACACGCACCGCTGGCAAGGATTACTTGGCCAAATATACGAGGGAAAAAATACAAACACAAACACAGCAATAGTTACCGCATTATAATAGCGCTCTCGATAGAAAACGAGTCACTTGGGAGGCCACAGATGTTCCATGAGCGTATCTCGACAGCATCCCCCAGTACGTGTTGTAATTGAAAGTCCTGACTGCATACGATACCAAAAGAGGTACATTTTGTCACCCATTTCCGGATCTGACTGACGCGGAAATCAATAGTAAATGGACCCAGATACGCGACAACACCGGATGCAATTAGCACATCACCCGTCAGAGTGTGATACGTTTCGTCGAGGACTCGTGCTGCCTCCAACCAGCGGGTGCGTTCACCACCCAGTCCGCTAATGAGCTCCTGGGCGCGATTGAGTTTTTTCGTTACCCATTCGTGTTCGTTTTGTAGGCTCCTGTTCGAAGAGAGAGGAGAAATGTTACTGTAGGGACTCCATAATTGGGTCACAATAATACTTACTTGAATTGTCGCTGCTGGTCCTCAAGCATTTTTTGAATTTCCGCCAAGCTCGCCTCGACACGTGCCAGCTGGGCCAGCTTCTCTGAGAGGATTTTTTGAGCGGCCTATAAGAAGGATGCAGATTCAACAGGCTATAACTGGTGCTGTCAGTACTTACATTATAATCGGCCTCCGCAGCGGCTAATGCAATTTTCTTCGGCGCAATCACCTTGGCAACAACATCGTACTTTGTCAAGGCAATTACCCATCTGCATAAGCCTTCACAAGCTGTAGACGCCGACTTAACCTTGTCCGGATCGAAGTGTTCATTAGTTAAAACTCTCTCTTGTAGTTTTTTCATAATTGGCGGCGGTATGTTGTCCTTGTCAAAGTTCAACAGACTGTCAAGAAATTTCATGTCACCCAGAACTCGTTTTGATGGCCCCCAGTAGTCTTCGATCATTCCGACACCGGACGGATTAGCCACACGATCGGGCTTGACATCCTTAAGAATGCATACTGCTTCCATGACAATGCGCACTCCGATGGGAGGGCTTTTCATTGTTTTAACCACAGCAATGTCGGCCGTGGTCAGAGTATTCAGTGCCGCCAGAGCGGAGTTCAAGATGGGCAGAGCTTCGGCCAGCTTAGAGTCGCATTCATCTTTAATGTCCTGAGCTTTGGCAGCTTGTTCAGAGGCTACTGCTTCATCCTGTTTTACCAGTTCACGTTGCGTTGAAGCTGCCTCGCTGTCTTTCTGAACTTTAGCGACTTGCTCGGCAACCTAGAATTATGGATAGAAATTTGATTACACGCTCAGTTTTGAAAGTCGCGTCTGTTAAGGAATATAGGACTGTATTGGTGTTCTACTGAGGAAGGGATTTTCTACAGCTTCGCATACGGTGTGTCTAAAAATGCATGACACAAAATGACTACTCTCACTTACAGTTTCAGAAGCCACCTTAAGTTTCGGCTCCAGGGCTGTCAGCTGTTCGCTCATAACACCAACTTGCTGTGCAGCGATGTCGAGCTGCGATATCCCGGTCAGATAGCGGCTTCGATTGGTTGTTATTGTTCTAAAAACGAGGGAAATGAAATCCACTCCAGAAAAGTAACAACACTTACTTCCGTTTCGCTCCCAACAACCCCTTAAACGTCTGTATCAATTCCAGGTACGAGGTGGGTGTCACATAATTATACCGCTTCAACCGCAAGTAGAATTTCTCCGACAGGAGCTGCGTTGAAGTATGAAAATCCATGCACATATCGATGGCAGCCTTCCTTTCGATGTCCGTTAGGTCTTCCTGAGCGAGGAACCGAGTGGACACGGCCAACAAGGCATCTGTGGGCCATGGTTGGAACCAATCAATCGTACAGCAGTTCACAATCGAGGGGAATTTTCGAACGCGAACTCGTAACGCCTCGCCAATTGGTGACATCGAAAGAACTATGTGAAGTTGATCTTTGCAGACCTAAGGAGGCGAATTCAGTAGTCCTTAGAGTCAGTTACGCGAACACTTACCTGAACAAAGAAATTGAACAGGGCCACCAGACTGCCATCCGTTTGAATTGCCTTATCACGTTGTTTGTCGATTTGGCGCATCTTTTCGCAAATTTCGAGCTTCTCCTCATTTGTGAAGAGATTCGGGACTTCTCCAGAGTTCAGGAGGTTATTAATGTCCTCGAGGAAGGATTCGTCTTTGATCTAAACAGGAAGCTAAAGAAAAGAGTTCACCAATCTCATATATCCTTACCTGAACATCAGTGAACAGAAAAACTCCATGTAGGTCGGAGCCGCTAATCTTCTTGAGGATCACTTTAATGTCTTCATGCCACTCATGCGATCCATACTGCCGAGTGATCTCCACCTGGAACAACTCATAATCGCATATGTGACACGCAAGTCTGGTCAAACTTTGCCTGCCCGAACCGCCAACCCCAATCAGCAACGCATGGCTCCGCGGCTGCTTGATGATCCGGCAAATTCTGGACAGGTGTTCGATAGCGAAACGGAACAGAACCAAGTCCATTGGCTTCTTTGACATGTTGTTGTACTCCACCAGATAGGTCTCCACAATGGAGCGTAGATCTTCGGGGTCCTCAACCTCAACATAGTTTTTGGTGTCTGCCTTCGGATTGGTAAAGTCGCAGTACATCAGTTTGCGCAGATCATTCTCCTCTAGCTCGCCGCCGGTTTCCACAAACCGCGAAAAGAGTACGTTTGGCTCGGTCTTGAGATGCGACTTAATCTGTTCACATATCGATCCGAACAGCCATGTACGATCGATGTCGTCAACAAGCCGGTCTCCGTACACTCGCAACACCTCGTGGACCCAAAGTCGCCGCATCGAATTCAAGTCTTCTGTGGCCTCAGGTACCGAGAGTAGCACCCCTTGGATGACTCGAGAAAAGTCCCGCAGGTTGAAGAGATAATGTGACTTGGCGGGCGTTGGCAGGAGGTTCAGTTTTGCCTTGTTATATACGTCCAGAGTTGCATTGACGATTTCTTCGATACAAGGATCGAACTCCTTCGAAAAACCCCTCGTATCCAAGTGCCAAAGGACGATCTTCCCAAAGATCACCTTCAAGATCGAATCACTGAATTCGTCTATGCCCAGAACATTGAAATGTCTTTGGAACCTCTGAGTTACGGTGTTGCCGGACGATGGCGGTCCCATGGCGCATATCATCTGGATGTCTATGAGCTTGAGCGGGACTATGTTTTTTCTGTCGTACCACATCCAGTGATCCAGCATCATTCGAAGAAGCTCAATAGCCGGCTGAGCACCATAGGTTTCCTTGAGAGGCATCGACACGTCATCCACAAAGACTACGCACTTCTTGTTGAGCGGTGGGCCGAAGACACCCTTACGGCGCTTGTCCAACTTCGACATGATAATGTCTTGCGTCTGATTGGCTGAAGTTTGGGCGGAGAAATTGATAAACAGCGGCTTATATACCTCAGTGTCGGCCTTCTTTAGAAGATAGTCAATGGCATAGCAACTTTTACCGGTACCGGTATTCCCTACCAACATCAACGGCTTTCCATGACGGATAAGCAAGTCCAAAATGGCCGTCACGCGTACTGTCTCATTGGTGGTTATGATGATTTGATTGACTGGCATGTCCCTAGGAATAGGCGGAGCTGCAGCAACTTCGTCTTCCCAGGGTTTCCACTTACCCTTCCCCTCCTTGATAAATCGGTAGTCGAAAACACTTCCTGGCTTGGGAATGGGGAAAATGAAAGGTTTTGCTAGAGTTGGCACATGCAGTTCCGCTGGCACTGAGAATGCCTCATAGACCGCAGCTGGGAACATCTTTTCCATGAGTCCGCGGAAGACTACTGAAAATTTCTCTCTACTAGCCGAGTCCAACGCTCCGCCTATCGACCAAATGCAAGAGAAAAAGAAAACGCCCTCAATCTGAGCACGAACATCTAGATCAGACAAGCTCTGCACATACTGAGCATCGGAAAAGTCATCGATGAAGCAGTCAAAGAGGTTCATCAAAGAGTTTATAAGGTTTGCATCCGAAGTTGGCGAGATCTCGCGGAGACCACCCTTGCGTACAAGCCACAGCAGAATCGGGCAAAACCGAGTGAACAGGCTTGAAATCAATTGCTTGCTCACAGTATGAAACGATGTGGGTAGGGTGTTCTTCCACGACGTTACCAAAGGTTCCCAGCCCAAAGAACTAGGTTCCATGTAAATCATTCCACAGCGGGATACAGTCGCTGGTGAAGCTACCTCTAGGTCCATGGGCTCAAATATCAGATTCGTTGTAGGTGCGAGTTGGATGATCTCTCCTGACATCAGGCAAAGCTTCTTGTTGTCATCGAGCACGGTATTCATGTTTTCTATCCAGATTGCATCAACGGGACCGTCGAAAACCAGCCACTTTCTATCCGAAGTTGTGGAGACAGCAAACTCCCTGTAACTAACCGCCAAGATACCATCGCTCCATTCGTGCGAGACCATGTCAAACTGGCCGTAAAGTTGACCCATCGTTACGGCTTTTGGATTCATCACCGTGTATATGGCCCCATTTTCACTTCCATCCTAAAAAGAAAGATATGTATACCTATATACGGTGTCTCATAGTCGATCCCTGCATCCCTGCTTACAATTTCCTCCATATACCTCAGGGCTTCAGCGAGAATCCGATATGAAGTTGTCTTGCCGCCAAAAGGAAGACCAACTATCATCAATCCGTGGCGAACCAGGATCATTTCATAGAGCTAAGTAAGAGATGGCAACCATACAATTAATATTCCAATCTCTCATAAGACCCTTACCTGTTGAACTTTCTCCAAAAAGAATTCCGTACACTGTTTATTATTCTTTTCGCAAGCCTTCTGAACGCAGTTGTTGAACACCTTATAGTCAGACACGGGCAGTTGAATTCCTGGGAACAAGTCCGAGGTAATGCCTTGAAACAGGGGAACGTCCTGGTTCAAAAACTTGGGCAAGTTCACATCTTTAATGGATCTTAAGACCAGGATGTCCTCGTTTTCTTCTCGGTAGCGGAGTTTTAAAGCTCCAGCTGCTTTTAACACTGACTTGACAGCCCTCATGCCGTAGTCATAGTGAGACTGCGTACTCAGCTGCTCTGAACACAGCCGGTAGGTGGCTACTATTTTGACCGCCAGTGGCTTCGCGCTCAAAAATCCATAAGAATACAGTTCGATTTCGGCAATCAGGGCATAGTCCGGCACCATCATGGCCACTGACCGGAAAAGAGCCTAAAAGTAAAGGCAGAGGGATGATGAAATTGTAAAAATCATTTACATTGGCATCGACACCACCTTTAAGTTGTCAGGTAGCTCTGAACGACCAGCATAGCCCGGATTCATAGTTATGAAGACGGCACAAGTGGGATCAAGCTTCAATGTTGTTCCTTCGAATACCATTGTTGGTTGGCCAGAATTGATGCCCCGTTGAATAGTTAGTATCTGTTGAAGGGTCAAAAAAGTTTTAAGAAATCTAATGTCGTTAAATCCTCACTTGTTGAGCCACCACCGACAACACTTCCAAGTCGATGCGATTGAATTCGTCAAAGCAAGACCAAGCTCCACACGAAGCCAAGCCTTTGAAGAATTTTCCCAACGCAAGGTAGTCCAATCCATCAGAACAGTTAAAGACTACACACTGCTTAGCCACCGCCTTGGCTAGATCTTTGGTGGTTTCAGTCTTACCAGTACCAGCCGGGCCTTCTGGTGCACCACCCAAATGCAGATGCAGAGCACTGAACAGGGTTCGGTAACAGCGATCCGTGAGTGGAGTTACAACCAGCCGGGTAGTGTTTCCCAAATACTCGTAGCCATACTTCAATGAGCAGTTTATCATTCGGGTATCCAGGTTGTCGTCTTCCCAGTAGTACCGTAGTTGGCACAACCACTGGAAGTCGTTCAGTTCCGACACTTTTTTCTCACAAATTTCCGCCAAAACATCACGGGCATGAACATCAAGTACAACCAACGCGCCTAGAGTTATGCGATTTTGAAGGTTAAGGTCTCCGCGGACAAGATCCACAATGCGCATAATCTGCAAAGACCGAATTTTATAGCTCGTAAAACCTTCCCAACACCTCTCCGATTGTAAATCAATTATTAACCTGTGACTTGCAAATGTCCAAATATTCCCTCAAACTTTCCACAGGACTACTCGTAAAAAAACACTTTGTGATCTCGGAAGTCCAGTAGGTCAATGAAATCGATTGCACTGTCTGACCCGGCCAAATTAGCACCCATTTATCGCGTTCAGTATTTGGATAGCTCTCGAATGCTTGACGAATTTTAAAGTGTAAACTCTTTTTCATCAGGATTTCTAGCTCTAGCAGCCATTTTTCAACTTGTCCTCGCGCCTTGGCTGTCGAAATGGCTTCCACCAGCTCGACTTCTTCCTTTTCAGACGAGCGCATCATGGTTACTTCCAGTGTTTCGGTAAAGTCAAGAGTAGCGATGCCTTCGAAACATTTCTTCAGATGTGGTTGCACTCGAGTCGGATCCTTGGTCTCGGAGAGGATTTCCAGTAGCTCATCGTTAGAGAGGAAGAAGAAGCGCGGGAAGTAGAGACGTTTTTTCTCGAGATACTATAACAGAGATACTTCTTTTTATTGAACAAAATGTAGGTAAGACTTAAATGTATATCTACCGCATTGAGTCCCTTTTGGATGACCTCGAGAAGATTGAACGCTTTCTTAAGCCTATCGGACATCTTTTCGATTTCGACAACGGACATAACTCTTGAATCGGTTGCCACTACTTTCATTAGGTCTTTCCAAATCTAAAAGGGGAGAAGTTAGAAAAAAATAATGTAACTAAGCAGAGGATCTACATAATAAGGAGCGCCTTAGATGTAACAATCAAGGCGATTAAAGATTCTCACTTTAAAAGCTTTTAAAAACTTTTTATAACACAGACAAGCTGTGGCCGACGGACTTAATGGACCTCAATGCAGGTCAGTCAACAGTAGATTTATGTTTGAACACCATTTCCAGCATCCTCTCAGTGGGAATAATATAACCCACGTTCAGTCAAGAGTCAGTTCCACCACCCAGTTTAAGAGGTTAACTCAGCTATAAAAAACTTTAAGGCCGAGTAGATTCTAAACATGTTGTGGTGGGAAAGTGGTTACTTTGGAGATTTACGGCTGCTACTTCGCAAATCGCTGTTACTTGCGTTTGGCAAAATATACGAGTTCAAAACCTCTGATTGACAAAATGTCTTGTTCTACTCTTATCTTGTCAGAGTTTTGCGGCAAGTGCTGGCCGATAAGCAGGAAAATACAGCTGTGCTCCTTCGGAAGAAAAATTCATCTGCGGATTTTTGACACTGTGCCGAGGAGAGCGACTGGAGGAGAAAATACAACCGCGAATTCTATAAGTTGTACCAAAATGTGGACGCGGTCTTAGAATACAAAACTCTTCGACACTCCGACCGAATTGACAGTAATGATCCAATCAAGAGGATCTTTGAATCCCAGCCATACGGATGAAAACCAAACCTCCTTCAAAGACCAAGTTATTTACATTGGATGCCGAGTTCGTGGTCTGGAAACTGGAGTAACCTGTTCGAGACTACAGACGTTGGAGGCTTCAGTATCTGAGCAGAGACTCTTCACAAACTCTGACATTCAACAGCCTTGCCCTGCCCGCTAGATATAAATAAATAATTTAGGGAAAATAAGTGTGTTAATCTCACATTGTGGCCCTCTTCTGTCCAACTTCTGTGTAAAGGAAAGGAGTTTGACCGAATTTGACTATAGCATTTTCGAATGCGTTATCGTGCAGGAGCAGTCTTTACAAGAACCTCTTTCCTGTATTGACAGTTCAAGAATTAAATAGGAATAGTTCGGTGAGAAAAGCCAGTATGAAGCGAAATTCGGTTCTGTCTGGTTTGGGCTCCCTATAATAATTAAAAAATCCCCTAAGAACATTTAGGCATTATGTTTCTTAAATTCGGGTTAAAGGCTTCCTACTCCGCTGGACACAAGTTCTGATGCTCCTCTCTCTTAAAAGTCTTACATTATTTCTGTACCATACCATACCTTATCAACGGCACTAAATCGTCGGCCCTCCTCTGGCATTTGCTGTTGAATGTCCGGACTTGAGAAGATCGGTTCCAAATACATCCATGTAGCCTGAACACGTAACCAATCGTCTAATATATCCTGCAACAGCATTAGTTTTGCCTCCCACTTTCTGGAATATTCTAAATTAAATCCAAATAAATGTTGATTTAACCTAAAACCTACAGAAGTTCTTTTTCAAAGGGCTTTATATATGGCGAGCTCTTCATTGTCTGGGTCTTTATAATTTGATCGTCCAATAGCACTTGAATATCATCAACACTTGCAAGCTTAAAGGTACCAGAATCTCTGCAAAAAGAAGCGTTCAATAGATAAAGCCTTAACAAAGAACATTTGAAGGACTATAGGTACCTGTAGAGGGACACATTAAACGACATCTCCTCCCATTCATAGACCATCTTACTCATGGCCCTCTCTAAATTATTCTCCTTTGTAGCGCTCTCCGAAATTGTCTCAAACTTCGAGAGGTAGTCCTCCAGCTGATATTCAATGATTTTTTCCAGAGTGAGCTCTGGCGAAACCTTAATCGGAAAGCCAATAATCTCGGAGACTTCATCCCAGTGGCGGCTTTTCATACCGGGATTGCCAAGGGTGCTGATTATTGGCATGTGGTGTTTGAAAGCATCGATTTGGTCTTTGATCTACAAGGGAACAAAAATCTGAGGATAATGATTGCAGATGCGGGCCTGCAAGTCACTTACATCAATAACCAACTGCAGAGTTTGAGGTTTCTCGCCCATCTGCTTCTCAAGCTTTTGAATAACGCGATAAATTGTCGACACCTCGCCATCGATATCGTCGGGATCATAAGTGCCCACCTGTGAGTGCATCCAAAGATCATGCTTATCCATAAATTCTTGGCCAGCATCGTAGAGCTTCTTGAAAGGCATTAGTTGATCGTGAGTTTTCTTTCGTATAGGATATTGCGATAGATCCCATCCAAAAGAGGTTTCCTCTTCATTGATCTTGTCGATCGTGTCCATAGCCACTACCATCCGGTTATCCAGGACTGTAGCGCGTCTTTTGTACTTAAGCAGAGCCTTGAGATCTCCCCAATTCTCGTAATCTTGGACTTGTTCATTGTAGGTTTGCAAATCCCGTCGAAATGCCTCGATGCGTTTTTTAAGTAGCTCCTGATATTCTATGGTTTTATCGGAAATGATTTCACGATGTTCCTTGAAAATGTTTGGCAGCTGAAGGAACCACTGGAATGTGTTGCTGTTGTTCTTAATTTCCAGAGGAGTGTAGAGGGTGTGATCCATCAGCCAGAGAATGTGATCCATATTCTACAAATTTGTAATTGAAGTTATTCCTAGTGGACTCAAAAGACTCAGATATACTTACACCTTTCAGTCTCTGCTCCATTTCGGTTGCCGTCCGATCTTCAGTCTGCGCAACAAACGCCTTGAGGCTCATCAATTCAGCTGTATTCACGGGAATCGTCAACGCCTTCTTTGCGATCGCCTCATATTCTTTGCCAAGCTTTGTAATATTCGCCTGCTGATCGCTGATCATTTTCGTCAAAAGCTCTTGTTGCATATATCTTGCCAGCTGCTCCAGATTGGTTATAAACCCTTCACGGTGGAACTCGTAGAGTCCCATACGGATGACACCCCAGATTTCCTTAGCAATACGATCCTCAAGCTTGCGATAGTACCTCACCTTCGCGCAGTATTCTTCAAACGGAGGATCCGACTCTATAAAACGGCCAATGATATCAGCATCAACACCATTCATCAGACTTATGAACTGATCAAAGTCCTGCATTCTCAGCTCTGGTCCTATACGTTGATCCTCAAAAAGGTCCGATATCTTCCGCTTGGCGGTAAGCACAATTGACTCGGGAATGGCCGGCTTTAAGTACATTTGCTTGGAAACCTTAAGATCGGTATAAAGTTTGGTTTCGATACGAGGCAACTGTTGGATGGCCAATATAATGCTGTCGATGATCCTCATTGTTTCGTCTTGGATCTTGCTAAAGTTCGGATTAAAAACCAGAGTATCTTGATCTTCCAGCACTATGGAAAGCTTAAGGCCTGGATTGGATTTCTAGAAAGGACCAAGCTATGCAAATTGACATACTTTCTAAGGTGAAAAGGATCTTACCGCATAGTCACACATAAAATCCGCAAACAGATTCAAGCTTCTTATACAGACATCTTCGAGCTGTTGGGTCATTAGGGCTGCTACACAGTTGTAGAAACGAGCCAGCAGCTTTGGCTTACGAATATCTGGGAGAAGGTTTCTCTTGTTGCCACGCAAGAGAATCGAATGGATTTCGTCGTACCACTGATCTTTGAGGATCGTTTTCGCCTTCTCAATGTGTGAGCCACAACGATTCTGAAATTACCTGAACTTAGTTTTAAAAGCTCTTTAGAACCCAGTTAGCTTACTGTAAACTCAAATAATTCATAGGCTTGAGGGTGGTCGGTCAGATCATTGATGTCGATGAAAGACAGTTCTTTGAACTTTGTGGTCCATATCGCCAATATGTGTGCCACGCAACGATGGATCGAAAAGAGGGTTCTCCTGATCGATGTTCGGTTCTCGTCATAGCTAGGAAGCGCATATGAAATACAACATCGTCTCTCGTGTATCCACACTTACCGATAACGCCATCTATTGAATGTAGCTTTCGCTTCAGTTCTCTCCGCGGTGTCTTTTTGTTCCTTTTCTTTTTGCTCACTTTGCAGCGAGTTATTGAGGACAAAATCGATGACAGCCTTTTTCATTGCAAATATATAGTCAAACTTAATTTGCGACAGGTTGTCCGTCAATTCGATCTCAAATTTAAGCAAATTTTGCGGGATCATTCCCTTTATTCGAGCTAGCACCTTCGGGCTTAGCGGAGACACATGAATCGTATCGATTCCATGCTTTATGTAGTAATAGTACCGTAGGATTTCCTTTTCCTCAGCGTTAGGAAATTGATTTTCGTCATCAGCCTCAGAGTCCTTGCGAGCAATGAGTTCGACAAGTTTTTTGCGAAAATTCTCACGTTCTTGACGCATTTGAAGGTAGGACCGGTATTCTAAATGAAAGGTTGATTATCGTAGAAATTTTAAGGTTGCATTTGAAAATGTTGTCATATTACTGGTATTTCGGCCACGTCGTGGACGTTTTCTTTCCGGTTGCATACATTTGGTGTGCTTTACTTCGGACTCCGTCATACTCAGACGCTTTCCATTGAAAATGTCCTTTGTACATTCGGGTAAGTTTAGCTCGTACCAGAGCCGCCGCGTCTTGTATTCAGGATTCGCCTTGGAATGGATTATTTTTTGTAAAATTGCTTGCCTGGGATGGGGTGGAATAGAGCTGGATTTTGGAATAGCTCCAGTGGATCTTCGCGGGCCACTCATTTTCTGAAAACATTAGGTCTCTGGTTAGGGTACTAGGCATCTGAACGAGGGGTTACAAGTTGAACCATTGAAAGATAAACTGCCGCACCTCTCGCGAATGTCTGACGAACATACGTGAGTAAACCATTTTTAAGCCTTCTGATTTAGTCGTTTGGGGACTGCTTAAAATTGTGATAAATTAAAATCGCTTTCCTTCAATAATTCACATAGCTTAATTATTGTTGGATAGACTGCGGTCTGTAGAAAATTCGGCTAATTTTGGTAGTGCGGGTCCCAATTTGCTTGGAAGCTCTACAGATTTAACAGCTCTATAAACAAGTGATGTTTAAAACCTACAACTATAGCAGTATCTATAGTTATTAAAATAAACTTTCTATCATTATTTAAATATTCAGATTTATTCTCAAAAATCAGTGCCCATAAAAGAAAACCCAAATACATTGCAATTGGCGTGTAACTTTTGGCACCCACTGTTGGAGTACCATTGTGCGCCATCTATCGATTTTTTGCTGTCTTTCATTTGCACCAACCAATCGCTTTTTTGAACTCCCACCAACTTCACATCCACAGATGTTCATTTGACGGCCAGGGCATGTGTCAAATCTGTCAAAATCATTGGTCGCCGAAAAATTGTGCAATAATCGAGTTTCGTTTGGAAATTTTCGATTTTCAACAATAACCCAGGTAAAATTACACAAACTAATAGCAAATATTTTGTACTTACATATTTGTTCAATGTTTCTTAACAACAAATTATTTAACTTCCACTATATTTGGTTATTTCTCACTAACCATCTGCCAATTGGAATAAACTCGGCTGAAAATAGAAAAATTCGCTTTGAAGGGTTTTATTTATTTTTCTATTGATTTCAGTGTTTCCTAGGAACAATTTCTGATACAATCGACCCTATCAACAAGTTTCCACAGCTATGTTTCTCAAACAATACACAAGGCTCTTCCATACAACCCGGTATATGTTTGCCGGTGCGGAAAAGAGCTCCCTAGCAACGTTACGGAAAAAAACCGGGTATACATTTGCCAATTGCAAGAAGGCTCTGGAAATGCACAACAATGACTTGACAAAGGTAAGGGTAGTGTCCTCTATAAAGAATATTTATGCCAACCATTTGTTACAGGCAGAGAAATGGCTCCATGAGCAAGCACAAAGCATGGGGTGGTCGAAGGCCACCAAACTCGAGGGCCGTGCCACTGCTCAGGGTTTGGTCGGTGTGCTTATCCGGGGAAACATTGGCGCTATGGTCGAGGTTAATTGTGAGACAGATTTTGTCGCACGTAATGAGCATTTTAAAAATTTTGTGGACCACGCTTCAAGGGTTTGCGCTAAATATACAGAAATGACAGAGTTCGATGGAGATCTATGGAAGGTTTGATGGAGGTGTCTTTTGGTAAATTGAATAAAGTAAACATTGCCTACTTGTAGCTCGGTTTTGAAGCAGAAGCATTGAAAAACCTTAAATCTGAGGACGGCAAGAGCCTGGGTGACCATTTGGCATTGCTTATCGGTACAGTGGGGGAAAATGCAACATTCCGCCGAGCGATTTGTTTCAAAACCAATAACTACTTGAAACTGGCTGGTTACACTCATCCTACGAGCACTTCAATCGCTCCCGCAGACCAGACACAAGTGGGAAAGTATGGAACCATTGTTGCATTTAAAGGAAACTCCATGGACGAAGAATTACAGAAGCATCTATGCCAGCATATTGTTGGTATGAATCCTAAGAAAATCGGTGAGGAGAGCAAGGACAAGCCACTGGACAACAAGGACGACGAAACGTGTTTGATCTATCAGGAGTATTTGGTTGATTCAGATAAAATTGTTGGTGAGGTGCTGAAGGAGAACGAGGTTGACATCATTGACTACCAGCGATTCGAATGCGGCGAAGAAGCTAAATGTGATTTAGCGGAGGAGGCTAAAATGGCCAACTGACAGTTGTTATTGTTGTTAAAGTAAAGAGCGTTGAGTTTCGATCTCGTTGTTATTCAATGAAAGTGGAAAGTTATTTACTGTTTGTCCATCGGTTGTCAACATTTAAAAATAGAGGCCAGGGTGCTTGGCTTCAAGGACGTCAGCTCAGTCGAAGGGAATAATTCATTTGTCTTTTTTCAGGTAGTTATAAAGTCAAGCCCTGTGACTAACACACCAGGCCCCTACTTCTTCGTTTATGCAGTATCCCACGTTACTCTGTACTTCTCTCATTTCCATACTTTAGCACGCTCTGTTGCTGATTAGACTCGAATTGCAGCTAATTTTATCCGTTTTCGTTCTTCGATCCATCTTTAGGGAGTCAGTGTGACCAGCCCTACACTCCTGCAGACCGTTGATTTTTGGCATGAGTCTGATACACCTGAAACTGGACAGAGAATGGAAAGAATATAGCGTCCTCTTCAATAATTCACTGTCGATCTCTACGGATGACTCGACGCAGACATACATACATACCCCTATCGCCCACCCATTTGGTTGTCTGCTGATGTCTGGTTGTCCAAGATTGATTTATAATTATGTATATCCATTGCACAATGAAAGATATCTTCAAACTTATAAATGCCATTACCAGACACTTAAGGGCAGCAGTTTGTTTGCATGAGATTAATAGGCGCGAATGTAAAGGGTCCCACATCGGTAAATGTAGCCATGATATTATGATCATGTGAAGTTGAACCCGCGCAGCAAAGTTCTTGAATGAAGTTTGGGAAAACCTTATGAACCAAAGTACGTCCATTGAACAAATACGATTTAAACAAGCGGTAGCACAATTTGTACCACCTCAGCTGCTCAGGTTATCTGCCAATAAAATATCCATTATCTTGCATATAGGAGCAAATGCTTCTACTGTGTAATTCCACAGACACAATCGAGTCTTATCGTGTCACGAGATTCTATATCAATCAAAAAAAAAAAAGCAATAACCTGATACATGCCTTATCTGCATGAGTACTGATTGTACGAGAAATCAATTAAACCCGTCATCACATCATATGGCGGTTACTAAAAAAAAAAACAACGCGCGGGCAATATATGTTCTATTTGGGCCTCATTCGCATCCCATTCCCTAGTGATTACAAAAGCAGAAAACAGTTGTTGGCTAAAAGTCCATGAAAACACATCCACTTTGCCTTCTCAAGCTTGGTCTTTGACCCATGTTCCCCAAGAAACGCCTGATAGTACATAGAAAGAATAGAAATCCACACAAATTTCGTTGCGATATTTATTTATAAGGAACTTATGGTAATGTTTCATGACTATAGACTAAATTAAAACGTTGACACTGCTTTAAAGTCCCAAATCTGGGTCAGGATCTCTCAAACCCTCTGAATGCATCTGCCTTCCAGCCAAATCGAGCATCACTTTCTCTTCCAAATTCGTATCAAGCACGGACCTGGCTGGCCCTTCATCCTCATCTTTCTTGGGCTCCTCGCCCACACCCCATACCTCAAGATTTATCACTTTGAACGCCTTCTGCGCAGACAATTGTTTGTAATTTTTGAATGTTGTGCACGATTCAGACGACTGTCCGAGTCCATATTCACAGTCTAGCCAAAGGCCCCAATAGTCGAACTGACCGCCCATACCCAAACCGTTGGGCATAGTCTGCTGATTGGTATTCAAGTACTGATAATGATCATTGTAGCCCGAAGTGATGAAGCTCTGCATAGTTGGTTGCAGTGTGAACAGCATGGCTGTGTCATTGCCAACGAATTTCGGTCCCAGCGCCCATGATTCTGGAGCGAAACCACCGAAAATATGTTTGTGCTCATCCTCCACTATAAGCAGCGTTGGTCCTTTATTCATCATTTTGCCCAGAAAAGTGGCAAAACTCTCGCCGTGAATTTGTGAATTGAACAGCATTCTCCATTTACAACGGAATTCGGTTGGCAACTGATCATTGATGAAGACTATCTTGCCAACATCCAAGATGCTGCGGACTTGATCACAGTTTGGAGGTACTTCACAGAAGGGCAGAGTCTGCGGTTGGGCTTTAGCTGAGTTTGGAATACGCGGCGACTTCTGCTTCTGACAATAGAGGAACACCACCACTGCTTTCCACAACTGCAACCACAAGGGATTGACGTGCAGCCAATTTTCTAGCTCATCCAACGATATGGGCTGCACATTCATTAGATCTCTGAGCAGAAACTGAGAGTAGTTGTCGATGTCTTTACGATTAACAGAGACATCTTTAGTCAGCCAGCTGTTGTACTGTTCCGTCTTGTTGTGCTCCAACATGATAAAATAACTGCGCACTACTGCCGAAACTACCTTTAAAAGGTTCTCCGGTGTGATACCTCCTTCCACGCCCGGTGGATTGCCAAGCACCTTTGTGTTGATGTAATTGGCCTGTTCGTAGAGACTTCCCTTTACGGTAATATAATAATGTTCTGCATATGGCTTTATTGTTATGGCACGGTGTTCTGCATTACCAATTCCGAAGCAGCAGTCTTTAATATATGCTATGAGATCCGGGTCAACCAAATCTTTCCAGGCCTTCACTAAGTCATCGGATTTGAGTTTGTCGTGATTTCCCGATAGACCTTTGAAGGAATTCTCAACAAAGTTTGTTTCTTCAGCGGACAATAAGGTGTTCGAATCGCCTTTTGTAGCTTGGTTTCCCATTGTTTCGTAATAGATAATTAATGTGGCCTGAAAGAAATTAAGTAGCTAATTGCGAAAAAAAACACTCAAGTTGGGGACAATTACCTGGCTGGACGTGCTATTTACTTATCTCTTTAGCATAGCTTTGGGGAACTCAAACTATCGTTATTTACTTCTCACTGCAATTTTTCGTGTCACAAGTTTTCATGACAAGTTTCGACATTTCACAGCTGATTATTGATAGTCCAGCAAACTTTACAGCGGATGTTTAGCAATGCAATGCCCTCTGTACTAAATAGGAGAAGGGTGTGTGCGAAAGCGTTTTGATGAAAATCGTCATCACGGTCGTTTGGAGTGTTCAACGCAAGATTTAAAGCATTTCGGCGGTTGGTTATAATCTTTTCTTTGTTTCATTTAAATAATTGCTTAGAACTTACCAATTGGTACACACTTCTTGTCACGTCACGGCGTAAGATTCAAATTTTTTTCTGTTATTTGAAATGAAATGTGTGTAGGTACTGTGATCTGTAAAAAATTTAAATCTGACGGACAGATTAGAGAACATTCTTGATGCGAGAACAAAATTAAAAAAAGTATGAAATAACCGACAAACAAAGAAATTTCAGTTTTCCACTTGCGACAAAATTGGCTGTATCGTATCGGACAGACATCATCGTAGCGAAATTAATAAAACGCGAATAAATGAATGGAGATGGGCGAGCGCGAGAGAAGAAACAAAAGTGTTTACGTTTGGTACCTAACCTATGTGTAGAAGAGAATTAGTATTGAAGTTCCAATTCCAGTGGGAAATGATTAAGATAAGAGAACACGCATTATGAATGAGAATTTAGAAAGGAGAGTATTTTATATAGTAATATTGCCTTAGGGGAAGGTGGCCTAAAATGGCACACTAGGGTAAAATGGCACACTTACCAGAAAACTCATAAAATAACTAAATGATGAGCTTTGGTGAACACAGTCCTTTAGATTACTTGACAGCACCTAAGCAAACGAAATATTGACATGATCCAGCCATCATATCACAGCCGGCGGATCATTTTGTGTCGAACCGGCTTTCAGTAGTGGTGTAAAGTAGTGGAGTGCAAAATTCAATCCAATTTTTTGTGGTCAAAAACGTTAATTTTTTATAAGTTGGTGGCTGAATGTGATTATAGTCTATTTGTGTTGGCTTAATTGATGTCAGTTGTGCAATATATATTACATTTCAGTATATATAATATAAATAAAAAAATTGTATCCATTTGGGCAAAATGGCACAGTGTTCACAGAGTGCCATTATATACATACATTAAAGTATTTATTTTAATGCTAGGCAATAATGGTTGGCCGTTACATACGGTGCACTGATACGCAGTCCTGATCGGAGGAGTTAGTATTGATCGCCATAAAAGCCATCGAAACTGGTGAAATGGGCTGGCTGAAGGCGTCAAAGATTTTTGGTGTTCTACACTACGCAGGCGAGCGAGCAACACCAACTACTTTTTTTTTACTTTTTGTTGTACCTGCCTATATGAATTATGTTGAACTGTTATGTTCTTTATTATTTTTTATGTTTTTGTTTTAAATAAAGTTGTTTTAAAGCAGTTTAAACAGGGTTTGTTATACTTTGGTAAAATGGCACACCAGTATGCCATTTTATACAAGTGACCTTTGATATGTGTCACGGGTAGACATTTTGAAAATTAATTGTTTTAAACACTTTTTGGAAGTATTTTAAATTTTTGAATATGCAAATATTTGGGCAATTGGTTATTCTATTCTATGAACATACAGCTTGCAGTGAATTTCATTTTAAGACCAAGATATTGAGCTATTTGCTTAGGGTATGCCATTTTAGGCCACCTTCCCCTATTTTTGTAAATATCTTGTAAAATACTAACTTTTTGGCAAAACAGTCTTCAGCACATATAATTATAGCTACGTAAGTATATCATATGAATGCGTGTATTTTTGTTGTAAATCAAGAAACAAACTGTTTTTTGTGCGAATGAAAATATTATTTTTTCATTAAATTAAGGATTACTCAAAAACCAGCCGATGTATTGTTACATCAATAAGGTTCCGTTTTGTCCCTAGCACATCTTTAAGGCGGTTTGACATTGACCGCCAATCGCCTAGCACATAATATCCCTGATGGAGGGACGTTGGCGCTAGAGATCTTGCGGCCACTTCATTACCTCGATATTTTTTTGTGAAAACCACCTTGCGTTGTGAAGTGAACTAGTGCATTATCCTATTGGAATACGAAGTTTTCTGGAAGAAGCTCTTTGGACATTCTTACTACATTGAGATCTAGCACATTTATGTACAAAGAAGCGTTAACATTGCTTGGTAACTCAGAGATTTGTGATGTTTCCGCAGAACAAAATGCCGCCCAAATCATAACCGCACCTCCCCCACCAGAAATGCACTAAATTCTATGACCCAACGAATTCCAGTGAGCTCTCTAAAGCGGCCCATAAACACTACACTTGTGCCTGCACCGACATTGTGCGCACCAGCCCAGACACATCACACGTACACCGTCACCGGTGTAGGCACAAGTGTAGTGTATATGGGCTGCTTAAAGATCTTACCAATAATAATTTTTAATCTTCAACTTAAATATTTTGACGGTCACAGTGGATAATTTTATATGGACATTTTCGCCATTGTGACTTCGTAAAAGTTAGTCTGGACACTAAAAATTACATGAAGATATAGGTTAGGTTAAGTTGGGTGGCAATTATCCGTTACATACAGAGTAATTCACTTACACCAAGTTAGACCATTGTGATACCACGAACAGAGTCGGATATTTCCGATATTTCCGCTACTCTTGGAGTCATTTTGAATTCTGGAGGGATATCTGTATTTCGCTGATATCCAAAGAACGAAGTTAGCACTAATACAAATTCGAACGGACATAGGTTATGTATAGGATTTTTTTTACATCTCCAATAATTATACAATTTTATAACTTCACAATACTCTAGAGATAATGGCTTTACTTTTAGCATACCTACATTTGAATTAGTCTAGTCAGCAAAAATTGTTCGCGGCCGGCGGCGTAAGCAATAATAGCACACATTCAACGCATTATTTTTAAAATCAATGTTTGACACATTTTTTTGGGGAGAAAACTGGCGTTAGGTCTTATTGCCCAAGGTCATAACGCCCAAAACATTGCTAGGCAATTTGTTGTTGTAAAATTTACGTAAATTTGGGTGATGTGACATTGATTTTGGGCGTAATAACATTATATTTACCAAAAACAAACAAACAAAATACGTATGGGGGGCATGCTGCCCCCCTGCAACCCCCCTGCTTGGGTTTACTGTCAGATTTGGGGTGTATGCGTTACTTATTGGGTTATATGTCATTCTATTTGGGCTTTGCGACGCTTTATTCCTTTAAATTTTGGGCGATGTGGTGGTTTTGGGTCTACCCCGGTATCTCGAAACAAAATCTCGAAAGCAAAAATCTCGAAAAAAAAAATCTAGAAAGCATAATCTCGAATAACAAAAATCTTGAAAAAAATCTCGATACCTTCTAGTTAACGTCGTGATCCCGGTGGTTTTTGGGCGTTATGATATTTTTAAATTTGGACGTTGGGCAAGTTGGTGAATTGGTACAATAGCGATGTACCTGGTGTTTAACCTAACTAACTGAACCGCACTGCATACTTCATTTGAATGGTATATAGCGTAACCAGGGTTCCCAGGTCTTAAGAAAAAAATTTCCCTTTTCTTAACACCAAAATGACTTTTTTCCCCCTTTGAAAATCAAAAAAATCCCTTTTTTGTCCCCGAAGAAAAAATCTTTGCGTAACCAGCTGTTGAACTCGGGCAATGCTTCCTATTGCGTGAGATATTTTTATTTTTTTTGTTTGGTTCTTCCTTCATTTGAAAATCCTAAATAAAATGAGAATTATTTTCACTTACCCATTAAGTTGTGCCGCCGTTGTTTAGAAATTCGCGTAATATTTTGAATCTAGGACACACTATGTGATGGGCCACGCATGCCTTCCCATGAAAGACGTGTCGTTAGGTTAGTTGAGAAAATCGCTTCTCACTTTTCTGCTCACTTAAAATCGACCTGTCTTGCCTTAAACGACTTTCATAGGAAGGATTGTGTGGCCCAGTACACGGTCATGACTTTCATTCACATGAACGACTTGGCTATACTCAAAAACAACGCCTCATTGCAATGAAATAAAGTTTGACAGGAATAATGAAATCGAAAATACAAAAATTTTATGGTAAAGCCAAAGCGGACTCCCGCTTTTTACGTCCTCACTCCTCACAACGCAAATACCAAAGAAAGATTTGTATCGAAAGCGCTATGGTTTCGAAAAAGAACCTTCATGCCTCATGTCATGCCCATGCGAGAATTATTTCTGAAAGTGGATTTTTGGTCCATTTTCTGTATGATCTACCTATCTCCTTTCTATACTCACTCAAAATCTACCTGTCTCTGACACGACGTTCATGGTAAGGAGTGTGGCTAGGCCATGGTAATAGTTTTATGAAATGTCAAAAGAATGAATGCATTCAGAAAACAAACAAAAAAGTGTGATGTTGCATGGACACGTTTCTTGAGCATGACTGTTTTTGTAGGTTGTTAACATTTATTTATTCTAAAAAATTCCCTTACAAACTGTTTTTGATAGGATTTTAAGATTTTTCCCCTTTTTGGATTTGTTTCCCCGTTTTTATCCCTGTCCCCTTTTTTCCCCTTTCGTCTTAAAAAATCGGCTAAAATGGCGATTTTCCCCTCAACCTGGGAACACTGAGCGTAACGACTACAATTATTGGCACCCCCAATTTTTTTGACCTAACTATTGGCACCCCATCATTCAACAGTGATTTTCTCAATAACCCTTTGTTCGAATAAGTCAATTTATTTTTTATTTTGAATTTGCACATTTTTCTCATATTTCTGTGTCTTTAATTTAAAGACATTCCTTTCCGTTTCTGTTTTATAAGTGAAAGTAAAATCACGTGCGAAAAAAAAAAACAAAACTTCAAAATTTTCAATGTTTAAGGACCTATAATTTTGTAAGCTTTTTTTTCACTACTTTCTTTTATATTTTTTAATGCAAACTTTCTTTATTTACTATAAGAATGCATTAAATAAGTCATTTGTAATTTTATTTTGTTAAAAAAGTTATTGTTTTATTATTAAAGGGGGTGCCAATAATTGGGTTTTAAAAAAATGGGGTTCAATTATTGGCAAGGGGTGCCAATAATTACATCCTATGTAGCTACAATTATTGGCACTGCCAAATATACCAAAATACCTTTTTTATACCTTTTTTGAAAAATACATACTACATATTTTACTTTTACTTCCTTCTTAAATTCTACAATGATTGAAATAATATTAAAAACTAATTTTTGTTTGTTTCCTTTAAAAAATATTAATTTTATAATACTTATTTAAATTAATTAAATTTCCAACGAAGAAAATAATATTTTTTGTTTATTTGCCTTAGGAAGACATGATGTTTTTCTGTTTTAAAGAGTGCCAATAATTGTAGTTTTTGGGGTGCCAATATTTATGTCAGGGTGCCAATAATTGTGGTTTTTTGTAAGCGTTTACTATATTGGCATTTTAAATGTATTTTCAATAACTAAACCGTTATTTATAAAACTTAATCAACGAGGAATTTAATAATTTATAATTCTGTATATAACAGATTCAAATAACTCTATAAACAAAAATGTTATAGTTGATCAAAGTTGAAATTTCCTTAGGGGTGCCAATAATTGTAGTCGTTACGCTACGTCTACTTCATTTTGATTAACATGCAATACTCGTACACTATAGTGGGCCCATCGCGATCAATTGTAAATTTGAGAAGTAGACAACTTCAAGCGACTTTAAAAGAAAAACAATAACTCGATAAGCAATACAACAATAGGTGCCCAATGGAACTGTCAACTCGTTGTCCATGCATTGCATAGGTACTCACTTTAGCTGGCTCATTACTATTATTTTCAACGAATTCACTCATGCGGAGATCCCCTACACAAAAAAAAAAGGTTTAATTTGAGTTCCACCGCGGCTGACTATGATGATGGACTACCATACGTAGCACCACCACTAGGTAGGTCGATCTATGCTCCCATCAAAATGTGTGCGTGTTTTTTTTTTTTTGGCTTTTTGTGTTTTATATCCCTCATTATAGAAATTATTATAAACATGGATATTATATAATTTGGAGCAAAAGTTGCAACGATGTTGGACGTTGGTAGATACTGGTACTATTGGGGTTAATGCGATGGCTCTTTGCAACACTCTAATGACCAGTAAATCTGTGGTTCTCTGCAGAAATGGAAAATAAATATTAAATAACACAATAATTAAGAGTACTAAAAGTGCATATTAAGGCTGATTAGCGCAATAATAAAAATAAAAACAAACGACGAAATGTTGCGCAAGACTTTCATTAGTCCAGATGGACAAACTCAACTAATTTTTCTACATAATTAATGAAGAGAGAAAGTTTGACACTTGGATTTGATAGGTAAGCACTTTTTGTAAAGATTTCATGATTCATTGCACTTGCTACAAATAGATATTGCATAGCCGACAGAGGTGTAATGACCAAATCAACAGATTAAGGCAAATACCTAGCAATAGGAAAGATTTATGGTAGCAAATATTTGTTACTTTTAACGCGTAAGAAAAACGGGAGATATACAAAATAAGTTGGATTTGAAATTTTTATAAGCTAAAATACCTATTAAACCTAACATTTTGAATGCGCTGATAAGTTCTAGGAGAACATTCAATTACAACTTCTTCCTCCGACATCGTTGAAGACGAAAAATAGATTTATTTGTCAAACTTTTGAGCTGTCACTTAGATGACAGTTTTCATTTTTCAGTAAGTCGAAATTCAGCGAGTAGAAAATTACGAAAAAATGAAAAGAGGGGAAATGGATTTCTCTCTCATTTTTTTCAATTTACTCAGTACGTGGTCCCATTCGCATAGTGTTTCTTAGCAAATTTTTAATAATTTTACAAAAGTACCCGAACGAACCTAATATGAGTGGCAGTAATCTAAAAATTTTATTACCGCATCATTTTGTCCTCAAAACTAATATGTATGAACGTTTTAAGGGTTGGATTGGCAAGAAATCGCTATTTGGTTAGGTACCTACCGAAAAAAAAAACGCTGACATAAATGTCAAATGCAGCTCTATTTGTTTTTAATTTTACACATCTCGACCTGTGAAGAGCGTGTTCAGAGACCGAACTTTACACGTAAACCTTGTCAGTTTAGGAGATTAATTTCTAATCTCCTTTTTATGAGATTAATTTTTGTATTATAAATCTCGAGATTTATATGAGGTTAACGAAAATTAATCCTAATCTCGGAGTTAATCTCCGGTGAAAACGTAGCATTAGCTTGTCTGCGTAGACAAAAAATTACTTCAAATATGACCATAATTCCGGTATCAGGTAGAACGAACAGTTCCAACTGAACGTGAAAGTCAATCACCCCTATCGTGGAATCCGCCGGGGGGAATTATTCACGGAAAATAATATTTTGGTATCTTCAAAATCGCAAAGTTAACAGTTCCCCGTTCGGGAAAAATTCGATTTGAACGTTTTTAACGATACAGTGAAACCCATTCACATTACTCACACGGGGAACTGTTCACTTTGCGATTTTGACGATACCAAAATATTCTTTTCCGTGAATAATTCCCCCCGGCGGATTCCACGATAGGGGTGAATATTTTTGTCCATCCGATTGAAATAAAGGGGGAGAGTACGATAACTACGGCGCCAAAAATTGATAACGGTATTTTGTAGAGGGGTTAAATACAAGCACTTTTTACTATGGGAGGGGGGGGTCTATCTTACTCCGTTTAGGCGGGAGGGGTAATTTAAAGAAAATGATACTTTAAATGGAAAAAATACATTAAAAAACAATGGCAACACTTATAATAAAAAACTATAACATTTTATAAAGCCCAGAATCTGTTCTTTTATATTATTTTTAAATCAAGTTATTCCCTTAAATAGTTTTTGAAAAAAACAATTTCAAACTTGAATTTTTAGGACAAAAATTGGGGTGAGTAAAATAATTTCGGCGATGAAAACTAATGACGGATTTATGTAGAGGAGTTAAATACAAACATTTTTTACTATTGGAGGGGGGTCTATCTCGCTCCGGTTAGGCGGGAGGGGTAATTAAAAAAAAAATTATAAATAAAATTAAAATAAAATATTAAAAAACAATGGCAACACTTACCACAAAGAACTATAGTATTTTTCAAAGCCAGGAATTTGTTCTAAATTGTCTAAAATGCAAATCAGCAAAATTTTGTCTACCAATGTGAAATTTTTGGCCAGAGATTGTATCTGAAGAATGTTGTTGATATTGGGTAAACTAATATAATTAAAAGAAAGTTTGCATATACTCAGCCTTGCACCCATCCCAAAATCCAACAGTAACCCCAAGCAGGGGGTCATTTCAAGGCGCAAGGGTAGCAATTTATACTCTAAGCGGAGCAACATATAAAAGTAATTTTCAATTTTCTCAAAAATTATAAGACATAAATCAATCTGGTTTTGAGTGTTCGATTAAGAATTGACTTAGGCAGTAAAAACTATAAATAAATTAAGTATCTATTTACTCAATATTGAAAAAAATCAGCATAAAACTTTTTTTTTTTAATTTTTTTCCTTAAATTTCAAGTTTGAAAGTATTTTTTTCAAAAACTATTAACAGCTATACCTTTATTTAAAATTATATCAAAGCACAGATTCCTGGCTTACAAAATTCATAAAGTCCTTTATTGTAAGTGTTTCTCAATTTATTTTTTTTCATTTTAAGTATTATTTTTTTTTAAATTGCCTCTCCCGCCTAAACGAAGCCAGATAGACCCCCCCCCCTCCCATAGTAAAAAATGCTTGTATTTAACCCCTCTACAAAATACCGTTATCAATTTTTGGCGCCGTAGTTATCGTACTCGTGCCAAATAAAGTGAGGATAGCAATATTTAAATTCAAGTGAACAACAAAAAAATTAGACACTCTCTAAACTGCCCACACTATAGAGAGTGGCGTCTACCGTATCCGTAAAATGAATCTCTATTCAACAAAAATGTAAGCATAACGAACTAATTTCAAATTTAACGGCTAAGGCCCTAGTTATAGCTATTATTGAAATGCATCATTGAACATTTTAATTTCCGATTTAAAGACGATTAATCGGATTTGGATTTTTTTTACGAAAGAAATTACTTAATTCTGATTAAAACTTTTCTTTAAATCCACTTTTATTATTTCACTGATCGAAATCGATTTCGATGAACAGCTGATTCTCGTTTCTCTAATTGGGACCCAGTCGTTTTACTGATGTGTTCGATTTTCATTCTATTCTCAGCTGTCAGTATTGCTTTCAATGATCAACTCTATCAAAACCTAGTCTTGTTTGTTGAAAAGTCACTGACAGGTACTTCCACTCACAGGAATTTTTCAATGATTGCTATAACTGATTTGTCACAAAAATGAAACCACCATTCCACTGATTTGTTCCAATGATGCATGCATTTTTCAATGATAGCTATAACTAGGGCCTAAAATGTATGAACGCTGTCAAAAACTTTGCTTAAAACAAGATTAGGTACGAATAGGTGATGGAGATAATTTTTGACATTTGTCAATACCTACAAATTTCTATTCAACAATTCTAGCGCACCTAATCTTTTTGAAAGTGTAAAATTTAGCTTGTGGGCATAAATGTAAATCGGTCGAAAATAGGGGTCTCAGTAGTCTACCTTGCCTCTGGAGGTCAGTCGGCTTAACATCGCATACGAGATCACGTCTGCCGTACTCTGTAAATGCCTGAAACCATTTATCAACGAACTATAATGAAATACTAGTACTGAGGGTTTTTGGCTCAGTAAGTCAACAACCAACCAAATGTTCACACTTTGTCAGATGTTGGAGAAAACCCAAAAAGTATCTGCTGTCACTAAGAAGGCAGACACAGCACAACGACGAGGCGGGCTGAATATCACAATAGACAGCTAAATACGATGTACCTCGGGTACTGATAAAATTCTAAAATGGCATCACATCAAAAATCAAGCGAAGAATTACGCTTGGCAATCGCTGTTTCTTTGGCCTAAGAAGGCAATTGAGTAGGAAGGCCCTCATCATACTGTATGGTGCAGAAGCATGGACATTATCGCTAATGCGAAGGAGGTAGATATCCTTGGTCGTTTTCTGAACTGCCAATTGAACTGATAACTGATCTTCTAAATGGGGCTTACTCAGTAGAGGAGGTCTAGCCTCAAGCGGAGCGCGCAAGGGGAAGGGTTCCTCAACCAACTTGAAGGTCGCAACGGGCAATTAGCCCAAGTCCGAGTTAACGGAGTATTGGTTGGGGGTTGGGGTTCAACCCGGACATGTAAAAAATTTTGCATTTTACAGCCTCCATAATTTTAAATTTTAGACTAGAATGTGTGACATGCAGAAATGCATTTCGTCCCGATAAAGTAAAGTCTAGAAATTGTCTAAGAATATAAATATAAATAAGTAACATTTTAGTAGGTAGGTAGATATCTTCATAAACAATAACGTCTCCACTGTATACAAGAATTTCAGCCGCTCGCCATTATTTAAATTTGTCTTCCGCATACCTATTGCGTTTTGGTCGAAACTCGTTTGCGTCGAAATCATCAAATTAATACAGAATGACACAAAAACTACCAGTATTTGTTTGTTAAGTTTGCAATGCGACTTTCGGTTAATGACACAAAAATATTATGTACCTCACTTAAATAATGCGCCAATACTAATGTCAGACTTCTCCCATTTTCATACAAGTTCCCACGATCAACTCAACCCCTGTCGCGAAACAATTAATGCAGATCATTTCAACATAGAATTCCGGTCCCAAATTTACTCGAACAAGAACACTTTCCATGTTCAAGATATATAATTTATTCGAAACTATTCTCTAAAGTTCAGAGGTGGTGCATAGCTTCGCGACAATGTATTGTGTACACTTTAATAACCCTCCAGGAAAGGTATACCCGTCGTACCTCTCGCGGTTCTGACTGACATCAGATTGTCTACTCCTCTGGTGCTCTGCTCATGACTGCTCCGTGCACAGTTGGGTTGTCGGTCGTTCGGTCGGAACGCATTTTCAAATAATAAAATCGCTCTGGAGGACATCAAAATAAAATTTCCCCAACCGAAAACTAATTCGGTTCGCAAACTTATTTTTGTTTTTTGTCGGAATACATTTTCAAAAATTAACTTTTTTTTGGCGATTGTTTTAACTTGTTTGCAGATCGGATAGATCAGTGTCAACTTTTGCAGCGCAAAGATGTGTACGGTTTGTCTAATTTAACAGCTACCGGCAGTCGAGTCATTTTATCTAACTGTTTTCCTCGGTAAAAATAAATTAAAAATATAATAAAAACAGTGTGAATGCCTAAGTGGTAACAAAACAGTGTGAAATTGTGCATTCGATTAAAAGCCAAGTGTAAATAATATAAAAGACGAACGATCTTTCGTAAATGTCATGAGAAATATGATTAAGTGGAATTTTATTCAACAGGTGAGAGATGAGAAATTAATTATATCTTTCTGCCGAATTCGGGCGCCTATCTGAAGATCAATCAAGTCTTTGTTAGTATGTGTGTAACTTTGCGGTACATATTTGAAATTGTATAAGCTATCAGAAGTTAGTCAACTTGACATCCGAAAAGTGAGTTTTAGTGCTGACCCATTCTTATTGTGAAGTGCTATCGCTTTTGTTTAATTGACTTTCTGATATCGGTCTTACGTTTTGGCTAACTTCAAATGTTGACATTGGATTTAAGCAGATATCTTCACTTATAATATGGCGAAATGGCGAATGTAAATGTATGAGTCTAAGAATATGTCCGTTAGGAGGTTATGGGGTGTCTTCCGGGCTGTAGCTCACGGAATGCTTGGATGATATTGCCCTTAAGTGCTTGAATCGTTTCCGGATTGTTAGCATAAAATCGGTCCTTCACGGTTCCCCACAAAAAAAAAGTCCAAAGGGGTCAGTCGCAGGCGGCCAATTGACATCGCCAAAACGGCTGATAACACGATTTGGGAATTTGGTGCGCAAAGGATCGATTGTGGCATGGGCTGTGTGGCATGGTCCTGCATAAACGAGAGGTCGTACAAATCCATGTCTTCAATTTCAGGACAAAAAAAAGTCGGTTAACATGGCTCTGTAATGCCCACCGTTGACCGCAACGTTGTTCCCAGTCTCATTTTCGAAGAAAAATGGTCCCATGATGCCACCACTCCACAATCCGCACCAAACTGTAACTCTCTGTGGATCCATTGGCTTCTCAACAATAACGTGCGGGTTGCGGGGACCATGAGTGTTGTCCACTAGCATACCCAGTCTCATGAACTTTTTGCACAGACTTGCGTACAGCAGGCGCGGTGGGGCTTCATTTCAGCCAAAATTTCTTTTCAAAAAACGCACTGTTTGGGCTACACAGCACTCAATTTGGAAATAAGTTTTCAATATTTCCCAACGTTGTTCAAGCGTAAAGCGACTCATTTCGTTCCGCGGATGTATACTAGCTTTTTGTCAAGATTTTGAGCGGGAAACAGCTGACAGCAGGCACGTAGCCAGGGGAGGCTTGAGGGGCTGAAGCCCCCTCCCCCCCGAAAGTCTAAACAAAAAACTAAACTTTCTAATATAAATTCAAATCTATAAAAATAAGTAGACTATCCACGTAGGTAGCTATACAGTATCCAAACGCTAGGTATGTACAGGTACACTGTGCAAGCCATCGCTTTAACCTGGCTCTGCCATGTCAACTCCTGCAATTCGCAATTGCCATGGTTTAATTAGTGAAATAGCTAATTTCTTGCGCAACCATTCAAATGCAAATATAGCTTTCAAAAATGTCATTAAAAAACACCCAACATAGAGCCAAAAACTCGACGTCTACGCCCTGTGTGAAACAAGATTCACTGAAAGGCATGACAGACAGTATTATTTCCTTTCTAGAGCTCTTCAAATGTATCTCAATAAGTCTTGAAGAAATAGCGAGCAGAACGTGGGTGATGTCTTCGAAAGCATCAACACTTTTGGCAGCGGTTAAAAAAATTGATTTTCTAGTAAGCCTCATTGTATGCGAAAAACTGTTCAGTTTAACGCTGACCTTATCCAGTTTTCCTACAGAACAAATTCTTAGATTTCTTTTCTGCAATCGACCGCACAAAAGAAGTTCTGAATTCTCTTAAGAACATCAGAGACAATGCCGAAGATTTTTTCAGAAAGGCTTTTCAATCCGCATCCCAACTTGCCGAGGACTTATTTGAAGTTGAATTAAGAGCCCCAAGAACTTCATTGAAACAAACAACGCGTTCCAATCCAGAAACCTCTTCTACTGCAGCCTATTTTTAGAGTGTCTATAACTCTATACTGATTCCTTGCATATATTCGTTAATACAAAATCTTACGGTCAGATTCATGGTCAACGAAGACGTTCCGTTACCATCGTTTCTAGCTCTACTCCCAGGTGGAAAAGCTAACATGTTACTTTGATAATGCAATTTCATTGTCAGCTGTGAAAGCTGAGTATTCTTTTGTGCGAAAAAATATCGTCGAGTGATTCTTCTACCGAAGTTTTGAAATTGCTTGATATATGTGACAAGACTTAATTTAGAGCTAGCTACTTCTTGCTTACGGTTGTGGCCACGCTTCCAGTGACCACAGCTAGTGTTAAAAGTACCTTTTCAACTATGAAAAGGATTAAAACAGTGTCCCGAAGCGTTATGGAGAATGCAAGATTAAGCTCACTTGCTGTGATATCATTCGGATATTAATGTGGATCCAGATAAGGTGATTGATCTCATGACAAAAAAAAAGTTCACTACTGGGTCGCACGAAACTTTCTCGTTTATTGTGAAGCTCGCAGAATCTCGGAGTCATTTAAGTTAAAAATCAAGATGTATTCTGCTTTGAAAAAAATTTGTGTAAAAAATAGTTTTAGTATACGTTCGTTTAAGTACATACGATTTAAGAACTAATAAAAATTGGAATATACTTATATAGTTTTTTGTTTAAGGAATTCCTCGTAAATCAAAAATCATTTCTTGAATAGTTAGGTTAGGTTAGGTTTGTGGGCTGGCGGGGAGTACTCCGTGCTACACTCAGGTCAATTCTGATCCTATTGTGATGCCCGTAAGGGGAAAATAGGTTGTCCCTTACCCATTATAACCCTGTATACAAATAACTTGCTGTGCTACATATAAACCATCCTGATGATTTGATATGAAGTTCATTATTTTGCCTATTGATGTGCTGGAAAGTCTATGTCATTGAAGAAGTACCTCCCTAGGAATTTATACCTGTGTTGGAGTGGAGACTTGGGCAGTGACATAGAAAGGGTTGTGTCTTCAAGAGCAACCTCATCACTGCAGCCTCTACAAAGTTCTTCCTACGAGTGTGAACAGGGATTTCCTTCCTTCTGTATGATACTCTCGATTCTGGTTTCATTGAAGGACGGCCATAGCATTCTTGTGTTTTTTTTTTAAGACGGCCCATCCAACGCGGTCGCCTCTCTTGTGGCTTTTCTCCCTGCTTCAAGCTTGAGTATGCAAGGCATGATGTTCACAGAGGGATCAGCTTGTTCTGAAACAGCCTTCGAACCTTATCTTGCTAATTTGTCTGCTTTCTCATTGCCTGGAATGACTTTATGTCCCGGAACCCAGCAGAGCGATGCCTTGTGCTGTGTATACCATGAGACTTGAGTTCCCGCGACAGCACTTCAAGCTTCGATTTTATTCATAGTGTAGTTATGTATGTCTTTTATTGCTGCCTGGCTGTCCATGTAAGTTTTCACGAAACTGATTTAGAAAAGTGGTGCCTATTTATGTTGTAAGCATTGCCAATTGTATACTCATCAATAGGTATATCCAACGGAATGTCCCTCTCACGATCTTCTACAAAAATAACCAGCTCAACCTCATCGGAATTATGTATGGAACTTGAAACCTTTTCTTTTTTTGTTCAAATAAATCGTGGTTACTCATTGTCTGCGTGTTGTACCTCTTCACCTTAATTGTTGCCGAAAAAAGTGTGAATACAAATTTATTGCTTTCGAGGTTCGTTTACTTCGCAGCAAAACAAAGACACACCACGCACTCGTTGTCATTTGAAAGATTTATTCGTTATGGTCTAGTAAATGTAAATGTAAGTGTATTTTAATTCAATTTAACAAAAGACAACGCCTCTAGGCACTAGCACACGCATTTAGAAGCCCCCCTTCCCATCATTAAAACCAAAATTCGATAACACATAATACAGATATAAGTTTGAATATTTTTCGACTGATGTTCCTATTTCATTATAGCCGATTGCTGCCTGCCAATTATTTTCAGGATGCATCGGCATTACCGCAGAGATAAAAAGAAAATTTAACAAAAAAGGAGCGGAAGCAATTTGCCGCTCATTTCGCCCTGTGTATAATACACGCTTATACACAAATAAAGGGAATTATTAAATTTTCCCTCGATTTTCTATTATCACGGTGAAAAGTATTAAGCCAAAAGAAAACCAACACAAAAAGATTCAAATTGATGTGTAGACTGGAGAGTGCAATTATTTTCCATTATGGCTCTCTACGCGTCAACGCGTAGTTGTTGTCGCTTTTAAAGTCCTCCTAAATGACACTTCAGGCAATTTTATGCTTAATGTAGCGGCAACAAAATAACGATGTGAACGATTTGCCGTGATTAAATCGAAATTTTCGTTCTTCATACTGATTGTATTGTTTCCACGAAGCCCGTAAAATGTTCATTTAATTTGTTTTAAAGAAAGAAGGATGTCAACGTTCGTTTTATGAATGACACGATGTACATAATATTAGAATTCAATGGTAAGTTCGAATCCCTGATTTGGTAAATTTATGTTGACTTTTGGGAACTTCTTGACACAGCTGAGGTCAGTATGACATCAGATTTTGTTTACGTCCAATGTTTTTAATATAATAATAATTTAAATAACGTTTTTTTCGAAGTTATTATCAAGTAGGTCTTTACTAATCCTTTAGGTAATATTCAGTTTAATTTTTGTCGAAGTAAATTATTTGGATGGGCTTATATAGAAGGTCACAGGGTCTCAAAGGCGGTGTGGTCTAAGTTAGATCGGAAAAATTCTTAAGAATTGTTAAAACTCAGCAGATCAAATTTACTAATGGCGATGGGGATCTGGGGCCTATAACAAAATACAACAAGTGCTTGTTAAACAAGTGAAATCCAACAACTGTTAAAAATTTGTGTAACACGTAATAACTAGTCTGCGGGCACTTTAACAATTGTTTTAGAACATTTCAACAAGTGGGAAATTTGATAACTCTACCATTTCTGTAACTGGAAACAACAAGTGCTTAAAGAAAAGAGAATGGATTTGTTAAAAAGTTGATTAATTCTATCCGACGTTGTCCGACTTGTTCGAATTGAACAAGCAAAAGTTAGGAAACAAATATTGATAGTCTCACATTGGTTTGGAATAGGATCTTAATACCATGTTATAAGTGACGTCCACGGTGATAGTAAAATTATCCCAACTAACAATTTAACTCGTATAAGGCCCAATTTATTAAGCTTAATAAGCTAGAACTTATATATTGTTGTAAGGCTTATTTCGAGATGTTAGCCATTTTTCAAGATATATTTTCTGTAATAGCTTCTTTAGGGCATTTGGGAAACAATTTTACAAGATGTACAGAGAGGTGAGATATTCTTATTTAACAAGTCTAATATAAGGCCTGCTAAAGTTATTTAATCGAAGTCTGAAAAATTAGAGCTGATAGAAGCTTGGTATTTGAAGTCAGTTTAAATATCCTCTCTAAAGGATATTCTTTAAATAATGAGTAAATGAATACCTACTAACATTCATACAGTCAACATTGATTTTACTTTATACAATCTCTACACAATGACGTGTTAAGAAATTATTTACATATTTTAAGTCCACTTTGTAAAAAACTATATAATTGCAGCGCATTCGCTTCCAAAGGTTTGTCATAAACATTGCAAAGTGATACTTTTTCTGTCTTCAACTAACCAACTTCGGGGTAGCTTCGACTGCCGATGGGGGACAGCAATACTGACTGACTTGTTGAACTAATTGAAAAAATCGAGGGAAATTTTCGGGTTCTAACAATTGTTATGGTTTTTGTTGTGTTGCGCCTTCAATGTACACTTGTCAAACAAATATAATTCAACAAGTGCCTGTTGACTTGTTGACTTGTTGTTCTGTGTTATAGGCTCCTGGTCTCTGGGCACCGCCTTATTATGAAGCCTCTTAGAAGCTTCGGTTTAACAAATACGGACACGTGCAGGTATTGCGAGGACCTACTTGTCACATCAGAGGATATTACTCATCTTCTCTGTGAATGTCAAGCGATTGCTCGGAAGAGAAGGAAAGGTACTTCTTCCACAATTTGGAGGAAGTTGGCCTCTCAAAAAAAAGTTTAGGTTCTGTAAGGAAATTATGTGTTTGGCAAATTTGTTTAAGTTTTGACCGTGAAGGTTCCCCAGGGATGGTGATGGGTACAATCATTTTTAATTTTTTGTTACTTTCTTTAAAAAAAAACGTTTGTACAAATATCTAGTCAAGAAATGCTTGACTAGTCAAAGCTACCTCCGTAAACGTTAATTTAATAACAGGGCACATGATGAATGTACAGAAGAGTATTTTTTGCGCCAATGGAACGGTTTCAGAAGTGATTTTCTTGATTCCGGACGCTCCCGGACGCTTCTTTTTGCCCAATGGAAAACGACATTAGGAAGCCCTTAAATCGAGTATATAGGACGAAACTCTATATAACTAAACATCAGTGCGTAGAGTAGTTCTAGCGCTACTCTACGCATTAAAAAAAATTGAAGTGAATAAAAGATGTTTTAAAAAATATTGTTCCATCTACGATTTACCATATTAGAGCTTTTATAAACTCCTTCAGGGATGTTGCTGTTGGTAATCGTAAACAGATAAAATAATTTTATTTTTAGCTAAGAGAAATATTGATATTTTTTTTAATTTGGAACATTGAACATGGAAGTTTTATTTATTGTTCGCAGTAACATTATCTATAATATGTAGTTGGATAACTTAGAGCACACAAAATACTTGTCTTGTCTGATGTTATTTTCCTTTTCACAAGAAATGAGGTTCGATTTCACAACATACAAAACTAAATAAAAAAAATATCGAAATTCTAATTTTTTGTTTCAAAGAGAACAACTCCTCTAATTCAACTTATAGAAATTTAATAGAAGGGCTGGCGATGGAAATCAGTCTTCTCCAGCAATATTCGGCCAGTCTTACCTACGTGTTAGTTTGTAGCACTCTGCGTACTATATTTTATGAACATTTAAAAATGTCGCTACAATTATTCTACACCAAGATTCCACCCTATCGGAAGATGCTATAATTTTTTCAAATGAGCTGCTCGCAGATGTTGCTGAAGATGTCGCAGAGAACCCCGGAGTATCAACCAGATAACTTGCCATGGAATAGGGCATCAATCGGCGGTCTTTACAGATAATTTTGATGAAAGACTATATAAGATGTTCCCTTACAAAGTGCAAACAGTGCAACAACTGTTGACCTCCAAGTGCGTGTAACCTACGGCTACGCTCAAGCCATCCTGAATCTCGACCACGAGGGAGACAACTTATCATCGAAATTCATTATGAACGACGAGGCTCATTTCAAAATACCTATATTTGTGGAGTTTTTGAAGTCACAGCTCATAGGGTTACCAGATTAAAAAATACGAAAACGTGGACATCGTGAGTTTTCTAGGGGGGCAAGTGTTCCTTTTTTAGTCTTTGAACACTAGGTTTTAAACTTGAATTGCGAATTAAACACGCCACATATTCAGGACCTTGTTTCCCTTTTTTAACCACTCGATACCTACTTCTTTTTGCCCAACACTGATTATATGAACATTTTCTTTTTTTTTTTATTTGGTTTTTTTTTTTGGTTCGGACATTTTTCTTTTAAAAGTAAATATGGTTTGAATACAAAAACTGACAGAGAGACTGATAAAATACAAAACAGATACTTACAGGAGAACAATCTAGTTAAAAATATTAAAAGAAAGTATTTTGAAAGTTTTCAATTTAATGTTTTCTTTTATTGATTGATTTTATTGATTTGACTTAATAAGGGGTACAGTGGTATGTGTAGTGGGGACAGACAACATTTTGGTATGAAAAAGGGTGACTGTCCCCCTAAAGGGTGACGTATGGTAACCCCACTCACGAGTCTATGTCAAAGGCTCAAAAAGTATATCGGTTCTGGAAAGAGTGAGGGAAAATGGCAGAAATCGGGCTCGAGTGGTCATCAATTATGGCGGCGCGGCGGTCACTTATCGCATTTTCTCTACTTAATGGAAAGAAACCAAATAGCCAAAGTTTTTGTATTCACTTAAACGCGTAAAAGCCTCATAAACTGCGTAAACTGCAGAAATATACCACCTCGTAAATGAACTGTCAGATTTTGTATGGAGAATAGTACGCAGACCTCATAATTTTTCGCGACGAATTAGGCTCGGAAATCAACCGCGGAAAGTTACGCAAATCACAAGTGTCAAACTTTGACAGACAGTCGTATGGATTGTTTGTTTGATTCTAGATTTACAGTCGATTTACTCGATTTACGCAATGACTTTTCACTTAAAGCAGCGCAGAAATTTATACATTTACGAGCAGCATAAATTTATCGGGTTAAGTGAATAGGTATGCAATTTAAGCATAAAAACTCCTCATGCGGCTACTTCCAGGCGACGGCTGAAAAGATATCCGAAAGTCGTTGACCACAAAAGAGCTCGGTATTACCAAGTTTAAAATTTGGTTTATACTTAGAAATATTTTTTAAATTTTGTTTTATTACCAATGTTCAAATGTGCCCCAGTCTCCCCTACCCTTATTCATAAGAAAAATGACAGCCAAAGAACATTGGGTGACAACTTTTGGGCCAGCTATGGAAGTTTTAAGCAGTAAACAAATTTTATCGAGAACACTGAATATAATGCATGCGAAAATGAATAACCCAACCCTATATAGGTACCTACGTATAAAAACTTCGGAAATTGTCAACGCTTATTTTAAAGTTTCCAAAAATTATTCAGAAAAGATAGGTAATTGCGTGTCGTGAGATATTGGCAAGTTTTGTATTGACTTCTGTGTACTTTTTACTTATCATATCCGCACATACAACTAGCATTATAGCGCCCGACTTATGACATGTTCGGAATCAAGATCACTTTACCTCTCATTATTATTAGACTTTTGCGGAAGGTGGTATTCCAAAACACTTCATTCAACTTATATAAGTATTTGATTTTGAACACATGACGGGTCATTGCCATCGGCTGTAGTTAATTCTGACGCATGAATTCAAAGAACTCCAACCATATTCTAGGTTTTTTTTGTGCAGGCAAACGACCCCTTAAAGGTATCTCGAGTCATCTTTATACCACATCATCCACACAAGACCATCGGAGAGTAAAGACTAATTTAAATTTTATTTCCATGACCTACCGCCGTTTCAGTAATCTGGGTTTATTTCATCTCTTCTGAATTTGCTTTTAAGTAGACGAGAATGAGAATAAGTTAAAGAGTCAAGTCTCACATCATCTTATAGCTTTGCCAATAAATTACATGGCATCAACCCAATTCGTTTATATGAAAATGAAATTACCTACTTCCACCGTAAGCCCACAATAGAAAGACTGATCTAATTAAAACCTTCAATAAAACGATGCATGTTCCTCGAATTACTCCACCACGATCTACATAGACTACATTATTGGAATAATCCACAGCTTCGTCTGCGCCCCATCAATCTCACGCATTTATATGCAAATCGGACCGATCTTAACCACAGCAGTACACCTCAGCAACAACAGTAAAGAGAATGCATCTACTTAATTAAAAATGTAGGCCGACTAGACTAATATACCTATCTATGCGTCATTAACGTCGCTCTGTCACACCTTGGATCAAGCAGGCAAGATCTTCGCTCTTGATCTTGATGGTCGAGCTTGATCTGTAAGATCAATCTAAAGGAAGCCATTGTACCGAAGAAGTGCGGTTAAAACAAAGAACAACAATGATGAAAAATTACCAACGCAATACAAATAGAAAATTTTACCGCAATTGTGTTTAGATACTTCAGATGGATTAAAGATGGTTTTTTGTTTTCCTTCTGTTTAGAGTAGACTCCTTTCTTCTTTTCGATCCGCTATTAGTAGTTCTTCTTTGTCCCCTTCTTCGTTGTTTTGAAGTTTTTATGAATGGCATTCTTCGTGCAATGAAAATATCGCGGTAGAGTAGAGGTAAACCTATAGAGCTCTCCAACTGTCTATCTACTTATCACACGAGGTGCACCAGCACCAGGTTCAGTCATTCGCGGCTTGTGCATGTCGAAAGTTGGCTTTAGATTCAAATTTGAGTTGACTGTTCATTAGTATACCGGAATAAACATCAGATGCACTTGTTTTTTATTAGAGTATCTTGCTTGTGTTAAAAAAAATCAATTTTACTCTCAACTCCTTTGGGAAGACTTTCGCTTACCGAGGGAGGAAAATATTGTTATACCGTGAATACTTTGATATATCTACAGTTATATAAATTAAAAAAAAAATACTACACTTCAGTGATCATGAAATCTTAAGTCATTTTCGAACAAAATTTCTCGTGAAAAGTTTAAAAATTAACAAAAAATAATAAAACAAAAAAAAACCTCCATTTGCGGTATCTAACAGTCAGTACAGGAAGCATTTGGATAAAACCTCATCAGTGGTGTATAAAATATACATAATACCATAATGCCGGATTTGGAAATATCGCGCAAGGAATTGGTAAATAAATAATCTTGTTGTAATCTTGTTAATTGGGATGCAGTTTTATCTCTATTTGCTTAAAAGACTCTCCTTAATAAGGAGGCTATATATAGAGAAGTCATAGACTGTCATTAATTTTGTACATAATTGCTCAGAAAGTGCTGTCTAAGCACGATGTGATAATTGTGCGTGTCTAATTTAGTGTCGCTGTCCTGTATGGGTATATCTACTAAGTTGGGGTAATGGCAACATTAATGGTGCCCGGTGTTACTTGAGTTGTTTGAGAAACATGTTTCCCGATAACAACGGCGGGAAAACCCCAAACGTTATTGTAATTGCTTGGAAGGATAGTCAGTAGATATTAAACGTCAACAATTATTAAGTTGACAGCTAAATAAAGAACATAAAGCAGTAGCAGGCTATTACCGTCAGTTGGTTATCAATACCAATGAAGTGCTGATTTGTAAGATATCTATACCTACGGCAAATTTGGTTCGAATGAAGCAATTACATGGAATTAACTTTATGGCTATGGCAGTTAAGATTTGGCATCACCCAAAAGTTCCTTGCCATCACTGATACTGCGGTACAAGTGAATAATTGGCATCTTCTTACGTTGAATATTAAATTGTTGAAAGTGGACTCTAAAAAGTCCTGTATGGGTACGGTGACCATATTTTTAAAAGCCAAACCCGTGACAAAAAGAAATATGAAAATTATAGCAAAAAACAGAAAAAAAACAAAATATGTATTTGTATTGGATTATTCCATAAATTATTACTTATTGAAGGGAATCTACAAACTTATTTCCTTCATAAGTTATGTTATGACGTAAAAACAACACAATAGGGACAAAACATGTTGCACTCATTTGTTGTATACATGTCTAAGGCTACGTCCATAGTGAACCAGCTTCTCGCTTACCAGCTTTTACCGGAATGCATTTTTAATTCTTGTTGACGCCGGTAACCAGCTTTCTAGGGTGAGAAAGCGAGAAGCTGGTTTCACTATGGACGTAGCCTAAGACAAATGCTCCGCACCTGTTGAAACACAACTTAAAAACTGTCTTTCAGTAACTTCGAGATTTTTTTAAAGAGACGTGTCCTTCAAAAGTATTTCTCCTGAATCAAGCTATGGTGATTCCATGCTAAATTGTAAATATGTACAGAAAACAAGTAAAATTGTTATCATCGGCCTGGCCGATGCTTTGATACCCTCCACTGCATAAAAGTCATGCAAAATGTTCGCCATGCCATATTGGTTTGGTATAGGAGGTACCAGAACTACTTGACCGACATAGACAATTTTCAATACCAACCTGACGACGGTAAAAAGAAGTCCTCTCACAAAATTTCATTCGCCTATATCGATTCGTTTGGACGCTATCGTGATTTCAACAGACAGAGAGACACATGGGTCTAATAGTGGTTTTGTATGGGAGGTACCAGAACTACTTGACCGACATTTTCAATACCAACCTGACGACGGTAAAAAGAAGTCCTCTTATTTTTTCTTTTGCATTTTCTTTTAAATCTGGTAGGTACTCTGTCGCACTCAAATGAAGCCCCCATCCAAATGTACCTTCATTTTCCTTAGCCTAATTTGTACATCTCAAGGAAAAGCATCGGTATTCACGTCGTATCTTTAAACCAAAATAGGGTACAATCAGATGCTTCATAATTATTTTCCCCGTCTAAATTTCAATTTGTTTATGATCGTTTTGTGAACGCAAATCGACCGTGAAGTCGCGAGTTTATAGAAAAATGAAGAAAAATAAAAACACTTTCCGCTTTTCTTTTCGAATTGTCCGGGAAATTTGTCCAATATTTCTTTCGTAAAAACGTTAATTGGACTATTGTGGGAACATGTCGTAGACATGCTGCATACGTTTCTGTCGTGTGCAAACTGCATTTCATGTTGAAGACTGAGCGATAGGCCTTAGTTATATGGAAATGCATGTTAATGTTAATAAAATGTTTGAATAATAATTTAAAAAGTATATAATGGAAATACGGGACTAAAAATTAAATACGGGACATTTGTACGTCCCGTGTGTCTTTAAAAAAAAATCGGAACAGTCGATTGAAATATGGGACTGTCCTGGGAAATACAGGACGGGTGGTCACCGTATGTATGGGACACTATGTACATACTGTTTGAGACAATCAATATCGACTGCCTTTTGACAAGGTCAAAGTCGCGGTTCATTGTTGAATCTTCTCTTTCACACTCCATCGACACAAACTGGACCAAAAATTACACCAAGCATATATCTTTTATCTTGTTCCTAGGGGTTTTCATCAGCCTTCGACAAGGCCCGTGCTTGTGCACCATACAGGATACAGTAAAACCGAAATTATAAAGGTCTTCTATAATATCTCATTGGTTCTATGAGAGAGGAGTTGAGGACTATACCTACTTTTCAGATGCCTTCTTAGCCCGAAGAAAAAGTGATTGAAAAGACTCTTCACTTGATCTCTGCGCCGATGTCACTTTATTGTTTGCTTCAAGAATCACGTTAAAAAAAGTTGCATGGTCACCTTTTCTTAAGCTATTATTACACATGTCAAAAATCTTGTCATTTTTCGTCATTTGTGTAGACAAAATCGGAAATCATTTTACCGTCAGCATATCAAAAATTGACACAAATTTTGAAAATTGACACAATTTTTGACATGTGTAATAGTAGCTTTAAACCTATTTCGACGTCAAAAGAGTTCGGTGGTTCTTTCCGACGCACGTTGACGAAGCAGCGAGATGTCTCCATCGTCATCGTGTGCAGACGAATGAGTTTGGCAGGTGTGCTCTGTATAATTTGCGTTTCGCCCATATGTTATGGATCTAGAGCAGTTGTGATGGTCGTCTATACCGTAATCAGTTTCATCAAACTTCTACGCGCTTGTCTTGTATTGGTAAACTTCTGGCAACTCTAAAAATAAAAAATAAAACTGATCTAAATTCAAATAGATTTGTTTTTATAAAAACAATCGAACATAGAAAAGTGATCTAGTTCTCTGGTATTGACTTAGGCCCTAATTGTGATTTGATTGTAGATCAAAGATCGTCACGTGTCAATTGCGTCGATTGATTTTAGCTATTGGGATTGGGCCTTACCAATAATCATTTTTAACCTTCAAATTAAATATTTTGACGGTCAGAATAGGTAATTTTATATGGACATTTTTGCCCTTGTGACTTCGTACAACTAAACATGATTATTAGTACCGCTAGATAGATTAGTTTAGCGATTCGGAAGCGGAAATGGTAATGAAGTTCTAGAGCTATCTAAAAAAAGGAAAGTGGCTAACCCTTTCTAATTGGAAGGATAAGTGTGGCTATAATTTGTCGAGAAAAGTGTCTCCTGTGCTTAAAAAACTTGCTATCGGTTTGAGACGTTGAGCCCACTGGTTTTATTAAACCAGAGCGTGTAACGAGCATTCTATTGGACTGGCGCCACCAAGCGACTGTCAAATCGTCAAATAATATCAATCGCAACCGATAATCACAATACTAAAATGTACAATCGACGATTGACGATCGACAATAGGTAGTTGTCTCTCAACGATCAATAATCGAAACGACAAGGCCCCTAGCCTTAGGTATCTAAAATTGGTTGGATTTTTAGTCAGTTTGACGTTTAAGGACGTTGTCTCCCGCATTTTTAAAGCGAGAGATAAAATACCACTTTTTGTCTTCCATAAATGCCAAAAATTGTCAACAACAAACACACATACTAAAATCAGTTTTGTACAAATTGGCCGCGAATGGCGTTTTGTCTATTTGAGACCTGGAATTTCAAGATATATTCTTATAACATCTTTTCTGACAGACATACTGTATTTCACAGCCAATTAAACATTCTTCCTCACCTAACAAGCGACATACTGCTGATCATCTGTCTCACTGCCGATGGCAAGACAACCTTACCAACGGTAACACATCAAGCAGTCACCTACATTTCATGCGATTGATAGTGAAAATTAATTATTTTTTTTTCTTCTACAAGAGTAATGCATACGAGTATAGCTCAGGCTGTGCGATCAAAGTTATCTGCGCCTCTTCCTCTGGCGCAATTAGAATCTGGAAGAAAATCTACTCGTTCTTATTGACATCTGTGAACGACACGTTAGACTTCTTTTAGCCTTTCAATATTTTATATCACTTTGAAAAGTTGATGATGGATTTCTAGCGCCGGTCTTACCTGAAAATTATTCTTCATCGAGTTTTTTTTTTTTTTTTCTGATATGTATATAGAGAAATCTAAGTATCTATTGTCTAGAGAAATAATAGAGTTGTTTAAAGCATACCCACCATCACCTGCATGCGGTGGAGTAACTTTTCGTTTAAAAAGGTCATGAGAAGACGCTCACAATCACAAGCCACCAGATGTTTGCCATTTACTTTGCTTCATTGTTGCATGCAATACTTTCAATTCGGTAAGACTATTGCTGCCAATTTAATAGCATATTCGTTGTGGTTTCACCCTTCAATTAAGCTCTTTAAAAATGCCATGGGAATTTTGGTTATACTGAGATTCATGATTTTAGGATATACCTCTTTATTATGGTATAGCCTTTTAGAGATAAAAGGTTATACTGGTATAGGAGAAAAAGGTACATTTTTAGTTGTGACTGGTGAAAGGTTTGTATGCGAAGAAAAAGAATTGTTCAAAATGGGCAAATGGATTTTAATAACTTGGTATTGCTCTTTTAAGGGATATTTTAAAGGTCGATCTTATTCTGGCAGCCTGCACTTAAGCGCATGTTTAGTCGAACTAGTCATCATCATCAGCTCCACACAATCGACCCAATTGGTTGACAAGATGACTGACCGCAAATTCTACTCTATTACTAATCGGAAGATTAAAAAAGTAAAAGTGTTATCCTAAAAGTCATGTAAAAGGTTTGCCATGCGAGCTAGTATGTACTGTACAAGTGTACACGCATGGGTCTATTAGTGGTTTTGTATGGGAGTGGGAGGTACCAGAACTACTTTACCGACATAGAAAATATTCAATACCAACCTGACTACGGTAAAAAGAAGTCTTTTCACAAAATTTCATTCACCTAAGTCGAAACGTATGAACGATATCGTGTTCATACGTGTTCATACAGAGACACAATGGGTTTAATATTGGATTTGTATGGGAGGTACCAGAACTACTTTACCGACATGGACCATTTTTCATACCAATCGGACGACGGTTAAAGGAAGTCCTCTTACAAAATTTCATTCGCCTAGGTCGATAAGTTTGGACGCTAGCGTGTTTTCAACAGACAGACGGACATGGCTGAATCGATTCAGAATGTGATCTTGATTCAGAATATATACTTCATAGGATCTCCGGTGACTCCTTCTTGGCGTTACAGATATAGGTAATAGCAAAGTGAACCTTCCTATGGAGGGTATACAAATAATTGTGGCAAATAGAACCTATACGCTTGGTTTCTCACAGCCAATCGATTGTCAGTTTTTATTTGCCAATAACCTACAACTTATTCCGAAAGCCTGAATTGATAAGCTTTCTCAGGGCAGTTATACTCTTGGATGTTTGTCAGTCTCTCGCAAGAGTTGGTACAGCGAAAAAAATAGACATATAGGTACATAATTTGTTTTTTTCTGAGGAACCCAGATCGTTCCTCGATCGAAAGGAAGCAACAATCTTTGAATATTGAAAGGTGTTTATTTTCTAGGAATTTAAAACCAGAAACCTACAGATGGCATAATAATTATAAAGCTACCCAATTTTCTTTGGCATTCCAGCTGGGCGGGTTCCTATACATCTAATTAGAAATAAAAACCACAAAAGGGGTACCTAAAGTTACTACCTACAGTTACGCAATGCCCGTTAACAATAACAACTAATTAAAATTCTGTTTCTTTAATAGGAAATCTTCCCTGATACCATCTCAGAGGTTAGAGTAGATGCATCTTTTAGAAAGCTCTCTAGGAATGCCATCTGTTTTCACATTTGGAAAATAGAAGAAGACCGACTTGAAGTTGTACCGAAAGCCAACTTTGGTAGCTTTTACGATGATGCATGTTACATCATATACGCATCTTGTCCAACCGGTACCTATGTTAACCATGAAACAATTGTAAGTGTTGCCAAACTATATACATACATGAAATGATAACCAATTGCGGTTTTCCCTCAGTCAAGAGAAACAAAATCTAGTGCAGGTCTTGAGCGGTTCATTCACTTTTGGCTGGGAGAAAAAGTCACTCAACAGAAGAAGGCAAATGTGGCACACAAGGTCATGGAACTTGATACGTATTTTGGGAACGTAGCAACTGAGTACCGCGAATCTCAGGATAGTGAAAGTGTACGATTTATGTCGTACTTCAAAAAGGGAATCACGTGAGTTGACGCATTTATGTTAACAAAAAAAAAAATCTAACATTGACTTTGAATTAATTTTAGTATCTTCTGTGGAGCACTTGCTGCATCGACTGATCCATGCCGTCTATTCCAAATTAAAGGCCGCCAATGGCTGAGTTGTGTTGAAATGGAAACGATAAGTTGGCACCACTTTAGTAGTGAACACATCATGCTTTTGAATACTGGAACGCAGACATTCATATGGATTGGTCGATCAACTAATGTTGGTGATCGAAGAGAAGCTCTCGAGATTGCGAAACGATTCAGAAACTCCTCCGCTGACTGTAATGACATTACCATTGTTGACGATGGTTATGAACAATCGATGAAGGAAGAGAATAAAGAAATTTGGAACACATACCTGCCGCTAAAGAATCGAGTTGTTAATCAAGGGATTGCAACTGACAAACCGTACAGCAGTTCGTTTAAGTTGTACAAATGTGGCTACAAAGGTACCAAGTATTGGATCGATCAGATTACTTCGTCGATTCCAAGTCAAAGTGATCTCAATGACTCGAAAGCTGTTTATATTCTAAATGGATTCTCGTTGGGAGTTTGGATGTGGATCGGCAAGAATGTGCCGAATGTAGAGAACGTTGAAGCCATCAGAAATGGAAGGGGATTTATAAAGAAGGTGACTTACAGTAATCTCGTATACTTGTTTATATTCTTTCAAGCTTAAGTGGTTTTTTTGTGGAAGGCTGAGTGAAAGTTTTTTTCTGGTCGAAACAGTTCGCCACTAAAGCTTTTACTTTATGTGCACTTAACTGTCTTTAGTGTCTGGTCTTGTCTAGTTCCGATTTAATTTTCTATAGAACTTGTTACTCGTTGTACTAATAAAGCCCTGTTTGACTTATTTTTGGTTTGACACTCTGTGGTTTCTAGTTTCTTTAAATTATATGATGACAAGAAACGTTGTATAGCAAATTTTCACAAAAGATAATGAATGAGAAATCGTTTTTTTAAAAGAGGTTTCTCTTTCTGCTAGGAGCCTTCGCACTCAGACCCAACTAGTGGTCCATTGTACTATGTATGTAGTTTTATATACTTAGGGCCAGCTTCAAGACTAGCTGATAAAGTCTCGGATAGCCTATCCGGAATTTATATGTCAGATAAACTTCAACTTTCGGTTTCAAAGGTTTCGGATAGTTGTAGCTGACAGATAAAGTCTCGGATAGATTCTCAGTCGGTTCAGGTGGCTGTTAAAGTCTCTATCCGGAAGATAAACAAACTATTTATTTGAAGTGGCTGAAAAAAAATATACTTTTAGAGCATTATTTCGTTAACGGGCGTAGACGGCAATCCAGACTAACATGGATTTGTTTGAGTTTTAAGAAGACGAATTTGAAGAATATTACGATCATACTACACGGCCGCAGGAGCAGAGTATCTCGTCCAAGGCCAAATTATTTTGAAACCCGCTCGACCATGAAGAGTTCAGAATTTGATTCCGGCTTACGGAAACGGCAGAAAACGCATGTGGAAGGAAAATTTTATTCGATTTTTTCCTAAACATTGCTACCACGAAGGGCCTGTCACCTCGCCGTTGCGTCCTTTTCTGGACGTTGGTGGTGTGGATGTGGAGGCTTAAGTTGTAGTGATTCCACAGGCTATGCTGTCGGTGGCTTTAGTCGCCAGTAGGGTCAGCCATGACAGACATGCTGTTTTGATGAACAACGAACTACCCAAAAACTTTTAATTAGAGTGCTCTTATCCTAAACCCCTTTCCCCTGATGCGTTGGACGAAGGTGGCATACGACCCGTGCCGATAGTCAGCCTGTTGGGGGAGTTTAATGGATAGCTCCAGTTCATCTGTTAGAATACTTTTTTGGATTTTTTCTGCTTCAATTTTTTCTTTAGTTAATTTATCAAAGATTTTTTTTTAGACCTAAAACAAAAAAAATATTTGATAACACGAAACAAAAAAATACAAAACAAATGACATGTGTATCGAAACAAACTTTATTGTCTGATACATTTTTCCGCAAGTTAGTTTATCAGAGACTTTGACGATGAAACAGAAAAAAAATTCAGTAGCTTTTATTTGGTGGAAAGCGCTATGTGTCGGCTAACTATCCGAAACTTTATCCGGAACCTTTGAAACTGGCTCTTAGACTTAGGTATATACTTAGACTTAGACCTAGACACTTCAAAATATATATTTTTTTAAATGTTTTCTGAATAAAATTTCGTGAATGTGGTAATTTTCAGCAGTAGGAATATATATTTTCTTTAAATTTAAAATCACTGTACACATTCTCCTATATAAATGTTAATTTCTCTTAAATTTTATAGAAAAAGTACCCGTCCTCAACCCTTCTAATTCGGGTGGTGGAAGATCATGAGCCGATAGAATTTACTCACCTTTTTCCCAGCTGGGGTGATTTGGAACAGAAATCTTTACAAATACTTGGTAAATTTGACACCCTAAGCTTGTCACAACGACCCAAGATGGCAGCAGAGAATCAGCTAATCGATGATGGTACGGGCGAAAAGCAAATCTATCAGATTACTGTAGATCACTTGAGTGAAGTTCCTTTACAAAAATCCGCTGCGATATTTCTTACCGACAATTGTTATATTGTGCAATACACTGTTGGCGTAAGTTTTCAGAAATGCTCTGTTTGTCTAAACAATAAATTATATACTAAACAATTTTTTTTCTCAGTTCTCTGGCGCCGAAGAAGTCGGTGTAAAGCATATACTCTACATATGGATTGGACGCTTGGCATTGCTGGAAACCATATCCAAGTGCACACATTTCGGCAAGGAACGGTTTCATAAGCTTGGTTGCAAGTCGATGATCGTTAGAATGAATGAAGGCGACGAAACGCCTCATTTTATGCAAATCTTTTCGGGGAAGCTTGTAATACTACAATCCAGTATGGAGGGAGCTGCGATAAATGGGAGTAGCAACAATAATAACAGTCCTGAGAAGATCTCAAAGCCGGTAATATTGAAAGTTCAAGGGGACTCCACATTCACGTCGAAGGCATTGCAAATGCACCCCCTAAACACGTTGACATCAAAGGATTGCTATGTGATAAGATCGAGTACGTGCGTTTGGGTTTGGTGCGGACAGAGCTCAACTGGTGATGCTCGGGAAGTGGCCAAAAATATTGGATCGATATTTTGTGACGAGTGTAGTTTAGTTATGGAGGGTAAAGAGCCAAAACAGTTTTGGGACTCGGTATCACATCAAATAAAAGCGACAACACAAGTGCCGACTTCTCCAATGAACGGATTCACTTCAACATTATCGATGGGCGTGCCCATTGATAAAACAAAAGTCCACCTGCATTTGGTCTACAAGCATCGAGGGAAATTAGTAGCTCAGGAGATTTTGGGCTTTGATCAATTTGATCTGCTGCCAGAGAATTCGTATATCTTAGATGCTGGTTCCATCGCGTACTTTTGGTGTGGCAAACTCTCTCCGTCAGTTGAAGAGGACAATTTTGTTTCCATTGCCCAAGAGTTTTTAGAAACCTCAACAACGCCTCGAAGAACTACGACCGCGATTGCATTTTTAAGGCAGCACGATGAGCCTAACGTTTTTACGGGTTTCTTTGAGACGTGGAATCGTAAGTTTTGGGATGTAAGTGTAGTATTACCAGCAAGCCTTGTTCTGACATTTTGTATTCCTACTAACAACTTGCTTTTTAGAAATTTATGCCCTATGAAAAACAGCGCCATGAGATCACCCGCACACGATATACCAACGGTTCTGCGAGCACTATCCATTCGGTAAACTATGATAGTGATTTTGATCGCCATCACAAATATCCATTAACAGTGCTGCAACAAGCGACTTCTTCGTTGCCGAGTGAGGTTGATCCACTAAAGCGTGAGGTAAGGTTATTAAGTATACAATTTGTAGAACACTGGCCAAATGCATAACCTTTTCGTATATGCCTGCAGGTCCATTTGACGCATGACGATTTTGTTGCATTGTTCGGTATGCCATTTTCGGAATTCGACACACTGCCCGGATGGAGAAAACAGGAATTAAAGAAGAAGTTTAAACTGTTTTAGTATATTTAGAATCACAATAAGTTTATTGTTTTATAATCAAGAGAAAATCAAATTTTGGATCAAAATTTAATTATTGCAACTGAATTCTTGGATAATATACCTATGCTGTATTATATTTTAAACATTTTGTTTGCACTTTATATTAAAATATTAAGATTAGGTAAGCTATATTCTGCATAAGCACAATGTCTTATGCAGAATATAGCTTTCGAGAAAATGGTAAAAACTACCACGCTTCGTTGTAAAATATTGAGAGTTTTCACACCATTGCATCAGAATTATTATTCGTTCTATAAGGACGGATTTCACGCTACTTTTTTCTCCTACAGCTTTAATGTACTATAGCAAGCAGCAACTCTACAGCCAGCTTGCAGGTACATTGCTCCTTTTTGCTCTGAGCCGTTGATCTATTCGTTATTATTTCGTGCTCATAACATTTTCTGCCTTTTACTGGCTGGCAGGCCCGCCTTTGAAATTTTTCCTACATGCGACGCGCCGGCCGTGGTTGCCCCCGTTACCGAATTATGGGACATTTGCATATGGTCACACATGCAATTTCTTGTTGTCAATTGTGAATGCATTAGATTGTCTCTCGTAAACAGGATTAATATGGTATTGTCAAACATTTTTGCATTTTAACCCTTTCATGACCGCTTTGCATTGTAGCTCCAGGAAAATTTTTTTTTAGTGAAATTCTGACTTATTAGGATTAAAATAAGCCAACAGAAGAAAAAAAAATAAAAAATGTCCTTTGGATTGCTAGATAAGGAATGTCATTTCTATACTACACTGGTCATGTATTGTAGTAAAAATTTCAATATTTTCTTAATTTGTAAGCGTTCCACAGGAAGGTATATATTTTGTCATTACATTTGTAAAGCCAAGAAGGAATCACCGGAGACCCCATAAAGTATATATATTCTAAACCAGGATCAAAATCGGGATCTGAATCGAATTGAAGATGTCTGATGCCCGTCTGTTGAAAACATGATAGTGTCAAAACAAATCGACCTATGCGAATGATATTTTGTGAAGACTTTCTTTCATCCTTCCTCAGGTTGGTATTGAAAGCGGGCAATATCGGTCAAGTAGTTCTTAGTATCTCCCATACAAAACTAATATTAGGCCCATTTGTACGTACTAACTCATATGCCTAACATTTTGCAGGACTTGTATGCAGTGAACGTTATCAAATCATCGGCAGGCCTATGATAACACTTTTACTTGTTTTAATTTTAACTGTCACATTCAATTTCGAGAAAAAGTAATCTTAAAACATAAAAGTGGGTCTATATTCATTGATTTATATTTATAAATTAATTAATCAAAGAGGAACATAAACAAAAAGGAACCTTAAACATGGAATATGTTGCCTTAAAAAGTTAAAATATTTTATTCCACAGTTGCTTGGTGTAGTATACAACTGACATGTCAAAAATTTAAAAACTTCCATAAGTGTCTGGTGTCATTTTAAAATGACATGAATATTTATTAGCAAAAATAAGTAGCTTGGAAACACATTTTTATATATATCAAAATATATTTTGCTATATCAAAATATTGTAAACATTTCATATTTCACTAAGCCCGTGGAAGTAATTGCACTCTTTTTAAGGGTTTTTTTTCACAATTTTAGAGACGTAACTATTTTATACCTTTCTTGGAAACCGCAAATCTTTGAAAGTGGTGTTACAGACAAAAAAAATAAATCCCTCTATTGCTTCCAGGGACATCTGTTGAGTTTTTTTACTGGAAGTTCAAGGTTCTAGCAATAACTTAAGTTAATATTTGAAAGCCTAGCGTGATTTTTTTTAAAACTATAAATACACAAAGTTCATGTAGTACAGATACTACACTGGGCACGAAAGGGTTAAGTTGATGGATACACTGTGTTGGACATGGCATGAACGTCTTGGCTATACACACAAGAACAGGCGTCATTGCAAATACAATGAAATAAAATTTTGGCGGGTAGAGCAATAGTGAAATCGAAAACACAAACAAATTGTATGATAAAGCCGAGGCGGACGCCGGTTTCTGACGTCCTCACTTTATCAACGCAAATAGAAAATTAAGATTTGTGCCGAAAGCGCAGTGATGCGCGAAAGAACCTTCACCCATGCCATGCGAGAATAATATCTCACAGTGGATTTTCGGTGCATCTAAAGCCCACCACAACCCAATAACTGACAAACAAAAAGGGCACATCACATAGGTACCATGTGCCATGAAAAATCTGAGATCTGAAATAAAAACTTGAAGTCTGAGGCGCCCAATGAAAACCACATTAGGTTCTACATAATTAACTTTTAACGGTTATTCGTAATTTAGTCAAAAACGTCAGTTTGTCAGTTTAACAACATTTAACAATTCTGTTTCAATAACCAGGCTCTGTAAACTCCGGAAAATATCCATTATATTTTTAAAAAAAGAACATATTGAATGGAGAATATAAAATAAGTAAGTATATGTGCTGTATAAAGGCGTGGACGGTCATATTGAGGGAATGGACAATAGTACTTCAGCTAGAAGATCTCCAACCCCCGACCCAGGTTCAAGAACTTAAAGAAATCCCTAACCTCTGTTTCAAAGTGAAAGCAAATGCGGATGCCAGAGCCCTTGGTTTAGACAACTGAAAACAATCGGCCCTAGCGAGGTATCCGTCGGAACGGAAAATTCTCCGCAACGCATACTCCGTCGGAGACTCAAATTACATTCGAGGTATCCGACTTCGGAAAGAATAATTAAAATGCGACAACGCATTGATTTGATATGATGTTGTTTCGTGGTACATCGGGATTTTTCTATTTAGTGCTTGTTTTTTCGTTTTTTTTTTGCCCTGGAAACACACATTTAAGCAACAAATACAACCAATTACTTTGCTAAAATGTTTTTTTCTTTATTGCTATCATTTATCAACACTTCACTGCAAATTGTAAACAAATTCCGCATCCAATTTCTGTCGGAGCATATCGGAAGAAAATTCGTATGAATCTGTCAAAAATATCAATAAAAACGCACTTCATCGCACTGAAACGCAAAACGCCAGTGTGCGTTACATATTTGTTGGAACGAAGTTCCGAAAAGCTGTTCCGACGTATACCTCGCTGCAAAAATCCTCCGATTCGTATAAAATCGGAGAATTTTCCGTTCCGACGGATACCTCGCTAGGGCCGAATGTCATCGGAATCGTAGCTGATGGAATGTTGGAATCGGCGCTAGTGAGATGTCCGTCGGAAAATCCTCTGCAACGCATACTCCGTAGGAGTACATCCATTCATTCTTATTTGATACCTGTTATTTCATTTGCCTTTGCCCTGAAAAAAACAAATTTAAGCAACATATACAAACAACTACACTGCTAAAATGTTTTTTCTTTATTGCTTTCATTTATCAATACTTATCTGCAATCAATTTCTGTCGGAGCATATCGGTATGAAGCTCTCAAAAATATCAGTCAAAAACGCACTTGATTGCACTGCAACGCAAAACGCTAGTGTGCGTTATATAAGTGTCGAAAAATGTTCCGAAAAGCTGTTCGGAAATATGGCTCGAAGCAAAAATCCTCCGATTCGTTTGAAATCGGAAATTATCTGTTCCGACGGATATCTCGCTGTGGCAGAATCTCGGGACCCCATTAGGTAAGTATAGCAAACAGCGAGCTGTAACGGGCCATGCCCAGCCCAGCCCATGACCCATGAATGATAAATAACTTTTAGTGTACTGCATTGTAAAGTGTAATATTGTTTTAACAAGACCGCGCGTTCCAACATGCCACACTGACACAGCTCATGAAACAATCATTGAATTCATTCACAAAAATTTGAAGTCAATTTGTCACGAAGATCTTGCGACTTGACACCATTGTGTCCTTCTCTTAAGTTATGCATTGGTACGTCTTACATCAATGCGCTATTTTCTGGTTGGCTTTTCACTCTGAGTCTATATCTATAATAGAGAATAGTGAACACCTCTCTAAAAATTGATTACCAAGAATTCTGTGGCACATCGATAATCCGCCGGTGGCCCTCCAGTCCCCAAGATCGACTGATGATCAGAGCTCTCACAGAATTCCACTCCAGATGCACTTAGTCATAAATCATAATATCCTCTAAACATACATACAGTGAGACATAAGACATAGTGCAGTGGGGTGCTGCAGAATTTTGTTATGTACTCGAGTACAATATGAGTGTTTCAAATCACAAGCTTTAAACCCATTTTGAATCAAAAATCAAATTATCTTACATTCTACCAATGATTCATCGTAATGGGCAATGGCAACTTCACACAGTTTCTCGAAGTCAAAAGAAAACAAAAATGTATTAACAAAGAATGCCATAAGACGGAGGTTTCTGCAAACCGCAAAATGTAGGTATGTACAATAAACAAGTAAAAGTGTTATCATCGGCCTGGCCGATGCTTTGATACCCTCCACTGCATAAAAGTCATGCATAATGTTTGCCATGCCATATTGGTTTGGTATAGGAGATACAAGAACTACTTGACCGACATAGACAATTTTCAATACCAACCTGGCGTCGGTAAAAAGAATAGCTCTCACAAAATTTCATTCGACTAACTCGATTCTTTTGGACGCTATCGTGATTTCTAGGAGACAGACAGAGAGACACATGGGTCTAATAGTGGTTTTGTATGGGAGGTAGCAGAACTATATGACCGACATAGCCCATTTTCAATACAAACCTGACGACGGTAAAAAGAAGTCCTCTCACAAAATTTCATTCACCTAGGTTGATTCGTTTGGACGCTATCGTGTTTTCAACAGACAACGGACATGGCTAAATCGATTCAAAATGTGATCCTGATTCAGAATATATATACTTTATAGGGTCTCCGGTGAATCCTTCTTGGCGTTACAAATGTAATGACAAAGTGAATATACCTTCCTGTGGAGGGTATAAAAACGAACTGTTTTTTAGTTTAAACAAAAAAATATATTTAATTATGTCAAAAAATTAAAATTAAAATAATTATAATATGTAATGTATAATAAAAATACAATTCTATCAGTATATCGTATTTAATTATTATCTAAAAGCCAGCACCGTGTCATTCTGCATTACCTCTCTCAAATAACTGTAACGCCACAACACGATATCGACAAACAGAAAACTATGCACATTTTTCTTTGTATTACACATAGGTTTTTAATTTCATTTATAATTTTTTTTAATAATTTCATTAAATCAATGAAAAGATTTTCACAGAAAATCTATTGACATGAAAAAAAAAAGTTCCGAATATATTTGAATTTTGAGCATTTTTTAGTTGAATTATTGTTGTTTTTTCTGAAAAATATCATTATTGTTGTATAATAATAAAGTATCTACATACTTATATTTAACATAACGAATAAAATATTTAAAATGATAGAAATGCAATCTAAGTTAGGTAAATAATAGTAGGTACATTTCTTTATTTATTTCGCACATAGTTTTATAACTAAACGCTTTGACAAAAAAGGACTTGGGTAGTGGATAAATCTCACTCAATTGCCAAAACAAATTATTTCTTTTTTAATTTAATTTATTCGTTTGCTCAATTGAACGCATTTAAACTGTGAATACTTTTTATATTGTTAACAAATTTTAGCTATACATGTATTCAAAAATATTCATCCTTTTTTTTTTTCCTCATCCAAAATATATTATTTATATTATATATATCTATGCGTATGTGTATGTGGGTGTGTTTATGCAATAGTCTTTTCCTTACAAGTTATACAATATATAGGATACAACAGTTAAATTATTCTTAACAATTAGGACAAATGTAAGAATATCTATTACATAAAGAAAATGATTTTTACATGATATATGGTAGCTAAGATTAAAACCATAAACGACTTAACATAGAAAACAACCAAATGAGAAAAACGCTATAAAGCTCACCGATGGAATATCGTAGGTATAACAGTGCAATTCCAACGACAGGAAATCATAAAAAATATTATTCAATCCCGTAGAAATGGTTCAACTCTTAGAATATATCTTAAACGCAAAGAAGACTTAATCAAATTATAAGTAGCGAAAGCTTTCGCGGAGTTTTTCTTTATATTTTAATGGCTGCTTTTCTTGGTTGTCCTTCTTCTCACTTAAGTTGGTCTATGCTGTGGTGGTGGTTATTATAATGGTAAGATTAATGCAATCATGTATGAGCACTTGCTGAAAGCTGTTCCAACCTCGCACACAGTTCCTGTGCTAACCGCAGTTGATTGGAGGCGGCACACGAGGGAGCGGTTGCGGCTGGAACAACGGTTTGAGCGGGTAGCAAAGCCTCCGGATAGCTGGGACACACACCTTGCCAGCGAGCTTTACCGCAGGCATGTGACTGGAAAAGAAAGAAAAAGTTATCATGAGCTTTGGATTCAATTTAAGCTTTTGTGGTGAAGCTATTAGGTGACAGTGTTGCCATGACTAAAATAGAATGGATTGAATATGATTGTATAGGTATATGTGATGCCAGATAATTATATTTGTCAAATAAGACCGTCGGTCATGTCGTATTCAATCAAATTAATTACGCAATTTGCGACATTGAATGGGTCGTTTTACATTCACGCCTGTGAAGGCTTTCGTTTGAATTCTATACAGAATACCTATTTAAAGAGAATAGAATCACGGTCATCGAACAATTTATTTAACTTTATGGTGTTAATTGATCACACTATAGGTACATTCGCCCTTACATCTCAGAAGCAAGTTTAAGTTTGGAAAGAGGAATAACAATAAAATGCATCAAAAGACCTTGGAACTCATTATTCGATTGAACTCATGTTTGAGATCAATGAATAATTTTCTAGGCAAATTAGCACTTGATCGGTTTTCATAGACTTTTGTGAATCATATTCGATTTCTATGACACATGAATTCGAAAATATTTCCATTAGAAGAGGAAAGTGTCATACCAAATGTCAAGTAGGTTCGAGTTAGAAAGTCGCTCTATTTTGTAAACTTTGGCTTTGAAAAAATGACAACTTCGAATGAAAATGACAGATTTTCATTGAATTCTTTAAGAAAACTCACCATCGTAAAGTCCCGCTTCCACTGCACACTGCATTGTCCGTCGCACAAGGGGCATGGCCGTTCCAAGCTATACCCACCGCATTCTCCACAATCCAATGAGACATGATCATCAGTCCAGGATACTCCGCATGTGAAACACGAACCCATATGGGCACGCAACTCTTCAATAGTCAAGACATTATCCACGGAAATCTCCAATGGACTACCAACTAAATCTGACAGCGATGATGACATACTTAGATTGCTTCGGCTGTAATGACACATAGAAAAAAAAAAACAAATTATATAAAAATTCCAATCACGAAGCATAATTAGATTTGCGAATGTCATTGTCTATTATAGGCGACATCATCTGTCTGTTTCAATTTATATGTCTACATTCCGTTCTATTTTTATGCTCTACAAGCTGTCACCTTTGTGACATTCCAAAATGACAACGCCACTGGAATTTCTTGTAAATTCGTCTGACTGTATCATACGGAACTGCATTGCAAAAAAATACATATACATACATAAATTCCTATATTAAGTTAATTAACAAGCCAACGGACGCTATTCTGACAGTAGTTAGTCATGTTATACACGTTTGCATGGATGTCATGGCCAAATGGAAGTAGAATATGCATTTTCATGCAGAAAATAATTAGAAAGCGTATAGAACACAAATGCTGTGTTGTTGTAGCCCAATTAATTTAATGTTAGACACGCTAAGATTTATAAATAGTTGCCCTCTGATTCCGATGGCATATGACTTATCTCTCAGAGTAGGTAGGTAGTACGCTTAATTGGGGTGTTTATTCAATCACTGAATGAAATTCAATATCTAATTGCATTGCTTTGTGAAAAAAAAAAACAAAATGCCAACGGGATGGCGCGACACAAACCGATTAGGGCCGCTTGAATGCACTTACAAATTGCCTCACTACTTTGACAGTTGTTATACAGTAATTGTGTTGGTGGAGAGATGCTATTACAGAATATAATTAAAAAGTTCACATGATTATTAAGTCAAAACCAGTAGAACTTTGTGAATAGAATTTACATTTCTTTTTCATTATACATACGTATAAACAAAAAAAAATTATTTTGGCATCGAAACAAGCGAAAATGTCAGCGATTGTCATGCAATCTACTGAATGCGGCTGTCAAGAGTGGGCGTGATACCGGAAATCTATTTTAATTGCAATTTGCGCAATAAAAATCAAACCACCCACGCAGTTATTTTATTATTATTTCCGTTTCTTAAGTGCTGTTGTATAGCGTATCTTGATTTAGTTAAAAAGTTTGAATGATTTGATTAATGACCGGCGATATGCTGTGAATATGTGCCAAAATCGTAAAATTGTGACCTTTAAACTTAAATCACTGAGAGGTAGAAAATGTCAGTAATTAAATGTAAACTAGCAATATTAACATTGTACACGATTACAATCATTTTCAAATTCAGAATTTGTGTAAATTAAGTTTTTTTAAGTTTCAAAGCTTTGATTTGACTCTAGTATCATTTTGAAAAAAAGTTTGAATTATCGTTTGACATTTTATTTATTCTCCGAAACTCCTTATTTTGTGCAACATTGTTTGAAAAGTCTTTCTATTCCACAAATAATATTGCTGTCAAAAACTTATTTGGCAGCTCATTAGCACACACACTATTGATCAAACCGATTTATGACAATATATTCTCTTACCTAATTTAAACCAATAAGGAAAAGCCTGGCACGTGTTTCTGTTTGCCATTTGATAATAATTAAAATATTCAATTCCATGTTAGTAGGTTGTTAATGTCCCAGAAGTGCGACCCAAATTTATGTAAATATTTAGGTAAGTTGACATTTCTGTTTATAGCTCCTCCGTTCGATATAAATGAACATCATTTAATGTGAACCATGTTATAGGTGAAATAAGTTCCATTTATGTCATCATCATGACTGTTGACATTTTTACTTCCCTATTCATGGTCTTGTTTGTCATTGTACTTTCAGAGGTTAAGAAATTCGAAGTTTGAAGTCATACTGAAACCGATTTAGTACAGCGGCTCTTTACTCAATGCATCAGTGAAAGGTTGCCAATCGCAATTTGAATATTGACGTACATATCTTATTGTAAATCTATGAATTTCATCATAATACACAATAATTATTTTTGCTTATCATTTTAGATCATCACTTAAATGCGACTATTACAAGTCATTGTGCTAATTATACGTAAGTATTTTTTCAAGATAAAATCATAAACAATTTGCCTTAAGATACTGCAATCTTGTCATTTTGCTAATTTGAAAACCATATCAACGGTTACCCGTCATAATCGGCAATCCTATCTGTCAAGTGACTATGATTATGTACTTAAGAGACATCTAACCTCCTTTGACGCCTATCTATTTAGTTCTTGTGACATCCGCTTACAGATAAACGCCATACGCTTATCATTTTGGACTCTGTTTCATCCGTTGGAGTAATATACTTTGTACATTTCATTGTCTAATTTTTCCACCCAATAATCGCCGTATTAAAAGATTAATTAACACAGTCACACAATTAGTGATAAAATACAGTTAATCTGTCAAACGAGTCATATCGATATTTGGTTATTGTTCATTGTTTATCAATCTGTGTGTTCAGTCATATGTTCGTGATAATTTTGACTTGAACAATGGGCTCACCAATTAGAATGTTGGACATTCATTTTTTCTATTGAAAAGGTTTCTTTTGTTGTTTTTTTGATTTTGACACATTTTGCTACACGCATGAGTGAAAAACTAGATGAGCAATAATCAGCGTACAGGTGTTTATTCTGGAAAAAAAAACGCTGGCGCATGTCGAATTTCTAAAAATATGAATTATATCAGCAAACCGTTGGCAACTGGGAAGTAATCTTTGTTTCTTGACATTAGAAAACTTTAGTGATTGATTTTAGGTGACAATTGTGACATTTGTGGTAAAATGTAATCAGTAACTTCTAAAGGCTTGAAGTTTAGTTACTTAAATGTATTCGTATCTGCGTTTAAATACACGTTGCAAGCTGTCTGTCAAAATACAGTTGACATTTGTCAACTGGAGTGCATTCCAAATTCGGCAGTAGTTAACTATTTTAACTACAGCGTTGACAAGCTGTGACAGTTCGAAGGAGGGGAAGTTAACTAAATTAACAAGAGGCAAAAGTGTGGTTCATTTCACTCATACTAACAAAGCAACTGTCATGAATTCACGTATTCATTTTTTTTTAAATCAAACATGGATTCCAACAACAACTACTCACTACCACATTAAAAGTGAAATGTCAACATGAAATTAGTAACAATAGCTGTCCCAGATTCCAAAAAGTAACTAAATAAACAATCGTTGTTAATTTAGTTAAAATAGTCAAACCTGGAATGCAGCCCTGATTGTTCTATGAAACGTCAAAACTCATCAAACACTGTCAAGCTGCATAGTTATACTATTTGAAACTTTTTATAAAACGTCACTTGTCTTGTGAAACAGTTTGACATTCATGCAAATACAAGACTTTGTATAATTTTAATTTTACCAAGACAATACAAAATGTTTTGTCAACTATTTTGTTTGACTAATATTTCAACTTACCCAAGTGGACTGCAAATATCAGCAATTTGTGGTTGTTGCACACTAGCAATAGACATATTTCTTGAAACTGTAAATAAAAAAAAAAAAAAAAAAATATCATTAGAATTATCACAAAAATCGTTTTGAATACGTCAGACAATTTCATTTGAAATTAATGATAGTGCGATTTCCTGATCTGACACACGACTAGTCCATTGTTTCTTGCTATAGAATGCGTGTTTTATTTTATGCAATTCATTATAATGCATCCGAAAGCAATGGAAATATTTAACGTGACACGTGCATGTGCGATTAATTCCAAATCATTACAAAATTTCAATGCACTGAAGCGTGATGCCAGTAAAAATGTTCGATTTTGAAATACATATTCCGTTTCGCGTGGAATTCGAAACGATCATGCGAGTTGATACTTTTATTTTTGCCGGAATTCAGTAAGTACTGTGCATTGGTGATTGAATAACATGAAAGGTTTAAAAAAAAAACAAGTAAGCTGATATTACTCAAGTCTGTCGATTGTGGCGCCATAAAATGACTACGTATTAGTTTGCTGCGTTTATATAAATTTAATGAGCAGTGGGAACCAGATTTATCCCGAGAAGGCAGTATTAGTAACAAAGATTACGATCAGACACGATAAGGTACTAGAAACTATTATAGTTATTAGAAGCACATAAAGAATGAAATCATTTTCGCGGAAAATTTATGATAATTTAGCGAAGTTTACTACCGGTTTCTGTGGAGGGTATGGGTTTGTGTATTCAATATGACATTTAGAAGATTTGATTTCAAATATATTTTTTTGTGTAATGATTTTTTTTAATATACAGTGAGCGTCAAAAGTGAGTAAAGACCAAGGCTCTTATAAATTTTCTTTAGGGTCTTGAAAAAGTTCTTAAAAATCAGCAATCTGTAAAAAATTTGATAACGAAATAACAATAACAAAACGTGTATAGGTTTATAGGTAATTAAAAAAAAATAGTTTCCAAACTCCAAAGATAAATGAAAACATCATTAGTGTTCACTCACTTTTGACGCTCACTGTACATATTCATATAAGCAAATGATTGCTTGTTTGGCTTAGTTACAGGACCTTTGTCTTAAGTAGTGTCATGCCTTGGCTGAGGTCTTCTTCAAATTGACAGAGGTAAGATTTTCCTTCTATTTTTATGGGATTTATGTAATTTCTGAATCTGTCACAGATTACTTAATTTTACCCTGAAAAGTACGTTTACAATCGATTTCTTTCAAAGGAAAGAAAGTGCTGGCATTGTATATGACCTCATTCCCAGAATCATTTTGCTTGCAGCCAGCATTCCAGCTGAAACACCCGATCAATCTTAACCAGACTATGTCTAGACCCATTCCATTCGTTTGAGAGTGACAGTGAAAGTTGTACGGTCTTTCTAAATGACTAAAAACCTGAAAAACGATTCTACCATATCAGAAGATATTTCCGCCTTCTCAGACACTCGGCGAAAAAAAGAACATAAACTTTGATCATGATATTCGAAAGTGGAAAAACTTGCCATCTTCCCTCGTCTGCAACAACATTGCAGTCGAATATATGCATATTTTTGTACATAACGAGTAAATTAGTATCTGGTTGATTACCCATACAAAATGCAGATGTTTACATTAACTAAGTGGGTCATACTACCTACTTACAGACAGAATTACTTATACACCAGCAGAGCGCGATGATTTATCATCGGCACAATGTTATAAAGTTAAAAAAAAGGCATTCAAACATGTTTACATTGGAATCTGAATTCAATTGAATGTGTGGGATGCACCTTACCTATAGGTGCGTCAATAAAGGACATTGCCCTCAATTGATATCTCATTTTATATTGTTTGGATAACAAGATACAACTTAATAACGTTTTTTATTAAAGTATCTTTTTGTCATTCGGTTGATGACCTAAAGCAGAAAAAATACAAAAAATAAATAAAACTCAAGTTTTCTTGAAATGCAACGTGTATTCACTAATTAATAATTCACAGCATGTGATTATTTTGAATAATTGTTTCAATTGAAATCGTCGTGAACAATCTATTCGTTTCACTCAATCTCTCAAGGTAGAATTAGTCACTGAATTTAATGGTAAGGGGATTTCCAAAGATGGTTGTTTTGGTTTTACTTTGTTTACATATTTTTAATCGTAAGCGAAAAACCGGCTTGTTGAAAACAAAATCTATAAACACAAAGTGACTATCAGCCAATTGATTTGGCTATGACATCCAAGCGAGTAAAGAAATTTGAATGAAATACGAAAAAGATTAGGGAAATCGTTTTAAAACAGGTCTTGTGAATCATTTCCTCCTATAATATCGAAGAAGTGATAAGTGTTTTGGGTGAAAAACAAATTTATTAAAAAAAAAGTTACGTATACGCCCCGAATAAATTTCACAAAATTTCAAACTACCACAACGACGCAACGATGTAAACAAGATCTTGCTGAGTGACTTTGGTTTACACGTAAATGTGAATGACATACACGCCGCCAAATTGACACCAATATTATGCATAATGTCAATAGTTGCAGGGTATTTAGTTCGAATGATAATGAAGTCAAAAATGAAAGTAAACTGATTGTAGTTGATTGTCATACACTGTTTGAAATTTTCTAATACATTATTTACTACCACAACAGTGTTATGGAAGATGTACAGTATTCCAAACGATAAAGGCAACAATGATACAAATACTGACATTTGACAAACTCTAAATAGATTCCACAGAAAGAGTCAAAGCCGAAATATATTCAGTCCATTCTCGCGTCACATGCAAAGAGAGGTGACGGCTTTAAATTTCAACTGAAATACTTGATTTATTATACATTTTTAGAATGACTGTCAACCAAAGCTGAAAATACAGGGTAAAGATCTGTTGTGGTTAAGATCTGTCATATCGACCGAATAAAAAACCGCTGTACTGCCGTCCATAAAATCGATAAAATTACAATAAAGCGTAGGTATTCATTTCTTTAATGATTAAAAAAGTAATGATTATCAGTTTCAAGATTAAAATATTTTTGAGTTTCTGAATAAGGTTTAAATACAAAGCCAAACATAGAAAACCGCTGTAACGATGTTTGTTAAAAATACTATAGAATTTCATAATTTTTTTATTTCTCTTTTTATTTTATTTTTATAAAACTCCTTCAAATTTTACAGCGACGTTTCGTTTATTATTTATAAACTTTATCAAGCCTAAAGATGACATGTTTGAGGGTGTCTGATTGTGCCAATAAACCAAACAACAGTCCTTAAATTAGTCAGAATTTCCTCATTTATTTAAGATAATAAATCGCTACAAATCGAAAGCTGCCAACTTGTTTCATAACTCTCTAACCTCACAGCATCGATATGAAATCTTGTCTTGCAATAAACTGACATTTACGAGTACAGACTACACAGCGTAATAAACAATTGCATTGCATGTTGTATGCAGCTATAAAATGCATTCAACCGAACTAAAGTAGGCGTTTGACATATGCAACAACGCAGTAAAACAAAAATCGATTGCAACTCCTGGTTGCATTGCATGAATGGCGGCAAACACAATGAACAACTCAACGACACGTGGGTAGGTGACATATATTTTCAATAACCAAACATAATGAATCAATGTGATATCTTTTCTCTCGAGAGCTCAAGTTAATTAAAATACCTTCATGCAGTAGGTTATCTGTCAACTCATTTACTATTTACGGTTATAAAAATAAAATAAAAAAATAACTCGATCTTGAATACCAACGTAAGCCTGTCATCTTTTTGCCTCCGTTCTTCCAAAACTGACAGACTGCGTATATTCAATGTCAGAATCTAACAAAAGCCACTTGTCACTGTGTGTACTACTGTACATGTTAAATGTTTTGCTGTTTCTGCACAATTCATTGCTGACATAAATTTACCAACAAAAAAAAGGTCAACTCACAGTAGGGTGGAATGTTACAAACAAAAGAACTAGAAAAAACGGAAAGAGACTAGGTAGCTAACATTTAGCAACAAGGATAAAAATTAAATCAATAATTTGTGTATACCTTTCCTTGTCCTCCATATGCATTTCAATGTGCATTTGCATACGTCTTCCACATGACATTTCCCCTCAACCGACAAAAGGTTAAAGCCAACGATTTAACTCAGTTGAGAATGAAAGAAAAATCTATAAACGACCTGACGATGATGGTCGTTAAAAAAAAAATCAGCTTTGGCCATGTTCCAAGTTCATCAACAAAACTTTGTTGTCAAATACATACGCGGAGGGAGTGGAAAAAGCAATTCAGAAATAATATCATACAAATTTAATTTCATGACCCAGTTTTCAACGATGCACACGCGATTCGTCGGCGATTGCATGTGAAAAGTCTTTGGCATTTCTTTCTTGGGAAAATAAATTAAGTTTAAAGAAAGAAAGTAGCTGAATTCACAATAAACAACAAAACATTAAATTCAACAATTGTTGGGAAATTTGTTGGGAGAGATCATGATGTATTTATTTTTTATTTTTTTTCTTATTAAAGGTGGGCAAAATCCCATGGGATTTAGATACATAATTATGTATGTACTTTATGCGGTTTTTTTCTTTGCGAAAACTCTCCGTCGGAGGGAGTATTGCTGATAATTCTTTTGGGAATAATGGTTATTATGTATAACAATGCATTTATCTTATTTTGAAATACCTATTTGATAGACAGTGGTATTAAGTCCGTTCAATATGTTTATTGTTCATAGAGATGGCAATATTTGGAGTGGCATTCATCATTGTCATTTGTATTCGTTATGTCACTCGAAAAACTAGGTGACAGTACAAAATTGCAATCGATTTGGGTAACAAGACTTAAATTTAATAAAAAAAAAATTTCCATTGCTGCAATTGACTGTCAGATGCTGCACTAAATTTACAGTAAAAATGAACATTTTAAGGAATTATTCAAAATATGGCTGCTCATTAAAAGATACATTGGGGATACGCACAAGAGGTTGTCTGTTTGTGGTTTGATTTTCAGTTGTAATATTTCAACAGCCGCTGTACAAACAAGTAAATGTGTTTTAACCTAACAATGTCTTTGGCACGTCATTTGTCACAAATAAATATTTTCAATCTGCCACTAAATCATTTGACAGCATGTCAAATAGAAAACTAATGAAATATTCGACGTCGTAGTCTATTTAATTTACGAACAATTTCTTTTACAGTAAGAAAAAAAACCGCCATTCAATCATTAATTTCCTAACCGCACTCAGTTAATTCCCATCAGGGGAGAAAAAAAAAAATACCTCAAATTACGCACTTGACAGATATTTGAGATTGAATAAAATGTGCTAACCTCCCAGGCAAACAATTTCAATTAAATATCATTGAATTAAAATAAATATGTCACTCTCAATAAATCAATGTATACGAATAAACTAAAAATATTTCTATCACTGATTTACTATAATTTTTCTCGCACGTTAGTAACATAAATAAAAATAAAACTAAATTCTTTCTAATGAGAACTCAGTTCATTTATTCAATTAAAAAAAAAAGTATATATATGAAACTATATTTATACTTGTGGATAGACAATTTTTAACGATCAGTAATTGAATAGATTGGGTGCCCATAAAAATACCTCATCATCATCAATACATGATCACTGATCAGATAGACACTATTGATCAACTAACTTCCAACGTGTACTTAAACTGTACTCTTAAGGTCACAGTTATAAAGCTTATATAGATGGGCAATGCTATTGTGGGTTGCATAAAATGTTACGTGAAAAGTGCATAACAGTCGAAGAAGATCACTTGAATATCTGTATGAAGATCACTGAAATCAATTGCATTGGGCTCTCGCAAGGCCATTTTTTTTTATTGATACGGCGTTTGATACTCTCGACTTCCTTTTTTTATTATTGTGTCAGTCTAAAATGTGATCAAATTTTGATAGTGATGGTTGTGAAATAGTTAAACACGATTTTACTTCAATGGAATGCAGAACTTTAACCTTCGACAACGATAGGCATAGCATTGCATTTCTTTGTCTACATTAACGAGTACCTACCACCACTTGAAAGTGGATTTCCATTGAGGTAATTGCAATCAAAGTTGTTTGATATTTATTTATTTTTTTGTTATAGAGTGGGAACTACAAGTATGTAGCAAGTTGTACTGGATTTATGTCAATGGTCGCGCCATTGACGCAACATGATCTGATCAGTACTTGAAAGCAAAATATTTATTTGTCATGCGATGTAGTGTAAAACACTTCATTTGTTTGGCGTCAAGAAGTGTATATCATGTAGGAGTCTACTTTGACAGTTCAAATGTCAGAATTATGAACGACATTTCTCATGTCATTTCTGTACTAAATTATAAGTGTCAGTAGTTGTCATTCATATACAACATAAATTTCCGTTTATGATCAAGTGATACTCTTTCTGAAGGTAACATGAAAATATTTCGAGATTTAAAAACAAAATGGGAAGATGAATTGGCTGGTTGGTTTGAAACTTTGATAAATTGGATTCCATATTTTATGGTTAATTTTCGGCTAAAATCTTTGCAGTTGGATGCGATTTCGTCATTCTTTTCTGTACTACACGATGAAGACAATTTCAAGCAAAAATATTAGAGGTAATAAGTGATAGTTTAGAAATCAAGTGGTGTGGTTTTAGCATTTGCTACGTGGTTGGTGTACCAACCATTTTATTCTTGTTTTAGGTTTTGTTATTGCAACAGAGGGTGATTTTGTTTTGTAGGGACAGTTTAATTAGAGGATACAGCTTTCGAGTAAATTAAATGTGATCTATTAAAAACCTAAGAACTCCAAAAGTTGTTCTTATATTTCAGAAAACAGTTGTCCTTAGAATCGTTGTTACAATATTGAGAATTGTTTCTATGCAGTATTACTTAGAATCAAGTGCTGCAGCCATCATACAAGCAGCCATCAAATCCTTGGATTCGATCTCTATAACTTCTCTAGTAGCCCTCGACTGCCGATCGTCTCTTACGGAGATGGCCGAACAGTTCAACATTCACCCAATTTGGGTGCCGGGGCATAGAGACATTCCAGGGAATTGTAAGGCCGATGAACTCGCTAGAATAGGAACAACTCAACCCATTCTGCCGGATAAAGGCACCCTAGGGATACCAATCGCTACTCGCAAACAAAAAGTGAAGCTGAATGCTATCGAGAGTACAAATCTTAGGTGGACGAGTTTAACCACTTGTCTAGCGACAAAACAAATTTGGCCTAAGCTGGATTTGAAACGCTCTAAGAAATTGATCTCTCTCAATAGATTGCATATCGGCACCACAATAGGTGTCATTACTGGACACTGCCTGATAGGCAAACATGCCGCAAGGCTGGGCCTCTTCGCAAACGACTTTTGTAGAAGCTGCATGGACGAGGAAGGGGAGGAAACTATCTCTCACCTTCTTTGTTCCTGCCCAGCTCTCTCCCGCAGAAGGAAGCTTCACTTAGGAGCCTTCTATTACAACGACTTGGGCGATCTGACAAGCATAGACATCAGAAGCCTCTTACGCTTTATAAAGAGCTCAAAATGGTTCAACTAGTAGGGAGATCTTAGATCCTTCATCGTGGCATCACAATGGACCTATACTGGTCTAAGTGTTTTTAGCTGACAGCCACTTTCAACCAACCAACCAAGTGCTGCAGAGTTTGGTGTTTCAAAGCGATAACATCACTGCGCTTCAACCTCTTAAATTTGCTAGGTAGATACATTCATTATGCATACTATACAAACCAATAGGAACCAATCTTATATAACATCTCCTCTCATGACAGCCTATCGTCTTTAAAGTTTGACATCTCATCGACTTTTGTAATCCCTTGTTTTCAAGATGACTGTGTATGACTTGCATTACATTTCCAATAATTGATACTGAAACCCACCCACCAACAGCACTTACTTCGACTGCCTATATCACCTTTTAAAAGTACGTCATCTTCTATTTACTTGTCAGTTTGTTATCAAGAAAATTTTCTTCATAATCATTACACAAAAACCGCAATAAACAGATTCAGTTGTGGTTTACAAAAAAAGTGTGAAAAATAAAATCCTCTGTGCGAACTAATTCGCAACACCAATTTGTATCACAATTGGAAGAAACTGCTCCTAACTAACAATCGTCTGTATTTGCTTTCATTTGATTATCTTTAATTTTTCTTTAGAGTTTGTTTTCTCTGTTACAAGTCAGAAAAAAAATCCTCAAAACAGATATCTACTGTAGATACTATTGCATACAACACTCGTATCGTACTATGACTATCTTAACGCGCATTCCTGGAGAATTATCTGGAACTGAACCAATATATTCCAGTTATGGCCAGTGGGAATGATTTTCTTGTTCATTCTGCTAAACTCTTAGGTTATATCAATAAGATGAATGTAACGAAGAGCAAGCTGAGATGCTTATTGCAATTTTTTATTTCTTTGGAAAACGTGACCGAATACAGTTAAGCTGAAGATATTCAGATACTTTTTTGTTTTTTCATATTGTACGATTGAAACGTAAATGTGTGGAAGCAAAATCATTCAGATGATGAATAAATAAAAATCTCTACACAAGGTAGTGGCGATAAATTAAACGATAAATTTACATCATGTTCACTTTTTAAATGATTTGTGTAAATGGGAGACTTTTTTTTTGACTGAGGAAGAGAGCAAATTTGTATAAATTGGTCGGTGATGGAGGTGATTTGAGGATCTTCACCTTCAGGGTGTATAATTTTCGAACGCATATATGCGAATCAAATCAACAGAGGAGGAGCAGACGACGCAGTAAAGAAAACTGCGTTCTCAATATGATAACAAAGACGAAAGTGGATACGCAGTGCAATGGGAGTAATTGGTTGTCTTTCTTTTGAGGACAAGTTGAATGACATGGCGTGGATGAATTCATTTCTAAGGAAAGGGGAGTTTTATTCACTTTATCTGGTTACACGACTAGAGTTTATATATATATCTAATAGGATCTCGAATAAGATAATGTGCTGAGTGCTGATCTTGAAGTGATCGCGCTGAGAGATTTCCTAAGCCCTGTGGACCGAACGGATACGAAGTCTTATAAGATAAAAAGTTTACACAACTTTATCAATGCGTTTTTTTTTCCTTTCTTTAATACACATTTTTGAACCAATAAATTTTGGCCTTCTGAAGGTGATCAAAAAAAGTGATCGTGCAGCAAAACAGTATCCTGACTCGCATAAGTATTTTTATGAAATCCAACTCTTTTCAGGCGAGTGTAATCGCAACGCATACTTATCTCTAAAGTAGATATTAGCCCTTTTCCCTGTACACTAATATTAAGTTGAGACCTTCAGTGTACACGTATACATAAGAAACGCTGAATAGTTGTTGGTTTACATTTCAGTGCATACATGATCTTGTAGTTTCTTAAAGTTACCATGGACAGTCAGTGATTTAGGTTTTATTTGATCTTCTACAAGATCGACTCGATTGTGATCGGCTTTTTTAAAAGATTATTTTGCTTCAAAAGTGGGTGTCTTATAATGCTAATAAATTTAAATAAAGTGATCCTCAAAAGATCATTTGCGATCACTTAGTTAGTGCATAAGTAGCTTTGATACTCGGTATTAGTCGGTACGATCTGAGCTGAGATTTTCTAAAAAAGGGCGCCAAGGCAACTATTTTAATGACATATATATGATAATTTACAAGATCATTGCGACTGAAATTTTCAAGAACATACGCTCGAAAAGTGCATTCTCGGAATGCATGACATTTTTGTTACTAAAAGTGATCCTCACAAGGGTATTCTTAAGATCACGTTAGTTAGTTTAGTTAGTAGTTAATATTCCCATAGCCACAACAATATTTTCGAGAAAAATGCGCCGATAATTGTGCAGTCTTGTTCATTAGGTAGGTAAGGTAAGGCACCTATGCAAAACGGTGACTCCTAAGGTGATCTACGAAAATATATTGGGAATTTAGAATGTATAATGTAGTCTGCAGTTTATAACATTTTTTATATTCGTATAGTTGATATTAAGCAATCGTGACAAAGACTTTAAGGATCAGATTTGATGAAGAAAATAAAATATACTCAACGTTTTTGACGACAAGTAATAACACTGCAACCAAAGTGATCATCAAACAGATAAAGATCCGATCGACAAAATTTAAAAAGAAAACTGCACTAGTTGAATGTGTTTTTTTTTATAACGTCAAAGCCTCTTTAAGTGTCAAATATTCCACCGCAAGGAAACTACATCGACACTTTTAAGCGATCCTCAAAAAGATCATGAAGATCGCTTCTGAGAAATTTAGCAAAAGTGTCATTGGACATAACAAAGAACATTTGTATATTGTTTACCATAATTTACTGATGATTTTTATACAGCAACTGTCGTTGTTGTATGAATATAGTATTCCCAGTGATCGTCGTAAAGATCGTGAAAATCAAATGTCTACTTTTTAGTGGAAAATACTATACTGGCAGGATAGTGACTTAAATGGGGGAGCACTGATTTAGTACGAAAATATTTAGCCTACAAAGTGATCCTCGAACTGATCATGCCGAAAACACTGGATTTAGTGCTTTCAATCGATATAACAACTTTAACATTATTTGTACGATCGTGATGGCAAATTTGACGCCAAATTTTCGGTGAATTATAAATTAATTCCATCTGTCACTTGAGGGGGCAAAATTTGTATTCGTCGATCATTATATCGTAAACTATGGAAACATCAATGTTTTGGCAAATTAACGCATTCAAATTTCCAAAAGAATCAAACGATGTTTCAATACATCCGAACTGTTCAAATCAGGTCTGATTCAATGATCAAAGATCAAAGGCAAAAATAGATCAAGAGTTGGAGCAACATGTCCAGTAAAATTCAATCTGCACAATATCCCGGTCATTTTAAGAAAAAAAACCATCAGATCCCGCACTTGACATTCTTGTCAAAAATATAACCAAAACCGTTACACTGTCGCCTCTCATAGGGCAATGCAGAATTGCATAGTTGGTAAATAAACAAAGAAAAATGCAATTTGTTTGTTTTTATCCGGGTAGTAGATACTCACGTTTTTATTTTATTTTTTGTATATCCACAGGGAATAGTTTTGTATTTTGTTGAAATTTTAAGTCACTTTCACGGTTATTTCCTCTTGAAGTGAACTTCAGTTCCAAATAAATGATTCTTTTGTTTAAATGTTTGGTTTTGTCACTTTTAAAATGCACACGGTAAATTTATTTTGCTTTTAATATGAATTTAAGTGTTTAAACTTGTCTGTTAATTTAAACAAAAAATAATTATACACATATAGGTATTCCAGATATGTTTTATTATTAATAACAGATACTTTATCTATCTATGAGATTTTAAGCTCCGAACCAAACAGACGGCACGACCCAACTCAAAAGACTGAAATTATTTCGAATGCACGATCAAGTTTTATAAATTTCTTAACCGCCACCAGACCAGCAGCAGCAGTGTAGCCGTAGCGTACTATACTCGCGGGTATCTCACAGATACAGCAACTAATACTGTTATAAATGTAATAAACTCGGGAATATGTATATAAATGCGCGTGGCTCGAAAAATTGCGGTTCACGGCGGTTGCTTGCTGCGAATTTTACGAAGTAGAGGGAGAGGGTGTGTATTTGAAAAATGTATCTAATACACTTTAGTGGTAGTAGTATTAGATGTAGCGGTGAATGTGTGAGTTTTGGTGCAGTATTGTATGGTATTGGGGAGAATTTCTTGTTTTTCTTATTTACTGTAGTTGTATATTTATGTTTTTCTTGTGAATGAATAGGGGAAACCTTACTATCAGGACGGGTGGAATGAAGGGTGAGTGGCGACAGCAAGTAAGAGGAAAGTCAAAGCTCAGCTGTTCTCTCGTCAACGGCCATTGGCGTCAAACAAGTGTGCTCTAGTTTAAAAGCGATTGCTTAACAGTGGGTAGGTTGACTATGACTATCACTATGTGCTGGTCATCATCATAGTAAGTTACAACGTTTTCACTAGCCGTTGCCGGCTTATCTCTAACAATGAATGTGTATCTTTGTATCTGCAGTACACGATGGCGAATTTTTGTTTATTTATTTTAGACTTTGTGACTTGGCTTTTGTAATATTTTTCCCGCCCGCCGCCGCCAAAAGTTGACAGGTATATTTAAGAACGGTATTAGCATTTATCACTTCATGGATAACATGAGTAAGTATAGTATTCGTTTGAGGTGGCGACAAGAAAAAAAAAAAAAAAAAAAAAAACATTCAATGAAATGTTATTGAATGTTTTATGGTGGAGTCATGTCTAAGGGAATTCCTGGGAGTGCACTTGATTTTGTGGGCGAAAAAATAATATTTTCGGTGGAAATGATAAGAGATTGTGGTTTTCTCTTTTGCCGCGATTGATTTGTTCATGGGGGAAGAACGACTAAAAATATTTCTGACCGTATGCGATGGAATTGCGCTTCAGAAATTATCATTTCAACCGCAAATATGGCAGAGATTCAGAAAAATCTAGGATAAACCGCCTAAAGTAGCGCATAGTTTACTATATTAACCATGATGATTGTTCATGAATAACAATAAAAAAAAAATGCAAAAAACGAAATGCAATCGGGGGGTATGGATTTCCGGTGCACCTGCTTTGCATTGATTTTCAAAAAGGCATTGAGGAATGCGACTGCAGTTGATATGCGTAGTATTTTATGACTGATAGGAGTAGAGGTCAATGGGGACTTGAACAAGGTTATGATGTCGTCTGAAAATGTATGCATTTCAGCTGTGATAATGTACAATGGAGGAAGATCATTGATGGTTGTCAGGAAATGTCAACAAAGATCTAGGAGCTGCCGGCCCTTCGATAGTTTAGAAGAGGTAGATAATAAAATAACTGACCACTAGAAGAACCTGAAATATATATTCCTATTCATATCTATGGTGTTTGGGAGAAATCTGATAACTCCAAAAGTAATATTGTGTAAAACAGGCATTTTAAAGTTGTTTAATACGGGGCAAAAAAGTTATGGCTTCTTAAACTCAAAGTTATGAAAATTTGTTGTTTAATTTTTTTTATTTCAAATGTTTTTTCTCAAAATTTGTACTTTATAAATTTTTATTTTTTTATGAAATTTGTATCCTTCACTAATTTCCTAAAAACTATGTGAAGCAACTTTTTTACGTATGATCAACAGAAGTTGTAGTAGAAGCAATTTTTTGTCAGACAAAACTGGTCAAAAAGAGAGTCGATATTTCTCTAAGATAAACTTTTTCTTTCATAGCACCCCAGAAGAGAAAATCCATGGGTGTTAGGTCAGAAGATCTGGTTGGCCAAGTGTTGGGGCCAAATCGACCAGTCCACCGTTCATTAAAAGGTGGACCAATTTCATAGCGCTTATATTGAATATATCTCTTTCACAGATGGGCAATTTTTTTTGTTCAGTCTTCAAAAAAAACTGGTAGGATAACAATATAGTGACTTTGTATGGCGAGAGCAGTGCCTTTTTTGAGAGATAGGAGAATTAGCTACTCAAATAGAGAATGTGCCACATTTGGGAAGAATAAAAGGAAAGTAAAATTTTATGCCAAATTCGATAGCTGAATTGAGAAGCTGACTCAGGATAGCTGTTCTTTCAGGTGTTTTTTAAGGCGTTTGAAAAATTTAGTGCAGCAGAAAATACATTAAGTTTAGACCTTGTGTCCATTCGTCCCGAAAAATAAAAACTCACACAAACGAACGTTTGTGAGAAGCTAGGCCTAGGGTGCCTATGGACGATGGACGTGTTGCACCAACTATCTGTGTATTTGATTATTTAAATTGTGTTTTGCAGAGGGTTGAACCTAAGACCCTTGCTCAATAGTTCAGCTCACTAACTAATGAAACACTGCGCCCCACATTAGGTCGAAGTCGTTGATCTGGGTTTTTATTGGTTTTGACGCAGACAAAGGGGTCACCGACAATTCTAGTCAAGGAATAATCCACTAAGTACACGGCTGACATTTAGTTGAAATGTTTCAAGCCACATGATTGCAACTTGAAATATGTCTAAACTAATTTGTAGAATTCCAGTTTGAATAACGCCTTGTGATATTAAATTTATAAGAAAGTTTTACTTTTGTGACATATCATAATAATTATGAAGAGAATTCAATTCTTGAAAGTTAAAAAAAAAAAAACAAATCTGTGCGCAGTATTTTTTTTTTTTATTTTTTCCGATCGAATCGACGAGTTTAACGAACCACCTGAACGCAAAAAAGTGTTCCCAGAGTTTAGGGGCCTTCCTCAGAGTTACGTTCTAAAATTCAAATATTTTGAAATCACTTTTCGGATAGAACTTGAATTAACATGTATCACTTTCGAAATAAATAAAAGACAAAATCTAATTTCTCACTTTCGGCCTTTCGTTCTAATACTAGCCATCGAATGTTCCGAAAAACACTTTTATTTGTACACAGACACAAAATTTACCAACATTTTAAATTACTTTTTTTAACTGGTATTTTTTTAAACAACATTTTGGTAAAATTAAAAATAAATGAAACAAATTTTCCCTTATTGCTTCCTAAATTTCCCTGACTTTCCCTGACCAAATTGCGTTCCCTGACTTTCCCTGACATTCCCTGACTTTCCAGTCGAGTGGCAACCATGCAGAAAATTAAGACTATTACTGGCGATCCAAAGATAATCTCAACTGCAGTCATTTTATAACACTTTTCGATTTCACAATATAAAGGGTTTAATCCCATATAAATATGAGACAATCAGTATTTTAATTTGCACCCTCGGAAACAGACCTTCCTTTTGTCCTCAAAAGACGGTAGTTGGTTTCCACCATCCCCAGCTTTTGTCATTATCACGAAAAAGGTTCAAGGACAACTTTTTAAATTGTAAGAATTTTGCTCAAGGATCCAGTTTTATATTACATGACCAACTGTATATTGAATTGACCAGAACAAAATTCAAGAAAAATTTTAATTGGGGATAGATAAGACAAATTTTTAAAATATAAACAAATTTTTACTGAAACTGTTGCTTTCGAAGAAATGTTAAACTAATAGATATGTATTTTTTATGCCAACATTTATTAAAATAATCTCGAAAAAAAAAGAGTAGGCATCTGAAAAATATTTAAACAAATTTAGTAACTTAACTTAAAACAACCCCAGCAAATGTCTGGCATTCAGATGGTGTAGCTTATAAAAAAGATTCCACGCCCCTTAAATTGAACATTTTTAATTTTTGATACTTCTCCTTTCGTACAATGCAGGTCCTACCGCTCTACCAAATGTCAACATTCTACAGCAATGAAAAGTGGCCCAAATAAATAATAACCAATTTTCAAAAGTGGGCGTATACCACGCCCCTGAATGGAAAATCTCAAGTTTTGGACACTTCCCAGTGTATGCACCGCAGGATCTAGCATTCTGTCAAATTTTCTAGGATGGCCGGAAGTGCTTCATAATTTTGATGATCATCATCTAAGTGTGTGAGTGAGTGAGTAAGTCAGTTACGGTTTTTGCGATTTTTGAAGTCCTGTATGTTGAGAACCACTAATGCTATAAAGATAAAATTTGGTAAGGTGGACCTTTTTAATAAGTTTGGTAAATGTTTCAAGTTTGAAGTTTTTGGCTAAATTGGTTCCGAAGTTAGAGGGGGGTCGAAAACAGCCTGAGTTTGTTCCTGTAAAAAGTATAAGTGACTTTACTTGGCTGGGGAACTACCGTGCCCTTTGACGAAATACTGAAAATTCAGAAATCTTCATCGTCCATAGTTTTTTAAAATAATTTTAAATAACCTGTTCATACGTGGCCGTGTAATATTGTTGTAATATTCATCAAATTCGTCGTCAAAGAATTTAAATAAATCCATGATAGGATACTTATGACTGCTGTCTACGCCCGTCAATGAAAGAATGCTCTGAAACTATATTTTTTCTAGCCACTTAAAATAAATATTTTGTTTATCTTCTGGATAGAGACTTTAGAAGCCACTTGAACCGGCTGATAGATTATTATCCGAGACTTTATCTGTCCGATATCACTAGCCCTTTGAAACGAAAAGTTGAAGTTTATCTGACATATAAGTTCCGGATAGGCTATCTGAAAAACTTACCCTTAGGCCCATTTCACACATACCCGGCAGACGGATAACCGGTACCGGCTACCCGGTCGTTGGGAATACATTCCTTAGTATTTATATGTCACTTGATTTGAGCACGATTTGCATGTTCTCATGAGAACTTGCCATAATTCAAACGAAACCAGCCATGATTATATTTTTTCATACTTGGTTCTATAGTACGGACACGAGATATATCTCCCCAGTCTCACTCTGTCCGAGATGCCTCATCACCCGCGTTACCGGAGGTCGGAAATACTGCCCGGAGGGTTCGGAATTACCTACTGAAATACGAGCCATATGAAGTTACACTTCCCTTCTCGTTTTATCCTATTTGGGAAATACTGACGAGCTATAAGAAGTTTCATTTCCATTCCCGTTTCCTGTCGCCTTTTTGTTTCATCTGAGTTCGCAATAACTGCCCAACGAACAATAACTAAAGCTGAAATTCGCGAGCTTCAAATTAGTCATTAAATATGAATTTTCGGATGTCAAATCGTCTCATCCGTGAACGAATAAAAGGCTAAAAACTTAGTTTTTGATTAGTGTGTATAAACGGCATAATTCTATGAACGTATAGTATAGCTCGTTCACGGATGTGGTGATTCGACCACTGGTTTTGATAACAATTTTCAATTTTCGACAGCCATCTCGTGTTCGCTATTTTATTAGTAAATTTTAATACTTCGATGCTTCAGAATTTTGTTTATGTAAATTAAGCCAAAGTCTATGCTGTGGTTGCTCTTTAATAATAGGATATTGATAATAATGTTTTAATAAATAATAATAATAAGGGTCTAAGCCGATATCTCGAAAAAGAAAATCTCGAAAGCAAAACTCTCAAATGTAAAAATCTCGAAAAAAAATCTCGTTTTTAAAAAATCTCGAAAAAAAATCTAGAAAGCATAATCTCGAATAACAAAAATCTCGAAAAAAAAATCTCGATACGTATGCAACCCCCCTGCTTGGGTTTACTGTTTGCCTATGGGATGGGTGCAAAAAAAAAATCTCGAATTTATTTTTTAATCCGAGATCTTTTCGAGATAGTCTTTCAAGATTTTTGCATTCGAGATTTATCAAATTCATTTTCGAGATTTTGACCATTCTAGATTTTAGTCGTTCTAGTTAACGTCATGATCCCTAATAATAAGGAATTTGTCCCTTTATACTAAACACTGAAACAGAAATATATTTTAAGAAATAAAATTCCTTTTTAAAAAATATGTTTTCTAACACCTTCGCAATGCAAACGCCAGTTACAAATTGAGCCTTATCGTCAATAAACACCACCACGGAATTTTTCTCTGAAAGGCTAAATTGTTATCGCTTATCGTAAACTTTCAAAAAAGGGAAATCAATTCCAACGAAAAATTTCTCCCATTGTGAAAAAATTTTACCAAAGAATTTTAACGACATTTCCATCGAATTTGTTCTCCGATTATAATTTCTTATGTAATTTGTTAAAATAAAAGCCATAAATGATTTACTATGTAATTTCTTGGAATTTCTGACTTTATTTTTAATTAATTATTGTGAATAAAAAAAATGCCTATAACAAGAGAAAAAAAAAATATCGCAGTCTTTTTACGCGACGAATTCACACATACAATTATTGGGTGATCCATATTTTTTGTAATTGTTGGTAAAATAAAACTAAAATTCTTCGCACACATTAAGTCGCTGAGATGTCAAAAAAAAGAAGAAATGGTCCAAGTTCCACTAATCGAAATCCAAATTCCAAACTCACTCAGCTGATCATCATAAATAAGTACAGTAGCTTCCAAATTCGCAAACTATCTACTATATTAACAGTTGACAAAACAAGAAAACCAAACCCATCACACTTATCACATTAGCACTGATACTCTAATGATGCAAAAATTATTGTCGTACAGTCTAAACAGCTCGTGCTTGCAGATTGACAAAAAAGACACGCAAAAAGTTGAACCTGAACTCTGTCCACTTTTTCCGGTGAGGTTCAAGATTTGTTTGTACAAAAATTCAACTGAACTCTGACGGTCTTTGTATTGTCAAAAGTCAACTTCGATTAGGTTTGACTTTTGTCTGTCTAGAATCTGAATACTCTATATGCAATTGACCAGTCAGCTCCATAACAATCAAGGACACACTCAAAAATGTACAAGATTACAAATAAATTAATTAATGATAATAATTTTAGGTACACTTTACTGAGATTTAATCTACAATAACATACAGTTACAAATTTTGTTTTTAAAAATCACAAAGTATATACTGACACGCTTAACCAATCATCTGGCAGGCGGTCAATCTGCCGGCAGGCGCCTGTTTGTTTTGATAAGACATTTTCCCACTTAGATGTCAATTTGCAGATAAGTTCAAAGGATGGAAACTTCGATCGTGAGCAATAACAATTAATGTAAATTTGTATGTGTGATTTATTTTGCATTTTGTTTCTTAATTATCACGAGGTTAAGAATTTATTAACAAAAATGCGAATTTTTTTTCAATGATGATGTGATATGAAGTAGAATAATTGGATTAAATAAAAGTTTTAGGTTTAAATTGTTAGTTCTCTACACCCACACACAGATGCCACTTTTTGATAGTTACTTCGAATAATTTGATAGTAATCGATAGACGTATATACAAGGTAGGATTCATTGGAAAAAAAGGCGAACGGATCATAAAGACATGTGTTTATATAAATGAAAGACCATTTTCAGTCAGAAATAGTGAATGTTGTCAATACTGAGTTTTATTTCGTTTTGGACTCGTGGACTTTTTATTATTATTTATCGGTTCGGTTTCGCTGTAAATCGTCAATTGTTTTCAGGAATATGTACATGTACATAGTACATACATACAGGAACACACTCGTTGGATAGAGCTTCTGAAAATATTTGCAAATCAAAAATAAAATTTCTATAGAATTTCTTCTATTTATGCTCATCTATACAGTATACTTGATTGAAGCGTAATTTCTTTGTTTATGTACCTACGTATTTACTGACATTTGCCTTTGACCTTGGAACCTTAATCATCTGCGCAGTAATTTAGTATGTCAACCGATTTGTGATGAGCTAACATAATCAAATCATCAACAGAGATACGAACAAATTAGACTATAATTGCTAACAAAATAGAATTAGAGCCATAGAACATGTAGAATTTTTTTTGTAAACTACGTAAAACTATATTTAAGAATATGTAATAAAAAAAATCAAGGTACACAGAGCGAAAAAAGACTACATAAAATCAATAAGATTGCCTTATTGCTCTGATTTACCATGAAATCTTATTAAAAGGAGTAAATAATATGAATTTTCCATAGAGAAATCTTAATGGTTTAATGGAGAAAATCTTATTAATCTTTTTAAGAGTTTTTCATATCATTTTTGCATGCCAAATCATATTAAATGATAAAAATAATATGAAAACCTTATTACTATTTGGATTTAAGAAGTCAAGCTTATTACAAAATTATGTTTATAAACGTTTAAAAGGAAATCTTCTCAAATCTATATGACTTCTCTTTAAAATTTTACAGAGATATCACATTAATTTTGGGTGGGAGTATTAAATTGTATAATAATTATATGAAAACCTTGTTAATATTCGGTTTTGAGAAGACGAACTTATTAAAAGAGCTTGTCTTTAAACGGTAATAAGGAAATATTCTTAAATCAATAAGAATTCCCCTTAGAACTAAAAGTATTCTCATATTTTATAAAAGTGCATATAAACGGTGTATTGCTTTGCCGAACGCATTCGTTTTCAGACTTCATGTCAAAAGCGCGTCTACGTATCGAGGAGTGTAAGTAATTTATTAAATAAGAAAATATTAACTTTGTATTTGTTTTCTTCTTTTAGAATAATTATACTTTTATTATTACTTTTTTCAGAAAAAATTGTTAATTTTGTCTTTATTGTGTATGTAAAAAATGAGAAAAAAAAATAATAATAAATAAATAAAATATTTTAAAAAGATAATAAGTTTTCCATATTTTTCCAATCGGTTTTACATATACTTTTAATAAGTTTTTCCTATTGGTGCGAAGAGATTTTCATATACTTTTCAATAAGTTTTCATATTGTTTTAAGAAGACGTCGTATTGATATGGAATAAGATATCTTGTTAAAAGTATGTGGTTTTCTTATAAAATATTCATAAAGATTTCAATAAGATTTTCTCTATTGTTTTGATATGACTTTCTTCTTGGATGAAAACCATAGAGAAATCTTATAGTTTTTCTTCTACTTTATGTGGTGGTTTTCTCTCTGTGTACATTTCCTATACCTATACAACAAGTACTTTTGTGAACCTTAATGTCGTAAAGTTTAGCGATGAGCCACTATCACTCGGTATTTATCACATAACTCGGTATCTATGTATAACGATTGTTATATTAGTTTATGATTGACAAAACACGTGTCAGCTAAATTTTAGTATACGCAATATTTTTCGACTTTGATTTTTTTTTATAGTTAGACTATAGAACATCACAGCTGTTCTTTTTCGTAAGACATCGCTCGCCTGTACGTAGCTTAAGCGCTTGTCCTTGCTCCAAGCTAAGCATGCCAGAAATTGCAGTCACTTGAAATTTAACTGCTTATCGGTGGGCATCATCGGCATCATCACCAGCTCCTTCAATGACTCTTGGAAGCAATTTTTGTATTGCAAGTCTAGTTGCATTATAAAGCCAAGGTATGAATTCAGATTGCATATTAGATTTGTCGGACATCGTATTTTAAAATTAACCAAGTACGGAAACAGTCCTGTCGACTCTATTAAATTGAGAAAATAGGTTTAAATTTTCTTGTTCATCGCTAAAGCCTACTGAAGTGCACAGGGCGAAGCATTATTTTTTTTACGCGCCAAGTTAGACTAATTTTGTCTGTGCTCCTTTTTTGCAATTAGGTATTGCAAGTGTCTAAACACAAGCGTGAAAGTGAAGGACGGATAGTATAGAGATTGCGTGCTATTTCGTATTTCTTACTTTACTTTAGATGGCGGTCCCCGGGGTTGACCATGGCCTCAACCAACAAGCCCCTCCAACCAGTTTGGTCCCTACCTAGCTGCATCCAGTGAGTCCAAGTTGGTTAAGGTCACTCTCCAATTGTGCGCGCCACCTGAGGTGGGATCTTGCTCCGTTTCGTTGTCCCTCAGGGGTAGACTCAAACACTCGTCGGGCTGATGCGTTGTTGTCTATACGCTCCACGTGTCCCAGCCATCTCTGTCGCTGTACTTTGAGCTTTTTGACTAGGTCAACGTCGCCATATAGACCGTAAAGATCGTCGTTGAATCTCATCCTCCACACTCCGTCGATACAAACTGGACCGAAAATCACTCGAAGAATCTTTCTCTCGAAGCGTGCCAAGAGGTTTTTTGCGAGTTACACAAAGTCTTTAACTACTTCGAAGTTATATCTGTCTACTGTGACGTTTTGTCCGAGTTGCCGATGTTGAGAATGCTTTCTCGATGACAGCATATAAGTACATACTTCGTTTTGTTCTCATTAACAGCAAGAACATCTTCGCCGTCTCCGTTTCAATGCTTTCAAACGTGCCGTTGACAGCTCGCTGAATTCTCCCAATAATGTCAATATCATCTGCATATGCAATTATACAAGAAGTTGAATGGATTTTTTAAAAATTTGACCTCTGATGTTGGGTTGAGAGTTCCGTACAATTGCTTCAAGAATGATGTTAAAGAAGTTACATAATAGCGCGTCACCTTGTCTTAAACCTTTTTTGTCATCGTCATCCTGCACAGACGAACGACACATTCCTTTTTAACGTTTCGTAAAACTATGGAATATTTATTAATGGAGTAGTACCGTGTTATTTCATCTGAACAAGCCGTTCCCTCTTCTCGTACGGGTCTAGAACTCTAGATCATCTAATCCTTTATTGTATTTGTGTTATTTTGGCGGCACTTTTCATCAAACCAAGGGTTTGCTGGTGTAAGTGAAATGCAGGACATCAACTCTGGTGGTTTTAATGGTTTATTGACATCGGTCTTTGGCGCTTGATGGTGGCTTCATGGCATAGTGTTTCTCGATAGGATACGATTGCAGCTGCTCACCGCTAAGCCTTCTCCCAATTGTGTTCCGTTGTTGAGGCGGCTAAGATAAACGTTACCTTGGCTGCAACTTCTTAGTTGTCCGAGTACAATCTAGAATAATGGAGGATTACCCCATACGTCAATATATGAATGTCAATGGCGACACGATAATGAGTTGTATTGCAGATCAAAATTATTTGGTTATCTTACCTACAGAAAAAAACTAGGTAATTGAGTGCTACAGTACGTTATCCGGTAAAATTTAACTAAAGAGTGATGTCTGTGCACACCTCTTTGTTAAACCTTGCTAGCTATATCTAACCCACTTTCCAATGTCTAATAGACTTCAAGCTACACATAAGATAAAATTTCTACATATCAGTTAACCTCCTACAAGCAATGCTTTGGCAAAAGTGTTACCCCATATTTTATATACCTCATAAATTATATTTTATGTAGTAACGAGTATAAATTTTGGCAAATATTAAAAAAACAAATATACCCGGCCCAAACGAGTACATTCACTACATGTTTATGCAGTGCACTTAGTTATAATTACTCTTTTTTACTTTAACGTTTATTTTAAACCTTGAAAGATAAGTTATAGATCAGAAAATTTGCATCCAGTAATTAAAAATAACGAGTGATGCCAGCTTTGTGATTTAAGGTTTTTAACCATTTTTGTATTAGCAATAATAAATATACGATAATTATGGTTATTAAATAACAGACTACAGCCAAAAAATGTTTAAGATATAATATGTAGTTTAATGACCCGATCAGTGATGTTCGTGTCAAGAAATAGTTAAGCTAGACAAAGCTGTAGGTACTACTATTAGAAGAATTATTAAATGTATTTATAGAGCCTAAATTGAGCCTAAAATATCTTTTAGTCATGACAAAACTTTAGTTTTATAGTGGTATATGAAAAGGTGAGTAATAAGGGGTGCTGTGTAAATTATTTAACTTTTATTTTTTTTATATGGAAAGGTTTTGTAGTAAAAGGAGCCGCTCTATTTCTTGATCAGTTCAATCATATGTGTCACAGTATACAATAATACACGTTTAACGAAAATTTAGGATATGATGGTCCATTCTTGTATACAATATTCGATTGAACATAATTTCTCAATTTGTTTCTATGTCTCCACATGTCTTTTTTTTACGCGAATTGTGTTGAATATTATTATAACAAATAAATTATATTTCGTATACCACTTAATTGCCTTAAATTTGTATTTCATATTTAATTTGTCCTATTGAACTTTAATGGACCATGTTCCTTTATTTAATGGCATCGCTTTCGTTGGTGTTTATTAATTTCATTTATTTGTCTGTCTGAGAATGTCAAAACGGTAGATGTACTTGGAATATATTTATTTGGGAGTCCCATAGGTTTGACAAGCAACATTGAGTAAAGAGAGATAGCTCCAAAAGAACCCCAATTCAGAATTTGATGACGTTTTTAATGCCACTTACAGGTGACCTAGGTAGATGATATAGTTTTTACAAATGGCGGCAAATGACAATAATAACGGGTGTTTTTTTTTAGAGGTATAGAACTGTCAAACTAGCTGTCATACTAATGAAGTGTGCTTAAATTTTTCTTCAGTATACTTTGCCAAATCACTATGGAAAGACTTAGATACACCAGAACAACGTATAGAAATCGTGGAAATTTATTTCAAAAATTCGCTAATGGACTGAGAATCAACTGGAAGTTGAACCAGATTTTTATCGTCAAATCACCTTCAGCGATGAGGCTCATTTCTGTCTTGACGGGTATGTAAACAAGCAGAATTGTCGTTTTAGGAGTCAGAACAATCCTCATGCGACTCTTAAGACTCCATTAAATCCCGGAAAAATCACTGTTTGGTGTGGTTTACATGCCGAAGGCGTCAACGAAAAGCCATTTGTGAGCTAATAAACCCAACATTTTGGTCATTCCATTGAATTTGTTGTTTTTTTTTTAAATAGTTCTATGCCTCTAAAAAAACATCCTATACTTTGACAACATATACAAAATACACGTCAGCAAAAATGAGTCGTTATACTCCTAAAGAACGCGGAATAATTGTTTCAATTTTTTTTTTCGCGGAATAATAAGGTCCAAAACGTAATTTTGGACTTTTTTTGGACTTTATTGCACTTTTGAAATTGAAATTGAAATTTCATTTTTTTAAGTGTATATACATATATATAGGTATGCTTATGGGGTACTTAATGATTTGGAGTGGGTGCGAGGTTTTTTGTGTGTAAAGTTCGGAACTTCACCCTTTTTTTCAATTTTCCCCTTATATTTGTTGTTTGAATTTTATTTCCACTTCGATTTGCACTTTCTTGCACTTCTGAAATTGAAATGAAGTCAAAAAGTCGTTTACGTTTTGGACCTTTTTGCATAAGACTTTATTTCATGGCACCATAAAAATTGTTTACAAGAAAATGTTGAAAGTAAAGACGTCACAACACAATAATAATCATAGTAATCTGTCAACGAATATACAACTCATTCGCGGTTAATCGCCGAATTAGTGATTAATTCATTCACCCTCACTTATGAAAGAGATGCCATTATTCGAGAAACCACAGCACACGCTCCATGTGATCCAACATCGATAAATTACCACAAACCTTGGCATTCCACAAATCTATTTGATTTTATAGTATCGCCGCATGTTAATTCGCATATTATTTGTTGTTTTTCGCAAAACTATATAATACCCACTCAATTTCGAATCAGTGATTAGATACTCAAGAAATCATTTCATATGCCCAAATCAAAACGGTTTCAATATGACAATATTGACAATGTGTAGATCAAAAACCACAAAATTCAATTCGCACTTGTGGGCATGAGTGATGAAGCGAATCCGGAAATATGAATAATTTCGAATTCGACATCTAAGTGATGACTTTCGAGCAAACACATTCATTTATACGTACTAAGTTGTAGATACGGATACGCTCCTTCCTACGAATGTACTAAGCCCCAAATTTGTGCAAAAAAATATACAATTTCACACCTCACTACAAAGTAATTACCTATGTCATCGCTATGTGAGCAGAACTACCCTATCTGTCAGACGGCAGGCGTTAATTTCGATTTGCGTACATTTTTGAGTCATTTGCACGTCGTCCGTCGCGCTCTTCTCTTCTGTCGAACGCTGAAAGTAAAGCAGATACGAAACGAGATACGATTTATTATTGTTTACACATTTGACAGACAAACGCAAATTTTACGGGAAATCACTATTTTATTATAAACTTCTAAGGAAATTAGTGCGCACACACGGGTCGGTGTATAATCATTTCCTGTTCTTGAATAAGGCTTACGATATGAACCCTAGTCATAGGTTATATTAAAAACTGTGTGTAACCAAACGAGGTTAAACTATGTTAATAGAGAGACGTTATTACGTCAAATGTTTTCAGGCTGTTTTGCTGTTGGGACGTAACACCTCGAACGTATCTACATTGTTTGAGCATAACATTATCTAAGGCTGTTGGGTGGTAAATTTTGTTGTTTCTCTGCGCTTTGAACACACAAGACACAAGTGCAGTAAACACAAGTTAAGCAAATTAACAGATATGCTTCTCTTGCGGCATCTCTTTGGACTTACACAATTCTGTGTGGCGAATTGGAGATAGTATATTTATCTAATAGTTTTATGATATCCAATGGGCAACTCGAATTGATGTTTTTGTGTTAGGGGTCCATAAGAGATCGCTGTGAGGTATGGGTTTTGCACGAATTCCTTGTCGGCTCGTCAATGGCAAGTCTTTGAAATTCCTTGCATATACATTTCGAGTGGTCAGCTTAGTCAAGTGGTTTGATTAAACTATCACAGACGGTGGAATTTATTTCATGTAAATTGCCCAAAGTGTTCCGCGACTTTAAAGCGAAGTTTTGGGTTGAGTTTGGTTTTTTTTTGTAGGAAAAATGCTTCATCTTTTTCCACCACAATTGCATTGCCTTTTAAGTTATAGAAGTCAAACAAAATGTGTTTTAGTTGTGTCTTTAGCGGTGTCTGGAGTCGAGTCACCATATTAACATTTTGGGCGGTAAAAAACTGTGTGAGATAGAAATTCACATCTTCGTAGCTCCATTCGGTGATGTTTCCGATTAAGATCTGCAATCTTCACCTGATTTCTCCGCTTCAGCGTTGTTCCAACCTCATCCTTTCTCTCTTTAGGTAGGAAATCGATGGGGTTTACGTTTACTCCCTCGGCCACCTCCCTCGTGGTTGTTTTTCCACGACGGAATATCAAGGAATATCAGATAAAGTCAACTTTGTCCAATAAAGGTGCTATTCTTCAACGAGCAATAACAGCTAAACTCGATTTAAGATTTATTTGCACTTATCACGCTCGAAATAAGAATGATCAAAGGATTATGAAACGTTAGACCATAAATTACCTTTATTTTCATATAACTTTCATATAACTTTCCTCGCATCTTAAGTGTTTTCCTTAAAAGTTTCTTTTTAAAAATTCAATAAAACAAAATTAAATGTTGTCCATGTATTATGGCTTTATTAGTAAGAACAAACATTCCCATTAATTATGGAATACAACGTCGTTCAAGTGGCTGCCTCGGCTGGCTTCGCAGTAGCGCAATCTGTCACTCCAATTTTCCAAGAGCTTGTTGATGGTTTTGGGCTATAGCTCACTTGGATTGCTTGGATGATATTGGCCTTAAGTGCTTGAATCGTTTCCGTATTGTTGGAATAACATCGGTCCTTCAAGGTTCCCCACAAAAAAAAAAAGTCCAAAGGGGTAACATCGCAGCTCCGTAGCGGCCAATTGACATCGCCAAGACTGTCAGTTAACATGGCTCTGTAACGACCACCGTTGACGGAAACGTTGTTCCCCAGCCTCATTTTCGAAGAAAAATGGTCCACTGATGCCACCAATCCACAATCCGCAGCCACATTCTCGCCTGTGCGCACCGTACGACGACGGGGAACATGAGTGTTGTCCACTAGCATACCAGTCTCACAAACTTATTGAACAAACTTGCGTACAGCAGGTGCGGTGGGTACTTCATTTCGGCCAAAACTTCTTCAAAAAACGCACGGTTTGGCCTACGCACAATACACACTTTGGAAATAAGTTTTCAATATTTCCCAACGTGGTTCAAACGTATAAGAGTCATTTAGTTCCGCGGAGGTATGATATTGACTTTCTGACAAGATTTCGAACGGGAAATAGCTGTCAGTGTCAAAATAACCTGCATACATATATATATACATACATTTTCAATGGCCCGCTTATCCATTAAGTGGGTCGCGGGTGTAGGTTGCTCAAGTGGACCCTCCATAGCTCTCGATCCTCCGCCATCGGAAAAGTCTTTGCCACGGTGCTGGAAACGCGTTGCAGAGCTGTGGTCGTGGCACAATTAGGAGATGAACAGTGCGGCTTTCTTTCCGGCAGAAGGACAGCCGACCAGTTCAAAATAACCTATGATTTAAAAAGAAACCACTAGATTGTCTACCCTTTAAGAAGCGCACTTGTTTGACAGTCCTTTTTTCCTGTGACATTTTTTGCCACACTGATGCATACTTCTTTGTTCGTCCTGTTTGGTTCTTTGCTATTCGATGTTTGGTGTCAGTAGCCAAAATACTTAAAGAGGCATGGAACCATAACTCTGAGTCGCATTTGCCACATCTAATTCTTGTTGAACAACTCCAGGGTTTCGAATTTAGTTCTTAGAGTCTCTTGAAATTCTGTTTCCGTGGTGTGGTTATCCGTGTCATGCCATAGTCTTCAGAGTGTTTGATTTGGCCTCAAGACCACAAATAGGTTCCCGATTTCGAAAATTTGCCTACCAAAGCTATTTTAGCATATTTATGTAGTTCTTTACTCTTGGTTTTCCGCTCCAGTTCTAAAAGGACTATACTTTCAAATTAGAACGCTTCTTCCAAACTTGGATGTATGTAGGCAAACGTATAATTTGTATCTCCAAATCAGGAGGAAATCAAAATTTGATTGGATAAGCTTGATATCTGTACCTGATGGCAATTGCCTTCCTATATAACGGGTGGGACATTTACTGGATAGAATGCTAAAAAAATTCTATTTTAAAACTAGGAAGTTTTTGCGCTGAAAATATGTAGTGAATGAACCAGGATATCATATCTCCGTGGTATGAAATGTATCCTTTTTGCTGAATAGGCTGTATGGGCTGTATTTAAATCAAGCCTTACGTTTGTCAGTAGGTTTTAAATGAGATTTAACCGAAAACTGTTTAAAACATTGAGGATTTTGGATTTAATCGCAATGCCCGTTTTAGGTGGGCTATATTTGTTTTTTGGATAGAATTGATAGAAACTTAGCAACAATACTTCACAATGCTAATTATGGAATATGTTTCCAATAATTTTCGAAAATTTTTATTCTCCAATAAGAGGTTGCTAGATCACGTTTAGCGTTTTAGGGAGCTTTTTAAAAAATTTAAACAGTCTGTGCTGCATTATGTTTAGCTTTCCTAAAGTTAGACTAGATTCAGCTGTTTTTGCAAAGTCATTTCAACTGCCCAATGCTGGTTTAAAATATTTTTAAATATTTTAACGAAACTCAGTTTTTGGTGCGGTATTTTTTCTGTTCTGTATATTTTCTTCCTCATATCACTACGCAGTCAAACAACTTAATTACCCACTAAGCAAATTAATACTTAATACCAACTGGCATATTATAGTCGTAGTGTTCACATTTAAATAAAATTATTTAAATCGTGACCAGAACAAAACGTAAAACATGCCAATAGACATTATCTCCGGCACCGCACGCCGTTTGTATGGCTCTAGCTCAAGGTGGTCCGCATTTAGGTGGGCAGATTAATAACAAACAAACTGTGAATGACAATTCTCATTGTGCTTGTTTAATTCACAAATAAAAATGCTTCATTGCATTTTGTCAACAGTGTGGACAAAATGACAAATTACTCACACCGTTCCCAAGGAAATTGAATTTTTTTCAATTCTTTGTAACAAGGATATTTTTTTGCAACAAAAATGGTTTCGTTATCGGTTCCTGGTTGAGGATTTTTCAAATATCGTAGGCGTTGGTGAGTAATGTTTATTGTACAGAGGAAAAGAAAATAACAAATTTCAGTCACATTGCAAAAGCTGTTTTTAAAAATAACTTTCATGGAGGAAATCAATGACATCTTCTTTTACTTGCTTATCAATTTTCTTTTATTGTGATTTATTACTTAAATTGAGACTTTTACGGCTTCAATTACATATAATTTGCACCTTGATGGTGTTAAAAAGATGCGATTTTGTCAATCATATAGTCGCTGTAAAAAGTGCATGTTGGATCACGTGGATGGAAAATATCGGTTTTATGACTGATCGTGATATATTTTTTCACGAAATATTGAAGACACAAACAAACGGTAGGAGTAGGAACACCTATCTGGGGATTTTGCTGTCAATGCAAATTTTTTTTATTGATTCATAGGGTTATGTATATGGAATAGCACATTGGATAACTGGGCGCCACGGCTTTGCTGGCAAGTACGTACTCTTTTATTGAAATTTTCTATGACCATTTCGCATAAATGCTGTTGAATTTCATGAATTCACCTTTCAATTTCCTCTATTAAGGTGCTGGTGGTCGTGGGTTTGTTTGCATAGACCTTTGACTTCAAAAAACCCAAAAGAAAAAAGTCCAATGGCGTTAAATCGTAAAATCTGGATTGTCAATTCTGTTCGCAAAAACGGCCGATTATACGATTAAGAAATGACTCATGGAGTAATTGAATTGTTTCTCTGGCTGTATGGCATGTGGCACCGTCTTGTTGAAACCACATGTTGGTCACATCCATATCTTGTAATTTAGGCACTAAAAACTAGGTTATTAATTTTTACTGCCTGACCAGCCGCATTTTCGATAAAGAATGGTCCAATAATGCATCCAACCAAACAGTTACGCGTTGTGGATGCTTTTGTTTCTCAACAATTACTCGTGGATTTTCTGAACCCCAAATGCGACAATGACGATTACCGAAGCCATTAAGATGAAAATAAGCTTCATTACTGAAGATGATTTCATTAGAAAATTGCGGACTGTAGATGACAAACGTTCATTATTTTTAAAATATTGCTCAACAATGAAAATGCGTTGTTCTTTCGTATAGCGTTCCATTTTTATCCCGAATCGATAGTTGTAACATTGTTATCTTTATTTCCATTGACATCACTGTACTGATATTAAATGGCGCAAAATTCAAAATTTGCGTGAATTATGGGACACCCTTTATTATACTCAGTTTTCTTAGGTGCTCCTTTCAGGTGGGGGCAAATTCTCATGGCCAATCTTTGCACTTTCTTGTCTTTCTCGTGGTAGCCAGACATTGGTATTGATTCGTTTTGCCCATGCAGTCCATGCTCCATATGTGATCATTGATCACACAAAAGCAATAGGTGTACATCCATCTGAGGATGGTCGGGCTACATCCCCAGGACTCTGGCCCGCTAGGCTCTGGCAAATCATAAAATATCTTGTTGTTTTCCTGGTTATTTCTTCTGCGTTTGTTTTTCAGATGAGTATGCTAGGATTACCCCCAGATATTGTACTTCTTTGACTGGCGTCAGTATTGTAACTAACAGCCTTATCGGCCTCGGCCTTTCCAGTTTTCTTTTCCTCGTGAATAGTACTACTGTAGTTTTGGCCCAAATTAGGTCTTGTCGACCACCAATCTCAATTTCGAGCCCCCTTTGCTAAATATTCCATTAAGGTTCCACAAATCGACCTCTTGCAAGTATAACTATGTATATGTAATCAGCATATGTTTGACAGTTGATGCCATGGTTTGTCAATTTCTCAAGTTAGTCATCTACAAGGTTCCCATAATGAAGGGATATAGAAGCCTTTTGATGTGCCAAGTGCTAACCTTGACGATACCTTCTTATGTGTGCATCTCTGCTGATCTTTTGCTGAATGGTTCATAAATACATTACCTTGATAATGTGTTAGGTATTTACTAGTTCTCTATTTAGATTAGAATTTTCCATCGTTTTGAGAAGATCGGTTTATAAGACTTCGGTAGACTTGGGGCACTTTTTCCATTTTTAGAATGGAGCGCTATTCCATAACTTAAACGCTGATCGAGCCATATTTTCAGCGCAATTTATCTATGCGTAGGTATATGATATATTATGAAACTGTTCACACAGAAAAAGAACAAAAAACTGTTCACTTTAATTTCGTACACAGAGAGAATTTGAGGTTTTGAGTTTTTTCCATGGAAACTATGACTTCGATCGCGATAAAATGTAGTCTATGTCCCTCTCCGTGTCAAAAACTATCCTTGTGCCTTAGTTTTAGTTTGGTGACTAATTCACGTGATAAGGTGCCCTTCAGACACTGGCGCCCTAGGCGATTGGCTCAATTGCTCCACCCTAAGACCGCCACTGGTAATGATATTGCAGTTTTAAAAGCGTACATAGACCTAAAATTGTTCATAAATCATTCATAAATTTCTTCAGAAAAGTACTAGAACATTTTTTAATGCAAATGTATAGAAATAATTCTTCTCCAAAATAATTTCAATCTTTAACATGGTGCGAACATACGTACACATTAACAAATTTCTTACAGATTATGCATCTCATTCACATTTAACTAATACTCTTACGCACAAGTGAATGTGTTGTTCTGATTCTGAGGAACTTTTCCTCATCCATCACAAAAATTTTCCATAAATACTATATACCGACCCAGTCATCCTATTTCCGACGACCTCTATAAACATCCCTGACAATGACATTATAAAAACGATAATATTTAAAATGTGTACATCCATTCTAAAAACTTTCCACTCAGACTGCATAATACAAACACCCAAATAATGTGAGCGGAAAGTTTCCACAATGTTCATCCCTTAAGGGCAAACTGCAGGTAGTATGCAAAAGAGTTGCCATCCTCACATTATCCCCTATTCTGGGAAATTTTTAGGTTTCTTGTAAAAACAAAAATAGCAACCATTCCACTTACCTATATCAACAATTTATAGCACAAGTATAATAAAACCCATAGAAAGACACGAACGTAGAAAAATAATCTAATCATTTTAGGTATATACACGTACATAGTAGGAATTGCAAAAATAATCTATGATCTCAAATATTTGGCACTCATGCAACCAGTATGCAGAGATGAAAACAATATTATTAGTCGATTATTATTGATTTTGTTTATTTCTTCATTGTGTTGTTTAGCACTTTCTTGGTTAACACAATTCCATAGTTTAATCAGTGCAGCACGTGTCTGATGCGGGCATACCTCTTTTTGTCAGACTAAATGCCAAAATGGCAATACAGGTAGCAAAGCAATAAATTATGAAAGGATTTACAATGCTAATGAATCGATTTTTTTTATATTAAGTCAGCATGGCTTACTAAAACATTCACCCCTATCGTGGAATCCGCCGGGGGGAATTATTCACGGAAAAAAACTTTTTGGTATCGTCGAATCCGCAAAGTGAACAGTTCCCCGTGTGGGTAATGTGAATGAGTTTCACTGTATCGTTGAAAACGTTCAAATCGAATTTTTCCCGAACAAAATGACATTTCTTACCCGCAACAAAATCATTGCGGATTTCATAGGTTTTCTTACTTGCTGCAGATCGTGAGGATTTTTTTTAAGAAAATTTACATGTAAAAAAGCTGCGTTATTAAGCCGAACATTTGTAATAAATCTGTGCAATATTGAACTTTATTAAAACAAAAAAAACATTCTAAAAACACATTTCATCCGGTAGCTCCATGAAATCATTCACTGCTCCTCTTAACCTGTCTCGTACTCTTCTCTGAGAACACCGCTCATTTCGTTCTTCCTCTTATGCTTCCAAAAATGGAGCTATCGTATCAATTATTATATCAAACACTTTATTTTTTATTGAAATCACTTTTAAAACACACTTTTTATATGCCTCCGGTGAATGCAGCTACACAGATTTGTGTTAACAAATGAAAGACAGCCGTTTGACAGTGAAACTACCTTTCCCAAAAACGTGTCGATAAGGAAACGTTTCCGGCGGATTCCACGATAGCAGTAGAAAGTGAAAGGGAATCGAATAGGTGAAGTGAAACTCAATTCCGACGGATTCCACGATAGGGGTGATTAATTTAAGTTTTTTTTATGATCAATGGGTCACACAACTTGATGAATACATTTGGTGGGCCACTTACACATTTTTGAACTTGAGAAAAGAGAATACCATGAGTAACACTGAAATGTTTATTAAATTCGTAGATATATGTAATAAAAATACTGCACGCGTCTCTTAGTTCATGATACTTTAATTCATTAAAGAATTTAAAAGCTAACGAATGCTAGACACGCGTCTGACCTTTAAGCTGACTTCAATTTGAGTGCCCCGAAAAAAAGCTGGCCCTGTCAACCACTACAGTAGGTTTTTATGTACTTGAGCAAGATGTTAGCATATATCACTGGATTTTACTTTAAGGTAGGTATGTTACTTTTAACTTATACACAGCTCTCTGCACCACTTAAATTGAAGACAACCCTTACATAAAAATTACTATGATTATAAATGAATGTCAAAAGCTTAGCCGCAACCAGATTTTTTCAGTTACCTTACGTTTTCCTATCCTTAAGGCATTAGGTAAGTTAATATTGATTTTCTATATATCAGAAATTCTAGGGAAACGCTTTATTTTAGGTTTAGCTAGTCCGTCCGGGCTATTACTTCCATACGAATCGGAGGAATTTTGCTTCGAGGTATTCTTCCGAACATTTCTATTCTTCGAGGTATATGGCGTTTTGCTTACAAATATTTTTGACAGTTTCATACGAATTTTCTTCCGATATGCTCCGACAGTAATTGGTTGCGGAATTTGTTTACGAATTGAAGTGAAGTATTGATAAATTAAAGCAATAAAGAAAAAAAAAAACCTTTTAGCAAAGTAATTGGTTCTATTTGTTGCTTAAATTTGTATTTCCAGGGCAAAAACAAACGGAAAACAAGCAACAAATAGGGAAACCCCGATGTAGCACGAAACAACATCATGTCAAATCAATGCGTCGTGTCATTTTAATTATTCTTTCCGAAGACCGATACCTCGAATGTAATTTGAGGAGAATTCTCCGTTCTGACGGATACCTCGCTAGGGCCCACTATTTTCCTTTGGAATAGCATCAGGACGAGCTTGAAATTTTTCTCACGAACGTTTCCTTAGCTGATTTTGATGTGCATTCCGAATTTTAGAATTCAATTCAACAAGATATGTTAAACTGCTAACTATTTTTTTAACAACTGCTGGAACTCACCGATTTACATTTTTTTAAATCACTTCTATATAAAACGAGAAAGTTAAAAAAAAAACACCAACGAACATTTTAAATTGGGTAGCAGTCTTTTCAGTTTTCATTATATTTTTTGAAACTTCTCTTTAAATTTTCACTTTACTTGACGTAGATGAATAATCTTCATTTAATCTCATTTCAAAATTAACTTTAGGATTAACATAATCTAAGTTTTTCAAAGGCTTAAAAGATAATATGAGCCCGGAGGGTGACGGGCACAGACTGTTATTGTTATTGTACATTAAGAATTCAAAAATATTGACATGTATTGATGTGTTGTAAAACCACCAAGACCAACCCATTTCGGTTGCTTGGTGGGAGGCTGTTATCACTAAATCCTACCTCAAGAATCTGAACAAGGTACAAAGAATTGCTTGTATAGGTATAACGGGTTCACTAAAATCTACACCATAACTAGGCCTAGAAACGTTGCTGAACATAAAACACATCGAACTATACACTAATGGCAGTCAAAGGTGCTCTCAGACTACGAGAGAATAAAATTTGGAAACCCGAATCGTTCGGTAACTCACGCATACGAGACGAGAAATTTACAGTCTGTCCTTACCGGACGGGAAGGACTGGCTCTCCCCAAGTACTGTCACAAAAGGTATACCCATCTTCACAGATGGCTCAAAGACGGAGAATTGAACGGGAGCAGAAGTCTTCTCAGAATAACTAAGTATTAGCCATTCATACCGACTGGCACTTGGCAGATCAGTACGCAGGCAGAGATCTACGGGGTTAAGAAAGCAGCTCAAACTGACTTAGCGAAGGAAATTATGGACAGCCAAGCAGACTTAAAGCGATTAACTTCAAATTCGTAAGTCAGTGCCTTTCGGCATTGAGAGCATTAAACCATCACACAGTAATGTTGTGCTGGGTTCCTGGACATGTTGGTGTAGAAGAGATAAACTGGCCAGATGTGGCTCTGAAATGGACGAAATATTGCTGACAGACTAGTACGAGTATTACCAGCTTTCAACGCGGCTAAGGACGTCATTGACAATGTCACATTACACTTGGCTAAAGAACGATAGAACAACACTATACTGGTTGTAGGTACTATAACTCGTATAGCTTGTGGCCCACAATTGACACTAAAAGGTCAAAGATCCTAACATCTTTTGATAGAAACCAAGTCCGAGTGCTCGTCGGGGTAATAACCTAGCACTGCATCATTGGAAACATGGCCAAAATACTATAGGTATCTTTACAAATGACTTCTGCAGAAGTTGCTGAGATGAAGAGGAAATAGAATCTGTGGAACATCTCATATGCACAGTGCACAGCCCTCTATCAGATTTAAAAAGATTCTTCAACAGATCCGAATGATTTTGTTAGTTACATGTCATATCATGTATATATAAAAAGGTAACCACAATGGGCCTCAATGGCTGCTGGGTGAAAATTGCATATATGTATTGCAAACTGCCCCTCTAACCTAACCTAACCTAACCTAACGTATTTACTTTACGAGGGATGACTGCTCTGTGATGGTAGAAAACGCACTGATCTTATAAACAAAGCATATTCCTTTTTATACCTTCCACAGGAGACCACACCGGAGAGCCTATAAAGTAGATATATATAAATTCTGAATCAGGATCACATTCTGAATCGATTTAGCCATGTCCGTCTGTTGGTCTGTTGAAAGTGTTATAGTTTTATTGAAAGATCGGAGCAATAAATAAGCAATGTTTATTGTAAGAAGGATAAATTCAGAATGAACAAATAAAAAATAATTTTCTAAACTAAAACATAAAGGATTGCTTTGATCATAGCAGGATCACTACACCCCTTCTCAATCCTTGAGTCCTAGTTCAGACGATAAATTATTGAAACGGTTGAACTCCAAAGATTTTGTGAATAAATCTGCTAACTGGAGTTCAGTCTTGATAGGTTCAACTTTGATGATTCCTTTTTCTATGTTATCTCGTATAAAGTGAAACTTTATATCAATATGCTTGGCCCGTTTGCTTTCCAAATTGTTGGCCATGCCAATGCATCCTCTGTTATCTTCATAGATTGTTGTAGGTTCATCACCAATTTGTTTCAAATCTTGCATGATTCCTCGTACCCAAATGATCTCTGATACTGCTGCGCTCAGTGCTATGTATTCAGCTTCACTTGAGGATGTTGCAACTGTAGGTTGTTTCTTACTACCCCATGCAACAGTGCAACCAAAAACCTTGATGACATATCCGCTAACTGATTTTCTATCAACTGCATCACTTCTCCAATCTGCATCAGCAAATCCGACTATAGGCTCACTTTCGGTATTTCGTTGAAAATAAAGACCTTTTTCGGAAGTCCCCTTCAAAAATCGAACAACTCTCTTTAGGGATTGCCAGTGACTTTCAGATGGATTTTGTTGAAATCGGCCTAGATATCCCACTGGATAACACAGATCAGGTCTGACAGTTAACATTACATACATCAAGCTCCCCAAAAGTTCTCTATATGGTTTGCCCAGGGGCTTGTCATCTTCTTTAGGTATAAGTTGTAATCCTTTTTCCATAGGAGTTCTTATGGAATTACAATCATCCATTCCAAATTTCCGAAGAAGTTTGTTGATTCTAGCCTCTTGAGAAATCTTGATTCCAGACTCATCAAATTCCAATTTCATACCAAGGAAATATTTCAGTTTTCCACAGTCTGACATTTCAAAAATTCTAGATAAATTCCTCTTCAATTCTTCTATGGATGATTCCTTAGTTCCAGCAATGAGTAAATCGTCGACATACAGAATCAGGAACATCATGTCAGATTTACTTCGAATCATCGTGTAAAGACAGTAATCATGGTTCGACCTCTTGAATCCCAGTTGAATAAGGTATGCATTGAATTTATCATTCCAACATTTGGGGGCCTGTTTGAGTCCATAAATTGACTTAAGAAGCTTACAAACTTTCCCATCTGCTGACCTAAACCCTTCTGGTACATCCATGTGTATATTTTCCTTGAGACAACCATGGAGAAAAGCTGTCTTAACATCCAACTGATGAAACGTCATGCCATATCGAATTCCTACTGCCAAAATTATTCTAATTGTTGTTAGCTTGGCAACTGGTGAGTATGTCTCATTGTAATCAATTCCAGCTCTCTGTAGGTATCCTTTTACCACTAACCTCGCTTTATATCGACTGGGGATTCCGTTTCCATCCGTTTTTATACAGAAAACCCATCTTGATTTCAACAGCTTCACAGGACCTGGAGGTTTTTCAAGTTTCCAAACCATATTTTTGTGCATGGATTTCAACTCCTCTTCGACAGCTTTCGTCCACTTGTCGGCATCATGTCTTCCTTTGATGTCTTCAAATGTTTCAGGAACATCTTCATAGGTTGAAACAGCTGAATTCGCTCTATACCCAAAAAGCTCGAAGAATCTTATAGGTTCACGTCTAACCCTATCACTCCGTCTTGGTACGAATTCAGTTTCTGTATCGTCTTCTGCTTCATGTACAGTGTCTGCTTGAGTTTGTTCCGCTTCAACCATTGAATCATCTTCATTAACGGCAGAATTGTCATTCATTTCTTCTGGAACATTTTCTTCTGGATTAGCTTCAGCATTAATTCCAAGCACACTGTCATTTGTATTGCCGCATTCATTCATTTCGAGCACAGAGACATTATCTTCATCTTCCCCTTCTTGCTCAAAATGTATTCTGATTTCTTGCGGTGTTGACCTCGGCTCAATGATGTTGCTGTTCTTCATTGGATAATTGAACTCGTCGAATTTGACATCCCTTGCTGTGAAAATTTTCCGTTTTTTGATATCCCAAAGCCTGTACCCATTCGGAGCATATCCTATCATAACTGCTTCACGACTTTTTGGATCAAGCTTCTTTCTTCTTTGATTAGGTATCCATGAAAAAGCCTTACAACCAAACACACGGAGATTGCTAACATTTGGTTTGACACCATACCACAACTCAGCAGGAGTAACAGGTTGGTCTATTGCTTTTGTAGGGCTTCGATTTATAAGGTATACACCCGCCAGAGCAGCTTCATTCCACATGTCCCCTGGAATATTGGACTCCAACAGCATAGAACGAATTTTCTCTTCTAAAGTTCTATTGAACCGCTCTGCAACACCGTTGAGTTGCGGTGTATACGATATGTTGTCTTCAATTTGAATGCCCTTTTTCTTGCACCAAGCCTTATGCTCTTTGGAGCAGAACTCCCCTCCTTGATCGTTTCGAAGAATGGATATTGAATAGTTGAACTTCGCACTTACCACCGCCTCGTACTCTTTGAATTTTCCAAAAACTTCATGTTTGTTCTTGATCACATAAATAACGGCGAAATGGGTAAAGTCATCCACAAAAGAAACGAAATAACGAGATCCTTCCCATGCAGTTATATTGAATGGTCCACACACATCTGAGTGGATGCGCTCAAGGGGTCTCGTTGTTTTTGGTCTGCTTCCATTAAATGGTTCACGAGCCTGTTTTGCTTTGACACAAACATCACAAAAACGAAAAGATTCAGCTTTTATATCCATCCCAATAACCATGTTCTGTCTTGTCAAAGCATTGAATGACGTTTGTCCAAGATGGCCGAATCTTCTATGCCATAGTTCTGATTTTTCTGCATTGCAAGCGTTCGCTGATGAATTCTTTTGGAAAAGAGTAACTTCCATTTCATAAAGTTGTCCTCGAGGAGTTGCAGTAGCTACTGTGACACCGTCCTTCGATATTATGGCCACTTCCTTCTTGAATTTCACTTCCATACCTTTCTGTACGAGTTTTCTTACTGACAACAGATTGTCTCGTAACTTTGGCACGTACAAAATGTTCTGAATTTTCAATTCAACTCCCTTATTGCTCTTTCCCTCAATTTCACCCTTGAAATTTGTCACAAGACTTTCATCATTTTTAGCAACATCTATTACAACTGGATACTCAAGTTGATCTATATGAGAAAAACACCATCTATCTTTAACCAAATGGTCGCTTGCTCCAGAGTCCAAAAGAAAACGCACTTTGCCCCCAATATCTTTAACAGCATTAGCACGCACCATGAAGCAAACAGCATTAGATCCAGTTGCACTTTTGACACTTCTAGCTTCAGATTTCTTCGGCTTCTCGTCCTTCACTTTGCAGTCGCCGGACTTGTGACCGTACTTGTTGCATTTAAAACACTTTCCTTTAAATCTGTAGGCCTTCTTCTTTGATGAAAATGCAGCTTTGTCACTTGTACCTGGATTCTCTTGCTCTTCTTCTCTTTCCGACAGCTTGATTTCTTCCATCAACAGCCTTTCTTTCACCAAAATTAGAGTCAGTTTGTCCTCTTCAATATTCTGTAGAGCTGTTATAAGAGCGTCAAATTTACTCGGTAACGTCAGGAACAATTGAGCGAGTAAATCAGTCTCCACGATTGTAGCACCAGATAGCTTCAATCTCCTCACCAAATTGTCAAATACAAGAAGATGGTCACTGACAGAATCATTAGGCTTCATACGAAGATTCAACAATTCCCTCCTCACTAGTAGCTGATTGGTTACTGACTTCTTGGCAAAGCTCTTCTGCAAGCTCTCCCACATTTTCTTGGCCGTCGATTCATCACGTACATAGTTTAGGCAATTGTTATGCACATATCCTGTTATGATGTTCTTAGCACGCTTATCCTTCTTCTTGAACTCCGCTTTAGCTGGATCACTAGCAGGCTCCACCTCCGTTAATGCTTCCAACAAACTCTTGGAATCCAATAATAGTGTAATCCTATACTGCCAGTCATCAAAACCATTCCCATTGAATGGTTCGATTCCAATAGATTCTCCCTTAGAGTCGCCCATAACCTGTTATAGTTTTATTGAAAGATCGGAGCAATAAATAAGCAATGTTTATTGTAAGAAGGATAAATTCAGAATGAACAAATAAAAAATAATTTTCTAAACTAAAACATAAAGGATTGCTTTGATCATAGCAGGATCACTACAGAAAGCACGATAGCGTCCAAAAGAATTGACTTAAAAATAAATAAATAGGTGGCGCAACAGGCAGGTAGACACACTAGGCCTAGCTTCTCGCAACAATTCGTTTGTGTGAGTTTCTATTTTTGGGACGAATGGAGGGACCTGCAATTTTATGCCGAGTCCGAACGGCTGAATTGAGAAGCTTTTTTCTGACATTTATACTCTCAGCTGTTTGTCTGACTTTCGCGAGAGGTGGCGCAGTGGAAAAAAACCTTAAGATGTAATTTGTGTTCTTCCGGAGATCGAACCTGGGGCCTCCGTATACCTTAAAAAAAAAACAGAATTCTTACTTCAAATGACCTACAATTCTAAGATTAATAGCATCATCATCACAAAGGCAAATATGTACATCTATCTTTCTTAATTCGAATGCAAATTGCATAATTTGCGAGAAAGAATAGTAAACAATCCTAATCGGGACCACTAATGGCGTTCTATTTTTAGAGTGCGTATTATATAAGCTTTAGTATCTCTAATGTTCCAATAAAACCTCCTCATTGTAGTGTGTCTAGACCTTGGTTATACTTTGCATCGTATTTGAAGAGTGTGGATTAGATACACAAAGAATAATTTAATCATCGCAAACATGATGTGCACTATTAGATGCTTTATTTTTTTGTTTAACCCTGACAGTGACATTAAACTGTAAGATCTTGCGTGCATATATACAGAAATAACTCTTTATACTCTTAATCGATCCTTCATTCATGAAACCATTTAAAGTTCAAAGCGGATGTTTGAAATACCAAACGAAACAAAAGGTGAAGATTTCATATCATTTGCTCACGCAAATCCAAACAATGGTCATTCAATTTATGAATAATATTTGCAGTAGGTATAGAGATAATTCTGTATCACTTTTAGTTTCTATCGTGTCGCTAAATATAGGCACTAAGCTAAATTTAGATTTTTAAAAAAATATTTGCGAGATATTTTTGGCTCTTTATTCAGGTAGTAGCATAGCAGCAGCATCGATGGCTCGATGGGGTATTTAAAAAAAAAATGTTTGTTTGTTTTTGTTGCGTGTAATATTTCCGCTCTTTCGTATTTTAAGTTATTGAAAAGTAAGCGAGCGAATATTGGCTTACTTTTAGCACTTATTTTTTTGTTTAACGCTTAGAAACAACGGTATGTTCGTAATATTAATTGAATTAAACAATCTGACGAAACGTCAGTTCAAATTCTATTCATAGGAAGATAATTTAATGAAAATTCTCCTCGTGGTGATCACAAGATGCCGTTAAAAATAAACAAAGGAAAAATGTTTACAGTTAGCGCATACGTAAACTAAAATAATAAATTCATAAAAATATATGAAAAGAATGTTAAACACCAAATACAATCCAGGTCATAGATCTGTATGAATTTAAGACTGAGAGTATAAATTTGACCCCATGTATCAGCGTTGGTTACGATGATTGTTATTGAGCGTGAAAATTGTACAAAATGTTTTGCAGCTTACAACGAATTTTAGGAGCAAGCTTCGACGATCAATCAAACACCTATACGGCTACATTGGGCTATTCATGTAATTTAGGAAGCTTTCCAAGAAAAGACGGAAGTGTATTTTCTCTCATCGAATCTATACGAAGAATTCCCCGTCAGAGTTCAAATATTGAAACAATCACTTATGTCTGATGATGAATTAGCCGTTTAGTTCACACAGGCTATAATTCGAACCAAACAACATTTTCTAAGTAAAAATGGTTTTTGATCTAGAGGTTTTTGTTCTTTCAAACAACGTGCAAATGACATTCGCTCTGTCGTATTCGAGACGTTCGCAAAATCACTCAACCGTAGATTTTTGCTTACGCCAGAATCATGCAACAACACCGATCACACATAAACACAGATCCCAGCTAAGTCGAGAATCACGTTTAGAAATAGATCTCGCAATTACGCGAGACTAGTGCACCGACACAAATCTCTGATGACGTTCCTATCACGCATAGACGTATAAAGACCCACGCTAACCCGAAAATTACGCATGGATGTAGATCCCAGTCCCAGCTCACTTGGGATTCACATAGATCTTGAATAGATAAGTTTCCGAATATGTATTGTTAGGGCAGATTAGGAAGCTATTAGTATTCCTATTACATATGTACGGACATCGTTGAAAGTAACAATACAACGATGTACAACGGCAACTCTTGATCCAACGAGTCCCTAACTCATAACCCAAGCTTCGAAGAAAACAGCATCACAAGTGTCCGCTCGTCTCTGATCGGCCGGGCCGATTCTTTGATACCCTCCACTGCATAAAGACCATATGGGTCTTATATTTGTTTTGTATGGGATGTACCAGAACTACTTGACCGATATAGACAATTTTCAGTACCAACCTGACGTCAAAAAGAAGTCCTCTCACGAAATTTCATTCGCCTAAGTCGATTCGTTTAGACGCTATCGTGATTTCAACAGACAGACCGACAGACAGACAGACGGACATGGCTAAATCGATTCAGAATGTGATCATGATTCAAAATATATATAGTTTATTGGGTCTTTTTAAGTCTTAATTAAAATTACATTTTCGCAATTGACTTGAAATAGACACTGATAATTAACAAATTAAATGAATCTAATGAATAAGGCTGAATGAGTTTTATCTGAGACTCGAACCACGCTGGAACATAGTTTTCACACAGCATACTTTTAGGCGCATTTTCTTCGTATTCTTAAGTTGTGCTATAGTAGCCGTGTTTTATTATGCCCGTGATCTGAACCGGATCAGATCAGCATAATAAAACAAACCAGGATCAATTGTAATTTTTCGCTTGACGTGTGGCATTACTGAAAGAACTTGACGTTAATTCCTTCAAAATTTGAAGGCGAAGCTTTCTGTTCGTCTAGTTTCTTCTTGGTCTGAAAATGTATGTAATGTATGCAGTATGCACATTGCACATAATGTTTTAAAATACAAAATACCATTTTCGGCCGTTTTCCATTGTTTGCTTCTATAATTTTTTTGACATTTTTTTTTTGACAATTGATTTTATGCGAGAAACGGAGTGGTTTGATTGGTTATTGGGTTGTCCAAATTTTGTAAGCCACTTTATTAGTATTTTGTTCATAGAACTACCAACTTACACGAATAAAATTATTCGCCTAAAAGTATACTATTATACTATGAACAAGTAAAAGTGTTATCATCGGCCTGGCCGATGCTTTGATACCCTCCACTGCATAAAAGTCATGCAAAATGTTCGCCATGCCATATTGGCTTGGTATAGGAGGTACCAGAACTACTTGACCGACATAGACAATTTTCAATACCAACCTGACGACGGTAAAAAGAAGTCCTCTCACAAGATTTCATTAGCCTAGATCGATTCGTTTGGACGCTATCGTGCTTTCAACAGACAGAGAGACACATGGGTCTAATAGTGGTTTTGTATGGGAGGTACCAGAACTACTTGACCGACATAGCCCATTTTCAAAACCAACCTGACGACCATAAAGAGAAGTCCTCTCACAAAATTTCATTCGCTTAAATCGATTCGTTTGGACGCTATCGTGTTTTCAAGAGAGAGAGACACATGGGCCAAAGATTGTTTTTGTATGGGAGGTACCAGAACTACTTGACCGACATAGACCATTTTCAATACTAACCTGAGAACGGTAAAAAGAAGTCGTTTCACAAAATTTCATTTGCCTAGGTCGATTCGTTTAGACGCTATCGTGATTTCAACAGACAGAGAGACACATGAGTCTAATAGTGATTTTGTATGGGGGGTACCAGAATTACTTGACCGACATAGCCCATTTTCAACACCAACCTGACGACGGTAAAAATAAGTCCTCTCACAAAATTTCATTCCCCTAGGTCAATTCGTTTGGACGCTATCGTGCTTTCAACAGACGGACAGACAGACAGACGGACAGACAGACAGACGGACATGGCTAAATCGATTTAGAATGTGATCCTGATTCAGAATATATATACTTTATAGGGTCTCCGATGAATCCTTCTTGGCGTTACAAATGTAATGACAAAGTGAATATACCTTCCTGTGGAGGGTATAAAAATGATCCAGATAGAAAGTTGGATTACGTGTTGTTGTTGCAAATTAGTGTAAATTTGTGATCTGGTTCAGATCACGGGCATAATAAAATAGGCTAACAGCCTTATTCATTAGATTCATTTAATCTGTAAATTATCAGTGTCTCAGCTAATTCACGTCAATTGCGAAAATGCCATTTTAATTAAAACTTAAAAAATGCTTACCTATTCATAAAAAATGTTTGCTCGGATACCAGCTAATCAATGAATTAAGGCAATAAGCCTAAAAGTATACCAGCATTTCTTATAAAAGTATGCAATTGGTAGAAATATTTGATAAATTCTGACAATTTTCCCTGGAATGTTGTGTGCATGAGATAAGAACGCCATGACGATTTAAGCAAATTGTATTACGAAGTTGGCATGAGATTTTTTTTTGACGGAAATTTGTTATTTAAATTCGGAAAACACTCATTTTTGTTATGCTAATGCACAAATCAATTACAAATACGATATTTGGTAATGAAATAATAGCATAATAATTATTATATGCCATGATTTGAGTCAATGAAAAAAAATAATTCAGAGTTAATTTGCTCCTGAATGCCGATGTCGGCATTTAATTTTTTGACACTTGATTAAATGGAAATTAACTTCGAAAAAAGTTTATGAATAACGTTTTCTGCAATTAAACCAACATTAACCCTAATTCAGATTTAATTAAGTGTTATGAATAAGGCTGTAGTAGGCTTGGTCCATAATCAGAAAGCCTCCAGAGAAAGGAGGACCATTAGTTGGCATTAGTTAGACCAAGTTGGCTAAAGTGTTTTTCTCTTTCCGCGCAGCACCTTAGGCGAGGTCTTCCTATCTGAAGTCCGAATTGAAGACTTTGTATTCCGGAAAGTTGATAGGGATCTGCTCTACAACAACGTATAACTCGTTATTGAACTGTCTGCACTAAAACAGGCCAACGTAATCGTGACCGAATTTCTTACGAACAAAATTTCTTTCGAAATGATACCAAAAACATCTTCATCCGTTTACAAAAAAAAAACAGATCCATACTGCATGACTGGAGTTATTAAGGTCTCCTAAAGATTCCGAAACTAAAAGAACCGACCAAATAGAGTGTATAGGCGCAAGTTTAAAGTAAAGGTGTTATGGAGGACGGATGAGTATAGAACACAGCATGTCCTCGTTGCAACAAAACATTCTTGTTTGGTTTTGAGATAGACTTAGAAAAGTGGTACGAAGATGGGCTATAAGCCCATTGCTTGAGAGTAAGACAGACATAATCTTGGGCCGAATCAACGCGTCCGTTAATGAACTTCAGTTGAGTAGAATCATCGATCCCAGAAATAAATTGAAACGGTTCAAGATGTTCCATAAAACCCGCCTAGTATATCTATTTCTGCCCATCTGTTTCGATCTTCTGAATAATGAGAGTGCTTCCGAGAAGTACACATCATAAACCTTTCATCCTGTCAAAGAATAAGCACCTAAATATTTTCGTTAAAATTTCCGGCTTGTCATTGTTTGCAATGAACAATAATAATTGTTGCGTCAGAACTTTGTATTAATAACTCCGTTATTATAACTGTCATATTAAGGCATACCTACAATTTCGACGCAACTCATTCCCATCAAGATGAATCAGATATATACCAAAAGAAGAAGCAATGCGACATTTAAATTCCCAATTCTGTGTTACAAATCGTTCAGTGAAAATAATAATAAATCCCAAAAGAGAAGGATTAAAGAGCAGATTTACTTCACGGTAACTTGGCGTCATTGTGGGTGCAATTGTCTACTTCCATGCCACCATCCAATATTTTTTTTTGTTAAGCGAACAGATTTCTGTTTCGTTTGGAAATAAGGGAACCCGCCGCGCCGTTAAGGGGTCATTTGCATTCCATTTGCATAATACACGGTGCACCCGCTATACGACCCTATACTCAATTCATGACGATCGCATTTCCGTTAAATTATTTTTATCTGCATCTTCGATTCTATATTTAACGCTTGCCTGACAGAAATATCTTTTAGGTTACGTTACATTTTAGTGGAATATAAATGGCGTGGTTTTTTTTTAACAGAAAATAATATTTATTATTATTATTATTATTATTTATTAAATAGTAAAATAAGTTACAATTTAACTTAGTTTATACAGCACTAGCTACATAGGCCTTCGGCTAAAACAGAAAATAAAAGGTACTAAGGAGGCCTGTTTTTAATTTAATTGTATTGGGTTTTTTTTTGGTAGGTCTACAGTATATACGTGTTGCGATATACGTCAATTATTGTTGGAATGTATGGTATCACCAATGAAGATAAGATTGCGGCGAATGTATTTAGATACTCTTGTTATAATTATTCGGTTAGATAGTGTAGAGCCTCTTTCATTATTCTAATTGTTTGTACCTAGGAACATGTATCGAAGCTGATTTTGCTTGTATTATCATGTTATGAATTAAATCTTACAGTAAGATTAAGTTATTGATTGAGTTCCATTTATTTGATCGGCAGGGCGGGCCAAGCCTTCTAGACATATACATATATAGAGCGAAATCAGGTAGAACATTTACGATCGCACTATCGACATATTAAGTACACCCTTACACAGGTCTGTTCATATACCTTTTATTATAACAGCTGTATGCTTTGAAAGGCTTTGGGCGCAATGATGGATCAGTGGTTAGTATGTGCTGGACTACTGTGCGAAGGGTATCAGGTTCAGGTTCGATCGCCGGAAAAAAACTCAAATTACAACTTAAGGTTTTTCCACTGCGCCACTTTTCGCGAACGTCTGACAAGCATCCGAGAGCATCAATGTCCTGAAAAAGCATCTCAATTCAGTTGTTCGGACTCGGCTTAAAATTCTAGGTCCCTACTGTTCGTCCCAAAAAGCGAAGCTAGGCCTAGGGTACCTATACACCCTTGTTGCGCCATCTATTTATATTTTTTAGGCTTTGAAATTGAAAAAAAAAAAAACACAAACACACACACATGTTGAGCAAATGAGCCAAATAATCTTATGGCATTAATAATATTAAATGATTATATTTCGGGCATATGACCACCACGGGAGCCTCTCAGAACCTGTATCTTGGAGCTAACATTTTTGACCATTTCAGCTCTTGTCTCACGTTCAAAGTAGCTACAAATACAATCCAAAGACTTTGTTGACAAATTGTTAAATAATTAAATGAAATTCGACAAGAATTTGCCAACAAAAATTATCAGAAGGCACGATGTTACTGCTCGCTTTCACAAATTTTAACATATAATTAATTCTTACCAATTTTTCACCAGAATAAAATGGCAGCTTACCTGAAATGAAAACAAAAAATACAGTTAGAACTCGAAGGTGAATTTTATATTGTCTGTTAGTCTGGTCCATGGACTGTAAGATATTTCGTAACCAAATTGGTATAGACTGATATGTGTGGCGCCAAATTGAGTTAAAATATTTACCCACAAAGGAAGGATTGTGTTTGTTTCCTGTACTCTGTTTTAGCCGTGACTGATTGCAAACTTGACCAATCTGCACCGTAAGTTGCATATTAATTGAAGTTGAAGCACAGCAATATGGTTTCAAGTGATTTAAGACAGACCATACCTGTCAAGAATCGAGAGCAAAAGTTCAGTGGTAAATGTGTTAAACTAAGGCCCGAAACACACATGCGATTTCAATCGCGCGACTGTTTGGTCGCAAAAAATTAAGCACACACATTGTGTTTGTTTAATTTTTTTACGATTACAGTCGCGCGATTGAAATCGCATGTGTGTTTCGGGCCTTAAGGATCATTTACGTGAGAGCGCCCAAGTACCTACCTACGAACGAACGAATATTGGCAAAGTTTTGACACTCCGTTCACATGAACACTTTTCTTGATCCAGTTCAGCCATCAGTTTCTACCAGCAATGTCTAGTTTGAGGTTAAGTTCGAACGAATGTGTTATTCGCTAGTTTGTGGAACGCGGTTTAAAGATGTGATGTGCGAATAAACTTTGACAATTCGCGCCGATGGTGTTTTCGTTCGCGGCAAAAAGTTTGGAATTTCGTTGTTTAAACTGTTTTTAAACTTGTTTTCTTAATACATTTTGATGGGACATCCTACTCTTGGAATAGTAAAATGTGCAATTTTCTGTTCATAAATGCATCAAAAGTTGTGTATTCGCTTTCTATTCGTTCGTTCGCTCTTAAGTGAATGGTCCTTAACTGTGACCAGTTAAATTTTGACAGATCGATACAACGGGATCATGACGTTAACTAGAACGACTAAAATCTAGAATGGTCAAAATCTCGAAAATTAATTTGATAAATCTCGAATGCAAAAATCTCGAATGGGTCAAAATCTAGAAAGTACAAAAATCTCGAAAACAAAAAGTAAATTCGAGATTTTTTCTTTACACCCACCCCATATCCAAACAGTAAACCCAAGCAGGGTGGTTGCAGGGGGGCAGCATGCCCCCCCCCCATATGTATCGAGATTTTTTTTTCGAGATTTTTGTCATTCGAGATTATGCTTTCTAGATTTTTTTTTTCGAGATTTTTTTTCGAGATATCGGGGTAGACCCCCATACAACACAGTGAAAGCCAACAATTTGTCGCTGAATTATATTTTTGACATGCATAGAATGGACCTATAATTCAAAGTCCAATCCGAATCTAATGACACTTCTTTGATGTTAAACTGTGCCTAAGGATTACCTGACCAAAAATTAACTAAAATAATAGAGCACCTTGAAAAGCTTAGATCTGAATGAAAGTATATACCACTCCAGACATTCATATCTGAATTTGCGCACAGTATATTGCAAATTCAGTTTTCATGTCTATTTTTAAACATATAATCACAGAAGTTGTTTATGCACTTAAAGTTGTATTGCGTCTCAGTGAAATAAGATATATCTGCCGCACGTGTTATTTGACCATCGCCACTCGATTAAATATTAACCCAGACAATAAAAGCCAAATATTGTTGAACACTAACCGCCTAAAAAAAACTGTATACAGAATTATACGTTATATCTCAAAATGGGTTTGAACTGTTTTTTTTTTTTAGGTATAAGTATACCTACTGCTATTTCAGTTCCGTAACTTTCCACCACGCATATATGCGAGATAAGATATAAGAGAGCAAACTAAATATTTCTGCAAAATGTGTAATCAATGGAAACCTAGAAAGAAGCCATAAAATCGCATCAATGGCAAACAAATGCGGTAACTACACTCGCATGAGTTAAAGATTAATATCAAAGTATCTATAGCTTAGTAGCGAGTTCTCAGTCCGTGAAAAAGGAAAATAAACAAAAAACTTCGTATAATGGCCGGCAAAGTGTCACATGAGTTTCATACTTACGTCAATAAGTGGGTCTGCTAAAATTGTGCGTATATCTACATATTTTTTTTGTTTAGCTTTTTTTCAGGTAAAAAATGCTATGACTTGCAAAAAGTTGGCTTTGGAATGAAGAAAGATATCGGGATGATCCCAAGCATGTGACGAAAACTTGCAAGGTGCTTAGAACAAATTGTCCAAGAGATTCTTTGAAAGTAAATACAGTCTTTTCCGGATCATTTAGCGTGTGTTCGCAAATGACAACACGATTTTGGTTGGCAACACATTTCGGTAATTATTTAGCATTTATTAGGTTTGCTTGAGATACGCTTGCCTTGTTGATATTCAGTTTAATTTGTGAATCTGGCGGGATTCCACAAACCATAAAATTAATGGCATGCTTTTGACGAATATGGGCTCAATCCGTATTTTGAATACACGACGTTGGTATTAATTTTCTCGAAAGGTATCAGTCGATACCACTATAGAATCTAATCCAACTTTGAAGCTAGTAACTACAATTATTAATATGTATATTGTAACACGTGAAATTAATTTTTTTCATAATAAACGACGTGTTGTCTCCAGATGGTTTGACTGCTAACCAAATTGTCCACGTGCTAGTGCTAAACATTCAGTTGGAACTCGAACAGAAGTGAAACTTAATGTTAAACGATTTAGCACGATTATATATACCCCAAAGTGGGAAAATATGCCACTCATAATTTACAAAGGTCGACAACTAATATTAAAGAATGTTGGAACAAATATTAAATAAACCTTGGCAACGGTTAATGTCAACAAAAGTCTAGTTTCATTGAGATTTTTCCATTTAACTTAAAAAAAATATCTACCAAACTCGCACGATTAGCAGATTGCAGTCTATCTCGACATATTTAAAAAGTACGACAGCTGGCAATTTACAGTGCGATTATTGTCAATTTTCTGACATTAAAATTTTGACAGCTAGCTGCTCACAACCATTCGTTTGTGTGAGTTTTTATTTTTGAGACGAGTGGAAGGGACCTAAAATTTTATCTGTGCAAAATGTCAGCTTTCTAGAGCTGGGCTGGGCGTTGAAGAGTCGTAATTTCCACTTTTATATATGAAAAGATTTTTATCCGTCACTTGGTTTATTAGCTGGCGCCCTGCTTTGCTTAAGTAATCGTATCACGTGCGGCGTGCTCTTATACGGGAGTAGCTTTTATATTATATTTTTGACTTCGTAATTGCATTGCATTGATTTAGAAACTGAGATATGAATTATGTAGATCGTATGTGGTGCCAGTGCCACGTATTTTGCTCAAGTGTTGGGGGTTGAGGATACCGACTTTTCTATCTGGATCGTTTTGGTCGATTTGAATTTAACAACATTGAGTATTTCAATCGTTTTCCCGAAGTAGACAGAGGTTTCTGTACTCTACTACAAACGAAATGGACTTGAAATACACCAAAAAAAAGTTCAGTGGCCTTAAATTAGACGAACGCGACGACCAATTACATAGAAAAGGTTTCAGATAATACTTCGACTCAAATATCTCGATTGTTTGGTCAACTATTTGGTATGTGGCGTAGACTTTTCATTTTCCTATTTCCCTCACAAATATTCACAACCATCGCATCGGTTGTAACTTGGTTACATCATTTAAGGAAGGGCTATATGGGCCAATGACCCCTTCGCCACCTTAGTTTTAAAACTACACCTACAGTTTGGCAATAATTTGTCCGTTTTTGTGTCCTACTCGGTTTACGGATTTTCAATTATTGTCGTTTCCTCCTTATATGTGTTTCTGTTTACAGAGATTGTAACATATCACTCTCGACCCATATCTCGAGGACCGACCTCTCTTTAGCTCTTCCTGACAGTAAGCACCTTCATTTCTCTTGCTGCTCTTTGTAAGCCTGTAATTAATTACATGCGACCCATTTCTTTGTCCTTCCAGCTGACTGTACAATACTAGCCGCTCTTACAGTCCAAAATTCCAAACCAATTAGTCACGATCTTTAGTCGTCGGCATCTCGTCGGTCATAATTAAACAGTGTGATAAACAATTCTCCATAAATCATGGACCAGTATTATCCAGGGGATTCCATTCGACCACTTGCGTTAATTCTGACCAAAACCAGTTCCACTTGAGCATCTATGCAGTGGAAATTGAAAAGCGACTCTTACGAAACACATAAAACTTGGAAATGGTGTTAATTGCTTGTCGCAAAACTCGATCGGTTTGCTAGAAATCGGGGAGTTTCAGAACACGTTTCGAAATTGAACCAGAAATAATCCGCAACTGACTGTTGTCCCACAACCCACACTAAAGAAAGTCGCATGTTGTGATCGTGTTGCGATCTTTTATTGTTCTGTGAGATGAAAAATTTGACACCCAAATGACATGCTAACATGAGTTTTGGAGCCGTCACCTTTACAGATCAACAGATTTGTAGCAAAGCTATCGCTTGCGCTTGCGCGTGGCAACTTTATCTTTAATTAAATTACTATAGGATTACCACCAAAAAGAAATAAAATCCAAATCATGCATTCATTCCACACAAACAGACGTCGGTCGCCGGTCTCCGGCTGAGCACAGGGGGACCTGAGGCAACATATGACAGATCACCACCGCATTCGCATAGTTTGCGGCGTCTATACGCTCATGCATAATGCTGCACGTAATGTGATCTTGGCACAAATGTGGAGCATTTATGACAAGTTGCTGGTGGGACTGTAGACAGACACCGGTATCCAGTGGATTGGTGTGATTAGGCGGTGCGCAGTTGTATCTGTTTATAATGCTTAGCGAAGCATTTCAACTGCGCAAAATGATCGTTTAAGGCAAAATCGATCACGGTTCGTGGAAACTGCAACCCAGACCAAGGCAGCACAAGGGTGATAATGAAGCAGACAGATATGACAAGAGATGTAAAATTTCTTGCACTCCACAGTCCACATATGTGCAGTAACTTTCTCTCTGGCTTTAGATGCAGGCGGGCTGCATCGTTGATTGCAGTGAAATGCATTTTGTGTGCCTGCATGAATATGGTATAACGACGAAGGCAGAAGGTGTCGTCGGTCGTGGGAGAATGCTAAAGTGTTGGAATTATTTGGCGATTTGCAGGTACTCAAGAGTGTGTGTTTTAATAAGGATCATGGCTTGCATAAGGAAGACAATTATTCATTTAAAAATGCACGTGTTCCTGAGGCGCACAATTACGACGTCGCGACGTTGGTGGCTGATTGTTTATCGCTGATGGAGAGAGTCTAAGCGTCTTATGCAAGTTGGCGGCGAACTTTAAAGCTACTTGCAGCTGGAACATATTGTATCTTTTTGGGGGAGACATTGTAATCTTCGATTTAAATTTCGCGTAGGTCGATGTAAAGGAGACGTGTAATGCTAAACGAATGCACATTAACAGTTTCCGCTTTCCGATGTCTTTCCGGGTGAACGGTGGCAATTTCGTCCTTTCGCTTTGCATAAATTAAAACCGCACCTTGCAAAACCCACGATCAATGATCTCATGCCGAGCCGGTTTTTGTACGCAGCAACACAGTTCGCACTTATTTTCAACAGTAAAACGACGACGGTCCCTTGGAAAGCTGAGAATCTTGGCGCATTTTCTCGCGAATGTCGAACAAACATCTGAGAGTATTTGGATTCGTCATAAAATTGTAGGTGCCTTCCATTCGTAAAAAAAGAACTCACACAAAGGAATGGTTGTTAGAAGCTAGGCCTAGAGTCCTACACGGACCTGTTTCGATTTTAATTATGTCTGTCAAAATCATTGTCGACTGACTTAAGCTTAAAAGCATAAGGAACAAATTCCATGATGTCGATATGTCGTATAAAAGAAACTAACTTTTACTAAAATAATTGTTCAGTTATGATTTGCAAGTCAGTCATTCAACAACTTTCGATCGCGTAAAAACATGGAATAAATGTCATCCTAATAGTATGCAATAATGTAGAAACTAAATTGTTGCTAACTTTGGTGAAAAGATCCTTTGCAGGTTTTGTGGTTTAGTAGGTAATCGAAATCTCGCTCCTATCTCGATCTACTTCTACGAATATGATGACAAAAAACTACTAACGAAACAAGTATCGACATAGGCAATGAATATGCAAAAACCAATCATATCACAATCACTAAAGCCCATACGTGTATACAATTTTTTATCTTAAATGCATCAGATTGCAGATGGAGGGTTTACTGAAGCATCCTCCCCCCAACCAATTAATGGATAGGCGGGAGACCCCTTTTTTTAAGAGTCTGTGTTTTTTTTTTATATTCTCCACGGGAAGGTATATGCATACTTTCCCTTTTTGCTATTAACTTTGTAACACCACTTGAGCAGGAATCAGGATCACATTCTGAATCGATTTAGCTATATCCGTCTGTCTCTCTGTCCGCCCAAACGAATCGACCTAGGCGAATGAAATTTTGTGAGAGGACTTCTTTCTTCAGGTTGGTATTGAAAATGGTCTATCTTGGTGAAGCAGTTCTGACCCATGCGATGGCTCTACGTCTACAGTCTGGGGTGGAACTATTCCTCAGCCAATAAGCCTCTCCAATTAGCACGATCTTTCGTCAACTGCCTCTAGTTGCCTGCCCAAAGTTAGTTGAGGTCGCCTACCACTTGGGCGCATCACCTAAGGCGATTTATTCTCTACTGCGTTGTCGCTCTATGAAAAGATGGTGAGTCTGTGTATCGATTTGGTCGTTTTTTTTTTTGGCGTATTTTCAGGATCTGCCATAGAGTGTTTAAAAAGAGTGAAAATGTTATCGACGCTACGGTGGACTTTCCTACTTTGAAACCGTTTGATAAGGCCAATCAGGCTATTTACGAAGGGATTTACGCGTTCACATACAATGCAGATAGGAATAGGATCTTGTATATAATGTTAAGGAGACTGAAACCTCTGTAGTTGCCACAGCTGAAGGGCTTTCCTTTCTTCTGGACCGAGCAACCGATGCTAAGTTTCCATTCATCAGACCAACTTCTGGAAATGTCAGGTGAACTGTCAAGCTCAACCGCTTAGTTGGTTTTTAGGTTGGATATTGCTCTCCGTATACTTCGTTTTGGTCTGGTGGACGGATGTTTTGCCTAACTAATAAAAATAAATAAATAAATGGCGCAACAGGCGTGTAGACACCCTAGGCCTATCTTCTCGCAACCATTCGTTTGTGTGAGTTTTTATTTTTGGGACAAATGGAAGGGACCTACAATTTTATGCGAGTCCGAACAGCTGAATTGAGAACCTTTTTCAAGACAGTTATACTCTCGGATGTTTGTCAGACGTTCGCGAGAGGTGGTGTTTTGTCTACCTATGGCTATATAAAGGTACATTCAGCCTAACAGCGGTATTCGGGTCTTCGTCGCCATTATAGAGTCTACAGAAACAATTTTTCCACATTCTCCGTACCGACGTTAATTTTACTAAAAGGTTTCCCCAGTTATCTGTACAGATTTCCACTAACTTGATTTGAAATCGTTACTAATCGCAGACTCACTTAAGCATTATACAATAGCCTTATGGCTATAGTATAGTATTGTACATAAATCAAACAATGGGATATGCATATCACTCAGCCTTTAATCTCTTTCCAACTGTCACAGTTTATTAAACTCATGTCGATGCCCCCTCGTAGGTCGTACAGTATAATTGCTGTCCTTCACAGTTCGTATTACGTACGCCAATTACCATTTCTTTTAAGACGGGGATAGGTTAATAACCATTCACTCTCCCATTGACTGCAAATACTTGTCTGTTTATCGACAGATTTGCAGATTTGACGTTTAGCGAGGCTGTCCGTTGAACCCACAAAATGGCAGTCCATCCGGAAGAGAACGCACATCTATAAGCCATTAGTCTCCCATTTGTGCGGTGCAAATACCCGTGACCCCTTGAAACGTATATCGATTGAGGCGTTTTTTTTTTTTTTTTGTTGACACCCTCTATACGTCAAATTAAATTATCTTAGAAATGTTGCGTTCAGCTTCGATCATCAACTTGACGAACATGTACACTGTACAGCTGCTCCCACCGTCTCGCCTGGATGATTAACCGCATAAGTTAGTGAGTTAAACACAAGATGAGGGGGAATGTATTTAAAGTTAAGTAATTCCAAAGAATTACCTAGTGAATAATTTTTCTTTTTGCAATTTTTTGTTTGGAAAACAATTGCGCAGCAGTTAAGTGATTTTCTAGTTATATCTCGATTCTATTTCTATTTCCACAAGTACTGTCAATTGAGCAATTTCAGTGGAATGGGAAGACAGATCTGTGTATGTATGTATGCGGTGAAATCAAAGGCTAAATAGTTGTCGATTGGAATACCTACAATAAATTAATGTGACAATTTCGTCACAATATTTATAGAAATCGTTTTCTATTGCTGTGACATTCTATTTGCATACCGTAGGGTCGAGTGGAGGGTAAATAATTTTTGCGTCAGTTGCAAAGAACTTAATGAGGGGAAATATGTTGCGGCATACAATGCCGTGTGCCGTGAATATTTTTTCAATCAAGGCTTCCGTGATGACGGCAGTCGAGTTTGGTAGAATAGTCGTTGCAATGTATTAATCACCATTTATGCAAATCGGTAAAGTTAGCACCCCTGTTGTGTATGCCTATGCATTTCTTAAGATTGTTTTTTACCTGTAGTTGCTTAGTGATTGTGTTTTTGAAAATTGTGTCTATAGTGTAAACATGTTCCTGACCCACATTGTTCACACTATACGAAATGTTTTTTCTAGCAGCTACTGGTCATCGTTCAAATATACCGCCTTTGTGTTAATCCTGAGTTTATACTTGGATCGACACTTAAGCTCGCAGTGTGAAATCGGGTATTAGAATTTTCGATAGAAGATGCGGTGTTGCCTTATTTTACCAAAGTTGACACCCATCAGACACGGTCATTTGGCACTATGCTTTGCCTCCGAAGTAGCTCAGTGGTTTTTGTAAAAACGTCCTATCTATATGTATAAAGGGTGTCCCATAATTCACGCAAAATTTGAATTTTGCGCCATTTAATAGTACAGTGATGCCAACGGAAAAAAAGGTGCACGACTGGGTCGCACGAAACATTCTTGTTTATTGCGAATCTCGCAGAATCTCAAAATCATTTCAGAAAATTTTAAAAATATGCCGGGTGTGAATACACATCGGGATTTGGGTAGTCATTTTTGAGAAATATTCATAAAACGGCTATATTCGAGTTTTCTGAGAAAAACTTAGTACGTGAATGCTTATGTTGTCTTAAATCTATGTATTTTGATCAAAATCGTTAGAGCGGTTTTTTTGTAAAATTATGCTGACAAATGTTACAACTTTGGATTCGAAAAGCACTGTTATTAAATTGTTTAGCTGAAAACTGAGTACGACGTATTCTTCAGGATATAAACATTACATAGCAGTTACATTTTCATCCAAATGGAAAATGGAGTTTTCGAGATATGAGCAGTTTTTAAAGTACCATTTTTAGCGATTGGGGTGGAAATCGAAGGACGCATTCATGGTTAAAAAAAACACTGTTTAGCTCAAATCTGACCAAATTGTATTACTATGGATTTAGGTATTACCTGCCAGTTACATTTTTATCATAATCGAAAATGGCATTTTTGAGATAGGTATGAGCAGTTTTTTAACGTACTATTATTATGGATTTGGGTGGATATCAAAGGACGCAGTCTTTTTAGACAAAAACTGAGTTTGCTATCAAGTTAAGAATGCCAATACATAGTACCTTAAAAATACGTTCCTTTTTAAATCGTTTCTACCGTTTTCGAGAAAAAGCCAAAAAGCTGGATATGCAGTCATGAGCCGTTTTTGAAAAAATCTAAATTGTTTAATATTTCGTAAATTTTTTAAATGGAAGTACCGTTAATATTAGGGCTAGCATGCAAAAAAAAAACGTCCTAGCGGGAAGCCCACAAACTGTAAAGGCTCCGTCAAACATAGCGCGTTTCACCGCTGCGTTCCACCACCGCGTTGTAACATACTGCAATACATATCCCCTGTCACACAGAGCGCTTTCTCAACGCGGCGGTGAAACGCGCTCTTGTGAAAAATTGCAGATTATTTCTCTGACACGAAGCGGTGAGAGTCATTTTTGTAGTGTGAAATGGAAAAATTAATCGAATTTGAAAAAAAAAAAATTACGATATGGGTGATAAAATGAATAGAGACATTGTTTTAAAGGGTGAGATATGGGAGATAATTGCAAAGGAATTAAATGAGAACGTATTCTCCGACTTCTTCTCTCTTTTTATTTATGTCATGCACCCAAATTCTTTTTCTTTTTCCTAAATTTAATTGTGAGCGAATTTGATTATAGCTATCTGTTTGACGTCATCTAACGCGGCGTTGAGAACGTCGCGTCAAATTAAACCTAACGCCGCGTAAAATAATCTCACCGCGGCGTTAATAACGCGTTCTGTTTGACGAAACCTTAAATACGAAGTTTGAAACAAATCCGTCCAAGTGTTTAGATTCCCCAAGGGTGGAACAGACATACGGACGGACAGAATTTCAAAAACACACTTCTTTTAGTTCCCCTATCATCGTTATATCAGAATTGATCAATATCTCGAGTTCGAAATTTTGTACGAAAACAATATCTTTCTCTTACTACGTATACGAGAAAGTTAAAAAGGACTCTTTGAATTCTTCTTGTCCCCACCAAAGATAGATGTGTCATTCTATTTCGAATCTATTCGATTTTATTCAATCGATATGCGTAGATCTGATTTCAATTGAAATTGCTTATTTCCTCTTGTGTTCTCAGATTCGATTGAATTGAGTTTAATGTCAAATTTCATTCGACCAGAAATAATTTCTACGTAAAATTATGAATGCACAGCACATACACAATTTAATAAAATCAACAAATAAAAACAAAACAGCAATTTATTTCTGACAGCTAAGTAATCCAGTATGCATTTGATGATGAACCACTTTCCCTCGAAACTGAGAATGTAGGCAGTACATTCGAGTAAGTGTTTCGAATTCGAGGAATTTTCGATTCGATTGAGTCTTGGAATTATGTCGGACTACTCTGATTGCTGATTGTCTCAGACTACACTACAATCAATTGTGTACTGAAGGAGGAACATGGCTAAATCTTGAATATTGTTAAGGTTTTTTTCCACTGCGCCACCTCTCGCGAACGTCCGACAATGACAAACATCCGAGAGTAACTGTCCTGAAAAGCTTCTCAATTCAGCCGTTCGAACTCGGCATAAAATTGTAGGTCCCTTCCATTCGTCCCAAAAATAAAAATTCACACAAACGAATGGTTATGAGAAGCTAGGCCTTGGGTGTCTACACGCCTGTTGCGCCAACTAGTTCTTTTTTATGGCGGCACTGTCACCGTAGTCTGCTGTCGCTCCAAATAACATTTCTGTCCCAGATCGTTGATGCTCATTGATTTCATGACTACGCTGAGGCCCTGAAAATCATGCCCTTAACCTTAGCTGAGAATGCTGGCCTCGATACCATCGCAACGGTGACAGAGTTGACTCCCTCATCAGGCTTAAGAAGAATGCCCACATCAATGTGCGTAAGGCTGCCATTAATTTCATCTTTGAGAAGAATGTGCTTCAGCCCTGGCAAGAAAAAAACTGTCCGATCAATATGACGATCGACGATATTAGCAAACCCGTGAGTGTTCAATCATTTTCAATGGCCCGCTTATCCATTATGTGCGTCGCGGGTGTAGGTTGCTCAAGTGGACCCTCCATAGCTCTCGATTGTCCGCCATCGACTGTAAATCATCAAGTGCAATCCCTACACGGGCAGAGGAGATATTATGAACTTGATCTAACCATCTCATCCTGGGTCTACCTAGTGGTACGGATTCCAAAGCACTTCGTGGGATGCTGGTTGGGGACATGCGCTTAACATGACCAAACCACCGATGCATGGACCGCTCGACATTGAGTTCCTCACGTATCACGGAGGAATCTCATTTCGGCAAACCTCATGACCATAGATAAGAATTGAAACAAACATCGAATTAAAGACTGACAACTTAGTTTTGACACCAAGTTCAGTCGCCTAATAACAGAATGTTGCAAAAACTAAATAAATTCTTGCGCAAGAATCTGAGCCCATTTCTTTGGAAGATAGTGTAAAACAGTCCACCATAACAACCACCACCTCTATGACCACAGCGCAAAACAATTTAAGTCTCACGGGTTACGGTCACGAATAATAAATGGCGCGCAACACTGTGTAGATGCCCATTAATTAAATTTACCTCACACCGCATCTAATTAGAATATTTTCAATTAATTGATGGGCACGTTGTTGAAAAACTTAATTAACTGCATTTAGCCGTAAAGGCGCCAGTTTTCCACCTGTTGTTGTTCAAAAATAAAAAGTTCACCATGTAACGCGATCCCATACAACCGTTTCCCATGTTGCATGTGACAAGGTGATGAAACTGAATTTTTAAAATACATAGGTATATATAATTATTTTTAATTTTGCAATGTTTTCGTTTGGTTTTTTTTTGTTGTTGTTATATGCAGCACCACAAAATATCTAAAACTCGTGTTTGTTCACACGATACATACACGCCTACGATAAAAAGTGACAGCGCGCCCATTTTACAAATGACGTCGGTAACGTGTATCTATGTATGATACCAAAACACAAGCCAAGCATTCATGTTTTGCAAACGGTGCGAATATTACTTTGAACTTTGAATTTCTGCTAAACAAGGTGGATTTGCATATGGACAGTTTCAGGCCTCGTTATCAGTCGTGAATATCGGACAAAATAGCACGTGATGTGTCTAAGAGTATTATAATGCGCCATACATAATGATCGATGGTTATACATAATAAGGAATTTGGTGATAATGCACACTTGACAGGTGTTTAGGATAACAAATGCACTAATTTAATTTTAGACGTCAATGACATTTTTAAACAGAAATTTTTAAGCTAACGAAGATTGATTTATCAAAAAATCAATCACCTACGTTGCGTTAGGAAATAACGCCCAAATCAATTCGGAAATAAAGCCCAATAAAATCATCGTTGGCTACGATCAGATCATCGGAAATATCACCAGTTTGTAGCATTCCGTGTGGGTGAAATTCTGCAGCTCACAGAACTGTCCGAATGGCGATGGACCTTAGAGGATACCAGACTTCCATAGGTCTACTGCAGACGAGAAGTTCCATGAACTCCATCAATTCGAAACAACAATGGAGCTTAGAGCACATATCATTGGCGTTCGTACTCAAGCTTGCGAAGCTCTTCTTCAACACGAACGATTTTCAACTTGGTGGAAACTCCAAGGAGGGCTAGGTAGGCTGCGCGTCTTAGGAGTTTCCACCGAAGCATTAACAATTTCAAATCAAAACGTTGTTTAAGGTCAGTTGGACCACTTTCACGAGGAGAACTTCTTGCGGATGAGCTGTTCAGGGAAGCTCAACGTAGTTCCTATGAAGACGAGATGGAGAACTTAAGGGTCAATCGGCCAATAGAAAAATCAAGCAAAATCCGAGTGAACAGCAGAATTAACTTATCGAAATCAGCGCCTGAGAATTTGAAGCGACAAAATTATTCTACCAAAAGGTCATCCAATCACCAACTTAATAATAAAGATCCCTGAACTGTCCTGATCCTTGAACTGTCGGCCTAAACATTTTACGGCAGAGATTTTACATTCAGATTTTACAGACAGCTCTAACATCCGTGAGAAAATCCTGCCAAGAATGCCGAAATGCAACCGCAATACCTATGCCTCCGATGATGTCCCAGCTCAGCTACCACCTGCAAGACTGGCCTCATTCAGCTGCCCGTTCTCACATGTCATCATCGACTACTTTGGCCCGATGAACGTGACTATATGCTGGGAAGAAGCCACAAAAGATGGGGAGTCCTCATGACGTGTTTAACGACAAGAGCAGTTCATATCGAGATAGCACATTCGTTGTCAGCAGACTCGTGCATTCTAGCTGTCCGCAATTTTATGGCTAGACGTGGAACACCTATTCAGCTGTATAGCGACAATTGAACGAACTTCAAAGGAGCGGAGCGCGAGCTGAGGGAAGCGTTAAAAAACATCGACCAGAACAAGATAATGGTTGCTTTTAATAGCACAAACACCAACTGGACATTCATACCCCAGGCTCTCCCCACATTTGTAGCAGTTGGGAGAGACTTGTGCGGTCAATCAAGGCAGTTTTCTATCAGATGAAACCACCAAGCAATATATCAGATGAAGTACTGCGGAGCATGCTCGCTCACAGAGGTCGAAAACATCGTTAGCCGTTTACTTACATTCCCTTGGACACGCAGAACGGCGAGGCCCTAACGGCCAACAATTTTCTCTTGGGGTCCTCCTGTGAACTAAAACCCCTGGCAATATTTAATGGCGACAAACTGGCGAACATTACAAAAGTATGCACAACACTTCTGGAGACGCTGGGTACAGGAGTGCCTACCAATGCTTACCCGCCGAACCAAGTGGTTTACTCCCGTAAAGCCAATTGAGATGGGGGATATAGTTCTTATTGTCGATCCAAATATAGCCCAAGGAACCTGTGGCCCAAGGTTATAAGCACCAGAATTTCAAAAGATGAACAGGTAAGAAGCGCGTTTGTGCAGACAACCACTGGAATATATGAACGGCATGCCGTGAAGCTAGCAGTCCTCGAAGTCAGGGGTTATGAACAGGTAATGACCGATATCTTACCGAGGGGGAGTGTAACCAACCCGTCATCTCCACCTCACCCAGCGCAAACACCTTAAGTAACCTGAAGTAAGCTTCAAAAATTGCACAAAAATTGCAAAAATCGGTTGGAACAAAAACGAAAGGTTGTGAAAAACTTGGTCCTAAATGATGTTGCGCCAGCGCCAGCTATTTCTTAATTTTTGTTTTTGGGATTATAATAGAAACTATACGCTACAAGTCCCCAATGCCTGTTGAATTTTTGACTACAAGTATGGTAATAAGATTAGCCTTGGACTTGTAACTCCGTGTTAGAGGAATACTTTACATTTATAGAAATTTTAGTGTTTATCCTGATCCTGATCCATTAAGTCTACCACTGAGAAGATCATTGATTAGATCCTTAAATTTAGTAAATGACATCAAGGAAGAAATGACGCTCCTTTGTGCGTTTATCGAATTTCCGATAGCAATCATTTTTCATCCGACACACGAGTGAGTTCCTTCCCACTATAGCAATATTCAAAATGAATCAAAACAAAGATGTAAGAATTTTGTAAGGAACATAAATCATCAAGGAGAGGTGGGATCAGCTTTGAAAACCAAATACATATTAATGCGCAGAAAGTGTGAATAAATGTTAAAGTACGTCATTAACACTAGCTTTGCAAGGGTATTGAGTACATAACGTGTTGTATAGATGAACGTTCTAATATAAGTTCAACTAATACGTATATCACCCTAACCAACGTCAACATTGTGCTAGGTTAGACAACAAAAGCTACAGAAAGAAGACCGCCAACAATGTACGGCTATATAACATTTCCCGTGCATATCCTATCCATCCACCTAATGGCCTGTCAGTTGCCATATTCAAGCCCCAAAGCAGTTCATCGCTACCGCCAGCAAGTTTTGAAAACTAATAAAAACAAAACTTTACCCTTTGAAAGGTGGCATGTGGTGACGCAAATAAATATAACCACTACCACACATACTCGTAGAGGGAGCAAATGACTCCATCCCAGCTATAGCCCACTATAGCACTTAGCGCACTCCACCGTCATGTTTGGAATATGAAAATGCATAATCAAGGCCAGTAAACCCAGATAAGACTCCATCAGTTGGCAGTTGACAGTTTCATTTACATTCGACGAGAAGAAGCCCTATGTCGCCGAGTGGCGCGCTATTCCGAAACAAAAGAGATTCTTTGGCTTATAAAAGAAATATAAATTTATTGGGTGGTCTAGTACTGGGATTGCCGACTCATCCCGACTTTGCAAATCACAACTAAACAAAAATTAACTCAAAATCATCTGACATAACAAAATAAAGGAAAAAAAAAATAAATATTTTCGTTTTTGTTTGCTCATATTTCACAGAGATAAGGGCGCGCTTTGGCTCGTTTGACATAGGCCGGGGTTTGAGTGTTGGGAGTCATCGGTTGTCTGGAGCCGCTGTGGAGGCAGAGGTGCTGTCGTGTGCCATGGAATTATAGACGAATCAGTTCCCAAGAAACTCTCATAATGTCGTCTTACGTCTTGATTAGTCTGATCTGAACACACACTTTGTAAACTGACCTTACAAATGAATGTTTGTCGGGTAAATATGTAGACGGTCGGTTTTGCAGCGTTCTAGAATAAATTAATTGATAATTACTCAATTTAATAGAAAATATTTACAGTTGCCGGAATGTCGATATTTCAATTTCATACAGATTTGGAATAAACAGAATTACGGGCGCGTAATTAGTTGGGCTGTACGGCGATAATGACTGCATAAATATTTTCAAAATGCAAGTAAAAATAGAAAATAAATTTTTTTTAATAATGGCTGCCAATAAATGTTTGTGTTATGGGAAATATTTATGCATTTTTTGACATTTATAGATTGCGACACGGTGATTTACTATTTATAGTGTTTTTATAAAAATGTTTGTAGGGACGTTACGACTTGAGTGGAAAATAACAGACGTCAGGTTAAAATATTACGTGGTATTAATAAATCATTTACGGTGTACTGATAAAACTTTACGAAGTCAGAATAGCAAAATTTTCCATACCTACATAATTGTCTATTGGGAACTAAAATATATTTAAGTAAAGGACTAGAAATTGTTATTGCCTGACAAATAAATGTAAGATGCATTAAAACACAAAGAAGCTATACACATTGTACTGACGTAATTAAAATATTAATGACTGGTTGGGCCATCTGTTGGTTTCTTTTTGAATCATATCTTATTTTAAAACTGACAGCTATGGTACGTGTAAAAAAAGGATAAAATGGATTGATTTACACTTACAATGGGATGTTGTGATGCCAAGACAGTTCCAATTTTGAACATAAAATTCGGTTGAAATAATGCACCAAGTGCAGCTAATGTATACGCAAATTTGTGAAGAGAGTTCGTGAGATTAGTTTGGTGAAGTGTTATTAAAGATCGATGCTATGCGAACGATTTAGGCACTCAGGAACAATATTAGTTAAGCTATTAGTGAAATAGGTGCCGAAACCACCGAAACTAAAGTAAAGAAAACGTTCAAGGAGTTAGGTAAAGAAGAAACGACGTCTGTAAGATAAAACAATGGATTACTTGAAAAGCGTATAAGAAGATGCGACACTACGATGAGGCCATTGCGAATATTTCGTTGCAGGAGCGATCTTTTTCAAAGTTTTGTTAAGAATATTTAAAAAAGCATTGAAAAGAACTGTTTTTATTTTGTTAAAAAAAATGGGTACCGCAAAGACTGACAGTGACAGAAAGAAGAAAACTTTCAAGGAGTTAGGACTCTCAGGCCGAAAAATTGCAAGATAGCTAAACAGAAGTAAGACTGTTGTAAACAGTTATCTTGCGGATCCACAACGCTATGGGAAAAATCAAAAAGGACGCACGGCTTGTGAAAAAAGCGGTTAATTCTACGGCTTTATTCAAATTCTACTCTACCAGCGACTAAAATAAGGGCCAACAGCGGAGTATCATCCAGCATAGCAACGGTCCTAAGGATGATACGAAAAAGTGGTCCTATACAGATAAAACACTTAAAAAGAAACCTGTTTTGAGGCACAAGGAACATCGAATGAATTTTTAACATGTCGCTTGGAGCAAAATGTATATGTATTGCAAAATGTATGGCCTCAACCTAGTGATCGCCAGTGTATATAGAAAACTTGACAGGATGGCCGTCTGCCAAGCCAACCTAGGCAGTCAATTAAATACAATAATATTCCATAAATAATTGAAATTGTTTACTCTTTTCAATCAAGCAACAATAGTTGAGGCACGAGCTTAAGCGCCGAAAATTGATAACGGTTTTTTAGAGGGGTTAAATACAAGCATTTTTTACTATGGGAGGGGGGTCTATCTGGCTTCGCTTAGGTGGGAAGTGTAATTTAAAAAAGTAATAGGTACTTAAAATGAAAAAAAAAATATTAAAACAAATTGCAACACTTATAAAGCGCTTGGATTATTTTTGGATTTTGTACAAATTTGAGCGCTTGCGAGTGGTTAAGAGCAAATTACGACCACTCTCACTAAAAAGCAAAAGTTTACTTTTAGAGATTTTGGAAAGTTTGACAGCGCTGTCAATTTCTTTAGACATGTCAAAATGCAATTCCTCTTTTTTGTTCAATAGAATTACACCCACAAAGATTTATAAATTTTATTTGCTGAACAATGCCCGCGTTCCATTAACCCGCTAGATGACTAGCGGCATGCCAAACTCCATATAAATAAAACTGACATTTCACAATATGTGCTAGAGTTCTAGCGCAAATGTTGAAATGTCAGTTTTTATTTATATGGAGTTAGGCATGCCGCTAGTCATCTAGCGGTCTATGTAACTCGGCCAATGTCTGTTGAATTCAGAATTCGGGCGCGCAGACGAACTCGGCGTTTTGCTGACAAGATTTTGGCCCAAATTGGATGACTGATGTCAGCATTTGGCTTTAACAGGATGGCGTTATGTGCCAAACAGCTAGTGCCACAATGGACATTCTCCACGAGCGATTTGAAGGTATGGTGTCTTACGGAGCTGACGAGAACTGGCAACCAAGATCATGCAATTTCATCCCGTTAAGCTATTTCTTGTGGGGTTTCTTTAAGTCGCATAAGACTGGTGCTCTCAAAGTACCCAACCCGTGCCATCTCTCAAATAAAAACTGCTTTATGGGACAGAGTCATCTAAAATTGGAATTCCTGTCTGAAGGACCCTTATTGAGGATCTTAGATCAAACACTGTCAATAATAATTTTGAACTGCGCACGCATCAAAAGACGGATTGAAATTAGTGCTTCTACAGGAAGACCAACCGGTCGCATGCTTTACGTAGTCTTACAAAAAGCAAACAAAATTGGGCCCAAATAGAGAAGGAATTGCTTACAGCAATATATTGGTAGGGGGTTTATAAATTAATTATACAGTCGAGAACGGTTAAGTGCACAACGTCCGGACCTCAACTTTGTGTGCACTTATACGGTCTTTGCACTTATCCGTAAGTGCACATTTTTGCACTTACCCGTAAATACACAATTTTTGCACTTGTACGTGCTTACTTAATAAGGTGCATAATTTCAAGCTTAACTGTTACTCTAAATATTTAATGTGGTTTTCCATTTGAACAAAAAATCAATTTTTTTTATCTATATCACTTTTTATGTTCCATTGGGGAAAAAATCAATCTTTTTTTTGATCCGGATCACTTTTTTCCGTTCTCGATTTTCGAGATTTACACATACCTTGAACAGCTGTTTTACGTCATTCAGAATTTGTTTTTAAAACACAATTACTAAAAGCCTCTTGAAAAGCATTTATTCAGAACAAAAATGTAAATAATGGACATGGACTTAATTTGGGAGCGATTGCTATCATCTTCGTCATCTTATTCTTCTTCCTCGTCGTCTGTAGATTTCGATTCTTCGTCGAAAAATCTGAGATCTGATGGAAGATAACAACTTCATATGGATAATCATATCGACGAAGAATCGAAATTCACAGACGACGAGGAAGAATAATTTATTTGGGCAAAAATAAGCGTCCCGAATCCTCCAGAATCAAATATCTTTTCTGAACCCATTCCACGCAAAGAATGCTCTTCGGATGATCTTCTCGCTTTCAAGTCAGAATTCACTCAAGGAGCTTACTTACACAAATTCAATTTATGCACCGCAGTTATAGCTGAAATTTTCCCATTTCACCAATACATGAGTGGAATCGACCAGAAACAGTTTTCTTGAATGAGTGAATTACCGAGTGAAGCCAATGGAAAACGACATTAATGCCAGTCGGACCGGAAGAGCGATATGCCATTGAGGCATATTATATTATGAACATAGATATGTGATAACGATAAGTGTTATCAGGTGCAATTTGTAGGTATGTAAAAATGTTAAAAATATTTTACATTTGCACTTATCCGTTTTAAAAACAGTGTAAAACTTTATTCCGTGGTTCGAAAAATTGTTCACTTATAAGAAATTTTCACTTATCCGTTTTGCACTTATACGAACAAATTTGTATAGAAATCGAGTGAAATGTCTTGGGGTATTGAAACGCGTTCCACTTAGGCGATTTTTCCACTTATCCGTTTTCCACTTAGCCGTTCTCGACGTAAATAAATTGCTCACAGGAATTCCTTGCCTGTGAGATATTCTACTATTTTGTTAATGGCATGATGGCAATCGCGAAAAATTTCCTGAAATGTTGCTTGGATTAAGGTTGTCCAAATGAGTTTGATAATTGCTTCCTTGGGTCAACTTTGGCTTTTTGGTCAACTAAAGCTCACAGCTTTATATTTCAATTTAGGATCATCAGTTAGGGGATGGGCTTACTGGTAGTCAGACATGCTGCAATTTGCGAGTTTCTTGTCTGTCTATATTCGCTATGGTAGAGTGACGTGACACAGACGTAGTTTAATAGTTTTTTTTTTAATTTCTGACAGACTGAGTAGTATAAGTATAGACTTATTGAAGCAGCCAAAGCGGGTACCCGAAATTGGTACAAAAACGAATAGAAAGAAATACATAGTAAGAATTTCGTCGGTTAGTGTTTTTATTTAGATGCTAAAAATTATTTATCTTTTTACAGATAGAGAGTATCTATACTATAAAGTAATTTTGTGTAGTAAAATTCGAGTCATATTTAGATTAATGTGGTATGTAGTAAAAACTCCTGAGCTGCAGCTTTATAGTCGAAGATATATGGATGTTGTAAACAGAGGATTAAGAAGAAATAACAATTCGGCTTGGCAACAAAATATAAAAACCAATGACTAAAATGCGGCAAGATAAAAGCTGATTGATCCAGTTGTGCCAAGAATACGAGGAGAAATTTATAGCTTCATTGGGGTATGTTTTTATATGGCGCCAATGAGAACTGCGTCTGACTATATTACTTTTTTTGTACATTCGAGATTGGAATGTAATTAACTAATTAATATGGATTGGGTATCGTTTTGTTTGCTTTATGCTTATAACGATGATGTGAAATGACAACATAGATATATATTTATTAAAAGGAAGAGTTATACGGCTTATAAATATGCGCACATACTATAAGTACAGTATACAAGGCCTGGAATGATGATGTATCTACAATGAGTTTCTTAATTAATGGAAAGATACCCAGTCCCAAGCTGTTAACTCTGGACTCGGACGTCAATGGTCCATTCAGATTCAATGTAGTTACAATGGCGAAGGAGCATTGCTCATTTATTGCGGCGGTGGTAGTAAAAATATGAATCCATCGCTGTGCGGTCGCTTAACTACTCGTCGAGTAAGGGACCTCGTGCTGCAGTAACTAGATTGCATTAGTAAAATCCATTTATTTCACTGTCAAGAAGTTTTAGTTCTTGGTAGGGATTTTAAGTAATTCTATTGAATAAATGAAGTTAGAGAAGATGGGATGAAAGTGAAGAATGCAATGCAAAAGCTTACAACTTATAGACTGAACAAACCTTTTGTTGGGTTTGTGTCCAAACTAAGTCAAGGTAAATTAATTTAATGATAATACCTATGACTTTTTTACAAAACATTATAATTGAGCTCTCATTTTATTTGGCATAATGGCCCAAAGATTTTCGATCGGATTAAGGTGCTTGGAGTTGCCCTCCCATTTGAGCACATTAATATTTTTTCTCCAAAGAATCGTCAGATATTTTTTCAAGTGTGTCATGGAGCTCGACGGACAGCTGCGTTTCCTGTCGGAAATTGTATTTGCAACGTGGCCAAGAGCATAGGGCTTAAGACGTTTCCGTATTTGATGCTGTTCATCATTTCTTCAACTGGCTAAAAGCTTCAAGGACCCGAGGATGTGAAACAATCTCAAAATATTACTTTTGGTTGCAGTTAGCGAGTTCGCACATGGCCATTCGTTGCCATCACTTTTCACAACACTTAATAGCCCGATCATAAAAGTGCCTCTCATTTGTGAAGATTACCTTTTCCAGTCTTTTGCGCTGACCAGGCATTGTTTTTTTTTTGACCAATTGCAATCTTTTCTTTATTCTAGTATCGACAAGAAGTTGTTTTTCAGAGGTCTAATGACCTTGCCCACTTCCAAAAGACGCCTTCCATCAGCATTCATACCTATCACCATCATACGCGTAACTGTCCCATACACATGACTTATGCTTATTATAGTTTAAAGCGATAGCCATCGGGTACTGGTCTGTATATCCGGAAACGACTCGCTAAACTTATAAGCGCGAGTGTTGTCGGAATTTAATGGCTGAGTGAGAAACCTAACACGAGCCCATCATAAGGAGAACGTATACTATGACTGAATTCACTACATATTTTGAAACAACGGTGTATTCAACAGTCAATGATTGGAGATACCTTTAGGTATGTAAGCTTATCCTCGAGCTGAAGTCAGTGTGGAATATTCAGGTGCTGAAAAGGGTATGATGACAGCCACCTCTCACATGCCTTACACCGGAATAGCCGCCAATTCAAGAGCTTGACTCTCCAGGTTGATTGTTGCGCCTGGCGTTAACTACCCAACCAGCAGCACCAGTTCGGATAGTGGTGGATTTACTGTTGATGACCCTGTAAAAGAAGTCGCTTTTGCCATTTCGAATCGATCGGATATAGGATTCGAAAACTGGGCCTGCTGTTCCACAACTTCCATAAAGTAATGTGTAGATTATGCATTTTCCAAGGAATATCCAATATGTCTATAGTAAGAGAGAGTCTTAAAATGTTCATTAGCAGAACGTCCCTCGGGACGCCAAAAATAGTATAGAGACATCGACTAGAAATTCGATTATCTTGACATTGTATTCAGCTGGGGTCCTGCGTAATGCATCTGCATGGCAAATGAGCAGTATTGCCATATCAATGCAAAAATATGTATGTATTTGACTTACTTTTTTTTATTTTTACAAATATTTTCACTGTTTGTAACAATAGGTCTGTTTTTTCCACATCTATATCTATATCTATGTTGTAATTGCGTGTTAAAAATCCGATTTACTAGACATTCGCATGCACATGCGAATTTCCGATATAATATTGTAGATTCGCATGCATGCGAGTTTCCGATATAATTAAGGAAATTCGATTGCATGCGAGTTTTCTAAACATTACAAAGAAACCGGAAATTCGCATGTGCTCAAAAATCACCTGGTGATTTTTTAAATATAACTCCAGTAAAAGGGAAAATCAAGTTTTTCTAAGCATGTGAGCTGGGAAATACTCGAAGCTTTTACACTCCTAGTGGGGTAAATAAGCTACGGTGCGAATTTACCTTACGCTTCATTTTCTGTCATCAGTCTTAGCTGCCATCAGTATAGTATGACATGAGTATAGTCCATATGGAAATTTTTCACATGCGAATCTGCTACCTAAAAGTGTACATTCGCATACATGCGAGTCTCCGCAAATATATAGGAATTTCGCATGTATTTTATTTTCAAAAGTTTCGTTGCGAGTTTCCGAAATAGTGTGTAGATTCGCATAGTTTCTCATGCGAATTTACGTTCCAAAAGCATACATTCGCATGCATGCGAATTTCTTCTTTATAGCTAGACATTCGCATGCATGAATGTCCGGTACATCAAAAATCCTACTTTACTTCACTGAGATAGATGTGGAAAAAAACAGACCTAATGTTGTACAACCAGCTAGCGAATGTAATACGTACATTAAAAATCCCACTATAAGATCACAAATTTTACGAGATACCTACACAAAAGTATGCACTTTGCGTTCAAATCTAATTAACGCAAATTAATCTAAAATCAATGATTTGCAATCACTTAATGAGCAATCCGATGCGATTCCTCTTCAAGGCCATGCACAAATAAAGCGTCAGCTATAAAAATTGCTCTTCACCACCACCGGGCACCAACCGTTTAGAGATAAACTACTACTACGTCGTTGTTAAGTGTCACGCTCATTTGACACTGAATGAACGAACAAAATCACTTAAAGAATCAGTTGTTCTACCCAAGCTCCGTCTAATGAATTTTGTAATCCTCCTCTTGCGTTGGCAATCCGGCATACAACTGCCATCAGTGAAATGCATAATTATGTACTAGGTTAGGTACTGGAAAGAAGATGTAAAACCTATTTTTAGGTTACACCAGCGAACCACACCAATATGTTGCTTGCTTCTCTGCACTTTTCCAAAGTGGAAATTCCGCTTAGTCATCGATAAAATTAAAATATGTAGGTACATGAAAATTGCAGAGGAGCACAGGAGGGAAGTACTATAGTCTACGACTCTAGAAGAAAAACATTTGAATACTAACTAGTGAACACAATTTTATCTTTCAGTACACACACACACCGGGAGCGATGAAAATGTCAGAAGGAATATGAAATGCCGTCTTCAACCTGATGCGCCGACATTGTCGACGCCAGAGTGCTGATGGAAGTTTTGCATTTATGTTTACGAACAATCACAAAATGTGCATATTTACATTCCTGAAGTATATATACGGTATACGGGGGAATACAATGGCTTTTAGTTATGTCAACTAAATGTCAAGCACTTGGAATTCTGTCAGCGAACACAAGTAACGTCATCTGTCTATATTTGTAATAGCCGATTGTAATTTGTATAAACAAAGGTTAACAACATCCGGCGGGTAGTGTTCATTCATAAATTTTGTTGGCACTGCCAATGCCTAATCAGCTGTCAGACGTATGTATAGTAATAACTCCGATATTTTCAAAATGTTCTTGTTTTCCACTAGTTTGATAAGTCACCTTTGAAGTGATTTATGTCTGACAGACGACGCGACGGGCAAATAACCTGATGGCGTTTATTTTTACTCGCAATACATTTTGTTTGGTTTTTAATCTTGTGACTCTATGGTGTGAGGGACAAAAATAGCAGAAGTATAACAAACATGGCGACTACAATCGGAGTGAAGCAGAACATAGGATGCCCTATTAATATACTTTTTTTTTATAAAAAGTAATAGGTAAATAAATAACGGGCGTCCGCCGTCTAAAACACATACGCAGACTTGACTGCTCAGCAGTATTAAAATTTACTCATGTTTAGAAATGTGGCGAGTGGCGATGCACATGTAAATTCTGCACCCACTGCAGCACTGCATCAAGTCTCTATTTCTAAATCAACTGCGCAATGAATTAAATAAAATAGGCTTGGCAGCATTTTAAAATTCAACTATTGATGGATACGAGCAAAAGAGAGATGGAAATTATTTCTTGTCTCTGTCTCACTGCACTGTCTCTGCCTCAGAATTCTGAACATGTGTTTCATCTGCAGTAAAGTATCCAAAATGTCTGCACATGTATTTTGGGCATAAGCTTCTCACAACTGTTTGCTATTTGTGTGAGTTTTTATTTTTTTAACGAATGTAAGGGACCTACAACAAATCCGAACGGCTGAATTGAAAAGCTTTCTCAAGACCGGATGTTTGCAATGACGTTCGCGTGTGGTGGCGTAGTGGAAAAAATACAACTTTAAGGGGTAATTTGTGTTTTTTGGGGACGAATCTGAGACCATTCGCTTAATAGTCTAGCGGGCTAACCATTGAGACCACAATTTGTATAGTAGCTTCACTATAGGTGCAGTGGTAATGTGGTAATGTGGTAATGTGTTCGCTTGTTGAGGGGAAGAGTTAAGGGCGTTAAATTCGAAATTAATGCGTAGCGCATGTAGTGAGCGACCGGCATTAGTTATAAGCGCTACTGATTTTGCGAACAAATATGTATCCGGCAGTTTACCTCCTACCTTAAAGAACTTCACTCGTGTGGCAATTCAAAATAGTGACATAAATCAGCGCGTACAGATGGATTGGACTTCATAGTCACTTCACTTACTAAAAATAACTGCTTGTCAGCTCAGAATTATCAATTAGTCCTTTTTAAAGCCTTTTTCTCCTAGTCCATCTCCTTGTAGGAATTCAATGAAAAAATGAACATGTTGTTAAATGGTCAAACTAACTAATTAAAAAAACGCTGCTAAACTTTGCTGTTTGTTCAGGCCATTAGAGGAGTGGTACTGCTATAGTCAGCGAACAGGAACACAAGCATTTATGATAAAAGCAGGTCCAGTATCAGTCCTTCACATAATATCTTTATTACAGCTTGAATAGCTCAAATGTGAATCAAGCTTTGTACAGGTGCTACATGTGATTGATAAGGTTTGAATATATGATAATAATATTGGCAACGCTTTGTTATAAAAGTGAACTTATCAAAGTTACAAGCATGGTCAAATACGCTCTAGGGCAAGTCATAAATATCAGTCGTCAATATAATATGATACAAACAATCCTTATACGCGTAAAACTTGGTTAAGTGCTTCACTTTTAAGTAGCTGATATGTGCTTTTTATATTTCTAAATGTTTTTTTCCTCAAAATTACGAGTATCTTTGCATGCATATTGCATACGTACAATCGCAACGAATATGTATATGTAACGAAGTATCTTCAAATGAAACCAATGAAGAAGTCAAGCTCTTAGGTCCTGAACATGCGAAGCCGTTATTAAAAGATGGAATACTGGCAGTAGATATACTACGCAGAAAAATGTCTTAATGTGGCCTTTCAAGAATCTAGTTATCTTAAAACGACTTGTATTATCTGGATTAGATGAAACTGAACGCCAAAAATAACTAGATTGACAATTTTGTATTTTTTTTTTTTTTGTTCTCCTGGACTGCGTTCCAAGTTGTCCTTGTTAACAGAAATTTTTTGGATTTGACAGATAAAGGGACAAATTTTCAAAAAAGTAACAAAGATTGTAAGATGTACAAATTTAACTATGCATTTTATCTTTTTCTTGTATATATTTTAAAGAAAATACATTTATTTTTATTCAATGTGTCTAAATTAATTGTTCTCACAAAAAAAAAAATCAAATATTTGAAGTTCAAAAAGTAACTTAATGAATAAATAAATAGTTGGTGCAACAGGCAGGCGTGTAGACTGTAGGGTTACTTGTGAGCCAGCCTGTTATATAGTTACACATTTATATTTAACACATATCATACTTTGAATTGTACATAATTATTAGTATAAGAGTATAACACTTTGTTGTATATTGTTTGAGATCTGACTGCAGCAAGCAGTCGCTATATCACCATTGTTAAGACTACATCAATGTCAATAAAGCTCATTAACCACTCTCGCGTAGTTCGTGTCTTTGATATTTTGTCCACTTGTCCCTAGGCCTAGTTTCTCACAACCATTTCTTTGTGTGAGTTTTTAATTTTTGGGACGAATGTTCAGTCTTAACGATAATTTTCACTTAAATAGTGTCTTAAGTTAAGCCATCGAATTCCGTTGCTCGGATCCAGAGAATACATAATTGCCATTATTGTATTAAGATAATATTTATCCCTAAAATACTATGAGAAAACCTAAATAAGCAACAATTTGTGTTTGAAATTGCTGTTCAAACGAAATGTTCTTAAGCGAAGGTTAATAAACATACCACAGTATTAAGAATCATTTTTAGTGTCCAGGCTAACTTTTACGAAGTTAATATTTAAGTTGAAGACTAAAAATGATTATTGGTAAGGCCCATAGACATTAAACATACACTTAACTAACCCGATACTTAAGCTCGTACTGTGAAATTGGGTATAAGAGTTCAGTTTCAACCAATACTCCAGTAGAGTGGTCGTGGATAACTTGCTGAATAGTAATGCAAAACCGCTGACTCCTATCGATAAAACTAAATATTATAGCGGTTCCTTCCTAGATGGACAAGGGCAAGGCAGGTGCAGAGACCTTGCCGGAAAGCCAAAACCTCCCAGTGAGACATCTATTTTATAAGGTACATGGAATGTTCTTTATGAGAGATGAATTGTTATTTGCATATTCAAATTACTGGTCCATCCATTTTACGATGCAATTCACAGCCTATGTCCCAACCCAATCCCTGCAGATGTACGAATCTTCTTAACAGTTCTGTCGTCCACTTTTCTAAAATAAGCAAAATATTGGCTTCTCGGTTTGTTTAACAATTTGTTAATTCTTAAATGGAATCAATGAGTGCGTTTTATGTAAAAATCTCATTACGTTTGTCGTATAGTTTGCCATTTTTAGAGAGATTTCTTCAAATGGTGCAAAAGAGTCGCATTTTCTTAATGCTTATATACATTTCCCTATTACGGATATAGCCTATATACACGTTAATTATCTTTCTTAAGATAAGCTACCTATATTTTTATTTAATAAATCAATACGTGATTAATTAAATGTGTATTATCACCGTTTAAATTGGTAATTGCAACTACGACAAGTGTTTCGACCCGACAAAAAAAAATATTTATCTTATCAACAGATGTGATTCTAAAAATACAATTTATTTGCGCTCTGTTTTAAAAACTCCAACTGTATAAGCAAATCAGCGACAATTCATTCGAACTTAACCACATATACCAGTATGCTAATAGCAAAACACGTAAACTCTGTCTTTAAACAATTCCTATGTAATTTAAATTCGCAGTTAACTTTTAATATGTAGGCGGAAAATACCAAAACTTGAGATAAGTGAAAACGAATTAAAAATAACTTATTCTTTAGAATCTCGTGACATGCAATCTACACTTCACGTGATTTCGTGTTCAGGCTTATTTTTAACAATTATTGCCAACTTATTGCGTTATCTGATCGCAAAAAAAAAACAACACCCCTTTGACAATTTTTGATGATTATTTGACAGCAAATAATATGTATTATTAACTGTACTTGTTTAAACTGTAGCGTAAAAAAAATATTAGATATTTTTTATGATACGTGACAGAGATGGTTTTTGAATTCGTGTTCAATATAATAAGACCTAGAAGAGTGAAGGTTAACAGCGATTATTCACTCAGTTAGGAGTATTGGACTTTACCATGATTTGTTTTTTTGTGTTTTAATTGTCATTTCTTTTTTAATAAACACTTTTAATTGTATGATGATTATACATTTTTATTGCTGGGAATTGGATAAAAGGGTTTTTATTGGATGCCGCAGAACAGCAAAGAAAAACAAAGTAGAGGAGTTTTTTTTAAGTACTGTACACGTGCACACAACACGAGTTCTCAAAGTTTATTAATAGCTGCTCATTTTTATTTCTTAGTTTTATGATAAGAAAGACAAATGGATTATGTATTTTTTTATTTTTCAACAAATATTTTCTTTTCTTGTCTCGCTGTTGTAAAATTATACAAATAAAAGTAGGTATTTGTCTTTTGAAATACAGACAGGGAATGAAATTTGGAAGCTGAAGATTGGAAACTTTGCGAAAAAATGTTTTTCATAATTTGGAACACATAAAAATGTAATATTTGGCGCAAACGTGAGGTCTATCTTTCACTGGAGCTATGGTTTTAAAAGGAATGTAAAACAAAAACACTAGTATAGACAATTTAGTGAATAATGTTTTGTAAAATGAAGTTTTTTGTAAAATACAATTTTTATAAGGGTAAAGAAAAGTGATATTATTACGGTTGTAATTCTGAGACTCCAATTTTGCTGACAATGGCAGTTCTTACCTAAAATTAAATTGGAAATGAAACACCATTTAATTGTCTAATTGGCTAAGCCTTATACTCCAGCAACAACTACTTATTTTTTTATTTAAATAACACAAACATTCTGCATTAATAATAACAAATTCTATTCCCGATTTTAAATTAACGAAAGCTCAAAATTGCGAAATTTGTATGCAAAATACAGCCAAAAAACTGAGAGAAATAGAATAAAAATCTATAACTTATGATGATATTCAAGGCAGCTTGCACACAAATTATTCAGGCCAAACGTTAAGGATGTATTATATATGGATATGTGTAATCAAATTTAAATAAGCTGCTTACGAAGTCTCTCAGAAATAGTGAAAGAAAACCTACAGCAAATGACAAATGACGGTTCATAATATATATGTACCCCATAATGAACTGTGCGTCTTATGACTATTCGAATATGTACACCAAATTCCAGGTGATTCGCTGTCAAATAATTTCTACAATCTCGCTAATAGTTTACTGGAAAATTGCCTGTCAAACTGTTGCGCAGCGCTCAACCAGAAGAAGAACCAGAAGGGGCTTGTTGATCATGAAGTTAACGAGCACATGGTAAAAATAAAGAGCACCAGCAGCCCTAACGCGGACAATACGTCGCTGTTGAATTTGAAGTCAGTAGTTAAGAGATTAAAAATGTATCAACTCCACCCTAGTATAGATTCGATGAAAACATCCTCCAAGGGGTGTTAATTTCAACCAAAAAATATTTTCAACGTTCAGTTTCTGCAGCACCGTCCTTTTAAAATAGGTAGTTCATCGATATTTCCCAGTGTTGCTAAATCTGCGCTAGTGTTGCCAGTTGCCAGTGTCGAAATAGCATGTATGTATGTTTTTCCAAAAGAAAATAACAGATGGCAGGAAGAAATCAGATAAAATGTTCATTTCCATTCTACCACGACTACAAATTCGAATAGTTCCGTTCCGTTCCAAGCTAGCACGGCACAAGCTCTGTATAGAGCATTATGTAACGGAATTTTTTTTAGCTTCGAATGTTAAATCGACACAATTTTATAAAAGTTGCAATCAAAGTGCTTATCTACACTAGAAAAAAGTTTTTGCGACCATTAGGTTAGGTTAGGTTAGGTTGAATAGGGTGTGAGTTCATCACATTGGACTAGGCACCATAGTGGGCCCATCGCCATCCCTGGGGAACCTTAACGGTCAAATAACCTAAACCACTTCGCCCAGACATTTAATTTCCCTACAGAACCTGAAAATTGCTTCAATTTTGTTTGCGAGGCCAACCTCCTCCAAATTGTCGAAGAAGTACCTACCAAGGTATTGCCTCCTGTACCGAGCGATAGCTTGACATTCACAGAGGAGATGAGTTATATCCTCTGTGGCCTGTATGTCTTCGCAATACCTGCATACGTCTGTGTCTGTTAGACCTAATCTCATGGCGTGTTTCCTTAGAAGACAGTGCCCAGAGAGTATCCCTATTGCCATTCGTAGCCTTGATCTGCTGAGCTTTAGTAATTCTACAGACTTTTTTTCCGATCTAGCTTAGGCCACAGAGCCTTTGAGACCCTGTGCCCTACTATATTCAACCATCTCTGATCTGCCCTATTTTTAATATTCTCAAGAATAATTCTCTTGGCCACGGCCATTGGTGGTCTTATGCCCTCAATTGTTTCATTAGGTGGAAGCTCTGCTCCGGTTTTGCGACCATTTACATTTAAATAAATAATTCCATATGCGATAGATAAGTTCCCAGGATTTAGCAGTGCTCCGTGGTTTCGTAGATCAGCTCTCCGACTTTAAGATAGCATTTTATCATGCTCAGAAGGAATTTGTAGCACAGCTTTCCTATCACACTATAGTTGCAAAAGCATTTCTAACGTCTACAGTTGCCTTAAAGATATGTCAGAAAAAAAATATCTTAAGGTCTTTAACAAAACAATAGATGACACGCCCCTTTAAAATAACCTAGTCACCGAATCTACCATAAAGCAGAGATTCCACTTACGGCTTCCCCAACTTATGCTTGCATGATAATTATTACCTCAAGGAAGTTGAGCTGATTATGTAGACATTATTATTTGTCAAACAACAATATGGCGACAACAAGGTTGTTACTTCTTTGCAAACGCCTCTACACTTTTTGTTCATATCGTATTCAAGATTAAACAATTCACGTGTAATGGACTGATAATAATTGTAAAAGTCAAGTTCATTGTCCGTTTATCGCACTGACAATGAGATCATGAACTATTTAATTTTTTGATGGTGGTCCTAAAATTAATTTTTTTCTATAAACTCGTACTATAGTTGAATCGCAATCGACAAGTTACAAAACAACATTGCTAGGCGCAAATAATTTTTTACACATAATTAATGAGAGATTCGCGCGACAAAATTAATGAGAAGCATTCCACTCTATCCATTCATTATTCGTCGTTAAATTTTCGTTTGCTTTCTACAATCTTTAGCAATTAATTTATGACGAAGACGAGCGAAGGCATTTCTATATAAACTTATACGTATCTACGTAAATGTGTAATGTGTCGAGAGTGGGTTTCTAATAGGGGTAATTGCATTAGGGATGCTGCGCAAAATTTATTGACGTAAGAAAATGCAATGATACAGCCTTTGATTTGACACAAATTATTTTGTATCTATACCGAGAAATGTACAAATAATATTTACATTCTATATATATGAACTCAATTAATATAAATAACAGACTGTGGAACAAATTGCGGTCATGACAAGGATTGCTATAATTTAATTCCGTTTTTACTACCTCAATAAATGTTAAGCTGATCATTATCCATTTATAACAGCATTTATTATTTGAAATGTCCGTCGATTTTATTTACAACAGTTTTAGCCGATTTTAATCTAAAGCACATGAGCTGCTATGGAACTCTCCAACCACAGTTAATAATATAAATACAAAGTTTATTTCTTCCAATGCTCACCACTGACATAAATTGATTTAGGGAATTTCCGTTTGTGGAATGATTATATTTTAAAATGCCATTGACATACATAGGTGTAGGTACTCAAGTTATGGAGGTTTACTAGATTTAAGAAGACTATAGAATACACAGGCTGCATTTTGGTGAAATGTCTTATCGTTTAATAATATTGAATATATAACAAATCGTTTTCTATACGATAACGATTTGGAAAATGTCAGGCAAATTTGGCCAAATTTAGTTAAACTTTGCGTTGCTGTATGAAAATGTGGGGACAGAAGATGGCAAGAAGAAAGGAGGAGGAGAAAGGAAAACATGTCCGCTTTATTAACATTAACAATGTGCAAGAGATTTAATTGAACTAGTTTGTAAAGCTACGAATCCAGCCTTTCTGTGACAAGCTGACGTCACTATGACGTTCGAATTTGTACTAAAGTGGTCATTCTGTGTCATCGCCTGTCATCAGGTGTATTATGGGTCATGTCATGAGTGATAGGGCTGAAACCAACTTAACTAAAAATTATGGGAACCGTTTGAATAGATCTAGTTTAAAAGTGACTATTTACTCCAATTCGTTTATTTTTTGTGTGAACTCGACAAGAAAAAAAGGATATTAAAGTCCTGCTCTTTTACTTATACGAATTCTTACTTATATTGACAAAGTGGCGTTCCTTTACTTGAGAAATTCGTTAAGGAGAGCGACATTGAGAGAGCAAGGTTACCCCTTTTATGTCGTTTTTCTTTGCCCGGACAAAGAGCGTTTTATCTTCCAATCCACTCACCATTCTATAAGTACAAGAGATTTTTTTACACTGTATCAAGGAACTATAAATTTACCTACGATGTGAATGTTTGCTTTTGTATGGATTTTCTGAAAGATTTTAAATGATTAATTCAATAATAAAAAATTGTCCACATCTAGACAAAACATTCCGATTATTTCGCGCAATAATTTACCCTTCCAAGAGTCGTAGACATTTTTACAATTACTTACTCACAATACAAAGCGAAAGCGAAAGCGAAAGCATGAATCCTATTCTCATCATCAACCCTCCTAAGAGTCGGTACATCAAGTAAGTAGTAAATAGTAATACAAAACATATCAATATGAAAATAGTTCCCATGTTCATCACAATTGTCACAACCCTCAACTGAAACCTCAGCAGCTGACTAAATGTGTTCTATCAACATACATCGGCCTTGTGTATGGAACTACACCACTATTGCCTCCACAACCACATCGATCCGATTGAATTCCTGTTATCGATCCCAAGACACTTCTGTGTATTATTAGGCCCCACAATTTCCAAGGTGTGAATGAATCCTTTAGAGAAAATCGGACAACATACCTAAGGTCAGCATAATTTATATTTTGGGCTATAAACAAATCCGAGCTATCCATTGACTAGAAAACTAATTTGAGAACTTTGTGCATGCAGCAGCATTTTTTCCACGCTCGCGTACGAAAGTTAAATGCCCCCAGGTGTCGTGCGCTCGTCCCAAATATGAATTGCAAACCCAAAACAAAAAAAAAAACGACAATTTTAAGTACACATTAATATTCATTTGTGGATTTACGTCCGCGCACCCATGCGACGTGTACAAGTGAATCGAATAATCGTGCACCGTATTACACTGGCGTCTCAGTGTTTTGATTTTGAATATTTATCAGCTTTTCACGCCATAATAGCCTTATCGGAAGACTCAAGTGTCTGGAGACTGTAATTTACATTTCGAAAATGGAATGCGAATGTGGAGACTTACCCTTGAAGGTGAATTGTGGCATTTGTCCAGCAGTTACCACCACAGATGGAGGAGGATTCTGAGTTGGATTACAAAAATCTGGGTCATCCGGATCGAAGAGAATATTATCCTCCCATTCGGTGACGATGTTGTTGCCGCCCGGACGGTTTTTCATCTGAAAAATAGATAAGAATTGGTTTGTAGGAATTTGTTTAGGTAACTTGTCCAGGTGCGGGCAGTAGCAGTAGTTGTAGCAAAGTCTTAGGGGAATTTATTGTCAATGTGTGCATAGGGACCGAGCATTTACTTCCGTATGTACATATACTCTAACGTCTAACGTTTTGTGTTGATTTAATTTCTAGCTGCATTTTTTAGTCGCCGTTTTCTAAATGGCCTTGAATCTTAAGCACCCCTATAAATGAAGTATTACATGTTATAGGTCATTCAAAATACAAATCAACGCAAGGCTAGTACTCAACTCGAAAAACAGAAATATATCTACTTAGCAAGTATCCAGCATCGCACGTAAAATGAGGAACCTTAAAAAAAATTAGAGACGACATAAGGCAACTGGTCAACAAGTTAAGTGGGGACCCAGTGCAGACAGTCACAAAGAAACGTTATGTAGCAACAAGTTAATCCTATATGCAGGCAGAATGTGTGTGTGCATTACAATAATTACCCATTAGCGCGCGCCGTCACACAAATAGACCAATGATAAATATCCCGATAGAAGTGATTTCACGCCCTACCTAAAGCAGTAAAATTTCAATTAGCTTTAAATTGGGAAGGAAGTCGTAAGGAAACATGCTATGGGCGCAAGACACCCCTCCTACTTTTAATATGTTTCAGTTAGACTGTAGATCTGATCTAACGATGTAGTTATTCTGCAATTTTACTCAGCATAAAGTGTAGTGTTGTGTGTCATGAGCCATGAGAGATGAGACAGAGTATCATCTGATTTAATGGGTTGTTTGTTAAGCTCGACTATATCATCTCTCGCCAAGGAAAAGAATTAGGTGGGGACCCTTTCGTAGTTTTAATGAGAAAGTACACCAGCCGTTATCCGTATGCTCTTCTAAGATTGAGTTGTTAATAGCTGCCGTGAGGTCATCTGGGCCTTGGACTAAAAGCAACCGGCAATGCGGATTCAGCATCCTCTGCGATCCCCCGGAATATTACGATTGTTTATGTGATAAGTTATGTTTTGCTAAACCATCTCAATCATTTTTGAATTAAAGTCAGTCTTGAAATGTAAAAATCAGGGGTAGGTATGTATTGTATATTTAAAAGAACTATGTAGGTAAGGGATGGTACATACGATGCATATTGCAACAACAAGAAATCGCTTCACGTGGGTGATGACGATGAGATAGCAAAAGCTATAAAAACCAACAAATAAAAGATACATGCGCTGTTTGAACCTGTGACAACAGGGAAATCTGTGAGAATCTCCCTAGACGAGGAGGCGACGACGGAGAGACAAAGATTTTCAATCCATAATTGAGTGTAGGCGGAAGAATTAAATACAATATGCCATCCGCTTTTCACTTGAAATCTAAAACATGGTGCATTTATGGGGATAGGAAATGTACTTACCCTGTTTTCGTCTATGAGTTTCCTTTTATGTTAACAAATTATTTAACTCAACTAACAATTAGAAGGTAGGTATATAAACAAAATGATTGTCTACTTGATTAAAGTTTTTTTTGTTCAGTCTTCTTCACAGTTTTGCTTTTGATTAATAAACTACAAATGACAAAAATGCTTGATTTTTTATTGTATAAAGATAAACAAACAAGTAGTATATTTATTAGTTTAGTTAACAGAGTAACAACAACGTATTTTATTTAAATTTATTTGAGCAAATTTTTAACACACGTACACGACAAACTATTGACTAAACATAACAAGAGTGAAGCAAGTTTTTCACATAAATTTTGAATCTGCAATATCAAACATTTTGCGGAGTTGCGCTGCCAAACCGTCCGTGAATTATGTACAAGAAGTTGAGAAGTTCAGCGTCAGCATGTGTATTTGTTGTTGTTTGCGCAGTTTTTGTTATTTTGTCTTTTGTCATTTTGACATGTTTTGAAATGTCATGTGGAGTGTGTTACTGATATTGGTCGTTTATTGGATGAATGGCGCAGTGTCGTTTGAAGCAAGTAGAACCACTACCTTCTGCAAAGTGCAAGATTGTAGGCATTTAAAAAGTGCTGCCGTTGTCGTACCTAGTTAATAGATTGTGGTGAGTTTGAGAAACCGTTTGAAAAATATAACAAATTTTCTTTTTGTTTCTGTCGAATTTTGGCGTATGAAATAATTATTGTTTTCATATTGAAATGGAAAGGTCCATTATACCTAAATGTCTTATTGGGCGGAGTATAATCTGTTTTTTCACTCACTCCTAATTATCTACGAGTCTAGTCTTGACGGTTTAAATTTGTGTGATGCCACTTTTGTCTTTTAAGTATTTAGTCAGTTATGAAAAGTGTTCCTATCCCTTTTTTTTTTGTATCCTCCTAAACGCTCTTGCAAATCCTAACCAAAAATTAACCAACAGGATTAATTTACCGCAATTATTAATCTTCCCTATTGGTTTTGGCGAATATTAGCCGATTGTGCCACAGACATTCGTCGCGATGTACATTAACCATTTCACACAAAACATAAAGGTAGGTATAATGTCTGGGGTTTTCAATGAACTCAAGGGCGAATTAATTCTTCTTCCGGGAAACCCACAGCTAACGAAATCAGAAAATAAAATCAAAGTGGCAGATAAAATACTTGTAGAAAAACAATAGTGATTTCAATAGTGCTCGCATAAGAAGGATTAAATCGCATCTTGCTTTAAAAATCCACGAAATTTTGCTGATGTCGAAATCATCGATGAGAGATATTGATGTCTTTTCGGGTAATGCAGAAACGCACTTTGTTCGGTTTCTTAACGCCTATCTGCTTTAGACATGTTCTGATCCAAGTGTAAAGTGTAAACCAAACCGATTTCGAATACCTGTTATTTATTTATTTCACCCAAAACAGTTATTTCTTAATAGGATTTTGGTAAGTTGATGTGGTATAACCTTGGAATATATTTTTTTTTTACATAGGTACCTACCTAAGATGTAAGTCTAGTGTAAATGCCCATCTTCGGCTCCGGTCTCTATCAACAAGAGGTGTAGTTAGGAGTGCTTTGTGGTTATTTCAAAATCCTTTAAAAAAAGGAATGCCATGGTTCGTTGATGCGCTGCTCTTCGCAGTGTTATTCCTTTTCTATACATGGCTTGAGAAGTTCATTTTCGGGGTGAAAACTACACCAAGATAGGAATATTGCGAGGCTTTTCGAATGTCTTCTCCTTTAAAGATCCATTTTCTTGATTGGAGAGCCCACCAGCATTTCGTAAAACCATAATTTCTGATTTTGAAAGGTTCACTTGACTGCAATATCATCTACTAAGTTCACAAGTTCGTTTTCAAGAAAAGTTATAGATTAATTGCTTATTTTTTTTAGATGAACTGACTTTATAATTCAAAAGCAACATTTTAAGACCAAGATTGAGTTCAACGATTAAGTTTAAGTGCTCCAAAAAGCAAAAAAATATTTTTTCGGTTGCATTTTACTGATATCTATAATTGAAGCTTTAATCAACTGAAATTCAGGTATTTTATTTTTTCCTCTAAGATTTTAGCATAATCGTTTTCCCGGAGCAGAGGCCATACACTGTATGTATTTCGCTCCGACTTTCGGAACGAAATAGAGTAGGGCCCTAGCCCCAGGCTAATTTTTTGTCGGAGGTAAATTTATTTTCCGTAACGATAGTGTCGAAATAAGACGAAGTTAATTATTTAGCGCAATTAACATACTCGCTAAATATCTAATTGCAATAAAAACTAGTTCCTTGGCTTGGTATGAGCTATGATAGTTATAATCCTGCTCCGATTTAATGGTATTCTGTACTCCACGTTGACGTAAAAGAAGACAAATCTACACAGTGTTATTGGTGATAATGGTGATCTCAAAATTACCTTTGTAGGTACATAGTTTATACTCGTAGTGATAGTGATGCAAACATTCGAAAGTATGTACGCAAAGCGAAAATAACGCGGTAATGAAACAGCACTCACATAGATATAATTTTTTCTTCCTACATTCAGTTAGTAAGTATGTATATATTTTTCTCTAAAGTTCTTTGTTAGCATTTAGTTATTTTACATTTATTGGGTATGTCAGCATAATTAACAATAATTTTGGTTTTCCTTTATTTCAAATAATTTTCTGTTGTTGCACATACTCCACCCTTTGGCGCAAAACTGCGACGATGATTTCAGTGCTTAGCTTTACGGTTCTACTTCAACTACTCAAAACGAAACAAAAAAAATAAACAAAAACTAAACGCTAAGCCACCTCACCAGGCTCCTAGAAAGGAAACTCCTTTTTGTGATGCAACGCGCTCGTACTTGTGTAAAAACTTATCAAATAAATCAACGTCTACTCAGAGGCTTAAAACTATTTACAGTTTAAGAGGAAACAAATTAAAGCGTCCTGCTTGGCCAGCAGCAATTACGTCAGCTTTGCTCCATCGAGCGTCTGTACGATGTGCTTTGATACCACGGCGGTGGCTTCACTCGCATTCGGTATGAGAAAGCGGTCCATGTCGGTGATGAGCAAGCCGTCACCATCGGGGAATCCGTACTTGAATGTGATCAAGTCTCGATGACGCTTTTTGGCTGTGATCTTGACAATACTGGCCAGGGGGCGTCGGACGATGACCTGCGCCTGACCGCGATTTAGTTCTCTCAGGACGATCAAGTGAGAGGCAGTGATTATGAGGTGACTGTCATACATGTAGCCATTCATGTGCACCTCCTGGCACTTGAAGGCGTTAATGATGTCGGGGGATTTTAAGTACTGATTGATGGAGACTATTTCCTTTCCGTCTGGACCAGATAATGTAGCGGAATTGGTTGGCGAGTCTAGGGGCTCGGTCTCGGTGAACTGATCGTCGTTTTCGTCGTCGATGCTGAAAACTGGAGCGACGTTTCGATAGCGCTTACCGTTCTTTTCGCTTGATGAGACATGTTTGTCTGGAACTTGCTGCTGTATGTTCGCATTAGCTGCTGTATTTGGGTTGACAATGATGTCCATGAGCTTTCCCTTCACTTCGGCCGACTTAATTTTCATGGCCGCTGACAGTTTACTGAACAGATCGGTTGTAGACTTAGACTCGGGCACTGAGTTTTGGGATTTTGAAGCCGCATTCAAGTTCGCCTGATGGATAGTGGAATTTTTCAGGCAAACAATGCACTTTCTCGGTTCGTGGTCCTCTAAGCAGTCGGCCATGTGTTCTCCGAAGTAGTCGTGGATGGATGTGTAGCCGCCGGACAGAAGCGAAACGTACTGCGTGTTCTTTTGAAGGAATGAAGCCACCACCATGTGCGTGTATTGATCTTCATCAAGTCGCCCGCTGCCCATGAAGCAAAGGTGTTCACCTCCGGCGTTGGAATTCGCTTCAATCGATTGACGTTGAGCGCGCAGCAGTCCCTGCACCGCCGTGGCAAATGCCACTGGCTCCTGCAGCATTAAGTTACAATCCAAATGGAAGGCAGTCGACAAATGGCCGGCGTTGTACTGTTCGGCTGGTCGACAGTCCACCAGAAAAAATCGGACAGCTTCTGGGGCGGTTAACTCTATCGAAGAGTTCTCAACGAGTTCATATACCGACACAGGAAGGCAAAGGGCTTGCGACACACTGCACGGCTCTTCCTTTATGCTCTGGTTACCATAGAGCGCCTTGAGAAAATCAGTTTTGAATGACGACGGTGTCTTCAACGCATAGTACTGTGCTAGTGAGCAAAAATCCACCACATCGTCCGTCTCGAGAGCACACGGCATGTTTGACAGAAACTTAATAATCTCCTCCTTTGAGGCATTCTTCATGGCAAGGATCTGGTCTCTGCTATTGACCAAGATGATCAGACTGAGAAAAAATACCAAAAACGGATCGCTGTTCTGGAAATACAGATCCCACATGGATAGGATCACGTTTAAACCGCATGTTGACGCAAACAAACATCTGAACCACTGCATGGAGTACAGATCTGGCGAGATCTTCTTCGTGTCCAACATCGAACAAAGCTCCGGGTCATGGTAAAGGATTAGCAAGCGGAACACATGAAACACATTGCCCTTGGCGATGCATCCCTTCGGAATATACGTGTCCCTTATGGCTTCAAACAGATTATACGTGTCAGAGCGCTTAAGTTTCAAGGCCAAAAGCGGCAGCAACAGCTCAATCCAGCCATTAACGCTGTCATACTGAAGATTCCTGTTCTTGCAGTAGAATGTCAAAATTGATTCTAAATCCGAGATGACTGAGACTTTGTCCTCGTCGTCGTTTCCAATACGTTCAACAAATTTGTTGCAATCCTCGCGGAGTTTATTCTGGAACGGCAAATCGTAGATTTCATTGAACAACGACATCTGATCGGATTTGTGTCGCACATCCAGACAAACTTGCCATACGTCTGGCCGCAAAGACTCGGGAATGGCTTTGCCACCACATATGGCATAGATGTCGTTCACATTGCAATCGTCTAGCAGGGCTGATTCTAATTCAATTAACCTAGAAGTGGAACAAGGTAAACAAATTTAAATAGTTTTTATCTTGAAAAATGCCTAAAGATAAAAAATATAAAATGGAAACATAAGCCCCGCTGAGTCAGATTAGGTCTTGTGAAGTTTGCAGTCAACTTTATATGACGAAAGCATTTTGTCGAACTGATTTTTATTTGATTTATGTATTCTTGACGGACAAATTTAGTATATAGATGACGCGGTGAATAACAAAATAAACAAAAATAGATTTTTTTTGCCTTCAATTGCTCGAAAGTTACATACCATAAATTATCGTCCATTGTCGTGTGTATGTTTTGTGTTGGCTGAATTTTTCTAAATTGTTTTTAATTGTCACTTGGGATTTTACATACTTGTTTCGGAATTTCGTTTTGTTTTGGTTTTGTTGTCGATAATTGGCAAAATATTGAGGGAGAATTGGAAAAAAAATTGCAGAAGTACTTTTTTCCAACGATTGGTTGACAGTTGGCTGCCAAAGTGTCATCAGAAAAATGACAATTGGGTTCCATTATGCGTATGCAGCGCCAATGAATTCTGGCATGGCGTTTAGTAAAAGCTTATAAAGTACAGTAGAGGGAGTTAGTAGGTACCTACATTTTTAGAAGAACAATTTTAAATATTTATTCTCGGATAATTTTTTGGCACTATCGTGATGGAAAACCAATTTTCAGTTGTCAATAAATTATCCTATAGGATCCTATAGCTTGAGTTAAAGTTTAAGTTGAGTTAGAGGATATAAAACACAGAATTTCAATTAATTAATAGCGTAAAATTCGATAAATCAATGTTTTTAGATTGGAGTTTGGTGAACTTCTCTTTTAACACTTTCATAAGTGTTAGATAATTATCCGAGGATATTTATTTATCCCAATTGACATACTGCCTTAGTATGCATTGTTAATGTTAGCATTTTGATAAAATATGTTGAAGGCTGTATGTTTGTGAAAACTGAAAAAGGATTGGAAGATTTCACTTAAAGGCTTTGTATGGTGATATTGGTGTCTCTTATTTTTAAAAGCAGTGTGAATTGTAAAGATGGAATTGATTCATTAGGTAATTATAAAACTGTCGGAGAAAATGTTTTCATCTATTTTTATATTATAAAAATGAAGATTCCGACTGACAGATCATCAAAGCCCAGCCTAAACCCTTTGCTCTAGAAAGCCGAAATTTTGCACAGAGGTTTCCTTTATGATGTATACAGCCACTAAGGAAGGATTTTTCGAAATTCAACCCCTAAAGGGGTAAAAAGGGGGGTTAAAGTTTGTATGGGAACATTTTTAACTAAGGAATATGTAGTGTCCCGCAGATAGTGGCTCCGTCTGCTGTAGTATGATCTGTGTTGAGATTCCAGCGCTTCACCAACAAATATTGATCGTATAATTTTTGAACTGTTTTCTCCAATAGGACATTAGACATATTTTTCAGAGATACTAATTGCTTCTTAAGTACTGTCTTAGGTAGGTTTCCTGCACGATATATAAATATAAAAAAAGCCAACTAACTGACTGCGAAGGAATCTCTGTGTCCAAATCCTGAGGACTGCGCGAGCGAAGCTGCTGGCAGAAGCTAGTAATAGATAAATAAATAAATACTTGGCGTAACAGGCGTGTAGACACCCTAGGCCTAGCTTCTCACAACCATTCGTTTGTGTGAATGGTAGGGACCTACAATTTTATGCCGAGTCCGAACGCTTGATTAGCTTTTTCAGGACAGTTATACTCTCGGGTGTTTGTCAGACGTTCGCGAGAGGTGACGTAGTGGAAAACCCTTGATGTGATTTGTGTTTTTCGGGGGATCGAACCTGGGACTCCTCGCACAGTAGTCGAGCACACTAACCACTGAGCCTCTGCGCCAACATGAACACATTTATCAAATCAACAAATGCATTAGGCGGATAGCAAAAAAATCATTCAGAGTGCCGACGCCGATTTAAGGTTTCAGACCTTCAGTAGGCGTGTTTTTTTTAACGCGTCTATCTCAGAAAAGTAAAGTAAAGTCGAATTTACAGCACGCAATTACAACGACTTTAACATAGACTCTCGAAAGTGTCGAGTGTAGTCGTTGTAATTGTGTGGTAATATATAATATATTTTCATGGCTGTGTGGCAACAAGGAAAACCCGCTAAAGCCGATTTTGATTTTAATTTTTCCAGGAAAGCACTTTTAAGATTGGCTCTTGTTAATTCGCGGAAAGTCTGATCTTCCTGAAAGTTATATGAAAAAAGGTAATTTAAGTGTCTTTCGGTCTAATGTTTCATACTCCATTGATCATTCTTATTTCGAGCGTGGTAAGCAAAATAAATACTTTAGCTGCTATGGCCTAACGCGATTTTAAGGCAAAAAAATATTTAATCAAGTTTAATTGCTATTGCTCGCTGAAGAACACCAATTTAATTGTACAAAGTTAACTTTAGCCCATATTCTTTGATATTCCGACGTGGAAAAACAACCAAACTCGACTTTAGACATTTTTTTAACAAAACTCAACTTTAGCTGTTATTTCTTATGATAAACAGAAGTGCGTTTCTCTGAAGTCGACTTAAGATAATGAATTTCGAATTTTAGTTAGTTTTTTTTGTAGTTAAGTTGTAAAAATCTGACTTTAGTGTCTTTTTTGGGATCTTATAGCTTCAAATTTGAAGATAAGAAGCTAAAAAAAACGGCTTATAGATTTTGACATGTTGAATCTAATGGTATCTTCTAAACTCCACTTTAGTTGTTTTTGTTTGTGACCACAGTGTTAATTTGTTTCCATTTGTTGTTTACTTCGACGTTTGTTATTGGTTTTTGAGGGAACTGTAATAGGGCTCTAAAAGTGATAGGTATATGAACCCGTCCTTTGATTTTAATCTTCGTGGTTTGTTTGAAAAATGTCAGATTCTTACTATTTAAATTGTTAATAAATATTACATACATTTTGGGATTTCTTTTTTTTTGTTTTACACACATATGTTTATCTGTATTTTACTTTTAAAATCATATCCATTTTATTCAATATGCAAACAGGACACACAATCTCTTTTATACCTAAAAGCATATGCAATTTTTGTCGGCAAAAATATAGATAATAATCGTAGGTAAGGTATACTTATACACACCCACTATATTTACACACGTAATGCTCTCAAGTATAATGTGTACCTTCGATATTAACTAATAATCTGTAAGCTAAATGTATGACACATTGCGTAAGATTAACTGAATATTTATTTTTAGTCTTAAATGAGGATCAAAGCATAGGTAGATACTACTATATATAGTATTAGAGCAGGTAGACAGAGAGGGAGTAAAAATGAAGTATCAATGAACGCCAATAGAATGTTCGTGTGCATTAAGGAATACTACATAATAATCACCGATGGTTATGCATGGACGCGTTATCACTTTTGATGAGTTGCAGTTGTAATTTCTGCACCAAGGTAATGATAAAATGTCAAATAACCAGTCAATGCCAATCAATGAATGAATAAGGAATGCAAGATTACGACACATTTCATTTTTTGCTCTTTGTGACGTGCTTAGCACAATTTAAGAAAACTTTATATGCCATCGAAGATGATTTGTATGGAATCATACCTCATACGGTTGGCTCATAAGTGTTAGATATTTTGACTAACAACTGTCTCTTGATGTGCTTGCTTTTATTGGGCTGCATTGGCCATGTGAACAGCTTTTTTTAGTGGCCGTTTGTTAGTAGGTTCTATTGTGTGACTGATTTAGAAAAAATGACGCTTCCGACCAATATAGTTGCCCTCAGCAAATGTTTCTCGCAATAAATTGATGGTGTCTCGCGCCGTGTGGCATGTTGCGCGATCTTGTTGAAACCAAAGCTCTGTCACGGGAATTGCATTCAACTGAGGAACGAGGAAGTCAGAAATCATGTTTCTATACCGCATCGTCCTTAAAGAAATATGGGACGATGATTCCATAAAGCACACCAAACAGTGAGTTTTAATGGATGTAAGGGCGTCTCGACAAAATCTTCTGGGCTTTGTCCACTCCAAATTTTTCTTGTTTACATATCTATTTAACCAAAAATGGGCCTCATCGGAGAACAAAATGTTGCGTTGAAAATCTGGACAAGCTCAAGAGTGTACGTGGCGCGAAAACGATTCATCGTGTTCCGAATAACTTGTTCAGATGGACGACTATGGTTAAGTTTGGCGAACATAACCATGGTTTTCAAAATAAGTTTATTAAGATTAGTCTTCTGTCCGCCATCGGTTAGTCGAACTCCTGGTGTCCGTATGCTGTTAAGTCGATTAAGAGAATGCTTTGTCAGTACGACTTTAAACATCGTTGAATTTCTTGTTGATTCCAACCTTGGGATATAGATGTCTATGTCTACTCCAGTTGTGGAGAATCTATAGTAGATATTTGGGCATGAATGAAGTCTATGTCTGTTCCTTTGCTTTGAAATCTTACGAATTTTTACGAATTTCTACGCATTTTTACTCAACGTCGTTCCCGTTCCCCAATCCTCAACTCGAAAAATTCGTAAAAGAGAGCGGCTTCGAGAGAGGAAGATATAACCCCCCACTGAGAATCTTACTAGTTTTTACTCAATAAATTTCTTTGAGCAAGAATTGAAACAACTGTCAGTCGCGTGAAAATTGACGAGATGATTGATGAGATGATTTGAAATTTGTTGCCCTATTTGACATGCGCGTGTAACGGCTATTGCATTTGTCTTTTGATTTCCTGCGATATGAGAACAAAATTGGTATAAAAATGGTATCTTCAGAAGGCGGAAAAATAATTTAGTTTTTTCTCTTCTCGAATGCTTGTAGTTCAGTTTCAGTCAGTACAAACTCTTCCACATACTTGGATTTAAACTCGCATGCAATTTATGGAAAAAATGCATCTTTCATTTTTCATGATTACTACAAAAGCATTCCCTAACTTTTTCGTAAGTTTTTCTCTTTGAGAGAGAATTTATCCCCATAGCCATTTTGACTACAAATGTAAAAGTAAAGGAACAGAACAGACCTTTTGTTAGTTAGTCTCTCGCTCTAAATAGCCTTTTGCTGCTTCTATAGCTTGGTTGTACCTATTTTGGAGATTAAAGAAATTAGATATTTTCCTAAGGCTGTGACTGTCATTTCTTGAATAGACTGTTCTTAGCTGCGGAAATTATTTGTTGAACGCAGAGTTCATTCAAACCGAATGTTTCGGTAGAATGAGCAATAAGATTATTACATACGCTACGCACGTTGACAAGATATTGATACTGAAATGTATCTGTGTGTAATCGTTGTTCGTTTTTGTTGACCTCTTTTATTTCCTATTGAGTACCTACCTAAATGTAATGAGACTTTAACCGTGTTTTCTCAAAACCTTGTATTTTTTTTAACAACGCTGGCAAGTGCCCATCCATCCACCTCTTTAAACAAAATATGTATAAAAAGAGATTGCATTTTGCGGTTCTATTTATAATGCTGTCTGAATCACAATGATTAATGACCCAATACACATAGACATAATTATCTTCACGATGTCATATATCATTTACGTGAACTCGTATTCACCTACAATCCCTAAGTACCTCTCAAAAGGACATCTTTAAATCATGAAAATATGAAACCAAACCAAAAACTGTTCCACACACAAATGCTTCAACTTGAGATACCTACACCGAAAATATTTTAAATTGTAATTTAAGACATAATGCCATTGTAAATCTTGTAAATATTTTGTAAATCGAAAACTTTAACAGTCAACCACCCACCATTCTCCATTACATCGATTCTACATAGACTCTCGCACTTAGCCAGCATACCGAGCGACCCAATAAAAGATCATCCACCTTCTTGTAATTATTTTAAGCTTTTAATTGCCAGCATATAAACTCCATCTGTTTCCTTTGGCTACCCCTTCTGTCCCACAAATCGGGCTCATAAGGACCCTTTTCGTCACAGAAGTGCGGAAAGAAATCATAAATAATGATATACCTAGCAGATAGTAATTAAAAACACCAAAAGGAGCAGAAACGAGAAATAAAAAGAACAAAAAAAAAAAAAGCTAAATAACAAATTCAAACAAAAAAGCAATACCAAAGCAAGAATATATTCCAACAAGTGGTGGTGTGGTGGCAGCGAACTTCGCAACAACCTAGTTGATGGTTTACTTTTTTTTTTACTGCGCTGCAGCTAGAACCTAGAACACTGCCATGAAGATGGCGTATCTATACGATTCCATCGCCATCCCCATTGACGTATACCTTTTCTGGAATACAAATAAAGAAAAACCCAACAACATCCTTATCATTGTTCAGAGTGGTTGTGCGCCGAATCCACCATTACAACAAACCATATGTGCACTTTGTGTTCATGGCCAAAAATAGTAAATGGAAAAACAGAGAGTATTTAAAAACTGTTGCTGCCACTTGCCCGAGCAGTAGTCCTTTACAGCAAGCCATTTGGAGAGCTTCTAACTCTAGCTACCTGCAAAGAATATCCAGTCTAGTCCTGGTAACATATTGTGTAATTAAGAAGTGAAATTTTATTTTGAGTGACCACAACACAATTCAATTGCAAGTGTTTTTAAAAATGCAGTTTGCAATGAGTTTTACCGTTCTGCTGCTGCTGGCAATGATCGTTGCTGGGATGTGTGTTCCAACATCTGTTCTAGCGAAGAATTCCGAACTGAACAGCAAAGGTGAGTAAAGGACGATTATTTATTTAAATATACATTAAGTACATTGTGGGTAGTGAACAAATATAAACGTGAACATGAAATATCCTTACAAAAGACCAACGAGTATATGATGTTCATACGCCTACGCCTTAATTTTCTTTTCTGCCCATAACAACTTTCCTGTACGCCTCCGCGTACCGCCATCATCATCATCACCATTGTTCTGAGCATGTTAGCGCTAAATATAACACCAGGAGGTTGGAGCACTCAACAATGGAAATCCCATTCGCCCTTCTTATACATCCTGTTGTGGAAGTGAGGAATTTTCTTGAAATATCTTAAATTTATTATCCTTTAGCCAGTAAGGTTATTTTTATACTACACACGCCCTCAACAGGTAATGTCCCATCAAATTAACATACGGCAGGAATGATGTACAAGTAAAGTCAATTAACATCCCTTTTTCGTTTTGCCATTGTTGCTTGTTCGCAATTGAAAAGGACTCTACGGAACTTTGATTGAATTCAGTTTGTAGAACATGATTGTTATCCTCACAGAGGGAGAAAATTGGCTCTTCTTGTCGAAACGGTTGAAAGTAAATAATGCAATTGTTGATTTTGGACAACGGGGAGTCGAGTGGAGGTATAACACAAACACATCCACTTCACAATGGATGTAGAATGGGCGACTAAAATATTCAACTTGTGGACATTGCTTTCTGGATCTGTGCTTGAAAGATCCGTAAATACTTAACGTTGATAAAATATTGAATTTCTGTGAATTAAGAGCCTGGATGGACCTAATTCAGTTCAATAGCAATTACTTTATTTAAACTCACTTTCGAATATTTACCTACCTTTTAAAATCAGTCTTTAGAGAATAGCCTAATTGTAAAAAAAAAAGAAAACATTGTCTCCATGTTTGTATAATTTACTATTTATATACCCATTTGTAGGAAAATAAACATCATTTGCTGTCTTATAAATAATTTAAAAGTAAAACTTCTGTGGTCTACATTGTGGTACCTTGGGTTATAAAAAAAGGACAAACTTTCCATTGTTTCATCAGATTGGGGGGGGGGGGGTTATATGGTAGGTACTCTGGAAAATCTCTTTAGGCTATGATGGACATACGAGTATTATGGTGCGCACGGACTGTCTCTGATCAAAACTGGGTTTATAGTGTTTTTGCTCGAAGCATTATGGGCGACTTACATGGTCTTTCATCAGCAAGTCTTGCAATAGAAAGGTTAAAAAAAAAAACCAACAAAAGTGTTAATCGGTGAGAGATTTAAAGTTTGAGAGCAATAGTGCGAGCAACAGATTAGCTATCTTCTGTACATGTTCATATTTTTGACTGCTGAGCAGTGGCGTAACTAGGCTTTTATGCGCCCGGTGCGAGCTTCTATATTTGCGCCCTCGAAAAATATACTGATTTTGCGAGGTTCGGATACCAAATTTTTTTGTTTAGTTACTTGTTAGAATTAAAAATATGTATACATACAGGTAGTAATAATAAATATAAAACACCAATAAACGTAAACAAAATAAGACAACTATTTACTTACCCCCAGTTTCACAGTAGGAGTTTAAACTACACTTTTAGTTTAAACTTTAGTTCAACAATTAATTCTGTTTCAGAATTTCGTTTAAACCTTGAACAGAGTTCATTCTATAGTTTAAGTTAAACTACAGTAATCTGCCGTTTAAACCTCAGATCAGCCGATTGTCAAAAACACAAATATTTAACGTTATTTTTCGTATTCTTTGAAAGCAAAGACAAGGAACGATTTTAGAAAAGTCGTATAAAAGCTAAGTACTGTACAATACTATCAAATTCATTCATTAAATTTAGTTGAACTGAGTTCAATTGAACTGAAGTTTAGATTATATTGTGAAACCGGACGAGTTGAACTTCAAATTTAAACTCACGTTCAGGTTCAGTTGAACTTTAGTTTAAACTTTCAGTGTGAAACTGGGGGTTAAAGATTTACTCTACGTCTACGGGCTTTCCTCATAGCGAAGTCGTGCTATGTCAGCTTCAATTGACAAAATTGCTAGGCCAGATAACCTTTCCTCTTAAGCAGACTTTAGGCTTGATTTACATTCGCATTTTTCAAATAATGCAGCCGCTTCAATTTGATTATTTCGGCCCAAAATTCTGTAGCATTTATGTCACATCAACTTCTACTCAGCGTTCCCTCCCTTTTGGTTGGGCAGAGTATCCATCTCAGTGAAAAATAGTACTCAAATGGGTGCCAAGGTACTTCTGAGTGCCGGCTAACTACATAATGAAATATTTTGTTGATGGTAATCCTTTGTAATATATTTAGATACTCTTTTTGCAAATCTGTGTAGTATAGGTGGCTTTTAGTTAATCTGCAGAATAAATAAATAAATAAATAAACTAAGCAGTCTGAGAAAAAATCGGGACACTATGGATATTTTGATTGATAAACAGAAATACGAATGATGGTTCTGAAAAAGTAATTGATTTCCTAAACATGTATGAACGGCAGAAAACTTATCAGACTAATGGTCATTCGAACGAACAACATTTTGGCAGATAGGGAAATAATGAAATCCAAAAAAAAAACCAACAAACTTTTCTTCTAAAGTCGAGGCGGACGGCAGCTTTTTTGTCTTCTCTTTTTCTTTCAATGAAAGAAAGTACCACAATGACTTTAGGCCTGTTCCTTTACTTTCAAATTTTACGAATTTTCACTAATTCTTACGATTTTTTATCAATTTTTATTCAATGTCGTTCCATAACTCGAAATATTCGTAAAAGAGAGCGCGTCTTCGAGAGAGCAAGATATCACCACTCCACTGTGAATCTTACCACTTTTTACTCAACAAATTTCTTGTAGTTGAAAAAACTGTCACTGTCACTTGAAAATTGACAGCTGGTTTGAAATTTGTCGACATATTTGACATTTTACTTGCACGTGCAAATACTATTCCCATTTATGTCTTGATTTCATTAAAAAGGAATTCGATTAAGGCTTCAGTTATAGCTATCAGTAAAATGCATCCGTAAAAAAATTGTTTTACTTTTTTGGAGCACTTAAACTTAATCGTTGAACATAATCTTGGTCTTAAAATGTTGCTTTTGAATTATAAAACTAATTCGTAAAAAAAAAATAAGCAATTGATCTTTAAATTTTCTAGAAAAAGAATTTCTATATTTTTCCGTACGAAAAACTTTTTCTGTTCAACTTCTCAGTCAATTCCACAGCAGGTTTCACTGAATTCCTATGATATGCTATGGTTAAATGTTTCAGTTTTGTTCTGTTTCGTGTTTTTACGGATGCATTTTACGGATAGCTATAACTGAAGCCTAACTTCGAATAACTTTCGCCGCTAAATGAATGAGCTAAGTCGTCGGTTATAGTTATCAGTAAGATGTAATCGAAAAAAAATTGTTCTGCTTTTTTGGAGCACTTAAACTTAGTCGTTGAACTCAATCTTGGTCTTACAATTTTACTTTTGAATTATAAAGTGAGTTCATAAAAAGAAATTACCTAAGCAAATTAATGTTCTAACATTTTCTAGAAAACTAATTAAATATTTTTCAGTTCATAAAACTTTCTCTGTTTAACTTCTCAGTCTATTCCACAACAGGTTGCACTGAATTCCTATGAAATGCTGGGTTTCAGTTTTGTTCTGTTTCGTGTTTTTACGGATGGACTTTTCTGATGGCTATAACTGGCCCCTAATATTGCTAATAAATTAGCAAATTCTTCGCGTTTATCAGATATTTTAAATACCATTTTTTTACTACTGCAATTTATGAATTATTGTTATGGTGGGCTTTAGCGCTAAAGGGGCTAAAGCCTATCACAACACAATAATTGGAAAACAAAAAGGTCACATCGCATAATGTAATTTATTGAAAAACAAAATGCATCTGTCTTTTTTTTTTATAGATTACTACAAAGCCGTTCCCTAACTTTTTCTTACCTACGTTTCTCTCTCTCTGTCATCTCCACCGCTGCCATTTTGACAGTCTTTTCCATTTTTACTACAAAAGTAAAGGAACAGAACTTTTTAAAAAAAAAATGCAAATGAGAGGTTCATTATACTCTGCACATGAACAATCTTTTTGCACTTTACTTATTTTTTTAAATATTGTAAAACAATAGCAGATACTTGCCATTGTTACAACAAACTGTTAGCACGTATTGTAATGTACTTGTAAGGTACTATAAATATTACTATGTACTATTACGTTACAAGTGTTTCTTCCACTAAGCTCATCTAAGTGCAAACATTAATTTAAGTTATGTACGACTTACGTAAGTCGTAAGTAAAACTTACAAGTGTAATCATTGTAATGAGCTAAATAAAAGAGCCCATATATTATTCAACAGACCGATTTCGCAGGATTGTGTTTTTCACATCGCATCCTGTGTTCATTTTACACTACTCGTATTTTCGATCGACGTGATTCACCAAGAAGCTGTGAATTTGTATAACAATAACGAGTCGGCTTTTGTCACCTGAGAAAACTGAATTTAGTTTTACAAAGAAATATTCCCCGAAATATTGTTTATGAATTTGACATAAAAAGCAACACAAAAGAAGGAGATGTTAATTCGTCTGCCACAAAAGAGTGAGAGTGTCAATATGATAGACTGTCAAACGCTATGCTTATTGACATTTCCACATGAGGAACAATTATTGTTTCCCTTCATTTTGCTAATTGTGCGCACATTTTCCCAGTGCAATAGGGAAAATATGTAGACCTTAACATTTAAACTCTTGTTCAAAAGAACATATTCCATACGAAAAACTAATTTTTTGTTGAAATAAAATACTAGCAAAATACAGCGGATGTAGGAAAAAAATAAATAAATAGGTAGCGCAACAAGCGATAGTTTGACAGTGGTAAAAACAACGGCATTAAAAACTGGGTTATCATGTCACGAGAACGAACACCATTAATTGTTACTGCTCTGACCAATTGACCAGCCGCATTTTCGAATAAAAATGGTCCGATTATGCCACTAGCCCAAAATCCGCACCTCACAATCACGCGTTTGTTTCTCAACAATTAGCTATTCGTGGGTTTTCTGAACCCCAAATGCGACAATTTTGACTATTAACGAAGACATCAATATGAAAATGAGTTTCATCACTGAAGATGATTTTGTTCGAAAATTGCGGACTGTACCCAGTGATGCCAGATCGTGGGTAATTACCCATTTCGTGGGCATTTTGCATTTCAAAATTAGCTTAAAGGGCGAAAGGGCATTTTTATATCTCTCAGAACAAAAAAAGGGTATTTGAAATACTTCATCCAATCTCTTAGCAATATTAATTTTATTAAATTATTTTTATATCTGAATGCAATCATTAAATACCTAATGCATACTCTGAAGCAACCCATTTAGATTCATTTAATGAATGTTCAAGGTTTAGTTAAACTCGCAGGCAAGTTTAAACGAAGTACTTAAACCGTGAGTGTATTACAGTGAAATTCGAACGAACGTTTAGTTAAACTTCGATCTCGTCGGTTTTGTACGCCACTGTAAACGTAGAACTCATGTGTATTTGAAATTTCCATCAGTTTTGTATTTTATTTTATTGTGTCAGTTTGGAAATTTGAAAGTTTTTGATGGCGCTACAAAGCGTGGTGGTCCTGGGCCTTACTTATTATGCCCCTCCAGCCGGCTGGATCTCTAGCCTGCCTTCTCTAATTTCGCACTCCAAGCAGTCGGAGATCTCCTTCTACCTGGTTCGTAGGACTTACAGCTCGAATACAGCAAGGGAGCCTTCATCCGACTGGATAAGGGTCCATGCTCATTCACCATATAGCAGGACTGGGGACGAGTGTTTTGTATAGCATCTCAGGGCTTTGGCTTTGCCTGTATAATGGAGCCCGATGAAGTACTCAACCCTAAGAAGAATGTAAGCTAGCTCATCTTCTGCAAGCTCTAGGCAAACCACAATGCATCTTTCTCTAGGTTTGGGATAAACTCCAAGTGGCCCTAAGCTGGAGTGGCCGATTGGAGGGACAACTTCTTGCAGACTCCTGCTGGAGAGAAACTTATCAGCAAGCTGGCAAACTGCAACATAAAGTGAACGGGATGGCCAATACGTAGCTAAGCTTGCTGACACTGCGCACTATGCATTTAGAATAATATTTATAGCTAAGCCAATATGCATGCGACGGTTTCCGAAGCCTGCTAATAAAGTGACATAAGTCGTTGCACTTCTTGTGAACTAGAAATGGTGCATTTTGTGTTGTAATTTTTGATTACACTTGAAAGTTGACGAGTACCGGCTGGAATCGGTTTTGCTACACCGCTGTATTGTATTAGACGGTATACAAACATTTCTAGAAACAGTGGAGTACAATCTAGGATAAGGGCTTGCACTTGCGAAGTAATTGGTTGCTTAAAAACAACAATGATGCAATGTTGCTTTGTAATATAAACCGGGAGGGAGATCGTACTATGAAATTCCGGAAAATAAACTCAGTTTCAACCCCCATCCATGTCCGGTTAAGTTAAACTCGGTTTAAACGGAGTTTAAACTTGCACTGTAAAACTGGCTATAACTAAACTAAATAGTTGTCTCTAGCATTCTATGGAAAAATCAAAGATGGTTATCGCTTTGGCTCCGTTTCCAAATGCCATCTACTGTAAACGGTAACATAATTTATTTTTATATTTTGTCAACTCAAAAACATATATTATTTATGCTTTAAAAAAATATAAATGTAAAGAAAAACCATTGCGCGCGTTCAATAAAAAGAGAAGACTGTTTTTGTTTTTGTTAATTTTTGTACAACTATGTAGGTATGTAGTTTTATATATATGTATATTTTCGTGGGGAATATCGTAGGGTTTTTTCTAACAACGGCATGGGCGAAAAGGTATTTTTGATAATCGTCGTGGGAAAGTCAGTGCGAAAAGTCTGGCATAACTGACTGTACCTAGCTGACAAACCTTCATTATTTTTAAAATATTGCTCAACAATGAAAATTCGTTGTTCTTTCGTATAGCGCTCCATTTTGACTAACCCCGAACTGTCAGCTGTCACATTATTGTTATCTTTTTTTCCGTTGGCATCACTGTACTAGTGTACTATTAAATGGCGCAAAATTCAAATTTTGCGTGAATTATGGGACACCCTTTATTATGCTTCTATCTATCATTATACATTATACATGATTGTTCCAAATTTTGTCAACGTTGTGACAAGAAAAAGCGTTTGCAGTAGTTTTTTGTATTGAAGGTGCCATGCCTCTTAGTCCAATCCCGCCCAATTTTTTTAGAAATGTTTTTAGTATATTATATATGTCCACTTACCAAATTTGAAAACTAAAGCTCTTAAAAATGTCAAGATATATAATATAGTGTTTTCAATAATTTCCATCTATGTGAAATTTTTAAATTTTACAACCTTAGCTCCCACCAACTGAACGATACGTTTGACCGTAAATCTTTAGCCCGTATTCACAGAAGCCCGTAAATGGAAATGGAAAAAGCCCATATAACAAAAGTACGTACCGTATTTCAAAAGCGTAATACAGAAGACCGTAAATGAACATTTTCAAAAAGCCAGTATTTTTTACGGGCTTTTCGCAATCATTCGAAAACCTACAGTGACGACAGGCGGGGGATTGCAGGTCTTATATTTTACGGGCATTTGATTTACGAAATACGAGCTTTTGTAATACGGGATTTTGGACACGGCTTTTAGATTTCAGCAAACGTATTCAACCTCTCAAATAATGGTAAAGATTTTATATTTTCAAAGTTTTCTTAACTTCATTGACAACAAACTTTCTCCACTCTCTTTCCTCGTAAATATTCTCAATAAAAAGTTGTCTTTGTCCTTCTTCAGGTCACAGACTTATCATGAAAAGGTAACAAACAGACAAACAGTGAATTTACTACTCAGTTTGGATTTTCTACTAGTTTATGTCCAGACTTCTAAAACTGTAAGCAAGTTCAAAACAAATTTATTTTGTCCGGATGATTTCGAGTGAAACATGGACAGCTTTGCTTTTAAGAATTTATCTCGAACGAATTTTTCGTCTGTCTTACAGAATTAACAAATATGTGTGAATTTAGACTTTTTTACTCATACTTGTACGCTAACTTTATTCAAAGGATACCATCAGTTCATGTGATTTGTATCTGTCACCATAATAATACCTCTCCCGCCAACTAATCTATAATTTAATTTTGGCAGAAGATTCTTTTCAAATATCTCAAATTGCCAAAATGTGTACAAAAAAATGCTAAGGACAGTAACGTAGGCGGACTGAAATAATCAGACGTATGAATATAATTAACTTCTATACGTTCAGTTATGGTGTTGATTTTGTAAATGTCAAATTGCTTATGTCATTACGAAGGCATTATAAAGGATTTTTTTGGTTCTCAACGTAATACTGTATGGCGAAAATCTAAATTTTTATGACAGCACAAAAAGACAGTCATATCGCATTAACAACACCATACATAATATAATGAAATTAAGAGGAACCACGTGATTAGACGTGCGAGAAAAAGAAATGCAAATTCTGAATTATTATCTAATGTCCTTATAATCAAATCAATTTCTTCTTTATTCATGTTAAGTCCTTCAAATTAGCTTTGCATTGTGGTGAACAAATCAATTACCATTACCCTTTTTTATTTTTTTCATCTACTCTTTGGTAGAGACATTTTTGTCGCGTACTTCATAACTTAAATTGAAAGAAAATGTATCAACAAAAAAATGGAATAATTTAACCCAACTTTGGTGAAGGAAGATTTGGAAAGATAAATCAAGGGATTTAAATAAATGTTTCATGAGCAGTTTTCCATTTGCTGATAGACCAAACATATAAAAATTGAGAATAGAATGAATTAATGTTTGAGTAGATCGTAGGACATCAACAAGTAAGTTTTAAGTTATGATTTCTTTTTGTTTAGCGTATCGTAAAGTTGAAGTTTGATTCTCATAGAACTTTGTACCCATATTTTGCTACACTACATCAACCGATCTTTATGAGAATTTTACCTCATATTATTGGACTTGTACCTTTTAAAGAACGTAAAATTTTGAGGTACCTAGTGAAAAACGTTGTCTACCTAGACTCTGCAAGCAAGCGAAAAATGACTTGCCAATCGCTGTTTTTATAGGCTTATGGCATGGCTGATTTGAAAAACTGAAACTGAAAACTCTATAGGTACTGAATACAGAAGAACCGTCAACTTGGGTAACTTTGACCGGGCCGCCTAACATTGATCAGTTTTTTCAGCGCCTCCAGAAGTGCCCAAATGAACCGAACAAACCCATTTTTCTCCACCCGTGCCATCTGTTGATTAATAGGGAAACAATTTTCAGAAGAGAAAAATGGGTTTGTTCGATTCATTTGGGCACTGGAGGTGCTGAAAAAACTGGTCAATGTTAGGCGGTCCGGTCAAAATTACCCAAGTTGACGGAACGCAATATCTCTACTTCGATATCGTTTGCGACTCGACTCTAATCGAATGTCATCATCAGGTATTACATAGGTACTAACTACAAAATGTTACTTCTATAAATAGCTGGTAGCGGTAGGTGTAGTGTAGTAACAGGTGTAAGACAGTAAACATTTCATAGGAATTCAGTGAACCTGGAATTGACTGAAGGCACCAAGTGACAAATAACAGAAAGAGGAACAGAAACTGAAACAGAACAGAAAGCTTTTTCGTTCTGTAGTAAATTCTGGTTCTGTTTACGTTGCTCGCCCAGCTACACAAAACTGAAACAGATCCAGAAAAACAGGGCCGCCGTCTATTCTGTGCAAATAAGAAAAACATCCCTCCCGCACGATAAATTGGCATTTCTGTCACTGGAAGCAACAGAAACAATCAATATAGACTTGTGTAGGTTCTGACGTCAAACAGCCATTTTTCTGTAGCTAAATTCGTTTGCTGAAAAAAAAAATGGTCTGTTCCTAATTCTGTTTCTGTTGCAAATGTATGGGATTCTGTTTCTGAACTAAAAAAGAAAAACGCCTTTTGTCACTTAGTGCTTTAAGCAGTTCAACAGAAAAAGTTGTGCGTAAAATGAATAAATTCGTTTTCTAGAAAATTTAGACAACAATTGCTAATTTTATTTAATGTAGCGCAGTGGTTAGTGTGCTGGACTACTCCCAGGTTCAATCTCCGGAAAAACACAAATTACATCTTAAGGTTTTTTTCTACTGCGTCACCTCTTGCGAACGTCTGACAAACATCCGGGAGTATGACTGTCCTGAAAATGCTTCTCAATTCAGCCGTTTGGACTCGGCATAAAATTGTAGGTCCCTTCCATTCGTCCCAAAAATAGAAACTCACACAAACGAATGGTTGCGAGAATCTAGGCCTAGGGTGTCGACCGCCTGTAGCGCCACCTATTTATTTATTTATTTATTTAACTTTATAATTCATAAACAACATTTTAAGACCAAGATTAGATAAAATAAACTACCTATTTCTACCAGTGCCCTGCGGACAACTCCAACCGCAGCACTGGAAACCATGCTTCACGACCGACAGCAATGGGTAGAAAATACGGTTATAGACGAAAATACGCTAGAAGTATACACAGGTGGTTCTAAGACGGAGGACGGAGTAGGAGCCGGGATTTTCTCAGTTCCATTCTCCCTAAACCAGGCTTTTAGACTACCAAATAACTGTACTGTCTTCCAAGCAGAAGTTATGGCTATTCGCGAAGCCGCTGAACTGCTGAAGGTGAGATCGATATCGAACTCAGACATCGTCATCTACACCAACAGTCAAGCAGCTATAAAAGCACTCGAATCACCAATATTAAGATCCAAATTTGTCAGGCCCTGCCGCAAATCTATAAATGAGATCTCGGATATGTGCATGTTAACTCTGTGATGGGTCCCTGGTCATAGAGATATACCAGGTAACTGTAAAGCAGACGAACTAGCAAGGAAGAGCACGAAAATGGAACTCTCTAGTGGTAAAGGAGAGTAAGATACAACATCTCTACACTGCCACTGCAACAGGCTAATGAGAGATGGCGGGATCTTGACACCTGCAACCACGCAGACCTGACCGCGAATAAACCGGCGCAGGACAAAGGTCCTGTTAAACGTCAGTAGAACACATATCGGAACACTTGTTGGAGTACTAACAGTCCACTGTGTACTAGGAAGACATACCGCAAGGCTTGACTTCTGTCGCAGTTGCATGAATGAGGAGGAGGAGGAAACTCCGTTCCACCTACTATGTAACTGCCCGGCACTATCCTCGATTAGAAAGCAAACTCTAGGAGAGTACTTCTTCGGGGAGCTTGCTGATATTGCCGAAACGAAATCTGCAAAATACGGAAATTTCTCCAAAATTCAAAATGGTTCCAAGAGTTGCGGAAATAACCGACTCTGCTTGTGGTATCACAATGGACCTTACTTGGTTTAAGTGAATTACTCCGTATTAACGGATAATTACCACCTAACCTAACCTAAGACCAAGATTGCGAGTTTAGTCATTAAGTTTAAGTGCTCCAAAAAAGCAACCCAATTTTTTTCGGTTGCATTTTACTGAAGCTACGCTTAAGAAGTGCGAATTAGTTGCTCTTATTTAAACTGGATGCAATAGTGCTAAAAAAAGCAATAAAAGTGCAACTCTATTTCGTAAAAAAAATCTACATATAAGTGGCAATATGGTTTGCAGTTTCAGTGGTCCCTGAATGCGCCTGCATTGTGAAAGGGCATTGGAAGTTAATTGAATAGCAAAACCCTCTTGCGAGCAAAACATTGCACAAGACCCTTTTCATCCCCGTCCTGCTATACGCTGTGCAAAAGCAAGGACACAGAAGCAAACTCAGTTGCTTCGAGCGCAATGTTCTACTTGTGATCTTTTGTCCAGTTTGTATCACAAGAGTCTGTAGGAGAAGGTAAAATAAAGATCTGTACGGCGATATATTGGATGATATCCTCTCACTCTTTTGACAGATGCGTTTTTTTGACACTATCCCTTGAGACTAAAAGACTATAGGTAGAGTATACGAGGTGTGCCCTCAACTTCGTTCGCATCGTAAAATATAAGTTGCTTAGTTTACTTACCTATTATAATCATAGTAACCAAATCTATCATAATATCAAGCAAATTTCAGCCACCTGCACATCTCCTCAGACAAACAATCCTGCCATTGATTGCATTGGCATAATATACACATCGCATCCTGCCAGAATTTTTCTAAGTAGCAATAACAAAGGGAAAACACAAAAATGTGTTGTCTCATTTCATTCCACCAGCCATCTGAGCATTTCCTCCATGTTGACTATATTGCACCCACCACCACAAAAAGCAGATCCACGATCAAGAACAACCCTTAAGGATTTTTTTGTATTGAACAAGTATATTTGAAAATAGAAAGGAAAAAAATATTTTTTTTTAAAAACTGTTCCCAAGGACGTGGCTATATGAACCACATAGCCTAAAACCATCTCACAGTCTTAAGAAACATTTCAAAAAAGTTTCATTGAGATCTGTACAGTAGCTTTCCGGCTTTGAGGTAACAGATAAAATTGCTACACAGTATGAAGTGGAAATGTATTGGTTTTATTTGCTTATTCTTAGAACTATTTATCAAATATTCTTATACTCATCTACCTACACATTTTCATACAGTGAACACCGATGATCTTTTGAGTTTTCTTTAGGGTCTAGAAAAAGTGCTTAAAAACAATGAATCTGTAAAAAGTTTGATAACAAAATAACAATAACAAAACATATTTCATTTAGACAAAAAAATACTTTTCAGGTATTTAAAAAAAATGTATATGTATTTCCAAACTCCAACGACAAATAGAAACCGTATTTTGGTGTTTACCTTACTTTTGATGCTCACTGTATATGTAATTGATAAAATTTGTAAGAAGAAGCTTTTTAACCATCAAAAGTTGGCAATCCTAAGTGTCCTTTCAAGAATAAAAAAACCAAAAAATTGGCAAACCCCATTGGGACTCATTCGGCATTCACAAATAATGGTAGTACTACCAAAATACATCGAATAAATTACAATCCACTTTGTTCCACATTCTCCTCAAATTCTCTAATAACAGCATTATAAGCAAATATTATTGAAACTATATAGCCCTCAGCATATTTGATCAAAACATTTTATTTGCTCGCAAAGGACTCTCCATTAAAAGTAACTAATCGCATTATTGGTTAGTCCATGATGGTCTTCCACTCTAAATCCCCCGCATAAATCAATAAATCGCCTCTCGAACACTTAATTAAGTTAGTCCTGTGTATTCGTGTACCCAATTTGACTGCACAACATACCCTCCATCAAGATACATTAGTATTAACCAATTTTTCAGATTCTGTGCACAGTTACGAAAAAATGTTACGTATACGCAAGAGTGTCCTTGAAAAATGTAAATAAATTAAATCCATTTTTAAAATTAGAAAATATCCAAATAATTAAAGCTCCCCATTTTGAGGGTTTTATTTTTAACTTATTGAAAAGCTTCACAATAATTGTCAGTAGGGGATTTTAATTCATCGGGGATGCTTGGCGCGTACGTCTATCAACATACGAAGTCTGCAATTTAATCATACCGAAGGGAAAACATTATTGAAACCTGAAACCTGAGCAGTTGCGCAGCGGAATTTCTTCGTATTTTCAAAAGCCTACAGCTATTCATGAGATTGTAGCTATGGAAACTCGTAACGGGTGGTTGGGAAAATACATTAAAATGCATTATGTGGAAAATATTTTGACATGTATGTTTTTATCTCGATAAAAGGAGATCATATTACTTAAAGCCGAACAAGTAACATCAGAGAGGGAAAACTCTTTTGATTAATTTATTGGTATCATTACTGTTGATAGAGGAATTGGGAGTTCATTATATTGTCCGCAAGCCTAATGAGTGTATTGATGGGTAGTTTGCCACGAAAAATACCCTTCGTGAAAACATTAAATTCTGATTATTATTATCTCTTTGGTAATTAACATTTATAAGCTCTTTAACCTTTAACCTTTGTGTTGCTCGTACTAAATCTACTAAAACTGGTAATTTGAATTTATTATTCAGTAATGGAAAAGTTTATGACCACAAGGATATATATTCCAAAATGAATGTGTACATCGACTGAAGGAAACCCATCTTACCGACTGATATTTTTGTAATTAATTTTCTTTGAATAAAAAACAATTAATTAGCTGGATCTTGCGAAACGTCTTAATTTACTTTGACTTTCGTGGAAATGTGTTTACAAATGAAAAATTGTTTATGGAAAGTTTTCTACTTGCTTTCTGGAAGAATGAGATATGTAGGTGCCGTTGCGGCAATAGGTAACTACTTCTTTTCTGTCAAAGAAAACACTTTTGTCGTCCTCAAATTGCATTACTTTTAGCTTAGGTGTCATTAATTCTAGTTTCGTATACATCTTCTTTTAGAAGTAAGAATAAAAAAAATCTGTTTGTCCTTGCTTTTATTGTCTTTTGAATTGGTATTATATGCCAGTGATAGTCGACCTGAGACTACTTTTTGTTGGTTCGTATGACAAAAAGTAGTAAAGCTGAACCCCTCTTTGATGCGAAAAACTATTTGTACAAGTCCAAGGGTTGGCAAACATTCGGTACCCATAAATAAAATTGATTTCTTCCCTTTGGATATACTATTTGTGTTATAGTCAAAACAAATATACTTGTGACTTGTGTGATCTTAATAAAATTAAGTTCATAGGTTTTGTCAATCGAACTACAGGAGACGTTGTATTCTTTTACATGAGGCAAGTTAGTACCCAGCCATTTTCACATCCTTTTTTGCATTTTCTAAATGCGTCTGTTTTTCTGTTTGACGAAAATAGACCATGGAGGGACCTAAATGCATACACATGCCAATTATCCATCTGTACGTTTACAAATCGTTCCTTCCGTTGACCAAGTAAATCGATTTTTTTTTCTGTATCACAATCAAGTTAATTAACATAATCTACGTTCCTATCACATAGCTACTCGTGCACACATCAAATTCCTTTACCATATACGCTACGGCTACATACTTCATGTTTGCTCCTAGGAGAGAGAGTGAGGCTCATTCGAAATTACATATTACGCATTTCATCGTGAAATTATGTCGAAATTTTGTATTGCTTTTTTTTTATGTTGTCAGATGAACGTCTAATTTGGTATTGCAATGATTTTTAGTCGTACATGAGGAAGTGAGGAACATGCGATAACAGTGTTCATGTGAACAGGAAATAATTCTAACTTATAAATCGATAACTTTGAACGTACTAATGTTTACTGTAAGAGGTCGCTGCTTGTTGGTAGTCGAGGTAAATGCCAAACTACCTATTTCCTTTTTCTTACTAACCCAAAAATCGTTCTTTTCTAAATCTCACTCACCATGAGGTAAGACACAAAGCTGTGTAATAAAGTCTCGAAACTTTAATCGAGCCTTTTTTTACATTGCATTCCTTCACGAGAAAAAAATCTCCATTCCAGCGACTATCTTATAGGGTTTAGCACAAATCACCTGCACAATAATATATTTTAATGTTTTATGGAGGGGGGAAGCAGTTTTATAATAGATACATTCGGAGTAGATTATGATCTCATCCATATGTGCATTTCAACAACTCCATAAAAGAACATTTCCATTGATACTTATCTATGATCTGCCGAACGGATTCAAGTGTGGTATTTTGAAAACTTTAGAAATCTTCAAACCTTTAAAAGAAAACAGAAAGCAAAGCAAGTAAGAATACAAAAACTGAATCCTTTTGAAATTCTCTCTTCGAATTCACTTTTTGAAGTATAAACATCAATACTTTAAATGCCGAAAATTCTCGACGCCTGGCTGGCTGGTGTGAATTCCAAATTTTAAAAACCTCTGCTAAATGTTTTTCTATCTGTTTTCCTTAGTATAAGCAATATCTAAAATTATTCCCGTGAACGGTCCTACATTATGTGGATTTTTGGAAGAGTTTTGGCCCAGGAGGCGTGGCACTTCCCAATACAAGAAATACCTATGCGCTGCGGGTGCAACTAAACGACAGTGAGTGCAATAATTGACCGACTTGTCCTTGTCACTATGCCAAATAAACTGGGTCCACTTATTCCGTAATATTTAAGACGACATTAGTCGTCCAAGCGATAGTAGTGCACGAGATTGTCTTCTGTTTGCTTCACGTATGGCCGGTCCCTGTTTTGTCGGTGCGGTTGCGGTATCTGTATTCGGAATTTTATGCCTTATCGAGAGCAATACCGATGCAGCCATCTTCTCCTCACATGTCGGTATATTTTAGAAATAGAACCATGCAGAACTGAATTTACCGACGCGACGCAAAGCATATTCCAAAATGCAATTTTGTACACATTACACGCGATAGGTACCGATCCACTACTGATAGCTCTTACCGAAGCTCGGTTGTTTTTAGCTGCCTTCCAATCGTCACAAAAATAAAAACTCACAACCAAATGGTTCTGAGAAGCTAGGCCTGAGGTGCCTATATAGACCTGTTGCGGTGACTATTTATTTTATTACATTCGAACATTGTCTTAAACCCTCGATTTTTCAATCGTCATCCCCCATAGATGAACAAGTTTGACTTTGTATAGCTCGTGCCTAAATGAGTATCATAGGCGACTTTAAAGGCGATAAAAATGTGGTATGTATTGATCTGGATATCCTATTGGATACAGAATCCGCGCCGGAGGGCGAAAATTTGGTCATTGTTGGCTTTACTAAAATCACACTGGTTGCAATTGATTAGGTTATTCGTCAAAAGTTATAATCTGATAGTTGACAGTATAGCCAGCCAAATCGTAGACATGGTAATTAAGTAGACTCTGTTTCATATGTAATTGACGCAATGAAGTCGTCTTCCTTAGATATGGGTAAAGATATTGAGGTTCCATCCATCGAGCATGCGATCATTTACATTAAATCATCCGCATATCCAAGGAAAACTATATTGTCAGGGTCATATCATACCCAACTAGCGAAAAACGTTGTTACTCCTCCCTTCCCACTCATATCCAAAGCTTGTCGTTATGTCGTAACATAGGGAAGCGGAAGCTATCACGACGACGATGGAGGGTCATCGTGTCTCTTCTGAACACCTTGTTCGTTATGGAAGGTCTTATTGGCCAGATTCTTGAAGTACGCCCGAAAAGACAGCTAATAGTGAACAATATCGATGCATGGTAATTTTTAGTGATATACATTGTACATGTTTTTTGCGACTATAATTAGGTACACTTTTCTGGAACTATCCATCTGTCTAATTTGTAAGAAAAATTGTTTCTTGCAGAGCCCAACTATTTATCTCTGAATGCGTATTGAAGTTTTCTTGCTCAAGTTTTTTGTAGCACCGATATATAAGTTGAGTAAATTTATAACTACCAAACTACTACTACTACTTTATTAAAAGCTATATTCAGAAGGAGTTGTAAAGGTTTTTTGAATTTTTTTACGGCCCATGTAAAAATAAAAACTAATCAATGAGTTAAGTTTTGTTGTCTTTAAGCTAGACTTTAGGCAACAAAAGTTCACGTATAAGTTTATATATACCCATCTCCATACAAAATTCTTATATAACGTTTCAACTACCTTTCTACAAACACCATACCTCCGATGACTGGCATTTCCAAAATTCATTGAAATTAGTTTAGTGGACTAGAAGTGACAAAGTAAATATAATTTGGTTTTCCGCTAAACAAAACATCCTACACGCATTCACGAAAATATAGCATCCACACGACACGAGTGGCGACAGGCGGCTTTTATACCACCGAAACCAAGAACCACACATTTTTCGCTAAAAGGTCCTCCTAACAAATACCGCAACAAAGAAACAACAATAGCAAGACCAAAAAAAAAAACCTTTTCATCTAATTACTATACATAATAATGGTGCTGACATAAAGTAATACCAAATTGTAATCCAATTGCACGCTCCCATCTCGGGACCGTATTTCCCGTCATGCTCATCATCGTCGTCGTCATCATCATCCTGCTGTCCTGTAATGTAGGCGAGACCCATTTACCAATACGTCGGGATAATTCAATCTATTCGTGGTTACCCTCGTAAAAACCCCAGTACGCCAGGACAGTAGGTACTCATTAGTAATTTAGTTCGGTTGAGCAATATTGTACTTCCCCACTGACACCGAGTGCAGATTGCACGGTTCGGCTTACCACAGGAAACTAGGACGCGGATGTGTACATCTAATATAGTTATGTGAAAATTCTAATTAGCTCCGGAAATTATTATTTATATCTAAGGGCACGCAGTTATGCGGTTAGTATAGGGGGCAGCCAACTTGCGACAGGAAGGGTTGCATGATTGCACTAGAGGGAGAGTGCTTATGCAATTTATTGCGCGTGTTATCCTTTCGATGGATATTCACTCATAGACTGATATTTGCTCTGTGATAAGAGAAGTCGCTAGGGATTATTGAAAAGTTCTTGTCTACAGCTTAAAACCTATGTACACCAAGTGATTACGAATCGAATTATAGCTAAGCGCATCATGAACTTGTTGACTGTTGAGATTGTGGTAGATAGGGTACTTGTGCGTCGATGGACGTGAACGGAAAGTTATTTCAAAATGCTTAGGGAACAAAATACAGGAAGTTAATTAGAAGGATCAAAACTATTTTTAATTAGTTTTCATAACAAAAACTTTGTCCACAGGGGGATGATTATGTAAGGGCTTAGTCATAAATGGAAAGGTTAGGAGGCGTTTTAACGTTGTAGTTAAAGTGTTAGATTTCAAATTGAGCAATGTTAAAAGTAGGAATAGTGGATGGGTGAGAGTTGTCGTCAAAATCATTATACTCACATTTCAAATTAAATTTCAATTTCAAAGACAAATTGTCTCCCTCAAAATTAAATCAAACTGTACGCTTTCCGCATTCCGTGACCACTTCAAATAAATGAGAAATCCCCCAAATTGCCTGGGGAAGGTATCTCCTGCTCAGGAACTGAATTTACGAAACTTTTCAAACACAGACATAGAAATATTGCGCCAACGTTACACCCACTTTATTAATATACTGAAAATAAAGCCTACCCATCGGTTTTAGCCGATGAAGTTTATTTATGGTTCGCCGCAAGGACGGAAGGCTTTTAGCGAATTCCGAGTATTGCCTTCTTTTTATTACACCTAAATGTGAAATGGATCGATTTTGTTTTCTTTCAGCTCAAAATATGGACAAAAATATAAGCGTAACAAGATAAGAGTGAGGTGAGGACGATGAGCCTTTGATTTACAATAACACCCCTATACTTGTGACTCTTTATTACCCCCTGTAAAAGGCGGCATTAAACTGAGGCATTTCGATAATAACAGCCGATTACAAGAGATTGCTTTGCCTTACAGCTGTTAATTTTTTATGCGAATGATAATGTCAATGGTTCAATGTGTGTTTTTTTTATTACATTCAACATACATATAGCCTTTTATCGATTTCTATACATTGTTGTTGTAGAATGAAGCTAATGGTCACTTTCCTTGATCAAAGGAAATAACACTTTCAAATGAGGTAATTGCTGTATCGGATGGAGACAAGTAGTTTTCTGTTTTCTGTCTGGATTCTGCTTGTAAAATGTCAATTAAACTATTTAACCTTTAACCTTAAGTGCAGATGTGTTCGAGTATATTTGACATTTCACTTTCAGCGAAGTTACCAATTAGTTTTGTGTACTTTTTTCTTTTGTGGTGCATTTTATTCAGTTGACAGCTAATCTAAGGTCGTGTGTCAATTGCGCTAAATAATTATCCGCGATTAATTTTCTATAATTTATGAAAGCGTTCAGTGTTTTATTTCAATCAAGCAAACAAAAACGTCAAACAATATAGGATAGGTGATAGCTCTCGGAGCAGAATAATTTTCTGACAGCTGAAATTTTTTTAACCACCACGATAGTCAGAAAATTAACCGAGAATAATTATTTAGCGCAACTGACACACGTACTATGGAATGAATGAGAGTTCGGGAAATGTACTCCTAAATGATTACTAGCTTCTCAGAACTCTTCGGGTGAGTGAGACTTATTTTTGGAATGATTGGTATAATATTGTGATTAAAGCGAATAAGTTTAATTTTTTGTGATTCAGGACGATTTTGTTTGGCTATCATTTTGGTTTGACTGTCATTTATCAGTTGACATTAGTGGTGTGCAAAGAAAATTGTATGTTTTTGTTTGTCTTAATCATGTGCCGAGCAAGTCAACCATTTATGGCATTAGAATTTTATTTTCTTTGAGACCAATAAGAGTTTTCAGAAGTCCAGATAAAAGTGACATTCATTACTGAAAGAAGCAATAAAACGGCGATGACACTTCAGAAAAGATTATCTGCGGAATTATTTTCCAAAAAACATTCAGTACCCCAAAATGTTTGCAGATATGTATGAGGCGTAAAAGTTTTCAAAAAAGTGGTTTCCTCGCGATTTTATGAAGCCAAGTGAGTTGAAATAATGTGGTTAGATCCAAACACGAGTTTAACTTGTGCTTTTAGTGAAGGAGGAATTCGAGGAATTGTTCCGGATTGAAGTAGGTACCTACTTCATACGTCACAGTCACTCGATTTTAAAAATCTGATCTTGCAATGTTGGATTTTTGATTCTGTCATTTTGTTCAAATATTGACAAAGAAGTTACTTGGTTTGTTTGCGGGATGAACGCTATTTAGTCAATGCTATTTTTGTGGAACATAAGTAGATCTTCTGATTTGAGTGTAACAATATTTCTCAATAAATTCATCAATTGTGATGGCCCACTTAAAAACCACGCCACGAGGGGATACTTTAAGGATAACATTCCCTCGAGTTCTATATATCTCAATTGACTAGTTTTGGGTACAATGTCACTTCCAAATATACGAATGCTAAACAAAAAACTCCTCAAAGTTGATGAGGGCCAATAAATTATTGTCTTCAACTGGGTCTGTTCTAATATTTTCGGAGTGCAGATACATCAAGAAAACTAACTAATATAAAATTAAGAACTAAGTAGAAATATCCCCACATCAAGTCAAGAACTGGAAAAAAAATTTGAACCTTGCCGTTTCAATGCGACAAGGCAAATCACAGTCGAAAGTCATTCACTATAAAATGAATTCGCTCGGAGGACAACAAATAATTCCGCCCTTCATAACCATTCGTACTCTGTTCACGTATTCCTTCAAACAAGTAAAAAAAAAACACATCATTTTGGAAGCAGGTTGTTGGGAAAACTCCATTGGCGCCTATTACCCTCAAATCGATTCAACACAACCATCGATTGACGTCAATGGCTGCCAAGTAGTGGAAACACGTCGGTCGCACCCATACGTTATCAGAAAGCCCACGCATACACGACAAAAGTTCTTCAGAATTCTGATTTTGATTTTTAATTTTTTGCTTTGGTTTCCCCTACAAGCTATATTTTACTATACCAAAACAATATCCCATACCATTCCTGCCCTGCATTGTTTCTAGTCATTTCAATACTTTGCACTCGCCCGTGTTCTATTTTTAGAAAACCAAATATTTCGAAAGTAATTACAATTCTTTCTCTCCCCCTGGATATGTAGATAGGGCGATGTGCGTGTCCAAATCAAACACAGGCATAAACCCTTTATCTATTTTGTTTATTTTTTTCTCTTTACAGTGAAACGTTCATCGAATGAAAAAGGATCGTCAGGCACAGCGGCCAATCGAGAGCACTATGAGTATAATAATAATAAAAATCCCAACGTGGAAACCCCATCCGCTGCTACGTCAAATGGTGGCACTTCATTGAATGCGGCTCTTTCGGGTGCTGGCATTCAGGACCAGCAGCGACAGCTATCACCACCCATACTTCAAAAGCGCGGCGTTAATTCCCAGCTGCTCTATAGTGGTGCCGATTTATATAGTAATCCCATTTCATCGGGAGCGCTGCCAAACGGTGTGTGGAGTGATGAGATTGACCCACCACTAATGTATTCCGATTTACAGGAGTTGCAGGATGAGTATCCAAGAGGTGAGCACGAAAAATGTTTAGTTATGTTGGAATGTTTTAAAATCGATATAGGGGAAGGTTAGGGCTACAGCGGATTGAGGTCCATTTGATTTCCATATTTACCTAATATTTTAGACCTCTTTATGAAACACCTTCCTATTAGTGCGTAATTGCTCGGCACTATCCCTGATAAGAAAGCCAAATTTTGGAGGGTACTTTTGTAAACAATTCACTGATTTTGTCGACAGGGAAATTGTTGCACGATTCAAAATGGTTCAACTTGGTAATTACGGGTTCTGTTGGACATCCGGCTGAAATGTATTGGTACGCAATTTTCGGATAAAAGATCGCTAACCTCACCAAGATTTGGTTAGACTAAATAGATGCTAACTTAAATAATAGCAAATAATTGATAAAGAAATTTACAATAGAACGTCCCCGGTTAGATGCGTCAATAACTTACAATTTTCGACGCATACATAACTTGACAAATCTCTTTGATTTAATTAAAGCTTTAAGCCCAAAAATGTGTCAATGCTTTTTATTAGTATTATCCGGGACATTGTGCTTAAAATTTTATGAGTTTTTTTCGGGCAACACATTTAACCTATATCTACACATTTAAAGGGCAAAAGTTACATAATCTTATAGAATCCTTTTTTTTTTTTGCTTTATTTTAAGATGAATTATGTGGGGATCACCAACAAAATGTATCTCCAATATATTCTGCATTATACTAATGATTGATACATTTTCTGTTTTTTTCTATAACCACATCGTCCCTACATTTATACCGTATTTATATCGTATCTATATAGCATTCAGCTCGGAACGGGTCTACAATTTCTACCTATAGAAAATTAAAACACATTTCAGAAGCCCGCCCACAATCGATTAATGGTTTTGCTACTTCATTTATCATCCTATTATTTTGTTTCTAGGTCAATACCGCGCCAATAACAAAGGCTACGACAACCTACAGAACATCCTTAACTCGGAAGCGTACTTAGAGCCATTTGCATTACCCTTACAGTATTCCAGTCGTTATTATGGCGACCGAAAGAAGCGTTCCAACAACAAACTCAACAAGTACGATATGCGGTAAGTGATTGTCAAAGTTGTTTGTCATTTTGTTTGCAATTTACCTATTGTCAATTATTTTGTCTATCTAGTTGATGTCGAATAAAATAAATTGTTCCCATGAAGGTGTTGTTTCTAAGAAGACAACCCCTATACAGGATTATGTCCTTTATTTCTCAGAGTTTATGTATACTTGTTAAAACTTTTCCTTAGGTATATAGAGCGTAAAAAGTTCTATCGATTTCCATCATGCAATAAATGGATACTGATGCTAAATGTATCATCGGGTTTATGAGAAACATGCTACAATTCAAAATGGCGGACAGTAAAAAAATGGCGTTCGCCATTATTTCTTTTAATTTTATGTCGTTTGTGAAGTACATAAAAGTCAAATTACAAACTACCTTAAAAGATTAGTTTTTTTTTATTAAAGTTCTCTGTCCAATTGGCTGACACTGCGAGTAAATCTAAGCGACGGATGACCTCCCTACTGAATGCCAACTACATATCCTTAGTAGCGGATTTCCTCAGCTCTGCTTATGGTGAACGTATGCTATGAACTTATTAAAGACACGTTTTCTTAACCAATGAAGTGTCGGACAATCACAGAGATTGTGCTCGGAGAATTCTTCATCCTCAAAACAGAACCTGCATTCTGTCTCCGGACACAAATTTATTTTGTTAAGATGACATTTCAAGCCACAATCTCTTAAACAATCTCTTCCTTGTAAAAGGCACTAGAATGGTTTTACAATGATTTATTATAAAATGAGTTAGGGCCGTTTGCTGATACGTCTCATAACGATTTAAGTTCTACTTAAATTCTTATGGGCTACTTTTTATATGGCATAAACTGTCACATAAGAAGTTATGTGGAACTTACATTTTTATGTGTCGTATCAGTAAAGGGCCCTTAATCAGATTGATAATTTGACAATTTCTGCCTAGGTAGCTTATGGACCCTCAAAAAATTCAATCGAAAATCACGTAAACTGTGGATTTAACTTTCCTGAACTTCGATCAATATTAAGTACTTACTAAAAAAAAAAAATTTGCCTCAATAACACCCCTGTGGTAAATTCCAATAAAATTAGATTTTTTGTATCGTACAGTTCAGTGTTCGTCAGTTACCTTTTCGTGGGAATTTTAACAATAAGCGAAGGGAACAACTTTACAATGTCAAAATAAAACTGTTTTCTGTTCCCTTTTAGAGGAATTAACTTTCGTATCTATTTTTAATCTAGATAAATAGACCAAAAGTCAGTTTTTATGTATGAATATACCCTGTATATACGAATCTATGTATAATCTATGTAAATTCAACTAAAGTTATATTCCAAAAACTGACTGTAAATGGAAAACCTACGCGTATTCTGTATTTATTTTTAAGTATGCACGTTTTGTGTACTCGTTGTCTAATTAATTTAATCTACAAAGCGTAAAACGGCGTAATTAATAAAGATGCTGGGTGATGGCGTGAGACTGTGAGAGTTGTTTATCGAGGGTGTTGAGCAAAAAGAGGCAAATGGATTTCTTTATTTACAGATGAGTTTTCCCAGAATCCAGGTTGACAAAGACAATCCAAAGCGAGCTGAAATGGAAGAGTGATAATAAGCTTCCAGTTGAATTATTTTTGTCGCAAATTAATACTGATAGATCAACTAATTAAGTGCATTTTTTACCTAAAATTGGAACTAAGGTCGACTAATAGATAGCAGTGTTGCCACTAAAAAAAAGTCAATCCGGTCAAATATGACCGGATGACCGGATTTTTATTTTCTAAATCCGGTCAAAAATTCCGGTCAAAAGTTAAAATGAGAATTTTTGACCTGAAATCCGGTCAAAAAGAGAAAATACCTATACCTACCTATACAATTTATGACTTTTTATGTTATGTTATGTTTAGAAAACGTTTTTATAATATGTGAATCTTGAGTTTGTGAACTTGTTTTCTATTTCGTTTGTTTAAAATTTACTGAAACTAATTTTTCATTTTATATGACACAGGTAGATTTTGAGTGAGTAAAGGAGAAAGGTATATAGCATAGAAAATCTACTTTCAGAAATAATTCTGGCACGTTCTTTTTCGCACCATTGTGCTTTCGATACAAATCTTTATTTGATATTTGCGTTGATAGAGTGAGGACGTCAAAAACGGGCGTCCGCTTCGGCTTAACCATAGAAATTGTTTGTGTTTTCAATTTCACTATTCTTTTACCAGCCAAATTTTATTTCATTGCAATGACGCCTGGTTTTTGTGTGTAGCCAAATTGTTAATGGAAATGAAAGTCATGGGAGGACGTGTATGGCCAGGCAGGCCATGTACTAAGGCCGTGTGTCAATTGGGCTAAGTAATTATTCTCGAATAATTTTCTGACACTTGAAAAGAGTAGTTCACCAATCTGAGATTTATCGAATTTCACACTTTAATTAATTGAAATTCAATATTTAATTTCCTCTTCAAAATTCTAGCAAAAGAAAACGTCAAAAAATTAGCCTATAAGATAATTTATTATCCTGCTCCCTGAGCAGAATTTGTTTGAACTTGGGAGCATGTTCGTAATGTATGGCAAAGTTATATTCAAATTATAGAAATCTATCTTTATTTATAGTCAGTAGGGAAATTTTATTTTTCCGGTCAAAAAAGGGTTTTCCGGTTAAAAACATTTTTCGTTCCGGTCAAAAAACGGTTAGGCCGGATTTCAAAATTTTCTCCGGTCAGAGTAAACAGATTCCGGTCAGATATGACCGGAATCCGGTCAGAATGGCATCACTGATAGATAGATGAATATTTCCCTCGTAGCGGATCATTGGGCGAGCATAGAATGTTTAATTTTTTTCGAAATGAGTAACGGGATAGAATTAAATATAGATATCCAATTAGTACTAATAAAGTTTCACTATAGATATAAAAGCAAGGTAAATCAAAGATGAGTAAAAGTAAATATGTAACCGAAGAAAAAATGTAGGTGGAGTAACATCGAAGGTCCTAAGACAAACAAATGCGTATTTAATTTTGGGAACTTGTTTTGAATTGACAGAGAGCTAATTAGGATTTTCAGTTGTGTGTAAAGAGTCAACACGTGAACAAAAGCATAAAGAGCGTTATACGAATTGAGTTGAAAAACAAAAAAGAAAATTGTTGTCCTTCCATTACTCCTACCACAATAAACGATTTTCAAAATTAAAGAGTTTAGGGAAAGATACAATTTCATAAATGTAAGCACATATTTTCCGTCATCATTAATTTAAATTTAAAATTAAGTAATGTCCGGAAATAGAAACTATGCCTGTCAATTTTTGATACTAAAAGAAACGGATCATGCTTAAATTTTTTTTAAACTACTATTTCTACACTTTATCTACCGCCTGTTGCGCCGCCTATTTATTATTTTTTTTCTACACTTTATTAGGCTACGCTAAATAATTATCTGCGGCTAATTTTTTGACACTACTTGTGAGGTGTTGAAAAGAGAATTTCACCATCTCAAATCTTAAAACAGAGATTTATCGAATGTCACGGTATTAATTTATTGAAATTGAGTGTTTTATTCAGTCTTAATTTATTCCAGCAAAACTCAAGCAAAAGAAAATATCAAAAATTAGGCTATAGGATAATTTATTATCTTGCTCCCAGAGCAGGATAAATTGTTGACAGCTAAAAATTCGTTTTCCACGTATAATGTGATCAAAATTGACCGATACTCAGTATTGTCAGACCGCGCAAATGTCTTTTTTCTCGTTCAGTCCTTATTTATAAAAAAAACCCCAATTTAATTGTTATAGAAAGTCATTTGGTTTCAACCTACTTTGTCGCATTTCACTGTCGAACACATTATTCAAAGCCATGACAAAATGTTCCTAGCTTTTCAGCCTTTCACCAGGTGCTGACTAGAGCGATGACTATCTGGCAGCTCCTTGGTGATTCGGTAAATCATTTTGCTCTCACACCTGATCGCTGTTTTCTCTGCTTCTGTGGACAAACGTGTTTATATTAGCCGTGTTTTATTATGCCCATGATCTGAACCCGATCAGATCAGCATAATAAAACAAACCAGGATCATTTTGACATTTGACAGTGGCTTACAAATTTTATGCGAGAAACGGAGTGGTTTGATTGGTTATTGGGTTGTCAATATTTTGTAAGCCACTTTATTTGTATACACGAATAAAATTATTCGCCTAGAAGTATACTATCATACTATATATTTGGATCATGAAAAATGATCCAGATAGAAAGTTGGATCACGTGTTGTTGTTGCGAATTAGTGCTAATTTGTGATCTGGTTCAGATCACGGGCATAATAAAATACAGCTATTATAACTCTTGTCACGTTTTCTCATCTTCTTTCGATAGTGTCAGTTTGGGACTCTAGTTCGCTCTTCCCTACTGCTGGGGTAGCTGCAATTTTAAGATGTTTCCGTTCATAGATCCACCTTCACGAATCTTTCGTGACACGATTTTTGAAATGAGCTGCTGATTGCTTCAATTTATTTCGAAAGGTGTTCCCTTAATTGTTGCCATACCGAAATATATTTTAGCCATTCGGTGCTGTGGGGCTGAGTCTTGGATGCTTAGTAGTTATATTTAATGAAAAGCTCCACGCGATGAAATGGTAAATTGCCTGAATCGTTGCCTGCAAACCGTCGATCTTTAATGGTGACCCACACAAAAAAGTCAAAGGCGGCAGATCCCTAGATAGCAACTGACCTCACCAAAATAGTTAATTATGAACCATTGTATAACTTTGTCTTCAAAAGTTCAACTATTTGCTCGGCATCTGTTGCACATAGACATTGCTGTCAAAAATCGATCATAACTCCTTTCTTACGAAAAGCATTTTTGTTTAGTACATTATTTTGACCAAAAATTATTGTAATAAGACTCATTGCTTGTAAAGCGAGCGGCGCAGGTTCGAGTCCCGGAGACAGCAATAGTCTGGCACCGACCACAAAGGGAAACGAATTATCAGAGTTTCTATACTACTAGACCAAAATAGGGGTTCTTTGGTCTGAGTAGTGCTCCAGGATTTGGAATCCCATTTAAAAAAAAAATTAACAGAAAAAAGCATTCCGACGTTCATTTTATATTTCAAAGATACCAAAGCAATTCAAATTATCATTAGCTTCATTCTCGGAACGATGCTACCTGGTCTTGCATATAGCTGGAAAATTATTATCAGTGTGGCAACAAGTGGGTACACAAAGTATGTCAGGCATATCTACATATACATTTACATTAGGTATGTATATTCGTATTCCATTCCAACCTAATTGACGTCCTATTTACAAAATACTAGGTGCTCCAGCCTTTTGTCTTATACAACTCTGGCCATACGTTCATACAATGCGTCTCTATTCAAAAACTGTAGGTAAGCAAGATGCGAAATAACGTTAGTTTTGACCCAAGGGGTAGTTCTACAAACTGTGTGATGCAGTGGAAACTGTATTACTCTTGTATTTTTCCGCAGAACTAATTATTATGCAAGAATTTTCATTTTGCTCATAATAATGATTACGCGTGCAATTTTGTTTTGTGACGATGGCGGCGGTATCCAATCGACATTGTTTTGAAAAGCAATTACAAGGTTTCCCTGGGCATCCTCGCCTGAACCCCAGGTATTCCCTATAATTCCTGTGTTGGATATTTTAATTGCGTTTGCGTTTTGTGCAGTTTCTTGTCAGTATGGAGTAGGTAATGCGAAGTATTTTCTTTTTTTCTAAGAAATTGATTGAAAAGAAAGTAGAGCGTAGGTAGTTGGCAGCCAGCAAGTAATGAAGCTTGCTTACGTGTTCGGAACAAAGGAATTAAATTATACTTTTTATATTTAAAAATAAGACACAATTTTCTTTGACGTTTGTGTTTTACTTACTTTAGATGACACTTATTGTCTGTGGTAGACCACGCACGACCACAAACCCCTCCAGCCAGCTCGGTCTATAGCTATCTGCTTCTAGTTACGCACGCCTAGTTGAATGAGGTATCACCTCAGTTGAGGTTTCCTCTCAGGCTTGGACTCAAGGACATCAAGTCTGCGTTATTTGCCATATGGCATACCAAAAGGTTTTCATCCTCTTTCGATAAGATCCAAACTTCTACACCATCTAATATATAGCAGAGCCGGAATGGTCTTTTATAATATCATCTTGGTTCTATGAGGGCTTTACGTTTTGTACGTCTTGTTAAAAAAAAATCAGGGATTGGCAAGAGTGATTCTTCGCTTAATATTTGCGTCATTTTACGAAGTAATCATAGAGCCTCGGTATATACAAAGCCTTTAACTACTGCAAAGCTATCTGATGTCCATTGTGACATTTTGCCCGAATCGTTGATGTTGAGGGTCCCATTTTCGCGCAAGTACTTTACTTTGTGTTGAATGTAGTTTAGCCTTAATTCTTACTCAAAAAAATTTGTTGAGTAAAAACTAGTAAGATTCTCCTCAGTGGAGGGGTAATATCTTGCTCTATTGAAGCCGCTAGGGAACACACTTTAATGTGTGGAGAGCTTTTACACCTGTGTCATTTGATTCATCTTCCTGATATTGCTGCTCCAAATTCGGAAATTCGGAATATATAAATTCGATATCTTCCTGAGAAAAAAAAGCCGACAATAAATTTTGTGCGAAAAGAGAGTGGAGAAATGTTTGTAGGTACTACAATTACCCACTTTTTGTCATAATTTAATAGAAGCAGCGTACCTACTGATGCACTGCAATATGAAAGGAGAGCGTTGCGTTGTTTCACATGTCACTTTGATTTTTCGTCCCACAACCAGGGTTGTCATTTGTGGCGAGTTGAAATGTCATTTGGCGACACGAAAATCGGTTTGGAGACGCACCCAAAAAAGGCCATAATTTAGATTTTGGCGATTTAAATTTGTTAAACCAAAATCCTCATAATTTTTTTTTATTCAAACAATTTTTTGTTTCTTTGGGATAATTTTCACCTGGTGTTTGTTAAAGGCAACTGTGACCCCGTTTTGAAAGTCTGCTTGTAAGCTTGATTCCACCCGAAAGGTAAACAACTTGCTGAGGCTCAGTGGGGAAAATTAATTTCTGTCAATAGGTCAAATGAATTGTATCTAGAAAATGTACCCGAAGAAAATGTTTTTATTTTTTGGAACAAGGTGTACAAAATGACAAATGGGGAATTTACATTCAGTTTTTTTACGTAAAAATTACGAGTTGCACGAATTCATTAGATTTTTATGGTTTTTTGAATTTTGAAGCTCAAGTTTTGGTCTGCAGCATTGATTGATAGGCTGTGTTCTTTCGGTCCGTTGGGTGCTCCTGCGTAGTGGAAATTCGCATCCGTACTTTAGCTACTACTAGGTAGTACTCTGAGTCTATGTTGGCCTCTAAATACATTTGGACATGCAAGATACTGTAGGCATGTTGGGCGTCGAACGGAATGTGATCAATTTGACTGACATGACGGTTTAATAGTCTAAAGACCGCCAAGTCCGCTCGTGTATATCTAGGTGTGGGAATGGTGTGCTGAATATGATGGCATTTCGCCCAGCAGCAAGTAGATTAGCCTGGGCAGGATGTGATTACCGACTGTACCTACAGCCAAAGATGTTCCCTTTCCGATGACGATTGATTGACGTAAAAAAAACATTCTTGACGTGTGTCGTACATAGTGCACTTATCTTAGCCTCCTTACCCCCAGTTTCACACTGAAAGTTTAAACTAAAGTTCAACTGAACCTGAACGTGAGTTTAAATTTGAAGTTCAACTCGTCCGGTTTCACAATATAATCTAAACTTCAGTTCAATTGAACTCAGTTCAACTAAATTTAATGAATGAATTTGATAGTATTGTACAGTACTTAGCTTTTATACGACTTTTCTAAAATCGTTCCTTGTCTTTGCTTTCAAAGAATACGAAAAATAACGTTAAATATTTGTGTTTTTGACAATCGGCTGATCTGAGGTTTAAACGGCAGATTACTGTAGTTTAACTTAAACTATAGAATGAACTCTGTTCAAGGTTTAAACGAAATTCTGAAACAGAATTAATTGTTGAACTAAAGTTTAAACTAAAAGTGTAGTTTAAACTCCTACTGTGAAACTGGGGGTTAGCTTATATAGACAAGAAAAAGTTATTCCCCTCCGATGTTTGAATCACGTTGTTGCGTATTGTATTGAACGCTTTGATTGGCTGAAATAAAATTGAGGTAATTTTTACAATCTTACAAAAACAAAAAAAAGATGAATTTCGTCCATCCATGGCTCACAGTAAAAGGCTTTTTACCTCCCACACTGTCGCCTACCCAAACAAATATGCAGGTTAAGAAATTTGTATGCCGCATGACCTACCCCGTCTTATAACAGTGTATACTCGTGTATGCAAATAATAAAAGGAGACCAAGTTTATCTCGTTGAAGATGACTCCTTCCATTCCTTCTTCCCATTCCACAGCATGGGATTGACGTCACCCAAAATATTATTGAAAATGCAATCAAGTGTAAAATATCCTCACAAAGTAACGACCGAAAGAAAATATAAACTCCATCTTCATACATCGAGATGACGGTGAGGCGGCAACACAGAGAGAGAACAAAACACTGTCCAGAATAACTAATATAAATTATTCAAATTGCGCACTTTTGCCTCGTTTTTCACACAGAACGTGTATAATCATCACCAATACGCCCCCACTTTGTAGACCTATACCTCCACTCCATACCTACATCCTTTCAAAAATTTATTATGAATTATTCATAAAGATAAAACGAAATTGTTGTTTCACTTTGTATATTGTATGTACCACAATAAATATGCTTATTTTGTTCTTTTCTTATTTTCAGTTTGAAGCGTGAATCGAAACTCACTCCCGCTGACATGTTGGCATTAGTTGCACTCGTCGAGGCTGGTGAACGTTCCAGAAAGGAATCTGAACCCGACACCTACATCCCTGATGCATACTACCCAACAAAATCGTATTATCCCAGCAACAACTATGAATACCAGAATAACGATGATAACGATATTAGCAACTCGTGGATGGAGCCATCTATTGTTGACTACTATGGTGTACCATACAATGTTGATGCGATGCCTAAGTATGAGATTGCTCGGGAGCATAAATATGGAGCTAATCGTAAGTAGAAAGGGACTTCCTTTCCAGGGTTTTTATTCTCTTGTTTGTTTGGTTTATCTTTAGAATTTATTTTTTTTCTTACATCGAACTGCATTAGGTTAGGGCTAAGGAGAATTTTGTTTTCTTTATTTTATTTCGCAGTATTTATTATGATGTTTTGTTATTATTATTTAATTTATAGAAAATCAAATAATGTATGTGTTAAGGTGCTAGTACACGGTCTTTGTGCACTCTTTGTTGACGTCAGAGCTACATACGTATGTTGCTTGCTACATGCCGTGTACTACCACCTTTAAGTGTATATTTTGCTATCAACAGGTGACTACAGCGAATATTGCATTTAGATATCGAAGGCAGTATCCATCATCCGTCCATCACAATTGTCGGTGTAAATTGTCTGCAATTTGTTGCAAATTGTACCAAACTGATACAAAGAAACGTTAAATGTTTGGTCATTTGGCATTGACTACTTATTTAACAACTCAGTTTACGAATGTGGTTTAAGGACGAATGATTTTGCTACATATGTACACATTTTGCAATAAACTATGGTTTTGTCCCATTTCTGAAAAGTCTAAAAAACGTATTTAAAGCTGATTTAATAAAGCTTCGATCTATAATTCTTCAAACCGTGCTTCCGAATTTTATCATTTCAGCTAAATTCTAATATAGGTAAGGTACTACCCAGCTAACAGAACCAACTCACAAATGAACCAGATGACAGGATGAAAAAGTCAACAGAAATGTGCTCAACATTTAGACCTTTAACGGCTCTATGCTACTTCAAAAAAGAGATCCTTTCGTTTCACTATGGTAGTACATAATCACGTAATTTTTCGGACGATTTTCGTGCAAATGACAGTTCTTAAAAACTAGTAAGTCATTGCTTAAGGTACAAGGCTGAGAGCTTCCAAACTTCCATAACTCGAACTTCTTTAAGTCAACTTTCTTTATAATTCGAAGTTTTATTGAGAACTCTGTGTTTTCTACTTTTCAACTTTTGGTCCCCATAACTCGAAGTTTCTATAACTCGAATTTATGTTCTTTCATTTTGAGAATTCGACTTATGGAAGTTCGAAAACAAGTCATGCTGAAAACAGCCATACAACTTTTGTATGCATTCATTCCAGCTTTCAGCTCTTTACATTCACTGAAAAGAAGAGAAATTTGCTTCTGGATTTGAATTCGGAATCGCGGAGAGTTCTTCCGGACGGTTCTGGACCACCAACCGAAAACGACATTAGGTGGCGCTACAGTACGGGGTGAACCAAATGTCTGGTAGATAATTCGTGAGCAATCACCCCTGTGATCAATTCCACCCGGATTTTAATTCGTGCGGATTTCGAATATTCGGTTTGCATAATTTGCATTAACTTCTGCATAGTTATCTGAAATTATATTTTTAGATTAATTTAAGAGCACAGAATCAAACAACGGAAGTGAATTCGTCTAAAAACGAACTCAAATGTACTCTGAAAATTCGAAACGTACATTTTGTCATCAAATCTTCTCGTCTAAAGTCCGCATCTTACACTCAAAATTGACGGCGTTCAAGAATCTAGTTTATAGTAAGTCTGACAGCTCTCTAACTTCATGTTGATGCTGAGTTTTCATTGGGCCAAACTGGGCACGAACAGTTTGCTCAGTTGACGTTTATGTCCGCAACACCGACAAATCAAGTCAAGAATTTCGACATCTATTTGTGCCAACATGTTGTGTCCGGCGAACTCAGTTTTTGACATTTCTATTGGGTCATCGGAGACCGTTGGTCGGAGAGTATGGGAGAGCGCAGTTTGACATTTCGATTGTCCTGGCACAATTGTCAAATACAATACAATATAAAATACAAAATACAAATACAATTGTCAATAAGTGACACAATACCCCCAGTTTGACACTGAAGGTTTAAACTACACTTTTAGTTTAAACTTCAGTTCAACAATTAATTCTTTTAGACAGTTTCGTTTAAACCTTGAACAGAGTTCATTCTATAGTTTAAAGTTAAACGACAGTATTCTGCCGTTTGAACCTCATATCACTTGACACAGTGACATTTCAGTTTCAAAGCTGCCGATTGTCAAAAACACAAATATTTGACGTTGTCTTGTGTGTTCTTTCAAAGAAAATACAAGGAACGATTTTGGAAAAGCCGTATAAAAGCAAAGTACCGTACAATCCTTCCAAATTCTATTCATTAAATTTAGGTGAACTGAGTTCAATTGAACTGAAATTCAGATTTTATTGTGAAATCGGGCGAGTTGAACTTCTAATTTAAATTAAAGTTCAGGTTCAGTTGAACTTTAGTTTAAACTTCTACTATATGAAACTGGGGTATAGACAATTCATGTTAGTTTTCGCGTTCAGGTCAATTTGACTCCAGACAATTCAAGTCGACTTACGATGACTAGATACTTTAATGCGGCCACTCTCTTTATGTGATTTTCTGCATGATACATAAGTACTAAAATATCGAGGATTTTTTATAAAGTGTCCATACTTGTTTAGTAAATTCAAAGTTGTAGCTTTCTATTGGGGCAAAAGCGTAGACCACCTGTTGGTTTTGGATTTCGGTAACGGTAAAGTACCCAAACGACATTATAATATTTCACAATCATAAGGTCAGTCTTATATTCACACTTTCTGAACTTAAGGATGACAAGTTCAGTACTTATCTTACTATAGCTTAATGTAACACATTTCAAAAAAGTCTATGTCAATGCACAGCCTTTACTTCCAAACTTAAACGCTTATAGAGTATAGACCTCTTTTTCGAAAGATAAACAAAATAGATAGCATTCTTAAATTTCGTATTGCTTACTTGATGCATTTTCTTTCTGTTCCTTCTGACTTTAATTCAATGATTCATTTTAAATTAACTGATTCTAATATTTTACTTCCTTTCACAGGTTATCCAGCCAAACGCTTCATGGTTGCAAAGAAGAAAAGGTCTCTCGGCTCTGGGCGATTCTTAGCTGAGCCTATCTCTGCCGCTAGTCTTTCTCCAGAACGATTTGCTAAACTAAGCAAATCTCAAAAATATTTCTAAATTTTAAGAAAATAAAATAAAAAAAACTCAGTTAAAACATAAAATGATAGGTGTATTAACTATTTCGTAAAAGTGGTATCTTTGTTAAACTATAACTATCTCCCACATTTTTAAACACCTTTATGAAAATCAATTATACATACTACCAACTACCTATATAAATACACAGGGTCTATTATAACACAAGCATTTCAAACTATTACTATTATACAAACAAATGACTTACACAAGTTAAAAATAAGAATGTAGTAACTTAAGGAACTGTGTGCTTAATTTTTTTTTAATTAAAATATAGAAAAACATTTTTTGCACACTTAATTCACATGGAAAATAAATACCCCATCACATGAAAATCCACTTTTAACCATAATAATATCGATGTGTATGTATAACTTAAAATTAACAAAACATTTAAGAAATCGTTAATTACAAATTAAGAGGCTCAGAGGAAATACAAATGACTGTTTTTGAAACTTTAAAACTTTATTAGAAAATATTATATTATATGTGTAGTGTATATAGAAATATATAGATATATCTATGCATAAACAGATGAAGCTATATAGTATAATAAATTATAACTATAAAATGTAACCAAAATATATGTGTATATCGTGGTTAAACTATATACAAAATAAACATACGATTAGTGTCGTTTAAATAGACGCACTTGAATTTTAAATGAATGAAAATATGTATGTATTCCAGTGTACCTACATATATTTTAATAAAGTAGATGTATCATTTTAAAATATAGGCTTTATTTTATTAATAAATCAGAATAATAATTTTGTAATTTGGGTTTTCCAACATAATGTATACCACACAATAGCAATGGATGGAGATATAATTTAAGCACAATCTACTTATTCATGTACAATTATTTTATTATTGTTATTTGGTTAATGGAAATAAATTTATTTTGATTTTATAAACATAAAATGTTTTTTTCTTTGTTTCTGTTTGGAATTTTGTATTGCGTAACTAAAACGACATGACTCTCTGATCTCTTACATTCCACATACATTCCACGAACTTATGACACACGTCACTCGTCAGCCGACGAATTTATATTTTGTCTGTTATTTGGTGAATTAATTAATAAAACAATTTAATTTAATTTTAAATTAATAGCGTTGAGTTTGTAAAGATAAGGATAGATATCTGAACAAATTCCAATCCATTTGATCTACCCCACGTTAGGCTAACCTCCAGTTTCACAGTGGGAGCTTGAACTACACTTTTATAATTTAAACTTTAGTTCAACAACTAATATTCAGTTTCACAGTTTAGTTTAAACCTTGAACAGAGTTCATTCTGTAGTTTAAGTTAAACTACAGTATTCTGCTGTTTAAAACTCAAATCGGCCTGTTGTCAAAAACACAAATATTTGATGTTGTTTTGTGTGTTTTTTGAAATAAAAGGCAAGGAACGATTTTGGAGAAGTCGTATAAAACCTATAAGTACTGTATAATACTACCAAATTATATTCATTAAATTTAGTTTAACTGAGTTCAGATTAGATTGTGAAACCGGACGAGTTGAACTTCAAATTTAAACTCACGTTCAGGTTCAGTTGAAGTTTAAACTTCCAGTGTGAAACTGGTGGTAAGAGTGGTAGAAATACATAATTCAAATTTATAAACTTTGTTTTAATCAGAATTATTTGCAAATTTGAAATGTATTTTAGACTATCGAAGGTGGTCCAAGAGAATTTAGAGACAATGAAGTGACAACAGAATGACATAGTTATCTGAAAATGTGCCTATCCGGATCAATCCTGCATTAAAACTCAGCATCCGTCCCTGCGACGCTCATTAATAATATACCGAAATAATTATAATGTTTTCTGCCTGTTTGAATTTGCATGGAGGTTCTGGAGATGACCATCATTTCAGATTTGTTCGAGTTTAACTTCATCCCACACAGACAGCTAAAAACTATAGCTCCATACTGTTCGGATAATTAAAAACACGAATATCCGTGCGTTTTTAAGGGATCTCCGAAGTTTGAGTTTTTTGAACGAAAATATTCAGTGGTAATTCTAAGGACATTTTGGTGAAATGATCTTCTTCTTGGCAAGAAACATAGATCAATCTACAATATTTCTCCAAGTATAAAATAAAATATATAGTTATTAGCTCACCCACGGCCTTAAACCTAACTTCTCCAATCATTGCCTTTTTTGTCCGTCTTTTGGAGCGTCATTTGGGGCATTATTTGGTGGATTTTTTCCGCGGTTTAGGACATTTTTTGTCGTGTCTATTAATGTTCAAAGAATTTTGTTTAAATCATCCGAGTACTTCCAGAGATAGCTCCCAGCACCCCTTTACCCCTCCCTTCCTTTAGGTCCTTATGTAGCCTATACTGACCCGAAGTATGTCGCCATTACAAAGTTAAAATAATTTTTAAAAACAGCCAAGTTTCCATATGCCCATGATCGTGTATCCAATCCCTAGATTTATAAACATGGGTCTCACAGACCCTCTCAGTTGAGTTGATTAATCAGTCAAGCGGTGTGAAAGAGATACAAACACGTACGTTTCAGTACCTTCCTAAAAATAAGAAAGCTTAGTGTCTCGCGCAAGTTTCGTTGCTGGATAAAAGACGTGCGGGGTTTACGAATAGTGTTACAATTTTTTATAGTTACGTGGCCTCTATTTTACTTTTTTGACATACCTATTGAATATGTCTATAGTCCACTTTTTTTTGTCATTCTTCTACGTAATAGCAGCCGTAATAAACAAAAACCATTGACAAAGGGACCATTTGTGAAAGAGATATCACGCAAATTGATAGAGCCTTGTTTGGGTTATATGGCAGCGAAGTACCAACTTTGATGCGATGCCTAAAGATGAATTTTAATGCCATTTTAGGTGATACTTTGACATGTATTCCAGCGAACTCTGAAAAACAAACCAGAAAAAATGGATTTTCTACGATTCTACACAAAGATGCGTAAGACCTGATTTTTCTGTACCTCCTGTAAACGTTCCATGTGTGGGGACTATTGTGGGAATTGGTGTCAAGATTTCGTCGGATGAAAGAATTTTATTTTTGTTTCTTCTATTTATTTAAAATAAATGTTTCTCAAAGTAACCTATGTGTTTTTTCTTCCAAAAAAATCTGTTTAGAGAGTAAATAAGATAACTTTGAATGTAAGGGGTATAACAGACCGATGTAACAATATAGTTTATGAATCTAGGGTATGGTGAATTTACATCACCACACCACGCAATTTTTGTGGTCTCACTCTTATGCCCAAAACACATGTGCAGAAATTCTGTATGCTTCACTGCATGCAGTACTGCAGATGAAACACATGTGCAGAATTCAATTTGCAGCGGTTGCTGTCAATGAGGGGAAAAATATGTGAGTGAGACAAAGACGACAAATAATTCCCGTCTCTCTTTTCCTCGTATGCATCAGTAAAAATAAATAAATAAATAGGTGGCGCAACAGGCGGTAGACACCCTAGGCCTAGCTTCTCGCAACCATTCGTTTTGTGTGAGTTTCTATTTTTGGAACGAATGGAAGGGACCTACAATTTTTTATGCCGATTCCGAACGGCTGAATTGAGAAGCTTTTTCAGGACAGTTATACTCTCGGATGTTTGTCAGACGTTCGCGAGAGGTGGCGCAGTAGAAAAAAACACTAAGATGTAATTTGTGTTTTTCCGGGGATCGAACCTGGGATCCCTCGCACAGCAGTCCAGCACACTAACCACTGCGCTACTGCGCCCACGTATGCATCAGTAGCTGAATTTAAAAATTCGATGCTGCCAAGTCTACTTAATTTAATTCACTGCGTTGCTATGCAGTGGATTTAGAAATAGAGACATGTTGCAGTGCTGCGGTGGCTGCAGAATTTACATTTGTTTCACCACATAAGAACATGTGTATTCTAATTCTGCTGCGCAGTGAATACTGCACGTGTGTTTTGGGCATTACAGATCATTAGCCTTGACTGTAGGAAACGGATCTCTCTCTCTGAAGTCATGCAAAATTGCGTGGCGTGGTAATGTAAATCCAGCTCAATGGTAAACTTATGACATACAGTGAAAAAAATATCGTCGCATCCTACATAATACCCTATTCACACCAAGCCGAAAACCGAGTCAAAAAAGTTTAGAAAACTCGTGGATGCATTCACACCGAACACCATCTCGTTTTCGTTTGACGTTTCAATTTGCTGTGAAACTATCTATGAAATGTTTGTGGCGACTAGACTTTTATTTTAGTTACTAAACTTGGCTCGTATTGATATAATATTCAAACAAAATTATTGAAGCTACTTGATAGTCGTTAACTTATGGTTAAAAGCATAAAATAATTAGCATAAGCAACAATCAAAATCAAAACATCTGAAAATACCATTTAGTTGTGGCAGGTAGTGCTACCGTTCTAAAATTATAGAAAAAACAGAATAATTTGCTCTTTACACCGCGTCTCCACGAGCAATATTTCATAGAATGCCATATATCATGCTATGTGAATTGCTCGTGGAGACCACAAATAGTATTCTATGAAAAATGGTATTCCATCTATTGCTCAGCTCATAGCTTGCTATCAATAGTATTCTATGGGGTGTGCTTTCTTTGTCTGACACATGTGTTTTCGTGTGATGCACAAACCAGTATGTGGTTTGTGGTGTGATGACTATGGAAATAGTAAGCTATGAAATGCCCACCCTACATTTTATTGCATACTATCATTATTTCTTTCTATAAGAAATGACAGATGGTAAGCTATGAAATATTGCTCGTGGAGACGCGGTGTTATGGTGCAAAGATAACAAGAGATTTGTAGAAAATAAAATAGTTTTCCTTTACAAAAATACAAATATAGTTTTATTGAATATCAGATATCGTAGCTTAGATGCGAATACAACAAGGAGAAGCGCGAGAGTGACATAAAAGTATATTGTGGAACTCCAGTATTGCCAGCATTGAATTACAAAACAAAAATAAAACTCCAACACTCCCACTTCATTCATTGCTGCGATACGCTACTTCCCCAAAAGGTGGTAAGGGAGCACATACCAATGTAATGATCTCGAAGGTTTTCAAAAGCTTCACGTGGTAACGGCTTCGTCAAAATATCAGCACACTGTTCCTTACTGCTGATGTATCTAATAGCAAATTCTCCATCTTGCAGCTTCTGACGCATAAAATGATATTGAACATCGATGTGTTTGGTGCGCTTATGAAACTCGGGATTCTTCATGAGTTTAATAGCGCTTTGATTGTCCAGAAACAAAACCGGCTGTGATTCTGAAATAGACAAACTTGAAATTAACCGTTTCAACCATACTAAGTGTTTAATAGCGTGTGATGCTGCCATGTACTCAGCTTCTGTCGTCGAAAGTGCAACAGTTTGTTGCCGTTGTGAGCACCATGACACCACATTTGAACCAATTTTAAATATGTAGCCAGTTGTTGATTTCCTCGTTTGAGTATCGCCTGCATAGTCAGCATCACTATAGGCCTCCATCAGCAGTCCCCGCTCCGAACTTAGCATTATTCCAAAATCAGTAGTTCCTTTGAGATATCGAATTATCCTTTTGACAGCGGTCCAGTGAAGTTGACTATAGTTAGCCAAAAAACGACTAGCACAGCTTACGGCAAACATAATATCCGGTCTGGTCCCGATAGCCAAAAACATTAAGCTACCTATAGCTTCTCTGTAAGGTATATTATCGTTTGAGCCCTTTCCTGTCTGCGAGTATATTTGCTGGTCAGCTGGTACACAAACTGGATTACAATCGTTCATGTTAAATTTACTTATGATTTTCCGTGTATATGCTGACTGATGTAGAAAAATAGAACCATCTGTTCGTCTTTCTATTTCTAAACCAAGATAACATTTTAAATCACAAGTTGTCATCTCGAATACCGATCCCAGACAAGATAAAAGTTGATTAATGCTGCTTTTCTTTGTTGACGCAATGAGACCATCGTCAATATAAATAGCCAAAATCAAAAAATTACCTGCTGTATTATTTGTGAAAACGCATGCATCAGCTTCACTTTCCTTGAGACCGAACTTCTTTAAAATCTCTGTAAACTTTTGGTTCCAGCACCTTGATGATTGTTTCAAGCCATACAAGCTCTTTAAAAGTTTGCAAACCCTTCCTGTCCCATCATTGTAACCAGGTGGCTGAGTCATATAAATTTCCTCTTGTAGGCATCCATTTAAAAAAGCTGTTTTTATGTCAAATTGTTTTAGCTCCAACTTGTTTGCAGCGGCTAAAGCAAGAATCGTCCGAATGGAATCAAATCTTACAGTTGGGCTAAATGTTTCTTCATAATCGATGCCATACTGTTGGTTGAATCCCCGTGCCACCAAACGTGCTTTAAAACGATTAATTTTTCCATCTGGTCCATGTTTCCTGCGAAAAATCCATTTATTGTCGATTTCCCTCTTTCCTTCCGGTAAATTTGCAAGAGTCCAAGTGTGATTTTTAATTAGACATTCCATCTCTTCTCTCATTGCTATACGCCATTTTTCAGAATCAGAAGATTGCATCGCTTCTTGAACAGTCCTGGGATCGTTTTCAATGCATTCAACTAAATAAGCATCACTTTCAAATTCGTTGTACCTCTCTGGCCTGTGAATTGATAATCTATCACGTAAGTTATAATTGATGTTACCTTGAGTTGGCTGATTTCCTTCAAAACGAGGGTCATCTAAGAACACCGACTCCATGTTGATATTTGATGTTATTTCAGGTTCAGATACTTCCGCCTGCTCATTTATTTCAAAATGTTCCAGCTGAACTCCATCATCCTCAGCAACGTCTTGGGTCTCAACAACTAGTTTACTATTATCATGCTCACGTTCAACATTGTCTGAAGAGTCATCCTTCTTATCCAGGAGTACCAATATATCTTGATTATTCTCTTTGGCACTGACTGTAGAATCATTTTGGAGAGAAACCACATTATCCTCATCAAAAACTATATCTCGACTTATTTCAACTTTGCGTTCCTTTTCTAACCAAACTCGATAACCTTTAGTATTTTCGCAATAGCCGATAAAAATTCCCTTCTTCGCTTTGACATCCAATTTCTGTCGTTTCTGTTTCGGAACATGAATGTAAACCTGCGAACCGAAAATTTTAAAGTTATTAATATTGGGTTTTCTTCCCCACCAAAGTTCGTATGGAGATTTGTTTTCTACAGGACTCTTTCCAGTTCTATTCAAAATATATACCGCAGTATTAACCGCCTCAGCCCAGAAAGAAATGTCCATGCCTTTAGCGTGCAACATTGTCCTTGCAGCTTCCATGATTGTCCTCATTTCCCTTTCCGCTGATCCGTTCTGTTGTGGACAATAAGCAACAGATGTTTCATGACGTATCCCAAAACGACGTAAAACTTCTTCAGTTCTCTTATTGAGATATTCAGTACCATTATCTGTTCTTATAGTACTCACTTTATACCCTGTATCTCGTTTTACAGACTTTAAATAATCTTCTAAATATAAGTTTACGTCAGATTTCTGATGTAAAGTAAAAACGGAACGATAATGTGAATAATGATCTTTAAATAGTACAAAATACCGTGACCCCCCAAGAGAAGGAACCTGCATCGGGCCACATAGATCACTATGTATCAACTCCCCTGGTTTATACGATTTAAATGACCCCACCTTAAATGGTAACTTGTGAAGTTTTCCATACTGACATGGCTCACAGAAGAAAGTGTCCGTTTTGAACTTTTCAACATCAATATTCATATCTTTTAAACTATTTTGGACTTGTTTAATATTCTGATGGCCAAAACGTTCATGCCAAACTTTTTTAATGATTTCTTTACTGCTACACTTGCCTCATCAGTATTACCTTTTACCGTCGTAGGTACGATTTCGAAATTCATTTTAAACAGCTTGTGCTCGCGCACTCCCACTGCAACTACACGATCATTATAAAGAAAATTGCATACCTTATTGTTCGATGTCATTCGCAGTCCTTTATCCATCGCAGCTCCAGATGAGAATAAATTGAGCCTTAATTCCGGAACATAAAGAACATTCGACAATGACGTTGATAACCATTCACCACCCACATCAGATTGAATTTTTATGTTCCCCTTGCCAAGCGCATGAATTACTCTGCCATCTCCGATTCTAACTGGAACTGGTTTTTCGAACTTGTTGTACTCGTTAAACCATTGCAAACAGCTGGACATGTGTTCGCTTGCACCAGAATCCATATACCAACAATGAGAATCTCTTAGTGAAGAAGAAGTTAGTGCCACTTCATGAATAAAAGCTTCAAATTCGTTGTCCTGTTTTACTTTTGAATATTGTTTCCGAGTTGGGCAGTCCTTCTTGAAGTGTCCTGCTTTGTTGCACGCGAAACACTTAAAAATCTTCTTTTGCTTAACCTTTTGCTTCTGTGCAACCAAAGCCTGATCATCCCGTTGACCTTCACGTTGAAAATTTTGTCGTGACTCCTCCATCATAAGCCTTGATGTTAAATTGCCCAATGTCCTTTCGGATGCCGAAGTTGACTCCCACGCACTTTGAAAGTAGTTAAGATTTTCAGGTAGCGTCATCAAAATCTTAGTTATAATCATTGAATCGGAAATAGTTTCCCCTGCCTCACGTAGTCTATGTGCGAGGTCTTCTACTTTTGAAATGTGAGATGCCAAATCATCCGCACTATTTCGCACCAGACTATAAAATTGTTGCTGTAGCAAATGTAAGCCCCCAGCGGAATTTTGCTCGTAAATACTACTCAGCTTATCCCACATTTCCTTAGCCGAAGTGCAATGCATAATATGCATCAACGGTTGTTGCCCAATCGTTGTGGCTATAACCTTCTGCGCCTTACTGTCCATCAGTTTCCACGACCTTAATTGACCTTCCTGCCCTGCAACAGCTTCTGGCTTCTTATCCTCACCAGACACAACACTGAATAGTTCACCAGCATTCAGGATAACTTTTACCTGGAATTTCCATACTGCCCAGTCAGAAGCGTTGCGTAGTTGAGCAATTTTATTTATTTCCATATCTGACATGATTGTTTTTCTAAACAAAAACACCTAGCAAATCCGCTTACATGTAAAAGAGAAAAAAATCCCAAAGCAAAACGCACAAATAAAAGAATTTATTAAACCTGCGTTTTCCGCCAATCAGAGATCCTCTTCTATTCGTAGCACCGATGAAAAATCCTTGTTCGGCCAATCAGAATGCTTGTTTTATTTCACAAATTCGTGTGATGAAGTCCGTATACTTTTTCTTATTTAAACAAAACTACTTTTCTTTCCGTATTTTATATTTCAAACTATTTTAAAATGTTATGCGTTGACTGGGCACATAACCTGTAGAAAATAAAATAGTTTTCCTTTACAAAAATACAAATATAGTTTTATTGAATATCAGATATCGTAGCTTAGATGCGAATACAACAAGGAGAAGCGCGAGAGTGACATAAAAGTATATTGTGGAACTCCAGTATTGCCAGCATTGAATTACAAAACAAAAATAAAACTCCAACAAGATTCCACATTTGTAAACAAAAAACTCAGCAGTTTTGCTGAGCTCGCTGAATGTTGCAAAAGGTGTGTCTGCTTCAACAACCCAACGATTGTACTCGTTTTCGTGGCGTTTTCATAGAAAACGACATCAAACAACTCGTTTTGAAAACTGCAATATGTATGGGAAAACTTCTGTTTTCGATAAAGTTTTCGACTATTTTCGGCTTGTTGTGAATAGGGTATAAATGTGGTACGCCATAAAGTCTTGCAACCCTAAGTTATAGCCTGAGGCTGGACTTTCCAGGTTTCGTACGATACTTCTTAATTATCTTTTGGACACAGTTTAAAAATAAAGCAAACGCAGAAAATTACTAAAGAAGGTTAAAAGAGAATACAAGAATCGGATGGGAATTCGGGGTATTGGTCTACCCCTTGCAATTTTCATCAACTTTAACACCAAATTCACGACACGTACGACAAAGCACGCAGCGTATAAATCGTGTGTATGAGTAAGTATAATCGCATTAAACAAAACCTTCTTTCAGGGAAGTCAAAAGGAATTTATTTCTGTATTTATAATATGTTTTTGATTTAATTAGGTTAGCAAATTATTTAATTACTTACCTACGAAAGCTACAATTTTTGTGTATTTCTGAACACTTTCGCTCTCTTCAGCGCCATCTGGTAATCGATAGAATAAGAACCAAAAGTCACTTTCACTGTCATTACCAACTTCACACCATTTACCTTCTCTTTCCGGTTCAAGTTTTGACAGAAGAACATCTTAAAAATGGTACGAAAAATAAATCTCTAATTATTACTAAAATCCGTAAATAAAATGTGATTTTGTTTAGTTTTTATTATTTTTACAATGCTAAAAAATATTTGTATGTAAAAATATGTTTTAAAAATCTTCTATTTCAAACTCAAGTGTCCATTTTTCTCCAGTGCCAGTAGAGTCTCAGTGAATAAACTTGTTTTGTTTTCTTATTTCATTAACAGGCCAAGCGTACAAAGAAGGTTGGAATCGTAGGTAAATATGGTACCCGTTATGGTGCCTCCCTCCGTAAAATGGTGAAGAAAATGGAAATCACCCAGCATTCCAAATACACCTGCACTTTCTGTGGAAAGGTAAGTCCAAAAGATCCTATCCAAATATGTACAATGACTTTATCAGCATTCTTCTTCTTGTTTCTAGGATTCCATGAAGCGTGCCTGCGTTGGCATCTGGTCGTGCAAGCGTTGTAAGCGTGTTGTGGCTGGTGGTGCCTGGGTGTACTCTACCACCGCTGCTGCTTCTGTCAGATCTGCTGTGAGGCGTCTCCGTGAAACCAAGGAACAATAAACTGTTTACCTTAGGTTTACTAGGATAGTCTGTTAGAAAAAAGAAAACGATCTGCGGGATGTTTCCTCACCGAAACAATAAAAATTTTTTTTAAACAAATATTTCTGGAGAACTTTTTTGATGTGAAGTGTGTTGCAAGTTCAGTTTTTGCAGTAAAAATGGACCGTACTAGTTTCCAATTGAACAGTGTAGAAGCCAATGTAGTTTTTCTTGTGTAGTGAGAATGCGTTTTGGCAACCATGGTTCTGTGTTCATTTAGAGTTGTGTCTCGATAATTCAAGAAAACTTGCCTGAAAAAAGAATAATTTGGATTTTCAGGAGTGATGAGCGGTAAGTTTTTACAGAATCATTTCGCTTCGTATGTTGATGGTCTTGGACTAGCGGAAACGAAGTGTCTATTCGCACGTTCATTTTGACAGATTTTGTACTGAACTGACGTTTCCTATGTTCGGGACACGGGCACGTAACGTAATTCTATTTTCATTAAAAACTCTTTATAAATATAACTGTTGGATCCTAAACGTACGGCCTTATGTCCGAAAATGATTATACTGGAGTTTAGAGTCCTTGCCGCGAGCGTAGCGAGCCACACACCCCAACTTGACGCAGTCGTGTCCCGAAGCCGTGCCCCGAAGCACAACGTGCGAATAGCAACAGCCTAGCGGAAAAGAAAACTCGTTGAATTTGGATTCGTATGTAGGGCTTTATAAAGCGGTAGGTTGCAGACGGAATTCGTTTGCTCCTTGCTATAAAAAAAGCTATCAAAAAAGCGCAGTGGTTAATCTCCCGATTCATTTGTACTGAACTGACGTACGAGTCCTTGGAGATCGGCTGGAATAAGTTGCACCCAAATCGTATAGGATGATGTCCGAAAATTATATACAACTTGACAGATTTAACTTAAAAAAAAAGAACAACCGCAAATGATGTCCATTTGATAATAGAGACTGCTACTTTGTAGTAGTAGGTATTTCACTCCGAGTTGATAAAAATGTTTTCTGTCCAATTAAAATCTGGTTAGAATTATTCTAATGACAATCGTCCTATGATAGACTTAGCGCTGCGCTGGAGATAGATATGTAATCATGCTCAAACGCAAATGTGAGTTGTGTCACATAATGACAATAAAACGAAAGCAAGTTTATTAGAGGAAGGACTCTCAACTCCGCCTTCCGATGGGACATCATTTTTATGTGAACAACTACTATCTGTGGTTAACTCTTAAAACAAACCCCATTTCAGACATTAGTGCAATAGCAAAGACTTCTCCCACGCCTGTTCTATGGAAACGGAAAAATGAGAAACAAAATTCTAATCAACTTGTTCCACTTAAAACACCTTAGCAGTTTTTATTTTTATTTTGTACGCGCAGTCCGTCAGTAACAAACTGAAACATTGAATTTATTTTTACAATATTGTACTAAATCTCTTCAGAAAAATGAGCAGACAAGACCCAAATTTTAGGACAGAATTTTCAAACAAATTCTTGAAACCTCAAGATAGTCGTCTCTATCGGAACAATGAAATAGGTGGACCTGGGCAGAATGATGACATCTCCTACGGAGTATCTCATGTTCACAACCTTTCGAACAGGTACAATGGAGGTGATTCTCGGGACCCGAATCACGAGCTCTCCTCGTCTGAACAAACGCAAAATGAACAATATGAACAGCAGCGTTTCAAAAAGAATGGAGGTACTTTTAACCCCGTATCCAAACATCATCATCAACAAATGCCACAACGTGGGCACGTTAACAGGATTCAACATAACTCTTCATATTTTGCTGGCGGAGATGACAATACTCAAGGTGTATTATCCAAACACCACAATCATCATCAACAAATGCCACAAAGTGGTCACGTTAACAGGACTCACCATAACTCTTTATATATGACTGATGGAGATGGGAATACTCAAGGTGTAAGAAACCAACAAATTGCCAATACTGGGGAGGTTCGCTCCAATTATATACAAGTGCGACAAGAACAAACTCAAAATGTTGTTGCTTCAAACAGTAAACGCTCGAACTCTTCCAGTAGATTCAGTAACAGCAGCAAAGAGACTGCTATCGAACGATCTATGGGCAAAAAGGGTAGACAGCTTTTGAATTTGACTGTGTCTAAAGCTAATCTTATACAGACTGTTAATGATGGCATAAGTCATTTACAACAGAAACCCCATTCATCAAATCAGAAGCCTGCTGATGTATGCGGACAAACTTCAAATGACACATTCAATTATGAAAGTGAATTGTCCAATGCGTGCTCTTCACTTTCGGCTGAAGTCATCAATAACAAAATAATACATCCAATGGTTAAAAAGTTTCGACGATTGTACTTGCACAACATAAAAGAGGAAGTAGACATTTTGCAAGAGTTGGAAGGGTTGCCGCATAGACTGAACGAAATTTGTAAAAAGCTCGAAAACAAAGAGTAGTTTTCAAAATTGTTAATTGTTAAGCAAAATTAAAAATTGTTGAACTCTTCACAAGTTTCATTTAATTTGTATAATGTATTTTGAAGTTTTAATTTCTGAAATCTCCTACTAGTCAGCTGTTGCCGCACAATGCTCAGGACGTTATGGACCCCATAAACGTAGGTTCTGTAGGCAAATTATATGTTTGGGCAAATTGGTTTAGGTTTTTGACCGTGGACACTGTGGACCCATGGACCATTCAACACTCGTATCAAAAATAAACTCGTGGAAGGTATCAACAGGAACAGATTCCTATAATATACAAAGTTGTTCAAGCAGTTTGGGGATATCAACGAACCTTTCACTGATACAGACTGCAATCTCTGAATTCGCGCTTTCGTGTAAATTCAAACTTCTTTAATAAAAATTCAAACTTCTTTCGTGTAAATTCAAACTTCTTTAATAAAACATAACTTTTAACTTAATCACAGGGCATATAATTTATTTCGAAATATGTATAGTATTTAGAATTTTACAGTCTCCATTAAAGTTTCAAAGGAACTTGAAATTTTCGCATGATCCGGTGCTAGTTGCGTATCAGCAATGATGGCCAAGCGACTCTTCTCTCCAAATCGATGAATATTAAGTGACAAACCTGAAAAATGTAAAACCACTAAATGCGTATAGAAAACAAATATCGTCCAGGTTCGCACTTACATGTCTTTGACTGGGGAGGTCTGAAGAGTAGAACATCCTCCACGTTCTGTCCCCAAATTGTTTCGAATTTCGACGAACTTCCGTATATTTCCGTCAGAGTAACGGGGAAATTGAACGAAAAGTAATTGATGAAGACTTTTGTTATAACTCTCGGCAATATAGCCGTCAGCATATCAAACCGGGTTTGTCCAATCGAGGCTAAGTAGATTATAACCTGCCTCGCTCGGATTTTTTGGATTATTTTCTGTATCTCCCTGGTATTCTCACGTGTTGGCATTTTTAGCGGCAACCGTAGGAAGACAACACCTCCAATGTGGTTAAACCTACCATCCCTCTCCGTGAAGTAACTCTTCGACATAGTTCGACAGGTTGTGTTTAGCACACTTGGCACGGGATATCCTTCAAAACCTTCAAAGTACTCACGCAAAGCTCCCGCCAAACAGGCCAACGTAAAGTCAGACTCTCTGATCCCAATAAGGTTGACGCGTTTTCTGATATCCTCCCAATCGATTTGTTTCGAAAATGCCACAACTTTTCTGCCAGAGTACGACTTGACTTGCAGTATATTCGATTCCTTAGAGCGGGACTGAAATAGCTCTTCAAAAATATTGCACGGTGCCTTGAAAATCTCGTAGCCGATTTTTATCAGTTCAACTTGAGCATAGATTACAAGTGGAATGTATAACGCAGCTATTCCACTGAATGTTGAAGTCAGGGCTGTGTTGCCGGTGAAAAAAAGATCCTTACATGCCAAAAGTTCTCGATAGATGTTGTAGGGCAGCAAGAGGATTTTATTTACGTTAAAATGCCAGGTCACCCTGACGAAATTCTTCGACACACTGAGGGGATGCAACGACGTCATCACAGAGTTAATTACAATTTTATAAGAGAGGTTTCTCTTGATCACCTCTCTCCGAACTAGACATTGCAGGAGATTGTATCGATGCCGAAGAGATGGCTTAGTACTTTCGTATGCTCTCCAAAAGTCGATCACTACTGTAACAATGGTTATAAGCAAAACCGAGCACAGCTGACTTATGCAATTTATTTGGAGTTTCTTATCACCGTCTGGAGATTCTAGAGAATCAAAATTGTAGGTGAACTCATTCCACCGATTGATGATTGCATTCCGAATGTGTTTCCATAGATTTTGAATGTGAACTGGCTTCTGTACGAAGTAGGATAGTTTTGGGCTCTCCCTTGAGTCACCATAAACATCTATTGAGAGCTTGTTTGAGTTTTTCAGCATAAGAATTTCACTGATGTGTAAGCCTTCCTGTTCGGCTATGAGCAGGTGATGCACCTTTATCAAGACATAAAAGTAATCATCCTGAAGGAGGCAGAATATAAATTAGAATTAAAAGAATATTAAAGCTGCCCACAACTCACCACTTGAATGTTATCCTCACTGGCTGTCTGCACAATGGGGATCACTATAACCTGCCATTGTGGCAAGTCCGATGGAATATATTTCGTGACTAAATCGCTGACAAATTCTTGAATATTGCCTTCGTTGACTTGTCGTCCTCTATAGTTGGTCGTATTGAGTACGACATGATTATTTATATTAAAGGAGCTGCAATATGACACAAATGTTTATTATGTTCTTAAAAATAGCTCCTTTTTGCATACCTCTGATCCTTTACCCATGCGTAATGACCCCAGCAGGTCATTAACTGTTGCCTGAGCTTAGGAAACCGCAAGCCTCCACTTTTGTTGCGCTGTTCTGTTAACTGGTCCACATATTGCTGCTTGATCTTCTCAAAATCGCAAGGACCGTTTAACTTTAGAAGAAAATGGAAAATGCCAGCATTTCGTTGTGTGTCTATAAGAGTTCGGATCTTCTTTGATTTGGAAATCTCCAGTGTAGGGTACTTGACACGCAGTACGTAGTTGAACACCTCATTTGAATAATGTACACCTAAAATTGCATAATATGTGTGTGTGTGATTACTTCAATAGCCTAATTTATAAAAAATCTGAAATAATCAACGGTGAACCTTTGCCATGCAGATTTTGCAAGTCTTCTACAAAAAGAAACGGAAAATTGCTCAAACCTTGAATGCTCTAAAAGTTATTTATTCATTTTTTTGTTAAATATTTTTGGAACAACATGCGCAATTATTTGAACGCAAACTCTTTCACATTACTATAGATACCAAATGACTGAGGTGTGGTAAAGTAGGATTTACCCTGCTTCACCATTCAAGAGACCTAAAATCCCTTTCCAACTTTCAAAGTGCTCATCTTTAAGAGTTTTTCGGTGAAGATAGTCTTACACCAACTAATTCGTTCCATTGAGAAACCATATAGAAAACATGGAATACTGTATAGATTCTTTTTTATATACCGAAGGCGGCTTTAACAATGCCAAAGCAGTGGGTATCTCCAATGCACCCTCCATGCGGCGGGTTTATAAAGTACGGACACGAGATGGAGCATCGGTTTCCCGCGCATGCATTGTGCCCTCACCCAAGATGCCCTCTTTGCAGTTCATTCCGTCCGTGTTTGGTGCCCCACCCTCATGAACCGGCTGAGTTAAGCGAGTAGACCGTCCTGCTTCCTATAGCTTCCTCGTTTGATAGGAATAATTGGGAATTACTGCCCAACGATTTATAAAGTAGTTTCACTTCGAAAAGCTTTAAAACAAGCCAACAAAATACACCTATCGGCCGCAATTAGTGTCATGAGACTCAGCCAATCAATAAACTGGAAATTGAACGAAACGGGTTATTCGATGATCCTACAGAAAACTTTGGCCGTGTACCTATCCCGGACTACATCACGCCTTACATAGAGTTTACAAGGCAAACTATAGCCGTATTTACAGATGGATCTAAAATGGACACTGGGCACAAGGTATCGCTCTGCTGGGTTCCGGGACATGAAGGCATTACAGGCAATGAGAAAGCAGACGAATTAGCAAGACAAGGTTCGACAACTGTTTCAGAACAAGCTGATCTCGCTGTGTACATCCCGCTTTGCACACTCAAGCTTGAAGCAGGGAGAAAAGCCACAAGAGAGGCGAACGCTAGATGGGCCACCTGAAACACTTGTAACACCACTAGAAGGCTATGGCTGATGTCCTTCAACGAAACCAGAATCGAGAGTATCATCATACGATACTCACAATACTCTGCGGTACCACATGAAGAAAATGGGCTTAACGGAAGAAGAACTTTGTACATTGTACCCACAACCCACTTCCTATGTTACTGTACAGCAACACACCAGGTATAAATTCCTAGGGAGTCACTTCTTCAACTACCTAGACGAGCTTTGCAGCACATCAACAGACAAGATAATGAACATTGTCAAATCATCAGGATGGTTTGTATGTAGCAGCACAGTAAGTACATATAATTTGAATATTGAGTTATAATTGGGGAAGGACAACCTCTTTCCCCCACGGCAACACAATGCGTCAGTATTGAGCTGAGTGTGCACGGAGTACTCCTCGCCAGCAAAAATGCTCGTATCGATTTCTTAAGCGACACGTTCAAAACGTGAACAGTTTTTTTGGTTGACGAAAAGTTTACCTATGTTAACCGACATATCGACTGTGTAGTGTGTATGTACTCAGTTAAAATTTCGATTTATACGCCTTTGACTTATTAAGACCAATCTAGTTTTTGCGTTCAATGTAAATCTAGTCAAAGTAATCTCTCCCGTTAGCCGTTACGCAATTTAAAGTCAGAACTCCTAGTCATTCAAAATTCGCCAGTGCAACAAGTAGATTAAAAAAAAAAAAATGTTTTCGGTTCTATGATGTAATATTCCTGATTCAGCTCAATATTTCCATCACTTCCTGGCCTGTTCTTAAATATTTGACGTTTTTGTAACTGGGCTATACATTTTGTATCATCGGCTGTTAAAAATTCGCACAGGCTTTATTGGCGATGAAATCCGTACAGAATTTCAATTTTAATTTTTTGCTATGTCGGTTAAGGACGTTCTACCAACCTTAAACAGTTTTGCATTTTCCTGCCTTCGTAGGTTTCTAATCGACAGCCAAAATTAGTTTTTCAAAAACTAATAAACTAATATTGATCATGCCAATTAATGTAGGAAAACCGAGGAAAATTGAGAACAAAATTAAATTATGTATTAAGCTTAGTCCACCTATAAGGATTATTTAAAATGTCTAAATGTCATTTATTTAGTTATATTTCTATTTCTAGAGTAATTCCGCATTGATTAGTTTACAACCGCTTTTTCGTTTCTTATTTAAAATGTTCCTCTGCAAAACATCTCACTAATATTCAAAGCAAGTGTGGTATCAAGATGACCTCTTGCAAGTGGACTTTGTTGCGCAACGAATTTCATAAGATTTACTTATAGATTTCGAACTTGTGATATTCCAAAAAGACATAGCAATAGCACTGAACAGACACCTCAAAGTATAATTGAATTCAAAATTAGACACGTCTTTCACTCTTATTGGATGATAAGAAATCGAAATGAAAACAGAAAAAAAATATACAAACCAAAACAAATCCGTTACGGACACCACAAATTGCAACTAGCCTTACGGGCCAAAGGTTGTCTAAACTTCCAGGCGTGATAACACCGTGTAGTATACTTATCAGCTGAACAAGTAGCGCGTTTTGTCTGCCTAAAATAGCCCATGATGACTAAATTCTATTCGCGTGTTTATGTGGGAATAAATTACAATCTATTACCCCTCGCCCGATTACTTACATATAAATGATAAAACGAACAGTGGCACTAAACAGCACGCTATTACAAAGTACAAGAAGGTCTTGAGGAAAGATTTGACTTCATTCAAAATTCTAGAATGAAATAACTGATTAGTTAAACTCTACGTCCTGTCACTATACTGTATATTGTTTCTTTTTTACTTTTCCATACTTGGCGCATTTCTTTACGAACTAGGTACGTATAAAAAAAAATAAATAAACAATAAGAGGACACACCCGTCAGCGAGCTAATTCAATTGAAACTGATGCGAAAAGTCGTATCCCCTATCAGCGGGACCGTTAACATTATTGTTGACCGCTATCACCACTCTCAAAGGCAGCTGATTGTTTATAAACAGATTTATTGCAAAAATTATGATACGATCTTGCATTTTGCTAGTATCGGACAAGAATAGGTAGAAAACCCACTGCATCAGCTTAGTCCACAATTAGGGGTTACCGAAGAAGGCCTTATCTTGTAAGGTGTTCGTGTTGGGTGTAAAGTTCCATATTGCTCATCAGAACTTGAACTAATAAAGCAATATCAACGGGAGTGTTGTGATTAACTGTCGATGACTGTTTGTGTGCGTCAAACTTTATATTGAAGTATGTAGATCGAAATAGATTGTAGGTCAATAACGTTTTGTTTTGTTAGACAATGGATAGTGTAATATTCTTGATATTCATAACACAATATGTAGTCAGTCAGCAGGCTACGATTAGGACAATTAAATCAAGACCCAACTGCAGTTGGAGGTTATTTTATAGTTCCCCTCTGCTTACTGTTGCTCAATGTGCACATAGGTCCGGTCGCATGGTACGTGCAGCGGTGCCAGATTCCACGATTTATCGTATTTTTACGATTTTAGGGCTTAAAACTTATTCCAAGATTTTTGAGCTAAAAAAGCATAAAATTCCAAGATTTTTTTCAAATTTATTGAATACAAAAATTCATTTGCAATTTTCCAAATATCTTCTGAAAATATGAAGGTGAACGAGCAGCCACAAATACATAAAATGTATTATGAAGTGAAGCAATTAGTTTTTACAATTTTAGATTTTTTTCTTAAACCCGATATTTTAAAGGTGGTAAACATAAAATACCTTAATGATGAATTTAAATTGCCTTCGAATATTGTTTCAAATTGTATCTCCGTGTAGAAGTTCAAGACCAATTGGATTCTTTAAATCTAAACAGGAACGATGTTGAAGCATTCAAACAGGCTTGCTTGGGTTTCTATATAGAGCTTGTCCATCAAATCTTAAAAAAGATTTGACTTCAAAAACCAATTGCTTCAAACTTCAAAGTTTAACCCTTCTAAGTCCACTAAACATAATTGAAAAAAAAGTAGGTTATTTTTATTAATTATTCAAAAGTTTTCCAAATTTAATTCTAAATAAAGATATTCAAGATGATGATGCCGAATTTCGTGAGATAAGAAACCTCAATTTTGAATATCTTTTTTCTGCACCTCGATCTTCAATAAATGTAACATTTTTTTGGAAAAACGTTTTACAAACAAAGCATGGTAATGAAAGTTTACCATTTCCGTTAATGAAAAATTTCATTTTTGAAGTTTTATCACTTCCGAAGTCATCTGCTACTGTTGAACGTATATTTTCTATATATATTTTTATTTTTTTTATTTCCAACAAAATCGTATTTCCACGATTTTGAAAGCTAGTAATTACGATTTCTGGGGAAAAACATCTGGCAGCACTGGGTACGTGTACTCATAGTCGTAGGCATGATGGAATAAGTATAAGGTGGTCTCGTCGGCAAAAAGTAGTCCCTTAACGACACGTTTTTCTCTTTATTCAGCGTAGTAAGTGTACGGTTAACGAAGCGTTAAGGGACCAAAAAACGAACGAGTCGGCAGCCGACGAGACCACCTTATACTTATTCCATCATGGTCGTAGGCAAACGTAAAATTATTTAAATACTACTGAGAAACAATTCAAAGAGAAGTTAGTTTCTCTCCCACACTGGAGGCGGTTTATGCTCGCTGAAGAAGCCGGCTAACCCGGTCCCTGTTAGCTGGCTGCCGGGTATGTGTGAAATGGGCCTAAGAGATTGCACACAAATAATACAGTTTTGATAACGTAGGACGTTCAAATTTCTTTCGCCATCAGAAAAGTCGGAACTGAAGTGTTACAGGAACAAACCCCAAACAAAGGCCTGTTCCTGTAGGGACGAAAAAGGAAATCTTGTGTTATCGTAACAGTCCGTTCTGAGGACATGGAAAAACCATTTCTGCAGACTGTTATGCCCAAAACACATGTGCAGAAATTCTGAATGCTTCACTGCATGCAGTACTGCAGATGAAACAGATGTGCAGAATTCAATTTGCAGCGTTTGTTGTCAATGCGGGGAAAAATACATGAGTGAAACACAGACGACAAATAATTCCCGTCTCCCTTTTCCTCGTATGCATCAGTAGCTGAATTTAAAAATTCGATGCTGCCAAGTCTACTTAATTTAATTCACTGCGTTGCTATGCAGTGGATTTAGAAATAGAGACATGTTGCAGTGCTGCGGTGGCTGCAGAATTTACATTTGTTTCACCACATAAGAACATGTGTAGACGGCGAAGATGATGAAAGTTAAGACTTCCATCCACCTGACCAAAATGAGGTGAGGACATCAATATCCAAGTTGTAGTCAAACAAAGCTGCTGGACCGGACGGTTTATCGTCGGAGCTTTTTTAAGGCAGCGGGAGATGGCTTGGTAGAGAGCATACACCAACTCGCCTCCAAGATTTGGTCAGAGGAAAGTATGCCTGAATGGAACCTCAGCATCGTTTGCTGTATCCACAAGAAAGGAGACCCTCTTAACTGCGCCGACTATAGAGACATCAGTCTTTTCAACATCGCCTATAAGATCATATCTGGCCGTACTGTGTGAACGCCTTAAACCATTCGTCAACGAATTGGTTGGTCGCCCTATCAGTGCGGTTTTAGGCCCGGTAAGTCCACAACCGATCAAATATTCAAACTATTACAGAACATGGAGAAAACCCAAGAAGTCCAAATCGATAATCACCATCTATTTATCGATTTCAAGGCCGTATATGAGACGAGCTATACAGAGCCATGTCTAGTTTTAGCATCCTTGCCAAACTCGTCAGATTATGCAGAATGACGATGGAGAACGCTCGCTGAAAGGTCGGAAACAATCTCGCCGAGACCTTTGATGTCAAAAAAGAATTTAGACAAGGTGATGCGCTGTCACTTTTTCAACATCATACTTGAGAAGATTGTGCGAAACTTGCCAGGGGAACAATTTTCCAAAAGTCTGTGCAACTACTTTCATACGCTAGACGACATCGACATCATTGACATAACAAAGCGAGATGTCACTGGTGCGTTTGCAAGTATCAGTACAGAGGCGGCAAAAATGGTTTTAGTGGTGAATGAGGACAAAAACAAATATTTGCTCTCAACAAGAAGGGACACACAACATCGACGAATCGGACAGAATGTCACGATAGACAACTACAACTTTGAGGTGGTTAAGGACCTTGTCTACCTCGGCCCCGCTATAAATTCTGAAAATGACACCACAGCAGAAATTAAACGAAGAGTGGAGACCCAACATCCCAGTCTCTATGGCTCAGAAGCATGGACGAACAAAGACGGATGAAGATCTTCTTGGTAAACAAAATTCGGGTTAACTGTAGTTTCGTGTTGGTTGAGGCGTCCACCCCGGACTGTATCGCCATCTAAGTAATAAGTAAAATCTGTCGCCTTGTATTATCGCTTCATCCTACTCGAGCGTATACGTATTGCAAAGATATTCAAACCGAATTCTATAAGAATGGGACATACCCGTACACACTATCGCTGCGAGCTCCGAAAAATGTTGTATCCAACAAGTGAATACGTAATAAAAAATGTATATCGCAGTCGAAAATGTCAAATGACACGTATTTGGGGAACGTGTGTATCCAACACGTGTTGTTTGGTTAAAAGAAAGTTCTTCTGAATTTCACTGTCCATCCGAAAATTATAAGTTAAGGGATTTACGGAGGATTAAACTGACGGAAAGCTGGAACAAAAGCAGCGTAGGGCCGCTGCGCTATTTAATCCAAAAATTTTTATACTTTTAAAAACCGGTCCATGCACACCTGGAGAAATCCAGTCCCTACGTATTATTTCCTATTATTATTTTTTAAACGTCAGACTTGCCGGAGCATTAAGATGCACGTCGTTATAAGAGATCTATTGTGCTTGTCGTCAGATATATGTTTATGTTAGTAGCGCTTCTACTTTCTTAATGTAGCTGACAATGCATTCAGCAGAGGATTTCCTCTGATATCGCAAACCGTGGTGACCCGTTAGATAGCCTACTATGTTTTTGATATGGTGCCTTATTGGCATCTGCTTAGAAAGGCTGAATAGCTCTTTTGGCCTGTCTTAGGCATGGGATGTTCTCCCAATATGAATTACATATGTTTTGGTTTCAGCTTTTTATAGCCGAATTTGTAGCTGATTTGGGGATTGCACGGGTTCAGGTCCAATGAAAGGGGCTTCCGAGCCTTTTCTGGCTAGTTCATCAGCTTTTTCGTTTCCTTCAATCCCCTTATGGCCGGGGACCCACCATAATCAGGTTTTGTTCCTTGAACTAATTGTTTGGAGGGAATTGAAGCAGTGCAGTACTGATTTGGAGTCAATAATGTGTGAACTAAGGGCTTTTAGAGCTGATCGACTGTCCGTGAATATAATGGATGTTAGCGCCTTTAATACCTGTATTGTATATAAGGTTTGCGCATTCTTTAATGGCATGGAGCTCTGCTTGAAATACACTAGGGCTTTTCCCCATAGGTATTGAGACTTTCCTGTTTGGTCCATGGATACCAGCTCCCACCCGCGGGTCCATTTTAAAACCAACCGTATAGCACTTTAGGCCGTTTTGGCAGTTCGGTGGGTTATTGGTTATTGCTAACCCATGCTTCTCTGGTTGTGAACTCCGTCGAGAATATTTTGTTGAAGCATAGTGGTGAGCGGTCTTTATTTCCTATTAAGTGTATGTCTAGAATAGTGCTCCATTTTAAATGCACATATGGCGTAGCATCTCTGAGGAACGAGAGATTCATTGGATTTTATGCTTCAAGCAATAAAGCACAAGACAACACCGTGGCGATTGCAAGCAAGTGTTGTCGTCTATTAATGTGCAACAGAACCAAGGACTTCAAGAAAATAAAAAGAACATAATTTCTGCGTTTGCTCATGGGTTTTAGTTTTAATTTGAAATTATCATGGTTTTATTATTTACATTATATAGAAATATTTTGAAACTTTTGGTTTAGTATTTATTTATATAAATGCAATATTTTAAAATTTATGACATTGTTTTATTTTTAATTTTTTTTTTTCTTTTTCAGTTTCTTTGTATGTATATTTATTTAATAAAAAGTGGCAAAAGCTCGAAATATATATCATTATTTACTTCTTTTAATTTTTAATTGTTTTTTGTATTTTTTTTTTTTTTTTGGTTTTGTAACAGTAGTGTTTTAGTTAGTTAAGTACTCACTTTTATTGACAGTTATTTAAAGCGAAATGTGTAAAAAATGGTGTCCTTCGTCATACTTTGTTTTGGTATTGTTTTTACAAAAGCACTTGCTCCAAATTTAGAGTATTAATAGCACACTAATATATTTCTTTACGAATAATGAAACAGAAAAAAACATTACAGCGCCTTAAAAAAATTGTTTAACAAAAATTGAAATTTTTGTTCGTTGTCATTCATGTTAATGTGTTTGGGTTTTGCTTGCGTATAAAATAAGTGTACGTGTGTTTGTGTGAGTGTTGTGTGCAAATTGTTCTAGGAATTCTAACAACTACACTTACAAATAGTCTAATTAATATCGTAAATAATTTATCTTTTGTTTTTGTTATGTTAAGGGTTAAGTTTAATTTTGAGAAACATATGTACTTGTAGGGACACGATAGAGAGCGTTATTATTAGTTATTTTTTTTTTTTTTTAATGTTAACATGCAATTCGATTTTGGAGGGAAATGGGGGAGGGATGTGAGTTTGGCCATGGAATGTGTAATGTACACGATCGATGGAAACAACGATATTATGCCTCTGCCCGAGATCGGTTTTATGCGGCTTTTATTCGCCCTGACAATAATAAGAACAACAAGTGGGTAGGTGCGATCATTTATTTTTAATCACTAATCGCCTCCTCGGCACTAGATTTCTCCTGGTCGACCTTCTCGGCTGACGATGGCGCAGCCGCTGTATGTCCACCGCTGTCCTCGCATTGGAAATTCTCATCATTTTCTGATATCGACTGGTTGATGAGACTTTTCGCAGACGAATCGGTTGTGTCTAAAGGCAGTGATGAGGGTCGAATTTTAAAGGGGAAACTGCTTTGATTCTCAATTTGCGGTGTATGCACGGCAACTATTTCCGTTTGAGTTGCTGCAGAGTCTTTCTTATCGTCGACTGTGGGTATTGTGGCCGAGGAGGTAATGAGTTGCTTGAGATTCTCTTGCGGTAGGTTGCAGAAGACTGTAAGGCAATTGAGAATGTCACGCATTGACCCTTGTAGTTGTTGGACCTAGAGTCAAATGCAAATGATAATAATTTTGAAGGAGAACGAATCACAAAAAGCGACTTACTTGAGTTGTGAGCATGGTGCAGGTCTTCGCCAAGTCATTTACAACCGCCGTTGAACTATTATCCAAACTAACAGTCTTACTGGGCGGGTGTCCGTCTTGATTATTGGCCGATCCCGCTTCGGTGGACTCGCTGTTTGTCGACATAGTGACGCTACCGCCTTGCATAGTTGAAACTTTCTTCCACAAAGCATTGATTGCCTGCATCTGCAGCTGTTGGATTTTCCGCTCATTCTCTAGCTGCGCTTTGGTCATTTCCATGTCTTTCGTTAGTTTCCTAGAGACAAGCAACCTATTGAAATAAATTACACCAACAAATCTAAATGCCAAAGCCGTACTCAATATACTCCTGCGTCCGTTTCTTCAACAGTTTCTCGGCCATATCCTTGGTTTTCTTTCGAGTGCGATAACCACGCCAGATTTTCTGGATAACCACTGCTGAGGACTCGGTTTCATGATTTACATTCACATTGGCAATGTCAATGATGTCCTTTTGTTGTTGGCATCTATAAAATAGAACGCATTAAAAAAAAAAACTTGCTAGAAAGTAGTCAAAATCTACCTCTGCGCAGCCTTATTACGAATCGTCTTCAGCTTGTCCACATTAATGTGATCACTATCATCGTCCGAACTAACACCAGCCGAACCAACGTCTGGTGGTGTTATGTGCACTGAATTACTCATCAGACGAGATTTCGCTTGATTGTCATTGAGCAGATTGCAACGCATCGAATTCGAATTGTTATTCGTTTTTCGTGGACTAAGTGTCGGGCTACGCTCGGTGTTGCGTTTCAAGTGGGGGCTACGCATCTTCGGTGAACTTAGTTTATTTTCTTTAATGGAATTCAAATCAAAAAGGTAACTTGTAAACTTAAATTAACGGCACTCACCTTTATTCTTGTTAACTTTTGAGTTGTGAAGTTGATTGTTAATCGCCGAAACCGTCACTCGTTGAGCCACAGACGCAGGACAGCAGTCGGGACTCATGAGGGTTTCTGGCACTGGAACCATTTTAGAGGCAGCTGCTAATGGCCCACCCATTGGCGGTGTCGACATTTGCTGATCTACAAAATAGGCAAGAAGTATGAGTTGGCAGATTATAAACTAAAGCAAGAACAATATAAATTATTTAAAAAAAATGCTAAACAATTTAACGCGAAACAGAATAAGATGTCAGTTTGGCGTGTAGGAAACTCTAATCCTTATAGACTAAATAACAAACTAAAATATTCTTACCATTATACTGATTCGGTGTAATAGTGCGAGGTGTTGACTCCTGTGATGAGCAAGTGGTATTTCCTTTCGAATTACAAATCGTGGCATCGAAACTTTGCGTCATTATCGAATCGTTTTTGATATTCTCTATGAGGGATGTTGTCATTTGCAACAAGTGATTCGTATTTGACACTAAACGAAATGAAAACATGATGAGGAACAATTAAATTACAAAAAACACAAATCTAGATTAAATCAAAAAGTATACTTTGCTCATTGGATATGATTGACGAGCTCGAAGTGTTACCATGGTAACTGCTTGCCATTGAATCTGGTGATCCTTGCCGACCACTCAATCGCGAAACTGTAAGAAAAACAAAAAAAAAAAAAAACCCATTTGCCTATGCCTGATTTACATTTCTGAAAATCGTCCGCCTTACATCTCGGCGATTGTATCCGACTGGCGGGTTTTTTCCTCCCCGACGATGGTGAATTATTTCCCGACGTATTTGAGTTCTCTGAGATCTCCTCCTGCAACTGCCTTTGATGTTGCTGAGCCTTGCTCAATATCAAACGTAGTTTTCTTTCATTTTCACTCTCTAGCGCTTTGCCAAGCATCGGGCAAACTGAGCTAAGATATTTCGTGAGCGCTGCTTGCTCACCCAAACGAAATTGTCGACCTCGTCCCTGGCTATAGAGCCATTCTGCTTTGAGACTGTAATTGTGAGATATTTGCTACAAGTCTATTTGTGGACTTTTTTTTATGAAGCTCACCTTTCAATTGGATCGACCATAAAGCCATCGATAACTTTTACGCTCATACACCAGTTCAATACGAATGGTCGATGATTGAAACCACTAAAAAAAGGAGGATACATTTCAATTTGGCATAATGCGTGCAAAATTATTCCGCTCTTACTCCTGTCCAGCAGTCATTGAAACACAAGGATTCTCATTGATTGTGATACTATGCAGATTGCTCAAATTCGATAGAGTACAGATCTCGTTCAGATCGTTAATATTGTTTTTGGCGAGCGATAGCACTTCAAGTGATGTCGGCAAGTATTTGTCGCATTGGCGAAGATGTGTAAGGCGATTTCCATGCAGATAAAGTTCCTAAATTGTTAGAACATTTTATTTAGATTTGACAATCGAAAAGATCACTACTTTGTAGAAGCAAGAAATAAATTAAAAACAATAGTCGTGCAAATCAGATTAATTACGAGGTTGACGTTACATAGATGTTACTTAAAGGATGGAAAGTAAATAATTGTATAATAAATAGAGTAGAGGCAAACACTTCTGGCAAAGAAACTAATCAAAGATCATAATACATTGCAATTATGAGGTTTGCCATACAATTGTGAAGTTATACTGTCGGATGTGGCGCAGTGGAAAAATCAATGACAACGAGAGTTCCACTAACCCTCACAATTATCGTGATATTATATGGAACGGCTTTACTGATATGTAAGTACAAAATTAATGCAGAAAGTCAACATTGTTGAGTAGGTCTACGTAAGGGCATATAATGACATTACTAGGTATACAGACGATAGATCGAAGAATCGCAACTAATCTCCTTCTGGACAGCAAAACCAGTATCATCACTTAATGTAAGCTTTAAGGTAACAACAAATCCAACAACATACTATACCAGCGATCATCATAATAATCAGTTTTAATGTCGCATCTGTCCATCGGTTGTAGGGTGTTGTACCTACCAACGATTTCTTAGTCTTAGTCTTCGCTTTCATTGCAATGGGAATGCCACATTAAAATTATCTGCCCGAATTATCGACAGAATTTGAGCATCGTAAATGAGTTTCTTCAGAGTTCCTACCGTACCTAGACTCCGAGCATTAGGTCTGGCTTCTAAGGGTTATATTACCTCTGCTGAATGCAAGAGCATACGAATATTCCATGGAACTATAAGGCCGATGAACTCACTAAATATAGAATTGCACAAAACATAACAGTCAGACTCGATGATTATCAATCAGGAACCCCTTATAGGGATAGGGATAGGTAGGGGATACTCTGAACTGTCATAAGCATAAGCACACACTCTAACAGCATGGACTCCTTCTGCTAACATACCTTAGGTAAACAAGGCGTATAGTGACTATGTCTAGTGAACAAAGAGATTGGTTCCAAGTTTGTAAGTCTTTAGAGTCTTCTTCTCCTCCGCCTCATACAAACAAAGTAATCGAAAAATATTGTGGACCCTACACAGGTAGTCGTTAAAACAATGCTTTTGTAGCAAAATTAAACATTCCGCGTCGCACACTCATTCTTATTTTGTCTATCCAACCTTCTTGGCCTTTCTATTATTGCATTGTTTGTGATTTAAAAAATTGGTAAAGTACTTTGGTTTAGAGAGAATAACAACCCGAAGACGACCGACGGATAGTGACTGTATTAACACGTACTTAAAATAATTCAAAACGAGAAAAAGTGTGCAAGCAAAAATAATACAACAGAAAATATATGATAAATCTACTGAAACCGTGGAAGCAAAATGAATAGTTAACTGAAAAGAAAAGCAAAACTACCCAAAATGTCAATGATCACAAAGTCATCATGTATTCTTACTTTCAGACATTTCAAAAAGGATATATCTGAAATGCTTCCGATACTATTTTCCGATAAATTCAGATATTCTAATTTTATGTTAGTATTTAAATGTTCAATCGTTTTAATGTTATTGCCTTCGAGGTTCAGATGTCGCAAGTGAACGAGTTCCTTTAGGCCTTCGACTGTGAGTATGCCGTTAAATGATAGATTTAATTCGCGCAAACAATGCAGACGACAAACACCGTACATCCGTAAAAGTTGATTTTTACTCAACGATAACTGCAAATGGTAAGAACAATACATATATGGTCAAACGTTTATCGGTGCATTGATGTTGAGACAAACTTACACTTTCAATCTTAAGATATGAATCGATATTATCGATTTTTTGCAGCTCATTCTCGTCCAGAATAAGTACGCGAACATTTTGGGCATCCTCCTGTTTGGGAACCTTCTTCAAGGATCTCTTGGAGAGATCCAGAGTGATTCGGTCGGTTTCTTCTTCACCTAAAATAAATGAATGTATTAATTTTACATCCTGCATGGAAGGACTTAAATAACAAGCTCTACAAGTTATAACAATATAGACAGTCAAAAATGAAATTCTGATGTCTTCCATAAGGTAGGCAGTAAGTACCACACGAGAAAACCTAATATCGTTATACAGCAACGAAAAACTCCTTCTATCCAATGGGTAAAATAGGAACTGTCAAGAATAGGCAATCCCCCACAGAAAGTCAGTCATTATTACACAAAAGCAAACTAACTTGTAAGAAAGCACAAAAACACTCAATACACGACCTTACCTACATAAGAATTACACTTTGCAGGGAACCCTGACTGACTTCGAAGACAATCTTCAATGGAAGCTATAGTACGGTTAAATAAGAAAAAGAAATAAAAGGGCAAGCCAAAAACATACCAGCCACGGACAGAATTATGCTCCCAAATGTCTGGTCACTTTCTTATACCCGCTTCAAGGGCCCCCGTCTTCTCAAAATGTCTTCAACTAATATATAGGTCTTCGCTCAGGATCGCTTTTCGTGGCCGTATCATTGCGACGAATACAGATCATATTATTATTTCACTGATTTTGCAAGGGAGCCATCTAAAAATACTAGTCAAGTTATACTTTTGTTTGAAAATTAGGGCCTTTAAGGCACTGTGCCCTGGGGATTGAATAAAGATAATTGGGTATTAGTTGGAGGGATCTGAAACATGTTATAGTCAGTCCTCCGTGTGTGCATTCTGAGCGGACTGTTTATATTTAGTGACACTTGTATATCCCGGAATCGAGAAAAATTAAATGATTTCTCCCATCATTTCAAATACAGAAAAATAGAGAAGAACCCACGCGATAATGAAGTATGTAGATACAATAGATATGGGTAATGTACTTCAACGTTCTCCAAATGACACCATTAATTATTGTTGTTGTAACTCCGAGGGATGTCCTTTCTTTATTGGTCTAGACATTGTATAAATTGCATAACAATTTTGCCGACATTCCAATGCACAAACTTGCTTTTCCAATTGGATACACCCATCTGATTGGAGAAACGCACTACTAGTTTACAACAACCACTTTTTTCCAAGAGCCGAGCATACTTTGAGAATCCTTGAGACAGCTCCAATTAATGGAGTAAACAAAAAACTGCATTCATTAGAAACGGACATCTGCGTAGTGGGCTATAAGTGTAATCTGAATGAAATAGTTTTACACTCCAACAGCAGAGTTTTTTTTAATGTTGTAATCTCATCTTCATTTTAATTTGATTTTCACATCCATAATTATTTTCCTGCAAATTTGAACTTACTCATATTTTCAGCCACGCACAGGGGAAAAATCAATCAGCCGCAGTAGAATATTTTCTGAAAATCTATCAGCACAAGAAAAACACCTTGAAATCCATTTTTTGATTTATTTAATTTATTTTTTAATACATTGCTCACTACTTTTGTGTACGCTAGTTATAAATTAAATTAAAAAAAACAGATGAACTATTTTATTTAAATAAATTAAACTGCAGCCAAAACCATCAACCGATTGATTTTTTCCACAACAGAAAATTATATGTCAATTTTTAATTGAAAGGTGTTATACTGGAAATGTCAAAAGTGCATATCATGAATGGTTAATATCTTGAGTGGAATTTGGTTCCGAGATTAGCTTTGGGGGAGAATTCCAAATGAATGTATTCAGGATAGTAGTTTGTTGTTATAATGGTGGGACAATTCCATCACAAATACCCTATCACATTTAACAGCCTTATTCATAACACTTAAGGACCATTCACATGAGAGCGACCAACTACCTACGAACGAACGAAAATCAGCGAGTTTTGACAGTCCGTTCACATGAACACAGCAGTTGGTCGCGGCAGTTCGCGAATTTTTGCCATCAGTTTCTACCCAACCAATGTCTAGTTTGAGGTTAAGTTCGAACGAATGTTTAATTCGCTAGTTTGTGGAACGCGAATAAATGTTGTGGATTGCGAATAAACTTTGACAATTCGCGCGAAGGGTGTTTTCGTTCGCGGAAAAAAGTTTGGAATTCGAATATTCTTTATTTTAACTGTTTATAAACTTGTTTTCTTAATACATTTTGATAAGATAATTAAATATTTTCTTCTTGGAATAATAAAATGTGCAATTTTGTGTTTATAAATGCATAAAAAGTTTGTTCGCATTTCATCAATTCGTTCGTTCGCTGCCATGTGAATGGTCCTTTATGTAATTAAATCTGACTTAGGGCTAATGTTGGTTTAATTGCAGAAAACTTTATTCATAAACTATAACCTAATAGCGACTTCTTGCCAATGCATATTTTGTTTATACTTTTAATTTCGAAAGTAGAAATTGTTTAATTTCTTATCATTTGTCACACTTCGATTTGGCAGCTAATGACAACATCTGGTGAAACGTCAAATTAATCTCTTTTTTGTTGATGGAAACACTTCAGGATTAATTTTAAATCTCTTGCACTTAATCTTGAGGTTAGCGTCCGGTGGAAACGTAGCATTAAGCTGAGGTGGCTCGAAGTAGTTCGATGTGTATACACGTACTTTTGGGTACATTTTCCGCACTATTTTTTTTTTATTTGACAGATTTTTATGGCATAAACTTGTTTTGCTATTTTTAAATACGGGAAGGTTGTTTTTGCCTTTTTGCCAGTTTTTACGATTTGGAATTATCACACAAACTCCACATTCAAACAAACACTTTAGTGCCGGTGCACACTTGCGTTTTTTTACCGCGCGGGTCCGCGTTTGCGTGTTACGGTACTCACACCTATTCCCTATGGCGTCCTAAAATACATTGTTTGCAATTGTCCAATGCACACGTGCGTTATTTTTCCGCAAAGTTCAAGTGGAGGTGTGGACAATGAAATATAGAATATTCCTTTTGTGAGTCGATGATAGGTAAAAGGATGTACCCAATAACGTTGTTCTATTTTTAAAATATAGTTTTTTTTACCTCATGTACACGAAAATAAGTCGTTTTTTATAAACTTCCATTGCTCGGGGCTAAATCTATACTACAGATTGCATCGAGCGGGAAAATCCCGCACTTAGTGTTTAGAAATACTGCGGTGTCGCGCGCGGTAAAAAAAAAACGGAAGTGTGCATCGGCTCTAAACTATCCCTTACCTACCAAATGAGTTTAGCGGTTGTACTTAAGGACCATTCACATGAGAGCGACCAACTACCTACGAACGAACGAATATTCGCAAATTTTGACAGTCCGTTCACATGAACACTTTTCTACGTAGCGGCAGTTCGCGAATTTCAGCCATCTGTTTCTACCCGCAATGTCTAATTTGAGGTTAAGTTCGAACGAATGTTTTATTCGCTAGTTTGTGGAACGCGAACTAAATGATGTGGATAGGGTAGTTCGCGACAACGTCAGTGTCAAATGAGAAAAAAAAAATCAAAGTGACAGCTAAAAAAACTTGTAGGAAAACAAACGAAATTTTATATGGCGGGAGATAGGGTTTAAATTAATTTTGGATTTTTTGAATCAATCTCTACAAATTTATTTATTGAACTTTTGTAAACACTTTTAAGAAACTCTAAATTTCAAGACTGCAATGTTTTCAATTTGTATTTGGCACTTTATTATAAACTTTTCACAAATAAAATGAGCCAAACCTATCTCCCGCCATGTAAAATTTCGTTTGTTTTCCTACAAGTTTTTTTGACATTTCAGTGAAAGAGAAAGCACACTTCTGAAAGGGATAGCTTCGCGAAATACCCTATTGCGAATAAACTTTGACAATTCGCGCCAAGGGTGTTTACGTTGGCGACAAAAAAGTTTGGAATTCGAAATTTCGTTATTAAAACTGTTTATAAACTTGTTTTCTTAATGCATTTTGATGGGATAAGTAATTATCCTCATCTTGGAATAATAAAATGTGCAATTTTCTGTTTATAAATGCATACAAAGTGTTTTGTTCGCATTTCATCAATTCGTTCGTTCGCTCTCATGTGAATGGTCCTTTACACCACATTCCACCCTGAATGCACTTAATCATTCAATTGACTTTCACTGAACAACACCCATCTGTAAAAGTAGAAAAATCCCGCCAACTAGAAATGTCAAACAATAATGAACACTTTTGTAAAAGATTTCGCCATATTTTGCAAAAAAATTTTGAATTTATTTTGTTTCTTCGAATAAGTTAAACATTTGTAGACTTAAAATGGGGTTTGAAGCTCGCATTCCAGTGAACGGTGCAATGTTAAGAAATTTTGTTGGAAGAACAGTTTCCATTTTCGTAAAAATTGAAACTGAGGGCAATGGCCAAACGATTCGGGCAAAAACAACCGACGACCAAGATATTCGAGTGAACCTTACAGAACCTGTCAGTGCTCGTACGTCGGATTGGATTGAAGTCATAGGAACACCAGCTGGACCTGATGCTATTCGTGCCAAAGAGGTAAAGCATGCGCTTTGTAATACAGGTTAGATGTAATGGAAATTGTTTTAGGTGATCCTTTTCGGAGGCGAGCAGGACTTGGACGTTGATGGTTACAATATGATGGTGCAGTTTTGGAATCACTCCAAAGATATTTATAAGCAGGGGTAGTTTAAAACTGATGTCCATATGTTGATATGCTAGATTATAGATTCAATAATAATTTTTTGTTACAAACCGATAAGGTATTATTTTCGATCAGTTTTCAAGCAGACGTTCGATGAACATGACTATTGGTTGGTGATTGTGGATTGTGGTATATGAAAATCCTCGCATTTGCCAGTAAAAGTTTACCGTTTTCATCGCAACTCACTTGGCATACGTCATTGAAATAGTTAAAACGATTGCTTTAGGGATTACAAATTTTAATTCATATTTATTAATAACTACATGTGCGTAAAAATAACTCGGTAATTTAATAAAGCACAAAATGGGTTGTACTATAATCACCCCTATCGCCAATAATATTTCCCCGGAAATGTTTCCCATTCAGCAATTTGATTTACATTGCTGACAAGGGAAACATTTCCATCGGAATTTATTCACGATACCCCTAAATGTCATTCATTCCCCATCGTTGGAATCAGTCTCATCATCTTCGGATTCGCTTTCATCGTCCATTTCTGGGCGATTCAAGTTTCGCACCCTAAATGCATCGCCCTCATCCTCCTGATCGAGCTCTTCGACAGAGTGTTCCCTCTTTTTGGTGAACTTCTTGGGCCAAATGCCGGCCTTTGTAAACTCTTTTATGTGCTCGGCTGTAAGAATTTTGCAAATCTCCGCTTTGACTTTGTCGCCCTCTTCTATACGTTCAACAACTACAAAGTCTCCACGTTTAACCCAAACATTCTTACGAAACTTAACCGGCATTGAAACCAAGAACTGTTCAGCATCATCCGAACCTTCCACTTTATGAAGATTGTTTCCGCAGCTACTTGTCACACGCACGATTTGTTGATTTTCGTTGGGCAGCTCGAATTCATCATCCATCATCTCTTTCATGACATGTTTGCGACGAGTAACACGGGACATATTTGCAAACACAAATCTGCAAGGATATTCAATGACTGTATGTAACAAAGAAATATTTGTTATTATGATTCAAGAACTTACGTTTTTCCTTCAGGAGATCAGTAGCTTGGCAATTGAAAATGTATATTTTGAAGCACTGATAGTTTTCGAATGCATTTATATTTTGGAAAATGTAAAGAATTGGTAGCAATTAAAGCCACTGACGAATATTGAATCAACTAATTTTTGCACGTTTATGTGAAGTCGATTTGTTTGACAGTGACAGTAGAGGGACAAGTAGTAGATTATTCGACTATTACAATTTTATTAGAGGCTGACTTCAGCAACGAAATTAAGATTTATGAAAAATGCATGAGTTCAAATCAACCACAATTTTAGTGTGTTGATTATTTATAATCAAAGAAATTGAGGACGTTCGAAACGCAAGACTTTTAACTTTGATTTATTGATTATTTTTTTTATTGATTTGATTATTGGCCCAGACCCTAGATTGACGTGAATATTTTTTTTCTTAGTTGACGTTTATGAGGAGTAGCTGCCCAATCAATTGGTAGGGCTAGGGACCTTATAAAGTAGTAAGTCGCATCTAACGAGGAAGAGGCAAACTGAAAGTTGTTCAGTTGGATCGTCTGCTCACGTTTGCGTGAGTTTTTATTTTAGGGACTCCTACAATGGTAAAAATAGTTACCCGCATTTGTACGAGATAAACAAATGCGTAATCTATTGGCAACTAATGCCATCTATTGGATGCCACTAATGTGGTTGTGTTTTTAAATAAGGTGAAAGTATTTCTGAAATTCTTGAAGCTTGTTTGATTCTATTTCCGTTTACTAAACTAAAACATTCCACCAATGTTGGTAAGAAATATAAGTTTATTCTGGCTACCATAAAGTCCCGATCTTAACCGGATCGACCCCGAAGAAAAATAATACTGCTAGCAATGTTTTCCAGGTACTTACCAGGTAATGTAGTTCAGCCATTTTGATGTATACTTACTTTTACTCATTTACTGTGTTTTTTTTTTTAAATAATAATAATCTTCTTTGAAACGATTTTAATTTACAAAAGTGGTTAACAATTAATTATAAATAACGTGTGGAACTAACTAACTACAGTTTAAGATAGATACCTACTATTCTAATATTTACTGAGTATACCAAGGAAATCGTGTATAAGTTGATGAGAATTTCAAAAAAAAACTTATTTGTGTTTATATTTCAGTCTACTTCTTACTGAGCCGCAGAATACGTTCTTTTAAGCCTCCAGGGCGCAGTTTTGTTGTCTTCACCCGCGATGATGATGGTACCGATTGTTTCGACTCTTTTGATTTCTTTAATCTAAAAATAGCCGAATTTATTAAAAGTTCAAATCAAATAGAATTAATTTTACTTACAATTCATTCCAAAGGAAAGCTAACTCCTTTTTCCAAATATCCTTAAAATCATTTGTAAAATTGATCCAACATTCAAAGAACTGTCCGGGTGTGCAATTTTCTAATGTACCTGACTTTGGAATAAAATGATAGAACCGCATGGTTTCAAGAAACAATTCACGACATTCTTCTAAACGTTTCAATAGTTTGTCGACCTTCTTAGTGGCGGTTTTTATAAAGTCTTCAATTTTGTCCTTAAATGGTTGAAGGTTGTCTTCGCTGGATGATTGTATGACCTTTTCTGTTGTCCGTTTGCAAGCTGTTAAAGAAAGATATTTATGAGTTACCAAAAAAATATGCAATCTGATTAAAGCTTAAAGTTATAACGGGTGATACCTAACCTAACTTAACCTATCACAAATTTTAAGTAAAATCGTACATACTCAAGTATATATTGCGAAATACTATTCTTAAATCTGTCGAATCTGTTGAAAAAATTTCCGAATTTTAACAATAAAATTTTAATTTTAATAAAATTTTATCGAACTCTATACCCGTAGGGACCTTATTATAAACAATTGGGACAGAAGAGAGACTTAGATAGAGAGCGAACCACTTTCCCTTCACAAAAATGATTGCAAATTTTATTGCAAGGAATTTCTTTGGGCTAGTTGACAGATGACTGTCAAATCTTTCAAATACCATATTGCAACTGACTATTTTGTTGATGTTATACCTACATTTTTATGTTAATTTCGATTCGCAATCTCAGATTTTTATTTCAGATGTCAGATTTCGGCGGCCCAATCGAACAAAAAAATTGCTCCGAGCTGTTCTTTGTTGGTGTTGGTGGTGTAGCTGCCACAATTTACCTTTTTTTTGCTGTGAAGATTTTTTTTCGTAGAGTGGTTGCAACTTGCAAGTTTTACATACATTTTCAAATACCTAATTATAAAAGATATCTCATAATATATGCTTCGAATATAAGTTCACCACGTTTTCCACTAAATCACAAACGCGATGCTTTTTCTCCCTTACATATAATAAATACTGCAACTGGAGAAATTGCTGGTATGAAAAAGATGGACCAGTATTATCCCAAGACGACGACGAGGACGATGAAGATGTGGCACATCATGAATATGAAAATAACATATCTATTATTTGTTCCATATTTATCCAAATTTTGGTTTAAATTATTTAATTTAATATGCTTTTTCACTAGTTCTAACTTTTTCGGCCAAAGACCATCCGTAAAACGTAAACAAACAAACGCCTAATGTCAAATCATTTTTAGGTGTATTGGTAAATCTCGAGCGACTCTGAGAAAAAATCTAGATTCGCAAAAGTGCTCTCGAATCTGAAAAAGATTGCTTTTTTTGGTACGAATCGAACGAAAAAAGTGATCTCGGGCAAGAAAAAGTGCTTTTTTCTGGCGAATCGAAATTAACATTAGTGTTGTTAATTTTACAATAAAATGCATGTAACATGAAAAATAATGAAGCAAAAGCTTCTAAAAATAAATTTCTACTTTGTTTCAATGATAGTTAGGCTTTTCTACCTAAAAAAAAAATACGAATTTTGCGCATTTGTGCTTAAATGTGTTCCCGTACTTTATGGTTATATGGTCCAGGAAGTATGGAAAAAGATTAAATTATTTTGGACTTAATTTCAATTTTGAAAACCCACCTGTCAATTTTTCATTCAGTTTGGTAATTTGCAGCTTCACTTCATCGAAATCCACCTGCAAGGCCCGTTCAACATCAGCAGGCTCTGGAATTGGAAGCATTATCTCTGGCAATGCAACACCATCTTTTCGCCGACGACTTATATATGTTTTCACAATAAAATGCAATAAAGTCGTCTTGGAATCTTTTGACTTGACATCTTTCAGTTTCCCCAAAATTTCTAAAGTAAATCCATCGGCTTGTCCTCTCGTACGATTGCCTCCGTTCATATAGTTGCCAAGTGTAAGAATAATAGAGAAGACCAGCTTCAAGTCCTCACATTCAATTAAAAACTGTGACAATTGCTTGACAACCTCTAGCTTGCGGGATATCAGCGTAGCGGCTTCTTCAAAATCGGCTTGGAAGACAATGCAGGAGATTCGTTCTGAAGACGATGAGATTTGTGCGATTTTCAAAAGAAACTGTTCTGGCGTGTCCAATGGGATATCACCTTGCGCGGCGTCTTTTATCATTTCTAATTCTTCGTTGGTCGCCTTGATTTCCATAATATGCTGCAGGACCTCAAGACTAACGACAGATGTGTCAACATGGTAGATTGCGTGCTCAATCTCACAAATATCAAAGTGTAAGCTGCGTGAGAATATTCCGACATTTTGAGACCGCTTGCTGTCTAAGACTTTTATGGAACGCACTACGGGTTTGGCCTTTTCTGTTTTGACTTTTGGAACCACAGCTTGGCGAGAGAAGAGCTCGGTGAATTCATCGATGTTGTCCAAATTGGTTTCATCAATTTCCTGCCATAGTTCCTTGAGACCTTGAGAGTCTACTGTGTCTTCGGCTTGAACAGGAACTATTGGCTTCGGAGCCACAATTCGTGTCCAATATAGTGGCTTCATAGGCTTCGGGGGGTTGACAGCGTTTTTACGAAGGGCTATAAAGACACATCAATCATATAACTTTTCGGGTCAAAATAGGAAAGAACTCACTGTTTGTTTGGAACCACCCGCCGGTAGGTGGCGCTGGAAACGGCACTGGAGTTGAGGCTTTTGGTGCACCTGGTGGAGGAGGTGGTGCCTGTGCAGCGGCTTGTGTATTTATATGAAGTCCCAGTGGAGGTGGCGGAGGAGGCGGTTGCCCTCCTGGCGGTGGAGGTGGAACTGGCCCCCCCGGAGGTGGTGGCGGCGGCGGAATACCACCCATGGGAGGAGGAGGTGGTGGTGGCGGTGCGTTAAATATTGGCAATGGCGGCGGTGGAGGTGGTGGCGGACCAGCCATCCCAGTCATTGGCGGCGGTGGAGGTGGTAGTGGTGCTCCCATGCCAGGCATTGGCGGCGGCGGCGGCGGAGGAGGAGGGGGAGGCGGTAAAGCAGCACTTGTTAAAAGAGGCGGAGGAGGTGGGGGTGGTGGAGGAGGCACATATGCCGGCGGCACCTTTACTTCGGTGGAGCTTGTCTGAGCGGATTGATCTACTCCCCTTTTAGATGGTCCTCGTTCCGCGCGACATTTTTGGCAAAGGTTACATTCAGAGTCATCTAAAAAGCTTGTTTGAACTGCGATTTCTTCTTTCTCCTTTTTCTCTTCTCTGCTCTTATCCTGGTCATACTCATAGAGTGTAACTTCTGTGGCATTCAACATGTCACTCAGTGGAAGACATCGTTTCGATTTTGGACCTGACTGTTGATGCTGCTGTACAAGTAGCTCATTCACCACTCCATAGACTTCATTAAGACTGCTACAATTAAGAAGGGCCTTGCGAAGATCTGCAGTAACTACCTCCATTGGACTGTCTACTTGAATCGCTTTCGGAACACGCATACTGGCAGTCGCAGGAGTACTGCAGTAAGGCCAGGCAGAACCTTTATCAAGTTTTCCCGGCGTCAATGGTAACGATGTAGTTGAAACTTCTGTGTGTCGCCATTGATACATTTGAAAGGGCTGCAATGGAAATTAAAATATAAATGTTGTTAGTCTGATGTTTTTAACCTGACACCAAGAATAGAAATAAGTTCTTGATGAAGTTCCGCGATTGCATTTATATATTGACATTGTACACATGAGCGACCACTTGTGATGCCAATTAAAAATGCATTCACAGATGCGTGCATGTAATGTGATAAGTTGTTTGAAGTAAGCATTCACTGACTAGGGCAAATTAAATTTTCATTAAAGTTCGATATTGTTTACGGCAACATGACGGAAATTACCCTTTTAAGTTGTATCAGGTTGGGCTTTTAAATTATATGGGATGTGGAATAAATGTGTCAAACGTTTAGCCACTTTGACAGTTGTTCGTTGCGGTCCATTGGTGCAAGTGATGTGCAATGTAGTTAATTTGTTTCAGTTCGAATGATTCATTGATACGTTGTTATTTTGTTGAAAACCTTCATTGGATTATTTAAAAGATTATTTTTATCGAGTCCAATTACTTATTAAAAACTAAACAATATGATATTGCATAGATATTTAACAGTTTAACCAACGCAAGGACATTCTAGACGTTCTACAACAATTATAAATCCATTTTCAAGCACAAACACAAAAGCAACTGTGCACAGAATGCATTCATGCATCGCGGTCCAATAATCCTAAAAATGTTCCACATACGCCCTAGTGGCCATTTTATTCTTTCTTGGTGTAGTGGTAAAAACGATTTTAAGTTTAATTACGAGCGCGGTTGAGCGAAAGGATTTTACTATTCAAATGAGTTAAAGTTGACACACAATAACTATAACAAATAACTATGTATTTGTTCACAAACATTTTGGTTAGAATTATGAATCAAACAGCTCCCATAATTCCCCACCGGACTCCGCCTTTATGTGAACATTTAAATTGTGGCAATCAATTCTTCGTTCATATATAATGTATATGTCTCTTTCTCCCTGCCAAGGAAGTGAAGCACACAATTCATGGTCAACACTGCGTCTGTCACTTGCAACGATTAAGCGATAAAAGCAATTGTCAACAACTTTTGTAAAAAACAGAGAAGATGACTCAAGCACAATTCAATTCTATTCAACTCCAGCTGGGATATTTCTACAGTTTCATAATATGAATGGGACTTATTGTTGAGAAAAATGTTGGTAACCTTGTATTGTAACCAACATTCTTCTGAACATTCTGTTACCAACAGAATAAACCATTCAACCTGGGCGATTAAAGCCAAGACTTCCGTCCACCTGACCAAAATGAAGTGCGAGTAGCATTATCCAAACTGAAGTCAAGCAAGGTTGCTGGACCGGACGATTAAACTGCAGAGCTTTTCAAGGCAGCGGGAGATGGCTTGGTAGAGAGCATATACCAACTCGTCTCCAAGATTTGGTCAGAGGAAAGTATGCCTGATGAATGGAGCCTCAGCATTGTTTTCCCGATCCACATAAGAAAGGATACCCTCTAAACTGCGCCAACTATAGAGCCATATCAGTCTCCTTAACATCGCTTACAAGATCCTATCTGCCGTACTGTGTGAACGTCTGAAATCATTTGTCAATGAACTCATTGGACCTTATCAGTGCGGTTCCGGTAAATTCACCACCGACCAAATATTCACACTACGGCAGATCCGGGAGAAAACCCAAGAAGTCTTCACCCACCACCTGTTTATCGACTTTAAGGCCCGCATATGACAGCATTTATAGAGACGAGTTATATAGAGCCATCTCTAGTTTTGGCATCCCTGCCAAAATCATCAGATTGTGTAGAATGACGATGGAGAGCGTTCTCCTGCTGCTCCGTTAAGGTCGGAACCAATCTCACCGATACCTTTGATGTTTCAAAAGGATTTGAGACAAGGTGACGCGCTGTCATGTGACTTCTTCAACAGTATTCTTGAGAAAATTGTGCGAAACTCGCAAGCCAATAAAAGGGGCACAATTTTTAAAAGTCTGACAACTTCTTACATACGCTGACGACATCGACATCATTGGCAGAACACAGCGAACTGTCAGTGGTGCGTTTGCAAGTATCAGTACAGAGGCTGTGGCAAAAATGGGTTTAGTGGTGAATGAGAGCAAAACAAAATATATGCTGTCAACAAGAAGCGACACAGAACATCGACAAATCGGACAGAACGTCACGATATACACTAGCTATAACTTTGAGGTAGTTCAGGACTTTGTCTACCTCGGCTTCGTAACTCTGAAAATTCCATCACATCAGAAATCAAGCGAAGAATTACACTTGCAAACCGCTGTGACTTCGGCCTAAGAAGGCAATTGATCAGTAAGACCTTGTCTAGAAACACCAAGAAGACTCTATATAAGACACTCATCATCCTAGTCCTGCTTTATTGTGCAGAATCATGGACGTTATCAAAGGCGCGAATGAAGATCTCCTTGGTCGCTTCGAACGCAAAATTCTTCGAGTGATTTTCGGTCCTGCTTGCGTTGACGGCATTTGGAGGAGGAAATTGTCTAACGAACTCTTCGAGCTGTTCAGTGATATAGAAAAGTACACATCAGTCGTCTAAAATGCCTAGGACATGTAGACCGAACGGACACCATAACGCTGCGGCCCGAAGAGTCTTCGATTCCAACCCGGAGGGACAATACAGTAGAGGAAGACATCGCCTTAGGTAGCGCGCACAAGAGGAAGAGGAACTCAACCAACTTGGAGTGCGCAACTGGAGGCTGTTAGCCAAAGATCGTGCTAACTAGAGAAGCGTGTTGGTTGAGGCCTAGGTCCAGCCCGGAATGCGCCACCTAAGTAAGTAAGTAAAGTTATAATTTACGAAGGTGTAAAAATGTTCCATTCGTCCCAAAAATAGAAACACACATAAACGAATGGTTGCGAGAAGCTAGGCCTAGGGTGTCTACCGCCTGTTGCGCCACCTATTTATTTATTTATTTTTTTTTTTTAAATGTTCCATTATGACCTTTAAAATATAAGGTGATGAATACAAAAGATTATTAGTAAGGCCCTTTGTTTGTAGGAAAGCGCGGAGTAATAACGTTTCTCAGTGATTAGGGAGCAGCCAATCGTTGTTCGAAATAGCTATGGGTCCAACTAAAGTGTTTGTTTACAAATAGTTGCTTTAATTCGCTCAATAATTAATTGAAATTCGACTACTGACAGGAGTTGTTTCCCATTAAGCGACAAATAGTGTTGTAGTAACCTCGCTTTCCCATATTCGCTCAATATTCTACAGGCTATTAAACGGCGATTACCTATCACCAGAATTCTTCTGCCAAGTAGTGTGTTTCACTAAATATCGACGAAGATACTAAGAATTCCACAACCATCTCGAAACTTGAGCCCATCTTAATAGTAGGTGCTGGGAGAAGACCGAAGAAAAACAGGCGAAGACGCAAATTGACCAACTTATAAACCATAATCATGGTCATGGACAACCATTACGGATAGTGTTGCATTGTGGGTGTTTGATAAATGAATGTATCCTACGAGTAAAATCATAGCTGAGATATGCTTAATATTCGCTCCAGTTCGATAGGCAGAATTATATCGAATCAACATTGCCTGGATGCAGACATTTGTTACAACAATAGTCAGCTTTAAGCGGGATTTAATGTTTCGATTTCTTTGTAGGTACATCCATCCACTTTCTATAGAACTTACACCCAACAATATACTCTAATGCAGACATCTCCCGCTAAGCAAAAAAAAAGGGAAATGTTAAGCTTTCCCCCCACTACCAAACCGATTAAGGTGATATCAATAAAAAAAAGTCTTTTCACGAAAACTATTATACTTCACTTCGAATTCCATAAATCGAAATCGATTCTCTGCCAAGATTCTCTGCTGTAATACAAAGCAAGCCAAACTCCAAAGTGGTTGGATTTTTATTTACAAACAAACGCCTCCCTGCACCATGATGGCGACGAGACTATATCAGTTACCATTTGAGTTGGTAACCCACCACACTACCGCCCACAATGACATTGAGTTGTTTTCTAGTGCATCCAATCCAAGCTAAATTAAGTTTCAGCAGTTTGCTCCGAATTGGAAAACTTTAAAGTGAAACTAAATCCCGGCTAACAACAAAAAGAAAATCTTCTCAACTCCTTCGTCCGAGACGTCGGCGGCGGCGAACAAAAAACGATGGCAAAAAAGAAAACCCTTACCCGAGACTCCTACCGCTGTAGAGATTTGTGTTGAACTTAAAAAGTCGACCGACGATGACGCGCCGTGCTATAATCGCAAGGTGTGGAAGCACGAACGATGGACTCGGATCTGCTTGTGCATCAGACATCATCCGAACGGTTATGGTCACCATTATCGTCCGTTATCCAGGCCAGTGTGTCTCTTGTCATCATCATGGTAGTTTTAGTCGATTGCCTTGAGGCAGGAACAAGTTTTCTCGGGTGATTGCGCTTCCTTCGTTACACCCTGAGTGGAAGATAAGATTGTCGTTGTTTCTATTTTGCTTCAAAGTTAGTTCTTTGATATGACATGACCTGAGTGTGGAGTGTGTGGGTGTGTGTGGAGCAGAGACAATTGTGCGGTGACCATTTCCGGATTGCAAGCTACTTTCAACACAGATGACATGAGACGAGTTAAGTTGAGCGTTGTGGATTCAAGTTGTGCCGCCGCCGGCCACCACTAACACCCTTCAAAGAGTTACTTTGATTATATTTGACGTCGAATTCGAAATAAAGTGCAATCGATTTAATTTTTTTTCAGTCCCAAGACGGATTGTTTTACCTACTCCCAATTCCCGATGTATTTATGCATGCATGACTTTTGACCTAAATTTGGTAACGTCCTCTATAATGCCATCATCCTCATCAATTATAATTACATTCCACCAAACCCGAATGCCCCTTCAAAGCCAAATTCAACCAGAATTCATTATGGCCAAATATACTTAAGAACTCCTTCAATTAGTGTCAATAATTTTGGCCGAAAATAATACAAGCAGCACATTCCTCCATCCACTGCACAAATGCGCCAGTGGCAATGTACACAGGGTTACGGCCCCTGAGGGAGAACACAAGGGTGGTAATGACCCACCACACTCACAGTCTCTTATAGACGCATGCACAAATTACTTCTCTGTCCAATTACCTATTAATGAGAACACACATTTAACACACCTCAATAATTCCTCATAATCGCTATTCAATATAACAATAGTTTCACATAGCCTATATGCATATGTAGCTCAATAGTGCCGACCTATTAGGCTAATTTCTGAATAATCACGGCGAGTGGTCGCATTCAGTATTGTGGCCTTGCATCGGCCAATTGGGGCCATCGCATGCAGGCAGCATCATTCCCCTCGGATGTATTTGGTGGTAGGTTAGGTATGTCTCTATTTGTGTCGGGAGTCTGGATGAGTGGACGCATATTGGAGGAAAGTCACGCACCATTACCGCACATAATCACTTACGATTCAGGATAACAGCCTATTAAACAGATTCGCTAAATCAATGTGTTCTCCTTGAGTTGATGAGGTGGTCTGTTCGGGGATACGGGTGAGTGGACATTGGCGAGTATCTGATGTTAAGGGTTTTCGGCTAATTTAGTTCTCAAGGTTGCGCACAGTACAATTAATATAGGTTCAGGCATGTTGTATAATAAGCTGCTTTTAGGGTTGTGCATTTGATTAGATCCTATAGTTGCGGTCCAAGGTCAAATCATATTCGTTGAACAGAGTCCAAAAGTATGTGCAACTACTTGCATACGCTGACGACATTGACATCATTGGCAGAACGCAGCGAGCTGTCTCTATATATACCTACGCCCGAACAAATTTTACATACACGTTGGACTTGGAGCATATTCCTTACAAAAGCACAGGCGGTATAGGTCATCCGCTCCATGACCTAAGTTAAGTTAAGTTTGGATATCGCATATTTAGCGTTTTTCGATAGACAAATATTTTGTGGCTATCATCGTTCAGGTTGAGCGGATCATACGGACGGCCTGACAGCGGCTTGTCTTCGCCTTGCCATTTAAGTGTTATTTTCAAATCATTATTACAGTGACTCTACTTATTTTTGTAAATACTTCTCTCGGGAAAGGCAGGTTTGCCCAGAAAGTAATGTTTAAAAAAGGTTGCCGCTCTGATCCTCGCTCCCTATGGGTTTGACCGGGTTGAACCAAGAAGGTCCTGGCTGTATTTGTTTTTGTATGCTAATTTTTTTAGGCTTCCGTATAAGTGTTGTACATTATTGGAATATTTATTCTCTCAGCAGCTTTTGGTCTACAGCATTGGTTGATAGTTCATAGTTCATACTCGATCTTGGCTGCAAATAGCTGCCGTCACTTTTGATCGCACAATTTCTGCAGCATTTCTGATGGCACGTTTTGTCGATGGACTTATTATGGGAGAAAATATCGGCAAACGTTTTGGCGGTCTTTTGCGATAGTTGGGTGTTGTTGCATGATGGACGTCGCTTTCCGATTGTGGCGTTAGAGTTCTCAAGAACAATCTTGAAATCGTATAATACTTATCACTCCTCTTCTCCTTAAGAAGATAATGTAATGATCCTGTGGATCTCCCATCTCTTCCATCTGTGGGGTGCGATGTTCTAAATAATGGAACCAGTCTTTTTTTTCTCAGTTCTCCATCTTATCAAAAATCCGTATCCAAATAAATGCAGACTCTGATGCTCGTTGTGGCACTCGCCGTCTTTTACCTTCTCCATTCCATTCCCATCTCACTTCTTGGATGTCTGTATTTTTTCGGTTAATAGCGGCCTGTTTAAGGGCCAAACATTCCATTTTTCGATCCGAACTTCGTCGACCTATTTTAAAAAGCGTAAGCCCGCCCAAAACTAAACAATTTCACCGATTTGTGAATCTGACACTTTTTGAAGCACGTCGAGTGTGTCTAAACAGTTTGTATCCAGGATAATTCAATTCCAATTTGATGCCATTAGTTGTTTGATGTCTCAAAGCCCTGCACTGCATTGTGGCATCATTAACATTCTGTTTTTAGTGCCATTCACCATTTTCCAAATAACATCTAAACCAATTATCCATTCCAATAGCTTTACCTTAATACATGCAATCAATTGACAATCTCATTAACACACTCGGTAATAATATCTCTCCTTTGAATCCGGCCATTCTCTTTGATCAATTATCTCATTAATGCAAGAGCCGCAATAATGTCCGACAAGAAGGACGTAATCCTATTGTGTGCTTTCAATTTGACTATGTGAAAAGTTTAAATTTGAAGTTTTACAAAGATATACTTATATAGTACATTTATAATTAATAAAAGGATGTATAGTGATAAAATTCATCACCAGATGTTGCACTCATCAACTCTAAGAACTTTTCCGTCTTTCAACGTTTCCCCAATTAAAATGGACTTTCCAAATCCACCACAAGACTATCCAATAACATCACTTTACAGTTGGAATTACACAAACGCTATAACACCGTTAATTTCAATAGTTACAAATTACAAGCGAATTTGAAATCAAATAGGAAAGTGTATCCTTTCCTTCAGCTTCTGCAATTGACTACAAACTTCATTTTTTGGTAACGCCCATTCCCAACTCACGCAGTCACATGTGCTACACTTGGCCACGAATTAAGCAAAAGCGAACGTTTTCGCTAAAACTTTCTGTAAGCTACGACGACGAGTAAAATTTCCCCGAAAATTCCCATTCCCTCTAACGAATAATAATCGCAGTGCTGCGATGAGAAATGTCAGTTCCGGAATAGGTAGGTAGGTACTTACACTAAAAGTTTCCAATTCACTTTTGTCGACTGTGGCAGTGGCAGCCGCGGCGGCGGACAAAGTTGCTGCGGCAGCAGCGCCTGCAGGCGAAGTGGCGCAGGTGGTGATGGGATTGGATATCTGTTTCAGAACTCCAACATTTAGTAGATTGTTGCAGTATTGCTGTGTAAGGATGTTCAGTTCGTGTTCATTAAGTGCGGGACCGTTTGCTTGAAATGATGAGATGAGCCACTTCATTAGCACTTGCCCTGCGAAATGAGAAATGTAAATTTTGAATTAGTTAACGATGAGACACTTTTGGCGGTTTTAGTAAGAAGTAGATATGATTAGCTCAGAGTTTTGCATTTGGAAGATGAAACTTATTAATCGAAGGATGATGTTTGTGTATGGAAAATAATATGGATTTCAATATTTCAGCTTGGATGGATCATGTCATTTAAGTCGAATTTTGCGACGAAAATTCAAGGGAATATTAGAAAATTAGGGAATACGATTTCGAATGGTAACTGAAAAATAATTGTACATTCCGGCAGTTGAAATTTACCACGCGATACTTGAGTAATCAAAGAATTTATGCAATCTTGTGGGGATTGTGATGTAATAAGCCGGACGAAGTGGCGTGCGCCACTGTCGTCGTTTTATAACATTTGACTGGCTGAAATAACGATGCCAACAAACTAAGATTTGCTCGAAAGTACAAAAATTTAAAATGGCTGGAAAGCCATCCCATCCCAATAGCAATTCAGAGAAACTTCACAAACTCCTTAAGCGTTGTCGAGAAGGAAGAGATGTGTATAATATACATGTTGGCGGGACTGATTGCAAGAGCTAAGCAAATTTTGGGAAAGACAGTGCCAAAGAAGGACTGAACTGGAAAAGAACCCAACAAATTGGTATGAGCTTGAAATAATAAACTTATCATAGGGCAATACTTACAACGACAACCATTCAAAAAGTTTTGGCTCACATTCTCTGATAAATTGATGTGGTATAATGTCGAAATAATTGCAAATATACGTTTGCTTTATCGGGGATACGGTTAAGTATTTAAGTGAAACATTTTAGGTTAGGTTAGGTGGCAATTATCCGTTACATACGGAGAAATTCCACTTAGATCAGGTTAGGTCCACGAGTATGGTCGGTTATTTCCGCTACTTTTGGAACCATTTCGAATTCTGGATGCACTTTCGTATGTTGCCTCAAGCCCTCGAAAAAGGACTTTTCTAGAGTTTGCTTTCTAATCGAGGATTAAGCGAGGCAGTTACGTAGTAAGTGGAAAGGTGTTTCCTCCTCCTCCTCATCCATGCAACTGTGACATTCTAAATAGTTTTTATGTAGTTTTTCAATGGAACGGGTCTGCGGACTTTTCTTTTACCGCTGCAGTTGAATTTTTCGAAAAATCATTATTCATCTTTGCAATTTTCCACATTTCTGCAATGATGTTGTAGTAATCCATAATCTGCAACATGCAACATGCCACGTAAACTAAAGTTTCGAGCTAAATTGTTCGAGTACTTGATGCCACTTGGTGGATTTCGATACACTTCTAAGCTGTATCAATAGCTATGGTACTCAGTGTACTTATCAGGATCCCGAACAGTAAGAAGTATCGTAGCCTCATGCACTGCATCTTTCCATCCATTTCCGGATATTCACAACAAAAGATCTGGGATTCGATATGATTTCGGTTTTGAAACGGAGGTTAGGCCTTTCTTTTCGTTTCGAACCTGGAGGATGTGATTTAAAAATCGTTGTGGATAGGGCCAAGCTTAGCTTAATATTGCTATGTGTACCGGTAGCGTATAGCAGGTGATAAGCGAAAGGCTGAATCTTAAAAAATCACTTAAATCACAACCCCACTCATTTGTCGTAAGCTTTTTTCTGAGCCTTGGAAGCGACAACGAATAGTCCGTCTGTCTTATGGAAAATGTCACCAGAGTTGATTGGAAAACGCATCACGCGCAAATAATTTAGAATAAGATCCAACCAGCAATTCAAACAGGTATCTACAAAAAAAAATCAATGCGAGAATAACGACAATGAGGCTCGAAAACTACTTCGCCATTACCTGTACTTAAAAAAGCCTTTAATTCGATAAAATTGAAAGTGAAAACTATAGCGCCACAGAGTTCCTAACCATCAAATAGAAGCGTTGCTTATTCCGAGTAAGTGAATTGGGAAAATTATACCGTCTAGAGTCGGAGGGCGTATAGTTTTTCAACCTTTTATAACTTGTAGTGATTATTGACGTTCGTTTAGGTGTAAGTTTCAAACACCATCTAAAGCATAATTGAAAAAAGTAATCGAAAATGGAGTGCACTTTCATGGCTGACGAGTTATATCGGAGGCACATCAGATTAAGAAACTTGCAGGAACTGTCAATTCTAGGTATATACTCATACTCATGTATGGATTTAAATGGAATCCTCCGAGCTGTCAAAGTTAAATATACCCAAAACAAGCTGTGGGAGCATATTGAGAAGTTTCGAGCAATTTCAACAACTTTTAACACTTCTCGACACGATGATTTTGATGTAATGATTACAAAGTAATTTATTAGCAGGGTAATAAATATATCTGAGATGTTAGAGGGTGTGCCATGGTTCAGTTGGTTCTTAACATGAACTATTGAATCCAACATCTGCCTTCCCACCCTCCTTTCAGTTTAATTTCGTATGACCATTGATAGCAATGTGTGTGGAATGTTGGAACCATGAATTAGAACTTCCTACACAAGTTTCAAATATAGATTGATGAAACTACCAGAAAGCCCTTAAGGTTCTTCAATCGTTGGAGTACGACTTTCAATATCTGCTACTTCAATTACAGTACAAACGTACATTCAGAGATAGATTTCAATCAAAATTTTGAAACACACATAATCACTGCTAACATGTCCTTATCGTGAAGTACGTAAAACAGCTTTTGCTTATGCACATTTCAATATAAATTCATTCTGAGCAATTTACCAGAAAAATCGCCAAAAGCGCTACAAATGTTCGCTCTTCTGAAGTGAAATACTCTCATACATTTCAACAGTTTCATTTTGACATATCCAGCCCTTCGGGTCAATCAGTTAACATAATGCAATGATATTGCTTCATATGCACGGCCAATACCGACCTGCCTTGACCATTTCTCGGTAAACCACCGAAATGCAATCAATCGCATTGCATTGGCACATGTCCATCCACAAAGCACCCGCTCCCATTCAATTTGACAGAGATTCAAAAACAGATTTAGCTTCATTTTGGAGGCGAACCGAAATGCGTTCGATTATATTAAATGTACATCCACTGGTTGTATCCTGTATAAATGTTCTGCTGTTCCTGTAGGCTGTTCACATTCATATACAGGCAGCACACATCCGCAACTAAAGATTGGAATTTAATTGAATGAATGTTATTTGATAAGTACCTACCGCTGGTTGCCTGCAGCAAGTGCGTCCGTACGATTGTATATATACGCACGTGCAATAGGATGTTAGTCGGCTTTGTTGTGCCCCTTGTGCATTGCATCCTATAGGTATATGGACGTAATTTAACGATTCGCCATGGACACAGCAGCGAAGGGAATCTATAGTAATTCCCGATACAAAGCGGATGAAGGACATTCAATGGGTGCACATTCTATGGAGCCCTATGGATTATCAATTGATATTTTCGGGCAAAATATTTGAAATGACGGCGATGATCAGAATCATAAGGCCAATTTGTACTACAAAATGATTGCTATTGGCTGAATCGAATGGCGGTTTACTTTTGGTCGGCCTCTGTGGAAGTTGACCGCTAATGCAAAATTTATACAGAAGTGTATACCGATGAAATGTATAATCGCAGACGAATTTGTATCCGAATTGGTAGAAAAGTTAATGCAAACAGTTTTTTAAGTATAGGAGTATGTACAAAGTAGTCGAAGTACGGTAATTTAATTTGACAAATAGAAGTAAGTCTTAAATTGTTTAGATTCAGGTGTTTGAGAGGCAGTGTCTTAGGACCTACATCGGGTTGTATCGAACCCCTGAGTCTGAGTTGAGTACATAAACTATTATCCCCATATAATGCATCACCACCAAACGACATCAGCTCTGCGGCTGATAATGCGATCTTCAAAAACAGGGCGCAAAACATCGAGTGTAGCTTCGGCTGTGTGGCACGTAGCGCCGTCCTGTTGACACCAAATGTTGCCAATATCCTCCTCTTCAATTTTTGTGAACAAAAATTCGTTCAACATGGCCCGATAACGATCGCCATTGACTGTAACGGCCACTCCTTGCTCATTTTCGAAGAAAAATGGCCCAATTATGCCTCTGGACCAAAATCCGCACCAAACAGTGACTCGTTTTGGGTATATCGGGTTTTCAATGTATGCGTGCGGGTTTTCTGTGCCCCAAATACGACAATTTTGCTTGTTTACATACCCGCCAAGATCAAAATGAGCTTCATCTGAAAAGATGATTTTTTTTGGCAAAATCGGCATATTCTCTAAGTCGATCGCAGGCCCACTTAGCGAAGCGAAAACGCATTGGATGGTCAGTTGGCTTCAACTCCTGAACCAATTGGACTTTGTATGGCGTCATACCAAGGTCTTTATGCTAAATTCGTCTCAATGATGTCTCCGAAATGTTCAATTGTTGAGAACGACGGTGAATTGATGTTGATGGCGCTTCACGCACACTTTCTGCCACAGCAGCAATTTTCTCGGGTGTACGCACTGTTTTTGGCTTTTCACGCTTTGGTTTATCGATGATGCCAGTTTCTTTCACTTTTTTCACAAGATAACGAACATACGGAGCTGACGGTGCTTCTCTTCTTCCAAAATCCGTACGCAATTTTCGCACACATTCTGCAACATTACCATGATTTTCAAAGTAATGTCGCAATATTTCCCAGCGTTGTTCAAGCGTATACACAACCATATTCGTTCAGCGGAAGGATAAAACTAATTATCTGTCAAATCAGACATGAGCTAAGTGTTACCATTCGCGAAATAAGCAATAGTTGAAACAACAAAAAACGTTAGATAGCGGACCCTTTACAACTATCGGCAGCAATTAATGCCATCAATAAACTGGAAATTTAACGAAACGGGTCGTTCGATGATCCTACAGAAATACTTTGTGCACCTGTCACGGTCTACATCGAACGCCTTACCTAGAATTTACAACACCCTTTTTGAGCGCCAATCACAGCAAGGAAGAATGGAGAGACGGATACGTACCTAGCATGCAAACCATAGCCGTTACAGATGGATCTAAAATGGACACTGGGGTAGGGTCAGGTGTCTTCTCCGAATGGCTGGGTATATCAAAATCGATACGCAGACCTTAGTAGCGACTTCCAAGCAGAGGTATTGGCAGTGACAACAGCAGCCTCAAGCTTGACGACGCTTATGGCCTTGCTAGAGTGCCGTCGGTGAACCTTGTTGGCGACTGCCATCAGACGCCCATTGACGCAATCGGGATGGTGACCAATCATCACCCTGATTATAGGTAATTTAGGATAAGTGGTAGTTTTAATTAGTTTTAGTTTAATAAAGAACTCAAGATTTTGAAAGTTTCTTAAAAGTAAAAAACATATCCAATCTTAGACAATATAGGCAATGGTTAAAAGATTATAGTTTAGTTTAGAGTACTAGATAAGAGCCAGTAAGCTGGAATAAATATAGTCTTAGTTATAGATTAGATTTAATAATTTTTGTCTAATATCTAAGTTAAAGAAAGAAGTAAAAGTGTTTGGTCTCTATAGGGACGTTGTTAAAAGTGCAGTCATAATTTTTGATAAAAACTTGTTTTTCGGTTTCGAATACCAAAAATGACTACATACAATAAGTTCGAATACAATACTCGTACTGGTGACCAGTCTGTTACTATTATGCCCATGAACTTGTCAATGAAAGCCAAAAACTACACAGTCCCTCACTGATAATAAGCGACTGACTGATACTACAAGTGCTCGTATCTTGAAAAGCTTCTTTGGGCAGAAATTATAAGTGGCTTACTGAAATTTCAGCAAATCATACAATCAGAAATTATCTATTGCTTCGCTGTGCTATCGAATTTTAACGACAACAAAACTGATATATATTATATACACAAGCATAGGCGAATAAACACTTACGTTAACACAGTACAAAAATAACAAGTGAATCACTCACTCCGATGTGAACAATATACGAGTTGCTTCAAAAGGATTAACAGGACTAAGGCTGACAAATCAATATGACCATCGAACAACACTCACCATCAGTTATCACAGAAAGTTTATTTTTATCACGAACATCCTTGACACATTTGGTGACCCCGTTTCCATCTTCCATCACCGACGAGATAGCATCGAAAACCATGTCATTCGAAATCGTGCGGAAATTGCAGGTAAACCCCCGGTAGCCGATGTTATTAGAAGATATCTGCTGGCTACCATCATCACCACCACCATCAACAATCGTAATAATATCCTCAGACGACGGATAGAAGTAGCAACGAGTTAACTCCAAATAGCGATCCATTACAAGGATAACAACCACCTTCGAAGGTGGCGAAATGAAAGCAACCGTAGCATCCAGGTGAAGGTTCAATTTGTCGTCGTCGCCGTTGTCGCCGGCATGGTTTGTGATGAACTTTTTATTTGACCACGTAATTGCTTTAAGCCTTTCTGGCTTTGGAAATTGCCTCGCGTACTCTGAATACAAAAACTGACACCATGCCGAGTTCGTTCCCGATAGGACTACCGGAGGTGATGCTGGACCAAGTCGGCCGCCATTAACATACCGTCTGTCCTCTCTCCTTGTCTGTCTGTGCTGGATTAGTTGTGGTGTCATCTTAACTTGCTGCTGGCTTTGTTTTCCATTCGTGTTTGGTGTTAGCACTATAACCATTAACGTCAACTGTGACTGTAACTTTAATTGTTTTGTGTTGTCTTTGAGCTGGTGAACTTGATCCAAGAATAAGTATCTTGCGTGGGCATACACATTTATATCTAGACCTACTATGGACGGAGCGCATAGCTGTGGGGCTACTAAGAGGTTTTTTTTTTGATCGATTGTAGGTTTATCTTAAGTAGTCTTATCGGAAGACTGTTATAGCTTTAATTGATTGACTTCGATTGCTAGTGGCATTCTATACTTGAATGTGTTGTAGTTGTACTAAAATAAGGCATTTTCCATATAGATTGCTGTTAAACTTGATTGCTTTTAAAATAAAAAGTGCCGGATAGTCTTGATAAGACAAGCTTTTATGAACAAGTGGTTTTACGTAGGTACACAAGTGACTTGTTTTGCAAAGTCCATTTGAGGGTAGATACTTTGTGTATCTACCTACATATTGCGTCTTTCTAATAAATCATTCTAGTGTCGTCTTTACTGACGCCCACAATTACGAACTCTTAGTAGGTCCCATTTTCTTTAGGTTGTTCGACTGATCGCACTCTTTGAAGAGAGTCTATGCGAAAAATGTTCGAGTCAAGAAATTAATGTTCGAAAGCTGTTTTTAAATATTTCGAAATTCGTACTCATGGTCATGGCTCATGAGTCATGAGGCAATGTGAAATGAACTTCGTGAGTTAAGAAAAGCTTTCGAAAATACTTATTTTGTGCCGAAGATGCTCAGAACCTAGACCGAATATGATAAAGATTCGTTTGTCGTAATTTGCAAATCACCCTTGGCTATGACTGGTGACGTATGATCCTTTCGTGCAGAGGATATAAGATAAGAGGTACTCGATTGAGGCCTAGAGACAGAATCTTGCAAATATCTTCTGTATTAAAATGTCGAACTGTCGCGTCGGTAAGTTAAATCCACGCTCATCGCTTTCGAAGAAATTTATGTACATAAAGGGTGGGCTAAATAAAAGTTTATTTTTCAAAATGCAATAAAATGAACAAAATTAAATTAAAGAGCAAATATTCCCATTAATTATGGTACAAAACGTCGCGTCGTCAAGTGTCACTGTCACTACATTTTCCAAGACATTGTTGATTCGGATTGTTGACATAACATCGGTCCTTCATGGTGCCCCACGAAAAAAAGTCCAAAGGGGTCAAATCGCAGCTCCGAGGCCGCCAATTGACATCGCCAAGATGGCTGATAACACGATTTGGGAATTTGGTGCGCAAAAGATCGATTATAGCATGGGCTGTGTGGCATGGCGCGCAATCCTGCATTAACCAGAGGTCGTCCAAATCCACGTCTTCAATTTCAGTAAAAAAAAAGTCGGTTAATATGGCTCTGTAACGCCCGAACGTTATTCCCAGCCTCATGTTCGAAAAAAATTTTCCTCTTCACAATCCGCACCAAACTGTCACTGTGCCTCATCAGAAAAGATGATTTTTTGCCCAAAATCGTGGTCCAATTAAAGCTGTTCTGTAAGGCCCAACCTGCGAAGCGATAACGAAGCGGATGGTCGTGGGCCTTCAATTGCTGAGTCAATTGGACCTGTGCGCACCGTACGACGACGGGTACCATGAGTGTTGTCCACTAAGCATACCAGTCTCACGAATTGTTTGCACCAACTTGTGTACAGCACGCGCGGTGGGTGCTTCATTTCGGCCCGAAACTTCTTATCAAAAAACGCACTGTTTGGGCTACACAGCACTCACTTTGGAAATAAGTTTTCAATATTTCCCAACGTTGTTCAAGCGTAAAGCGACTCATTTCATTCCGCGGAGGTATGATACTGACTTTCTGTCAAGATTTCGAGCGGGAAAAAGCTGTCATTGTGAAAACCTACGATTTAAAAAGGAAACACTTAGATGGCCCACCCTGTACTTCTATTAAGCACTATTTGCAGAGATAAGGTCTGCGCTATGGCTTAGTGTGGTGACTGGTGGGATCTCACATTCAACGCCCTTTTAAGATTTTTTTCACTATGACGCACCTCTCGCGAACTTCTGGGGCCTGAATAGGTAAAAAAAAACGATCGAACAACATCGTTTCGATAATAGCAGCCTGTGTCTATTGCCAGAAATATGATAGAGACAGGTTTAGTTAAAACGTTATCGTTCGGCCGTTTTCGTCTTACGTGATCTGGCCCCTGAACATCATTCAAGAGTATAAGTGCCTTGAGAAAGCTTTTCAATTCAATCGTTCAGAATACTGAGCTCACTTAAAGGAAAAATTATTTGTCGGACTTTTGGTCGGAGGGCGAATGGAGTAGAAGTAGAAGATATAACAGCAAACTCTATAAGCTATACAAGTATGTAAATGTAGTCCACAAAGCCGCGCTTCAACTTAATTGGCTCGACTACATCGGGTGAATTGACAATAATTCTCAAGCCAAGAGTATCTTCGAATCCCAGCGCTCAGGTTCGAGGCGAAAAGAAAGACCGAACCTACGTTTCAAAAAATAAGTATATGCCAGAGCGCTTGGTCTGAAAAACTGGATGCAACTTGCAGAGGATGGAAGGCTGGAGTGTCCCAGGCAGGGAATCTTTAGAAGTCGGGATCCCTTTAAGTAGGTAAGCAAAGTAGTAATGCATTTCCTGGAAAATTTGGCAATATTACAGTTTTTGACACACAGCGCCGATCTCTATTCATGCAAATCGCATCAGCTAGCTGTCAGACTGGTGTTTTGAATGTAAAGAAGTTATTGGTCACTTCCCCGTATAAATAGTCTGCAGTTAACTTATTCTGTTTTTCAGTGTAAGTATGTATAGTTAAGGACACCCCTCACAATTCATCAATATAAAACGTCTGCTTTATTGAACATCCTATAAGATTTACTTCATCTTAGTTTAATTTCGTAAAACATAATGCTTTACGTATTCAAAGAATTTTAGCGTAAAAAAGAAAGTTTCGCTCAAAGAATTAACTCTGGCATCGTTTCGCCAGTCAAGGATGGAATTTGTAAAGTTCAAACACCAAGTCCATCAGATTAATGCTTTCCTAAAGTTTGCATTTTGTGTTTCCCCTCAAGGACTCGTTGAGGGCATTTCAACCCTAAAAGACCATTCTTTACGGAGCACGATAAATTAAAGTTTACCAAGGAGAGTGTAATTAACATAATTAAAAAAAGTAGTAATAATAAAAGGGGAAAAAAATACCGTTAATTCTTGAAAATATTGGATTAAGTGGTGGAAAAGTGCAAGGGTGCCGTTGTTTTTTTTTTTGTCAACTATACTCGTACTTTGTAGCGTAGGCGAGTATACTTTTATTTATCTTTTTTCGCGGTTAATATCCAACGTATAAGAGGTTCACTCAAGCTGAGTGAGTAAGCTGTCCATGCAGTGGAAAATATTCATTTTGTTTACGTTCAAGAAGCGGGTAATTAAAATGTCAGCGCGTATATACTATAGAGTAGGTGCATAAAGCCATGTAGTACATATATGTATGTATTTTGTTATGGAAATACATATTAACTTTCGAGTATGCTTTCAAGGGGTTTATAAAATTATACGATAAAAAGATATGTATGAAATAAGAGTGAAAAGTTGGTCTGAAAGAAAAACTGTTGGGGAATACCAATACGTAGATATTCAAATTTAAATATGGAGTTCAGGAAACCTGTTTAACTTTATTATTTTGGCCGTAAAACATTTTGTTTCGCATTTCTTTCTCCTCCGCTATAAAATAAAGTAAATTGGGTATAAGTAGCCGGGCAACAGTTTCACGGTTTTTCGAAAAAGTTTGCATCAGCGGAATTAATAAAAAAGCCCTATCCGCTCTTTAAAACATCTTTTAGCTACCATACGGATAGTGGACTTATTCGTTTGATAACTTTTATTATTAATAAATACATCTTATATCCATATTAGCTATCCACTCTTTATCACTAAACGCACGGCAGCACTGCGTCCAAACTGTACTAAACATGGTTGTAAATCTGTCATATTCCATCAGCTGACACTATCATGCTCAGAGCATTTTCGTTTGCGAATTTTAGATTCTCTCTGAAATTATCTTCCAGCTTTTAAATTTCTCGCGTCCAATCGAACTTTTTGTTAGTATACGTGTATTTGAAATATGTGTATAGTAAATTAACTGTGTGTGCAAGTTAACCACTCTCTATACGCCGAATTCGTTGAATTAAGTTATCCGCTCCTTAAAACATGTCAGTGAAAGCTAAGATATGTTTATTAATAATATTTACGACTTAAAAGATGTTTTAGAGCTAATTCGCCACTATGCGGTATTTATTAATACGGGGGATACTCTTTCACCTTCGAATTTTGGCTACTCCTTTTACAAACTGCAAGAACCCTTCCTTTTTGAACAGATCGTAAGCGTAACTATTCATATGGTAAAAGTATAGTGCAATTATGTGCTCAAGGAAACTTCTTCCTTTTTTGACAGCGCATTTGGTACAACTTGGTTGGATGTGAGAATGACCCCCAAGCAGATAGTTCGGTAAAATACGCAACCGCTAATTTCATTTGTAGAATTTATTTGACTTTGTTATGCGATGCCGGTCATTTACTATGTACGCTACGCTTTTGCGTCTATTAAACTAACGCGTTACCGCGTTGCTCACCGTGTAGTTAACCGCGCTTGTAGTGCAGCTTATATGTTCCTCGTTGAATGTAATTGTGCTTCAAAATAATGGACAGCACGTGCATCGCAGAACAAATAACTTGATGGCAAGCTTATGGGTCGGTTTATACTGATTAGATAGTCATTGGTGGTTACGTTTAATTTTCCGTGTTTGCTCGACAGTTTCTGAAGAAGGATATTTTCAAAAAGATATTTTTCAAATGCAAAACTATAAATTTGCAGAGTACTTTAAGTTATATACATATAACAAGAAGCTAGTTGCCTATTGACCAGTCTAACTAATTATCTATTTATTTATTTATTTATTTATGTCTATGATACCGTATACATACAAGGTGGCGCAAAAGTAATCCTCCTATCAGAAAATGCTATAAATTTTGCGATTGGCCCCTAATGTCAGTTCTGTTTTGACATTTGTGTAGTAAACACATGCGAAATACACGTTAATAAACAATGTTACGCTACACTGCTCCAGAACGCGGAATATTGGTGACTATTTATTTGAGCAATAATCGGTCGGTGACTTTGGCACAACGTGAATTTCGTCGCAGATTTCCTAGCCGTCCAACGCCTACTGGTGAAACACTGCGACGTTTAACCGCTCGCCTCGAAGAGACTGGCACAACACGAGATGCTGCCAGGCGTGCCAGACCCCGGGGTAGCCGTTCTGCAGAGTATATTGCTGCTGTAGCCGAAGATGTCATGGAACCGCCGTCGACATCGACCAGACGACGTGCCACGCAAATGGGTATCAGTCGACGGTCTTTACAGCGAATTTTGGTACAAGATTTGAAGATGTTTCCGTAGCTGCTGACCGCCAATCGCGTCTAACATACGCTCAAGCCATCCTTAATCACCACCAAGAGGAAGATGATTTTTCACCAAAAATAATCATGAGTGATGAGGCCCATTTCCATCTTAGCGGGTATGTAAATAAGCAAAATTTACGCTTCTGGGGCACTGAAAATCCGCGTGTAACCCACGAAGAGCCATTACACCCGCTCAAAGTCACTGTATGGTGTGCTGTTTTCGCTGGAGGAGTCATCGGACCTTTTTTCTTCGAAGACGTCGCGGGCCAAACGGTTACTGTGAATGGTGAGCGCTACAGTCCTACAGAGCAATGATCAACGAGTTCTTTTTGCCGCAACTTGATGAATTGGGATTGGAAAACATGTGGTTCCAACAGGACGGTGCAACGGCACACACTGCACGTGCCACAACCGATATGCTGAAGGATGCATTTCCCGGGCGCCTAATCTCCTGTTTTGGCGATTTGCACTGGCCAGCAAGATCGCCTGATTTGACCGCTCCAGACTTCTTTTTGTGGGGCTTTTTGAAGTCGCGGGTTTATGTCAACAAGCCTCAGACTCTTGCAGCTCTTAAAGACAATATCCGTCAAGAATGTGAGGACCTATCGCCGGCAGTTTTGGCCAAAGTGATGGAAAATGCCATAAAAAGGGCTCAAATGACAATCAACTGTGGCGGCGGCCATTTACATGACATCATATTCTCGACTTGATGTAAAAAAAATTAAAAGACCAAATAAAAATAATCCACAAGAAGAATCAAAGTTTTTCATTTTTTATTTAAATTACAGGCAAAAAACATCGGAAGGTTATTTTTGCGCCACCTTGTATAAGGACGAGCTATAAAGTGTTTCGGCATTCCTGCCAAACTCGTTTGTCTGTGCAGGATGACGATGGAGAAATCTCACTTCTCTGTCAAAACCAGCATAAACATCACCGATCTCTTTGATGTGGAAAAAGGTTTGAGACAAGGCGATGCGCTATCGTGTAACTTTTTTAACATCATCCTTGAAGTAACTGTACGAAACTCGCAAGCCAAAATCAGAGGTAGAATTTGTCTTCGGACGATATTCGGTCTATTTTGTATCAATGGAGTGTGGAGGAGAAGAATTAACGACGAGCTTTACTATAATAGTACGTTTACACCGCACCTAAATTCATCATTTCGACTAAATGCAGCATTTCAGGCCAAATGTTCAGCATTTCGCCATACATTTTCCAGCATTTCGAAATGTTGAATTTCAGCGAAATGTTGAATTTCATCGCTGCATTTGCAAGTATGTCAAATCGAACAAACCTCATTTTGATGACTTTTGCGCTCACTGACAAAAAAAAACCGCTGTAAAAAAATCCAAGGAAGAATTTTTTGTTGTATTTAATATTATTTATTTAAGATTGCATTTAATATGTCTGAATTATCACTTAATTTCATGTTTAGATTAATATAATTATAAAATTAATTCTTTAGGTACAAACCACTTCTGATTTCGAAACATAAAAAACATCAGTGAGAATCAATTCTGGTACTAGCTGTCATTTGAAATGTTGAAGTTTCAATGGGAACGCAAAATTGGATTTCGAAATGTTGTCTGCTGAAATGTTGAATTTAGGTGCGGTGTAAATGTACTATTATGCGATTTACAGCGACGTTGGACAGCAATGCACCAGCCAGCGACACGAGTCTTTGAGTCCACCCCTGAGGGACAACGAAGAAGAGGAACACCCAACCTTAGGTGGTGCGCACAATTGGAGGGCGACCTTGAATGATGAATATCATTGGAGTACGTTCCCTCGAGTTGGATGAAGCGATAATCAAATAAATGGCAACAGAGATTGGGAGGCATTATAAAGATTCAAATTCATACGACGAACGGTTCGTGAGTTATGAAAAAGCCCCCCTTATGAAAAAGGGTCGTCGCCAATAATTCGGACCCCACGACAAATTTCCAAAAAATACTTATATATTTGTTTTTTTTGTATAGAGTACACAAACCGAGTTTGAAGTCAAACGGTTGAAAAATAAAAAGTTTCCTATACAAACTTTGACCCTCCTTTTTATCGGCCGCAAGCAAAGTTGGTTCTCATATAAACTTTGACCCCCCCCCACACACACTTTTACCCCTTTAAGAGGTGCTAGTGCTATAGGTAGTGAATTAGTGTTTTTGCTAAAAATAGCTAGCCGTAAATAATTTATTTAATGTTCAAGTAAAATAAACTGTTTCACAATATTGCTGTCATTTCCTGTATAGGTAGTACATGCGATATAGATATTTGTATTTGCATTTTCCATTTTCGATTTTTCTTGGCAATTCCCATAACATTAAAACAAAATATTTAAAGACGAGAGTAAAATGTTAAACAAAATTGGTGAAGTAGAAAACAGGGAATTGGAAAAAAAGAAAAAAAGTACCCTTCACTCAGAAAAAACAACTGCTTAACGCAAAACGTATAAATTGCCAATCGGTGCGAAAGAGGACCCGTATTATACACATTCCAACTGAAGCTAACCACAAGGCCTAGGTCGCCCCACCCAGAGTTACATAAACGTATCTATATCCATTCAATTCGTGGGCTTAGTCTTTAAAACCCAAACAACACGAGACTCTGTCATGCAAGGAAAATCTCTCCAAGGATATACCATAAATGAATGCTAAATAGGAAAATATATCCTTTCAAGTAAACACAAACACACATATACGCCTATACAAAACGCAAACAATAATCAACGGCGCGGAAGAATGAATGGCACAAAAACAAAAAAAAAGTACATCTATTTAGGTTTCACATTTTGTTATAATCAGTAATAAACTCGTGCAGTTTATACAACTTTTTATGTTCCCATCCCGCTCGAATTTAACTGAGACTATTCGAAATCAAATATACTAATGGATGAAATCCTGCGTCCATCCATCCATTCGCCACTTGCTCTCAATGATATAGTACCACGAGTACATACTAGTATTTTTCACCTTAATACCCTGCTGTCTATGTGGGTATTCATTAAAGTGTGTATTTTAACTAACTTCCCTGCTGAATGTTATCTGTATCTCCCGGAAGTACATGAATTTCGACCCGCACTAAAGAGGACGGGGGAAAAATCCTTTCTCCTTGACCTGAACTGAAGTAGAAGGATATTGAACAAAATTCTAATAATTTTCCAAAGGAGAATATACAGGTGCTCTTGTTTGGTAGTATTATTAAGAAGAACCGAAAACATTTTTTTTCTTTTGAAACAAATCCTTAAATATTCCTAACTGATTCTGATTCTGAGCTTAAACCTCAGGCATTCCGGTTCGTCCGGAACCACAGTTGGCTATACTTAAATTTAATACCACTAGAATTAGTGTTTCTCTCTTGGTTCTATATACGTTACATAGCTAATTTAATTAATAATAAATTAAAACTCGATATAATTTTTTTTTAAGAGATTTTACTATATGTATATGAATATATTCAGGCAACTGATTATCATTACAAGTTACAGATTGTTTCGGTGCCTGCCACTCGGCTTACATTGCATTGTAAACCATAATCCACTGTACACAACGAACAAGACAAAGGAGACAAATCTGAAATCAGTTGTGGATCTTTATTCTTATTTTGTCCCTTTTCGTCTACTTTACCGATGGATTTGTATTGTTAGAGTAGTGCTTCTGCAATCGCTTTACTATATTAGTAACAACAAGAGCAACAAGGACGTTTCACAGGACGTGGTTCGGGACGATATAAAGAGTTTATTCCGCTTCAAGATTGTATAATTTTTTTTTTTATTCTGAAGGATGTTATAGAAATAGAAAAAAGGAAATTAAAAGAAGTCAGTCGAGCGAAAGAATGTGATTTTGGTAAAATTGTAAAAGCACATGTTTCTGGTGATGCATTACAAGCGGTAAAGGATGGTGCTACTAATTTAGTATTTTTTGTATGGCCACTGTGGTTGGGTATTGTAGGAAAAGGCAGTTATTCACATGAATGTATCTACACATAAAATGTGTTTTTTTTTTGGCATCGAGTTCTGATTTTGGTAAAATTTAATTAAATAAAAGAGCAATGTCACAAATTCATCATCGAATAAGTGAGTTCGAAACTTCGAAAATCGCCTAATGCATTATTTTTTACTTGGTACCTATGCTGTTTACGGGTTGGTCTTGATCCAAGAGCAGCGCTGCAAGAAGCTAAATGTATGTATGTATGTATGTATTAGAGACATTAGCACAGGCCTCGGCCCTCATTGAAGCTAAGCTCTGGGCCTCCGGGTATCGTAGAATAGCGCCAATACAAATGGACAAACTAAACCCGTAAATAAGCTGATTGAATAATTACAGAGACGTAAATATTCAAGGTTCTTACATATTACCGTTTGAACTGAGTTTTGGAACTTTCTCCTGAGGGATCTTATCAAAGTAACGCTGGACCTTTGACGATGTTATTATACCTGGTGGCACCCAGGTGTAACCCAATTGTCGTGGATCTGATTCCCATTGTGTTGGCGAAATATTCTTGAAGCCGAGGCGTTCGCGAACCGATGTGACGATGTTACACATTTTCGGTTAAGTTTCTAAACTTAAAATAAACATGTCTAACTAAATTACCTTTTCAGTAGCTTAGTACAGATATTTGATAAAAATGCACTCTTCTTGAATCTGTAATTTTATAATGGTTACATCTTGATCGTTCACCAACAGTTCGAACTTTGCACTGTTCCGCCAACTTGGCTCTTCTCTAATTCGTCCAATTTTATGACTATCTTCAGTATACTAAAGGGGCTGACAAATATTACTAACTATTTAGTATTTATTAAATTGATTTGAATTGAAGATTTTCTTTTTGTTTAATTTTTTTCTTATTTTTTTTTGTTTTTTTTTTTTTTTGTTTTTGATTTTATAAACTAATTTATTTTGCAAAGCCTACTACTCTCTCCAACAGCACTCAGAAAACTCGCGCTGCAAGAAGCTAAATGTTGCAAAATTATTTAACTCCAAAAGGAGTTTTCAAAACCTTGAATGGGAGCAGTCGAAGAAAAGCTCGAAGTTATATAGAGAAATGATCTTTGCAATAAGTTTGCACGTGTCAGAGGCAGTCACCAATTCATCATCGAATAAGTGAGTTTGAAACTTCGAAAATCGCTCGATGTAGTCTTTGTCATTTGGTATGCTGGCTCTTGATTCAGGAGTACCGCTGCCAAAAGTTGCAAAGTTGTATAAGTATTATGCCGAAAGTTGAATAGGAACCATAGAAGAAAGGCCCAAATTTGTATCTTTTCGTTAGTGCAGATGCGGTCAACAATAAATTACTCAAATTAGTGCGAGTTCGAAATTTTACAAATCTCTAATGAATTCTGCTGTTTCATAAGGCATGCTGGTTGCTTTTACAAAAACACATCAAGGAGCATCACTAAACAATTTTTAAGTTACAAAGTTGTATAAATGTAATTGCTAAGTGAATTTTCGAAAAGTTCAACGGTAGCACTGCAGCAGTATATAGAAAAAACCCATAGACTAGTTTTGATACATTTTATTATGTACGGATAGTGAAAGCGGTTTAAAAAAATGAGGAGTTAATTCGGAGTGGATGATTTTTTTATTTTTAACTTCGGAACTCTGAGTGACGAGTGACGAAGTGAATTCGGATTCATTCGGATTCATTGAAATGCCGACTTATTTTAGGAACTTGCCGACTGCATAGAAATCATAAAAATCGGCCCAGCGGTTAGTTATAACGTCATCGAGTTTCACTCCATAGAAGATGTTTCTTGTATGGGAAGTGCTACGGCCCTTTGACAAATTTTGACCAATTTTTACAGGAACTCTTCTGGGCCAACATCTAAGACCACTTGTAAATTTGAGCTCAATCGAGTCGGTGGTGTGCGACACCCCCAAATGGAATATTAACAATAATTTAATTGCAATTGACGGACATTGACATCAATTTAAATAGTTTTTCATTTATAAAATAAATAAATTACCTGTACAAAAATATACGTACCGCTTACCGATGACAGTTTCCTGTGCATCTGAGAGGTTTCTTTTCCTCGCCGCACCAGATATCTCAGCTCTCAGGCCAACTAGTACATTCGTCAATAGGCTAATTCGAGCTAAATTCGAAGTGTCAAGATGTAGTCTAATGGGCGAACTCGATTGAAGCTGCTTTTATAGCAGTCCTTATTCGCGAGACCACAATCATTGACATTAAAGGTGATTATGACATAGATACTTGCCTGTCATGTCGCCTCTATTGTGATTAAACAAAAATTAGCTTCTCAAATGATATGCCATACGGACATTAATATAAACACAATAAGATTGGGTAGTTTTATATAGTAAACTTAAAGCTGGACAAAATCGAATAAATCTTCATCCAATTTATCCAACATTCAATTAAATGAACTATGATTTGCCCACACAAATTTCTGAATTACGAAATTCGTCCCACTTCTGGGAACTTTCAAGCGCAAGTGAATTCTATTTGGCAAACTTTTTCCCCTACTAATTCCCACATAATGAACCATCTTCCATCCCTCATTACACAAGTCATTACATCACAGTGATTCTTCTTCCCACACTAACTTCGATTAACTTAATTTTCAACGAAGCCCCCCGCCAAATACCCCCGCAACCATAAGGGAATATAAAGAAAAACTTACCTTCAAACTTCTCGTAGGCAGCAAAGCTTAACTTTTCCGGGACGTAAGACATCCGCTTTGCTAACCCGCCATCCGCGATACCTGTCGCACTACCTGGTACCCCTAAACCACCACCACCTCCACCACTGGCTGAGCAACTATTCTGTGATGATCTTTCAACCGTAAAGGATGCTACTTTCTTAAGGACATTACTGCTGGCACCATTATTCGTGTTACCAAAAATACTCGCTGTTGTCGTCGATGTAATTATCGGTGCGGGTGATTCCGCCCCAGCACCAATGGAAGGGGTTGCGGATGCTCCTCTATCCTGCTGAACTTCGACATTCTGATGCTGTGATGTCGATACTGTCGATGTTGCTAGTGCTGCTGATGCCGCTCCCGATGTTGATGAAACAGGTGTTGGGGGTGGTGATTTGTATGAAATTATAACGGTTGATTGAGTTTCTGTTGAGGGTGATTGTTTGTTAACTGTTGTTGCCGTTGTTATTGTGTCTGCTGGTGCTGTAAAAATTCAATTAAATATTGGAATGAGTAAAGTTTGGTTGTTTCGACAATTTCTTTTGTTAGACAGAGTTAGTTTATTGCAAACAAGGAATAGAGGAGTTTTCCAACAACAACAACAACACCCCTCACCCATTGTTCAATTGTTATTTATTGGAAACCAGAAAAAATAGAGTCCTTATAGCACAAAGGCAGGGAAATAAAAAAGGGATAAACAAAAACAGTCCAGCAACACTCCCCCTTCCAATTGGGTGATAGTGATAGATGGAAAATAATAAGGACAGACAACGTAATTAGGAGAGAAGAATTTGATTTAATTAAAATTGCCCTTATCCATGTTCGCAAATATCGGGGTCTGGGGGCAAGGGCAAGAGGTGAGCTAAAGTTGTTACTGGGATGATTGAGTTTCGTTTTTGTATTGCGATATTGATTCCGTGTACGGGATACCAATTAAAAATTGTTTCCAAAGTTTGGCTTCTGTTTTTGTAGAATTTTTTTAAGAGAAGAATAACTTTTTTAAAAAAGGATATGCCACAGAGACCGGGACAGACAAGGACCTTTACAAGTGCCCATGATTGATACTCGATTAATTTTCAATTAAGACATTTTTCTCGAGAGATGCTACAATGGAAAAAAATGGCAAGCTTAACAAAAAAAAACTTTCTTTCTGTTGCTTGTTGACTTTCACTTGTTTTACATATACTTTGGGGACTCTTTTCTTTTGTCTTTCAGTTAAAAAATGGAAACAGAGTTCTTTGTTGTTTTTTTTTCGGGTTTTTTTCATTTCTTTTTTGTGGGCATCGAGAAAGGTCAAAAGGAGTTCGAGCAGATGGTGGAAATTAATAGAGCTCTGTATTATTGAAATTCAATTATTAAAACTAGGACACGGGTTGCAACGTGATTTATGGCTCTTCCGATTTTAGGAAGGTACCTTTTTTCTCAGCTGTGACTATTGTAGTGTCTTTCGGGTAAGAGTTATTGCATGAGGCTGTAGTAAAAAGATCTTGGGCTTACCGGAGTTTAAAATGTTAAAAAAACAACGGGGAGAACAAATATGTCTAAAGCCATTTGTACCTCATTTGCGATAGTCTTTTGTAAGCCAAAAGGACGCTTGTTCGGACATACCTACAGCCAATAACAGAAAGAAAGGGCAGTTTGGTACATGGTCTGGTTAGTAGGTTATAGGTTGAACGGAACGCAACAGCTCCATACATGCACATAGGCTTACCTTCTTAAAACCAGTCATTTTGTGCGAGTTTAATTTTTAGAATGACCGGAAAGGACCTATACATTTCATTCCATGCCAATATACCTATGCATAATTATGCATAATTGAGAGGCTTTCACAGATTAGTTGCACTCTCGGATTTTTGTCAGACGTTCGAGAGAATAAGAGCTATGAAAATACCTATAATTTGTTAATGTGAGTTTTTCTGGGAGCTGCACTTTGGAACCATTTGCTCAGCTTAAATTTGTGGAATAAAATTCTACTTTAATAATAAATCCAAAAATTATGATATGACACCATGTAATGCTGTCGAGAGTTCATTCGAGTTTCAGTTAATTAAATGTAAAAACCTTCAGTGGCCTCTGTAGAGATGCGCAAAAAGAGTGGAATTTTGCCAGTGGCTATACTGCTACTGCTCCTGAAGATGGCACTTCCCCAAGAAGATTTTGTGGGCTGACGAAGCGCAATTCACAAGAGACACAATTTGCACCATTGGTCGGATCCAGGGTTACCTCCAACATTTTGTCCCACCCAAATTTATAGTAAAACAAAAGTACCTTAAAGAGAAAATTGTGACTAATTATCTGATTCTAGTTTGGGGTATATTTTTTTAGATGTTGGCACAATTTTGCTAGTCCTTATTATAATAAACCAAGAAATTAGGTCCTTCATAGTAAACATACTGACGTCTACTATGAATTTGCACTTCCATTGAGGCACAAACAAAAATCATAAACGAGATGTGGAACAACACAGTAGAGTAAGCAACTCTGTGAAATAATTAATGCTAATACATAAACCAAGTTAATTTTTACTAACTTACAATAGCGAAATTTACTATATAAGAATTTGTTGTTTGTAACCAACAAGGCATTTAAGGTGAAGGCTTAAAATGATTTAGGTAGACCGAAGGTTCTCTAACTCATACGGGCTAATATGTACGTTAGGGTGGGTCGAAAAATTAAATTTCGTCCGATGGTTTTGGAATAGCAACCAAAATGTGACCCAAACTTTAAAATGAGTGTACATATTTTTAAACATTTTTTTTTCTTGTCGGTCTACCCGCGCATTTCATTTGAATATGAGGATATTTTGTGAAATCTGACACAAATAGGTTGATTTTATTAGAATCCGAGAATTGTTTGCCAAATAAATTAAAACGTACCTTGCGTTGAAAATGTAAGCATTCATAGTATTTATTTACTGTTAACGAACTTGCAAATCGAAATAAGGACAATAATATTCGTATCTGAATATGAATTCGAACAGTAAACTAGGAACGTGCAGCCGAACTACTAGCATACGAACATGTATTTGGATGTGGGTTTGTCATACGCGGCAGACTTAGCAAAAGTATAGATCTATCGTCACGTTAGTGAACGACTTATGATTATCTGCATCAAGGCTAAAATCGCGAACATTAGCCCCATTTGTGCTCGTATCGCCACTGAAAAAAAGGACCACGCTACCAAAGAAAGAGTCTAGGTATAAGAGCTCCTCGAAAAAAAATTCGAGCAGTACCAGAAAATTGAGGTTAATATTACAACCTAGGAAGTTTGAACGCTAGTATATGTAGGCAAGGAGAACATATTTGGTAGTACAGTTGGCAAGTCTGGCAATAGACATCCATTTCCTACTCCATATTTCAATATTCATAGGTCATTCAGTGACAATACGGGATCAAAATCGGATCCTTAGGAAGAAAAAGAAAGAGCACGAGAAGCCTACGGTTGAAGAAATTGTGAGATGCTATTTCAGACACAATGTACGGAAGTCTTACCAAAAGATAAAAAGAATGTCCTAGGGCAAAAAATCCTGTAGCTAAACCTTGTAATAGAATCACAGTCGGTGCTGATAATGTGGCAAACTATTTTCGCAGACTATAATGTCGACGAAGACCAGAATCCCGTTTTTAGGTAAAAAGTGTTCACACTTAAGGAGATCCTGGAAAAAGCCCAAGAAGACCAATTCGACACTCACCACTTTTTCATCAATATAGAGACGAGCTTTACAGAGCCTGCCATGTATAGTTTTGGCATCCCTGCAAAACTCGATCGTTTGTATAGGGTGATGACGAAGAAAGCTCGCTGCTCAAGGTGGATTTAGACAAGTTGACGCTCTGCCATGCGACTTCTTCAACATCATATACTTGAAAGAATTGTCCGAGACTCACATCTCACAGGCCAACACCCAAGACACGATCTTTCAAAAGTCTGTCGAATTACTTGCATACGCCGATGATATTTGACATAATTGGTAGAACACAGTGAGCTGTCACTAGTACGTTATCTAGTACAGAAACGAGAGCAAAACCAAGTATATGCTGTTATCAACGGATCGGACAAAACCTTACAATTGACAGCTATAACTTTGGGGTAGTGAGAGACTTTGTATAGGTACGAGTAGCTCGTACGATGGATAACACTTGCCAACCTCTGTTTGAGCTGAGAAGCAAGTGCGTAATTCCGAAGAACTAAGGAGATTCTACTCATATATAAGACGTTTATTATCCCAGTCCTGCTTTATGACGCTGAAGATTGTACTCTGACTAAAGCGGGTGAAGCTATCCTCGGTCCCGTCTACGTTGACGGTCTTTGGAGGAGAAGACTCATCGACAAATTTTACGAGCAGTTCAGCGACATCGACCTAGTCAAAAATTGGACATCAGTTCTTTAAGATGGCTGAGACAAAGAGACAGCCCAGTAGAGGAAGACCTCGCCTTAGGTGGCGCGCACAAGTCGAAGGGGACCTCAATCAACTTCGAGTACGCAACTGAAAATAGACTGTGCTAACTGGAGAAGTTAAAGCCTTGGTTCACTTCGAACTGTAGAGCCGCTTACGCCTAGTAAGGAAGTTTTCAAAACAAAATGGCCTTTGTTGAAAAATATCGAAATATTGGGGAAAACACAAATTTTCAAAATCAATGCGCGGGTAGAAGGAAGGTTCTTAAAAAATAGTTGTTTTGCTTTTTAGAATCCCTTGGATATGGATCACTCTTTTATCACTATTCCAATCCAAAAAAAAAATAAAAAAAAATTTTTCATACATCGATGACCCACCCTAATGTACGTACCTACATAATATTGATGCAGAAAAACTTGCAGACCTTCGCTATGTGTGTGAACAAAGAACATTTGGGACTGAATTCAAATACATATACAAATCATGTCAAAGGATAGTATGAAATTTATAGAAATAGATATAATTATTTTGAATGATTGATAACTGGCTGGGTAGAAATAATTTTTTGAACAAATTACATGTTTAATACAAATAGTGTCCAAAAGTTCCCAAATTTCAGAAAGGTATCCAAAATCGGCTATTTTTAAAAAGAGGTGTCCTGGTGTCCGAGTGCTCGAAAAGGTGTCGATTTGGTCGATCTGGTCGATTTGGACCCAACACTTGGCCAACTAGATGTTCTGACCTAACACCCACGGATTTTTTTTTTCTATGGAAAGAACAAGTTTATTTTAGAGAAATATCGAGTCCTTTTTCACCATTTTTGTCTTACAAAAAATGGCTTTTACTACAACAACTACTGTTGATCGTTCGTAAAAAAGTAGCTTAAGGCTGGGTATCCGACGGTGTATGATTTTTCGCCCCGATGGGGCTTGCAGAGCTTAAGAGATAAATGATCGCAGTAAACGGTTTTCGACAGCTAATAAATAGATGCTGGTAATAGGCGTCTTAGAATTTTAATTTTTTGACTTTTATGTACCATAAAGTGCCAAAAACATCATTTTTTTTGTGTTTTTTTTTTCGCCCCGGTGGGGCACTATCTAAATGAAACTTTTTTATTTTTTTTATGATTTTATTTTATAGCCAATGGGTTAAATTAGGTAGTGGGCGAGGCAGAATTTTGATTTTTTGAGTTTAGTTATTATAATCTGCAATTTAAGGTGACCAAAAGGAAACAGTGCTTGTAGAGGAACCACAACTTATTTTTGTCAGCTGTTAAAAATAGAATGCCCTCCAAACATTTATGTATCCGTTCATTGAATACAAATTAAAGATTTGGTTCATAAAATAGTTAAAATTGTATTTTGAAAAGTTAACAATTTAACTGCAGTTTCATTTTTGTTTCAGAACTCACGCTCACATATGCAATGTAGTTCACAAAATATCCGAAATAGCGCTAATCGTTTTCTCTACAATTTTGTTCTCTCGCGAGAGTCTGCAATTTGCAGATTGTCGTTGGCCTCAGCCGTCCGTTGCCATTGCCACTGCGATATGGAGAAAACAAGTTTGGTTCCTTTTTTTGGTTTTCTGATAGATACATACTAATTACTTAATAGTATTATTGTTGTTGTTTGAAGTCAAGCGAACATTTTGTGAGACATAGACATTGGATAAATATTATCGTCGTTACATAATTATGATTATAAATATGATAGGGAAGGGATAGGGTAGGGAATCGAAATGAGAAATGTTGAGAGCCGAATATTTTTAAAGGATGTTGATTGATATGAAGTTGAGGTATGACCGTATGACATATGAGGATTGAGGGCGTGGGGTTGAGAAGATTTGAGAATATGAATGGGAGTGGGAGCTGGAAGGTGGATTTTTTTATTCTGATGAGTTGTGTTCAAATTACATACATAATGCAATTTGGTTCATCGTAAATAAAATATTGTATAAGTGAAGGGGTTGGTTGCTTCGCTGTTCCCTATTTCTGTTGTGTGTTTTAATATTTTGAAAATGATTGTATGTAGTATAAGTACACAACATCCACTTTTATTGGTGATATTGAAATGTCATCTATTCAGATTCATAAATCATAATGATTGGTCAATGTTTTGCATAAGCAGTCTGAAGAAGAATTGTAAATTTGTGTTGAGGTTGACCGGTGGGGCAAACTCATTGTTTGTTATTACAAAATTTATATAGAACTGGGTAATGTTTTGTTGCACTTTAAACGATGTCTAGGTAACTCATTTACGATATAAGAGCAGTATTCTACAGGATGCTATTTCTGTATTATTTCATGCCGCATTTGGTTAGTTTGTAAGGCAGTCCTCGACTAGGTGCAGCTTTGAAGCTCGTCTATTGACACCTGGCCTGCGCACTATCTGCTCCAGTACAAGTTTGAATAAGTCGCATGATAGCGCGTCTCCTTGCCAAAATCCGGTGCATGTTTGAAATAGTTCGGAGGAGCTACATACTTCCAAACTGCATATTGCAGCGCATGTTTTCCAGCGTAACGCGACACACCTGAATCTTTTTTGCCGGGATTCCAAATTCATCCACCGTCATATAGGGCTCCTGACGAAGTACGCTATCAAACACGGCTTTGATGTCGATGAAAAGATGGTGAGTTTCGACTTAAAATTCGTTGGTCTTTTCCAGGATTTGCCTCAGTGTGAAAATTTGGACTATAGTCGATCTGCCGGGCCGGAAGTCACACTGGTATGTGCCGATTATTGTGTTGCAGAACGGTTTAAAACGTTCAGACAATACGATGGATAGGATCTTGTATGCCGAGAAATGAAATATATCTACGATATAGGGAACGGATTTTGTTGACCTTGCCTTTTTTTTGCTTTTTTTTTTTACTTACATTGCCTTTTTTTGCCTTTTTCCCTAACATTGCATTTTTTCTGCCTTTTTTTGTCAAAGTTGAAGTTCATGTGCCCTTTCTTCTTAAATGTACAATTTAAACAAATAATATTGCCGAAGTATTACTTGCACAAATTGTTTGCGAACTTCCGACAAAAATCCGAGAGTATACATAACTGTCCTGAAATATCCTGAAATATCGTCTCAGCCGTTCGGACTCGGCATGAAAATTGTAGGTCCCTTCCATTCATTACAAAAATAAAAACTTACACAAACGAATGGTTGTGAGGAGCAGCTAGGCCTAGGGTTTCAATACGGACCTGTTGCGCCAACTATTTATTTATCTTTTTTTTTGTATCCTGTGTGCAATTGATTGGAGTTATGTATTTTTAATATTTTAAGAGGGATCTATGAGAAATTGCAAAAAGCAAAAGGACCAGCTGCTGAAGTTGTGGTGAAAGCGCGCGCCGTCTTTTCTGCAAATGAAAGACTCAAGACCATCAAAGAAATAAATAATGTAGTAGGCACTGAAAAGTTAAAATTGGCTCCAAATATTGCAGTCGATCACAAGACGTCTTTTAAATGGTCTCCACTTGTCTCTCCCAATGTCCTGTCTTCAGCTCTTTCACAGCTTTCCAGAGGGACAATCGCAGGCGTTTGTTGCCAGCAAATTCTAAAATGCTTATATGGTTGTACAGTGTCATTATAAGGCTTAAAACCTTTTACTTTGTAATAAAAGGCATTTATGCCTTTTTTACAGTTTAGTTTTGCCTTTTTTTTGATTTTTTAGGTCAACAAAATCCGTTCCCTGCTATCTACATAATAGATCTCATATCTCTGTAGAGTGAGGATAGTTACAATAAGTAATTTGTCTCACTAAAAGAGAGAAGGGGGATCATTTTAAAAAAAGCCGAAAAGCTAAAAACTTTTAGTTTTTTAAACCCTATTCGGACAGTAGTATACAATATAATGTATAAGTATATCCATCCATCAATCGGATGGAAAATAAGAATTTTCCCATATAAACTTTGATGAAACTTTGAGTCAGCTTCCTAGCTCTTACCATTTCGGCTAGGCGTTGATCTCCAATCAGTGAGGACAAACTTTTTATTAAATGGAATAATCCATACATCTATAAATAGTGCGAGCAGGGCTGTAGCTTTCGATTCTATATAATACTGAAAAGGAACCCTACCCCACAAAACAAAGCAATAATTAATAACAAACTAGCCCTCACAGGTTTTTTTTATAAACAGCCAAGCCAGCATAGAATGCCAAAAATAGAAGCCAAGGCCAGGAATGAAAATTTATAAAATATGGATTTTGGATATTTTTATTATGTATTTCGATTTCTGCTTACGATTCCGATTGTACGTCGCTATGACGAAAGCCATATTCATAAGTGTGCGTTAGGAAATTCTATATCACACACACTTTTGGTTTCGGTGTATTAGGTACACAACGTTTGCAGCAACAGCAAACAGCAAGCACAGCTTGTCCGTATTGTCCTCCCTTCCCTTTGGTTGTTTTGATTTATTTTGTTGTGCAGACAATTTTGTATTATTTTCATTAATTGAGCTGAGCGAGTCTGCACTCTGCAGTCACAATTGTGATCTTGATAAGGAAGGGTGTGCTCGGCTATTTTAAATTCCGTGCACCAATACATGTAAACACGTTTACTTGAGCACGGAGTTCGTAGCTGAGGGAGACCCACCCTTAACATAATTCTTAGGAAATTTTTCAAGGATAAAAATTTCATAAAAAAAATTAAAATTTATGAACTAAAAATTTTGAGAAAAAACCATTTTAAGTATCTTCTACCCACAAATTGAAACAACAAATTTTCATAATTTTGAGTTTAAGAAGCAATAACTTTTTTGTTGTACCCAAAGTGCTTAAAACTTCACTTCGCGTCAACTGAATAAGCACAAACATTTTCTAATGTACATTGTGCATTTTTTCCAAATATTGTTCATAACTGTATCATTTGATGATGATTACTGTTTGCTTATGATGTTGAGAAAAGGAATCAGAAAGAACAATTCCAAAAGTACTGTTATTTTTTCTCTGGCTCTCTTTCAAAGCGTTCCATATGAAAAAATGCTGATTTTTTTTGCGTCAACTGAATAGACACAAATATTGAAATTGGAAATAAAAGTTAATAGAATGAAGTGAAACAAGTTTTTCTTAAAACAGTTTTTTATTTGGTAGTTTTAGTAGTGGGTACTGCCGCCTTTAACGGTTATGACTTCATAAATTCGATCCATCATGGAATCTTAGAGTAGTCCAGTAAAATTTCCCTCCACGCTATTTAACTGGATTCTCTGACCTCAAACTGACGGCCGGACTCATAAACGTTTCGTACTGACCACCCCCAAACATTTTCTATAAGTTCAGATCAGGAAAGAACGGCGGGCATTGAAGGATTTCCAGATTTTGCTTGTCTATCCAATTTTTTACTATACGCGTCGTGTGGATGGGGGCGTTGTCCTGCTGAAAAGTCAAATTTTTGGTTCCAAAAATGTCCGAAAATTTTAGGAAAATGTTTTTCCAGAATTCCTTTATAACTTACTGCAGTAATTTCTGAGGTTTAGAACTCAAGCTCAACAGTGGCGTAATAACTAACTGTTCTTTATACCATAACACCACCTTATCGATGATATCGACGATATGATGCCGCGCTAAAAAACGTTCATCTTTCCTCACATCGTGGAAATAATAATTAAACCCATCAGGGACATCAAAATTAAACTTCTTTTAATCCGAAAAAAACACGTGACGCCATTCATTTTTCCAACTCATATGGAGTCTACAGAGTTCTAATCCGTTGCTCGTTAAGTAATGGTTTCTTTTAAATTTTTATTCGTTTTAAATGATTGGCACTATTGATTACTCTTAGAACTGTTGAAACCATTGCACTTACACCGGCTTTCGCTTTTATTTTTACGGCAGAGTCACAAGAATTGGAAGCACATCTCAAAATTGCTCTTAGAACAACTGCTGTTGTTGTCGTTTTTTTACCTCCTTTCAGATTTTTTCCATACGAATCTTTATTTCTTAAGTAAGAATTGATCACACTAAAAGGATTTCTTTTCTCAACATCATGGACAAACAGTAATCACCATCAAATGATACATTTACGAACAATGTTTGGAAAAAAATGCACAATTTACCTTAGAAAAGTTTTGTGCTTATTCAGTTGACGCGAAGTGTATAATAGTTTTAAAGTTAGAGCGATTTAAGTGGTTACACCTCCAAATTAGAGGTCACCTACTTTCAAGGGCTATAACGAGAAATATGGACACCCGTAGTTGTTTTGCAATGTTTCATAATAGCACAAAGTTCAGCTAAAGCACTTGAAACAAAAATGTCTTTGCACAACACACAAGCTGTGTTTCTGGTACATGTCGTAAGCATATCTTAGAGGTACCGCATACATTAGCCAATTTTGTAACCTTATTTTCGGGCGCAGTGGTTCAGTGGTTAGTGTGCTCGACTACTGTGAGAGGCAAGGGAACCTAGGTTCGATCCCCGGAAAAACACAAATTATATCTTAAAGTTTTTTTCTCTCGCGAACGTCTGACAAACATTCGAGAGCATAACTGTCCTGAAAAAGCTCCTCAATTCAGCCGTTTTGACTCGGCGTAAAATCTCACACAAACGAATGGTTGTGAGAAACTACATCTTTTTGGACATTCGGTGTGCAATAAAAGAGGATTTAAAATGCTCCACGGCAGAAACATTTGTTTATGGCTAAAATCTGAGACTTCCTAGAGAAGTTTTCGTCAGCGACACAACTCAAAGCGTTTCAACAGAAACACTTATCGAAGAATTACGACATGAGACATCTCATTCCAAAAGACACACGAGAAATTTGTGTTTATTTATTTATTATTTCCTTCGAAAGTTTAATTCGATTAATATACAATTCAGTAGCTACTTGTTACGGAATCTTTTCATAAGGATATGCTGACATAGAACTGTAAGTTCGATTAAGCACGCCTAAAACGAACGTATCTTTAACCAAGCATGTAAGATATACACCAGTTAGGTTGGCTTGCTACTTGCATGGACTCTCCGAGTGATTTTCGGAAGGAGACCTAACAGGGGACCATACAACAGTGACATTGATCTGGTTAAAAAATTGCGAAAACGTCATTTAAAATGGCTAGGACATGTAGGGGTGATGAACACTAGTGCTTCCACCTAATATGTTTCCGATTTCAACTAGGATTGAGAACATAGTAGAAGACTCGCATTTCCTGGCGCACATAAATGTAAGGAAACCGCTATCGATTTAAAGGGCACAACTAACTATAGAGCTAAAATCTGGGGTAAGTGATGAAAAGGGGTACTGTCTATTTTATCTTAAGGATCGCGGATATATTAAAAAATTAACTAATAATATTTATTCCAGCCATGTTCCTTAACCAACCACAGTTACAATGATCGGAAATGTTTCGTCATGCAAAAGTAATTCAATAAAGCGACTTTACGAAATTTAAAGTCTGTTTCGATGTGTCATTATTCATTAAAGTTATCATTATTGTTAAAGTTATCTTAGTTGCATCGCATTATTCTTATAGCCCCTACACCATTACCCTTTGAGAGAATCGCGATTTTAATTTTTCCTCAATAAGTTAAAATGAGTCGAAAACAATCTAAGAGAATGATTAGAATATGTATAAGGAAAGCTTCCATACAACGGCCATATTTCATAATGCAAATAAGGCACTGTCTAGACTAGACAATTCCGATTAAAATTTCATCCACAATCATCATATGAATATGTGCATGCAAATTAATACGAGTTTGGTTGTAATTAGGTTTTGGGCAGCAGTCAAAAGAATCTCAGATTGATAGAACCAGAAAACTTTTTGAAAATGTACTTTGCAATATGAGACGCAATTCTGAACCTCAAATACATACTATCAATCTGTTTTTAACAATGTTATTGACATTCGGAAGAAATTGTATTTGGATGAAACTTGAAAAAAAAAAAAAAAACGTATACCTATTGATGTGGGGCTATAAACCCCATTCATCTGGGCCTCAACCAGTATAGTTATATCAACAATCATAAGTTTGTTTTGGACATGATTCCTGGAACTTACTGTTCCAAGTCAGATGCAAGTCAATTATTTACGAAATAAAACTGGATAGCTACTGTCGCGACCATAATCACATTTGTGGGGTGTTTGAAGCATTCGGTTGAACTTCAGTCTAGTTTCGTTCACTTTTGTCACTAGCCTAAACCCACATAATCAAATTTTTACTGACCATTTAAGCACTTTCCTTAACACGTCTAACATAATCTAGCCAGGCGTAAATTTCATTTGAAACTAAACTTGGCTAAACCGTGTTATAAAACGATTTATAGAATCAACTAAGAGCTTAATACACCTAAAGGTTTATTGGATACTAGTATTTATCCGCGGATTCGTTTAGATTACAGAGGTGCCTAGTGTGCTTTGCTACGCCCTTGATATGAAAAAAAAAATCTTCCCCCCTACAAAATTTGACTTTTTCTTGCTTCCACTTTGGCTATAAAAAGAAATTTCCTTAAAAATGTCAGCTCCCGCGTTCCTATGGTTTGGGCTGGGCGCTGATTTACCAATCGCCAATTAATCAGGACACACTGTTATATGAGAAGATAAGAAGGACTAATTTAAGCAACCTACGTCCAGTCAATGAAGAACCAGTTCCACCACCTATTATAGAAGAAGTTGGCTTAGCTATAAAAAAGCTTATAAGAAAAACAAGGACGCAGGCTGTGATGCGAACTCTATGAACTGTACCAAGATGTGGATGTAGTCCAAAAAGCCAAAACACGTCGACTACATTGGCTTGGCCACTTCTAGCGAATGGACAATAATGCTCCAGCCAAGAGCATCTTCGAATCCCAGCCCCCAGGTTCGAGAAGACAAGGAAGACCGAACCTCCATTTCAAAGACCAAGCCATCGCGGATGCTAGACCGGTCTGGACAACTGGAAGCAGCGTGGCCGGGATCGTAGAGGATGGAAGGCCGAAGTGTCTCAGGCAGATACTCTACACGGGTCGGGAGCCTAATAAGTAAGTAAGTAATTTAATCAAAAATGTTACTGTATTTTGTTGTCTATGAGAAACTTGCAAAAATGAATATCAATTTACCCCTGTTGGGAGAGAATTTATTGTCTTTTATCTCGCCATCGCCTTTCTGATTTCAGGGAAGAGTCAACCATTGGTTCCATTGACGGCCAGACGTCTAGCACAAAATATCCCTGATAGAGGAACACTGCCGCCAGATCTCTAGCGTCAGAGGCACAGTAACATTTGATTGTCTTTTCTGACAATTTTAAGATTGGACGTAGATTAGAATTAATTAAAAAAGATTGCAAACAATTTAAGTTTGAATTCCAATTTGACTTTTACCCTTCCACTTTGACTTGTACGCGTTTGTAACCGAACTCCTCCTAAACGGCTGGACCAATTTTAATGAAATTTTGTGTGTGTATTTGAATGGGTCTAAGGATGGTTTAGATTCACAAAATTTCAAATAATAAACACTCAACAATAAAAAAAATTAAAATGCAAGAATAAGCTCATGAATAAAATTTCAAATAATATACACAACAAAAAAAAATCATAAATAAAATTTCAAAATTTCCAACGGCCGCAGAACAATTGATGGACAATGAAAATGTACGAGTATCCAAAACAACGTTTGCCGGGCCCGATAGTTATGTATATTAATTTTAGATTGAATTATTTTGGCAGAACGTTCGTTTTTTTCAATCTATCAGTTAATTTTGCGCTAGTTTCAAAAATTCCCCTAAAGAGAATGAATGTTTGACATGCGCGCTAGTCATCTAGCGGTCAATGGAAAGCGACTATTTATATCGATTTATATATAATAAAAATAAATAAACTAAAAAAGTGTCCTCATTTCATAGAAATAATAAAAAAAAAATCTATTTTATTATATACCCTCATGTAAAACATCAAATAACATTAAATTGTGTTTACAAAATCGTTTCGATATAAATTTAATTCATTCCTTTTAGAAAATCTACCCAAAGTTACCACTGGAGAGCAGGATCAAAACGCAAAGTGCTCTATACATATGAAAGCACAAATGTCCCTTGATCATTTCCAATTTAAATTTATAACTAAGCAAATCAAATGAATTTTCAAATTGAAAATACATTTCATTCTATTTGTAGTTTAGTTAGTAATGAACTGATGACAACAACAATCGTTTCCATTATCTTCCATTCCATCTAAGTATAGAGATGTGCTGCAACTTATGTCCATTTGGGGAATTCAACATCTTCGTGCCGGGGCTTGATGTGTGCTTACGAAAAACACGTTAAAATATACAAACAGTCCATTAAAAGAACAATACTTTGTGGAGTATCTGTATCCCCTATGACTTGAAGTGTATCCTTTCAATCCCAAATAAATGTCCGTCCGTTCGGGTATCCCAAACGGAACTTTACGGCCAATAGTCGAACTGTTATTTTAATGGAATTGCAATTCCTTTTAAATGAGTCTAATGTTTGCCAAAATACTGATGTTTGCCCAACGCAAATAGGAAAAGGGATATTAAACTCACATTTGCAAAGAAACCTTTTTTTTTTGCCTTGGCATAAGTATTTTAAATGTGCATTAATTATTTATAAAGTCATCTTTACATCCTAAACACATTTGCCTGCAGGGATCCTTTTCGTAGGACACGAAGAAGATACTGACAAAAAAAAAAAAAGGGAAAGAAAAAAAGGAATTATAATTTTATTCGGTAAGGTTAAGGCATATACGAGTAGATATAGTTTGCATACGCAGCGCACATTAAGCAAATTTTATTTCATTCTATTGTTGACTTGACTCTTTTCTCGTGTTGTCTATTCGTTTTCCTATTTTTTTTTTTAGTAAAAGGAAACAGTTGACTATGTCAACAGACTAGAATCGTGCTTTGTGTTGTATTCAAATGTGTGAACTTTTTAATATGTAGCATCAACAAGGGCGGAACTTTTTTGAAAGGCGCCGCGCTGTTGGGGATGTGGGGCGCTCCACACCAAACATTTAATGGTTCTGCCTAACCTCTTAAATAATCCGAGATAAATAATTGATTTTTCCGCTAGAAATTTACTTAACCCCATTGTTTTGGATTATATTATTATTCAGTTGTTCAATAAAACCTGAAAATTACAACAAGTGGCGACGAGGAAGTAAAAAATGTACCCAGTCGCACTACAAGTAATATTGAACCAACAAAAAGAATAGATGGAAAGCTTGATGCAGTCCAATACTACCACCATGGAAAGGATTTTAATTAAATGTTCGTCGGCACCACGACCGCAGAAACAACACACAACAATTCCACAATTTCGCCCGTTTGAGATGGAGAAGAAGACTTAGGAAAGTTACCTTTTCCAGTTGCAATAATATTTTTCGGCAAATTCCTTGGAAGACGACAATTTGCGGAAGCCACACTTCCTATCAAATTGCGAATAAACCGTAGGTACATCAACGATCTGGTCACGAAGTTGCTGGGAACCGAGGATGTAAACTTTCAAAGACCTTTCTGCGAAACTAACAAAGCACTTCCAAGCCAATCTTACGCCGAATTGATTGCAGATCTAAGGGGTAAGGGGTCTTTCGGTATACTTGAAGGAAAATTGCAATACATCGTACGGTGTTGTAATGATCTAGGATATGATCGTTTTCCACACCCCACACGATCCTGTACGAATCTCCGCAACACAGAGGAAAAACCCTAGCGGAGGAAACCGAGGAAATGGTAATAGGAATAGCATATGAGTCGATACAGCTCGCGTCCAGTATAAAAAAAGGAAGCATTTCTTCCATTCCTCCGAACTCATCAGAAGTCAATCAGCTGAATCAACAAACCCACCAGAATTCTATGCAACATGCCCTGGTTGTTTTTCGCAACACCATAAATATGTGACAACTATCAACAGCGAGGTCACATTAGTAGCGTTTGCTTATCAAAAAAACTTTCTTATGGCTCGGGCGTATCACAAAAGCCGTGGAAGAAGATATGCACGCAATACCTGGACGATGGTGTAGATGGTGGTACTTCTGTTGGCGTTGTTCAAAAGAGTCTCATCGGCACATTTGGAGGCCGACATGTACAATAAAAAAATCTCTGTGTTGCTTCACTTAAATCAGCGCCCCTTTTCAGTTAGACACGGGTGCTACCTGCTCATTGATAGGTCTAGATGACTGTTAGTATTGGGAATCCTCGATGTGAACCAACAACACCCACCCTAAAGGCATATGGAGAAACGAGTGTACCAGTAAAAGGAACAATCATCGAAATGGATCCATTGGAGAACTAAGACACACATTCTGCCACTGATAGTCTCTAATTTACCTCAAGGCGCGAATATAATGGGCTTGGATTGGTTTTAAGCATTTGCAAAGGAAGCAGTGCTGCAAATCGTATCAGAGCCGCAAGAACGCCTGCAATCGGACGCAAAGTTTCTATGTAAGAAGCATGAAAAGGTTTTCAGTCCTGGATTAGCCTGCAGCCAACTTTATGTAGCCCATCTAACCTTAAAATCGAATAGCCAACCCAGATATTTTAAATATCGTTCACAAACTGCAAGGGGTTGATACTTCTCCAAAATAGATTTGTCGGACGCTTACCTTTAAATACCTCTGGACGAGGCGTCAAAGAAGTTATGGGTTTAGCGGTAAACGAGGGCAAAACCGGTGCTATCAACAAGCAATGCCTTAAACAACATCGACGAATCGGATAAAACGTCGCAATCTATAACTATAACTTTGAAGTATAGTAAGGGACTTTGTCTAGATCGGCTCTGCTATAACTCTTGCCAACAGGTGTTTCTTTGAAAAGAGATTGTAATTCAGTAGTAGAGCCCTATCCGAAAGATCTAAAGGGATTCTGTATCAGACCTTGACAATCCCAGTCCTGCTTTATGACGCTGGATCTTGAGCTCTATTAGGGCCGGTTTCAAAGGTTCCGGATAAAGTTTCGGATAGTTAGCCGACACATAACGCTTTCCACTAGATAAAAGCTGCTGATATTTTTTTTCTGTTTCATCGTCAAAGTCTCTGATAAACTAACTTGCGGAAAAATTTATCAGCCGCTACGTTTATTTCGATATACACCTGTCATTTGATTTGTATTTTTTTTTCGTGTTTTGTAATATTTTTTGTTGTTTTAGGTAAACCAAAAGAAAAAAGACATTTGAAAAATTAACAGAAGAAAGATTGATGCCACCAAAAATTCAAAAACTTCTAACGAAGGAGCTGGTGCAGGTATCTTCCGGATATAGGATTTAACAGCCAGTTGAACCGGCTGATAGGCTATCCGAGACTATATCTGTCATATATCACTATCCGAAGCCTCTGAAACCAAAAGTTGAAGTTTAGCTGACAGATAAGTTCCGGATAGTCTATCCAAAACTTTATCAGCTAGTCTTGAAACTGGCCCTTAAAGTCACTATCCTATCACTATCCTTAGTCACTCAGTCCCATATGGGTCGAATGACTTTAAAGGAGGAGATTGAATGATCAACTATACAGCGACATCGACCTGGTATAAAAAAGATTTTCACATCAGTGGTCTAAGATGGCTAGGCTCTCACACAAAGCTAGAAATATTTATTCCTAAAAAGTAGGTTGCGTTCATAGTCAATATTACGTGTCAAAAAGTCAGCATTGTGTAACTGTCAATATAGTGTATGCCGAAATTTAGTTTTGTATTGTTTGAGTTGTATTTGTTGCGAACTGAGGTTGGCTGCCCTGTTTTTCCTTTACTATTACCGGGGACATCTTCCATTGAGCATTTGCAACCAAACTTGAACTGTCAAATTTACTTCACATTTTTCTTTGAGAGGACGTGGGGTTGCTTTTGGTAAGAGGTTGGAAAATAAAAATTAAATTCCCTAGAAATTGTCTTTTTTTTTAATCTTCAACACGTACTACAGGATATCCATTTGGGCGTATGTTCAATTATGTGATACTAAAGCGACTGTTCCATCAAATCGACTCGATTGTTAAAATCCACGAGGCTGAAGTGCATCAGCTCCAAAATATTGTAATCAACTTGGCAAAAGCTTTGTTAATCCAAAATACCTTCATTCCACCCCTGGGATAATCTGAAATAGGTTAGCATATGCGTGTGTTCGTATAACCTGCCATGAGGACTGAAAAAAGTTAAATTCTATGAGCTGCCTATGCTGCTGAAATCCATAAGAACGCGTGACATGAATTTCAAATGAAATGCTCGGCGAACATTTAAATTCAAATTCTTTACAACGCCAGTATCTGTTCAGAGGCAAACAACAAAAAAACAAACAGTTTCGAGCGATAAAAGACCGAAATATTTAAAGGCTTGCATTTTATTTATGAGTAAAATATTTTAAGCATCATTCTAAATTCCTAAGGACATCTGGTTCGACGAGGAAAATTTAAGAAACAAAATTTAAGAAACCTATAATTCAGAGAGTTTTCCCAATAAGTCCCCTCCACTCACCTGTTATAGTTCCATCTCCGCCCGCAATCCTTGACGACAGATTCTGCAACTCGATTTTCTTTGCCTTGGCAATATTGAAAATGCCCAACTCGGTGGAGCCGCCGCCTCTGCTATTTACACTATCGTCCAACGCACCACTGCTCGACCCACTGCCCCCACTGTTGCTCAACACCTGGGCCAACTTATTGCCGAGTTGTAGAGCCATTTCCTCGTCGGCACAGTCACTCTCAAAGTCAATAGAAATCGGTCGGCCACCTGTCAAATTTAAATGCGTCACTTCAGTGCGCGACAATTTGGCCAACCTATCTGCTATGTCGCGATAATATGCCACCGGCTTTCGACGCGCTGTCCTTTCGCCGCGTGGATAATTCCGTGCTGCCAATGCGGCGGCTGTCAATTCCCGCAGCGTTCTCTCGTCCACCGCCTTATCGCAGATGTTCTCCTCCGAGAAGTAGCACTGATTTATCTCCGCCTGAAAGCCAATAGGAGTCAGGGGGTCTGTAAATAATGAATCAGAACTTGATGAGGTCTCCTTGAGGACAACAATGTCACAATTTCCCAATTGATTGTCCGCTGGAAAATAAGCGAAAGTGAAAATAAATAAATTAACCGAATAAAGTAAACAAGGGGTAGTGGCATTTGGGGTATGGTAAAAATTATTTCACTTCAACTAATGAGATGGTTGGAGGACGATGCCGGAAGCACAAGTATAATAGGAATTATAATAAGGACACCATGACGTTCATAGAATAAAGCACAGATGTGACAAAAGGCCATCAGGGAGCAGCAAGGACAACGACCGACTGACGACGCGATTTTGAGGAAGAATTGCCATGTTGCCATGTAATGAATTATCCTTGGGCACACACACTTGTAGTGTGGCGACATGACAAAGTGAATTATGTGACAGATACATGAAAGAAATTACATTGCAATTACGAAGAACACTATATACGTGCACAAAAGGTCCTAGATCCAGTTAATTTATGTTCTCCCGTTGCCTGCGATTAATAATAATTTGTTCTTGTCCAGTTGAGGAGTAGCTTCTTTTGAGTAGACCTTTTGTTATATTATGTAAGATCCAGACGAATTACTATGTACGACATTTAGGATCATAGACATTAAGTAGGTATTAATGAATTTTTCTGTTTATACTCGTATTTGAAGGGCTTTACGTATGGGATCATAGTCGGTAATCTGGTAGTGAGCTTCATCCTGAAAGCGAGAGTTAGCTGTGTGTATTACGTGACGGTTCATAATTTAGGCTGCCAACTTTCATGTGAATCAATCGATATTTAGGAAGAAAGAAAAGGCTGCGCATTTTATAAAATGGGCAACCACCCAATAGAGAGAGTGTTTTGATTGAATATGCTAGCTGCCAATTGCCATTAAGACATCAGTTTCGATGATAAACGATCTAATTACATTGAAATGACAATGGCAAACACATGATCGTCATGTTTTAACCAATTAGTTGGAGCCAAGTCAAAAGTTGTAATTCAAAGCTAAGGTTGCCAAAAGAAATGTCAATAAATAACCCATTTGGATCGATATCTGACGTTTGCTTGGCAAGCGAGCCGGGAAGTCTATACGCATTTGATTGATAGTGCGTTTGGCCAAGAGGCGATAACTCTGTTCATGGTTAATGGAGTTGATTGAACGCGCCAAGGGTAAGGTCGATTGCATTACAAATTGCCGTTTTAGTTTTACAATACCTACTGGCAATTCCCTAATCGAAATTTGTTCCGTTTCTAACGCATGTTTTTGAAGAAATTTAGCAATTAACACATTTTAGAATTTAGAAATTAATGAAATTACACATGTCGGTAAAGAAGTAAATCTTAGCACTAAACTATCGCTTGTTAATTTTAATTTTGCAAAGATGTCTTCTCACATTTCTTGGAGTTAAAATTGAATAGAGCTTGCTGTTTAAATTATGTTTTGCCCTCACAATTTTACAAATATTACTTTCGAAAATTAATCTCTCACAACAACTGACTTTAACAATGTAAACTTCTGTCAATAATGAATTCGATACGACAGTTGGTAGGTTTGTGTATTTGGTACACGTTTGAAAATGGCACCAACAAAATCCTGTTTTCGAATTTGAAGTTGTATAGGAAGAAGTTGATAGTGACTTAATTGTCCGCACTTTCCCCCATATTTAAAAACAATCCCCAATATTGGCCACTTAGAAATTCCGAGCCGTAGGATTCGAGGCCTAATAGTAACAGTGTTTCGTATGGAAACACATCAAAAGGGCCGCCTCTGAAGTGCTAAGTTTCTCCAGGCAACCTCTAAGAATAAACCCATGGCCGCAAAAGCCTAATCTCACAGAAAAGATAGAGAAAAAAAGTTGCATACGACTTTGTACGGCGGAGAGAAGAAGAGCGCAAACTTAAAAAGAGGTAATATAGGATACGAGAAGAGCGCTCCAGGAATGAGGTTCGAAATATTTACCAAACAGTAAAAACAATATAGCTATATTAGAGCTACAAATTCCGAACCAAAGCCTTCAAAGACGAACACAGGCGCCGACTTTGGCAGACTGTTAAACGGATTGGGGACACGATCCCGAAAACCAAAATTCCGAAAATCCAAAATCCCGCAAATCCAACATCCCGAAAATCCAAAATCCCGAAAAACTAAAATCTCGAAAACCTAATATCCCGAAAACCCACAATCCCGAAAAGCCAAAATCATGAGAAAAGAATGTGCAATGTGCATTCAGTTGTGCTGATCTCATATAGTGTAATAGCTGACCGACTAGATTTTCGTTAGCTAGTGAACATCGTAATACAAAGTGAGTAGACAAAGAAAACGATACGGACTTGCAGGTAGTCCTGCATACTCCCCTAATTTTTGGTCGGTTTGTAACCTTTTGAAACAAAATCTGCCGCGGACATAGAACAACGTGGCGTGGCACCGCGCGCCGGCCGCCGCCGGCTGAAAGTAATATACATTGGTGTACTATTCACTCTTTTATGTGAAGAGCAAATCCGTGTGAAAACATGTTTGGCTAAAATAATTGCCGGTGAGATGCAACAACTAAGAAAACCGTTATGTGAGGAAGGACAAAAAAATTAAAATATTTACGCGGAACGTAACGAGCGTTCTGAAATAAGTTTTCTAACAGGAATTGCGTACAATATGAATTTGTATTAGATATTGTTTCGTCATGGATCGGGATTTTGGGCTTTCGGGATTACATTTTTCGTTATTCTGTCCGACTCCCCTGTTAAACAGCGATGACAACCAAGAGCAACAGTCTGCTGCCAAGCAAAAAGAGTCATGCATCGAGTGCAGAAAGTCATACCTAAACTCAAATCTAATAGTATCTGCAGCGGCAGCTGCTGACGTCTCGGTCTGCAAAATTCATCTGTAAAAAATTGGTCAGATAAAAGGCTGCTTGACAAATTTAATTTTAACGCATTAGATAAAAACAAAAACATAAAAAATGTAAAAAAGAGCCAAGTTCTCTTATATAGAACAGCAAAAATTAGGTGCGGAACTAGTCAGCCACGAAAAGTAATGAGATCTAAATGTAGGCCAAGTTCTTAGTTTAAGAAGGTTAAATGTTTAAAAAAATTGGTAGCTTCAATTGTCAAGTTTTCAAATTCTAGTATATTGTAATATGTATAATATAATGAAGTTATAAACGAAAAACTTGCCAAGTAAACCTACCAATTTTTTTTAACATTTAACTTTCTTAAACTAAGAACTTGGCCTACATTTAGATCTCATTACTTTTCGTGGCTGACTAGTTACGCACCTAATTTTTGATGTTTTATATAAGAGAGCTTGGCTCTTTTTTACATTTTTTATGTTTTTGGTGTGATTTCACAACTTTTTGCAAAGTTTTTTTTTATTCGATTTCACAAATAACATTGAAACGTCTTCGCTTTTTAATATGTCAATAGACACTGACTTCCATCACTTTGGCTTTCTTTCTTATAAACTATTCATTAAAATTGTATTCAGCAGGTAGATTGACTTCTATTCATATTTTAAGTGGGCAGATCCCACGCCCCTTAAATGGACAATTTTTAATGTTTGAAATTTCTCCTTTCGTACAATTCAGGTCCTACAGAATTCAACATTCTACGGCAACTGAAAGTGGCCCAAATAAATAATAACCAATTTTCAAAAATGGGCGGGTACCACGTCTCCTGAAGGGAGAATATAACATTTTCGATTTTGTTCTTTTTGTACACTGCAAGTCCTACTGCTCTACCAAATTTCATCATTCTACGGCAATGAGGAGTGGTCTAAATATATAATAACCAATTTTCGAAAGTGGGCGTATACCACGCCTCTTGAATGGAAAATCTCAAGTTTTGGACTTTTCCCAGTGTACGCACCACAGGATGTATCATTCTGCCGAATTTCACGATTCTAGGATGGCCGGAAGTGCTTCATAATTTTGATGATCATCTAAGTGAGTGAGTGAGTCAGTCAGTTACGGTTTTTGCGATTTTTGAAGTCCTGTATTTTGAGAACCACTAATATTATAGAGATAAAATTTGGTGAGGTGGACCTTTTTAGTGAGTTTGATAAATTGATAAATGTTTCAAGTTTGAAGTTTCTGGCTCTATCGATTCCGAAGTTAGAGGGGGGTAGAAAACAGCCTGAGTTTGGTCCTGTAAAAAGGGGAAGTGCCTTTACTAGAGAACTTGGCTGGTGCACTACCGTGCCCTTTGATTTCAACAACATACACGTAAGGACGAATTCCAGTAATTAGAATTTTATGCCGAGTTGGGCTGAATTGAAAGGCTTTCTCATGATAGCTGACTGCGATTTTTTGAAAGCATACTTGCCCTCAATTTTTTTTTCTTTTGCGATAGACAGAAAACTGTGGTTTGTTTTTATGTCGCACATGCCTTTGCACGCAGCTACGTTGTTATCGGTTATCGATGCAAAAAATTGGACCAACGTGTGCGATGTTGATGCTACCGTTAATCATTCTTTTTCCGAGTGGCGTTTTACTTTTACGACGTTTGTCGTTTATTTGAGGCGTTTCATTTTCCAAGACTTATTCCATAACTTCGACAACAGGGTACGACGTCGTCGGTAAGTAGTTCACATTTCACAAACGATCCAAACAAGGTGATCTACACCGCTGACAGGTAAATGGTTGTATCAGTTTTTTGTTGTTTATGTTTTCAAAATAAATCTTTAGTTTATACATATCTTAAAAATAAATATTGAATAGTATATCAATGCTTTGGAGTAGTGATGAATACGAGCTCATAACCCAAACACATCTCCGTTTTATCTACCACATAGAGTCAGTAAAATGACTTTTTCGGATTCAAAATGTTTTTATACCCTCCACAGGAAGGTATATTCACTTTGTCATTACATTTGTAACGCCAAGAAGGATTCACCGGAGACCCTATAAAGTATATATATTCTGAATCAGGATCACATTCTAAATCGATTTAGCCATGTCCGTCTGTCTGTCTGTCCGTCTGTCTGTCTGTCTGTCTGTCTGTCTGTCTGTCTGTCTGTCCGTCTGTTGAAAGCACGATAGCGTTCAAACGAATTGACCTAGGGGAATGAAATTTTGTGAGAGGACTTATTTTTACCGTCGTCAGGTTGGTATTGAAAATGGGCTATGTCGGTCAAGTAGTTCTGGTACCTCCCATACAAAACCACTATTAGACCCATGTGTATCTACGTCTGTTGAAATCACGATAGCGTCCAAACGAATCGACTTAGTCAACTGAAATTTTGTGAGAGATCTTATTTTTACGGTCCTCAGGTTGGTATTGAAAATGGGATATGTCGGTCAGGTAGTTCTGGTACCTCCCATACAAAAACAATATTTGGCCCATGTGTCTCTCTCTCTTGAAAACACGATAGCGTCCAAACGAATCGATCTAGGCGAATGAAATTTTGTGAGAGGACTTCTTTTTATGGTCGTCAGGTTGGTTTTGAAAATGGGCTATGTCGGTCAAGTAGTTCTGGTACCTCCCATACAAAACCACTATTAGACCCATGTGTCTCTCTGTCTTTTGAAAGCACGATAGCGTCCAAACGAATCGATCTAGGCGAATGAAATCTTGTGAGGGGACTTCTTTTTACCGTCGTCAGGTTGGTATTGAAAATTGTCTATGTCGGTCAAGTAGTTCTGGTACCTCCTATACCAAGCCAATATGGTATGTCGAACATTTTGCATGACTTTTATGCAGTGGAGGGTATCAAAGCATCGGCCAGACCGATGATAACACTTTTACTTGTTTTTTTTTTACAATGTAAGGAAATCTTCAATTCTTGGCTGAGAATATCTACGAGAAAGATTGAAGAAAACCATTTTAATTAAGCACTAGCACAGCACACACTCAACAAAAGATTTAAAGTGATACTAACAAAAACTAGCTACCAATCATTTGCATCTCTTGATGATGGTCTACTTTTTGGTTTGTTACTTTTAACCATTGAAAGGAATATAATTTAATTTAATTATTTGATTAAATTAAGAATTCAAGAAATGTTAGATTTTCAGTCGTTTTCATTACTTGGCGATCACTTATTTGTTAACAACAAAAATCGTCCTTTTTCTTGTAGTTTTGTGACATTCAACGCCTTAAAGAATGTCTGTAAAATTTGTCACATGACGTTTGTCGTATACTAATGGGATCCACAAGGCGTTTAACGATAACTGGCGTTCAAGGACGAAAAAATGTCACTCGTAGTTCTAAATTCAAATTAGAGTGTTTTAAATCGTTCTAAACGCCATTAGGAATAAGCGTGAATATTCGTGGGCTCAGTAGCGCAGTGTGTTGAACTACTGCGCGTGGGATCCCAGGTTCGATCCCTGGAAAACACAAATTACATCTTAAGGTTTTTTTCAGCAGCTCTCGCGAACGTCTGACAAACATCCGAGAGTATGTGACTGTCCTGAAAAAGCTTCTCAATTCAGCTGTTCGGACTCGGCATAAAATTGTAGGTCCCTTCCATTCGTCCCAAAAATAGAAACTCACACAAACGAATGGTTGCGAGAAGCTAGGTCTAGGGTTACCGCCTGTTGCGCCACCTATTTATTTTTTTTTATTCGTAGTACGCATTCATCAAATACTGATACATTTTATGAAATTCCTGTATGTAGATATAAAATCCAGTATGGAAATTTATCCAGTATCTGAAGTCTGGACCTTGAATCCAGTATGGTATTGGAAAATCCTGTATAGTTGGTATCATTGACAACACCCATACCTTACCGTACCCGTTGCATTTCAATATGGAAACAAAAACTCGCACAGGCCTCCGTCTTATTACCTTTTAAACCAACATTCAAATGCAATTACACAAAACTCGTTTATTACTACTCTCGCTTACAATTAACCAACAAATGTGAAAATAAATACATTTCGAACTATAATAATAACTTAATGTAGAATAAATTACTTTAATTACAGAACAGGACACTCATTGGATGCGACACTAAAACTATACTTATGGAATTCCAATCTACGCTTTGTTCGTACCGTATCTTTTCGCAAATGCTTCGAGTGATTTCAGAACCTGCTTCGCCGACTCCTCAAGACGTTGGTTAAAATAGTCCCGATCGGTTGTGAGCTCCCTCATCTCCTCTACCGATGCATCGTCCATTGATGGCATGTCCATCTTAAACAAAGCTCCCAACTTGGGCAGAAACAGCAGCAAGCAAATTACTCCGATAAACTTTACGATCTTCTTGAAGATTAACAACTTCAGCAGGATCTTTCCCAGCGTGAAGAGATTCAACTTCAGTTTGAGTTTGTTAAACAGCCATTCATGCACCGACGGCTGTTGCTGATAGTGTCCCACGGAGTGATGCTTCGGGTATTCGTGGTAAAATGTCGCCGGTGGATGGTTTATGTACTCCGGCAGAGGTTGTGGAGCAGGCTCATAGTTGTATCCTGTTGTTTGGGGCTGTGGTTCGTAACTACCATACCCTCCATTCAGATGAGGCGGCCCATATGACTCTGATGGATGTTGGGAACTCTGCAGCGCTTGAAGGTAAGTATCCTCGTCGATGGGATTCGCACTCACGATAGCCAGAGCTAGTGCTCCGACACAGACGATATTCATGAACAAATTCATTTTAAACTTCGGGACTATACGATCGAGATTCGTTGCGCACTTTGAGACACCTTTACCGATGGCCACCGACTGACCAACTAAAATGCAATTCAATTAACCTGTGCCTTCATTTAAGCATTACTATGAACCGCATGTAATTGGACAAATGTGTCAACCCAGCGTACACGATGTGGGAAGTGAATTTCAATTTGGTGGTGGTTTATTGATAAAAGCGGACAAATGCTCAGACGACGATCATCGGAGTCGTCCGTCGCTCGGATAGAAGAAGAAAGTGGGATTGCGTACGCGAGCCAATTCCATTGCACATCGACCGATCGGAGTGTGATCGGAATCGGAATTAGCTGATTGGGCATGTTCTTGTTATCACGTACGATAATACTTTCTCTGCCCAAAAGAACGGCAATTTTGATCGAACAATGCGCGAGACGTAGATATATAGATACTTGATACAAGCGTTATGTTAGGTCGGAATTTATGGTATTTGGAGTTAATAACTCTTAAGGCACCTACTTTACTGCACCTTCGCATTAATTTGACTCTAGAAAAGGGGGGCTGCTCCAAATTGATTAATGAAAGTGCGTAGACGCTATTTTGTCGAAGCTTGCTGAGCCAAATTCGATGTTACATAAGGAACGGATGGGGATACTCCTCCGAATATTAAATTTGGCTAGCAAAAACATTCAGTGTACTATTGCTATATGAAGACACAGTGAGGTCAATAAAATTTGTTGGTATCAGCCGGAAATCTATCTACAGCAACTTAGGTAATTCAAGAGTAATCGGAAGATTAAAATGCGATAGCGGTTTTACATAAGACGATGCATTTCTTGGGAAATCATAGATCAGTTACTATTTTTTGTCATGAACAAATAGTGTTGCTGTTTGAAGTGCCTCATCGAAGACAATCAATTTTGACAAATCACTTAAGCGATATTTTTTTATTTCCTATGTAGTTATATAAAGGGTGTCCCATAATTCACGCAAAATTTGAATTTTGCGCCATTTAGTAGTACAGTGATGCCAAGGGAAAAAAAAAGATAACAATGTGACAGTTGACAGTTCGGGGTTAGTAAAAATGGAGCACTATACGAAAGAACAAAGCATTTTTCATTGTTGAGCAATATTTTAAAAATAATGAATGCATTGTTGCAGGCAATTTTCGAACAAAATCATCTTCAGTGATGAAGCTCATTTTCATTTTGATATGGCTTCGTTAATCTGTCGCATTTGGGGTTCCGAAAACCCACGAGTAATTGTTGAGAAACAAATGCATCCACAACGCGTGACTGTTTGCTGCGGATTTTGGGCTAGAGGCATTATCGAACCATTCTTTTTCCAAAATGCGGCTGGACAGGCAGCAACAATTAATGGTGTTCGTTATCGTGACATGATAACCCAGTTTTTAATGCCTAAATGACAAGAAATGGATGTGACCAACATGTGGTTTTAACAAGACGTTGGACTTTTTTCTTTGGTTTTTTTTTTTTAAGTCAAAGGTATATGCAAACAAGCCTATCAACGCCTTGAAAGAGGGCATTAATGAAATTCAGCCACATTTATGCTAAACGGTCATAGAAAATTTAAATAAAAGAGTACATAAATGTCGGCAAAGCAGTATGGCGGCCATTTATCCGATGTGCTATTCCATACATAACCCCAATCTGTATACTCTATGAATCAATAAAAAATTAAGCTTTCTAATTAAAAATCTGTATTTTCTATCAAATAAAAATTTTCCGGGAATTATGGGACACCCTTTATAATGTATACCTATATACCTACTCTTTCGCATTTCACCCTTTTGTAGATTATAATTCGTCGGCTGTTAAATCCTTGATATTGCCGTCAACTCTTTTGGAAATGTAATTGTAAGTAATTGAATAGAATTCGCCTAATTTGTTCATCCGAAAGTTTCCCCGATGCCGTCTTTCGCTCTACAGATGTAATTTAGTGAAACTCCTTGTTTGTGAATAACAAAAAGTTCCAAACCCCTGTAATTATGTATATGGTTACAGTCGCTAACGCTAATAAACACGACCATAAACACGCGTCGTTGCGTTTGTCATTGGCGGCAGGAGAATCGTCATTAGATCGCTTGCGGGGGATAGTGTAGGCGAGACCGAATTATATCAGTTTGCCACCTCGGAGAATGTTATTTTTGTTTGTCGTACCTACCCTCATCTATACGCTATACCAAAACACAGACACACCCTTCGAGGCGAAAATAACACCCCAAAAAGATACACCGCCAAGTTCACACAAGCGTTATCCTGACCTTTTTTTTGCTACCTCGAACTCCAATAGGTACAATCTATTCACTCTCCCGTGAGTCTGAAGAGCCAAAAAAAAAAAAAAAAATAATTTGAATTGCAAAAATTGCAAAAACTCATGCAGAGTATATATCTATGTTATGGGCGCGGTGCGGACGCAGTTCATACATTCCGCATGCCTGCGCATATGGATTTAAGACAGCGAGTTCGCAACAAAAACAAATACCTTTCCTAACAAGTAACAAGTCTAAATATAAAAATTTGTTAACGCCCGACTTTAGATTGAGCACCTGTCAACAGCAGTGACGAGTAACTACAGAACGATCTAAGCTACGGTCTCAAATGCAGACAGGCGGAAGTACACGCAACAGAGAGCTATATGGAGGTGGATTTCGTGTTATATCGATGATTGATTTCCATTTCTGGATTAGGTCATCTTTTTTTGACGGTTCATCTTCGTCCCTGTCGCGGCGGGCGCAGCAGCACCCCCAAGTGGCTTTCATTGAAAACGGGGACTCATCAGAGCATCCCTCTTATTAGTGGAAGGATATACAAAACTCCCGATGCTTATGCTTATCAGTTATCAGTCTTGCAAAACCAAGGGATTGCTGAAGCACCCGCTGACGTCAGTATATACGTAAATAAAAATTATATTAAAATAGAAAACAGACGTCGTCTGAGTATATTTTCGGTAGCGATATCAATTTCGATGGTTAGAATTAAATTCCTATAAATAAATGTCGTCGGCTTTTAGATTAACATGTTACGTTTTTGCTTTTAGACTAATGGATGGGTACAGCAACAAGTTTGACATCTCAAATTGCTTAGTGGTTTCTATTTCTATTAGATAAAGCTGAAGACATTTTTATTATTAAATTAACTTGGCTTCAGAGGACGATTATGGGCGAATATAGGCGACTTTGGGAGTTAATCATATTTTTTTTCATTCACCAAAGCTTAAACATTAGATGGTCTGTGCGTCGTTTTTTATGATTTTCCATATCAGTCAAAACAGTAAGTTGTCTCAACTTTATTTATAGTTATAATATCAGAAGACTAACGATCCAAAACACGCATTTATAAAAAAAAACTACTGAGGGACTACACAAAACATCAACTCAAGCTCAAGCCACTTAAATGTCATTCTGTACATGACCCCATGTACCTATAGTTAGTCATAATCTAATCTAAATTCCGTACGTGTATTTTTATACCGTTTCCGGTGAAGAATTGATACAGTGTGGAGTGTTGTCTTATATGATGCTTTTGTGAGGTCACGCAGATCTGTTCGATGCGTAGCGCTCAATACGATTGCGATATTAAGAGATAAAATCAATGCAGCAGTTTACGCTGGTTCAGTGAAAGTAAAAAGCACATGTACGATTTGATATGTCCCTATAATGCGTATGTTGTCCGTATAATTAAATTTCGTGACACATATAATCTCAAGCACTAAATCACAGACGAATTCCTGAGATCAGCAACAATTTCATTTTATGTCTAATCACTGCGGTCCATTACTCTCTAATGAATCTTACATGCTATATCCCTCTTTGACTAATTTAGCAATTTAGTAAAAAAAAAAATAGTACCATAACTTTCAATATGAACTAGTTCAAATGACATCTAATAGTGAAATGAATGCATCAACAGGTCCTCAAATCCAAATGGATGACCATCCAATCCATCCCAAGGACTCAATGCATCTTCTAGGAGTCGCAGTCAATTCAGGAACATATCCCATATAGCAAGATCGGCGTCCGCTAAGTTGAGCTACCTATTTAGAGCAAAGAGGTACTTTAGCCCTAAGCAACTTCTCCTTCTCTACAAAGCACAGGTTAGACCAGGCCTGGAATATTGTTCTCATTATATGGAGCTCGGGCCCCAAAAACATTCACTTAACCTACTTGACAGCATCATACAGAGACGAGCAGTTCGACTTATTGGAGACCCTACGGCCTACACTCACATCAAATCTTCAACCGTTGGTGCACAGAAGACAAGTCGCTGTCCTATGCTTGTTCTATAGGTACTTCCATGGTAGATGTTCCGAGGAACTCAAAGACATTATCCCTCGGAATGCAACTTTTGGGCGCCCCACAAGACAGGCTGCTAATACTCATGATCATACAGTACACTTGACAACCGCGAGGACATCAACTTTCCAAAACTCCTTTTGTTACAGGACAAGCAAACTCTGGAACTCGCTTCCTGGGGATTTATTTCCTGAAGATTACAATTAGCAGCAATTAACATACCTCTGCAAGCATCTCGGGGCGCTGATGAAGCGTTATAAGTTCGCCTTTCCCAAGAGAATTATAAAAAAAAAAAAAAAAATTACACCCGTTCAAAAGTATGTACTACATTGGGGATGGGTGTGCTGTGTAGATACCTTGGAAGTTGGAAGTCTGGAGTAGTCATCGGACCAAGAACTACTATGGGCGGCGAGCGCTACAGAGCCATGCTCAACGACTTTCTCCTTGCTCAACTGGATGAATTAGGACTAGAGAACATGTGGTTCCAACAGGAGAGAGTAACGGCACGAGCCACCACCGAAATTCTAAAGGTTGCATTTCCGTGTCGCCTAATCTCTCGTTTTGGCGATTTGAACTGGCCGGCAATATCGCTTAATTTAACCATTCCTGAATTATTTTTGTGAGATTTTTTGAGGTGATAAATATACTGAGGGTTACTGATATAGACTCTTGAGTTTTGAAGCCCTCAAAGAGATTATCGGTCAAGAATACGAGGACCTTTCGCCGGAAGTTCTTCCAAGAGTGATGGAAAATGTCATAAATCGGACCCTAATTATCATTAATTTTCGAGGCTAGGGGCCACTTACATGATATCATTTTGTCGACTTAAAAAATCAACGTTTTTCATTCATAAACAAAATTACTAAGAAGAAAGACAACTTTTGCTCCACCATTACCATACGTTCCCCTTTTTCATACCAAAAAAAAAAAATTGCCACGTTTTTGAACACGTTTTAGAAAACTCACGATGTCCCCCTTTTCGTATTTTTTAATCTGGTAACCCTAATTATCTATCTGCTAGAATACTAGATAATTGTCAAAATAATTATGAAAAAATTATTTATATCTATATATATAAAAATTTAATGAGTTCTAAAATGTGTTCGGATACGTATAATTTGAAAACCAGCGACTCTATTGCGCCCAAATTTACAGATAATCTTAGGTATTGGCCCAGGAGTGCACTGAAGGAGATTGGTCAAAATTGGACAAAGGGCGTGGCACCGCCCATACAAAAATAAAACATTCAAAACATTATCTGCCCTATCGAGGTATCCGTGTCGGAACGAAAAATTTTCCGATTTCATACGAACACGAATCGGAGGATTTTTATTTCGAGGTATTCTTTCGAACGGCTTTCCGGAACTTCTTTTCGACACATATGCAAAGGCCTACTGTCATTTCAGTGCGATCAAGTGCGTTTTTACCGATATTTTTGACAGCTTCGAACGAATTTTCTTCCGATATGCTCCGACAGGAATTGGTTACGGAATTTGGTTACTACGATTTGCAGTGAAGTACCTATTGATAAATCGAATGTAATTTCAGTCTCCGACGGAGTATGCGTAGCGAAAAAAATTCCGTTCCGATCGGATACCTCGATAGGGCTGTATATCTCAAAAACCACCTAATCAATTCAGTTCGAATTTTCAGACAATCAAAGGTATTGGGCCAGGAGTGGTCATTGGCTCAAATTGGACAAAGGGGCATGGCGCGTCCAAATTGGATACTTTCTTCTACGGGTTTGTTCGTAATTGCTACCCGAAGGTTTAGGAAAAAAAAACGTAAAAGTAATCGATTTGTTTTGTTTCTCAAATTTATTTCCAAATTTCAATTGTATCTTTTTCGTTCGTTAACTTTCTTCACTGGCTATTTCAAAGGTAAATTATTGATAGTAAAAAATGTATGTGCGATTTATACAAAGTGATGAATGATGATCATTTACAGTTCGATATTTGTTACGATGCCAAGAAGAGACAATGGTAACAGTAGCCGGCGTTCTCAGAATGGCCGCTGAACAAGTGAAGCTATCCGCCTTCATTTTCCATTAAAAAAAATGGATGAACAAAAAATATCAAACTAGATCTTGAAATATTTAAAATAACTATTTTAGGCAGAACAACGTTTGCCGGGTCAGCTAGTTTTTATATATATTATATATTATCCCCGGATAATTTTCTGACTCTATCGTAGTGGAAAACGAATTCTAAGCTGTCAAATATTTTGATATATCCTTGCTTAAATTTTGACGTTTTCTTTTATTTACAATTTTTCTAGAATGTTGAAGAGAAAATAAAACACTGAATTTCAATTCCTTAATTAATTGCATGAGCTAAGATAAATCTCTGTTTCAAGATTGGTGGAGTTTATTGAAGTTTTCTTTTTAACTCTTTTATAAATGTCAGGAAATTAGCGGAGAATATGTATTTAATGCAATTGACACACGGCCTTAAGATGGCCCAATGCACATAGAGCCACTGAAAAAAGAACTAAACCGGTTGGCAACTCGGATTGCAGACCAGTTACGGACTCAGCGGTGACTTGACTTAACACACGAGGAAACTCATCCCCACTTACAATCTCTAGTTCGATCATTGTCGTCATGTTATTCAACCTACTTTCCTAAACACAAAAACACAACAGATAACCAGTAAGACAATTATCTTCGACTATGCCGAAGCTCAAATACCCGGTACTATATTATTGTAAAATAAAAAAATATTTTAGTATTAAAAAATTATATATTTGTATGGGAGGTATGGGTAGTTTTTATTCGACCAAGTCCATTTTTTGTCAAAAATTTTAAAATATTATTAAAACAATATGTGCAAAGTTTAAACTTGTTATCTTTACTGTAGCTATTTAAATTTAATTTTTAACATCAAAAAGCTATATAAATGCGAATAAATGCTATTCATCCGATATTGCTCATCTTTGAACTTAGCCTCAGTTAGGTGGATAAAAGCTTACGTACCAAATTTCAAGTCGAAAGCTCTTAAATTACGACCGTAATCGTACGGACAGACAGACGGACATCGCTAGATCGACTAAGAAATTTTGTTTTTTCCAACATAATAAATTTGTAATATTTTCCAGCAGTTCTTATATTAAAGGCTCTCTTCAGTCGATATACATAAATCAAAGTGTAAACACCTGTTAGTGAAATTTTTTTTAGTGCGAAATATTGTGAATTTTCATAAGGACTTCCAATTTGGTAAGTACAGACTTTTTCTGAAATCCTTAAAATAAGTACAAAAACTTAAGCTATTTTAAATGGCAATATGTTAAATTTTATTAATTTAAGTTTAAATATTCAAATTATTTGCTAATATATTAAATAAGAGGGGTGCCAATAACTGTATCAAAAAAAAGTCATTGTTTCAATTATTGGCAGGGGGTGCCAATAACTTTCGCATATGAGACTACAGTAGTTGGCACTGCCAATAACTGTACTTTTGATGGTGCCAACAACTGTTGTATACGAACGTTATTTGTTTCAGATTTTTTAAAATGCCTAATAAGAAAAAAGTTACGTATGATGAGGATCGGCTTCAACTTGCTCTTTCGGAAATAAAAGGCGGACAGATTTCGAGGAAAAGAGCTTCGCAAATTTACAATATACCAAGGTCAACGCTTCAATTTCGCCTTGGTACCATATTTAAGAAACCCGGTCATGGCCCGTCTCCAATTTTAACGAAAGAGGAGGAGGTAACTATTGTTGAGTGGATAAAGCTCTGTCAACTTAAAGGTTTTCCAAAGCGAAAAGAAGATGTTTTAAGTGTCGTCAAAGAATTCCTAGACCAAAACGATAGGGAACATCCATTTGGAGAAGACAGTATTCCAGGAAGAGGGTGGTTCAATGCCTTTCTTAAGCGCCATCCCTAACTTAAATTTAGAGCTATTGATCCTGTATCATGTGCTAGCGCGAATGTAGCGGTGTCGGACATTTTTGCGTGGTTCGATTCAATTGAACAGTACTTATAGTTGACAATGATTACTTTTCAATTTTGGAGGATCCAAGTAGAGTTTTTAATGGGGATGAAACCAATTTCATCACTATATTTAACATTAATGGATTTATAATTATATACTTTCTTTCATCCTTCTTTAAATAAAAACTTATAAAAGCGTCGCATTCTTGTTATTTTTGAAATAAAATTAATTTTATTTACTTTTCTTTCTGTATGTAAAACAAATGGATTTATATTTTGTTTCATTAATTTCAAATAAAGGAGCGTTAAATGCATTTCAATAAATCGGTAGGTACTATTTTATCATAATTTTTGGGTGCCAACTACTGTAGTTCGGTAGGGTGCCAACTACTGTACCGGGGTGCCAACTACTGTAGGTTTTGAGAGGCATTTTTTATAATCCATTTTATTCCAAATTGAAATAACTAAACTCGAAATTTTAAATTTTTAGTAAATACAGAATTCCTTATACCGCGTCTCCACGAGCAATATTTCATAGCTTACCATCTGTCATTTCTTATAGAAAGAAATAATGATAGTATGCAATAAAATGTAGGGTGGGAATTTCATAGCTTACTATTTCCATAGTCATCACACCACAAACCACATACTGGTTTGTGCATCACACGAAAACACATGTGTCAGACAAAGAAAGCACACTCCATAGAATACTATCGATAGCAAGCTATGAGCTGAGCAATAGATAGAATACCATTTTTCATAGAATACTATTTGTGGTCTCCACGAGCAATTCTCATAGCATGCTATATGGCATTCTATGAAAAATTGCTCGTGGAGACGCGGTGTTAAGGAATAAGTATATAATCACCCCTATTGTCGTCGTCGTCTGTCGCAAACGACTGGCGACGTTTGTCGTGTCGAGTCGTTTGGAATTTGGTATTGCGTAACTGAAACGACTCGACTCTCTGAACTCTCACATCCCACATAAGTACATGGGATTTGACATTTCAGTCGACGAATTTATATATGGTCTGGTGTTTTGTTTGTGACTTGGTTAATTATTTAATAAAACAAATCAAAAATGAATAGTGTGACATGTTTTTTGAAAGCAGTGACGAAGAAGAAAACCAGAAAAAAGTGCTGGTAAAGTTAAGGAAGGAAATTCAAACCAAATCCAATCCATCGGATTTGCCCGACATTAAGTGGGTGATAGAAATAATTTAAATTGCATACATTGTGTTAATAACAATTATTTTCAGATTTTAAAAGTATTTTAGACTATCGGAAGTCGAAGGTGGCCCAAGACAATTCAGAGATAAGGCTATGTCGTCCCATTGCCGATTAACATCACTTTGTTAGGCCCTTTATGAACGATTTTGCCAACGGAATATTTTTCTCCATTTCTTTCACTAAATGTTGAAATTGTCCTATTTGTGATTTTCATTTTAAAGAATATGTAACTATCTTTTCGTTAGTTAAATATTAAATACACAAACTTTTCTTTAACACTCGATCACGCAGTTGTTAAAACTTAATGCAAACTATATCCGCAGGGATACAAAAAACGATACCCAGGTACTGCATCCTTCCGCTTTCTGGGTTTTTCATCATAAATGATTTTATGGCCTTAATTAGGGTCGTCGTGTAATAACTCATTACTTGTGCGCGTTGATTTATATGGTCCAAGACAATTCAGAGAAAAGGCTATGTGGTCTCATTGCCGATTAACATCACATTGTTAGGCCTTCGTGAATGATTTTGCCAAAGGAATATTTTTCTGCATTTCGTTCACTAAATGTAGAAATTGTCGTTTATTTGTTGTCTCCATTCTGCAAAATAACTATATTTGTCTTTTAGTTAATTAAAAATTAAGTAGGTGGTACACATACTTTTTTTAACACATTTATTACACAGTCGTCCGCAAAATAGTCGACGACAGAAATGTATCATTTCGCCGACAAACGTCGTCACAAAACGCCTCACGCAATACCAACGATCGTCGTCGAAAAATACAATCCACATTTTTTGACATTTCAGACGCCATTTGTCGATCGTCGCCGCGACAAAAGTCGTTTATTTTCAGTCGCCAATACCAAACAGTCGTGTCGCTTTTTTTTAGAGTCGTAAACGATGACGACAATAGGGGTGAATGTATAACATTTTAAAATCGCGTTTAAAATAACAAATCTACGCTTGTTTAAAGTCAAAATTTCCTTATGGGTGCCAACTACTGTACCCGTTACGCTATATATAGTTTGTCATACCTACAACGCCTCCTTATGTGCGTTACAAATCGAATGGCAAAGTGAATATACCCTCACCACAGTGTGGTACCGGGTATAAAAAAACAGCACGATCTGTCAAGCTTGAGAAAATATGCCGAACTATTAATGGGCGAACTAAATTTTGACAGATACATATATGTACAGTGTACATACGTCTGAAGTAAAAACTAAATTTTTTTTTAGCTTAAGTTGCATAGATACCTACCAGTCTGCTTAAATTGAGCTTAGCTAAATTTTGAAAAGAATTTTGTATGGAAGCTAAAATTTATCCCGAGCAGCCAGCGTAGGTAATACTAATAAGCTTAAATTCCAATAAAATATTTTGTTAAAAATATTGAAATATATTTAGTTATTGATCAGTTTAAAATGTTGTTGATGGATATTATAGCATAATATGTATCCCAAACTGGACCACCCTGTACGTCTGTTACTAAGGCCGCCATACTCGAAACTTCCCCGAAATGTAAATCCAAAAAGTGTTGCTCTTAATGAAAATCGCCCGCCCTTCAGTAGTTAGACATAGACATCATGCATTAAGTCAAAGGGAAAATACTCTTATCATTACATGCTGTAACTCTTTTCATATTGATTTTTAGGTCGCCGTCTGGGGACGCTTAGCGCCTAGGTAAGGACAGGAGGCACCCCAAAGAAAGAAAACGAGACTTGTATTTGAACTAAAAATAGAATCGCCACCAATGCGTATGGCTTCAAAGGTAATTGCAACTAAGCCTCTAATCAAATACGCTTAGCTGTCTCAAAATTATGTAATGTAAACAAAAGGGCCGCATACATAACGTTAACGCACGGCACGATTGATATAGAAACAGAGAATGAAAACTAAAATCTAAAAGCACTATAACAATGTTTGTTGTTTGTACCACCACTACAAGCAGAGATTCAGAGACAAGCCGAAGAGCCGACTGGAAGGAAAGTGAATTATGTTATGTATGTAGGTACTTCCAAACAGGTTAGTTCCGTCCGACGATGAACCCTATCACACACTAGCACTAGCACTACCACATGAACATGATAAGGCCCCCATTTTCGACATCACCTGTGTATTCATTTGGAAAATTGTGACAACTACAAACTCGCGTTGGTCGTAAATGTGTGAATAGTGTATAGAATGATTAGAAAAAAAAACTAACAAATGGAAAACAAAACATAAACACGCAAAGGGCTAAGAAATTATTTTCCCACCTGTATTCGATGACGAGGTCGTCGCTGGATTGTGCTGATGATGATGTACAACTGCCGTCAAATTGTTTGCTGTTTTCCATGAATCCGTTTGCACGATAATTGTCTCCACTTGATGCCGGACACCCAAATGAGGTTCCGATTCATCTGTCAAATTGCCATCAGTTACCGGTGATGCTATCAAACGCGACGATGACGACGACGCACGGGAACCGTCAAGAACCGAATGTAAAGTGGTACTGTCCGGGGTCGCCTGCTCTGAGGCTAGGTTACCAACAGCAGTGGAATATCCACAATCACCACTACCATCGCTCGTTCTACCACCACTGACAGAACTCGTTCCAATGATGACGGCGGCGTCCACGGCACCTCCACTGGGTGAGCCCATCGAACGACGACAACGGCGGCGAACATCTGTTGCTTGTGCTTCAACAATTGGAACCCCAGTTCCAGCGCTGCTGCTGCTAAAAGGTTCCACTTGGTTTGGTGTTACTATTTCTTCTTGTGCCGGTTTAGTGATTTGATCGGAACTCCAGCTCTCAGTGGCAGCAGCAGCGGCAACCGCTGATGATTCAACTCCAATGGCTAATGGCGACGCACATGACTGAAGCTGAGCCGCCGCGGCCGCCCCAGAACCACTTTGGTTCCTGGTGGTTGTGGTGGTTCCCTTTGTTGGTGAATTGGATTCCTCTGCTATCAGTGGTACCACAATTGAATCCCCTCGGCTCGTGCGGGTGGGGGGATTTATTTTTTCCACCATTATGTCGGCGGCGGAGGTGGAGGGACCAATGATGCTTGTCTGCCTCTCTTGGGTCGTCGACATTTCGAGTTCTGCTTTTTCATTGCGTTCTGTTGTTGTTTGCGTTTTTGAAATTTGCTTCGATGTTGGTTCTTTGAAGTAAAATTTTTGTTTTACTGTGAGTTTTTCTTTTTTCTTTGCTTGCTTTTTGTGCCATTTCTTTCCACGATCTTTGGCTGGAAAGAGCAGAACAGAGGAAGAAAGAAGAAAATTCGAAGATTTTTTGTTGGTAAGTTTGCTTTCTTCTATTCAATTTGGCAAAAGAACACAACCATTGAGGGAGTTTTTTTTTTATTTTTTTTCAACACAACTAAATGGAGATTGTTAATGATGTCATGCAAAACTGCAAAAGAATTTTAAAACACAAACAAAGTAACAGTAACAATGGAACATTTCAAAATCACCATGCAAATTACAAAAGTAATGTTTCAAACTACAGATTAGTGTACGAGAAGAAGTAAGCTAAGGGATTGTAGATAATTTAATTACATACTAACTATACCTACTTTATAAAGGCTTCAAGGTACATAGGTACAACTTTAGTGGAAAAGTATTTAAGATAGCTCGCGACTCCAAGCATCAGATTCACTGACATAGGTTTGCATAACTTTAACTTGCGATTAGACTAGGTACCTACCTGCCAATAATGCACCATGATGGTTAAATGACCAGATTATCTGTCAAATGACCAAAAGGTCAGCTTGCATGTTACACAAACGCTAGATTTTTATCTAAATACATACGCTATAACGCTTCAATAGCGCCCCAAGACGATTGCAGATAGGTGATGTACTTAAATTGTTTGTATAAGTTGTAGTTGTAGCCCCTGGAAATATGAAATATTGTTTTAGGTAAAGGTGAATTTCCACATGTCGGCTGATTGACAAAGTTTGATAGCTCTCGTTTCTGTCATTGAACGACACCACTGTCAGTTCATTTTCACTTAGTATAATGTCAATTATTATTCGTTTGTCAGTTCATTGACAATAACATTTTGACAAGTCTGTTTGCCAATTCACTAAAAGCTATTTCCACTTGTGCTGTCAATTGTCATCTCTTTGTCAATAATTGTGAATTGTCGTGCACGTGGTCAAATACTTCTATTAGGTACAAATGAACAATTTAAAGAAACAGAGAAATGAATCGCTATTGCTTCTTCTGTTTTGTTGGTCGAATCTGAGTTGAAGCTGGCGCAGAAGATGAAAAAGCCGAAAATTTGCAAAATACGCAAAATACAAAATGATAAATACGTATGAAATGAGTAAATACGTCAGTTATTGACCAGCGCTATTTCCACTTGCCAATTTTCTAATTGGCATCAAAATACGTCAATATTGACAATTTCAAATCGACAAGTGGAAATCCAGCATACGTTTTAGGGGGGAGAGTACGATAACTACGGCGCCAAAAATTGATAACGGTATTTCTAGAGGGGTTAAATACAAGCACTTTTTACTATGTTTTTTAATGTATTTTTTTTACATTTAAAGTATCATTTTCTTTAAATTACCCCTCCCGCCTAAACGGAGTAAGATAGGGGGTTTTCTTTAAATTACCCCTCCCGCCTAAACGGAGTAAGATAGGGGGGTCTATCTTACTCCGTTTAGGCGGGAGGGGTAATTTAAAGAAAATGATACTTTAAATGTAAAAAAAATACATTAAAAAACAATGGCAACACTTATAATAAAAGACTATAATCATTTTAGAAAGCCCATAATCTGTTCTTTCATATTATTTTTAAATCAAGTTATTCCTTTAAATAGTTTTTGAAAAAAAAATTTCAAACTTGATATTTAAGGACAAAAATTGGGGTGAGTAAAATAATTTTGGCGATGAAAACTAATGACAGATTTATGTAGAGGAGTTAAATACAAGCATTTTTTACTATGGGAAGGGGGGTCTATCTCGCTCCGGTTAGGCGGGAGGGGTAATTAAAAAAAAATTATCAATAAAATTAAAATAAAATATTAAAAAACAATGGCAACTCTTACAACAACGAACTATAGCATTTTTCAAAGCCAGGAATCCGTTCTAAATTGTCTAAAATGCAAATCAGCAAAATTTTGTCTACTAAATTAAATTTCAGGCCAGAGACTGTATCTGAAAAATGTTGTTGACATTGGGTAAACTAATATAATTTAAAGAAAGTTTGCATATACTTGCCTTGCACCCATCTCAAAATCCAACAGTGACCCCAAGCAGGGGGGTTGCAGGGGGGCAGCATGCCCCCCCGATACGCATTTCAAGGCGCAAGGGTAGCAATTTGTACTCTAAGCGGAGCGACATATAAAAGTAATTTTAAATTTTCTCAAAAATTAGACGACATAAATCAATCTGGTTTTCAGTGTTCGATTAAGAATTGATTTAGGCAGTAAAAACTACAAACAAATTAAGTATCTACTTTTTCAATATTGAAAAATATCAGCATTTAACTTTTTTTTTTTATTTTTTTCCTTAAATTTCAAGTTTGAAAGTATTTTTTTCAAAAACTATTAACAGCTATAACTTGATTTAAAAATAATATCAAAGAACATATTCCTGGCTTCCAAAAATCCTAAAGTCCTTTATTGTAAGTTTTGCCATTGTTTCTCAATTTGTTTTTTTCATTTTAAGTATTATTTTTTTTTAAATTGCCCCTCCCGCCTAAACGAAGCAAGATAGACCCCCCCTCCCATAGTAAAAAATGCTTATATTTAACCCCTCTACAAAATACCGTTATCAATTTTTGGCGCCGTAGTTATCGTACTCGTGCCGTTTTAGGGAACTAGTTTTAAAGTTTACCTACTTGTCCTGTAGCCAAAAAGTGTTGGAAAAGTGATGTTCTAGCGGTTGTTAAGACTTATAGGGCATTTACAGTCAGCGTCAAAAGTAAGCGAACTCAAATGCGGTTTTCATTTATCTTTGGAGCTAGGAAATATATATTTTTTTATCTGTAAAGTTATTTTTGCTGTCGAAATGGAATACGTTTTCTTATTGTTATTTCGTCATTAAACTTTTTACAGATTGTTGGTTTTTTAGAGCTGTTTCCAGACCCTAAATAAAACTAAAAAAAAACATCAGTGTTTATTCCCTTTTCACTCTCACTGTATGTATGCTGGTTGTCTGTCTTGAAAGGCGCTCAAATGTCTCATTTCAAGAAAACTACGCTTCTCGGAGCTTCTGCACTAATTGAATAGGCAAAATTCCGCGAGTAGTCTTCTATGCGCCAGCGGTGCTTTAGATTTGATGTTAGTGTAGGATCGCCTATAAGTCTCTGTATTATGCAGGTTAAGTTTTGGGACCCAGCTCCATTTATGGGACTAATATTATATTTTTGTAGCAACCACCTATTTTATTATATTATTATCATTTATTTCATTAATTTATTATATTAAAACTAAGCCCTGGCAATACTCTAAAATATCATTTTATTATAAGATCTGGCAATGCTATAAATTAAATAAAGAAAGCTCTGAAAGCTTACCCACAGCCGATCACAACAAAGAATAAACAAATAAAAATTCTGTGGGGCTTGCTTCCAAATCGACGAATTCTTTAAACCAAAAACTTTAGTTTTTAAATTGTATCTATGGACTTAAAGGAACATACTTACATTATTTTTTTACACACATTTTTTGAAAGCAGAAGACGTCTTGATTCACATTAATATCCGAATGAACAGATATCACAGCAAGTGAGCTTAATATTGCTTTCTCAATAACGCTTCGGGACACTGTTTTAATCCTTTTCATAGTTGAAAAAGTTATTTCAACACTAGCTGTGGTCACTGGAAGCGTGGCCAAAACCGGAAGTTTATAGCTCTACTCTAAAGTAAGTCTTGTCACATATATCAAGCAATTTCAAAACTTCGGTAGAAGGATACCTCGACGAAATTTTTTCGCATCAAAGAATGTACTCAGCTTTCACAGCTGACAACGAAATAGCATTATCACAGTAACATATTAGCTTTTCCTCTCTGAAAAAATCTTCAGCATTTTCTCTGTTGTTCTTAAGAGAATTCCGAACTTCTTTTGTGCGGTCGATTGCAGAAACAAAATCTAAGGATTTCTGGACCATGTTCTGTAGGAAAACCAGATTTAAACTGAATAGTGTTACACATACAATTAGGTTTACTAGAAAATCACTTTTTTGGACCTCTTTGGGCCGTGTTTATGTTTTCGAAGAAATCGCCCACGTTCTGCTCGTTATTTCTTCAAGACTTATTGAGTGCATCTGAAGAGCTCTATACAAAGGAAATAACACTGTCATGCCTTTTAATGAATTTTGTTTCACAAAGACGTAGAATTCGAGTTTTTCGGCTCTCTGGTGCGTGTTTTTTAATGACATTTTTGAAAGTTATATTTCCATTTGAATGGTTGCGGAAGGAATTAGTTATCTCTCTCCGGGGGGTCCTTGAGGGTGTGAAACCCCCCCATGGCTACGTACCTGCCTCCAATCCAAGACAAATTTGTGATATTTATATATGTCTAATGCAACAGGTAATCGACTAGTTCTGTTTCTTTAATTTTGTTGTTAGAATGGAAAAGACTGCCAAAATGACAATGGAGAGGAATAGTTAATGCTTAAATAGAGAGTGGAGCGGATCGCGACGCCTCCTTTTTCTATAAAGTATTCAGGTTATTAAACCTAAGTAAATTTTAAACCTTAACTAAAGAGATAGACCTATAAGTAGATATTTTAAGTCGAGTTTCAACAGTCAATATCGGTCAGACCACATAACTGACACTAAATAGACCCGAAATTATAATGTATTCACAATATTCACATTTTTATTCACAAAAATCTATTCGCAAATCGATTGAGTTACACAATGCCAATAGCTAAAATCAATCGACGCAATCGAGAATTGTCGTGACGATCGCTGATCGGCAATCACAATAAGAACCTTAACGTCGAATAAGATTGGAACCTTTGAAAGCCAAAACCACTATAAGATGCGCTTATTCACAAAAATATGCAAAAAAAAATTACTTATATTGATCAAAACATTGTTTAATTATAAGGTCCTTAAAAACTATAACACTGAGAAAATGCTATCAATAATCATTTTTAGTCTTCAACGTAAATATTTTGACGGTCACAATGGATAATTTTATATGGAAATTTTCACCATTGTGACTTCGTAAAAGTTAGCCTGGACACAAAAAATTATTATTAGTACCGCGGATTGTGCTGAAGAAGGAAAAAGTGAATACCTTCAATTTTCTGCGTAAGGCTCATTTTCTAGGTAGGTTCCCATTCCCATACAGACGTGTTTCCAAAGGCCTTGGTTTTACTTACTAGAATTAGGGAGCAAAGATAATCACTTCGGCATAGCAGGTATACACTGATTAGGTACTATAAGTCTAACAATCTTTCGTGATAAATAGCTTGGAAATACTGGTTGACTTGTACCTACTTAGCGCAAAGTTGTTGTTGCGAACCCATCCTCTTTCTCATTTCATATGCATTGGCTGTTTCGAGAAATATTGATGGTTTTGCAACAGCTCAAAGAACCATGAACCTACTCCAGTGGGATGTCGCTAGTTTCGTCTCTTTTAGTTACACTTCGTTATACAGCAATCTCAACACTATATAGCACCGTTGTAACAGCCTTTGTGGCCATTAATTTTAACAGTTCACACCCATTCAAAGACGGGGCAATTAAGAGAGTATTTTTCCGGGGAGACTCGGGTAGGTTCATGGAAGTTTGTCTAAAGGAATCAGAAAACAGACATAGAACATATTATTTAAGGTGATATGTTAGGTTAAATAGAGTATGAGGATTCTCCTACACCACTTCACACCATACCTAATGGCCCCGATGCCACATTTTTATACCCTCCACAGGAAGGTATATTCACTTTGTCATTACATTTGTAACGCCAAGAAGGATTCACCGGAGACCCTATAAAGTATATATATTCTGAATCAGGATCACATTCTGAATCGATTTAGCCATGTCCGTCTGTCTGTCCGTCTGTCTGTCTGTCTGTTGAAAACACGATAGCGTCCAAACGAATTGACCTAGGTATATGAAATTTTGTGGGAGGACTTCTTTTTACCGTCGTCAGGTTGGTATTGAAAATGGGCTATGTCGGTCAAGTAGTTCTGGTACCTCCCATACAAAACCACTCTTAGACCCATGTGTCTCTCTATCTATTGAAATCACGATAGAGTCCAAACGAATCGACTAAGGCGACTGAAATTTTGTGAGAGATTTTAATTTTACGGTTGTCAGGTTTGTAATAAAAATGGTCCATGTCGGTAAAGTAGTTCCGTTACTTTCCATACAAAGTCAATATTCGACCAATTTATCTCTCTAGCTGTTGGAAACACCATAGCGTCCAAACGAACCGACTTAAATGAATAACATTTTGTGGGAAGATTTCTTATTACCGTTGTCAGGTTGGTATTAAAAATTGTCTATGTCGGTCAAGTAGTTCTCGTACCTCCCATACAAAAACAATATTAGACACAGGCGTGTACCTGTACAGTACATACAGTGGAGGGTATCAAAGCATCGGCCAGGCCGATGATAACACTTTTACTTGTTTTTTATTGTAAATGTAATGCACTTTGACTAACCTATACTAACACTAACTTTAACACTGGCGAGAGGCGGGGAAATGCGGTCTTACCTATTTGCCGGATAGCCTGATAAGACATTGCATATAGTGCATATAGAGTGACCATCGAAAGTGAGTGAACACCAAAGCTCTTTTAAGTTTTTATTACGGTTTTCACATAGGCTTAAAAAACGAACAAACTGTAAAAAGTAAAATAACAATAAAAAAAATCTTATTACATTTCAACAGCATAAAACACTTCATAGATATTAAAAGAAAAAATGGTTTCCTAACTGCAAAAGCAAATGAAACCCCCATTGGTGTTGACTTACTTTTGACGCTCAGTGTATCTAGACGATGGTAATATCTTAGTGATATCTTAGAGCATGGTAATTTCGAAAGCTTGAGTCTGAGCTAATTGATCCACTCTGATTTGATGCATGTGCATCTATTTTTGTCCCTGCTATATTATGGCCCCATGCGTCCGATCTTCATTGTAGATAGATTTTCTAAATGCAGGCTTTAACACACGGATCCGTCGTAATGTCATCTGATGCCAAAAATATTACATGTACAAACAGAATAGTTTTGAGAATTTAAGCCCAAATCTCTATAAGTAAATTTATTTGTACTAATTTGTAATGGAACGCATTCCTCATCCAAATTATTTGCAACTAGTTAAGTACATTATACTCATTTCTTGCATCACTTTCATTCCATTGGGAATCATTCCGAGAATGCATCGACTCGAGACTCCATCCTTTATAATACATGTGAGTCGTAAATTTGCTTACCGTATAGGTACTCAACATAGTCACTTCCTTACTGCTGCTGACTTTATGTCGTTCCATATAAAAATTTTTGTTTAACTTTGAAATTTTTACCAACAAAGATAGGTACCAGGCAACGGAATATAGTTCCACTCGTACACACACGTAAAGATAAACTAACACAAAAGCCATCCAAGAAAGTTTAATAAGAAAAATATGAGGATTCCTGCCAAACTTCAAAAGAGGGATGCACTGCCACGATACAAAACGTTGACGAAGAAAGTATCTACCTACCTACACAGAAAAAACCTTCGATTCGAATATTTGCATGGCTTGGCAAAGCCAAACAAAATATGGAAAATTTATGGCAGATAACACAGTTATGCATGCCACCTCGTTTTTACTAGCACTATAACACTGTCTGTCAAAGGCGTTGCGTTGTCGACTTGTCGTTTCGTATGAAGAGCGTTCACAGAAACCATGCAATGCAACCCACAAGACATTCGAAAAAATTAAGGAAGAAAAAAAAAACAGTACCTACTCACGTCTGAATCTGAAGTATGGAAATGAAAAGCGACTTAGAGCTAAAGGTAGAACGAAATAAATTTTACTACGTTCTTTACTTTGAATTTGTACGTTACACTGTCAGAAGAGTAGAGTGGGTGGCATAGCAGAAGCTAAAAAGACACGAGTTAAATAAAATTCCCATGATGAAAAGCGAAAAGGATTCTACGAAAGAAATCGGATTGTAATTCGTATTTTGAGTGAGCTAATAAAAGGAGGAAAACACAAAAAGGATGCGAAATTGCAAAGCTTTCTCTGCCATTACGCTAATATAGGAAGAACTCTGAGAAAGTTTCTGAAGTTAAAACAGAATTTATATCCTTGCGCGAAGATGTGCGTCCTGACTACCATGACGAATGATGATGAAGGGACATGTTATGGTGTGATGAGATAACGTATTTTTTTTTTCTGGATTCTATAAGTTGTGCGATATTAGTAGTGGTACGGACATATTAGTTTTTACTGTGATGTTATACTTTTACAGCTATGCGATAGAAATGGAATGTGGTTCTAATATTTTTTCTGGGTTGTTATGAGCAATTACAATCAATCAATTACAGTCAATGTTATCATTGGTATCTATTTGTCGTTTAACTAGAGGTTATACCGGATGTTGTGTGCAAATTGCAGCCTTCTACGTCAATTAGTTTTTGAGATAGATCTATGTAAATCCAAAATTGACTTACAGCCCTATTATGGCTATCAAATATCAACACGATATTTGATAATAATTGATACGTATCAACAAAATGAATGAATCGGTATTATGGTTAGCAACCTATCAACATTTTTGATGAATTGTGAATTGTATTAGATTTAAGATCTATTGTGAATAGTTTTATCGATAAACTTGGTATTACGTTTATCAAAAAAGTTGATATTCATCAAATTTTCTATCAACCACAAATTTCTCGTTGATACGTATCAAATATTCGGTGCATCAAATTAAAAAATGTATATAGCCTCGTTTTTATTGTTAACTAACGACTTTAGAGCGAAATGTCTTCGGTAGACATCCCAAATGTACTAAAACCACGAGTAGCAGCGATTTTAAAATTCTTTACTCAATAAGGAAACTATCAACTGAGCGTTGGGAATAACTTCAGCATTTGCATTGCACAATCAACAGTGTTGTTCGTTCTTTTGATTTGCGAAAAAAACAACTTTTGTTTATAAAAAACAACAATATTATTTAACCAAAACTAGTAGTCAGCCACACAACAAAAACCAACTACAAATCAGAAACGTCAAACGTCAAAACAGAACCCATTCTCAATGAAATTTCGATAAGTATTCACAATGAGGTAAAATGTATCAATTGATACTCATCATACCAAACTATCAATGAATTGATAGATCTTATCAAGTATCAACTAATTGATATTTGATAGCCATAATAGGGCTGTTAGATAGTGAGTTCGGGCAGACGGACAGACATCATAGCGAAAACAATTAGGTTCCGTTTTGTCCCTATGGAAACAGAAGCTTTTCAGTTCTATTATGCAAATTGGACATTTTTTTACATTTTTGTCGCCAGGCTTTCTGGAAGGCCGTAATTCTTAAAAACGAATATTTGATGTCAACATAGATGTCAATATTCTTAATATTGGAGATATTGGAGATATAACAAAAATGTTTCCTACTTTATTGGCTATGAAGTTACAGCTATGGAAGGGAACTTTGGCCCGGTTCTGTCAAGGGGTTATGACTGGAATTTCGTTCTGCCATTATAGATTTGTGGTATTTAGAGTGCCTTCTATGGCATATCCAAATTTCAGCCTAACTAAAATGAGATGAGAAAAAAGTTTTTTTTTTTTACATCTTTGAGGCTTTCTGCCACGGCCTTATGCTCAAGCAACCGTTCTGCCAACAATGCAAAACCATTTCTGTGTGTCCCAATATACACCACACCAAATTTCAGCCCAACTAAAATCACTTTTTTTTGACGATTTTTTTACAACTTTGACGGATCGCCACCGCCAAAGCGATCGCGACACATTCGGCAGAACTGCATTTTTGAAATATTTTCAGCCAATTTTTACTTGACTGACCATGCAGAATGCAGATTCATTTATAAAAGTTATTTCTTAGTTCGGGTTTTCGCGATACGTTATAATAAGTGACAAGCATGGAGAACGCTTCCATCAAAGTATCGCTAACATGGAAAAACGCTATTAGGGTAAAAATAACGTTTTTTTGCATAGTGCATTGATTGCAGTGCCCTAAACACAAATATGAAAAAAAAAATTGGCGCTCTCTTACCGTTTGGGCGTGGCACGCCCCCAAAGTTAAAAAAAAATACCATATGAAATAGTAGATACCAAAATTATAAAAAGGAGTGTCCAATTTTTCTAAATGTGCGGTTAACTTATAAAAAAAGTTTCATCAAAATCGGATCATAAAAATCGAAGATATGAGGTAATTTTTGTACTATTTTATATGGTATTTTTTTTTAATTTTAATCTTACCAAACGGTAAGAGAGCGCCAAATATTTTTTGCAGATTTGAGCTCAGCGCATTATAGTCAATCGGAATAAACAAAAAAAAAAATATTTTTTTTCGAATGGGCAGTAAAGTAAGATCTAGACTTTTATTATACAATATACCATATTTGTGAGAAATACAAAAAATTATTTTCAAAAAAACTGAAACTATTTTTTTTTTTCGTACACATTTTCGTATTCAGCGCTTCAAAATCTATAAGAAAAGTTACTTATCATAAACAATACCATTTCAAAGTACAAATTTGTTGACTAGTGTTATAATAAGACTAATTTAATCGGTTTTGGTGCTGATGGTGCTGCAGTGATGATGGGTGTCAATTCATCAGTTCGGACGTATTTGAAAAAAGATATTCCAAATTTATTTGTCATGAACTGCATTTGTCACTCTTTTCATCTTGTGGCTTCATATGGTGGCACAAAATTACCAAGTAGTGTGGAAGATCTATGTCGTGATGTGTACAATTATATACAATACAGTCCAAAGCGAAATTGTATATACAAATCTTTTCAGAATATTTTAAACATAAAGCCAAGGAAGCTTCTTCGTCTGTGTCAAACGCGTTGGCTTTCAAGGCTAGAGTTTGTGAATTCTGTTGTCATGCAATTTGATGCCCTTAAAACATTTTTTGTAGAAGAAACAGCAAAACCAGATACACTTTTATCCTGTCACACTATTTTCAATATGTTGAACGATCCGAGGCATTATATGTATTTGAGCTTTCTTAGTTTTGTGTTACCTTTTTTTACAAAACTCAATATGTACATGCATGCAAGCTGAAAACCCAAAAGGCCAAAAATACATCAAGTTCATTCAGAAGTTTCTTTATCAATAAAATCAATTTTAAGTTGTTATTTAAAAAAGGGATGTTTAGGCAGGACTGCAATTATTAATATATTTGATTAATACTCGCAATCAGCTACCATACAACGAAATGTATTATGGTATTAAAGTGGGTCTCTTTCTTGGAAAATGTTGTAGTCGAAAAAAGCGGTTTACATAGCTTTCAGTGTGATCGCTTAAGTTTTTTTTATTGAAGCTACTAAGCAAATTTTTCTTAGATTTAATTTCAAAGAAACTATTCTTAAAGACATCGAAATTCTTGCTCCACAAAATATATTGAAGAGTAACTCCATTCTTTCACTTATAAAGCATTTTCCACATTTAGTGAAAGAAGATCAGCTTCAGCAAATAGATAACGAGAGGAGAGCATTGAAACACATAGATTTGAATTTAAATGAAGATGCTGATGCTGACGAATTGTGGAAAGGCGTAAGTAAGATAAAGAAAGCAGATGTCACTCCAGCCTTTCCAAAATTATCACAATTTGTTTTCGAAATATTTTCTTTGCCACATTCTTCGGCCAATACGGAATGCATCTTCTCGGAAGTATATATAGTAAAAACCAAATTAAGTAACAGTCTTGGGACTGATTCACTAAACGGGTTATTGCATAGTAAACATATGGGTAAAAACAAAACATGCTTTGAATTTAAAGTTAATGACAAACTTTTAAACAGATATTACAAAAATATATAGGTACAACAAAGAGTTTACATAAATTAAGTAGATATTTATTTCCAAATTAGTTTTTTCATGAACTAAAAAGTTACGAAAAAAGTAACTATGTATTTATTTTTTTGTATTTGTAAGTGCTATTTATTAAATTACAGAATATGTAAATAATATACTTTGAGCATACATAAAAATGTATAATATTTGAATTTTATGAATAATTTATTTAAGTTTTGTTCCTTCTTTTTGTAATGTGTATTTGAAAGTAGGTACTTGTCATGATGCGGTTTCACCATTTCTATTTTCCTTTTTCTCTTTTTACCATTATCCAACTACGAAATGGAAATCATGCTTTTTGAACCTAAATCATGCTTCAAAACTATGTTTTTTTAATTTTTTTAGTGGCAGCACTGTCACCAGCTCTCCGACTAATACGAAAGTAGTTATAATCACAACTATATGAAGTTCAAATTCAAATAATTTGTTTTATCTGAAACCCACTTAATACAGTGCCCACAGATTCCAAAAGCAAGTAAATCAAGCATCCTATATATAGCTATCTAATTTAATTCAAAAATAGGTTTACTATACTTTCTGGGCTGTATGGTTAAGGTATGTATTTATCTTTCAAATATTTCAATTAAATCGTACTTCTTAGAAATCAGTTTCGGATTTAGATTCTTATTTGCATTGGCTTTTGTGGTAAGAAACAATATTCGTTACAAGGAGTAGATTTTGGAAATTTCTACGAAATTCCAATGTTGATTTATAATGGGGGGATAATAATTACAATGGTAATGCAATATTCCTGAAAGTTTATACTGTTAAACTTGAAAACATTTTGCTAATTATACTTCAAGTTCTTGTATAAATAGAAATCCTTGAGCATAACCCGGAAATGAAATACCTCTTGATATGTATAATAATTTTCAAGTGAAAATTGGGATTTTGTGAAACATAAAATCTCTGTTCATTAATTAAAGGCTTTTACATGTCGTATGGTTATTATGCTCACATCTTAGTTTATAAAGGGTGATTTTTTTTTGCTTTTTGGGTTTTCGGGCTGATTTTTCTGATAGTTCACGTGTGACTCGTGACTAAGTGTCAAAGTAAAAAAAATGCCCTGTTAGTATTGCCATTTCACCATGCAAAGACTTACGCCCGAACAACGTTTGCAAATTATTGAATTTTGTTAACAAAAATCGTGCTCAGTAAAAAGTGTGATTGGATTGGAGCACTTTGTCAATTTTATGGTCGTCGTAATCGTCCCACTGAACAGGCTACGTTAATAATCAAAATTGCCGTATATGGTCTGCCGAGCAATCAGATGCATTGCAAGAACTGCCAATGCATCTTCAAAAATGTACCGTAGTTCTTCAAAGATGATGATGGCAACAACGTTACGGTCAATGGTGCCCGCTATCGTTCGATGATTTCGGGCGTTTTTCTTGCCCAAAATGGAAGAACTGGGTTTGTTCGACATGTGGTTTCATCAAAACGGCGAGACATGCCACACAGCACGCGAAGCCATGGATATATTGCGAGGCGAATTTGGTGAGCATCTCACGTTTTGGACCTGTGAATTGGCCACCTGAATCGTGCGATTTGACGCGGCTGCGCTGTACTGTTTTTTGTTGGGATATGTGAAGTCTCTCGTCTAAACGGATAAGCCAGCAACTATTTCCGGGTTGGAAGACAACATAACTCATGTTATTGGTAAGATACCAGCCGATATGTTGGTAAAAGTATGGATGCGGTCAAAATTTACATGAAATAATATTCAAAAAGTGATTGGCAAGAATTGATTTATCGACCCTAAAACCAAACGCTTAAAAAATCTCCCTTTACATTCATTTTCAATGTCCAGTTTATCCATTAAGTGGGTCGCGGGTGTAGGTTCCTAAAGTGGACCCTCGCTAACCCTCGATTCTCCGCCAGCGACTTTAAATCACTAAAGGGAATCCCCATCCTCATACGGATAGAAGAGAGATTATGGACTTGATCTAACCATCTCATCCTGGGTCTACCTAGACGACGCCTGCCTAATGCTACAGATTCCACCGCAAATCTGGGGTCCTGCTTGGAAACATGCGCTTAACATGACCCAAAGGTGGATCGCTCCATCCGATGAAATAGCTGTTCGAGATTGAACTCCTCACGCATACTAGTGTTCCTCAAGGTCTGCTGAAACCAACGCGGAAATGAGAAAGCTAAATCTCATGACCATAGGTAGGAGTTGGATCAAAGACAGAATCAAAGACTTACAATAAGTTCAGACATTCCTAAAGGAAAACTCAACATTGCTCCTTAAATCATTCGTGAATAATACCCCGAGATACTTAAACTTCTCCACCTGTTTCAATGGGACTTCAGTAACATGCAGAGTGCACTGAACAGGCGTTCTGGAAACGACCATCACTTCAGATTTGTTCACGTTTACTTTCAACTCAGCTTCAACACAAACGGCCACAAACCTGTCGAGTGTCCACCGAAATTCAGTCTGAGAGGATTCATGGATGACGAAGTCATCAGCAAAGAGCAAATTACTTATCCTCAGATCTCCCAATTCAAACTGTTCTTCGCCAAGGCTGCGATGTAACATCCAGTCCATATAAGTAATGAAAAGAAGAAGGCAGTCCAACGCCCACTAGTAGTGACTTAACGCCGTTTACCCGAACACAGCTTGTACAGTTTGCGTAAAGAGATTGAATAAGGCTAATAGAGAATCGTCAATTTCATACTCCTGTAATATACTGCAGAGTTTACCTCTAGGAACATGGTCGTATGCCTTCTCCAAGTCTATATAAAGCATGCGTTAATATACTGATACTCGCACAAGCCTCCTCAAGTACCATTCTGAGAGTGAAGAACTGGTCGGTTCTCCTGGCTCCGCGAAATAAGGCCCCATTTCTACTTTTGGGGCTTATTTCATAATGAAATAAGGCCCCAATTTTCATTAGGAAATAAGGCCCCAAAAAAGGAAATAACACCCCAAATTTTATTAAAAATCGTTGTTGTTATTTCCTGTATAATTTTTTGGGGCCCTATTTCATTTTTTTTCTGGGGCCTTATTTCCAGAGGTCTTATTTCGCGGAGCCATAAGAGCCAAAAAAAAAAATGAAATAAGGCCCCAAAGCTGACAGTAAACCCAAGCAGGGGGGGTTGCAGGGGGCAGCATGCCCCCCCATACCTTTTTGGTTTGGTGTCTTATTTCATTTCTTATTTTGGAGTCTTATTTCATAATGAAATAAGATCCCAATTTTAAGGCCCCAAAAAAGGCAATAACACCCCAAATTTTATTAACAATCGTTGTTGTTGTTTCCTATATGATTTTTTGGGGCCTTATATCACTTATTTTTTTCGGGGTCCTTATTTCCTGGGGCCTTATTTCGCGGAGCCTTTCTGTTCCAGTTCCAGTCGAAGGTCTTTACTCTGTAATTATGTAAAATCCTTTTTATTTGCATATCTGTTTTAGAAGTCAACTGTCATTACCACATACTTGAATTACAATCAACTGGAACTAGAACTAGAATTAGAACCAGTCTCCAAAATAATTTATAAGGCCCATTTTAACCCAACCTCAACATTAACCCTAGAATGCATATGGGGTGAGTGCGCACCCCACTTCAAAATTAAAACGGTTATATTTTTTAAAATAAAAGTAGTTATTTTTGAAGAGTGCCGTGACTTTCATTTATTTCGTTATGACTTTATTCCTGAAAGAAGTTTAGTGCATTTCCTCACTCCGGACTGTAGATATCGTGGTCACTGGGGTGTGCTGGCACCCCATATGTGTTAGTGTAATTTTATTTTTGAAAGACAAGTGAATAATTTTTCTTAAATTTTTGGAACTCTAGCATGGTAAGTTAATATATCATTTCAGAATTATATTACAAACGTTCCACAATTGCAGTACCATCGAAAAATTGCTTCGAGAATCAATGGAAGGCGATACACAGCATTGCGAGGATATTTTATTAAGAGAACCTCAAAAGAAGATTCCAAAGCAGGGAAGGTGCTTTTTATATCCTAGAACACGTGAAAAAAAGACAAAAATGGTGTGCAGTACTTGCCAAAGGCACATTTGTCCAGACCGCCGCCGCTGCGAACCGGTGCGAAGTATGGCATACCGCATACTGTGCATACATAGCTGTCTTTATTATGTTGAAAAAAGGATTAAAAATATGCGGGTAGGACTTACAAAATCAAAACTTTTTACATATGCTTATGTTGCCATATATGTCTCCTTTCAGAAACAAAAGAAAATTTGTAAGATTCAAGCTTAAAAATCTACATTTTCTTGCATTTTTTAAAACACTATATGGTCACACCACTTAATAACCACTGTCATTATGGCTGTGAATGAAATGTAATTGTTTTTTGTTAATTTAGTCAAAAAATACATTACTTTAAAATAAAATAAATAAATTTTATAAGATTGTATTATAAGTTGCTGGTATTTGCAACCCAAAGTGCTGGGGTGCTCAGGAACCCCATATGTGTTAACGTTATTCAAAAACCCTTATGCATTCTAGGGTTAATCGAATATTATCATTCCGATTGCACTATAGCAAATATCTTTTTGGAAAACTCTATCAATTTAAACCAGAAGTACGCATCTAATAATTACATAAATAATTACTAAAATCCTGCCACTACAAACTACAACCATTGGCCGACGGCATTTTGTCAAAAATTTAAGTATACACTCACCCTCATGGGTAATTAATAATACCAAATGCGCATAATGTGTTGCCATTAATTATTCGAAAGCATTTTATGGCTATGTGCGTTTTGACAAAGTGAATACAAGACCCATTCGAGCGTTGGTTTCCGACTCTAACGATTTTCCCGACAAAACATTAAATAACTCGTCCGGCTCTGGATGAAATTATATGGCACTCTGACAATATGGGTCATCCTGCTCGCTGTGTCCGCAAGGTTGCAGTAATGTGCATAAATAGAGAGAAACTTTTTGTAAATTGTAATACCTAATGAGCTGAAGCTGAACACATCAACGTTTTTACACCCATATGATTGGTGTTCGAATTACAGAGAATTTCCCCTAAGGGCTTTTATAAACTTTGCCAGGTAACACAGTTACATTCGTCCCAAAAATAGAAACTCACACAAACGAATGGTTGCGAGAAGCTAGGCCTAGGGTGTCTACCGCCTGTTGCGCCGCCTATTTTTTTTTTTTTTTTTTTAGGTAACACAGTGGGATGGTGATAATATAGTCATAGCGGGTGTAAATACCTACGACTAAACGAGAAAGTATCCCAATAATAATATCCCCTCCCCACTTTCATGCGAAGAACTCTCTGATAAATATTCAGCTAATCTCTGAATGCGACTTCGATTTTGATCCATTTATTGACTTAGAAAATATCTTTTACATTAGACTTGAAGTCCATTTAAAGCAAAAGTTAATACAATTTTAAATTAATTGATTTTGTTTTCGAGTTTCAAGATATGTATCTGTTGATCCAAAGATTAACTTATTTTGGTTTTCGCAGTGCAGGCTTAATATACTTCACATAACTAGTGGCTTAAGTTAAGCCACCGACTATTTATCCCAAAATAAAAATTTTAGAGAAACAGCTAAAAGTATTAAATGCTTTTGTATACTTTCGACAACACCGGTCATTTAAATTATAAATTTTTATCTACAGACCGTGAGTGTCATCGTTCAGTAGATAAGAAGACTGCTTGTCGGTATTTTATGTTTCTTCTTCTACAAAATTAGTTTGTTATTAAAAGAAGATTGATAAGAGCTTTAATATCTATCGGTAAAACAGATTAGCTTATCTTCACTGTCACTTCAGATGCTCTTCTGCCGTATCTTGTAAATCTGTTTGGGCAGACATGTTATTTAATATGACGTTGACAATGCATAAGCAGTTAGATTAGATTAAAAAAAAGTACTCAAAGATATTCCCATCCCATCCCATCTGCGACTGTGAAGGTGTTGGTGTAACATCACACCAAAACCATAATGTGAAAAAAGAGCCTAGTTCACCTATACAATACAGAACACAAAAAAAAAAAGATGTGTAACTAGTCACGAAAAGTAATAAGATCGCTAATATTTTTTATGATTTTTTGAAAATTGCTAAAAATTACTATTATGTACTAGCCACTTTTTCCTCTTTTTCATACAAAATTTTTCTGAGATTATCCCATTCAAAAAATCATAAAAAATATTAGCGAAAAGATTTTTTTGCATTCACTATTAGAATTGTTTGAAGAAACTTTTTGCATCAAAACATTTTATTTTTTTGAGACCAAGGAAAAAAGTAAAAAAAGTAGACTTTTACAAAAGTTATAAATTTTCAATGTGGGTATTTAATGGGTTAAGGAAAGTTTTGTATCATTCAAACGGAATTTAAATGGCCTTTCCATTGATGCCAAAATTTACATGAAGTAAGTTCAAATTTATTAGTAGGTAGATTAACTTTACTTTTGTGCAAATAATTTTGCCACTGACTATAGTTTGCGTCATCGTGATGACTTCAAGAAAATTATGCAGGGGTTTCGCTCTGCCGATAACGAAATGTTGTTCCAACCTGAAGATACTGGTGCTGCCTGTGAATTTGTTACCGATGCTGAGAGTGAATCACCGCTCGATGTCTGAAATTGCGATAAATTGTTCTTAAATATATCCCTAGGTGCAGTTTTTAGTGTTATTAGGTTAATTTATTCGTTTATTTACCATTGTGGTTTTATTGTTTTTAAAGGCTTAACCCCGTATTAAGAAATACCGCATAGTGGCGTTTTAGCTCTAATTTTATTTATTTTATTTATTTATTTAAAAATCACTTACAAAGTAAGACAAACGTTTTTTAAATTATTGCAAGCCTTAAATGATTACATTAGTGTTTCCTAAATAAAATTAAAATCAATGTGATAATCGAGGGAAGCATATAGCAATCTCTATATAAACATAAATTTAAAGTTTTAATTACATAATTACATAAAAAACAGAAAAAAAATATATTAATCCTATGGAACTATAATACCTACTATGTGTAATTATTTGCCAAATACATGAAGAGACATGTTTTAAAACGAGTTGTGTTTCTAATTCTTCTCAGCGCAATTGGTAGGGAGTTCCAGAGGCGAATAACGTGAACAAAAAATTGTCGTCCCGATGTAAGATAACGATACCGAGCTGTGGTTAAGACAAAAGAACGTGTCGATTGGGGGAAGTTAATTCTGTTGTGTAGATACTCAGGTTGTTTGGTTTCGATGACTTTGTGCAGACATCTTTAAACTTGAAATTATTATTTATAAACATATCTTAGCTTTCACTGACATGTCTTAAGGAGCGGATAACTTAACTCAACGAATGCGGCGTATAGAGCGTGGTTAACTTGCTCACACCAGTTAACTTGCTATACACAAATTTCAAATACACGTATACCAACACAAAGTTCGATTGGACGAGAGAAATTTAAAAGCTGGAAGAGAATTTCAGAGAGAATCTAAAAATCGCAAGTGATAGCACATAAAATGCTCTGAGCATGATAGTGTCAGCTGATGGAATATGACAGATTTACAACCATGTTTAGTACAGTTTGGACGCAGAACGCAGTGCTGCCGTGCGTTTAGTGATAAAGAGTGGATAGCTAATATGGATATAAGATGTATTTATAAATAATAAAAGTTATCAAACGAACAAGTCCACTATCCGTCTTATAGCTAAAAGATGGAATAAAGAGCGGATAGGGCTTTCTTATTAATGCCGCTGTTAAACTTTTGAGCTGTCACTTAGTTTTCAGTTTTAATTTTTAATTTTTCAATAAGTCGAAATTTGGCGAGTAGAAAATTACGAAAAAATTAAAAGAGGGAAAATGGATTTCTCTCTCATATTTTTCAATTTTCTCAGTGGTCGCATTCGCACAGTTTCTTAGCAAATTTTTAAAAATTTTACGTTCGCAAAAAGGTACTCAAACGAAACTTATATGTAGGTACTCATTTAACTCTCTAATGTCGTTTTCCAATGGTTTCACTCATCGAAATCGAATGGCATAAGGAAACTGCTTCCGATCGACTGCTCCGGCGAAATGTCAAACATTAATGTAGGAGGTATTGCTGCTGCCAGCTGGCTTGGTTTGTATAAAATACATAAATTGCACTTCTGTAAGTGCTTCTTGAGTGGGTTTTGACTTGAAATCGAGAAGCGAAATTCTCTTCTCAGAATGAGCAAAAGAGTATTTGTTGGAACGGTTTTAGAAGTGATATCTTGCGCTCCTTTTGCCCAATGGAAAACGACATATAAATCGACTAAACAATTGTTGAATGAGTTAATAAACGTCAAAACATGCATTTAAGTATAGTCAAAACTTTTAATTCTAAAAACAAACGTCTTCTTCAAATTTGTTGCATAAGTACAAGCCCTTTGGACGAATTACGGCTTACGGTGAGACCGTAAGTGAGAAATTATGTCACTGAATTTTGCCGATTTTACATGGTGAAAGTGAGACATAAACAATTTCAGTCACGTAGTACTCATTGTTCACGGATGCGGTAATTCGGTCACTGATGTGTCAAGTGTCAATTAATTATTATTATTATATTAGGTCTGTTCCTTTACTTTTGTAGTAAAAATGGAAAATACTGTCAAAATGGCTATGGTGGGGATACATTTTCTCTCAAAGAGAAATACTTACGACAACGTTAGGGAACGCTTTTGTAGTAATCATGAAAAATGACAGATGCATTTTGTTTTCCCATATACTGCATGTGAGTATGAATCCAAGGATGTGGAAGAGTTTGAAGTTATTGAACTAAAATCATTCCAGAAAAGATAAAAGCTACATAATTTTCCCACCTTCTGATACCATTTTTACATCAATTTGTTTCTCATATCGCAGGAAATCAAAAGACAAATGCAAATAGTCGTTACACGCATTTCAAATCAAATTTCAAATCATCTGTCAATTTTCAGGCGATGACCAGTGCTGCCAGATCTTTTCACCAGAAATCGTAATTACTAGCTTTCAAAATCATGGAAATACAATTTTGTTGGAAATAAAAAAAAAACAAGACAAAAACACAGAAGAACGTTATTGTACTTAACATAAATTATTTTGGATAACATAAACATTTTTCGAAACATAATATTTTTAATTTATTAAATAAGAAAAAAAACTTTATGTAGGTATACATGTTTTTACTACTGTAATCTACCGCAGTCTACTTCCTTAAACATACATCGGTACTTGAATTATTGATTCAAAATGCTGCTATTTATATTCAAATTGTAGCAAGAAACCTCTTGCATCTTTGGTATGCAAAATGTCTCGTAAGGTTTCTGTGGCCAACGAATTTCTTGTTTTCGTTTTATTTAGGTTAACCGCCGACTTCGGAAGTGATAAGACTTCAAAAATGAATTTTTTCACAAAAAATGCTAAACTTTCATTACCATGCATTGTTTGTTATCGAGGTTCAGATTTTCAAAATTTAGGTTTCTGATCTGACGAAATTCGGCATCGACGTCTTGAATATCTTTATTTAGAATTAAATTTGGAAAACTTTTGAATAATGGATAAAAATAGTCTAGAATGGTTAAACTTTGAAGCAAGTGGTTTTTGAAGTCAAATCTTTTTAAGATTTGATGGACAAGCTCTATATAGAAACCCAATCAAGTCTGTTTGAATGCTTCAACATCGTTCCTGTTTGGATTCAAAGAATCCAATTGGAACTTCTACACCGAGATACAATTTGTCAAAAGAAACAATATTCGAAGTCAATCTAAATTCATCATTTTTTACCACCTTTAAAATATCGGGTTTAAGAAAAAATCTAAAATTGTAAAAACTAATTGCTTCACTTCATCATACATTTTATGTATTTGTGGCCGCTCGTTCACCTTCACATTTTATGAAAATATTTGGAAAATTGCAAATGAATTTTTGTATTCGATAAATTTGAAAAATCTTGGAATTTTATTCTTTTTTAGCTCAAAAATCGTGGAATAAGTTTTAAGCCCTAAAATCGTAAAAATACGATAAATCGTGGAATCTGGCAGCGCTGGCGATGACTGTTGTTTCAATTCTTACTCAAGGCGTATTTTTTTGGGAATCTATAGCTAGCTCACTTTTACATTTACATGCAAAACTGGTACACTCACTTTTGGTTTTGTTATACTCACTTTTGGTTTTACATGGAAATCGGTTATACTCACTTTTGGTTTTGTTATACTCACTTCCCAAAAAAATACGCCTTCAAAGAAATTTGTTGAGTAAAAACTAGTAAGATTCCCAATGGAGGGGTAATATCTTGCTCTCTCAATGCCGCTCTCTTTTATGAATTTTTCAAGTTAGGGAACGACATTGAGTAAAAATGCGTAAAAATTCGTAAGATTTAAAAGTAAAGGAACATACCTATTAAGTATATTGAAATAGTTGTCAGTTAAACAAATAGTTGCATTAAAGGTTCTAGTATTTAAGAATCAAAATGTATTATTGCCCAAGTATTTATTATAATATGTCAATTAGGTAAAGGAAATGCTCCCATATTCTTTAAGAAGTATGAAAATTTGAGACGTCTTTGCCGAATTTTCCCAGTGCAAGAGCATGCAATTCACTTATAGTATGTACAGTGACGCCATTACGAGAGATACATAATGTATTAAGAGAGCAAAAATTGTTTAGTACACCAAAATCCCGATTTGCGTCATTAATTATTGGGATCAGAAAAATACGTCGCAAATGGAATTAACGATTCCCATGTATTTTCACTACATTTGATTTAATTAGTACCACAGTAAAATATATCATTGAAAATCCAAATTTCTCTTACTTTTAATAGGTATCTATCTATATTTAATTTCATTGCAACAAAAATGTTAATTAAAATATATAATAGGAAAATAAATATTTTATGAAATCATATAAATCACTCTGATGAAGAATCAATACAGAAAATATTATTACATCCACTTCGTTTTGTAATCATTTTCATGTTGAGTGCAAAAAAGTTAAGCTTCACAAGCAAATATTTCTCCAAAACCTTATATCTATATAGCTTTCATTGAGACGACGCATTTTTTTATTCATATCACTTTATGTGTATCTTCCAATGGGCAAAATAATGATTTTGATTTAGACGAATCACTTTTTGCAGTTCTATAGGTATTTTTCGATATTTAGGCTTTATGTTTGTAAGATGTGTGGTTGCTACACATCAGTATAGTGATTTATCTGTCTTCATTCATTCTTTTAGATAGCGTCGGTCATTGATAGAATATATACGCCGCTTTCTCTGCTTGCCATGTCCTATAGATACCACCCTAATCAATGTCCGGCAACTCAGGCTCCAGTTGTTATTACTACATACATAGGTATATCAAACAATTTTTGACATACTGACATCAGAAAGGTAAGTGTAGAAAAAATCTGACGTCAGTATGTCCAAAATTGACACGATTTTTGGCATGCGTAATAATGGCTTTACAACTTCTCTTTAAACAAACGGGTCGGTCATACTTTATTGCCATCTTAGTCTGTCTATTTTATATGTATGTCACGATTGACCATCTCTTCAGGTATTCTGTCATTTAGAACCCAGCAACCTTAAGGTTTTAACCAGGTTTTGCAGGGAAATCGGCCTTTCGTCGATCCGTTTATGTCCTCGTAGTCAAAGCAGTTAATTTTTAGATGAACTATTAAATTAAATGCATCTAATCACTGCCTGATTGTTCAGTGCTATAAGATAAGGATGTTTCTTCCCTTAAATCACCTCAACTTGGTTTACGGAAGTGTATTTCCCCTGACCCAGGCTAATATGACGGTCTATATTTCCCAATCTAGCAGCGATGGGCCTGGTCTATGACATCAGACAAATTCGTTGATCAGTTTGTAACGATAGAATGTAGCTGTAAGGAAGATCCAGTGACGGTCTTTACAGAATATACAGCCTCTGTCAAGAAACTTAAAATACAATGACTGAAAGGAGGCAACTAAGGATGTGGCCGGAGGGGCCTGTTGATAGAGCCCACCCCGAGATAGAAGTTCCATCGAAAGTTACCTTTAAATATGTAAAAATAAAAAACAAATTCTTCTTCTACTGATCCAACCTTTACGAACGTCTGAGAATCAATCGAAGCTTACATTATTCTGAAAACGATTTTTATAAAAATATAGCCGCTAGACATATTCGTGCCAAGAATAATAGAACTTACACAGAGATACTAATCTGGTTTAATATAGATTATGCACCTTATATAAAATATAAATACCCTTTATATTCAGAGTGAATTGGAATGGGTGGTAGGTATTCAAAAAGTCTAACTACAAAAAATTTTTAAATTTGTTTCATTTTTTTAAATACATATATTAAAATTTATTAGCGCCATCTAGCAGTAAGTAGCGGAATATCAACAGCAGGGTGTAGTAAATACTTTTTTTATTTGATTGTATGAAAGGTAAGAAAATTAGCTAAAGTTCTTTATCAATGGATAGGAAGGTAGGTAAGGTAATCCTAGTTCTACATTTCTTTGTTTCAGTATTATTATCAGCGTAGTTAATGTAAACATCTCTATCTAAGTTCAACTTTGGCATACTATGTACTATGCTCTACCAACAACGTTACTCTACTCAAATATATACTTTTTATTTTTCAACACATGCCAATCTATAGAAAGGTAATCTACATCAACACCTCCAACCATAATTCAAAAACTACAAAATGTTCTCCCTTAATAAACGGGACAAAATACACTAAGTAATCTATTAAAAACTGTTCTATATTTACTAATAATGCAACTTACCACTTTCATCAGCTTCATGTCCTGTTTCTTGGCACTCGGCCAGCACTGAGTCACCACCCTCATTTGATGACGGCGATAAGAGTACATCCTTCGATTTCTTATGACCGAAACGTGCGAATACCTTCGCACGACTGTTCCTTCGTTGTTTTCCCGGGGTTGCCATATTCGCTTCATCGTCACCGGCATTCGATGTTGTATGACTATGCGAAGTCCCCATGATGATGCAATTTTTATGCCAACAAGTTCACTGACTTTGCTATCAAATCAATGTATGCTTCTTGTTTATTCACTGTTTTCCTCGAAAAGCAAGGAAGTCAATCACGGAAGGACATAATTTCCTTCCAACTACCATAAAAATCTAGTATTGACATATGCCACAAACACGCAAATGACACTTGATTGAGAGTTGGGGGGTGAACTTAAAAGACACCTCTCCGCTGCCGTTAGAATCAACCAAGGATCTACCAACCGTTATGAAATAATAATTTCTCAGCCTCAGGGGGAACAGACGTCTTTCACAAAACACCAATATCCACCGGCTAGAAAAAAAAAACACACCAAATATTCTATTGTGACAAAGGGGGATGCGAACCACCCCCGTTGCTAATGATTTTCTTGCGTTAACTTAACTTTGACAGGCAACAGTGATTCCGACGAACATTTAACACAATTACCTTCAGCCACTAACATTGGCATAGGCCGTTATTTAACTTAACTTTTCTCGCCCTTCAAGTTATTGTTTATTCACCAAGAGAGATTATTCTTTATTCCCGAAATCCGCCCGTAAACACTGCAAAAACTGACACTTGACGTTCGCCAAAACTGTCAAAGTGACAACTAGAACGATTGCTTGGCGAAAAATCGATGCTTAGTACATTCGTATGGAAAGTATGCGCAACCGCTTACAAAATAATGTCGTCTGCAGTGAAAAGAACACAAAAAAAAAAATCGTATCTACGACTAGACCTACATTCGATTGTAAAGACCCCGGTGACTGTGTGTGACTAAGTGATTGTTCGTTGACTAGGTCATGTGGGGATGATGATTATGCATACGCTCGTCGTTGTTGTTTTATGTAGTGGATGTGATAATTGGCATTAGTCAATTGGAATTTACGAAAAAAAGCACAGGCCGAACCGAACCGAATCTAATGGCAAATGGTTCCAGATTGGGGTCGACTCTGGATGGAAATAGAAAATAAAAAAATTAAAACCGATATGGGATGACCGGCTCCCCGTCCGTTGAGAGCTAGAACGTTTCAGATACTGAACAGTAATTATGCGGTTATCTCGAAAACGTTTAAATTTTTGAATTTTGTTAAAGGGGCGCACCGCCATTCACCACCACCATCAAAATACATGCAAAGTGCCTAAATCGAATGAGTGTGCGATAATAGAACTTAAACGCCTTTTCTAGTGAACTGTGAGTGAGTGCCACAGCCGCTACCACCGCCCAATGGCCTGTGCCTGAGCTTAGTGGAGTATTGTCGTGATGGTGTGGTTATCAGCTGTTATGGGGAGTTTTCATTATCGTGTTCGGGGGGATTATTTTGTATATTTCGCTTTGCGATTTATTTTTACATTTTTCAAGTGCAGGCAGGGTGTGGAAATGGATTTTCAAGATAGAATGGGCTTGCATTGGAAATGTGTTTGCTTATGCACAGAGTCATGATCTTTATATGGAATTATTTTGAGTGTCACTATTTGACCTGAGAGTGGTAGTGCAGTGCATCTTTAAGAATATCAATTACAGAGAATGGTTTTGTATACGGACAAACATTTACGATTCAAAGAGTTACATTTAAGATCTTTATTTTGGTGGTGCTATGTGAATCAAAGTCTTAATGCTGCTTGCTTCTTCTATAAATTTCAAAGGCCAATCGTTTCCTATGATATTAATGTCGTTTTCCATTGGGCAAAAAGAAGCGTCCGGGAGCGTCCGGAATCAAGAAAATCACTTCTGAAACCGTTCCATTGGCGCAAAAAATACTCTTCTGTTGATTCTGAGGAGAGAATTTCGCTTCTTGATTTGAAGTCAGAAACAGAATCCACTCGAGGAGCACTTACACAAGTGCATTTTATGTATTTTATACAAGCCAGCTGGCAGCAGCCATACAGTAATTTTTGACGTTTCACCAATACGTGAGTGTAGTCGAGCAGAAGCAGTTTTCTTGTTCCATTGGATTTCATAATGAGTGAATCCTCGAGTGAGACCAATGGAAAACGCCATAAGATGAGACAAATATGGCAGCCGGGTCATTATTTGCATGATTTTACTGACAATCCATTCTTTAAGAATTATTTACATTGAATAAAATTATACAACAAAAAAATCTAAACCATAACTCTGGTGCGATTATACAAAATAATTAACTGCACTGTATTTACCAGTGGCTGTAGATAGTAGGAGTCCCGAACGGCTGAATTGAGAAACTTTTCCATGACATCTTATACTATTGGATGTTTGTCAGACGTTCGCAAGAGGTAGGTACCGCAGTGAAAAAACCTTTAGATGTACTTAATTTCTGTTTTTCTGGGGATCGAACCTGACACCCCTTGTACAGCAGTCACGCACACTAACCACTAAGCCACTGCACCCTACAAATAGCGGAAACAACCCACGTTTTGTAGGGGAAGTGCAACTTTGATTTATCAACATCGCATATATATCAGTAGCTATAATAGTGCAGCAGAAATAGGTTTTGAACAACAAAAAAATTCGTTACTCCGACATCGAAATATTGTCGAACAAGCTCTTGTAAAAGAAGACAAAATAAATGGGACCGACGCGATAGCAGCTATATCTACGGTTTGCAATACTGCAATGGGGTGCATTTTTAGGGCTTGAGAACAGTTTTTCGCGATTTCCAGCTAAACTGTGCATCGAAAAATAAAATTAAACGTAAAAGTTAAAAAAAAGGTCTACAACTTTTGTATTTACCATTTTCACCTTCGCCTCAATTTTTTGGTTTTTGGCTTTTAATTTTTTTCTTTGGCGAACAGATTTCTATAAAGATGACTGAGACTTCGGCAAAAAATACCTTTTAGTGTTGCAAAAAGGCAGTAATTTTTGCAGCCCATAATATTTAGAGGATGTTGTTAAATTTAATTTAAAAAAACAAAAAGCAACATTTTTAACTGCGATTCCTCTTAAAACTACACTTCCTAAGGAGTTCTGTTTTGGCTCACTTACTCATTATTATATTTACTTTCGATAAATGGTAAAAAAGGTATATACTGCAATGGAAAAAATGACCGGAAAATTGAAAAAATCGAAAAATCGCTTTTTCACCATGTATTGAGAGCATAAACCATCCCACATCAGTAATGTTGTGCTGTATTCCTCGTCATGTTGGTGTGGAAGGGAACGAAGCAGCAGATAAACTGGCCAGATGTGGCTCTGAAATGGACATACTATTAGCTGCCAGACAAGTATTACCAACTTTAAACGCAGCTAAACTTGGCTAAAGAACGATGAAACAACACTTCCAGTTGACACTAAAAGGTCAAAGATCTTAACATATTTTGATGGAAATCAAATCCGAGTGCTCGTCGGGGTTAACCGGAGACTTCATCATTGGAAACATGACCAACAGATTGGGTATCTTTACAGATTTACAAAAACATAATTTGCAGAGATGAAGAGGAAATAGATTCTGTGGAACATCTCCTGTGGCACTGCCCAGCCCTAAAAGAACGCCGCTACTCTTGTATGGGAGCACGGTTCTTTGACGGCTTGGAAGATCTATCAACGAAACCTCTATCAGATCTAAGAAGATCCATCAACGGATCCTAATGTTTTTTTTTAGTTGAACGTCCTATTATGTACTATAAAAGGGCAATCACAATGGGCCTCAATGGCTTCTGGGTCAAAATTGCTTGTATCGCAAACTGCCCCTCCAATCTAACATAACCTAACGCAATTTAGAGCGGGCTGCATCGAGTGAACCACAAGAGAAGGGCTACTATTATAGGGCTACAACCATGTAATCAAAATCAAACAAAAATCTGTCGAATCGAAAATGCATTTCAAAGTTAATTTGATAGGATCCGCTACTTCCAAGCCAGGAGCGGCAGCCATTAAATTGAAACTATCTACTTTCGAAAATGCAATTTCTTCAACATAACACAAAAATGGGTATTTAAATGTATCTTTTTCTAAAAAGCAACTTTAAAAAGGATCTAAGGGAGAGCCCAACCTTTCTACTCGTTTTGTCATTTTTAGAAAATATGTGCTAACTTGCTTTGTATGTGAATCATGTAAGCAAGCCTCAGAGAGGCTTTTAAATATCACCTTCAACGACCAGCTTTTAAACACACTATCGCACTGTGCTTCAATTTGTGTTTTAATTTTTCACATACATTTTTCCAACAAACATTTTGAGAACTTCAAGATTGGACAACTTTTCGTTGCGAATGGCGATGGCGAGTCATTTGTGGTGAGAAACAGTTTGTGACACATTAGTTTCCCGAAAGCGTAAAATGGGTTTTTAATTGAAATAAAAACACAATCATAAAAAAAAAAAAAAAATATATGAAAATCTCAAAGGGTGAGCGAGAAACAAACCTGAAAAAGAATTTAGTGTATTACCTGTCGATGCCACGCATTATTGAATTGCAATGTTTATTCCAAAGTTGGTCGTTCGTTTGGTCCGTTCGATACTTTACTTCGCGATTGACATGTGTGGCTGTTAAAACTTTGCATAACAATTAAGTACATACGAGTAGGTATACCCAGAAAAAAAACGCTCCCACGAAAAGTTGGTAATTTGAAAACATCATTTGCAGAGATATACTAAATGTAAATACATACAACTTTCAGATACAGAGACCGCAACGGCAAGTCGACAATTATAGTAATTTAGTTTTAGCAAACACTATGAGAACATTTTGGTTTGACAATAGGGGTTGTTAGAACTGGCAGTAGTTTGCACAACAGTCAAAACAGTGAAATTGTTCGCAACTATAGAAACTCTGACGACACGATATGGTACTCGACAATATGTAGAATATGTCACATATGTATATGTATGGTGACATGTTCAAAAAATATCCTGGGTGAGTTGAGTGCACATATCACGCACATTTTATCTCACACATACATATAATTATGCCATGCGAATGAGCATTTCAGCGTCGGTTGCTTGGACTACTCTCTGATAACGACTGGCTCCTGAATGTATAGGCCCGTAGTAGTGGAGCTTTTTCTTATAATTTTCGGGGAGTTCCTCTTACTTTTTCATCCCCAGCCTCTTACAGTTTTTTGCACACCTTGAGCTTGTATAGGAAAAGGATGAACTAGCGATGGCGATGGAGCAACTGCAGCCAGAATCCAGAAGGGTTTTTTTTTAGATTTTCGTCAGTTGCTCCAAAGCTTTCTCCGTCCACACTTTCTTCCATTTTCCGATTAGTGGTTTTTGAGCTAGGAGCGTCTGGTCGATCCGCACTCTTCGCTTTTTGAAGGTCTATTTTATTTGATTTTTTTTGACAATTGTATCTCACGAATAAGGGGGGAGAAAATGTCCGTCTGCACTGACCCACTGTATGGACATAAAGGGAATTAAACTAAAATTGGATGTCCCCAGGTATCCCAGAGTTTGCTCTATAGCGACTGAGCACCAGCCACGCAGGCCTGGGCGCGTCGTATACCTTTCCTTGGTGTTATCCCTTTTCTAAAACCCCCGGTTGACGAACCGCTACGGGAAAACATCTGGCTGAACGCAGACTGGACATAGTTTTCTCTCTCGGTAAGTCTCCCGGTTTGCGAGAAGAAGAATACAGAATGACGAGTGGTCCGCGATAGTGATTTCACAGCGAATAAAGTGCAGACAGCATGAGCGCAAGCTTGGAGCCTGAAGCCATATACATCAGACATCATTTACATCTCTGCTATAGGTAGTCCTAAGGCTATATATACGTATCCTCTATCCCAGCAGACTTGTTTGACTTAAGTTAGGAGATTCCTACATCTATTCTTACTTGGGTGTTTTTCGGGTGGACTGAAGTATCGACCATCATTCTGACAGAAAAGCTTACTTAGCTTACTATGCCTCAGCACCAACATTGACCTGCTAGTATCCGGACAAGAGTTTAAAAATATATACTCTGCTGATATCTATAGCAGCAAGAAGAAGGGGAATACAATATCGACGAATCAGGTAGAACGTCATAATAGGCACCTATAACTTTGACGTTGTTATAAGGACTTATATTCGACTACGAACAGAAAGCAAAACCAATTTAATCGGATACCTGATTTCATGAGTAAGCAAGACACATTGGAAAACATTCGTGTGGAGTTATTCTCATTTACCCAAAAAGAAGTTAATCTAACTGCGAATTAATATTATTATTAACCAATTAGATCGTCGTCGTTTAATAACATACATAGGTATGCAAAAGTCCCAAAAAGAGTCCGATAAAACGTCTCTCAATTAAAAGTTAGGTCACATAAAGTTCCCAAAACTGTGCCATCTCGAGTTCATGAAAACTTAATTTCACTCAACTCATTCAGCTCAACTTACTCTTCTGTCATCCCAATCAAAGCATAGTCACCTTTTCAAGCATCAAGCAGTCTATATCTATACACTATACCGGCTCCGAGGGAGAGAGACAAGATCTCAATAAACTCGTTATACACTATTTTCTGTCACGTGGACGGTGGACTGTGGTCAAGGATATGCATGTATTTCTATGTAGCTATACAAAAAATAAAAGAAAGATACGCATACCCAATCCGACAGAAATGGATGTTTGCGATGGATACGAAGAATCTGTAAAAAGTTTTGCGGAATCATCGGAGAGGATGCGGACTGACATGGGCTATTGAATGAAGCAAGTAAAATAAAACGCTTTTAGTGTTGAACTTTTGTAGTTCGATTGTCGGACAGAAGTTATTGTTTTAATTTGCAACCCAAAGGTGCACTCAAATATAAACGAACAAATTTTAATTCAAACCAATTATGATTGTTTTTTCTTGGGAATACTGGACAATTAATTAAGGCGGCGGTAATACATATTTCATCGGGTAAGCTCTTAAGGGTGATGCATAAAAAGATTTTATATTGGAGTAATCCAGCTTAAGCCAATGTGCTTACATAGATTATACGATGTCATGTAAAATAGTAAGTAAGGATTATAAGTTACTACTGCGTTGGAATTTAGAGCTAGAGGTTTGATACAACGGTCCACCTTTCGCGTATGTCAAACATCTGATTGCATACATTTTACGAGATAATTGTAGAGAATAGATAAACAAAAAGTCCTTGACTTGACTTCGGAGATTCATCTATCCATTCCCATTTGACATTTTGCCCAAGTCGCCGATGTTGGCTCCTTCGATTTCCTCGATGACATATATATATATACCTACTTCGTTTTGTCCTCATTAAGAGCCAGACCCATATTCGCCGCCTCTGTTTCAATACTTGCCATTTGCCAACGACAGTTCGCTGCGTTTGCCCGATAATGTCAATATTATGTATTAGCATACAGGCGCGTGGTGGGAACATATTTGCTACCGGGATTTTAAATTGAAAACGCCCCCTCTCCCTTCTTTGAAAAAAATGCAATTTTAAAAACAATTATACCAAAAAATTGTATAAACTCTAATTTTATTGCAAATTATACATAAATACATACATTTTTTCATAATCCGTATTATTATTATTCTTTTTTTTAATTCATCAATTGAGAACCCAATTGGGAAATTGGAAATATCGAAAATTGAGAACTGCTCGGCCGATTTGGCTAACTTTTTTTTTCAGGTGTTCGTAATTACCAGGAGAAGGTTAACCTGCTGGCGCTTGGCAATGGTCAAATTCCCGTTGATGTTTCGACTGGATTGTTATCGTTTCCGGAAATTTTTTGCGAGTTCACATCGTCGAAGGAGGAACTCATCACCAAAGTGTTCCCCGAAATTGCACAAAATTATACAAATCTCGATTGGATTACGGGCAATACTAGCAGCGAAGAATAAGGACGTCGATAGCTTGAATTTCATTATTCAAAGTCAAATCACTAGAGAACTGCATACGTACCTACAAATCCGTTGACAGCATGTCCGACGGGTATGAAGCAACTATCCGACGGAATTTTTGAACTCGCTTGATGTGCCAGGAACACCACCGCATAATTTACAGCTGAAGGTGGGATCGATCATAATCGTGTTGTGGAATCTGAGTCATCCGAAATTGTGCAACGATTCGTCTAGAAAGTGATGAACAATGTGATTCAAGCGACGATCATCAAGGGCAAATTCAAAGGAGAGGAAGTCCTTATCCCACGAATTCCGATTATTCCATTCCATTCCAATTCAAGCGGATTCAGTTCCACGTTCGATTGGCTTTTGCGATGACTATCAATAAATCGCAAGGCCAATCGTTGGAAGTCTGTGGAATTAATCTCGAATTTCCCTGTTTTTCGCACGGTTAGCTGTACGTTGCCTGTTCGCGTGTTGGCAAACCGTCTTCGTTGTTTGTTTTTGCACCGGAAAACAAATCAAAAAACATAGTTTATCACATCGCTCTCTACTGATTTCGATTCCATTCAAATAAATCACATTGAAATTTTAACTATCTGTGTTTTATTATATCACTTCGGAGTTTATCTGAAGGCGTTAAAATGGGGCGAGACGAAGTTTGCCGGGTCAGCTAGTTTTTTATAATTTTCAATTTGGAAAAACTCCTTTCACACTTTACCTATGTCATCGGTAGTCAATTGCTATTATTATTTTGTCGAAAATAACATTAAAATTGATAATTTCAATTTTTTTAGTACATCTTTGACACAACTCTTGTTCGTCGACCTTCGTTGCTCAGGCAGTGCTTCTTCTATGAAAATATCAAAGTCTACTAAATACTTATTCATTGCCCACTTCAATACGCTTTTAAAACCATCAACACGTATTTTTTTTATTTGGTGAAGCATACCCAGTACAAAACTGAGAACAACTAATTTTAAAATAAGAAAAAATGAATCAAGATTAAAATTTGTGTCAATTATATTTTCAACTTTTCCTGAAAAAAAAAAAAACGCCCCATACATAGTTGAACGGACTTTTGAAAAATTGTCCCGCTCTAATTTTGATTTGGGACTTCCGTACAATTGCTTCAATTAGCTGCAGGGAAATAAGTCCCAGGGAACTAAGGGACTTAATTCCCACCTAGTGGGAAATAAAACCCCTTTCATGAAGCGGACTTAGGGCCGGTCTGTTCAGAGCTGGTTAAATCTGCGGTTAGGCTATCATAGATTTAGTTTAACCCATGGTTATATATCTGTGGTAATCAAAAAGCGTTTGTTCACTTATTTTCTACTTTGGTCACCAAACCATAGATTTGCGACAAATCGTTCCAGTTTTCCAGTTTATTTGTCAGATTTAATCTATGGTTAAAATTTTCACAGACGCAGCAATGTATGCAATTTTTTTCCACACTGTCTTGCATCGTATTCATCTGCAAGTTGTTGAAAATGCATCGACATAACAGATACGAAGCAACACACTATTTTGCGTTTATTATTTATTAAATTATTTTTTATTTTTGAAAGAAAGATGATTTTTTTTTGACTGCTATGTCAAAGCTTGAACAAACAAAATTTTAGAATTTCCTTGGTTAAATGCCGGTAACCGACGAAAATCGGCTGGTTATCGATTTCTCTGGTTAACTAACCAAATCATGAATTCTCTGGTTAAAATTTGACTGAACAAACAGATTCTATGATTATTATCTGGAATAACAGTTGATTAGAGTTAACCAAAGATGAACAAACCGGCCCTTAGTTCCCATCATGATTACATGGGGTTTACTTCCCACTATATGGGAACTGAGTCCCTCAGTGCGGACTTAGTTCCCGGGGACTTATTTCCCTGCACCCTTCAATTATGATGTTAGAAAACCCTTAACCTTTTTTTGACATCAAAGGCTTGGTAGAGTTTTTTTCCGGCTTTGATGGAGCAGCGAGATTTATCCATCGTCATCCTGCACAGATGAACGAGTTTGGCAGAGATGTCCAAACTTGTCATGGCTTTGTGTAATAATTTGTCTGAACGGTTTCGGATATAATTATACAGCCGAGAGAAGTACACATTTTATTTGTTGTGGATGCGCCACACAATGCTGAGGTTCCATTCATCGGGTATTATACAATCATCCGACCAAATTTATCTGAATAGTTGGTGCATATGCTCCTTATCAAGTCATATCCCGCTGCTTTGAAAAGTTCGGCCGGAAAGCCATTTGCTCCGGCCTTGTTGAACTTTCGATATCGATATAGTCGGGTGGTCGATTCGGTGCCACCGAATAGAGGCAAAGAGTCTTCAAGAGATTCAAATGTTGTGCTTTTTATTTTTCCTTCTGAGAAATCGATGTTCTTCTATTTTAGAGGTCGCTGGCATCTCTCGTAGAAGCTCTGGTTTTGTTCTGCAGCATTGTTTGATAGGCTGAGGTCTTGGCCACATAGTGCCAGCCGGCACTGCTCATCGAACGAGAGATTTCCGTGTGGTCGCCTAGTAAAACCCGGCCCGGCACATTGCAAGTGTTGCCATGTAAATGAGGCCTTAAGCCAATTCTTTCTTAATGCTGCATATACAACAAAATGGCAGAAAGTTGAAGGCTCGTTCTGCGCCATCAATTTATTTTATTTCAATGTCCTTTTCCGTGGTTGAGGTTTGAAGGTCCAGTATGCCTCTATTGAAGAACAACTCGACCCCAATACAAATACCCACATTAATTCATGACCCATCGGATTCTTAAGAAAAATAAAAATACTCGTAGCAACACTTCCAGGAATATTGCTTTTGCTCGCGTTCATGTATTAATTCAAACTGAAGGACACTCCAATTATTTAAATGACTTAAAAGCCCATTCTCCGCAATACCTACCCTCGAGTGCTTTTTCACAGAAGCCAGCATCATCAGCAGCCGCATATAGAAGAATATTTATTTACCTTCCCGCAGTATGGTTGAAAAGATCAAATACCATACATTTGTCTGGTCCATTTCCAAAAACACACATTTGGCAGCATATTTCGCGCTGTGCTTGTCTTCTCGGTTCCCTAAGCTACCGCTGGCAATCGCTTTCCCCGAGCACATATAGCCTGGCAAACGCAAAAGCCAAATTCAAACAATAAAATAATTAATCTAATTAAAAAGAAGGTACGAGTACTGCGAGTACACTTATCGGCCGCTGGAATGGTGTAAAGTTCTACTCTTCGCTCGGTAAACGTATAGGAGATATACCTCTAAGAGGGTTTTCAGCGAAAACTCCCTTTGGTACGGGAAATGCTACTCAATGGCGCAGTGTGAGTACAGCAGGGTGAAATCCTCTATTCCCCTATTCCCCTATTCCCATGCAATCAAAGTGAGAAGTACAACGCCAGCAACGCTCGGTTGACTTGTGTATTATGTGCAACTGAGGATCTTAACTGAACTTATATTCTTGGATTGTCTTTCCACGAAACGAAAGCGCCCATACCCCGCAAAATTATACACGAGGCAGTTGGCTTATTGTAGTTTCGCCGCAACCCGCAGAGGAATTAGAATTTAGCAACGATGCGATTCCATGACTGTAGTATGTTTGACAGAAAAGGGGACACGTGTCGAATTTTGTTAAGACTTTTTTTTAACAGTCCTTGCGAAGTGTTCATTCATGGCAAAAGTAATACTCGTCAAGGAGTCAATCTCATCAAACGATAAGATATCAGTAGATATGTTAAGCCGACACGCCCTGGGGCGCTATGACACACATTTTTGTGTCATAAGGCCCTCGGGCGCTATGACACTTTTAAAAGTGTCCCACTCTCAATGTGTCATAGCGTCCGAGGGCCCCACAAATGTGTGTCATAGCGCCCAAGGGCGTAACCGCCTAAGGCGAGCAAAAGCCACTATTTGGGTGTTTATTTGGGATGGAGGTTTATTTGAATATATACTTTTGTAGCGTCCCTATTGAAAAACCCGTTATATGTGGCTCTTACGTAATTTTGACGTGAGCGTGTGGAGCCAATAGATACATGCCGTGTACAATCTCTCTTTGTGCACTCTCTCGTGACGTCAGATCCACATATAACGGGTTTTTCAACAGGGACGCTACAAAAGTAGAGCGACAGGGACAGCAAACGACGCCGAATTTCTTGCCGCTCTTTTGACATTTCTCTTCAGTTTGCCATTTGCCATTTCATGATGGAAAGATATACGAGCCAACAACGAGTTATTAAAATTTACTACCGAAATTCGGAGTCAGTGGCCTCAACGTTAAGAGCGCTACGTCCAATTTATGGTCGTCATTATCGTCCTAGCAGATCAACAATTGAGCGTCTAGTGGAAAAATTTGAATCCACAGGCACAGTGCAAAATGTTCCCGTGCCAGTGAGACAAAGAAGTGCCCGTAGTGTCAAGAATATTGCTGCCGCTGAGGCTTCAGTTGAAGAAAGCCCAAATGCGTCTCTCACACGTCGTTCTCAAGCGTTTTGCATCTCTGTGACGTCGTTGTGGCGAATTTTGCGAAAAGATCTTGGCCTACATCCTTACAAGATTAAATTGACGCAAGAACTGAAGCCGCTTGACCACCAGAAGCGTCGTATGTTCGTGAATTGGGCTGAGCAACAACTTGAAAATGATTCGGATTTTCATCGAAAAATCATCTTCAGCGATGAGGCTCATTTCTGGCTGAATGGCTTCGTCAATAAACAAAATATGCGGTATTGGTCAGGCAGCAATCCACACGTACTCCATGAGTCATCATTGCATCCCGAAAAAATTACGGTTTGGTGTGGTTTATGGGCCGGCGGCGGCGTCATTGGGCCGTACTTCTTCCGTGATGATCAAGACTGGCACGTTACTGTGAATGGGAATCGCTACCAACCGAATATTTTTGGCCCCAATTGGATGATATGGACTTGGAGGACATGTGGTTCCAACAGGACGGCGCCACAAGCCACACAGCGAATGTCACAATCAATTTATTGGAAACCAAGTTTGGAGAACGTGTTATCTCACGAAATGGTCCAGTCGCTTGGCCGCCTCGGTCGTGCGATTTGACGCCGTTAGAATATTTCCTGTGGGGCTACATCAAGTCTATGGTCTATGCCAACAAGCCAGCGACGATTGATGAACTTCGTACGAATATCGAACGTGAAATTGCAGCAGTATCGGCCGATTTATGCTTGGAAAAATTGGGTTCAGCGTCTGAACTTCTGCAAGCGTGCCCGTGGTGGCCATGCAAAAGAAATCGAGTTCCATACATAATGGCATCGAACATACTTTCACAGGAATAAAGAATTTCATTGATATCAATGACCGTTTTTGTTTTATTTAAAAAAACTTTTGTAGCGCTCTTATTGAAAAACCCGTTATATGTGGCGTGCTGCAAGCTGCATAATGTGTACTAGCACCTTTATAGCAGTAGCCGATATCGTAGCCTTTTTATTTTAGTAGTGGAAATGATTGCAGACATAGAAGAACGGTGATAAAAGTTGCTCCATTCTTCACTTTTTTTTTATTTTTGAAAACCAGAGTCTAAAAAATGTGACACATAAATAAGTTTCATTAGTTACATATGTAGGTACATATTTTATTTTATTTCTACATATTAAGAATCAAAATTATTTATGTACATACTTTATTTAAGAGAACCAAAAGAAAATGAAAAGTAAATACATAAATAAGTATTCAACTAAAAAAAATGAATGAGAAACAAAAACAACAAAAATAAATAATAATTCACTAAAAACGAATGAGAAACAAAGCAATATAAGGGGTATTTTTTTGGGAAGTGAGTATAACAAAACCAAAAGTGAGTATAACAGTTTTGCATGTAAAACCAAAAGTGAGTATACCAGTTGTTGAGAAACGCATTTTACCTTTATTATTTGTTAAACCAAAACGGACTTAGTTTTTTATTACTAGATATTATTTTGTTAAAATTTGATTATCTATGTTTAAATTTGTTTGAATCTAAAATCTAAAATTTGCTCTAAATAATTTCCTAAAATTAGTTTACCAAACATTACATACAGTTCCTTATTGTTCGATCAAATGTACAAAAACTAACGTGATTGCTCTCGCTAATTAGCTGGTGGTAATTCCGTTGTGCTCGCAATCATATTCGAATGCATGTTGTGCTTATCATCTCTTTGATGTCGAACTCAACTGTATTCGCCTATGAGAGCAAATACTGTTTTTTTTTTTTTTTTGAGATTTGCAAGCTGCACATTAGCAGCATTTTCCTCACTTTTGTAGCAACCACCGAGCAGAGCAGTCGTGTCGTGATCGAATGGTGTTATTACGTCAATAGATTACTGATTGCGGAAATTGATAGAAATTCTAATTTTGACCACTTTTATACTTATAACTGGAAAGTACACTTTAGTTTAGGTGCATTGTGAGACGTACTACCTTGGAAGCCATTTGAGTACTATTTTCTACCGAGATGAGAACTCTGCCCAACCAAAAGGGAGGGAACGCTGATAAGAAGTGGTCGAAAAAACATCATTAATTTATTTATGACAAGCAGTGTCAGGGATAAAACGGAACCTTTGGGGAACGTCACCATTTATAATATCGACCAAACAATACAATGTAATATCAACCGTGTCTTGTGGTACATACTGTTTTTACATTCAATCGTCAGCATTACAACTTCTTGGAAGTTTTTCTAATACTATTCTAAAAGTTCTTCCTATATCTTCCTATATTCCTATATTTTCCTTGAGGTAGAACCTTTCGTAATGACAACTTGTCAATGTATAGGGCGTCCACTGATTGCGCTGGCGTTCCACAACCAAACCAAAGTTAGGTCGCTTCTGCAAATGTAGCACTGGCACTATATTTAATTAATTTTTGTACCACGCCAAGTGCAATTTAGATGGAAACGGAGAATATTCCGCCGCCAGAATTCGGTATAAATAATACGTGTAATACATCAGCCCGAGTAGTGCGTCACAGGGCGTATACTGTGCATCCTTTGCGATCGGCTATATGAACTCCACCCACCCACTTGGCAGTTTGTCGCCAGGGTATCGCTATATTCACAAAACGTTGTGCCATGGGGGGCGCACTAGGCTAACTGTGCAGGATCTGCACACAATTGAGTTCCAGTTCTATCAGGAGATACCTGCCAGCGAAATGTGTGCACTTGAAGCATCTCTGTCGGTGGTGACGCTGGCAGCCGCAATAACTGCGTGGCGTGTGACTACGGCAAAAGGAATTGCATATATGGATGTAGTTCACTATATACATAGTTTCAAAATACGTCACACGTAAAGTAACAACCAAACTTATTGAGTGAGTTTGAGTTGTATCTATAGATAGAGTTTGTTTCGCATAAGGTGGGTTGATAAATGCAATCTACATAACTCCGCTTACCGCATTGACACTTACACACCTCACCTACACATATATTGTTGCAATTATTTTTCAAAAGTTTTGCACTTCCTCCCTTGTCTTCACCCTTCAGTGGCATGCGACTGAGAGGCAAGAGTGAGTGCGGTGCCCCAAGCTGTTTCGGTGTTTTATTGCTGGAGGACACGTCCTCGTATACGTAATAGCTGAGTTGCATGTGACAATATTATGCCACAACTATATGGCATGGAGTATGAATGTATGATGGAGCGCAAGGAGTGTGTCTGTGAACATTTTTTGACGGGTAATTAAGAGACACTTTGCAGCAGTGGGCTTCTACTAAATGAAATTGCAATCACAATTTACATAGTCAAATTTAATTTTAAATAAGTTCGGCTAGGGTAGGTATGGCTACGGGGGCTTAAATTTTAAAGGTTAGTCCCAGTAGTGGCTGCGCGCTACTTTGGTTTTATCTTATAACCTGTGGGCGAAGAAATTATTTCCCATATGAGGAATCTTGTAAAACTTTTACTATATACAGAGTCGTAGGTGTGTGTGGAAGGTGTTTGGATTTGGATGCCATTGTCGTTCTTGTCGTTGGGTAGAGGTAAATAAAAGTTTGATGGTGTGCCAAGAATGTTTAAGAGCACTTTAATTAAGCATTCAGAATGAATGAAGATTGGTTTAGTGCCGCTCTGCAACTTCGTGTGTACCAGTTATGTTGACGAGAAATCATGTTCACTGAGATTTCCCTAGTCGATGGGGTACTTTATAGTGCGAGCCGCGTTCTATGTACTCCTTTTCCCAGACTTTGTTTACGCATTTCTCTTCAAAAGGTTGTAATTTTGTTCTTGGTTGTGTCAGCATTTTTTTTTAGGTGGCGCTTTGCAGTTGGGAATGTATCTGAGTCTAAACAAATATGCCCCGCATTAGGGACGTGGGCTAAGGCAGTTTGTTGAGGACCGGGCTAACTGGTGAGGCTTAGTTACGGTCTTGGTTAATGGAGAAGTTTATAGAGCCATCCGCAGTAGCGCAGTGGTTAGTGTGCTGGACTACTGTGCGAGGGATCCCAGGTTCGATCCCCGGAAAAACACAAATTACATCTTAAGGTTTTTTCTACTGCGCCACCTCTCGCGAACGTCTGACAAACATCCGAGAGTATGACTGTCCTGAAAAAGATTCTTCTTCAGCCGTTCGGACTCGGCATAAAATTGTAGGTCCCTTCCATTCGTTCCAAAAATAGAAACTCACACAAACCGAATGGTTGCGAGAAGCTAGGCCTTGGGTGTCTACCGCCTGTTGCGCCGCCTATTTATTTATTTATTTATTTTTATAGAGCCATCCAAATAAGTCAGTAGCACCTAGTTGATTGTGGTTTCCGTTTCTTTCCATTGTGAGCGCCACCTATAGGCGAAGTCTTGCTCCATTGCATTCTAACTATGCGTTGACGCTTACAGTCACAAATAGTCTCCTTCCTTATGGATTGGGCGAACAATGTTGAGTTTTCATCTATCTGTTTGCAAAACACCGAGTCTTTCCCCTTAAAAAGTTCCGATAGTAGGTCGTCTGGTCCAGCAGACTTAATGGACTTGAGTTTAGGTATTGCTATAATCACTATATTGAGGGCTTGCTGGCTCTCATCATCCAGGTTGAATGATTTGGACTACCATCAGGCCTGTGTTTGATGAATTTTGTTGCTCAACACTTTCTTTTTAGCTTTTGGTAAAACTTTCGAACTATCTATTTTCTCGATCCAGCTAGTTTCATGCCTACACGGAAAAGCTGAAGTTCTTCAACCCTCCATATTTTACTCGTCATTCGCCATTCTCGTCTTTCTGGTGCGTAGCACCATTTTGTCGTCGCCCATTAGAATGGCTTTTTGACTGGTTTTTGGAATTTAATATGAATTTTCCAAAGGATACGTGTTCTACAAAGGTTCTGGCATCCGCCCTGGCTTGGTCTCTTCGGCCTTCTTTTGTCTTCTCGAACTAGGTAGGATTCGAAGACCCTCTTAGCCGGAGCATTATTATCCATTCGTTCGATGTGACCGAGCCAATGTAGTCGACGTGTTTTGATTTTTTGGACTACATCCACATCTTGGTACAGCTCATAGAGTTAAATTTTCTCCTCTATTCGCCCTCCTCGCACACCTGGAACAAAAATCCGCCGAAGTATTTTTCGTTCGAAGGAGACCAGTACAGCTCTCCCTTCTTGCTTATCGTCTAGTACTCGGTACCATAAAGCAAAACTGGCAGGATAAGGGGTTCTTAGAGCACATATTTCGTATTTCGAGTTAGGAGTTTTGAATCCAATTGACAAACCGACGGACGTGGCAAAGTTTTCCTAGGGTAATTCTTAGCTGGATCTCCACTAGGATGACATTCGTAGAGTTCATGTTTACTCCAAGGTAGATGAACTCCATAACTACCTAGAAACTGTTGCTGTTGTTGAGAGCTGCCGTTGGGTCATAGGATTCATCCGCCACTATCTCTTTTTTAGCACTCTGATGACTAGTCCTGGAATAACTTCACCTAATTCAGCTCAAAATATATCGGAATAGCTCACTAAGATATTTGCCAACTGGTCTGTTGACGACACCGTTGACTCAATCTGATAAATTAGCATCCTCAGAGCATCCCCCTTCTAACGAGCTATAGACTTTAAAGAATCATTTTGCCAGTCGTTTCCGTCTTGTTACTATTTCCTTCTCGTCTGTAGCATTCGAGCTTAAAAGTTTAGCATGTCGAGCCCGGATGGAATAAACCCGGAATCCATTGGACACCCCTGGGAGGTCACACAAGCGTGACGCGAGCTTGCCTGGAGCCTGGAGCTTCAGTCTAGAGCGGACCGTTTACAAGCATTTGCTCAAAAACCATTCGATGATGAAGAGCAATCACTTGAACACCTACTGTATTTTTAAGCTACTGCAACTATTCATGAGTCCAGGTCCTCAAACGTCTACTCCGACATATATACATATGTGGAGGAACAGACGAATGTCCCCCGGAATAAAATATATCCTTATCTGACGCACCTTTTAAATTTTAATATACGCACTGTTCCTGCGCCCCATACACCCCCACACAGGCAAGTATAGTAATTATTATTTATACAAAAAATAAAATAAAATCTGTCCCACACCGCCATTGCTCGATGATTTTACGATCTCTCCTGTTTTCTGGCCGTTATATTGTATTTAATTTGCACTCTGTTCGGCACCCCCTCATGTGGCGTCAATTGCTTTCATCCGTTTATCACTCACATGGGGGTTGTTTCGGCAACACCAACACCCTCCTTATAGCAATCACAGATAGCACATCCTCCCAGAAATTAAGCCCTTAAGGCTGGAAGCCAGTAACAATCATAAAAAAAACCGTAGATCTCCACATTTCCTCTCACATACTTACACGACATTAACTCCCGGGCCGAATCCAATTTGATTGCGCGAGACGCGAGCCTACGAGTTGGTATACCTAATTGTTATTACCGGCGGAATTGTAAAAATGGAAACAATTCCACGATAAACATCAAATTTCCACAAATTACCTTATATTCTACGTGATGTAGACCATATTTGGCATTATGTAGGCGGAGGCGGAAGGTTCCATGCGTCGCAAAGCAAAAAATTACTCTCAAGGCTGAGAGAAGCACGCCGATTTTTGGGGAGGAAAACTTGGAAAAAAAAGTTGAAAAAGTGTCCGCATATGCAAAGTATCTCTTAGGTAGACAGAGGAAAAATTACCGACGGTCCACCCCGCACTCCTCTGTTTCTGGAATCTCTGGAAAATCTATGTGAAACGACACAGGGTTATTTATGAATGGAATATGTTGGGGACGTTCAAATCTGTGATAACGCAGACTACGGGACAGGTCCTGGCTCTGTCTGATGTATTTTGCTTTGCGAATAACTTGGAAGTTACAAAGAGCCATGGCCTCCCTCTGGGGGAGATTTGTTCTATCGCAACAGTCCCAGCCCCCGTTGTCCCGTTTAAAGTTGACACTGTGTAATTTATTCAAGCCCGAAACTGGCTTGATGATGGAATGCGAATCGCATGAAGCTTTTCTCGTAAACAATAATAAATCAATTTGATTGCCACTTACCTCGACGAATCCTTGGAATGGGTCTCTGTACTTTAAGTCATCATCTCCACTGTTGGAGTGATGCTGCAGCGGGCGGGTGGGCGTCAAGTTAGACGGGGAGCTTTGCAACGACCGTGCTCGTATTTTTGATAGGCGTTTTTTTTATCGCTGTTGAAAATGTCTTTTTGGTGTAAAGTGATATGCGTAGCAAGGGCCACCTGCTGCTGTCGTCTGGCGAGGTGATGTTTGCAGTTGCTAAACTGTGCTAAGACAGTCTGTGGCCATGACTGGTAATGGGGGCGCAATTGCAGTAAAAATTTACTTTCTTCTTGGCCTTGGGCATATTATATTTAACTACCTGTGAGGGTTGGCCTTTTTTATGCGACTAGGTTTGGATTGCTTTCTTTTCTTTTTTCGCACGCGATTACAGTGGCTGAGGTTTGACAAAAGTGCTTTAAGGGTGATTAAGGTAATGCCTTGTTATGGAAAACAAATAATTTGGGTTGTAAACGCGGTGGTTTTATATTTTAAATCACTCTGTGTGCAATGGAATCCGAAAAGAGTTTGCTACCTTCCTGACGTGACGGTAGCTCGGACTGCCGGTAGTTATGTAGTTATAACAAGTTACCGGATAGACTGTTATATCAAAATCAAAAGGGTAGTTTGATTTTGCGAATGAAGGGTATACGACTAAGGCACATCGGAGTTCCCTCTCGTCATACGTCGAAGAGAATGACAATCATTTCGATATAATGTTCCGCAAGGAATTGCTTTCTACATAAGGCCGGTCTCATCAGCGTTGTAAATATTGTCCATTTCGTAATTCTGTAAAATGGTAGGAAGCACATTTTCTATGAAGCGATCTGCTGTTTCGGAATCAGCAGAAGAGGATTATCCGTGGAGTTTTTTAAAAAGAATATTCTCACTTTTCTTCCACCTTTGAAGCCATTCTGGGTTAGGTTGGAAGTCAGGAATATCTAATTGTATTGCAAACATCTCAGCTTTTTCCATAAGAGCTTGACCTGTGATTATGGCATTTTTTTCCATCATTTGCTCAAACCATTTGGTTATTGTTTTATTTATAATTTCATGTTTAGGTTTCCGATTTATTTTAATGCTTAAATTCTTGCATGTAAACCTTTTTTCGTTAATTGTTTCCGCGTTTTTCAAAATCTTGCTAGAGTGCTTTCCGATATTTTGTAATATTTGGATACTTTTTTCCTTGTTTTCTCACTTTTTATTTCGTCCAATATTTTTATTTTAGTTTTTATTGTCAAAGTATTTCTTTTATTTATAGACATTTTTACACTTTTGATACATGCTCGATTAAAACAAATGATAATGTATTTGAGATGATTGAAATGCACAGCAAAGACCAGAATGCAAAGAAAAACAAAACACGTTCGCGTTTTTTTTACTGCTGTCAATTGGAAAATGTCCCCCCCCATTTGCATGGGGTTGTTCACGATAACTTCGTTGATATACGAACTTGTAGTGTATGTACTGTACAGTGTACACTCATGTTATATCCGAATCATACTGATTTAAGGATACCCGAATATTCCCACATACCCGAATTACACCATTTTGGTACAATCACTTGGGAGCTTGTCCAGTCACTAATCCTTACGGTATGCTCCTGGTATCAGTTTTTTGAGCTTATATGCCACCCTCTCTACACGTAAAGTCCAAAAAATGCACTCGTATCCTTTAGTAAAAATCAAGTAGATCCAACGGGATATGGTTATAGGTAGTTTGCTACAATTTTCCGAAAACAATGATAACCTTCCTTGCATCCATACAGTCGTATCTCGTATCAAGCAAGCATACTATAGAACCCTGCGCCCTCCTGTAGGGGTAACCATAAACTATAAGCGACGCGCAGAGGTGAGGCGATGAAGACCATTCATAAAACAAAACCCAGTGGCAGTAATCAAAAGTGTTAATGCTTATTGCGTACTTACCGTTTTCGTTGTACAAAAGGGACGTATAAATCGGGCTTCGAACTCTGGCTCTTATATATGCTGTGTCCCTGTCATACACATAAAAACACGCACTTTGTCTTTCATAACAAGGAAACAAAAGCTTTCCCAGATTGGATTGGGAGCACGTTTCGCGCGTTTTATTATACCCTCCGTGGGTATTGGCCTTGCTGAACTTATAAAAGATTAATACCTACCCCGCGGGATACGGTGGGCTGGGCACTATATAGAATGTTCAGTGAAAATCTTACTGCGGAAATAAGAGTAAATCCTTCGGAAAGTATATAAACAGATTCGTGTGTATAGGTATGTCGCTGTGGAGGAGATATTAAAGTATTCCTGTGCGCACAAAATCACTAGAGGGGCAAATTCCTGGAGCAGGCATCCAATTTCGTAGGAATAGAACGAGTCATTCTTTTTCTTTTCCAAGCCACAGTACACTACGGTCAACCTGATTACTTTTATAATCGCAAGCGTGTTTGTATGACTTTTCTATTGAATTGAATAAGACCTAGCGAAGTTCGAGATTAAACGTTCCAGGAATCAACGAATTGAAAAACATTGTGTTGCTGTGAGCTAAGCTGACCGGGTCGGTCATATGAGTCAGTATTTTAGGAATGATTTGTAAGTCCGATGTTTGTGATTATTCGTTTCACCTAGAAAAATGTCTGATATACCTCGGCCGTGGTATATAAGCTTGGCAACGAGTGATGATGCTTTTCAGTGTTGACAACATATAGCTGTCACCCATTAGGTGAATATGAATATTAAACTTTTAATTTAAACGCAAGTATAGGCAACAAGCTTCTGACCCAGACGGTCAAAGCAAAGAAAGAAGGACCTCTACAAACTTGGAGTGCTCAACTGTAGGCAGTGGGATATAGAACCAGGATAGCTTATTGAAGCCTAAATTCACCGCGAACTGTAGATCCGTCCAAGTAAGTAATCAAGTTCCAGCAGCGAATCAGTGGCAGTGCACAAACTCCTTACGTGTTTCCTTCCAAACCTTACGATGAATTCTTTAAACAAAAAAGTATGTATATTCCAGTTCATTGATTTTTATTAGTTTTTAAATCGTATCTTTGTATGTACTTAAACGAACATAACTAAATAATTTTTTTATACACATTTTTTCAAAGCAGAAAAAATCCTTATCTGGATAGGGATGCCAGACGTCCCCCTTTAGGAGGGACAGTCCCCTTTTTTCATACAAAAATGCTGTTTGTCCCCCCTAATACAAGCCACTGTCCCCCTTATTAAGTCAAAATTCAATAAAAGAAAACATTAAATTGAAAACTTTTAAAATACTTTCTTTTATTATCTATATATATAAAAATCATGGTCAATTGTGTTTGTCGATAATGTTCTCTGTAATGCGTGAACCGATTTTGATTCTGGAAATTTCCCATGAAAGGTGACGTTGATACGATGGTTTATAAGTTCATACGGTCTTTGTAGGTGTATTGGTTCATGAGTTATAGGGGCGTGGCAGCTCCCATACAAAAAATGCATTCAAAATCTTATTCCTCGAAAACCACTGAATCGATTGAATTCAAATTTACATACAATCTTAGGTATCGGCCCAGGAGTATTTTTGTGAAGATTGGTCAACATTAGACTAAGGGGCGTGGCACCTCCCATACAAAAAAAACATTCAAAATCTTATATCTCGAAAACCACCGAATCGATTGCGTTCAATTTTACATACAATCTTAGGTATTGGCCCAGAAGTATTCCTGTGAAGATTGGTCAAAATTGGACAAAGGGGCGTGGCACCTCACATACAAAAAAAAAGCATTCAAAATCTTATATCTCGAAAACCACCGAATCGATTGAGCTCAAATTTTCGGACAATCTTAAGTATTGGCCTGCGGGAGTGCTCCTGTGAAGATTCTTAAAATTGGACATTACAAAAAAAAACATTGCAAACTATATTCTTCGACACATGGTAGCCAAAGTTGTTTCAATTCTGTGTACCTACTACAGAGCATTACAATAAAAACTGTTGATTTAATTTTTTTATTTTGCACTACGAAGTGTGCAGGGGGTTCGCTAGTTTTTTATAAGATTCACATACATTTGACCCTCACGAACTACATCTCACTTCACGTGCAAAAGTTGTTCTCCTGTAAGTTTTTGTTTTGTACTGTCTCTCTGTCAGTTTTTGTTTTCAAACCAAAAACTTATTTTTATTTCTCTTTTTTTTTAATCTGCTGTCCAACATTTAATTAAAAAAAATGTTGTCCCCCTTTTTGAAAACTTGTACCCCATAGAAAACTCACTATGTCCCCCTTTTCGTATTTTTTAATCTGGCGACCCTATATCTGGATCCACATTAATATCCGAATGAACAGATATCATATCAAGTGATCTTATTCTTCCAATCTCCATAACGCTTCGGGACACTGTTTTAATCCTTTTCATAGTTGAAAAGGTTCTTTCAACATTACATAGCTGTGGTCACTGGAAGTGGAAGCGTGGCCAAAACCGTATGCAAGAAGTTTATACCTCTAAAGTCAGTCTTGTCACATATGTATATCATGCAATTTCAAAACTTCGGTAGAAGGATCACTCGACGATATTTTTTCGCATACCTACAAAAAATCACTGTTGATGCTTTGGAAGGCATCGCCCACGTTCTGCTCGGTTTTTCTTCAAGACTTATTGAGAAAGAAGACGGTATTACCAAGTTTAAATTTTGGTTAATATGTACTTTTAAACATTTTTTAAATGTTGTCTTATTAGCAATGTTCAATTGAGCGTCAGGTGCCCCAGTCTCCCCTATCAATTTTGGTTGTCAAATTAAACGACATTTATGACACAATCGATAGCACTTTCGATAACATTGAAAGCAATCGTAGATTGGTAGCACAGTTTTAATCTGGTATAAAGGCATAAGCCCCGATGATTATCCGGGCTAACGAATCCTATATAGGATTACGCATTTGTATGGAAAACTTGTTAGGCCCTATTTAGGCATTATTTTTTTGAAAAAGGCATCTTTTTCTTTCAAGTTAGGCATTTTTTCGTCAAAAGTGGTTGGCAACGCTCGGGAAAATGAAAATTTCCAAAATCAGAGAAACTGATTTTCTTTTCTGTCTCTCTTATCTCTCTTTTCTCTTACTGTTTGGGCTGGACGTTGATCAGGATCATCATATGACAGGTGAGATGAGATATGAAAGTCTTCAATAACTTGGGCCCCAAGTAAAATTTCTAAAATCGGAGAAACCAGTTTTTCCTATAAGAAATATAGAGTACAAAAACCGAATTTATGAAATCGGATGAATGTAAAATAAGAGGCCTCAGATTTATCTCTTCTATCTTTCCGCAGAAGAGCATCCAAGAGTTTCGTTGAGCTTTCCTAATTTTGGTCTTATAAGACTTGAGGAGTTGAGGGCCTGTGGCCTGTCCAGTCAGTCGTCAGTGGCTGGATTTTGTGAAGAGCTGCCTAAATTTTTTACGTAGAGATGTAATCTCCTGACTCGACCAATATGGTCTATAGGCTTACCCTTAGGATTATACTTATTGGTCAGTAGAGCGATAGAGCGTAGTTGATAATCATGATTAATTCTTCAAACATCGCGTCTAATTTATATATATTAATAGGGGGAACAGGGGTCCAGTCTGTCTTTCTATAATTCCTAAAGACGGGTTGGACTTGATGGAGGTAGTTTAAACCAATGTACCTATGATCTGAGAAAGAGTGTTCACTAGATTAGTTACTTCCCAGTCTCTAATAACTACTCTCAGAGATCAGAGAGATGTTTAGGACCTCCTGTTCCTATCTATTACTATAGTGATAAAGGTGGGTTCACAAACAGAGTTACATATAGGATTTGATTGGTACTAATTAAGTAATCAAAAGGTATAGCTCCCCCTTTTATTGGTGTCGGTGCTGCCCCACAGTATACGATGCGCATTGCGATCCCATCCCAGAATTATTGGAGCTTTGTGCTTCTCCACATAAACAATCGTCTTCCCCAGTAGGTAAGTGGTAGGTCGTACGCCATGAACGCTGAAGTCAACCAAAATATCTTAAGTCCGACGACTGTGAGGCTGACGGTCACGGTATCACGATCGCTGTAATTATAGGGAGAAGAAAAATATTTTGTGTGCTCTTCGCGAGGATGCAAGCTCTTGGAGTACCTTCATTCCTCACATAGATAAGTTTATAGTTCGGCGTCCTGACTCCGTTTACCGGATTACTAATGCCCCAGGGTTCCTGAATCCGGACACATTTTCAGATAGCTGCACCCCAAAGCGACCGATGCCGTTTTTGGAGTGATGTAGTTTAGTCTTAGCATCTGTGCTCCACTTACCTCTAGAAATCTCGACCACAGTGGTATTAACCTCATCCTCCAGAATTCAAAATGGTTCCTAAGAGTAGCGGAAATAACTGAGTCTGCTCGTGAATTACTCTGTATATGTAACGGATATTTGCCACCTAACCTAACCTACCCTATACAATATAATACATCTCCTTCAACACGAACGCTATATAGACAAGACACGCATACGAGTATGTACCACTATATCATCACACTATGCTTGAATTTGCATTCTAACTTGTCACAGACAAAACGATTATTCGATTTACAACTTTATAGTTGTTGTGACTGGCGATATTGAAAAACTGTTTGTGACACATTCATTCTCGGGAAAGTACAAAATGCTGTTTTAATGAAACAAACACACATGACACACACACACACAATACAATAAAAGGAAAAAAAAAATAATGAAACTCTCAAAGGGTTAAATGAGAAACAAAACTGAAAACAAAGTTTATTACCTGTCGATGACATGCATTGCATAATTGCATTGCAATATTTATCCCAAACTTGGTCGTTCATTTGGTCCGCTGGTTCCAGAGAATTGAATTTGCTCCGTGATTGACACGTGGCAGTTAAAACTTTGCATATCAATTAAGCAAATACACCAAACGTGTTATTGTAAAGGGTGTGCAACGGAAAATTCTCAAATTTAAATTGTAAATTGCTTGTAAATTAATGAGTAAGTGATGAACCCAGAATGTCTGTTATCTGGTAGTAGTTTCAAACGTTAATGCAAAAAAGGACAACTTACTTACTTATTTACTTATAGGTGGCGATACAGTCCGGGGTGGGCCTGGGCGCACTGGTTGACTCCTCTCCAGTTACACACTACAGGTTGGTTGAGGTCGCCTTCCAATTGCGCCCACCACCTAAGGCGAAATTTTCCTCTACTACGTTGTCCCTCCGGTTTGGAATCGAAGACTTTACGGGCTGGAGTGTTGGTGTCCATTTGCTCTAAACTTAGACGAATGATGTGTACTTTTCTGACCAGGACGATGCCGCTGTATAGCTCGTAGAGTTCGCTGTTAAATCTCCTCCTCCAGAGTCTGTCAATGCGCAAACGGGACCGAAAATCACTCGAAGAATTTTGCGTTCGAAGCGACCAAGGAGATCTTCATCCGCCTTTGATAACGTCCATGATTCTGCGCCATAAAGCAAGACTGGGATGATGAGGGTCTTATATATCTGTAGTCTCCTTGGTGTTTCTCGACAAAGCCTTACTAATCATTTGCCATCTTAGGCCAAAGCAACAGCGGTTCGCAAATGTAATTCTTCGCTTGATTTCTGATGTAATGACATTTTCAGAGTTAATAGCGGAACCGAGGTAGACGAAGTCGATGTTCTGTGTCCCTTCATGTTGACAGAACGTATTTTGTTTTGCCCTAATTCACCACTAAACCCATGTTTGCCACTTCTGTGCTAATATGTTCTTTCAAGCGCACCAGTGACAGGTCGCTGTGTTCTGCCAATGATGTCGAAGTCGTCAGTGTATGCAAGTACTTAGTTTCACAGACTTTTGGAAAAGTGTGCCCCTGGTATTAGCTTGAGAGTTTCGCACAATTTTCTCAAGAATATGATGTTGAAAAAGTCACATGACAGCGCATTACCTTGTCTAAATCCTTTTTTGACATCAATGGTCTCGGTGAGATTGTTTCCTACCTATATGGAGCAGCGAGCGATGTTCATCGTCATTCCACACAATCTGAAAAGTTTGGCAGGGATGTCAAAACTACACTTGGCCTCTGTATAGCTCGTCTCTATAAATACTGTCACATGCGGCTTTAAAATCGATAAATAGATGCTGAGTATCGATTTGGACTTCTGAGGTTTTCTCCAGGATCTGACGTAGATCTGACACTGATATTGACCATTCAGCTCGTTGACGAATGGTTTCAGGCGCTCACACAGGTTTTATAGCCATCTCTTTTTAAAGCATTACACATCAAATGAAATTCTTACCATATATTGTCAGAGTCCTCTACGCAATTTAGGAAAAAATGATGTTACCTCTCACTGTGCCCCATTCAACTGTATGTACTATATTTTGTTCATTGTTGAGATATAAGTCCGGTATGAGGTTGATGATTTGAGTTAAACGATGGAATCGACCCTATATGCTCAGAACCCGGAAAATACAGCCAGAACAGAACCACCCTTCAAGCTACCTAAGCTTGTTTTAGTGGAGCATTCCAGCGCATGAAAGTATGTTGGTACGCTTCTAGATAGAAAATTTCTGTAGTAACTTAACGTTCAGGAAAGATTCAGTAAAGTCTTGGCGCACCTGACTTGACCCTGATATAGAGACGATTGGGTAAGGAATAAAGTTTTCCAACGAAATTGAATTTTCTGTTCATACGGATACATTATAGATTATAAGTCGGGAGAGCCTTCACCGGCCCTGTCACTGCGGCCTCTTTAAAGGAGCCTGGTATGGTCCTAGAGCCATCTTTTTACTCCGGAGGCAGTCAAGAAGACAAGTATCTTCTCTGGGGGTAATTCAGCAAGATTTGCTGAGGTAACGTTAACGATTTCTTCGCCAAGGACATTCTTTCTAAGAGAGCCGGATATATTAGTATGTGAGTTCTGCCTTTATATTCCACTGGACCACACTTTTGCTCTTTTCGCCTTATTTTCGACAGATTTTTCTACTCATTTTCATTTATGTATGACCTGACACCTGAGACAAAGGTCTCTACGTGCTTCAGTTCCTATGAAGTACGCGTAAAATATCACCAAATGGTCTGCGAAATCTCCACTAAAGGAGATACGCTTACACTCACTTTATAAGCGTAATGTACCGTGAGTTGTCTTTTCCAATGTCTGGCTATTATGTTAAGGAGCTTCAATAAAATGAAAACAGTCAAAAATGTCTCACATAGAATAGTGACAGTGCATGTCCTCCTTATCTCAAGTTCAAAGATAACACCACGTTTCGGAGGAGTTTTTAATGGCCACCACTAAACCTAAAACATACACTTCCATCAAAGTCCTTGTGGTTTTAGCAAATTTTATAGCTCAAAAGTTAAACTAGCCATCAAACTCGCAGCACTTTGAAAGTCCTCACTTGTTCGTTGCAATAATACACGAAATGGACAGAGCTAACTGCAAGTGGTACTCCAATACTCCCAGTGTACAATATGTACGCAATTTATTACCTTTGTTATAGCTGCACCAAATCTATTTTTAACTCGAAATAAAATTAAGGACTAATTTGTTCGACTACTACGTCAAAATTAAATTCCATTTGTACTAGATCGCCAAAGCGAAATTTGCATCACAATTATTTGGCTTCAGAATAATTTTACGAATATTACTGTAATACAGTATGACGGACGATCCGACAATAATAAATCAACAACAACACTTCAATCCAAACAGCAACAATGAAATCTTCATTAATTTGAACACAGCTTCTTTCAAGGCGGTCCCTCAGTTCGTATCAAAACCCCATGGGTACCCCACCATCACCACCACCCTCAAAACATAATAATCCGTCTCGTTTGGGGAACAATATTCATGTTCGAGTAGCACTTTTTGCGGGGGTAGTATAGAATGCGGTCTTTGGTGGAGAGCAGGAAATAAATGAGACTCGAGTATTCCCAAATTGAATAGTAAACTTCTGTACCGCAGAGGCCATCAAACTTCGAGACCGCAAATTCTACTTCGCATGCTGCTTCTGTCTCACTGACGCGTTGCTATGGCAACATTGTGTTCTAGGAACCATCACTGGTGACACCTCCGCTACGCCTCCCACTCCGGGCAAATGGAAGAAGTTGGTTAATTTTATTAGGTTTCAGTTCAGTGTGCCGATGCTGCGAAGCGTCCTAGAGCACAGCCAAACCAATAACTCTTGGTTTGATGAAGGAATGATGGCTGCACGACTGTAGGTGAGCTGGTAGCTGGTTTTGGGTTATGGTGTACTGGTGAATAGAAAGTTGCCATGGTGTGTCTTAGCATGGTTCAAGGGTATAATATTCACGAAAACCAAAGTTTTCCATAGAACAACAGGCGAAGCTCACTAATTAAGTGCACTCTCCAAGAGAAGAAATTGCTATTCGTCCTAAGATTGTGGTAATAATAATTCCATCGAAGAAAATTTTACTATAAAGGGAACTTCAGGTAGAAGAGTGAAGAATTTACTGAAGGGTAACCAGAAAGTTGATTTTTCTATAATATGCAATAACTATTTTTCTTTATTGCAAAATAGAGGTACACTCATCGCCACTGATATAGAACCCCCAGTACTGTACGCTGTACACTCTCCTCACAATTGCTCATATCTACAAAGCGCAATGATAATAATTAATAATGGTGTTTTTGAACGTTATTTTTGGGTGACCCTTCTTCTCTTCCTGTGACAAATTGCAAGTTCTGGAAAAAAAGTCCTTGTATGTTTTTTTTTCACTTTAGCGTAACGACTACAATTATTGGCACCCCCAATTTTTGACCCAACTATTGGCACCCCATCATTCAACAGTGATTTTCTCAATAACCCTTTGTTCGAATAAGTCAATTTATTTTTTATTTTGAATTTGCACATTTTTCTCATATTTCTGTGTCTTTAGTTTGGAGACATTCCTTTCCGTTTCTGTTTTATAAGTGAAAGTAAAATCACGTGCGACAAAAGAAACAAAACTTCAAAATTTTCAATGTTTTGGTTAAGGACCTATAATTTTGTAATCTTTTTTCCCCTACTATCATTTAAATTTTTTAATGAAAACTTTCTTTATTTACTATAAGAATGCATTAAATAAGTCGTTTGTATATATATTTTGTTAAAAAAGTTATTGTTTTATTAATAAAAGGGGTGCCAATAATTGGGTTAAAAAAAACCTGGGGTTCAATTATTGGCAGGGGGTGCCTATAATTACATCCTATGTAGCTACAATTATTGGTACTGCCAATAGTTGTACTTTTGTGAGTGCCAATAGTTGTATCATGCAACAGTTATTCAATGTAACAGTAAATGCGTTGTTCTGCACCTATTTCCGGTTTGTTCAGAGCAAAAAGATCTAACATCTTATATGATATCCATAGGTACATATTGCTTAACGGTAAATTTAGGTTGCCTTTTTGGAAAAATACATACTATTTTACTTTCTTGAATTTATTAAATTCTACAATGATTTAAATAATATTAAAAACAAATTTTTGTTTGTTTCCTTTAAAAAATATTAATTTTATAATACTTTATAAATTAATTAAAAATGTCCAACGAAGAAAATAATATTTTTTGTTTATTTGCCCTTGCAAAACATGATGTTTTTCTGTTTTAAAGAGTGCCAATAATTGTAGTTTTTGGGGTGCCAATAATTATGTCAGGGTGCCAATAATTGTGGTTTTTTGTAAGCTTTTACTAAATTGGCATTTCAAATATATTTTCAATAACTAAACCGTTATTTTTAAAACTTAATCAACGAGCAATTTAATAATTTATACTTCTGTATACAACAGATTCAAATAAATCTATAAACGAAAATGTTATAGTTGATCAAAGTTGAAATTTCCTTAGGGGTGACAATAATTGTAGTCGTTACGCTATTTTAGCATTCACTGAAATGTAGGCACTGAAATTTTATGACGAGTCCGAACGGCTCAATTGAGAAGCTTTTTCAAGGCAGTTATACTCTCGGATGTTTGTCAGACATTCGTAAGAGGTATCGCAGTCTTAATTTCAGTTTTTCCGGGGTTCGAACCTGGCCTTGGCACCCCTAGCACAGTAGTCCAGCACACTAACCACTAAGTTTCGATTATTTAACTTGAAAAAAATATACAATGGGTGGAGAAAAAGCCTTAACCGAGGTGGAAAAGGACAAATCAAAGCTTAAAGGACGCTCGCCTATTTATTGCCAAATTAGCTAAGAAAATTGAGAGGAGCCAATACGTCATATGAGTAATGAGTCTAACTATGGAAAAAACATGAGGCGACTTATATATTTAAAAAAACTGGCCAAGTGCGAGTACACTCGCGCACCAAAGGTTCCGTACTTGCCCAGAGTTAATGTCTTGAAAAGTCGGTTGTTCTCTGATTTGATAGACCTAGGTAAAAAATTAGTTTTTTGTATGAAGAAAAATATTGTTTTCACCAAATTACTAATTATGTACTCCAAAACCAGTTAATTTATCGCTAACATTGGTATTTGCCGTTTAACTAGAGGTTATACCGGATGCTGTGTAGAAATTTCAGCATTCTACGTCAATTAGTTTAGTAGTTATTATTATATTAAATTTAAGTAATGTTTGTGTTAAAAAGAAGCAGAATTTTCTAAAAATTTGTTTTCCTTTAAGTGTGAACGTTCGCGTTAGTTTTCCGAACGTCAACCTCGGGACCTCTATTTGACCTTTTACCAAAGGATAGGAAGATCCTGGTTGCTGAGTTGGACCGATTGCCAAACTGGTGCGAAAATGCAATAACGAAGCGAGTTACGTATTTTAGCTATATACTGTGTTTTAAAATAAAAACGACAGCACCTTTGTGGATTTGCGACAACGAAAATAGCGAGAAAAGTTATGCGAGCGAAAGTGAAAGACGAGATTCCACAATGGTTTTCAACTACGAGTTCATAAAAGCTTTATTTTGTTTGGGGGTTTTTATACAAAATCAAAATAACAGTGGTTCGCTTGAAAGAGAGTCATTACGTTAATTTTAAGAGCTTGTAAGTTTTGAGGCGAATTAGCAAATTACAAAATATGGCCATTGGTAGGTATAATGAAAGGCGGCAGATTTAAATTACAATTTTGAGTACATAATTATGAATTATTGATAGGATGTATTCTTTAGATAAGATGATAACGATGAGTATGTTGATGACGATGATGGTGAAGAAGATGATGGCGATGTTGAGGATGACGATGATGATGCCCCAACAAAGTGTACTATTCAAGGCGCAAAATTAGGACCATTTTGCAGGTTTTTATTATAATTTTTTGTTAATACTTAAAGCTGTTGTTTTAAATCATCCTTCTGCTCAAATTATATCAATTAAATGAACTTCAATTAAAAAAAAAAAAATAAGTCTTCAGCATGCTTTGTTTGTTAGCAGTGGGCGATAGAAAACATACCTACGGGGTTTGCTATTCAAGTCGCGCGGAGTATACCTACAGTCTCCATTTTTTAGATACCTACATTTTAGTATGTATTTGAAAGGGTTCTTGAAAAAAATATAGTACTTTTTCAAATTGTAAAAATTTCCCAATGACACACATACTCTTCCCACTCCACCCACCGCAACGCGGCACAAATAAGAAATAAGCATAAAGATGTCAAAGAAAATCTTTTCCGAATTATCTCTTAAACAAATTGCTCAATGACTTGAACAAATAAAACCTTTTAAATTATTATACGCGCCCGCACCGCCACAGCCATCAGGCGGAGACTCGCGCGTGGGAATGGAATGAAAGACATTCTCCGATACTAACTAACACATACGTGGTACGTGGATACTTGGTCGCCCGTCGCTTCTAAGGGCGCGAATTAAAATGTGAAAATGTTTGCGAGAGATTTTCGCAGCATGATATAACCTTGGGAAGTCTTTTCTTCCTTTATCTCGAAAATAATTCGCGTTGTTTTTTTGGTAGGTAGGTCGCTATATAAATTCAAATCACAAAAACAAGAGTAATAATGTTGCCGGGGAATTGAGTGATTGGGTAAATTTTTGGGCGGGACAGCTTTTGTTTGAGGTAATTTGTTGTTGGAGTGCAGAATACATACTGTGATCTGTGACACATATAATAGTGGAGACAGATTTGTCGATAATTGCGCATTCCGAGAAAGTGGAGTAAAATCGATTACTTAATGAGGGGTGGCTAATAGTAGCCTATAGAGGAAGTCCGGACAATTGCATACCTCGTAGGTCTGTTTTTTATCGCCCACTGCGCCCACATAAAACACGCTAGAAACTTAATTTGTTTTTTAATTAGAGTTCATTTAATTGTTTTGATTTGACCAGAAGAAAGATTTAAAACTAAAGCTTCAAGTATTACCAACAAATTATTAACTAAAAACCGGCAAAATGTGGGGTCGTAATTTTTAGCAACTTGAATATGAAGCATGCGAAAACAGGAGTAGCATACTCACAAGACTTCTCAAGTACTGTTCGCCGATGCATCACCCTAAACCTTGTGTTTCCACCTTCAGTGGTCACTTGTGCGCTGAACTAATGTCTGTAAATTGACTGTAATATTATTGTCCCTTTCTATTCATCTCTCGCTCTATTCTCTTTTTCTTTTTCAATAAATGGAGTCGTTTTTTGTAATCTAAGGAACGAACACGCGTTTCATTTCGCTCGGAAATTTTATATTACAGAATTCCTTTCAGCCTGGAAATAACGCCTAAACAATTACGCCTGAAGTTCTGGCAACGCGAACGATTAATCATTTGGTCCTATCGAGCACGGATTATTCGGGTGTATTAGGATTTCCATTCGCATTCGCAAATAAACTTTAACGTGCGGTTTCAGCAACTAAATTGTCATTTATCCTAATCGGTTATTCTTCTTAACAATTGCTTACAACTATAAAAAATAGCAAGAAACGTCAGTGCATGTACGCGCAACGAAATTAATCGAGCGGTAAAACGGTAATCAAGTGGGTGCTACGCAATCTGCCCACTCAGTTGCTATCAAGTGCAATCCCCTCGCGGTGCATATCGTCGATACCTCATATATGTATACATAAGTGCTGTGCATTCATAAAAAGCAGTTGTGAAACATCGCACTTCTGCTGTGCTTAACAAAACGGTGCACCTTGACAAAAGTACATACGGGTTGGATACGGTAGTTGCACTCGCTGGTCGCTGAGGTTATAGAAAAGTGTGGTAGTGCTGATTCGCGATCGGACGCGGATATTGAGCTCAGTAAAGTTATTAAGACGCTAACCGAAAATCAGTGTTCATTAAACGAAATAGTGAAAGGTCTTGTTGATTCTTCGCGACGATCAATTAGCATAACAAATCAGCAAGTGCCATCGGGTCTCCCTGCAGTGGCGCTACCAGAGTTTTCGGGGAAATTCGACGAGTGGGTTAGATTTCGCGATTTGTTTACTGCACTAGTGATATCGAAAAAATCAGTTACGGGTATCGAAAAATTGGAATTTCTCCAAACGCGTTTGAAAGGAGATGCGTTGTCACTAGTAAACCATCTCCCTCATAGTAACGACAATTTCGACATTGCTTGGAAATTATTGAACGAGCATTATGATAAACCGAAGTTTATCATGGTAGCGCATCTAGACAATATATTCGACCAACCGGTGGTCAAAAGTGGTTCGCTAGCCGAAATTAAACGATTATTCAGCACCACAATCGAGAACATGAACGCTCTTGCTGCTTTAAAGCTCCCAATCGATTCGTGGCACATATTGCTCGTTTATATTCTGACGCGTAAATTAGACTCCGAAAATAAGATGCTGTGGATTCGCGCTAGCAAGGACAACAATAATCAAACGTATTCGGATTTTACTAAATTCTTAAAAGAACGGATTAATGAACTCGAAAGCTTAAACCTCTCGAATTGGCATACTGGGCGTAATATGTCAAGTACGCATAAAACTAAAGAATCGGGTAGACGTGTTTTAAATGTGACAATTCAATCGTGTCCTAAATGTAAACAAAAGCATATGCTGTATCAGTGCGCGCAGTTTCGAGATCTCGCGGTGCCTGCTCGCTGTGAATTCGTCAAAGCAAACGGAATTTGCTGTAACTGTCTTCGTGCGAAACATGCAGTGTCGGAATGGAAATACTCTAATTGCAAAGCGTGTGGTTCGAAACACAACACTATGTTACATTTAGATGAAATTCCCCCACCATTTGTGCCCGCGGTCCCTCCGTCAAGTCAACCTAGCACCTCGAATGGTTTCGTATCCGCTGTCTCCGTGCGCGCCATCCCATCGTATCGTGAGTGTTTAACGATGTTGCCAACGGCAATGGTTATGACCCAGGACGTGAATGGTGAGCTTCAACCGTGCAGAGCTCTGCTTGATTCCGGGTCACAAGCAACTCTAATTTCGGAGTCATGTGTGCAACGGCTAGGCCTAAAGCGCTCGCATGCCAAGGTCCCTATAGTAGGCTTAGGCCAGTGCAAAGGTACTCAAGGCACCCGCGGTAAAGTGAATCTCGTTGTGTCCAGCGTTGCCGAAGTGGCACAATTGTGCCATTTTGGCACCCTACAGTCCGATTGGCACCTTGGCACCTTCAGTTCTCATTTGGCACCTTATGAGCTTGATACATTTTAAGACATAATATTAAAAAAAAAAACATTTCTTAAAATGTTTAAAATTGATTGAGAGTGCAAGTCATTTTCTCTTTCATCTGCGAACACTTATTTCATGCGAAATTATATGTTTCTTGTGTTTTTAAATATCTCTCTGCCGTTGAAGGGCTGGTGGCACCCAGTTGGCACCTTTGGTTACCGTCAATGGCACCTAAGACAATTTTTTTGCGGCAACGCTGGTTGTGTCGTCGACGGTGAACTCAAGTTTATTCATTTCGGTTCATGCCTTCGTTCTCGCGACATTAATAAACGATCTACCGAGTGCTGAGTTTTCAAGTGCTAGTTTGTCATATTTCAACAACCTATCTTTAGCAGACCCCAAGTGCTATCGCCCAAATAAAATCGATGTTTTATTGGGAGCAGACGTGTTTTTTGACATTGTCGTTGAAGGGAAAATTGTGCATCCGTCGGGCTCACCTGTCGCCCAGAATACCATCTTCGGCTGGGTGATCGCGGGAAACATTTCCTTGAGACAAGAAGCAGCATTAAGTGTTTATCATTCCACTGTTGATCTCGACGTGTTATTAAAACGATTTTTTGAGCCCGAAGAGTTTGCAGATGGACGTCGCAGCGAGTGCGAGGTAAGTGAAGCTATCGAAAATCATTTTTCCTCGACGCATTTCGTCAATCGCGACGGTAGGTTTGTAGTTAGTCTACCTTTTAGCAAAACGCCCGTGGAGTTCGGAGACTCACGTGGTGCGGCGTTAAAGCTACTACATGCCATGGAGCGACGATTCGCTAATGACGCGATCTTAAAACAACAGTATGCGGAGTTTATGCGTGAGTACGAGCGGCTAGGGCATATGGCAATCGTGCCTCTCAACGATCTCGATCGCCCATCGTTCTACTTACCTCATCACGCGGTATTTAAGCCCACCAGCGCAACGACAAAGCTGAGGGTCGTTTTCAACGCGTCGCGTAAATCCACTAACGGTTTGTCATTAAATGACTATTTAATTGTAGGACCTACAATCCAAAACGATCTTTTTACGTGCATAATCCGATTTCGGAAGCATAAAATCGCGGTTAAGGCTGATATAGCTAAAATGTATCGCCAGATTTTAGTTAATGCAAATGATGTTCATTTCCAACGTATCGTCTGGAGGGAAGAAGTAACCGAAGACCCACGTGACTATGTACTTCTTACCGTAACGTACGGAACCGCTTCCGCTTCGTTTCTAGCAACTCGGGTCCTCAAGCAAATCGGCGTTAACAATATGAATACCTTTCCGCGGGCTTCGAATAGCCTTATTAACGATTTCTACGTGGACGATTTTATGTCAACGTTCGAAAGCATAAATGAAGCTGTAGACTTAAAAAACGATTTGATACATGTCCTCACCAACGCAGGAATGGATCTTCGAAAGTGGTCCTCCAATTCGTCTGACTTCCTAAGCACCGTTCCTCCCGAGCATCGAGAGTTGGCAACCGAGTTGTTCATTGGTGAAACCGGAGTCAAAACTTTGGGTCTGCTGTGGGACACGAAACACGACTGTTTCAAATTTGCCTCTACAATTCCGGTCATCGGGCAACATGCCACCAAGAGGGAAGTGCTATCGGATATAGCACGGATATTTGATCCATTAGGATGGCTTTCACCGACCGTCGTCAAAATGAAGATCTTCATGAAGCGCCTTTGGAACAAGGGAGTCGGTTGGGACGAGTTCATTCCCACGGACCTCTACCAAGAGTGGTCGAGCTTTAGAACAGACCTGAGTTCCCTACAAACATTAAGCATTCCGAGGTGGCTTCAATATAGTCATAGGGATGCAATCGAACTGCACGGCTTTGCTGATGCGTCGGAGTCAGCTTATGCTGCGGCAGTCTATTCTAGGGTGGTGGGAGTCAATGGCGTGCAAACTACGCTAATCTGTGCCAAGACCAGAATTGCTCCAGCTAAACCTTCCCTTTCGATTCCACGTCTAGAATTATGTGGCTCTTTACTGCTAACCAACTTGCTTAGCAAGGTGAAAGAAGCCCTTGCTATTCCGGACCTGGAGTGTTTTGCATATACCGATTCTACACCGGTCCTGCACTGGATACAGGGATATCCGCGGCAGCGAAACGTCTTCGTCGATAACAGGGTATCTCAAATCGTCGCTCGATTTCCAGTATCTATATGGCACCATGTGCGCTCGGCTGAGAATCCTGCAGACTGTGCCACTCGCGGCATGCTACCGAAGCGCTTGGCAGACCTGGACTTGTGGTGGTACGGTCCTGATTTTCTTCGCGATATGGTGATAACTTTTTCCCGATTGCCCCACATCAATGATGTTAATGTCGAAGAGGAGATCGCATGTTTAGTCACCGCAACGAACACTGATGAATGGGATACTCGTATCTTCGGAAGGTTTTCGAGCCTTAATCGTCTTTTTCGGGTCATTGCTCGCTGCATTCGTCTAGCCCGAACTCGATCGACTACCCGTGGCTCTAGCCAATCGCACTTTTTATCCCCCGAATATATACGGCTTGCTAAACTCGCATTAGTCAAGCTTTCGCAGCAGTATACGTTCCATGATGAAATTTCCTCGTTGAAAAGAGGACAAGCCGTTTCAAGAAAAAGCAAATATTCTTCAATGCACCCCTTCATCGATCAGGATGGTGTTCTGCGGGTGGGAGGCAGGCTCGAAAATGCATGCATACCCTTTGACCAGAAGCATCCCATCATCTTGCATAAGGATCATCCCCTAACTCGTTTAATCGTTAAGAATTTTCACCTGACCAACATGCATGCCGGAATGCGGCAAATGACATATCTAATTTCTCTCAACTATTTTGTCATTGGTGTTCATCACGTCATTAAACGATGCATTTATCAATGCCCAACATGTATGCGGCAACGTGCCATTCCCTACCAACAGCAAATGGCTTGTCTGCCGAAGCCGAGATTGGAACCAGGAGTAACATTTGGCAACACTGGCGTCGACTACGCGGGCCCCTTTTTGGTCCGGTCATGGAAAGGACGAGGCGCTAAACAGCATAAGGTTTATGTCTCCGTATTCGTGTGCATGGCTACAAAGGCGTTGCACCTGGAACTCGTTTCGGATCTCTCGTCGGCAGCCTTTATAGCTGCATTGCGTCGCTTCGTTGCAAGGCGTGGCAAATGCCACTCGATTTTCAGCGATAATGGCACAAATTTCGTTGGCGCCAATCAACAGCTACGAGATTGGGCGAACCTATTAAACTCAGCAAATTTTCAAGAGGATGTATCCAACGAGCTTACTTCAAACGGAATCAACTGGTGTTTCTCACCCCCCCACGCACCCCATTTCGGCGGTTTATGGGAGGCTGCGGTCAAAACTACCAAGTTTCATCTACGTAGAGTGTTAGGCCAGGCATCTCTAACCTACGAGGAGTTTTCGACCGTTTTGTGCCAAATCGAAGCAAGTGCTAACTCCCGTCCATTGTGCGCCCGCTTCGAAGGGGACGTGGATCCGATAACGCCGGCACATTTCCTCATTTCCCGACCACTAACGACTGTGCCTGATCCAAGCATCTTAACTATGGGCACATCGCTGCGAGATAGATGGCAGTATCTTCAACGGTTGGTCCAGGGATTTTGGCAAAAATGGTCTCAAGACTACCTGGCTCAACTTCGGAAGCGGCCGAAATGGTTGGAAAAGTCGAAGAACATTCAACCCAACGATGTAGTCGTCCTGAAGGACGAAAATCAGCCACCCTGTCGATGGCTCATTGGCAGAATTACCAAAACGTACCCCGGACGAGATGGTCTGACACGCGTTGCATCAGTCACTACAACAAAGGGAGAGTTCAAACGTCCTATTACGAAGCTCTGCCCACTACTTGTCGATACATGTTGAAAGGAGCTTTCAACGGCGGGAGTATGTTCGCCGATGCATCACCCTAAACCTTGTGTTTCCACCTTCAGTGGTCACTTGTGCGCTGAACTAATGTCTGTAAATTGACTGTAATATTATTGTCCCTTTCTATTCATCTCTCGCTCTATTCTCTTTTTCTTTTTCAATAAATGGAGTCGTTTTTTGTAATCTAAGGAACGAACACGCGTTTCATTTCGCTCGGAAATTTTATATTACAGAATTCCTTTCAGCCTGGAAATAACGCCTAAACAATTACGCCTGAAGTTCTGGCAACGCGAACGATTAATCAAGTACCATTCTGAGAGTGAATAACTAGTCGGTTGTGCTTCTGCCCAGACGAAAACCGCACTGCTCATCTCCTAATCGTGACTTGACCATAGCTCTGCAACGCGTTTCCAGCACCTTGGGAAGTTCTTCTCCGGGGTGACTTAAAATCCCTTTTATGTCTTTTCTTGAAAAGGTGCACAATCAAAACACCCCCATCTGCCAATCGCTGGGATTTTCGCTGCATTCCCAAGCCACTTTAATGACACGAGAGAGCCATTTAACTTCCTCTTCAACTAAGGCCTTCAGCATTTCTGGCCGGATTTCATCCATACTCCGGCAGATTTGCCAGCTTTTAGCGATTTGATCGCTTCCTCTACCACCATGGAACTATTTTCCGCCCTGCTTAAGGCGATTGATCTCTCATCCTCAATGGATTGCATTGAGGAATTCAGAAAAGTGCTCAGGCTCACTCCATCTGCGCAAGATGTCCTCCTCATTAGAAAGAACAAAGAAGTATACCATCTCTGATGGATTTGTCTTCTTCAATAATATTCCACTTTCTTCCTCTAAGACGGCGTATTGTCTACCAGAACACCTTGCTTGCAGATCTGTGATTACGGTTGATAAATCATGTTGATAAATCCACTGGACGCAGTGGCTCAGTGTGCTGGGACTACTGGTGCGAGGGGTCCTCAGGTTCGATCCCCAGAAAAACACAAATTACATCTTAAGGTTTTTTCCACTGCGCCACCTCACGCGAACGTCTGAAAACCATCCGAGAGTATTACTGCCCTGAAAGAATGGTTGTGAGAGCCTAGACCTAGAGTGTGTACACGCCTGCACGTTTTCACGTTTGAATAACCTTTTCAAAAGCTCTCAAATTGAAATACCAAATAACTAGGCAAATTGTCAACTTTCTCCATGTGATGAACTGTTCGAAACACAGCAGCCTTCCATCGTCTGCGATCTCAAGTAAGTTGCCCCAAGTTATCAATACCAAGTGCACTTGCATACCTATGTGAAACAGAGGTTCGGTAAATTTTTTCGCGTATAACCTAGGAGGGAACTGAAATTCCAAGATCATACGCCCAATTGTATTTTCCTCCTCCATTCTTCTGCCTGGCATATAGGGCCAAAAATCCGTCGAAGAATTATTCTTTCTTTCGAGTTTTCAACCAATTTATATTGCCAAGCTAAGGTTGAAGCGACTTCTTGGGGCTATTCTTCTCATAACTCATAAGTATCATACGTGAAGTGGGTGTCTTCTTAAATCCTCGCCCAACCGTGCGTGTCGTGCGGTCACACTAACCACAGAACTAATGCGCCCTCAAGAGATACGAAACGAATCCTTCATCTAACGCAAACTAAAACGATCCTTACACATTGACACCTATAAGTCACACTGTTCAACAGAACTCTTGTACGTAAGTTCAAAATTATGTTTCGTCCTTGCAATGGTACTCTACAAAATATACCATATACAAACTCACAATACGGTTAAGGACGAGTTAAATTGTGTTGAATTTATCGTTTTCAAATTTCATTCTGCGTACGTAGCGTAGATTATGCTTTAAACAAAAAATCAAGAACCTAACTCTGTGACCTTGAATACAAACAACTAACCAAACAATTTAAAGTGTTGTCGCGTCAGAGGTTTCTCCTTTCTTATCTCGCTGTTTGCAGGGCACAACTCTCCCTAATGTAGACACAATGGTTATTTGTTAAATTTATTGTAATTATTTCTATGAATAATAAATCGGTGTGCGTTAGTGCGTACTGCGTACACTGGAAAAGTGAAAAGCCCCGCTTATTTTGTCGTTGCTTATACAGCAGCAAAACGGTTCTCTAACAATGGTACAGATAAAATTTGGCAAGAAAAATACGGTCCGGACTTTTAATTAATACAAAAGGAGCACATAATTAAGCGAATTTCATTGGAAGACATTTTTGGGCCGAGCGATGATGGTTTACTCTTGATGGGGTGTGCTCCGCCGGAATGCTGTAAGGACACTCAAGAATGCCTTTCGTTTTCTTATGCGCTGTATAGTCTAAGTCTAAGGACTTGATTGGGGCTGACGGGTATGGGAATGTTAATTTTGCGTTATTTCAACGTCTGGAGATATGAAAAAGGGATGGAAATGTTAAATGAAAGCCTGCTTTCTCTAAACAATGGAATTCTAAATCGGATGAAGATATTTTATGAATTATGTCGCAGAAGGTATTAGAGTGCGACTGGTGGGGAAGGGGGGTGGCGCTGCTAAGACCGAGGCCAGAATGAACTACTTAATGGAAGACATTGAGCTTAAATAATGATTTTTCTGGAAAGTGCTGGTTTATTTTTCAGACGAGGACTTCTTAGAATGGAACGAATGGTTCCAATAGTTTCTGTTTTGTTTTGCTGAAATCCTTTCAAATCGGTTTTTGGCAAAAGTTAATTATGGGATCTGTAAATTCAAGGCTTTTAGGGAATCAAAAACTTGAGCATTACTGACGGGGTGGGGATTAAAATATTCTGCAGATGAAAAATCTGTTTCTTGAGGGAGGAGAAAGTTTGCAATAATTTTCTATGGGTATAGATGTAGTGGATGTAAAGCCCAAGGCAATGGTATTCATGGGAAGGAAATTGTCCGTCATTGGGACTAAGTCATTCGGAATAAGTGTCGTACAGCATGAAAATATTATATAGTACCTCAATCTCTATATTGGGTTCTTTTAGAGACGTTCTATGTTTGAACTTGAGAAGAATGTATGCTGATGTTCTTGTAGGTGGTGTTCTTCCCAAGTTCGTTAGAAATTGAAATTTTAAAATAATATATGTAATACAACGGGTTTGGTTTTGGTGAAGATTTGTTCCTTTATTTCAAAGTTCTATACAAGATATTTTGTGCTAAGTTTGCAATTCCCAAAGCGGATCGAATAGGTGAAGTGGAACTCCACGATAGTGGTGAATAATTTTATTTAATCCATGTGAATAGCTTTGCAAAAAAGAAAGGAAAATCTTGAGACTCAAAAGGGGCAACCACCAAAAAGGTTACGTCTGACCACAAGGTCGTTGCTCAGATAAAGTCTTTTTGGCGGCCGGTGTGTCAAATTTCATCTCATTGACCGAAAGGGTTGCCTCTCTGACCTCTACCTTAAATTTTCGAGCACCGCTGGCGCTGGTCCTATAACACGAAGGTAGATCTCCAAGGCATCAATTGTTGCTGATAGCTAATGTAGCCACACGGTAAATAATCCAGAGGTGTAATCGAACGATCTAGAATACCAGGTTAGTGCGGCGCGGTTTGAAAAACCCAAGTGTCGTTTTGTTACCATAACTCATTTGACCTGGTTGTTTAAGATTGTCGAAGTGGAGAGTTTAGATCCAGCCTGTGGAGTTCAAGAAGGTTATCAGTTTCTTAATACTACTCTTCGAGACCTCTTCGAGGAAGGGTTTTACCAGGGATTACTGTCTGCCTATGCAGGCGCATAGGTATCTAGTAAGTAAGGGTTTCTTTCTCGGTTGGGTTATTAGAACTGCGACAGTGTATATTAAGTGGGATGGCTAATCTGACTGCATGGTACCCTTTAGGCCAGTGGCCTGTGCGGTGATCGCTGTTATTCTATCTGAACCTATATTTTCGTGTTTTACTTAAGGTGGGTTGTTTTCTCCGTGCTCTAATTTGGCCACATCTTTCTGCGTATGATACAGTTTGTCAGCCTCGAATTGGAATGTGGACCGATTCTGCAAGTAAGCAATGCTCGTCAGCATGTTCGTTCCCATAAACGTTGCTATGACCTCGAACCCAAATCAGGGCAACCCTGTACCGATCAAGCGAGGCCCGCTCGTCTCGACATTCTAATATTAATTTAGAGGTTATATTGACTGAGACAAGCCTTAATGACAGCTTGACTGTGGATGAATATTTCTATCTTTTGCCTCTGAACTATGTTTGTGTGTAGTTTGATTTGACGGCAGGCCTCGCAGATAGCAAGTATTTCTGCATGAAACATACTACCCCTAAAAGATTAAATATTCGGAGATTCAGAATATATACCCGCACCTACTCCCCCGTCGATTTTTGAACCGTCCGTGTAGATTGTTAAATTCCAGTCCCTGTTGGCACATCCGTTTTGCCAATCTAATCTTGAAGTGACTTCTTCTTCAAAATGTTTTGTAAAAAGCATTTTGGGGGAAATGTAGTCCGTTGAGGTCGGTAATATAGTTGTCTTGATAATAGAGAAAGCAGACCGTAGGGTCTTGCAGACCAGCACCCCGACTCTCTGTGTCTGATGACGCTATGTGTTGTGTTTGTGATGTGAAGGTCCAAAGGTAAGAGATACGGAAGTACTACTGTGAGTGTGCGTCTGACGGTGTCGACCGCAGAGGGCATGTGGTCTCATTCTCATGCCTGCCGTTCTTTGGACTTTGTTGAGTTTGGTTATGTTATAAGCTTTTCTTAGAGCCATTGGTTCGGGAAGTGTTCAATGATAATATAGATATATATTCTCCAGAATCTCCACTGGATTTGTATTGTTATTGGCATGTCAAAATGATTGCAGGATTGGAAATTAACATAGAGCTCACCATTCTGCATATTGGAGTGGAGTTTCGATTACGACGTTTGTCTTACGACCTTGGTTCCATTCCATTTGAGGTTGGGTCTGAGTCTAAGCCTGAACTGGGTCGAATCTTCACAAATTGTTCCACAACTAGTCAAGGATCCGGTGCAGGTGTCGTCGTGTAGATCAAACAAATAATAGGCGGCCTTCAATGTGCTTAGGCACCTTTAGGTGACAGTTTATCATAGAACTTAGGCAGAAAATCTTGCCTAACACACGATTTGCCTAGATTTGTAGAGAAATCGACCAATCAGAGAATACATATAGGCAAAAGCGTATTGATCGCGGCCATAGATTTCACTATTGATCAGTATGTAATACTGCAACTAAAGGTTGTCGAATATATTGTTAAGAATAAATGGTGTGGTCGGAGTATCTGCGTCTTTAGCGACAGTTAGGCTGCGCTTAAGTACTTGCTAAACCTGTAACCCATATGAAAATAGCTCAGGAATACAAAATCATTTTTAAGTCAGTTGCAAAACTGAACTCTTTGATTCTTGTCCGATTCCCAGATCTCTCTGGGAAATCAGAACTCCAATGAGATTGCTAAGCAAGGCTCGAAAAATGATAGCTCTGGAACTGAACCTCCGTTGCATCCCTCCGTGTCCTCGGTCAGGGCCATCATTGGCGATTGGGTTTCTTATAAACACAATTCTGATGTGGTCGTGTCTGCAAGAAATCACCGGTATTCTTGCTGTCACTAAGCAGAAACAACTTTGTGTACCTAAGTTTTTTCGGAATATTATCCTCTTGGTTAGCATTTTAGTGTATACATACTTAAAAGAAACCACTGTCTGCGTCGCCTATGAAGATTGCAACGATACTTCGGATCATTTTCCCTGTTGTAGTCCTCTATTTGCTAGGATCAAGTGACAGTCGGTGCTGCTGTTGCAAGTATCGCTTCTTGTATCGATTAGGAGCCGTTAGCTGATACGACTCATAGAGATTGAAGTTCCACATAAACTCTTATGTGACAGTTTATGTCATACAAAAAGTAACCCATAAGAATTTAAGTGGAACTTAAATCGTTATGAGTCGTATCAGCCAACAGCCCTAAGTGACTTAGAAAAAATTCCAAGAAAATGGGTATCTATTTGGTTTAGCTTTCTGGGAGCCTTGTACGGAATAACTGAGTTTGCCTTCAGAAGCAATAAACTGTCCACTTCATATATAGGAATTTATAACTAGACGACGGAGTTTAGACTTTGTTTAGTTGCAGTAAAAGATCCGTCAGCAAAGTGAGAAATCAAAACACCAAACATATCTTTTAATAAAAATAAGAATTATTTATTTTATGTATCAATTTCCTCTTAAAAAACAAAAAAATTATATAAAACTTAAATCTCATTTTCTTACACTTTTTTTTTGTTTTTTTCAGTAAAACATCATTCATTAAATATTACACATAATATTTTTATTTTTTTTTTAATTTTTTCAATAGTCGCATAATAAGTGTAATCTTTCTTACATATTACATCATTGAAAATGTTTTATCTTAAAATGTATTCTCATATTTATATATATAAAAAAATAATATTATTTATTATTACAATTAAAAAAAAAATATTAATAATGTTCGCTCTTTTCCCAAAATGGAAATAAAACGAAAACAACATTTTCTCTTATAATAATTAAATTTTATTTAAAAAAATAGACACAAAAAAATATATAGTATAATGAAAAATTTTAACTAAAAATGCGGTATGTTAACAATTGTTTTTTTTAAACAATAAACAAATTACTTGTAGAAATTTGCAATAAAAATTGTGTATAGTACTTAACAAATGAGCGCACAATAGAAAAGAAACAAAGAAATAACTACATTTTGATACTGAAACTTAAAAATCGTTTTAACCGTTATGTTCTACAGTGGGCGATTTTTAAAGTGTGAGTTGTGAGATTTGAATGAGGGAGTTTTTTGTCATCGGAAAAAAAAACGTGTAGCTGTCTGAATTGTGTGGTAGCTTAAAAAAGCAGAGACCTTTGAATTTATGAAATGAAAAACCGGACGCTGGAAAAGAAGCAGCGTCTTAAGACAGTGCCCAAGAAAAACTGTTTCTGCCCCCAAAAAGGTAGAAAGCATAATTTTATATGTCAATGAGTGCAGGTGGCAACTAGCCTGGCAATAGTTCGTCATGCCACTGAATGCTGATAAATAAATATGTGCTGCGTTTGACTGAATAGTTGAGTAACTGTAAGCCCGTGTGAGTACTTAGCTTAAAGTCGGTCGTTAAATATCATAGGAGAGTTGAGACTCTACAGATGATCGTCAGGCTATGACTTTTAGCTATCGATTTTAAATTCCTGGGAAAATAATCGCCCATCACGTCCTGTCACTCTAAATATTCATCTCAAATGTAAACTTTACAGAGACGCACTTTTTTTTATCGAATACACGCAAGCTAATGCGCAAACAGAATGTTCAACGGTTTAGCTGTTATGGTTATGATGGACAGTAATTTTCTCTCTTTACAACTCTACAATAAGTTCGACTTAACAAATGCTCGAATACTTGCAATGACTCTAAATTTCCACTTATTAGACCCACACATCCAATTGCCCATTATGCAGTACAAAAATGAACGAAATTCATACACATAAATAAAATAATTAGTTACAACAAAATTAAATACAATATATAAGAACAAAAAAAAAAAAAAAAAATAGAAAAAAAGTTCCGCTTTGTTTTTAACTAATGGAAGTTAATAAGTATAAACAAATTTCTTTCTTTTACATTCGTTGGCTGATACAAGAGTTTAAGTATAACACATTTCTTTTTTAAAAATATAATTAATTTAAAATATATAGCTAACTAGCTAGTAAAAAATAATTAAGTTTTATATTTAAGTAAAATTGTTATCATCTTTTTTTAAGTTTTTTTTTTCTTATATTCCGTTTGTCTAACATCTAAGGGTGGATTCGTTCAAAATACAAATTTACAATCGATTTGAAATAATTGCTTAAATATTTTTCTTTCTCACTGTTTTTGTTTTTCTTAGTTCATTTGTTTAAAAATTAACATATCTTCAAAGCAGTCAGAGTGACATTTTTTGTGATTTTTTTTTTTTTACTTACACAATTAAGTAGTGGTTTTGTAAATATATATTTATATTAATTTTTATTTTGTTCTGTTTTTTTATATAATTTTTTGTTGTGTATAAATAAAAACTAAAATTAAAGTTAAATTTTTTTAAAATATTTATTTCTTGTTCTTAATATATACGGTTTGTTTTTATTATATATATGTATATATAGATGTATCTGATGCTAGATTAAAGTTTTTTTTTTTTTGTTTAATTTTCTTCGTTTTGTTGTGGTTGTGTTTTTGTTTATAATTTGAAAAGATTTTTGTTTTATTTTATTTTAAAAACGACGTAAGGGTTTGTGCCAATACAACCCATTTAAGTATCTTAAACACTTTCTTTTTATATTATAAAGAATTTATGCTACGGAAAAGAATTATTAAAAAAAAAAAAAATAAAACACGTAGAAATAAAAACGAAATGAAAGGATAGATTAATAAGGATAACTGTGGTCCCTGCCAAAAAAGCAGACCTCTACACAATTATTCGCTTTTTTAAGTACATTCAATCATTTTTAAATTTAAATATTTTGTAGTCTTGTTTTTTGTGTGATTAAAACAAGTTTTTTTTTTACTTACTAGCTAATATGTATAATTTTTTTGTTTGTTTAGAAACTACAATGTAAGCCAATTGGGGTTTTATTTTCGACAGCTTGTTTTTTTTTGTTTTGTTTTTCTGTGTGGCACGGGAGGGTGAAGTTTTGAATGCCTATCAGTGTTGGTGCTGTCAGAAGTGCGTTGTTATTATTTTTTTATTATTAATAGTCCAAGGAGGATTTTGGCATTGATGGTGATGGATGAAGGCATCCGAGATTCTTATGCGCTTTTTTTACGAACGAAATAAAAATACACCCAGTAGTTGAAGTTGAAAATCAATTTTAATGTATAATAATATTTTGGTTAACAAAGCGAAACGTTTTTAACGACGATATTATTATAATTTCGTTATGTTTAGATTTAGAGTACTTTTGTACAATTTTTATGGCACTAGACAAATTTGGATAATGTTTTTTTGTATATTTTTGCGTAACGATTTTAAGATGATGAATATGAGAGGAATGGTGATTTTGATTTGGTTTTTGTTATGTGTTATGGTTGGGAGTGGGATTTTTTGTTTTTTTTTAAGTGGCAGTGAAATATCGGAGGATTTGCGTTTGTGCAGTCTAAGAAATTAAGCAAATTGGAAGAAAATATTCCAATTCCACGAACTGACATCTATATTCATCTCTATCCCTGTTGTCATGTGGCATTGTGTCATTGTAAAGACAATGTTAATACTTGTTGTTAAGGTTTGTATTTATTTTCCGAAGTATTCACGGATTTTTAATCGATTTTCTCAAAAAATTATAGCCAGCGATCCATTGGGACAAACGGCAGGGGAATTGGTGTTTTTGATTTATTATTAAAGCGAACACCGATAGCTGGGCACAAAAAGCTAATTTATATTGTTTATGCAGTTTAAAACAATCAAATTGAACTGAATTATTAAAGGTGCAACGCAGTTTGGTGTTCCAGTTAATACAGCGTCATCTATTGCCTACGGCGAAAGGAGTTGGTAGAGAAATTAGCTATATTTGGGAGCGAGACTTCACTTTAATCAAAGTGATTAAAAGGGATCCTCTGTCCAAAGATCATAGTTTTTTTTATTGTAGGACATACAATGAAATACAAGACTGCAATCAGATGGGATTCGATATTTTCTTAAAGACCGTAGTTGTAATGAATCAGAAATTGTGATCTTTAGATATGGAAATTGTATATCGATCTCATATTTACAAAATTATGCGAGAAAGTTGCAGTTGTTTAGTGAATGTGCTTCATGTATCCTGTGATCTTGTGTAAAAGGATATTATAATCTTTTAATAAAATGCATTCATATCAACCTGGCTGAGGGACAGATTGAGCTATGGACATATGGCAATAAATTCATCCTTGCCTCAAACAAATATTTATTATAATACAAAAAGTATCCCATAAAGAATTTAAGTAGCACTTAAGTCGGTATGAGTCGTATTAGCAAACGGCCCTAAGAGATCCGTTTTTGGATTTATAATCAAATAAATTACAATCCAAATATCTACAATCAGAACCAGTAGTCCCGCGGCAAAAATTCTGTATTCAGACCGTGGATTAGAAAAGTAGTTGTAAGAAGGATCGTCAGAAGACACTATAAACCATCGCGGATAGCCATCCCTTCAGAGCTTGCTTTTACTATGTATTTATGATGTTAAACATATAAACACATGAGTATTGATTTAATATACTGTACTTGCCCGAGTGTTCAACATTTTGTACCTAGACTTGTTGAGTGTACCTGTACAAGGATCAAAAATTAGTGCTCTATGGCAGAGAAGGTTAAAAAAATCAATATAATTTGTCAAATCACTAGCTTAAATGAAAATGATTAATATTTAACATCACAACCTTTCCCAATGAATACATTGATATCCCATTAGCTTTGTTTTTTTTTTGTGATTGGGAATAAAATATTGATTCAACATTTTAGACGAGGAAATGAACGATGTCAGCCGTAAATGAGATAATTGGAACCCAGACCAGATGGATTTCACAAAATAATCCGCATAATAACAGGTGCTGTTTGCAAAAATTAAATAGTTTTAGGATGGTATTGTATTCGCTTGTATGCCTAGTGGTTAGGCCATGATAAGTAAATACGATAAACAATATGTTGCGGGTTAAAATGTTTCACAAAGTATCTAAAATAAACCAATATAGCAAATCATTAGTTTTTGTGATGTGCAATACCAAAAAAACCGGATGAGGATTAACAAACAATGTTCTGCAATCGATGGAAAGGATAAAAGCCACTAACAGCTTTTCTATTTGTATAGTCAATAATAGAAAGTACCAACAAAAAATGAATGCTATTCGATTTAATGTGCGGATGTTGCAATTGCAATTGGCAATAATGCCATTTTATGTTTTGCAGAATTGATGTTAAATAGTTTTGTTTGGTTGGATTTATTTCTGCAGGGTGCTGCGGATTTTTTGAAATTTTTTTTTTTAATTGAATCATGGCAATGAGTGGACAAGTTTTCGAGAAAAGTGTTTATTCTTGGTGAAAGTTATGTAAAATCAAACACTTTATAATTCTTTCAATTCTCTCATGGATACTGACAGGAGGCAGACGACAATTGTCCCAAAAGTAATGCCATTAGGTTCTGATCTGAAAAAGACATATTTTATGAAGCTTAATACATAATTGCTAGGGCACTGGTGGGCATTTTTTAAGGTTATCCTTCAACGATCTTCAAACTTATATCACTCATCATATCGCAGAAAGTGAAGACGTTTAGGACATTTTTTGTAGAGCTGAACTTTTAAGCGGATTTTTGTCCAATCCCCAGTTGCACAGTAGAAGTTTTTACTAAAGTTCAACTGAACCTGAACTTGAGTTTAAATTTGAAGTTCAACTCGTCCGGTTTCACAAACTAATCTGAACTTCAGTTCAATTGACTAAATTTAACTAAATTTAATGAATTAAATTTGGCAGTATGTATTGTACAGTCCTTAGCTTTTATACGACTTTTCCAAAATCGTTCCTTGTGTTTTCTTTCAAAGAACACGCAAAACATCGTTAGACAATATCGCCCAAGGAAATAGCGCTCAAGTCGATTTGGAAATAAAGCCCAAAAAAATTCTTGATTTGGGCATTATTTCCTTGGGCGTTATTGCCTAATGCCGTTTTTGACAATCGGCAGCTTTTGAAATTGAAATGTTACTGTGTCAAGTGATCTGAGATTTAAACGGAAGAATATACTGTCGTTTAACTTAAACTAAAGAATACCTAAACTCTGTTCAAGGTTTAAAGGAAACTGTGAAATCGAATTAATTGTTGATTTCATTGTTTAACCTAAAAGTGTAGAACTTCCACTTTGAAAATGGGGGTTTGAACACACTAATTTACAAAATACTCCCGCTAATCAAAATATGAATGTTTGGTAGAAGTATTAATCTCCAGCCACTAAATCTATCTACGATCTAGTACTTAAAAAAGCTTAAAATCATTGAATTTACAACTGGAAGGAAAGAAACCAAGATCTCTTCAGCTGGCCTTTCGAACAACTGAAGAGATGTTGTGATCTGTTGATCAGTAACCAAAACACAATTTTTTATGAGGCTACTACAAAAATAGCCCTATTTTATTATCCTCTTGGTCTGATCGTGGCTGTTGGAATCCTTAAGGTAATTTGCGATAGTTGATAATCAGAATAACGTTTGTTTGCTCTGTATTAAGTGCCAATCACTGTGATTCGAATCCTTCTGTGGAGTTCCTTACAATTTTCCGTCCATCATACAGAAAAGAACGATTTTCGACTACCAACTATTACCTTTGGTTGAGATCATGAAAATAAAACAGAACAAGGCTCAAAAAACTACTTTTAAAAAGTTCTAAGAAACTGATGCAAAAGTTCACCAAATACCGAGAGTTGCAAAGCTCACTTTTTGTCATTTTCATAAGAGGGCTGCTACATTTTGAAAAAAATCTGTCATTATTTTGTGTACTGCATTACCGCTTTTAATATCTATCTTAAAATTTGATCACGATGGAAACGATCGATCGACATCGTTTCGATAATAGCGGTCACTGTCTGTTGGCACAGATGTGATGGAGACAGCTATCGTGATGGTAAAATCTGATTCACACCGGATCACGAGAATAAAAAAATTACATTATTCTTTGCAGCCCAATGCACATTTCTTGATCTTACTGTACCTCATGGAGGTCCACAATAAACCAACCAACCAACCAACCAGTCTTGTCATGGCACTGATATTGTATAAATGTGCTATTACACGGCATGTTGCAAGCCACATACGTATGTAGCACTGACGTCATTTTTACGTCAGCGCATGATCCCAATATGGCTACATGCCGTGTACTAGCACCTCAAGTAAAAACATGTGCATGAGTAATAGCCATGACGATCACCGTAAATATCGGTGGCAATGACAACTGACACTGTGATTATTTAGAAAAGTACAACGCACTTCTTTGATAATCGGTTAAATTTAAATATCATCAGTCATCGTCTGTGAAGGACTGCATTGAATAATCAACAACTCACTACAAAAAAAAAATGTTTACAAATATCACAGAACACATATTTTCAAACAAATTACATGATACTTCGTTGGTTTAAAATAAGGACTCGATGTCTCCTTCCTTCTCTCTTCGACAATAACTATCTACCAAACCTTATATTTAAAAATATCCCTTTCTCGCCACCCTGCTGTTCAAATGCGGATTGTTTTTTGTTACTTTTCGACATGCAAAATACATGTACGCATTTTTCAATGCAAATATGTAGTTACATTCCATTGTCGTATTTAACATACAATAGAATAAATATTTCCAATTAAATTATAACAAAGGAATTGCATTGTTAGTTTAGACTGCACTAACAATAGTTTTTGAGTATTCATATGTGAAAATGATAAGTTTATTGTAACATATATACAGATGCAAAATGAAAATGTTCGCTGTGAGCCAGATTTACACATTTAAATTGATTTTCAAACCCCTTACTCAGCATCGATTGTTTTATGTTTGAATTTGAATTTTATTTCTTTGTTTTTCATATTAAATTTAGATATTAAACTTTAAAAACAAAAACTCTTTCGTTTTAAAAATACAGAATTTTTTTTTTTTGTTAAAAAAACAACCTACAACATTTTTGAGATTCGTTAAGAATATCTATATAGATACTTTTTCGTAATTAAATTTAAAAATATATAAGAATTTTTTATATATATGTGTATATGGATTCCTTCGTTCGTAGTACTACATTATGCCACACCTCCATAATGTCCAGTTGCCTCTATCTCCTCATCAGACTATTATCTCCCGGATGACACGACGATTTCTAGAATTTGGTGTTGAATAGCCACTCTCTAGACTTTCGTCATAGTTAAGGGACATGTGTTGTTGTGGTGGTTTCGCATCTTCTTGTTCCATGTGTTCCATGTATGGATTGGGTAGACCGCTTACGTCATGATATGGTGAATCTGTTGAAGAAAAAAAAAAAAAAGCAAAATAATTAATAAACTTATGAAATTGAATATTATAGATGTGGGTTGGTGGTATTATTGTGTTTGCGTGTGTTTATATATGTATTTATGAGATCAACAACAACTATATGTTAAACTTACGTTAACTGCTTCCCGTTAAAGCGTTATATCCTGTACAATATCCGCTTTTTGGATGCAATAAAAGATACAGGAGAAAATTGTGTTGATTTTGATGAATATTATGAAGATTTATGAAAACGGAAACAAAATAGACATGTGAAGGGAAGGAATTTGCAAATTCGGGATACAAGGATTTGGGTAAATAGAAAATTAAATAATATATTCACGCAGATTTGATAGAGAATTGACAATTCTGCCTGATGACGATGTTTATTGCCTTTGGGAAGTACGTTTCTGTTTGGACTATTGTTCCTAGTTTAGAGTATCTTAAAGAGCCACAATTCAGCCCGCGTTATAATACCCTGCCACGTATGGTACATTGCAATTTATTTGAAACCGAATACCAGAGAAAAACTAGATTTCCTATTAAGCGATTTGGAAATGTCGGCAAAAGACGACAGTTTGGTTAAATATGGACAAAGGGACATGGCACCTTCCATACAAAAAAAAAAATTCAAAATGGTCTATTTCGAAACCCACCAAACCGATTGAGCTCAAATTATATAGATAGAACTCTAGGCCTAGCTTTTCATAACCAACCGTTTGGGTGAGTTCTTTATTTTTATTTTAACGAATAGAAGAGACCTACAGCATTATGCCGAATCCGAAACAAAAAAAGGATTGAGCATTTTTCTTAGGACAATTATAATATACTCTCGGATGTTTGTCAGATATTCGCGAGAGGTGGCGCAGTGGAAAAACCTTGATGTGTAATTTGTGTGTTTTCTGGTGGTTGAACCGGAGACCTTTCGCACTGTAGCTTAGCAAACTAACCACTGAGCCACTGTTAAGATAAAGCATATATAAAAAAAATTCAAAGTGAAGAAAAGGTGAGTGGAGCGGAACACTCCCTCTGTAGTTGTCCTGCCTTTGCTCGCATCAGGTGGCGGATCTTTGGGGCTGACGTCGTGAGTGCCGAACATCTAAGCTCTTCATCACTGAAGCTCCAGTAGTTGTGTCTGATTGCTCCATCGGATAGTAGCAACTTCCGACAAAGAAAAAAAACAACAAAATATAGGTATTTGGAGTGATGATCTTCACATTTGTACTCCAACCGTGCCAGCAATATATTTTTGAGTATGGCAACTCTTGTTTTTGAGAGTATCGCAGGCTTACCACATCAATGATGGTGAGAAGACTTGGTGAACTATAGTGACTGAGTAATCACCTCGGGATAACAGTATGCGAATGGTCACATGTCAAGCATGCGCACATTCTTCGAAAAGTCGTAGAAAGCGTGTTTTCGAAAAGTCGTAGAAACCGTGATTTGTTGTGAGTTTCGTGAGTATTGATCCAGCGATTGCTTGTTTAGCTCATTTTTGAAGCAATGCACGCAAAGATAATTGCTGATTGGAGTTCAGTATCCCGAGTTAGGTGTTTTCTCTCCTGATATTTAGGGTGATGATGGGATAGAAATATCTACATCCCTATGCAGCCGAGCGATATTTGACAATTTGACCCATTCATCCTTATGTCTAACCAACACTACTTCTCCTTCCTTAAATTCTTTCTTTTCTTTTGTGTGCTTGTCATAATATTTTTTATTTTGTGAATTTTGTTTGTCTATTTTGTTTGCTACAAATGGAATCACTTTCGGCTTTAGAAGCTCATCTGAAACTGGTATAGTTGTTCGGGTCACCCGAGAGAACAAACATTGACTAGACCTTAGCCTTTGTACGCTTAATTTTCTGCTGATTTTTGTTACATTAAATTTTATATTTGGGATAACAACGCCCCTAAAAAGTGGGCGTGGCTAACAAATTTAAGTGATGTGTTACGAAAAACATTATTTGGTGAATAAGGCAAACTTCAATTTGTTCGATAAAACGATCTTTTTATAAGGTGTGCAAATTTGAAAAGAAAGTCTTTAAATGTCGCGGTAGACGCTTGAAATGTCAGAAATGTGTGGTAAGAAGTGTACGAAGAGCGTGTGAACACTGTAGCAAAGCCAATGCACATATTCGGTTTAATTTACATATATAAATTCTCAGTGATCAGGAGCGGTCGGCTACATGTTGAATTCAAGAAATCGCAGCCAAACTATCAGAAGCAAGGAATGCATACAGCAACGGTTTCACCAAAATAATGGCGAGTAATTGCTTCTTTTTAAAGAGGCATTCGATTATATTTCCAATTCATTTAAATTCATCGCATTGACGGGAGAGCACTGAAATATGTAATAGTTATACATACTAGGCTATAGCCTTCCAAAGGTACAAAGGACTTTGAGGTGACAATTTTTTTTGTGCAAATACATAATACTCGAATCGAGTTAATTTTACATACGAAACAATATCTGAAAGTATTGCTCTCTATTCGGTCTTAGATATACACAAGAGAAGAATACCTGTAGCAGAATCTGATCCGTACCCTTTATAAATCAAGGCACAAGCATAGGTACACATACCGCAGTACTCAATGTCTATTCATTGTATCCTTCTTACAAATTCACAAATTATTATATTCAATAAATTTCGCCCACAAACCATAAAATATAGATTTCTTCCCACAACAAAAACTCCATCTCGATAAACTTTCATAAACTAATAAAATCCTATTAAAGAAATTTCAATACATTCTTGGCCGCAGTTACCCAGTACGGCTTCTGAAAAAAAAAACAACAACTCCATTCTACCATCCATCCTTTCAAATAGCCAAGAATTTCAATGAATAAATTCATTGAACCCATTCATGGATGCAGTGTGTATATTCTTGCTTCAGTAGTCATGTTCATTCAGATGTTTTATTTGAATTAGATTTGTTCCTGCTCCGTCCGTTCTCTCCTCCGAATACGTCCTTTCATAGTGCATTATGTGTATGCAGAATTTTTATACAAGATTAAAGGTGTATTTCCTATTTCAATATTTTTCAGCTCGTTATTGTATTCATTTGCCTGTTTATCTCCACCCTCACTTGGATCCTAAAGAAACTCGATTCGATGTACTAATGCATGAAAAATATCCTACAGAGTGCAGCTCAGTGTATCATCGATCTTTTGATGGAAATAAATAGAGTAGATACAAATCCAAAGATTCCTATACTTTAAATACTTACTCTACACCTTCTCAGATTCTTTTTTCCGCCCACTTTGAATATCAAATTGAACGGATTGCAGTAGGAGAGAAAAAAAAATGAACTTTTACATGCGAATTCCTGTGAAAGGATATTACAGTGATGAAAATGTAAACACCACCATCCATTGAATAGGAAAAAAATTAAACATCAAAAATTTTCGAATGAATCGATTTCGATAGGATCCGCACTCTCCTGTAAAGGACAACGAAGCAATACACCAGACCGTAGTGATTATTATTTAGAAATGTTTACATTTTTAGCCAAACCATTGAAACATGTTATTTAGGTCGGTGGTTACTTTTACTTACACAAGTCCTTGGTTTAATATTTTTTTTTGTCAGCTGTACAGTGTACACAGTGAAACTTTTGGCAAGGATATCCTTCTTAACGGGGAATGTATTGTATATTCAAAGCAACCCACAAAACCCGGTGGAAAACACTTTTCTTTGAAACTCTGCCAGAGAAAATCTCCAAGGATATCGGTGGTTTGGTGGGTGAGTGGGAGAAAAACACATCGGAGAAAATGAGAGAAAAAAAATATTTGTACTCGTTTTTCGGCGGATTATTTAAGACACAGACAAAAGGGATAAAAACAAATGACAGAACCCCTAAAATATGTTCTGTGGGAGTGGGGATTTATTTCTTTTTGTTATAAGACAGATGCTAGCCAGCTTTACTTGTTTCCTATCAGGGGAATTATTGCAATTAAATTTCCATAAGATGCGACGACTGATTGAAGAGCATTCCTCCTTTTAAATTATAATATGGGTAAGAATAGTATCTGTCTGGTTAGGGACTATACGCGGATACGTGCGAAGGGGGGTTTTATGTCAGAGTTGAAAATTTATAAGGATTGTATTACTAAATGACGAATGATAGTTGCAATATGTCGGCTTAAACTCATTGGAGATGCATTAAAGGTGTTCTTTTTGACCGGTTTTGGAAATAAACGTTCTTAAGTTTATATGCATATTATGAAAAATACTGAAAGTAGAATGATCATCTTTCGAACATTTTGAAATGGAGGTAGGTACTCAGAGCTCTAAATACCAATTGATCATGAGAGCCAGAGATATTTAGGTACTTATTAGCTTGGTCGTAGATCAGTGATCAAATTTGATGGTACCTTCAGCCTAAACTGAAACGCGTTCGTCGTCAATCGGAGGTCACTAGCACTCGGGAGAAGTATTTAAAAAAAAAATTAATTTGACTTTCATTGAAATGCCGACTTATTTTAGGAACTTTCCGACTGTATAGAAATCATAAAAATCGGCCCAGCGGTTATAGAGTTATAACGTCCTCGAGTTTCCCCCTATGGAAGATGTTTTTGGTATGGGAGGTGCCACGCCCTTTTGTCCAATTTTGACCAATCTTAAAAGGAACACTCTTGAGCCAATGCCTAATACCACCTTTAAATTTGAGCTCAATCGAGTCGATGGTCTTCGAGATATCGAAATGTGCGCCTACAACGCAACCTGTTGAGAATTTTCCGACTCTTATTTTTTCCTAAACCTTCGTGTAGCAATAATGAAAATTCACCGATGCCGATCGTCCTTTTTAAAATCGAATTGAACCTCGCTAAATTTTAAGGAGTTCAGTCGGCAAATTCACCGATGCCTACCGTCCTTTTTAAGATCGAATCGAAACTCACTAAATTTTAAGGAGTTCAGTCTGCAAATTCACCGAAGCCGACCGTCCTTTTTAAAAATCGAAACTCGGAGAAGGTACATAAAGATGATCAAATATAAATTGGCATTTCCGAAAGGTGGAACTTTTGAAAATGCCGACTTTTATACAGGTTTGAAAACCTGTTAACTAATGAAAATCTAAACTCACTTCTTATTTTTTAACATTTTGTTCCGAGCTAGTTTTGGAAAATTGCTCGTTTTTGCTGATTTTTTTTTTTAGTTGCTCAAGTTAATAAATGTAGCTTCCTTGATTTGCCGACTCTTCAAAAGCCCATTCGCTACTCGCCCTTGAATGCACAGACATTAAAAGTGTACGGTATGAGAAATTCGGTGATTGAGGTCGGAGTCAGACAGAGTATATGGCTGTCAGCGTCTGTACTTACATGCCGAACCTGCATTACCTGCATTACCCGCAGCTTTTCACAAATCGAATCGTATTCCTTATAGCTAAAATCAAGTCACAGATTTTCTAAACATAATTAGGTCTTCAAGGGCCTACAAATCGGAATAAAAATTTCCTTTAACTTCAAAGCTTGAAGTTAAATCGATTAATTTATCAAGTGTCGGTGACTCTCGATGCTAGTAAACAGCGTTCAGCGTGTTCAATACCGACGGTAGACAAGAGTTGAAGTTACCCAAAAGACCGTTTTAAAAGCTCCCTATCTGGATCATTTTGGAAATGATCCAAAATTCTCAAAAATAAAACCAAAATTCTCAAAAATAAAATTATCAAGTGAAGGCGCTACATTGTCGAAACAAGGTGATTGAAAGTCCTATTATAAATGTTGTCAAATGCATGGAAAAAATGAAAGAACCGTAGAATATACTCGTTAAGAAATCTGATGGTAAGTAGTTCCTAGGCACTTATTATAGCGGGCAGTAGATGCAGCTTGATCAGAACTGAAACGATGGCTACGAGCTTGCCAATGACAAACGCAAACACAAGAATTTTAAAGGCTCTTTACATTCGCATATGTCGGTGAAGAAACTGAAGAAATGGTTGTTGTATTAACTAAATGCGATTATTTCGATTGAGAAATATGTATAACAAAACGCAGTAGAGGAATCTGTTATTTGATGCTTTGGTTCATACTTTAACGCCCGCCCCCTAAGTAAGTACTTACTAGATATCGATTGGCAACTTGCCAATGTCAACCTCTTTAAAGAAGATTCGAGTTGACTTAATTTACTCCGTATTTTTATACTGGTAAGGCGTTGAGGGTTGGTGCATTCGCTATCTATGGTAAACAAACTCAGCATTAGGTTATTGCATAAACTAAATATGGTTCTTTGAATTTGGAAATGTTACAAAATTGTCAAAAGATTGATCAGTGAACTTGAAGATATAATATTAAAGATGTCAGATGAAGATATACTAAGGTAATTGATGTCGTGCTGCGTATAAAAAAAACTATTTCCACCCGCTTAAGTATATCAAATCAATGCTAGCTAGTTGCATATGCATTTTTAAAGTGCCTACGCTAATGTCGTCTGTGCATTTAAAAACGTTGACAATTTCCCCCAAGAGTTATTTAAAGTCCTCAAGTTGCCATCGCCATCAGTCATCAAGTAGAAATTTAAATTTTTCACTTTATTACAACAGTCCTTCTGCATTATTGTGTTTTTTTTTCTGTTGCCTCCTTGCCGACGTACTCTATGTAATTATTATTCCCAACAAAATTAAGGCTGTTAATTCCACTTCTTTTTTTGCTCCTGCAACTGTAGGTCTTTAAAGTTGCACACACTCACACTGAACACATCTCTACCATAACCATACACAGTACTAAAGAGTAGTACAGGAAGCTATATGAAGTGTGTGTGTGGCTGTGGCACTCGACAATACGGTCCACAACCGCATATGCATATACAAAAGCACTCGCTTAGTCACGGCCTTAAAAGAGAGCAATTTACATTGCCTAATTGCAACCTCTGCAATGTTGTTGCAAGAATTTAATTGCGGCCAAATTAGATGATGGCGGCGGCGTTCTTTTTTTTCTGTCGCTTCCACCAATTTGGGTATTGTGTTTTGGATTTTTCGATTCTTTCTTTTCTGTTGTAGCTGCCAAATCCATTGTTAGACTGCACGTGGTAGGGCGGAATGTAGGACTAGCTCACCCATATTCCCAGCCTGCAGAACAATGGAGGGAGGCGCAAGGGCTGCTTGCTTCGTTTTCTTGTTCTTCACCAAAATTAAAGGAACAGCAGCGCTAGGGACGAGGATAAACGTGTACATCACAGCAGCAACAACATGATGGATCTTAATGCTCTTAGTACTTTATAAGGAGCTTATTCTTCATGTACACCTCACTCGCCCCCACAATGTGTTATTGTGAATTAAATTTCCCAGCCGAGACTAGTATACTCTTTCCCCTTTTTTTCTGGTATGAGTATATACCTATACATATATCCGTAGAAATGAAATCCATGCTTGTTAAATGAAATTACGCGGAATCGTATCCTCGTGCAGCATTTCTTCTAGAAGGATTCATCCACTTGACAACGCGCACAACTTTCCGTATTGTAGGGAATATCCTTACATAAATTCATATGATTCAGGCATTCGGCACTGAGGAGCGGGCAAGGATCTATTCATAAACATAGCTAAATTGAAAAGGCAACAATGACTGGTAAGCCGGAGCCGAGAATTTAGTTTCAAGTAGTATTCATACTATACACCAATGCAGAAGAAGGAAGAATACACAACTTTGAGGGAGGATGTGAGGTTATGTTCTCGTAGGAGAGTGCGAGATCTTAAAACATACAATCATATAATGCGTAAGGTAGAACTGCGAAAGGTGCAATTAGTGTTAATCATGTGGAAGTAGCGCGGTGGCGGCGGCTGTGCGGTTTGACAGGTACTCAGTCTTTTAATTCCTGTGTGTAAATGAAATGAAATTAAATTTACTTGCGGTAAAAGGGATTTTCTTTAATGAAGGTGCGATCGCGATGGTGGGGTTTGCACGACTAATTTCAGAGAGGCATATACGACGAGTGTGTTGCTTTTATAATCCGCTGATTTTAGGTGGAAATTGTAAGCAAATTAAATGATTTGCGCGATTAAAATGACGTGTGGTACTTACAACTAATTAGAGTTTATTTGAAGGAGTTTAAAGCTGGAAAGGATTTTGTTCCAAGCGAACTGTTCATTTTATGCGACACGCATTTGGAATGTTTATTACAAATTGTTAAATTCATAGTGATACTCTGACTGGTCCTTTGAACACTGAATGAACGCTGCGCTGGGAACTTCGACAACCCAAAAATGTAATCCAACCTTGTATCTTCAAGGAAGTACTTATGATATAAAGTGTGTTTTTTAGAGGTTTTTAAACTCTGCCGATAAACCAGAGACGTTGGACGATTTGAAAGTCAACACTAGCCGCGTTATTGCTGATATACCGCTACGGCTCGAGTTGCTCGATAAGGTTGTCGAAAATTGGACTTCACGAGTGCGCTTCATTCGAACTAGCCGTGGTCCGCATATGCCCGAAATCAGTAATGGCATAAAATTATTTATTAAATAAAGCTACTATAATAAACATTAACATTATCTTCAAGTATTTTATTTCATATTGAATTTGTATACCTTTAAAAAACACCCTTTATAGGGACAGTAAGTATTAGAAAACAGGCGAGATTTTGTTACGGCAAAGATGTCCTCAAACGAGTCATAAAATATTCACCGATCAAATGCCAGACACATGGTGCGACTATGGATATGTCCGAAATAATGTTAAACCAAATGTGGGCTTTTTAGAAGCCGCTATAATGTGGCTAATTCTGCAAAGTCGGCAAATTAAAAAGAACTTAAACCCAAGAGCTAGACAACTTGAGCTTCCTGATTTTTTTTTTTTTTTTAAGAAGATTCGTCTTAACTCTTGCTAACTCTTGTAAACAGACAGTCGAGCAGGAAACCTTCCTAAGAAGGTACCTAAGGAGCAGTTAATATTTCTGAAAAATAAGTTTAACGTCCTATTTCAGAAAACAGGTAAAAAATGATACCATCAACTTGCAGACTGAGCCACTATCTACGGGACAAAACATATATCTTGCTTATATGCATATATATTCTGAATGCCTGCCGCGCGGCAAACCGCGATTTACGCATGGCGTTCTGTATATGAACTGTGCATTGTATGTGTGTATGCACGGCACAGGCCGCATATAATGTGAACTCAGTCGTAGACAATAAGCATATAAACACCACATTTTCCCCTTTTTATACCCTCCAAGGCGAACGGCTCGTGAGTTATGAAATAGGCCCCCTTTAAAGGGGTCATCGCCAAAAACTCGAAACCCAGGCAAGATTTCCAAAATCAGAGAAATAGATTTTCTTTATTTCTTATGTAGAGTACCTACACAAACTGAGTTTAAAGTCGATCGGATGAAAAATAAAAGTTTTCCCCATACAAACTTTGACCCCCCTTTTACCCCTTTAATTTCGACATATCCTTCCTTATTCGTTGTATACCGCTGATGAGACTGTGAGATTTCCTAAATCTATAGTCATCGTTCTTCTCCAATAAAAATGTAAAAAAAATGTATACAATGTATATATATTTTGAAATTCGTAAATTTTTACACAAAATTTGTTTTGTTTGCTTTTAATTTTTTAGGGGTTGATCCGGAAACCTTCGACTCAGTAGTCCAACGCACGATAAAAAACGGTAGGATTACTAAAGGGTCCGCCATCTAACGTTTTTTTTTCAACTAGTGCTTATTTCGCGAATGGTAACACTTAGCTAATGTCTGATTTGACAGATAATTAGTTTTATCCTTCCGCTGAACGAATATGGTTGTGTATACGCTTGAACAACGCTGGGAAAGTGGGCCTGCGATCGACTTAGAGAAGATGCCGATTTTGCAAAAAAATCATCTTTTCAGATAAAGCTCATTTTGATCTTGGCGGGTATGTAACCAAGCAAAATTGTCGCATTTGGGGCACAGAAAACCCGCACGCATACATTGAAAACCCGATATACCCAAAACGAGTCACTGTTTGGTGCGGATTTTGGTCCAGAGGCATAATTGGGCCATTTTTCTTCGAAAATGAGCAAGGAGTGGCCGTTACAGTCAATGGCGATCGTTATCGGGCCATGTTGAACGAATTTTTGTTCACAAAAATTGAAGAGGATGATATTGGCAACATTTGGTTTCAACAGGACGGCGCTACGTGCCACACAGCCGAAGCTACACTCGATGTTTTGCGCCCTGTTTTTGAAGATCGCATTATCAGCCGCAGAGCTGATGTCGTTTGGCCACCGCGGAGCTGCGATTTGACACCGTTGGACTATTATTTGTGGGGTGCCGTAAAAGATAAGTGTTACGCCGACATGCCAGAGACAATTGACGCTTTAAAGGACAATATTCGTGAAGCCATTGGTGAAATACAGCTGCACACAATCGATAATCTGCTTAAAAATTGGACCGATCGTGTAGGCTACTGCATGGCCAGCCGATTTATTTTCCATTATTAACCGGAAGGATTGTACTTTCAAATAAAAAAAGAAATTTGAGAAAATATTCAGTAGTTTTTTTTTATAGCATTTTCAAAAAAAAAAAAGTTATTTGGCGGACCCTGTATTAGTGGGTGTGTGGTGTATATGTATCTCTATATATGGAATCTACAACCGTTGGTGCACTGAAGACAAGTCGCTGACTATTGCTTGTTCTATAGGTATTTTCATGGTTGATGTTCCGAGGAACTCAAAGATATTATCCCTCGAAATGCAACTTTAAGACGCCTTACAAGACAGACAGCTAATGCTCATGACCATACAGTACACTTGACAATCGCGAGGACATCAATTTTCCAAAACTCTTTCTGTTACAGGACAAGCAAACTTTGGAAGTATATTTCCAGAAGACTAAAATTTGCAGCAATTTAAGTGCAGAACTAAGATACATCTGCAAGCATATCCAGGCGCTGATGAAGCGTTATAGGTTCGCCATTCCCGGGAGAAGTATTAAAAAAAAAAACAACGTTACGTATTCCCTAGAGTTAGCGAATGCAACAACCCTCAACTATTGGATTTGGTAGGTACAAAAACTTGTTAGAGACCCACCCAATTGCGTCCATAAATATTACACAGACTGGTGTTTATATAAGCCATTTATTAACGATATAAATATAGCAATATAGGTAGTCTACTTTTTTCTTTAAATCGTGAAAAGTGGTTGTGAGATCTGCTATATTTGGTAAATCTTCCCTTTGCAAAAACTACAATATTAAAGACAATTTAATATCGATAGATCGAACCTATATTGTTTTTCCGGCAGACGTTAAATTAAAGGCTGTAATTTTTAGTATTTCATCGTTCCAAGCAATGCATAGCTAAATTTAAGATACAGATCCGAATTTAAATACTACGCCTTTGTAACTCTTCAATAGCCAAAAGCACCAAACAACAGTAAATACAACTTCGCTTCTGCTGCAGACAAATAAATTAACTCTATCTGATGCAAGGAAGTAAAAAAAACTCTTTCCATTCGTGCAATTTTTCGCTGCAGTTATAAGATGTCTAAGGAAAATTTGAATTTACTTATCATGCCAAAATGTAAATCCTTGCTGCCGGTGCGCTCTCCAGAAACCATCACAATACTTTTCCTTAATGCAAATAATATTTAAATAAATTCAATTTAATTGCATCAATTCTGAAGACAAGACAACCACTAAAGGGATACCAAACTCATACAACTCAGAAATATGTAGATACACACTCTTACGACGGTTGACAGTATTATAACAGCATCAGGCGCTTATGATGCGATTTTATCCTGCCAACAAAAGTACATCTGCCTTCAGATGTCTGCAACTCCAACTCCAAGTGACATACAGATATCGTTATACCCTTTAAAGTTGTATCTTTTACAATTCATGGCATTTAAATCGCGTCAAGAAATGGACCAACATTTTGCTAAGTCTCCTTCGAAACAGATGCAAACAAATACATACACATTCGAATAGATTTAAAGAAAAAAAAAATTTTTTTAAATCTTCTTCTTTGGGAGAATGGTGCGCGTGGATTTTGTTTGTTTACGCTTTGGCATCATTTTTTAAATTTTCCACTCGAGCTGAGGATAAAAGCAGGATGCACTACTGCCATCACATCATAGAGGAAGTGAGCATTTTTGGGTTTCATTGTTTGTGTTGCTAAAGTTTTTCATAGAAAACTAAAGTTTTGGGATTCTTTTCTTGCGAAAGAAAATTTGCATTCTTATTATACGCCAAGGAAGAGAGTCCGGAGAGTAGAAAAGTATATTTAAGAAGGTGGCAACTACATTCTATTATATATGCACTTTATGTATTCTACAGTGTGTCTGTGTGTGTTTGTGTGTTTATGTGTGAATTGGGTGCAACAAAATTGGAAAAGTTAAATCAGTTTGCAGGGGGTGAGACAAAATAATAAAAATTAATGACGCACAGTCGCCCACGCTAAAACCACAGGTGAAACCATTTTTTTTTTGGCGTGCCAGGGTGCTTAGAGCGAGCAATAAATATTCTGGGTCGTTGAACGCGAAGTGATGAAGTGCTAGTGGGAATATGTGTCACGAACCGTGACGAGTGATGCCCTTTATATGGTGTTTATGCTGAATATGGGAATAGGAATTCCTAGAAGGACTCTTGCCTTATGACATGTGCGAATGACGAATATTTTCGGAGAAGCTAAACTGAATTATCTCTTAAATTGAAATTGCAAGCTACCTACAACAGCCCTCAAAAGTTCCACATAACTTCCTAAGAGTATGCAGCGATAATTTATACAGATTTACATAAAGTTCTTAATGCATTGTTTACGATAATCTCCATTAGCATGTAATGTGCAAATCAAAATTTAACACTTTCAAACGTCTGCCGACTCTTATCTTTATGCATTTGCCTTGAGTGGCCGGCCTTTCCCCCGCAAATTTCCCAACGGTCTATGCAAATTAGTTTGTAGCCATTGAAAACATCAATCTGTGACTCATAAATCACGTTATCCACAAGAAACTCTTTTAGAATTTTTGTATGCAAATTAATACAACTCCATTCTGATTAGCATAAATCCTAGCAAACATCTCCCCCCACAACCAACAAGGAAGAGGTGCTAAATATGGATAACCGAAACTTGAATACCTTAATACAAATTTACCGATATAAGGACAAGAACGGATCAGCGCACATGAATACTCGTACCCATCCATTGAACCCTCTCGATCCATAATCCAAAATTGATACTTTTAAAATCATCCATCGTGGGAGAAACTATTGGCAGGACTTATGCTTGATTCCGACTAAAAATGAGAGACACACACACACACAAGGCCAACGAAAACAAAGAAAACTGTCTGTGAAAAGCATTCGAGAAGCAAAGGGAAAAACAGCGATAAAAAAAAAAACTCGAAAGGAAAAATCCTTCCAAAATAGTTTGCATTGCATTTGGAACATTTAGAACACAGAGAATATCATTTACATCAATAGTGCACTCAAATGTGCACTATCGGTCTGTTGAAGGATGTACGGGTGTATGGAAAGCTGACAGAGGTTCACTGGGAAAACATTATTTGAAGGTTGAGACTAATGTTGAACTTTTCCTCTCGAGCTCGTTCGGAAAAAAGATGCATGCCAAAAGACCAAGGATGAAATTTATCCACATGCTACTGAATACGGTGCGGTTGCAATTCGTTAGAATCATGTTGGGGGAATGCCAACCAAATCCGTTTCATTTTTTTTTGTATATCTAAACGACAAACGTCGCACGGTACTCGTATTCATGAGGTTACGCTCCATGTGGCAGAAGGATTGCACATCATCGAAATGGAAATCTCAATGATTGATTATGCATTTAGAAGGCAAACATTCCTTACACATCGATATACATACGGAATACGTATAGAGAAAGGAAAGCAAATAAAAGAAAACACCAAGGATTTGGAAATAATTTTTTTTGAAAAACATTGCCGGGAGAGGAACCAAATTGAATGGAAATCGAAATCCTTTACTACATCACCCAAACTGGGAATTGTACGACGAGTTCGAGAACGAAAAGCTCGTTGCTTGCAGATAAAAGGGATATATAGAAGATGATGACGATGACGATGATGATGATGAAGAGAAGAAGGTGAAGATAAGCGTTAAGGGAGCAGAGAGTGAAAAGGAAAGATCCTAGAGATTTGCCAACAAATGGAACATTTATTCTTTTTGGTTAGATTTACAAAAGACAAGAGTTTGTAGGGATGCGGTCTGATGAGCAGGATATAATACTAATCTGTGTACAAGAACTGATGTGATTTAAGTATGCTACAATGTTGTCATATGCGAATAAGTGATTCGTACTACATACATATAAAAAACTGCTATATTGACAAAGCCTTGTAACAATAAGTGATTTTAAGAAAATGTCATGGAATGGTGCGGGCATCTAAACTTTCAACCTTATCTGGAGACAAATCACAGATACCGTGTGAGCATATGTGTCCTATTTTTATTAATAGATTTTGGAAAGTATTTTTTAAAGGCCACTTGAAGAACAATAAGGCACGACACGTACAAATTCCGTCTATAAGGCAGTGCAATTACATTTTTACGTCCTTAAAATGTTTGGATAGTTCAACATCACCATTGATTGGAAGCAGTGACGAAGTGATCCAAAATCTGAAGGTCTGCCAATACTTTTTGTGGTTGGACCGATCGATGATTACAGTGGGATGGATTTACATAACGAAATACTTTTTGATGTCGATATGTATGCTGCTGCTTTCGATTTGTACCCACTAACTACCCCAATGCAGAGTTGGCAATCGATCATTTTTGGTAAAATTTCAATTTATGGTAGCTCAATGAAAGATGCTGAAAGATGAATGAAAGCTTAAAATAGTCGGAGAAGTATTGCTTGAAAACCTTTTTGGATTGACCTCGATTTATGAATACAATAGCAAGTTGAATGTCATAATTTCACAATAAAAAAAAGTTTTGCATCCCTCTTCTCAATCCTTGTATGACGAATTTAAAAAAAATGGCGAAACAAGTATTTATTAATTTTTACTTCTCTATCAACATACAAAGTTTCAAGTTAATACGACTAAACGTTCGTGTATTATGATAAAGCCCATTGGGGGTCATATCCAAAAATCCCTTCCTCCACAACTAGTGGAATACAGTACAGCCTCAAATTATCATGACTCTATACGATTAGTGGTTTGGCCTGTTCGATGTCGGTCAGCTACGGAACTGTTTTGTGTATAGAGATTGGAAGGCTTTGAACCCGAATGCTTGAAAACACTTGAGAATTATAATAACTCTGACAAGATCATCGACAAAGCTTTATTTGCAAGAGAATGCCTTTCCATAGAATATTTTATTTTTAAATTGCTTCTAGAAGACATTGTTCAGAAAATTGATGTTATGTGTCATTCTCAAACCCACCATGTCTTTTAAGATATTCATGACATCTATTACATATACGAAAATGTTTTATTTAAAATCATGGCAAGTGGGTTTGCGAGAAGGTTGTCGAGTTTTCAACAAGCTATTGCAGATCTGGAGAAAAACGTTAAAAACCATATATCGTCGGTATGTAAGAAAACCGGCATATCGACTAAGAAACAAATTATTTTTCTTTCCGTAAAATCGGCATAACTATAGTGCTTCAGAATCCACCGTCAGGTGGATAATGTGACAATTTGAACTTTACCTCATTTCTGTGTATGTTTATGTGGAAAAGCGGCATAATTTGTGTTGTGCGAAAAAAGGAAACAAAAGTTTCTTGAAAAACGAGCTATTTTGTTGTATAATAAAGTAAGTTAATCTGACCTAGTCAGGAGCTAACGCACAATGCTCAGAGCATTATGCGCGCAGAACCAAGTCAGATTATGTTGGGTACCTGGACACTGTGATATTGAGGGTAACGAAAGGGCTGATGTTCTGGCCAAAACCGGAACAGAGCTTCCACTTAATGAAAGTATTGAGGGCATATGACCACCAATAGCCGTGGCCAAGAGAATCATTCTCGAGAAAATTAAAAATATGGCAGATCAGAGATGGTTGGATATAGTAGGGCACAGGGTCTCCAAAGGTCTGTGGCCTAAGCTAGATCGGAAAAAACCTGTAGAATTACTAAAGCTCAGCAGATCAAAGCTATGAACAGACACTGTCTTCTAAGGAAGCACGCTAAGAGATTAGGGTTAACAGATACGGATACATGCAAGTACTGCGAAGACTTACATGTTGCAGAGGATATAAATCATCTTCTCTGTGAATGTCCAGCTATTGCTCGGTACAGGAGGAAATACCTTGGAAGGTACTTCTTCGACACTTTGGAGGAGGTTAGCCTCGCAAACAAAATTGAAACAATTTTCAGGTTTTGTAGGGAAATTTATTGTTTAGGCGAAGTGGTTTAGGTTTTTTTTTACCGTAACCGTTCCTCAGGGATGGCGATGGGCCCAATATGGTGCCTAGTCCAATTTGATAAACTCACACCCTACTCAACCTAATCTAACCTAAGTAAGCAAAACGAATTGTGCCACTTTTCTAAAAACCTCTTTTTTGAAGTGACACTTCTATGATTTATCTTTTTCCTAACTTTCTCACAAAAAATCTTAAAAAAAAAAAAAAAAAATTATTTGCATAAGCTTCAGCTATAGGTAGCTAATTTTAAAAATATAGATAAAATAAAACTAAAAAAATAAACTAAAATGTGCCACAGACAAAAATCTATCGGAATCCCTTGTAAAAGGCAACCGAAGACTCAATGACATAGACGTAGATATTTCTAAAAATTGCATGTTAAAAATCCTATTCAAAAACGAAAGTGTCACAAAGGTCTCCTATGTTATTCGGTATTAACATTCTTTTGTAGATTAATTAAAATTGTGGCTTGAAGACACTATTTAAAAACGAAAGTGCTCTAACCTAGAGGTATCGTAACTTTTCGTAATTTCCATACTCTCGTAAATATATCTAAAAATTGTCTTCTAAAGAAACAATTCAAAAAGGAAAGTATTCCGGACGTGCCCTACATCTTTGCGTTGTAAATATTTGTGAAAATTTTAAACGTCAAAACAGTGTATAGATATGTACTAAAACCGTTCGGTCTTGCCCTAAAATCACATTTCTGGTTCTGAATCACGTTTTTGAGTTGGCGTCTCTGTCTTCAATACACTATTCAAAAGCCAAAGCGTCTCAGATTTCTCCTACCTCTTGAGGATTGTCTTGCGCTTGTTAGTATTCTAAAAACTGTCTTTCGAAAACACTATTCAAAAAACAAAAGCCAAGATTTCAATGCTCTGAAGACATTTCTTAAAATTTTCTCAGAAGTCTCTTAAAGATAGATATTTTTAAAACCGTCGTTTGACGAAAATATCTATAAACGACAGTGTCTTAGAAATTATGCAAACTATTCAGAACTAAAATGCTCTCGTGGATAGGTCTAAGAGTTTTCTCCTGAAGACACTATTCAAAATGGAAAGTGTCTTATCAATCATAGAAAATACGATTTAATACCATTTCCGTATGTACGCATTTTTTTTTTCAATTTTCCACTAAAGACTTTTATGAAATACTTGCAGGCGAGCCTTCAGACAGACGTCCTGTAGGTAGCACTAGGCTGAGATGGTTAAATCAAGTTCGAAATCTCTTCTTGACAATTTAGAATCGGTGGCGGAAAATCGAGAGTTATGCAAGGTCATACATTGTAATGGATAGGCGGGACATTGAAAATGAATGAAATTATTTCGAAGTTACGCAGTAAAAAAGAGTATTGCACTCCACTGCATAACAAGTTTGAAGTGTATAATCGTCACATCCTGAATAAGAGCCAATCAGAAGACGACGAGTGACATTTTAATGACGATTTTAACTGTGACGAACAAACTTGTTTGAATGTGTTGGGGTTGGTATACCTACAATTTGCCTTCGTCGTTGGATTCTTATAATTTAAATCATAAATGGCACCAAGAGATTCCACTTTTGTCAATTTGCAACAAAAATATAATATGTAAGTGCACTAAAAGACTCTACAGCAATTTCAATAACACTGCTCTATAGGTCTAGATATTTCATTGCGATATTTCTATACCCATAAGAGAATATAATTTTCAGCAGGTATTCAAACATTATATACGCACATAATATTCATACACTCATACAACATCAGTTGACCATTTTCATGTTGTTTGGTATACTTGTCCCTCCTCTCTCGAGAATATGAATTTAGTCAACACACCGCAGGGATCCTAAAGCGAAATCTAATTTCCGGCCTTTCAATGGACAAATCCTTACATAACATGTACGTATGAGGTATAACAGCACACAATCGGAAGCAATGCAAGCAAAAGCAGCTCATTCATTTGCAGACTGCGTCCTTCAACCCCCGCCGCATCCGCTGCTCTATATTCGTTTTTATTCAGTAAATTCATCAGATAGATAATAGTCACGGAACAGCAAGTACCAGTGCAGGTGAAAAGTTCTAAAACTACGCGAGGATACACACACACACACGTAGCGTGTTGTTTGATTTTAGAATCGTCCTGTCAGTGAAAGGGACTCCTTTTTTTGTGTGTGCTGGTTACTTCTTATTTTAATTAAAATTATTATAAACATATCTCAGCGATGGTACAAAAAGGATCTCCATTCTTGTCGCTTTGGCCATCTGTCTGTCTATTTTTTAAATTCTGTGTTGGTTTGTTTTCCTTTCATTGATTTAATTACTGCTAGGGAATTTTTATAATTAAACAGATTAAATTCAGTGGATCTATTGAGGCCAAAGTCAAGTGTGTAAGCATGGTATTTGCTTTTAATTAAAAGTGATTCTGTGATAAATATATAAATCGAACCACATCGAGAGAGAAAAGACCTAACGACAGAGCAAAGGACACAATCGTCCTGGCTGTAGAAAAGGTAACTGACGATGGCCATGGTATTGAAACAATGAGAGAATAAACAGCATCGTCGAGGTCGATTGCGGCATAGAAAACAACCGAAAAAAAAACATGGCTTACCACAATTGCAATGCGCTCCTGAAATAGACACAACTTTGCATATATGTAGTATTTATACAGGCAAACAGATAGAGGACACTGGATATGTGGAGTGCCATTGAGATGTGTGCTAGGTGATTTCAACAACAGGACTTTTACCTGCATAAGTGTAATTTCGGGACAAAAACAAAAGGCTAAGGTTGAAGTATAGATAAGGACTTTTTGCTTATATGGGAAGGGAACCTGTATTGATGACAATTTTCAGAGGACCAAGTTCAAATTTATATTAAATTAAGCTATTGTCTCCTACATAGGAAAGGGAGGAGTTTGATAATTTTTTTTTTTGTTTTGGGTTCGAAAGTTTTGGTTTGTAGAGATTAGAAAGGGAATCACTGCGAACGAGTTGCTTCCAAGTTAATATGTAACTACCTTTTTAAGGGATTTCAAATACAGGCAGATGTGTATCTACAAAGGACATACCTCGGAGCGTCGTTCTTAAAAGAGGTCTCTGGAAGAGTTATCTCACACAGATATCGCTCAATTTGTTTGGTTAGGTCCGCCTTTAGGTAATTTACAAAACCGCCTGAATCACTGGTCAACTTATCCACGAATATAGCTGTTTGCGACTTAGATGGCAGACGTGAAAACCTCGGTGAATTTTGCCACGACTTTTAATGATATGTACATTGAGGGCGTAACTGTGCATGTATAAAATAATGTATATATATTACCTTTACTTCAATCTTACGACCCCATCGATCGTCCGAACGACGAACGAACACCACAAACAGAAGAATTTAAGTCGTAATGGGCAAGAATTATCAGCTAATAATAGTGCAGACATCAACCAATGGCATGTGCTCAAAGGGTAAAGCGCTTAAACTGTCATCATTGTATGCTGTTGAAAGACTAATTTAAGAAACGAAAAGATGAAACACTATGTGGCTTAAGATCCAGGGTTGATTTCGCAATTCACTTTATAGGTGGCGCTCAAAGTTCGATGATATTTTTCTGATTTTTGTTAATCCCAATGGAACAATAGACATCAGGTTCTAATGCAGAAATTTTTATAAAAAAATATTCTTTCACAGTTCAGAATGTTTTATTTATATTTGTCTGAGCGGCACAACGACAAATCATTCGCTTGACATCGATCACCAGAATTTGGTTCTCAAATATGGCGAAAGAAGAGGTTCACAACAGTTCTTCAGTTATAGTCTAGACAACAACCATTACAAAATGGTATACCGATGTTAATTTAAGAATTTGCTAATGAAAAAGCACAGGGAGAATTAATTACATCTGTAAGAGCGATGAAACGAAAAATATAATCCCTAGATTTCAACCACCGTACAATAGATAGATTCCCAAGTGTTACGAAAGAAACAATTCGTTCTTCAAGTGTAGCTCAGACCACAACCTTTAAAAAATGAAATGGTATGAAATTCTGCTTATATTAACAGGAGGTTAAGAAAAAAAAGGAATAGTTAGTTTATGAAATGCTAGTATGAAAATCTTGTCCGATTGGTTTCACACTTATTCAGAGATGGCGCTCGAAGACGGGGGCATTTTTTGTATGACTTATGTATGACACTGCATTTTTTGAAAATGAATCAATTCACTTCTACACAGACGGCTCAAAAACCGAAGACGGAGTTGGTGTGATGTTTTTTTCTGAAAGTCTTAATCCGAAGCTCTCCTTCCGTATGCCAAACTATTGTAGCGTGTTCCAGGCGGAAATTATGGCGATAAAGGAAGTTCTTGGCTCAAGAAAAACGTGGTATCCGTGAAAAATTTCTAAAAATGTTCGAATAGCCAAGGAACTATCAGATTCTTGGTTTTGATCTCTATAACTTCTCTAGTAGCCCTCTACTGCCGATCGTCTCTTACGGAGATGGCCGAATAGTTCAGCATTCACCTAATTTAGGTACCGGGGCATAGAGACATTCCAGGCAATCGAGTGCCAGCATATTTTTTTTCGACAACTTTAAGTTGGATATTAGGATAAAGGATAAAAATATAAAAAAAATATCATATCATATCTATATCAAATCTGTAAGTCGTTTTCAAAGCTAGTAAGCCTTCCAAAAAAATAGGACAAAAACCATTTTAACCACTTCAACTACATTAATGTTAAACCCTTCAACTTTTCGCTTTGTTCATACCTTGTGCGTGCGCCTATGTGTGCTGTGCCATGCATTTCACTAAGTGGATGGCTAATATTTATCGAATATTGATCGCTCCTCATGAACATCCAACACAGTCTCTATGATGGACATGCAAATTAAACGACACAGTGCGGGAGAAGTGGTCAATGGTAAATACACAACAACGATGACAACGGCAATTTGTGCCGCACATATGTTAATTTTTTATTGACCATTTGACACGCCATACCGTTGCCGTGATGTGTCACAAAATAAGTGAGGGTTTGTTGGCGTTAAATGTCATCTATGGTGAAACTATTATTGTGTTGATTGTTTAAGTCGAATAAATAACCAGACTGACTGAAGGGGTTTTTCATTTAACGTGATTATTTTGGATTTTGTTGGATTTTTTATTATATTTGCTAAGAATATTGATATTTTTTGATAAATATGTATTCTTATATTTTTTTATAGCATGCCTAGAGTAAAGATATATAATTTTGTCTCATCTACACAAGGGACCCATAAATAACAATGAAAATATCAATAAAATAGCTATAGCTACTGATTGCCACCGCAGGTCAAACTTGAAGACACCCGGCATGCATCCTTCTGCATCCACCAATATCACACTAAACGGGTGCTGATACCAGTTGACATATCACTGATGAAATCACTTTTACAACCACAACACAACTTGTTAAAAATCTTTCTGGATGGAATGGCCAACCGTGGGCAAAATCAAATCCTCTTCTTTTAAACGGTCCCACGTTGGGCGCCATCTGTAACGAATGTTACTGTATGGAACGGCCTACCGTGGGCCAAAAATCAGTACTCCTATTCTTCAAACGATACTGCAAAGCAGAAAGATAGTTCCAATTTACCTCACGTTGGGCTGTATCTATAACGAACTTAACGAATACTTAGTCCCGCGCAATATTCAAAAGACCTTTTCGGGCTTTTACCCTACCATGTCTACAGGAAGAACCCTACCATATCTATAACTCGCAAGTCTAGTACGCTGATGGACATGAACTACCATTCTAGCAGTGTCCAAGTGTGATCCTTTTACTACCTCATCCTCCACCACTATACAATACGGCTTATCCAGTCTCGTATCCAGTATCCATAGGACAAGAATTCGAAAATTTTTTGAGGTCGCCTTTGCACGCTTTTGAAAACTTTTTACTTACCTAGCTACTCCTACTTTTTTTTGAACACTCCTAAAATGTTCCCGCGAATAATCGATTGATATACACATTGTCAGACTTATCCACACCATCGGTTGTGACAGCTGGCAAACATAGTGATTAAACTTCCCTATACGGCATGACATAAAAAAATCCGTCATTTTCAAAAGTCTACCTAAATACATAATGGCTAAATAAAACTGCTGAAAGGTGATGGCAGATCCGCCCATCAATTACACCTCCTTCGTGTCTCTGTTATGGTTGCATGCCAATTATTGACACTTTTTTTTACAACTTTTTACCCGCAGCGACCACACCCGCCTGTCAATTAAAATGTGATAAGGATTGTGGAAATAGTGAAAGCTTACATACAACAAAAAAAGCGACAAATATTTGCACTCAATGCAGTGTGTGTGCATGCAAGAGTTCATTCGCATCTATCTGTGTATTTTGTGCTATAATCAATGATTTTCCACATTATGAGGATTTTAATTAAATTTAACATTTAAATTAGAAACTCACTAAGCCAATAAAGGACCCGCCGCCAAACAAACACAAGGTGCAACTTCAATTCCATTTTTGATCTGTTGATATGCCAAAAATATTTCCACTTGCAGAAACTATAATTCAAAATTAATGCAAATATATTCACGCTTTAAGGATAAATGGGCTGATACGAGAGGCAGAGAGGGGATGAATGTAATCTGTGGAACTGAGAAAACACCTTGTGAGAGATAATGATAATAACATCGTAGGAACAACAACAAGCAATGTGCATATACAACGAACATTATAATCCGAATGATGAACATCAGATTTTGTATTAGTTTTGCATTCCTTTGGGAATGAGAGAAGATGTAGACAGATTCGTAATGGATACGTTATGTCGAAAGGATTAGAACAATGGGCTACACAATACACATGCAAAGAAATATTGTACAGCTGAACGGAATTCCTTTTGTAATGTATTAACCTCATCTATATGTTGGTAAGCAACCCACAATCAGGATTTAATCTGACATTCGATGCAAAATCAATTATTGTATAGGTATACACAAGAATTCATACACAAATCATAAGAGTATTGTGTTGGTTGTAGGAATATAGTTGTGTACGTTTCGGAGTAAGCTTAAAATTGTTCTACCCTAATCGGTATTACAATGTCTACCGTTTTAGCTAAATTTGAAATTAAGCACTACTTGCAATAATCTAGTAAAATACTTGCCTTGTTTTTGATCCTTATGTGCTTTCCTATGATTAGCAAAGTAGTTCAGCAAAGAACACATAAATAGTAGTTCGTCCATTAATAATTCTAGAGCCACTTTGCAAATTTATGTCCGTTCATGAGGTCATATTTCATCGATTGAAGGATTTAAGGTTCGGCTTACGTAGGTGAAGTATTTAAAAAAAAATTAAAGTCTGTAAAGGCCATAAAACTTCTTATACCTTCAGAGAGTAATACTATTTTTCCACAAAAATGAAAGAATTAAAGACTAGTGTATCTACCAATTGGCAAAGAACCTTCACAACATCCTTCCTCGTAAAAACTCCTTTGTATGAAATGTTAGGAAAAATATTGGGGGTCCATATAGGCAACTGATTGTCATCAATAAAGCAAGAGATCTGTCAAATCGTCAATATACGCATTCCAAACACGCGGTCCACAGTGGACGCTTTCAGTGGTCCCAACAGCAAGGAAAGCCTTTAGCAGAAGACGGGTGCTCGACTGTCAAGCAAGCCTTTGACAAACAAATTTGGACAAGAATGGAAGGACTAAATTGAGAAGCCTTCTAAGGACAATGTTTATTATAACAAAGGTGCGTATATTATGGAAAGGAATCACAAAACTCGCATTGAGAATGGATTACTTCCAGAAAAGAGGAATGGTGAAATCGTGATTTTCACAGATGGATCCATGATGGATGGCGGAGCGGGGGCCGGAATCTTTTCAGAAGATCTGGAACTAGCCCGTCACATTAGCCTCGGGAAACACACTTCAGTATACCAGGCTGAGATGATTGCTTTGCTGCATGCGTTGGATTACTTGCTTGAGAGTCAGGTGGAAGGAAGAAATATCCTAATAGCACTGGACAACCAGGCGGTGATTAGATGCATGGGACAGACAACCATCACAACATCACTGGCACTGGAATGTGTACTAAAGCTCAACAAGTGTTCGTCTAAAAACCAGGTAACACTGACTTGGGTACGAGGACACATAGGGATCGACGGCAACGAAAAGGCGGATTCCCTTGCAAAACAGGGGTCAACTGAAAAGTTGCTGGGACCAGAACCATTCTCTTCAATTGGTAGAGGAATGGTAGAACAGCTGATTAACAAATGGATCACGGCAGAACACTTGAGTAGGTGGTCAACCGTGGAACAATGTAGACAAGCTAAAATGGCGATACAATGGCCGACCTGCTCCACTCAGAGAAAGGTTCTAAGCATGAGTCGAGGAACATTGAAATGGGTGGTGGCGTTAACTACAGGTCATGGTAATTTCGGGTATCATTTAAGGAAGATGGGCCTTAGAGAGGATGATACTTGTAAGCTATGCCTGGAGGAATCTGAGACAGCGGCACATATATTGTGTCAATGTCCAGCTTTGGCTGGCAGAAGAATGAGGATCTTGGGACAACATTGGGTCGAGGCCCATTGGATGAAACAGATCTCACATAAACAGATGCTAGCGTTAACACTAGGAATCAAACTCAGGGAAGAACTCTGGAGAAATCCAGAAAGTCTCTCTGGGTAAGGTATATTAGTGGTAGGGAGACGAAAAGAGACCCGACAATGGTGGTCTGGTTCGAATATCTCTCGAAATTTATATATAAGGACAATGTTACTCTCGGCCAGTAACTTTTTACGGATTGGGAGTCCTTTTAAAATGAAAAAAAAAAAAAAAAAAAAAAAAGGAAAAAACGCAACAAGAAATCTTTTAAATAGCTGTACCTGTTCCAAGTGAGTGCCCAAGAATTGTATTGCTTAAATTATGTTCTTGTGGTAATTTTACGAACATCAATTATTCTGAAATTATCAGGAACTGGAGACTGTGCTGGGTACAAGGACACTACGGTATAGCTGGAAATGAGCAAGCTGGACGAGCTTCCGAAAGGAGGCGGCGAATTGATAGATAGATAGATGCTTCATAAAGGGCGTTATGAAGAATAAAATAACAAAGGAAGCCGTATCCAAGGCATTTTTAACCTTAATTCGTTCATAAAAGATCTAGCAAAATTCTCAAACTAGGTCAAGAGGCTCAGGCTGATAGACTCAGATACTTGCAGGTTCTGCAATGACCTCGAAGCTCGAAGGAAATTTCTGGGCAGATACTTCTTCTACAACTACAAAGGGTTACTTGATTTTTGCAGGGAAGTTAGGTGGTTTTCAAGGGCAAGTGCGTTTAGGTGTTTTTATACCCGGTACCACACTGTGGTGAGGGTATATTCACTTTGTCATTCCATTTGTAACGCCCATAAGGAGGCGTTGTAGGTATGTCAAACTATATATATTATTGATCAGCATCACTTTCTTAGTCGATCTAGCGATGTCCGTCTGTCTGTCTGTCCGTCTGTCTGTCCGCACGATTACGGCCGTAATTTAAGAGCTATTGACTTGAAATTTGGTACGTAAGCTTTTATCCACCAAACTGAGGCTAAGTTCGAAGATGAGCAAGATCGGATGAAAACTACTACTACCTCCCATACAAAAATATCAGATTTATATAGCTTTTTGTGTTAAAAATTAAATTTAAATAGCTACAGTAAAGATAGCAAGTTTAAACTTTGCACATATTGTTTTAATAATATTTAAAAATTTTTGACAAAAAAAGAGCTTGGTCGAATAAAAACTACCCATACCCCCCATACAAATTATATAATTTTTTAATACTCAAATATTTTTTTTACAATAATATAGTACCGGGTATTTGAGCTTCGGCATAGTCGAAGATAATTGTCTTACTGGTTTTTTTTCTTAATTGCAAAGTGCCACGCACCTTTTGTCGATACAACTAATTATTATTAAATACTTTCTAAAGGCAATAACCGTCTATTCACCAAATTTCAAGGCTAACGCTGCTATAAATATCAAGATACCTAGAGGGTGGGCCAAATACAAGTTTCTGTTTAAAAGTGCAATAAAATGAACAAAATTAAAAAAAGCCCAAAGGGGTCAAATGCACTGTTTGGGCTACACAGCACTCACTTTGGAAATAAGTTTTCAATATGGATTTCCCAACGTTGTTCAAGCGTAAAGCGACTCATTTCGTTCCGCGGAGGTAGTATAATTTTGATATTTGGGTGTTCAGCGGTATCTCTCGGAAATACTTGGAAACTTTTGATCAAAAAGCGTTTGTAATGTCTGTTTTTATATGGGAGGTGCCCTTTGTCCAAATTTGACCAAACCTCACCAGAAACACTCTCGGCACTATAAAATTTGAGCAGAATCTGTTCGAAATATACGATTTTATATATATATATTTTTTTTGTTTGGGAGGTACCACGCTCCTTTGCCCAATTTTGACCAAACATCATAGAAACATCTTTGAGCTAAAATCATAAATTTCCTGAAAATTTAAACTCAATCGGTTCGGTTCGGTGGTTTTCGAGCTTTGTGAGGACATACGTATATAGGACGCATTTTTATGTGTATAATGATAGTTACAATATTTTAACTACACACTGCGTTTGGGAGCCAGTTAGAAATATTAAATGTTCTAGGAAACTCTGATGAGTACCTTATGATAGGTGCATCTACTATTATTAGGTGTAAACAAACACTTTGGTTGGAATTGCAGCTTATTTCCGATGTTGTTAGCTTGTCAAGTTCATTCGTAATCGAATTTGCGTCCGTTTCGTTTAAACAGTTTCACACACCCTCCAATTATTTTACTATATATATCCAGCCAAACTCACTTACACATCGCCAACTCAAAATCCCTTGACATATGTAATTGCAACATTCTCCGCTTGCCTAAACGTATACCTAACATATGTAACCGTCCCCAAATATTGTTTACTCCACATCATAAACTAACTTCTAATTGACCCAACCATGAGTAGGACACAATCGCCCCGTACATGCGTTTGGGTATATTACAACAATCTGCTTACCCACCCAAAAATCGAACTGAGCCGACCCTTATCTTTCCTGTCCTGTGTAATTAAGTCCTTAACGCTTTAATAGCTTAAACCCAAAGTAATGATGAGCAACGCACCAACTATACACCGGCATCCTATTGTATAACATTAATTTTTATTAATAAAACAAGAACCACTTTGGTGTATAGTAAGACACACACTTACACACACACGACCAGTGTCGACCTTGTTATCCGTATATTAACCCTAGCTGGGATTATAAATAATTCCATAAATTGTTTGTCCTTTTTCACTAGTGCAGGGATTATTATTGCTGCTATTTCAATTGGCGTGTTCGATTTTCCAAGAAGCTCAAGACGGCTGTTGTGCGCGGTAATTAAGTTGTTATCCGTTATTTTTAATTTTTCATATCTTCGGATTAAAAGAAACCGCGGTTTATATTACACGCATGCAATCATATAATTTATCAATTAAAGTGTGTTCTTGTTCTCACACTTTGTGTGGTAGCCGTAGCACGTAAGGTAAAGGGAGTTCAAAGAAATTCATTCAACATTGCACAGGAGTGGTTGAGGTAGGACAATGAAATGCCGAATGCATACCTTTATTGAAAGGAATTAGAGGGTGCAGTCCTTGCGCTCGCTTAGTCTTAACCTGATGATTTAATTAATTCAGCAGTGGGTAGGGTTACAGTAAGGAAATTTGGCTTACTGTGGGTTGTATTGTGCATGGTTATGATGGGTTTTTCAATGGATAGGTTTGTATTAGGGAGGACCAACTAACAGTTTAGGGTCGATTTTTGGCAGGTTATCATAAAAAGAGAATAAATGTATGTTTTACTAAATTATGTATTCATATTTTAGTACCTTACTTTTAAAGGAGACGCCGAGATTATATTTTTAAACGTGAGTGTCTTGATATTTTACTCTTCGCCTAAGAGCAGATTATTAATCATGCAGGGTACGATCAGTGGCTTAAAGCTGTTCAAAGCTTTTTAGCTTTTATTAAGAACCTGACAACAGTGCCACCTATCAGGTAGAGATTTTGTAAACCTTTTTTTTGCTTTCATTGAAATGACGACTTATTTCAGGAACTTGCCGACTGTATAGAAGTCATAAAAATCGGCCCAGCGGTTATCGAGTTATATCTAACGTCATCGAATTTCACCCCATCATAGAATTTGTTTTTTGTATGGTAGGTCCTACGCCCCTTTGTCCATTTTTGACCAATTTTCACAAACAAAACAAAAAACAATTAAAAATGTAACTCTTTTATATCTCCGGGCGTTGAATCTAATTATTGAAGTGAACAGGACCTTACCTTCAGGGTTGACAGGACATAGGCTGTATGTAGATTATCACGTTAAATTAAAATAACTTTTCGTGGAGATCAATTTTGAATGCGCATCACTTAAAAACGGCTGGACCAAACCAAAAAAAAAAAATTAAAAAGGCGCAATGGAACTCACACGAAAAAAAATACCATAGCAAACGCTAACTCATTCCAACATTGTCCAAACAAAGCACTTCACGAAATGTAGCCGGGGCTGGAAAACAGGGCGTGGCAACTTCCATACAACAAAGGTATTTACTTAAAACATTATGTTGGCATTTCTGATAGCCTTTACATTTCTTAAAGGAACGTACGTCGTACATATGTGTTGCGGGATTGAACAATAGCAGTGGTGGGTGTGCCGGAGGAATGGAATTTTTTTTTTAATTTTACTCGAATATAATTCACACTTTCTTTAGTCAAAGAAATGCAGTTTCACTTGAATTAAAAGCTGAAAAATGTCACTTTTTGAAAAGTATGATTAAACAGAGTCTACGTTTGGCAGATGCCTCCAAGTTAAATTGCAAATGGGGACGTCAAAACAACGAACACTTAATCATTGACTCGATGGTCTTGTCACATGAAAGGGGAAATATTCAAATCATCTTTAACATTCGTCTAAAATTGGACTGGACCCATTATTTTTCATTTTCATTGTTACTAAGACATATTTTTTTCTATATATCAAAGTGAGACCCCTTTGGAAACGCCCAACGACGAATACCCTACACCACTCACAATGTAATTACGTGATAATGTACATAGATACCATACAGAGCTTATAGTGATACATGGGCACTATAGAACAATTAAAAAAGCCCTTTCATTCATCTCCTTTAATCCAAAGATAAATGACATACTCATGTCCTTCGGTCGTACTTGAAACTCCAACAAGAAAGTTAATTTTCCCTAAGAACATTGTTGAAAGTATAGTCGTGTCGCATCGTGTCGTATTCGCAAATGAAAGCCACCACCCCAGCAAGGACATCTATCACCGTACAAACCATGGGATATTGAAAATTTATAGATTTTCTTTCAAGGACTATTGAGAGCCATCTACGACAGCAAGGGTATTTAATGACTTTTCTAATCCTTGAGAAAGATTCATGTATGCGTACAAACAACTAATTGTTGTCACCCACTTGCGGTTCCCAGGGGTTCCGTATTTCCCCCCTTCCTCCCCTAACATGTGATACAGATATTAATTAAACATTTAGGACTATCACCCCACACCTCCTCTGGCATAGAATGTTCTTATAGGCAAGCACTTCAGGTGGAAATGCCAGAGAACCAAATGGGAACAATGTATTGGAAGGACATTCCTCTATCGCATTATTCTATACTCAATGTCGCTTATGCCCCCTTCATGACGACAATGAAGCTTTTATGTTGAAGGGGATATCAGGAAGTTTATATAGTTTGGATATAAAGCTAATCGAAGTTGAAACCAGGATATCTCATAAATTCTATGCATGCGGATGATGTGAGAGCGCCCAGTGTGTGTGTGTGTGTGTGTTGATGAGCGCTCATTAAAAATATGTGCATTGGAAATTCTTTTTGGGGGAGGAAATTCCTCTCATCAGCATAGAACGATCTGCAGTAGCAGCTGCTGCCGCCGCATAAATAGCGAATTGCATGTAGACTGTCAGTTCAGTATAGCGAAAAGGATATTCGAACGGGAAGGATGTGTTTTATGTTACATCCTATAGTGTATAATAGTTTCGCTTGGTTAAAAACATGCTTAACGCGGCCATTTCGCTTTCATCATCAACGCGCAAAGGATTCGCTTGTGTCCCCCGCCCACCCCCCAGCACGAGCGACCATGCAAATGATTTATCACAAAGTGTTAAGCAATAGCTCTTTGGCGGTAGGTCGTTGTGTGGTTCTGCGAAAATATGATGTCGATGCAGAAAATTTCCCTTTTTTTACTGTATTCTTTGTCGGTCGGTTTAAAATTATACACCGCCCGTCAGGACAGGACATGGTAGTAGATGTAGAGTAGGTATAGTCTCAATTTGAATAAATTCCTTTTACATCGTGATGATGCAGCACTAGGGAGCCAATGATAATGATGATGATGGTCATGGTTACCGTGGTGGCGATGGGTAACATTCGTGTCGGTGTTGGTGTGAATTATGTATTTTTGTGGAATGCGGTCGGACTCTTGACTGATTTGCTGACATATTACCGGAAATCATTGTACACCCTACTCCCTGGTTCTGTGTTAATGCATAATTCATAGCGAACGTTAAGGGGTTGGATAGGGTGGACTTTTCGTCGCCTATACTATAGGTTATACATGCAGATGTATGCATGTGTTTGTGTCTGTATTCATAGAGTGCGGGGGGGATGCGAATGAATATCCTGCGGAAAGTTATGAAAATTTAGTAGACGATTAGTGTCAACCCCACTTTGAGTGCATATGACAGCGATGGCGTGTGACTTTTGGATTCAGACAACACGTTACGCGCGACAAAACGATTAAAATCGCATTAGACGTCTTAACAAAGGAGTGTGTTGTGTAGCTGCATTGACGATGAGTGATGGGAAACAGAACAGGTGCTAGAGTAATTTCATGTAATAGAGATAGGGGTCGAATCAATTCTAGGCACGTTGACTGACGTGTGTTTATGCAAGTTGGAACGCATACAAAATGTGACTTAATGTCTTAAATACTTAGGCATGCATATAATCGCAACACCAATCCTTTTTGTTGTAAGTACATTATGTTTTATGTCACTGTCAGCATCAATACTAATTTACAACTTAAACCAACTGAGGAACTTACAGAGACAAGTTGTTATGTCAGCGCCATCTATTGGAAAATAGATTTCATTTTCGCACCATATACGGCTTTAGGAATGGCGTATCTACAGATGCGACGGCCATAAGACTCGAACAGTCTGCACACCTGGTGGACAGAACCGACACCCGACGAAGGTCCATGCTTCCGCATAAGAAGCTTGAGTGTTAAAATCGAAAGCGTTGCTGCAGTTACCTACAGTGGGCGAACTGCTTTACCACCCCGAGCAGCAAAGTTGATTCGATATCCTATAAATGAAGATTAAGATCTGTGTTTAGTATGATGGACTACAAACTGATTGGTCCCTACCAAAGTGATTTTAGCCCCGGTAAGTCCACAACCGACGCAATATTCACCAAGAACTCCAAATCGATAATCACCATCCATTTACCGATTTTAAGGCCGCATATGACAGCATTTATAGAGACGAGCTATACAAAGTCATGTCTAATTTTGGCATCCCTGCCAAACTTGTCAGATTGCGCAGAAGGACAATGGAGAAGGCTTGCTGCTCAATAAAGGTCGAAAACGATCTCACCGAGACCTTTGATGTCAAAAGAGGATTTAGACAAGGTGATGCGTTGTCATGTGACTTGTTCAACATCATACTTGAGAAAATTGTGCGAAACTCGCAAGCCAACACCAGGGGCACAATTTTCCAAAAGTCTGTGCCACTATAATTGCTCTGACGACATTGACATCATTAGCAGAACGCAGCGAGGTGTCAATATTGAAAGTATTAGCACAGAATTGGCAAAAATGGGTTTAGTGGCGAATGAGTGCAAAGCAAAATACATGCTGTCAACAAGAAGGGACAGACAACATCGACGAATCGAACAGAACATCACGAAAGACAGCTATAACTTTGAGGTGGTAAGGGACTTTGTCTACTTCGGCTCCGCTATAAACTCTGGCAATGATACCACAGCAGAAATGAAACGAAGAGTCACACTTTTCAACTGCTGTTTCTTTGGCCTAAGAAGGCTATTGACTAGTAAAGCCTTGTCAAAAAATACTAAAGAGACTCTATAGAAGACCCTCATCATCCCAGTCCTGGTCTATGGTGCAAACGCATTGACGTTGACAAAGGCGAATGAAGATCCTCTTGGTCGCTTCGAACGCAAAATTATCCGAGTCATTTTCGGTCCCGTTTGCGTTGACGGGCTTTGGAGGACAAGATTTAATAGCGAATTTTACGAGCTGTACAGCGACATCGACCTGGTCAGAAAAGTACGTATCAGCTTACTAAGATCGCTAGAACATGTAGAGCGAACCAACGCTCCGGCCCGAAGGGACTTCGGTTCCAATCCGGAGGGACAACGCAGTAGAGGAAGACCTCGTCTTAGGTGGCGCGCACAAGTGAGAGGGGACCTCAACCAACTTGAAGTGCGCAAATGGAGGCGGTTAGTCAAAGAACAGGCTAACAGGAGAAGCGTGTTGGTTGAGGCTCAGTGCCACCCGGACTGTAGCGCGATCTAAGTAAGTAATTCTAATTAAGACCACGAACTTCATCAGACGATTTTCATCGACGCGATAAACCTCAAAGGCAGCATCCAGTTCAGTCCCCACAAATACACAGAAATATGTGGAAAATCGGAAAATTTCATTCAGAATGTAGAGTTCCGGACGGACATAATAATTGGTCAACTTTCGAAAATGATATCCCAGGATACGAATGACTTTTAATACTCACTTTGCGGAATATAAAGTATTTGACAAGAGTGAATGTGGAAAAGACTCAATGTAGGTACGACTAGAGTTGACGAAATTCATCAGAATTGGGTTATTGTTCGAACACACTGTACGTACCATAATGAATCCCATACTCGGCACAAAAATTTTAAATTTAAATTACGATGCAGTTTTTATTTTTTAAATTAAAAATCGAAGAGCTTGTGCCTTTCAACAATAACCAATTCTTCTTCTGCCTCTCGCTTAAAAACATCCATTTGTGTCATCATTTTGTTGTGACTTCATACTGGAGCACACTTTCGGAGATTGCCTAAAGGAATCTTCTGTAAATTTTATATTCGATAGCAATTTGCAGAATTTTTTCGTTCGTTCGTTCGTTCTGTTATTTACACAAAAAATTCAGACAGGAACATGCTGATGTATTATTTTGTATATCCTTTCGTCATGACGATAATCAGAGGAAAAATGAGTGTGTTTTTTTTTATGTAGGTACGCTGGAGTTTTTCGATTTAAATCGAAGGATCCTTTATAGTCGAACAGATACAATACGAAATAATTAACAGAGGAAACAATATTCGTATGCGGTATTCACAGACTATATCCTTGTTGGTGTGGCTTGGTAAAAAGAATAAAATAAAACAGAAATACAAAAAAAGGATTTAAGCATGATTGCAATGATTTCAACGGATTCGGTAAAATTATACCACGGATTAACAACAGTTAATGTGTTTCGGAGAGAACAAATGCAGACCGGTAGCAGGCGAGTTTCTTTTAATTTTCGAATGACGGATTCTGATTTCAAAGAGCCGACAGCCGTCCATGACGAACAATCATTCAGTCTGATTGAATAAAATATTTATTCCGGTGAATTAAAATAAAGAAATATAGTACAAGCACTTATTGCCTTTATTTGTGGTCTTTTGACTGACGACGACGCACGGAGAGAAGCTTGACACTTTTTTCTTTGTGTTTCACAAATGAACGAAATGAAGACTTTTAAAGTGTCATTTTGATATATATTTAAGGCTTGCCGTAAGGTTTTTGTCAAAAAAAAAAAAAAAAAAAAAGTTGTAAGCGTACCGCAGTGGCTTCTATAGGTAGTATAGTTTGCGGATTTAAATCGTCTTTTTGTAACCAATATCTTACTGCAAATAGTTTGCACATTTTGTTCAATTCTTTAACATCCGGCTCGAAGGACCGATTATTAGGGTGTTAAAAAATATTTCAATACTAACCAGTTTTTCGTCGGATATGTACCATTCACGTAAATTCAGTTAAATGGGGATAATTTAGTTAAGGATCGCTTCAATGGGAACTCAAAGACGTGACACAATTTTTGGGTATAGAGAGCCTTAGTCAAGTGACCATTTTAGACACATTGGGCAGTCCACTGATGATTGAAAAAAATCTAAAACATCGAAACAGCAGTTTCAGTTAACAACGAGTTAGTGACGACTTTAAATACTATCCGAGAGGCTATTACAAACACACAAACAAAACATTGCTATACTCATAGCATGGCCGCCATCAAAGCCATCGACTCGTTTTCCAGATACTCCAAACTCGTGCAGGAGTGCCGGAACGAGCTTGACTGTCTCGGCGAACGTTTCAGAGCCATACTTCTCTGGGTTCCAGAGCGTAGTGACATAACAAATAACGAGCGTGCAGATGAGCTGGCCAGGTGCACCAACAAATGACCTACTAAACAGAACCGGCCCAGATATCGCCAGAATCTCGGCAATAATCACAGTGCAATGGCAAATTGGAGACCATGCGGCTAAACTGGGTATATCCCAATAACCCCCACTGTCGCAGTTGAGAGAATACAAGGGGGGAAGGAATTGTCATCCATTTCCTCTGGAAATGTCGGGCACTAGTAAAAGCCAGATTGCGCGCACTGAACCAACCATTATTCGACGGCTTTATCGACATCTCGCGTAAAGGTATAAAAGATCTTATCTGTTTTCTCAACTCCACAGGTTGAATATAGGTACCGAATGGATCACGTCCTTAACAATTATCACAAACTGAAGATCAGTATCTGTTGATAATTTTAAGACCGTTAGTAGGTCTTGGTATTTGGTCGCAGTTTACTGACTCGGAGTACCATTCAGATAATACCTACTCTTAACCACACGTCAGTCAAAATAGACCCCATGACTTGTTAACGATGACGTACCATTACGTTAGCAAGTGCTGAAGTTCATTACTGGCTACTTGACTGTAAAGCAAAACGTCCTTAATTAAATTTGGTATAACATTCGCCAGTAGTAAATATGGTCGTAATCTTTTCAATCAGTCGCTTTTTCTAGGTAACATTCGTCAAAATTCGTGAAATTTTGTAATCATATTACAAGTGCACCATCACTTTTCAACAACATTGTATCCAGCAAACCCACTGTCGTTCTCTTCCGCCATATTCACGTCAATCGACGCAGTCGGCTATACACAACCACAACAATAGCCACATAACTTTATTCCCCCAAACAAGGATGAAAACTCTTAAAAGGGTTGAAGCATACAGAAACAGAACACACAGCAGCAATGGGAAAGGATGAAAAGATTTCCGCTAAAATTCGCGCGTGTGAAATACGAACTGTGAATTTATTACATCATGATGGTGGGTCCTGCGGTCTGGGCAATATATCCACGAGCGGTTGACTGGTTTGCAACATACCCAAAAAGAGTTCGCTTATTTGTAGTTAATTATTTTTTGTTTTATATAGCAACCAAAGTTTTTGCATTTTGTTATATATACTATACATACACCCTGTGCTTGCGGTAGATATTATCATGGACGAAAGGATGTACAGGACACCAATAGATTTTCCTGGTACACTGGAGTTTAAAATGAAATTATCCGCATACGATCATTGAAAGCAGGACTTAATAATGGCCGAATTGGCATTAAACATACGAGCAAGTCTCATCATCACTACAAATGGATGAACATTGATTTCCATTAGCCGTGCGGGCCTTACGCCCGCGAATGCCATCAGCGCACATCAGGCGAAAGGACAAAGGCATTGGTTCATTTCATTATGACGACAACCAGGAAAACTCAATTAAGGTGTAGAAAATCCTTTTTCCATGCATTTGCATAATAATTCATATTTTAAAGTTTTGCCGGTATGTCCCTTCTGCCTTTGCCACCTACCTATCCTCATGTTGTTGCAGCTGATGGTCAATGAACGCCCGTCCGCGTGCCGCCCATGGGTATTTTCTTCGGTCCATAGTTAGTTGGGAAAAAGGAGACAACCCGAGAGAGGGATACATTCGCCTCATTATGGGATAGGGATAGGGATGTGTATAGTGTAACTACTGTCATCCGGTATGACAGCAAGGATTTTATCGAAAATTTCTAAAATTATTTCCACTGCACACTCCCAGGATAGACCATTTCGGTGTCATCCTTTGCCTGGCACTAGTTGGTATTATGCTATCCGATATTTTGTGTGTTGGACATTAATATCTTCATTATCATCATCATCATCATCACTTCATGGAAAGGGTGCGGACTATGCTGCACATATATAGATGCATGACGCCTAGATCCTTTGAATGGACATCGGGTTGATGCGGTATTAGAGTCAACTTTTTCTCCCTCTCTCGAGTGACATTATGAAACCGAATATCTTAGAGGCTTATGTGTACACAAGCAGAACTATATAAATGTCACAAAAATGAGTTTAAAGCTTCGTCCTGTGTGATCTTCTGTTGGTTTTATTTGCTACAGAGTGTGAGAGAGAGAAAGAGAGAGAAATGGAATGGCATTTCAGGAATTTATTAGGTTATGGTCGTGTTTACACGGATGACTGAATAACATTGATTCTTGTTAACACTGCAATGGGTAGGAAGTATGCATAAGTGGCACGAAGGCCTTAAAATTTGCATCGAAAATTCCGAGAGAACACGCACTTTTGTACATGGGAAACTATTTTCCAATTTAATTGTGAAGTATGGCCTTTTCGTCAGACGACAAATTTTGGACACCATATATACGAATACGTATATACGAGTGCCGAAGGCAGTGTGAACTAATTTGACAGGCACAAAGAGTGTAAGATAGTGTAGAATATATGAAACATGAGACAACGTGGAATTGGATAGGTAAGGTATGAAGTCTTGAATGAAGGAAGTTTTGCCTTTTGCGAACAATAAACAAATGACACATACGAGCCAAACAAGTTTGTAATGACACAAGCTTCAAACCACTTCAATTTAAACTTCTAAACGCAATATAGACAAAAATGTATAGGCGGGTGCCCTCTATAAACTAACAACCGATTTTCCAATGTCAAATGCCACTATTCACACTATACAGCCCTTGATTTGTATGGAATTCCCTCGAACTACACATCCAATTGGAATTTCAATTCAATATTGAATCCCTACTTCACAAACAAATCCAATTAAGAGCGCCGAGAATAATGCCGAAATAAATTTCTCAGCTCTGAATTCTTCCATCCACTAACACTAATTCTCTCTTGATTTCGTGCTATCCAATTCCGTTTATTGAAAAGGGAAAAGTTATTTCATTCCGAAATATCGGCACCTAGAACCCGCCGCCTTATTTCAAAGAACGTTTTCCAATCGAAATGTCAATTTAATTCAACGATAATGACCCTAACCCTTAATTTAAAATTTAATGGATCGATTTAGCGATTCCACATTCCTTCATTCCTTTAGAGAGTACACACAAAAAAAAAATGGAATGAGCAAATAAAAACTGCAAAATAAAAATCCTTGGATTACTCCCGAACTAACCCCATACTGACCAGTAGTGACCATTGTCCACTAAGGGCGAACCGGAAATAAAAGAGCAAAATTCAACTAAAAATCCTGCTTACATTACTCTAATCTTTATATGTAAGCACAAGCAACATCCTTTCAAAAAAAAAAGGACCCATGCACCCGATATCCATAAAAACAAATGAAGCTCAATTTTTAGTTCAATATTTCCCTTGTTTGCTTTTTATTATCCTGCATAACCCCTATCCAGTGTTTCTTTACCAACAACAACAAAACACGAAATCCACTTACAAAAACGTTGAAGTTCTGCTGTTGCTGTTGTTTTGGTTTTTTTTTTATTTATTCTCGGAACAGGATATAATTTAATTCAAAGCCATACCCCAACAGAAATAGAAAAGGAAAAACATCTAAACAGAATTTGTTTCAGTATTTTTTTTTTCTTAGTTGTTGTTCTTGGTGGGTGGTGGTGTTTGTAAGAAACAAGCACATTGTATGCCTTAGGTGTGTATCGTTCTTACTACTACGACTCGACTATATATATACATTGCAAGGATATCGTTTTCAATTTTCGAATTTTTCAATTTATCCTAAGCCGATGAAATGTGAATCTCATATCGACAAGGACATTGGATCTATCCGGTCTTCGTCGTAGTCGTTGTTTGTGTGGGTGGTCCTTCTTTTCAATCGTCAAGCCGATTCCAAATTTTCCATTTGGTTGGCAAGAAACAAGAGCTATAGCAGTTTATAAAAAGATCTAAGAAACTTCTTCAATAGGGTGTATTGGACATGGTTGTTAGGAAGGCGCCCGACATGTATAGCGCATAATAGTAGGAAGTTTTAAAATTTAATGGACTCGGTTCGCAGGAGTCAACTCCTGTGTGCACAAATGTTGTGTATGTTCATACGAGGTTATGGTTATGTCAATTTAAGTGGTTAACATGTTGTAGAAAAAAGTGCGTTAAAATAAATTAGCTACTTGCTAAACGAGGGGTTCTCTTAATGAAGGCACATGGTGGGTTCTTGAATTGGGATTTGCTACTCGATCCATTATGCGTTACAAGCACATTTAAGCAAGAAAAAGGGTAGTTGAAAGAAGATTTTCTGTGATTTTTTGTAAAGTTGACTGAGAAACATAAACGAAGGTTAAAGCTAGTCTGTTGAAAAACGTATGTAATTGTTGAATAGCCTTCGAAGTATAGTCGATCAATTCTTATTGAATATCCCCGATCGCCTTGTTGATCAACTTATTCAATCGTTGAATTCCCTTTATAGTATTATGTATAGTACATCGAGTTGTTCAACTAATTGATAAAGACCATCGAAGACCTAGTTGATCAACTAAGGTAGCCTAGTACCTACGCGTATATATAACAGATAATTGTTGAACCGCCTCGAACACTTAGTTGAATATCATCGTAGAAATAGTTGACCAACTCACTCAATGGTTAAATAACCTCGTAATCAGAGTTGATCAATTCTTATTGAATATCCCCGATCCCCTTGTTGATCAACTTATTCAATCGTTGACTTCCCTGATCCAAATAAATGATAAAGACCCTCGAAGACCTAGTTGAACAACTCAGGTTGTACCTACGCGTATAACTGATAATTGTTGAATCGCCTCGAACACTTAGTTGAATACAATCGTACAAATAGTTGCCCAACTCACTCAACTGTTGAATAACTTTATCAACTGATCAATTGATCAATTCTTATTGAAAGTCGAACACCTGGTTGATAAATTTATTATATCGTTAAATTCCCTGGTCCAATATAGAACAACTAGTTGATCGACTAATTATATTGATGAATTCCCTCGTGCACCTAGTTGATCAACTCATTCATTCGTTGAATTCCCTGGTTTAGTGTAGTAAATCTAATTGATAGACAAATTGTAGCGCTACTAATCAACTCATTGAATTGCCGAATGGCCTCGTACTATGATCAACTTGTGAGATTTTGTAAAATAAAATCTTTTGTTCGTGCTCGCTTTAGGCGTCTGAGTTTTCGATATGATTGCTCAAAATATTGTTGCACTCGTTTAAATCTAAGATGATGGCTTGAGTGGATAATCTTGGTGGGACTTTTCGAATTGCCAGCGAGTTTCGTTGCTCTACGAATGCTGGTCCTACTACTTCTATTTTTTTAATAACCAACATCAATGGCCTTGTTCTAGCGAAGGAAGTATTGAACTATGCTTCTGAATTTATGTAGACTTCTTTGCAAGAAACCATTAAAAAAATGGTTTATGAAGTTGAGGGAGGGATCTTAAAAACAGACGCGATCATTAATTACCTGACAATTTTAAGTTTTGAGGTCTACTTTAGTACATACGCTTTCTTATTCGCTAGTACTGTCGATAGACAAAGGCTCTAAGTTGCATTCATCTTATTATCCAATGAGCTAATGAGAATGGAGATTCTAGGGTAGGAGATTTTTCCTTGATGTCTTAAGAAATTTCAGCAAACTTTTAAAATTTTGAAATCTGTGCATCATTCTCATAATTATGATCTCAAGCTAGTTTCTCCTAGGTCCTAAATCAAAAAATTAAATGAAAATCGACGGATATGTTATTCGTAAAACAATGATTCAATAAGTCGTATTTCAATTTCAACACACTCACAGTGACGATTTGTATCCACTACGGCATAAATACTTAAAAAGCTTAACAGTTCAACAATCCATCAAGTTCATATTTTCGCCATGCAATCCATGTCCTCAGGATTAGGTATTCATAGTACCTATAAAATCAGCCAAATATAACTTCAAAACATATTACAGTAGTTCTTTTACACCACAAAATAAGTCCCATTCATAGCACCCCTTTTAACCGACAATCTGTAAGTCATCCACGTTTTGTTTTCCTTTGACTTCTATAAGTCATCGTAATAGTCCTTGTGTCTATAAAATCCGTCATCGTAAAGTATAAAACTGTTTCAAGATAAGCGCGCACAAAATAAGGCTCTTAACTCTTTAATGGTGACAAGTCTTCAAGATATATACGAAAGGGATATAAGCAATAAATGAAATTTGTTGGTTTATAGTCAGTCGAATGCCATCAAAAAGGTTAAACAATAAACTCCGATGGACAAGTGTGATAATTTGACAATATAATCACAGTTATGTTGGTTTTTAATGACAAACAGAAGGGCTTAGGTTAAAGTGTGCTACTGTCAAGGATGGCAGTTACGAGTATAGTTTGTGACTGTCTTATGAGTTTAAAAATACTTTGTCAGCCAAGTTAAGTAGTGTCTTTGTGTTGTAGATATGTGACGTGGAACGATTGTTTCTATTGTCGAAATTTTAATACAGAGGTGACTGACAGAAGGAAATTTGGCAAACAAAATTTGAATATCCAAGCTGCGGTTTAGTTTTTCGTTTTGACAATTCCCAAAGGACCATCAGGAGTAGATTACTACTTTATATTTGCTCGTCTATTTGCATTGTGTTGAGATATTTCGCAGAAATTACCTGAAACGCTATACAAATCTTTTCACTTTTCCATAAGTGGGACGGACAGGACACCTCTTCAATCAACTTAGCCATCGAAGCCTCTCGGTGTGGGATGTTTTCTTGTTTTAAATATGTAGTACTGGTAGTGATGGTTGTTACGGCTGTTACGGACAGTAGTAAGTCTTGCATGAGAATTTGTTTTAGCTTCAGGGGTAAAAGATCATATTGACAAATCCTCGCGAGACGTTGAGTCAAAGTATTGCCGATGCGAAGCTTCTTGTCCAAAAATTAAAATTCAGATTTCGAACATGGAAGGAAGTCAAGTGTAGACTTATTAAAGGTTTTTTCTAGAAATGAAAAGTAAAGTTTTAAAAGACTTTCTTGGGGAATCTGTGATCAAAAAGACTCATCCATAGTCAGGCCATTTTTTTTAATTTGGGCTACAGTCCAACTCATCCATGGACATTTCATCCACTTTCAGTTTTTTAGATAGGGATATGTTGGATAAATGCCCGAAAATGCTATATGGCTTTTATCACAATAAACTCACGAAAGTGAAGTGATTGCGCTGTGTGGGTATAAGATGGCTAAGGTTACCGTCTTTAGGGAACTAGAGCTACATCGCCAATTGTTTGTAGCCCCATATGACTACTTTGAGTTCCTCTGATGATAGGTGTAAACTTCTTCATCATAAAACAGGTAACGTGGCTGAAGCGTCTCAAGAAGCCCTAGGTTTTCAAGATATGTTCAAGGAATACATTCTTTTTGTAGGGTTAGGAAACACTCCACTTGAGCACTCAGACGCAACTGGTTCATTGTACTACCAAGAAGCAAATCTAGTGTTACATATTTTACGAGAATGCACTTCAGCGATTAGGAGCTTACAGTACTCACCACATCACCGCCAAAGATTTGCCACCTAATATGAGTAAAGGCAGGACAATAACAAAAGAAATGATCCGAAGTATCGTCGCCCTCTATATGCAAGCGTCGCTTAGCAATAGTAAAGTGTCCCGTAAGAACGCCAATGAGTTGACTACAGTATTTTCTCCTGAGAGACCGCAGGAATATCGCAGACTTTTTACTGACATTCGGGAGCATGCGTTTAGTCTGACCACATCCTCGAAAGCCTTGCAGTACACAATCGTTAGAAAGCCAACCGTCAAAGGAAGACGCAGGAAGATCCAGCGCAGGTTCTGGTCCCGAGAAATTATCCTCTGATATGCCATTTTCCGCAATTCCAGCGTGGCCTGTGACCCCAGGTAAGAGTCAAAGAGTTCAGACTTCAGAGTTCTTGCACCCCCGAACTATTTTGAAATGGATAACAGAGTTGAGTAAGGCCTTAAGCGCAGCTTAAACGCCAATACTCCAACCCCGATACCTTTTTCTAACAATATATTCGGTAGCCATTAGGATAGCACATATCTTCGCTTAAGAAACAGAGCCATGCTTGTCTAAAGAGTAGTAAAGGCTAGTGCTGTCAATTTCCAAAAAGACACCAGCACCAGACCCTTGACTAGTTTTGGAGCCATTCGTGAAAATTCGACTACATTCCAAACCTAGGGTCAGAGTCTGGCTGAAGACAGTCCTGAACACAAGGAAAGTTCACTCTAAATTTGCACAACAAGGAATATTTTACAAAGTGCCGCATATGAAACTCAATTGCAATTCGACAAGGTTAATTAATGGAAAGACCGAAGAGCTGGTACAAAAAGAAGCTTAAATAACCGGTTGCTAGCCGGTAAATAATTTAACAAAGCTCTCAAGATTTGCTTCCGCTACTACACCAGCGCCGAGAATTAAAATCCCTTCGCTTGTGATCGCAGGGGACCAGGGGGCTTATTCCCAAATGCGCGGCGGATCGCTTTTCATGGCGGATTGGTATTTTTGTATTTCCAAAAAGCGATTCGATCCATTCAAAAGCGATAGCTATTTAGGTGACGGATTGCTGGCGGATTTATTGTGGATAAAAAATAAACTAAATTCTTGTGACGAATGGATCGAATCGCTTTTGGAAATACAAAAATACCAATCCGCCATGAAAAGCGATCCGCCGCGCATTTGGGAATAAGCCCCCAGAGGTATTAAAGGCGGAACTACTATAATAGGATTGCATGGGATTGCAACATATAGGACATTACATTGTCATGCGTTACAAGGTGTACAATGTCTCTTCCCAAATTCTACTTCCATTTCCAATCAGCAAATAAGTCTGCCACAGCGAGACCAATCGGAACCCGGTTAAGAAAGTAAGCGTGTCAAGGACTAGTCAAGAAAATCCCACTTTCCCAAACCCAGACAGCTTTCCAATGTTTGTTCGTTTTAATATCTCATCTGGACCTATAAATGAACACAGGGCTAAGAACACTGCAATCGTAAAGATCTACACAAGGTGGATCGCATCAAGACCTCATTTAAGAAAAAAAAAATCAATTAGGCTGATTTCCTAGTTTTTTGAACTTCTTATAAATCACTAGCTGTACCTGCCCAGCTTTGTCCGTGCACAGGAATTGTATTGTATTGCTTAGGTCTTAGATAATAATGTTCTTTAGTAAAATGCGAAAAATGAGAATAAATCTATTTTCTGGAATTTTCCCTCTGCCTTTAACCAAAAATATACAGCAATACGAAAAAAATAAAAAAATAAAATCATAGAAGTTGTTTTTTGTATGCGAGGCGTCACCCCCGTTTGTCCAATTTTGGCGTGGCGAATTCGATAATGGATGTAATGTATTGGATATATAAAGTGCACCATCTACATCGCCCTCCCTCTCATTGATAATGCTACTTGTTTGTAATGCTGTATTTCCTTTCCTTTGCTTCCCTCTTCCTATGGAATCCGAAAAACTACCTACCCCAACCAACACTCATACACCATATCGAATGAAATCCTGAAATGAAACCTGTTTTGTATTATACGTCTCTTCTCTTATGAAGATTATTAATATACCCCATCCCCATCCTGCATGCATTGGACATACGATCATACATAATATACATACCTACATATACAACTGACCATAGCACTCACTGCGAAAACAAATCAACCCTCTTCGAATGCGTAGTATACGTATTGTTTTTGTTTGACGATCGCAAAAGTATAAACATCCATTTGTAGCAAGGTATATGTGTATGTATATATTTTCACTTCAGAATATACACATTTTGGCTAAAAACTGTTCCTAAGGACGTGGCTATAAACGACATAGTCTATAGCAGTCTTACAGTCTTAAGGAACATTTTAATAAAAGTTTCATCGAAATCTGCCCAGTAGTTTTTGAGTTTTTAGCTGACAAAGAAAAGTCCTACAGTTTTATTATATGTATATAGATATAGATTAAAGTGTCCGATAGGACTAACCAACTTAAAATGCAAAATAACTTTAAAATCTCAAAATGTTTAAGCCTTGTCCAGATACTCGTATAAAATTAATAAACTTTAATACTTTAGGATAAAATAAAAGAACAAAAATAGGATTCTTCACACTTCAAAAAAAAAAATCATAAAAAAATTCGTCTTCACTTACCTAAATGCTGATCGACTCTCTTCTTTGGTTTCTGCACCGATGCATACGGATCACTGCAATAGTCTTGTCTGGATGGATTCTGGCTATTTCTCAAATTATGATACTCGTCACCATGTTGGCTTGGTGTTGTCGTCAAATGTGGATATGGTGCATAATCATCGACGGCGCCATAGCCGCCATGTGTCAAAGGATCATAACCATACGATGGTTGCCGTTCGACGAAATTATGTGATGGCACCATCTGTGTTTGATTTCCCGCGGCCGCAGACATTTTCACCTGCCACAGGGAGTCTTGTGAATTCACACTGCCACCGTTATTCGAATTGGAATAGCTATTCTCGATGTAGCCCATATTAACCCCTGTAAAAAGAAGGATACGCATCCAAATGAATTAGTAAAATTTGTTCAAATAATGATATGTACACAATCATGTACATTTTGAATAAACACAAAATAAAATACACATGTACTTCCATAATCACATACAACCAGAAAACTTCAAAAGGACTCTAATATTAAATAAATAAAAAATAACAGACAGCACATATTGTAACAAAAATAAAATTCAGTATATTATATATTTTCATTCCATCATTCTTTGGATGAGCTCAATGTACCTAACCTACGCAGTGCGATAACATCCTTCATGCATACTTATGTGTGTCCTTTATTATTTAAAGGGGGAAAAAAAATAAAGATAAATAAATCGGAAAAGGAAATAATATTATAACCATCGCTCAATGAGTGCTCTTGCCCTCCTTAAACGTTCACTACCTACACACATACACACATGAGCACTGAGCAGAGTGGGTGGCAGTGGGGGTGCAATGATGATATCCTCGTCCTCATGCCGACTGCAGAATAAAGTGAAAATCATAGAGTGACGAATGTATGAGCGCGTGTATACAATTAAGAAGACAGACAGAACGATAGAACGATAGAAAGAGTGTGTTAAATATTTATGTGTGATCATGAGGAAAATTTCACATCGAGAAAAGAATTGAAGAAAAATATCGTATAAGTGTTTTATAAAAATCCACAGGGGATACAAGGACGACACATAGATAGAAACGAATATGCACCAGAGCAAGCAGTGCGACTAAGAATAAACTCGACCAAGCTGAAGAGAAAATAAAAAAAAAAGAAGCAAGGGTACCGAAGGATTTCTTGTTTTTTTTTTACGTTCGAAATAGCGAGCAGTTTAGAATCCTTTGAGCTGTGCATATTGTGAAAATAAGGATATTGAATCCCAAGAGTATATATTGTACATATAAAAAAACTCTTAACAGTCGAGTGTTATTCAAGAGGTATTCATGGGGAATTAAATATTACACAATACTTAAGGAAAAAACAGGAAAATAAACCGAAAACGAAACAAAATCGTTTTATTTAAATTGTTTACGTTACGGTAAAGGAGGATATCTTGCCTTCATACTTGGGTGACCTTGATAATCATGTACCAACCCACTTCCACCCAACAAATGACATCCACACATACTTCTAGTCAAGTTTAAGGATGCGAGGAAGTACTCGTAAAATAATTTCCTATGAATAGAAGGTGTTTTCATATGGAAATTGATAAATAATAAATTGAACAGTGGAAAGGACAATGGAAAAGGAAGAGTATCTTTTTTTTAAACAATTTCGAGCATTCGAAATTAAATGTAAGGACGCAATGGAAATGAAATACATACATAAGTATTATGTGCTCTCAAAAGAGCTTGCTAATTTTCGATTTTGTGTTTTATGAGCCGGGACGCCGCAGGACGAAAAAGGGAATATGTTTTCTTTTCATCTGCATACGAAATAAATTCGGTGGAATCGTTTAACTGAAGTTGAATAAGGGAGGAGGGGGGACGGAGGCTGTGGCCACCCATGTTAATGGTATACAATTCGAGTAATGGCGATGTAAGTAGCGGTACACATTTTTGTTATGAAGGTTGGCAATTTGGCATTCCAAATGAGCGTCTCGATAAGAGGCGAAGGAATGATGAATTTTTTTTTGTTCTCGTTTTTTACAACCCTAGATTGTACGAACCTACTTTCTTCAAAAATGGTTTCGAAAGTCATAACTTGCGACGAGAAATTACAAAATGACAAAAAAATAATATTTGCCTCCAGTTTCGAACATCGAGATGTTTGAGGTCGCTTTCAAATCGTGATAGCTACCAAAGGTGAGATGTTCTTTTGTTGTCTGGACTCAAGGCCTCGTCGAGCTGGGTTTGTTATTGTGCGTGCCACAGCCAACTCAACCAATGTGTCCAGGTCAACGAGTTAAATATGTCGTTGAATCTTTTCATCCACAGCCATTCGATACAAACTGTACCCAATATCAACTGAAAAATCGAATTCGAAAAATGTCTTTAGAGGGTTTCATATGTTTCCGACAAAGTCCTTGCTTCTGCACCTTACAGGAGACTCTAATCAGTCTTGTGCAATATCTTCTTGGCTCTTTGAAAGAGGTTTTACAATTTTAGGTGCCATCTTGAACCGAAAGAACTTTGCTGGATCTTTGCGCTGATGTCATTTTACAGGGCAATTCTGAAGGCAGATAGGACAAAAGTACATGTTGTCATGGAGAAAGGACTTACAAAATATTGGCGACTCAGGTCAGAGTCGACGACTACTTAACGTTCACTGCACTATACATACTTTCAAAAGTTCCTTAAAAATATGAATCTTGTGTTATAGAGTCAGATTTGTCTAAGGCGTTGACTCTTGTATGTTTTGCACTAAAAGATTTATTTTTTCAACTTGAAACTTGAATTTCACAGTGGATCTAATTTGAAGCCCTTCTACTCCTTGATTTATGAAGCGGCAACCTGTGTTTGGGTACTGAAAGCCGGTGAAGAGGTCTCACATTATTTTTAGAGGTGTGACATTATTTTAAGGAATACTTGCACCTTATAAACTTCTGCGAAGCACGTCTATGTAAGTAGCTGTGGTCGTCTATGTAATTAGCTGTGGTCGAGTTACGCCAGTGCGGTTATCGTCCGGGCAGAAGCACAGCAACTATGGAATTGACGGTTATTTTCTAAGAGCTATCTTGTATCTTTTTACACAAAATGTAGAAGAAGGTTAAATCAATACCATACACCGTGGACGTTGGACTTCGTTCGGGGTGGGTGTTGTCCCTTCTTTCCATTACTTTTATGGAGCGATACCTTCGCGATGAAGATTGCTCTTCGCTAACAACTTAGGCATCATTAGGCGCGTTTTTTTTTGCAATCCTATATGGGCTTAGCAAGTTTTCCATACAAATCGTTAGCCCGGATAATCATCGGGGCTTATGACTTAGCCCAGATAAAAACTACCAATCTACGATTGTTTTAAATGTTATCGAAAGTGCTATCGATTGTGTCATAAATGACGTTAATTTGTCAACCAAAATAAATAGGGGAGACTGGGGCACCCTTGAACGTTGTCCATTTGAACATTGCTAATAAGGCAACATTTAAAAAAATATTTAAAAGTACATATTAACCAAAATTTAAACTTGGTAATACCGTCTTCTTTAGTCGTCAACGACTTTCGGATATCCTTTTGCCTGGAAGCAGCCGCATGAGGCGGTTTTTATGCTTAAATTGCATATATTAATTTTCTATTTGTAAAGCATCATTCACATGGGAGCGAAGGAATGAATTGTTGAAATGCGAACAAACCACTTTTAATGCATTTATAGACAAAAAATTGCACATTTTATTATTCCAAGAGGAGGATAACTAATTATCCAATCAAAATGTATTAAGAAAACAAGTTTATAAACAGTTTAAATAACAAAATTTCGAATTCAAAACTTTTTGCAGCGAACGAAAATACCCTTGACGCGAATTGTCAAAGTTTATTCGCAATCCACATCACTTAATTCGCCATCCACAAACAAGCGAATAAAATATTCGTTTGAACTTAACCTCAAATTAGACATTGCGGGTAGAAACTGATGGCTGAAATTCGCGAACTGCCTCGACCTAGAAAAGTGTTCATGTGAACGGACTGTCAAAAACGTCAAAACGACAAAGCGAATATTCGTTCGTTCGTAGGTAGTTTGTCGCTCTCATGTGAATGGTCATAATTACATAAAACGATTTTATGGTGAGTTTTTCTTTTTGTTTAAAATATATCTTTAAGGCACAGCTTCATTTGGAATCGTATAAAGGTATGTTTTTTTGCACATTTTTCTGTCGCTTGGCCTATCGGGGAACGTTTGAACAAGTGGTCTGTAAGTGGCATTGAAATAAAAGCTAAGCTACCACCATCAATCAACACCACCAGGAACATCGAGAACACCTAAATTCCTGAACATGTAACTCATTTTTGTTTTTATAAAGGTTCTTCAGTCATTTGTAAAATATTTCGTAATTTGTGAATTTCAGTTTGCTTCTGTTAAGTCGTTTTTGATTTTTTTATTTAAAAAAATAAAGTTAATTTATTTTATTAAAAAATTGCAAAGCTCGTAGTAGCGTATTAGCTGCCAAAAGCAATTAAAAATACTGCCGTTCATAAGTGACCCAGCCTAGTTCAAAACTGCTCAGCATGTAAACCACGGTGCCCCAGTCTCTCCTAAAAAAGAGAGAAAAAAAAACATCAACAATCAAAATATGGACATGAAAGATTGCAGCAACTCAAAATTTGGATTTAGGAAGAGAAACTGGGACCAGAGTGGGACTGCTGAAATGCTACAGTGCACGTAAGGAGTTGTGCACTGCCACTGATTCGCCGCTGGAACTTGAATCGTCCTGAATCATCCACTAAAAGGGCAAGCACATCCACTACGTCTTGCAAACCGCTCTTACGGCTGGAACTTGTTGTTGCTGCAGAGCTTGCCAACAATAAACAAAGCATCTGAAACTAAAATGTATTTCTTATCACTTGTAAACTATTTTATTATGCATATAGCTAACTTTTTCTCGTCTTTTATCAATTTAAAAACTAAACTGCCTGCAAATTTTTTTGGTGAAGACTGAAAAAAAAAAAAAAAACCAGTAAGACAATTATCTTCGACTATGCCGAAGCTCAAATACCCGGTACTATATTATTGTAAAATAAAAAAAAATATTTCAGTATTAAAAAATTATATATTTGTATGGGAGGTATGGGTACTTTTTATTCGACCAAGCTCATTTTTTGTCAAAATTTTTTAAATATTATTAAAACAATATGTGCAAAGTTTAAACTTGCTATCTTTACTGTAGCTATTTAAATTTAATTTTTAACATAAAAAGCTATATAAATCTAATATTTTTGTATGGGAGGTAGTAGTAGTTTTCATCCGATCTTGCTCATCTTCGAACTTAGCCTCAGTTTGGTGGATAAAAGCTTACGTACCAAATTTCAAGTCGATAGCTCTTAAATTACGGCCGTAATCGTGCGGACAGACAGACAGACGGACAGCGCTAGATCGACTAAGAAAGTGATGCTGATCAATAATATATATAGTTTGTCATACGTACAACGCCTCCTTATGGGCGTTACAAATGGAATGACAAAGTGAATATACCCTCACCACAGTGTGGTACCGGGTATAAACAACTGAAAAGTCAAAAAATGTCAACTAGCATTTTGTTTTTTGTTTTGTCAACTAGCATAGTGCTGCCAAGTCACGTTTTATCTAAGCCTATATAGGATTGCAAAAAAAAAAACACGCCTATTGTGTCCTGACTTCCCAGGCACTCGATAGGTCTGTAGCCCTTCGTGTAGAAGACCCATTGAAAGATGTATAGAAGTGAGTATCTCAGTCAGAATGGAGACATTCTCGTCAAAGATGAGATTTTGGTGCTTTATTCAGTCAAATTCTACCTATATGGTAATAAAATTTGGGTACTGACCGAAAAAATAACATCGCGAAAAGAAGCTGCTAAATTCAAAATCATTAAAGGAAATCAATTAAAAGGACGCCCCTCACTTCGAACATACCCGTACACGTACATTTATATAATATCCTTTTAAAAATCCATTACGCTGTCTTTTCTTTTTTTGGCCTAATTCATTTTTCAACGCGACAGTAGATTTTGAAATTTCGTCATGGCATTGTCGTTTCACTCATCCTAAAAACATTTGACATCCCATATCTGTTTCCCCCACATATCCTTGTGTATATGCGTGCATTTTTACGCCTCAAGATAATTCGTATTTTCTCGCCAAGAGTTTTGCTTTTTAACTCAATTAAAACTGACTTGCTAATTATTCGAAAGCGACAAACACATGAGCGATAGATATAGGATGGCAAAATGGAGGCAGCCGTCTGATGCTCATTAAGATTTTCAAGATTTATTTTAAGGATGTGCGCGTTCATCATAATATTCCATGTGTTTGATTAAAAGCACCAACGAAGAGCAAAACAATGTTTTAATTATGTATTTCTGTGTGCACATTCGTTTTTGCTTTTATGTTGTTCGTCCTTTCAACGAATTGACGCTTTACTCTTGCTCCATACTCACAAAGAACACAAAATATTTGAGGAAGATCCAGTAAAAGTTGAAAAGTTTTAAATTAACTTTTCAGTTGGATACTTTGTTATTCGACATTAAATCGAGGCGACGACGAATTTATGTACATATTCCTCATCATCATTTACGATTCGAGAAGTTGTCGAGGTTTTGCGTTAGTTGGTCGCCTTTTAGTTTGTTTCCTTTACGGAGGACTTTTTCGATTCGATTTCTCTGTTTTGCTGTGAGAGTTGAATGTGTGTTGTGCTATTTTTTAGGGTTTCAAAGAGAAAGAAGTGTTGACGCGGATAGCTATTTTTTTTGAGATTTTATTTATTGTATTTTTTAATAGAGAGGGAATAGGACAACAAAGGCAACTAAAGTTAAGCAAATAAATAAGACAATATGTCTTGATCCTTGGGGTTAAAGTCATGGGTTAAGGTGAATCGAATTGTTTTATGTTTTGGAGGGAACAACTTCTTTAGGATGTCATTTTGTAATTTATAGAGAAGCAGTTCAGGGGTGAAGAGCGAGTGGATATGTCAGATCAATATTGGCTGAGAAGTTGTTTATGTGGTAACTGAGAAGGGATACGATGATAAATAGCCTTGTTAGCCATATGTTACCTGCCATAGATACAAGTGGGAGGATTCTAGTTAACTTCTGTTTGGGATAACAAGGTGGGTGAGGCAAGAAATCAATTGGAATATGAGTTGTTTTGGACCCACTATAATTTGTAGGATGAACAAAGCACAGTGAGTAAAGAGGTTTAAAGAGGTTTGAATTTATAGACATAGAGAGGAACCATGATGTTATTGTATCATTTTAACTGGGCAATGCCAAAAAAACTGAAGGAACTATGACATTATATTTAGACAAGATGTTACCCTTAAATTTTTGTTTAAATGCCAAAAATTGTAATTTTTTTATGTCATTCGACAGACAATTTTTTAAAACCTCAAGAACACGGGCGAACAATCAATGTGTCAAATTTTGTAGTCTTTTGATTTTGTAGGCCAAAGATTTTGGTCAGTTGTAATATATAAATCCTAAAATGCGATTTTTACCAAACTTTGGGTGTACTTAATGAAGATCACGACTCACTGACTCATTCAACGCCCAGCCCAAACCCTTTGCTCTAGAATTTATTTCGAAATTCAACTCCTAAAGGGGTAAAAGGGGGGAGGGTTTAAGTTTGTATGGGAACATTTTTATTTTTCACCCGATTGACTTCAAACTCGGTTTGTGTACTTTCTATGACAAATAAAGAAAAATAATTTCTCCGCTTTTTGAAATTTCATCCTTAAAGGGGTAAAAGGGGGGTCACAATTTGTATGGGAACATTTCATCCAATTGACTTCAAACTCTGAATCAATTTGGACCAATATATCTGGTCTCGCAGTTCCGAAATACCTAAAACTCCCCCGTCGTTCGAGTATTTTGGACAGGTCTTTCATCTCCTACGAATATCTGCTAATAATACTCGACCGTTTCTCATAGATTCAAGACCTTACAGGTAAAAAGTAAATATTGCAAACTTTACTAAACAATATATTATCTATACAAACAATATATTATCTATACAAAGAAAATGTCCATAAGTCAGGGAACCATTTAAGAAACTGACAAAATTACTGAAAAAATTACTGACACCCGTTCAACCGACTATCTAAACTCTAAACCATCCTTTTGTAGGGGAAAAAAATACTGGATTAGGCACTCGTAGTCCTTTATCACCCATGGCATCACCACCAGAAACGCACATGCTTCGCGGCACCGAAAATTCAACACAAACTCCTCCTAACCTCCAAATTAAATGACGAAGCTTTGCAAGCATAAGCCCAACCTCAAAAAAATGTGTATCCTCCCTCAAAAGACCGAACAACTTTATAAAATACAAAAGTGTTTGACAAGAAGTTTCTCGTTTCGTGTCGGCTATGCTTTTTCCTTCAGTTTGTTGTTTGTCCAGATTCAGAGTCCTCTATATACAAAAATGTAAACAAACAAGTCATGAACAATTTGAATTTCATTTCAGCCTCTGACTTTTAAAACTTCAGCTCATCACTTTATGAAGTTCGTTTTCGGTTATGCCGTCTTATGATGAAAATCAAAAATAAAAACTGAGAACCGCAAAACAAAACCCAAAAACATTAACATCGACATCAACACCAACACAAACACACGCCATGCAATTCAATCCCTCAAAGTGTTTTTAATTCAATTTTTGTTTTTCATTAAATATTTAAAAAGCTGTTTGCAAATTTGGTTAAAAGTTGTATAGTGAGAGAGTGAGCGGTTTAAATGGAACCATTTGCAGTGACTATGTATTTAAGGATTTTTTGACTGGAATATGCCTAATTTAGGCGGCTAGCTTTATTGAACCAAGACAAGTGTGAGGGTGGTAACATGTTTTCGAGATAACGTTATTTTTGCGTGTTGAAACTTTGTAAAGCGAACCATATTGTAAGAATTCTGGGGTTAAATATTGAAACCTATGACTGTCAAAGAAACGCATTAAAAATGTCAGACATTTATGTTATTTAAGGAACTATTGAAAATAATAAATGATGTGCACTTCACCGACTGTTTTGAAATGTTGATGCATTGTAATTGTATAGATACGCGATTATTTTTATATATAACAGCGCCATCTGTTGGATTATGGGGCGTAAAACCTTCCATACAACAACAAAGTTGTTTAAAAGCCTATATCCTGCTATATATGGAAGATTTCGCCCTTGGAATTTGGTAAATGGATATTGTCTGTTGGAAGTATTTTACAAAATTCGGGACAAAGGGGCGTGGCAACTTCCATACTAATAAAAACGACATTGAAAACGATACTTCTCGACAATCGTGGGAACATTGATAAACAAGCCTATTTCTAAGCAATACAATTCGTTGCTCTTGGGCATATTCCGTGTGGCATTCTGGGGATTTATTTAGCTTGAGGTCACCACAGAGACCACTCCGGGATCGGACATTGAGGGCATATAGTTGCTTGAATTGAAGGGTTTGAAGTGTTTGTCTACACATAGTCTAAGGACGAGCAAACAAGCAGATGTATTGCAAATTAAAAATGTGTTTCTATCCGCACTAACATATTCCAATATTTATAATTCCCAGCGGCCGCGATCTCACTTTTAAATCCCTAAACTGTTCTGCTTTAAGTTTCTCCAACCAGAGGTGGCAATCAAACTTCAAAAACTTCGCACAATATACAAATCACAACAAATAGCCCATACCATTCACCTTTATGGTAAATTTTACATTTTTTATAGGATCTTTTATGAAAGTGCAATTCCCCCCTTAGCATTACAAATCCACCGAATCAACCGAATGGCTGTCCTGCAATCAACCCTAGATTACGACAACAACACAAAAAAAATATCCACTTCTCTCATAAAATATCCAACAAGGATAAAACCAACTCCCACTAAGCTAGAAAAATAAATACTTAAAAAAAGCTAATAAACAACATCTGCACGCAACATTGTGTTGCCACTTTTCAGCATCATATCGTATTCATTTAGCTTTACAAAGTAAAATCTACCAGTATTGTGTGCACATTTTCACTCTAAAGGACAGCAAAAAGGATAAACAAACAGCACACAAAAAAAAACTGAGCAATAAATGCGGGTAGTAACATAGAAAAAGTATCTGTACATGTTTCGCTTTATTGCTGTGCATATAAGTTTTTGTTCTAAAAAAAAATAGCACCTCCGTCGTTCTAGACCACCAGGAGAGATCATATATACGTGTACCGTAAAAAGAAGAAATCCTGATACGCTCAGATACATATTTACGGGCGCTACAAAAAAAGTAAGAAATTAAGAACACGGAAATGCAATCCGTACCACACGCCACGTGCACCTGAAAAAAATATATAAAGCATCCTTTGAACTAATTAAAACAATATGTCGGGAGTGTGTGTATGTGTTGTGTATTAGCAAGTGCGAACAGTGCATCACGTGCAAAATGCTAGTGCAAGGGTGTAATTTCTCTTTTGTAAGCTATACGGCAAAATAAAAACACTTTACGTTCTTAATACACTTCCTTTCAGTTTTTGTGACGTTTTGTGCTCTCCCATAGGAGATAACAAACGTAAAGAACTCTTTTAACGAAAAGGACATCGAAGAAAGAACCAAACAAATTGTATTCCAACAAAAAATAAGCTTAATTTCGTGGTCAGGATAACACAATATTCCTATCACACTAAGCGCGCGCACACACACAAACACATATAACTTTAAAAAGAGGACAGTATAACACTGAAAGAATTTGCAAAATTCTTTTCCTTTCACACACACACATTCGCACATAGCCCAGCGCTCCAACTTTACCTGAAATGTTGTTAATTGTTGCGGTGGTAACAACGGGTGTCTTGTTGGTGGCTTCAACTTGATGGCTGCCAACGGCGATTATGTCAGTTAGTCCTGTGCAATATGTATTTTTTTTTTTATTTTTTAATTATTGTATTTTCAATTCTATCTCAGAAAGAAGGGACGAGTGCAAAAATTGTATTACTAGTTCAGAGATAGACAGAGAAAGAAAAAATAACGAAACAAAAACAAACTATACATTGTGGGAGCGCAAAAGGACGATGGCAACAAAATGTAATAATTGTTATAATCAAAAAGGACATTTTAATTCCTTTTTATGTACGTCTTTATGGCTGCTGTATAAAGTATCTAGGGTTGGCTTGCTTTCTCTTCTTTTTTTTTTTTCTGTCAGTTTGTATCCTGGTGGCATATTCTTTGGTTTTCTGCATCACTAAGTGACATTAGTGGCGATTGGGTGGGAGCGAGTTGAGCTTGTTCTGCGCGTTCTGTGTGTCAAAAAGGATGCTGGTTTATTATTGCAGGTTTTTTTTTGTGTACCTTCATCGTCCTCTCTGCGCTGGGGTTTGGTGTGTGTGTTACTGTTTTGAAATAATGTCAGATATTGCAATTTTGTATCCATGTCACAACATGGTAGTTGATTCTTGTGGCAAACAGAATGACAGGGTTTTCTAGGGATTTATTTTCCTGTGTCCCTTACATGTTGAGAACTGGACAAAAAAAAGAAGGACATTTTTGATACGGTCTTCGGTGTGATGACACACCGACAGGTGGATGGAATAAACAATTGGTATTGAGAAAGAAATGTGAAGCTTTGATTGGATAAGATCGTTTCGAAAAGGACATGCATAGTTTGAATTGCAAAATTCTATCGTCTCATTGGAATAGCTAACGAAGTGTGCGTAACGCATGGATATTTCAAAATATACGATGCAATGGAAAACGTTTTGTTTGTTTCGAAGCAACACAGTTGACAAACATATACGACGACATCTGGATGTGTTTTTAAGATGTCACAAGTTGTATGGAAATTTTCTTCTGATATTTTTTTGAATTTTCAATATGATGTATGTGACAAAATCGACCTAAAGCTAGCGAGTTATTCCATCGAGGATATCATCAAGTATCTATATATAAATTAAATTTTTTATTAATTTCTGAGAAGAGCCTTCATCATGAAATTGCAGGGTAGCCCGTGATCCTTTTAAAAAACAAATTTCTTGGCACCTATACTGACGAAATGTGTTTTCGAAATTGAATAAAAATGTACATAATGTATTTTGCTCAAAAATATAACGAGTTAGAAATGTACCCGATTTTCATTAAACCATTCTACAACCTACAACTATAGGTAACCATAGGTAAAGCTTTCAGGTTTGAGGAATGTTTTCAGACCAGGAAAAATGCAAAGTGCTTAAAAGGGCTTCGATAATTCCCACAAAATCCAATTATGGTTCTCTCTCTTTAGCCTGCAATTGATTTTTGAATGTTTTTGTGGACTCAGCATAATATCAAGGTTGGTGCTTCTAAATTTTCTTTATGAATATAAACCAGTAAGACAATTATTTTCGACTATGCCCTCACCACAGTGTGGTACCGGGTATAAAAATCAATTGGTGTGCGTTAGTCTCGCAAAAACTCGACAACAACTAGACCGATTTGGCTGATTTTTCTTCGTATTGAAACAGGGATGGTTTAGCAAAAAAGAAAATTTCGAAAACCCCAAACGAAAAGTCGGAAAGTAGAAAAAAATATAATTTTCCATTTTGTATGGGTATATCACAAATGATCACAAAACTCGAAAATCACCAAACTCATTCACAATCACAATTTGTGAATGTTTTTGTGAAGTTTGGTCAACATTAGTCAAAAAGGATGCAGGACCTCCCGTACAAAAAAAAACTTCAAAATCGTGTAGGTATCTCGAAAACCACGGAATAGATTGATCTCAAATTTTGAGAAGATATTTATTGTTTTGGGCCAAAGGGGTTCTGTGAAGTTTGGTCAACATTAGGCAAAGGGGCGTGGCACGTGGCACCTTCCTTACAAAAAAAAAACACATTTCAAATGCTTATGTTCTAAAGTCATATGAGCCAAAGTTTATAAAATTTGGAACATTGATATGCATTGCCCTGATATACAAAAATATATCTAGGCAATACAATTTTTGAGCGCGAGCAAAGCCGGGTAAGAAATCATCCGATTTGAAAGATTCTTCTTTTGGTTTGTTCGTCTTAATACAAAAGCAGTTTTGGGAAAAAAAAACAAACTTAAACTGGCCACAGTGCGGCCTATATTGCCGGTCTCAATAAACTGGAGTTGGAAAGTATTGGGATTTATAGTCGCTAATGAAGAGTTACAAATAAAACAATTTTAAGTGGTACGAAGTTTACTGGATCATCTAGTATGTATATAGAACGGAAATATTTAGACATCGGCCTAGTAGAAACAGTTAAAACTATTTTTACAGACATGATTGGCCCGTCAAATTATGTGCGAGTTTTTCAAAGGCCAACGACAAAGCATTCCAGTTGTTTGTCAAATAAAAGATACGCATTCAACACAAACGGTTCTAGCTCTGAAACCATTTTTTTACGAGCTAAATTTTCCAATCGAAAGAAAGAAACCTACAGATCCAAAAGGCTGATTTATACTCGTCAGGGCCCTACAAGTGCAAGTTTGGCGAAAGGAATGATGTTAGCCGTAATAGCTAAATTACAAATCGGACAAAAATCGGACTTCTCGAATATGCTGAGTGAGTTGAATTTTTACATCACGAGTAAAATGTACGAGGGAATACCACAAGAGACTACTTTTGGGCCATACAATTGTAGATATCAGAGCTGCTGTTTTGTTTACAGTAGTTGGTTGACGAACTAATGAATATGATCGGTATTCTTGGTGTAAAATGTGCGACTGCAACAATATTGAACGGAACCCCAACCGGAGAATACAGCACAAAACTGCAATCCGAGAATATATACGTTAACGTACTTGCTTCTTATCATATGGATTTAGCCTTGTCATATGTATGGTTATGAGGCCTTTCACGTAGCTTTTGGTGACACAGTCAACTTTACCAACAGCTCGAAGTCGATCGAAACATTGGTATGGAATAATGAGAAGCCTTGATAAACATTTACCTTAAGAGATCAAATAAACTGACCGGTCCTAATAGCATTAGCTTCTTTAGTCGAGGTAGACAACAATCTCCCTTAGGTATTTCTCATTGTACTTAATATGGCGAATCTGTTGTCAAAAAAGGAGACTCCCAACATCGATTGGTATGAATGTCAATATGTACCTACAGCTATTGCTTTGAGGCAGTATATAGGGACTTCGCCTACCTCAGCTCTGGAGATTTTGTGTAAGACCTTAAAAGTGCCCGTCTAGCACCATACATATTTGAAAAACGTAATATTCAAGGAGCGGATAGAGAAAATTATACCTTGACGAGCCTTGAAGAAGACGATTGATCGATAAAACGTATACGAGCTGTTCAGCGCCATTAATGTAGTTAAAAAAACATCACCATCTGTCAATGGACATCAATGCTACGGCCCGGCCCGTAGAGTATTTGGTCAGTAGTGGAAGAGTGGTTGAAGTGGCTGTGGTTTATTGCAAAAGTGTGTTGGTCTATTGATAGAGACGTTCTATAGGTTCAGCGATACCAACTCAAAAACGTGATTCAGAGTCAGAAATGTGATTTTGCGGTTAGTTTAACTGTTTTGACGTACAAAATACTGAAACAAAGCTTTAGTTTAAGACTAAATTTTGACAGAAAAATTGTTTTATAGCAATAATTAAATGCTTATTGCTTTGAAAATATAAATTAAACACATCAATAAATATAAATCAATGAAAGGTTCGGCTTTCATTCATCTGAAATGATGAGATGATTGTGATTGACCTTCTTTAAAAAATGCGATTCTATGAGGAGACATCTTGCCGATTCCTCTGAGGATGAATTTTCGAATCGAATCAAAGGTTACATCAATCGGCAGATTCACTTAACTTAGACAGATCTAGGTACATGAAACATTTTATGTCAGCAACTAGGAAATATACAGAAAAAAACACCAACTATTTGGACTTCAAGACCTACAATATGAGATTTAAGGTCGACAACTCTTCTCGCCCCGTATGAGGAATGGCCCTGCTGAGTTTGTATTGAGAACCCAACATATGCCACTGGACACTAAAATGTTGACTATGATTACGACCAGTTTAGCGACCACTTTGAAAAAGTGTTCAAAAAGTGACTATACAAACTGTGGACGTGACGATTATATTTTTAAGTCAACAATGAGAAAAACCGTGTGACTGTCACCTGCAATATATTTTCACAACTGATGATATCTATCTTGTTGTGCATGAAAACGGTCTCATTTTAAAAAATCCTAGATAAAAATTCTCGCATAACCTACAATTCTAAAAACCTTGAAATCAATGTTTGTATGCACATACTCGTATGTTTTCCCTAAGCACTCTGAATATCATATTGAGGACACGGATACGTCTTAAAAGTTTTATTTCATCCATACTCACAATGATAAGGTGGCACCCCCTTTGCCAATGAATCAAGTCACAATCCATCTTCTTTAAAATAAACTCAAAAATAATAAATAAACACACAAGGACTTAGATCATGTGTCAGTACCACTGAAACCTCATTCAACCATTTTCACAAGCTTATAGCTAGCGTAGATAGACTAAAAGTGTATCTCTTTGAATGGGAAAAAAAATCGTCCACCCTAATCCATTTTTCCCCATCGATAAACTGTCATTCGAATGCATTTGCGAAATCTGCGATTATAAATCCATTTTACCTGCCTGCTCCCCCCAAACCGCCAGTGACTAAGCAAACCATATTGCATCCCCTCTGCCATAGTGTTATCCTAAACAAATGTCGCAAGCTGTCCACATAAAGGTAAGTCTTCTTTACTGCTACTGGAGGCAGAGATAAACGAGAGCCATTTGCATTCGATAAGATTGGCAGCTTATGTGCGGTTGTGTGTGTTTTATGTTTATCGTATGCAAATGGGACATTAAATCGATTCAATCTCATTGAGAGACCAATAGATATAAAATGAAAGAACATCCTTAATGCATGTCCAATACGGTGCTAAGTATAGATTCAAATTTCAAAATGAGACTTTAATTTTAGAATACACAAAAAAAAAAAAACTCTACTCATTGTCTATCTAGATTCAGCTAGATAGAGATAGCACTATAATACTCACATTCATTTCCAGGTATTGTGTGTCCCGGTACTTGAAGACCACTGCTCGTATGGTAGCCATAACCATTTTGTGTCGCGTACACAGCACTCTTTTGGTCCTCCAGGCTGAGTGCCAAATCCATCGAATGCTCCAGAGCTTTGTTGTCCAATCCACTCGCCGGATAGTAGGGTGGTGGAGCTTGATTCTGTTGTGCAACGATTGATGGTCGCACTGAGTCCATTTCATAATCCTTAGCGGCTGCACTCTTTTTCGATTGATTGCGTTTGCAACGGCAAAACATTAGTAGGAGACCAACAAACAATGCGAATACAATGCATGAGACGATAATTGCGATAAGGGTAGGCGTTGCAAGTGATGATGCTTCAGCTATGTACGCTTGACCAACTGCAATATAAACAAAAGTCAACAAAATTTCCATATGAATATTGAATGTTGTCAAATTAGTATTCAAGTACAGTGTGGTTGAGAAGAAGGATTATTATATGTGCCGTATGTATGAAAGACTGAAATATTGATGTGCGCTTGAAAAAAGACTCTTATACGAATTTATGCGATATGATATTGGCAATTTGAACAAAAACTGATAAGCCGGAATGGATAAAAAGCGATAACAATGGGAGGTCAGTTAACGCACACGATTGGCGGGTTATTATTTAGTAAGCGCACACGCCCTTACAAAGTATGATTTAAGTATGAAAGTCGATTTGTATTAGATAACGTTTTCGTCAATCATGGAAGGTATTTAAAAGGACAATTATTGATCAAATATAAAACTATTAAGTGTGTGCGCAACCAGGAAATTGTGGCTAACTTTATAATATCTATGTGCGCACATTTGTCTTTGTACACCTGAGAGTTGTGAATTTTTTAAAATAGCGCTTCCACTTGATGTGCCCTGTATCCAACCAGCTTTCAGATCGTTGCGTCTTGAAATTTATACAACATAAAAATGTATCAGAAACTATAATTTTCAGGGGTGTGCGCAACATATTTAAACGCTTTTCTATGAATATCTACATTGGGGGACACATAATTTAACCTCACAATAATTGAGGCACAGCTATTTTTAAGCTAAAAATTTTAATTTAGAATCTTACGAAAGGATTAAGATAAAGTGCGCTACGTTTAACAATTTATCGAAACAGTAGCCATGACAGGTAATAAGGCCCTAATGCTACGAACTGACAATATGCAACAGCAAAAAGTTTGAACATTTTATCAAAAAAGTCTTGAGGCTTGCGTGGTGTGCGCTATATTTTTTGATTGTACTATCATTATACATCTTGGGTAAAACACTAATCTGCATCCATGCGCACATCATCAGACTACCCATTAATGTTGGGGAGAAGCAATGTCCATACGGCCGATAACCTGGACACGAGTTTGATTAATGCGCACACCATTTTATTGATACTGTGAACTGAAAGTCAAAGCCAAATATGCGCTTTTTAGTTTATTTATTTATTTTCTTCTGCTCTAATTAATTTTCTCTAATTTTCCTTCTAAAGTTAAGAAACAGTTTTCACAACCAAGTGGATAGTGAACATTAACACTGAGTTAATGAACGTTCTAGGTCAATTAATGATCATTGAAAACATGATTAAATTTTACTTTATATTCCTTAATCTAAGACTAGAGATGTCCTAATAAAAGAAAGAACACAGGCTATGAACATTAACACTGAATCAATGATCAATGAACAGGATTTAATGAACGTGTTGAATTTGACCAAACTAATGGATATATTTTTGTTTTGGGATATGGGATACTTATTTATTATTTTCACCAATATTATTGTGTCTTTAAAGATTCCTTCTTCTCACCACGACTACAATAAAATAGACTGAATTAAAAATAATACTCACTTTCTGCAGCGGTATACTCCCCACAGTGCTCATGATTGGAGCGCAAGCACAATTTCACCCTCACCGTCGGTCTGTTTTCATCTTCCAATGCCATGGTGATGTCCTCATCGTGTCCCAACGACCGACCGCCACTGCTTCTACGTGGCGTAATCAAATGATCGATAACAGCCTCCTTGAAAGTCGGTCCATTCCCACTCAGCTGCAACGATACGGTATCGACAATCTCCCACGCAGCCATGGGGGTATCACTGTTCACCAGTGACTCTACAACAGCAATCAATGACAAACAGGTGGCGCCCACATTAATGCCCAACGTTCTTGAATTCGGATCGAACGTCACATGCAGGGGCGGTGGGATTTTGCTCACCTTTGTCGTGGTCATAATTTCGTTCGAGTACGCTGAACTACCCTTTGTGTTCAGTGCGTTCACTTTAAAAGCATAGCTCTGGTGCTGATCCATGGGTGTTACCTTGCATGGATTATCCCGATGACAATCGAACTCCATCCATTCAGTATTGCTGGTCGCCAGAGTGGCACAGTCGGGTATCATTTGTTCTTCACGTGGCATCGCCACCCGACGATAGCTGACGAAGAACTTGGTATTGCTTAGACCGCCATCGAAACCAGGATCCCAGGAGAGTGTCACGAAATTATGGCCAACATCGATGGCCTTCAAGTTGGTCGGCTTCTCAGGTGCACCCTTTTGCTGCAGCCGTATTGGTGCACGAATAGTATCGAGGGAGTTCACTACCCGGCAGGTGTATTCACCGTAGTCTGTGTGCGATAGCTGGTTGATGCGCAGCACAGTTGTGTAGATGTCATTGTTGTCGGTGGTGGTGTTGATTTCGTAGTGACCATCCGAGGACATCGTCAGTGGCGAGGGATTGTTGCCGAATTGCCATTGGAATTCGGGTTTGGGATAAGCTTGAACTTTGCAGACCACTTCGGCGGTCTCGCGTATATCGTAAGCGACTTTATTGTACTGATGCAGGACAATCGGCTCGTGTTCGATTCGCAGGTGCATGCTGGAGTTGGCGCTATTCACTTCGTTTTCATAGAGACAAGTGTAGAGACCACGGTCACCGGGAACCAATTGATTGCCTTGGGGGCGCGCTTTACCACGAAACTTGAGCATACTTTGGACGGTGACCATGCCGTTTGGTCCCTCATCGGGGTTAGTTTTCACCTCGTAGAGGTTCAGCTCGGGGATAATTTCTCCGCCATCCTTCAGCCAACGTATTGTGGGAGCGGGCTTACCCTTAGCGCTACATGTAACCGCGTAATCGGAATCACCCACCCGACGGGTCATGTGCTGCTGCAGTTTAGCTAGGAACTGAGGGGGTTGATGGATTTCCAATACAATTGTGGCCATTTTACCGATACCCAACTCGTTGACTGCGTGACAATGGTATTTACCCTCATTGCCAAGATGAGCCTTCGGAATAGAGTACTGCGGACCCTGAGCGAGGATCTTTTGAGTGTTTGTGAACTCACCATCAATATCACGGAACCAGCGATATTGTGGTACTGGCCATCCAGGTGGATTCGCTGAGCAACTAAGCGTCACACCGTTGCCAACGTGTACAATCGGTTTATTCGGCGTGATGTAAGCCTGTCCAGGCTTATGGCGCACCAGCAGAGCCACAGTTGAGTTGCCAATTCGTTCAATTCGCTTGCTATTATATGGAGTCATAACATTGACGGCTCGACAAATATAATTTCCCGCATGTTCCGCTCGAACGCTACTCAGAGTAAGTACGTCGCCAGAGTATCGGAATTCCGGAGCACCCTCCTTAAGCCATTCGACAGTTATCGGCGATGGATTCGCTGTCACATTGCAACGAATATTCACAGTCTCGCCCTCCTCGGCTTCCCTCGTTTTCGATTCAATCACAACAGTCGGTGGATATAGGATTTCCAAGATGATCTCTTGTTCGCCGGCCTTACCAAGACCATTGTCTGCGGAGCAGGTATACTTTCCGCCATCCTGTAGCGACACTCGATGGATGGTATGCACCATGGACGAGCTGATAAATCGACCATTACGTGTCCAACGGACATTAGGCACCTTTGGTTTAGCATCCACATTGCACTCCAACTTTGCGGTGCGGTCACGTTCGACCCGCAACGGATTCTCCGGACCAACTTCAACGCGAGGGTAATCTGAAACGAAATAAAAAAAAAATATCGTTTGGTTAGGTTTGTGTTGATTTTGTACAATATTTCAAATTTAAGCCCCCAGTGCTTCCGCAAATTTGTGCAGCCGAATCGAATTAAATTGTGAAATATAAATCGAGCAGGATGTGGAATTAAAAAAAAAACGGAAGCACATGAAACCATGTTACACAGCTCGCAATAGGATTGGGTGGCGCTTCCAACGGGTGTCGGTATATTTGAACAAACATTTCGTTTGTGTGTGTATCTTGTAACACAATCGATACTTTTTTTGCCAATAGATAGATAGATATACACACAATCAAAGCGGTGACCATTAGTCAATAGCCAGGATTGAGGTTGCTGATGCTGAACCATCGACGCGGTTATGAAATATCTAAATCTGTTTTTTTAAGCAAAAGCATGAAATACTTTTGTTGTTGCATCAGATACTTTGTGCTGTACAAAAGGATTCACAACCGTCGTTGATTACACCATTGTTGGGCGTTAAACAAATTTACAATATTACGATAGGTTAGCGCACATAGAGATACTATTCAAAATGCAAATAATTTGAGGTTAGTTCACAACACCTAAAAGTAGGCAATGAAAGAGGAGGAAACATTCAGGGAAAACATTGGTTTGGAACCGATAGTCTCGCGGAATGTCTGTTACCGAGTTACTAAATTATGTTTATCGATTTGGCATATAAAATAGAACTGAGTTATAAAATGAAAAAAAAAAAAAAATAAAAAATAAAAAATACATCCCGGTTAAGTCAAAGTAAGAAGACCCAAATCCGACTACGGCAACAATGAATACGCGTACCATAGTCAAGAGTCAATACTCAATTGTATGTGTGCCTCCGTAGGATTTCGAATTTGATTTAGCTATTTTCCTAGAACAATTCACTGTCTTTCTTGGAAGGCGAATCAATCAACCCGCGCGCAAGGCATACTAGCATAGATCAAACCCTAAAACAATTTGTCTACTTTGCATTGCAGCTTATCGTGATCTTAACTCCTCTCTAGCCCACAAATACATCTGCAATTGTGGCTTTTGCGAAGTTTATTAGATTCTCCTGTCGCACTGACGTGCAAATAAAAATGTTGAAGGAGCTAGAAAAAACCTAAATCCAGAAGCAAACTACCATAGCCACCCATAAAGACTGTGCGAACCGCGTCTCGTCGATGTGAAATCGCATCGACGAATCTGAAGGTAGACAAATTTATTTAAACCACAAAATCCAAGCCACACATTTACACAGTTTTGCCTCTATACGGATGCCATGGTAACAAATAGACCCCATTTGACTTTACGTACCTACTTCGGAGGTGCAGTGAACTGCAAAGACCCTTCACAAACATGCAAAAGGAGTACCTACCTAACTTCTTGAATTTCATTCCACTTCCAATCGGAGATGCGAAAGTCGTAGAAGGATTGTATACACAACCTATAGCAGTAAGTGACTGCGGAAACTTTGTTCCAACCGTCTGTCTGTGGAATTTTTGGTATCTTGTCTCTGGGGTGGAGCTGGATACACGCATAGATGGAGGATAGAGTCAAATGAAGTTTTGTAAGTTATTTTTTTTTTATTGGCAAACGAGTGAACTTCACTTTTGATTTGTCTACTTTGTACCCATACGTTATCCTGTCAACAATGACAGTCTGATGTGTGTCTTTATAGTAATTTGAATTTAAGACGACGTACGATGCTTAGACCCGATGTTAATAGTCGGGGTAACTCAAGTTACTTTGCAACAAAAAATGCCCTTCAGTATTGTATTGAATTACTGCGAAAACCGCAACTCGTTTAAAAAAAGGGTCACCAGTAACCAGCATTCAGCCTCAACTATCAGCCTCATAGTCCTTGCGACCTTAATAACTACCGTTGGTCATTACATAAAAGTCTTGCATGCCGTCGTCAAGTATGGTTAATTGAGTACTTAAACTCTGTAGTTTTTTTTTGTTTTGCGCTACCATTATTCGAGATTGACCGAGAACAAGGAATCGAACATTATGCCAGGACGTTAGAAAATAAAAAAAAAATGTTACGAACCAAAGGAAAGTAGTAGAGTAGAGCATTAAAGGAAAAAAAAAATAAATCCTATCCGGAGTAGCAATCAACAGGAAAGTATTAGTTTCACTTCATGAGAATACGAGAGAAGTTTTCGATTTTAACTTTTACAACAACACTGTTCCATTGAGTACTTATGAACTCAGCACCATCAGGAATACAAGTCCTTCGTAGTCTATGCGGGCGGCCGGTAGGGTAACATTTGCAACACGCAATTTCACGTTTTATATAGGTTTCCTCTATACACATACACATACGTTTACGAGTCTGTATAGAAATTAGAAAATTTTGCAATTCCAAGAAGCAGTTCGGTTTAATGATTGAGTGGGTTAATGTGCTTTTGGAAAATTAAAGAAAATTAATTTTTATTGCGTACGAAAGGGGGTGTGTCTATAGGTAGTCAGGACTTGAACGGATGTTGGTATATATGAGAAGTAATGCTGCAGTTAATTGCGGTGGACTTAGTGCCGATATATAGAGGGACTGGATAGATTCCTATTTGTAGAGGTTTTCTTTTTCCAGTTCCACCTGTTCTGTCAAAAAATCGAAGAGATTGGCATACAAAAAACTCTTTAAATGAGAGCAACTTGCTTTAGAATGGGCACAATCTCGTTGGCTAAGATCAATCTTTGAAATAGAATAAACTAGCTGCGCCACGATTTTCCCATGCCCAGGAATTGTATTGCTTAAATATGTTCTTTTCAATCAGGACAATGCACCAAATTGAAAAGTTTAGCTTCCACGAGTGTCGAGAAATAACGTTTGCAGTTTTTTGTTTTATAATCTGTAATTGGAAAGAGCCACGCCCCTTTGCCTGAAGCCGCCGATATTTTATTAAATGCTTTCTAAAGGCAATAAACGTCTATTTACCAAATTTCAAGGCTAAAGATGTCATAAATGTCAAGACATAGTGCAATTTAGAGATTTGAGTGTTCAGCGCCATCTATTGGAAAATCAGACAAGGTTTTGGTATTCATTTGCTATAGGTGGTGCCTTGAACGTGAACATATGGCAGGAATAGGCCTAACAAGCTTCGGCGAATGTCAAAATATTGGGCAGAAGACAGCCTCTGAGACGACCCGTAGATATTACAAAAATAAGGACAATGACGATCGCTTTATGTATGTTTTACGGGTGGACCCTTTAAGGGCTCCGAGCAACGGCGGTTGTACTTCGGAAATCCATATTATAACTCGAAAACCATTCGTCCGATTTTCATGATTTTTTTTTTCTGATTTGTAGATGTGTGGCAAAATTAGGCCGTAGGGTGGGTGAGAATTGGTGAGGAGTAAAGGGGTAGAATCCATTAAGGGGGGTCTCACGAGCCGTTAACCTTATGAACTTGAAAGTTTGTATGTTCATAGATAAGTCGAATTAATTACATGTCTCATTCATCGTTTTTCAAAATTTGTCCTATAAGGGTTGAAAAAAAGGGGATGCACACTTTTCTATTTCGACTTTACTACGCTCAACTTTCCATTATACTCATAAATCTATATAAGTCAATTCAAGAAATGCTTTTAGTTGGTAGGCAATACTTTACCGAGTAATTTGACCTAACATTCATCTTTCTGGTCCATCCAAAGGTTGAGATATAATAAGTCCAGTGTAGCTGGATCAGTACAGGTTACGTAAGTTGTGTGCGGGGGGAGGGTAAAGGGCTGGTAGGGACTATTTGGGCGATTTTAAAAATTTGTTCAACATTGTACTTGCCACATCCTCTGGATCAGTATAGGCTACTTAGTGAGAGGATGGCGGAAGGGGGATTTCGGAACTACTCGGTCATTGCCGGAGTTGACTTCCGACAGCCATGTTCTTCACATGGACAGGAGCTATATGTTGCATGTTCGCGTGTGAGCTGCAGACGTAATTTATTTATACTTGCGCCCACTAAAAAAATAACGTGTATAGTTTACAAAAAGCCATTGTGATGAAATATTTTGTAAGCTTAAAAAAGAGGAAAAAATATAAACAAACGTATGTACATGATGACTCAAATAAATTTTAATTTTATTTAAGAGAAAAGAAACCGACGGGCGGAGCCACGGGCATGGCTAGTTAGGAATAAATTGGATTGGAATTAGAAATTATTTATGAAATTGGGAAAGAGAACCAGAGACAAAGGGGAGCCTTGCGGTACACCAGCATTTTTTATTAGTTTCAGACTTAAAACAGTTCAGAATGACCTGAATCGAATAATCAGAAAAAAATTAGTCTGAAGAAAAGACTCGTCGGTCTCATAAAAACGCATTTTCAACAAAAGAGCTAGACTAGAGCGCCAACTATTACAATTATATTTGATTATCGGCCAGTTAAAACTGCTGTTCTGTACACCTTTGAGATTCGTACAAGCTATTTATCTCAAGTGACATGAGGGCAACTAAATTTTTAGTATACTAGGGACAATTTTACAGTTGATATGATATGATATATGATGATATGATGTTGATATCCCTCTGGTATGGAAGAGTTAATGGCACTGCTACTGCCTATTTTCAGCGTGATTTACGTTCATTGAGCAGGTATACCTCCTATGAGAATCTTGAATTTACGAGTATAGGTACCAGTTATACCACTTTATTACAAATGACATTTTTCTACTTTACTTTGCTTTGCTGAGCTAGGCTTTTAATAAAATAAACCTTTTATCATGTATATCTAAGCCTTCACAAAAAAATTGACGTTTTGAGTTTTTCCATGGAAACTACTGATTCGATCTCGATAAAATGTAGCCTAAGTCCTTCTCAGTGTCACTAGCTAACAATGTGTCGTATTTTACGAAGATAGGTTGGGGCATTAATCCGTGCAAGCAAGACAAACAAACAAATTCGTTTCCATATTTATTGATTATGTATCCAGATTTGTGCAAAGCATAAATACTTGATCCTGGAGCCCCAGGCGATGCCACGGGTTGTCCCATCCTAAAATCATCCCAGGTGGACTAGTTTTGTGTTATAGCTCTGGTTATATCACTCTGGAGTGGAGTGTTGGTCGACTGTAAACGCCATCTAAAGTAAAGTGAGAAAACTAAGTCGCATTACGTAGGTATGTACACAAAGGGTGAGACCGTGATAAAAGAAATATAATTGCACTTCGGGATACTCAGGTATTGCCAAATAATTCGCATTTTCACCCTTTTGCGAGTTTTTCGGAGTATACAAAAACAGCAAGCACTGATTTTCCACTTAGTGAAATACTCGTATAGAAAATACTCAAAGAAGAAACAAAAGCGAACTATCTCAAACTTTAGCTCCGCTTTCTACTGAGGTGGAAAAGCAATCAACGAACAAATGAAGTTCTAACAAATTCATTTCTATCTCGTTCTCAATGTATCTATGTATCTATACCGAGAGCGTAACGAACAATTAGTATTTTTTTCTCTTTCTATTCTCCCAAGTAAAATACCAAAGTGCATCGTGTAATAATCAAAATGGTAATGAAGCAAAGTTACATAGACTTTGTATAGATATATACAAAGAACAAAAAAAACTCTAAAGGAATAAGGAAGACGAAACAAAAATATACATTTCCTAATGGGTTTCCATTTCATTTTGCAAGGAGCATTTCCTTTTCTCATTGGCTCATTTGTATCCTTTACGTTTCTGGGGAATTTTTTTCCGCGTTTCTTGTAATTTTTAGGTTCACTGAACTGGTTCATAACCCTTAACACCTTTTCGCGCAAGGAATATAGAAAAGAATGGAATACAAAAAAAAAAGAAAATAATTCTGACGAGCAGATGTAGAAATCCCAGGATCACATTTGTGAAAAAGGATGAGCGAAATTAGACTTCCCTGCGGTATCGCCCTCTGGTGGTGCCTCCCCACCTCATAATTTATGAAGGGTGCGCGCATATTTCATATGCAAAGTAAAGGCATTGCTTTGGTTACAAATGTAACCTTGTTATACAACGTTTTGTAAACTTTTTTTTTTTTTTTGTTTGATAGAAGTAAAAATTGTATGGTCGCGTGGAACACTTGCGAGGGCTGTGATGCCAGAAGGATCCTAATTTAATTTTCATAGATATTAAACTGACAGATATTTTATATCACCATTTGGGAATTCGTCGCCGTCGTTGTTGTCATCGTTTTAAGAACGCAATTTTATGTATGTTTTCATATTCTGTTTGTGGACAAGAGATTTTTATGTTTTTATATTTGTGTTTATGTTGCTTTTACTTGAGATCCTTTTTAGTGGATGTATCTTTTTTTTTTTTCTTTCTCTATAACGAAATGTTATATTTTTCAGCAGACATTATATTGCTTAAGAGGGAAATTTTGATTAGGGACATAAATTATGCTTACGAAATTGTTGCCAGAGACAGGAGAGTACGAGTACCTACTACTCATGGGGTCTACACATACATATCATCTGCATAGGAATTATGGGGAAAATGAAAGGAAATTAATTTGTATGAAAATTTCTTAAATATCCGTAACGACGAAGAAAAATGACTTGCATTATACCAACCATTGTGCTTTTGTTGAGACAACAATGACAACAATGAATTGGATAATAATATTTATATGTAAAATGGATGAATATTTTAAAAATAAGCAACCTATGTAAATGGTTGTTTTACAGTTGTGGTAGGGTGCGCGATGGATGGTTGATTGATAATAATTGAAACGGGGAATGTTTTTAAATTTCTTGATAATATTGAATCAATTATGATAATAATGATGAGGGGACTCAAAGTGGGTCACGGAATTCTCTGTCTCTCTCTGTCTGTCCAAATGTATGGACGAAATTGATTCAAAATTTGTATTTGGAGATTGTAGGAGAGAAGAAGAAAGAAGAAGGAAAAAGATTTTTTCTAGATCTAACAATTTTCTGTTTCGTATCTTAACATACTTATGGCATATTCTTATAAAAATAATTATCACATTAATTTATGAAATAATACCAATACCAATTTAGTCAAACCAACTCGAGTCTTTGTCATGTCAGGGTGTTTTTTTTTTTTCCAAAATATGTACAGTATTCCATAAGGCTCTAAATATTGTACCTACATAATAATGTTTGGTTAGAAAATTCCAAATTTAAACGAAATAACAAATGAAAAAAAAAAAATCGAAAATGCTATTTAAATAAGGTACCCTAGTTCTAGTCAAAAACTGAGTAGGTAGGTATGCAGTACCTTTTTAAGTAACTTCAAACATGGTCAATTTAGCAACTTTTAACCCGTACATACATTGGATGCACGATTTTTGCATTTTCGTTTTTAAAAACCGAGTATGAGTTGTCATATTTCAAGGCAGCATTTTATAAAAATCATTAAAACCTTTTTCGAGATATTGAAAATACAAGAAATAGATACTAATTTTTAACAATATCGCGTTCTTCCGACTTCTAATCGAAATGAACAATGTTTACTTAAACCTCGGCTCCGCTCTTAACTCTGAAAATGACATCACCTCAGAAATCAAGCGAAGAATTACACTTGCCAACCGCTGGCTGTTACTTCGGCCTAAGAAGGCAATTGATTAGTAAAGCCTTGTCGAGAAACACCAAGGAGACTCTATATAAGACCCTTGTCATACCAGTCCTGCTTTATGGCGCAGAATCATCGACGTTATCAAAGGCGGATGAAGATCTCCTTGGTTGCTTCGACCGCAAAATTTTTTGAATGATCTTCGGTCCCGTTTGCGTTGACGGGCTTTGGAGGAGACGATTTAACAGCGAAATCTACGAGCTGTACAGCGACATCGACCTGGTCAGAAAAGTACGCATCAATCGTCTAAGAGGACAACAAGGTACTGGACCGAGTCTATGTGGGCCGCTCGGAAAGTTCAGACAATTACAATACTGGAGTGTCTTGCGTCGATCGCAACATGGTCAATTTGATTGACGGTTTGTTTGATCTGGTGACTTTTGTGAATTCCTTTGTGAATGTTGAGGTGAGGAAACCGCGTGATAGCTATAGGTAGTAACATTACGTCCCGCATCAAAGTCAATTATCCTAAGTCCGTTTCCAGACGTGGTGTCGTGTAGGCTTACCGATTGTGCTACCAAAGATGTCCTCTTTTCTTATTTTGGCATTAAAATCACCCAAGACGAATTTAACTTCATACTTAGGACATTGCTCATATGTTTTGTCGAGGAGCTCGTAGAAACATTCTTTGGTAGCATCGTTTTTATCTTCTGTGGGACGTGAGCGCATATTAGGTTGATGTTGCCGCAGTTGTAAGGCGTTAAACAATCCGCATCCAAATAGACGCTGCTTCTGTTCTCTGTAGCAATCACCGTAGTAGATGTCACAGTTTTTCATTCTTCTTTTGTCGGGCCCATACCACCGCAACTCCTGGATGGTGGTGATATCTGCGTTGTAGCAGTCTAGGGCCTCCGCTTTTGGTTGCTTCGTAACAATTAAATTTTTTCCGTGGTTGGGTAGTTAAGCCCACGCACAGCCCCGCAACCTGGAGGACCAGGCCCTAAAACGACGCTAGGACAGCGGGTCGGATACTCCATTGTCAGTAACCCACTTCGGGGATATAAGTACTGCCGTTGGCCCATAAAGGGTTCATCCGCCACCATCTCTATTTCAGCACCCTGACTAGTTCTGAAAAATCCTTACAGACCTTTGCTCCAAATATGTCAAGAGTAGCTCAAGCAAGGTATCTGGCATCTCGACTGTTGACAACACCGTTGATTCAATCTTGTTGACTCATCCGGTGTATGTCCTCCTTCTGAGGGGCCCATGTAAGACCTCTGAGGCTCTGAGACTCGTTCAGTCAGTCATTCCGACAGAGCATTATAGTGTTGCTATTTTCAACACTCGCGTTTATAAGTTTAGCAAGTCAAGCCCGGGTGGGGGAGACCAGTACCACGCGGAGGTCAAATAAGCACAATTGATGAGTATGGGAAGGTAAATTTCCCATACGCGGGTGACATTCGAAATAACTGACAGAACTCAGCAAGCTTTTCTCTCTCTTTATACGCAATTTCAAACTTAAGTGAAAAGTATCTACAACTATTTTTAGTACAATGCAATACAGGGTGCCCAAACGCCTGCTATAACTTTGAGGTAGATGAACTACCTCGGCTCTGCTTACACTATAAAAATGACATCACATCCGAAATCAGCAAAAAAAAAAAGTTTCCTCATTCCCAATGACTCGTAATCAAAACAACATCCTCGCCAAATTTACCCAATAAAACTTAATTTACAGTTTACAATTAAAACAAATTAAAATCAATTAAAATCCATCCTTACCCACAGCTAACGGCCAAGGACTATAAACTTTCAATCTATTTGCAAAGTATAAATTTAACAAACTTTTCACATTTAAATCCCGTTTACCGTTTTGGAATTTACGAGATTTTCTTGGTGTAATTAAAAGCGACCACTCTATATTACAGTTATTTTATAGCGCCATTTTTATCCGTCAAGGATCCACGGTAACCGAACACGAGAAAAACTTCCCAAGGACACAATTCTGTTAAAATCAAACTTCATTTACTTTTAATCATTGCGTGTCACGTTTAAACAACTATACAACTTGTCGAAGGACAAAAGTTCGCCTTTCTTGTTTCGGCGAAGAACAAGACGAAAAAAACAAAAACCGACCTAAGAAGAACAGTTTTGCTTCATTTTTTTTTTCGTTCGTCCTCGAATTTTCTTCTCCAGTGAATAAAAACTCATTAGAATCTTCAGTGTAGTGTATCTACTATATTTCTCTTCATGAACTTCACAATCTTCCCGTCGCGTCGTCGGTCGCCGAGTCCTGCTGGAAATACCTACCTATTGATTTCCTTTAAGTGATTCGCAATAATTTAAGTTCTTAGGAAATGGACATTTTTCTTTTTGTTGAACACTTGGGCAAATAAGAAGAGGAAGAATCAATGAAAAAAGGACATTGAAATTAAATCAATTCCGTCCTGGCAGTCGATTTGGTTGGTTCTTCACGTTGCTTCACGGTGCGGGATGAGAGATAATATTTGTAAATTGCCAGGACGACAAAATGGTGATAAGAGACTGGAAAGATTACTAATATAATCAATGTAATTATGTTGGGAGGACGTTATTATTAATAATATTCCTCTTTCTTATGGGTGAGATTAAGACCTGGATTAGAGGGGTCATAACGAATCCAATTTACTGAAACTCAGTTGGATTGCCTGCCTGTGAGATTCGTCGATAGCATAGTCTACCTACACATTTAGAGCACAGTAAAAGAACTGATTCTTGTCGAACCTGATACCCAGGAGTTTTTAGACTTGCCTCTCTTCCGCGATTTTATTGGAACAAATGCTGGATCAAAGAATTTAATTGCAGAATTTATACCTCACATTTTCCGAGAGAAGCACTGAAAAAAACCCACTTGAACATGACAAAAACGCCATCTAGGCCAACATTCTTATCAATGAGACAAAATGTAGCAAAATCGATACAACGCCATCTGTCAGTCGAGTCAAGTAAGTATGTACTCGTATATCTTCATATTTAGTAGTTTTGTCCTGAATTACAGTCATTTGGAAGTTTGCATACATTTCTGAGGACTAAAATTTGGACCTGTGGCAACAAAATCGATTTAGCGTCATCTATCCGTCATTGCCATTATCATACTATTTTTGTAGCTACTACCTCAATCGCTATGTTTTGAATAATGAAAACGTTGGTATAGATTTTCTGAGAGAACAATTTATTCACTACCTTAACCTCAACTTTTTTACCCAATTTGCTTCAAGTGCTTCTCTGAATGCAGGAGACTTGCGGTAGGGTGAAAGATGGCCGACATTATTAAAACTGAAAGGTTCTAAAGCATCGCGGAGGTTCCAACAAGCAGTCCTATAAGACTAGTCAAACTTGTATACTTAAAGCAATTGACGCAGTTGTTAGTATGATGCACTACTGAGCGAGTGGTCTCCGGTTCAACCCCCGAAAATTACACCTTAGGTTTTTTCCACTGCACCACCTGTCGTGAACAGCTTTTCCAATTCGACATGAAATTTTAGGTAATTTTCATTTGACTAAAAAATTAAAATGAATGGTTGTGAGAAGCTAGGCCTAGGATCCTATACGGTCCTATTGCGCTAACTGTTTATTTATTTTTTTTTTTATGCTAAAAGCAATAAACGAAGTCGCATAATTCACAAGGCAAAGAGCTAAGATTTCACACGATTATGCAAAAAAGATAATCCTTCAAGGGTGGCTGATATTCCGAACAAACCTAGATCGAGAAAAAAAGACTGCCAGAAAGTTCGATGACGACGAGTTGCGAATTTGCGATCACAAAATACTGCTGCATTTTCATTAACCAGATTTACCAGCATGCTGAATACCTTTTAATTAATTCCATGACCTTAACCAACAAAAATGTAGGTAGCTTAGCTATGCTTAATAGAAATAAGGTTGAAAAAAATACATACTATATTTTGTCGGCCTAATAAACTTATGTTTTGTCTGCTGCTGATATGTGTGTAAACATCTCCTTTTCCCAATTTCTAAATTATTTTTTTGCTTAGCCTACTAAAATTTGCGACTACTACCTCATATTGTATACCAACTTTTCCTCAAAATAACCCATCCGTTATTATACGAAATTGATTGCGACGTTTATCGTGACACTGCTTGTGTTTGTTTGGCTTTATTAGATCGTTAACTACTTTAACACCCTATGTCCTGCTTAATTACCAAAACTAAGTTTCAACCAACTTTTCTACTGCTTATCTGCAACACTGACACAACAACGATTAAACTGAAAGAAACTAAAATAGAACATCTCGAGTTTTGACACATGTTGTCACCCAGCAAAAATTAGTCAAAACGAGATAGCCATGGCTGTTTTTTTTCCCCTACCTTCCCTACCCATCCTTACACTAAACATAGGAAAAAAGAACAAAAACGTAGAACTTATCCAACGCCATCTGCACACAGTTTTCCTCACCCGGAAAAAAAAAAAAAATCCGGAAAGAATAGAATGCAGAATCGCAAGGAAAACTGGACAAGACCAGGAGGTACTTGTTCAGGAGGAAACTAGTTTCATTGCACAACCACTTGGGATCAATGGCCTCAAGAGGCAGAAGAGAGGCCTAGAAATAGTGTTCATCTTGATGAGATAAAAATTGACCAGCAGTGCGAATTTTTTTTTTTTTCGATTTCATTAATCTTCGTGAAGACCCACCAAACACTTTTAGGAACAGAGAAAGAAATGAAATTAACTTAACAAAAAAAAAAAAAAATACTTATCAAGCAGGACTTAACTAAATGAAAGACGGAAATCCATCCGGTGGAAGTAGCAATCCTGAAATGATTTTAACTCGAATTGTATCTCTTCCTCTTTGGCTGATCATTTATTTTCTTCTTCATTAGGGATTTGTTTTCTTTTCTTTTCTCGGCGGCGGCGATACGGTGAAGATGACTGAACGATTTAGGGAGGGTGACTCTTTTCCTGGACGATATCCTATTACATCTGGTTCAGTGTAGATAACATAGGGGTATATGGAAGGAATCGAATTTTCTATTTAGCAACTTTCCCTTCTTCGACCAAAGAACAACAACAACAACAATGTGATGTGAGCGTTTAATTTCCTAAGCTTGATGAACTTAAATTCGTTTTTGTGCGGTCATATGATGAAAGGAAAGGACCACAGACACACACTAAGCTATACCCGTAATATGCAGCACTGAGGAAGGTCAATTAAAACTTGAGTGAATTTAATAAATTTCCAACAAACAAGGACAAAAAAAGAGAGCGGAATCTTAATGGTTGAAGTAGGTGCGGTCAGACTACCGTACATGGAACACAAGACTCCCCCACACAGAACACACCCTAAAAAGCCAATCTAACAATTTTCTATTCTTATCCCCAATAGGGGAGTAAAGTGGGTTTTTTTTTACTAACGGACATTGAGAGAGGTGTGGTACTACTTCTATTGCTGGCTTTTGTTTGGGCTGCTAATGATTCAGTTGAAATTGCGGTTTGCCATTGAAAATTACGGATAGAGGTGGTAATGGCAAAAGAGAAATAGAAAAATTAAATGAAACAGGATAAGTGTGGTGTCAGTGTGGTGGTCAGTAGCTATAGCTACTGTGATGGTTTTTTTTTCTGTAATACAATCCAATTAGGGTAGCCAATCTAGGAAGTTATAGGGATAGATAAAAGGCTACTAAGCGAGTAGATTGATGGGCGTTTCTGGCGCCTTTAAAATAAAAGTAGATCATATTAGCTATGAATTGATATTCATTAAGAAAATGTAGATCCAAAGTGGTTATATAATATATAGCGTTTTTGAATTATTGGCTGAAACTAGGTGTTAGTCATGCACCCATTCCTTTATGAGATACTGTCACAGACTGCTGATGAGACCATTCAAAACCATGATCCAACTTTATAAGATAAAGGATTCTGGAAGGAAACTAGTGACAATTTTGATTTCCGGGGGAACTGTATCTGGGGGTTCACCATATGACTTTTGTGTCATACGGGAGCTTGGGTACAACGTTAATTGCGGTCACCAACATTTGCCACATTACAAATGAAGTAGTCAATGAACTATTCAATATCTTCTCACCGTTTTCGATGGCGCAGTCTGTTTTTGTTTACCCCCATAGCCCTGAAGTGGGATTCTGTAAGATGAAAACGTTCAATCCGAGAGTATACCTGCCCTGAAAAAGCTTCTCAATTCAGCCGTTCTGACCCGGCATAATTGTAGGTACTTTCCATTCGTCCCAAAAATTTAAAACTCACACAACCCAAATGGTTGTAAGAAGCTAGGCCTAGGTTGCCTCTACGGAGCTGTTGTACCATCTATTTATTTTTATTTATTTTATTTGAACTTCGAAAACGAAAGGAAAATTTGATAAAAAAAACGAAAGCGTTTTCGTTTTTTTTTGCTTTATGTAACTTCAAAAACGAAAGAGATTAAACCTACTTTTAGGTAGGTACCTACTGCTGTCAAAAACCAAATGACAAGTATGAAACTTCAACTACACTGCTTCTTAAACGTTCGCGAAGAGGACAGAAAAAAACGAAAGGAGATACATGAAGAACATTTTCGCTTTCGTATTATTTCTTTCTGTTTTTGTTAATCCGAAAATGGTTTTCGGTTTTTTTTTTTTTTTTTTTTTTTTTTTTTTTTTTTTGAAAAAATCCCGCTCTGCCCTATCAGGAAAAAGAAACAATGGAACATGAAGATATCGACATTCTATCGTGAAGGGTTTTTGGGCTGGGTATATATAGCTCAGTGAGCAGTGAGGAATTGTCTAGATTATTTCGCTATTTATTTAATAGCGTCCACTGAATAAAGATTCGCAATTCCATCACAAATTGTCAATGAGATGCTGACTAAAGTAAGAAGGTAAACAAACTGAAAGACTTCGGCGGAACGCTGTTAGCCAAGTAATTTTCCACAAACTCTGACGTCCATGAAGATTAACAAATCATAATTCGCCTAGTAGGTATCTAAACCAAATAGTATCTCAAATTCTTACTCTCAAATCTAAGGCATCAGCATAATCCCTACATCATCACTTCTTTCCTTTCCTTCAAGGAGGACTATTATACGGTCTTGCTAAGTTTTCTGGATTACTAATGTCGTTATTATATACATTATTAATAGGTAGGTACATTGGTGATCAAAAGAAAACGTTAATGCACATTAGCCCCCATTCGCACAGTTACACATCTAGGACTTTCAATTGAATTTCGGCAGTCGGCCACCCCCAGAAGAAGAAGCTTAACTTTTTAAATATCCTCCAAGGATAGATTCAACTATAGCACCAAGTTAACGTTAACATTTACAAGAACAAGTTCCTCAGCATGAACACCTGATGCACAAACGGAATAAACGAAACATTAACCAAATATCTTCCCCATTTCCTTCCTTTCAACGAAAGTCCAAAAGTATCTGTGAGGATAAGAAACTTTCGTGTTTTATTTTTTTGTTCCTTTGCGCACAGCTCCACACAGTGAACAGTAATTGGCTTTTCTCTGCCGCCAAAAAGTTGTACGCCAACAGCTGACGGTGCGAGACTTGTGAAGACAAAGTACACACGTACCAAGCACAGCTGTATCAATACAATGGCCGAGACGAAGATGGGGCACCCATATACGCTTATCATAATTCTCTTGCACATCCTTGACGACGAAGATTTCGTATTAATTTTATATCTCTTAGAACAAACCTTAGATACTCACATTAGCACTATTTGAGCTGAATAGTCTACATCGACATGAGTTTATCGGTGCATCTTGGGCGGTGTGTCCTTGCAGGGATTTCCTTATTCATGTCTTTGCTTCTATATCTTTATGAATGCAAGGTTGAGGACATGTTGCCGATACTATACGAGTTTGCAATTTTGAAAACTTTATTCAAAATTGATTCTTTTTTTTTTGTGTTATCTAAGTCCTTGCAGGAGTTCGTCTGTTTAAGGGAACTCAAGATGTGCGGTCGATAGTTTAGCTTTACTTCACTTGACAGCAAAAAAAAAAGAAACTCATACTTCCCCTAGAGTCATGCATAAGGAAAGGATGTGCGCTGCCTTAGAAATATGCGCACACATCGTCAATGTATTGAATTCAAATATTTTCCAAATGCATCCGCAACTTGAAGGATGCACACAACTTTTTTTTTTTGAGACTTTTTCTGCTTCTAATTCACTTTACAGGGACACCAAAACAAACTAAATCTAACCGATAAATAATTTTTTTTTGCTGTTGTTTTTCTTTGGGAATACCTCGACGCAACATAGGATTACTGGGGGACCTGTATCTTCTTGCATATTTGGGTCGACTAAAAGTTCTGCTCAGTTTTTTAGAATTTTTATTTTTTTTTAGTGTGGAAATAGAAACTAGAAGGACACGAACATGGAATGTTCAATATGTATAAGAGAGAAGATAGAAATTTTAGAAGTTTTTGTTTATTGGTTCAGCTTTGGTCTGCACGCTTGCAGATAGTTTTGATAGTATTTGTTTTTGCTGCTCGAAAGTTGGCCACTGAGTGGACAGGACATGTCGTCGTTATCTTGTGTACTTTATACCTACCTGACCATTTGTTTTGGATTTCTTTTCGAGTTGTTTTGATGTTTATTTGCGGTAAAACATGGGCAGCGAACTTTATCTACAGCATTATACAAGAGTAAAAGGACAGTATTGGAATTTTTTTTTTATTACAAAAGTTTGCTTACTATGGTTTAATGTTTGCTAAGCAATCTTGAAATGTTCTTCTAGAAGTAGGTAAGCGTTTAAGTATAAGACAGTTTGGGATTACTTTTAATCCGTCAACTAAGCATAAAAAATAAAGTTCTCTCTCTTTGAAGGATGGTTCAAGTGGTCGAACGAGTGTGACTATAATGAACTCTGGGCTTATTGGTAATTGCGGAATGTTTGCATGTACCTATCCTTACCCAATTTATAATAAATTTAAATGTGCAATAAGTTGACACATCGAAACTATGAATGGTAGAAAGAATTGTATAAAATTTGTCTGTGTTAGGTCACACTGTGTTTTGGGCCGCACTGTATTTTAGAACTGGAATTAGCAGCATTCTAAGGAATAGCTTAAATAAAATTAAATAAATCTTGGTGCAGTAGGTCCACTCATCTTTCCAATACATTTTGAAGTAGAATTCCCCTTAAGACTAGATTGGCAAGACGGACGGGTGAACAAGGACTCGAATATAGAAATCTACACTGACAGTTCAAAAATGGACTGTGGAGTATATGCTGGTGTATTTTCTGAGTCTCTGAACATCTCAACATCCTTTAGGCTTTCGGATACGGCCAGTGTGTTTCAGGCAGAAATACTTGCTATCCGCGAGGCCTGCTGCCAAATGAAACTACACACAAACATAGTTCCGAGGCAAAAGATATATTCATTGACAGTGAAGCTGCTATTAAAGCTATCGCCTCAGTCCATATAACTTCGAAATTAGTATTAGAATGCCATGATTCCAGGTCATAGAAACGTTTATAAAACCGAACAAGCAGACGAACTGGTAAGGCGAGGTTCAGCTCAACAACGTTCACTTGCGAAAAAAGAAAAAAATCTCCTCAGGATATTTATCTAAGGCCAACCATAGAAGGAGACTAGCGAACTGTAACATATCCAGAAGGATGTGGCCAACCTACAGCTCGGAAAAAACAACCTACCTTCTAAGAAAAACACGAAAAGATATGGCCAGAATAATAGCAATCACCACAGTCCACTGGCCTTTAAATCCAATACAATACACCATTAAAAGACTGAATTAAGAAATTCTAGGGAAAGTTATGTTCTCGGATGTTTGTCAGACGTTCACCAGAGGTATGGCAGTGGGAAAACCTTTAGCTGTATAGCCTTTTCATTTTGAGCTACTGAGCTACTGGCGAAAAAGCTACCGAGTAACAACAGATTGAACGAAATGACCAACATAATAAGGAAGGGTTAGATGGAGGTACGCATCTGTTTATTTTATGCTGTGAATTGTGATCGAAATGGTTAACCAGAAGCCGACAAGACATGCGGTAGAGTTGATATAATACCTATTAGCAATACTTGGCCACCCACACTTAATATTATAAATGTGCGAAAGTAACTCTGTCTGTCTGTTTGTCACCTTTTCACAACTAAACCTTTGAACCAATCGTAATAAAGTTTGACAAGGTAATAGTCTGGGACCTAAAGAGGGACATAGGCAACAAGGATAGAAGACAAAGGTTTTCGTCAAGGAATTTAAAATAATTTTGGGAAATTATGGGAGTTACAAATTTAAAATTTGGATTGAAAAACGGGGCGTGTTAACACTACCTATATACCTTGACTTTACCTGGATAAATTTGATAAATGAACGTATCAAGTACCATGAGAGGAATAAAGCCCTTTTCAAGTCTCGTCTCTTCACTTTATATCCCAAAAGTTAAGCAAACAACTTCCTCATAACGATCGAAGGACTTTTGACATATACAAAACTAATATCCTGATGCTAACTTCCAAATCGTCATGCCCTAATTCCGCTTAGTTTGCGATGAAGATTCACAAAAACTTCCGAAACTCTTCAAAACGCATTGAAATATTTATATCTACTACAATCTGTTCCGAAAAAAAGAAAAATAAGCCAATTTTACGATATAAAACCGCCTTTTCGACTGCCTCATTAATTAACTATACACACAAACTTCTGAAGATATCTTTTCATCAAATCAACAAAAAAACAATACAGAAACAGAAACCTCCCCTCACCAGCACCGACAAAGTTTCAAACAAGAAATTCATTTCGAAAAGTAAACAAAACAATAATACCCCGAGAACCACATAACCAAACGAAGGGAATACCTTTTGGAACCACCTACCGAAGCCACTCGACTGTCCCTCCTGAAACTAATACCAAAACTTATGAAAAACTTTTCTTCACACACACCACACACGCTGCATCTCAACAAACATTGAGAGATCGTTTGCCTCGGTTGTGCGGAACTATAAATTGAAATCAGCTTCTTCGTCGGCACACATTGTTATCACGTGCGCGCATATATCTGGCATATGCTCTGGAACACGCCCGTGTCGAACAGCATCCCCCATCGGGTTCGGGTGGCGGGAGCAGTTCATAAATCACATATGCATAAATAAACACACACATGATGCAACAAGGGTACCGCAACCAAAAAACTACACCCCCACTGCAATACAGTATATCAATCAATTAGCGAAGACTTTACACAGTTTTCCAAAATTGAAAATGTGCAGCGTTCCCTTTTCTCTGACGCAACTTCTCATGAAAACGCACCACACCAGTCAGACGTGCCCGACAGCAAACCAGATGCCAGTACATAGTTGAGAATACATTTTCTGGAATTGTATTGACTTGTTCCCCGCACAATTCAAAACCAGGCCAACCCGGAAATAAGACAATTTTCAAAAACAAATGTTTACGACATACGGACATGTAAAAGACTAAGAATAACACAAGAGCGAACGATAACGATGCATGTAGTTGGATTGGATACTGAAACCACCGTTACCATCCAATGTAGGTATTCAATTTATTTACCTTTCCGAGTATAGGACGAACTTTATAAAAGTTGACTATACCAAAAAAGGAAAACAAAAAAAAAAAATTCGTCTCTTTGAAACACTACCATTCCCGACCTTGAATCAATAGTTCTGCACTCGGAATAGGCAAGAAATCAATTACAATATCGCGACGGAACGGAGACAGAAGGGAATGCAAAGGAAAATATTATTGAAAAGCCCAAAAAGGTCACCTAGACCTGAGTGTTTGTGGAAAACTTGTTCGTTCCGGTTTTCAAGTGAACAAAGTTCATATTAGTTGCTATATTGACTTGCAAAGGAAGCATGAACTTTTCTTATATACGTAAATTCGAATGCGAAGAGTTTCAATATTGCAGATGCTTTTCGATATAATTTTTGAAAGTTTTTCAAAGATTTCATAAACGATGGCGTGTGCTGGTGCATATGTTAGTTTTGAATTTTATTGACTTGTAATGGAGGTTACAAATTGACTTAGGCAAGAGCTTCACATAGAAACCAGGTTAAACGGGTGTGGAGAGTTATAAGTGTTTGCCAGGATCTAAGTGAAAAAGTTTTTGAAACTATGCGACTATAATTTGAGTTTTTATTGGGCATCCGCAGGTTTGATATTTTTTAATGATGGGTTAGGTCATTAAATCAGTAAGATGTAGGAGAGTTTGAAGTCAGTAACAGAAAATTGAAGATTTTTTTTTGTTGTGTATTTTTAAATTTTTTAAAAAGGCCTATACTTACATAGGCTGTGCTATTTATGCTATCGACCATTTTCCACGACTGTCATTAATTCATATTTAAACGTCTCTAAAGAAAACCATCAATTTGACTTCATCGCATGATGAGTAGGTAGCGACACCTTTAATTTCGAGTCGTTTTTGACTACTTCTCAAAAACGGCCCTCGACGTTCACATTCGACTGTAATATCAGATGTTGAAATGGCTCTCCCCACGCCAACCGTCCCTTCTTCTCCCAATTCTACCCATTTATCATCCCCCACTCTGTCTCTTATCCCATCAACCTAGCTGGGGGCCCAGTTTCAAAACTAGCTCAGTCGCTAACGGAGTATCCGGATACCTGGCGACCTCTGGATTAGCCTTATCTGTATGTATAGCGAATCTCTGTACAGATGGACCTCATTTCTTCGCTACTCGTGGGTACCAAATGGACTTTAAAACTAAAAACAAATATAACAATAAACAAGAAAATGAGTCCGATTGTCCTTTAAAACCGGGCGGTAGTACGGAGACTTCGTTGTCAACTGGCAGTGGACAGATTGTGAATATTAAGGTACATGCACTGTTAGCAGTTGCAGTATGGGCATATTAAAGGTACACCTTTTAGCAGTGTTGTGAGTATTGTGAGCAAACATGGCCCTTCCACTGCAATAAATACAAAAGAGCACAAAAGAAGCCTACAGAAAATGTAGCTACGCCAATCACATCCTTAAGGTCTTTGGAGAAACTTTAGGGACTGATAGGGCGGTGTTACAAAATAGCAAAATCGAGTGGGCAAAAAAGCTGTTGTTGAGAATGATCCACGAAAGACCAGCAAAGACTATATTGTCTATATGTTTAAAAGCTAGAGATCGTTTGAGGAGGCCGCGCTAATCTCAAAAGTCTTTTAGTCCTTTGTTGTACGCCCGTCAATCATACTCGTGAAATTTTGTGGATTTAAATGTTGCCAGTTCCGAGTTGTTGGGACGGAACTTGCTTCATTTTTAACTATATTTACAAAACCATTACTCCAGAGGCCGTTTCCGAGTTGTAAAGGATATATCAAATCCACAATAATAGTATAAATGCGAAAGTGACTTTGTCTGTTTGTTTGTTACCTTCTAACGACTAAATTTCTGACCAAATTCTAATAAAATTTTCCAATTAGATAGTCTGGGATCTGAAGAAGGACTTTTTATACTGAATACGCAGGAGAAAAGAAAATTTAAAACGCTCTTTCCTGTTTAATGCTTAATTTATTGGAGCTAAAGATGTAAAATTTGAAACATTGGTGCGTATTGTTCCAACAAAGCTAAATTTGGGCGGTAATGGAAAACGAGGCGTGGTACCGTCCATACAACAAGGTTATTTAAAACACTTTATTAAAACATTAAGGCTAGCTTTAGGCGTAAAATTCGGTAAATGGACGTATATTGAGTGGAGGAATCATTTCACAAAATATGGGCGGGATTTTACAAAGAGGCGTGGAGCGTCCAATACAAAAAAAACCCCAAACGCTATTTTTTGACACTATAATGGAAGCTAAAGTTGTAAAATGTTAAACATTGATGTGCCCTGGATGAGATGGTTAGATCAAGTTCATAATCTCTCCTCTACCCGTATGGGGATTGCCGTTAATGATTTAGTTGATGGCGGAGAATGAAGGGTCCACCTGACCAGTCTACACCCGCAACCCACTTAATGGATAAGCGGGCCAACGAAAATTAATGAATGTGCATTTGACCTGATACCCAAGAACCTTATTAAGCAATACAATTCCTAGATACGGTTTTAAATAAATCCACTATCCATAGACGTCGTTATGTAAAAGTGACTACGGTCGCGTCGATCATTATGTCAACGGTCCTTAACAAATGAACGCATTTCGCATTAAATAACTAACCTTGCGACTGATTTAACGAAAATATGTATATTGTATACAAATCCTTAAGCATGCGGATTGTATCTATTTGGACTTAAAACTTATAGTATACTCACGAACTTGATAACCTAACCCCAAAAATAAGTTCGGTAATGCTTACCTGAAAAGAAAAAGAAATATTGTTAAAAAATTGTTACATGATTGTTTACAAGGCTATAGTATTTAAAAATTAAATATTTATTTAGGAGGCGTACCGTCAAATGTTATACTATAAATATTACTGAAAATATTAAAATTTATTGCCAGACCCAGCGATATCCGAATTGTCAACTTTTGCAGTAGATACACACCGAACATACCCCTAAGGTATGCTGCAGATGACGTTCGGAGGTTAGGTTGTTTGCCCGTTAAGCCGTTTCTAGTTTTCAAAAAATATTACTAGAAGTGACGTTGGTCAGACATTTAGATGTGCCCTGTATGTGCACTGCATGTCGACGACACTTTAAACTCGGCTTGAATACTGTCATATCTTGTTCTAAGATTAGATGGATTGTGTGGAATGATTGTGTTGTTTTTTTAACCAACTATAAAAAAGCCGTGGCTCAGTGGGAACGTCTGACAAACATCCGAGAGTATAACTGCCCTGAAAAAGCTTCTCAATTCAGACGTTCGGACTCGGCATAAAATTGTAGATCCCTTCCATTCGCCCCAAAAATAAAAATTCACACAAACGAATGTTTGGGAGAAGATAGGCCTAGGGTGCTTTGCTTATACGGACCTGTTACGCCAACTATTCCTTTTTTTTAATCAACTATAAATAGAGCTATACTAACGACCTTCTCGAGTACCATGCTAACTTAGGAAGCAAACTCCTCAAGACAGTGGTTGCGGCGAATAGGATTGCTCTCGAAGAGAGTTCCTGTCAAGTCCAAGTTTGAATTTTCTGATCCGGTGGGCTACCCTAATGGCGCTATAACATACTCGTATAAAGACATTCTACGCATAGGTCATTATAAAAGAAGAGCGTAGTAAGGTATTCTTGGGCGGTGGCCATGGTGTAGTGGTTAGAGTCATTGCTTGTGACCCGAGCGGCGCGCGTTGCGTTGGTTCGAAACCCGGCCAGGAGAAACGAATAATATCAGAGTTTCTCCACCACTACACCAAAAAAAGGATTTTTTGCTTGGTAGTACAATGGACTGAGATTCGTCTGAGTGCTCCAGGATTTGGAATCCCCTTTTATAAAAAGAAAAAGGTATTTTCAAATTTAGATAGACAAAAATAAAGATATTTATGCTATTAGGGCAAAGAAGGCATACTCCCTAACCTCTCTACGATTCGTGGTCCTAAGGAGAAACCGTTTGGTTCCGTATGTACATAGAATTGACGGGCGCTGGCCCCGATATCGATTGTATAGGTAGTACAAAGTATCACTGCACTATTCAAACAAGATTCGGGTTTTCAAGTAGTGGGTGCCTCAGGACTTGTCTAGTAAAGATGGGATCAGAATTATATGGATATAACCGATTTTTGAAAGCTCAATGAAGGGGACATATTTCAGCTAACCATATTACCCTCCATAGACTAGTGTTAAATTTATTCCGTAAGTTATCTATACGTTAAACGTCTTCGGGAGGAGTCAGGCATGCCTTTAATAAAGACTTGACCGATGACTTAGGTCTCTATCGGTAAATCCGTCTTCTGCAAGATTAGTGAAAGTGCGTTTTAGAACGGAGGTACCTACACTTTTGATTTGTGTACAAAACGTGTGCAAACATTAGGGCGCGCTAGAGGTACCTTTTGAAGTTCTGATAGAATATTAGACAATAAACAAATAAAATAGACCTTAGACAATGCACAACTGGCGCAATTCTTTGCCACAACACCCGAAACAAAATATGGAGCAATATTGGGCAAGGGTTCCAAGCCGTGCTAATGGTTGTAACATATTCTTTTTCCTGCTTTTCATAGAGACTTCTTGTGCCGTTGACATTACCCCTTCGAATATGGCAATATTTTAACAAAAACAACCATTTTACATAGTTTATCCAAAAATTTGCATTCCAAAAGCCCCCGGCTTGTTTCTATATCGTTTAAAGTCAATTTGAACCTACCGTACTACTGATTTAATTTATTCTATGGCTCATTTGCATTTGGAATTTGAAAAGCCCCTCTCTTTCGGTGTGCGAATATAATATTCAATTTTATGGCCATTCTAGTTAACTCATTGAATCAATGCGTACTGTCACTTTATCAAAATCAGTCGCCTCGAAACCATAACTATCGATGTCATGCACACAAAACCCGTGTCGGTCGCAATCAACCATATTTAAACGAGGCACAATCAAATACAATATTCGATGGTCGAAAAAAAGGACTGACACTAATATTTTATTGATATTCCTGGTGCACGTCCAATATTCATCAAACAAATCATCCGCACGCCGCAAAAATTTGGAAAACAAATACACAACGAAACACCCTGCAGGCGTGCAACTTTCAGCTTGAGAGTTGTGACAAATGTCACTTAAACAAATCGTAAATGCAAATAAATGTCCTCGAAAGAGAAAACCTCTAAAAAGCGATAAATAAACTAAATTCAATGGACGCGAAACGAACCCATTCATCATCATCGTCATGGCAATCATAACATAGAAGATTAGGAGCTGCTCGCCTGCTCGGGATGGAAAGGAGAGCGAGAGAGCTTTGACATTAATTTAGAAACACTGTGCGCCTGATGGTGTATAGTGGGGGTACACTTGCCCATCAATACACTTCAAATAGAATTCCCAAAACGAGAAACATTGTATCCGAGTCTGGGTTCCCATTTCATCATAGTCCTCCCACGTTTTGATGCGCTGCTAAACAAAACCTCTCGATCGAAAATGGACTCGTATTTCATTTCAGTCATTTGTCCAATTCGCGCTCCACCAAATCCTTCATCGGAATTTTGCCAATTTTTTATTTTTTGCTACTTCTTCATCCCCCTTGCCGACCGCCTCTTGTGAGTAAATAGATATGAATGATGGCAATTTTTCATTTCTCTTCGGTCAATTGGGATATGTGAGTCTGAGTATCTATATGCGTCCTTCAGCTAGCCTAAATGATTGACTATAGTCGGTTCGGCAGTGTTAGTTAGTTCTGCCGCTACTGTGCACTCAGACAAGAGGCGAACGGTGAAAATGTCCTAATGTACAGTGCTCGTGCAGATAAAACAGTGATGTATGGTCAAAAGGGGGGGAGGGCTTGAAATACAATCTGTATGGAGCCGAACCGAACTGAACCGAGCCGTTGCTGGCTTATGATGACTGAATGGCGGAATGAACAAATTGAAAAGTTGTGTTTGGCGGCCGCTGCTGCACCGTGTTGTGTTGTCCATGTCCACCCGTCTGACTGTTCGTCAGCATTGAGACTTCTTTCTATGGTAAATTAGGGATAGCTATGCCTGGTTGGGTGCAGCTGCATAGTTATTGATAGTCGTAGTCGGTTAAAGAAACCAACGAAACGAGATATGGGAGTGAAATTCCTAAACGGATTTTTTGATGTGACGCTAAAAATAGCTGGGCTGATCGAAAAAGCAGTAGACGTGGGCGTATACATTGAAGAGATTATCATGTCATGTCGGTCTTGTCTGCTAAGGCACAAGTGAAGGATTGAAATACATCCAAAAGATAGATAGAAGATACAGTACTCTCATGAGAGATGCTATATTTGTATCGCCTTCTTTGCCATATCTAGTGGGCCGAGATATATTGGGGTTTGGAGAAATATTTCAAATTGCCACCTTTAGCTTGGTTTAAGACTCAAGCAAGTGACAAAAATTGTCGAAAATCCATTGAAATAGGCAGCTTCATAATATATAATGCTAACTTGAATCGATGGCCCGCGTTTTTGGTTCGAAGTTAAGTCTCTTTTTTTTTTGAAAATTAAGGATGCACAATATTGCACACCCTTTCAGTGACGATTATTCATCTTATGGATAGAATTTACATGTTGGGAAGTCTGATGCTGTGTAGATTTTATTTGGGAGTACAGAGGCCATTAAGTATTTTCTTCAGGTGGTTGAACTATTAGTCATTTATGTACTTCAAATTAAGAAAAAAAAAAATATCGATTTTGTGGTCTTTTGGTGATAGGTACCTACATATTTTTGATTTTTCTTTTTGACGAAATGGGACGGTTGCCAAATTTTTAATTAATCTGCACTGGAAGAGGCACTTTAAGTTTTTTTGTATTTGCCCCAGGACGCATGACTAAAAACGGACTTTTCAGATTATTTAAGAATTTTGAAACATACCTGGGCAACATTTAAATTAAATTTGATTACCTCGACAGTCATTTACATTTCCTGACAGAATTTTTATTTTTTTTTTTTATTTTTTAGCCAACACTATCATTTTTGGAGATTACTTTACATTACGTGTTGAAGAGAGATATCAGACTTAATTCAATAATAGATACCTAAACTTAGAAGAACCCAAGGTATGAATTTGATAAGGAATTTAATGTCTGTAGGTATACCGGACAGGCAAAACTAGCTCCCTCCGAGAACTGTCAAAAAAGGTATCTATACCCATTTTCACAGAAGGCTCAGGAGTCATCTCCAGAAGAACTAAGTATTAGCGATTCATACCGATTCGCAAATCAGAGCAGCGTTTTCCAAGCCGATATCTATACGCGGTTAAGAAGTACTCTCCTTGGCACCACTGCCACAGCTTTAGAGCCACAGGAATAGCCCTCAAACGAAGCGTCTATTTCTCCTCTTTTCAACGCCATATAAAACGCCCACCTTGGTGTTGGAAATTACCTTATCTGTGGATGACCAAGCCTTACACCGCATTATTGGAAACATTTCCCAAAGACTGGGTATCTTTACAAATGACTTCTGCAAAAATTGCAGGTATGAAGAGGAAATAGATCATCTTCTGTGTCACTGCCCAGCCCTACAAGAACGTTGCTATTTTTACTCTTGTATTGGAGCAATGTTTCTTTGAAGGCTTGGAAGATCTAGCAACCTCTACCATAGATTTAAGAAGATTCATCAGCAGATCCGAATGGTTTTGTTAGTTCCATGTCCTAGCATCTACTATAAAAGTGTAATAAAAATGGGCCTCAATAGCTTCTGGGTGCTAATTGCACATATCGCAAACCGCCCATCCAACCTAACCTAAACCTACATAGACGTCTCCGACGCCTGTATTATAATACAGTTTTTTTGTATTCAAGTGTGCGTTTAATGAGACCAAAGAAAGGACTACTCCGCTTGAAGAAGTAGCTGCTCTGACATAAATAAGTCTAACATATAAGTCGCTTATAAGCTTCTATAAGCTTCTATAAACTTTTCTTTTCTCCATCTGTCGGTTGAAAACGTCGGCAAAACGGACACGAGGGATTCTATGAGTTGAAGTTTTTCTTTATGGCTGCCCAATGCACATGTGATAAGTTTGCGTCAATAGAATAGGCTCATTGCTTTGTTGCAAATATGTATAAGGGATTTTCTATATTGCAATAGTTATGCACATGCACAAACCTTCCATAATGCAATATTTTTAAAGAGGAAAAGCTGAAAAAGCTGAAAAAGCTGTTTATTTTTCAAGAAAGCTCTACTGTCAAAAATAGTTAGAATTTTGAAAGTTGCTAATCGTAATGACCTTTTGAAAGTTAAAAAAAAGACGAAATTTGTTTTTAAAACCATAATTAAAAATAAAATAAAAAAATAGTTGGCGCAACAAGCACCCAGGGTTCGAATTTCTAGTAAATCAATGAAATCTTTATATATATAATTCTTCTGTCCGTGTTTGTTACCGAACTCCTCCTAAACGGCTGGACCGATTTTAATGAAACTTTGTGTGTGTATTTGAATGGGTCTTGGGATGGTTTATACTATATTCACAATTGGACCCGGTAGGTGGCGTTGCGATGCAATTCCACAAAAGTTCAAATAATAACCACTCAACAATAAATAAAAAAATTAAACAGCAAAAAGTTCATGAATAAAATTTCAAATAATAAACACCCAACAAAAAAATAAATAAAAAGCAAGAAGCCCATCAATTTCTCGACAACCGGAGTAGTTTTAAAATTGTAGGCATTGACGTGCATTGTCCAAACAAACAACCGCGCGAAGTGTGGGCGGGATTCCTGGGCACGCGTCTAAGGAAATAACGGTCAAAGCACACGGAGTACAGAATCAGTCCGGACACATCGGTTAAATAACACGGCCGCAGAACAATTGATGGACAATGAAAATGTACGAGCAGGCAACACAACGTTTGCCAGGTCCGCTAGTATCTATATATATAAAAATCATGGTCAATTCTGTTTGTCGATAATGTTCTCTGTAATGCGTGAACCGATTTTGATTCTGGAAATTTCCCATGAAAGGTGACGTTGATACCATGGTTTATAAGTTCATACGGTCTTTGTAGGTATATTGGTTCATGAGTTATAGGGGCGTGGCAGCTCCCATACAAAAAATGCATTAAAAATCTTATTCCTCGAAAACCACTGAATCGATTGAATTCAAATTTACATACAATCTTAGGTATCGGCCCAGGAGTATTTCTGTGAAGATTGGTTAAAATTGGACAAAGGGGCGTGGCACCTCCCATACAAAAAATACATTCAATCTTATATCTCGAAAACCAGCAAATCGATTGAGTTCAAATTTACATACAATCTTAGGTATCGGCCCAGGAGTATTCCTGTGAAGATTGGTCAACATTGGACAAAGGGGCGTGGCACCTCCCATACAAAAAAAAACATTCAAAATCTTATATCTCGAAAACCACTGAATCGATTGAGTTCAAATTTACATATAATCTTAGGTATCGGCCCTGGAGTATTCCCGTGAAGACTGGTCAAAATTGGACAAAGGGGCGTGGCACCTCCCATACAAAAAAAAAACATTCAAAATCTTATACATATCTCGAAAACCAGCAAATCGATTGAGTTTAAATCTACAGATAATCATATCATATAATCATAGGTATTGTCCTGGGAGTGTTCCTGTAAAGATTGGTCAATATTGGACAAAGGGGTGTGGCGCATTCCATACAAAAAATGCATTTAAAATCTTATATCTGGAAAACCACTGAATATATTGAGTTACAATTTTTGGACAATCTTAGGTGTTGGCCTGGGAGTATTCACTTCTCTTCGACAGTCATGGGACCCAACGTTTTTAAAATTTGTAACATTGATATGCATTGTCCTGATAGACAGAATACTATGTAGGCAATACGATTCCTGGAAAAACAAAACATGTACAGTAGTGTACAGAGCATTACAACAAAAACTTTTTGTCACTGATTTAAATGAATTTGCAATTGATTTGTTTATTTTTCTATTTTGCACTACAAAGTGTTCAGGGGGTCCGCTAGTAATATATATTTATAGAAATAGATATAATTATTTTGAATGATTGATAACAGGCATACATTTTTGAACAAATTACGTTTATTACAAATAGTGTCCAAAAGTTCCTCAATTCCTACCAACATCCACACTGCCTCCTATCAGTTTTTAGTTTGCGTCTAAAACTACTGCATAAATAGAAAGTATCACTTTATGGGAAAGTTAAGCTACTGCTCTCGCTGTCCACCACCCGCACGAGTGCAAATGATAAGCCGCCACTTTAAAGAGGTAATCTAAAGAACTCAGGTTGGTATAAGACCACGGAGGAATATTCAGTCGAGAAGTGAAAGTAAACGTGGGTATTTCAAAGATAAATGCCAACATTTCCTACCAATGTTTTTCTAATACTGGGCTAGGTACCTATGTTTTTCTATTTGTCAGGAGATTGGCAACTGGAGGTCACGCCATTTCCGAGAGCATGTCGCAACTATGTACAACAAACCGGGCTCCCTAAACTGTGTACCACAATTTTTCATGATGGTATCGCACTTGCGATACTTCATATTGCATTTTTTAAGGAGCATTCTGGATAAAACCAACTGAAAGTTGACAAACATACGCAATCCATCTTTAACAAACTGTGCCTTCAGGATCTTTTCTTTGTTTCATTACTCTACGCTAGGACTACAACTCCGCAGTCCATAATATACACATGTCAAGCATTCGTCTTAGGTTTCCATTTTTTATCTAAACTAACCCATTAAAGTCGGATGTAGAAAAGAAATACAGAACGCAAATGCATCATTTCTGATTGATAAAAAGAAATGCATTTGCTGGAGTAATTTGTCAAAGAATCTAGCAAAGAAACCATTTTCTCCATTTACAGTGGTTTGCTGGTCCATTCATTTTTTTTCTGTTTTCTTCAATTTCTTTTGGAAACGACCACAAACACCATTTATACTATTGACACTTTACAGAGAAGCGCTGCATGTAAGAAAAACATACGACACCACCAGTATCTTTAGTCTATGTGTGATTGCATGCACTTCCGTCATCATTTTTGTACTCTGAAGCTTGCCTCTGTAACACACACTCACAACATATACCAGTACTGAAGAAAGTATAGAATGCACAAGCATTTTTTTGTAAACTTTCTTTTAGTTGTTGTTGTTTCTGATGCAGTATAGCATCCTCCGTTGACCCATTTTTCATTTGCCCCATCACATTGCATCGCTAATGCATTTTAAATGAACCAAAAATCAGGGACAACAATAAAACATAACCTATACGTAGTTACTGTACCATACCAACATACCAACAGGAGGGCGGACGATTCAAAGCGATTCGGGTAGCTGCGCTCTTCCGATTCAATTTTTCCTGGAGAGAAATATTATTTCCAGAATACTAATGGGGCGTGTCTCATACTCTCATATATAATAAGAAAAAAAAAAAATAAAAAGAAAAAGAAAAATTCGATATGACACTTTGATTGTGATAGTGCGGTTGTCCTGTCCCTATGGGTGCATAGTGAAAACAAAAAAATCACACAAAAATGATGCTTTATGCGCACATTTTTGTTCATCCTTTGTGGATTGTATCATTGCTAGCCTATCGGCCAAATTATTCCATTCTCTTTTTCTCTGTGCTTCACTTTTGTGTATGGACAATACGGACGCAGTAATCTTGGACAAGAAATGAATATTTGTTTCGCTTTGCCGCCAGAAATAAACTCAAACCATTATAATCCTTTTGACTGGGCTAGTTGTTGTCGTTTCATACTGAAGGACGATCTCTTGTGTTTTTTTTTCCTTGTTGAAATGTGAAAAAAAAAAATAAAATACTCAACCAAATAGTCGGTTGTTTTACCATTGTGAATTGAGGTGTCATCTTTGTCCACTGTGTTTTCCCAGAATATAAATTCATTTTTTTTCTTTTGAGGTGGTTTCTTTTGGTTGGATCCTTTGAGTCTGTGTATTTTTATATGAAGACACTGACACAAGAATAGAGTTTCCACTTGTCTACTGGGACATCAAGTGGATTCTTTTGAGATTTGAATTTTTTTCATCCTGCCATTGTATAGTTGGTTTTTGAATTAATTCACATTTTTAAGAGGGATGATAAAAAACTATAGATAGTAATAGAAAAAGAGAGTTTTTAGTTTTTACTGCTTAAAAACTCGTAGAATTTTCATTAACATACAAAGTGGTTACCAAGTGTATTTAAAAGGAATTTAATTCACAAGAGACTCTTGACGAATATTAAAAATGTTGCAGTCTCAATAATGGGACTTAATATTTTCTGCCATGGATTTAGGCTGTTGATAGGATATTCGGAGATTTTGAAGCCTAATAGGGCGACAACTGCTATAAAAATATAAGAGACATTGACAGATTAGAACTTGGATGTGAAAGTCTGAATGATGCAATCAAATCTGCCCATCATGAGGCTTGCCTTGAAAAATCAGGCACTCGCTCTTCTTTGTGGTGAAATTATAGACTCATCAAGTTATAAGAAGTTATAGTTATCTATCTATCTATCTATCTATCTATCTATCTATCTAAATGTTTTTAGTAGGGCGAAGCGCGAATACTTTGAAATACTGACTAAGTAGAAAAGAGAAACAGCTATAGGAGAAATATGGTAATAGTTCTGAATTTTTCGGCTGGGAAAAGTTGCCCAACTATCCCTTCTGATGGTGTGGTCTATCGTAGTATACTCCACTATGCCAGTTTTTATGTCTAAGGATACGCGCTAATGAACTTACGATCCTAATCAAAGGCAAATTCGAAGAAACAATCTCAGAATTCCTCCATCAGAGGTCACTTAACCTCATTGCTGACTATGGTGCATACAAAGTTGGCATACACGTCAACCCCAAAAGGAGCACAATGAGAAAAACTGATAAATCAAGTCTGCTCACTGCCTGTTAAAGCGATAGACTTTTCAAAAGAATTCAAATGCGTCATATTTTGAATACTTGGCACTCTTAATTAACGAAAACCATAGACAACGCCAGAATCTCTCTATGGTCAAGCAAAAGTCTAGAAGCTGAGATATAAGCCCCAAAATTAGGAAGTGACTTTAAATAGCTCTAACCAGACAATGCACAAGACCGGCTCAATTATCTTTAAAGACTTGTCTATCCACTATGCGGCTTGTCTATGCACTCGTATATGTGCAGTTGACTCAGTGGTTAGTGTGTTGGCTTACAGTGCGAGGGGTCCCAGGTTCGATCACGGGAAAAGCACAAATTACATCTTGAGGTTTTTTCCACTGCGCCACCGTGAAGTCTGACACACATCCGAAAAATAAAAACTCACACAAACGAATGGTTGTGAGAAGGTTTTGCGCCAAATTTATTATGCACTATGAGCACCAGAAATGCTTCTGCTCCTGAAATGTTTCTTTCTAAAAAAAATCAAATAACATGAAAAACGTCAATGAAAAAGATGTCCTTGGTTTTCTTGAAATTCCTTTCGTATTCAATGAAAACGATTGAACGTTTTCATCTCAGAGAATCCCACCTCAGGCATTCAAGAGGAAGCAAGTCTGAAGCAAACAAGTAGCAGGGATATTTTTCCCAAAATGGCCATTTCATTCAAATGAATTCGATCAATCAATGAAGTGGAAAAAAAACTCATCTGATGTGCCTTCAAGGACTGAAAAACGATACATTTTAATATTGTGTTGTGTTCCTCGTGGAATTTTCAATTAACCACCACTTATAATAAAGAATTAATAATCCTTATTACTCTACCCTTAATCAAGAGTCGCATGGCAGAAAAAGGACTTTTTTGGTTTTTTTTTTATGATTTCATCTCATCAGTAGGTAGAGCGTGGTACGATATATATTTTTTTGTTTTTCTCTTACCTACAGCGCACATATATAGCTGATGAGGATACACATGAAATACAAAAACCGGGCGTAACGGAACGGAAAACTGCTTTATGAGAATAATTAAGCTTCATTCTGGTAGAGCGCTTTCATTTGCATCTATTTTTGTGGGCAGCAAAATTTCAATTAATTATAATCTCCACTTGCTTTTATTTTTGTTAATATCAGGGCGAGGGTGTATGAAGCTGAAGCTATGAAGAAAAGAAGAAAGAAAATTAGAAATCTGACACTAAAACCTAAGCTGGCACATGGAAGGATCCTTTGGCATAACCATTAGTCGGGCGAGTGGTCAGGAAGGATTTCAAAATACATTTTTTTTTACCACTCATGTAATAATCGACTTGCTCTATCTTCCTCTATGGCTTGGACTGGACTGACCCTCATCGCGAACTAAATCCTGTTCACAGTTGAATTCATGTGTTGTGAAAGAAGCACGGTCTAACCAAAATCGGTGGACCAACACATAAAAAAAAAAAAAAATTCCATGAAAGCGCATGAAGCGAGAAATTATCTTGGTAGAAAAAAATATCAACCACTACCACAAAAAAGAGAGCATTGAATGGTATGTGAGAGGGGCAACATAAAAAATAAAAAATAAGAACCATGTGACGTCCTTTTTATTATTTATGCCTTTTAATTACATTGAGATTAAATATATTGTGAGAGCCACATACAGCAGCCATTCAAAGGCTAACTGCAAGGCATCATGCGTTTGGTTGGTTTCGATATTTTTTCCGGGATGCTGATTCGAGTTTTTGTTTTTTTTATAGTGTTCCCCAGCATGTAGAAGACAGGTTTTTATATGGTGGCGCAAGTAGAGGTGCTAGTGCTACTGATGGTGGCGGTGTACGTCCGTTTCATTATTAATTTAACGAATTTATAGTTTCGAGCAATTTGTTATAGGGTGTAACAGGGTTTCAGAGGAACGCGAACATACTAATCAGGATTTTGTATTTAAAATGTATTTTTTTACGAGTTGATATGATATTTTTTGTTAAGTGATTAAAGGGTGGACAATGGAAATGAACATTTCTGGAATGTTGCGTTGGCTATAGAGCGAATGTCCTTTATTCGATTTTCACAATTTATTTTAACTGGTGAGGTAGCCACGTATCATTAACAGAAATAGGAAAGGTTAACAAATATAGGTGGATGGCTATGATTTTTGAGTTCTAGACATACGATTACACATGTCACGAAACGTGTCACTTATTGACATGCTGATGTCACAAAATTGGCTCAGTGGGTCATCATGTAGATGATCAGTTGTTAACCTCAGTATTAATCGTGCGCCATGCATTTGTATCCCAAAATCGATGACAGCACAACTAAATGACACAAGTGAGTGACTGCCGCATGGAATATGATTACACAGAGTGATACGATTGACACGATTGACATTGATTATACAGTTTACATGTGAAATGAAGCACATTCGCAGGAATGTACCCTTAGATCTGTCGCTCGAAAGTCCAAACATCATTGTGACGGCGATAACACGGTCATTCAACTCAGGTTGTGACATTCAATTTGTGACAATCGTGTCACACGCCGTGACAGATCGCATGACTCTTAGCATGACATGTCAGATTTTGTGAGAAAAATGTTCCACTGATACGTTATGAGTTTGATAAGGTTTTTAGGCATTTTTGTAGTTTAACAAGGATATAATTTCTCAGCATGAGTTAACATGCTGTATACTATTTTAGTAGAATGTCATGATAAGACAGCTTCCCTTATTTTTTTTTTTAACATTGCCTGAATGATTTCGATTTGGCACTCTATATCCGGCCGTCAAAAAGTATGCTCCAAGAAATATGTTTAAAGTTGAAGCGCAAAGGGAGATGGTATTCTTTATATTCGAAGTCCCAAACAACATCAGCAAAATCTGCCTAAATTTGAATTATCCTTAGACAGCCGAGAGTGTCATTTGTATGTGGAAAATACTCTCAAAGGCACCTACCTATACGAGGGTCTTTCAATAAGGATACTAGTTTTTCAATCAAGATTCACTTGCTAGAGTTTTCAGTTTCATTTTGCAGTGTTTGCCGCTTCCCGTTTATTTATAAATTATTAAAAAATATTCCTACAATTCGAGCTCATAGTATAATTGGGTGACCAAAAATTAGAGCCATATGGTGCGTTTGCTCAAGGATCAAAATAAAGCAACTATTAAATTGAATATCTTTAAATATACATATAATTCTTCTGTACGTGTTTGTAACCGAACTCCTCCTAAACGGCTGGACCGATTTTAATGAAATTTTGTGTGTGTGTTTGGGATGGTCTAAGGATGGTTTAGATTCACAATTGGACCCGGTAGGTGGCTCTGCGATGCGATTCCACAAAATGTCAAATAATAACTACTCAACAATAAATAAAAAAATTATAATGCGAAAAGCTCATGGATAAAATTTCAAATAATAAACACTCTACAAAAAAAAATTAAAAAGCAAAAAGCTCATAAATTTCTCGACACCCGTGGGAGCTAAAGTTGTAAAATTGTAGACATTGATGTGAATTGTCCAAACAAAAAACCGCGCGAAGTGTGAGTGGGATTCCTTGACACAAGTCTGAGGAAATAACGGTCGGAGCACATGGAGTACAGAATCAGTCGAGACACATCGGTTAAATAAAACAGCCGCAGAACAATTGACGGACATTGAAAATGTACGAGCAGCCAACACTACCGCTAGTTATTTATAAATAAATACTTCTGGTCGAGGTTAAGTTTAGTTAGTAGAATACAAAACGCCAACCATTTTCCATCCGCACCAACCCAAAGAACTTTAACTTTAACCTTTAGGAAGGTAGTTCTTCCATTTTGTTGTTGTATTTCAGCCAACTTCCACCACCTTCTGTTCTATTGACACAAGAATTTTCTCAGCTGTCATTTCCCATCACGTGGCAGTGACTACATATACCAATAGAAAGAAGTCTTATCCAATATAATCCGTAGCCAAATTCATTATTATTGACATCGAATGAACGTTAATCCTCCAGCACATTTTCCCTTCAGCTATTCACTGTTATCATTCAACTTATAATTCAGTCACTCACTTATTCACTCGCCGCCGCCGCCGTCGCTACCGCATCATTAACGCACAAAGCCAAATGATTCAAACGGCTGTCAGAGCAAGTGAAAATCCTGTCATTCAAGTGGTTATTTATCGATACTTTTGGTCTGTGTATATGTCCTTCGCAGGGGTTTTTCTCTCTTTCTATGGCATTTGGAGGATAATCGCTATTGTTGCGTCGAACCTTTGTAACTCATACTCTACCATCGCACTATTGCGGTATATAACAAACCAACAAAAGCGTAATCCTTAGGCCATTACGAGGTGGATTCCGGTCCTTTCGCGAAGGGGGGTGAGCTATATGCAACACTATATACCCTACTGCAGAGTGTGATATTCTTTATGGACACTTCATATATAGAAGAGGGACGATCACCTTGTATCCTTTTCGCAAATTAACTGTGGCGCTTTTTTTCGTCTTCTCATACTACCACTCGATGGTTATCCTCTTAAGGATTCTCTAGTTTCATTCGGCACAAATTGATTGTCCTGCACGATGGAGGCAACATCAGCACTGAGATGATCTACCAATTTAGGGGCGCAGGGGCATCTAAAGGTTGTATACAATATTATAACACCGCACAAAGGAGGAAATCAACAGCAGAATATAAAGTGCTATTTGTGTGCGTATACCTAACACAGGAGAGTAGCTGTTCGGGAGATAACAAGAAAATATGGTGGCACATTGAGTTTGGCATGTTTTTGTTGGTCCTTTTCATATGATATAGGGGATGATGATGGGTTTGGTCATGCGGTATTATTATAAACCTAGTTTGTCGTGTTTCATATTTCATTTATAATCAGGCAATTGATGAGCAACACAATGAATTGATTAATGGATTTGCAGATATAAGCTTAGCGAAGGAAAGTATTTTCATCTACCTGTTGGGGAGGAGCTGCATAATTTGCTTTATATTTGGAGACATTGCGGTGCGATATGTACGACCTCACTTAGAAATAATCTAATAAAAGATTTCTAATCTAATAAGATGAGAGAATGGGGACTAGAAAAAAAATTTATTACGACGAACTGGCGCCCAACGATTGACCCACTGTGAAATAAATTTTTAAATTGCAATAAAGAGCCTTATTCACAGCCAACCGGTGAGCTTTTAAGTTTTCCTTCGTAGTTGTGCTGGTTTTTGTGTGCGTGTCCGGGAAAAATAGTAAAGCGCCACTGAGAGATTTTAAAAACACCACACCTCGTAAATCTCATTTTTTGGTAGGAAAAAGAAGAAAGTTAAAAAAAAATTAAATAAATAGGCGGCGAAACAGGCGGTAGACACCCAAGGCCTAGCTTCTCACAACCATTCGTTTTGTGTGAGTTTCTATTTTAGGGACGAATGAAAGGGACCTACAATTTTATGCCGAGTCCGAACGGCTGAATTGAGAAGCTTTTTCAGGACAGTCATACTCTCGGATGTTTGTCAGACGTTCGCGAGAGGTGGCGCAGTAGAAAAAACCTTAAGATGTAATTTGTGTTTTTCCGGGGATCGAACCTGGGATCCCTCGCATAGTAGTCCATCAGCACACTAACCACTGCGCTACTGTGCCCACAAAAGAGGAAAGTTACATTTTTTAAAACCAGTTTTATGGCGAGTATCGCTTTGATGTATCAGACTGCATAATCGAATCAGTTTGACATGCCAAAAAATGTCGGTTGACACTTTCTTGAGTTGTCATAATAGCCGCATCGATTAAACCGTCGAAGAATATTTTTCTTTCAATATGCTGGCGCTCCATTTTATGTCATTCTAATAAACGACTGGCGCCCAACGAGAGGCATTTCTGACTAAGAGAGAGACTGCACGGAAATATCCAAACAATTCTTCGTCATGAAACAAACTTAGCCTAATAAATCAAATTAAATCTACAATCCACAGCTCATGCGTCATGCTACGAACAAGCGTTGTTCCAGCGCGGTTAGGCTGTTATCCACCATGTCGGATCGTATGTTGGCCCGCAGTGTTGATGTTCTGAATTCTGATACTTAAATACTAGAAATACAGATCGGATGTCACAGGACTTAATTCACAGGCTCTGTCAACATATACACAAATCATTTCGAAACTAGGTCCAACTTATATATTTACGGAACAAGTCACTTATGAAAAATTCTGTTACGTTCTGTAGGTCGTTACCAGAAACGACCCCGAAGTGAACAAATTGGGTTTAAAGTTTCGATTAAGAGTGAAGTGATAGATTTTTAGTCGGTAGAGCCTTCATGGGGCTTTGATGGCACTGCGGACTCTTTTATAGGAGCCTAGTGGAGAGAAGCTATAAGCTCATTGATAAAATGTCTAATGGATGAGTTGGTCTCTAGTTCAGTTGACTCGTAAATCACTATACGAATTGTTATGCGAAAGGATGTACGGTGATGAATTGCAAATTACTCCGCAGATCGTTTTATGAACAACACAGCACACATTTAAATTCACCCAGTCAATCCTGGGAGCTGGAAAAAATAAAAAGCAAACCCCTTTCACTTGTATACGTCCTACTCCCAGATGTAACACCTTCAGTGTGTAAATATTACTCGACTCAAGTTGGCATATCATAGAATCAAAACTGCGCCTCATACTCGTCCATTTTGACAACACCAAAGGGCCTAACAAATGTCCTTCTATTCAATTTACACATCATTCTCTGCAAAAAAAAGACACTAGCTTCTGTCAAATGTGTCTATTTAAGTTGAGCTTTTATTTTTGTTAAATATTAAACTCAAACTGCCGCCAACAGGATATACATTTTCATTAAGCAAAAACACCCACCACCGCAGGGATACTCACTGTATACACGTGTACACTTCAGGTTAACTTTTCGGGGAAATTCATTTGGTTTTCCTTATACAGGATAAATGCAAATACAGCACTCCTTAACGTTTTAGCTTATGCTCACAAATACTCATACAAACATCGTGTCCGTATACACCAGCCTACGGTAGAGAATTGTATTTTGTTTTTCCTTCTAATTATCCATTTATTTACACCTGAGCAAAAATTAAGCTTGCAAGTGCCAACTCAGATATTTCGCTTGAATGGTGCGCCGGTCGTCAGAGAACCACCAACCAACTATATTCAGAGCGAAGGACGAAAACGCGTCAAATAATTCAACTTAATGACCAAAATTACGTCCGAGCATTCTGTCCCATGTGGCAACTTGCTGTTGCTTATTGGGAACGTTATTTCTCTGTTGTCCTTAAGAGTTGTGGCTTGTCGCTCAGTGGGGTGGATATACCGAACGGAATGAGGCGGGTTTGATAAGTTATTTGTGCGTGTCGCGGTCAATTTTCTTGTTTTTAGGTTGGCATCATGGGAAATGTTTTAGTTGATTACTGGTTCGGGGTTTCACTTATGTCCTGCCAACCAAATAGATGGAATAATACACGCATTTTGTGGGTGGGTCGATGGAGGGTACATTTTTGATGACAGTGTATAGGAGTTTTGATGGCTCGTGCGTTTTGATTTCAGGATTGTCGTTAATTCTTGTGCTGGCTTTCATTGTGGTTTGCCTAATATTTGCGGTGGGGTTTTTTTCTTTTTATAATGACACTGTTAAGTGGGCCGTAGAAGCTTGTTGATTTGTAACTTATGGTTTTGTGCGTGATTAGTATAAATTGGTTCGTTGCGCCCACTTAAATGTATAATTTTTATGATGGCGTTGAAAGGGGTGGCAGTGGCAGCAGATAATTAAATGTTTAAAGCAATTTTTTGGAGATCGACTACATCGAGATAGCCATAAATATCATTCTGCTGGAATATGATACGAGGATGGAGGGCAGTATCTGTATATCTGGAGGGAATCAAAAGTATCTCAGATGTCTGATATGACAGCGGGTTTTAGGTAACACGATACTTTGCCACGTTCAGTTGTCCATCCGAAAGCAGCCGCCTCCGGCCGGTGGGTGTATCGTGTATTTGATTTTGAAAGGAGAAACTGATGAGGGTAGGTATATGCCCCTCTGTAATGTAAGCATTGATAAGGCCAGCAGCGCTGTAATAATGCACGCAATCGCTACCGGCAATCAGTATGTAATGAACGAACTACTGATACAATGGACGTTGCCTTTGTTCGTCGAGCTTCATCTATCCATTCGTAAATGTATGGGTAAACTACCAATTCGATTGGAGGTCAAAGCCGCTTTTTGGACTTTTGAAGATTCCTTGATGCAAGGTGAATATTTGGAATTTTGTTAAAGGGGAAATCGTTTGGTATGTATGTCTATGGAAATAAGTTCCAATTAGTTGCTCTTTGGGGTTTGCTGAAATATGGGAAAATTGGCAACGATATGGATAGGTATAGGGAGCTAATGGGACCCGTTGAATAATCAAACTCAAAATTGGGTAGAACGTTGTTTTTCGAAGTAGAATATGCATGTACCCAGTCTATTGTATATAAAGCCGTCACGTGGGTTTCAAATCGATCAGTTTTTGAAATCAATGGGCATATTAACTGTGAGGGGGGCTCAACATAAATATGTGATGGGTTATATTACGGTAGATAGAGTTAACAGGAAAACACAAGTAAGAAGAGCTTGATGTAAGTATAGATGAAAACATAGACTTGCTGTAAATATCATGGGGAAGGGTTTAAAACCTATGTAGGCAAAGTTCGAACAATAAATATCAGAGTGATGAATTTTCGATTGGATGACATGTAGGCAGCCATCACATGTTGATCGCCATAGTATATAAGAACGTCTTCTTGGGAGTTGGCGGCTTTTGAGGAAACCTTTTAACAATGAGCTCGCAGCTAACTTTGATACGAGCTGGCTGTTTAAGTGTTCCAGTACCTTAATTGATATACACAACTCTGTATGATATAAACCTTTTTGAATATGATTCACAAGATCCCTCGGTGAGCCCATTTCGGACGGTATAAATGCTAGCTCATAAGTCGTAACCGCAGATATGGATCAAGGCGTAGATAACCATGAAGATTGAAGACTCTGTGAAGAGCATATAGCTAAAATAAGCCAACTTTGTTTCAACATTTAGCGGCTCCGTTAGCCATCCTCATGTAACACTGTAACTAAGTAGTCAAGTAGGACCGAAATAAATCAAAACGTGTACCGGGGAGATGCGGCAAAAAATTGTCTGATGTGGATCACTTATGATAATAAAGCCATTCGGCGACAATCAGTACTCATTAGTATTTAGTAATGAAATTAATAGAGAGCGTTCAGTTCAGTGTACTGCGAACTTTTCATATATTTTACCCTCTTCTTGGTCACCTTGCGGAAAGGTTCATTTCCTTTCCAGAGTCCCGTCTGATAAGGGTTCCATTAAGAACTGTGTTGGAGGGTCTTTGTTCTGTCTTATAGCTTTGGCGAGAATATCAACTTCAAGCGGTCCAATTTTTTTTATGAATCTGAGAATAGCGGGTCCATGGTTATCTGGTATATCTGGTACTTGCCCAGATGTTTATTCGTTATATTGGTCAGTGTCCAAGAGGATTCAAAAATGTTCTTTAGTTTGTTGCTTTCATCGGAGAATCTGTAGAGACCTTTGCCTGGTATGAATTCTGCGACTTTGACGGAGCGGGTTGGCGTAAAGGCGTTGAGGTTGTGGGATGCATGGCAACGCGCTGCCCAAGTTTGGCGGAAATCTTTCCCGGTGCTAAACAGGTGAGTATGTTGAACAAGGAACTGAAGGTAGAGGAATGGATGGTCGTAAATTCAAAGACGCGGGAGAAAGGAGGCGGCCTGGACTTGCGAGTTGCGGTGGATCCTAGATCCGTCGATCATTTGAGAGCTGTAGCAGGAGTCGTCAAATTCGGACTGGAGAACATAAAGTTCTCCCTTTCTAAAAATGATGGTCTTCGTCGGAAAGCTCAGAGAGGTGTAAATTAATTTGTATCACTCACAAGCTGCCACCGACGACCTGCTGCTTTTTATGGCGGAGTAAAATGTGGACGGGGCCTTATCCAGGAACCTTGACCTTTCAAAGACAAAATCCAGGGATTTGGGACAAAAGACTACAAACTCCTACACTCCGACTGTACAGGGAAATTGAGAAGCTGCATACTGGTAAGGAAATCTTTAACTTTTAATCCTTACTATCGTTTCAACAACGACGTCCTGTCAGTGGCAGTGTACGACCGCAGGGGTAAACCTCAACTCATTCTTATATCCGTATATCTGCCATATGAAGACGAATGACCCACCACCTCCATAACTAAGGGAACTGGTACAGTACGCAAGCACCACCAAAGTAAACTTGGTTTTAGGAATGAACGCTAAATAAAAGTTTGGACATAAATAAAAGAGGTGAGTCTATTTTAGATTATATTATTATGCTTTTCAACTTACATTTTTGTAACAGAGGTTACAGGGGAGGAGGTAATAGATCTAACTTTAGCACTATACCAATCGGAAGGTAGTCAATGTCTGGATGGTCTCCCCGGATTGCTAATTTTCGAATCACTCCAGGATAACATTCACTATTGACTTTACAGCAACCAAGAAATAACCCTTTAGGAACCCTATTAAAACTGACTGGAAAAAATTCTCTAACCTAGTCGAAAGCCGACTAAAGCCTGATCCAACAGGTAACTTGTCGAACACGACTCTGGTCAACGAAACAATCAACATGTTTACAAAAACATTAATAGATTTAAAAAAAAATCCTTTCCTGTTAGTCGACCATCAAAAAGATCACATGCGGTGTGGTGGAACTTCGACTATAGCTATAGGTAATGAGAATTATGTTGTAGAATTTCTCGGCTCTCTGATAAAGATTTCTCAATTCTTTGCCGCCAGAATCTTAGAGTAGATATTTAAAAATTTGTCAATTGAATCTCAGTGCCCCAAGTTCATTCTAAATATCATCGTTCAATACGTCAAAGCAAAGCGCCTTCGCACAATCGTCCTTTCAATAAACCTAATCGATACTAAGACGACCACAGGTCATCATACAAAAAGCACGCTTATCCCTGTCAGTCTTGTATCCGCAGATTGGTTTTCAATTCATTAGAATCCCATCTCCCAAATGCCTTTTCTTGTTCAGATTTCTAAAGAAAACTATTTCCATTCACATTGCGTGTAGTATATGGACTCGTTTGCGTCTATAAAAACCACATTAACTCTTCCAAACATGTGTGTCTACAACTTCCTAATAAAAAAGGAAGAAAAACGAACCAAATTGCCTCCATTTTCAATTAGATAACATACAACGCATCATCGTCATCAGCAAGCAGTCTCTGGCTCTGTCTGAATGAAAAGAGGAAAAACTTTCAAATATCCATTAGTGTAGTAATGAATTGGCCTTCTCCTCTCAGTGTACATATATCTGTCAGATAGACGACCGTTGCTGTTGCTGTTGCCGCAACTGCAGCATCACCATTTTGGCGTCTGCTGTATTGGTAATTATTAGTTCACCGAAAGATCCCTCCAGCACTTCACCATCAGTCGCAGACTTTCTGTTTATTATCTCTTGTTAGCTGGTATATGTGTTCATCTTTTTCAACCCAAATCGAATGTATATATACATGTGTGTGCAGTGTAGTATTAACGGAATGTTCTTCTTTTAATTGAATCCAAACACCATTCAAAATTCCATTCGATTCTTTGATTTCTGTATATAGTTGGAGATACGATTGGTTTGGTTGGCATAGAATCAACTTTAACCACCCCCAACCCTACGTTTATGTGAAGATCCTGCAAAAGGGTGTTCGAGAGATATTATTTTGACTGGGATCCTCTTCGAAATTTATGGTTAGACAAGCCATCAAAACGATACGAGATACGATATTGCTTCTCATATATCTCAACCGTAGCAAATTATGACAAAGTATGATGAATGTGTATCTTCTACACGCAGAATGATGTAAAATCCAAACATAACAAGGATTCTGCGATGAGATATCCTTTTATTTTGTAAAGAGAAGAAATTTATTAAGCACCATATACATTTATACGTATAGGCGCACAGACACACATATTGAAAATGGATCCAGTCGGTCTTTAAAATAATAATCCTGAGCAGGCAGTAACAAAATATGATTTCACGTCCATTCAATTCCGTTGAGACACAATGACAGGATGAAGCCCCCATATAGACACTAGACACAAGGGATAAAGGCAACAGAATTCATAAAAGAATTCCATCTTCATACCTATACATTATGTTTCTGAGAATGTTGAGCTTATGTCTTAGGATTCTGTCGGATTTTTACGGCAACTAATTTATCTTTTGTTCCATTCCAATCCAAGGCAGTGGTATCACTTGCATATCCTATACGTATAGACAAGGAAGAGGAGTGTTGCTTTGTTGTGTGAATTTCATATTTTTCTTATCATCCCTTTTATCGTGAATAATGGACCGTATACCGGAGTTATTAAATTAATAATTTGAAAAGAAAAAAAAAATCTTATTCAGACTTTTTATTTACTCTCACTCTCACGTTCGTTATGAAATGAATTACATTGTGAGGGACATTTTGTGGGTGAAAAATTCTATGATCAGGTAGAGATTCTTATCCGAGAATGATTTAAGATGAAACATGTTTTTCCCATTATATTTGATGGGATTCTTTTGATTTCACTCTTTGGAGAATTTAGGCTTTTGGCAATTTTTTTTAGTGTTAATTCGCACACTTTGAAATATTTTGCATATATGAATTGCCATGGGATTATTTTTTTTATTCATTATTTTCAATAAAAAATATCCTTTTTCACAGGCAGTTGTAGATTGTAGTTCATCAACGTGGTCAAATCCATATTCGATTCTAACTCAAACGTTCAGATATTAATCAGTCACTGAAGCGCTATCAACTGTAGAGTAAGGTAAGTGTCACAGATACCTGCCTTCCAAAAGCGTAACTCTTAAAAAAGTTTCCTTCAAGGACAACATCTGGTTAAGACATTGACTTGAATTCTGAAACGTTTTTAAAGAAGTCTACCTTACAAATAACAGATCGAGTATAAGTACTTCACTCTCTTTCTAGTCTTGGCTTATGCGAGTCGTCAACTAAAGACGGCAATCACTTAACCCAAGAAAAATATGTATTAAAGTGATTTTTTTGCTGTTTGTTTTTTCAGCCCGATTTTTTTGACAGTTCACGCGTGATGTTTGACACGTGTCAAAGTAAAAAATGATCAGTTAGCATTGCGATTTCACATAAGATAGACTTACGCCCGAACAAGGTTTGTAAATTATTGAATTTTATTACCAAACATCGTGCGCAGTAAAAAATGTGTTTAGAGCGCTGCGTCCATTTTATGTTCGTCGTAATCGTCCTACTACCTACGATAATAATCAAAATTGTCACATATGGTCTGCTGAGCAATCAGAAGCATTGTAAGAATTGCCAAAAATGTACAGTTTGGTGTGGTTTATGGGCCGTATTTATTCAAAGATGATGATGAACAACGTTACGGTCAATGATGCTCGCTATCGGTCGATGATTTCGAATTTTTTGTTGGCCAAAAAGGGAAGACCTGGGTTTGGTCGACACGTGGTTTCAATAGGACGGCGCGACATGTCAAACACCTCGCGAATCTATGGACATATTGCGAGGCGAATTTGGTGAACAATTCATCTCACGTTTTGGATCCTTTAAATTGGCCGTCTAGATCGTGCGATTTGACGCCGCTGGCTGGAATATGTGAAGTCTCTCGTCTATACGGATAAGCCAGCAACTATTGCCGCCTTGGAAGACAATATAACTCGTGCTATTGGTGAGATACCAGTAGGGTTGCCAGTTCTCCCGATATTCGGGGAGTCTCCCGGGTTTTTTACTAATCTCCCGGTCTCCCGAAAATTCTATGAAATCTCCCGAATTTCCAATATTTAAGTTAAGGAAAAGGTTTATTCCGAATGGACCACTTGAGGCGTAGTCGCGGTCAACATTTAGGTACAACAAAATTGAATGTTAAGAATTGATTTATTGCAAATTTTCGTTGTTTTTTTTTTCAATTTTAAAAACCAAACGCTTAAAAATTCACCCTTTAGATGCCTGTCAAACTTCTCCAACTTTATTGCAAGTTTAAAACAGATAAATGTGTAATAAAGACCAACAGATAGGTACTTGACAAGCAAACAGTGGTAGATACTTTTCGAACTGAATAGATTTATGTTGTCTGACAATTTTATCGAATTTCACCTAAGAAACTGATAAATATATCATATTTAACACCAACTGCCAGGTTCGTCAAACATCCACCAGCAAACCGAAATATATCACTGAAATCAAATACTAGATGAATAGTTACTAGTAGCTATGACATTGACTGTCAATGACAAGTCAAACAGCCATCAACAGACTAGACAAAGCCACAAAATATAAATACATATTGCAATATTTTTTTCGAACTCACCAACTACCAAACTTTTCGAACTCACGCCAATAAACCGAAGACCAATAAACCACTAGCTATCGCATTTACATTCACCTGGGATATAATATTTCAAGATATATAAAGTTCACGGAGAAATGTTTTTTTTCGAACTCACTAACCACCAATTTTTTCGAACTCACCCAAATAAACCAAAGAATCTACATAGTAGATATATGACAAGATATATAAAGTGTACGCAGAAATGATTGTTTTTTTTTTTTTTTTTTTTCGAACTCACTAACCACCAATTTTTTCGAACTCACCCCAATAAACCGAAGAATATACACAAATAGTCACCGCCAGCCAGCTATTGCAATGGCAAACAAACTGAAATAAGTTAACAAGAAATATATACGAACGAGGAAATGCTCCTTTCGAACTCACTAGCTGTAGTGAATGTAGTGGAATGCAGTAAACAGATGTTTATTTTTAAAGGGATTTTTTCTTTAAATTATTATTTTAGAATTGACGAATAATTGTTTCATTTTTGTATTCTTTTATAACGTAGCACTGTTGTAGAAAAGCTAGTCAATTCAGAGCACATGAATAGAGTTTCGCAGTCACTTAAGTGTTCGAAAATTATCAGTCAATAGCTAGTGAGTTCGAAAAGTTATAATATACATAGGTATTTATTTTCTATGATACATTTCTGTTTGTTAGTTTTTGTTGGCCATGTCTGACAGACCTATCGATATGTTATTCATTTTCGACAATATGGCTAAGTGCATAAGTTGGTTTAGACTTTTCCTCCTAAATCTAGTGGCACTTTTCTCAACTTAAAAAGCAAGAAACGACTGAGCGTCAATATTTTCAAAAAATATTTGCGTTGTTTTACGTAAACGGTTTAATTTTTTTGGCAACTTCTTTCCAAGGATCACACAAGTCGCTTATTAGTGGGCCGTATTAAGACGGTTTTTTTTTTTGTTTTTGTGGAAATGACTTATAATATCTGAAGCAATTCCCCTTCATCTCAAAGGCCTCATATAAACGCAACCATCAGAGTGTGTGGTGTTGGGGTACAGACAAATTCCTGTTTCTTTACTTTTGATTTATAGCTAGTGGCACGAGATATGCTTTGGTGATATTCCCTTGCACTGTCAATAGATGATGTGTGTCATCCCATGAGATTTTCTTTCCCTTGAAAGGAGTATTTTCCCGATAGTTTTCAGTTAAGAAACCATGAGGCTGTGACTCCTTGAAATCGGATTCAAGTGAGCGATCAAGAACAATCTTTGATGAAATTTTCCGATGGGATGAAATAAATTTAATTATATCATGCCAGATTTTGAGCAGAAAGCTGTTTTGTAGTTAAGGCAATTTAGGCTTATCTACCTACTTAAGTGTTATTTTCTTGTCGTAATTTGGAAATATTTAAATTAATCGAGCAAATGCAAGTAAAAAGGTAGCAAAGTCAGGAGAAAAAAAATATATAAATAGTCCCATAAAGTGGGCGTGGCAATAAATGACTTTTATAGCTTATAACCTTCTCGCAGTATTAAGAAACATTTCAAAAAAGTTTCATTGAAATCTATCTAGTAGTTTGCGCGTTATTAAGGTAACACATAAAACCCCCTACAGTTTCATTATATGTACAGTGGAAAGCCGTTGACATTATAATCAATTTCGTACTATGAATGAAGCTGAAAGCCTTGTAAACGATCCCCAAGAGTTTCGCAAACAAAATACGAGTATATAAACTTCTGTTCTGCTTCTGAAAGGATTATAATGTACTTTCAAACCAAACGAAAAGGACTTCAGAGTTCCGAGCGAATTTGCATGACTATCCCATCCTCCCACTGTGAGATTCAAACTTTTCCACTACCAATATTAAATCAACCTCTCTAACATTGTTTGTATTCCAAAAATCCAATCATAAGCTATTTCCAAACAGCCAATAGTATACTTCCGAATAACTACTGCTAATGAAATTAATTCTCAGTTCTAAGAGCGTCTGTCGCCATCGCCACGCTCGTGTATATATGAAAAGCCACAAATGCCTTTAAAGGCAGAAAGAAAGCAATCACTGTACAGAGTCATAGATAGCGATTCGACTGAATGTGAAATCCCCATTTGATTAGACTAATAGAATTCAAATAACTCATACATAATTCAAAAGGATATACCACCATCTATCCGGATACTTCACTGTCTTTCCCTGGTAGATATACTATAAATGTAGTTATGCATCTCTGCAGAGATTTTTTTCCTTCCATCCTTTGATTCTGAAATTTTTCCAGTCGTTGCTTTCTTTCGAACAGAAATGCAGATAATGAAATACGCTCGAGGTAATTAATTAGATTTCCTTTCTAAATACAGCAATAGATACAAATACACGTTTGTCGGTTTGAAAACAAACATCCATTCAAAGTCATGTTGATGCTGCTCCGTAATATCCAATTTATATTGTTTCAAAGAATTTTCATCTAGTTAATGAAATTAAAATCAAAATCAAAACCAATTTCCATATTCCGAATTGGCATAGTCCATGATAGTGCAACTTCCTGATGGTTGGCTATCTCGTCTCGACAAGAAATCAACTTCAACTGCCTGATGGTATAGAGTAGATGTAATAAACTAAAACTATACATACAGACAGTAAAGAGCCAAACAGAAGGATAAACTCTGTACTCAAAAACTTATGAAATTCCAAAGGAGAAATATTAATGAAATACTTCCTTCTTCGGGATACTTAGTACAAACTAGTAAAAGATGAGCAAAAGGAGTTTGCTTCTGTGTGTTCCACCAGACAAGAAAGAAAGACGAAAAGAGATTCCTGATTCCTCAATTGAAATTGAGTGCGAGAGTTGAAGGCGAACGAGATGATGGGTATGGGGGTTAAAGAAATATCCCACAAGGACTCATCGACTCGATGCGAATGAAGAAACATCCGAAAGTACCACTAAAAATATACAAACGCACACATCCACCATACCATAGTCATAGAGCTTTGAGTTATCTTTAGAAATGCAAAAAAAAAACCTGCGTTATAGAGATGAGTGGTCCAACTATATTGATGGAGTCTTCGTTTTTATGGAGGAGTATACGAATTACGGTAGGTAGTAAAACTCTTGGAGAATCGACTACTAAATTATGAATTACCATCTTAAATGGCAATAAACTAAACAGGCTGAAGCTGCCTGAAAGGATACTTATCCCAATAGGAGGGCTGCTGAGGAATGTGTCTTAGACATTTATTTTCTTTTCAAGGGATGATTTCCCAAAATGCAAATGTACAATCAAAATAATATCAGCAAGGATAACAAAGACACTGTATATGGGATAATAACGATGATGATCGTTCAAACAGACTCACTTTTGGAAATATATTGTGAAACAAGTGGCAGAGATTTTTCGCTTTGTTGTATGTGCGGGGAGTGCTCAATTGTGGTGGTGGTGGTTTCGTTATTGTTATTGTTATTGCTGTCAATGGGTTTGGAAATTATGTGGCGGTGGAGGAATATTGTGAATATCCTGTGTGAGAAAATTGTTTTCCCCATATAGAAGTTGTACACTGTCTGCCAAATCAGTTGGAATATATAACGAATCTTTAGCGAAAGTTTCTTTGATGAAAGAGTACTTTGTTTAAATAGGTTGTTTCTAGGTTTGTGCAACGATATTTACTTATTAATTTCTCATTGGGGGATTTTAGATACAAGTATCCTGATAGTCAGGCCCTCGCTTTCTAAGACTATGATAAAAAAAATAGTTGGCCCAGCAGGCTTGGGCTACAAGGTCTATAGGCCTTAAGATATAATTTGTGCGAACCTGGGACCTCTCGCACAGTAGTCCAGTACACTGACCACTGTTCCTCTGCGGCCAATGATAGACCTTGTAAATGTACCTATATTTGGGACGATCGATGAGGAGAAATAGAAACAAATGACTGTACGATTTTATTTACTATAGCTTAGCTAGTAAGCGAGTAAGAATAATGTGGGAAAGTCCACCTTCAGGTCTGTAGAAAGGCACATCTGATGGTCTACGACAAGGTATAAGAACCTCTTTGTGAATGGAGGTTTATTTTATAGCACCAGCTAAAATGTACGGGACAACTAGTGCGCGGATAACGAATATGTATAGAAGACGACCAGCAAAAAGCGCAAAGATGACCAGAGTATGTTTAGGACTCCTGGATAATAATTGAAGGGTAAAAATACTAAAATATTTCTGAATATTTCATACTAACTGAAGGTAGAAATGCAGTAACTATGGTGTTTTTGTTAAAGGGATTTTAAGTACACTGTGAGTAACCAAATTAGAAGGAGTGGCACGAAATCTCTACAAAGATTGATTTGAAAAGTTCTAAGAATTTGATCTCTCACGACAGAATGCATATCAGCGTTACAATATGTGTTATACGACCGGGACACTGTCCTATAAGCAGGAATGGTTAAACACAGACATTAAAATTTTCCAACGCTTCATTAGAACCTCAAACTGGTTCAATGTGTAGATTTTCGATTCATGTGGTATCACAAGGGACCTTATAATGGTCTAAATGTGCCCAGCTCTGTCGACAGGAATAATTTAACCTATTATGTTGCTCATTGTTTTCGGAATTGCGCGACGCAACCAAGAACGGCCATTGAAGGCGTTCTTTTAGAGGTCTAAAAAGTCTTGCATATTTTTGGAAGAATATCAAGTAACCCAATTCTTAAATAAGAACTTATAAAAAACCGTAGAGGATCGTGGATTACAAAGAGGGTTCGTATTTTTATTATGCACGGATGTAATCGGAAGAGCTAGACAAGCTATCAGTTGTTCTTTTGTGAGTATTGAGGCGGAGGCGGCAATCATGGAACTTGAGGTGACGCAGCATGCCATACCACTGGCTAAACGAAACTTTGACAATATACCCACCATCTCACGAATGGACCAGTCAATCTAGCGAATCTGGTTTAGTCATTGTCCCCACAAAAACTAAACCAGTTTCGCTATGCATGTTAAGTCGCTGGCTTAAAAAAAAGGACCAACGACGATAGACTTTTGAGAATATGTATTTGGAGATATGGACTCCCGAATTTTTCAAGTCATTCGAATTTTGAAGATAGCTTCCAAAGATTCACCCTAAATTTATGACAGTTGAATTTGAGATTCAGGTTTTTTTATACTCTGTCCCCAACTAGCTATTCCCGATGGTTATTACTCTACCAATTCATAAAGCTATAAAGACTCTCGTATCGCCTAGGAGAAGTAGAAAAGCGTCCCAATGACATATTCGAGTCAATTACTGCTGGTGCACATGGTAGTTTTTCTAGTTGAACAAAATTGGCATCGTAGCATGGATTAAAACCAGGGAAACTACGTTTTGTTATCGAATTTCACTAACAGATGGCAACCAATCAAACTTAGAAGATACCGTCTAAGTGGAGCAAAAGTGTTTCAAATTCGAGTATTACCTAAATTGGATAGTAGCCAACAAATCCAAAGGGTAGTTGACTGTATAAATTTCTATAATGGGTATTACTGTGACCGATATCATCACAACTGATGAATTTCGAACGACGACGAATTGAATTTACATAAATGCACCAACAAAAAAAAAAATGGGTTAGCCGAACCGACAGTCTGTCAGTAGGTACTCTAGACTAACTTAAAGGCGAATATGTATATCTAAAGATATATCTATAAAGACATAATTGGCAAATCTAAATCCTGTACGTTTATATCGCGACTATTTAAGCCTGGGGATACGCTACAGCGGAAGGAGATTCTAAGGCCCTTATTGTGATTGTCGATCAACAATCATCAGGACAATTGTCGATTGCGTCGATAGATTTTAGCTGTTCGTACGCACAACATTTTTTCACTTCCAAGAGAAAGTATCGATCAGACATTTGTAATCGACTACAAGCGACTGTCAAATCGACAAATATCAATCGACAATCACAGTTGTCGGTCAACGATCAACTATCGACACTCACAATAGGGGCCTAAAATTTAGCACCTCCGCCTACCCCGTTAACCAGCAACACAAATTTCCACGAACCTAGTGGAGAATATATAATGCTCTCTCTCTTAAAACATTCTCCCATACAGGTAGGTATAAAAAAAATAAACTCGGATACACAACAAATACTTTTCACAGCTTCCTGCCTCATATTTGTGCTTGATGCCTTCTTGACTTTCATCCACTTGCTAAACCACACACACACCTACCAACAAAACGCAACATTTTCATTAAGCCTTAGGATAACCTTATAGATTGCCACAACAATAGCGTAGGTATATTTAAAAATGTACCCCACATCCAACGATATCTCAATCCAGCTAGAATCAATATCCGGTTGCTATGATACCATCTGGATTCTGGATTCCCTAACCGCCATAATATAGTAATACATACTATCAAATACAACGACAAAACAAATTAATTTTCCATCCAAAGTGCAACGTCTCGTTTTACTATACACATACATGATATCGCAATCAACCAAGTTCCCTCCCAAGCCCAACATAGCTATACATATAGATTCGCATAGAATGTCACAAAACCAGGTCCTGGGATTGTTAAGAAATCAACTGCACACGTTCTTCCATCAATCTCTGTGAGAGCATCCTGTGACGTTCTACTTTTCCGGAGGTAGTTCGTATATGATGTTTAGTCCTGTTCCTAGATGTGTCTATGTCCATGTCTGGGAAGCATATTAGAAAAAGTCGTTTGCACAAAATGCAGCGCATTATCTTCGAAATAACTTCCCTCCATATACAGATGGAGGAGTCAGTCTACAACCACTATATATGTATGGACTAGAATATTGCATTTGGATGCTGTGTGTATCTTTGTATTTTTCATGCTCTGCCGAGTTGTGCAATTTTCAAATGCGTGCTTGATTTTCATAAGTACATCGTATAAAGATATTCGTGTTGACGCAGAGTATATACCTACACGAAGTGCTTTGTTTACATTGTTGTGCACAATTCCATCCGGTTGTCCTTCCGGTAAGAAGGATTAAGTCGACTTACCTGTATCTTTTTACTTTTAATGAGTATCACTGGTGGAACGGTAAGAGCTAGTGGTGCGTGCAATGTAATGGATAGCTTAATGTTTAATATGCATCGCAGGATTGCAGCGAAATTGAATTGTTTACTAATTCGAGTGAGTTGCGGCTTTGCTTTGTTAATTAAAAACTTCTTATACGAAATGTACGAGTATTATGCTAGTGACACTGTTGTCTTACAATCTTACATATAATTCTATTTGGGACTGTCGAAGATACTAACTGAAACTTGTTGTTACGAAACGAAAATTTATAACCTGGCGCGTTAGACAAAAAAATAAAATAAAATAAAATTAAAATACAATAAATTCATAACACATGAACCGGGCTACTAAAATCCGCACACAATTGATATAGGTATCAATAGCATACGATTGAATATGGACTTCAGAATCTTAAAGCGGACTCTTACCTAGGAGCGCTACAGAGGGTTAAATGAGAGCAGAACATCTGTGGGTAACATATGAACCTAATCATTCACTGAATTGATTTTTGTTGGCACCAACGGAAATATGTAGTTGCAGCTATAGTTTTGGCGTTTTTCCAAGTATCCGCCAAGTGAGTATCTATCATACAAAACAACGGAAAAAAGACAAATATTATTACCAAATACACGCATGAATTGTAAACTTTTCAGAGGGAAGTTATTCCCAGTGAGTAACGTCCGTCCCGTTTGCGTCGACGGTTTTTGGAGGAGAAGATTTGACAACTAGTCAAGCAAAAATTACGCATTGGGTGTTTAGGATGGCTAGAATAGAAACCATAACGATTTTTTAACCCATTACGGCAACCTACAACTACATAGATAGCCAAGGCATGTATAGCGAATTAAGATTAACAATCGGAGAACAGTTTAGAAGAGACCCGCTTTAGGTGATGCACAAAAGTGAACGGTTCAACATGCGAATACAATACGAATACCTATATATACGACACAAAATAACAAGTAAGCCGAAAGATACTTAAGACAAAACACCGAGCTCTTCAGTGACTAGAATCCGACAATGGTAATGTCAACTTTATGCCGTACACCAGCATTTGCGGGACATCCTATAGTCTTAACCGAGATACAAGTGACCCCACATATTATGTTCGCAGTCCCGTATATACGATCTGTACCCTTGTTTTGGATTCAATGCTGGACTTTGAAGATATTGCCTCACCTGGCGTGTCTTAAGGTTGTCCTTCAATGCTCTATTAAGTTCATGTACTGAACAGATCTAGATACAGATTCATCATCTGACCATCTGACTGTCGAAGTTATTATTCTCGGCGACTTCGAAGCCTACAACACGAATTGGCTGCGATATTTTGATATAACAGGCGAGACAGGGAAAAAAAGCTGAAGACTTCGCAGTTTGCTGCAATCTTACTCAGGTTATAGAGGAAACCAGACAACGAGAAAATCACTAACAAACTTATTGCATGTCTTAATGTGCATGCGTCTTCAAGTCTATGGCAAAGGCAATAAGCAGTAACTTTAGTGATGGACACCATCAACAACTAACGAAAAGGTATATATTTTTGCTTCTCTGAAAATTCTACTCTGGACAATTGGAGCCGCCATCTATCCCGAAGGTGGCATCATCGATGACGGATCAAATATTTCGACCACGAGCCTACACGAGTAGCCTTAAAGAGCTCGACTGTAAGACGGCAACGGATGCTAATGGAATTCCAGCCATAGAACTCAAAAACTGTGACCAGAATTTGCAACTACATCTACTATTTAAGCTGTTCAAGAAGTCGTAGGTACTCCTATAAGACCTTATATTCTTAGTGGAAACCCGTCCGAATTGGATTTTTAAAAAAAGTAAAGAAATGCCTCCAGCATGAAGCTTTGCTTTGTATTTCTTGGAAAATGAAAAAGGCAGTAAATGTCGAAATAATCAAATATCTCGAAAGATACCGATTAAGAAACGACAGGAAGTATGGATTCCAAAGTCGTCGCTCTATTTGAGACCTGTTGAGGTGTGTAATGCACTTATGAACGCAGCTAATCGAACAACATGACAAATTCACAACCGTATAGTCTTGGACGTCTCAAAGGCTTTTGATATCGGATTTTGCATAGAGCCCTAGGAAGCAAATTAACCTCTAATAGATTTTTACAATAACTCCGTGGATGGGTGCAAAGTTTTCTTCTGGGCAAATCAATACAAGTTTACAAGTCCTTTTGCTATAATGTGAATCGGTGTCAATTCTGGAATAACATAGCAGGATTACTCTTAAGTTAAATAAGTAACAAAGAGGAACTTCAGCCCGAAACAAATCCTCCTTCTTTATATAGAACATGTTAGACCAGGATTATGCCTATTTTATAGGTACATACTACCATGGTAGAACTTGACGAAATTATAGGACATATGAGCGCCCTACAAGACAGACAACTAATCCTTTTAGCCCTTTTGGCTAAAGAATAAGTAAACTTTGGACCTCGCTTGCTCGGGACATATGTCCAGAGGACTAAAACTTACAACAATTTATGTTCAGAACTAACTAACTATCTGCAAACATTCCGGGGCGCTGTTGAAGCGTAATAATAGTATTTAGAAAAAAAAATCCAAAAACATAAAAGAAACAATTGAGTGATTGGATATAAATTCGGTTTCTTGATGTGCCTGCCGGAAAGGACACCAAATGAATCTTTTATATACAAATATTTGTCCTGACTTATTGCTGATCAATGCGGAGACCAAACGGTAAGAGCTAGGAATTAAATTCCTTTTTATGGCAAAAGTGAGCTCTTAGAAATAATTTGTGAAAATTCAAAATCTAAAAAGGGGAGTCAAAGTTTGTAAAGGAAAACTCTTAATTTTCATCCGATCGTCTTCAAACTTGGTTTGTATACTCTATAGCAGAAGTTTCTCTGATTTTGTGAATTTTGCTTGCGGCCCGAGTAATTAAGGACGGGAAAAGGGATATTCACTTTGTATGGGTAACATTTTCTTTTTCCATCCTATTGAGCGCGTAGCAAATCACACTAGGTATTTTATAACAGGAGGGAATCTGCGGATAAATATTAGTAATGAATTTAAATTTTAATCACTGAACCCTCTGCTGGAAAATCACCACCATTCTCACATTCTGACTCATAAATTCCAGAAATTCAAATACAAAGTAGAAGATACATTACACAAACATCACTTATCGTGATTATAATATGAGGTCCTTGTATCTTAGATACGACATACATGGTAATGGATGTAGGTCTACATTCCATTAATAATGCTTTCATACCTATTTCTATGACTTAAAGTGACTAATCCTTCAGCCTTCCCGATCAAAATTCCACCCACAAAAAACCGATAAAACTCATTCAGCCTCAATGCTTCATTAAAGACCAAAAGTCCTTTTCATCATGTTAAATTTTATTTGCCGTCGTGTTTCATCCATTAGTCCACGCCACGCCAGCCATAAACAAAAAAAAAATAAATAAACAAACACATCATAATAATTTGTCAAACGTAGCATAACGTGTCAATATAAGAGTCTGTCTCACTTTAAAATTTTAATGTCACCACTTCAACTAATTACCTCTGATGAAAATCGCTTCAAATTAATTTTCTCATTACACCCATTCCCCATGAGCATCATATCTATACGTATATGCATCCATCTACTATACCAACTAATTCATTCTCCATCATCGTGACACATCATGATTTATTCGAATCAATCAACATAGTTGCCACAGATGTACATAAATTATGTCCCGCACATATGTATCTACATAAACCGCCTCTTCCCTATCCACCTCCACCCACGGGGGAGCACTTAGCTCTCAGGTCGTTTGGGTTCCATCTTGTATACACACATGATGACACTAATTAATTAAATCATATCCAGTTACTTATTTTCATCCCCCCGCCCCAGCACGTTCTCCACTATAAACTTAAAAAGAAAACTGTATACTACGTAATCACTTAAAATTGTTCCTCAAAGCCACTATATGGAATAGATTTACAGATTCCACAGAATCATAAATAGATAGATTTCATCGAAGATACATCGTAGAGCATGGACCAATATTGAAAGCCCCGTTTACCCAGTGCGCTTTGTGGCGGCGCTTTGTTATTCAGGGTTTCTTCTATCTTACTTTTGGTTTTTTTTTTTTCTGTGACGTTAATTGGATCCAAATTTTATGACCTCGTGCATAATTCAGTGGCGAGGAGCTGCCTCAATCCATAGCCATAGTCAAAGGGCGGAATCCATAAATAATACCAGCAGTAGCAGCAGCAACCATAACCAAAACCACATCAGTGTATCTGTATATCTGCATGAAATACTCGTACTCGTATCTGGAGCGCTGAGTTATTCCATCTCCAGATGCTGTGGTATTATATGCACAGTGCGTGGCGGCTAAAATTGAAATGGACCTGGTGATGTATCACTAAGTTGCGGGCGGTTGTTCTGTATCTAAATTCTGACATCTTTCGGTTAATTGTTGTCTTTGGGTGAGGATCAGGCGGACTTTATGTTACATTTTGATTTGTTGGCACTAATAAATTTTCTGATCGAGTTGCGCTGCCACTATGGCATATTAAAATGACTCAAACTCTTGGACAAGGTTGTAAAATTTATTTTATTCTCAATGATTAGATACTGTGTGTGCACGTTTTGTTGATTTTCTCTATATACAATAAAAACGAAAGAGAGAAAAGAATTTCGCGGATATAAATGATGAAAGGACGTTCCGTCAATTGGACAGTTTGATTTATGCGGTTGTTGGAAATGAGGTTTATAGCTCGATTTCAATTTAATTGCAGGATGGTCGATGCGGATGCGGATATAAATGTATATATTTTGTTTAGAAGTCCTTCCATCAGGCAGCCTAGGCTGGCGGCTGCCTGCTGGGAATATAAATTGTTGCGATGAATTTTTTTTTTATTGATAGACAGATGGCTTTTGTGGGGTGCTAATTCGATTTTTGTATGGTATAGGTATAGCCGCGGTGTTGATGATGATGATAAATAAATATTATATCGTTTAAGATTAATAGCTTTTGGGGTTTTATCTTTTCATCGATAGATTTGCACTGTTTAAGCACATTCTTTCCAAATATATTGTGTATTCGCTGAGTATAATATGTCAATTCGGGTTTTGTTTTAATTATACACCAAAACGTGTTAGAGTTGTAGAAAATTGGCGAAATTTGCTAGAAGGGTAGATCCAACGTTGGGCGCCATTCAAAATTTAAGAAGGCATATTTTGGTTTTGTTAAAGAAGCAATCGCGTGTCATTACAATCAACAGGGCACAAGCGTTTCGTGAGTGGATTTACGAGTTTATGTTCATTTAATGGATAATTTATTTTTTTGAGAGGCATTTTAGGTGAGGTGGAAATTTTTAAAAGTTAAAGGTAAAGAATTTGAAGAAGAAGCAGAAAATAGTCTCTAATCAATGACTCGTAGAATTGGTGTCAATACTTTTATTGTTCAGAAAATTCGCAGAACTTCAAACAACTAACTAGTGTCATGTAAGAAGCAAATAGGAGATTTTAGTCGACAACCATTTTCAAGAACTAATCGTATTTGGAACAAAAAAAAAACAATAACAGTTCCACATAAGAATAGCTTCTTACAACCTTTCTTTTTTGTGAATATTTTTACTGAATTGAGAAGCCTTTCCAAGGCAGTTATATACACACTCTCCGATGTGTGTCGGGTGAAAGGTGGCGCAGTGAAACAAGCCTTTAAATGTAATTTATCTTTTTCTGGGTCTCTGGCCCTTCGCCCAGTACTCCAGACCTACCAGACTACCTACTGAGGCACTACGCTTACAGTTGTAAAAAAAAAAACAAATTGCGGAAATAGCAAAGCTTGTAGCTGTAGCCTTAAGATTCTGATTCAACCAGTATCAGCACTTTTCCATTAAGAGGCGCTTTTAACTTAGCATATAATAGTGCTTACCTATTAGTAAAGGTTACTCTGTGGCTATGTCAGACTCAAAGAGCATTTTGACACCTATATGCGATTCTGTAGCAGGAGTGCGCAGAGCCAGCCTATGAAGTTGTTATATTTTACCAAGTCATAGAATTTAATGGCAAAACTTTGGGAAAGGTCGTTTGCTTCGTGTGCGAAGGCCGTTCTTGGCTCGTGCCAATGACATACAGAGGAAGTAAAACTAAGTACGGATGATTATTTAGGTTTAGTTTCAACTGAGGCTACAAACAGGCAACAAACCTAGTGAACTATCTAAATCATACCGACATATAAGTTTGACAAGGTTTTTCCTAAAAATAATGGAGGAGGAGATCGAACTGTACGGGTTGTACAGCGACATTGTCCTAGCCAGAAGAGTGAAGGTCCAACGACGAACGTCCCGGCCCGGAAGATCTTCGACTCCACACCCGTCGCAGTAGAGGAAGACCCCGACTCAGGTGACGCACGCAAGTGGAAGGGTACGCTAACCAACTTAGTGTGCAAAACTTGAGACAGCTGGCCAAAGATCATGCTGGCTGGAGACGTTTGTAGTTTGAGGCCCAGGTCCACCCCGAACTGTATTGCCAACACCCCTGTCAATATGCGTATTAGAAAGGCAAATCAACGAAAGGTGTGTCTCATATTGGGAGAACATCCCGAATGGATGTTCACAGGCCAAGAAACCTATTCAGCCTTTCAAAAATGATGCCAAAAAGGTACTTAAGCTACTCAGGTAGGATATCAAAAATGGAGTTGGCTAACAGCTCAACACGGTTTGCGATATCGCCTAAAGAAAATGAAATTAGTCGACTCACCGGAATGAATATGATTTCGGTACAGTTGTAGATTGAGTCGAATAAAGAGATCAAATTTTTTGTCCCTTAGGTACAAGGAAGCGCGAAGATATTTGTTAAGAAAGACGTCTTAAAACTTCGAACAGCAATTCCAGTTACACCATTGTCTGCGCAGTGGCTCAGTAGTTACTAGTTAGTTAAGAACCGACTCAAAAACGCATTTCTTATTGGTCGAGGTTTAAAAAAACAAATGTATATTGGCTCAAATATAAATATCAAATATCAAAAACCTTTCCGTTCCCGAAGACATGTTGCACTTTCATATGACGCAAACCAATCGCCTCACTTATATGCATTCTAGTATCGGCTTTATATTTACTGATGCTGACAATTGCTATATTTGTATGTACAAAAATGCACCCCTTTAAAACCTTAACTATAACCTCAAAAATATTCTTTAGGTTCCTTTGCAAGCTGATTGTAATCTAAGTCTTGCCCAATGAAAAGATTTGGTAAAACTTTCGTCTGTCCTCGACTACAAAGGGGATTTGTAGGGGTGGTATTTATAAAACAACTTTACCACTACAACTACCCCACGTAAAAGGTATCCACTAGCAATCCTGTTTATACAGCACCAGACTAATTGATGGGTTACAATTTTCATTTGGACATTCGTAGTACGCCTCTCGGAAAGTCGAAAAAGAAATTTATGACCGCCGCCTTCAAAAGCCATAAACTGAATACTTAAAATGTAAGAAATAACAGAAAAATCTCCACTTACAGTTTACATTCAAGACGACATTTGTCTCCAGACGCTGTCCCTCTGGCATGGCACGATTCCAAACAACGCATTTGTACTTGGCACCATCATCATCACGACGCGGCACAATCGATAGTGTTGCGTTTGTTGGGTAATCTTTGGAGCCACCCTTCTGCAGGGGTGCCTGCAATGGAACTGTGCTACCATCTCGATACCATCTATATAGAAAGAAAAAAAACATGTAAAAAGAACAAAAGTAAAATGATTGTTAGTCGGTCCGGTCTACTTCTCGTACCTCTGTGCCTTTTGATTACTCTAACCATAGTAACCACCTTGTCTCTGTCAAAAGGACGATTATATTTATGCCCTACCAACCGCATTCGAATGGAGAAAATGAAAGGAATTTCTGCAGAGTCCTGCCAAACGGCAAAAAGGCGAGACATTTGTTCCTCGTCCGATTGCGGACATGATAAAACCCTTAAAACAGTGTCTGTCGTGAACAGAACCTCTATATGACACAAAGTCATGCCGGTAATATAAAATGAATGGCACAAAACGAATGAAAACGCGTGAAAATTCTTCCAATGTCATCGAGTTTCATCGAGCAGAGGATGCTTGTCAATTGACGCCAATATAATTCATCCAATCATGAGTATATATGGATGTATCCTATTACAATTGCTGGCAGAATGGTATAGAGAAGATGGCGAAAGGACGAGAAATAGCAAATTGGATAGAACAAAAAATAAAAGTCAACTTACGTTATCGTTGGATCTGGTGATCCTCCAATGCTGCTGCATGTCAATTCCACCGGCTTCTCTTCGGTGGAAGCTGCATTGTTACCTGGCGATACCATCGGCGGATGTGGCGGTGTCAGGACAGTTAAATTGTAAAAATCCCGATGTACATCGGCGCCCGTACCCTTAGCCTTAATGCGGCACTCAAATCGTCCATTGTCTTGATTATAAGAAGCGTTTTTAATTTGCAAATCGTATATCCCTCTGTCAGGACGAAAATCCAGTCTGAAATTGAAATAACAAAACATTTTATTTATCTATACACATCCTTAGAAGCAATACAAGTCATATCGAATTATAGAATAGAAATTTTGAAGTTTTCAAGGACACTTTAAGCCGGTAGGGAAACAAAAAAAAATGTAAGACCCACCACAGGACGCCGGTAAACATCCTTCGAAGTGAAATGAAAAACGACAGAGCGTTAGTCCACATTTCACGTTATCAATTTTATTTTCTGTCTCAGTGCTTGCACATAGCTCCGCACTTGGTTCTTGGTACCTTTCAAGTGAAATACAACACGAGAAAAAAAAAAAAATAAATACCTACAAGCAACACAAATCGATTCGAAGGATAACAAAAGCGAGCGTGTCAATTCTACGAAAGCCAATGTCCGAAAATTTGATACGAAGTGATTTATTACGCTGTCAATTAATTGAAATGAAAAAGAAAAATATTTCAAGGATAACGAAGAAATACGAGTGTGGGTGGACTCTGGACTGCGTTGGTAAGGGAAAAATAAAAAAAAAATTAAATTAATTAATTCCTTTGAATGTCACACTGATGAAGGAGGAGGGTGATGAGAGTGCAGGCATTACACTGCCCTTTCTACATTTTATTAAAAAAGGATTTGAATTTTTGTCCCTTTTTACTTTTTTTGGCTGCGTCTTTATGTAAATTTAATTAGTTGGGCGAAATAATTACGTTAAGTGAAGAAAAACAAAATAATTAGATGGCAGAGGCTTTACTTGGGGACAAAGTTCTAGAAACCTTTTCCGTAGTGCAGTCAAAGTTTTGACAATCCAAAGGGATTTCAGTTTTACATCAAAATTAACATTTTTATGTTTAACTAGCGTAGCCCCTGCACACTGCATAGTGCAAAATAGTTAAATAGATAAAAAGTTTTTATTGTAATGCTCTGTGGTACAAAATATTTTTTAGTTTTTCCAGAAATTGTATATTGCCTAGATAATATTCTTGTCTTTCGGGACAATTATCATATCAATGCTACAAATTTTAAAAGCTTTGGCTTCTAAGACTGTCGAGGAATAGCGTTTGCTATTTTTTTTTGTATGGGCGGTACCACGCCCCTTTGACCAATTTTGACCAATCTTCACAAGAAGACTCATGGGCCAATACCTAAGATTGTCTGTACATTTTAACTCAATCGATTCTGTGGTTTTTAAGATTTTAAATATTTGTTTGTATAGGCGGTGCCACGCCCCTTTACCCAATTTTTACCAATATTTACAGGAACACTCATGGGCCAATACCTAAGATTGTCTGTAAATTTTAACTCAATCGATTCTGTGGTTTTCGAGATATAAGATTTTAAATATTTGTTTGTATAGGTGGTGCCACGCCCCTTTGTCAAATTTTAACCAAACCATCATAACAAACATCTCGCGCCAATATCAAAGATTTATCTGACATTTTGAGCTCAATCGGTGCAAAACTTTTCGAGTTCTTGAAGCATCCACAAACCGATATAACATTTTTATATAAAAGATTTATTTAAATGCTGACTGCTAAAGTACCCCGAGAGGGACTAAGTCAGCCATTTTAGAGTAGGTAAACATTAAAAAAAAATTAATTTTGAGAAAAAATTCGCAAAGCGACCTTAAAAAGATTTGTTTTTTAAGGCCACACTAAAAATGCCTATATGCATTTTTACAATGTTTTCAGTGAATGTTTTGTTGGTTAGCTTTCAAATTTGTAGTTTTGAGATAATCTTCTATAAACATGACCTTTCATCGAAGCCACAAAAAATATTTTCGAAAAATTACAATTATCTAGTTTTTGAGGTTGGCAATCGCCACAAAAAATATTTCCCAAAAATTACAATTATCTAGTTTTTGACGTTGGCAATCATAAAAATGTTGAGGATACCCAACAAAATGGAAAGTATGTTATTTGCCTGGCGATAGTAAGTCCAGACGCCCAAGACTCAAATGTCCCGTCTTCATCTATTTAAAAATTGTGTGTGATCAAATTTTGATTATCAATTTAACAAACATTTTTGGGACGAATTTAAGATACCTACACTTTTATGACAAGTTCGAATGGCTAAATTGAGAGAATATTTTCAAAGGCATTTATACTCTCGGATGTTTGTCAGACATCCACAAGAGGTGGCGCAGTGGAAAAACCTTAAAATTTAATTCATATTTTTCTGGGGCTCGAAGCTGAGACCCCTCGGACAGTCAGTATATAGTTTAGCACACTAACCACTGATCCACTTTGCGACTACCTTGATTTACTTAATTACCTCAGCCAACTAATCAAGTTTCAAGCGAATTCGTCACTTGGTAATAAAGACATAATGGCTAAATTGCATCATCCCCGCATTCGTCAGTAAGGCGCAGGGTAAAGACAACTTACTAGGTATACGTAAAAAGATAAATGCATAAAACACTTCAGCCGGTAACCTTGGCCTTTGGAGAAGGACCCTTTCAAAGACTAAATAAAGCCAATTAACGTCGGATTATATGCAGACGGTTTTAATGAGCGAGCATAATGTTTCCTTTTCGAGAAGAGATGAATATTTGATTAGTGAAAAGGACGCATTTTAAAAATTGTGTACATTTCAAGGACCGAAGGACGCGGATGGAAGAACAAATTTAAATAGTGTCATCATTGAAGTAAAGTGCACGTTGAAATGAGCGTATATCGGTTAACGTATAATGACCTAGGTACGTAGTGTAGACGGTAGGTACGAGTCACCTATTGAAATTAGTATACCTATAGACGAAGAATCGTATTTTGAGTCAACTGTCAAGGGCGGATTCATTTAAGTTCAATTTTGAACGATGATGCTTTCGTAGTTGGAGATACTTTTCCTCGTTTTGTCGATACTTGTCATTTGATTTTGCAATTCATCTGTTTCATGTGATAGTCTAGTGCTAGAAACAGCTGGAAACCATGTAAAGTTCAATGAAAAACATCCCTTCAACCCTGCTGAAACATAGCATGGTGGCGTTTTCTGGCAATATATTAGTCGTCCGAAGGTGCCCTAATATCTACGCTATGGTAAGTAGTATATGCAACATAAATATTGTTTATAAATAAGCTGTACAAGCAATCTGAAGTTCAAGACTCATTTTCATGGGCCCCTTTTTTACCCCTTTTAAGAGGGGCACACATTTTGTTTCTTCTACTTATTTGCTAATAAAATTGTATGAATGCTTTAATTGTATAAAGATAAATTAAAAGTTAGCTACATACAAATAGAAAAAAAAAGAATAAAAATAGTGAACAAAATATATTAAAAAAATAAAAATTATTTTCGGTTATGGAAATTACCACTTATTCTCTTCTTCTCTTCAGTATCGACTAAATCTTTCGCCTTTTACCACTGTATTACACTGGAGGAAACTTCAAGTAAAAACCAGCTATGTTCATTAAAGCGAGGAGAAGATGGCCGCATGTCAGCATGTCAAAAATTCACACGATTTTTGACATGCGTAATAGTAGCATTAAGCTCTTCTGTAATAGAACTATGTATCTTCGTCTTCGCCAGTTTCCATAAAGTCGGGTAGATGGGCTCTATACATAAAATAACACTATTGGGTCTTTATGTGTCACCTAATAACGTTAAAACTACTGGAGAAATTTGAATGAAACGTTTTTTTAAATGTTTCTTAATACTGCAAGAAGGCTATAGGCTATCGGTCGTTGACTACCCCGCCTACATTTTGGGACTGAGGTTTGGCCAAAATAATTTTTTGTTTCGAACTTCCCTACAGACTTTAATATTCAAACAAAAGAGAATACCTACTTTTGGGACTCAAAACTTCCTCAACTATTTTAAGCTATTAACCAGCTTTATGCTTCATAGAGAAGCTGAACTACCGATCTGTAATCTGTAAATTTTAACCCATTGAAAAATATCAGCTTCTATTTTTTGGCGCACATCGAAAACAAATTCTGGGGAACGAACACTGTGCTTAGATACTGTAGTTTTCTCTTATTACACGAAACGAAAGACAAGCTTTTGATGTCCTTGTGCATATGTGGGCATAAATCAACAGAGGTAATATTTTTCTGATGATGGCTGAAACTTTGCTGGTGGGCCCAGCTATAGTCTGTTCATAGAGGTAAACAAATTGTTTGTCTATTTGTATGTGGCATTTAGGTACGCCTTATGGGATCATGTTAAAACTGGTCCCTCAATCCGTAAGGATTTCTCGGAGTCAAAATAGGGATTTAGGAAGCAACATTTAGTTCTTATTTTATGACAATCGTCCGACTGATTGAAAAGAAATACAAATTTAAAGTTTTCTGTCAAAGGCGAAGAAATTTAAAACCAAATATTTCTAATTGCTGGTCTAGTCGTCTGCCCTCCAAAAACCCAAAAATTTGATCAGGCTTATGTCTTTGTACACAACTTACTGCCTTTGGAAGATGAAGCCAGTTAAAATATTTATTACGATCTGAAAACATTACTGCCGCTGCAAAACGACTTAAACGACCACTTTATAACAAAAAAACTTTTGTTTGTAATTTTATTTTAAGTACCTACAACTTTTTAAAGTCCAATTCTTTAGCATCGCGTTGAACTATGTTCTTCTCCTGCCAATAATCTCCCCAAGCATGGTTAGCGCACCAACTTCCAAACAAGACGAATCAAATTTATAAACAGCAATGACACTGGACTGTGGGACAGTACAGTCTCTTCCCACAATTTCTTTCCCAAACTTTTACTAGCTAAGTCGACATAAGTCCAGGAAATTAAAAAAAAAAAAAAACGCAAAATAAAACTTCGAGTAAAGAGTTCCCTCTTTTGTAAGCTATGATGATCGAAAAATAACCTCAGCAGTCATAAGGAGTTTATTTAACGTTTAGTACCTACAGTTTTTGTATGTTTTCCGCGGTTGTCCTTTGATACGATTAATGTGTTTTTTCTGTTTTTAAGGAGTCACCTTTAATGTTCGGGGATGACTTTGAATTTAGCTGTTTATGCTGTTATTACAGTCGTTATGGAAATGATTTTATAAACGATACGAGTTCGTGTCACGCTAAATTAGCTATTCACCATTTTTTGATTGTTTCTGATGACGAGAATTGAGAGCTAGAGGGTAAACTATTTACACAGAGGATTCAATTGAAGTAAAGTTGAAGTATGGTGTGGTGGTAGAGGCGACACGTAAAGCCCAAATCAGACGACACAGAATGAAGTCTCAGCAATTTTACTGATTAGTTTGCTCCGTAAGAAGAACTGTGAACCAAATGGAAGTTAATTAGGTTCTCTTATGCGAGATGGGAGAAAGTTTTACTATATAGACTTGGAGTAGGAGTTTGTATCATGAGAGTACGGTAGTTTCACAATTTGATTTGGGTGAGAAAAGTTTGCCTAAAGGGAAGAAGTTAAGCTAAGAGAAAGTTAAGAGGGGAAGAAGAAAACGTCATTAATTTTTATACCAGCTCTATCTGTATAGAACAAGTTGTTGCCATAGTCATGTTATGAAGTTTTTTTTTTTACCAACGTAGTCGAGCTCCGCATGCATCCACACCAGTAGCAACTTATACGACGTTTGTAGGTGGCCGTGCTAAAAATAACCCCAAACTTAAAGCCGTTCTTCTATTTTGTGAGGTTTTCACAGGCGTGGATACAACCCCTTGCATTTCGACAGAAATACTTACTGCCAACAAGTTTTGTTAGAAACTAACAATATGCACAATTTAAATGTTCAGTTCATTTGAGGGTCTTTTGCTCCCCTTTGCGGGGATAATTTTATATCCCGAGAAGTGCCTTAATATGAGGGTTTGTTCATGACTTATAGAATGGGTCACTGCGTTTGGCCCTTCGGGCCGGAGCATTGGTGTCCATTCGTTCTATACGTTCTAGTGATCTTAGCAGGCTGATACGTAATTTTCTCACCAGGTCGTAGAGTTCGCTATCTCCTCCTCCAAAGCCCGTCAACAAAAACGTTGCTTTTGAAACGACCAAGAAGATCTTCATGGGCCTTTGTCAACGCCCATGCTTCTGCGCCATAGACCAGGACTGGGACTGAGGGTCTCCTTAGTATTTCTTGAAAAGGCCTTACTAGTTAGTTGCCTTCTTAGGCCAAAGAGCGGTTACCGAATGTAAGGCCCAATGCACACGGAGCAACTGAAAAAAAAAAAACTGATCAGCGATGCGAATTGAAAATGCCTCACTAGTGAGTTGCCTTTTTAGGCCAAAGAAACTGCGGTTACCGAGTGTAAGGCCCAATGCACACGGAGCAACTGGAAAAAAACTCATCAGCGATGCGAATTGGCAACTAGTTTGCTTTGAGTCAGTACAATGTGTAATCAAATGGGACGACGCACACGACGCTACTGGTTGAAAACTCGTTTGCGATTCACAAAAACCAGTTTATAACCAGTCGTCAGTTGATTTGCATGTCAAGTTGCCTATAGACTTCAGTTTCTAGTTTGTCGAAGATGACCGAACAACAGACCAACCTGTTTCTGGTGGGTGAGGTTGAAAAACATGACGACACTGAACGAACTAGAGATTTTGATTGGTGATGAGTTTCCTAGTGTTTGGAGTCAAGACAACGCTGAGTCCGTAACTGGTCTGTAACTCGAGTTGCCAACCGGTTTGGTTTTTTTTTTTTCAGTTGCTGCGTGTGCATAACTCTTCGTTTGATTTCTGATGTGGTGTCGCATTATCAGAGTTTATAGCTGAGCAGAGGTTGACAAAGTCCCTAACCACCTCAAAGTTAAAGCTGTCAAACGTAACGTTCTGTCCAATTCGTTGATGTTGTGTGTCACTCTAAAGACAAATTTTTGCCGCTTCTCTGCTAATACTTACAAACGCACCAGTGACAGCTCTCTGCGTTCTGCCGATTATGTCAATGTCGTCAGCGTATGCAAGTAGTTGCACAGACTTTTGGAAATTCTGCCGCTGGTGTTGCCTTGCGAGTTTCGCACAATTTTCTCAACTATGATGTTGAAAAAGTCACATGACAGCGCATCAGCTTGTCTAAATCCTTCTATGACATCAAAGGTCTCTTCATTCCTATCTTCCTAATCTGACAAGCTTGGCAGGGATGTCAAAACTAGACATGGATCTGTATAGCTCGTCTCTATGCTCTCATATGCGGCCTTAAAATCAATAAACAGATGGTGAGTATCGATTTGCACTTCTTGGCTTTTCTCCAACTTCTGCCGTAATGTGAATATTTGGTCGGTTGTGGACTTACCGGGCCTAAACCCCACTGATAGGGACCAATCAGTTCGTCGACAAATGGTTTCAGGAGCAGTTTAGAGGGTCTCCTTTCTTGTGGGTCGGGCAAACAATGCTGAGGGGCTCCAGCTCCATTCATCAGGTATACTTTCCTTTGACCAAATCTTGGAGCTCTCAGCGAAATCATATCCTGCTGCCTTAGAATAGTAAATGGTTCATTCTGCCTGACAGCGGAATTTGCGTGTTCTTCGCCGTTTAACTATCGGCACAAATATGTAGTTTTGCCATGTCCTCATCACCGACTGTCGCTCTACTACAAAATTTCCTTTTTCGTCCCTGCAGGCCTCTGTGTGGATCTCGTTAACGTGATCATTTTATCTTTCGGTGAAACTTCTGAACTTTGTTTTACTGTTTATTGTTTGGTGTACATTATATTTCTTAGTCCCAACTAAGGGCGCAAGTATCTAATTATATTCATTGTTCTGTTGCATTACAAATGTTCACTTGAAGATTTGGTTATATTGGTCCTACAAAAGCATCGCATCTTATCCATCAACCAATTGCATTTACTTATAGTAGACCAGGCTGCTTGATGAGCAAATACATGAACCTTATATAGCTTATTAAGTCACTTCCATTGTTCATATGTATTTTTTATTTTTTTAGTATATCAACACCCTTTTGTGCTTTGCAAATCCGACGGAACTGAGAGGACTAATAGGACCCACATGCTACCCATAATATATGTTGTAAAGCGGCTTATGAGTTTCAAAAACGCATAATATTGTTTGGCGCTAAACAAAAGGCATGCAACCAACTCTGAAACCCTACTAATTGCTTATCCTTCCTAGTACACCGATAAGGAAATTAATTGTCTGCCACTTCAACTGTACACATACCACAGGGTATATACACATTTTCAAGAGATTTGTTCCTCTTGGCAACCTCAACAGCCTTAAGGACTCAATTCGTTACCCAACTCCTGTTGCCGATTCTTTATTTTTCCTGTCGGCCATAACTCATAGCCATGTACTCTCATATTTCAGGGCCCCCCAAAAAGTAAATGCAAATTTCCTCTTGTACTGTTGTCTGTATTGTGTAGGTATATCCTGGCGAAATTCCCATAAATCTTACTTATACCGAATGAATTTTCTTTAAATTGCCGCACTCACACACCGATTTAATGAGATGGAAAATAAAATGAAAAGAAAAAAAAAAACAGCACCCCTCCATATAAACACACTTCCTTACAGGACAGAAAAATGAAGTGAAACACTAACTAATTTACAATTCCTTCACTTATTCCAATGCGGCAAATGGAGAGGATAAAACAAAACGAAAAAAAAAAAATCTATAGCAATCTATGCTGAAAGGCATTAACTACACACATCTTGTGTGCAATATGTGTTAGCTATGCCACCCCACAATTCCCATCCACCTCTTTCTGGATAGAACAGCAGTAGACAGCACCGGAAGGAAACAGAAAGGAGATGAATTCAAGTGAACGGAACATGTCCGCGTGTGTAAACATATTTTCGCAGAAATAAAACTGATTTTCTGATTTTGCTCCCGCACTCTCGGCTCTTCATTGTCATCTGATGTTAGTGTGTGAAGAAAAGCAGCTCCTCCATTCATACCCCACTGGGTGAGAGTGTGGAAAACATTTTTTTTATTAATGTCACTGGTACATTGCACAAAACTGAAAGGATACCTAGTTTAGTTGTTACAAATTATATGTTTAAGTAATGTATGAAAGGACGTATTAGCCCCACGGGAAAATAACTGAGTGTGTATAACTTTACGTTTGTAGACGGAGGGGATTTGTTTTGTATACGCTTGAAAGGATTACAGGATGTTGTGTATGTCTTGTGAATGCTTGTGGTGAGTGAAATGTTTGTTCCATTGGTCATCAGGAAAACACGACACAATATGCGGACAGGCTACCTAACAAAAGAAACATACATATATGTAAGTACTGCACATATCTGTCGAAAGGGGTTCGTCGCCTTGTAATCAGATTACAAAAAGTCGTCAACAACACTATCAACAACACAAATAAGGAAAAGGATTCACATTTCGGTGAGGGTTTTCTGTTGTAACCATTGGTAACCGACAGTATAAGTACATCCTTCTCACATATACAGCAAGTTGTTGGGGTCCTTCAATAGGTCCCTAGAGCACTGTTTAAGGATTTAGAAATAGAAACATTTGAAATATAGCCTACGTAATTAGTGTAATAGATCAAATTGACCATTACAAGGATATGGCGACTGACCTTATGGGAATTTATGTCGGGTTGTTATGGAGAAATTTAAGATTCTGAATCAAAAAGGTCTGATCAGTTGAATTAAAGTCCATTTATTGAGCTTAGTGCGAAACAAATTCTAAAAACAACTTTGAATTATAAAAGGAGATAAGAGAAACTGTATTGTATGTGTGCGAAAAAAAAACAATATTGCTCCTCTAGGTGAATTTAAAATACACCATTTTAATCGTTCGCAAAATATAGGAAATGCCCATGCCTTAAAAAGTTAAACGCACACCATATTGATGTTTCGCACATTAGTGGGCGAATAGTGTGCGTTGCGAACAGCTATCAGAAAGCTATCTTGGCATGTGCTAACTACACCGAAATAGGGTAGACCAGGGGTTCCCTATATGTGCGTCGCGGCGCCCTGAGGCAAAACTATTTGTTCGCTGACATGGCTTCGGAGCGTTTGGAAGAGGACCCCAATTTTGGCAGAAAAATCACCTATAGCGACGAGGCGCATTTTTAGATGAATGTATGTTAACGGGTATGTTAACAAGCAAAATTGCCATAAATGGGACGACGATATTTCAACGTCCACCTGTCCTTATTGAAAAACCCCTTAGTGAAGATCAGCTTCTATTCACATATCTGTGCTTTTAGAAGGGTGTCGCAAAAATATTAAGACTGGGGATCACTAGGCGTTCATAAGACTGAAGTATACACAAAACTACTTCCAGTTCCCTTAGTATTATTATAAAATGCACGCGCACAGTTTATTCCTTAAACGCACACAAAATGTGCGCTTTGATGTATCTGCAATTGGGTCGTTTATATTATGTGCGCAATTGTTTTAAAATAAATATTTAAAGTGACGTAAAATTATCGCATGCAAATTGTGCGCAAAATTTTTCAATTTTCTAGTTATTCCCGATAAACGTCACAGCGCTGTTTTTTAGAATTCTATCCTGTTAATTCTGATAGTTTGGAGAAAACGAGACGGCGTGTGTTAATCGCATTAAATATGTATATACTAAATATACTATTTATTCTCCTTGTACAAGTTTTTCAGTGACTCGCGATGCAGTTTAATTTTTTCGAAGGGTTGAACCTAAAACTCCTCACTCACACTATAACCACTGAAGAACTTTGCAAAACAATTTTAACAAAACTGCATATTTTTGCAAATGGCTTATTGAAACTATGTATATAAGAAAAATAACGTAAGAAAAAAAAAATAAAGTCCTCAACAAATATTTGTTTCCAACAACAACAACAGAGACTCTGTTCATTACGAGTCTGTGTCCTATACTAATTGATTTATAGCACAAACTCAAGCCGAAAGTATTGTGAAATGAAAAATCACTTTCTTGTTCTTTGTTGGTCATCGTCCTGGTCCTAGGTTCTAGATTCTTTCCTCCTTAGACAGCCATTTTACTAATTGAATTTTCCTTTGCCATAATGTGCACAGTGTGCGTCTTAGTTCGGATGTGATCTATAGTAGTTGTAGTGTCTCTCACCAGTGTATCCTTTCAACAGCAATTAAGAGCAATTGCTTTGATGTAATTTTTACATTTTGCGTTCTTTTGGCTGCCAAAGGCGACACTTAAGGACGAAGAATTTCCAAATGCAAATGAACGCTAATGGAAAATTATATTTACTGGTTAATTGATTGATGTTTAGTTATGAGATTTTCGCTTTGCTTTTGCGAATGATAGAGAGAAAGGATATTATTGTTGGCTCATGTTATAGAGAGTTCTCGAATGTGATGAAAAAACTGATATCTACTAATTGGGTGCATACTGATGGATTTATTGGCTCCCATTTGCGGAAAAATATGGTATTTGTAAGACGAGTCATTATTGATGTAAAAAGAGCTTTGGTATGCGACCATCAGAAAATATTTTCCTTTCGAATCTGAAGAACAACAAACGTGTTTTTATTTTGAAAACAAAATTAGTGCAATTCTGGTTCTAAAAATAAATATTAAAATAAAACAAAGCTCGTCATTATAGCTGCAGCACCAACACTTTGTTTATACTTTCTAGCTAGTATCTAAACCAATCATAAAAGTGAGCCTATCTTTAGGCGTTATATTAAATATTTCTTGCACATTTGTGTTGGTATACATATCGTAGAACTTCAACGAAAAAAAAAAAAACAATTAAAATCTATACGAGTCGCTTTCCCACCAAACCGCAACCAACCGAACAAAAAGCAATATTTCTTAAGGATCAACATCTTAATCCCTTTCCCTTGTTCCTTCTACTGTGTGATCCAAAGATTTATTTACAATGGCTTGAACGCCAAACAAATTCTGATTCACAACTAATCCAAAACTAATCACCAAAATGACTTCCAGTATTTTACTTAGACCAAGGCGCATAAGGGGAAGTAGGAAATAAAAAATTAAAAACAACAATAAATCCTCAAAGTGATATCGCAGATTGTTGAACATGCCACAAAATTAGTTTTTCTCCTCGAGGCTAACAGAAAATAAAAATCAACTTAAATCCCCTTCCCGTCTGTTGTTCTCTGAATATCAAGGCAAGCATCCTGCTGAAAAAAAAACTCAATCCTACACTTGTTTTATAAATGTATACGTCATACAGAAGGACTTAGCCGCGCCATACCCCATCGTTCCATAGTTCTTAGCGTGAATAGTGTATATAAAGGAGAGAAAAAAATCGAAAGAATGAAATTGAAAAACAGGATGTCATCCTGTAAGAAATAAAAGAAAAGGCTCTAACACCACAGCTCTCAACTTGAGAACCAAAATGAATAAATTGAATGAGCTTAAGAAGATTCTATGACGTACAACAATGTGTTGTGTTGTGTTGCCCTCCGAAAAAAAAACTGAGAAAAGCAACTCTTGTTCCACTGCAGGACCCATGACAACAATAGACAATGACACCGTCACTGTGTGTCACATGCGAAGTTCTACCCAAAACAGAAAAAAAAAAAAAATTATGAACAAACAGCAACAACATCAAAAAGAAAAACAAAAATTATATATATCCCCCATCGGATTCTAAAGATCCACACCAAGGATATGCGTTTGGCGTGGACCCCCTTCTTGTCAGCGGTTGGGTATATGAATAATTCATTTCCTGAAATTCATCTTCATATAGCTTTGTATAGATACATTCCGTTTTGGTAGTGAGGACGCAAAAAGCCTTTTCTTGTTGCCTCTTTTGAATATACTTAAAGAAAGGCCCAGGTTGAGTGAAGGATATATATATAAAAAAAAAAACCATAGGAGAAGCACCTGCTAACCGGAAAGGTTTATTGGATTTATTCCTGCCTTCCACGTCAGGAAAGCAAAGAAAAAAAACCCAAAGTACTAGAAAGGAGTAGGTACCTACCTATGCCTATGACAAGAGCAGGACGTTGTCGGGCAAAAAGGAGCAACTAATAAAAACAAGGGAGGTATAACAAGACATAATAAAATACTATAAAGGAGCCTTCTCTTTTTGCTTCCCAATTTTTCCGTTGCTGCCTTCCATTTTTATTGGCGGGGGTAACCCGGTCGCGGAGATATATGATATGGTAAAGTAAAAGCTACTTATTGGAATGCCTTTGCATGTAGGCACGATAACATCAGCGAGAGTCGTCGTCTCTGTGAGTTGGGAGGATACATCTATTAGCTTTGCGGATTTAAAAATTAGAAAGGATGAAAACAGAGTCAAAGTTATAAATGGGCTCGATGGGTTTCCCGCTGAGTTTTTATGAACAATTTAATGTGATTTGTTGCTATATACAGACACGTTCCTGTAGGAGGGGGTAAATGGTATAATGGAGATGTTTTTTCTTGTGTGACTGTGGGGGATTTAAATTTTTTTTTTTTTTTTTTTTTAAGGATTTAAAACTTTGGAGTTCAGTCTTTAAGCAAATGGTACATTAGTTGGATATTTATTGTGTGGGAAGAAGATGGCTTACAAGCTTTACAGCGACCTTGACCTAGTCCGGTTCGAAATTGCATAATGTGACGTTGCATGTTGACTGTGAAAGCGCGCACCACAAACCTCTAACTATGTTATGGGAGTTGATTCTATAGGCTCACCCATGCTTCTAAGCAAGGAATTGAGAAAAAGGAGGCACTTCGTGGTGGGATGTTCTTGTCTTCTCCTGTAAATGTATTTGGAGCAGCCCTTTACAAATTGTAACTTTTGTTCAACTTCAAGATAAAATAAATAAATAGTTGGCGCAACAGGTGTGTAGACACCCTAAGTCTAGCTTCTCACAACCATTCGTTTGTGTGAGTTTCTAATTTTGGGACGAATGGAAGGGTCCTACAATTTTATGCTGAGTCCGAAGTCTGAATTGAGAAGCTTTTTCAGGACAGTTATACTCTCGGATGTTTATCAGAAGTTCGCGAGAGGTGGCGCAGTGAAAAAAACCTGAGAGCCCTCGCAGAGTAGTCCAGCACACCAACCACTGAGCCAAACGCGCCCACTTCAACTTCAGGACGCACTGTATTCATGTGGATTCGATGCCAGAGGACTGCAACTTTCAACAATTTAAGATGTGTGGCCAACTTAGGCCGTAGGGTGAGTGAGAATTGCTCAAGAGTAAAGGGGTCGCGGAAAGTAAGGGGGGTCTCACGAACCGTTAGCCGCATGAACTTGAAAGTTTGCACGTTGATAGATAATCAAAAATATTACATACCTCATTCATCGTTTTTCAAAATTCGTATGTAGTATGTATTTAAAATTAAAAGCAAACTCAACTATGCAAAAGGTGCAGTTGTCAATCATTCGCAGCCACAATATGGAACTTCAGTTCGTAGAATCTTTTGACTTTTTTTCCATTAGACTTGCTTTATGCTTTTTCCATAGGCCTGCTGGCCAACCAGTGGTGGGCTTCAACTAAAGCTGCACGTGAAAATGACAGTTCCCACATCAAATACGATGAAGGCTAATAGTAGTAAAGTTTTTGGGGAGCTTCGTCTGATATAAGTACCATTTTAGAAACACTTCAAGCTTCCAGCTATGTCGCAGAGTAACACTACATCTCCAAGTCATAGTTAGCAGCGGTAGCATAATGTGTCACAGGAGCACGATATTGAAGTACAGTAGATTTGTAGGCTCTACGATATAAGGTTCCAATGATATAAGGCAAAAAAAAAAAATATGAAATAAGGCCCCAAAAAATTATACAGGAAACAACAAAAGCGATTAATAAAATTTCGGGTGTTATTTCCTTTTCTAGGGCCTTATTTCCTAATGAAAATTGTGGTTTGTTTTTACCCCAAATTTGGGGATTTATTTCATTTTCTCTTTTGGGGCCTTATTTCCCGCAGCCAGGTTTGTATGGAGATATGGACAAGATTAATGCTCTCGTCCTTTCCCTTGTAAAAACTATGGTTGGAGCACGACATTGTTTAATTGTAGCTGGACTGTCTTTACTGCCATATTCACAAAAATTGGTACCTATATTGACTACCTAATACTTCCTCTTTGAAGTTGGTCAGGGTACAAAGAGTATATCCAGTCTAGCATCTACTATGAGGTCTCTACGATAGCATCGAATCAATAACCTCTGGTGCTCAGAAAACAAGCCACTGACCTAAACCTATTATATTTCGGAGTGCAATATAATGAGGACAAGAAGGACAACTAAAATGCTCATTACCTGAAAGTGCACTTGACAATTGCGGGGGTATCACTCGCCTTATGCTTTCACCTTCTCCATCTACACCCTCTTATGATGGCAGGTCCTACAAAAAATCGATCCCTGTTTGTATTTATTTTCTACACATCTCAGACCATTCCAAGTGAATCGCGGATAAGCCAAAAATATCAATGAACAATCTCCGCGACCATCCCCTTTACAAGTTTCCTCTTTGCCATAAATATTCCGCATCCCATAACAATATGAATACTAATAAAACGGATAATAAATATCGATCCACAAAGAACACATTATTTATTCCATCCTCCAAAGTATCCCTTTTTTTCGTATTAACGTCTCCACTAAGCTTTATTACCTCGATATAATTAATGAACCAAATCAACGTCCACTGCAATATCATGACATCCTTATCCGCTCACACACTTTGTCAACCCACCACCCACAAACCGAAGCGATTATAAAAGGGGGAAAAAATGTGAAACTTCCATAAATTACACTCACAACGACAATTACATTACAAAAAAAAAGAGAGAAAATATAAAAAAAATATTAATATTAAAAAACCAAAATATCTAAGCCAATAATCATTCCTTATCCGCCATCTGGAAATTATGATTATTATTAGTAGCATCGTCCTTTGCCATGAAGCAATAAATAAAGTATTTTCCAATAAAGGACTTGGTTTTTTGAAAAATTTCCTGTGTATTTCATGTGGGTGTATGTAAAAGAGCGAGTTCATAAATATGATCAATCATTCTTCATTTTGCAATAATTTCACTCCTTCCGACCCTCCACACAAAGCAGCGCAAAAAATAAAAGAAGTGCTCTGTCAAGGAGCAAAATTCTTCCACACAAATCACATAAATTATTCGCATGTTTTTGTGTATGGACTGTTTTTCATGTTCTGTACAGAATGTACATTGTACATAACTGACAAAAACTGATATCCTTACGATATAATGACAAACACAAATGACATTATCCGTCGATGATGTAGGTAGTAAAAACAGTAGACAGAGGATTCTCAACAGCTTGTTCTTCGATGAACTAGAGGACCTGGTGGATGTCGATCTAAAGGAACTCCTGAGATTCATACTCAAATCGGGGTGGTTCCAGTAGTTCGACAAACTCCACATAACTTCGGTGCTCCTAGGACAAGCTGGAAATCTGGATACAAGAGCTTGTGAATACCTGTGATTGATACCAAATCTAGGTGACTCAATAAAAGCGGTATATTCTTTGTCTCCAACAGGTATGTAATGGAAGGTTCCCGTGACTGGACACAATGGACCCAACTGATGGTCTACGTGAAGCTGTGGCAGCCGCCACTAGAGCACCCAACTACCTACCTACGTCGATGATGTAAGTGAACGGATCTTACACATCTAATTGTGGTAATTTTATCTGAATCTGATTAAGGACAAGGTGTGACATAAATTTTCTATGCTCTAATTAGGAATTTATTTGCCCGATCATCAGCAAAAGGTTTATGAATAGATACGAGTGTTGCCGAAGGAAAAAAAATATAGGTATATAATATAGCAGGACACGGTGACCTTAATTGAATGGCGAAACATAGAAATTTGTTATTTATAGAAGACGAGGGAATAATTTTATTACCGGAAGGTATGCAACAAAATAGGCAGTAATATTATTTTCCAGGACTAAGTAGATTTGATGGAACATGATCGGTTTGATTGAATTTTAGTTAGAGGGCATTTTCATAGAGTCCTGTTATGTGATATATTTAACAACAAAGAAAGATGTATCTGTTACATCAAAATAAACCCAAATCTGATAGGATGTTTTGTCCCAATTTGTTATTGCCTTGTTTTATGTCGATTGGCGTCAAATTCTCTTCCATTTACATAGACTCTAAAACTTCAAGGCCAATTAACATATGAGTAGAGGAAAGATTTCGGAATTGATCTAAATTACACCGGTCGGTCCTACCTAGAGGGCGAATGACAGATGGAACCATAGTCCATAGCGTTTAATGTAAACGAAACCAACGAAGCATGGACCTCTTACTACCTCAAATAGACTGGCATTTGTTATACGACTTCTTTGAGGAAGCCCAGCAATAGAAAGAAGGAATCTCATCTCGACAGTTTGTATTCGCAATCGTATTCATTCAAGTCAGTACCCAAATCTGATGGAACAAATTTAAGACTGCCAGCTTAGCTTTGACCCCAAGTTCGTTGCTTCTGATAGCTGAATTGGCTGGCCGTCTAAAAAATTGACTCAATCATACTGGAAAATTCAGCATTGCTCGTAAATAAGACCCACCTAATTCAATGGAACCCCACTTACACGTAGAGTGCATTGAGTAGGGGTTCTGGAGATGAAAATCACTTTAAAATTTTCAAAGATTCTATTCATAAAATTGGTAATAACTATGGACCACGCAAAACAAGGTACAAAATTTAAAAACTGACTTCTAAGTGGCTAAAGAAACAAAATCAACTTGTAGCTAGGTTAGGTTGGGTTATAGTGGGTTGGTAAGACAGAAGAAACCTGTACGTGTCACACTTAGATCCATCCTCTGGAAACCTATGAAACACCTACGGATTTATAGGCCATCCCGAGATATTTACAAATTTAAGTAGGTCGGTTATGGAAATGTTGGAAAGTTCTTCTAAGTCCTCGAAAAACCAACTACTTATGATTCTACTTCTTATGTGGCAGAGCGCAAAGAAAATATGGGGTGTCCTTATCCACCTCCTCATCACCGCATCCTCTGCAAATGTTTCTGTACTGATTCCCATCTTCATGAAGTAGTGGCATATTTGTTCCCTGTTTAGAAGCTGTTGTCACCAACTGCCAGTAGGTACCTGAGCTTGGATTACGCTGTTGTAGTCGGGAAGTCTTATTGAACTGGATAGTCTGAGACTTTCGGAATAAAAACCTTCGCCAACGCCGACCTCCAACTTTGATTCATCAAATGGGTTGATCGGATGGATATCGGTGGGTCTTCGTACCATTCGTCCCTGCTGGGGAGACACGTGGTAAATGGTTTTGTGAAATCTAGACGGGAAATAGTGTAGTCTTGCATTCATTACTATTCGTGTATTTGTTCAGGATTTATGCATAACCCGTCTGACTGTGCTTTCAGCTTTTGGTCTGGCTTAACAGAAGGGCTCTAATTGCACCAGATTCCTGTACAAAAAGGTCTAGGGGTTTAGGCTTAAGTATAGCCCAACATGTAGCTAAATTTGCTTTAAGTATACGTCGGGCTTTCATTAAAAAACATCGTTTCAATCTCGAGACCTTTAAAGCTAGTCGTGCGATGAAATCCGGTGCTTAGGTAAACATCCTCGGCATAGACCCAGGAAGAAATATTTGGATTAAATTCGGCATAATATTTTCTACCTTGTGGCGATTGCCCCTAATGGGGCATGCCAATGGTTGCTGACAGACAATTTATTTTCTATGAACTGCTCTGTAATGACACCGAGCTTGTTGCCGAGCCCTAAACGCAGACAATGAAATAAAAAAAATCGAATAAATTAAAAACGTTCTTCATTAAGACCGCAGTCATTAAAGACCATTGTAGGTACTCTAGAAGAGCCTATGTTGTTACCAGCCTTAATCCGGACTAAGCTGAGATAGTTCGGAATAAGAAGTGTCTAGAAAAATGAGGCTTACCAGGAAGCTTTTGGTATCGCTTAGTCTATAGATCTTTACATAATATTTAAGAGAACTAAACAAGAAGAAAATTATTTAAATTTATGTTAAAAAATTACCTAAACAGGAAAAGAATTGAATTAATTGAAAACAGAAAAATTTAATTTTAGTACGTATACGCCAGAGTAGACTCATTTTGTATGCATAAATATTTAATTTGAATTGAATCAGTCGACTGATGACCCAAAATTCTGTTTAGTATTTGGTTTTTATGAAAGATAAATGTACATAATTGTATATTCACAACTCTATATGTTTTTGGGGCTTATATTCATATTAGGTTATTCTTCTGTAGGCTGCACTTTTTTTTTTGTTGAACCGATTATTACGCTAATTCAAATCAATATTTCCGCAGATACTTTTCCGAATGTACATACATATTATTATTATTTTTTTGTTGTCACAAACAAACAATACATAATGTCCTACAAACTACATACGCTACACAGTAGAATAAAATAAAATAAAAAATCATTGCATATTTATAGAATGAAAACACACTAAATTAAAATAAAAGCAAGAAAGCGTAGCATATTTATAGGCTAATAAAAAAAAATATTTTGTAGCAATTGTGTAAACCTTTGCAATTATGAAGACTGTTCTCATTTCAGCGAGACTGGCTGTAATTCAATAAAATTGTATTTAAATTAATCAGAAGGACACCTATGCTGAGTCGCAAGACTGCTACGAGAGAAGGCGTCGTCGTAATTTTAGAACAACATAATTTAAGTTTGTGAGTATAAGCAGAACTTTCTTTAGGGGCTCATAAATGAAGGAATGGTAACATATTATCCATGGACGCTTGTTATAGATATTGGTGCGAGTTATGCAGGATTATGGGTACACCAAGGGCGCAAATACCAACTCGAGCTCACTCCTTCTTTACAGCATTGTAACGCTTGCCTTCTACGTGGTATAAAGAAGCGCATCTCTTTTAATTTTTTTATTTCTAGGAATGGTACCGACATAAAGGCATGAAATGCGTGATGATCGTCTACTTCATTGGGGCAAAAACCCAAAATCCGACGAACTGACAAGTGCAGTTTAGCATGCCTCAGTTCTGATGCCTTGGGTAATAAAGGCGGGAAATTCTGGAAATCCAACCAACCTGAAACCCCTCGCTCAGTTGTAGTCCATCACTGAGCTCATGGACGTGTAGCAGGAACGATGCCTCATCCGCCTCATGATTCCTCAATTTTTCACGATTTCGGTAGAAATACAACCACTTTATCAATTTTTCAGTTGTTTACAACCTTTTAAAGCTTTTCCTGATATGAACTCGTGTCATACCTGTAAATACACTCCTCCTCATTCATTCATTCATTCTCATTGAATTTTCGTCTTTTTTTAGAGTAATTTTCTTAAAAGATACACAATATTCTTCAACGATATTTACCTTAAAGCTGTCCCAGATGACACTTAATTTGTTCAATCGACGTCGCCTACATCCGATCCCATTACGAATTTAGATATCCCCCTCATTCGCCTGCCAAAAATAAAATGAATTCCATTGGCTACACCCCCTACAGTCAACCACTCGTGGCAAGCGATGTGATGAAAGATTCGTATATATCTATAGCAATTCAAGAAATGGAAGGAAAATATTTCTTCGGGTATAATGTATCCTGGCGCTCATTAGGTCTCCGCATCTGAGATACAGAAAATAACTCCTATATCCCCAGGAGAGTAACCGACCTCTTCTACTCGTGTTTCACTCTGGCAATTCTATTAGAAGTTTGAACATAAATTTGACGATTGGTCCAAGAGTTTTGGCCAATATTTTGGTGGGCGACTTGCAATATTTTATCACCGCGTGAGAGGTTCTTAGTATACGTGAAGCAAACTGGACCATAATGCCAATAACAAGGGGACACGTATTTATGGGAATTTATCTGTGTCGTGCACTTTGAATGTTAAGTGTGCGTGTATGTGTCCTCGATTGGCAATCATTTTAAGCGGAAAGTTCTTAAATATGACAATATCCTTCAATGCATACACAACCAACGCAACGTATACAGTAGATTTCCTATTATGGAAGGACGATTAAAATGCGCAAAAAAAAGAAACACTTTACAAGGATGATGCGCTACAAAGCACTGCTGCTACATGCAAAGGATGCGAATAAATGAGCTGTTGACTGGCGTGTGCGGAGTAGACATTTTATGTCCTTTCTATTGGGCCGCAGCGGTGGAGCTACAGCCGCGTGTCGTTTATGGTCATGTAAATCGTGTGTAAAATTTCAAAATTATGTAGTGGAAAATATTGCCGTTTAAATTTTATTCCTTAACATGGCGTTTTTATGATGGTAGGGGGCACAGGACATTTTTATAACTACATCTATATAGATAGGTAGAGAAGTTTGCTAGGAAATGCTCAATTGAATGTGAACAGGAAAGTGAAGGGAAATCATTCAATTAGCCGGAGTAGATTTGTTTCCATGTTTTGACATATACGGCTGGAAAGGGTCGAATAAAGTCGACTAAACACTGAGTCACGAAGGACCCTGGGGATGTAATAAAAATGGTTGTGCAAATTTGTTGGTTCTCTTGCGATGGTCATATAATTGTCTACTAGATACAAATTAACTTGTGTTGATGCGAATATGCACAGAGGGATGGTAAGTCATTTGTCTTCGAAGTATTTTCCAGCTACTCTGAGCTATATTGCAGTGTGTTTCGATTTCTAGAAGGGTAGAGTAATGGTGATTGTATTGCTGGTAGGTGTGTATTCACAGAGACGTGTATCCACACTCAGGAAGTGGATAAATTGACAGAAAGTAGGTATAAATGGGAAGTTGTCAAATCGCAATGAAAGCGACTATGGCAAGCTGAAGTCGTTTTAATGCGTACCTATCTATTTCAAGTATTGCTGGGGCGCAACTTTGGTCATCACAGTTCACGATCTTCAGCCACTGACTCTTAATCATCACAGAAAATCTTCACACGGGAGGAAAATATGTCGGGCTTGATCCAACCACCCCATCCTGGGTCTACCAAACTACAAGCTGCGCTGTGAGACAAACGTCTAAGGTGACCAAACCATCAAAGCGTGGATGCCATCAAAATACAAGAAAAAATGTTACTCATCCTCCTAACGCTAGTCACAACTTTCCTCCTTCTAAATGTTGCAAAGGTTGAAAGCAGACATCAGATAATTCCCTCGAATTTTCACTGACACATGCGGTGCTTTCTGAAAGCGAAGCTTACCGCCAGATAATGGAAAGATGCATCGCATGCATCAACAACAAAGAAAGAAAAATTCTATAGAGTTCTATCAAGAATGTCGAATAGAAAAGGTTGGATTGTTCCGATTGCTGAAGCAGAAGCATGCCTTCAGTGAAGCTGGCAGCACAGTTGAGAAAGACTTGAAGCATAATGGAACTCGGACGACACTGCAAATGGGATGAAGGATTTACAACATTGGCGGCTATCCCCAAAGTTCTAGATTTGGTAGAGTGCTAGGTACTTTGGTAACCGAGGTTCTTGAAAGAAGCTTCACACCATGTTTTACCTAAGACCCATTGACATTTTTAGCAGACAGTCGGCAACATCTGCAGCCATTTATCTCAAAAGAACTGCACATCGGACCAGTCACAGAACAGGCCATGCCATCCCTACCAAGACATTCTGGGAAGATTGGATGATGAAGCTATCCAATTCTTTACAGATGGATCAAAAACGGCGGATAGTGTGGGTGGTGGTGTTTTATCCGGTGGTGTCATCACAGTACACTGGCCCTATAGGCAAGCATGCAACAAGGCTTGGTGTATTTTTCAACGATTTTTGTAAAAGTTATTTGGACAAAGAGGAGGAGGAGACCATTCTCACTTTGCCTGTAAGTATTTGTCCGGCTCTCTCCCGAAAGCGGAAACTCCATTTGGGAGTCTTCTACTATAGCGATCTAAACGATCTAACAAACTTAGACATAGACATGCGAGGTCTCAAATGCTTCTACATTAGGACAAAACTTCTACTAGATTCGTGTGGTATCACAAGGGACTCTATAATGCCCTAAGTGTGTCGGCCTTTTGTCGATTACCGATTAAAGCTTTTTTAAAGGCTTTTACTTAACTTCGTGAAAAATTTGTTGTCTCAAAATCTGGCAAGCTAAATTCGAACCACTTCCTCTAACCCGCCAATGGTGACCTACTGGTCTGTGAGACCGTGTGTGTTAAAAAATTTGAATAACTTTATTCTCTGTTATTGTTTTTTGTTGCAATTGCGAGTAGCTGCCGCATTGCACGTCTCTCACCATCAGTTCACGTCGAAACTGCTTAGTGAGCACACGTTGTGTATTTTTTTTTACTAACCCGGTGAGTGAGACCGTGTGTCACCGTGTATGTAAGTCAAATATTTGTTTATTATTCGCGTATTTTACCTAGTATATTATTTTTTTATTGTTTTATTGATATGATAGTGATATGTCGAAAGACTAAAAAACGTTATTATCCTTTATGAATATGTGATTTTTTATTTTTTTCTTAATTTTAAAAAATGTATTACTAAAAACATTGTTATTTTTAATGCTCTATTTAAAAATGTTTGCGAATTGTAATATTGAAATAAAAGAGCTTAAATTAATTAAATATCTTTGTTTTTTTTGTCAAAGAGCATACATTTAAGAAAAAAACATGAACTATTAGTAACACGTTTCGAAAAATCTTCAGTTGAAAACCCGGGTGCGTGAGACCGGCGTCACCATTGATCAAAGTCAAATTCGCGTCACCATTGGCGGGCTAAACTTAGAGCTTTGAAATTTTCCATGCTGGTTGGGTTGTGAAGACAATGCAATATTTAGAAAAAAAAATTGGATTTTGACTTCCCCTGCCCCTTTAAGGGAGGCTTTTTCATAACACATGATCCATTAGCCGTATTAACGCGTTTGTAGTTATGTACTATTGTATCATTTGTATTTACTATTGTATTATATATGTATTATTTGAGTGTAAACTACACAAACATGGCTTACACTAAGCCCCTTGCAGGATAAACCTTAGAAATAGATTGGTAAATTTGTATTATTTTGCTTTTTAGTGCTGTATACTTATAAAAGCGTTTCATTAGTTTTTTAAACTATTATTATTATTTTATTTATTTTTTATTTTATTTTATTTGAATATATCTAGGACATAATCTTGTACGGATGTCAACACCATGACACACGATTTAAGTACTAATTCGAACGGAATCGTTACTTGGAAAACTTTCTTAAACGGATACGGACTATGATCGGATACCGGTTAAGACTTAAAAAAGTTCTTCCTTTAACGTACGCAGCTAAAATCTTAAATATTTCAAACGCAAAATTTAGAAGAAAATTAATTCAGAACATTTTTTCAGGGGCCCGCTGGTCAAGTGCAATTTGCAACATTCCCCTTTCCGTGGCATAAAGTTATCAATCGGTTTTTCTATATAGAGTTTATGTTACCAACTGTATATGTCCCAAAAAATGTGTCACAAAAATAAACTCGGGAACTCTAACAAACGAGTTCGAGATAAGCAATAAGTGGCAATGAGGTGTCGTCGGATACCTCCATTCAATGGACGAATTTTCAACTTCCCTTGGTCTCCGTTTAAGGATGGTTTCACTGCGATTTTTTTTTTCAACCCCCAGTGCCGTCAAGCCACGGTCCTTTATTCAGCCTCATTATGTCTCCTCAACGTAGCCTAACTTATCAATTTAACTGGTAATCGTTTTGTCCAAGTCAATGATCTGCAGCACCATGTTTCACTTGATGCTACGTGACAATTGGAAAGTGGAAACTTTCTCTGTGTTAAGACAGCATAGGTGATTTAAACTCATGCGAACACTATATAAATAATGCTCGACGTTCTCTCCTTAATCGTCAACAAAATTTCAATTTAAAATGTATATACACCGGCATCAAGAAGCACTCACCTGTATTGTGAATTTAATGGCACATCGCCAATGGCCACATTATCGAATTGTACAGGATTCGCTGTCCATCGTGCCCAATAAAATGAGAAATTATTCGATTCATAGTGTTCAGTGAAGCGACACTTGAGCGTTAAATCAGCACCTTCTCGTGTGTCCAAGGATTCGTCCGCTTGTGTTAGTGAAGTGATGATCGTTAGACCTAAAAAAGAAACGCACACAATTATAAGTAAACTAATTAGCAAATGAAGAGAACATAATAAAGAAGAAAACAAAATTAAATATTTACATAATCCAAAAAGTTAAAGGACTATTAAACCCCCACCCATGGCTCATTCGTATATGGAATATATACAGTCAATTATATCCTTTCTGTTCATTTCTCAGCCAATTAGGTGCTACAGGGTAAAAATCATCAGAATAAAACGTTTCCTTCGACGAGTGTTTTGTTTCGTTGTTGAGTTTTTTTTTGTTCTACCCACCTTTTTGCACCTTTATCCTGGTTGTTTGCTTTAACGTTGACTTGTCCGAAGGGATTAGGGATAAATTCGGACATGATGTCAAAGTACAACAGTTAGCTGATGTTGGTACCTCGGAAAAGGATAATGACAATAAAAACGGCAAAAAATAAAACAAACGCGTTTCAAGGATCTCTGTTGTCTACCTGTTATGTTGGGAAATTAAAATGAGTTTTTCTCTAGAACGAACTGGGTCTTATTTCGTGGAATTTATTCTTTGCTTTCAGTTTCTGAATTTGGTCCGCACTTTGCTTGAGATAGTAGAATAAACATTCTGCTTTCGTAATGGAATGAAGGAGGAGCGCAATGATAAAGGATAAAGAGGTATAGATACAACTGAGATACAATTATCTATTTGCAGGTCAATTCGTAATTCGAGTACTTTTCGCTTGTCTGTGTATTTTATTTTTATTCTTTATCATGTCAAGGATAATAGACTGAACGTTGTTCAGGCAGTACTGAGGAATGAACAAAAACATAAAGCCAAACAGCAATCAAGGATGTTCTGTGAAATTTTCTTGTCTAACAATATTTTTTCTTGAGCTTACCGTTGATTAAAAAAATAGCAAACTTTCAAAGTTCGCCGAAGTTTAAGCACGAATTAGAACGAAATGATATAAAAAAAAAAATATCTGTCTCTAACTACGTATCTATGAGAAAGTTAAAAAAACACAAATACTTAGCTGTGCTTCACGCTACGTATTTAATACTTAATATATGTCTGGAGTCAAATATGGCCGGCAACTCCCATCGGGTAGTACGTAGGTTTTTTGGGCGTTAGGTCTTATCGCCCAAACCATTACTGCGCAATTTGTTGTTGTAAAATATACACACAAATTTGGGCGATGTTACATTGATTTTGGGCGTAATGACCCCAACCAGGGGGTTGCATGCTGCCCCCCATACGTATTAAACTGCAAATACTTTTTTGGGCTTTATTTCCATCTTGTTGTTTATTTTTGGGGGTTATGCATTTTATGGTTATGGACTTAGGAGAATTCATTTTACTTTGGGAAGAAAATTAACTATACCAAACAAAAGGTCTCCACATCTCAATATTCGTAAGGGAACAAGGCCAATTGACCATACTGCGATCGACACAAGGTACGCTTCTGGTATTTTGGATGTATGAACCTTTCGAACAATAAACTAAATATTTTCTATCTTGCTGAGGCCAAGGTATAAAGGAATAAGAATGGTATAAGAAGGTATATTATATCAGCCGACCACCATAATTAAACCTAGTTTGATGAACAATGTTGACTAGCCAACGCATCAAAAGAGCTAGTGCTGCCAGAGTGCCAGCGTTGTGTCACAAGAATCCCCAAATCCCTTTTTTCCCTCGACTAGGTTCAAAAAGTACCTTAGATTTTCCCACACATATTTTAAAAAAAGAAGACAGAAAATTAGCGAATCGAAAATATAGTCTCAATAACTATGGGGAAAAACCCCAGTGTATTCCACGCCATTCAAGAATGCGTCAATCACATCGGAAAAATTAACATCAAAGGCGTTCGCATCTATAAATTCCCGGACAGTCAAGCAGCTCCAAATCAGTATTACACTGTTTCAAGATAGTTCAAACTTCAAAGACTTAGCCTCGCGAACAGAACCAAATTTATGGCATAGGTTTATAGCCATTAGGGCTGTGAAGCCAACGAATTGACCAGCATAAAAACCCCAATCACGGGACAGGGACCTTTCTGATGTACCACTAAATCTATACATATAGAAAAACTGTAGGAATTTTCTTTGGCTCTTAAAAACTCGAAAACTACTGGACAGATTTCGATGAAACTTTTTTTAAAATGTTCCTTAAGACTGTGAGACTGCTATAGGCTATGTCGTTTATAGCCACTTCCTTAGGAACATTTTTTAGCCGAAATGTATTTTTTGAAGTGAAAATATATACATACACATATACCTTGCTACAAAATGGATGTTTATATTTTTGCGATCGTGCGACACGACAAACAAAAACAAAAACGCATTAGCTGACGTAGGGTAGAGCGGGGCTAGTTGGGCCACTTTTCGTTTGACGTCGTGTTATAACCAGATTATCCATACTATACCTTCAAGAGTGGTATCAAAAGATAGAATGGAGTTCGTACTTCTTAATGATTTTGAAAAGATCTGAAAATATTCATCCACAAGGGAATAACATTGTCCTAAATGCACTAAGTCCAAGTGGCCCAACTTACCCCACCAACGGGGCAAGTTGGGCCAGTGAGTGGGGTAAGTTGGACCACGGCTTGAAAAGTGGAAGAATGAGCTTCATAAAGGGCAAAAAATCCCGAATTTATAATAGTATCTTATTCAAAATATAACAAATAAATAGAATTCAAAACAAAAAAATTCTTCATGACGTAAAACAGGTGGACACTGGTATAAGCCCACTTTCGACAAGTATGGCACTGTATCCCTCAACGGGCAGCTTTCTCAGTTTTTCGCTTGCACGTACGCATTCTAGAACAAATAATAACGGTCATACAGATAACATATGTATTTATTTATTTAACGGAGCAAGTTTTTCCCTAGGCCCAACATGCCTCACACCTAGTTTGATGAACATATTGGGTCACAAAACCAAAAATACTCAAAACTATCCAATTTCGTACACTGAATACTAAAATATATTAACGTATCTCATAACAAAATGTTACCTTAATGTATATCTTTCACCTTATCACCATTAAAATAATAAAAGAAATACCGGCATTTTTTTTAGTTTTTCATGCTAAAACTGAAAATTTGATGTGCTTCGCCTCCTGCTGATATGATGGAGCTGAGACCGATTCTGCACGTGTTGGTTATTGTGCAAGCATCATTTGTGTATGATCCTGTTCGTTTAGAACTTACTGGTTCTGAGTAATTCGCGTGGTCCAACTTGCCCCGTGGCCCAACTAGCCCCGCCCTACCCTATACCTCGCATTCGAATAGGGTTGATTTGTTTTCGCAGTGAGTGCTATGGTCAGTTGTATATGCGGGTATGATGTATATTATGATCATATGCCCGATGCCTGATGGGGATGGGGTGCGTGTTTCAGTATGGCATGGGGTATATTAATAATCTTCATACGAGAATAGACGTATAGGACAAAACCGGTTTCATTTCAGAATTTCAACAATATGATTGTCATTGGAATCGGCTTTATAGGAATAGAAAAGAAAGAGCACGAGTGGTGCGATATCGAAGCAATGGATGATACTCCAGAAATAATATACGGACGTTTTACCAAAAGTTAGAGAACGCGCCAAGGTAGCATTTTCGGTACAGAAACCCATAGAGAAGGGAACTTACTTTAACAGTAAGTTTTGAGAGTGTGGAAAATTTATTCCTTGCAGGTTTTATATCCACAATATCCACAAATTGAAGACAAACTAAGTTGCTAAGCCTGATGGTCTACAAGTTGAACTTTTTAGAGCAGCTATAGAGACGACTTGGTATAGAGCATGCACCAACTCTTTTCCAAGAATTCGTCAGATGACTTTATGCCTGATGAATGGAATCTCAGCATCGTTTACCCGACCACAAGGAGACTCCTTTAGTTGCACCAACTTAAGTCTCCATGCTAGATTATATATGCCGTGTGAACGCCTAAAACGATTCGCAAATAACCTCACTGGCTCCAATTTGTGCGGTTTTAGGAAAGTTCACCATCGATCAAATGTTCGCACTTAGTCTTAGATCCAGGAAAAAACTCAACAAGTCCAAATAGATACTCAACTCACCATCTTTCATCGATTTCAAAGCTACCTATGACAGCATCTACAGAGACGGGCTATACCTAGTTTCGGCATCCCAGCAAGACTCGTTCGATTGCATAGGATGACGATCGAGAAAGCTCGCTATTGTATCAAGGTTGGTAAAGACGAATCGGGCAGTCACACTAGACACCTATAACTTTGAAGTAGTAAGGGTCCTTGTCTACCTCGGGTCGGCTATAATTTACATAATCTATATATATATAATCGCTATAATAACATAATCAGCGAAAATTAAACGAAGTATAACTTTTGATAAATCGCAGCTGAATATGCAATTTAGTAGTATAGAGCTCTATTCCGAATAACTAAGGAGATTCTGTATAAAGACTTGATCATCCCAATCGTGCTTTATGGCACTGAAACTTCGACTGTATCTAAGGCGGATGAAGATATCAGCGGTTCGCTTTAAGAAACGGATTCTTCGTAAGATGTTCAATGAAAAACTAAGTACAACGAAGTACGTATAGAATAAGACCCCACCCTAGGTATATCCCCTTTGGACCTTAACCGACTAGGACTCCGCAAGTGGAGGCAGTTGAGCTAGTATGTATATTTATGGCAGTTTTGAGTACAGAATGTGTTAAATTGCTGCAATGTCGTGCAATTTTCTCTCGTATCTACTTAATTATTGTTTTGTAATTGTAACCACTCTTGTAACCAGCTCTTCTAAAACATGCTTGATTGTCATGGTAAAGTTCGACAATTGTCCACTTTCGGGTTCAAAATGTTAATGGATTGGAAATATTTTTAGTTCTGTAGGGTTTGGTTCTAAATTAAAATACATAATTACAAGACTGTTACATAACATATATGTGTAATAACGGGTGGCCTTTATGGGTATTGAATTTCAAAATTTTAATTAATACGTAGTACTCTGTTTCTGATTACAAGCAGTGATGGGATATCATCGAATAAAATCTGATTTTTTTTTTAATCGTATCCTATTTACGTTTTTCTGTTTGCATTCCCAGTTCGAGTTGTGTTATGCGTGTGTTTCCATGGCAGAGTCCCTTACAGCAATTACTATATAATTGAGTACAGACACTCATATTTCTGTTGCATTTTCTTTTTTATTGAAATAAATTTTAAAATTTATTCACTGCATACTATGGGTATATGGCTGAAAAGGATTAAAAGCTCTTCGCATCACTTTTAATTAAAATGAAAATAAAAATCCGTTAAACTAACCAGCTACGTTATATTTTATTTATTTATTTTTTTTTTTGTTTGCTATTATTATTTTTTGTGAGCCCGGGATGTGTGCTTGAAACGATTGGAATTATGTACGCAATAGGATGTTATTCTGGGTCATGGGTGAGAGTTGTTTGTTCTGTTTTATGAATACATTCACGGGATATAAGCCCGAGAAAGAGGTATAGCTATGCAAAAGGACTATTAAGTGCAATGGACGTTGAGAGGGTTTATGACTGAGTGAATGACAATTTCGGTCGATGATTGCAATTCAATTAAATGAGGACATTTTAATTAGGTAAATGCAATCCAAACACAATCATAAGTCATGACGTTTAATATTAGTATAGAGGTACTAGCAAGAATGTGCGTTAAATTAATGAAACTGTTTTCCATTAATATAATTATTGCAAACAATAGATATGGACGTATGAGGCATAAATGTTCAAGGATGCTTGAGAATGTCATATAAATGCTAACCGCTCTCGGTACGCCATATTAAAATTATATTTGCAGCAAAATTGCAATTGGAGATAACTTAATGGAAACGTAGGTATACTGGAAGGTGGATGTAGTGGCTAAGTGGGTTAGCGTGTCGGACTAGAGCGGAAATATTATCGAATGTTAGTTCTCCTCACTGCAATGCGAAGGCTCGGTAAACGCTAAATATGAAGCATTAAGAAGCTGTCCAGGAACTGGGCTAGCATATGAACAGTAGACGAAGAAGCCAAATAAATCTCACCTTTCTACGCAGTTGTGCGAGGAAAGGCAAAGGCGAACGAAAGAACAAAATATACCACCTTCGAGAGGAAAACCCCAGAATACAAATTAGACACTAGAGGGCTGGCAACAGAGATGCAGAAAAAACAAGTATCCTGAGCAAATAGTTCCAAAAGAAGAGAGCTAAACTACGTTAGCATATAAAGAGTGTTAAAGCGCTCAGAGGGAAGTTGCAATAAGGGAAGTTACGTTTTCCAAAGAATTGAATCAGGAATCACATGGCAGGACCACATATCCTATATCGCAAGATCGGCGTCTGCTAAGTTGAGCTGCCTATTTAGAGCAAAGAGGTACTTTAGCCCCAAGCAACTTCTCCTTCTCTACAAAGCACAGGTTAGACCAGGGCTGGCATATTGTTCAGATATATGTAGCTCGGCCCCAAAAACATTCACTTAACCTATTCGACAGATTACAGAGACGAGCAGTTCGACCTATTGGAGACCCTACACTTACATCGAATCTACAACCGTTGGTGCACAGAAGACAAGTCGCTGACCTTTGCTTGTTCTATAGGTACTTCCATGGTAGATGTTCCGCGGAACTCAAAGACTTATCCCTCGAAATGCAACTTTTGGGCGCCCCACAAGACAGGCTGCTAATGCTCATGACCATACAGTTCACTTGACAACCGCGAGGACATCAACTTTCCAAAACTCCTTCTGTTACAGGACAAGCAAACTTTGGAACTCGCTTCCTGGGGATATATTTCCAGAAGTATACAATTTGCAGCAATTTAAGTGCAGAACTAACATACATCTGCAAGCATCTCGGGGTCCTGATGAAGCATTATAGGTTCTTCTTTCAAGTATCCGCAGGTATATCTTCCAATTGTTGTCGCTGATTATAGATTGTTAATGCTTTAAGGCTTCAATATGCCTCTGTTGAAGATTTTTTAAGGGTATTTCCTATATATAAATTTGTATACGTTGTTTAAAGTGATTGTATGCAGGTTAGGACATTTCCTTCTAGATTTATCGTTCTTTTTGTTCTTCTAGCTGACACATGCTTTTTGTAGGGCATATTGCATGAAACTCGTTAGAGTTGCTTCACGACTGGCTTTGATGGGATGGGATACCCTTGTAGAATCCACAGTGGTTTAGGTCGTCCTGCTCTGCGGATTTGAAGCATGGACTCTTTTAAATGTGAATGAAAAGAATATACCACTGGCCTCTTCAAAAGAAAATATCTTCGTAAGATATTCGGTCTCGTTTGCGTTGACGGGCTTTATAGGAGACGATTCAATGACAACCTATATACTAGCTGTTCAGCGACCTCTGACGGAGTTAACAAAACTGCTCAACCAACTTGTAGATCGAAGCTGTTGAAAGGAGTTGAGGCTTGCCAGTTGAACACATCAAACGAAGCACTATTATAATGACAATTCTTCCATTTTAAATTTTGTTTATTTTCTTTTTCTCCGCTAATTACGGATTTATTTTCGCAACAACTATTCAAACTTGCAACATTGCTATGAACTTTTAAGCAACAAAGCCATTTGCATTCAACGCGAATCTCATTGTAAAACTTCAAACACACAACCGAAACGTGACAGATAGATCCAATGCAATACATCGCAAAAAAAAAATTAGTCCCACATTTATCTTCTGAACCGTGCAAAGACAACAAGTCTTTATGACTTTTCATAACCCTTTTGCAGATGGAGATTTTTATTTTTATTTTTTTTCATTTATTTTGCAACTTTATGCCTTCACGCTCTCTTCCGTTACGAAAAGATACAAAACATTAAGAGAGATACAAAAAAAAATTACAAAAATACGTAAAAAGCTGCTAGAGATACAAATCCGTATTCCAAATGTGAATTCCTATATATCTCCGACTGCATTTCGTGTATCTCCCATCTTTCGCATAATTATGATCAAATTAAAAATAGGGAACGAAAAAAAAAAATACAGGATTAAAGTTTATAGATGAAGTTTCCCCAGAACCTACCCATTTCGGGTAGAAACTTATGGAATCGCTCATAAAATAGACAAAATACATTTTCAAAAAATGTAAATTACTATTAATGAAGACCCTACACAACTACAGATACAGATGCAAAACCAGAACAATACAAAATTATTTTTTGTATCTCCCTTTCCATTGTTTGGGGTGAAATAAAAAAATAATACAATGCCTTCCCTGAGTTGATGGAGGAACATTTTTGGAGTTCTTTCGTCTAATTGGACGGAAATTTTGTGTTGTTTAATGGACGGCTCTCAGTAAGACATTGACGATAAAGGATACACAATTTGCAAAGGAAAGGCTTTAAACTTTCCATGCCAACAGCCTCGCACTACGGAGTGAAATGTGAGTTCAAATAATTCACGCGAATTAATTTTTAATTAAAATTCATACATTTATGTATATTATATTCAAAAGCATGGGCTCTCTTGGTCGGTCTTCTATATTGTGGAAAGGCTTTTCACTGACCCGTTAAAGGACTTGTTATTGGAATTGTTACCATTTTGGGTAGATATTTTGTTTGTATTCAAGTACCGGGACCAGCTGGGAGTTTGGAAAGATTGATTTGAGGGAAGGCGAAGAACCCTCTAGCGTAGGTACCTACTGATTTTTGATAGACGTTCTATTTAAGCTGATGAAATAAACAGCTCTACGTTGTACCCTTTGGAAATGGTCTGTGGTCTATGGTAGGGGTTGTGGATTCATTTGAAATGAATTGGCACTGTACACGGTGTGCGTGTACTACGAAATGTCAGATCAACAACCGCTAGGGGACAGTCATTTGCTTGGTAATTTAAAATTTGTTTGTATAGTATTGATTGAGGTTAATGCGGAGGAAGTCTGTCTGAGTGTGGGCGCTCGAGGACTTGAAGCGCTTTCATCACTTTTAATTTTTAGACAAACTTCTATCGAGCAAAAACGACTAAACAGCAATTTCTTTGTTTTCTTCATTAGATGATGTTAGAATAATTCGGGCCGATCTTATGCCTGTGAGTCTTTATTATGTGGTGTCAGATAAATCCGGCCAAATTAGCTGAGTGTGAATTGTAATTCTATTCGAAAATATATTTTTTACAGCGCCGTGGGTCTATATTAGGAACTGTGAGTGTGGAATAAATTAATTTATGGTTTGGGAGGTATTTTTGAGGTATCTCGCTCCGATAGACCGATATATTGTCTAATTGTACCAAAACTTGCTCCCAGTGTAAAAGCTTGGATAATAATTGCCTGTCCAGGATTTGCTTGCTGCTCGAAGAAATAAGAAAGGAACGGAATGCAAAGCCGCGAAAAACAAAGTGGATAGGCTTAAAGAAGTCTGTCGAAACTCATCCTAAAGCCAAAACTAGACGTAAGGTCAAGGATGCTAATTGAAAACAGACTAGTATCATAACTACATAGATATTTTAAACTGATGTGCCTGGTTATGGAAAACTCTTGCAGATCGCCTGTTTCCTGATGGAAGTCAGAGAAATTCTTAAACCTATTTCGATCCAAAAAAAAGCTGATCATTCATCTGACGAAATGTCCGGCAGAGATAAACCAATTAAACCTCTGTTATGGAATCTGACTATAGTACACTGAGATGTTCTGTACTCTCCTGGAAACTAATTTGCGGGTAACCAGATAACGATTGATTCACAGATTGAGCTTAACCTGAGTCGCAAAACTAGGCTAGGCTGCCATCGGCCAGCTGACACTTTCGAATATGTTGTAGTATGATGGCTGCAGGGTGTAAATCAGTTGCTGCCAACTCTAAAGAGAATCTTCGCATTATTTGTCTGGAATTGGCATATATTCTAAATACCTTAGCCCAAGATTCGAGTGGCTTTTTTATATCAAAATTTGGGAGAGAATTCCATACTAAAAATGTTATAGCTAAAAATCTGTCTTCGTTATTTCTGAAAATTGCGCAGCTCTTCAGTAAAGATACACCCTCTATCTGAGTCCATATTCAAGGCGATCTACGTTTTTTTTCGGTGTAAGTTTACTCTTGGCAATAAATGAGACTTATCACCTAAAGTCCCCTCCAAGATACAATAAAATGTATCCACTTATGCAGCTGTAAGCATTTATGAATGCATCCCAGCCTTTACGTAAACTTACGCTTCAGCGTCAACGTTGTCCAATTTGTCGGCCGTAATTACTAAATAATCAATCTCGATTGGGAGTCAACAGGCAAGTTATAAATGTCTTCTTTTTTTGTGTTTGGAAGTTCGCTTAAAGGAAAAATCATCGAACGACATTTCAGAGCTTTATCTTTAACCCGATCTAAAAAAAATCTTCCAATGGAACTCACCTCCGTAATTTCGAATTGGATTGCCGTTCGACTAATCGGCAATTTATTTTTGACTCATTTTAAAAAATCGGTAAGAAAAATCAGTCATTTGTCGGATTTCTTTACTTTTTGTTTGAAAATATTAACTACTTTCTTGGTCTTGGGCAACTCTTATAGATCAAGAGGTTTTAGCCGCCTTAATATCCTGATTAGATTGTCAGTATTTAACAGTTCTGTTATTTCTAAGTTAACGAGCCTATATCTGTGCATTTGAGCAGAGCTTTTTTAACATCATTTTCAACCAATTCAATATTTAGATCTCTATGTAGATCAACGTTGTGTATGTACACCAAAGTGGATTAAATATGTTTCTTATCCTCGTAGTACCTACTTTATTTTGGAAGACTTGGATTTTTTAGATGGAGCCTGTAGGTATATACTGGTTTCAGAACTTGCTTGTATAGCGATATCTTATTGTAATTGGACAAAGATGAGTATCTCCCAATATTCAAGTTTCCAGTTTCCAGTTTCCATCGCTATTAAAGAAAATGTATAGCACTGGACCTAGCATACTGCCTTGTGGTACACCAGCTTTTATTTTGTCTTAGTGTACTCCGTTTCCTGTTTAATTCTGAACAATCGCTCTTTTTTTTTTACTTGAAATGCTGCAAATTGTAGTCTTCCGGAAATATCCCCAGAAAGCGAGTTTGCTGTAAGTGGACTGTAAGGTCTGTAAAGGGTTATATATGACTTCAGAATTGTCGAATACTACCTCGACAGTTGCTTTTGTAATTTGTGGATCAATACTCTGTGCCAGGCTTTATCACAAGCCTGTGCTGTATCAAGGAATATTGTAGAGTACACATTTTTCTCTCCAAATGCGTTTGGTGACTTGGGACTAGCGTTTTTCGTCAATTATTTTTTGCAGACGTTTTACTAGCATCCTTTTTTCAATAACTTGGACAACATTGATAGTATTGATATTGGGCGGTATGAAGTTACCTTCGCTAATTGGTTTCCCTGGTTTTGGTATCATTATTACCTCCGCGAATTTTCACATCTTAACTTAAATGCAGCATTCATAATCAGTTTTTTTTTTAACCTTTTCGAGAAACATGTTTTAAACTCGAACCAAAAGGCATTTTTGACATTTGTTTTGTGCCTTCATTAATACCTTTGACAATTTCTTTAGCTTTTAACGGCCGAATAGATGTAGCTTCTTTATTTTCAAAAAGTTTGAAGACGTCTTCAAGATCCTCTGCAAAGATGTTCGCTTTCTCTTGGCTGTTTCTTGCCCAGTTACCTTCTTTGGTTTTTACTGCAGGAATGTTGCCTTCCAGAGCAAGTAGTCGGTACTGGTGCCGTGACATAAGGCCATATATCGAAATATGGCTCTATGACGCTTTCGGAAAGCAGCATGCACTTCCCCCCCCCCCCATATGCATTCCACTGTTTATGTATTGTGGACTTAAGATTTTTTAAATTAATTCTCAAATTCGATAAAAAATATTCATATCGGTAAAAATTTATCTTGAACTGAGAAAAATAAGGCCTTCAGGATGTGATGGAGATATGGCCCTATGCCGCAAAAAAAAATATGGTCTTGTGACATAAGGCCATACTTTCGAAGCACCATTTATAAGACTGACTGGTAAGATTCGACAAATGCTTTTTATTGAATTCTCTTATAGATTTTTTGAGCTTATTATTTAAATTATTCAGTGTAGTTTTGTCGCCTTGTTTGTTGCCAACGTGTTTTAGGTTCTAGCTTTCCTATTTTGAGTTATAATTTCACATATTTCGAGATTATAGGTTTTCTTAATTCTTCTTTGTTGTCTTGGGACCGACATATGCCCACCACCTTTGCACATTTCAACCGACACGAATGCCTACTGAAACGACATCTATTGACCTTTTAGAATAAATGCCGCCCTATATAGCGACTGACGACGTTTTTATACATGCGCCGTCAGTCCCAACTCAGTGTCAACTATAGGAACGAGTATAACCTAAATTATTCAGCCAAACTTTTTAAACAACTGTCTACTTAAAATGCATCTCACTTGACTTGTAAATGCAAATTTGAAATTCAATTTGTGAGTCTGTTTATTTTCGAAATAAAAATTGACAAAAACTTTTGTTTGTTGTGTGATGCTGATGACTGAAGACATTAAAAATTCCTAGTATTCGAAAAGCAATTTTAAATTTAATTTACATCACCTCCTCGATTCTATCTATGTACCTGTGTAGCGTAATACGTGTATTTATCGCAAAGCCTATTACTCAATCCGTTTTTAATACCGCTCACCCGCTGGCATGGAACATTTTTCGTAAACGTTTTATGAAATAATAAAGCGGCTGTAAATCTTCTTACCCGCCATGGCATACGCATTAACGACCGTATCCTCGAACAAAAACAATCGAAAATAATGTCCACGAGCATAGTGTCCTGAGTATGTGTTGTGTATATATAGGTGCGCCTATAATGCACCAAAAACGAAGACGAAAAAAACAAATTGCAATAAACGTTAACGAGGGGACATCAACTTTTACGGTGCCACAAACAATGAGCGAGTAACGCCCACTTAAATGGAATAACCTTTCTCTCTCTCAGTTCACATTGTATAGTAAACAATTCTAGGCCACACACATCCATACAGCAATTTCGACAATTGAAAGTCATGAAATCTTAATCCTTGGTGAACAATTTATTTTCCTCGAATTCATATTCGACAATTTGCTATAAATAAATTGAAAGGACTTTGGGAATAAAAGCTTTTTTTTTAAGTGTGTTGCCGTTGCAAATGATTTATCAATTTCATTAAAGTAAGTCGCAGCTTTATATGCAGAATCAAAATGCCTACGACAGTTGTGACTGTCCGAAATGTATCCATCACAGAGACAACAACAAAAAAAAGGATCAACTGAAGCCGTCGAAAAGAGTCATTTATAAATCGAGTTGAATGGAAGTTTAAGTTATTCCAATTGGTCTGGACCTTTTTTTTTTGGAATGCAAAAGGATTTCCTTAGCCGGGGTGTGCCATTGCTGACCCTTAACAATGAAAAAGGCGGCTAGTATAGGCGAGTCCTTATACAATTTACTACTACCTGTCACCTTTTCTACGGATAAGTAATGTCCAACAGAGAAGTAAAACAAAAAATGCCAACTTTTGGACTTGGCTCAGATGGTGTTTCTCTCGGTAAGCAATTTATTTAATTCGGGCAATTGCTTGTTTTTTTTGTGTATTTGTTATTACTTGCTGTATTTGAGAGATGTCCATCAATCTCAGCGAAAGATGTTACTGGCGTCCAAATCGCTGTTTGACAAGTTAGAAAGTGGACCCAATTTGTCGGCAATTTAGAGTAAAAATCTTGATCAACAGTATCAATATGAAGTACTGTAGAGGCAACACGCTATTTACCAAATTAATGAATCGTTAACATTCAATGTTGATGGGGCTATCAAAGGCGGGTAAGAAGTTTGATGTGCTTTTAAGTCGGTGGCTGTCGTATTATTCGTCAGATCCGGGGTATATCCATAGAAACACTAACTTTGGATAAGAGGTGCAACTTTGTCTTAAAATTTTCTTATGTTAAGATAAGACTTAAGACTACTTTAAGAACAATTCAATCGCTGAACTTATATCAGGCAAGACAAATAAGGGCCGAACGACGAAAGTGGTTTTGAATGGGTTTAATGTGACTTAGAATGGATCCAAGCAACGACGAACGTGGAGCTGGTGTCATCGAAAGGCAGAATCGGCCAGCAGCTCTAAGACAAGAGCAATTGCTTCTAGTCTCCCTGCCATACAGGGAGACTGGAAGCAAGCCACCGCATTGTTGCCACGCAGGTGAAGGTTACCATCCCAATATGGGATATCAGATCTCACTTACAAAATTCTGTCAACTTGACATAAATCGGTACCGAGAAGGGCACACACACTGGACTCTATCAAAAACGGATGAGGTTACGAGAGGAAAATTATTCGAGTAATTTTCGGTCCCGTTTGCATAGACCCTACAACGAGGAGCTGTATGGTCTGTACCTACAGCGGACATTGACCTAGCCAGAAGAATGACGGTCCAGCAACTGAGGTGGCTCAGTCATGTAGAACGAATGGATGCTAATGCATTAGGCCGGAAGATCATCAAATCCACACTCGAGGAACGGCACAGTAGAAGAAGACAGCGACTCAGGTGTCGAATGTGAGTGGAAGGCGACCTTAACAAACTTAGCGTGTAAAACCAGAGACAGCTGGATAAAGATCGTGCTGGCTGGATACGCTTGTTGGTTGAGGTTGAGGCCCAGATCAATCCCGGACTGTAGCACCATCTTAAGTAAGTAAGACCTCATTAAACGGAATAGAAAAACAACTTGTCAAAGCACAAGCGGGACATCAATTAGTTAGTGTTGATATTAGTACCCCTACCCACTCGATCGTCCGACAATTTTGAGTCAAATTCACAAAGCTCTCTCATATGCAATAATAGGTCAAGGTACATCATGCTGTGGCTCAGTGGTTGGCGTGTTGGATTACTGAGCGATCCATACTAAAAGTAAAATGCTACCCAACGTTCCCACATCGTCAGCCTTTAGAAACCATTAAATAATCGTAGGTTCCTTTACCAAATGCAATGTATATGTTTCATTTGAAAGTAACTGACCTAGTTTGGGTCTTGACGCCAAAGACTATCGGAATTACTAAGCAATTTTTTGGTTTGTTTTCAATTTCCGTCCAAAATTTGGTTAATTTTGTAAAAGCTATAGGGATGGATATTTCACTCTTTCATATGTTGGGAGGGCCCTAATTATCCCAAGTTAAAATCCTAGTACCTTGGCTATAATATTAACAGTAATTTCAGAGCACTGTCTGAGCTTATGCAGAGAACGTTCCACTCACCCTCTAACGATAAAGTATCCGATTTTCAACCATGTTTTTAATTTAGTCATGTATGTTATTAGAAGCGTAGTTGAGCTACCTATTTAGAGCAAAGAGGTACTTTAGCCCCAAGCAACTTCTCTTTCTCTACAAAGCACAGAGGTTAGACCAGGCCTGGAATATTGTTTCCATATATGGAGCTTGGCCCCAAAACATTCACTTAACCTACTTGACAGCATACAGAGACGAGCAGTTCAACTTATTGGAGACCCTACACTTACATCGAATCTACAACCGTTGGTGCACAGAAGACAAGTCGCTGACCTTTGCTTGTTCTATAGGTACTTCCATGGTAGATGTCCCGAGGAACTCAAAGACAATAACTCTGGAAATGCAACTTTTGGGCGCCCCACAAAACAGTCTGCTAATGCTCATGACCATACAGTACACTTGACAACCACGAGGACATCAACTTTCCAAAACTCCTTCTGTTACAGGACAAGCAAACTTTGGAACTCGCTTCCTGATGATATATTTCCAGAAGTATACAATTTGCAGCAATTTAAGTGCAGAACTAACATACATCTGCGAGCATCTCGGGGCGCTGTTGAAGCGTTATAGGTTCGCCTTTCTACATATTTATATAGCCAAACAGATATTGGTCCCAAAATGTAGGTACCTACTGTTTCCAGGTGTTGTAATCCCAACCTTTTAAAATCTCAAAATGTTGCCATTATCAAACAAAAAATTCCATCCATTCAAAAATTTTACTCACTTTTAGTGCGTTTAAATAGGAATGCCTTAAATCAACATCAAGGAGATAAAAAAGATAAGGTACATCGCGACTACCTTCATCTCCCTCTTTGTGTGTTTATACAAGCTTTGGTGGTTGGCCATGGTAAAGGTGTGTGCTTGTGAGAGTTGTGACCCGAACGGCGGCGTAGAATCGATCACCATCGGGGAATAACAGCGCTGCCACTGTCCAATGTCCATGAATAATATTGGAGTATATCCGCAACTAGACCGATAAAGGGATAGTACAAAGCAACGGTGGCTCATCGGCACCAGGAATTCTTCTATTCTGTTCAAGCAAAAAAACCGTAAGCATAAAGTACCCAAATAAAATATAAGAATCGAGCTCAAGGTGCAAGATATTCAGATTCAGAACCCCTGCAGGAACATTTCACTCCATATTTTTATAAACGGATAACAAAATTCTAATCAACTCAAATATAGTTGAGCAATCTTACAGCACAAGCACTAATCCTTGGCAGCAGAATAATCTTTTATTTCCCGTATATAATTAACGCATTACAAGTCAGAGGATCAAGGGCAGATTCTCGTGAGCTCTATTTTTCTGAAAAAGGATACAAGTCACTTTTCTTAGTCTGCAATCTATCGCTTGTATAGTGAGGCTTTTGCCTTAATTTCCTTTAGGGGACGATTAAAGTAAATTCCCATTACTCACACACCAATACACGGATATATTGATTGATTGATTGACGATGATAGTATCCATCATCCTAAGATGATGATGTTCATCTTATGTATACAAATGACAGATACCGGATAAAGAGAGAGAGGAGACAACGCACAGAACCGACTACACCCCAGCTTGTTGACCTAACTAAGGATGCGCGTCTAATTAGCTTCACGGATTATTGTAGATAATCGAGGCCATATGTTAAATAAACCAAACAGATACGAATATCACTACACAAGCAACAACGACAACAATGAACAACGATGACGATGATGATGATGATGAAGATGTAGAGACACTATCTCTCTGCATTTACATTCTCTTATTAATCCTTGAGCAGATGAGTGGAAGTAAGTAACCGGCGTCATCCTTGTGGAATAATTACTCTACCACGACTTTTTTTGGCGATGACACGTCAGTCGGTAGATCCTTTTCGTATATATGGGCATTCTGTGAATTTGTTACACCACATTATAGAAGTGCACTCTGGGAGTCATTAAAACCGTTCGTGTTTCGCGTTAACCTTCCCGTTTATCATGGCTATGCATCGTGGGCCTACTTAAGAAGTGAGCACTAGATTTTCGACGGTGTATTCATATTAATATCCTCGCCTACTTGCGAATGTATGAATGAATTTAACGCGAGAGAACATTTTGCACGACACGCTGATGGTAGGTTAGGTATGGAGACAAAACGGGTGCTTCTGCCTATTGTTTCAAGATACCCTAGAGGGGTTGTTGTCGCTATTCCGCATCTCATAGCATAACTTCATTTACATTAGAGGTTCGTTTAGTTGGAGGCACAGTTGGTATGTTTTGTATCTCTGTGTTTGTGAAATAAAATTTGAATAAATTAATTTGCATTTATTTAGCTCTATCCTCATACCTGGGTATAGCTTTGTGGCTTTAACTCGTCGACGGCGACAACGTGCGCCGTGTGGCATGTACATGTACATACATTTAAGTAGGACAGGTGGGAGACATGTTTTAACAACGCATAAGCGCCACGCAATAGAACGAGTGCTTTCACAATATTTAGCATTAACACTTTCATGTTGATCCTTGGGCCTTGTCAGTGTTTTACGAGCGAAGGTCATGTTGGCTTCTAACGAATTATTTACTCAAATTGTAAGACATAAAGAAATTACTTTTAGGGTAATTTCACCAACAAATAAAGCGCATAAGTGGCTTAAAGAAATGGATCGAGCTGACTGAAGAGGCACAAGGTCGTCCCCGGACTTTAACGCCATCAAAAGTAAGTACATAAGTGGCTCAAAGGTGATTAAAGCCCCGTCCCCACCTCTCTTAGTGTATATACAACTCGAATTGAAATTATACTTCTAATAGTACCTTTCTGCAAAATGGCTCGTAATGGCCGATGGCACGTAGTCCACATAGATAAATTTGTACCACAATAAGAGCCTTCACCGACAAGAACAACATTCCGTGTGAAATTTTTTTGTTCTGCACAAAGACTTGGAGCTTTTTTTTTTTTTAGAAAATCCCTAGTTTTACTACTACACGCAGAAAAATGCTGTAATGTGTCGGAGGAAAATAAAAACGAGTTATGAGATGTTAAAAACAGTCTAAACCACCCTCCTCTTGGTCAAAGTCATATTTCTTTTAATTACAATCTCATGAATGCGGATCCTGCGATTGTCGGGTGCCAGTGGCATTTGTGGCAGAACTACTATTTTTCATTTTTCTCATACATTCGATGGAAATGAAATTCGCACGAAGCATTTATGAAACGTGAGAGCAGCAAATTTTCAGCGTACATTTCATTTGTGTTCGCATGTACAAACAACCAGCAGTCGTGCCCATGGTATAAAGACATAACCTTATAATAAACGAATAATGGAATTTAGCAGCGATGCTTAAAATGCATACATGTATATTGTATATTGTATACACTCGAATACTTTATAGGGTATGGTCTAAATAGTGTAAAGTTTTTGGCACAGAGGTTGCTATCCATATTTTCAAAATAATTGACTAACTAGGGAGGGATCACCGGTTCAACCCCCGAGAAAATATAATTTACATTTTAAGCGTTTTTTATACTATCCTGGGCAACTTTTCAAATCAGTCATTTCGATTCAGTATAAGCATGTAGGTCACTTGCAAAAATAAAGACTAGCATAAAATGTCAGTCAAAATAAGGCACCAACCGGGCCTACAACTATGTACGAACATTTGTGAAGAAAGTTCCTGACAAGAAATGATAATACTAACCGACTTTGGCAAGAATTTGAAGGATTGGAATTGGACAAGTTCTGGTTTCAGCAGGATACTATTCCGTGTTATACAAGCCAGTATGAAAACCGATCTTTTGTGCACAAAATTCAATAACCGTGAGGTATCAGCAGTCTTTGTGATGTCGATTGGCCATCGTTGAGCTGCGATTTGATGCCGCAGGGGTTTTTTTTTGTGGGCTCCGTTAAAAATAACTATTTTGCCAACAAACCTCTACCAACTTTTAAATTACCCCTTAAAGAGGGGCATTCGAATTTTGTATGATAATTGTAGTTTATAAATCGAAGAAATTGAATACTGGCTAATGGATTCACTAGAAACTGTATTGCTGTTTGAACATTTAATTGCATTTTATATAAGAAAAATATCACTTTAAGACTACAAAAAGGGCGGGGTCCATGGGGGCTCTGAGTTAAATGTTTATTTCATAACCGAATGACTTGACTTGGTTTGGTATAACATTGAAACCCATCTTGGTAAGAATATGGGACCTATCTGCAAATACAAGTCTCTTTCTAATTATTTGGAAGAATTTGTATAACCGTTTCGAGGTATTCAAAAATCACGCCTACAAAAGGGCGTGGCTCAACACTAATACTGATTTGAAATTATGACGCATTCTGGTTACAATATAGAAACTTATTTCATAGCCCTTTTTGAATTTACAAAGGAATACAATTCGAAGTTTCAAAGTTAATATTTTACTCGCAAACTGGTGAATTTGTGACCGTGAATCGAGATGGCGCAAGCGATATGTTTCCTCACCATTGTAAGGGAGAGTGGGTACGAAAGTAACATTTTTCGCATTTCCATAATTTGCAAACCGATGTACATACCAAACTGAAACAACATGCATATTAATGAGTGGACATTTGACTACCGTAAAATTATAACTTGGTTATTGCCTAATGGCCTAGATCGGGTGTATGGTGTTAAAAGTAGAATGTTACAACCGACCTTCCCGGTGTACCAATTGTACCAGGATGAAAGGACGGTTGTAACACCATACAATTGAAAGGAGAAAACAAATTTTTCATTTTTATTTCAAAAAACCAATTAAAATATTTGTAGAAACAAAAATTAAAGTTATGTTGACAGCTAATGCTAAAAGGACGGTAGCTCAATTAGTCTTGGGATATTATAAATCAGTCACAACCAACAAAATTATTCAAAGTAGGTAAAAACTAATTAATTAAAAAAATCGTATGAAATTCATTAAAATAGACTATGAATATAGTCAAAAACTAATAGTCTGACTCGCAGTAGCTGCATTGAAAAATGTTACATTCGTCCACTCAAAAAATATTACAACCGTCCACCACCAATTTTTTTACATTGAAAATTAAATAAAACAAAAATTAGTTATCGCATCGAAAAAAGATTTACTCCATACGATAAAAGATAGTATGTAGGTACTACGATAATATCGCTTCAATAAAGTTAAGACTTTTTTAATTTACGAAATATGACAAAAAAAAAACATTTACAAAAAAAATACAATTTCGCGCTCGAATTTCACGTTTTCAACTCTATTTGATACCATATTAGCACACTGGAGTGTGAAATTTTTGGGTGCATTCAGGTCCTAATTGCAAGGAATTCTGCATTGAAAAATGAACGCATACGGCTCTATTCTTTCTTAAAACGTCTGTGTTACAACAGACCCGCCGTTACTTTCGTACCCACTCTCCAAGTTAAAGTCTTTGAAGAAATGCAAGAGCCTCCTAAACACTCTAAATCCATCCCAACGCAAGTGTACATACCTAACCTACTAAGAAATGGAAAATTCGATACTACACATGAAAAGGCCTTTAGTTCATCATAACTACTTACAGTCCGCACAATATGGAAAGCAAAGAATGACAAAGCTAAAAATAAATAAATAGTTGGCGGAACAGGCGTGTAGATGTAGAGGTAGACACCCTAGGTCTAGCTTCTCGCAACCATTCGGTGAATTTTAATTTTTGGGACGAATGGAAGGGACCTACAATTTTGTGCCGAGTCCGAACGGCTGAATTAAGAAGCCTTTTCAGGACAGTTATACTCTCGGATGTTTGTCAGACGTTCGCGAGAGGTGGCGCAGTAGAAAAAACCTTAAGATGTAATTTGTGACATCAGAGCTGCTGGTATCTATAACAACACTATGGGAAACTAACTTTAGGTTATCATACAGTGTTAGTGATGAAAATCTGATCAGAAATTAGCCTAGATCCCATATTGCGCTTCTAAAAAAACACTTCCTTCTTAAATCACTTGCTAGGTACTTGTGAATGGGGTTCATCTAAGTTCACCTAAGCCCTCTTCGCACTGAAATGAGAGAGATGAGCTCGTAATTTTATTTCCTGCATGATGGTTCTTTAAGAATTAGATCCGGCTCGAAGGACCAAAAAATACACTTGGATAGGCTAACATAATCTAAGCAATAAGCAGCAATTTTTGTTTTCGTTGGATTTTACTCTAATTTGTTTTAGCTTGTTTATTATCGAACAATAGTAAAACGAAACCAGTAAGAGAATTATCTTCGACTATGCCGAAGCTCAAATACCCGGTACTATATTATTGTAAAATAAAAAAAATATTTTAGTATTAAAAAATTATATATTTGTATGGGAGGTGTGGGTACCTACTTTTTATTCGACCAAGCTCATTTTTTGTCAACAATTTTTAAATATTATTAAAACAATATGTGCAAAGTTTAAACTTGCTATCTTTACTGTAGCTATTTAAATTTAATTTTTAACATAAAAAGCTATATAAATCTGATATTTTTGTATGGGAGGTAGTAGTAGTTTTCATCCGATCTTGCTCATCTTCGAACTTAGCCTCAGTTTGGTGGATAAAAGCTTACGTACCAAATTTCAAGTCGATAGCTCTTAAATTACGGCCGTAATCGTGCGGACAGACAGACGGACAGACGGACAGACAGACGGACAGACGGACAGACGGACAGACAGACGGACATCGCTAGATCGACTAAGAAAGTGATGCTGATCAATAATATATATAGTTTGTCATACCTACAACGCCTCCTTATGGGCGTTACAAATGGAATGACAAAGTGAATATACCCTCACCACAGTGTGGTACCGGGTATAAAAAGTAGGGACCTGAAAATTCGATCAAAAAATGATTTTTTGTGTGTTGCCTTCAAGCAACACACTTAGCTGCAATCTAAACGACTTGTCGGTAATATAACGTAATATACAACTAGCTATTTGGCGAATTCAATGACTGAAAGTAATCTTAAGACGTTCAAATTCCTCTGGTCGGGTCCCCTAAAACAAAAAAAAAAAAAACAATATAAAGATTTGAAACACTATGACTGATAGGGTGCTATACAATCCAAACCAAACTGATGTCAGTAGGTTCATGATTTTCATCATCCCGGTCCCAGTATTATATGCTCTCTCCTTTGGGTTTCTATTGTTGTTCAATGGAATAAACGCTTTCAAATGAATGTAATGAATGAATTGGTAGTATGTACGTACGTACGTGTATAGTGTTTTTCTTTCGCGCTATCGGGCTTTATCTGGAACGCAATTTTTTATATAGTTCTTCTTTTATTTTTGTATCTGCAGCCGGTCCGGATGTTTAATTTCGAATGGATTGCAGATATACGTGCAACGTGCACGTATGGCAGCATGGATTCCAGTGCAATCAGTGGTGGTATTGTGTTTCGGAATTAGAATAATATTTCTGTAGCGGTCAGACTCGTAGCTATATGCGTTTATTATTTTGAGAATGAGAAACGAATAGCTGAACTGAATTGATATTTTCTTTAGAAATATCCAGAGGAAGATGGAGATCTAGTTACAGAAATTGCAAATAAAGAGGATATAATTTTAATTGCTGAACGGTCCGGAGTTAGCAATAGACAGGATGCACTGTACTTGCACTTGTAGTAGTTCATTAAAAATGTGCTAACGTAGCAGCTAAACTCTGAAAAACAATAAGTATCTAAGAAAGGAAAGAACAAGGTTTATACATAACTACTCTACATATAGCTACAAAATATTTAATGCAAAAGATGGTTTCATAAATGACCCGTTCAAAGTAAGAGTTGAGATTATAGTGTAAACTCTCTTCTCCACATACCTTTTTAGGAACCCTTCTTTAAACGCGGTAGACATTTGACTCATCCTAAAAACGCTATTCTCCAAAAATCTAGATTAGAGACCAGACTAGAAAGACTTCTTTCAAAACTTAGGAGTTATTGATCATTATGCTAGGACCCAGATACATAAGAAGTTCCATAGACATGGAATACCAGAAACTAAATTAATGATTTTGAAACCGCAGCTTGATCCAGAGCCAGAACCATATCAGATCGGATCACTCACAATATAAAAGGAGCAGTGAAAAGTTAGAATCGAAATCGAGTGGAGAGTAAACGTGAACAAATCTGAAGTGATGGTCCGCTCCAGAACGCCTCTGCATGTTAGTGGAGTCCGATCGAAACAGGTGGAGAAGTTTAAGTATCTAGGGGTTTTATTCACGAGTAATGGGAGGAGCAATGCTGAATTTTCTTTTAGGATTGGTCAGGCATGGCCAATTTTTAGACAACTTTGTCATTCTGTTATTAGAAGGAATGAACTGGCTGTCAAAGCTAAGCCGTCATTCTTTAATTCGTTGTTTATTCCAGCTTTTACCTATGGTCATGAGGTTTGGGTAATGACCGAAAGAATAAGATCGATGAACAAGCTGCCGAAATGAGATTTTCCCGTTGTATTGCTGGTGTGACCCGTAGAGATAGCATTAGAAATACCAGAATACCTGAGGAACTCAATGTCGATCACCTACTGTCTTCTCCGGATGAAGCGGTCTATGCTTCGGTGGTTGGGTCATGTTAAATCCAGAATCCCATGACGTGCTATGGAATTCATATCATCAGGCAGGCGTCTTCTAGGTAGACCCAGGATGAGATGGTTAGATAAGGTTCATAATCTCTCCTCTACCCGTATGGGGATTGCCCTTGATGATTGAGAGTCGATGGCGGAGAATCGATAGCTATGGAGGGACCACTTGAGCAACACCCGCGACCCACTTAATGGAAAAGCGCGAAAATGAATAGGGACCTACAATTTTATGGGACAAACGGCTGAAATGAGAAGCTTTAGTGTAATACTCTCGGATGTTTGTCAATGGAAAATACCTTAAGATGTAATTTGTGTTTTTCCGGGATCGAATCTGAGACCCGTCGCTTAATAGTCCAGAACATTAACCACTGATTCAATGTGCACACGACTTGCAGATACTCCAGCAGTTAAATTCAGGCTGCAGCCTTATACGCATTATGTGTGCTCTATCGTTTTTGTATGTACTCTATTGTATTTAGACATTAAGCGCAAAAAAGGGTTAACGTGGGGAAACAAAAATTTACTTCAGACAACAGCTTAAGATGCTCATAAATGAGGGACGATGGAAGGGACAGTTCGAAATTATATTCTGATTATCACCATCAGCAAAGTGGTTAAATTTGGTATTTGATACAAATTCGAAAAGATTTTCAAAATTTAGAAAGAAAGAATGAAACATCCGCGTGATATTGAAATTTCGTACTTGGTTAAAACGGCCTTTTGGTTCTGGTTTAAAAATAGTTGAAAAATTATAGTCCTTACTAGGGGGCCCGGCAAACGTTGTTTTGCCTGCTGCTCGTACATTTTCATTGTCCGTCAATTATTGCACTGCGGCCGTTTTATTATTTGAAATTTTATTTATGATTTTTTTTTTAGTGTTTATTATTTGAAATTTTGTGGAATCGGATCGCAGCGCCACCTACCTGCTCCAATTGTGAATCTAAACCATCTTTAGACCCATTCAAAAAAAGCACACAAAATTTCATTAAAATCGTTCCAGCCGTTTAGGAGGAGTTCGGTTACAAACACCTACAGAAGAATTATAGGTATGTATATAAATAAATATAGTAAAAACCCAATCATACACATCAGCCTGATCTTGAGATTTGGTGAGAGCGACTATTTTTAATAAGCTTTTTGTTTTTTTTTAACTGACCAGAAAATGTAATACTTTTCATTCTTCGCTGTCATTAAAGAAGTATCCCCTCCGGACAATCAACAATGGGCGCGATTATCGCCTGAATTAAAATCGCCTGCGTCGGGCAAATTTTCATTTCTAACATGAAGTATTTATTTGAATCCAAGAATTGCCAACTAATCAATGCTTTTGTTCACTGTTCAAAAAACTAAACCACTAAATCCTTGCTTTCACTGGGTTGATTAAAATTGACTCCTCCGATTGCCATTTTTCTATGCCAAACTATCGTACCGAACTCTAGTGATTTTTTATGTTTTTGCTCACAAAAAAAAAAAAAAAAGTATCCCGGGCCTTAGCCAGAGGCGACCGGCTTTGCATACAAATCACAACCAATAGAGCCAAAATATCTCTCCCTCTCTCTCTCTCAATAAAAAAAACAGGCCAAAATCCAGTGAGCAACAATGAAGACGTACATATACATTGAATGGAAGGTGCTTTTTTTCGGGTGCTGCACTTTGCAGTCCAAACGTGCATTTGACTGCGAAAAAAAGCGCAGATTGGCTTTTGCAAACCACCCAATAAAGAGGACCAGTTCCTTTTTTCTCTTCTATTTCTGTGTATGCCTTTTGTTGCGTACCTATATATTTAGAACGTGATATGACGATATGAGCAAAAAAAAATTCTAGCGAGAATGAGCGCAATCTGACTCCTGTGACGCACCCGCTTTCTTTAATATTTAACGAAACAGGACACATTTTCCCAAAACCCCCATTGATTTTATAAAAATCCCAATAAAAAGGAAAACAAATCTAAGTCCCTCACACAATGTTGGACATTTTTCTATGCGGATTTCCATGCTAGCCGCACGAACTATGAAGCGAACAAAAAAAAATTTATATTTACGTGAATAACATGGAAATTTATAGCCCGGTTATGTTATCCTGCTCAACTTTAGTATGTCACGTAAAAAAAAAAAGAATAACATATTCTCACAACACTTTCGATAGAAAAAAAGGACGAAATCATATACAAACATTCAAAAACTGTTTGCACATGCAGTTCAGAATCAATAATAATCATTCAAATAAAAATCATACATCAACCACGACAAGGATAAATAATATTTGTGTGTTAGTCTGTGTGGATTTTTTATCAATTTTGGCACAGCCACAGAATTTAGTTGAATGTTTCCCAGAAAACATTCTCGCACTAGCATAACATACAAATTGGGTATAGGTATAGATACGTGTCCTGTCCACACCCATTACCTAATAAGCACAATAAAGTTCCTTCGGAGTAGTTTTTTAATTTAAATCAGTTTTAATAAAACATTTCCTGCTTTAAAGTCGTGTTGCACGTTGTGTTTCTTTATTATAGTCAAACATTTTAATTATGTAGATGGTGCACACTGCACAATAAAGCAGGTAAAAAAAAATTATTTATAAACAAAAATAAATTGCCCACAAGGATGTTAGTCATTTTCGTTTAAAATGATGGAGAAGGCTAGATTTATTTTTTCCAATTAAACTTGCTACTCTTTGGCGAAAGAAAATTAATTAATTAACTGAAAACCAATTACTGAGAGTTTTTATTTTTATTTTTTTTTTTTTTAAGTTCTACATATTGTTAGTTAATTATTAACAAGGTACCTTTCGATTTAAAAACACAACAGGTAGCTGGACTTTATATTTACGAACAGCTTGTTCCATCGGGGGCAAACAAAAAATATTAAGCCTGCTGAATACTTTCAATGTTATTATTTTCCAGGATCAGTTATATAACAACAATTTACAGTGACTTTTGCATGCACAAAGGGAAGTGCCTTTGGCAGCATATGTTATGTCATAAAATAGTAAAAAAATAACGACTTTCGATATTAAAAATGACACCGACACGTCATACTCATGTCAAAGTAGAAATTTTCTTTTAACAAAGCCAAACAATTATGATATGGTATATCCATATAAGTTGTGGGTAAGTATGATGTGGTCTGGACAGCCCAGCATGGGCTCAACAATTACAAAGGTAAGCCACTTTATGGTGACGTGTTTACTACAGTAAAAGGTTTATGTGTACATTTAATTCAATAGGAAATAATCGGTAATAGTTGGTTAAAAGTGGTCTTAGATGGGGTGCACTTTGACAAAAAAAAAAGGGTCCATTGGACGGACTGACACTGGACAGATGCTTCAAACTGTCGGATCCTGGTACAGATCGCGATATGTATTGGCCTAGTGTGACTTTCCGGATAATGGCAAGTTCAGGACAAGTACATAAGAGGTACACTATTGTCTCCTCCTCTTCCTTATTTCTGCAGATATCGTTGTAAGGGATACTCAACCTTGGGCCACGTTTTAGTTTGTTAGTGTGGCAATGTTACCTCTTGTGCTTTTAAAGTCTGGTAGACCTTAAATGTGTTACATTGGTTCAGGCAAGTCCATCTAATTTCTGTTTTTTTTTTTTAAGTATTTTGCAGTGCATAAGTAGGTCCAAAATTTAATGTCTGCATTATTGGGTACACAATTTTAAGCGGGTGAGCCTTGTTTAGCGAATTCGTCCGTTTCGCAATTCGCTGTGACATTGTAATGGCTTGGAACCTAGCAAAGGGTGACGTTAAACTCGCATGAAACTCGCTCCTGCTCTCTCTCTCTCTAAAGAAGAGTATGAAGTTTGCGACAACGGAGCAGCGTTGCCGCAAACAAATTTTCTTAGGTGCCATTGACGGTAACCAAAGGTGCCAACTGGGTGCCACCAGCCCTTCAACTGCAGAGAGATATTTAAAAACACAAGAAACATATAATTTCGCATTAGTATCATTACGACTATTTGTGTATGAATTCGTACACACACACGATATGTATGTTTCACTACTTGAAAAAAAAAACATACTTTTCAGTCTTTTTTAAATGACTTTATTAAGTTTTTTTCATTAACCAATAGAACAACGTAACAACAGCCGCTGACTGTTCGTTGACATTCGTTGTCAGTAACGATAATTAAGATTGGTATGGCTTTATGACACTTTATAATCAAGGTCATCGTCTGCTTAGAAATGTATTCTATTTTCACATAATGCTCCATGCTGCTGTGAAATCGAAAGAGAGGTCATTCGCCAATAAAAACAATTACGAAATACCTACATGACACTGTAGAAAATAGCGCAGTGTCACGCGTGACATGTTGTCAATAAAATATAGACCATTCCGCCCATTGAAAAGGTGGCAGTCATTTAAAACAATTATTTGATCACGTCAATATTCGTCATAGTGACGTCAACATTTCACGGAATGACACGATTAGTATAGAATTCACTCCCTAAACATACGACTAAAAGCCAGCCAATCTCGACAACTTTTTGCAATGTGCACCTACTTAATTGTTTCGACTTCCGCACGAGTCTCTTTCACCAAGTATATCCTTAATGCCAACTTACATTGTCATTAAATAATCTTCTTCGCATAAAATCTACTTGAAACTGTTATGATAAATTCTCATTAAGATATCTTTTGCCAAGTGCATATCCTCAATATCCCCTTCGTCTCAGAAAAACTGCACTAAATCGATTACTATCTCTTTGCATTGATTGAAGTTGATTGACCGATTTATATCTTCATCGTTTTTCGACATGCAAATCTGGGATATTCCTCTATATCCTTTACCCTACACTCTAACAGCTTAATCCCGAACACGAAAGACATGAACCCGCATTGTATACCACCCCCAAATGGTGGCCATTAAAAATGAAAAATTTTAAATCTTCCCAGCTTCAGCGAAGTAATAATATGTAAGGAATTTTCTGACAGCATAAACCAAGTAGAATATCTTTGAACCGCGAAGGATGTAATAAATTTTCTTTCATCCAGTAACTGGCACGGCGCCCGATCTTCAGAAGAGAAAGAAAATAAAAAAAAATCCAAAACCGTGGAGAACATCCGCCCTCATAGTCATCGTAATCATTTCAGGACATCATAATAACTATAATCATCTTCGTCGTTGTCGTTGTCGTCATCAGCGTCACCGCATCCTCGGTTATCCCAGTCTTACTGTATGAGAGAGGTAGGTGCGGGTACGAGAATATCTACTCTGCGTCATCAAAGCGAAAAAATGTCATCACCACACAACAAATATCTATGACTCTCTTGCTCAACCAACAGCAACAACGACTTGTTACCGTGTCGGCCCCTCCCTAAGTCCTTTGGCAGTTCTTAGTATATCATTCGCTATGTTTAAAAAAAATATATAAAACATTTTTCTCATTTTGTCTTTGTATCCTTTTAGCTTCTGTACGGCTACCCATTTACTGCGTTTGTGAAAAAACAAATCGAGTGTCATTTAGAATTCGTACTATAGTTCTAGTTCTTATATATTTTTTTTTTAGAACACTGGACAACCAGATACAGTAGCTGAATTGCATTGAGGATTCTTATTAAATTGAAAAGAGAGAAATGCAAACATGCTTACGCTCCTTTGTCGTTTTGATTTATTATATTTCATTTCCATAAGAAAATCATTCTTCAAACATTCCTCTTGCCAACGAAGAAGGACCAAACTTACACAACTATATATTTTTTGTTCCAACATGGATGAAAGAAGGTTGTCTGCACCTTAACTTTCACCTTATCCTTGTACAGAAGCGCGCCTTCACCTCTTGACTTTTCCTCCCTTCCGGACAGGGAAATAAAAAATGTTTTTCTTCATTCCCGCAAAAGACCAAGTAAAACTAATGTAAGGATCTTGATGGGCAGATAATCGCTTATGTGAATGCAGACCAGTTTAGATACTTTTACTAAGATATTCATATTCATTTTGTAATACCATTTATATCGTCCCTCCGGACTGTTGTGTGTGTAGTTAGGGTGAATTATCGTCTTGATATAGTCTTACCTAAGGACGAAATATGCATATAGTTTAATTAGGATTTTTTTTGCCCCTAATATACATATTCGTGAGTAGCGTTCGTTTTTTTTTTCTGGCAAAACCATTATCTCCTTGATCGATGATTCCCTTGAAAGTTCCTCAAACACCATCCATTTGAAGATTTTAAAGTTCGACCTCAATTTTTGCTGCAGTCTGTCTTGCTTGCATTTATGTATATATATGTATATCCACCTCCAATGCCATCGCTCAGACAGGGACTTTTCGGTTGCGAGTCCTTAAATGATGATTTTGCGAATAGTTTTCCACAGAAAGAACGAAAGTCGAGCGAGTGCACTTCTTAGTTTGAAGATTTATATATTGCATAGCAGAGAAAGGATTCCCATGAATTTAGGTGGCAGAGTGTGTGCTAAATTTATTGTAAAACGATGGGAAAAAGGATATTCGAGGTGGTAATTTATTGCCAATTGAGATGCGGAACATTAGAACAAAAGTAGTGCTCTAAGTGCCTTTGGAATTTAATTAAGTAGGTACAGTTGGGAGGTGCATGCGATCGGTGAATTTAACTAGAATTTGTTGGCATTTCGACACAGATTTGACAGGTGGAATGTATCTTGTGGTTGTAATTTATTTTTACTTACGCGTTTTTGGGAGGACAAAATAATATTGTTTATTGATTGAATTTCGCTTACCTGAAAAGATAAAGAGAAATATTTGCATTAATTATAGAAGTTGTAAGGGGGTGGAGTTTGTTTAAAAATTTAAGTGGGGAAAGTCTGTCAGGCAGATGGAGGTATGGCCGCGGACTACATCAGAAAACGCCAAGCCTTATGCAAGGAAGAAGAAGCGGTATTGGATAAGATCCATAAGAAAAATCAGTTCTTTTTATCTCCAGACAAATTTTCAAAGTGATTTACACGAAATAATGTGATAAGTCCCTTTGACAGATAGAGCCGTCAATGCGAAAGACTGGCTTTGCCGCTCAGGCCTGCAGGCAATTTTGCAAAGTGGATCTAGGATTAAAAGTTCCGAGAAGGGTATGAAGACTGTCATATGTGATGACTGCGGCATTAGATTATGATAGATACCCTCCTAATTTAAGGTAACGGAAGCTTGTAGCTTGTAGTATTCGACTGTCAGCAGTGGAAAGAAGAAAAATTAAGAGAATATTTCACTGATCTGCCAGTTCTTGAAATCTGCCAGCTCTTGAAATTACACCTGCTCCCGGTCACTAATCCGTTGTTGAGCCATCTGTTACGCCTATGCAGTTCAGGGAAAATTCGAATTTTTCTCGATTTTAATCTAAGGGGACCTTTGCGGTCTGGACTTAGTGAATCCTTTATATCCAGATAAGGAATTCTCTGACCTTGTTAAACATTTCTGAGCTAGGAATTGGTGCTAACCACCTCCAAAAAATTAAACTGTATAATTTGTATGGGCCTTAGTGTAGAACCAAAGTATGATGTTCGGTTGCGGTTGTCATTTCTTCCATCAAAGCCTTTTCACAGTTAAAGAAAGCTTTCGGTCCTTTTTGGCATTACCTTCCAAGGAATTTGTGTTGAAGACATGGGGAATGGCAAAGAAGGTGGATTGTGTACTCAAGAACAATGATTCGCTATCACAACCTCCGCTAATATATTTTTAAGTTAGGAGCATGATGTATTGTAGGATGGAAAGGGATCTTCTATCCCGGGGCCCTTGGCTTTATTGTATATAGGACGGTCATAGCCTAGTGAGGTACATCTGGTGTTTGCATCTCTTGTGAGTTTTCCCTGCGTCAAATATGAGATGGGTGCGCTAGAGGCTAATGCAATGTTCAACTAGTCCCGTCATAGCTGCCTTAATTTTACTTGCTAATTCATCAGCTTTATCCTTGCCTGATGGAATGCCTGGGACGCATCAAAGCGATGTGTCCAAGAGTACTTAGATCTTAACGATAGCATTTTACAATCTTCGATTTTATTTCTGTTGCAGTTATAGATTCCTTGGCTATCGAGACCCCACCGCAGACTTACGGGCTGTGGTTATCGCAGCCAAAACCTCCGCAATGGTCAGGCATAGGTTTACAAATTTTGGCATACTCAGCAAATCGGAGAAAATGGTTGACTCTACACCAGTGGCCGAGTTTGATCCTCCTACGTTTACCTAGGGCAATGGATTGTGTGTAAGCTCTATGAGCACATTGAGAATAGGCTCGAAGCCTGCAATTGGTGTGGTCTTCATTGTACTGATGCTGCGAAGTCTTTAAACTTTTGTAATTGCTATTAAGTAAGTTGCCTTGTTGACTGTCGGTCATACGAAAATCTTGTAGATCTTTACAGGTCTTGCTACATCCAAAAATCCCAAAAACCCTTCTGCAGTTTCAAAGACTTTTTTTCTCGGCCATTTCATTAGTGTTTCCATTTTCCAAGTGTGTTTTATGTCAAGTTCAAGTCTGAGGGCTATGCCTCCAACCGAAGGTGTTACGAAAAGAGATCTATCTTCTTTTTTTTTGGGTTTCTGGGTGTTTATCGCAGTACAAGGTCATCAGCATAAGCAGTGTTTCTGAAACTACTATTTCTAAATATGTACATCATTTCGAATAATTACCCAAAGCAGTGGGCAATAATAACTCTTAATTTTTGGTCTTCCATTCAGGACGACAAGTATTCATGTTTCCCATGAACATTTTTTTTTTTAATTAAAAACTGTATTAGTGAATCCATAGATTAATAGGATTCTCATTTTAAAAACCTCAACTTCGACTACCATTCGTTGGATAAAAAGGACCTAAGTGAACACTATTCGTACTAGTATAGGACAACAAATTAAAAAAAACACAAAAAACATTCAAAGCCGCAACAGGCTTTTCGTTTGCGGCATTCTGTTGCAATTTTGCAAAAGTTGTGCAATTAAAAGGACGAAAAGGAACAGTAACTATAGCGTTTGCCACCACCATTACGAGATGGCATTTTGTGTTGACAGGCATACTGGCCAAATACACCAGAATGAAAGTGGTTGGTTCTGTGATATAATGCATTTGTGTTAGGTCCTCTTTTTTTTAGGTTTTATTGTCGACGGGCTTGTTTTATGGAGAAGTTTACAGTCTAGAGAGAGGCCTCTGGTAAAAAGAATATACATACTGCTAGAGTCTGAAAACGGATAGACAATAGCTGTAGGTATAGTATTTACAACGGTTTTTGAATACAGCTGTGGTTTTATGTGAATTTACTGTGAAAAAGTTCAGGGATAATGTTTTTTTCTTTATTGCAGATACTGGATTTTTGAAATTAGTTTTATGATTTGCATCTAGTTTTGCTGTCTGTGCGATGAGGATGTATGGACAGAAAGAGGGGCGGACCAATTAATTTAAACCACAACGTAGGTAGCGAATACAATCGACCCCCTTTGAGTCAGGGATTAATTACGATTTTACGAATTTCGAGGAATATAGCTATTTATCGCGTTTTCCATTTTAGCCTGTATGATGTTCACTTTTAATTTAACTAACTTCTGAGCATGATAGGTACTAGTATATTTTTCCTATACTGCAATGTTGGCCGCAAAGCCGATAATAGATTTTTCTATTTAGCTCGTTTTCCTCGTCAGAATCAGGATGCTATTCATAAAGTAGCTCGTTATCATTTATTGAGTAAATCCGGTATTTTGATCCATTAAAGGCATAGTACGTTCCTCACTTTATAAACTTATATGCGTTATACGCTTCTCCAGGGTTATCAAGCGAAATATTTCTTGTCACCTAATTTGCTGCGCCTCCCCCTACACAGGATCTTGCTCTTATTCTTATTGTGTTTATTGAGTCTAATTCAGATTTTGATTTCGAAAACCGTATAGGTGTGCCGACACGTCTGTATTCAGACGTGAAAACAGTCCAATGCTCGTCAGAATGTACAATTATATAGAATCATCCAAAACTCTTTTATGAGATAGATTTTCAGTTCAGTTCAGTCTGCCGCAAGTCACAAACTCACAAAAAAGAAGCTATGCCTAGGAACCTGTGGTGACAGCTATTTATTTATTAAACACTCACACATTCGCCAAAATTAAAAAAAAAAATTTTTTTTTTTTTTTTTTTCGAAAACACCGTTTTTGACCTCCAGTCATTTTTGAATTAAAAAAAACATATTGTATTCAACTCCATTACCCCGTGGTGGATCTAAGGAAACATGTGAAGCTTATGATTTCGATCCACATAGGTATGTAGGTAAGGACAGTATGTAAACAGATACAAAAAAAAAATAATAATATAGATAGGTGAACAGGTGCATATATGTAGGCAGCCTAGGCCTAACTTCTCACAACCATACGCGACCTACAATGGTATGCCGAGTCCATAACATTTATTCTTTCGGATATTTGTCAGACGTTCACAAGATACGGCGCAGTGGAAAAAAACCGTATGATGTAGATAATTTGTGTTTTTTTTGGAATCAACCTTGAGAGTCTTGAGACCCCTCGCACAGACGCACAGTAGTCCAGCACACTAACCACTGAGCCACTGCGCACACACAGTAAAAAGATACGTTCTCGAAAAAATGTTGTTCAAAGTTAAAAGACTTAAACTTTGTACCATGCGGAGTTTTTAGCCGAAAGCTAAGAAAGTTGAGTTTTCTGTCAGTATTAAATAGATATTTTTAAATGCGATAAGGGCAGCTTAAGCCTTTGCCAGATCGCAAGAAAAGCGGCCTGGGCAGTGACATAGGATAGTAGATTCAAAAGCTTTTTCTTCATCTTCATGTTTAGCCATGCAGTTTTTTCGAGAATCTGTCATAGTGTAGCCTCGCCATGTTTGCAGTAATGTTGGGTCCAGTTGGTATACGCCAGTTGACAGCCATAATAATTTTTTCAAAGGTCTTATAGTCTATAGTTAGCTTTTTGGCCTTAAGTGTTGACGAAGAATATTGAGTGACAGATTTATCAGTCAATCTATGTTCGCAGCCTTCCCCAAGCTTTTGATAGGTACATACCTAAATTTTGATGAGGATCGCCCTAAAAAATGTTTGTATATGCGCCCATTTGTGAACAATTTGTGCTTCTACTGCGGCAACTACTCGCAAATGTTGTAATGAAATGCAAGTATTTAGAGTTAACTAAAAATACCTACCAAACCATTAAATTTAGTTAAGAATCTTTAAAAAAGAGTGCCAAACTCCTTTTTTAGTATGCGCGCAATACTTCAACAATATTATTAATACCTCTTTATGACTTTAAGAACTCAAATGACTCATAAAGATGTAATAAACCGAAGAAATATCTTAATAAAAAAATAAAGTTCCCCTCTGATAAAAAGGTGTAAACCTGTGAAAGAGTCTAAAAATATATTTCCTAAATACTTCCGCTTTTTACACGTGAATTGCGCGTTAAAACGCGTGAATTCCATAAAACAATCTGCACGTCCCAATCAACAAATAAAATTGTGGGTATAGGTGTGCTGTGCCTAACCTATGCACTGGAGAACTTCTCATTAACTTTTACGATAGCGTAAAATATTAAATAAAAAAAAAAACAACATAATTCAAGCAAAAAACTCCTGACAAAGGTTAATTAATTTATCCAAACACACACACACACAGGATAAAGCTCTATCCATCCTGAATAAAGCTACTTTACATTTTATTTTTGTTATTTTAATGAGCTCAATTTCAAAAATGAATAATCTGCTCCTGACAGTTGGGTAATTAAAAGGTTCAACGCTGATTCAAAGAGGGTGGTGGTGTCAGAAAAATTCGCCAAAATCATCTTTGATACTCATAAAAAAAAGTCCCTATATCTAACAGGGCGGTTTCTTTCTTCTGGATTCCTGAAATAAACCAAAAAAAGCAAACACTCTTTCTATTGCGAATGCACTCAACTGAAATACCGCCGAAATATTTTCGCCCGCCACTTTATTCTGGTTGGACACACACAATTAGATGATTAACCGAGAGCATCTATTTCATGTCTAATTACCTGGTAAACACTTAACATAGTTAAAACGAAAATTTGTTGTTGCTTCCGTTAGTCATTAGAGGCATCATAAGGATGTCGAGGCGAGAGAATTCCCTCTCGAAAATCAGGATTGCATTTGTGTAGAGTGCTCATTGTAAATTGCCAAAAAAGGCAGGTGGACGAGGGAGAAAGTTCTTCCTGGGGTTAATGGTTGATGGTTTACAACGGAGAAGACGACGACTTGTTTGTTACACCGGGTCATGGAAGTAATTAGCCATTCAGTTAGGCGGGTTAAGTATCGGCTACTGCTATCCGCATATAAATTAAAAGTTTCAAGTAGTTTAGGTTGGTTGCATGTGAAAGAGAAGTCTAGCGGAAGAACGTGGAGAGTTTCAAGTCTTTTGTTAACACTATCTGTTCAAACAAAATTAGTATTATTATGAAAAGCGAAATTCTATTGAAATGGTCGGTGATAAGTAATTTTTGATGTCTAATCGGTTCACGAAGAAGAGCTGGTACACCGCCACCTGTGGAGTAGCTTGTGATAGTTTGGTTCGTGTCTTTGGTGGAAGCTCCGCTATAACATAGATGTCGCTATATTAATTCGATGATGTACTGAATTTTCTCAGTAAATATGTGGACCCAGATGTTGAAGAAAAAGTAATCACATTTGAAATACGCAATGTTGAAACGTGCGGTTTGTCATCATAAAATTACTATTATGAAAGAACATATAAATCTCTAGGGCGCCAGTTAAACAATTTTTTGCTTTCAATTGCGAGTTAAATTTTATATGTCAAAGAAATCACCAACTTCGGCATCGTGCGCCTTCTAATGACATTTTCAGAATTACATATTTACAGCCAAGTGTGGCTCTTGTGGGTTTACCTATTGCCATATAAAGGGTGTCCCAAATTTTGACGATTAATGAAGCCATCAAGATGAAAATAAGCTTCATCACTGGAAATGATTTTGTTCGAAGAATCAGCATGCACTTGTTGTTGTTCCAAAATCTATTCAACGAACTCTCTTCGCGCTGCATGGACAGTAGTCTTCTATTATTGAGTCAATTGAACTTTGTAAGCATGAAGTTTCAAGTCTTTCCTGAGAAGTTGCTGTTGAGAGCTTCTCAAAATGCCAAATTCTCGACTACAGTGCCGAATTGATGCTCCTGGACTGTCAGCAGTACCTACTCTCCCGAACTGCTTCGATGTTTTCTGTTGAACGACTTGTGACAGGATACCCAGAGTGTTTAAGATCACCAATTGATCGAGTCTCCCTGAATTTTTCAAATATTCTCTTCACAGTTGATCATTTTAAATCACTATGACGGCCATATTTTGTTCGAAAATTGCGGACTATAGCTGACAAACCTTCTTTATTTTATAAATATTGCTCAACAATGAAAATGCGTTGTTCTTTCGTACAGCGCTCTATTTTTACTAACCCCGAACTGTCAGCTGTCACATTGTTATCTTTTTTTTCCGTTGCCATCACTGTACCATTAAATGGCGCAAAATTAAAATTTTGCGTGAATTATGGGACACCCTTTGGTACGTTTCGACTGTAATTTCAAATAAATCTTCACGACACCATTTAAAAAATATATCAGAACGATTCAAGGCACAAAGACTACGGTCAAAAAACTGAGGTGTATCCAATACTTTGCATTTCGCCTACGACTTTTGCACACAAATGTTTAAATATAAACCGCAGTAAAACAAGAAAAACCATTTCTAATCTTGAAAATGAAATCCTGAAATCCTCCCCATTGAAGTCAGCTCATATTTTATAGCCACCACCATATACAACCCCCTTGCAACGATAAATGGATAACTCATATTTTTTCCTATACACAACCCCAGAACAGAAGCTAGCCAAAAAGACATCTTATTCATCTCAGTATACCATCTCCCTGTGCGCTGTTGCATGCAATATAAACCGACCAGGGTAAGTGGCCCATCTAATGGCATGCCGTATATACGATAACTTCAGCTCTAATAGGTTTTATTAGCTTTGGCTATGAAAATGTTTTTCCAACTGCAAATCTTGAAAATTTTCCCGATAAAAGGCGAAACTTTTACAGGTCCTTATACTATCCATAGACTTGCCGCGCCGTGCCGCCATTAAAATGGCCTGCGGACGTTAACACAGGCGAGTCGTCCGTCGTTGGTTGGTCGATCGAGCGATCTAATAAAATAAACTTTTCCAACAACAAGTTGCAGATGAAACGAAAGTTAAAGACAACCAAGACCAAGCCGCCAGAACCAAACCAAACCCAGCGCGTCACATTTAATAGGAGTTGTGGCAAAAGTTTTTCGCACTGGCCACATAAAGTTGTCCTAGAAACGGTTCCGCCAGTGTGTATAGTGTAAATAAAGTGTTCGTCGCGGATGTCGGCTTAGAGGTGGTAGGTATAGATACCTTCTTCTTGTCTCCCTTTTTTTTTTTTTTTGGGAACTGTGTGAAGTAATAATTTTCATAATCAGCAATCGAAAGTTATACGCGCCCGGTCGGTGTTGCAAAAGGCAGATTTTCGGAAGCAATTTGTATTATTATTTCCTTGGTTATTATTACAGTCGAGATTAGGGACAATACAATGCGGGAATTTCCACGATATGGCACACGAAGGATTCGTTAATTTGATTTTGCAAAAGTTTCCAAACTAAATCTGCTGTCGTTTTTAAAACCAGATATAGATACCAACCTATATCTCCACGGCATTGTATCTCTGTCTCTGTCTGTGTCTTTTAAAACGATATTCAGTGTTGTAAATTCGAGACCCCCACCCCCACTCCCACCAGGGAGGTGGGTGATGGTTCGAAATTATCATTTAAATTGATGGAAGTAGGCATGGGCTTATTCCCATCGGGGAGGGGCAGTCAAAACTTCTCTATAGGGATATATTCTCATCATTTAGGTTATCCTTGTAAAACGTTTGAAAGGAGATTTTATTCGAAAATAAATCTGTTCGCCTCAATTCGTATTAAATAAAAAGTTTTTCTTATTCTTCTCCAAGAAGAGATAAGGATAAATAAAACGGCAAAATCGGAGGAGGTCGTAAACGATAAAGATTTGGTATAGAATTATGAATAGCAAAGAGGACAATGTTAGACAAATTGATAAACTTAGCTTCTTGTCAACTTTGGGCGCATTTGAGTTATTTATTTCAAATTTAATATGTCGATATGGTTTAAACTTTTCAATGTAAAAGTTAAAAAACAAAGTACTATGTGCGATCAAGTTTGTGGGAGAAACATTTTTCATCTTCTACACAAAGTGATGGACAGCAAAATTGAAAGTAATAAAATGAAAGTTTCACCCAATTTGATGGAGGAAATTGTGTTTTCGCCATGGCAAGGCGAACCACAATGAACAATTTGAGAAACTTTATTTAACAACGTTATTTTATGGCAAAAGTGATTTCACTTAAAAATTTATAAGTCTTTTGAGTTTGAAATTTTATCCAAGAAAGTAACAAGTATTTAAAGTAGTAGTTGCACTATTAGGTGTATACAAAGTGACAGAAATATCCTTTCAATGTCTTTCGTGGCAGGAAATTCATTTCAACCATACTTGGATGATTGAGTAGTTAATATTTGAGTTTAGGATTTTGATAAGTTTCGTATATGAATATGGACGAGGTTTTCATTGCGAGGTGACTTTTGCTACGAGTAGGTATCTTATCATTGAAATATTAAATCTAAAAGCAATATGTACTCTTTTAAGTACGAACGGGGATCAAACCAAAGAACCTTTGATAAAAGACATTCATCCATGCGTAAACTAAAAAACTGTAACTATTTCCTTCAAACTTTGTATATTCTTTTGTTTAAAAATTGGAAAGTTTAGTTAAATTTTCAATAATATTATAGGTACTTCAAAAAATTGCCTGTTTCTTAGAACAAGTGTTTAATTTCGAAACCCACTCTCTATTCGAATTTTCGCAGCAAATACGTACATACTTATAATTAGGCGGTTCTACAGTTCGGGGTGAACCAAGGCTTCGACGCACGGTTCTTAGCTAACTGCCTCCAGTTGCGCACTCCATCATGTCGGTTTGATGTCGCCTTTTACTCACGCGGGTCACTGAAGGCGAGGTCTCGTCTACTGCGTTGTCCATCCGGTTTAGACTCGAAGACTATACGAGCCGGAGCAATTGTTTTCATCCGCTCCATATGTTCTAGCAATCTTAGACGACTGACTCACAGGTCGATGTCGCTGTACAGCTCGTCCCGTCAAGGCAAACGGGACCGAACATTTTACGAAGAATCTTTCTCTCGAAGCGACCGATGATATCTTCATCCGCTTTAGATATAATCCAAGCTTTAGCACACTGCGATAGTATAGATTTATATAGCTACACTGACATTTGCTAACTTGGTCTAGGATGTATGATTGTATGTAGCTCAGTTACCTCAAGACTATGACTAATTTTCAAATGAGAGCAATGACAACAATTTCTACAGCAGGGCTGGAAGCCCCTTGATTTTATTGTGGAAAAATCTGTCGCCAAAAGTGATCTTCGGCTAAGGCGTTGTTTATAGCTATCCGTAAAATGCACACATTTCACCATAGCATATCATAGGAATTCAGTGGAATACTTCGTGAAACTGAATGAGAAGTTGAACAGAAAAAGTTGTTCGTACGGAAAAATTAATAAATTCGTTTCGAGAAAAGTTGTAGATCAATTGCTTATTTTTTTTTCGATGAACTGACTTTAAAATTCAAAAGCAACATTTTAAAACCAAGATTGAGTTCAAAGATTAAGTTTAAGTGCTTCAAAAAAGCAAAAAAAATATTTTTTTGGTTGCATTTTACTGATAGCTATTTAATCAGAGCAGTTTAATCAGACTACCTGAGACTGCAGCAGTATTTTTCACCTGCGGTCCTGCTGGCAATGTGACCATCTTGTTTAGAACTGCCAACATTTCTGACGTCACTATAGTTGAGTCATATATCCAGCGAGATAAGATCTAAGGCGGTGGAAGATTGCCGCTTATCTCTCAATGAGATAGCTGGGACAGTACAACCTCACCCTCTGCTGGGTTCCTGGTCACTGTGACATCCCAGGGAACTGTGCAGCGGACAAACTAGCAAGGCGAGGCTCCTCTGGCGTGGACAGTATAAGTCTGCACAACGTGTATGCACCACTTTCCCACGCTAAAAAAAAAATTCACGCGGACGCAGTTAGCAGAGCAGTGTTCAGATGGAAACATTTAGGATACTGCGATACTGCCAAACTCACCTGGCCAGCTCTGGACGCAAAGCGATCCAAGGAGCTTCTTCGACTTAAAAGATCCAGCATCTCGAAAGTCGTTAATGTTATCTCCGGTAACTGCATATTAGGCGGACACGCCCAAAGGCTCGGCCTGCCTTTTAATGACTTCTGCAGAAGCTGTAGAGACGAAGAGGACGAGTCCGTCACTCACTTTCTTTGCAGTTGCCCTGCCCTGGCCAACCTAAGAAAGGCCCACTTAGGAAACTATTTTCTCAATGATCTCAGTGATCTAGGCAACACCAGCGCCGCTAACATTCTTAGCTTTATAACCGGCAGCAAATGGTTTACATGAGTAGTCAGTACAGAAACAGCTCCCCAAATCCCAGTGGTGTGCACAATGGGCCGAATAACGGCCTAAGTGTTTCTCTCATCGAGAGCCACTTTAAACTAAACTAAACTATAGTTGAGTCAAATTCGCCTACCTTGGAGTAAACATGAACTCCACTAATGACACCCTAGCCTAGTGGAGATCCGGCGAAGAATTATCTAACCTAGGAAATTGCTGCTACTTCGGTTTGGCAAAATAATTGGGTTCAAAACTGCTAGCTCGAAGGACGAAATGTATGCACTACAAAACAAAAACAAATTTTGCTAATAACCAGGCGGGCAGTCAATAATTCACCACACTTATAGGCTAACAAATAAACACCTTAGTATAACCAAAATTTGCTTTAGCAATCTTGCAAAAATTAGGCAGATTCACTTGGCGGTGGCCATGGTGTAGTGGTTAGAGTCATTGACAATGGACCGACATTCGTCTGAGAGCTCCAGGATTTGGAATCCCCTTTAAAAAAAATTAAAAAAAAAAAGGCAAAAACATTTTGTTATTACCTTAGTGGTTAAGGCAATTCAACACAGTTATTGGCTAAAAATATTGGCAAAAGTGACCTTAGTCTTAGGAAATATTGCCTTAGGTAAACATTGATAATTCAAGCTATATCTAAGGCAGTTCTACACTGATAATGTGGCAGTGTATTTACCTATGCAATTTAACTCAACTTGCCTTAAAACTAAGTAAGCTCAAAACGGCATTATGGCTTATGCAAGTCAGCACTCGATTTAGGTAAATTTTACACATGTTTTTCATTGAGTGTACAGTCTACAAATTGACATAGTAGACGTCGGCTTTAGAAATATTTACCTTATTCCTTTGAATTTACATAAGTCCTTGTATTTTCTGTTGGCTTCTAGATACAACCACCTTCTTTCTTAGCCTTATACAGTCTTCATTGTACCACTTCGAAGCAAAAAAAGGACTGTCTGAGAGTTTTCCATCGCCTTGGCAGTCTCTCAAATTGCACAGAAGACTGAATTCGTTGAGTCATAAATGGTAGACGTAAGATTATTCGAAAGATTGACAATCTGATCATTCAGTTTATTTCTGTACATTTTTTCGACCCACCTTGGTTGGAAACACCGTTGATTGGCTCGCTTTGGTTATGAAAGTTTTATAAATGTTACAACAATTGACAAGTTACAAGAGGGCGAAACAAAGCCATTGCACTTTCCAAATCAAAGCTATATTCCGGAAAAGAATCAGAGTTGGTGTATCCTTTTTGAAATCAACCGCATTGTACATATTTTCCAGTTAGTAAAGGTAGGTATGTCCCTTCCTATCTGTCATGTGCAGTTCAATAGAAAATCTCAAAGGTAACCAGCAATAAACTATTTCTCTCAAACGGATACAAGTTGTTGGTCAATATCATGACTTTTTCTTCTCATTTTAGGTCTTTTTATGAGCTGAATACATTGTTGCCACTGTTAAATCCTGAACCCGGTGGGTAACCTAATATCCATACAGGAGTAAAAAAAACCTCAGTTCGTTTTAAGCCAAACATGCCATCTACGACTAGTTCCAGAATCCCGTTCTTAACCCATACCATGATTGAATGAAATACTCTGTGATTTGTCAAACGGTCAAGACACACTGTCAGACAAAGAACTCGAAAGGTGACTGTGCGTCGGATAAACGTTTTCCCTTGTGCCTTTGTGTTTGATTCTTCCTTTCTGCTGGAAATAAAAAGTTTATAGTCAAAAGCTGCAACTGCATATCAACTCAACGTACCTACCTAACACGTTCGCTTTGTAAGCCTTTTTTGTTCGTTTTTTTTTGGTAGTAGCGTAATGGTGCGGCAATTTGTGGGGCTGTTGCTAATGCTGGCCCCCTTAGGCGTTGATTGCAATTTTTGATGGTGAAAATTGAAACAACTGATCCTCCTGTAAGGCAATGTTGGCCGGCGTGAAGAAACCAGTTTTTTACACACTACCTATTTATGCTGCAACTGCAAGCCTCTTGGGCTGCCATGACAAAGCAAACAAACACATACACACCTATCTAGTAGAAATAATTTCCTTTCCAGCATAGGTTAGGTTTAGGTATGCTGAGCTCCAGAGAGACAAGCTTCTGGGGCATATGCTGCTTTTTTTTTTTTTTCATTGTATGCAGTGCGAGTTCTTTCAATATGTACCCTATCCTCTGCTGGTACTTGGTTGGGTTATTGCCTTAGGCCTATCGAACCCTGTTCTTGGCCTCTCTCTCTCAAATGACAGCTATATACAGTACCAAGTAAAACTGGTTAGCGCTTCGGTTAACTTTATACGCTCCTTCTTTCTGTGTATCCATTCTGACAGCAACCAGCCCCAGCAGCCAGCACTTCATTCAAGTTACACAAAATTCAGGTGAACCGTTGACGAAGAGAGTAGTGGCAGCAAATTGCATTGCTGCAGGAGGCAATCACTTATACAATACACATGAGTGGTGAGATTATGCTATAGCTGTGTGTTTGTGTTGATATTGTGATTGCCGTATGGTGTTGTGTTGTAAGGTCTTTCGAAAAGAGGTTTTGAGGTTGCCTTTCGTGGTGTGTGATTGGAACTGTTGCTATTTGTTTGTTTTTAAAAATGTTCATTACTCAATCTGACTGAGATCTTTACTTCACACAATAATAACACGTAATCCCATAGTGATTGCAAGGGAGGGTGTTTGATGAGGCGTCCGAAATGGCATAATGATTGATTGACGGATATTAACATACTATCAACTGTGTTGTGAAATTTTTGGTACCTATATACATATTTTGGTTAGCTCTCAAATTGAATGGACAACATTAACGAAGGGAAGCTCTGACTCTGACTGCCGTGAGGAACTCTGAAGGACGTGATACCTACATCTTTGATTCGTTGACAACAATATAAAAACTATTGCATGCGATGACGATAAGGTATAATCTGACAAACGGCCTAATAGTATCTTCAGCAAGGACCACGATTTATCAAAATGCATTTCTAAGTGAAACACAGAACAAAAATATATAGTTTCTGTTCGTTAACCTCGCACATTGTCAATCATTTCGCAAGATTACATAAGTTGGCGCTCACAGTCCGAGGTGAAACACATCCTCAACCAACAAAAGGGGTCCAGCCTCCAGTAACGCACACAAAGTTGGTTCAGGCCGATCTAAACCATAGATCTTGAACTTGAATACCCAAAATAAATTTGTTTCAGGCATAATGTAAGAACGACATAAAATAATCCCGAAACAAGATTGAAGTAATATTTTTAAGTTTACTAAAAATATCAAAAGAAGATTTTTTGATCTTGTTTTAAGAATTTTCGAGCTTAATTTAAGGCGACAATGGTCCAAAACGTTGCCTTTGTATTTTTAAATTAAGAACGACAACGAACATTCTTAAAATCTTCCCGAAACAGGATGAAAGTAAGATTTTTAAGTTTACTAAAAATCTCAAAAGAAGATTTTTTGGTCTTGTGAAAATGAGCTCAAAATAAGATTTTTGTACTTGGAATAAGATTTTCTGAGTTTACCACACTTTAGTCAACGAATAGGCTTGAAATTACACTGATATTCTTGATTTTAGCACGTTTTTTTCTGAGTGTACCTGTATGTGTATTGCCTGAACAAAATTCGCACAATTTTGACAACACCTTATCCAATTTGTAACTAACTTTGCAATACTTCCCAACATAGTTCAAGCGTAAAGTCGATCCATTTTTTTGCTAACGAGCTGAACGATCTGTCAGTGTCAAAATTAAAAGAAACCAATAGATGGTACACCCTTTATTAACTTCGATTTCACTTTAGAAGGCTGCTTGAGCTCATGATAGAACAAAGAAGATTCGACAAATTACTGTCCGCTGGGCCAGTTAGTGGTCCCCGGTCAAAAACAGAGCCGTGCTAGGTCTGAGTTGTACTCCAAGACATTTTATAAAGATTCAAATAGAGCTTGCCCTCTAGGAAATTAAGCTAATGCACAAGGTTATGTGTGCGGCCTCCAGATCTTTGTAGGGTTTCGGAAAGCTTATCTTATGACAGTATCCAATGTGGGCTTCCTACCTGCTTAATCGAAATGACAGATTTTTAGATATGAAATACAGTTTTTGTTCTATCTATCTCTTCAAAGTTGACTTTCAACGAAACGGTCCCAGCGGTACAGATACAAATTTAAAATGAAAAGTAATCCAATACTCCTCCGCAACGACGCGAATAGTAGTCAATCTAAAACAAATCTATGAGTTTAATAACCCCTTACCAACTATCACCTTTAGAGTTGTAAAAATATTGTCACGAAGCAACCACTCACCTGCAATGAAAAAAGTTGTAAAAAAAATGTTAATACACCTTTATATAAAATTTGTATTTTTTTTTTTTTATTGAGTGCAATATAAGTCAGAGAAAAGATGTCAAAATTATTATGACCTTTCAAAACCTTATACAAAACCTGTTCAATCAGAGAAAATAAATTTGTTGCTATAAATTTGTTTGTTTTTATGCTACGAATGGCTATAAAGCTTCGCCGAAACGTGTAGTATTTTACTACCACTACTGATGCATTTGACAGTTTATAGTTTTATGCTGTACATATGGCTTAGGTAGCAATGTTTCTCTTAAAGCTGATCAAGTCATTTTAAGTGGAAACGAAATGAGAAACAAAAAGAAGAAATAAAATATATGGAAAAGCTGCAATCATTGCGAGAGTACCATATGACACCCTATTTATTTTGGAATTGAAAAACTAAATAGTAAAAGATATAAAAAATAGAGGGGATGGTGGTAAAATTATAAATTTTATGGAAAATTAGGTGTCACTCGTAACCACCACAGTTTTTCAATGTTATGAGCTTGTCAAAGAACTTTCGACTTTTATCTACTTTTTCAAGGTAATTTAGACGTAAAATGTCAGAGTTGGTCAACATAAGTCGGTTCTTATACATATCTATACAGTAGACACGACATCTTGTAAAAAAGACTGCATGTACAATTCTGAAAAATAGTGTATCTTTATCCAAACGCATACCTCATAATCTTATTTTTAGTGCTAAAATGGTGCTGTAAATCTCGTGATATTTGACAATTGAATGAATATATAAGTTCGTCATACCTAAGATAGAGGTAATCATTGCCCTTGAAAGAAATCAGAGAAAGGAATTATCCTCAGCTTAGCTCTGAAGGCTATAATTCGTATCGTACCGTAGGTCAGGACATGAGCTAGTACGAGTTACATGAAATACAAGCAACCTTTAGAAGTTCAACTGTGATTTTGACTACTAAAACTAAGAAAACACAGCGGTCACCATCCACCGATGCTCTCTGGAGTATGTCCGGGCTTGATTGTAAGCTACATATAAAACTATGGAGCCTGGTTGTTAAAAATACATTCAGGAGTCTCACCGAGTTCGTTTGTAATAGATACCTATCGGTGAAAAACTAAAGGATATCATTTAATTTGATTGGTGTTAAGCGTCGTAGTGCGTACAAATACTGATTCATACACAAATTTGTAGGCAACTATTGTCCTGAGTGCGGACTAGATGTATATCTATATTGCCCTTTCAATTGTTTGCCTAATGGGACCTTTGCCATGATATACACCCCCGTTTGAGCTATAAAATAATAAGCAGTACCTACTCTGTATTTGTTAATACCAAGCAATGCTGACAGACGTCCAACTTTGGTTATTGGTTGAAAGGCACTGAGAAATTCAAACCCAACAACAAGACAAAGAGTGTACAGAGAACAGAGTGAGTTCGAATGTCAGGATGTAATCCGAAGGAACGAATAAAAACGCGTTCGCTAAGAAACGTTTGACGATTGTTGTGTGAGGAGCACACTATGAAATTGACTTCTTTCTAAAATAAGGGCCAAAGCAACAAGCGTCTTGAATTGGATGATATCTATTCTGATTTGTATATAACTAGCTGTTACCAGCTTCGCATTCCAAGTTTGCCGGAGAACGAATCCACCTTTTTCTGCTCAAGTTATTAAATTATTCTTCCAAATTGTAGACATTTATTATTTAAAAATCAATGATAGTTATTCTTGAATTTAATCATAAACCGCCTTCGTAAAAAATCTATCCGCAAATTCACAGTTCTATTTCGTTTTACTTATTCAGTATGTGATGCAGTACATTAATCAACAAGATCTAAAAATATCCCTGCCGAAGAATAAAATTTTTAAAATTGTGTCTAGCAACAAAAAGTTAATAAAAGACATTCTGCGAGTGAGGTGCGTAAATGACATATGACAGGAATAATTTAAAAATATAAAATGCCTTGAATCATATTGCCTTTAAGAGCATAGAGCCACAAGCAGCGACAACTCTCTACTATATTTCCCTATCTGAAGCTTTGCGATGTTGTCATTTGGCTTCCATTAAGTGTGAGCCATCTAGCGTCATTTACGCTGACTTATCCCGATATCCAAAAGGTTTTTGATTCGTTTTACTTAATTATAGGATTGTATTGAATTATCCATTCGGGCTTCTTTAAATTGCTTTAAAAATTGACTAAATAAGACATCACTGTATTAGAAATTGACAAAGTTGTTGTACTATACAGGCCCGTGAGATGATGGCGTATAGAGAGGTAGCAGGTTCAACTTCTGGAAATAATCAAATTACACTTTAGGCAGCTCTAACACTAAGGCAATAAGTAACTAAGCATCTAGCAACAGTGTAAGAGCCGGCTTAAGATTTATTTTCCTTTAGCATACCCTGAGGCAATTTCATAGCCATTTGAATATGGCAATAAGGCATACACTTGTAGATCTCTCTTGGTTCAGGTTTGATCGGATACCTCCCAGACTTTCCTTTTATTACCTACATAACGAAAGCTTTCATAGACCTTTCTACGGGAGTCGGGAGCGCTTTATAAATGCATCCACAAGTGTATAAAACGGAACGATCTATCTTTGAAAAACAATAATACAGCCAAGCCATACTAAACCCCTAATACACGACCGTATCTTAGTCTGGTCTTTATGACACTATTCGATATAACTCCACTCTACGTTACAAACGACGTATCTAAATGCATATACCCTATTGTTAAGCCTAAACGAAATACGAATACAACACGTAGACGAAGAAGAAGAAGAAAGACATAAGACATTTTGCTTATGCTTATGCTGCTGTTCGATTCGAGTCGTCTCGTCGTCGTTTCTTGGAAATTATTACTTCTACGCTTCGCATCGTCTTACCTTACCCACAAACTATACGAAGAGCTCTGAACGTCCGAACTGGTTTCAAGTTACCACTTTTGTGTGTAAAGCTGGTTTCACATAAACCAGCTATTTTTTATGTGTTGCCGCGTTTATGTCCCTCAAGCCGTTGCTCTCCTTCTTGAACTATTTTTCTTGAATTTTATTTTTATTTTTTTCTTTGTAACTCTTGTATTAGTGTCGTGATGTTGTCTCGACAAAGGCTTTTCCCAATCAATGGCTATGCGTGTGTATGCATTAGGCCAATGAACGGAGAAACGTACTCGTATTCAGTTTCAGTTTATGTTTGTGCAATGAAATGTGAAATGGAGCAACAGGGTTTTCGAAAAAAAAAATACTGCCACTGATTGTAGTGATTTTCCATTACCACCCAACAAACCATACCCAGGACATTTGTTTGACACACATTCATGTTACCTGTAACGTGCATATATACGCCTACCCAAAACGCCTACCTTGTGTACCTACAATGGTCAAGAAAAGGAAGTCCAATAAATTTAGCTGGAAAGAAAAATCGCTACTACTAGCCGAATTCTTACGACACAGTATAGGACAGAAAGAGAGATTAATGTCCGACGGAGCTAATACGCCCAGTTATCCTTTATCCCTCCGGGTATGAAGAAACGCATGTGGTGACATTTGGGTTTAATTGAGTTGCAATAAATCAGGATGGTGTGCTGGTACGGGAAGTCGTTTTTCGAATAGAATGGGAGGAATTTTGGGCGCAAAAAAGAATCACTTAGTGTCAGAAATGGTCTAGTGGTTATGATGTTGTATGCCGCTGGACATGAGTTTATATATGCCAGCCAACAAGGATATATAGATTCTACTAACAAGAAAGAAATGCGATTTGTTATTAGAGAGGAGAGTGTGTCGGATAAATGGATGATAAATCAATTTTTCTTTGTTTTGGAATGGTGGTGAAGCCTGAAGAAGGTGGCGATAGTATAGTTGGTTTAGGCACATGGGGTGGCTATGGCCAAAAAGTTTCTTAAACCTAGTCAATGCTGGGTAAAATATTGCGAATGATTTTCTGTAGTGTTGACTCGTACCTACAATAGTTTGGGCTAGCGCTTGGTTTGTATGAGAAATTTATTTTATTTATTGTTTTGTGTTGTGCAAAATGAAAACCACTTTCTGTCCCCATTGCTACTCTTTCCGTATTTATGGCCACTGAATTTTAACGAATTTTGATGAAATTTTATTTATGTGTTGGGGGTGAAGTAGCTAAATCGTTTGAAAAAGTCACGACGAGTTAGATGAGTTGAATTTAATATCACGAAATTGAGGCATATGAAATTGACTACCTAAAGCTTAAAGTGAACTCTGTTGAATCTAGTCTACACACGGTCCTCTAGCTGCCTCCGACCAGTGCGCACATTAAAAATATGTGAAGAGTTTCAATGCAGAGTTTTGGATGCCCAGATCAGTGCGTTTTACAAGCTGAAGGTATAAAAATCTATATCGTATTCACAACATTGATTTGCAAGATCGTGAAGTTTAAATATTTCCAGTCTGTTTTAAACTTGATACTTTCTGTATGCAAATAATTGGCATTTAAAGTAGGTACCTACCTACGTAAGTTCGTACCCCAATGATAACAAAACTACGTCTAAATTCAAAGCTCTTCATTTCAGTTGAACTGATATCTACTACTAATTTATAAAAATGTCAAGCGCACACAAATACATGTGCGTTTGTGATTAGCGCACACGAAAATCTAAAACAGCAGAAAATTGTGTGCGGAAAAAGATATTCCGTTCGCATTACTTTTGTGTATAAAAATGCAAATAGAATTATATCCGCATTATATTATAAGTTTGACAATATAAAAGTTCACATTTCAGTGCTAGTGCTTTGGACTACAGAGCGAAGGCTGGGTACCATATCCAACCGTCCGGACAAATAGATTTTACAGCTTTAGATTTTTAGTCGGTTATACCCCTGACTGTCCAGGGGTATAACCGACCTTAACCTTCGGATAAGGAATAAAATCATCAAAAACTAGAACTTACTCAAGCGAAAGATCGGTAGAACTAGACTATAGAAGATCTGCCCCGGCATCCATTTATTTATGACCTTTTCTTCCACATGTGCCTGTTAGTTATTACACAAAATCAGATAGCTCATGTGACTTTTTCATTACCAAAGTGGCTCTTAGGTTCTTAATGTACACATTTCATTGACTCTCGCCTAGCTTATGATTTATTTCTCACAATACTCCACATAATAATCTCCTCACGTTAATGCGCCCTGGTTTACCAACAAAATCCATCATGAAATAACGATTTTTGGCTTTAATACACAACTGCCAAAGAACATTATTCTTACATGGCCCATTAACACCAAATGAATCCGAGCCCACCTACCCCCACTATCTGCACGTACCTCCCGTCCACATTAACAAGATAATAATTTCATTTATAGTGCCTCTCGTCTGGCTTTTTGTATCCTTTGAAACAGACGGTACATGCATACCTACTTACTAACTTTAATCGACATAAAATTCCACTCATACACATCAGTTGCCAATGGCGGCGCGGCGCTTCGAACATAAAAACGTCAACCGAAATTCACGCGAATGCTCCATGTTTTATTCCCATCTATATGTATACCTACGTATCAGTGCATCCGGATGTACGCATCCAAAGCCCAACTTACATCGTCTACGTGAGTTTTAATGCCAACAAATTAATACGAGTGAATTCTACAAAAAAGGACGACAGACACCCAACAGTATCTATCACACCTCATTACCAAGGTTTTGTCTCCCCCTCTTGATGTAGTATCATGATACTGCTCGTCTTCAGTGCTGAACTGATGCTGATGATGCGCAACTTACTAACATTTCAAATGGTAACGATAGAAACAGGACGAGCACTGGGGGAGAAATTAAAAACGTAAGTACCACTACCAACCAGTGTACTTCCTTACTTTTTACGAGCGCCGCACATAATAACACAATTTCAGTTTTAACGCAAAAGCAAAGAACTGCTCATCTGCAAGGTATACGAGAACCAATTAGTTTGGTTTTGAGCATAACTATACTCTTCCACCGAAACCGACAAGAGACTTACCAGTGGTTCAGAAGGTATTCAATGTATTAAAGGCCCGACTGGGCAGGGGTATTTCTGAAATCGGTCTTTCGACTTGTGTGACATTGTGTAGATACGCGGTGGATATGGAAAACAGGTTACGTTTCATGTTTTATATTATCTTCCTTTTTTTGTTTTTGTTGTAAATTGGATGACAGCAGATTAAAATATAAGCTTGTATCTTTGTTCCTTTTATTTACAAGTTGTTCGGTATTTCTATGTAATTTAGTATCTCTGATGTCTTTTACAGAAGTCGCTGCTTGGTTTTTGAATTATTCGAATTTCTGTTGTTTTTAGGTTCACCGAACTGTTTTGGGTTTGAGTTTAGCTGAATTTGAATTTAACAGGCAGGTGGGCTGGGCATACGTATTTTGTGTCTGATTTGACATTCATGTGGGAAATTTATTCAATGAAATTTAAATTCTATTCGGTTTGCATAAATGATTCGTATTAAAGTCATTAATATTCGATTTTAGGGTGTGCTTGGCTTTGGATGCGGATGCATATTTTGGCAAGTCATTTGAATTTGAATGACAGAAAAACAAACGGTTCGCAATTCAATTAAATGAGGTTATGGCGGTATAGGGATAGCATCGATTGTGTATCAAGAATTTATCATCTTGACAACTTCCTTTTTTTGTTTTAAGGACTGCCTGTAATTGAATGATTGTGACAGGCGTCTAGAGTGGTAGGTACTTTCTGACTGAATGCAGCCACCCACACAGTGTTTTCGTACCGCTTTTATTTTGGGAATATTGAATATTAATGCAGTCGTGCGAATTTGCTACCTCTTAACCAGACTAGGAGAAATGTGTGGGAAATATTTTTGTAGAAGGTCTAATATTAGAAACTGTCACAGAAAAAAAAAACCAACCAAGCAGACGGTGCCCATTCGAACGGCTTAGAAGCTCCCTCAGGACGAGCAGTGGAAAACTGGTGGTTGAACCTAGGGCACTTTGTTGAGTACTCCAGCACACTTACAAAAGAGCCACCACCCAAGGAACGATAAATTAATTAGATTTTGTGAGCTTATGGTAAAGAAATATTTTAAAAGCGCCTTAGGTATCAGCATAAAATCGTAGAGATCCTCGAAAACGATTTGATTTCAGGGATGTATTGCTTTAATGAGCAGCAAAAAACTTATCTGGAAAATCTGAATCGGAAAAGTATGGCCGATGAATGAAACCTCATCATCGTGTGCCCCATTCACAAGAAGAAAAATACTCTAAACCGAGAAAATTACAAGAGGAATCAGCCTCCTGAATGTCGCGTATAAGACCATGTCGGGTATTCTATGTGTAGGCCTAAAAGTAGGTAAGGAAAGTCAGCCATCGACCAAATATTCAATCTCCAACTTTTTATCGACTTCAGGGTCGCCAACGGTTGACAATAAAGAAAGTTCGTTGATACATCAAAGTCAAAAAGAACACCACAAAAACCTTTGATGAAGTAAACAAATTTAGACAAGGTAAGGCGCTATCACGTAACTTCATCATTATTGAAGCCATTGTACGAACCTCACAAGCCAACATCAGAGGTAAGATTTTTCAAAAGCCCGTTCAACTATTTGTAACTCAGTGGCGTATTTTCAAGTACTGAAACAGAGGCAACGAAGATGGGTTAGCTATTAATGAAGACAAAACGAAGAGTAGAATATGCAAGACGAACATTATGGCCTATACAGCGGCGTTGACCTGGTAAATACACTTAAAATACAACGAATGAGATACCTAGCTAAGTCATGCGGAGCGTATTGACAACCAGGGGCCGAATCGTCTCATCCGTGAACGAGAAATACGTGACGGAATTTGTTTTTGTTTCATGTGTAAAATCGGTTAATTCCGTGAACGTATTAGCTCGTTCACGGAAGTGGCGATTCGACCCCAGGCTATCGAGTTTTTGAATCTGACAGTCTACGTCTGAAAAACAACGAAGCAAAAGCACCCACGTCATCACACTATCTAGCTAGAGATCGACTTTCCTGGAGACGCTCGTTGTCGGAGGCCTTGGACTACCCCGGACTGAAGAGGTATCTGAAAAAAATCACGTAAACCTACTGATCCATTGCACTTCGGTTTTAGGCCGATTTGTGAGCTTTTACTATTTGACGAGTTGCTTTTGTTTGCTTCAAAGTGTGGTCAAATTATTTGATTATGTATAGAAATCTGCATGAAATTTGGATACACAAAGAGCGCTGGACCTAACCTACTGGCTTTTGGATGAAGACTGGTGTTAAGTGGTTTATCATGGCATAGTCTTTCATTATCAATGAATGCCAATAATAGCCCCACTCGTTATTAAACGTCTCATTCATCAATGAGCGCTTGCTTCAAAAAATGTTGCCGGATAGAAAAATCAACTAAGCAATCGTAGTTTTGTATAAGGAAGATCTTTAAAGTTTAAACACAAGTCTATTCACAAAATTTTGCGAAGATATGGTCTCCGTTTTCCAGAAAATATATTATTCAACTGAAGTGAGGTGGCTTTCGAAGGGTATAATATGAGCTTAGGACACTGTTTGATCTAAGGTTTTGATAGGAAGGTCAGTGTGCTTTTGGACAAAAACAATACCGAACTCTAAAACAATCCAATTATTGCATCTGCACCCAGAATCCCAGAACTTGTAAAGAAGATTGAACATCTGAAATGCGCAATTGATCACATAAAAATTCCGAACATCGTTAATAAAGTCACTTTCTAAGTTGTACTTATGATATCTACATATTAGCATCTGAATATCTTAAAACGCACAGGATGACGTGAAAGCTTTATTCTCTTATGTAATTGCGATAACGCACATACGGTGTGCGTTTGTAAAATATTTATACCAAAACTGACAATCTCAAATGTTTTTCTATGAAAATCTGAATCAAAAGAACAAGTATCCTCAAAATGTGTAGATGCTCAATTAGGGCGGATTTTTCAACGCACATTCAAATTTGAAAAAGCCTTTAAACCTATCGCTATTATTAAAGTCACTTTCCAGCTCGTTTCATCTGTTACACGTTCTCATATACATATATCTCAAGCCACAAAGGATGATGTGGTAGCTACAATTTATTGTCATTCAAGGGATAGCGCACATCATATGTGCGTTTATAAAATGTAAGACAGGAAACTGTAATCCTCAACTGAAAACGAACGTCAATAGGAACAGTAGTTTAAATATGTTCATATTATAGTGCTTTTAGTGGATTTTAGAACGCACGCATGTAGTAGGTAAACGCCTACTTGAATTTTGCAAATGCATTTATTTAAAGAAGAAACGAGTCATTCTGATTGAGATGAAAGTCCTAAAGTCCTAATTCATTTGGGCATATACGCCTTTTAGTTTAATCACAACTCGATGTCATTGGAAGATCAGGGGATGAATCGTCTCATCCGTAAGCGAGCAATATGTTTTTGTTTGCTTCGCGTTGACTAGCTATACGTTCACGCCTTCGGCGATTCGAAGCCAGGTCAGATGTCTTTAAAATTAGCAGGTCCGCACAGGAGATTGAATGTAAATTTTTCTCATTTCGAGGTGTGGAATTCGGTTATGTTGGTGTAGATGCCTTTTAAAGCCTTAATGTATTCCCAATTCAAATATCCATTGGCTTCCCACCATTGACTGGTCTGAAATGATCTATGACGTGCGTGACAATAACCACAATCAGTGCATTTAAATTCATCCACAACAACCCAAAACCAAATTAACCTCTAATATTGCTCACAATTCAATTCGAAATTGAACCAACGCATGCTCTCCAGATACGCATATACTTAAAAGAATGGATTTTCAATTCACCAGATGACACGAAACAAAACAAAATTAGTCCTAAACGCAAATAGCTGCAAATATAGGGAGCTCATCCTGTGACAAAAATCATTCATCTCGCGTATTTCCAAAAATAAATCCACAAATTCCTTCCCCATCCAATATTGCTGCTTATCTTGAGAACCATTTGAAACGAAATACACATTTCAGTGGAGGGGCGAGGCTGTGGCATGAGCTTTCCAACAGTTGCATGGAAAAAAATGTCAAAATCAATTTTTTGGAATTCAAACATCACGTGCTGCCCCAATGATTATGATGACAATAACTGTGAATATTTGATTCATCACATGTTTCTACATTCTTCTACCCTTCCGTATACACCCATCCCTATCATCAGGAACATATGCAGCGGAAAGCAGCAAAATTGAGGATGAGGAAACCACAAAAGCACGAAGTGAAAAATGAGGAAATTATTCAAATTTATTATGTGAAAGCGGACACAGTGGCAGTACCTGCGCTGTGTATATATACGGAGGGCAAGTGGCATTGAATGGATCTAAAAAGGATCTGTGTTCAGGCAGACACTTTTGCGTAGCGTAATATTGGCATTCCAACCGCACATCCCTCATCACGTCGAATATATTGACTTGTGAGAGTTGTGTTGCCTATATGTACAGTAGAAAAGAAAGAAAATCCTTGTAAGTACTTCAGAGTCCAGATTTACATACAAGAAGATCCTCGGGATATAAAAAGTGCGTAAACATAATATAACTTATGAATCATTCACATTTCAACTGCTACTGGACAACGACATTGACGAGTGCGGCAAAAAAAATACCCTGCACATCTGAATGGGAGCACATCAGACGAGTGCGGGTACAAATATAAGTAGCTCCCGCTCGCTGTAGTGAATGTGGATAAGGCCACTCAAAGATGAAGAGCCATACTCGTATGCATTATAAGCTGGAGAATATCCCTTTACGGCTACTTGAACAGGGAACTTCGTTTCAGTACACTTATGCTGGCCCCGTTCGTCCTGTATACCCTCTGCAAATGGCATGTTGACCGGAATCGGCCTTTCCTGCTTATTTTGCTACTTTACTTCTTGGCAGTAATTTAAAGAAATGGTCTCAAGCACACATACATATCATATATAGACACAAAGTCAGAAAAGCCCAGCAGATCCTGTGTTGTATCTATGTCGAGTATGGTGGGGCTTGCGATGAAATATGAGGAAATTCCTTTTTTCCTGAATGCGGAAAGGCACACAACAGTTGATACTTAACGTTTGCAATTATTTTCCCTCCTTTTTTTTTGTTCTGTTCCACCAACCGGTGAGATAGAGTTCAGTATGAGCTGTGCCGGAATCATTTATTTTTATATCTTATCTACTCTAAGGAACGAGAGGAACAAAAAAAAACCGGGAGGATATGTATCTATACAAATGAAGGAAATCACATGAAAGTTAAGTTGTTGTTGGGAGTAAATTTTTGCACATTCCGGGTTTCTTAAGTCGTGCGTTGTAAGCGTTTTTGTAGTAACACATTTGCCTAAGGGCTACTACCTAACAGGTAGGTATTTATTGCGGACTGACATGAAAAATGAATATCGTGCGCGTGACAAAAAGCGTTTGATCGAAAAAAAAATATTAGCAATAGGTATGAGTTAAAATCAGAAGAAAAGGGTATACGGTGACTGGAATAGATACATTTAATAACCAATAAAATGGGATGTACTGGACAGCTATGGACTCCTTTTTGCATCTTCGAAAGAGCGACTAAGCTGCTTATTTTTTTTTTTTTTTTTGAGAAAAGTCGTTTCACCAATGCAAACTCAGAGACCACCAGCACATTTTTCTAACTAAACACCTTATAAGCTACTTGGCCCCAACCACACGAATCTCTTGATCAAAGCCAAAACTAAGTGATGCCATCTGGGCTCTTTTGTAGAACTGACTGTGACCAGGCTTTTCAACTGGTCTCCAATGATCGGTCTATAATTGACCCAGTTGTGCGTATCGATCTGAATCTAAAAAAATTCAATCGCTAGCTTTCAAGCTGCGTTTTATATAGAAAAATATTCTATTCGACTCGTCTTTGACCAACATTTAAATATTGTGGAGACATACCCAGAAAACTGGGATCAAACTTCGAGATTAACTGGAACGTAAAAATGACGTATACTAGCGCAATAAGTCTCTTCTATGTCGCATATAAGATCTTGTCAGCTGGTATTGTGTGAACGTCCAAAACCTTTCGCCAACAATCTGATCAGCCCATATCAGTGCGGTTTTAGGCCGGGAAAGTCTACCATCGACCAAATTTGCACACTCCGACAGATCTTAGAAAAAACCTAGGAATTTCAGATCGATACACACCACATTCTTATGGACTCTAAAGTTGCGTATATGGGGACGAGCTATACAAAGCCATACCACGTTTCAGCATTCCTGCCAAACTCGTTCGTCGGTGCAGGATGACGATGGTGAAAATCTCGCTTCTCCAAAAACATCACTGAGCCCTTTGATGTCGAAAAAGGTTTGAGACAAGGCGATGCGCTATCGTGTAACTTTTTTAACATCATCCAATTGTACAAAACTCACAAGCCAACATCAGAGGTACAATTTTTCAGAAATTTGTTCAACTGCTTGCATATGCTGACGATATTGACATTATCAGAAGATCGCAGCGAGTTGTCAGTGGAGCATTTGCAAGTATTGAAACTGAGGCGGCGAAGATGGGTTTGGCTGTACCTAAATAAGGACAAAACGAAGTATATGCTGTCAACGAGAAAGGAGTCTTAGCATCGTCGTCTCGGACAAAACGTCACGATGGGCAGATACAACTTGGAAGTAGTTAGAGACTTTGTCTACCTGGGCTCCACTATCACTTCGCAAAATTACATCAGCGCAGAGATTATACGAAGAATCACTCTTGCCAATCGCTGATTTTCGGGCTAAGAAGGCATCTAAGAACCCCTCTCTCATAGAACCATGGAGATATTATTAAGATCCTAATCATCTAGGTCGAGCTGTATGGTGCAGAAGCACGGACTCTTTCACAATTGGATGAATACCTCATGGGATGCTTTGAGAGAACAAATTCTTAGATTCTTCGGACGATATTCAGTCCAGTTTGTGTCGATGGAGTGTGAAAGAGACGATTTAACGACGAGCTTTATGGGCGATTGACGTTGACCTGGTTAAAAAGCTAAAGATAGAACGGTTGAGATGGCTGGGGCACGTGGAGCGTATAGACAGCAACGCACCAGCCGGACGATTCTTTGAGTCCACCCCGAGGGACAACGAAGCAGAGGAAGACCCAACCTTAGGTGGCGCGCTCAATTGGATGGTGACCTCAACCAACTTGGTGTAACAGGAGGCAGCTAGCTAGAGACCTAGCTGCATGGAGGGGCTTGTCGGTTGAGGCCGTGGTACACCCCGGACTGTTAGCGCCCCAAGAAGTAAGTATAGTAGCGTAGAACTTTTTAACCTTCGATCCAACGTGTCATCTAGCCAAAAACATTTTTTTTACCAAAACTGAGTTACCAAACTTTGGTAACAACATCTTTGTTCCACCCGTATAAGGATTGCGCAACTGGCGATTTAGAGACGTTGGCGGAAGATCGATATTTGCCGATAATCTATCCACTTCTTGGGCAAATGGTGTTGAGCGTCAACAAACCGATAATAAATTGGTCAGCACCTTTATTTTGCTAGACCGTCGTCCTCGCTCTGGCGTCGAATGCGATCGATCAGAGAGCTTCCTAATATCCATACTTGACAGCAGACAATTGCGGTCAGAGCAAAAACAACATAAAAAATGTCAAACATTTGATTAGATCCTGTTGAATTTTTTAACAAGTAGTGGCGTGAAGTTTTAACGAACAAATTAGAAAATGCCATAAAGCCCAAAAACATTATGTAGGTACTAAGCAATTTTTTGCTCTAAAATAATTCACACAAATTTGGACGATGACATTGAGCCTTACTATAATAATCATTTTAAGTCTTCAACTTAAATATATTGACGGTAACAATGGATAATGTTATATGGAAATTTTCGCTATTGTGACTTCGTAAAAGTTAGCCTGGGTATTAAAAATGATTTTTAGTACCGCGGATTGATTTTGAGAGTAATGCCAACATTGACATCACTTAGGGGGGTTGCAGGGGTCAGCTCGGCCTGCCATATGTAGATATTAACAACTGCAAATGCTTGTTGGGCTTTATTTCCTTATTTTAATTATTTTCTTGAACGTTATTGCCTAATGCCAAACTCAGCATTGAACTCGTAACTTTGTGGCACAGATTTGTAGAAATTAAATTGTTTTGATAGAATCGGTTGCGTTGCGTTGTCTTCTGCTGATGCAACAAAGAAATAACGAACTCAGGGTTAAGCTGTCCAAAAGGGGACACACTTAGACCATTTTATTTGGTCAATTCTGAAACAATAAGAGGGTGGGGTGGAGTAAGGGCAGAGGACAGTCTGAACCCTGTCTATTGCATCTAACAGACCATCACTAAGGAGGGAGACTGGTGCGTGACAGAAGCGTGTAATTGAACCACTCCGCTTTGCTGCTTGACTAAAAGTCAATGGATGGAGTGTCTGTTGGAAAAAGGATTGGGGTAACCGTAGCAATCTGCCTCCCGTTTATTTCCTTTTGTCAATCAGTCCACAGGACAGAGACTGGTGCTGAGCAGAATAGCTTGATTGAAGCACTCCATCCTACTGCTTGGTACCTAAAAGAGAGGTTACGATTTGTCTTCGGTGAAAAGGCGAGGGGTGGCCGAAACAGTCTAACCCCCCGTCTATTACCTCTCACGGAGTCCTCGATAGACTCAAAGTAAAGAATAATTTAATTTGTACACGATTATCATTCTAGTGACCGTAAAATCTAAAAGTATCTCTTTATATTCTCCGACGTCTAGACAAGGTGCCAACTCAAAACTTTCGCATTCAAAAGTTGTTTTTATAAATACTGAAAATCAAATTCCTTACCCACTAATATCGGCATGTATACAAACATTTTTTGAGGAGAAGATTCCTTATCACAGAAATAATAATATGAATTAAAATCAGTTCCGGAACCGCACGAAAACTCCGAACGAAATGCTAAATTCCACAAAGGCAACAAAAATAAAAAAATATATATTTAAATTCCCACAGCAAAATGCACGTTTCCAGTTTTCCCACTTTAGTTCCACCCAACATCCTTCTTCGTCATTATATTTGCTGTAAATTCCAATTTATGGAAATTTAATTAATCAAAAAAATATCCTACCTCGTAAACTAAGTTATTACCTAACGTCCGCTATATACAGGACACCCTCCCCAACAATAGCACAAATTGTACTTAAAAACAAATCCCTTACGACCCACCCACCTGTCAGCAGTGCCCAACTTCAGCCGATCGATTTAAATTCCGGTCTACTTAGAAATGATTGTCCATTTGCTTAAAATTATTCCAAGTATATGTATAGGTACCATGGGCGAACGTAAAAAAAAAAAAAAGGAATAAAATATAACAGCAATCCCAGTTCGGCAATTATACGTAACACAATAACTGTATAGCCGTCCGCGTGTAGATGTGAACAGAGGACTTTTCCTTACAATTAACGTGGGTCCCTTCCCTATCCAAAAACACCCGCCCATCTCGTTTAAATTCAATTCCGATTCACGCACTCGGAAAAGGACACAACAATGTGGTGGAACAAAAAAAAACACAAGAAATTCCATCGTCTAACAGAGATTAATTCAAAAGGAATTTTAGGACTTCAGACCTGAAATCGAATTAATTCCGTTTTCCTGTTTGTGATTGCCTATTCAAGTGTGGGTCTGTACTATACCAGAAAACACACAAATTAGGCATCGCCAATGGCACCAGCCTAAGTTTTACCTATCGATAGAAATATCCTCAGTCATCAGCATCATCATCATTATCATCATTATCATCCTCATCAATATTTTATTCATTCTGAAGGATGCTCTCAACACACAACTGAATCTGGGGATGGGGAGTGGTTGGAGTATATCGCAAAATGAATGTAAATCCGGAAATGCCTCTTAAACGCGTGCTCAATTAACCAGGAGAAGAAAGTAATAACGGAAACACACGCACAGTCAACAAGGATAACGATATTAATCCCAAATAAAAAAAACGAGAGAATGAAACACCTTTCGAAATGAAGAAGACGACGACGACAACGGCTAAACAGGAATTGAAAGCGATTCTGATTTTGAGTGGCTGCGGCATCAGGGTGGTATATAGGTACCTACGTCCAAAATGTCGCTTAGATTGTAGGTACACCTTACTTTGCACAAAAACAGAAATGTCCTTAAAGTGTCGTTTAGCAATTCAAATTGGAAAATTCAAATCACAAGCCCTCCCATTCCCCGAGGCCGCATTCTGTGTTGCCTTTCTCACCTTTGTGCGTGAAATTGCCTGGCGCTGTTTTTTATTATTCTCAACGCAATCGAATGAAATTACTCGCAACGAAGTTGAATGTCAGCATTCTAACAGAGCCCATCAATTTTACTTCCACTCCTGATGCTCTGCGCGTTACGCTACAACAACACATTAGCATTTGCACTTCTCCGCAGTCCGCCTCTGCTCCGCACCCACCATAAGAAACGTTTCAAGGATTTGTTTGCACTGCAGACTTTTCAAAGTCTATATTCTTGAATATAATAAGGATTTCCTTTCTGTGCGGCATACACAAGTCGTCAATGTAATCGCCGATTAAGCATATTATTGAAAATCTGATAAGGCGGGTCTCTCGTCGTCGCCCGTCTCGTCGACTGTGCGATATGTGCCTGGAATTTTATTCTACAACGATGATGTGTTATAGATAAAAATGTAGATACTTTTTTTTTTTCCTGTTTATGGGTGAGTGCATGGGTGGAATGCTGCACACGTATTGCTGAACGAACTAACGAAGTCTTTTTCTTTGGTATACTTGAGGAGATGGGCAAGTATACTGCTGGAGTGTGGAATATGTATGTATACGATCGAAGGTCTTCGATTGGAGTCCTTTATGAATTTTAATAAATCCTGTGTCGGTAAAGAGGGGTTTATTCTGTTTGTTCTTGCAAATGATCAATCTGCTGTTCACGTGGGTGCACCTTCAAATAATCAGATGAGTTCCATATAATCATATCCTTGTACAATTTTGCGGGTGTTCTGTTCATATTGTTGAGTTTAGCTTTAGGTGATGAATGTGTAATGAGCATATGGCTAGACGGGTAATTTTACTTGAATTTCGTTCTGCATGCCGTTCTTTGGTTGAAAACCTCTTTGACCTTGTGCCTCTTTGAAGTATTTTTCCTGAGTCTTTCATGTGAATTCATTTTTGATTTCTTAAAGATGTTGTAGGCAACTGATTTATATGTCAGCACAGTCATTTAAATATAGGCATGTATACAACATATCTTTGTTTAAAATTTCAACAAAGCTCAGACACCAAAGTGGACCGAACAACTTTAAAGCAACCTACACTATCTGTACCTACAGGGATTTGAAAAAAAGATAACTTTCTTTACACATTCACTGCCACGTCATTCAAATATGCATGACATTCATGTTTCGGTGTGGGCCACATCATTTATATCTGTATGACAGTTTTTTTGCAAAAAAAAAATTACCTATTTGTTTTTATCTGAAATATTTTTCCAGATGTTCTTAAACTAGGTACACAGTTATGATCACCAGAGGCCAGGCTCCTTAATCCCTATTCAGTTTTTTCATAGTGTCGTGCGTTATTGAATGACACGGCCTTATCTTGCCATTGTCCCGTCATTCACTTATGAATGGCACGCGGCCGTTGTACAAATATAGTTAAAATGGCAGCGAATGTGTTAAAATTCATATACAGTAGCTAGTCCCCGGATTGTTGCGTCGGGGAAAATGTACAATTTTCAACGCATTTATCAGAGGAACGCAATTACGAGAATCCCGATTAAGGACGATGTCGACGCAATAAGGAAACCCCCGCTTTATTGCCTTGAAAACGCAATAAAGCGTTTTTATTACCATCCTCAAAACTGAAGAACACGAACAATGTTCGTTTGTGTACCTACGTTTCAAAAACTCGAAAAGTTTTGCTCCAATTCAGCTCAAACCTTTGATATTGGACCGAGATGGTTATTGTGAAGTTTGGTCAAAATTAGACAAAGGGGCGTGGCACTGTAAAAAAAAACATTCAAACTATTATATCTCGAAAACAGAATCGACAAGTTCAAAATTACAGACAATCATAGGTATTGGCCCGGGAGTATTCCCGTGAATATCGGAAAAATTAGGCAAAGGGGCGTGACACATCCCATACAAAAATAAAACATTGCAAACTCTATTTTTCGATAGTAATGGAAGCCAAGGTTTTTCAAATTTGTAATATTTATAGATATTCATTATCCTGATAGAGAAGAATGTTATCTTGGCAATACGATTCCTTGAAAAATGTTCTTTGGTCATCGAATCCCTCGAGAACGGCTGGACCGAGTTGGCTAAAAGATTCGTAATAGTTTGAAAAAGGTTTATATGAGCAAAACAGTTGCCCGGATACGCGGAAAAAGGGGCTTGGCATCTCCCCTACAAAAAATACATTCAAAATCAATAACAATACATACCTCGAAAACCACTGAGGGGACCGTACCGATTTAGCTCAAATTTTAAGACTATCTGATGTATTCGCTCGGGAGTACCCCTGCGATGTTTTGAAAATGAGATAAAGGGGCGTGGCACCTCCCATACCAAAAAAAAAAAAAAACAAAAAAAAAACATTCAAAATCTTATATCTCGAAAACAACCGAACCAATTGGGGTCTAACATTCAGACAATCTGAATTGTTTCCGTAAAATTTTTGTGAGTTCACATCATCGAAGGAAGAACTCATCAGTCCATCAGTGAAGTGTTCCCAAACATCGGTCGCAATTATTGACTGTGTGAATGAGCGATATTAGCTGCGAAAAATAAGGACGTCGATGATTTGAATTACATTATTCAAAATCAAATCGCAGGCATATTCCATTCGTTCAATTTGCAACTTAAAGTCGGCTCTGTCATCATAATGCTGTCCAATCTGAACCAACCGAAACTGTGCAATGGAACTATCTTGACGGTGAAGAAACCATAATCAATAGACAAATTCAAAGGCGAAGAAGTTCTCATTCCAGGAATTCCGATGATACCGAAGGGAATCGATCCAAGTGCAACTAATTCAGATTCCAGCTATTTCTTTTTTAAATTATCGACTTATTTTCATGTAGGCAGCTAGGCTTTAGAGTAATCCCAAACCTTGTAACGAAGCGTTACATGATTATTTTTTTAATTTCCACCACTTAACTTTTGTTTGCAAATGTTTTCAACTACATATTGGTTGATCAAAGCGAACTGAGCACACGGAATAATTAAAATCCGCACGAATTCAAATTCAGTTGGAATTCAAGACAAGGGTTATTGTAACGAAACGTTACACTTCTCTCTTTTTTTCCGCGACCCCACATTGGCCATATTTTCAATAATTTCTGTCAACTATCGACTTGTTTTCACGTAGAAGGCAGTAGTGATAAACATAAAGCCAAGACCTTGTAACAAAGCATTACACTTTCTTAATTTCCCTTAGATGCGGTAATTAGTTAAAAACGAAATTGATTACAACGCCATCTTTTGTTTAGAAGGGGAAACCTTCCATTCCTACATTTTTGGATTATTATCATGGCAATCGAAAAGAAAATATAGCAGAGCACGCACATTCTATCGTGTCAAGCTCACGGCATCTACCCCATATATTTATTTTTGTCCAACCAACTGGTTCAAGCTGAGCTGACAGACTTCTTGCTTCCGTTGCAGAAGTACTTAGTGTTTTTTTGCTACGCTCTCGGTAGGATGAAAAATATGTTCCTCATACAAACTGAATGCCCCTTAATCCGTTGCTTATAACTCGGTCCCCCACGCAAAATTTCCAAAATTAGTCCACAAACCGAGTTTGAAGTCGATCGGATGAAAAATACGAATTTTCGCATATAAATTTTAACTCCCCTTTTCCTCCATCGAGCAAAAGTTCACGATTTTCTTAGCCAAAGACCCATATAGGTACCTAGAAAAAAAACCACCAGCATCACAACCTAAATAAGTAATGACCATAGAAAGCTTAGTTATACTTGAGATAAAATAAAATGTTTAAACAAAAAAGGCAGGAAACGACAATGTGCTTCAACAGCCTCATCAAAAACTTAACCAGTGCGCCATAAAAGTCACAACTTGTAGAGCTGTACAGCTGTATAGAGCACAAAAGACCACTCAGGCATTGGCCTCCATTACCCTCTCATGATAGGCAGGGAGATAACCTCCAGTACTGAAAAGAAATGACCACATAAAGTACCATATGCATCCTTAGAACTGTTAGTCCACATAAGCAAAAAAAAAAAAATTGCTTCCCCCAAACCACCCGGCCAGAAATTTAAAGCAGGAATTCCAGCCTATTCAAGAGGATATTTATTGCACATTTGCTTCAGAGTGAGGCCGTTTTCAGCCTCAAACAATTGTTATTCTTTTTTGCTCATTTCTCAGTTACAACATTCAAATGGTGGGGCCCGGTCCCGCTCCTACACCCGCACCACCACCACCATCACCATCAGCCACGCATTTGCCACTCTCCGCCAGCAACATACAATCGTTTATTTTGAATGCTGGAAAAGAGCACTCAAGGAGCATTTATGGCAATGTGCAACGTTTAGTGTTTCGACGTGTTTGTGTGCCATGTCCTCTTTCTCGCTCGCCTTGGTGTACTCTAAAACAACTTAGAAAGCAGGAATCTGCGGAAAAATGTTTTCTTCTATTGTTGTGCCCGTGGCTGCTCGTCGTCGACAGAAAAAGAGTAGAGTGTTGTAAATTACACATACTCGGCGCTGGCTCCTGCCGGGAATCACATCCTTTGCGCTGTATTACCCTATAGTGGTTATAAATGTATAAGGTTTAGAAGGACGCTTGCTACCAAAGAATTCCTTCTGTCTCAGATTGAGATTGGCTGGAGTGGGGGGGAGGGGGGGCTCAGAGAAAGAATGATAACTTAAGATGAATGCCCAAAGCTAAAAGGGAAATTAAGTTTTTGGCCTGGTTTTCAACTCCACAACTTTTGTACACAACCCTAGAAATTCTATGTGCGACTGTGAAGATGTTCCATCATCGTCAGGAGTTTTCTTCCTTCGTAAACGCATTGAACGCAAAAGCGCCCCCAAACGTTGCTCAACGTCTCACGAATTTAAACTGAAAAGTGCTGCACCAAAGCAGTTCTGCCATAGTTTGTGTGTGTGTGTGTGTGTGCGGATGTTTGGAAGACTGGCAACTATATTCTCTGTTTTGGACGGGTTTTTATTTCACTTTTTTTTGTCGTCTCCTTGAAATTTTTTTTTATTTTGTTTGTGCTTGTTATTCTCTGTGCCACTTCTGTCAGGAACCACCACAGGAGAGAATTGTCTTTAATCGTTGCAATAAAGACGACAAAAGAACAAGCCAGCAGCGTCCAATAGAGGAGAGTGAGTGCGGTTGACTATACGATGACTGTGATTGTGGAATATAGAACCGAGACTCTCAATTTGCACTTTTTCACTTTTCAGATACGTTTTTGCAGTTTTTTCCGCTTCGCCCCCATAGATAGAAGGACACATTTAGGGGTAGGGCAACATAGACCAACACTCTCTGTGTATATATGGTAGTGGTGGCTATTTCAGCGACTTAAATGCACTTAATGGTAAGCAATTTGTGGGTGTTGAGGAAGCGAAGGATGCTGTGCCAGAGACGAACAAGAAATCAAGCTGACACGAGGAGAGTATATTGTCGGTTGTTCTTTCGATTGGATTTTTCTGCCAGCACTGCTTAAATGAACGATTACGACTACAAAAGCGGCGGCAAAGACAACTATTTCAGAATGGACCCTTTTGGACTGTGTGACCCCATTTGTTCTCGAAAATGAAATGAAGAGCAGTTCTGCAGAAGCTTTCCAATTGCTGTTGATTCCAATCGTATTTGCAGCTGCTAAGAGGAGGAGGACTCTTCTAATTGATTTTTATTCCTTTCTCTTTTGGGATCCTGTACCAAAAAAAAAAAAAAATTGGAAATGGAATACACCTATACATGGTTTTGTTTTCTATTTCCTTTCTGTCAAATCGAGAAGAATGATATTTAATCCGATTATAAAACGAGTGCAGTGATGTAGATAAAAAGCAAGATAAAAGTTTCTTTTTAAGTTGACCATTTTAGGTCCTTGAACAAAAAAGTGTTTTGTTGCTAGCTCAACAAAATATTCTCCTGAAAATCGAAGAATTACAATGGGACTTGGTTGCGTAAAATGGTAACAGGTTGTTACGGATGTGTATTTGCAAAGAATCAGCAGAGTATCCCATCATATGACATTGAAGACATACAGAGATATATGGTGAACGACGGAGTCGCACGAAACTGAGGACTTTGTTACTTACTTTATAAGTCCGAAATGGATTTTTTTTAAATACGGTAAATTCTTGCTTTAGTAGAACCTCCATAACTCCCGACCTTTCGCCAGATACTCTCAATCAAGGGTATTCCCATTACTGCTAGAGCGATTTCAGACTTTATCTAACCATCTTGTCCTGATGGGAAGGCATAGGGGACGCCTGTCTGATGAGACGAATTCCATAAAAAGTCTTGGAGTCAGAGTTAGAGACATGATTTTAACGTGACCAATCCTGCATAATTCTATAGGCAAAATCAGCATTCTTCCTTCCATTGCTCGTGAATTAGACAATGCAAAGTGTATTGAACCGGAGCTCTGGAAACGATCATCGCTTCAAATATTGTCTCTGAAGATGAAGGCTGACCAATTCTTCAGTGAAGAGTAAATGATCCTCAAAAATAAATAAATAGTTGGCGATAAAGATCCGTATTTTCAGCCTATAGTAGCTTGCTTCTTATAACCATTCGTTTGTGTGTTTTTATTTTTTGTGACGAATGGACGAATTAACTTATCAAAGATTGCGATTCGCTGTATACCAAACAATCCATATATAAGTAGAATAAAGTTGATAGGAGACAGGATGCACCTAACGAAGTCCAACGTCCACGGGAAAGGTTTTTATTTAGAGCCATTTACCCGAACGCGGTTTATGCAAAACATTGATTGGCTTTCAAGAGAGAACTGTCAATACTCTTGCAGTACACTCTAAAGACTGCCTTCAGGCACTCGGTCTTATGTCTTTTCCGAATCTACAAGACATGTGCAAAGAGGTGTAGCACATCCCATGCCTTATAAAATACCATTCTGGGGGTAAATAACTGATCGGTTGTGCTTCAGCTCGATCGACAGCCGCACTTCCCAACCCTCAACACTGACTCGACTACAACTGATTTGCAACGAGTTTCTGAAACATTGGCAAAATCCTTTCCGGGGAGACTTAAAAGTGACTCACATATGTAATTGGAGCAATACCTTTTATCCCTTTTCTTGAAAATGCGCATAATCGCACTCCAATCTCCTGGTGTTCCGACCGACGCATTCCCAGGCCACTTTAATGACACAAGAGACCGATTTAACTCCCTCTTTGCCTATGGGCTTTAGCATTTCTGGCCGAATTTCATCAATTTCGGTAGATTTGCCAGCTTTTAGCAATTTCAAAGTGACTTAAGGCCCTGTTCTATATTGCACAATAATTCAGAAAAGTGCTCGCTCCATCTGCCTAAGATATCCTTCTCATTGGAAAGAGGTGTACCATATTTTGGAATTGACTCGTTCAATAACAGTCCATCACTTCCTTCCTCTAAGACGGCGGATAGTCTACCGAAATATCTGGTTTGCAGATCTGTGATCATGGTCTAAAATCACGGAACTTTTTTTATAAATTACGATTTACGAATATATTGATAGGTAGAAGAATTGAACTCAACAATAGAAAAGTTTGCACCCGTTTCTATCCTTAAAAATTTTATTTTTAAAATGCCGTCTCTTGTCGCATTTTGAATATATGTACAACGAATCTTCTATTTACATTTTGCTCCTTCTGGTTTAGGCTGGGCTGCGATTATTATTATTTTTTTTCTTTGTTATAATCGGAACAATATTCTACAAGCTATACGGAACTTCGAAGTTCAAAGCAATTCAAAGATTTTTGAAACATTGTTCCCCGACATTTCCCATTGCAGTGCGATCAAGTGAGTTCTTGAATGACATTTTTGACAGCTTTATACAAATATCTTTCCGATATGCTCGGACAAAAATTGTTACCTGTTTGTGGAAATTTATTTGTAAATACAAATTTATAAGTTGGTGAAATAGGCAACAAGTGGTTATGGTTTAGTGTTTCATGGTTCGTGTCTTAGCTAATATCGAAACATTGTTGTTATTGTTTTGCATATGACGGTATGATTCAAAAATAGTCTTAAGGTGAAAGCAACTCACATGTCAAGCTGGTGATTGCCAGCGTTAGGCTAAGTTTTGTCAGCATTTTAGGACTTACCTGTAAAGAAAAAGAAATGTACAAAATTAGCTATTATTTTACTATAAAAAAAAACATAGTTTAGTTAGTAAAACGTGTAAAAAAAAGATTGAATGAAACCTTGCCTAAACGAAAATTCATTAAAAAAAATAGCAGTTACTATCAGACAAATTTTTTAAATGGCCAATTGAACAGTTTAACTAATTGATTCTGAAAATGCACACTCGATATTTGGAACAAAATAGCTCTTATTGGAACAAAGGATAGCTTGTATATTTGGTTATTTTCAATCGTCATAAATAAACCAGAATACCCTACTTAAAATTGAACTAACGAAAAATGGCGCTGCAACAAAAAATGTAAACTACATACAGGGTGTCCCAGTTAAGAAGTATAATCCTTTAAGGGGTGATTCCTGGAGCTCTGCCGAACAAAAAATTGTATGGCAGGGGGGGGTCTTTCTTAAAAATTATGTTAAGCAACTTTTTTACGTACGATCAACAGAAGTTATAGTAAAAGCCACTTTTTGTCAGACAAAAATGGTAAAAAAGACTCGATATTTCTCTTTTTCTTTGCAAGCGAGTACCCCAGAAGAAAAAATCCATCGTTTTTAGATCAGATCTAGTTTTTTTTACCATTTTTGTCTGACAAAAAGTGGCTTTTACTATAACTTCTGTTGATCGTACGTAAAAAAGTTGCTTAACATAATTTTTAGGAAATTTCTCAAGGATAAAAATTTCATAAAAAAAATGAAAATTTATAAAGTCAAAAATTTGAAAAAAAGTTATTTTAAGTTAAAAATTGTAACAAAAATTTTCAAAATTTTGAGTTTAAGGAGCCAGAACTTTTTTGTAGCTGCCCAGATGTAGCCGAAGTGCTTAAGACTTGTATGCGCTACTAAATTGTCTTTTTAAAATGTACAAAACTATTTTTGTAGCTATAATAGTTTAGAAGTTATAGCGATTTTAGTCGTAACACCTCCAAATTAGAGGTCACCTACTTTGATGGGCTATAACGGGAAATACGATGAAAATAGACCCCCCCCCCTGCCATAGAATTTTTTGTTCGGCAGAGCTCCAGGAATCACCCCTTAAAGGATTATACTTCTTAACTGGGACACCCTGTATAGTAGTGAGTGACCCTAACCTGCCTTCTCAAAGAGAGAAAGATCGATAGAAAGAGAAGGTGAGAGAGAGAAAGAGAGAAAGCGAGATAGGGAGATATAGAAAGAGAGTGTTGGAGAGAATACAAAGAGAAAGATATAAAGAGAGAGATGGAGAGAGCATATTTCGAAGTAAGTGGTATTGTGACTATCATAAGTCCGGTTATGAAATTGTTTTATCTAAAACCTAATGAAGTCATATTTTTAAGATTTAAATTTCTTAAATGAAATCAACCATCCACTCTTAGAAGTCCTTCAGTCAAATGCGATGAGATTTCTTTCCAAAACAATGAAATCATCAAAGAACTAACAGCGCTATAAATTGAGAACATCCTATCTAGACATTACATAAACTTTCAGCTTTACCCCCACAATACCTATTACAGGGCGATGATGGTGGTTTCAGCGAACCGAAAGGCAGCGCACATCCTCTAAAGGGATACCACACAAAAAGAAAAGAAAATACCCTCGAACCTGTAGCGTACCCACAAGACACAACACAAACACAACTTCCAAAAAGTGTCCCACCGCCTTCACACTACCATCTGTTGGTTTCGTACGCTACTGATGCTCCTGTTGTGTTGTCCTTGCAAAGTGTGCGGTATGGGCAATTGCTTAATGAAGAAAGTTTTCTATACACGCAGAAGGGAACATTCGATGCTTTGCAACCTTATATGAGAGATGATGGGCGCTTGAGTGTACTTCTAGTTCCTTCAGGATGAGGGTGGAATAAATATTCTCCACCGATATCCATACCATATCCAACCTGGGAAGATGTAAAAGTTGGCGGTAATATGAGTTTGTTAATAGCATGTAAACATATCTATGACAAGGACAAATGTTTTAAACGTGAGTCTGGGGTAGGTAGGTACTGCTGATAGATCAAACAGTTTGTGCATTTGCTGTAAAATTTCACAAGATTTCTGGTGCATATCGTTGTGAGTATAAAACTTTTCCCTTGATCCTGGAAACTTGCCTTGCCCGATTGTTATGTGTGCACTATCTTGATGGCAGACACAGGATCTATACACACACACATGTGTAGCTCGTAAATCGATTGCACGTGGTATATCGTAGAAAGTAGAACAGAACATTCATAGCTGTGTGTGAGAGAGATGTAAAATTTATTACCTTGACAAAGTAAAAGAAAAGTTTTCACTTATAGATACGATTTTTCCCTCGTATGTGTGCGCGATTTTTTATTTTTTTTTTCCTTTAAAACAGCGAACACCATCAGGAGTTGCGAAAAACGGAACACTTTCTCTAGGGGAAAGTTTACTTTTAAATTAAATTTTATGTGTGCCCACCCGCACACATACCTATATCCAAAGATGGATCCAAATTATAGAGTGTTGTGTAACAGTTTTAAGGATAAAAGAGGGCGAATCTTGCGTTTGATTATGTATTTTTGTACAAGAGATGTGAGATGAATTAAAAAGCACTCGAGTAGTGATATGAGCTTAGGGTTGCGACTTCCGGGACTGACTGGTACGTGCGTTACAATGCATATTTATTATAACAATTTTAACTTTTTCTGTACGCTGGCGCTGGTTGCCGAAGGGGTGGCATGGTTGTTTTTTGTTGCTTTACGTGACGCTAAAAGTTTCCGTCGTTCGTCGTGAACATTTTCACAAAACGATTTTCAAGGGGATGAGTGATTTTTGAATGCCTGCTGTTGAACGTAGACAATTTGGATGGTTGCATAATGTTTCTAATTGTGACAGATTGTGAGGGTTTAAAAGGTAGCCTAGAGCTTTAGGAGATATGCAGGCAAAAGATTCAAGGAATTGCCAATTTATGAAGGTTTACTTTAGATAAAGACATAGATTTTAGAATATATTTAGTGGTGGCTATTCTGTTGTGGTTAGAGTTATTGCTTGTGGCACGAGCAGCTTGCGTTCGAGGACCGGGCCTCGGGAGGAAGGACTATGTACTGTGGGTTTCTCAACCACTATACCAAAGAAGGGGGGATGTTGCTTCTTGGTGCAATTAGTAATTCTCTATAATTGCCTTTTTGTAAAATAGGATCTGGCATACATCATGAAAAACAAAAGTCAATCTAATTGAAGTCTTAAGACATCTATGCACGAAATAAAGCTTTAAACGGTTATGAAAAGCTATATACGATTAGTCTCATGTATGCACCATCTTACACCCAAAATTACTTGGTCTTGAGATATTCCATAGACTCAAAGATACACGAAATCAGGGAGACTCTGATAAAGGAGTATGTTTCCTACGTTTCGCTATTGGTTTCTCTTTTCAAATCAATCATTTTTAGGTTCATTCATGAAATTTTTGCATCCATTTATCCGTTTAGTTCGTTTGGTCATTATTTGCCTTTAAGTAAGTGATACTGGCTTTGCTAATTATAAGAGTTGGATACATATTAGTACTCCGCAACATTTTCTCAATGGTTTAGACGAAGTTGTTGTTCCCAATCGTTAATTAGACCTAAAGCAGTAGCGCAATCGACTCTTCAGTAAGAGACCATAGAACGCGGACTCAGATCCAGCCCGCAATACCTTGATGGCCAGGTACCCATCCAAGTTTCATCTTGTTGTGTTTGGATAGGGTTTGCAAAGCATCGTAGCAACATTTTACTGTTTTTGAGTCCATTGTATTCGACGATAAAGCTTGTAAGGTCGCTTGACTCAGAGAAGGTTTGTACATTGGCGCCTCTGATTTCCTTTTTGGAGTTTAATACGGCGCAAATCTCAATGGCATAGATTTCTGTTTGAAAAACCGTGGGACACATTCCCATAGTTATCGAGACTTTGGTGTTGGGTCCAAAGACACCAGAACCAACTCCAGATTCCATTCTCGATCCGTCGGTGTACCAAACCACACTTTTTGGGTCCAGTTTGGGAACACCATTGGCCCATTTGTTACGGTCCTGTATTTCTAAAAATAAATAGGTGGCGCAACAGGCGGTAGACACCCTAGGCCTTGCTTCTCGCAACCATTCGTTTGTGTGAGTTTCTATTTTTGGGACGAATGGAAGGGACCTACAATTTTATGCCGAGTCCGAACGGCTGAATTGAGAGAAGCTTTTTCATGACAGTTATACTCTCGGATGTTTGTCAGACGTTCGCGAGAGGTGGCGCAGCAGAAAAAAACCTTAAGATGTAATTTGGGTTTTTCCGGGGATCGAACCTTGGATAGTGGGATCCCCCGCACAGTAGTCCAGCACACTAACCACTGCGCTACTGCGCACACGTCCTGTATTTCTACCTCAAATAATTTCCCAAGACTGTATTCCCTAACCATAAAGTCGGGGATGAAACAGAACATGTCCATGTTTGGGATTGAGTTAAATATTTTCAGGTGCCCCACATGGTCAGCTGGTTTAAACTTATAATCTAGCTACGGCTTTTTAGCACATCTTTCTGCCACATTCCTAATAAATATATGTAGAGGTGAAAGCCCTATAATAGCTTCTAATACTCTCGTAGGGCAGATGCGCATCGCACTTGTAATACCTAAACGGACAATACGCCGTAGCTTTTAAAGCCTATTAGCCGTTGTCCGTTCAAGTAATTTCGTCCACAATTGCCGCGCCCGTGATAAAGGCCCATTACCATAATGATGTACAACCAGTGTATCATTCTGGGATTTAGACCCCAAGTTCTGCCATACAGAAGCCTACTGGCCCGTATGGCTCTAGTGGCCCGTTCTATGGCGGACTTGATTTGTGAGTTCCAGTTGAGCTTCTTATCAAGGACAGATATGTATTTGACTTCATTGCAGTAACTCAAGCTAGTGTCATTTACGGTTATGGTCTCAAGACCTTACCGTGTTTGATCATTATGATTAGGTACGAGGCATCTTTGAATATGTACCTATACTGCGGGGAGTTCGGACGGTCAAAACGGCTTATACAGCAAACTATTAATACTATACCTTTTTTGACTGCTAAGAAGCTATGAGTTGAAGTGTTTGGATAAATTACTAATCGAGTACCTACTACTTACATAACAGTTGCAGCGACATTTTTTATAGTTTGGTTTTATGAGGATTTGGGAAAGCGTGATTTGGACTTATGTCGCTTGAAATTGTGTCATTTTCTATTAGCAGTAGGTACACTGAGGCTTACATAGCCCTCCGAAAAGGGGGACTAGAACTAGAACTAGATCTAGATAACATTTTAACAAGGCGTTGGCGGTCTACTGATCATAGTAGCAAGGAACTAAATTAATCATACTGCGATCGATGTCATTATCGGATATACCCCTCCTTCAAAGGTACTTGATGTCGACTGGAAAGTAAAAGACACGTCTGCGGATGAAAACATTTTTATAGACTTGGGGCCCCACTAATAATCATTTTTAACCTTCAGTTTAAGGTTGTTGTAGACCGCTACATTGAGATCGATCGTAATACTTAATCTGGACTTTACAAATGATTATTAGTGCTGCTCTTAGTCGGCACGCATAGCTATACGGAGCTGTTACAGCAATAAACAATGCATGCGACTCCTATAGGTATACAGAATTCTTGATGTCCCTGCTTACCCAGGAAAACGACTCCAAGGTACCTACGTCTCTGTACGAAAAAAGCCTTCAATTGTTTGAAACGAATTTTGATTCGAGTGATCTTCGACCCTGTGAAAGCGTAAGTTTTTTATAGATTGTAGTAGACGGCGCATGTAGCTCTGACATCAATAGATAGTGCGACATATCGTACACATACTATTTGTACCATATTTGAGTGTCACAAAGAGAGCTAGTTCACGGCATGTATATGTATAGCCATTGCGGGACCCTGACGTAAAAATGACGTCAGTGCTACATACGTATGTGGCTTTCTACATCCCGTGTAGAAATGTGCATTGCACATTAAGTCTTCTGTGTAAGATACAGCAAATACTTAGATACCTACTGCGGACCATTGAGTTCACAGTGGCGTTGAAAAGGACTTTCGATGGTATAAGGAAAAGTGTAGGTGACTACAATCTGAAGGCCTATGCCCAACATCATTTAAAGTGTGAATCATTGCCAAAATCGACATTCTAAAAACTATCTATATCTATCTGAAAACTAAGGCGCAACTAATACTGTCTTAGTTTATAGATTATATTTTTTAGATTACCAACTTTTAACTATAAAACTAATCCTCTTCATCCTCCATCGGCACTTTATCGAGAAACCTATAGCCCAATGGTGATTTTCACAGTTAAGTCATCCCAATCAATTCTGCTCCAAGAAATTTCAAATTAAGCTACGAGTTAAACCATCTCAACACCTGTAATGGCTTCCTTTCTACACATTCTCTTTCTGTTCCTCTTCCCGATTGAAGTGAAAACCTTTTTGTGCAAAATATTCGCATAACACTTCAATGCCTCTTACAGCTGGATATATTTATCCTTGATAAAAATGCCACGTTATTCGAATTTCACAAATACCCTGCCAATGCCACTGTCGTTGTATATATACATAATACAACCCCCAATGAAAATGGAACAAGTCCTTAAATGTAAACCTCACTCTCGGTCTGGTACATCTGTTTTTCGAAATAATTTCATAGAACCTCCCGCACCATAATCCTCTTAACACCTCTACTATAAGAGATTTTGCAAATCGTTAATGCCAAAATTACCATAACATAAAGTCCTGGAGAATCTCTTGCCCTCTTGCCGTACCACGAATATTCTCTCGCCGAAAGTTTATGTGCTAAAACATCTTTAATTGTTTACAAGACACCATTCTATCCAAACAGAACCGCGCCAAACAACAACACAGCCCCAACTACTAGGTGGAAGGCGTTCGTGCATAACCTAACTTTATTGTTCTGCCGAATATTACACATCCTTCTGGTGTATATTATATAGCTATGGTACCGGTTCCTTATGATGCATTTACCTCTGCATCGTAGCGGTGTACAAACTAATATATCAAATCACCTTATGTTCTTGGCGTAAAATATACTCTTTGAGCGATCGTCCTTTTAGCCAACCTGGTTTAAACAACAACCCAGGAAAAGGAATCTGCATACAACAATAACTCTGTCTCTTTCATTCTCTAGATTGAAACTTCCAGAGCTGCTGCTGTAGCGACAGATATGCACTTGAGTCAAGTAAAATCATGGTTACACAATCTCATTCCCTAATGGTTCTTAATCCTCCACCAATCTGGGCTGTTGTAGTTTGTGAAAACTTGCCTTCAGAGTTGGAAAACGCAACTAGGTAGAGAAGAGATGGAATTTTGTTTCCCAAAAATGTGTTATGCAATCTTTTCTATGCATAGCATATAACACCTTTCCATAGTAAGAGAGTAGGAATCTATAAGATATATTGTGTTTGTGTGGTGTTGCTCTCAGTTGTGCACCGAGTATCTTTTAGGTGAATAAAGTTGACCAAATGCATCCTAACATAGGTGGGTACTTCTGTGTATATCATAGTGTCATCAACATCATTACCACACCGGCCGGAGGTAGAGACCATCAGAGAGGTACCGGTGTAATTCTTAATGAATTTGAACAATACGATGAAATGTTTGTGTTTTTTGGGGGTGAACCAGAAACCACCCCATATGGGTGTGTGTTTGTGTTGAAAATCTAGGGATGCGGTCGTTTGAACAAAACAAGGAATGGGAGAGAAATATTGGTTACAAGTTGGCATTATTACCCGAAGGTGCATGCCCTGTAAGGCATTGTAACCGATTTACATTAATTAAAACACGTACCTGGACTGTGTAACGTGCAAATATTTGAGTGTAAATGGTTTCTGTTGTTTTTGACACTTTATCTGCACACACACACACGACCCCTAAGTGAGACATTGAGAAGGATAGGGTAGAATGTGTAAGAAAAGATGAAGTTTTTACCATCCTCATCAATTTTGAAGACTTTTTTGGCCAATGTGGACTTATGTTAATTGTGGATTTAGATATAGGTTTGGTATGTCCGGGTTAGGTCTTTGATTATCCGTTACCTAAGTTACTCTGTATATGGTGGAGTTTTTGTGACTTAATGCAAGGGGATAATCGAGGCAGGGAAAAAAATTAAGCTGAACTTCCAGATATTTTACTTAATACGAGCGAACATATTTCGAAATATACTAGTTCATTGCGTTCATCGGGTAAATTCAGCCATCAGGGTTTCCCTTTTAGTGATTGTTCAAAATCTATCCGACAGATAGCAAATAATTCAGTTTTTATTGCTACAATAGTTGCTACAGAGCTTGTTATAGAATTATTTCAAAACTAAAATTCCATTCCTACATTCAAATTATAAGTATCTGTATCAGGTAAACTAAACGCACACGCATGTGCGTAACCACTGCCAAGTCGTTCTAAAATGTGTTCTTGATCCTCTGCAATTGTTGTGGGATACGAATCGACAAGGAAAGTGATACAAAGGATAAAACACTTATTTTTGATTTGTGAACAGCCTCTAGTTGGCTCGAACAGGATCTTTGTCCAGCTAGAATGCGTTTGAGAATTCATTCAAATCTCCAAAGAAAATATTTTATAAAAAGATGTGCAAAAGGTGCAGAATGCTTGAGCAAAAAAGAGTGCGTTGAGATTTTTGACTTGGCGAAACCGAAATCTTTGCCAATATTTTCAAAACTTAGAAATTTTATTTCATTTGATTCAATGACAATTACTTTTTCTTGTATTTTTTTTTTTTTTTTTTTTAGTCAAGAATCTGCTGCTTTTGCGAGAGCCACTGTTGTAGAGACAGCTCCGATAAAATATGGGATTCGCACGCATATTATTTGGACGTTGCACCTGTGTACGACAACATAAGCTTAGAACGACAAAGATCAAGAAGCTATGCTGCTATTTTTGTATTTGAATTAGACCAAGTGACTATTCAGTAGTCAATGTAGCTAGTAGAAAACAAAAAAAAAAAAGTTTGCGCACATTCGATGTGCGATAAGAGTTTTATATATGCACAATGCATAATTTTAAACCGTACTTCAAATACATCCATTCTCAATTCCCGTAAAGTGAATGGAAGAAAGCTCGACTAACAAAACCAACTGGATCCCTGAAATTGTCACGCCTTTTGAAAAGTAGTTGTTCGTCCAAAGTATACGTTTTGACGAACAGGAGTGGATTTAAGAGGTTTCCATTTTATGGTATATCGTCGAACGTATGGTATAATGTTCGTGCGAAAAAAATTAGCTTACATGACTGTTTACTTTAAAAATTTGTATACCTACGAAAAACAATAAACCATTTGTATTGGATTGTGGTTCTATGTCAAAGCACCCGAAGTGGTCCGTGAAGCCATCCAAAAAATGTCAAATGATATTGAAGAACATTATTAACAAGATAAAATGTAGTCCGTATTTTGTGGTACAATATGATGAATCTACCGACGACATTTCACAATGTTGTCAATTACTTGTATTTATTCGATTTTTGAATGACAATAAAAAGTTTTACGAGGAGTTACTATTTTCTCAAGAACTGGAAACGACGTCGAAAGGTGCAGATGTTACGGACGGAATAAATCTACACCTATGGAGAAACATGGACTTATGACTTATGTATCTGGAAAAAGCTTTCGGGGTTATGTATGGACGGTGCTCCTCCAATGCTTGTGATTCCCGCTCCTTGCAACGTTGATAAAAACAAAAAATCCCACCTCCTGCTTTCCAAAACGCTCCCGGAATGCTTGGCTAATGCGATGAAAACCGCTATAAAAGTATTTTGTAACTTCATTAAAAATAGTGCACTGAACTGAACACTCGTCTCTTCAAACAATTTGTGCTCTGATATGAATTCTGAATGCGAAACTCTGCTTTTTCACATGGAAGCGCGTTTGCTTTCCTAAGGAAACATGCTGTCAAGACTCTATGTTGTACGAACTGAGAGAGGAAGTAGAAACATTCTTAACTGACAAGAACAAAGAGTTGCTGGATCAGTTCTGTGAGTCAAAATTTCAAATACGTTTTGCATATTGGTTCGATAATTTCGAACAACTAAATAAATTGGACCTGTGTTTTCATTGCGCCCTCGAAAGAGTTGTCGGTCGTTTCAATGTAAAGCTATTAAGATCCGAATGAATATTCTTAACCAGATATTTTTCAGAAAATCTGCTATCCAACAGTTAAATGGAAAATACATTAGGTACTGTTTGTAGGACTCTGTATTTCGGTCAAAATATACGAAAAACATTGGTAAAAGATTGCGCACATTTCATGTGCGAAACCGCATAAAGGCTAACTGTCAAGTATACAATTCAATAATCTAATCAAATTTCTGTTTAATCGCCACAAAAGAGAAAAAATGTCAACAAAACAAAAAAAATTACATAAGCCTTGTTGGTCGTGGACCTGCAAATCAAATTACCCAACCAAATAGATGGAAAAGAATAAATTCCGAAATATTTCAACATTTGTAGAAACAATATTTTATTACACAGGAAAGGAATGTATTCATTTATTATTTTTTGTTACCGCACATTTGACCTCATGTCCGACATTCTTTTCTCTAGACATGATATACCTACTGTAGTACCATCCAAGCATTTTACTGCATTCGCATTCATTCACAATTCTTGATGCATTCCAACTGCACTACTTGTTGCAATGCAAAATGTTCATCTGCCCCGAGCACAAGACACCCCCGGGGGGTAGATGGTTTTATTTAATTTCGCATTCCTTTGCGTATATACACAAAAAATATTCAAATACAAATTATTTAGCTCTTCCTTCATTTACTTTCTGAAATCGGAATTGTTTCAAAATGCAAAGAAAATACATACACCAATGCATATAGTCCACCCTGCTGCAGGTTCGCATTTAAATAATTTTCTATTCGTTCTCAAGTCAAATCAGCAATAAAAAAATAACAATCCTTTTTCGCACCCGCTCCCCCACCTCAAGGCTCTTCATAACCAAATGACTCTGTTCTTCCTAAAAAGTGTACCTTACACATTTATACAAAAATAAAAGGTCTTACTAAATACATAAAGAATCGCAAAGAGTAAAAGTAAAACATAAAAAAAAAGAATGAAACAAAACAGAATACGATACTAAGGCGAACAAAAAAGTATCTCAAGAGGTTAAAAGCATACTCCTATCTCGTTCACGTTAAGTGTGTGCACGCCTACGAGTTTAAGTATTAAATTGTTTCCTTTTCAAGTGCAATATCGCCTCAACCTACTTCCCATTTGGCACATATATATAAGAAGAAGCAGTACACCAACTTTTATACCGTTTAAATAGAGGATTCCTTTGATGCGTGTTTATTTTCTGTTTGTTGGGGGGATAGAGTCGGCTTTTGCTGATGCTACTGCAAGGACTAGGTACATAATGCCAACTATATAATACTGCATCGTACATGAATTGCTCAAAGTGAATTCTCCGTGTTAAACCCCCATCCCCTGTTTGACTATCACACGGATGTATTCTGACGTGAAATTGCGAAATTGGTCGTTTCGAATTGGAATGTAAAGTCACGTGCGCCAGCAATAGTCGCACGTTTTACATTGGTACGGAAATTGACATCTATTGGAGATGGGGATGGGTTGCGATGCCAACCCTTTTTTCCCGATTCAGGTCGTATCGCAGGTATCCTTTTCGCGGAATTTAAATTTTGATGTCATTTCTAACTACTGATGCGAAATTAAGTTAAACACCTGTACCTACCACCAAGGCGTTTGTTTGAACTGCGAGGACGCATCTCGTAAAATTTCATAATTTAGCACAACAATTGAGTCCCATTTCCATATCGAGTAGTAGATACGTGAGAAGGATGACCCATTTCATCGGGATTTTGGGTCTATATAAATACCTGTCGATCGGATAAACTGATTTCGTTTATAAAATTACTAAGTGTGTTCATGCGAAGAATACATATTGAAAAGGGCTAAGTGGAAAGGTGACATTATAGTATAAATCCTCCTACTCCTTAAGGAGGATATTCTCATTTATTTAGACAATATGGCATTTAGAAGATTTTATGCAAATATTAATTCTAGAGCGTGTTTCAAATCACTATAGAGATTGCGAAATGTAAATGAAACTGATAGAGGATCATACTTTTGATACGCGCTCTAGCAATATCCTGTTGATATGTAAAATAGGATATTTTGCCATTTGGATTTAGGACGTTTCGATGGCGGTTTTACATATAGAAATGTCATGAAATATCATTACACTGGTGCTTCAAAACAATAGACTGCGAGTGCATTTTCTTTGTGAATTATATTCCACTTCGATTTACAAAAAAAAAAAAAAAAAATCATAAGCACGGCTCAAATCACTTTCAAATAATCCTATATAAAGCAGTTGAATGACTGCGTAAACAGCTAAAACTGCCGGCCTGGACACCATTTGTGGGTGTAACCAAACACCAAACTAAACACCCTGAATCAATGAACATATAAAAGAAATCAATGAACAGACTCATTTTGTTTCACTATTGTTTAACTTTTAAAAAATATGCACACTACTGAAGTGAAACTTCCTTTAAATCACTATCCGGGTCCGGGTCCGAGCCGTCCAATAGTAAATTCAGGCACTCACTCATACACACAGAAAATTTTATTAAAATTGGTCTACCTTTTTCCTGGAATCCAATCGCAGCGTCACCTGCTGGGTTTAATTGTAAATCTACACCATCCGGGGACCTACTCGAATACACACAAAAAAAAATTCAACAAAATCGGTCTAGCCATTTAGGAGGAACAAGAGTGTTTCACTTTTATATGCGTTTCCCTTTGATTTGCGTTTCAGTTTGATTTGCGTTTCACTTTGATTTCCGTTTCACTTCTATTTGCGTTACATTTTTGCGGACTTACACCTAGCTAAAGAAGTTTTACTAAATAAAAAAAAAAACTGTATAATATGATGAAAAAGGCCCGATAAATACGAATCATAGAAGAAATAATGACCAAATCCACTGAATCAATGACCAGATACACAAATTAAATGGACTCGATGTAATTTGGACTACATACCTGAATAAATTGTTTTTTTTTTTTTTTTTTTTGCAAATTTTCGAGCACTCAAACTCGAGATTTCCGTTCTAGAGCTATCTAGCAAGCATAGACCACTGTGGAACAGTAGAGAAGATCTGGCATTATTGGTGTCTCATTATGGTTAGTGTCAGAATATCAAACGCACTAACCACTACACCATGGCCACTCATGTATGGTTAAACAGAATTTGTATTATTTTCTATACATGACTTTGTATTAGTAACTAGTACTTCCCTGATGGGTTCTTATCTTATGTACAAGTGGATTCGTAATGCCCCGTTCAATAGTCGAAATGGAGACCAGGGACCTTATACTGGAAACTTTGCAACCGAATTGATGTTATTTTTCGTATGGAATTCAATTTGCTCATGAAAATATCGAATGCAAGTCCTTTAGCTAGCTGACTACAGTTGCGAACTCCATGTTCATTGATGTATTTTGCAATGGATGCTCCAATTAAGTCAAGGTCTTCTTTTCTTGCTTTGCCACCTTTTCAAAAATTAACAAAATCGAAATGTATCACAGTCAATGACAACCGGTACAGAAAAAGTAGTCGGACATTGGAGCTCCATAATGCAGATGGTCAAACACTCCAGTGGTCCTTATAGGCACCCTAGGCCTAGCTTTTCTCAACCATTCGTTTGTTTGATTTTTTGTGACCAATGGAAGGGATCTACAACGGCTGAAGTGAGAAGCTTTTCCATGACATTTGTACTTTCGGATGCTTTTCAAACGTTCGCGAGAGGTGGCGTAGTGGAAAAAGCCGTAAGATGAAGTTTGTGTTTTTCCGGGGATCGAACATGAAAACCGGCACACTAACCGCGCTTACGGTGTGTTTTATTATTTCAATTTAAAATTCAACAGATCTTTAAAAAAAAAAAACTGCTGCATTGATAGGAAAATTGAGTCCGTGGCTCCGCATTTTCCTTTATAATATTCTTACCCACTTCATGTTTGTCAGCACCCTATAAACTTTGCGGCGGAACATCCACTTCGTATGGACTTGTAAATTGAGCTGCTTTAACTCTTTCTTAAAAACATTTGTCTGTATCTTTGAAAAGCAACTACAACTGGACATTAAACTCGATATGGCGATTTAATGTTTGTCCTTATTCGGGTAGCAATAGCGGAGACTATAGGCCAGTTAATTGCTTGCAGTGGAAAGTAGCCAATATCATGAACCCGGTTCATCTAAACCCGATCAAGTATTCAAATTCAATTGACCCTATAAATATTATGATGGCAAGTTCCATGCACAAGAAATACCTATACACTTTCCCATTGACATCCCTATCCCTCTCTACGCTAAACAATCGAATTTGCATATTCGTCCTATTTTATTCTTCGATTTCGCATTATCTGCCGCATTCAGTACTGCATGCATCCATTTAACGAATTATTTTTGTTCGCATAAAACCCTCAACATTTTTAGGACGACAATAAAAAATATCAACAACAAAAAAAAAATAATGAAATGTTTCAAAATATATTGCAAATCTACTCGGCTCGGTTCCTCAGGGAGTATATCCTTGTTATCATTTTTGGTATGGCTGGTTTCCCTATTGGATCTCCAAACATCAAATTTATATTCATCTCCATAAAATATCGATATCTAGTGGCGAGCAGAAACCAAGCAACGCGACGCGAAGCCCTGAAAAATATTAAAAAAAAAAAATCCTTCTGAAATCCTTCGAAAAGAAAATATCCGCAGGGTAAAATTTAGTGATAGTGTATGTATGTGTCCTTTTTTTTATTCCGCTCCACAGACTCGCCCTTATGCTGTAGTAGCTAATCCATTGCCTTCTGATGGCCTCAATTTAATCCTGCGTGCCAAAGTTGGTTTTTTTTCCTCATCGTCTTTCGGGCAAAGAAGATGTACGACTTCCTTTGAATGTGTGAGTGTTTTTTTTTTCGGTTCCTTTTGCGGAGAATTAAATTTTTTATTTGAGACTATTTTCTTTTAGAGTTTTTTGATGACCAAAGCAAAATGGTATAAAATCGAATCACACTAAGATGAAGCGGGAGGAAGAAAAACTGACAGAGGCGTCATGAGTAGAGGAATTTTTGGTCGGGGGTATTTTTTTTTTTTAACTTCAGGGACACTTGAAGAATGACGAGTCCAAATAGGGAGAAAATAATATCCGTTATGGCATGAGCAGAAATAAGCGTGTATGTGGATGAGATAGATGGATTAAGGAATTTTTCGAAACATGCTGGAAGAAATATCACGTTGACCTGTAGACCAAAAATATTGATTTATTTTTGATACAAATTTTAAATAAATTTCAGTTGCAAACTTATATAGAAAAAGATGCGTACGAAACTAGAGACTATAAATAAAATAAATAAATAGGCGGCGCGACAGGAGGTAGACACCCAAGGCCTAGCTTCTCGCAACCATTCGTTTTGTGTGAGTTTCTATTTTTGGAACGAATGGAAGGGACCTACAATTTTGTGCCGAGTCCGAACGGCTGAATTGAGAAGCTTTTTCAGGACAGTCATACTCTCGGATGTTTGTCAGACGTTCGCGAGAGGTGGCGCAGTAGAAAAAACCTTAAGATGTAATTTGTGTTTTTCCGGGGATCGAACCTGGGATCCCTCGCACAGTACCTAGTCCAGCACACTAACCACTGCGCTACTGCGCCCACGAAACTAGACAGCTAGAGACAGCTGGCCAAATATCGCGCTGGATAGATACGCTTGTTGGTTGAGGCCCAGGGCTCTGCGAAATAAGGCCCTAACAAATAAATGAAATACGGCCCCAACAAATTATACAGGAAACAACAACAACGATTTTTAATGAAATTTGGGGTGTTATTTCCTTTTTTGGGGCCTTATTTCCACCACATACACTTGCTCTTATAGTTTTGACTGTCGTTATCTCGTTTTTGATAACTGTCCTCTCCTGAGATGTCTCTCGTCTTCCGTTGCGTGTTTGTGTTGCGTATTTTGTATACTGATGTCGACGATAGTTCTTGTTGTTGTTTTCTAACCGCGTAGTGCTGTCTTACTTCAGTGATCGCTTTGTCTAATGTCAGTCCGCTCTCAAGCTGTAATTTCTCTGAAAGTTTTCTATCTCTAACACCAACAACTATTCTATCCCGAATCATCTCCTCTCTTAGAGTTCCGTAATTGCAGTTCTCAGAAAGTAAATAGAGATCTGTTATGAAATCTTCTATCAATTCCCCTTCCAGTTGATGACGTAAATTAAATTTGGCGCGCTCATAAATAACATTCGTTTTAACAATAAAATGATTTGAAAAAGCCTCCATTACCTTGTCATATTTCTTTTTCTCTTCATTTGTTAGGGTGAATGATAGGAAGATATTGTCAGCCTGATCTCCCATCAGATAGATAAGGGTGTTCACCTGTTCCTCCTCGGTGCTTCTATTTAATTTAGACGCTATGTAAAACCTATCAAACCGACGTTTCCATTTAGGCCATTCCGAGGGGTTACTGAATGTGAAGGGTTCTGGTGCCCGTACCATAAAGCTACTGCTGTTAGTGTCGGTCATTATAGGGCCAACGATTCACGATCACACTTTATTGACAACTCAGCGATTTTTTTTTCTCTAATCGATCGGCCCGAATGCAAAAAAGTTTCTCAAACAACGGAGTATAGGTGGATCCCACCGCTCCAGATGTTTAGAAATCAAACACGTCTGTCGAGTTCTAGTTTACAACTGACTTTATTGTCTGTACAATGTAAAGAGAGGGAATCGCTTAATGCACTTATATTACATTATATTATATACAGGTTTGTATGTGACTTCACTAATACATTTGCAGGCATACTCTGCAAAAACGTATGGGGTCATGCTACCCCCTGCAACCTCCCTGCTTGGGTTTACTGTCAGATTTGGGGCCTTATTTAATTTTTTTTTTTTTGGGCCTTACCTATTTCATAGCAGTGGGACCTTATTTAATATTTGAAATTGGGGTATTATTTCATTATGAAATAGGTAACACCCCAAATTTGGGGCCTTATTTCATTTTCTCTTTTGGGGCCTTATTTCATTGGGGACTTATTTCCTGTAGCCGAGGCCCAGGTCCACCCCGGACTGTAGCGACACCTTAAGTAAGTAAGTAAAATGAATATTTGCTAGTAACTGAACCGCGATCCTGCTTCTAAAAAATCACTTGATGGCATATCTGCCGAATTTTTGATATCAGATTCAGACGCAACAGCCTGTATTTTGTTTCCACTTGTTCAGGCTGTCTGGGAGAATGAAACCTTTCCCAGGGATGGAAGAACGGTGTCAAGATATCGAAGAAAGGCGATCTTAAGAACTGCAATAACTGCCGTGGTATCACCGTTTTGTTCGTATTCCCAAAGCTGATGACAGCAAGGTGTTTCGTTCTGCACAGTAGACAGCTTGCGACAAGGAGTGAGACGAGGAGATGTACTGTCACCGATCTTATTCTTAGTTGCGATCGATGACGTAACGACTGCCACTACCACCATGGTGAGTACAAACGAGTATGTGCACACTTACATACAATATATATGCACACTTACATACAATATGGCGAAATGTGACCTGAGTCTTAATTAATACTAGGAAGGGAAATGAAAGTGAGCAATTTTCTCTACAAAATTAATGAAAATACAACAAACTAATGAACAGTTTTCCTCTGCCAAGAATCGATTTGTTGGAAGTGAATAATCAAGAAGGTGCCTAAATTAATGATCAAACACAAGAAATTAATGAACGCAACTGAGCTACTGACTAAGCGACTAGTGAAATGTGAATTTGAATGATCTATAATAGAGCATCAAATCTGAATTTACCTCATTTGAAAAGTGTACGCTTAAAATGGAAGGAAAATAAATGAATGACAAAATACAAACACAACTACTTGTCTAATTTGACAAAGTTTGTCTGCCCATATTGAAAAGATTTGTAGCCATTATTAAGCAAAAGTGATAAGTGACCCAGGAGGTAAAACAAAAATGACTGATCTTACACTTTTTTTGACAAATTTATCATTGTCGTGGGCTAATCGCTATGTCCCTTTTGAATTATAAGTGTTCATTCATTTAGAACCCTAACTACACTTTCAATCTGCAGGTCGAAGCATTTTCTCAAAAGCATCTGTTGTGAAAAAAAAAATCCCTTCACCTTGTTAGGCAATGTCACAAATGTCGTACCTAAGCATACTTCCACTTAAGAAATGACAAAACTCAAGAAGAGAAATATCCCCCAAATCAAATCGACACGTAAATTGGCTAAGAATTTACTAACCACACGTCTATCATTTTGTGTCCAAAACATCAATACACTCCATCAGCCACGAGCCACCCCCCCACTGACAAATCTAGCAAAATTCTCCTGCTTACAGGTCTATATTCCAATTTACGCTCCCAAATTAGTTAAGTCCTTCGCTTAGTTCGTGATAAGGCTTTCTCTCTATATCTGCTATACAAAATCAAAGAAATATCAAACAGAAAGGAAACGGATACACACAGTAGGTGATGGCCTTTATATACCTACTCACACGAAAAATGCTGATTTATCAGCTGAATCAACTAAGATGACAATGCTGTGTGCGAATTAACCTGCCACTGGCTGGCTATTTATCCTTTTCAACCATCTCACGTCTCTGTTGTTTGGTAATCGTTCGTTGTCCTTCATCCTCATTGATTTATTATCGAAAGCATTAAGCTGACAGAAGCTGAGAATAAAACGACAGAAATACACCAGTACAGGAGGCATTCAAATGGGGATGTATAGGACTCATTCTGCCAACAAGGACGAGAGTAGAACAAAAAGAAAAAAAAAAGTAAGTAAGAGCGAAGAAAAATTTGTTAAAGATCGACATAAGTTTCATAGAAAGGTCACTTTGGTCAATAGTGGGGCCAAAATAATACTAAAAGACTGCCAGGAAGGATAAAATGAACGGAAATCCATTTGTCCATTGTCCTACCTATATAAATCATCGGCATAAATCACAGTAAAAAAAATTCTCACCCGAGTTTTGGCGATGGGATATATGTAGCCTATAAGGTGGTGTGAGATTGAATCTGGTGTTGCTAATGGGAATGTGAATGAAATGTTGCCTTTTCGGTTTGGAAAAGGATTCGCTTTGCTCTTCAATATTTTTCCATTCGATTCAACAAGCAATGAGTCAGCTAGCTACATTACTACAAAACCTATATATAGCATACACTCATACCATATCACAAGCCTACCCCTACCCTCCCTCCATGTTGAAAATATCTTAAAATCGAAAGCATATACAAATAATCCTCTCAAAGGGAAATATTGATGATGGATGAATTCGCTGTGTATATAGGGAGGAACCCAAAGAAAGGTTTAATTCAAAAAAACAAACAGAAGAGAATTAAAAAAAGATCAAACGGTGTCCCGCTGAAATCCTCTTAACCACTCAAAAACATAACAGAATTGTTAGGTACCTACAAAAAAGGATACACAAAAAAGTATCCAACGGGAAAACGGTTTATTTTTCAAAGCCGCCTCCAGATGACAGAAGCAAAAATGATATACACATAACTAGCAGCGGGAACAAAAATATAGGATATCGACGAAAACTTTGATATGCTCTTTTTAAAGTTACTTTTGGTAATGCTCCTTCAACCATGTAAACGGTATTATTTACTCCCCCTACTACCCGGAACAGAAAAAAAAGGTAATGTATATGTACGAACCAACCGAAAACAGCAGGCAAAAGGAAGGTGAAAGAATGAACAAATGGTTTGAAGCTTAAAACGCCAATTCGATGAGTTCGACGGTTGAAGGAAGAAATTGAATATGACAAGGAGTCTCTGCTTGTCTGCATACCAACCTCAATCATCATCATTATCAGAGCACCGGGATGCATTATGTCAGTCTGAATGGTGTGAGATATGGAACTACGAGTAGAGCAGTTCATTTTTGTGGCAGGGTGGATGGTTTATGTATACAATTGAAATAAGTCAGAAACCTTGAGCGGTTATCGATTGAACAGGAAAACTTAATCGAAATACAAAAACACTTGATGGTCATAAAATGACCATAGCTACTAAATCAATGAAAGGATTCAAAGAATGAAATCCTGTGATTGAAGTAAGTACATACTTGATTACAACATTTACAGATAAGGTTGCATTACATATACCCATTTCACCCAACGGGCACAAAAATGGGTCAGTAATGACCAGAGTGGGACACGGGGTACCTATACTCCAGGCCGATCCACTAACCCAACCAAATTGATGAAAGCCCATAACTTCTCGAACTATACCACAGTGGCAATGGAACTCAGCAGAGGATGGGATTGTACTGTCCAGCTATCTCGTTAAGAAATACGCGGCAATCTTTCGCCGTTTTAGATCTTGTTTCGCTAGATATAAGGGTTTTTCAGACTAAATGTTGTTCCCACAAGTAGCTAGGGAAAGAGGAGCTGATTTGCATCCTCCTATACTATGCAGACAAAGCTGTTATAATCCAGAGGGCACCCGGTATCTGTATACACCGTTATCGACCATGTTATTTTTGTGGAGACCTGGGCCCACAGCCAGGCTGATCGTGTCGGCACGGTCCGATTGACACCTTAATCCATAATAGGGGGAGAGCGAAGGGATCAAAAATGGAGGAAAGTGTAGGACATGTTTTGATTACCTGTTCGTAGAGCTGGCAGACTTTTGGCAGTATACAGACGACGATTGCCATATTTGCCAGCCATGAGTTGCTCTATTTACGCCTCCACACCCCGTCAAGGGTGATTAATCGTGGTCAAACATATGACTGTTCCTTTCACAGGACTTTAGTGAAAGGAATGCCTGTGAATGTATAACAACCTTAAAAATTATCAAATCAACATCATCGATGAACAGATACAACCAGTTAATGAATGGTCCAAAAATTTGCACATTCACTTCTGTCGATTATAAAGGATTCTCCAATAGTGGCGGGTAGTTTTTGACAGCTTATGGCCGTGTTATTTCATCTGCTATTAATTTATCAAGGAAGGTCATCATCGACATCAAGTTACAGCGTGGAGCAACTTTATTATCAAAATGGGAGTTCTTTTGTGGCAACGATGAGCGCAGTGCGTTGGTTTCATTTTACGGTTTACATGGTCGTCCTTCGCCGTCGACTATTCAAAGTTTGGTGGCTAAATTCGAATCGGTCGGTTCAGTATGCAATCAGCCAACATTCATAAAAAAAAATAGCATCCGACACTGCTCATGAGTGTGCGCGGGAGAAACTGACGCAGTCAACTCCGCGTCGCGTACAAGAACTCATCCTTTCGCAGACAACAACTTGATGAATTTCGCGTCCGGATTTGGGCCTACATCCGTACAAAATTCAAATGACACAGAAGCTGGAGGAAAACGACCATAGACAACGTCGTATGTACGCTGACTGGAGCAGTTGGAAGTGGACCCCGATTTCAGGAAAAAAATGAATCCTAAGCGATGAGACCCATTTTTGAATGAACGGGTAGGTACGTCAACCAGCAATATAGCTGCATTTGGAACGATGCAAAATCAACACGAGCTCCAACCTTTGGCAATGCATTCGCATTAAGTCGCAGGCCTATGCCGATAAGCCGCAAACGACTGGTTAAGTATGCTCGTCCTTATTGGAAAATCATTTATAAAAACTGAACTCAGACTCATTTCTATATAGGAAGCATCACAAAGGACGAGAACGCATCATATCACCGAAATACTAACGCCAAGTTCTAACCACCTCTATAGGAAAGGAGATATGGTACAGAATGTAACGTTCAGCATCAACAATTTAAGCAGTAGTTAATGCAGAGCAGATACATGAAAGTTTATTTTTTTAAAAGTTCCACTCCACATACGTTTTTTAATTAACATTTTCTAAATAATCCTTAAATTGTTTACCAAAAAACAATATGCATGTAAAATACCCCACACTTACACGGATAATCAATATGAAAACAAAAATATCTTTCTAAACTAATGGGTCGCCATTATCCTGGACAAACACATAGCCAGCAACTCGTGTGCAATTATCATTTATTTAACCGAAAACACTATTCGAAGCTGTAATCCACTTTTACTGACATCTCCCACTTTAACATAACTTTTCCACTAAAGTTTATAATTATGTTAATAATTGTGATTTGTTGTATTCAAAAGTGACAGACGATTGTCGGGCAAGGACAAACTTTATTTTATATATACGAGTATACATGAAGCTCTGTCTCTCAGAGTCATGTTAAATATTTGTAGCCGTATATGTTCAGCATGACCACAATGCTATTACCACAAGGAGTGTTCCTGTTCCGACTATTACCGCAACTGGAACTCACTCTCTCTCTCTTTATCGTTTTGACAGACCAACTTTATGTCATCTAATATAGTTTCTACCAAATCAGTAGAACAAAAAAAAAACCATCAGCGAAACCAATTTTACCAAGAGAGAAAAAAAAGTTTCAAATTCATAATAAATCCTTCGTCCTTAATATTATACTTTGGGATAAAGAAAATAAGAAAAGAGAATCCTAGCCCAGGCAATTACCGCATGCAAAAAGTCCTTTGAATACATAGAGTCGCCACCATAACTTATCACACCCCCTTTAAGTAGGTTCTCGTTCTTGTCCGATGTAAGAAAAATTTCCTCTTCCCGGTTTCTGAATCACTCTAAATAGTCAGTGGGGACACACCAGCACCGGGCCGGAGGGTATATATACGATTTTCATATGATACTCGTACACACTTAAAGGATCGCTTGCTCCTTGGGTGAAATTTTAGGGCTTTTCCCTTTCCATGGACCTTATTAACCTCAAGGGGAAGTAATAATTTTTAAAAGCTCACCCTTTTATAATATGGTTATGGTAAAGTTTTTGCGAAACATCTGTTAGCGGGTTTCCGTAAGGATGTATCAAATATTCAGAACAGTAATAGTATTAGTGAAAGTTTAACAAAGTGTTCTTCCAGCAAGCGTAAGGTGTAAACGGAGATTGGTTTAGATTGCAGAAGTATTCAACAACATTTAATTTATTAGTCCGTGAAGTACAATCAGGCCATGACAGAAAGATTCTGTCAAAGTGGCAGCGACAATAACAACATCAACATGGTTGTTGGTGGAGATTTTTTTTTTTTTATAACTTTCGGTAGGCATTTACGAAGGGTTAGTATGTGTATGGGAGACATTATTTTTTTCCTGATACTGGATACTATGTCAAACAAGATGTGTCGCAGATTAGTGCGGACAGCTAAGTTGACAGCCTGTTGAAAGGATGCGCTTTCTGTGAAATGGTGTTAATTTCAAAAGTTGAGGGTTTGAGAAGTGGGTTTAAATTTGATCTTTCTTTACCGAAGTGGGACTTGACGATAAAAATAAAGACACTGTCGTAGAGAGAGGGAGATAGAGATAGAGATAGAGATAGAGATAGAGATAGAGATAGAGATAGAGATAGAGATAGAGATAGAGATAGAGATAGAGATAGAGATAGAGATAGAGATAGAGATAGAGATAGAGATAGAGATAGAGATAGAGATAGAGATAGAGATAGAGATAGAGATAGAGATAGAGATAGAGATAGAGATAGAGATAGAGATAGAGATAGAGATAGAGATAGAGATAGAGATAGAGATAGAGATAGAGATAGAGATAGAGATAGAGATAGAGATAGAGATAGAGATAGAGATAGAGATAGAGATAGAGATAGAGATAGAGATAGAGATAGAGATAGAGATAGAGATAGAGATAGAGATAGAGATAGAGATAGAGATAGAGATAGAGATAGAGATAGAGATAGAGATAGAGATAGAGATAGAGATAGAGATAGAGATAGAGATAGAGAGAAGGTAGAATGGCTCAAGTTGGCTCTCGATCTTGCACCATCGAGTTGAAAGTCATCAAATAATCAAGGGCCTACCTCCGTACGGGTAGAGTAACGATGTCGGACCAACTATTTTGTGTTTCCCAGTAAATTTTACTACTACAATTAATGATTTTGTGTAGGCGATTGCTTATTGACTAGAGCAGGGGTTCTCTAACTGTGCTATCCTAAGGTCGTCGCAAGTTTTATTTGTTCACTGCTGTAAGACTCCGAACAAAGAAAAAGCATTACGTTTCTCTTTGCGAATACCAACAGCAAGATCGTAGGGAAATCCAATAGTCGAAGATTAAGCGCGTTTGTGTTGCCCGTATTTCCAGTCAGACCTGCCTGGCACTAAAAATTAAATAAGGGCTTTTCAATTGGACTTCGGGAGCATTGCCGAGGTCCATGCGAGAGTGTACAGGAGAACCCAAGGAAGTCAATTTCTCGCCGTGCATAAGAAATCGGCCTTTCGTTGATTCCAACTTGGCGAATTTTGCATCGGGACAAGATCCAACTAAACCAGGCGCTCAAAGTTAATTCACATCGACAAAGCTGTTTGTTCGCTGACTTGGCTTCGGAGTGTTTGGAAGAGGACCTCAATTTTGCCCGAAAAATCATCTTTAGCGACGAGGCGCCTCCGTTGAAATCTTACATCTAATAGTAACTGGAGTATTTAATACCTTTCAGTATTTTACTTACAAGACATATTTTCGAAGATACTGTTAACTCACTTAATACTGGGATTGTTGAAATCCTTTATTTGCTACTTTATTTTCTTGTAAAGCATACTGTATTCTAACTGTTATCCGTTACCATGACCTGGTCCTTTCTCCTATCAAAAAAATTTTAAATTTGTCCGAAAAATACACCATAAAGGTTACAGGTCGTACACAAGCCCAATTGACTCCGGATAGGAGATTAAAAGCTTTTTGTACGTTTCTACTCCTTTCCAGTGATGCCATTCTGACCGGATTCCGGTCATATCTGACCGAAATCTCTTTACTCTGACCGGAGAAAATTTTGAAATCCGGCCTAACCGTTTTTTGACCGGAACGAAAAACGATTTTAACCGGAAAACTCTTTTTTGACCGGAAAAATTAAGTTGCCCTATTCTGCTCCGGGAGCAGGATAATAAATTATCTTATAGGCTAATTTCTTGACGTTTTCTTTTGCTAGAATGTTGAAGAGGAAATTAAACAATGAATTTGAATTAATTAGAGTGTGAAATTCGATAAATCTCAGATTGGAGTTTGGTGAACTACTCTTTTCAAGTGTCCGAAAATTATCCGAGAATAATTATTTAATTATGTATTTAATTATTGACACGGCCTTAGTACATGGCCTGGCCACACACATCTTCTCATGACTTTCATTTCCATTAACGATTTGGCTATACACAAAAACCAGGCGTCGTCATTGCAATGAAATAAAATTTGGCACGTTGACGTTTTTGACGTCCTCACTCTATCAACGCAAATATCAAATGAAGATTTGTATCTTCTGAAAGTGGATTTTCTGTGCATTTTCTATGCTATCTACCATTCTCCTTTATCTACTCACTCAAAATCTACCTGTGTCGCTGGACACGACGTTCATTGGAAGGCGTGTATGATCATGCACTAAAAGTGTATTTCAGAACTTAAAACATGTCATATAAACTGAAAAATTAGTTTCAATAAATTTTAAACAAACGAAATAAAAAACAAGTTCACAAACTCAAGATTCACATATTATAAAAACGTTTTCTAAACATCGATAATGCAGCGCTAACATAAAAATTCGTAAATTGTATAGGTAGGTATAGGTATTTTCTATTTTTGACCGGGTTTCAGGTCAAAATTTCTCATTTTAACTATTGACCGGATTTTTTGACCGGATTTAGAAAATAAAAATCCGGTCATTCGGTCAGATTTGACCGGATTCACTTTTTTTTAGTGGCAACACTGCTCCTTTCTACTCTGTCCAAGGTAATAGTCGAAATAAATATATAGGTATATCTAATTTTAACTACAATATACGCGAGAGCAAAAATCGGATTACCTTTAATTGAATAGGAAAGCTGCAAGCATACGAGAGCAAAATGCAACAAAGGCTTAACAAGAAAAAAAAAACCAACCTCACGACCACGGCCGTCAATCCTTCATGCACCTCAGTTGAACAGAACTTTATCTAGTTGACTAAATTAATTTTGAATTTTAATTTCCTTCGTTTGCTTTGCATCCCATCTACAATGGAAAAAAAAATTTAGAAAATCCTGAAAAACTTAAAAAAAAAACTTCTGTCGAGATTTTTCTAGCTCTCGCGAAGCAGAACAAAAATAAGCCTGGTTCATTCCACTTCCTACACCGCACCGAGCACCTATTCACTGCCATCGAATCAACAGCCTCCCGCAACTGTTATACGACAAAAGATGAAAATTAAAATTAAAATATATTTTTTTTTTTACTTTTCGTTCCTTTTGTTGGGCGCCACTCAAAAAAAAAAAAAAAAATTTTAAAAGGAATGAAAAAATGCTAAAGGATCTATTAACCCTTTGTTAGTCCCCTAGTCCTTAAGAAATCTCCATCCCCTACACCAATCTACGCTGAGAAATGTGCAAACAACAAGGCGCAAACCAACCCGCACAGAGGATGTCGAGTAATTTCGATGGGGTTCTTGAAAAGTTCCTTCAGCTCGAAATATGAAGCACAATTTGGGGAACAATTTTAAACACAGCCCTCCCCGACCATAGAGTGGCAAGTAATTTTGCAAAACCGCCTACCATCATTCATTTTGGGGTAAATCATAGACGTCTTTCAGGACCCTAACTGAAAGGGATGATTTAATTGCTCCTGCTGTTTGCTACCGCGCTACTGATGAAAAGGCGCGGGTGGCCGGGCTTGAGTTGTTGTTCTTCTCGGCCGATGAAGAACGCCTATATACAGCATAATCCTTAGGTAAAACGAGCGAACGAGGCAAATTAAGAAAACAACACAGCAACAAATGTAAGAGCAACACAACGATAGCAATGAATAAACATGAAGTTCAAACTGATGAAAATGAAAAAGCAATTTGCTCCTCTGCTGTTTGGAAGTTTGAGATGAATTTTCTTTTACTTTTCGTTTTTTTCTATTCTTTTTTTTTTTTTGTTCCTGTTCAGTTGTGCTGTTTTGTATTCGTTTATTCCCTTGTGTTGTTTCATTATTTGTGTTGTATTTGTTAAGACGACGAGATGACGGGAAACAAGAATGCGAGTTGAGCAAATTTTAAGATTACTGAATCATGGTTGCGATTTGTTTATGAGCAAAGGGATAAAGACAAATGGCTTTGCTTTGACAAATTTGTTTTGGGCCAGTATTTTTTTTTTCATACAGTTTTCGTTTGACACTCCTTTGAGTTTTATTGGCAGATTATTTTAGATGTCAAATTGGGGCTAATTTTGTGGCGGAAAGTTGAGGTTTAGTGGGGTTTAAGTAACCAATAATGGGTGGTTGAGTTAAGTGATTTGTTTTTTTTTTTGTTGCCAATCAATAGAGACAGAACATGGGAACGTTTTGAATCGTAGTTGGGCTCGCATTGGGCGCCATTTTTCGTGATTATTATGAATCAGTTGATGTGCACGTTAAGTGGTTTAAGAGAAGAGGTCAACCTTTAATCTGGACTTTTGTTTAAAAGGGCGGCTGATGAAACTGTGAATTTGGTCTTGCGTTGGGCGCCATTTTTATGCGTTTTCAAAATATGCATGCATCGACTGATTTGGCGCTGATGGCTGAACTAGGCGTGAACTATATACTGAACAATAGGGCGATTAGGTGGTACAACAATAATTTGCCGAGCGTTGGGCGCCAGTTTTTTTTTAATAATAGTTCTGTATCAAAAGCATGAGTTTAATCCTCAAGACAATGGAGGGTATCTGTCATTGTTTCACCATATTCGAAAATTTAAATTTAGCTTTCCAATGACAGATTTACTCTTGGGAATTTTTCATGAACGAGGGGAGGAGTTGACTAATTTAGATTATTGTATTATATAAAGTCAAGCGCAGGTTTAAATTAAGTGAAGAAAGGTTTATCAATGAAGTAAAAGATTATTTCTAGAAGAGAAAATATAGAATGTTATTTCTATCGACAGTCATCGGAGCTCAAGTCGTAAAATTTGCAACATTGAGGTGCAAAGCACTTCGCGAAATGTAGGCGTAGTATCACCCATACAACAAACTTATTTAAAACTCTATATCTTGACATTTATGGAAAGTTTCATTCTTCAAATTTGGTAAATGGACGTACATATATTTCCTGTAGGAAGCATTTTACAAATTATGTGCGTGGCACCTCACATAAAAAAAAAATTGCTTACGATATTCCCCGGCGCTCATGAGAGCTACAGTTGTTAAATTTGAAAATTACCTCCATTCCTGAAAAGACCGATTTTTGTCTGTCCTGTTGATTATACATTTTATTGAAATTAGATTTCAGCATCCCAAAGTTGAGCATTTTATTTCCGCGACTCTTGTAATAGGTAAAATTATTGAACATAATGATGATGACAATTAAAACCCATTGTAATACCAAGTCTCGAGGTATATGAATATGACCCTAAATTGCAGAAGAGTATTTCCAATGGTGCAACTCACATTGGGCGAAAACATATGCATCGATGCAATGTTAGAAGTGGTTGAAAGTAGAAGTAAATTAGATGAGTGGGTGTATTGGATACTGATTTACGAAATATACCTCTCAATGAAATGCTTTGAATGTTCGCACGTTTTTGGTATGAATTTATATATGCAAAACAGCGAATTTACTACCAGTGGCCTCACACTAGGCGCCAGCCTCAATTTAGTACTTTTTTGCGGACATATACCAAGTCTGTTCGATTTATTATCCAAGTAGGTAAGTATGTTTAACTTATAGCCATTATGGACATAAAGCACGGCGGTTATGTATAATTTAATAAAAATTTTCCATTGGGCATTTTGTTACCTTTATAAAATATTTGTCCCGCGTTGGGCGCCATTCCGTATATGCGTTTTATCAACTGTTTTGGTTAGGTAAGTGTGGACCTATGTGCAATTTTGCGGCTGTGATTAACAACGCCTTTAGTTCGAACGTCTATGGTACAGTTGAAAGCAACAACTATAATAGTTGGTCTCACATTGGGCGCCAGTTATAAATACAATTTCTATAAAGAACTGCGGGATGTATCTACCTTTATAGAGCTCGCTTATTATGACCTAAATGGTAATCAGTAGGTACTCCAAATTATATTCATTTACTTATAAAATATTTGACGCAATAGGTCCTAGGCAATGTCTTCTCACAATCATTGTTCTGAGCAAGTTTTATTTTTACACCGAATGGAATTGAATTGATTGCTTATAATTATCTAATGGATGGTTACACTATTTTTTTGAGTGAACAGGGATCAGTTTTCTATTACACTTTTCGAAGGTTTTAATATAGCTATTCGTATGCCTGCCAAAAGATATTATTGAAATGCTACAAACCACTTGATGCACAGCTTGAAACCAATCTTAAAAACTGCATCATTACACTCCATTCAATCCAAGTGGCGTAGACAATTCCAAGTACTTGCTTGAATCTCTCTCTCTTCAGTTTGAGTGGTCAATAAATTAGCTTTTACCTACGTCATCCAAATAAATCAAAATTTTTGCAAATTCGCTAAAGGATCCTTTCTTTGAACGTATTTACTTTGTTTCCCCTTCTTGTTAATCGGACTGACATCTAGCTCAAATGTGTTCCCCAGAAGTGCTTTAAGTAATATTTTCACTTGACTTCCTTGAATTTGTCGTGTTAGTCCACTTCTCCATGAAGTATTTTTCATTTTTCCCTTCGCAAGTACTAGAGAGATCGACTTATTCCACATGTATGAGTTCTTGGGCGGCTCTGAGCTCTTTTGTAGCACTCTTCTTGTCGGTTTCAAGTAGTTGCACCTTTTGCTTGTATCGTACCGTATGCGGCATGAATGCATCTCCTCTATCTTCCCATGGTAATATTCAATTATGTTTATCCATTTTTCTTTTCATTGCTGCCATCTCACTGAGAATTGCTCGTCGCAATCACATAAACTGAATTGAGGAACATTTTAATGGAGAAAAATGCAAAAAAAAAATCCCAAACGAATACTCGTATCCTTAACGACTTGTGCAGGTGGTGGCAATCGAAATCGAACGAACGAATGAGTTTTGTCGTCGACATTTTTGTTTTAAAGGACTCTCGGCTTTATTTTTGCTTTCTATATGCGACTAGTCACATACATGCAATGGAAGTTGTTGGTACATATCTATCTATATAGTTAGACGATTCCATTTAGAGAGACCAAAGTGAACGCCGTAATTAATTTAGTCGCTATCAAAAGGATGACGATGAGGAACGATCGACAAGCTAATGGATTTGAGTGCTGGAATGGGTATATCCATCACTCGGTGCTGGTAAAATTGCCTATTTGAATAGTAAATGCTGTTCTCGTTGAATGTGAACAGTCATTTGGGATTAGGATCGATTAGTGGACAGCTATAGATAGAGACACTACCTCGAAAATATCACGGAGTGATGAAAGCTTTGCCAATAATTAGTGCACATTGACATGAAGATTGTGATCACTCACGTGGTGGATGCATTACAAATGGACTGTGGATAGGTTAAAGTGTTATATAGTGGAATAGTCTCACTTATCATCTTTGCAGATATACATAGATGTGAAAAACCGAAACGGAAGGTTGCATCGGGTTATTACAAGGACATTTTTAGATTTTGCGGCGAAACTTTTCGTTGCCGGATTATGAGAAGTTTGAACTTGTAAATTTACCTGAGGGGTATACCCAGATCAGACCACCTTCTTGTGTCTCTTTTGTGCCTCTCTGAGAAATTTCTCTTAATCTTAGTTAGGCATAGGTACTCTTTACTCTGAGGCACTGATCTTTTGCCTTGAGGCTTAATGTTGATTAGAATAACTCTAACTCGAGCTTTATACATATTAACATTTGTCACTCTACAGCCACACATGTTGTGCATCAGAATATCGAAGAATATACTATTGGAAGTAGACGGTGTTCATATACGCCTTATGTAACGATTGCGCCTCCCGCAAAAAATATTCAGCCTAGGAAGCTAGGCGATAGAAGTGAAACTTCATAAAGCTCGATAAATATTTGAAATTATATTTTCCGCTCTACATGAAGTACCCATTTTGTACCCTGCTCCGAGTCTGTCGCCTTTTCGTTACTCTCCCATTTCTCATTTTGAGCCTCACCACGCGCTACGCCTTTCTGTTTCCTGTCACTTTTTCGTTTCATCTAAGCTCGGAACTACTGCCATAACGAGCCATAAGAATTTTCATTAAAGTTTGAGCTCAGCTTTTGGCGCTTACATAGGAATATGGAGAAATATAGTTTACAATGCTTGCCACGCCCCTTTGTCTAAGTCAGACCACATTTTGCAAAATGCTAAAATGTCATGTCAAGGCTAATAAACACCCTCCGGATCGGTGTATGTTACTTAAATTCGGGGGAGAGGTAAAGAAGTTTTAAAAGGTTTTAAAGGTTCTTTCAGCGTTTTAATATCTAATGGCACTATGAGTACATGACTTGTGGAGTTAAATGTACTCTTATCGGAGTTCGAATAGTTGACACCGTCGCTCTCCATAGCAAACGACAGAAGATGGAAAGAGACTGTGGAAATTCCATTCAATATCGTTGTTTGTTGAAATTCTTGATATGATGTGATGATTATACATTTGCGTGCCGGGTCAACAGCTAGTTATCTATAAAGACTTCGCACCTCGAATTTACTCCGTGATTTAGACCGCATAGTTGAGTAATTACTTTGCGACAAAAGTAAATTGAAAATAGCTCATAACCTCTCAATAGAGAGTTTCTTTTCCCCTACCAAAATACAAGGAATGGATATATGTATGTATAAACTTTACACCTACCATCGTCAGTACCTACCATCATCATCATCATCATCATCATCATCATCGACATCGTTTGCCCTTTATATGTAAGCAAAAAAAAAAAAAGTTAAAGGAAAAATGAATATATGAAAGCAAGGATAAAGCTTGCTACAGGATATCGAGTATTATGAAACTGGGATGGAGGTCATTTCGTCCACTTATTACAAATTGGCACCAACGATTATTTCTTTTTCCTCCATTCATTTAGCCATTTTCTCCCTCTCTCTCTCTCTTGGATATAGCTACATGATGTCTACATCCATGGCATCGGTCGTGGCAAGGCGCACAAGAGTCAGAACAGAACTCCTTTCATTCTGTTTGCATTGTAGCATTTTATTGCATTTTCAAGTGTGTATACATAGAACAAATAATTTCTTTATTCCATGATTATGACAGAAACTTTCACATCATTTCCAGAAGACTATTCCACTTCCATCACCCACCATAAGAAAAGTTATTTCTCTATTCCCGGTTTTAAAGCGTCCTTAGCGACATAAATCATTTTTTTTTTTGTTTTCTTCATACCAAGCATATGTGAACGTGTGTGTGTGTGTGTGTGTGTTCTTGTCCCAAAACGTAAGGAACGTGTCATGAATCTCGTTGTATAATCCAAACAGATCCAAAGCGTCTAACATTCATCCACTCAAGACTCACATACGTTTGGCGAAAGCAATTTATGATCTAATAAAGTCATAGTGACTTTGTAACACTACTCAGTTCTCATCCAACCGGAGCGAGTGGGTAGGTGGAAAAAAAAGTTTCCCTTCAAGAAAAGTTTTTAGAACTTTAAGTCCGTCGGAGCACAAAAAAAAAAAAAGATTCACATCACAGATTGATGAATGTTAAGTTGTACCTTAATTTCTAAGTGAACATCCCCGTGGCGTCAAGTTCGTGGAAATGCATAATTAATAAGAAGTATGATGCGTCCTCGTCGGAGAACACCATGACAAAAGGATGATATCCATTTGGGCGGACACGTCGGAACGTGATTTTGTAACCTGATATTGGTACTTATCGCGTTGTTTTTGTACCCAGTTGTATACCTACGTATTAATGTGTTAGTTTAACCGGAATTAAATTTCTATTTGATATCCGATGAATCCTGGTACACAACATAACCTACATATAAGTATATGTTTGAATATTAATCAGAATGCACAATTTATTGACGGATATGGCGAATGCTAATTGCGCCCCAGGTGTGGGTGGGTATTATTTATACATGCCAGGTGGAATTGTTTAAATTTTGGGCTTACAATAATATGGTATACCTAAATTCAATGAAACAGTGTTTTTTGTTGACGTTTAACTGCAGCCCGCAGACTAGTTTAAAATGACAAATCAAGAGTCATTTACATTGCCAAATCAGTCAGCATATGACCGGACCAACCATGTCATTGGGGATATCTGAATACACGTTTCAATGACATGGAGATGCAATCCTTAAGTACCTATAGAATCAGTAGTATTAATTTTTTTTACCCCCGTCTTCGCTCCCATTACAGGATAGGATATAAAGTTATCCATACAAACTAAATGGTCCTTTACCCGTCGCTACTCATTTTTAACATGAGAGAAATTGATTTTCTTTATTTTCTATATAGAGTAGGTACCTACACAAGCCGAATTTGAAATCGATAGGATGAAAAATATTAACTTTCCCATACTATCATAGACCCCTCCCCCCCCCCCATTGCCCCTTTTATTCCTTTTGGAGTTTGAATTTCTTCAATTTTGCAATAAAAGAAAGATTTGTTATAAAATACATATCAGTTTCCTAGCTCTCACCGTTTGGCCTGGGCGTTGATCATACTAATAGGGAATCAGTCAGGCCAAACTGTTTTAAACATGGGATTACTAGGTTAGATTAGGCTCAAGCTCGGCGATTCGGACAAAATGTCATATTAAAGGACAGATGTAACTTCGAAGTAGTACGAAGGCTTTGTCTACCTAGGCTCTAATCAAGCCAACAACAACTCTTAGGCAATCGCTGTAGCTTCGGGCTAAGAATTTATTTACGAGTAGAGCCGTCTCTGATAGAACCAAGGATAGATACATATTATTCAAGACATTAACTATCCCCGTTCTGATGTATGGTGCGAAAGCATGAAACTTCTCGAAAGTGGATGAAAACCTCTTGGCATGCTTTGATAGAAAGATTTTTCGAGTGATTTTCGGCCCAATTAGTATCGGTGGAGCGTGGGGGAGGAGATTCAAAAACAAACTTTACGTGGTACACAGCGACGGTGACCTCTATAACGACTATAAGGTGGGTTAGATAAAAGTAATTGCCAAGATTCAACAGGGTTATGTAAAGCTGATGAGGATTAGCCAAAAGAACTTTCGAAATAGATAAAATATAAAGGGCCTTCCCTTCATCACCCACCACCCGAACTTAGCAAGGATATGGGCTAAAATTGAATATTGGTTATAGTCTTGTAGTCCGTGTTCACCTAAAAACGCCATCTAAAGTTAATATAAACAAAAAAACAGTAAATGGCGCAACAGGTCCGGTCCGTATGGGAATTCTAGGCCTAGCTTCTCACAACCATTCATTTGTGTGAGTTCTATTTTTTTTTGATGAATGGAAGGGACCTACAATTTAATGCCGAATCCGAACGGTTGGATTAAGAAGCTCTTCCCTCTAACTTTAATCAGGGTTAGGCGGAAGCCAGACAGACAATCGGACTTACTTCTATACCTACCGACCAGTTGATATATTACCTTATTTTTGGAACATAAAAATAAATTAAATTATAGCAACTAGTGTATACATTATACAAATGTATTTTATTTAATTAATAAACAATTTTTATAATATTGTTACTTACGGCTCTAGGACATTAAGTTAAAACTTAGGATTATTTTTTTTATGATTCGCTTACCTGAAAGAAAAATAAAATATTTTGTTAAAACGCAATAATTTATTGAAATTATTAGAAAATATTTAAAAATAATCTCAAAAATGACAGTATTGCAAATTCGTCATTACGGACAGAAACTCTAGGATATAGGATGTCCAGCGTAAACGCGCGGCCCAAAGCGTTTTGAAATCCCAACACCACTGAAGAGGTTGTATTGAGAACACAAAAAAATCGAATTTCACCACAAATTAGGCATGCACAAACTGATTACAGGTAGGTACAAGTTTTGAAGACAATTTTAAGTTTAAAAGCTGCAGTCGTCAACATTTACCACGAAACCAATACTTGACGCCATAAGATGACCAAGGCCAATGACACATGCGTTTTAGTAAATAAAAAAGTACCTATGATACAGGTCCGTACTTGAGGGTTATATAAAGTCGCAACTTTAGGATATGGCGATGAAGGTTTTATTATTAAATTCACATTTGTAACGATGATGAGAACAACCCTAAAGGTTTGTTGTAGCTTCCGTTCTATCAGTTTTTTTTTTTTTTGCTGACAACATTAGGTTAAAATCAAAATCTCAATTGTTATACAATCTACATTCATCACTCGGCCTACCTACTTGACAATATTGTATCAAACAAAAATGTAATTGAAATGTGTTGCCGGTCACGTTGTCATGTCAAGTTCTGTGCCAATCAAGGAACCTTCCAATAAATACTTTCAAAAAGCACTTAATACCAAAGTGAATGCCTAACTTTCTGTTTAAAACTATAGCTTCAAATTATTTTGATAGATGTCAGAATAATTGAAATAAATCTATCCAAGCTGTCACACAAAATAAAAACTTTAACCTAGAGCCTACTTCAGTGTTGTGAATTAAATTTGTTGTCGGTTTCGTTATAACTAAGCAAAGCATATATGTGCTTGTGCATAATTCCAACAAAACCCAAAACTAAGTACTACTGGCATAGCGAGCAGAATGACAAAAGGATCCAACTGTAATAACCAAGTTGAACCATGCCAACCGGTCGTCCCAGCTAGTTCCTCTGCTACTACTTCTAGAGAGTTAAGTCTAGAGGAGCACAAAAGGATATTTTCATATTTTATTTAGTTCATCCAGAGTCCTGGTTTTTTTTTTATTTACATGACAGAGCAAACTCGTATATTGTGTTGTCCATTGCAAACAAGAAATTCTTTTATACGTCCTTTTTTATGAATATTTGTATATATTGTTTGGATAGGGGAATAATGGAAAAAGGGTTGGTCCTCGGTCGAGCCTTCTGAAGTGGTGTCTCGTGTAGAGAAGAAGGCGAGACATTTTATGGAATAAAGACAAATTATGACAAAGACCATTTTCTGACATTGTTATGATGATCCTTGTGGAATATTTTCGGTTTTTTTGTGTAGACTGACCAACAAAAAAAGGGATTACCCGATTGTCTATGTAAAGGATTTGCAGCTTTCGAGTTGAGGTAATTTCTCTGTTGTTTAGGAAAATGGATATCCATGGGTTATTACCTTTTCGTCTCTTGGAAAGGTGATACCAAAAGCAATCATCTATTATAGCCCACCTTGTGGTTTTAATCTAATTGACCTGGATCTCCAGAGAACATCACTCTTCCCAGTTCACTCAATCATGTTCAATAATTTTTCAATTTATTTATTTTTCCCAAATCGTTTGCATCTTTCGTAGCTATTTATCCTACAAAGCTAAACAAACAAAAAAAAAAAACTCCTTGCACAAGGGTAGTCCCTAGGAATGGGATTCGTTCATCGCATATAAATGATTTACATCGTGCGGTATGGGAATATTTTTCCGTTCGAAAATATTTACATATCTAGTAAATAATACTTCGCTTTCAGTATTGAGTTTAGTTTTGAGCGCGCAAAACATATATATCCAACTTTTGTATAGGTACTAGTATCTAGTCAGGCGAATAAAGAAAATCCCATCCTTAACCTATGTTAACGTCCAATCATTACTCATTCTCGCATACACATTTTTTCCACAATACAACACCAACACCAACACACACACAAACATTTCTTTTCGTCTCACCCGCCGCTATATCCTCTCAAATAATTGAGGCAAAATAAAATTGATTATCGCCTTCGCGATAAGGTATACTACCTACGGGTGTTTTATTTCGGAGGAAACGAAAGGCAAAGGACTCCGCCGGCAGTTTAAAATTATTTTGCCACCAGACCGAACTGCTTTGTCACCGATTTCCTGTGAGTGAAAGGAACAATGCAAGCGAAGCACAGAGTACATAAGTAAATTCATTTCGTATAATGGCACAACTATCAGCAGCAGCACACAAAATTGCCCCCTCTATGCCCCCAACGCACACATACAAGGCATCCGCACATATGGGGGTCTCCTTTTCATAGAGAATCCGAAAATCAGTTTTAATAGTCGAGCGTTTTCTACATAATCACTGTATAATGATTTAGCACTAAAATGCTTTTCTTTTAGCGTATAATACAGAAACAAGAGAACTAGGGTATAGTCCTTGTTGAGCCGCTTGCTAAACTGTTATATGGGGGCAAACGAATGTGGAATGACATGGCGGCGCAAGCACACTTGCTTCGCCCCCTCTGACGAGAAAGACCGAACCATCGCGCTGCTATGAGGAACAAAACTGCCCTGCCAAGTGATTCACATCATTTTTCTGACTCTGTATTCCACTCCAGCGTAGATTTCATTGGAGGAGTGAATTAGTTCTTCCTTGATACAGTCGATGGAACAAGAAAGTTGATGGCTTCTTACTACATATGTTATTGGTGTGTGTGTGTGTGAACTTAGCACCCCAAAGTTTAAGAAATATTTGTTGCTTTTGTTGGATTTGGCAACTTATGTTTCTAACTTTTTTGGGTTTGGATTTAGACGATTTTGTTATATGAGAGTATTGCAGAGTTTTTGGAGGAGCACTTTTCGGAACTGTAACCAGAACTCATGAGAACTCACTGGAACTACATTTTGAAATTTTAATTGCTGTCTAACTTGGGTTTAGAAGATTATTTCATAAGGATACTTTGTTGACTTTCTTGAGCACTTTTCAGAACTTGACAATTTTTTGAGTATTTTTTTAAATTTGGGGTGCTACCGTCATTGGTGTGATTTTTGTTGGCTAAATTAAATGTTAAATCTAAAAACGCATTTCAATGGGTAGGTACATTTTGTTCAAGAATCTACAGCGCACGAAATTCATTTAAAAAATCAAATACATAATGTGAATCTCGCAGGATACTCTCAGAATTACAAAAAAAAAATATCCAAATAAATAAAATATGGAACTATCCGAGACTTTTCATAAAATCCCGGATTTTAATATTATGGTACTCCAAAACCGGGATTTTGAATAGAATATTGAAATAAAGTGGATTCTAGTAAGTAGTTATCTAACAGAGCCATACATTCAAAGGATATACGATAATTAGTGGCCTTGGTTCATTTTTGTACGCATCTGAAATTGTATTGAAAATCTTTTAGATAAAATCTCTGTTTCTGTTTCTGCTGAAATCCTTAGTTTCAAATTTAAACAGAATTCGCAGAGAATTTTATGTATCAAAAATTCAGAGGTTTCAACTTATTCACTTTTCGAACGTATATTATATTTCTCAAGGAGTATCCTCAAAATTTTGACTTTATTCCGAGTCTGATTTTATTCCTTTGGTGTAAACGTACATACAGTGAGTCTCAAAAGTGAGTAAACACCGATGCTCTTTTGAGTTTTCTGTTATGGAAACAGGTCTAAAAACCAACAATCTGTAAGAAATTTGATAGCGTAATAACAATAACAAAGCATAATTCATGGCGACAGCAAAAAATACTTTATAGATATTTAAAAAAATGTTTCCAAGCTTCAAAAACAAATGAATGGTCTTCTCTAACTATTGACGCTCGCTCTATGTATACGTATCTATATATTACCTATGTAATATAGGGTAAATATTTTTAACAGTTTAGACTTTAATAGAACCTCCTTTTATGGACAAGTTTTGAAGTATGCTCAAAGTTTTTAACAAGTTTTATAGCGAAGTAAAAGCCATCACTGTGGGCGCAGTAGCGCAGTGGTTAGCTGGACTGCTGTGCGAGGGATCCCAGGTTCGATCCCCGGAAAAACACAAATTACATCTTAGTGTTTTTTCTACTGCGCCACCTCTCGCGAACGTCTGACAAACATCCGAGAGTATAACTGTCCTGAAAAAGCTTCTCAATTCAGCCGTTCGGAATCGGCATAAAATTGTAGGTCCCTCCCATTCGTCCCAAAAATAGAAACTCACACAAACGAATGGTTGCGAGAAGCTAGGCCTAGGGTGTCTACCGTCTGTTGCGCCCCCTATTTATTTTTTAGTTATAAAAGCCATCACTCTATCGGAAAATGCTATAATTTTTGCAAATGCCGCAAATGTCAATTCTACTTTGACATTTTTCAAGTCTATAATCTTAAAGAAAGCGGAATAATTGTTTCGATTTTTTTTTTTTTGTGGAATAATTCGTCAGTGGTGTAGGCGCAGCGGGAATGTCGGCACAGATTTTCCGGTCGTCCAACACCAATTGCGCAAAGACTACGACGCGACGTTTCGTCACTCGCTTAGAAGAGTATTGGACAACGCTAGATGCCGCCAGGTCTGGCCGGCCCTGGAACAGTCGTTCTCAAGATGTTGCAGAGGACCCCGATGTATCGACCAGATGACGTACCACGCAATTGGGCATCAATCCGCGCACTCTTTACAGATAATTTTGGTGAAGGACTGTAAAATATTCACTTATAAAATGCAGACAGTGCATCAGCTGTTAGTTGTTAGCTGTGAATGTCGACCACGAGGGAGACAATCGTCGATCTGGGGGTCCGAAATTACGCGTATAATTCACCTGCTCAAGGTTTACTGCATGGTGTCCTGTTTAAAAAGACAAAAAACTTTATAACCAATAAAAAAAAATCAAAATCAGTCAAAATGAAATAACTTGAGTTCAGTCCAAAATTATTTATTAAACAAACAAAAAAATAAACAGTTTCTAACCTAACTTTGAGTGCGTCTTGCAGGTGCTGTAACAATTTATTTGTATTTTCGAAAAAATGAATTTTTAATTCAGCTTTATTAACTATTGTATCCATATCCACTAGGGCTTGCAAGACTTTTAATCCTTAATATATAAAAAAACGTTGGTGCGGTGCGTATGTAAGTCCGATAATGGGGACTGAACCAATGAACCTATCCGCCTTATATTCACACCATTATGTTCGTGTGATGAACCGAAATGTTTTTGTTTATGTAAGACACCCATGGTGAAAATTTGTACCAATTTGGTTCAAATTGAAAATTATGTAATATTTAAATAAAAATAAATTATTTGCAAAAATTTGGACCCGATAGGTGCTGCTGGTGTGGAGATATTTACGAAAATGGCAGAACAACGTTTGCCGGGTCAGTTAGTTACCTATAAATAAAATCGTATAGCCTTATGCTATATCAGTCACTCCCAAAAATTGCTGTTGGCTCTTAGTCTATAATATAGACTATATTATTAAGTTTAATAATGAGTTCAAAATTCGTTCTTTTGGGTATAGACTGTACGTACACCTTTAAATGTAAGCCTGGTATCTAAATAATTAACAAGATATCTAACAGAAGGTTTTATTTACATAACTTCTATTGAGCTGAAGGTGGTTTCTGGAAGGAAAGCAGGACTTCATTGAACTTCTTTTAACATTGAGAGCAAATTTATGTGAAGAACTGTCATCTGCAAAAATAGCTAGCGGGGTAGATTTGTAGGGCCAGAACCGAGCCTTATGGTATACCCAATTGAAAATATTATTAAGTCGGAAACACTACTATAGAACACAAAACTTTGGATTTCTCGCCAAGTGGAAGAAGGGAATGTTTAAATTTTCTTTACAAAATCGAATACAATTTCTATGTCTAGAAAGACAATACCTGTAGACTTCCCTTGCGACTGATTATTCTTAACTTGGATATTTGCAGTATGTAGGTACCTGATGGAACGTAAAACCAAACTTCTCGTTTATATAGGTCAGATAGGATTTTTAACTTTCGTATACCTACCTACGGAGTAAGAGAACTTTTTGCTTTTATTTTTTGAACTGTGTGTTTTTCGACGAAGTGCCTATTTTTAGAACTCTTTAGCTTAGAACTTAATCAGATCTTTGCTAGACCGTTTGAAGATTTCTTCGTACACTTTACTGTCTATTAGCTTGAAGCACAATTTGAATTAATTTGATTTAATGAAGACGTTAAGTAAACACGATTCTCGAATAAATTTTGTCTCCTCTGACAATTTTTATTGTAAAATTATTGCTAAGACCAGACGCCCAAGATTTCAATTTTTAAGACGTAAGACAAAATTAAGAATTTCTGGAAAGCTTGTCGGTGCAGTAAGTCGACCTAGTTAAACCGTCAGGTCTGCATCTGACTTGTAATCGATGAGTAGGTATGTATACGTATGTGGTAGGTACTATCGATATTCTGAACTCGAATTGAGACCAATTTCTGTCTTGTCCTACTGTCAAAAATTTAGCGTCTTAGAACAAAATCGATCAGTCCAAATATTTTCAAGTCTTCTATTTTTGTGTGGATTTTTCGACCTTTTTTTGAACTAAGTACCTATATTATGTAATACATTTCAAGTCGTAAATACTTCAAAGTAAAAAGTATCATAAAAGTGTCGATATAATCCACTTTTGCTAGCGATAAATAAAATCACGTTTGTACACTGTACAGTATACATCGCGAGGCTTTTATAAATACTTTGGTCTACCCGATTTCGCTTTATAACCTTATTTTCGATTTTAAAGCGTTAATCTCATTTAAACTTCTCTCGTCTTTCATATTTTTATAGATTATATCTGAAATTTAAAACAGCTTACTGTCCTGCATAAGCATACTGTGCCTATAGAATATATACTTTATACCGCTCCATTTGCTTAGCTCTTATCCTACCTCCATCCACTTTAAAAGTAAACACCGAAACAAAAAGCAAATATGAAGAGCCTACTACCTCCAGCAAGAGCTTCATTACTCGTAACATTTTATCCTGTGATTTCGCCCCCCTTAAAGTTGACATCAGTGTTTGCTGGCATAATACCCTCTATACCCTTTTTTGCACTCGTGTGTGCGTTTGTCTCTCGATCTTATGTTGGTCCTTGCCTTCTAATCTGACGGTTATGCAGCGTTGTCCCTTTTTGCTGGTGTTTTATAATGGTGACTCTCAGTGTATGTCTGATGCCTTTGTCATGCACAATCCTATTAATATGCAAACCCTTTTTGACACATAACTTTGCATAATGTCTAAGTATTAAGGTGCGCTTTACAAACGCACACAGGCGCGTCGGACCGTTTTCATAGTGTAGTTGTAGTGTACTGCAGCAGAGTGGGTAAAAGCTTGAACCATTATGATTGATGATAATATAATTGCGTTGCGATTTGTATCATTTACACAGTGTGTTGTATGCGGGGGCGATATCACAAAAAGGACATTTTCAATTTAATGCAGTGATTCAGGGAAATTATGTCTTTGTTGCCATTGTCCATGAAGTGTTTAGGTATATCTATCTATGTATATAGCAGAAGCAACAAATACGAGAACAAAGAAGGGTTAGTGAGCCAGAGGGACGTTGGCAAATTAAGAAATTGTATATTCTTTTTTTTTATTTTTTTGTCTCCTTTATATAGATTTTTTTTTGTATTAAGGAAAACACAATAAAAAGTGATAAAGGTCATTACGAGGGGTAATTACTGTGTAGCGATTGTAATCTGAAACGATTATTGTGTGGGACAGAAGCCAAAAGTTGTAATTGCGCTAAACTTTGATTGGTTTTGTACTTTTGTCGTGACTTGTTGGAAATTGGCGTTAATTTTTCATGATAGTAATTAGTAACTACATGCAATATATGGCTGACTTTGGTAACGATGGTAACCTTAGATAAGAGAATTGTTCAAGGGACTGTAGGCTATATGTGTGACGCTATATTGAACAAAATTGATTGATAGACTGACTTTGGAACCTTCAACCTCTATCTATAAGACGAGGATTGAAATTTATTTAGAGGTAAAAATACAGTTCAAAATCATTTAAATTTGGTGAAACGGTAGAACTCAAATCAACAAGATCTTGGGTAGGTTTTTGGACTCCATCTAGTCTGTTCCATTTCTCTTCAGTCGAATTTCCTAGAGACTCTTCGTCCGAGGGGCTACTGCCTACCGTTGGCAGTATTTCCTTCTGAAGTTTTTTCTGCAGTGGGCTGTTAGGCGCAACCAATGAGTCTACTGCAAGCCACCTTAATTCTGGAATGGACACTTTTTTTACCACGAGAAAAATTGATTCGTAATCGGGTGAGCGTTGTAGAAAATTTTACTGATCGGAGGATCATAAAGCTTCAGCTTCATGCAACAAAAGACCTTCTAAAAGGTATACGACATAACAATAATTGTACTTATATTGAAATACGGAACGGCACGTTCCAAAAAAAAAAATAGGTAAATTTGTTGTTAGTTCCTTTGATCTGATTGAAATTAATCATACAAGATGGCGCAGAATACATCACCCTATCGAAAGATGTTCTAACTTTTGCGAATTGCTGCAACTGTCAGTTTTGTTTATTTTGTTTTTTTTTTACTCTTCAAAATCGACTTAATGGCCTAAAGGGCTTTGCTGGTATGTACCACTCTTTTGTGGACATTTTCCATGACGATTTTCCATAATTGTGGCTCAATTCCGTTGATGCAACGTTGAATCTCTTCTTCAGTGTACGGGGGGCTATGGACTTGTTGACATACATTTTGACTTTAAATAAACCAATAAAAAGAAATCCAATGGTGTTAAATCACATGATCTTGAGGGTCAATTCTGATAACCGAAATAAGAGAGTAGGTACCTACGACCGGGAAATGTCTCATGCAGTATTTGAATTGTTTCACGGACTGTATGACATTTCGCACCGTCTTATCACCCGCAGCAATAGCATTCAATTTAGGCCTGAAGAACTCGCTTATCATGTCGCGATATTGAGCACCGGTAAAAGTCACTGCTTGATCAGTTTCATTTTCGAAAAAAAATATGATTCAATGACACCTCCAGAAAAATATCCGCTCCAAACAATGAAGCGTTGTGGATGTATTTGTTTTTCGACAATCAATGAAAAGCAATGCATCTATTTCGACAACCATTTGACGATTTTGACGCAGCCATCAGGGTGAAATTGAGCTCCATGGCTAAGGATGATTTTAGTCGAAAAATCAGTATCCACGTCCACGTTCTGATCTTCCATAATTCAGTCAACGAACTCTTTTCGCTGTACATGCTCATTCGGCTGCAGTTTGAATTTCGATAGCATGGAAACAAAGATCTTCATTGAGTAGTATACACTCTATGCTGGCGCTGTAAGCACTAGCGTCGACATTGAAATTTATTTGTACCACAAGCTATTGAAATTTGGATTTATACTGCCTTGAGTATCTATCTACATATCCATAGATATGATTAGATTTCAAATATTAGTAGTATCAAGCGTTGTCTTCTTGCCATCTCATTCCAGTTTGTTCCCTTTCAATTCATTCATTCATTCATTTTATATTAAGTCAATAAAATGGCCGCCACAAGCATTGATGACCACTCTCGCCCGATTTATGGCACATTCTATCAATCTTGCCAGAACTTCCGGCGATAGGCATATGTCCTCGCATTCTTGACGAATATTAGAGGATTTCAAGAAGCTGCGGCTTATTGACATAGACTCGTGACTTCAAAACACCCCACAAAAATAAGTTGGAACGGTTAAATCAGGCGATCTTGCCAAAGCGAGGGATTAGACGACCCAGAAATGCAACCCTCAGTATTTCGGTTGGTTCTGAACAGCTAACAGTTAATGGGCTGTCTGTACTTTGTAAGGGAACATCTTACAGTCATTCACCAAAATTCCCTGTAAATATCGCCGATTGATCTCCAATTGCGTGGCACGTATTCTGGTCGATTCACCAGGGTCATCTGCGACATCTTCAGCCACAGATGCAATATTGTGAACAGAACGACTGTTCCGGGGCCGGCCAGACCTGGCGGCATCTCTCGTTGTCGAATACTCTCAAAATAATAAATAATAAATAAATAGGTGGCGCAACAGGCGGTAGACACCCTAGGCCTAGCTTCTCGCAACCATTCGTTTGTGTGAGTTTCTATTTTTGGGACGAATGGAAGGGACCTACAATTTTATGCCGATTACGAACGGCTGAATTGAGAAGCTTTTTCAGGACAGTTATACTCTCGGATGTTTGTCAGACGTTCGCGAGAGGTGGCGCAGTAGAAAAAAACACTAAGATGTAATTTGTGTTTTTCCGGGGATCGAACCTGGGATCCCTCGCACAGCAGTCCAGCACACTAACCACTGCGCTACTGCGCCCACAGTCTCAAAATACCCGCAAAAAAAAATCAAAATAATGTTTCCGCATTCTTTAGGAGTATAGCGATTTTGGAGTCGATGTCGCTTAAATAATTATTTAAAAGCTACAGCTTCCAAACGAAAAATAAATATCTGTTCTTTCCACCTTTAAAAAGTACCTAAAAAAAATCTGCCTTCAATGGTGGGTAGTTTTAAGCAAAACCGAAATCACATTAATTACTGAACATTTTTTTTTAATTCATTTAACGCAAGTTAAGGTAAAATAAATGCAATAATTATATGGAATTAATTAGCAATATTTCGAATTGACCCAAAATGTTTACTTTAGATAATGACCTATAAACCCTAATGGTACATAGGTACAACTACATATAATTATAAATAAATTAATTCTCTTAATAATTTTTTGCATAAAATTGCAAAAATAATATGTATACATAATATATAAATAAATTTCCCCAGATACACCCTCTAGGCGGGTTTGATTATTTTTATTTTTCTATATAGAGAATCCTTTTAAAGATTTATTTTTGTATTTTCCAGTCCGATGAAATAAATTTCATGTCAGAATTAAATGTACCTACCTACGTATACAATTTAAAAAAAATTCCTGTTCCTAACTATTGACAGCGATTACACACCATATGGTGCAGAGCAGCAGCGTTTTGTACTTTCATTTTTTTTTTTTTAGGTTTTACGAGTACCTGTACCATAGTTTTGTATGAGTTTTCATTTTTTACCATCTAAAATGGAATTTACTCTATGAAAGGGGTTATATTATGCTAGTGCTTTTTTACGAGCGAGGTTTTATTCCTTTTCGTATATGAATATGGTAACAGGTGTGACAGAGAGTTGTATTTGCATATATTTTTCAGACTTTACACAGGACTAGGAATTTTAATACTGTTCGCAACATGCGACAAGACCAAGAGAAATTTTAAGCCACAAATGGTGTTATACTAGATGAGAACATGTGATGCGATTTGTCGGATTTACTTTTCAGGGTATAATTGTGTTATAGCCGAGTGCATCATCATAGTGAATACAAAGCAGCTGTTGTCTATGAGCGCATCACAAGCGACTATAATATTCATATATTGTACTTTTTATTACAAAAATCGTTTGCAGAGAAGATTCCATAATCGTTTCATCAAGTTAGAAATGATATATAGTTTATAACTATGGAGGAATTTAGTAGGTACTTAAATGGAGGCTATGGTAAGTCGTCTACCCAACCACACAGTCCGATCTGTACAGTGTACATATTTTTGTAGCCATTTCTGAGCTGTCACTCACAGCTATTATTTTGTGAACATTTTTTTTTTTTAATTTTTCAATGTGATCTACCCAAAGGATCATACGGTTTCGGCAGTAAATTTTTAGCTAAAAATACAATTCATGGCTTGATACTTGATAGGAGCCTCCAAATGCAACAGGTTAACCCTTACTCTCAAAACATTTTAACTTGTACAACTGATCGTGCTATAACGCCGATCAGAAAGTATGTAAAAACCAGTAAGACAATTATCTTCGACTATGCCGAAGCTCAAATACCCGGTACTATATTATTGTAAAATAAAAAAAATATTTTAGTATTAAAAAATTATATATTTGTATGGGAGGTATGGGTACTTTTTATTCGACCAAGCTCATTTTTTGTCAAAAATTTTTAAATATTATTAAAACAATATGTGCAAAGTTTAAACTTGCTATCTTTACTGTAGCTATTTAAATTTAATTTTTAACATAAAAAGCTATATAAATCTGATATTTTTGTATGGGAGGTAGTAGTAGTTTTCATCCGATCTTGCTCATCTTCGAACTTAGCCTCAGTTTGGTGGATAAAAGCTTACATACCAAATTTCAAGTCGATAGCTCTTAAATTACGGCCGTAATCGTGCGGACAGACGGACAGACGGACAGACAGACGGACAGACAGACGGACATCGCTAGATCGACTAAGAAAGTGATGCTGATCAATAATATATATAGTTTGTCATACCTACAACGCCTCCTTATGGGCGTTACAAATGGAATGACAAAGTGAATATACCCTCACCACAGTGTGGTACCGGGTATAACTATTGAAATCTCTTCCCTATATAATATTTTAGTTGTAAGGTCTGCAAAAAATTGGGAAATTCAACTGATATCTTTGAAGTTCTAGTTACTGATCGATGCTCATTAAGTAGCATCAGTCGGTGGCCATGGTGTAGTGGTTGGGCTTTGATAGTAGACGATAAAGAGAAATGAATATAGTATCAACGTTTCTCCATCACTAGCTAGATGCATCGAAAATGGGTTGCTGCTTGATGTACAATGAGCACGCGATCTTATAATCAGCTAAGTAGCACATGGTAAGGAACAGACAACAATCTAGACCCTTTCTCCTGAAGCGATCGAGTCTGTAGTTACTATTGGGAGTTTGTTGGTTATCAATCACCTTCTTAGTTCGAAAAAACTGCGATTAGCAAGACGAAAAACTTACCTGACTAGAAATAATCCACACTACAGCATTAAAACAATATTAAGGTCCTCACACATGGTCTGATCGATCAGAGGTCATCAGTAAAATATGCGGATAAACATTTCTGTCTGATTAGGCGCTATATATATATTTTTTTTTGTCGGGCTAGAAAATCTTTCATTGGAGCAATCAGAGGCAAATTTGACAGGAAGCAAATCCAGTATTACCCATTTTATTGGAATTTCTTCGACTTTCGGAGAAAGCCGAGAATGCACTTCAGCGATGAGGAGCTTACAGTATCAGTACTCACCACATCAACGCCATCAGTGCCACCATCCGTGCAAAGGCAGAACAATAACAAAGGAAATGATCTGAAGTTTTGTCGCCCTTTCCACAAGCGTCGCGTTGCAGATAGTGGTATAACAATAGCACACTAAGATTCTTAGCAAAAGCAAAGTGTCCCCTAAGAACGCCAGTAAGCCTCTTCTGCTGAGAGACAACAGGAATGCCGCAGACTTTTTACTGACTTTCGGGAGCTTGCGTCTGCAATTGCCATAAACAATTGTGTTCCTTAGAAACTCAATCGTCAATGGAGGCCATGACCGAGGAAGACCCATCGCAGGTTCTGGTCCCGAGAACTTATCCCATATGATCCTTGCTTGAAAGTCTCATCGGAAATCTCATTCCACACAATCCCAGCGTGACCCGGACCCAGACAAGAGTCAAAGAGTTCAGCCTTGCGACCCAGTTCAAAGAGTTCTTGCATTGCCGAACTATTTTGTAACGGGTAACAGGGTTAAGCAAAGCCTTAAGCGATTGTCGCTACAGACGCAGATACACCGATCCCGCCACTTATTCTTAACAATATATTCGGCAGTCATTAGAATAGCTTAAGGAATGCTTGCCTAACGAGTAGTGAAATCTAAGGTTGTCGATTTCCACGAAGACACAAGCACCGGACCTTTGGCTAGTTTTGAAGCCAACCGTAAAAATACGACTACATCCTAAACCAGGCTCTAAACGCCACTTATTCTTAACAATATATTCGGCAGTCATTAGAATAGCTTAAGGAATGCTTGCCGAACGAGTAGTGAAATCTAATGTTGTCGATTTCCACGAAGACACAAGCACCGGAACTTTGGCTAGTTTTGAAGCCAACCGTAAAAATACGACTACATCCTAAACCAGGCTCTAAACGCAAGGAAAGTTGAGTCTTAATTTACACAACAGTCGAAGTTCCGGTGTCATTGCATCGGACGACATATCTATGGACTATAGGGTCGTAGGATAAGTGTCGCACATCAAGGTCATCGAAAATCCAGTGTGGATGATACCAAAAACCATCCCGCCTGAGACGGCAGACTCATTTGATAGGAGAACCTGTGATAAAGGTATCAAGGGGAGGTAAATCAAGCAAAGCATCTGGAGCAGATCCCGACGTACTCGGAAAAGCACCCGTTCAAATAAGCCAAAATAATTTTCTGTGAAGCAACGAGTCTACAAGTTCTCGTAAATTGTGCGGTGGAAATAGTTATACCCTGTGAAGGGTTCTAATAGCTCTACTGATCCTCATAAAAACGAGATCATAAGACTGATCGCAATCACTCATATTTCATCAGATATTTGCTCCATTTTAATACATGTTAGACCATCAATTAAAATGACGAACAATCAGTTTGGTCTAGGCCGGAGCGGTACAGTAACTCGTGTGATAAAGTACTAAGCGAAAAGTTTCAGTATCTACTATCCCACATCGCGGGACAAATAAAAATGAATGACTATGATGTGAGAATCTAGGCCCAGCTACCAATATGGAGCTTTGAAGTCTCTATAACTGATTGTCTGCCAATGATGATGACCTGCTAAAGTCGATTCTTCACAAGAAGTCTACTGCTCATACCTTACTTCGACTCCAAAACTACCAACAGATCCTTTTGCTGATTAACACAAAACACAGTAATAAATAATACTCTCCAGCAACTATTAGGTACTGTACTATAGTTTTTATAATTTAAAATACATAAATCACAAATTTTAAAACAAACTATCCATAAAATGTACGTTCATCCTTCAAATGTGTTAGGACTGTATTCATTAAAATTTCATCGATAGAATTTCATTTTCAACAATTACGTAGATAAATGTCCTGTCCCTCAACTCCAACGGCTAACCAAACCAATTTAGACCAGTCAAAGCTCAAATTTCCGACACAACAACTCCCAAAAACTGAGCGCTGAGCTGGTTTACCTCAAAAAGGACCAATGTGCTCCCAACTCATCTCCCAACTAGTGCTTTTAAAATTTGGTTTCCTCAGTCTAAAAACGGAAGTCAAACTTTTGCATACATTATAGATTCGCAGCATATCGTAGTCGAAAGGGATAGACACTAGACAGATCCTCTGTTACCAAGCTGCACAGCGGGCCAATCTCTATGACCCGCAAATCATAAAATTAACAAATAAAGAAACTTTTCCTGCTGCGCGGCGAGCGGTAGCGGTCACCGTAATATTAGTAAGCTGGTAAATTTTGTAGTGGAACAAACCAATCCCCACTGCAATTTATCCTCGTACATACCTTTGCATAAATTAATATGAAAATAAATTTGTTCTCAAGGATTTTGAAAACCATATAGATGTACCCAATGCAGGATTGAGAGAAGCACAGCACAGAACAGGACAACACAAATACGGGACACAGAATATGAATCATATCATTTCTCTGATGAGGAGGATACACAAACCGGAGTATAATTTCATCTTGTTGTGTCCTGATTATTCTGATGAAGAAATATGATCCTGGAGACTGGCTGACGGTATAATAGTAGATCATCAGTCTCGCACTTAATTGTTTGGCCAAACATCTGTTCGACCGGAACAAGCGACAGAGATGGAGAAATGCAAAACGGATTAGGAGGACACAGATGCGATGGGAATATATCCAGCAGATGAACTCCAATGAGTATATCCGGATTGAACTATTTGCATTGCGAGAATAGTTTTGGTGTTGTTTAAGAGTTGCACCCGGCTAGGATCAACAGGACATCGTTTGTATGTCTTCTTCATCAACATCATTGTTTTTGTTGTTGTTGTTTATTTATTATCTGCCCTATGGAGGTAAGTGTCAAGCCAAGTGGATAATTAACCATTGTCCTGCGAATTTGTGAGAGAAATGCGCCAAGAGTGAATAAATCTCGAGTGGCAATTAAAAAATTTCCAAATACAGTTAGAAACTTTGTCGAGTGTTGTTCGTTTATTTATATTGTCGTCGTCGTTCTCGTGTAGATTTACGCTCGAGTTTTAAGGATTTATAAAGCGGAACTGTATATTGTATGTGAAGAGAGGGCTTGCTTTTGTTGTTTGTTTTTTTTTTTTTTTAACGGCAGGTCAAGCACGTGAAATATGCTAATGAGATGACAGAAAAAGTCAGGAGCGTAATTAATAAACTTCCTCGTAGTTCGAGATAATTTCTTGCTGCAACAGCGTGATGAATTTTCATCCTTTTTTTTTTTTGTGCTAGGTTTTTAATTTTCTGTTAGTTCTGAAAGTAGGTACCTAATGTATATAAATGGAGATAAGGGAGGGTTGATTTCTTGGACGATGTTTGCTTCGGGCAGATGCTTTTGCTGTGAGGCATAGTAAAAAGAAAAAAGTATGAGTGAATTAATCGTGTTTGTAGAGGGCGGTATCATTGATTGTGAAGCATTTTTTATTCTACAAGTCAAAGAAAACTAGTTGTAGCAAGGTGCAAGCGATTAGGTGGGAATGATGTAGCCTTCCTTATGCGAGAACGAAGGAACACAACAAATGGTCGACTTTTAGCTATATGCATATGGTAATTGACTTTTGCAACCAGACAGACTATCCCTGGAAATGTAATGGACAATGATTAATTTTCCACAACCCTTCCAATTTAGTTGATAGGGAAGTTCTTCTGTAGTGTTTTGTATTTCAGACTTTTGCCGATATGTGTGCGTGCGTATCTAGCAAACATCAAAGCGAAAGGTTTGGAACTTCTTTGGTCTTATAAAATCAACCTCCGTAGAGCTGGACTGGCTAGAGCTAGATTACCCTTTCAGAAGTCGCACTGGTTATCCTAAATACAATATGAACGCAATTGATATGAAGGTAATTGATTAGTAAGGTCTTGTCGAGAAACACCAAAGAGTCTCTATATAAGACCCTCATCATCCCAGTCCTGCTTATGGCGCAGAATCATGAACGTTATCAAAGGCGGATGAAGATCTCCTTGGTCGCTTCTAACGCATAATGCTTCGAGTGATTTTCGGGGTTAACGGGCTTTGGAGGACTTTGGAGGAAGAGATTTAACAGCGAATTGTACGAGCTGTACAGCGACATCCACCTGATCAAAAAAGTACGTATCACTCGACTAAGATGGCTAGGACATGTAGAGTGAATGGACACCAACGCTCCGGAACGAAGAGTCTTCGATTCCCACCCGGAGGGACAACGCAATAGAAGAAGACCTCGCCTTAGTGGAAGGGGACCTCAACCAACTTGGAGTGCGCAAATGGAGGCGGTTAGCCAAAGATCGTGCTAACTGTAGAGGCGTGTTGGTTGAGGGCCCAGGTCCACCCCCGACTGTAGCGCCACCTAAGTAAGTATAAGTATGCACTATGTGGGATTTTCAGTCAGAAGCTGGTTATACGATGCGTTTGTTACCTACATTAAACGCATGCGATATATAATTCGTGACTGGCTTTGTCTAGATATCGGTTAGTCCGCTCAAGTCCGACTACCCTCCTCCACGCATATGGCGATTGGCCCTTTTGATTTAAAATCAGAGGTGGAAAGTCGATAGATATGACGAAGCCCAATATGGCCATTATTTGTTAGTATATCCATATTTCCGTTGTACACGGCGGCGGGACATGCGACTAACAAAACCGGTTGAATGTATTAACGAACCTTCTTAGATATGATATAGAAGATCTTTTAGATCGTACAAGCCGTCGAAGAACCTTGCTTCTATGATAAATAAGCGCCATTCTTGACGCGCTGCAGCTTATTCTTAAAAATGTAATGTACGCGCACCACGACGTGTTTGGTTCCTAAAAGAGTAATTCAAACTGGAATTTTACAAATTGCGGGCCAACAAACTACGAATTATGTTGTTTTATTGTAAAAATGTTATGAGACCCGGTTTGACCCGGACTTCAAGCATAATTCGAAGAAGAAAAGGTGATGATGAAAACTATAATCCTATCCTACCCCCAAATCGAATTTCCAAAAAGGATTAATACAGCCAACAAATCTTCAGTTTGGTCAGCGGTTTGGAGAAATATTATTTTCAAAAATAATTTTTAATACTTACAGCAAAGACCCCAAATAGTTATATGTATAGGGCAAGCGATTATCATGATTTTTGCCAGTAAAGTATGGTGTGCCACAAGGTTCTATTCTTGGACCACTACTTTTCTCCGTATACGAAAAAGTACTGCGCCAAGTTCGAAAGCGAAGTTCGTATGTATGCTGATGACGACCAGATTCACCCAAAGTTTTCCTCTGAATTTAAAGCTCAGATGCTTAAGGATGCTTCTTTAGTTGGCGCAGTTAAAGGGGGTCTCCTCTTTTTAGAGAGACGGACAACGATACTGAACCTAAATTCATCAGGCGAACATTTATCAGATTTTGTCTCGAAACGGTCAAAGATATACCTTCATCCGCTGTCAAAAAAAAAAAAAGAAACTACAATCACGCTTATTTTGAGATTCGAATTCGTTCGAATGTTTGTCGAATTAGAAGAATCTGTATTTTGACATTCGAACGAATAGAAAGTTCATCCTATCAATCGAAAGTTCATTTGTCATTCGAATGTTGATCGTATTTTGAGATTCTAATCGTTCGAAACAAATGTCATTTTTTATTCGTGTGCAATTTCCTGTCGCTTAAACAGCGACTGCTTTTGTTTTGCTCCATATTCCTGGCGAATAGGTTAATTTACAAAATTGTGAGTAGTAACTATTTATTTGCTCTGTATATAATAAAGAAAAATAGCCTCCGTTTATATAGGACTGTTTATATAGGACGAATTCGCGAGCAAAAGGAAGTGTTGGTCAGGCTAATGGAGTGGAGGGAATTCACGAAATCTGAGAATTATTATCAACTGGCACTTCAAACAATAAAAGAAATAATTAATTAAATAAACACGTTTTTTATTATAATTATTCAGCTATTCTGTCGCGAGTGTTTTTTTTTTTTTATTTTATTTGATAGGCAACTTTATAATCAACAACACAAATGTTTTGCTTTTGACAGCAACTGCCAACAAAATGTATTGCAAGTTAGTGTGACCAGATTTGTATTGACTAAATGAAAGGGGGAAACTTTTTATTGAATTTATTATAACAATTTTTGTATAAATATATTACTAATAATATGAGTATGGAATTTAATAACAAAATAAAAAAACAATATTGTTTATGAGCTAATAATAAAATTTCAATTTTAACTCAGTAAAATATTACTAATAATGCATTGTAGTATTTCTGCATACATGACTTATACAAGATATCAATGTACCTCAACAATTTTGATATTCTTATCACTTATTTTTCAATAATTTGTTGAAATTTTGAATATTTATTACATTTTACCAAAACAATAAAAAACAGAGTCTCAACAAAAAACCAAAGAATGGTCACTCTATATAAAACAGAAATGTGAAACAGCTGAGAATTCATTTGAGTTTATTTTATGACATCTTTCGATAGTGAATATTATTCGTTAGAATGTCAAAATACACTAAATTCATTCGAATCTCAAAATAAGCGTGAATAAGTCCTAATGACACCCAAATTTCATTCGCTTCTTTACTTCCCTCAAATCTCGTGCAAGTATATAGCTCCAAGTGTTGAAGATATAGCCACTGGGACTTGGGGATCACTCTTTTTAAACGTCAAACGCATCACATCCCACATCAAGCGTTATTATAACTTAGTTGAACGCAAGTGTACGCATCTATTTATGTGCGGCTTCAATAAAGCGTCTATATAATAAAAGCCTGACATTAAGCATCAAAGGACGCCCTAACATAACTCTTTGTTTACTTCCTGCTCAAAGCGTCGGTCGTACACACAATATTACGCCACTCTACGGAAGTTCGCTTCAATTGCACACGTTTGGTGCACAGTAAAATAGAAATAAAAAAAAATCCTTTCCACTTTACTGTAACGCATTCAGGAAGGATTCATCAACAATAAAACTCATTTTATCGCCTTCCATACAGTGCTCACTTATGTATTCATTGAATCCATCCAATAGTAAACTGAATATAGTGCGGAAATCTTAAGGCTCATAAAGGATACATTCTCTGACATAACACTTGTGTGCGTTAGATGATGAAATCATAGAAGCGCGTCTGCTCTCGATCCTTGTTTCCGCCCAGTACAGAAGAAGCACTCACATCTCATAAACACTTATTTGTTGTCGCAGTTACGAGTGTGTATATGAGAGTCGAACGCGCCCAACAGCAAGGACATTCGACTAGCACGTCAACGACAACGACAACGACATATATGTATATTTCAAAAAGTTCGTCTCGTGGGTTGGGTTAGCTTTTAATTTTCGTGGAATACATCCGCCACGTTCTCAAATATATTCATGGGACTATAAAACTATGAATGGGATGTGACATGAAGTGAGATGAATGTTGGCACCACCAGCAACAGGATCAGGTGTGTCTCTATTCGACATAACTTTGGTCTACTACATACCAGCGTGAGGTATATGAACAACTATGAGATACGAGACCAATCATTTTACATGTGACATGATATATTGGATAATATAAAAGAAAGTTTTATAAAGATGGAAGGTAGATCGTTGGTCGTTCGCAATGGTAAAAAGGCAAAGTTATGACTTTGGTGAGCAAATCGCTGAGTGATAAAGAGTCTGTCAGGAATGGCGATTTATGTTGCAGGAAACACCTATAAAAGCTGCCATATATTTATGTCGATCCTTTTAGTAAAATTTCATGCCAAGTCAAGTTGACTTGTTCGTTGAATTTATTCGTTGAGTGGTTTTTTTTTGTAATTCCTTAATGAAGGATATCGCGCATTAAAAATTGTGAAGTTTTATGTGTAAATATATGTAGCACATTTACTCCAAATCCGACTCTTCGTTAAGCTCATTCGTTAAGGCGTTCATGACGTAGATACTTAGTAATTGCACATTGAACACATGGGTTCACATGTATCTCTGAAATCGATAGGTGGGATCAATATTTCCAACATTTGTTCAATATGTATTTCCTTCGTTAAGTTTGCTCTTTCTTGTAATAAGCGAAATATAATATGTTTAAGCTTATAGTTTTTGTTAAACATCATGCGCTTGCTTCAGTAATCACCACCAGTCTGTTTTATAGTGATTTTTGCAACCTTCGTTAAGTCACAGTTTGCTCACTTTCGGTCAACATTTGCACGAAAATTCGTAGTATAAATCATACAAAAATTAAGTTGATATATATAACTCTTTGGAATTTGACTTACATCAACAATATTTTCAGATTTTCTTAAATGTTTTTCGTTGAGTTTGCCGTTTCTTGTAAGAAGTGAGATAGAGCCTTTTCAAGTTGATACTTTTTGTAAGTCATCACTCAGTCTAATGTGCGTGATTCATTAATCACCGAAACTTTTCTGTATAGCGATTTTAGAAATCTTCGTTAAGTTTCAGTTTGCTCACTTTCCGTCAACATTTTCACGGAACTCTTTAATGTAAATCATATATATTTAATGTAAAACTGAAATTGAGTTGTTAAATAACTTTTTAGAAAGGTTAATGTAAGTCAACAATATCTCCCGATTTTGTTCAACATGTCCTTCGTTAAGTTTGCCCTTCCTTGTAAGAAGTGAGATAAAGCATTTCAAAATTTTGTTGGTCATCATTCAGTTTAATGCGCTTGCTTTATTAATCACCGCCACTTTGTTGTATTTGTGTTATTGGCATTTGTGAAAGTTTCGTTCAGTTGCAGTTTGCTCACTTTCGGTCAACATTTTAACGGAACTCTTTAGTATAAATCAAACTGAAATTGAGTTGATATATAACTTTTTAGAAAGGATAATATAAGTAATATTTTCCGATTTTGTTCAACATATCCTTCGTTAAGTTTGTCCTTCATTGTAAGAAGAAAATAGAACTTTTCAAGTTAATATTTTTCGTTTAATAGTTTTTCAGTTTAATTCGCTTGCTTCAGTAATCACGGCCACTTTGTATAGTGATTTGTGAAAGCTTCGTTAAGTTATAGCAAAGAATATAGGTTATAGTTTATTTAATTATCTGTCAAATGGTCGGTAGTACAGTAGGTATAAATCAAACTGTATGTTTGAATGAGTTTAGCCTAAATATATTTTCTTCTAAATTAAAATTAAAGCTTCGTTAGGTTCGTTTAGTTTAATGGATCCCCATTCATTAGAGTTTGTTAAACTGAGTTACTAAAATCTTTGTGTATTTACTTTGCCATAACCATTCGCACGTCATCTATACTTGTTTCATAAAGTTGGCTTCTTGCTCGTGTATGTATGTTGTAGATACATTCTTTTGTTTGATTTAAGGATGACATAGGGATTCCTTAATCAAAGCCAACCAAAAGAGATGAGAAAACTCATCAACATAGTTACGACCCCTTTCAATTATTCAAACCACAATATTATGAACGTTGTTTCTATTTCGTCCATTGATGTCACAAACTGAAACGGGCATACGCAACGCATACCCTTTCAACTGCTCAATCCTTGAAATTCCTCAAAATTATTTGCACAGTTCCATAAACACCCCACAATCCCTACCTACCACCAAACTTCACCACCCAACCGAACTTAATTACTCGAATATTTTCGCACTAATTTTCTCCGAATTATTTAGCGTAGTAATCCCTTAACCCTGTGACCTTCACAATCCTTGTAACAAGAGTTACAAGCACTTATTTCTGCACTCTTCCCCTCACAACCACTGAAACCGTATACATATTATAATACACGCTTTCTTGGTTACATTCTGCGAAAATCCCGCCACCTTATGGAAACGGATTTCGCACACCCGAAGTGTATCGTATCGTAAACATTCATCGTGGACTTAATTTTTAAATTTATTACTCCAGAGTTTAGTGTACCTGTGCTGTACACTAATGGAATCACTATCCGGAAGGGTGGATTGAAACAATTTTCGCCCTATTTTTTTTTTTTTTTCTTTGCCCCTTCATTGACCGTGTAACTTCTTTGTCTGTGAATCCTTTCTTTGGGGTAGTTTTGGCGTGAATTTACAACAGTTTCAGGCCAAACGACACGAAGAAGTCGGAGGTATGTCAGGGACAGAGCGTAGGTGTATAGAGTGGACGAACAGGAACCACAGTTAAAATTAAAGATCTCATTAAGTTAGATTTGCTGGTCCCTCATACACACCCTGGAGAGAAGTGGTGCGGGAACCACTGTCTATGCGGTGGAATCCTTAATTAAGGAATTGCTTTAGTCATTGTGTTTGCTTAGAAGTGGGAAACGTTTTTTTTTTTTTAACAAAAGTGGGATGGCTACGGATTTAGCCGGACTAATAAAAATTCGGATTTGTCTCATCACGGCACCATCCAGAAAATCCATCCACTGTGCATGATGGTTCCCCTTCAGTCAGAAGAAACCAACAGTTCGCGTGAAAGGAGGATAATTTTGTGGCTTCCTTGGTGGACCAGAATTGGATGATGCGACACTGCATCCTGCAACTCCTATAGCGCTGAAACTGGCTAATATTTAAATGCAGAAAATGTGCACTTTGTGGCCATCATCGTCAACCACCGTTGCCACCTTTCTAATGGCTTAATGACCTGCTTAGTGGAACCATCATTTGGGGCTAGGAGATTTGTAAAGTTTTCTCTTCCACTGCGCAAGGTGTGTGCAAGGTGAAATTAAAGACTTAAAGGTGCTTGAAAGGGTGAAATGCAAATGGCACCCGTGTGCCTTTCTAGTGCACTATACCTTAAGCTTATCGATTTGTTTTCTAACGTAGAGTAAGGGCAAAAGCCGGAAGGCATATACTTTATACACATAGCTCGAATTAAATTCCTGCCTTGTGGGTGCTTTTAGTTTGAAATCTTTTAATGGGATGGCTGTAGAGCGGAGGGGCAGAGAGTTGACTGATTGAATGTTCTAGTAGTGGGCCTACTTAAGTAGGTCTGGTAGTAGGTGTCTCCGATTCAGTTTCTGTTTTACGTACTTATTAGTTTACCGAAACAACAAATCGTTAAGTACACTTACTTACACTCAGGCAAAAAAATTTACATTTTCTATACAGTTACATGTCGTTTAAGCTTATTAAACCGGAGGACACGCACTCTTCATCTGACTTAAAGCCACAAATTGAGACTGTGACGTTTAAGTGGAGTCACAGACATGAATTTAAAAAAAAAAATCATTAACGCAAGGAAGAAGCATCGATTTGAGTCGACTTCATCTAGGTAAGTGACCACTCAGATGATAGCCTTGGGCACATGAAGTTCTGGTGGCGCCCACATGAGTACCTATACCATGAGTATTTTTGATAAATATATCGATGAATATGACAACGAGAGACAATGGAGACCCTTATCTTTACATTTGTATTTTTGACAATGCAAATTCCAACAAACCTAGGATAAACATGACGACCAACCTACAACCACGAACCAACCCTTCAGCGGAAGTATCCCAAAATCCTCATCCATCTCTGACAATATTGGATCTTAAACTGAGGACGAGTAGGTGGACGTATTGAATTTGAGAACCAAGCCCTGAGCTCATGTAAATAAAGGGCCTCAAAAGACCCAACCCCCATCAACGATAGAGTGATCAGGGCCTGTGGATCAGAAAATAAAAAAGGGGCTATAAAGAACTATTACAAACCCGAACCCTACAGAAACCCGAGCTCCTGAAAGTCAAAAGAAGCCGCATAGAAGGTGGCAAAAGACAAAGGTTTAACAAGGTCCAAACCCACCATAAAGACAACAGATATAAAAAAGGTACAAACTTCCATCAAACAAGTCCCTACAGGCACGAAAGCTAGAACCTCGTACACCTCATCCAAGAGGCAACGCGTTCAGAGGAAGATATAGAGGAAAGTCAATCAAAGATAACCAAGGCTTTAACAAGCCTAGATAACACCAGAATGACCAAATATTTGACCACAAAAACCATAAGGGATCGCAATCGCAATGGACTAAGAGGCTCCTGTGGAGCACAGTACGTGCGTACTGCACTTTCTTTCAAACCTAACCTAATCTAAGATAGTGTCTCTGATTTATGGAGACCCCAGTCTTAACATTTTATTGGATAGAATTAGGTAAGGTGAATAGCAAAGGTACATGTTCTGCACTTCCCTTCAAACGTAACCGAATCTAAGATAGTGTCTCTGATTTATGAACCCCTGTCTTGAAACATTGTACGATAGAATTAGGGAAGGTGAATAGCAAAGGTATATAAGAAGAGACCTTTAATGTCCTTGTCTATGGAAGACAAAGGGGACTTTAAAGACTAAACATAAAATGACTGGCAAAACATTTGTAACAGCTCTCACTGATTATGCTGTACAACAACCATATAGTCGAGAAGAGAACCACCAACATCAGAGATTTGAACGATCTGCACGAAAAAAGTTTACAAACAAAAACGACCGATATGTGCAACTAGAAAAAAAAATATCTCGTGCTAAAAGCGCTGTTTGTACTTGAACTTTGTACTTTGTTTGGTACTTTGTTTGGTACTTGAAGCGCCTAGCGACTGAAAGTATACCCAATTCTGAGGTACACATTTAGGACATACCTACAAGGCAATAACTAAACGAGCACACTATTGGCGTTAGGCAATAGCGTCCCAAGGAAATAATACCCAAAACGATTTGGAAATAACGCCCAAAAAAAATACATCATGCTCAAAAATAAACGACAAGCTGTAAAAAAGAATTTGCAATTTAATACATATTGGGGAGCATGCTGCCCCCCTGCAACCCCTTCAAGGGGCCACTGTTGGCTATATGCAAGGTTTCTATGCGATACAAACTCGCACATTATTATCACAATCTGGGACTTTCATTGGGAGTTTTTCCCTAACGCCTATACTGCACAGTGCACATTACTGTAGGTCCTGGACTGCATGATAGCTTGTCGGAGGCTTTTGCCTACCATACATTTCTGCAGCCTGTAGAGAAGTCTGATTTAAACAAGACTTAACAAATCATCCTTCCAACGACCTGCGGTGGCTGGGTCATATAGAACCGAATGGACGTGAATGCTCCGGCCCGGAAGATCTTCGAATCCAAACCCGAGGGACGGCGCAGTAGAGGAAGACCGCGACTCAGGTGGTGCACGCAAGGGGAAGGGGAGCTCAACCAACTTATCGTGCGAAACTGGAGACAGCTGGCAGCAGATCGTGCTGGCTGGAGACGCTTGTTGGTTGAGGCCCAGGTTCACCCCGGACTGTAGCGCAACCTTAAGTAAGAAATCATCCCCAAACGTTTGTATCCGTTTTCACGTAGCTTGTACTCCAACTAAGCAATAATTTGACAACTGTGTATCTACATAAAAATAAGTGTAACAGGCGTGTTAGCTAGGTACATATACTACCACTGGACTACAGACGTCTATATAATAGTCTTCTTCTGTCATGCATTTTACGGTCAAGTACTTATGTCGCATCAAATGTAGGAACAACTCTATTAGCCACTTCTATACGATAGATACCTCACTACCAACTCCGGTATAACCTATAAAAGTAGTTAGCTACATGATGCAACTTACACAAGCTACTGTCATTTTTTTCCTATTTGTAATTTAATGTAGAAAAGAGCGATTAATTCCAGTAGACAACGTCTCCTGCTTCCTTTGCGAGATTTTCGTCTTTTTTATTATTTTTTTTTTTCAACGATACTATACTACCCCCACGCAAGCCCACTCGTGCGCTACAAATTGAACCTCACATACTCCAAGAAGTTACATGATGACAATAATGATGAACGAAGGAAACCCACCGTCACATATCTTAAAAAAAAAAATACAAGACCACATACGATCCTGAGTGCCGACACATGGAGTTGAATGTAAAAACTTTATCACTCCCCCTCCCCAACACATACTCGTAATCCACAGAATCCAAAGTTCGACTTACCCTCCTCTCGCCGCCTAATTTTGGAGAAGAAAAATTGTGTCACGCTTCAGTGAGCAAATTTGAAGTATGCAATGCACAATGCCATTGCCATCCTCTCTATAAGGACTCCTCCAACTTCATATAAAATTGCAGATACACCCTACAGCCAGTAGTGAATTCAAAACATGCACATATAGGTACATCGGTACATCAGTACATCTACTCTACATACATCTCTATACAAACTTTGAAAAGACAGTGAAAAATTTCCAATTTAAAGATAAGTGCAGTTAAAAAAGAACTTTTCGAGTGGTTTTTGGGGTTGTACGATGGCGGACGAGAAAAAAAAATCCAAAATATAACCAAAACCATTAATCACAGGAAGCGATTCTTAGAATGTCAACCCCCCCAGTGCGCGCTGCAATAACATTTATCTGCATAAAATTTGTTGAGAGGGCCATGCACCCTTGGAAGCCTTGGAACCCTTAGAGGCATTCAATAGAGAGTATATATGACATATGGCTGATCCCCAAGTATGATCTGGTGTATCACGTTGGGTATGGAATCATAATTTGAGTGGCTTAATGGACATTTTATGTTGGAGACATTATGAGTAGACCATTTGAATTCTTCAGTTCGAAATTGCAGCAGACATAGACATACATAGATAAAGAGCGAATAAAATATTTCCTTCCTAGGGATTTCTGGCGCCACTTATACACCTCCACCTTCCATCCTCTCTTTCGGCCATCAAGCGATAAGAACCGATTCGTTGCCTTGAAATGCAAGCCCGCATCCTTTTTGTGGATGGAGTTATATAGAGAATGAATTTCTACTTTCGAGAGGAGAGAATCAGTCAAGGATATTCAGATTTTCAGTAGGTTTCCGATAATCCAGTCATACACAACGACGGAATGAGAAACGAACAGGAATCCTTGAAGGCACTTAAGAGACTATACGAGAGTGATGGTAGTAGCAGCAGTGGAAGTGGAACAACTGAACAGAGTAGAAAACTTAAGCAATTAGCGAGGATGGCTGAAAATTTTGCATTTTCTTTTCGAAAAGCTAAAAAAAAAAAAAACACGTTTTCGGAAGTGCAAGTCTACGTCGAAGTCATCGTCGTCATTGTCGATTATCCCTGGAAGTTAATCGGAGCAAAAGTTTTGTGCAAAACTTTTCACTCTGCATCATTATTCTTCAGAAGTATACCTATATATATAGGTACCTACAACGGGACTGTGATGCTGCTTCCACTTCTAGTGCTACGGCTACGGCATGCATGTTATTGTCTTTTGAATATGTGTTTTGGCATAATTATCGACGTAGGAGTAGATGGTAGGTAATTTGAAGTATTTAATGGTCCCTGGATGAGATATTAGTTTCGCGTTTTGCGTCAAGGAATGTGATGCTAAAAGTTTATTCAACGATGAAAATCGTACTCCTGGGAGGGATTGTCGTCGACATTATGTAAGTTATATCATATGCGGTGCATGAACGATCAAATAGAAATGAGTACTGAGCAATTTTATAAAGCAGTATAAACTGAAGTGAAACCACGGTAAAGACTCGAATCATGAATGAAAATTTCCCAACATCTAATAGGTACGAATAGTTTCTTAAGTCTAGTTTAGGCGATTATTGGAAAGTTGGGACCGTTTACAGTTAGACAGCCGGAACGATACGTTAGACCTTAAAACTTAAGCCCGTATTTAAAGAAGCCCGTAAATGCAAACAGCATTTCGAAGTTGACCGTAAAATAAAGCCCGTAAATGAACATTTTCAAAAAGCCCGTATTTTTTATTTTTCAGGAGAAATTGTTGTTAACTATGAAAAAATTAGAAACTCATTCCAAATCCTACAGTGACCACAGGCAGGGAGGTCTCAGGGGGGCGCATGCCGCCCATATAATTACAGTCTTTTGATTTCCGAGCTGTTTTACGGGCTTTTAAAATACGGGGTAATACGGGCTTTTCGCATTTAGGAATTCGGATTGCAGGCAAACTAACCCAACCCTTTACTCTATTTAGCTGAATCAACCTCAACCAAGAAGCTCCTCCAGCCAGCTAGCTGCATCCAGTTAAGCGGGCCTAGTTGCGGTTGTTTTCTAATTGTGCGGGCCACCTGAGGTGGGGTCTTCCTTTGATTCGTTGGCCCTCAGGGGTGGACTCTGTCTCTGTCGTCGTCACTATACTTTTTGCTTAATTTCCGTTCCATGTAGGAATTAGGGTTCTTTTAGACTTCTGCATTTTCTTAGCGAAATTTTAATCATTTTCACTACGGAGAGAGAGGTTTCAAAATTGAAGCAAGTCGTGGCAATTTTATAACTCAGATCGTTAGGAAAGATCTGCCCAACATCGTTCCTTCTTGAAACAATGGAAAAGCTGAGGACAATTATTTAAGGGACGATGTTGTAAGTCTTCTGTTCATCATGGTCTGAGTGCTACTTGAACTGAATCCTTCATAATACTTGGTTGAGGAATCTGCAAGTAAAACGATTCTAAGATTGGGAAGGAAATCACATTAAATCAATTCGATGCAATTCCTAGAGAAGAGACAGTATTATTAAAAGATTTAATAATTTTCAAAAGAACTGTCCTAAAGCTCAGCAACAAGACGACTTGCTGCAATAAATGCATAATCCATAAACTGAGCAAGAAGGAGTTTTATTCGGATAGATTAGGTTCGAACTCGGTATAAAATTCTCGTCCCAAAAATAGAAACTCACACAAACGAATGCGAGAAGATAGGCCTAGGGTGTCTACCCGCCTGTTGCCGCACCTATATATTTATTTTTAGGTTAGGTTATTTTGTATAGGTATGTATAGGGCGTGAGTTCATCACAGTGGGAAACTTCACAGCCTAAACCCATTCGCCTATGCAACAAATTTCACTACAGAAGATACATTTTTTTTCCATTTTGTTTGTGAGGCCAACCTTTTCCAAATTGTCGAAGAAGTACCTTCCAAGGTGTTTCCTCCTATACCGAGAAAGAGCTTGACATTAACACAGAAGATTAGTTATATCATATCCTCTGCGACATGTATAGGTCTTCGTAATACCTGCACGTGTCCGTATTTGTTAAACCTAATCTCATAGCGTGCTTCCCTATAGAAGACAGTGCCCAGAGAGGAAAGTAGTATACTTCTACTGGAGTTCTATGGATTTTTTTCCGATTTAACTTACACCACAGAGCCTTTGAGACCCTGTGACCTACTACATCCGACAATCTTTGGTCTGCCCTATTTCTAATTTGTTCGTGAATAATTCTCTTGGCTCACGGGTATTGGTGGTCTTATGCCCTCAATGGTTTCGAGTTGTGTAAGCTCTGCTCCGTTTTTGGCCAGAACGTTAGCCCTTTCGTTGCCCTCTATATTACAGTGTCCGGGTACCCAACACAATCTGACTTGGTTCTGCGCGCATAATTCTCTTAGAATTGTGCGGCAGCTTCTGACTAGTTCGGATTTGATGATGAAGGACTCTAGCGCCTTCAGCGCAGCCTGACTATCAATGTAGATAGCGATATTCTTGTTGCACGCAGAAAAATTTCCGTTAACCGAGTGCAATTTTTGCTCGGTTAAAAAAAAATGGGTTAAAAATAACCAAGTCTCTGTTGAAAACAAATAAGTAGTTATTGTTAAAAACTACCGTGTTAAAAAGGTTAAATACATACTGTTAAAAATAACACACTAAATTGTTGTTATCAAATAAGTTGCTATGTTAATATTTACCAAACAGTCTCGTTTTCCTGTTCGGTTAAATTCAAACAAGCATATTGGTTAAAAACAACCTACTAAATTTGGGGTTTTAACAAACTGATTGGTTATTAATTACCATGCTACTCATGTAAAATTAACCAAGCGAATGCAATGTTAAAGTCTAACAAGCTCTCTGTTAAAAACAACCAATAAACGTTGTTTAATTATAACCAACGACTGTGTTGTTTTTAACCCTTTTACTCGGTAAAATTTAACCAAACCAATGTGTGTTAAAATCTAACAATCTCTCTGTTAAAAACAACCAATAAATGTTGATTGAATATAACCAACCACTGGCCTGGTTTTAACCCTTTTACTCAGTAGAATTTAACCAAACCAATGTATGTTAAAATCTAACAATCTCTCTGTTAAAAACAACCTATAAATGTTGATTGAATATAACCAACCACTGGCCTTCTTTTAACCCTTTTACTCGGTAGAATTTAACCAAACCAATATGTGTTAAAATCTAACAATCTCTCTGTTAAAAACAACCTATAAATGTTGATTGAATATAACCAACCACTGGCCTTCTTTTAACCCTTTTACTCGGTAGAATTTAACCAAACCAATGTGTGTTAAAATCTAACAATCTCTCTGTTAAAAACAACCTATAAATGTTGATTGAATATAACCAACCACTGGCCTGGTTTTAACCCTTTTACTCAGTAGAATTTAACCAAACCAATGTATGTTAAAATCTAACAATCTCATTGTTAAAAACAACCAATAAATGTTGCTTAATTATAACCAACGACTGTGTTGTTTTTAACCCTTTTACTCGGTAAAATTTAACCAAACGAATGTGTGTTAAAATCTAACAATCTCTCTGTTAAAAACAACCAATAAATGTTGATTGAATATAACCAACCACTGGCCTGTTTTTAACATTTTTACTCGGTAGAATTTAACCAAACCAATGTGTGTTAAAATCTAACAATCTCTCTGTTAAAAACAACCAATAAATGTTGATTGAATATAACCAACCACTGGCCTGTTTTTAACCCTTTTACTCGGTAGAATTTAACCAAACGAATGTGTGTTAAAATCTAACAATCTCTGTGTTAAAAACAACCTATAAATGTTGATTGAATATAACCAACCACTGGTCTGTTTTTAACCCTTTTACTCGGTAGAATTTAACCAAACGAATGTGTGTTAAAATCTAACAATCTCTCTGTTAAAAACAACCTATAAATGTTGATTGAATATAACCAACTACTGGCCTGTTTTTAACCCTTTTACTCGGTAAAATTTAACCAAACCAATGTGTGTTAAAATCTAACAATCTCTCTGTTAAAAACAACCAATAAATGTTGATTGAATATAACCAACCACTGGCCTGGTTTTAACCCTTTTACTCAGTAGAATTTAACCAAACCAATGTATGTTAAAATCTAACAATCTCATTGTTAAAAACAACCAATAAATGTTGCTTAATTATAACCAACGACTGTGTTGTTTTTAACCCTTTTACTCGGTAAAATTTAACCAAACGAATGTGTGTTAAAATCTAACAATCTCTCTGTTAAAAACAACCAATAAATGTTGATTGAATATAACCAACCACTGGCCTGTTTTTAACATTTTTACTCGGTAGAATTTAACCAAACCAATGTGTGTTAAAATCTAACAATCTCTCTGTTAAAAACAACCAATAAATGTTGATTGAATATAACCAACCACTGGCCTGTTTTTAACCCTTTTACTCGGTAGAATTTAACCAAACGAATGTGTGTTAAAATCTAACAATCTCTGTGTTAAAAACAACCTATAAATGTTGATTGAATATAACCAACCACTGGCCTGTTTTTAACCCTTTTACTCGGTAGAATTTAACCAAACGAATGTGTGTTAAAATCTAACAATCTCTCTGTTAAAAACAACCTATAAATGTTGATTGAATATAACCAACTACTGGCCTGTTTTTAACCCTTTTACTCGGTAAAATTTAACCAAACGAATGTGTGTTAAAATCTAACAATCTCATTGTTAAAAACAACCAATAAATGTTGCTTAATTATAACCAACGACTGTGTTGTTTTTAACCCTTTTACTCGGTAAAATTTAACCAAACGAATGTGTGTTAAAATCTAACAATCTCTCTGTTAAAAACAACCAATAAATGTTGATTGAATATAACCAACCACTGGCCTGTTTTTAACATTTTTACTCGGTAGAATTTAACCAAACCAATGTGTGTTAAAATCTAACAATCTCTCTGTTAAAAACAACCAATAAATGTTGATTGAATATAACCAACCACTGGCCTGGTTTTAACCCTTTTACTCAGTAGAATTTAACCAAACCAATGTATGTTAAAATCTAACAATCTCTCTGTTAAAAACAACCTATAAATGTTGATTGAATATAACCAACCACTGGCCTTCTTTTAACCCTTTTACTCGGTAGAATTTAACCAAACCAATATGTGTTAAAATCTAACAATCTCTCTGTTAAAAACAACCTATAAATGTTGATTGAATATAACCAACCACTGGCCTTCTTTTAACCCTTTTACTCGGTAGAATTTAACCAAACCAATATGTGTTAAAATCTAACAATCTCTCTGTTAAAAACAACCTATAAATGTTGATTGAATATAACCAACCACTGGCCTTCTTTTAACCCTTTTACTCGGTAGAATTTAACCAAACCAATGTGTGTTAAAATCTAACAATCTCTCTGTTAAAAACAACCTATAAATGTTGATTGAATATAACCAACCACTGGCCTGTTTTTAACCCTTTTACTCGGTAGAATTTAACCAAACGAATGTGTGTTAAAATCTAACAATCTCTGTGTTAAAAACAACCTATAAATGTTGATTGAATATAACCAACCACTGGCCTGTTTTTAACCCTTTTACTCGGTAGAATTTAACCAAACGAATGTGTGTTAAAATCTAACAATCTCTCTGTTAAAAACAACCTATAAATGTTGATTGAATATAACCAACTACTGGCCTGTTTTTAACCCTTTTACTCGGTAAAATTTAACCAAACGAATGTGTGTTAAAATCTAACAATCTCATTGTTAAAAACAACCAATAAATGTTGCTTAATTATAACCAACGACTGTGTTGTTTTTAACCCTTTTACTCGGTAAAATTTAACCAAACGAATGTGTGTTAAAATCTAACAATCTCTCTGTTAAAAACAACCAATAAATGTTGATTGAATATAACCAACCACTGGCCTGTTTTTAACATTTTTACTCGGTAGAATTTAACCAAACCAATGTGTGTTAAAATCTAACAATCTCTCTGTTAAAAACAACCTATAAATGTTGATTGAATATAACCAACCACTGGCCTTCTTTTAACCCTTTTACTCGGTAGAATTTAACCAAACCAATATGTGTTAAAATCTAACAATCTCTCTGTTAAAAACAACCTATAAATGTTGATTGAATATAACCAACCACTGGCCTGTTTTTAACCCTTTTACTCGGTAGAATTTAACCAAACGAATGTGTGTTAAAATCTAACAATCTCTCTGTTAAAAACAACCTATAAAATGTTGATTGAATATAACCAACCACCCTTTTACTCGGTAAAATTTAACACATCCAAAATGTTCTCAAGTCTGAAAAGTTCTTGAAGATTTCCCAAAAATAAAGGAACATTTTGTTCAAAAATAGAGAATTGTCCTCGATTTATTTTACATTGAAAATCAATTTTTCCATAACAAATTTCTATAAAACATTTTCATCGAAATAGCTATGTACCTATCTACTATTTTTTATACGTAGAAATTTTGTATCTGTTAATTTCATCAGTCAACTTGGTAAATTTCTACAAACCCATACGGTTGTTTTTTATCGAGTTATACGCACACCACGAAATAGGTACGACGCTGCTTTTCCAAAACGTAGAAACCAGGGATGTAAAAAGAATCGCAATTGCACTTTTATCGATACAGTAGATATAAAAATATACGCAAGTACGATTTGCCCAAATTCAGTACTCTGGTGAATATATTTTACATTTGAAAATACGTTCCGACGTTTCTTCTGAATTTAGTACATTCACTACTCAACTCTATTTTTAATGTGACAACATTCACGAACAAACTTAATTCAATTCAACGTCAGAATATGTTATAAAAGGGTGCATGTCGTGTAATCGGCATATTATTGACGCTGACATAAATGTTGGCATGCGTCTGTTACCCATATGTCCGACTCAGAATGGCATGTAAATTTCGGAGAATAAAACAAGTAAAAGTGTTATCATCGGCCTGGCCGATGCTTTGATACCCTCCACTGCATAAAAGTCATGCAAAATGTTTTCCAATGCGAGTTAGTATCTATGTACTGTACAGGTACACGCATGGGTCGAAAACTGGCTTTGCATGGGAGGTACCAGAACTACCTGACCGACATAGACAATTTTTAATACCAACCTTACGACGGTAAAAACAAGTTCTCTCATAAAATTTCATTCGCCTAAGTCCATTCGTTTGGACGCTATCGTGTTTTCAACAGACAGAGAGATACATGGATTTAATAATGGTTTTGTATGGGAGGTACCAGAACTACTTGACCGACATAGCCCATTTTCAATACCAACCTGACGACGGTAAAAATAACTCCTTTTACAAAATTTAATTCGCCTAGGTCTATTCGTTTGGACGCTATCGTGTTTTCAACAGACAGACAGACAGACAGACAGACGGACATGGCTAAATCGATTCAGAATGTGATCCTGATTCAGAATATATAAATACTTTATAGGGCTCCGGTGAATCCTTCTTGGCGTTACAAATGTAATGACAAAGTGAATATACCTTCCTGTGGAGAGTATTAAAAAATCGTTTGAATTGAAGATTTCTTGGAGGTTTTTTAATCCATTGACATCGTAGCCATCCTTTGATGGAATTTGTTACTTTATGGCTTGATAGAAAGAAGACGAACCATATTTTGGGATATATACTTTATTTCTTTGGAAATGTCACCAGAAAGCACTAAAATATTAATTTTTCAAATTTTTAATTTATTAATTTTTAAAATTTTTAATATTTTAGTGCTTTCTGGTGACATTTCCAAAGAAATAAAGTATATATCCCAAAATATGGTTCGTCTTCTTTCTATCAAGGCATAAAGTAACAAATTCCCTCAAAGGATGGCTACGATGTCAATGGATTAAAAATCGTTTAAGAAATCTTCAATTAAGCCGAAACGAGTTTGGTACTTACAAATTTTGAAATAAAGACATAAATGCAAGACTATACCATTTTGTAGACCACAATGTGCAAAAGTGTAGCATTTTTCATTAACTTAGCATAATTATTGGAAAAAAAAACTACACTTTTGCGCTTACCTTTAGAGAACCGTATGAGCTATCACCAAGTATTTGGTATGCCTGTGCTCTCATTGTGCTCTAAATACTATAGTAGGTATAGTCTTGCATTTATTTCTTTATTTCAAAATTTGTAAGTGACAAACTAGTTTCGACCTATGTGTATTTCAAGTGAGAATCCCTTCAAGAAGCACTCGAAATGGTCTTCATTGTCATTGCTGTGCTGCCTTTGCTAGGCCTCTGTCATCACAAATTATTATTCATGAACAATTGAACCCATTTCGGTACAATACCAAAAACTAGATGTACATCCCTGGTAAAATATGTGTGGGGCTGTTGATACAGTCAACAAGGTTAATTTCTACACACGCAGCTACGACGCTTACGGTGTGTCTCTGTTGATTTTAACCGAGTTATACACATACTATCACGAATTATGAACGACGCTGCTTGTTATTGCTCGGGCTGAATAGTAATTGCGTCATTGACTGTTGAACCTTTGTAGTGGCTAGTGGCAGTGTGAAAATAAGTGGAAAAGCGATTTAAAGAAACTAAGTGTGGAAAAAAAAAACCAGGAAGAAAAACATTTATTCAAATTGTGTGGCAAAAAACCAAGGGTCTTTAAACAAGTTACATTAAATTGGTGAGTACTATTTTTATAACAAATATATTAAACAATATATGCACGGCGCACCCGCTAATATATAATATGTACATATATATATGAAAGTGAAGTTTCTTTGTTCCGACATATTTTTCCTTATTGCTGCATTCAGGATTTTCATTAGCTAGTGCATTAGTTGTGTTGTTTTTTTCGCCTTTTTTAAACAATTTATAGTCAATTTTGGTGATTTTGAAGTGAAAAAACATATATACATATATGAATTAAAGCAACGAATTTTAACCCTGTCGTCTCGGTTAATAATTACCGAGTTGAGACACACTCGGTTATTATTAACCTTTATATTCTGATTTTAACCGAGTCGTCTCGGTTAATTATTGCCGAGTTGAGACACACTCGGTTATTATCAACCCTTGCAGTCTGGTATCGTGTTTCGACATGTTTTTTCTTCTGCGATTCAGGTTCTTTATTAGCACGCTCATATATATATATATATGAAAGTGAAGTTTTAGTAGTTTCTTTGTTCGACATATTTTTCCTTATTGCTTGCATTCAGGATTTTTATTATCTAGTGCATTAGTTGTGTTGTTTTTCTCGCGTTTTTTAAACCATTTATAGTCAATTTTGGTGATTTTGAAGTGAAAATATATATATATATATGAATTAAAGCAACAAATTTTAACCCTGTCGTCTCGGTTAATAATTACCGAGTTGAGACACACTCGGTTATTATCAACCTTTATATTCTGATTTTAACCGAGTCGTCTTGGTTAATAATTGCCGAGTTGAAACACACTCGGTTATTATCAACCTTTATATCCTTTTTAGATTCAAGCTTTTAACTCAGTCGTTTCGGTTAGCCTGCAGTTATAGCTAAACACAAAAGTAGAACGAAAAAAATATTGTTTTGCTTTCTTAGACCACTTATACCGAATAGTTTCTGTCGATCTTTATCTCTAGATTGAACATGAAATTGGTTAACAAAAGGATTTGTTTATTTGTCCCGACGAAAAACTTTTTGGGTGAAACTTCTCATCCATTTCCATAAATGTTAACCAAATCGGTAGCACTATTTCCTGTGGGAATGGTCGGATCATTTCGTTACGTTTCGTATTTTTCGTTGTACTTTTTCGTGGAGCTATAACTGCAGCCTTAATAATTATTCGGTTGTATTATCAACCCATGTTTTGTACACCTGCACAATTCTGAGGAAAGGAAATGCTGGTTTGTTTGTTTACTTTGTGATATCCTATTTATTCGATTGATTTGGTAAATATTCAAATATTCCCGTTGGCATTTGTCGTAAACGCCTAATATTCAATTTCGTTTTATGGCGGTATTCTCAACTTTTTTGGGACGAACTATTTAAAATGATTTCTTTTTCTATGTTTCCATCATTTCAAATTGTTTGTTCCCAAAAAATGGCAAACATCGGCTTAAAACCAGGCATAGCCTTAGTTCCCAGGGTTTCTGTCAGTAGCATTTAGTACTTATATGATCGTATTTTGATATGTACTAATATTAACACCTGCTTCACAGTTCTTTTAAATGGATGAGGAAGTGTGCACCTTACTAAAGGAGTGGGGCCTGGAAGAGTACGTAGACATTTTTAAAGGTTCGTTTATATACCAACATGTAAATTAATACAATATTATTCGGATATAAGAAAGTTAAAACTTGCTTTAAGTATTTTTGCTATACATGTATTTTGCATTTTTGATTGATTTCGATGGCTTACCACACGAAAATGCATTTAGCGCTTGAAAAGCTAGTGTTTCGTAAAAACGATTCTTTCTTATACACGACTTTCCTATGCAAGGTGGTGCAAAATTAATCATCCAATTTTGTTTTTGAATTCATTTTTTACTAAATAAAAATGATTTTGGGTGATGGAAATCTTCATTTGACCCTTTACAATTTTTTCTGTTAAGTGAAAAATATGATACCCGTCAAGTGGCTACTGCCAGTGTTGATACACAAATGTAAAATATGATTGACGTACGAAGCAATTTAAAAAAATTATAATATCTTCCGATAGCGTGACTAAATTTGAGCCACCTTGTATATCTGATACAAACCTATACTTTACAAGTGACTAAGTGACACTGGTTAATTTTTATTTATAACAGAAAATGCTATAACTTCAATGTCTTTGGCGCTACTTGGTGCCACAGAGATAAAGGAAATGTTCCCAGTTATAGGGCACCGGGTTCTATTTATACGAAATTTCGAAGAGTGGCGGAAAGCTATGCACCCTAATGCGTCTACCCCTTTGGTTTGTTCTTATTATTTTACCATTTGATATGGTAGAAATAAAGTCTTTTTATTTTACAGACTTTTCAAACTTCAGAAATATGTGTTGCTACGAACACACAGACCGACTGCCCTAATTTTTCTTTTAGTGATATTCTGACAAATTTCACCGTAAGCGACGGATTGGAAGTACTAGATTCCCCTTCAAGTGTTGTTGTTGATGATACATCCAGCGAAAGTTTAGATGTAAGTACAGGGTTGAGTAAAAATCTAAGCATTCACCCTTATTCCCGTTGGCGTTTGTCGTATACGACTCATTATGTCGTGTCGGTGTCGTTGTATAAATGGTATTCAGATTTTTTTCCAAATTTTGTTAACGATTTTATTTCTTTTTCTATTGGCTCACTGCTATTTCAAATCGTTTGTCTCAAAAAAGTGACAAACATTGGCTTAAAAACGGAATGAAATATTAGTCGTTTACGACAAACGCCAACGGGAATAGGGGTGATTGCATTTATAATCAACTAAGAGAAGGTGATTATAATAAGTGATTGTCACTAATCGCCTTAGCCGACAGTATATAGGTTTTTTTTACTTATTTCATTAATTTATACCTATATTTCTGAAATTTTTTGTACTTATATGAACTATATGCACATTAAATATTATGTTACTAGGAACTTAACAAGCTGCTTGAAAGCTCACTGGAAGGAACCGGTCTTCTGTCGCTGGATAAAAGTCGACCGCTGGATAACGTCGCTCGGCTGCGATTGGTGCGTATTGTTTGCACCAACATTTTAAAGAAAAACCCGGACAAAAATATAACAGCCCAAATTTATGGGCACTGGACAAATCAAATTGTTCATTTGTTCCCTACCGAGAATAGATCGGTTTATTTTCATAATAAGCTGGTTAATTCGAGTCGTGGAATAATAAACAGATTGGCTGGAAAATTGCCAGACCACATCCACAATCTAAAACGAAAGTACAGGGAAAGTGGTGTTATCACCAAAAGGAAGCGTTCCTTTTCCACTTCTGCGACGTCGTCACCTTCTTCCAGTCGGGTCTCCTCTCCGGCACCACATCCCATAAAACGCCTGGCAATAGCTACTGTCAATTTCGAAGACTTCGAAGGACAATTCCAAGAAGATCTCCAATGGCTACAAAATTCTAGCCATCCATGGGATACAACGGAGGAGAAATGGAACAAAACAACCCATGCTCGACTTCAACTTTTAAAGGATATGAGCATATCGGAGTATTTTGAGAAATACCCGGCTTTACAAAAATCATTGGGATATAAACTGGTAATATTTCATTGAAATATAAATATATTAAAAATACATTATACCTACATATATTTAGTCTTTCTTTACATATAATATTATGTAATTCTTCTTCTTTTTACAGCTAGTAAGGGATTTTGATAATATCTACAGCGACAAATGCCAGGGACTGGTGGAAAATTTTCCCAGATTAAAGAAGGACATCTTCCAAATTGGAAAAAGCAAGGGAAAAGGAGTAGCAGGAAAGGATAAACACTTCGCTCACCTGCTGACTCTGGAAAATCGTAAGAAAAATTTATTTATTAACCCTGTAATATTTTGCAATACTCAGATAATCATGCGTCAAAATGACGCATAAACTTTATTTTCTAAGCTATTATAATTTAAAAAAGGGAAATGAATGTTAAATGGGTCTTCTTATTAAAGGAAATAACGTATATACATTTTATGGCATTGGTGCTATTTATTTAATTAAAAAAACTGTAAAAGTAACAAAAATTAACAAATTCAGAAAAAAAAGAAATTAAATTAACACAGCTTCAGTTTTCATCACATTATGTAATACTTTCAGTACATATCAGTCCATTTAAATGTACATACATAGTTATAAGATAAAAAAATAAATAGCTATTATTAAAAACTAAACTTAAAAAATAATCACAAACATTTTTTGCACCTATCAATGTAATGCTCCCTACATATAACTTTATTGCACTTTGTGCACGAAGCAGTTGCCTTCCTGATATGCATAGTAAGAAGGTTTTTTTGGTAAAGGTTCTTCTGGAACTTCTTGTTGCGAGCTAGAGCCGCTTCTAGAAACGATATTACTTATATTATCTCTTTAATGTCTTTTCAAAGTGGGAACTTGCAGTCTTTCTTTCATAAATGGCGATGTCAGATTCACATTCAAAATTTTCATGAAGTTTTTACGATTCAAAACCTCACATCATACGAATTTTTAGGCCATATTTGCTTGACTTATTAGGTATATACATCCTAAAAGGGCAGCGTCCTCTAAAGCCAAGTAGCTGCCCGGGTGTATAACTATTATTTATGCATTGCCGAATAAACAAGTCCCATATTTTTCGGGTAGGAATAAACACATCTTCTTTCCTAAGTGATGGACGCAATGTTTTCTCATACATTCATAATGACGAAACATTGGCTGATAACTGAAACGTACATCATTGAGGAAGATTGGTCAAATAGTTCTTCTGTGGATAGGTCGTTATCTTTCCTCATCGCTGTCAAAACTAATATTCCAATCAATGTTCCAATTTCAGTTTTACAGGTATCTTTGAACGTTGCACTGGTCATATACAGCTAGGTTCCAGAAATCGAGTAAAATGATTTCGAAATCGAAATTGCAAATCGAGTGAATTCGTTTTCAGTGTTCTGCATTTCGAGCGATTCGGTAACTCCGAAATTTTTTCGAAATCACTTTTCGTGAAATTGCAAACAGCTGACATCTGTTATTTGGGACATCGAATACAGTAAACTGCAGAACACAAAAATTCATTACCGATCGATTTCGATTTCATTTCGAGTGAAAGTGAAATATGGAACCTAGCTGATAGCCCCGTTTTTTCAGAGATTTCGACGTTCGTCAATGTTCATTGCTGAGACTCTGGAACGCCTTGTTGCTTTTGATGTCGACCACACATATTTGTTCTTACCTTTTATCGTTCTTGATGGTTAAGTTTTTGGATGAGTCAATTTGAAGCAGATTATTGCCCCTATTGTGTAAGACAACTACAACTGAATTGAAAACAACTCAACTCAACTAAGTTGAGTTGTGTTCTACAATGGGGGCATATCTTTCCAGGGTTAATACCTGCTAATCGTAAAAATTCGAAGAATTTCCGATTCGATCGAATTTCAGAATAAGCGTGGTTCTTTTTGCATTACTAGATTGTTCCGACAAATTTGTGTTTCTTTTGACCATCATGTTTTCTTTAGAAGAAAAAAAACAAATCTGCATTATATTTTCTCTATATAACTATGCTGAGATTATATAGGTATAATAAGTACAATAGTTAGGACAAGATTTGCACAAATTTTGTGTAGAAAAATTAAGTCGACGCATATGGCTTATCATTGTTTTATATTTTTTCAGTTTCTGAAGAGATCAGCAATCTTGCGGCATTCCTGCTAATCCCATCACTACTAAGTACATCAAATGTGAAGATAAGCGGATCGAAAAAGAAAATTTGGCGACCCTCTAAGGCTGAAGCAAGGGATGGCTTCATAACTAGAGTTTCGACGGATGCAGAAATCGACGCAGCCATTACCATCAGGAAAGAAAAGCTTCAAGGCATTGGCCTCACATTTCAACCTTTTATCCTCGTAGTAGGTAATTCAATTGATACTATAACGTCATATTTTGTTATTATAAATGCTACTAAATACCTACTGCCTACCATTCTAGAGGCAGTAGATGTTTGCTTTAAGTTAATTTTTACAATAAATGCTGAGTATCCGCCGGAAAGTAGGTGTACTTGGCTTTTCATTCAAAAAGCTTTTTATAAAATTTCGACAGAGTTCGACAAAGAATCCACCGCGGCCAATACTTTGTTGGGAGAGTTAGGATTCAAAGAAAATTAGAGTTTTCCCTACCAATTCCATTTTGTTACAATGGTTGTTTGTTTTATATGCAGATCCTACATTAAGGGTCTCAAAGGTCTAAGGCAACACTTTGATTTCAATCAAATTTCAACTATTCATTCTCGTAGTAGGTAATTCACTTGATACTTCTAGTCATTGGCCTCACCTTTCAGGCATTCATTCTCGTAGTAGGTAATTCACTTGATACTTCAAGGCATTGGCCTCACATTTCAACCTTTTATCCTCGTAGTAGGTAATTCACTTGATACTTCTAGTCATTGGCCTCACCTTTCAGGCATTCATTCTCGTAGTAGGTAATTCACTTGATACTTCAAGGCATTGGCCTCACATTTCAACCTTTTATCCTCGTAGTAGGTAATTCAATTGATACTATAACTTCATATTTTGTTATTATAAATGCTACTAAATACCTACTGCCTACCATTTTAGAGGCAGTAGATGTTTGCTTTAAGTTAATTTTTACAATAAATGCTGAGTATCAGCCGGAGAGTAAGTGTATCTACTTGGCTTTTTATACAAAAAGCTTCTTTTTAAATTTCGACAGAGTTCGACAAAGAATCCACCGCGGCCAATACTTTGTTGGAAGAGTTAGGAGTCAAAGAAAATTAGAGTTTTCCCTACCAATTTCATTTTTTACAATGGTTGTTTGTTTTTTATGCAGATCCTACATCAAGGATCTCAAAGGTCTAAGGCAACATTTTGATTTTAATCACAGTGACCATAACTTTACAAACTATAAATGCCGCGAAGGAGATTGCAATCGATCGTTTTCAATTTTTAATTCCTTTAGAAGACACTTTAAGAGAGAACATGATTTTCAAAGTTCAAATAATCCAACAAATTCTGAGAAGAATGCATATATACTTAATGAAAGTGTTGTTTCAGAAAAACAATTAGAACAATCCAATGAAACTCAACATACAGAAACCTTGTCACTTGATAAATCACTATCACTTTTTATAGCATCCCTTTATGCAAATGTAATCTTGCCTAGAAACGTAGTGCAAAAAGTGATTGATGGCTTAGCAGAATATTTCGGTTCATTAAGTTCAAATTTTAAGAACTGTTTAGATAAAGTATGTATTGAGCACTCTCTATCTAATGATGTTTCAAATCAATTAATGCAAGCACTTGTTCCTCCAATCACTTCCCCCTTAGAATGTTTCACAACAGAACAAAAAAGGTTTTCTTATTTCACGAAACAAAAGTCATACATTGAGCCTAAAGGAATTTTAATTGGCCAAAGGTTCGATAATGTTAAAAAAGGTGGAATAACACGTATGGAACCTATTCCATGCCAAGAACATTTTATCTCTTTAAGAGATATATTGCAAAGATTTTTCTCTCTCGAAAATATACTTTCGGAAACTTTGGAATATATGGACAGTCTTCGAAATAAAGAGGGCCTGGAAAATTTTATTCAAGGTTCATACTGGAAAGAAAGACTTAACCACCATTCAAATCGCATTGTGTTACCTCTATTTATGTACTTCGATGATTATGAAATTGGAAACGTTCTAGGAAGTCATGCTGGTGTTCACAAATTAGGAGCAGTGTACGTCTCAGTTCCATGTCTTCCACCTTGGCGATCCTCAGTTCTGTCCAACATATTCCTTATTTTATTATTTCATTCATCCGACAGAATATCTTTTGGTAATAATGTTATATTTCAACCAGTTATTGATGAGTTTAATTTTTTAAGCGAAGTAGGCATACAAATAGATATTCCAACTTTCAAGGGATCTTTATTTTTTGAACTAGCTTTGATTCTTGGTGACAATTTAGGAATACACTCTCTGATTGGGTTTGTAGAGAGCTTTTCAGCAAACTTTTCTTGCAGAGTATGCAAAGTTACAAAAGATGTATTGAAAAAGCAATTTTATGAAGATACGACACTTCTTCGAACAATGGAAAGCTATGAAGCAGATCTGGCTTTAAATGATTTATCTTTAACCGGCATTAAGGAAAAGTGTGTTTTTCTGGGCATAAAAAACTTCGACTTGTTTCAACAGGTGGGCGCTGATATTATGCATGATATGCTAGAGGGTGTAGCCAAATACATTTTGAGTTTTATACTTTCAGAGTATACCGAAAAACACAAATTTTTTTCTTTAACAATTTTCAATGATAAATTATTAGCTTTCTCATATGGCCCTGATACTAAAAACAAACCTTGCTCTATCGAAAGGGAACATCTTAGGCGGGGAAATGTGCGTTTATCTTCAGGAGAAACGCTTACTCTTTTGCGGTTTTTGGGTTTACTTATAGGTGACTTTGTGCCGAGGGGTAATATTATTTGGGCAATGTATATAAAATTAAGACAAATTGTTGACATACTTCTTAGTTTAAATGTTTCTGTTGGGACAGAAGATTTCTTGCAAGTATTAATAGCTGAACTTAATGAGCAATATATTACACTTACCAAGGACTCTCTTAAGCCAAAGTTCCACAATCTCATTCACTACCATACCGCTTTTAAAAAATACGGCCCATTAACATCTTTGTGGTCAATGAGGTTCGAAGCTAAGCACAGGCAATCCAAAATGTCTGCTAGATCATCATGTAACCGAATGAATATCACTTTAACCTTAGCAATGAAACATCAACTTCAACTTAATGAAATGTTTTTAAGGGGAAAACTTGCTAATATACTTGACGTTGGACCCAAAAAAGATGGCTTGTTATCTGAACTTAATAATATACGATCACAGCTATCACTGGACCCTAATAAAACGTTGACTATGGTTAATTGGGCGACCATGTCTTCTGTACTTTATAAAAAGGGATCCGTCTTAGTAAAAAGTCTTAGTTCAGATTGTTATCTGTACGATTTTTTTGTATTGGAAAAAATATATTTATATGATTCAAATCAATTGATTTTTGTTGGTATAGTACTTAAGACTAAATGTTTCGATGAGCACTACTATGCATATGAGGTAGAAGTTCCATTAATATCGCAACAAATTGTTATGCCTCTTGAATTTTTCCTATCGCCAATTCCTAACGCTTTAAATATTTTACCTAACTCTAAGCAGTACGTTATTTTAAGGAGCCCACTATAAAAAATATAGATATATATTAAATAATGGATGTAAATAACTATTTCGAGTTCGAATTTCAGTTTTCATAAATAATTTGCTAATTAAAATGAATTTATATATAATATTATGTGTATTAATTTATTAATAAGTATAAAATATACAATTTTACACATTTGTTTTTAAATGACGAAATTCATGACGCATAAATATGCTGATTAAAATGCATGTATATAATATTATGTATATAGTAATAAGTATAAAAATATACAATTTTAAACATTTGTTTTTAAATGACGAAATTCATGACCCATATATTTTAAGTAAAATTAAGTTTTGCATTAAAAAATATAAATACATGTAATAAATAGAATATTATGTTATTATTTTACCACAATATTATAATAAAAAAATCTATGTACTTAATATGAAAAAGCAATTTTTTTTATTTTAGGGTAAAATTATTTTTCCCTTTTAGATGGTTTATTTTCAGATGCACTGAAGTGAAGAGAATGTCGGATACATTTCAACCAAGTAAGTTGGTTAATTTTAACCCTCTTAATTGGTTAAATTCCACCAAGAAGGTTGGCTAATTTTAACCAATTAAGATTGTTAAATTCAACCAAGAAGGTAAGCTAATATCAACCAAGTGAAAGTAAAGTAAAAGGGTTAATATTAACCAACATACTATGTTAAATTCAACATAGTATGTTGGTTAATTTCAACCGACTCACTTGGTTGAATTTAACCAATTAGAAGGGTTAAAATTAACCAACATACTATGTTAAATTCAACATAGTATGTTGGTTAATTTTAACCCTTTTAATTGGTTAAATTCAACCAAGTGAGTCGGTTAATAACAACAGATTGAATAGGTTAAATTCAACCAAGTGAGTTGGTTAATAATAACAGAGTGAATAGGTTAAATTCAACCAAGTGAGTTGGTTAATAATAACAGATTTAATAGGTTAAATTCAACCAAGTGAGTTGGTTAATAATAACAGATTGAATAGGTTAAATTCAACCAAGTGAGTTGGTTAATAATAACAGATTGGATAGGTTAAATTCAACCAAGTGAGTTGGTTAATAATAACAGATTGAATAGGTTAAATTCAACCAAGTGAGTTGGTTAATAATAACAGATTTAATAGGTTAAATTCAACCAAGTGAGTTGGTTAATAATAACAGATTAGATAGGTTAAATTCAACCAAGTGAGTTGGTTAATAATAACAGATTTAATAGGTTAAATTCAACCAAGTGAGTTGGTTAATAATAACAGATTGAATAGGTTAAATTCAACCAAGTGAGTTGGTTAATAATAACAGATTTAATAGGTTAAATTCAACCAAGTGAGTTGGTTAATAATAACAGATTAGATAGGTTAAATTCAACCAAGTGAGTTGGTTAATAATAACAGATTGGATAGGTTAAATTCAACCAAGTGAGTTGGTTAATAATAACAGAGTGAATAGGTTAAATTCAATTCAAAAATCCAAGTGAGTTGGTTAATAATAACAGATTAGATAGGTTAAATTCAACCAAGTGAGTCGGTTAATAACAACACACTAAATAGGTTAAATTCTAAAAAATTGGCTGGGAATTTTAAAATATGTTGGTTAAATTCTACCAAGTAATTCTGTTAATAACAACAGATTAAGTAGGTTGAATTCTAAATTCTAGTTCCAATAATAACAAAGTTAGTTGATTAAATACAACCAAGTAGGTTGGCTAATTTCAACCAAGTGAGTTGGGTAATAACAACAGAGTAAGTTGGTTAAATTCTACAGAGTTAGATTGTTATTTATAACCCAGCAATTTCGGAGGGGAAATTTTGGGATATTTCTAAATCGGTTATTATCAACCGATTTTCCTTAATCAAGTTGACTCAGTTATTTATAAACAAGTAACTCTGTAGGAGCTATATTAACAGTATTGCTCGGTTGTTATTAACCGAAATTCGGTTGTTTTTAACCGACTCATTTTTCTGCGTGTGGATATTGATTCCATATCAAGTAGATCCGCAGTTTTGAGGACGACCAGAACCTCTGCCTGGAGCACACTGCATTTGTTCGGAAGTCTTCATGGCACATGTAGGTCTATATATCACTAGAATGTATATCTGACCCTGTACGGCTGTCCTATCTGTCCGGTTTTGAAGAACCTTGCGTTAGTTAGCCGAAGCGCACTATTACCTACTTGTAGTTTTATTTGTAGGTCCAGTGGTAAAAGATACCTGAACGCCTCACCAGTGATGGCAGTACAGGCTGTTCTTTTTTCTTAGCTCAAAGAGCGCGTAGCCCACCATTCTACTTTTCCAATAGTAGCATTGACATGAGTATCGAGTAGTCCAGGTCAGGCTCCGGTTGAAAAACATACAGAAGCAACATACCTACTCTGTTAAATAGGTGGAAAATGAGAAATGACAACATTTCATTTATGGATCACAAGTGACTTTGACTTAAGACGATTAGGTAGTAATTCATTTTCAGTTGACCAGTTTAGTATACCATGAAGATCTTCATTTATTACCCTTGTGGCTTCGATGTACTGGTTTAGAGAAAAACTTTGATAAATCTGAGCTAACGAAATTTGAATTTCCTGATGTTAAGAATTCTGAGCTAAGGAATTTTTGGCTTCTCTTTGCCTATACCAATTTTACGGTTCTATTTCCACACTTCTTTGTCAGACGAAAAAGCACCAAATTTTCTGTTGCATGCTTTCTAATGCTTTACATTTTTTTTTATGTTGAAAAGAAAATAAGTCGTTAAAGGGGGACGTATGTACAGTACATATCATAATCATATCTACTTTAAAAATGATCCTTATTCCGGAGTGATCGAGATCGATTGTAGAACTATTCAATCTTGTATTTCTTCCAGGTTTTAAATGCATTGTCTTTCTGATACATGAGTTGAAGGATATTTGGAGTTAGCCACTGAATTGCAGTTGATTTGACATTTTTTTTTAAAGGCTCGCGATCGCTAAATAGTGAGACAATTTGATGCCCTCATCACTTGATCTTACTTGATCACCAACCGTCATATAACCCAATACTAACCCAATTTTCACTGGAAACGTCATATTGCAATACTTCGCTATTTATGTTCCGGAAATCTCTAAACATTTGGACTCATTTCTACAGTTGTTGTTTTCAAAGTGGTAGGTTCTGATTCGTAGAGGGTGGTTTAGCTCTTTACGAACGTTAAACGCCGTGCACAAGGTAAGCCGTTCTTTGATGACCTCTTAGACAGCTCGGGAATCAAATTCAATAACAGAATAGTTTTGATTTGAGTTCCACTCCCATTTTTTTTTATTGTAAGGACCCTTGGCAATTATATGTTTCAGTTGTCAATATTGCTTAATTACAAGAAAGTAGATATAATGATTTTTGAACAAAATAAATCCATTGGACCCGACCCCCTACTCTGGTCTAAATTGCTTTTCAAAAGCTACGACCCCATCAACTCAAAGCAATAAATCGACCCGTTCAACTTCTTCTAGTCGTTAACCCCAACCGCCTGCTGGAGCAATTTGTTCTGCCACAATATAGTCGAACATATTTTTCCAATAGCAGCTCCAATGTTTTAACACGAAAAAATGAGAACATTTAACTGCAATATTAAGTTCCAATAAAAAATAAAACCCCCGAAGGATAACTCAAAATACAGCTCCACAAAAAAATAAAACACTGACGGTCTCCAACTTCCAAAAAAAAAAAAAAAAAAAAAGACTTGACAGCAAATCCCTCACCCACCTAACCCAAGTAAAGTGAAAAATACTTTTCATCTACCTACAACTCATACGATATGACATATGTCAATTTGTTACCCCCCTCTCCATCACCTATGAGCCTTGTTCTATTTTTTTTTGTTTTCCTTTTACCAATATAGTGTCCTGAGCATATGTGTTCAAAATGTAATCAAGAGTATCAACTTTTTACACACACAAATACTTGTAGATATGTGTCCTTTCAAATAGAGCAAATTGCTCGACACGAACGGTCGTACGAACCGGTCGTACGAAAGTCAAACAATCACCCTTAGGTCTATTCTCTATAATATTGTAAGGACATTTTCGATCAAATCACATTTAAAAGTCGACATTTACCGTATTTAGAAGTTCATTTTGTTTCCTTTCTTTTTTTCAACGTCCTTCATCACGACCCCTTGCCCATTTCTCACATCGAGTCGTTTGTTTCGATCAAACGCCCTTGAAAGAAAGGAACTAAACTAGAAAACAAAAAAAAAAACAGGATATTCTATCGGAAAACGATTGATCTGGATAAATGCGATTTTTCATCGCAAGAGGTAAACGCCTGAGAATTTTTCATCCCGGAACGCTCGTTGCGTGCTACGTTGAGATATATGTTGTCCATCCATCGACTATATACTCGTCCTTGGCCAGCATCCACTTTCATGTTGATGATGGTGATGCTGATGACCTCAGATTTGAGGATGAATTCCAGCTATCCACTCGATTCTCAATCGTAAATAGAAATTATTGTGTTCAAAGCCAACGAAATTGGATAAAGTTTGGGTTGTGTTTATTTTTTATTTTTTGTTTAGGTATCCATTTGTCGAAGTCCTTTTTGTTTCGCCCCAGCAAACTTGATTAAAATTTCAACGAGAAGTGCATTTAAAACGAGAGAGAGAGAGAGAGAACAAAAAAAAGCAAATTCCTCCTTCATAAGCTGAAGCACTTGACTTGTTAATACTTAACCTTTGAAGTTCTTAATGCACTGACTACTACACTTAACTAGGTGTACCACCGCAAGCCTTCGTCATCCAGGACACAAGACTAAGACTATGTGTAACAAGGGGGGATGAAAATTGTCGCTAAGTGAGATAATTCCCAAGAGGGAAATTATCTTTCACTCTCTCATCCGTGGCTCGTCGTCATCTGCTGACAAGTGGCTTCCTTTGGTATATAGGAGTTAGATGCAGTTTGTGATGATGTGAAACCGTTGCATATGCAATTGAAGGACGACAAAAAAAATGGTTTAACGATTCAACCGCGGTTGTGGCAAGCTTTGGCTGAAAGTGGTGGCATAAGATGAAATTTTTTTTCCAAATTATACGAAGTTCCCTTTAATTGAAGGTAGGAAAAAAGTGTAAAAAAAATCACACGAGATTAACCTGGCTATAATCTGCACAAAGGGGATAATGGGGATGGTGTTTGTCTAATTTGTGCTACCGTGACACGCAAGGAGTCAAAGTGGCTAAGAAATAATATGCAAATTGGTCGCATTTTATGGTGGAAAATAACATTCATCCGGACGTTGTCCTTCTTGTAGCCGGACACAATAATTGCTTATTACCCACTTTGTTGCAATCTGTATGTAAATTTATTGGTTTATTTTTATAGCGTTTGAAAGGGTCCACCTTTGGCTACCTATTTAAAAGATGTCCAATGGCACAAGAAGAGTGTTGCCATGATAGGTAGCCATCACTGTAGGCTAATCACGTTTTATGTTGTAAAATTGTTCTCCCATGTAAAATTACAGAGATCGTCTAATAAGCTGCTAACATGTCTTAGCCACATTTATGAAATATCTAAGAATCCTGTCCTCATCGAGGAATTGAAGATTCTTGTCTATTTCCCCGCTTCGATGCGACATCAAGGTGTAGGTCCCTAATCTCCCCAAATCTAACATGTGGCATTCGCATCAAATGTTCTACGCGAGGAAAGTACATATTTATAAAACGGCTATCGATAAGCAGAATTATAAAATTGGAGGATGTTGTATATTAGCTACAAGTGCACGACATGTAAAACTCGACATATGCATGCCAGTCTGACGTCAATTCGACGTCAAAATATGTTTGAGAATTGTACATGTGCAGTAATTGGCATATTTGGGCAACTATATTTGTATGTCAACATATCCCGTCGACATACGAATATTCCAACTTTGAAACGAAACGTGTCCTTGTGATATTTTTCGCTCCTACCAACATACATATTACGTGATATATCCAATATCCATACTACTTTATAAAATGCAACGTCCGTCTATTCGTCCCTCCATAACTCGAGAACCATTCGTCCGATTTTCGTAATTTTTTTTCTGATTTATAGATGTGTGCCCATTTTAGGGGTAGGGCACCGTAGGGTGGGTCAGAATTGTTCAGGAGTAAAGGGTTCGCGGAGAGTAAGGGGGGTCACACGAACCATTAGCCTTATGAACTTGAAAGTTTGTATGTTGATAGATAAGACAAAATTATTACATGCCTCATTCATAGTATTCCAAAATTCGTCCTCTAAAGGTTGGAAAAAGGGGTTGAAAACATATCTATTTCGACCTTACTATCCTCAACTTGTGATTACACTTATAAATCTATGCCGGTGCGGCGAGCGAAGCCTCGGGCATGGCTAGTTCTACATATATGTCACATATGGGTTTTGCATGTCCTGTACTTGTAGCTTTAAAAACATGGAAGACCGATAAACGTGCGTTTGGGCAACTTTTGACTTTGCACGACTAAAGTTGGGCGAACCAAAGCAGAATATTCTGAATCTAGATATTCATTCTTATCGTTTAGGTCAAATAGAATCTTGAGTAGCTTAAGACATACCAACTATGTAGTAAAGGGTGATTTTTTTGCTGTTTGGTTTTTCAGCCAGATTTTTTTGACAGTTCGAGCATGATTCGTGACATGTGTCAAAGTAAAAAATGGTCAGTTTGCCAGAACTGATACTGGCAACAACTTTACGGTCAATGGTGCTTACTATCGTTCCAAGATTTCGGACTTTTTTTTTGTCCAAAATGGAAGAGCTGGGTTTGGTCGACATGTGGTTTCAATAGGACGACGCGACATGCCACACAGCACCCGAATCCATTGGCATATTGCGAGGCGAATTTGGTGAGCAATACATCTCACGTTTTGGACCCTGTGAATTGGTAAATACGGCTATAGTTCCAAGAATAAATAGATATAAAATTGAAGAAAAGTAAAACTGTGGCCTATAGTGCTTATTGTTTGTTACACGATAGTGTAAATAAAGAAGCTTTCAGTGCAGTTTGGATATCGAATTAGTTCAGCTTTAGTTCATTTTTAGTTCGCCTATGAATTTTCGCGTAAAATGTTTATTTTAAGTTCTTTAATACTCACGTATCTAATATGATCTATAAGGGAAGCAGTTTGATGAGTTTGACTTACCTGGAAGAAAATAAAAAGGAATTCATTAATAAATTTGATAATTAAATTTAATTACAATAAATAAATATCGAAATGACGGAAAATTGGAGACTGACCGCGATTGTTAACAAAATACTTGATAATACTTGGCCCATTGTCCAATTTTGACTAAACTTCACAATAACCAACATTAAATTTGTCCTGAAACCAAGCTTCAGCAATCAAAAATGAATTCCATTTCGCGAATCAAGTATAGATGTCGCTAACACGACCAGAAATGGACGACAGTTGATGGAGAGGTGATTTTAAATGCATCTGCTGTATATAACGGACGCAGCTGAGTTGGAATTAGTTCTTACTGGCCATCTATTTTATACAGATTACCGTAGCCTCAGTTTCTACCATCGCCCATCGGGACTGAAGTTCAAACAATTTGGAGTAGCTGGTGGTATATTCAGAACGGGTTTTGGTTAATGAACCCTTCAGACACCCCTATACATATTTTGATGTTTGCATCGTCTACTATGGTCATCCTGATGATGCAATTCCTCAATCATAAACAGAGTTTTTGTTGGTGAACTACATCTTGAATAGCTTTTATGGCAGCTATTGACAAAAACGTCCATTCCCGTGATGACGATTTTCGAAAAGGTTTTAATCACAGACATAATTACGCTCTTAGCCCTTGTTGTTCTAATAGATTGTGCTTTTTACAGCCAGACACAGAACTTGGATGACGCCTTGACTCGAGAGCGGTTTCATCTCGAAACTCAACTCATTTCTAAGAAATTGATAAACGAACTCAAACCTTTACAGGAGATTAATAGCTTCCTCCCTTTCAAATTGGCAGGCTGGAATCATCCCAGCGAATACGCAACATGCTTATGCATTCTCAAGCCCTGGATGATTTGTTTGTCAGATTGAGCAGAATGACGATGGGAGACGCTCGCTGCTCCATTAAGGTCGGAAGCAATCTTACCGAGACCTGTCAAAAAGGATTTAGACAAGGAGTGCGCAATTAGAGGCGGTTAGCAAAGGATCGGGCTAACTGAAGAAACGTGTTGGTTGAGGCCCAGGTCCACCCGGATTGTAGCGCCATCTACAGTCCGGGGTGGACCTGAGTATAAGTATAAGTAAGTAGGCCTAAGTTTAGCCTATGGATAAATACCAAAATTTTGGAGGTAAATGAAGGTGAGATCGAACTCAAACGTCGTTACCTACACTGTCAGGCACTCAAATCACCAATAGTAAGATCTAAACTGGGCATAGAGACATATACCAGGTAACTGTGTAGTGCAGACGAAATAGCTAGGGACGGCACAAAAGTGCAACTCTCGACTGCGCTAAAATTGAGCCCCATAAATGCCAATAAAATCGTCAAGATACAACATCTTATTACAATAGACTGATGAAAGATAACGTGAACTTGGCAGTTGTAACAATGCCAAACAGACATGGCCAAGGATGAGTCGAGACAGGACAAAGGCCTGCTAAATGTCAACAGAGCACATATTGGAACTTTTGTCCGAGTATTAGCAGCTTATAATTTACTAGGCAGACACCCCGTGAGGTTAGGAGTCACCCCTAATGATTTCTGTCGAAGTTTCTGACCGGCGCTATCATCGATTTGAAAGGAAACCCTCTTAGAGTACTTTTTTAGGAACTTGCAGATACGTACATACTTGCCGCAAAATACAGACATTTCTCAAGAATTCAAAATCATTCAAAGGATAGCGATCATAACCGACTCTAACTACTTGTGGTATCACAATGGACCTAACTTCTTTTTCTTTTTTTTTTTTGGTGGCGCTTACAGTCCAGGGTGGACCACGGCCTCAACCAACAAGCCCCTCCAGCTAGCTCGGTCCCTCGCTAGCTTCCTCCAGTTGCGCACACCAAGTTGGTAGAGGTCGTTCTCCAATTGTGCGCGCCACCTAAGGTGGGGTCTTCCTCTGCTGCGTTGTCCCTCAGGGGTGGATTCGAAGACTCGTCGGGCTGGTGCGTTGTTGTCCATACGCTTTAACTTCGTCAAAGTATATTAATCCGAAGGTATCCAATAATTGCACCATAACCTAATCTAACCCTGTATACAAGACCGTATGGTAAAGAAGCATGAACTTTGAAGATAAATCGACTGAGTTTACAAGCTATAGCCAAAGAGCTTATGTTACTGAGGTAGGGATTAGATAGGGACCGAGCTAACTAGAGATTTATTATCCATCCCGGACTGTAAATGCCATCAAAAGCGAAGGATAAGGATCATACGATCATGACGACAATTGTTTTTTTCTTTTTAATATTCAATACGCTCCCCCACCTCGAGTCCTGTTATGGGAGTAAAAATATTTCCGGTTTTTTGCTATGATTCTATCAGGAAAATTAAAACTTCTCCAACCACTGAATTGAATCTTCTCCGAACGCGTGCTGTCCGCCCGGGTGCGTCGTTAAAAATAAAGTTAAAAAAAAAAACTTTAAATAAACATATTGTTTGTGTAACAAATGGCGGAAAATACCTCTACCAGCAATTAAACCCTGCTTCAATAGCCCCTTGAGATCCCTTGTAAACTTTGGCAAACAATTCAAGAGTTTCTTCTTTTATTTTCTTTTTTTTTTTCGATCCGAAATTAATATTCCACTAATGGAGCTCCTGGTACCCAAACCACTTTGTTTAGGGGGAGAAAAATTCTTTTCCTTTTTTGAAAGAGAAATCAAATTTCCCTCTCTTTTATTTTGGTGCAGAGAAAAAGCCAATTTATCCAATAAAAGTTTCAAATAATAACACTGAACAGCTTCGAGTCTGCACTTCTTGTTTGAATAGATGTTATATCCTTCTGATTCCATCGACCATATCCTTTCATTACTCTGTTTTGCAATTTTGTCCTGCAACAGAGCAGCAAGCAAATTTATCCAATATAAACCCATAAACGAGGAGACACAGGACGACCAACAAGGGGGCGGAGGGGGATAGATAAAAAACAAGATCAAATAATTACGATACGGAGCAATTGTTCGTTCGCCCTCCACCCACAGGACAATTCAAGAGATTTACACACAAAAACAAATCTTGCCAGGATAATGACACACATATAGAAATCGAAAGAGGAACAGCATACACCAAGAGAGGAAGATGTTTATTATAGATTGTGCAAACGAGGAGTGGTTCTTGTCCTCATCTACCATCAGAGCGACGAGCTATATGGTATAGAGGGTATATCCAGCAGGCCCAGGGTCGTGTCTCGCATCGAATGGTGTGAGAATCTCCACCACTTGTATAACCGCACACCTAATATCCCGCAGTGTTATGTGTGTGTAAGTGGGATTAGTGGACATCTTATCTGTTATTAGAAAGAGGAGGTAGAAATGCAATGACATGGCAATGGCATACACAGAACAACCTCCCTATAGCCAAATGGCAGCAATAAAAATCTAAGAGGATGGAGTTAGTCGAAATGAGATTGGATGAAGAGGTTATCGATGACACCAGAGAAATGGGATGCGTGTTGTATACACCCGGAATCCCATCGCACCGCAGAGAGATCAGCACAAACATATACAGATACACACAACGCTGACGTGGGATTATGTGGATTAATTTCACTTCGTATCCAGCAGTTCGCAGATGAACTTTTAAGATACACACACACATACAAACACACAGACTCAGAGCAAGGGCGATGTTAAACTATTTGAGATGACCTGTCTAAAAGTTTAGATTAGAATTTTTGTGTTTCGCTGCTCGAAAATCACTTGTCTCTTTCGTTCTTTGGAATGTGTGTGTGTGTGTGTGTGTGTAAAATAGCAATTACAGGGTATAGATGCCACAAAACAGGAACAAAAAAAAAACATCTCACGCTCAACTTTATCCCTAGAGTGGCCTGTAACGTATATGCGTCTAAGGGTCAACCGGAATAAATGCGATTTTACGGGAAGCGCACTTCGGTAGGTTCTGGGAAGAGGTTTCTGGAATTTCATTGAAATATGTGGCTTAGATTTTTTCCTATCTTTTCACCCTCATATTTGGTTTCATTTGATGTACATTGCATCCTTCGAGTTGATTTGGGGATTTGCAAAAGGTGTCAGAAAAGTTTATAGATCGGAAGTTGATGAGGATATATACGAAACACACAATAAAGCTGATATAGTGTATCCTAGATTATGCGAGTCTGTTTTGTATTTCCCACAGACAGAGTGGATTACCACCATAAGATAAAAAAGGCAACAAATTCATGTCAGCGAAAGTCAAATCCATCCAACTGTCAGACATTTTACAAATATGCCAAAGATACAAATACGACGACCTCTCGAAGTTATTGACTTGTAAAATCATTTTTACACTGGAACGTGTATAAGATTACAAATTTTTTCTGCTGTCAGAAAATAAACACATTCTTAAATTTACGAGTCAATGTGTTAAAGGTTTTTCTTGAAGATTATGATCTATTTTTTGTTTGCTGCAAATAGAGAGGATTTAAGTTGCAAATTGTATTGGTAGTTCAAAATTGAGATAACATTATGTTGGTCTTTAAATGGGGTAGTTTAAGCTGATCAATTTCTAAGACATCTGAGACACCATTAGGTGATTCTGTAAGGGCGGAATACATTCGGCTTACTTCCAATCCGAGGATGGTTTGTAGTTTGCTAGTTGAGACTTTTATTTCATGAAAATGTAGACAGATACATCATTACAAATTAGATTGTTTTTCAAGTCTGTTTAAGTTTGGTCATTATTGGCTGCTACAAAATCTCTAAATATTTACTTACTTACTTAGATGGCGCTACAGTCCGGGGTGGACCTGGGCCTCAACCAACACGCCTCTCCAGTTAGCACGATCTTTGGCTAACCGCCTCCAGTTGCGCACTCCAAGTTGGTTGAGGTCCCCTTCCACTTGTGCGCGCCACCTAAGGCGAGGTCTTCTTCTACTGCGTTGTCCCTCCGGGTTGGAATCGAAGACTCTTCGGGCCGCAGCGTTGGTGTCCATTCGCTCTACATGTCCTAGCCATCTTAGTCGACTGATACGTACTTTTCTGACTGACCAAGGAGATCTTCATCCGCCTTTGATAACGTCCATGATTCTGCGCCATAAAGCAGGACTGGGATGATTAGGGTCTTATAAAAATAAATATTTATAATAGCATTTATTTGCGGCTTCGTTCGCGTTACAGAAGTACCTAGTGTGCTTTGCTACGCGTTCGATAGGATGAAAATCAATTTTCCCCATACAAACTGAATCCCACCCCCCTTTTCCCATGGCTAATAACTCAGGTTCCAAGCAGAATTTTTAAAATCGGAGAAATGGATTTTCTTTATCTATTACATAGAGTACACAAACTGAATTTGAGGTGGATACGATGAAAAATAATAATTTACTAATACAAAATGTAACCCCCCTTGCCCCCTTTTGGAGGGGCAAATCGCTTCTTAGTGCTCACTTTGGAATTTAGAGTTTTTCGAATTAAAGTTTTTCTAAAGAAAAATGTCAAATGCGAACAAAATTTAAAATGGTTTGCTTTAGGGGTGGTGGTGGTGGCTGCACATCATAAGCATAGCTATTGCATAACATATTTTCTGCATATTACCTAAGCTTTCGAGAAGACAAGGAAGACCGAACCTCCATTTCAAAGTTCAAGCCATCGCGGAAGCCAGGGCGCTTGGTCTGGACAATTGGAAGCAGTGTGCCCGAGATCGTAGAGGATGGAAGACTGCAGTGTCTCAGTCAGAGACTCTACACGGGTCGGGAGCCCGATAAGTAAGTATACTACTTAAACTGTTGGTCTTGCTTATGTTAACAATACAACGACAACGAAGTCTTCAGTCTAAATCTAGTTTTAGATTGAGGTGCGTTTTTCATATTGAGGCTGGCCGTCATTAGAGGTCTTAGGTAAATTTATTATTCACCCTTTAGTTCAATATGTTCATTGTTCACTCTGAAGTCTCAAACCCTTTCCAACTTGGAATATCATCAACTTCGACCTTTTAAGACTAAAGGTGCTAGTACACGGTATGTATGTATGCTAGTACACATGCCCTGTGTGCAGTCTTGCACTAGAACTGTAGGTACTAATTGTTTTATTATTATTATTATTACTTTGGGCATTATGTAGCGTACAAATCGTATGTGCAAGGGTAGTACACGGAATGTCGAAAAGCCGCACAATGTGTATGTGTCACGAGTGCCTCATATCGTGCCTCATACGTATGAGTACCTTATGTAGCCATTGGCTCCATACGCTGACGTCAAAATTACGTCAGAGCCACATATATATGTCGCGTGCTACATACTGTGTACTAGCACCTTAACACTGAAATACCTTAGCTTACATTCATCACACTTTTATATGATCGATTTTTTGGTCAGTAAAATTGATCGCCAGTAGATTGCCTCGTTTTAGGTAATGCATAGCTAGACCAGTAAAATCATGAATTCGGTTAGGTTGGATAGCTTGCAAAATTTAGCCCTGAATAATTTATTGAAAGGGTTGAAGCTGATATATTTGTTGCGGCCAATGATTTCGATCAACCTCACATATTCATCCAATTTAAAGGATCAGCAAAAATAGTTTCGCCGAGTAAGCTTTTTGGTGGCGGCCAGGGGTTTTAGTGATTGCTCGTGAACCGAGCAGCGTAGGTTCGAGACTCGGGTTATAGTTTCTCCAACACTACACGAAAAGGGTTTTTTAGCTTGGTAGTTCAAAAGGCCGGAATTTTAGTGTGAGTTCTTCAAGTTTTCGGATAAAAAAAAAATAATAAAAAAAATTTTATAATTTTTTGGGGCCTCATTTCAATTTTTATTTTATTGGGGGCTTATTTCGCAGAGCCATAATCTATCTATCTAAGTATTAATTGAAATAACGACAATAATTGCAACTTCTCGCAGTTGAGCTGGAGCGCCTACCTGTCGTGCGATTTAAAGCAGCAAGAGCTGACCTGATTGTGATGACGAAAGAGCATGCACCAAATGAATTTTAGTTGGTGTGTCTAATGCAGAAATGTGAAAAACAAAAATTGGTGGAGAAGCTAAAGTCTAATTTATGGCAGCCAAGCTATGCTGAGTAAGATTCTCCATAAAGCCGTTGGAATACGGCAAGAATTGCTGATGTATTTGCCATTTGGACAAAAAAAAATAAAAAATCATTTGATCTTTAGAAACTATATTTCGAAAGAGTTACCGGAATGCATGATAGTCTTCCAAGTTATACAAAAAATTCAGGAAATATAATATTTTTGATCAGATTCAAATAACAATCTCATGTCATGTTTCCCTTTCTCATTTAATTAAGCTATTTAAAGAAAAACACGTACATATGTCCAACACCCACTTGAATACCATAATCAAATCATTTTAAATCATTCCCTTTCAACCCACCACCAACCCTGCTATGGACCAGTGAAAAAATAATCAAATCACTTTCGTAATAAATACATTTTATACCAAAAACAGAACAGTGAACAGAAAATTATATGCAAAACAAAACATTCAGATCCCATTATATGCACCCTCCCGGAATATCTATAAAAATCTCCATGATGCAGTCATCCCCAGTGCAGTAGAAATAAACGTCCACAAAAGCGACAAAATAAAAACAAGCACACAATTTGAATCCATTGTCTTGTACAGTACAGTACATCTGCTATGTGCTCTCTATCCCGTGCTATATCCATGTCACGTTGGCTTTTATTCTATTTTAAATAATTCTCCCCAAAGAGGTTCACTCCCGAGAGGGTGGTCACGCAGACCAGAACTGAGCAGAGCACATTCCTTCTGTCCACAATTTCGATTCAATTTTTGGTCCACAAAACAACCCCCCCAACTCGCACCCTCTCAATGCGCCAGCCGCTGAATGATGGGAGCTGTCTATTTCTGTGTTGCAAATAGTTTTCAAAGTGTTTTTATTTAAATTTTTAAATGATTCCATCCATCAACTATAATAATGCATTTCATATGTCAGCCTGCACGACCCACAATCGATAAAGGACACAACAAAGCGTTTGTTCATTATCATGAAAATCGCTCGGTTTCCTATTGATTTTGCTTGAAACACCCCCTAGTCAAAGTTTTGAAAAAAACCACTGGTACTGGTTGTCGAATATTTTTTTTTTTATCAACCATCATCATTGTCGTGGTCGTCAACATGATGATCATTATCGTCAGTGGCAGTAGCAACAGTATGGCTTGAAGGTTTATTTTTTGCGCCTATACATCGTTTGGCATATACATATAACCCCAAAGGAAACAACAACAAAAAAAAAAAAACAGCAACCACCCGTTTCAAAGCGCCTTCAACTTTTGAATCAACAAGGGAGCCATCATTTTTCTACATTCGTTTATTTGTTTACTCAGTATTGGTGCCCGGGGAATGGAAATAGAGAAATGTCACTACTGTTGAGAAACAAAAAAAAAAACAAACAAAAATTGTTTAAAACTTTTATTTTCGGCATCGAAACTTTTTTATTTTCCACCGGAAAAGAGTTGATCCGCGCTGTTTTGTTGGTTGTGGTGGGTCCGGTTTTTTTATGAGTGCAACATAAATGCAATCTTATTGGTCAAAAGAGTGTCAAACGGGTTTTGAGAGAGATTTTTTTTAACCGGCCAGTTAAAATGTTGAACTTTAACCCGTAGTTGTTGGAAATAGATGGGTTAGGTTGAGAATTTGTTTTTTTTTTTGTTTGCTGTGTGTTTTGAAAACCAATATCAGTTAGGAGATGAAAAATGTTTGAAGGATTTCATTTTGTGTTGTATTATTATCTGTTTTTTTGAATTTGTTTGTAAATAAAAAACGGAACAATCAGTTTGTGCGAATGGAATTCAATTTGATGGGAAAAGGGGGCGAGTGCGATATATTAGCAATAGGTTCCAAAATTTATTTATTATTCCTTTTATTGTATACACCCAGACCCAATTTGGAAAACCTTTGTCAAAAAGAATGAGTTGAAAAAAAGTATTTTTTTTAGAAAGCATTCAGTTAAGGGCCATTCACATGAGAGCGAACAACATCGACGAACGAACGAATAATCGCAAGTTTTGACAGTCCATTCACATGAACACTTTTCTAGGTCGCGGCAGTTCGCGAATTTCAGCCATCAGTTTCTACCCGCAATGTCTAGTTTGAGGTTAAGTTCGAACGAATGTTTTATTCGCTAGTTTGTGGAACGCGAATTAAATGATGTGGATTGCGAATAAACTTTGACAATTCGTTCCAAGGGTGTTTTCGTTCGCGGTAAAAAGTTTGGAAATCGAAATTTCGTTATTTAAACTGTTTATAAACTTGTTTTCTTAATACATTTTGATGGGATAATTAATTGTCCTCCTGTTGGAATAATAAATGTGCAATTTTCTGTTCATAAATGCATAAAAAGTGGTTTGTTCGCATTTCATCAATTCGTTCGTTCGCTCTCATGTGAATGGTCCTTTAGTTGGAAAATAGAGACATTTTTCAACGTTTTTCTTGGACAATTTTGAGGAAGTTGACCTCACAAACAAAATTGAAACAAAGGTGACTATAGTCCACTGTGATGAACTCACACCCTATTCAAACTAACCTAACCTAAACTAAATTTTTTAAATACTATTTCATTACTAATTTGTAGAACACTAGCTTATATTATGTAACTACGGTGATGAGTTAAACGTTTTTGGCTATAGGTTAGGCTTAGGCAATACAGCCCGCAAGAAAATAACGCTCAAATCAATTTGGAAATATGTACATACATAAAGCCAACAAAAATCTAGTATAATTTGTAGTACCAAAATTGTTCGTCATTTCGGGTGTTATTTCGTTTGTTTTTATGACAATCAGGGGCATAGCGAGGGTTCGAGCCATGGGGGGGGGGGTGACTTTCATTGAAATGCCGACTTATTTCAGGAACTTGCCGACTGTATAGAAATCATGAAAATCGGTCCAGCGGTTATCGAGTTATATATAACGTCAACGAGTTTCACTCGATAGAAGATGTTTTTTGTATAGGAGGCACCACGCCCCTTTGTCCAATTTTGACCAATCTTAACAGGAACACCCCTGGGCTAATACCTAAAAGACCGTTCACATAAGAGCGACCAACTACCTACGACCGAACGACTATTCGCAAGTTTTGAGAGTCCGTTCACATGAACACTTTTATAGGTCGCGGCAGTTCGCGAATTCCAGCCATCAGTTGCTACCCACGTTGTCTAGTTTGAGGTTAAGTTCGAACGAATGTTTTATTCGCTAGTTTGTGGAATGCTAGTTAAATGATGTGGATTGCGAATAAACTTTGACAATTCGCGCCAAGAGTGATTTCGTTCGCGGAAAAAAGTTTGGAATTCGAAATTTCGTTATTTAAACTGTTTATAAACTTATTTTCTTAATACATTTTGATGGGATAATTAATTATCCTCCTCTTGGCCCAAAAACACGCGTGCCGCGAATTGTTAAAGTTCGCAATCCACATCAATAAGCCGCGAACTAGCGAATAACACATTCCTTCGAATTTAACCTCAAATTAGAAATGCCAACCGTCCTTTTTACAATCGAATCGAAACTCGCTAAATTTTAAGGATTTCAGTCGGCAAATTCACCGATTTTAAGGAGTTCTTGTGGAACCTTTGAAAAATGCCGACTTTTGTATACATTTACAAGTTTAAAAACCTATACCTAAGGAAATCCAAACTTAAGACCTAATTTTTGAAAATTGATCGTTGATTTGCCGACTCTTGAAAAGCGTGGGAGGTCCGACACCCCCACGCCCCCCTCTCGCTACGCCTCTGATGACAATCAATAAAGCCCAAAATAACAAGTAAAAATACATAAGCAGTGGAATAAGTATTTGAGGGGCCCCTTGGTACTGCCCAGCTTGGGGTTCAATAGTAGGTACGAGTTTTGGTGTATGAAATGTTTTTTAATATACATATTTAGCATGTACCACATGTAATTAGAGAAACCCAAACACCAATCTTGAGTGATATGGAATTTTGGGTGGTGGATGTGGATTTAATGACATGGGAAAGAGTGATTGGGAAATACGGTGACCCCTATAAAAACGCGAACAGAGAAAAGTTGCTGGACTTTTGCTGTTCAAATGAAATGAAAGATATCCATATATACACATGGTACCGTCGAAGTCTTCCGCAGAAATCGCTGGTAGATTTCTTTGGGGTACCTACCGTTGTGTATTAAAAAGGATGGTTTGTGATGTTCGTGTGTTGAGAGGGGCTGAACCGTCAACTGATCACCACCTGGTGTTGTGCAAATTGTATCTACACGATTAAATATGTAGATATATCACTTTAAAGTCTCCCCGGGAAAGTTTCTGCCAAGGTGCTGGAAACGCGTTGCAGAGTTGGGATCGAGTCTCGATTAGGAGTTGAGCAGTGCGGTTTTCGTCCCGGCAGAAGCACAACCAGTTATGTATTCACTCTCAGAAACGTACTCGAGAAGGCTTGGGAGTATGCTACACCTGTTTACGCGCATGTTTCGTAGATTTGGAGAAAGCATACGACCGAGTCCCTCAATAAGGTAAACTCTGGAGTGTATTACAGGAGTATGGAATTGAGGGTTATAACAAAATCAATCAACCGAATCAATACCTTTTTCATTACTTATATGGGCTGGATGTTACAGCGCAGCCTTGGCGAAGAACGTTTCGAATTGGGAGATCTAAGGATAAGTCATCTGCTCTTCGCTGATGGCTTGGTTATCCTTGGATCCTCTCAGACTGAACTTCAGCGCGCACTCGATCGGTTTGTAGCCGTTTGTGTAGAAGCTGAGATCAAAATAAACGTGAAAAAATCTGAAGTGATGGTCGTTTCCAGAACACCTGTTCAATGCACTCTGCATGGTAGTGGAGTCCCATTGAAAAAGGTAGAGAAGTTTGGGTCCTTTTCACGAGTCATGGAAGGAGCAATGCTAAGTTTTCCTGTAGGATTGGTCAGGCTGGGTCAATATGGTCAGGACTTCATGAGGTTTGGGTAATGACTGCAAGAATAAGATCGCGGATACAAGCTGCCGAAATGAGATTTCACCGTTGTATTGCTAGTGTGATCCGTAGAGATCGCATTAGAAACACCAAAATACGTGGTGAGGAACTCAATGTCGAGCAGCTTCTTCTACGGATGGTGATTATCCAATCCATATGGTAGCTGTGGAATCCACACCATCAGGCAGGCCTCCTCTAAGTAGACCCAGGATTAGATGGTTAGATCAAGTTCATAGTCTCTACTCTACCCGTATGGGGATTGCCCTTGATGATTTAGAGTCGACGGCTTGAGCAACCTACACCCACGATCGTCGAGTTCGAGTTCGTCGAAATGTTTTTAATGTTGAGGTCACAAATCCAAGCGTAAACAGTATTTGGGTGCAAAAATAAATACTGAAGCTTCGCACCCAATCTCCTGAGTCCTGATGACATTATATACGTTTTCCGGTAGCTCAAGCGTGACCACTTCTGATCACTTCTTGTAATACAAGTCATCACACTAAAGGGAGATCCTATAATTTTTTGCAAATGTCAATTCTACTTTGACCTTTGTAAAGTAAACAGATACAAAATAAAGGTCAAAAAGACATGCATTGCCGCATACTCTTAAAAAACGGGGAATAATTATTTCGATTTTTTTGCGGAATAATTCGTCGGTAGGGAAGGTGCAGCGTGGACTGACTCGTTGGAGGTTTTAATTTCGCCATTCTTCTCCAGTCTATCTTTAGTTTTTTTTCCCTGACTTTAAAATACGAATATAGATTCTAGGAGCATTGAGATTTTATTTTTTACAAAAATCACTTGCCACCTACAAGTAGTCGACATACTAAATACAGATGCTGTACAGTAATATTTCGCCAAAGAAAGAAAGTTGTCATGCTGATTAGTCACCTCGCTAAAAAATTCCGCAGAACGATGCAAACCAGATATGAAAACGACTCTTTTAAGGTCGACGAGTTGGTGTTCGTATATATAAACAAAGTCAGGTGCCACTTACAGCAGAATATTCGACATACTTCTGTAATTAATGCGCACTTACGTCACTGCAAATAAAAATTTAATAAAATACCTACGTCTAACTGGCGTAACGAAAAATGTTCTCAAACAACTGTGTATGCGGATAGTATAAAAAAAATAAACAAACTTGAACTCGACACTACATATATTGAGTTCCTATAGCATCCGCTAAAAATTATTGTATAAACAAATTTCGTTGAGTAAACAAAATATAAGTATCTACGTATACTCATCGTGTAATTTGCATTCTTTAGGCCTATTCTCCAATTCGTCTTTTGTTAAACAAGCAACACAAACTTTAGTTATAAGCATTTTCTGAACTTTCCGTTTGGGTGAAACTGCAAAGACAGCTATACAGATATTCACCGTCTGGCTGACCTAAAATAAGCTCATATGCGTTCCAATTTAACGTTTGCAATTCTATTGAAATTTCATAACAATTTGTATCGCTAAGATACGAGTTTTTCTGTCGCCATTGTGATATAAGATTTTGTTGCCGTTTTTTTTTTTGTGCATTCGGCCATTGCTATTGGTAATTAAAACTCATGCTGTTGCAAAATCTATTCAATATTAAGATACACAACACGAATACAAAATGAGCTGAGGTAAACCGGAGAAGTCTCTATACGGAGTGGAACAATGCCGGCAAGACTTTCGGGGGTATCTGTTTTGGTCAGAGGTATTGTATCGAGTTTGTTTTTCGCTCTGTACATTCATTTTTTGTTTTGTATCGCTTTGCGAAAAAGAGTAAAAAAAGAAACAAGCAAAACCAAAACCAAATGAACAAATAAGAAAATGCACAACCGAAAAACAAAGAAAATTTTCATCGCACACACAGATAAACCCCTGCAGATAGTATCACATTAGAAACTGTATAGAGTATCTGAAATCTGCTGCACATGACAGCTGCTGTGTGTGGGCTATCTAGACCAAGTTTGTATGCAAATTGAATGGAATATGCATGTATGGAGACAATTTTGTGGTCGTTGGTTGAAGTTGTTGAGGACAATTGGACAATGAGTTGTGAACTAGTTCAAGAAAATGCAGGAGTTTGTACACAAACCGATGTTGGTTTTAAGTTGATGATGGGAAAATGATAAAACAATTGGGTGTAGACGTTGCGGAACTTAAAGCCTTCGGATGTGTACATTTCGACGCTTGGGGGATTGCATATAATAGTATGATATTGTATTTGACGCTTTTCATTAGACATGTGATTTGAAACAGAGCGTATTTGAATGAAAGATATACAGCGCGTTTGTTTGTCTTTCACCTTGAGGTAATAAAATGGTATAGATTGTCAAGAGATTGATTGTTTTTTGTCAGACAAATGTCCAAGCTTTAAAAACTTCTTAGAGAGATGTTGAGCAGCAACAGGTTGCACATATTGGCTGAGAATTTATGCAAGCTTTCTACCACTGATATTTACTAGACAAAAGCTTGACGACAAGCCCCCAGCCAATCTAAATCATCAGGGGCAATGCCCGTACGGATATAGAGTTGATATGTAGGACTTGTTCCAATCATCTCATTCTGTGCCTATGCTTAATTACATGGCACGACCTTAAAGCTTAGAAAAGCGGTAGGTGATGCCAAGGGATTTGAAGAACGCTGCAAAACTGTACCACAAAGGACTCAATACATGGCATTGAAACAATCATCATTCGTAAAAGTCTCTGATCTGGTAAGTTTGGCTGAAGAACTTTCAAATGATTCTGACCCTCAGTCGAATTCTGCTTTGAAGTGATCATTTTGAAATACCTCAACAAGGTCAATGGCAGATGATGTTGCTGTAGCTGACTCAGGAAAGCCTTTAAATACTCTAAAAGAGCTTCAACAAAAGGCTTTAAACAAACTAAACCACAAAACTGCTCTTCACCAGGAAGCGCAGCTTGTAGGTGCATTAGCGGTGCACTACGCTCTACGCACAATTCCCTCTCTGGCACTTGGCATAATGTTTCATCTATTACATCTTTAGCAAGAAAATGGCAGCAGGTTCAGCTATCTTCGCCACCTCACAGTGGTCAAGGGCTTCCATTCTAAAGATCTTCAAGACCTCAATCGAAAACACTGACTAGTGTCAATAAATTTTGACTAGAACTTTCTCGTCACCCTCCAGAACAATCTGGAATGAGAATATAATATTTCCGAAAGACGAATCAATTTGCTTCTATACTGACGGCTCGAAAACCAAAGACAGAGTTAGTGGGGGCGTTTTCTCCGAAAGTCTTAATCTTAAGCTCTCCTTCCGTCTACCAAACTACTGTAGCGTGTTCCAGGCGGATATTATGGCGATAAAAGAGTTATTATCTCGGGTCAAGAAAAACGTGATATCCGTTAAGCATATCTGCACAATTTCGGATAGCCAAGCAGCTATAAAATCCTTGGATTCGATCTCTAACTAACTTCTGTAGTAGCCCTCCACTGACAATCGTCTCTTATGGAGATGACCGAACAGTTCAGCATTCACATAATTTGGGTGCCGGGCATAGAGGCATTCCAGGGAATTGTAAGGCGGATGAACTCGCCACTATACCAATACCGTCGGACACCCTGGTCATACCAATCGCTCCTTGCAAACCAAAATTCAAGCTGGACGCTATTGAGCGTGCAAATCTTAAGTGGACATAAGTGGCACTACATGTCATGAAAAAAAAAACAAATTTGGCCTAAGATGGATTTGAAACGCTCTAAGAATTTGATTTCTCTCAATAGGTGTCATTACTGGACACTGCCTGATAGGAAAGCATGCCCTAAGGCTAGGCCTTTTTGCAAACGATTTTTGCAGAAGCTGTAGGGATAAAGAAGACGAGGAAATTCTCTCACGTAGAAGGGAGCTTCACTTGGGAGCCTTCCATTACAACGTCTTAGGTGATTTGACAAACACGGCCAACAGAAGTCACTTACGCTTTATAAAGAGCTCAAAATGGTTCAACTAGTAGGGAGATCTCATACATGATCCGTTTTTAGTGGTATATCACAATGGACCTCTTTCTGATCTAAGTATGTTGGCTTTTCCTAGCTGACAGCCACTTTCAACCAAACCAACCCATACCTGAGTTTTTCAAAGGCTTAGCCATTAGATAGTTGAAAGTTGTAAGTTGAAATGCCTATATATTTTTTGTTGACGCTATACCTACTTTCCGGCAGTGACTCAGTGGTTAAGTTACATTCGTCCCAAAAATAATAACTCACACAATCGAAACAACCCGTGCGAGAAACTAGACCTAAGGGGTCTACATTTTGTACATTCCTGCCTGGTAGGTCCGGTTAAATGTCAATAAGCTTGTTTCAGCAACATACCATGTGACTAAAAGTGCCAAAAAAAACTTCTTTAGCTCAGCTTCGCAACTAATAAAGTTTAAAAATTTAGGAGAAGGGATCAGTAGATATGCAATAAAAGTTTATACCCAAGAATCAATTCAAACAATTCACTTAAAAGTACAACTATGAACTGTCTTGCTGGCGATACTGTAGTGTTCATCTGAATATAGCCAACATTTACTACCACATCTATTGCAATCATTCAGTTAGGAACATAACACCGAAGAAATTAATTTAAACTGGAACCAAAGCCCGTATATGAAAAGAACAAGACTGGCACAAAGCGAAGGAAGGAGATCCCGTAATACATACATACACTTTCATCAAGGTGCTGATATTTATCTCTATACCATGCCACCCACAATTTCATTATGAAAACATTTCTTTTTCTCCTGTATCCTATCTGTGTATACATCTATTCATCTTCTCTCATCTCGTGCATCTTGCGGCAAGATAACGGTGTACACTCCTGTATCTCTGTGTGTTACAGGAAAAGTAATAAAATTTTAAAGGAACACAGCAAGCAAACTTTGTAAACTTTCAAATACATTGTTCCCATCATCACCACCACCACCCATCGCTCCCATCTCAAAGTCACCACATAAAACAACACATGATTGCGTTGTAGTATGCGCTGGTTGCTTATGCTGTTCGCTGGTGTATCTTGCATAATCAAAACATTCCGTCTTGCTTTGCGTTGTTAGTTTGTTGCTTTTACTGGTTTTTTAGTGATTTTTTTTCTTTGCTTTGTTTGAATGAAAAAACTTTAATTTTTTATTTTTTTTTTTTTTTGCAAGAATGTTGCGAACGCTACAATGCATTGCTGGGGGGAGTTTTGACCAAGAAAAATGGACACAAATAGCCACAAACAGAAGCGCGCTGCATAGTGGTATAGTCTAGGTACCATTGACGAACTAATAACCATAAGCGCACAGAGGAACACAAAAAAAAGTAATAGAATCCACTCACAGATACTGACAATAGTATAGGACTTTGTAGGTACGTACATTGAACATTGGTCACAATAGTGGTGCGGTTATGCTTAAGCTCTGACAGTAGTAGTTTTCTGAAATTCAAATTTCCAGTCACGTTTTGAATTTCATCCGCAGTTCCTCTAAGAAGTGATTGCCATTCGGCTGTGTCGTATAGTCATTCCCCACAATAGATGCAAACTGGTTTCTATGTGTTAGGTATAGATGCCCCCCCGATGGGGATATAGCAGCGCGCGGGTGGATCTGGATAATTGTTATTGTAGTGGGTTCTCGGGAGTTTCGTTTTTCTTTCTATTGAAAAAAAAAATAAACAGAAAAAACTTGCATTCTACTTCATTCTGTTTGGCACACAACTCTGTTTGTGGATGTGCGTGATTGTGTGATGAGTTGGCTGGATTTGAAGGTTTACTTTGGGGATTAACGAAGCACTTCAAGTGGCACTGTGTTAAATGGTAGAATTTTCGTTAAATTGTTTGCATTTAGCTAGAGTGGTTTTGTGATCTCTTTGGATCATCACTTTTGGAGAAAATTGAAATGGAACAAGACCCGTGAGTGCTGATGGCGCTGGGTATGTGCGTATGGGCTTCCTATGGATGGATATTAAGGATAATGACTTACGTTAGGGGTGTCAAGTATAATTATCGTGCGCGTAGATATACTATGCTGATTACATTTTCGGATAATTTTAAAGTCACTTACGGGAAGCCGATATATAACCGTAAATGGGGCGTATGCGTGCGGAAGCTTTATTGGTGCGATGAAAGTAATATCGGGGTACATTATGCAGTTGAACTTTGTAAAAGAACAAAATACTCTATCCTGACATATGGTTCTTAGGAAAATTTATCTAAATTGGGAATAATGTCCAAGATTCAAGCTACAGACAAATTGACTGAATCGATTTCATGATCGCACTTAATCGCTTCAGACTATTGAAAATTTTTCTCAGAATCAATTGATTTAGAGACGAACTGACTCAGTGATTTGATTGAGATCAATTGAATGCGTCATTTAATTAGATGAGGCGATCAAATCGAACGATTCGGATTCATTGTGAGCCAATTCACCAAGTTCATTTGAGTAGTTCAGTAGTGGTGGTCATTAAAAAAAATGTATGTCTCAACTAAATCAGTTCACTCTTTGCCGAATTGACTCATTGATTTAATTTATATAAATGTTATTATACACAGAATCGAGGAATTAAATATACACACTACACAGCTCAATAAGGCTTTCTGATAACAGCATTGTCTTCTAAGTTATGGCAATCGCGGTAGCGGCCCGTAAGGCGTCATTGTTGGTAATACCACGAAACGATATTACCATTTTCGTTGACAGCCAGGCTGTAATTTAAAGCAGTTTTTGCTATTGAAATAAAATCCAAATTAAGAAGAGCTTAAGGTTCCTTGCTCGCACCACATCACGGTCCTCTGCTGGGGTCCCTGGACACTGTGACCAAGCCGGCAATGAGAGGACATTTCTGGTGAGAAGAAAGCAAATTCCGACCTTTTCCTGGCTAGTTCATCAGCATTTTCATTTCCTACAATTTCCTGATCCCTCATGGCCGGGAACCCAACCATAAGCCGGTTTGTTTCTGGTACTAAGTATTTGGAGGGTAATGAAGCAGTTTAGCACTGTTTTGGAGTCAAAAAATATTGAACTTTGCTTACTGATAGAATGAGTATTAAATGCCTTCTAGTTCTTAGAAGTCTTTAATTTCTACTCCATTTTGCGACATTTTTTTGTATGACAGGAAGCATAAAGGTTCATTCAGTTCTGCATGAACTGTTCTTGAGGTTAACATAATTTGGCGTAGGTAACACTAGCGGACTAACATCAAAACCCTGCGGGACCCCTTCACATTCTACTAAAAAGCCACTCGCTTTATATATCCGCTCCAATATGAAAAATATGAAAGTACAAAATACCGCTGTGGTAGTGGAATTACCATTAAGTCCTTCGGCACCCTTTTAATTTGCAACAAAAACACAGTCTCAGTCTCTTTTGTCTTTTCTTTTGCGTCTCATACGAGTAGGAGTAGATACATTAGCAAAATTCCTTCAACATAAAGTACCTATATGAGATTATTCGCTAGAGCAAAGTGAAAAACTCCAAGTGCCATTTCTATTCGCATTTAAATAACTCAGAATGAAGCCGTGTATCTGCTTCCTGTCATACAAAAAAAAAAAAAAATACACGCCATCAACCAAATGCGTCACACAAAAATGAGAGAGAAAAAGTTCTTAAGAAATAAAAATGACAAAGAAATGCAAAAAAAAAAAACTAATTCGATGTAATTGCATCCCATTTATTCAATCGAAAATGCAAAATCAGTCGAGTGTGCGTGAATGTTTGTTTGTATATACTACAGCAAATCCAGGAAGTGCACTTTCTTCCACATTTTCGCCCTCGCCACTAGTTGGTCTCCTTTGGTATGTAACGCTTTTGCTACATTGCGAATATATTGGCTTTTGTATGTTGACGAGCTTTTTACTAAACGTTTCGTGTTTTTTATTTTTTTCTCCGTTTTTATGGTGCCCTCTCTTACTTGGTTCTCCTGTTTATCGTCTCCTTTAGTGAAACGTGATCTTTTACGTTAGTTTGGCTTATTTTTCTACAAAAAACCAACACACACACAGAGCAGACGAGTGGGAGCATAAGACGACTCACAGTACAGAGGAAAAAAAAAAAAGTATCTGGAACCTCGTAATCTGATTTCGTGTTTACTTTGGAAATAGCTGACTCGATGAGAGGGAAGCCGAAATGAGACACATTCCAATTGAAGAAGTAAAGTGATGCTTTTTGCCATCTACCAATATCCTGTCGATGTGTCTCCTACACCCCCAACTACCCCCGCATTCAATCGACAGACACAAAGCGTTTGACATTTGTGGCACAAATTTAGGAGAGAAAATTGTGATGAGGTAACGACGAGATGGTGGTATAGGGTAGAAATGACGCGGACAACACCACACCATGCGGTTTGTTGGCATTTGAATTTATCTCACACCGAGATTTGTAATTGATTGGTCGATAAGCAGAGTATAAATGGGGATTAAGGATGCAATCAACCAAGAGATGGTAGTAAAAATAATTTCGTTCTTTTTTAGAACAAGGAAATCGTAAACTTAGTTTTTTTGGTGGGTGGTGTGTGTTTTTTTACGGTTTGTGGTGATGCCACTCAATGGGGATTAAATGAGTCTTTGCACCTAAATTACTATAAAAGGTTGACAATTTAATCGTCGCCTTTATTTAGGATGCATAAAGTCATCGGTTAGGCTATAAGTGGAACGGAAAAACGTATTACATAGATCCTATGAAATTTATTTCCCTCCAAAGGTTGCAGTAATTTTTCGGTTCACGCATCTTGACCTTGTAAAGCATACTAAGCTAGAATCATCTATTGATGCAGTTTCACTTTATTTTGTATTACAGAAAGTGGTTGGCAGCAAATGTATCTACACATCACATAATTGTCCGAGTGCGGAAGAAGTCATCACTGCGTAGACTGATTACTTCCGGGGCTCGCTCACCTATATCTTGTGCCCGTATGTGGTTTCAACAAGACCACTTTATTGGCCATAGATGTGATGACTAATCTTCAAGCAGTGTTACGTAATAATCTCAAAAAATTTAAACATATAGGTTGACGGCTGGATCTCCGAACTTGGCAGCTAGGTACAGACTTTTCAGACCGGCCGCTTTAGAAGTTAGGGGGCTCCAAAGTTGTTGCGGGTAGGTTTTGATTGAAAGTTGTTTTTTAATTTCCTTTTTTGTTTTTTAATTTCCTTTTTTGTTTTTGGTATGGGAAGTACCATGCCTCCTTTGACCACATTTTTTAAAATTCTTCCAAATGGATATAATGTTATGTATGCGTACATTTATGAAATTACAAGGCTCAAGCTCATGTCAAGATATACATCTAGTGTCTTAAATTATTTTGTTGCATAATACAACGCCCCGTTTTCCATTCCCGTCCACTTTTCACGAAGTTCGGGCATTCCGACAATGCATAAATGTCGAGAAATAGTATTGAAATTTTTTTTGTATGGGAGGTACCACAAGTCTCGCCCCTTAGTCCATCAATCCCGTCTACATTAAGTAGGAATCCTCGGTGGGCATGGTGGCGTCAATTGAGCGACCAAAATGTTAAAAAATCAAAAGTTTAATCAGCACACGAGATTCAGATTTTGTTTTTCATTTTTATGAACATTTTCGTAAGTCTGTTTCAAAAGACTGCCAGAACAAAACAAATGTGGGTGAATTCTTTTGAAAGATGCTTCTTAATAATCAAAATGTTGGATTTGAGGTTACAACGCCATCTGTTGGCATGGCATTGAGAGTACCAATTTATGGGAGTCTTTCCGAACGCCTTTTTCACAATTGGGCAATTGGGCTCCTTTTGTTTATAGACTGACCCCTTAATCTTCTTTTAAGTTTATCACATTAGCTCTCGTTTGGATAGAGAATTGGGAATTCACTATGGGCCATGGGATGACAGACACTTTTTGATTACGAAAACAATATTCACATAACCTGTCATATGTAAGGTAGACCAGTTTTGGATATTTTTATTTTTAAGAATGTTTTTCTCGACAAAAATGGAAGCTTGACATTTTTCTAAATTTCCCTGTCTCCATATACATCATTCCTCATGATGTAATTAATAATAAATTATAGAACTAAAACTACACTATAGGTTAGGTACTACTAGCTGACCCGTGCACGCTTGCGTCGCTCGCCTTTAGCAAAAAAAAAAAAAACAACAAACAAATGATATGCGAAGACAGAATTTCGATGATTGACATAATGCAACGACATTACAGGAAAAATTAATCACGCGTTTGGATAATTTTTATTTTTCACTTCACTTTAGATTCTTTGCTAAATGAACAATTGCCTTGAAAGTTTCAACACAATAATTAACTATCGTAAAAAATACGGTACGATTAACGAACACAATGTACTTCTAAAATTATTTCTACCAAGTGATATGCACCGTACGGCATAGTCGCACATAGGCCATATCACATGTGGACTATGTGCGACAAGAGCAACAGAAAATTATTGGTTTAGCATTGATTTCGCATTTGATCAATTAACATACATATCTAACTTATTGTTTCTCAGCTTCTGAATGGGGTAGAAAGATAAATGATAGCTCAAAATACAACCAATATGCGAATAAAAGTATTGCATCGGCATACACATGGAAAATGGAAAACAACAAAAGTAATTATTGCGAAAAAGTCACCAAAGGACGTGGCTATAAACGACATAGCCTATGGCAGTCTCACAGTCTTAAGAAACATTTAAAAAAAAGTTTCATCGAAATCTGTCCAATAGTTTTCGAGTTTTTAAGAGCCAAAGAAAATTCTTACAGTTTTATTATAATATGTATAGATTATACTCGCATTTCCTCCGTGTTGAACGCTTTTCTTTGTATAGCGTGTCGTGGGTGGAGTAGTTTTTCCTTTTGGCCGCCTAACATTACGTGCACAATCGGAGAAGAACAAACTTATTTTCGAATAGTTACTGCAAGGGATATTATCGCATCTTAAGGTTTGTGGCAATTTGAGTGGAAAATCCTCACTCCAATTTTTTTTTGATCACCTTTGTATATAATGTGCAAAAATTAATTGTACGCATTGTTTTGTCTATGCATTTTTGAGTTGAAATACAGTACAGATACTTACAACTAATATTGTTCTTGTATTGTAACAACTTTTAAGTACACATTAGCTTACCTAAAAAGAAAAGAAAAAAAATACAAATTAGTCACATAATATTATATATTTTACTATATAACTATGCAAAACAAAATATTGGCCTTGCAAGGAATTTCTGCCATATTGACACGTATTTTATATTATTACGGAATCGTTATATCATTTGTCCTACCAAAAACAAAAAAAATTCATACAATTCTAACTCAGATATGGAGTTCCTTCCACAATTTATGTCGAAGGGCATAGAAAGAAAAGCATTTATTCAAAACATTGCAAGAGGAAAGAGTGGAAAACGAAATAGAAGCAATCGGATGGAAAGAGACCACCGATGCTTTGATAACCTCCACTGTGCATACGAGTTATGCAAAATATTAAACATGTCAGTTAGGACGTTTACAATACATGGGCCAAATATTGGATTTGTATGGGGGGTACCATAACTACTTAACCGATATCGCCCATTTTTAATACCAACCTGAGAAGTCCACTCACAAAATTGCATTCGCCTGGGATTCGTTTGGAAACTATTTTCAACAGACAGACACATAGACAGACAGATAGACATGGCTAAATCGATTCAGAATATACATACATATATATTTTATGGGGTCTCCGGTAACTCCTTCTTGGCATTAAAAATTTAATGACAGAGTTACTATACTCATACCTTCCTGTGAAGGGTATAAAAATGGAAATTACGATTCATTCATCATCAACGCTCAGCGCAAACCGTTTGCCCTAGAAGAGGTTTCCCTTATATAATCTATACAATGAACCCCCGTAAAGGTGTAAAAGGGGGGTTCATAATGTGTATGGGAATATTTTTATTTTTCATTACTTAGAACTCGGTTTTTTCTCCTTTATTTAAAAACAAGTAAAAGTGTTATCATCGGCCTGGCCGATGCTTTGATACCCTCCACTGCATACAAGTCATGCAAAATTGTAGGCTGGTGAGGTAGTACCTACGTAATTCTAATTACATAGAACAGGTACAGTACAATAAATCATAAAAATCAGCTTAGCCCATTTTCAATACCATCCTGACGACCGTAAAAATAAGATCTCTCACAAAATTTCAGTTGACTAAGTCAATTCGTCTGGACGCTATCGTGATTTCAACAGACGTAGATACACATGGGTCTAATAGTGGTTTTGTATGGGAGGTACCAGAACTACCTGACCGACATAGCCCATTTTTAATACCAACCTGAGGACCGTAAAAATAAGATCTTTCACAAAATTTCAGTCGCATAAGTCGATTCGTTTGGACGCTATTGTGATTTCAACAGACGTAGAGACACATGGGTCTAATAGTGGTTTTGTATGGGAGGTACCAGAACTACCTGACCGACATAGCCCATTTTCAATACCAACCTGAGGACCGTAAAAATAAGATCTCTCACAAAATTTCAGTTGACTAAGTCGATTCGTTTGGACGCTATCGTGATTTCAACAGACGTAGAGACACATGGGTCTAATAGTGGTTTTGTATGGGAGGTACCAGAACTACCTGACCGACATAGCCCATTTTCAATACCAACCTGAGGACCGTAAAAATAAGATCTCTCACAAAATTTCAGTTGACTAAGTCGATTCGTTTGGACGCTATCGTGATTTCAACAGACGTAGATACACATGGGTCTAATAGTGGTTTTGTATGGGAGGTACCAGAACTACTTGACCGACATAGTTCATTTTCAATACCAACCTGAGGACCGTAAAAATAAGATCTCTCACAAAATTTCAGTTGACTAAGTCGATTCGTTTGGACGCTATCGTGATTTCAACAGACGTAGAGACACATGGGTCTAATAGTGGTTTTGTATGGGAGGTACCAGAACTACCTGACCGACATAGCCCATTTTCAATACCAACCTGAGGACCGTAAAAATAAGATCTCTCACAAAATTTCAGTTGACTAAGTCGATTCGTTTGGACGCTATCGTGATTTCAACAGACGTAGATACACATGGGTCTAATAGTGGTTTTGTATGGGAGGTACCAGAACTACTTGACCGACATAGCCCATTTTCAATACCAACCTGACGACGGTAAAAATAAGTCCTCTCACAAAATTTCATTCCCCTAGGTCAATTCGTTTGGACGCTATCGTGCTTTCAACAGACGGACAGACAGACAGACAGACAGACAGACAGACAGACAGACAGACGGACATGGCTAAATCGATTTAGAATGTGATCCTGATTCAGAATATATATACTTTATAGGGTCTCCGGTGAATCCTTCTTGGCGTTACAAATGTAATGACAAAGTGAATATACCTTCCTGTGGAGGGTATAAAAATAAACAAAATACATTTTTCCTATTTGCGAAATTTTGCTTGGGGCCCGAGTTATTGTCGATGACCCCTTTTTAAGGGGGGCTTTTTTTCATAGCTCGCGAACCGTGCGTCATATCAATTTGAAACTTTGTACCTCTGTGGCCGTTGAGTATGCTTATCGCTTCATTAAACTCGAGCGTAGGTACGTATTCCAATGATAGTCAAACGGAATTCTCTAAGAATGAAGCATCGCATACTGCTAGAAGGTGGTGCCTACACATCCTCACGATCTTTTCAGTTGCACATTATATGAATATCTGCGCGGCGTGGAATATAATTAAAGAGTAAGATTCTAAAGATAGTGCTCATCATATCGCTGGATTCGTCAGCTTAGAAATATGTTTTGTCCCGTAGATAGTGGCTCAGATTGCTATAGTAAGATCTGTGTTTGAGAGGCTAGCGCTTTACTTACAAAATTATCATAATTTTTGAACAGTCGTCTGTTAATATGCATGTCGGGTTGCCTATTGATTTCAATTTCTAGTTTGTCGAAGATGAGTGAACAACAGACCAACCTGTTGCTGGTGGAGGAGGTTGAAAAACATGAGAGAAAAATAAAACAGAGATTTTGATTGGTGATGAGTTTCCTCGTGTGTGGACTCAAGTCACCTCTGAGTCCGTAACTGGTCTGTAACCCGAGTTACCAACCGCTTTAGTCTTTTTCCAGTTGCTCCGTGTGCATTAGGCCTAAAAAGTTCAGATCCTTCGGTGAATTCATGGTGGGTATAATTTTTAATAATTCATTCGATCACTAGAAAGTATCTTAGTATATGGAGTTGCTGCTCACGATTGGTTAACACAATCCATATACCTTAAACGGAATCCACTTCAGCCCAGCGACTTTTCTTTATCCTTATCCGTAATTTTTTCAATTTTCTTTATAAATGAGAAATGCATGGGCCACTTACGCAGCATTTGCATGAGGCGAATTGGGAAAAGACACTTAAGGACAACCATAGCAGCAAATTTAACACAAATGTCAAATCAAATGCTTTTTTTATCAAACACGTCAACATGTCTATTATTATTTACAATTAATACAACGAACCAGTATTGTCTGAAAAGGTTTCTTATGAAGACACGTGTATCTACTCAAAAAATGGGCGAACAAATTCTTTAAAAAAAAATACGCTCGAGGGAGTTGTCACAGATAATTTTCAACAGTTCAGCTGCTGTCCTCGAGTTGATAATGAAGGTATATATTATATCCACGTGTGTACCATATAATTTCCAACCGACTTGTAAGATGTTGTTTGGGCAAAACTGCTCTGAGGCGGAAAGCAATTCGACAAACTAATTCATTTTAATTAGTTTTAGGTATTAGTGTGAGTCATTTAACAGGTAGTCGTAGTCAGTAGAGTTCTGTACCACTTGGTTAATTGTCTACGTATCGCCAATTTAGTGCCCGACGAAGGTAATAATATAATGCGTCTGCTCCAATTTCATTTCCTGTCGGTTTAACTGCTGCTACTCGGTTTCAGTTCCAAACTGCCGCAGTTTTCCTTACCTAACTCGTGGGCATTAATTTTTTTTTCTCTCTTTCGCATTAAACTCGACGCGAGCGCATCATGATAGGGTTTTTTTGTTTTTATTTTTTTTAGATTTTATTTTCAAAACGTGATTTAACGCCAATTTAACCGCACTAATGCCTCAAAGCAACGCAAATGCTTGTAGGTAGATACACATATACCAATAGGAGAAATTTTCAGCTTCGCTTATCAAAGTGTAAGTGGTAGGTATACATTTCTATTTTTCACATTATTTCTTTTCTAATAACATGTATCTGCCTGCACCACACCCATCAGAGAAGATACTCCAGTATATCTACACAAATTGATAGTATGACAGACTACCGACGCGACGCAAGGAGCAACTGTGCGACGACAAAGGTATGCTGAAACGTGTGAAGTGTAAATAATCTGATAGTAAATCGATTCCATTCATTAAAATGTATAATTGGCGATGGTTTATGGCGAGCTGATTTACTGGGGAACTATATAGATACTCGTGGTGCCGTTCCATCTGTCATAGATACACCGATGGAATAAAAAATGTCACTCAGATAGACGTGTGTGACTTTTTATAAACTTTTATAGCTGATCCTATTTTAATTGTTCGGTGAATTATATTTTTTTTTTCTCTCTCTCTTTCGAACTTTATTATAGAAAGAAAAAAATAGTTGCTGTGGTACAAAATGATAAGAAAAATGCGAAGCAAGTGAGAAGAAAAATCTTTTTGAAAGAAAAGAAAAATTCAAGAAATTCGAAAGTTTGTAAAAATTTCTTTTATAATTGCAGAAAGTTTTAATACTCAGAAGAAAAAGGAAAAAAAAAAGTTAGGCGGGAGATTTCAATTGAATTATTTGATTTTTATTGCTCTCTTATGCTCTCGAATGAACTGTGACTATGGTTTGTTGTGTGTGTGGGGGAAAAAAACGATGTAACCACCAAGTTATGAATAATTATTTATGAGAATCGACATCGACAAAGAGGAGCAAGCCAATTTGAATGGATAATAATTTGTTACCGCTGAGATTTTTTTTATGTATACAAGAATAATTACTAACAGTATCCGTCCGAGACATTCATGTCGAAAGTTTAGTTGTTGAGGCTAATGTGCTAAATTAATAATCACAAAGTACATACATGAGTTGACAAAGTTACAACATAATCAAAATGATTTCGTTGCCTCAATTTAATTGAATTGACTTGTGTGACTTGAGTTGAATGAGTTAAAATGAGTTCTCAAACGCACATTTGACGCCGGAGGTACGTGCTTGGAAGTGCAGATTTATTTTCTGACAGGGAATTCTCTACGGAGAATTGGATGTAAGAATTCAACTGCTTAAACAAATCAATTAAAGGAATCTGATGATGAATGAGTAATGAGTGATGTAGTTCGGCCATGATTCCATTCCAACGGAAATGTTTATTAACAAAGTTGTTGTTCTCTTTAAAGAACACCTCAATCAATGGTAAGATGGACAAGGTTTTCTAACGTAGTTACTCCTTATTTTAACCCCATTCAAATAAGTTAATTCGGTTATGAGTTAACTTTTATGACTCTGTTGAATATTAACTGAAAAAAGATCTAATCGAGTCGTGTCGACGTATTTCGATTGAGTTAATTGACTAGCATGACTTGTGTACCTATTATAAGAAATGATTATTGAGCCTTGAGTTGACTCCAATTGTTTCGGATGACTTCTCCGGACGGAGCGGTCCATGCTTTGGTGGTTTGGTCATGTTAAACGCACCAGGATTCCACGACGTGCTATGGAATCCGTACCATCGGGCAGGCGTCCTTTAGGTAGACCCAGGATGAGATGGTTAGATCAAGTCCATAATCTCTCCTCTACCCGTATGGGGATTGCCCTAGAGGATTTGGAGTCGATGGTGGAGGATCGAGAACTACGGAGGGTCCACTTGAGCAACCTAAACCCGCGACCCACTTAATGGATAGGCGGGACATTGAAAATAAATGAATGAATGACTAAGTTAAAAAGTAAAACAAAATACAGTCCAATTGTTTTGAATTGAATTGATTCTCCTAGAATGACTCATGTTATTATGTATGTTGTTTCAATAGAATAAACTTAACCGATTATTAATATTAAGGTACGATTATACATGTCATGAATCGTGTCATTACGTGACACACTGATGTCACTATGACGTCCTTAAGCGGTCATTCTGTGTGATCGCATTTCAATTGGTTACTTGAATGTTATAACCAAATTACTGATTTAAATGACTGTGATCGCCAAATTTTGTTGACAGCATGTCACAGATTGACAACAATCCAGGAATGACACTGCACGATTTTCTACAGTTTCATACATGACGCGATTGATTCGTTTTTTTCCTTTGTGGTTGTTGTTCGTTTGATTTAAATGACTGTGACCGTCAAATTTTGTTGACATCATGTCACAGATTGACAACAATCCACGAATGACACAGCACGATTTTTTACAGTTTCAGGCATGACGCGATTTTTGTTCCCTTTGTGGTTGTTGCTCGTTTGATCCTCAAGAAAGGAGACCCTCTGAACTGCGCCAACTACAGAGGTGTTAGTTTTTTTAACATCGCCCACAAGATCCTATGTGTTGTGTGAACGCCTACAGCCTTTCGTCAACAACCTTATTGGTCCCTATCAATGTGGCTTCAGGTCAGGAAGGTCCACCATCGATCAAATATTCACACTGGAGAAAATTCAAAAAGTCCAAATCGATACCCACCACCTTTTCATTGATTTTAAGCTCGCCTATGAATGACGGCCTTTATAGAGACTAGCTATACAGAGCAATGTTTGTAGTTTTGGCATACCTGCCAAACTCGTCGTAAAGAAATCCCCATCGATGTCAAACAAGAATTTAGACAAGGCGATGCGCTGTCATGTGACTTCTTGAGTGCAAAACTCAAACGCTAACACCGGAGGCACTGTCTTCCAAAAGACCGTCCATCATCCGACATCGACATATTCGGCAGAACGCAGCGGGATGTCACTGGCGCGTTGGTGAGTATTGAGACTGAGGCGAAGAAGATGGGTTTGGTGGTCATTGAGAGCGAGAAAAAGTATATGTTGTCACCAAGAAAGGACACCCAACACCGACGTCTTGGACAGACATAGGACATAGGCTACGCTATGAACTCAGCGAATGACACCAGCGCCAGCGCTAAGATTAAAGGAAGAATAACTCTTGTCAATCGCTGTTTCTTTGGGCTAAGGGAGCAAATGCGTGGGTTGCACGTCACCAGCCGAACCTACCTATTTTAATCGCCTGTCATGGGCTTGTCATTCGCAGCTGTCATTCAGCTATGCCACAGCATGACAATGAAAGCATGTTGTGTATTTTGGAACACAATAGCAGGCGGCATAACCGGCATGTGATCATGTCAATCGGAGTTGACAAACTTACGAATTACGCGTGCATGAGTGAATTTTTGTGACCTCTGTATGTCAAAAATTGACACATTTCGTGGCATGTCTAATAATAGCCTTACTTTTTGATTTGAGTCTGTTCGACCGAAATTTATCATGTATGCTCTGTTAAAATAGATAGATCTCATTGAACTAACTTACACGACTCATTTTACTCACTTACTTACTTAAGGTGGCGCTACAGTCAGGGTTGGAACTGGGCCTCCACTAACAACCATCTCCAGCCAGCACGATCTTTGGCCAGCTGTCTCCAGTTTCACACGCTAAGTTGGTTAAGGTCCCCTTCAACTTGCGTGCGCCACCTGAGTTGCGGTCTTCCTCTACTGCTCCGTCCCTCGGGGTTTCTACTTATTTTGAAATGTATTACTTTAGTTGGATCAGAAGACTTGAACCAACCCTTGCCGCTTGCTTGCTTGACTTGACTCTGTGTATGTTATCTGGCTCGTTCGATTAACAAACTATTCTTTGCTCATCAAACAAGCGTTTAATTAATTTTGTATAATTTTTATAGACTGTCAGCTATTTTGGAATATTTGTCACTCAGTAGAAAAAAACATTCCCAGTTTTTCTGCAAATTATCTCAGGGCAAGATCAGGGAGGTGTGATCATCTGATATATCTATAGCAAATAACTGACAAAGTAAAGGTTAACCCCTCAAGAAAGGATTCATATAGAGATATCGTGTCTCTTCTTTGTGTCTCTCCGCTTCCTCTATTCATTCGCTTGAATTTGTTTCTCAATTTAACAATATGCAAGGAATGATGACCGTCATCCATCAAAATCCTTGGACAATCCCATTAGTCAGCACCACAAGAGTAGTCAGAATTGTAACAAAAATTAATTAGTCGCAATCTGTTACCATGATAGGGCATTGTATGCTATATGTCTCCACAGTTTTAACTTTATTCAAATCTCGTGCACTCGCCAGTTAGAAATGTAAATCCAAAGTCAATGTTTTTATCTCTTGATTTATTTCTTGTTTCAAGAAGGCAATCCTCCATTTATTGACGTTTGCCATTAATCTTGCTTCCACTTATAATACTCCTTCCACTCTTCTACCAAACATCTAGACGGACGGTTACAATCGATCATTCAAAAATACCAACAAAATCTACACACACATATACACATACAGCCCCGCAACCACTTGAACAACATTTTGGAATTTTCAAATCTATTCCCCAAATGAAACCGAAGGAACGACACGACGACGATTCTAAAAAAGTAAAAATCCTATCGCATCTATATCACTCTGGATAATTAAACATTCCACTCATGCAGCTGTCAAGTGGTAACACATGTAAAAATGTTAATATCATTCTGCAGATACGCGAATATACAACATCCTATCTGTTACACTCATACACTCTTCAAGTCCCATGTGTAAGAGAAATGATAGGGATTTGAAAAGTCTAAGCACGATTGTCATTTTGAATTCTTCTCTTTGTTGTGTTGTCGTATTTATTTAATTTTTTTTTTGCAAGGTGATGTATGACTTTTAAATACCGGTAGCCATTCATGTTCATAATAATTTACAGATATAAAATTAGCAACTGTTTTGCACTGACCACAAAAAAAATAAAACGGCGCTAAATGAAATTAACCTGACAGTTTTATTATTTTTTTTTTTTTTAAATTAAAGTTGATAATTAGAAATTTCGCGCTTTGATTGCCACAAACATTGTTGGATTCCTTATACAGAAAAAAATAAGGGGAAAAATATTGCGAAAAATATTAGCAACAATTTGCAAGCACTAATTATTGTAATGTCATTCAGTTTGGGATTTGGGGTTTAATTAAAATTTAATTTAATGCTCATGAACAAAACATCTGAACGTAGATAATAATATACAACAATGGGACGAGAAATGCAAACAAAAATAATATCAGATAAGGTCCAGCGGAACTATTATAATATTTGTTTTGATTTGAAAATTTCATTATGATTATGGTTTTATTGAATTTGATGGGAAATTCGTTATTAGATAGTTTATACGTGATTAGTATATGTAGCCGACATGTGCTAATTGTATCTAATTGCCAAATAGTGAGAAGAGTATAAAGGGCAATAAAGGTGAGCCATTTATTATTATAGCCAATATATGTAGAAATGTCAGTTAACTATTTAGGTTGCAATGAATTTGTTGGCTTATTTTGGCGAGATAATTCAATTTGATAAAAAGAATTATAATTTCACAAAATAATGCAAATGACTGTGACACGTTATTTTTATGATGAGATACATTTAGTGTGGACAATAAACACAATACATATATGTATATCTACCTATGCTGTGTTCAATATATCTATTGAAATAGAGTTCAATTTTTGTGAAAAGAATCCGATGTTTGGCAGTTCACAATATGATTAACGCCATCTAGTGGTTTTCGTGATCAATATGCTAGATATATGAAAATTAAATACAACACAATAGAGTCCTATTTATTGGAACAAAATATTAGGTTCTTGCATTTACTAATCAAACCTACGAATTTACTATGAAGTTCCCACATTGGTTTATGTACAAGATTGGCTTTTTGCTGATTGCATTTAATTTTCTTCCCTGTTGACATTTAAGACTCGATGGTTGACATGGTTCATAAATGAATGTTAAAATTTAAATAATTTTCCATGTAGATAGTCTAACTTGAGTAAAAATATTTAAATATGTACCTAAACTCCATGAAACTGCATTGGCGGTAGAAAATGTCCCTTTTCAGGAAGGGTAAAAAAATAAATAAATAGGTGGCGCAACAGCCGGGTAGACACCCTAGGCCTAGCTTTTCGCAACCATTCGTTTTGTGTCAGTTTCTATTTTTGGGACAAATTTTATGCCGAGTCCGAACGGCTGAATTAACAAGCTTTTTCAAGACAGTCATACTCTCGGATATTTGTCAGACGTTCGCGAGAGGTGGCGCAGTAGAAAAAACCGATGTAATTTGTGTTTTTTCCGGGGATTGAACCTGGAATCCCTCGCACAGTAGACCAGCACACTAACCACTGCGCTACTGCGCCCACAGTTCAGGAAGGTACAGTCAAAAATCTGTAATAGACCCTCTAAACTGCGGCAACTATAGAGGCATCAGTCTCCTTAACATCGCTTACAAGATCCTGTCTGGCGTACTATGTGAACGCCTGAAACCATTTGTCAACGAACTGATTGAACCCTATCGCTATCAGTGCATTTTTAGGCCCGGTAAGTTCACAACCGACCAAATATTCATACTACGGCAGATCTTGGAGAAGACTCAAGATGTCCAAATCGATACAAACCATCTATTTATCGATTTTAAAGCCGCATATGACAGCATTTATAGAGACGAGTTATATAGAGCCATGTCTAGATTTGGCATCTCTGCCAAACTCGTCAAATTGTGCAGAATGACGATGGAAAACGCTCGCTCCGTTGCTCGCTGCTCCGCTGCACCTTTGATGTCAAAAAAGTATTTAACAAGGTGATGCGCGTCATGTGACTTTTTCAACATCATTCTTGAGAAAATTGTGCGAAACTCCCAAGCGAACACCAGGGACACAATTTTCCAAAAGTCTGTGAAACTACTACGACATCGACATCACCGGCAGAACACAGCGAGCTGTCACTGGTGCGTTTGCACAACATCGACGAATCAGACAGAACGTCACTATATAGACAGCTATAACTTTGAGGTGGTCAGGGACTTCGTCTACCTCGGCTCCGCTATAAACCACAATGACACCACAGCAGAAATCAAACGAAGAGTAACACTTGTCAACCGCTGTTTCTTTGGCCTAAGAAGGCAACTGTCTAATAAGGACTTGTCAAGAAACACTAAGGAGACTCATAAGAAGACCCTCATCATTCTATGGCGCAGAAGTATGGACGTTAACAAAGGCGGATGAAGATCTTCTTGGTTGTATCGAACACAAAATTGTTCGAGTCATTTTCCGCCCCGTTTACGTTTACCGTTCTTTGGAGGAGGAGATTTAACAGCGAACTCTACGAGCTGTACACTTGTCAGGGTGCCACATCGACAGGGTCAAAAAAGTACATATCACTCGACTAAGATGGCTATGACATGTAGAACGAATAGACACCAACGCTCCGGACAGAAGAGTCTTCGATTCCAACCCGGAGGCGTGTTTGTTGAGGCCCAGGTCCACCCCGGACTGTAGCACCATCTAAGTAAGTAAGTAAGGTTAAAATCCAGCACTCCAACCACTGAGCTACTGCGCCCACTACTGAAGCTATTTAGCTCCTGAATTTCCATGATAGGCACTGAAAAATGTAACAGGTATACTATGAAGTCTTCGCACCGAGCTAAGAGGAGGTAGATTTTCAAGAGAAATCTTGACAAACATGTAGAAAATAGCTAACAAATTCGATGTCCTTTCCTATAATTACTTTTTTGCCATTCCCACACAGTGAGAAATTATTTATCGATTTTCAACCCCATTTTCAATACAAAAAAAAATGTCTACAACCAACAGGTGAGCCTCATTTATTTAAGGTTATTTTTAGAGCTTAATTCAAGTTGAAAGTGGTCTTAGATTCGTAAGAATTTTTCACCAACCTACCCAACGAGTATATGAAATACCACAGGATGGATAATTGTGGCAACATTCATGAAAAGGGCGAAAATTCTACACCAACGATGAAAGGTGAGATAAAGAAGTATCTACATATATGGAGCGTGGGCCCTGCCTTTTATGTACCAAGAAAATAAAATACAGAATAAAAGAATCAAATTCAAGTAAATAAGAAGGAAATAATAAGCTCTGCAGGAAAATGTTCAAGGACATCATTCAAATAGCAGGCGTACTTCTGCCTACGTTAATTTTTCGATCGTTTTTTCATCTATACAAGAAAAAAAAACCCTGTTGGCAGATTATATAAACCTCTTCATAACCACCATGGAACTCCTTCCATCTTGCCTACTAGGAGGTTTTTTTTTTTTTTTTATTTGTATCCAATTTCTGTGGCAAGCATTTTCCAGTAAATTTCAAGGAACCACATAATCCTGTGGGTAATGAAAAAAAAATGCAAATAACAAAAATATAGGTTACCTACATAAAATGTTAAAGAAATTAATTTCGTCTGTGTTTGCTCTTTAAGTACAGAAAGGCTGCACAGCCATTGGTTGTTTTATATGCATGTATCTAATTAATCGGAAAGTGTCATGAAGTCATAGAGTTAAGAACTTGTACGGGAGCTAATAGAATTTTGACATCTAATAGAATTGAAAACTAATAGAGCAATGAACAAAAAGAGGCCAAAACAGATAAAGCTAAGGGCGAAGAAAATCAAGAGCCACTAACAGAACTGACAACTAATAGAATCAAGGGCCAATAACTAAAGCGCCAAGAATTAATAGAGCCAAAAACTCACAGAACCATAAAAGCCAACTTCTAATAGACCCAAGAACTTATTGTATAATGAACTCATAGAGCCAAGAACTAATATAGCCAAGAACTAATAGAACGAAGAACTAACAGAACTAATAGAGCCAATAACTCACAGAACCACAAGAGCCAATAACTAGATAATATCTAGACTCAAGAACTAATTAAATCATAACTTCATAGAGCCAGTAACTAACAGAACTAATAGAGCCAATAACTCACAGAACCATAAGAGCCAACAACAAACAAACCCAAGAACTAATTAAATCATGAACTCATAGAGCCAAGAATTAATAGAACTAATATAGAGCCAAGAACTAATGAACCCAAGAACTAATAGAGACAAGATTTAATAGGGACAAGAACTAAAGAGGCAACAAACCAATATCATTATAGGCTCTTATTTTTGGGAGGACTAAGAAGGATTTTATTATTTACATTGAAAAGATCTCTATGAGGTTTTTAAAATTTAGTATATCATCCACTGCAAAGTCGACGATAGCCAAGAGTCAAGTCTATTTAGCTGCTTCCTTGCACCATGGAGAGCAGTTTTCAGTAAGTCCTTTAAGATGACGGAAGACTTCAAACTCGAACTGGGCCCCCTACCTCGCTGAAAGTATCGCCTTTTAAACAGAGGTGCCTTTAACTGTCAGATGATAAAAGAACTGATGATGAACTTGACATGGACCGGCTGCCTTTCGATAGCTCCCGCTTTTTAAGCAGAGGAACAATTAAGCGGTTAGGAAAACTTGTGCATGCACTTTTTTTTAGAAAATAGTACAAGACTTTGAAAGTTCACGAAACCTAATTTTTCTGCGACTTTTGTGAGAACTTTTTTCAAGAAACCTTTTTTTTTTTTTCTCACACCTATAGATGTAGACTGCAAAAGCAGATACCTATTTTATGTTCTTCAGTTAATAAATTTATCTCTTGAGCACTGATTTCGTGTCTAATTACAACTAAATGTATCTTAAGGTACTTACCCTACCCAATGACGAATTTTCTTGCTGGCACATGTTCATTGTGCGTTCACCATAATATATATAAATACAAATAATCCCCGCAGACAAGATTAAACTTACATAAAAGGAAACCCTCATCCTGATGATGATACGAGTAACCGCCATAAGAGTAAGCCAATAACTGAATAACTGGATCAAATTCCTCAAATGATTCCTTCGAGAGAAGTAATAAGCAAACACATACGACAGAGAGAAGGAGAAGATTGAAATGCTTCTGCCTTTAACTGTCAGATGATAAAAGAACTGATGATGAACTTGACATGGACCGGCTGCCTTTCGATAGCTCCCGCTTTTTAAGCAGAGGAACAATTAAGCGGTTAGGAAAACTTGTGCATGCACTTTTTTTTAGAAAATAGTACAAGACTTTGAAAGTTCACGAAACCTAATTTTTCTGCGACTTTTGTGAGAACTTTTTTCAAGAAACCTTTTTTTTTTTTTCTCACACCTATAGATGTAGACTGCAAAAGCAGATACCTATTTTATGTTCTTCAGTTAATAAATTTATCTCTTGAGCACTGATTTCGTGTCTAATTACAACTAAATGTATCTTAAGGTACTTACCCTACCCAATGACGAATTTTCTTGCTGGCACATGTTCATTGTGCGTTCACCATAATATATATAAATACAAATAATCCCCGCAGACAAGATTAAACTTACATAAAAGGAAACCCTCATCCTGATGATGATACGAGTAACCGCCATAAGAGTAAGCCAATAACTGAATAACTGGATCAAATTCCTCAAATGATTCCTTCGAGAGAAGTAATAAGCAAACACATACGACAGAGAGAAGGAGAAGATTGAAATGCTTCTCAATGCAGAGGATTCGTCTGCTTCTGATGAATTTTTGTATAGAATACAGCATCCTTGTGTGTAGCTACAGAAAATTACACAAAAATTCAGGAATCTCATGCATACTTTAGTGAATGATAAACAAAGGGAAGCAGTATATAAATGTTCCTACGCACATCTTCAAAATATTTCTGGTATACCGTATACTACGTATCGTTCTGTAAATTTGACAAATTGAAATGGAAATGAGTTTTTGTAGTTACAAGAACTGCAATCTGTTTAATTATAATTTTTTTAATGATTAAGAAAATGTATCTGCAAGTGTTTATGTGATCTTTTTGCTGTTGTGCATGGAATGGAAGTTTTAATTAGCGTGCATTATTTGCGCGATGAATAATATCAATGATTAAGAAAGTTTTTGCGTATATACGCACGAGGCGCAAAAAATCAGCGCCGAATTTAAACCGCAGGGTTTCGAATCCAAAAGTAACCAACCAGAATGAAAGAGGTATCGAGCTATTTGTAATCGTCACTACTTTTGAAAATCCTATTCTTTCAGCTTAAGAACGCAGAGAACTATAGGGTACATCTCAAGGGGTATATGAAGCCGTAGTTCGATGTCCTGATCGCGAACCCGATATACAGAAAAATCGAATACGATCTTCTGTCTTATGTGTTGACGTATAGCTCACTGGAGAATATACTGCTAACTTTTCAATCGAGTTGAAGTAAAGATCGGTTCTGTGAAAAATATTGAAGTGAGGATCAATTCATCAAGGAAAATCTACAAAAGTGAGATCAGTCCATCTTATCCCAGCAAAATCAGACCGACTTAACATTTAGTTGACAGACGATCCTGATCCGCTAAAAAAGGATCAGTTTTGAAAAAGATCGATGCTCTCCGTGATCATAACTTAGGCAGACTACTCTATTACTGCGATTACTGATGATTACCAAATGGTAACGGTTGCCTACTGTCTCAAAAACAAAGAAAAGCAAACAGAGTGAGATCGAGCCACTTTTGACGATCAGCAATATCACGTAAAATGAAAACGATCGATCGACAACGTTTCGATCTTTTCGACAATAGCGGTCTCTGTGAATGTCAACAGATTTGTTAGACAGCTTTTGAAAAAACTAGTTGGATCTTTTTCGTTTTGTGCCACAGTTGGACCCTCAGTTTCAAATTTTCACTCGATTGCTATTCAGGACATCATCTTCTTCTTAGGGTTCTACTTCGTTCCGAAAGTTGAACAATGTCAGTCTCTGCCTGCCGACCCTTATTCTTAATTTGATCCTTCACTGCTGCATTAGTTTGAGGGGTTGATATTTACTGTTCCTGTTCCTGTTCCTGTGTCCGAGATATTGGAGGACATCATATTCGGTATGATATTTTGAAATCGTATAGTCTCCGTATATCTTACTTTGCTAGGAGGTCATAATGCTGGCTGAAACATGCAACTCCGTTGGTACTGACTGGTACTGAGCAGAAGAGATTGATTGAAGTAAACCATCATACTGCTTGGTACCGAAATAAGGGTTAGAGTTTGTCAGGGTGAGCAAAGACGAAGGCTGACCGAATCAGTCTATCTCCCCGCTGCGCTGGTAGTCTCTGACAGTACGCTTATAAGGAGGGTGGCTATTACAGATTGACGTGTCATGGTGAGGTTGACAGATGTAGGTACTCAGCTCCTTCTGGTGGCGTTATGTCTTCGGGCATTCGGGGAAAAGGAAGGTGACCGAAATAGTCTAAACACCGCTTGTAACTTCTGACAGTTAGGGATTGTGGCTGGTACAGATCTGCTCTACAACTTGACAACTTGACCATCGCTTATGTCAGTCATGTGGAGGCCGCTGCCTTGTCTGGCTAGTTCGTCTGTCTTGCAGTTGCCCGGGATGTCACTATGACCTGGAACGACTAACTATAAACTTAGTAATATCAATGAAGACCCGAGATCCGATTTTTAATATTTGAAAAGCAACAAATTATTATTCTGTCTCTCTCAGAATACCAAAGGGTTGTATGCAGAAGAAGATCAGTAAAATATCATCGATAGATTGATCATTTAAAAATAAACGATGCGAATGTTGAAACTGGATAAAAATTCGTTCTTAGCTCCGTTCGTAGCCATTTAAATTTCAGGTCAGATTTCAATATTCGTGATGATCACTTTTTTGGAAGATCGTCAAATCGAGATGCTCTTTTTCTCAAAATACTCGAGAGGATCGGTGAAATCTCCAGTCATTCTATGTAGGTTAGTTGCTTGGCAAAGCAGGAGAGGTATGTACGTGCCACACTTAGATTAATGTAGATCCGTGTTGATGTCATTCTAAAACTGGGTCCAATTTTCAGTGATCAGTGATCTTCAAATCCATAACATTGGTTCAAAAACGACTGTCATATTTTAAGATTTAACAATATCTATTTAGATATAAAATCTGTGCTGATAAACAAACGATCGTGAGTCAAGTTAAAAACGAACTTGGAAAGACTAGTGGTAAATCTTTTTCATGTAAATTGACTCTAAAAACTATAAGCACGTTATGATTTATGTGCTTTTACTATCAAAATAGTTCCTCCACCTATGAAATGAGACAAGATCTACCACTTTCAGATTTTAGAGATTAGCTCTATGAGTTAGTAGCGCATTGAGGATCAGAAATGAGAAGAACATTTATTGGCAAAAGCTTGCGAAATCAGGCACCGATAATTATCTGTCAGTAGCAAGTCAGCTCACTTGACAGTTATTGCGTTCAAATCGTAGACGATTTTGAAATAGGTACATATACCTACTGATTACGGACCTGTACTTTTATGCGTATATCTTGCTTTTCAAATACTTTGCTTTTGATATTTTGCTTTTGATACTTTGTTTTTGAAAGATCAGTCGGAAAACTAAAGTGTCCCTGAAGATCTTCTGTCTGACTTATTTCAACGGCAGATTTTATTTTATTACACACCCTATGTGCCTTCATGTTTTAGACATGAAAAGGACTCTGCGTTTTTTTTTTTTCCTCACTTTCTAATTTCCAACTAAAATCAACTATCTATATGCACTGTACATGCATAAACTTTCAACCTAGTTGTTCAAAATGAAAACTCAAAAATTAATACCCAGAGATTCATTATGCAGCCACCATACAAGCAGTCAGCTAAGTGAAGACAAACACAGTTTAACAAAAAAAAAAAAAAACTTCGATAGAGCTAAAGACAACAGCGCTCTAATTAAGATTGCAAATCCACCCCATTTGTCTGCGACCGCATCCTTATGCAGATATGCATATGCACCAGCGCACGTAATCAATCAAAAAACTGACTAAAAAGTCAACCTCATAATTTAGAACAAAGCCGCCGTTGTACCTACTCCCTCTTGGCACAGGCCCCACCCCGCCCCCCATGCTCGCACGTAACTCTCGAATTGTAGAAAACAATTTTCCATTTTCCAAGGTAACGTACGTATACTTGTAGCGAAAATGTCTAAAATGCCACCACCAACGGCGCGCGGCGGCAGGAGCATCAACGTTCCTTATTAACCCTACACTAGGTGTATACCTATGTAGAAAGTGGATACCCAACGTCGCCGTTGCCGTCGTCGTCGGTGGGTTAGTTGGTGCTTCTGGAATGCTTGCTATTTGTGTCATAGAATCCCGAAAAAGCATCTGTGACAACCACTATATCAGAACGCACACATGAGAGCCGAGAAATTACCCTCTGGCAGTTAGAAAAGCAATAGTGAAGTGCGGAGTGTATAGGACACGAACACACGAATGGGTTGACTTAGCATTCATCAAAATCATTGCATATATATGTATCAGTGGTAGACTCACTTAAATTTCGCAACACAATAAGCCAAGAGTGAGAGAGACATAGAATGTGTATTATATCTGTGGAGTTCCGCCAGTTGCGAGTTCCACCCATAGAGATTTAGTTTCTGTTTCAGTTGGAAGCTCCATTGTAGTGAATTTGCTGCGAATATGTCACCTCCCCCCCTCAAACACCCTTAATTAAAATGTCGCACACAAACAGGTAGCGAGATTCAGAAATGAGGTTGACACTCACACTCGGGGTCGTGTATGTCCCAAATATGTCACAAAGAAGAAGGATACTCACTGCATTCATCAGTCCAGAGATCCTACACTATATATTCCTACATACATGATCGGCTTCATGTTTTTTTTTTTTGCTCTACAGTGAAATGAATCCTTTAGTCGACCCTCGCACCAACAATCTCTTAATAACGAAGTAGTCAGCTAGCTTCTACAATATGACACTCATCCCCTTGGCGTTGAAGGCATATAGGTGGATGACACAGTGCGCGCCAGTGGGTGGTGTTAATGGTGGAAGTACTCGGTCCTTTTAAAATTAAAAGGATCTCACCTGGCACATGGCACACAATTAATTGTGGACAAATGAGAAGACGGTACCGGAATACGTATATATTTTAAATGCAGCAGTAGGTAGCTGGTGTATATAGCGTTAGAAAAGTAGAATAAGTTGACTGGTACGAGGACGAGATTCTTATTTAGGGAAGAGCATCAAGGATGAAGGCATGTGACAGCACATTTATTTTATCATCATTTCGTACACACACAAAAAGGAGCGTATTTTATGTATAAGAGATCCTTCAAGGCACATATAAATTTTCTTTCAGTTATAATGGTGGGCTATTTTTTTTTTTTTTGTCACCAGGTTCATTCTGAGAAGGACCCTTTGAGTCAAGTGTAATTCATCTACTAAATGAGTGTCGTACTATACCAAAAAAAAAAAAGAATATTACAACTTCTGTTAAAATGAGTGTCCAATCAAGCGACACAGGATGTGCATGTAGGAATACGAGTGCAAGAATTTACATTAGTTATTTGCAAGGGACAAAAATAGAACAATTGCTTTTATAACTAGTCTTTGTGGTATTTCTTTTTCAGGTCACAAAGATTCGGTTTTACTTTGTAGCCATCACTTCAGCGGATAGGAGTATCATCTGTATCCAGGAGCAGAAGGGTGACAATTTATACAAACGTAGGAAGTCGACAGTACCTAGTTTGTGATTGGAGATACAATAAAGTAACAATCCGCACCCAGTTTTCAGCAATTGTTTTTTTTTTTTTTAATACCTCTATCGCGAGAGGGAAGCGTTAAGCACTTCAATAGCGCCTCAATAGAGATCTTTGCAGAGAGGTGTTAGTTCTGATATATCCTCTTCAAAGTATGTCCCCAGGAAGCGAGTTCCAAAGTTTACTTCTCAAACTTAATTCAACCATTACAATTAGGTACCCAATGAAGTGAAGACGATCATCGCGAGGATCAGGAGTACCACAAAAGTGATCATCACGAGGATCAGTGATCTTTAAAATGTGCATATTGGATACAAATTTACTATCCCCTAGATGCAAACAAACAGCAATTAGATTGTGGATTTTTTTACACTTCATTCTGAGGCAAATATTTAAGGTTAAGCAATATCCGATCTAGACGCACTGTTTGACTCGATCTTATGGATCTTTGGCCGTGACTTATGGATTTGCAATAAAAAACTGACTACGAATCTTAACCTAAAGGCAAGTCTTCAATCGAAAAATTATGTTTAATCAAGTAAAATCAAGTTAAAAAGATCTACACTTTATTAGATCAGCGATCTTTGAATGTAATCAAATTTTACATCACTTTGATTCGATACGATCAGTAAAAAAAAGTTTAATAAAATTCACAATGAAAGCAAGTAACTCAACCGTGATCACTAAATAAATAAATAAATAGGCGGCGCAACAGGCGGTAGACACCCAAGGCCTAGCTTCTCGCAACCATTCGTTTTGTGTGAGTTTCTATTTTTGGAACGAATGGAAGGGACCTACAATTTTATGCCGAGTCCGAACGGCTGAATTGAGAAGCTTTTTCAGGACAGTCATACTCTCGGATGTCAGACGTTCGCGAGAGGTGGCGCAGTAGAAAAAACCATAAGATGTAAATTTTTGTTTTTCCGGGGATCGAACCTGGGATCCCTCGCACAGTAGTCCAGCACACTAACCACTGCGCTACTGCGCCCACGATTACTGATCAGATCAGATAGAAAAGATCAATAATTTCTTTGATCAGCAATTTTTAAATAAGATCCTCGTTGATCTTTACAAATTTTGTATAGAGGATCAGCAAAAGTGATCGTCTTCATCAGATACGATTAGTGGACGAGTGAAATATTATAGTTTGGTAAAAACAAGAAATTCGATGCGATCGGTGCTGAAACGATCTGTATCTGTTTTCGTGGATTAGTGATCATTACATTGTATCTTCTTTGATTCGAAACCTGGTATAAAATAAAATCTGAGTACCGCAAAACTGAAGGTAACATGATACCGAGGATCAGCGAAAGAGATGAATGATCTTCATATCTACTAGATAGTTTTTACAGTGAAAATTAACAGTAGGTACATTTTGGTAAAATCATCACTATCTATGTAAAATATGTTGTGGACGCGATTCATGAAATAGGCATCGGCAAATCATATCAATCCTATTTTCCAGGGGTTGATATTTTGAAAAATTTAACAGTACAAGTTGTTTGAGTATCTTTGAAATCAAATCCTATAATTACAGTTTTTGAACTATGATCAACAGTAGTGTTTTAAAAATTCACTTCCAAGCCTTATTAGTGGCTAAATGATCAAAAATAACACTACAGGGCAATTAAGATGAGTATATGATTGTATCTCCAAAATGTATTTTAATGAGAAATGAGAAAGTAGATGGCTATGGGTAATTCCAACAGATTAATTGAATATGCTGGGCAAACGAGATCAAAGTGAGAACGATGGATACTATTCGAGGATCGGAGGCCTTTAAATTTAATGAGAGAAACAAAACAAATCAGTAACTCTTGGTCTACAATTTCAAAACTGCACGATAAAAACAGGATCAGTTTGAAATGGCTATTTGATCAACTCACCTGATGATTAGAAATCTTTAGATTTCGGATCTACAAATAACGCCTGACCATGCCCTACTAAATTTCTATTCGAAGAAAGTTGTTAGAGTGCATTGTTTTTCGAGAACCATCAGTGATCCTGATCATATCGGCTCAAATTGAAATATCTGACACGGCTAAACGTACAAAAATAAACGAAAATTTCATCTTAAAATTTAATTTGAATCAAGTACATGGAATTGGAAGGAATGAGGATTTAAAAAAATACGATCGGACCTAGTACCGATCTCAAGTTAAGTTTAAGTTAGGATCAGAGAAAATATGTATGTATTCAACTGAACACGTCTTTAAGATCAAAATATAATTGCATTGCACCGCTGAAATCCGAAACCATAGACGTATCTTTGGATCTTTTTGTATGTCCGCGCCATCTGTTATTATTTTAGCACAGAATCTTATTTAAAGTACATATCGTACAATTAAAGGCTACAAGATTATTAAAGCCTATGAAAACTATGGCAACTCAATATATTGTCTTTGACAAAACTGTTACTATTTATACAAGATTACACTCCTGCCTTCTCTCCGCTTGAATAGCTTTCTACTTAAGCAAATTTAGCAAACCATATGTCAAACTCTTTAGCAAATCATTCTCATTCAATCTTCTGCCAGAATACAATTTGTAAGCACCACAGAAGATGGTACGAACCAAAAGTTACCAACCTGACATGTACCTATAGATCTTCTTCTAAGACGACAGTGTAAATCCCTTGTTTTCCTCAAATGACAGATAACAAACCCCCCTTATTTAAGAAGCACGTTTGAAACATATTAAAAACAATCTGCGCCGCACATCATCCGTCTGCAGCTCACGCCACTTCACGTTTCCAATCATCCCCTTTGCCGAAGAACTATACACATCTTTGCAGACTCTGTTTGCTCCATTATTTCACGTCGAGCAAAGTCTTGTTGCAAATTTTAATCTTCAAAATGAACTCGACAAACAAATAACAAATCCTTTGTAGTAGAGTTCAAACAAACAGACACACCCCACCCCCACAGAGAGAGAGAGAGATGTAACACCATAACTTGCCAACCATCGAGATGGGCTCCTACTCTCATTCAAACATCAGGTGTCGCACTACATCCTAGTGAAACAATATCTTCACAGCTCCTTTCATTTCCTTTTATTTGCTGTCTTTATTTTTTGTTTTTCTTCTCATCTTGTTCACTTTATTGTTCATTTGGTACTACCGCGAGCGTCGCGCAAATTAATGCAAGAGCTTCTCGACATATGCACCCATAGAAACACCACCCCCTCCACCAAAAACGCTGTGAATTTTCATTACAAGGACTCGCGCAGTGATTACAATTAAAATGCGACCAAGCTTCCAGAAGCTGAGCAGAAACTAAGAAACAAAAGCACGAAAAACTAACTAAAGGTGTAATGACAAAGTAATTGCTGCACATGGTGTTCCGACATCAGGAAGAGACCATCCGCCCCTTTGTCGCCACCCCATTTGAATCGACAGAGAAACATCACACAGCAGGAGATATTATCAAGAGCACTGAAAGCATTTTCATTTCGTGCAAATTCCTATGCTATCGCTTTTAGAGCCTTGAGAAAGATCTCATCGTTGCGATACAACCTGAAATATCTCCTTGACACCGTTGCAAGTGCACTGCACACACACCCCCACCCCCTCTGTGTCGTTCGTAATCACTAAAGCGCGCAACGCCTTGTTGTTAGCATTGTTATTGTCATTGCGCGCAATGTCGTTTATAGTTTTGCAATTTTACATTTCACAGAGCAGCAGCGAAAAGGACATCTACAATCAGTTTGCCATCCAAACCCACCTGGCGTCCCCAAAGCACCATTCAGAATAAAAGAACAAAAACCTCGAAGTAAACTATCTCTTGAGGGTAGGTAAATTAAAAGAAAACGCAGATGGTGTTGGTTTGGCTAACACAAACAAAAATAATTACGGCATCTTGTCTCAAAGAAGGAGTCAAATTCATTGCTTTTCTTTTTTCTTTTTTTTCTTTTAATTTGTATCTAGGAAGGAGGAATAGAAAGTTTTTGCATATGGCGCTGAAATTAGTCATTCAGGGTATACTAAGCAATAAGCATCCCGGATCTGTCCATTCATCCCTTTCGGAAAAGTCTACTCTTCTGTGTGGTTGTTATGCAAATTGTTGTAGGAGCAGTCCTGACGTTTGGCTTAAAGTAAGGAAAAAAGGTAGAGAAACTGGGAGCGCATGTGATTTTTCAGATATAATTGAAGGCAACACAATTTTCAAAAACATGCAGTACCTAATTCAGATAATATTTTTTAAACGATCTAATCGTATTTATGGTTTTTCTTTTAACAAGACGGTATCAGCCGAATCTCCCGTGAACTTCTGAATTTTTACAAAAATATAAGATGCTTTAGATGCGGTTTCTAGAAATAAGAAAGATCCTTCAAAGTCTGGAAAACATTTCAGTGGGCGTTGGTAACAATATTCCAACCAGTTTCAATGAGTATATACATAGGTAGATAGGAAATTATTTCTTTCATGAATTAATCCGTGGTGGACCTGTGCCTCCTTGAAGATTAGAAAACATTCGTCGATCAACGTCGGACCACAGCGATCTTAAGGCATTATGTAAGATAAAGAAGAAGGATCACTATAAAGCAGAGGCTCGAACCATTTGGAACCTGAAAAGAAGACTCAATGGTGGGAAGTATGTTATCTATCACCTATTTAGACTCGAGTATCCTCTTAGATAATTTCAAAAGGCTATTAAACCCATCTGATGGTCTCACACACTCGCCACACCAAGATACCAAAATGATATACATAATTGGAAAGACGGATCTCTCTTCATGAATTTATGCAGGTTCAACGACGCACCTTATTAGGGGATGGTAAAGCTTCAGGTTCGGAAGGTATACCGTCTGAATTTTACAAGCAAGATACCAATGAGCTGCATCTTACGCTTATTTCTTTATTTGACTCCATCCTAAAGTCAGGAGTAGCCCTGCAACGATTGAAGGAATCGCTAATTTTTTCTATCAATTAAAAAAGGTTCGACTGTAGATCCAGCAAATGCTGGATTCACAGCAATATTGGAAAGCCGACTTAATAAGAGGATAGAGGAGAAAACAAGTTACTGAAGGAATCTCAAGTCGGGTTGAGGCTAGCATATTTAACTCTTGATGGCTTTGTCGTTTCAAATAGTAGTGGCCGAAGTGTTGATAGCCATAATCTAAGCTTAAGTTCAACAAAACCGCTGGATGGCCTACCCGCCGAGCTGTTCAAAGCCGCAAGCGAAGACTTGGTTAGGAACATGCACCAACTCATCTTTAAAAATGGTCGGAGGAAAGTATTCCCGATGATTGAAACCTCAGCATTGTTTGCCCGATACTCAAGAAAGGAGACCCTCTGTCTCTCAGTCTTCTTAGCATCGCTTCCCTGAGAGTACTCTCATAACCGTGTCCACTTGATATTTATTTGACTAGTTAAAATGTATTCTAAGCATGTTCCCACCAGTGTGAAGGGAAGCCATACCAGTACGTGAGTGTGTATTGGTAACGCTATGAGTTGCTTTATTTCCTCCGATATCCATTGTTCTACTATGTCGACTCTCGACAGCTACTCGCAAAATACGAACCGTGTTGGAATTTTGAGAGCTAATCTCCGATAGTGATCAGAATATGTGTCCACTAGCGAGTGACTTTCAAAAGGCTCGAATCTCGAGAGTAAAAATTTAACTCTCCGCGAACTACTCTCAAGACTATGTCCACTTGCGAGTTTGATCTCGAGAGCTGCTTGAGAGCTGCTCGCAGCATTTTTACTCTCAAATGGACAGGCAACTTTACAAGCTATACAGAGTAGAACTGGATGGAACAAAGATTAGTTGGCATTAGGTCGAAATTGTTATATCCGTATTAATCATGATGATGTAAGGTGATTGAAGAATGACCTTTAAAAGTTAATTGAAGATACGATGAAAAAGATAGGTCATGGTACTTAGAGGAAGATGTGGCTTGTACGGATGAAACTGACCTCGCTTTTAGCTATTAATTGAAAACTATCTCTTTAGAGTGACATTTATATATTCTGATAGAAAATAAAGAACAAATGATTATTATAACGTAGAATAGAAAACTGTGGATGTGTTTTAATTTCAAGGAAAAGTTGAAAGTTCAATACAAAACATTTTGGTATTTTGGTCCTTCGAGCCGGATATGAACCAGCGACCTATGGATTTACAGTCAACTGCTCTATACCAACTGAGCTATTGAAGGTTAGCAAAAATAATTTCATTGGGAGATGCCCAATCTTATTGAGAGAAACGAGAAAGAATATCTTGGGAAGCGAGTGGCTGCAAGCTGGGAAACGCCAACACACTTAGACCAACATATGTCTATTGTGATACCACGAAAAACGAATCATGTGAGATCTCCCTATAAAAAATAAATAAATAGGCGGCGCAACAGGCGGTAGACACCCAAGGCCTAGCTTCTCGCAACCATTCGTTTTGTGTGAGTTTCTATTTTTGGAACGAATGGAAGGGACCTACAATTTTATGCCGAGTCGGAACGGCTGAATTGAGAACCTTTTTCAGGACAATCATACTCTCGGATGTTTGTCAGACGAGAGGTGGCGCAGTAGAAAAAACCTTAAGATGTAATTTGTATTTTTCCGGGGATCGAACCTGGGATCCCTCGCACAGTAGTCCAGCACACTAACCACTGCGCCCACGATCTCCCTGTACTAGTTCAACTATTTTGAGCTCTTTATAAAGCATAAGAGGCTTCTGATGTTTGTCGTTCTTATCAAAGGCTCCCAAGTGAAGCACAATACAATATCAGGCAACTTTTAAACCATGCCAATGAGGCAATGCCATGCAAACAAAATTATTATTTAGACTATATTTTGTAATGAAAGTGCATAAATAAATACCGAATTTCTCAAGGCCCCCACCCAAAACGTTGGCCTCCTTCTCAAGCCTTCTCACAATCACGTACATCGCCCACGATTCATTAAAATACATAGCTGTTATATCGCCGCCCCGGAGGAAATATCCTCATAAATCCCGTCGACAATAACTCCCCATTTATACCCTATGCCAACACATGTAAAATATATGTGTCTCCATCTATTTATTAAAGCTGTTCCGTTATCCATTTCCATTCCATTTGGACGGTTTATACCCCTATTACCATAAAAAAAAAATCGCAAACACAAATTTGCAAATGTATACCCCAACAGCGCATGTGATTTGAATTCCAACACCAATTCCAATTGGTATTTGCCCATTATTTATTCAAATCCTCATTTTAACCCTTTCAATAATAGCTAGCACCGATGGCCGCACTAAAAACCTGGCTACCGATAGATACTCTTAAATCTAAATATTAATTAATATCAATTCCAATGCCAGGCCATTAATGTTAACAAAACAATTTAACATTTTCCATTAGAGTGAAATACACCAGTCAACACGTCTGCATCTGTAGCGGACAAGTTTTTAAAGTGCCCTATCGACCCAGCCCCAAAAGTGCTGGTCATCATCGATTAAAGGGCAAAATATTGTTTTAATTATTCATTCGATATACGATGGACGAGTATCGGTACGAAATAAAATAAAATTTATAAAAAAAAATCCTTTTCACCAGTTTATTGGCACTACTCGTGTATCCATCGGATCTCAATCCAAGTGCATACACATTTTAATAAAATTTACGCGCCAAATGATAATTGAAACACCAAAGTGTTGGACAAATAGTCTGCATGCATTAATGATCGCGAATTGCTTGGAATGGGGTTAGGTATCTTGCTTCCACTTTTTGTTTAATTATTCGTTATCCTGTGCAAATCCCGTTGCAAGCCATACACAACCATGGCTAACCACCATTTATATCGGGATTTTATGTGTTTTGCAATTAAAACAAAACAAAAAAAGAAAAGAGAAAAAATGTATACATTCCTATTTGCCATTGCTATTCCATCCACAGTGGCTATTACTGGCTTGCCGTTGCTTTTGCTGCTGATGATGCTGCTGCTGGATGCTGGTAGCGTTGGTAAGCCAGATCAACAAAAGTCAACAAGGATATGAATATACACGCGACTTACTCGCTTGTGCAAATGTATGTTATGTACCAGTACCAAGGTGAAATGGAGAATGCATTCGGCATCTGCAGGTACCTACATTATACACCCAAAGGGACAAGCACTATAGCTGTGCAAACAATCGGGTTTAATTCAAACACTGGCCGTATAAGTAAAGAAAAATAAAAGAAATCGAAAAGAGAATAAAAAGGAGATGTGCTCTGGCTCAGCTCATATCCTGTTACCAGAGGGAAGGGAAGGCATAAATTCATTTCTAACATTGAAACGGACCAACAACGATGATGATGACGACGACGACAACGATGGTGGTTCTATGTAAAGAAAGGTGGTGGCCGTACAATATCCTGTGTGATCCTTGTGCTATTACTATACCAAAGTTTATCACCCATATTACCCTTTTTTCATTGCTACTCTACTGTAGGTATAGGAGGTATACCTTTGTTCGGCTACATCATATGATGGGCAACTGTATTCGCTTTTATAGTCTGGATGATGTTCATTGGTTCGTCATCAAGGACTTGGGCGCTCTTTGGAGTAAGTATCAAATAAAATGATATTTTCTTCGAATAAGGATTACGGTCCTCTTTGAATTGTTTGTTAAATATTTTATGAATGTATCAGAAGGCTGTAAAGAAATATATGTGCCAGTGTGAATTGAAACAAATTGTATCCGTTTTTTGCAAAGGTATCTACCGCCAGAAGATACATCAGTAGCCGGATGTTTTTATAGCTCATTTACGAATTAGAATTTATTATTTGAATGATCTGTTTTAGAAATAGGATACGATAAACTGGTTTGTGTGAAATTGTATTTGAAAAATTGTCTAAATTAAAATGGGAGTAGGGTGGTACTACTTGCGTACTTTTGGGATTGGGCGAACATGAATCAGTGGTCGCAGCCTTAAGACGGTTGGGTAGCACGAGCGGGCAAAGAAACACACATTTTGTACAAGGTGGCGCAAAATTAATCATCCTTTAGGAAGATGATATAATTTTTGCAAATGGCGTCGTAAATCAATCATATTTGACATTTGTGAACTATACAGCTGCAGTATACAAACAGACAAGCAATGGAGCTCTATACTCTGCAAGATCTTGGAATAATTGTGTTGATTTTTTTGACCTATAATCGGTCGGTGGTGTTAGCTCAGAGTGAATTTCGATGTCGATTTCCTAATCGTATCGCGCCAATTGGGCAAACATTCCGGCGCTTAGCTACTCAACTCGAACAGACTGGAACCACCAGGAGACCATGCAGGGCGTTGCCGCCACCGTGATGTCGCTGAGAACGAAGAAACATCAACCAGACGACCGACGGGCCATGCAATTGGGCATCACCATCAGACGGACCCTATAGCGAATTTTAGTGAAAGATTTTCACATATCACATGTCCCCGTACAAAGTGCAAACAGTACATCAGTTAATGCCTGTTGACCGTTAGTCGCGTGTGAATTACTGTCAAGACATCCTCAATCTCAACAAAGAAGAGGACGATTTTGTGTCGAAAATCATCATGAGCGACGAGGCGCATTTCCACTTAAGCGGTTACGTCAAGAAGTAAAATCTTTGTTTCGGGGCCACTGAAAATCCGAAGAGTCAAAGCCACTGTGTGATGCGGCGTTCACGCGGGAGGAGTGATTGTGCCGTATTTTTTTGAGGACGCCATCGGCAATACGGTCACTGTTACTGGCGAACGCTACAGGGTCATGATAAACTACTTTTACTGCCGGAATTGGATGAGCGGGGTTTGGTGAACATGTGGTTTCAACAAGACGATGCAACCGCACACACAGCACGAGCCACCATAGATATTGTGAAGGAAACGTTTCCTGGTCGTGTAATCTACCTTTTTGGCGATTTGCCATGGCCAACAAGATCACACGATTTAATCATACCAGACTTCTTTCTTTGGGGCTACTAGAAGTCGCAGGTTTATGCCTACAAGCCTCAGACAATCGCAGCCCTTAAGGAGAATATTTGACAGGAATGCGAACAGTTATCTCCGGAAATCTTGCGGTAAGTCTTGGAATAAGCGATAAAACGAATGTGTATCAACAATGGCGGCAGACACTTAAGTTATATTGTAGAGAAATACTTTTCAGTGACATTTCCATGGTAATGACATATTGGGCACGGAAATGACATAGGTAGGTACTATATCAAACTATAAAATAACTAGCGGGTCCGGCAAACGTTGTTTTGCCTGCTCGTACATTTTCATTCTGCGTCAATTGTTCTGAGGCCGTTTTATTATTTGAAATTTTAGTTATGATTTTTTTTAGTGTTTCTTATTTGAAATTTTGTGGAATCGGATCGCAGCGCCACCTACCGGGTCCAGTTGTGAATCTAAACCATCCTTCTTAAATCCAGATTAACCAAAAAATTATTAAATTTTATTATATTAGTCCATTACGAGGTTCAAAATATTATTGTTTTGAAATAGTGACCCATATAAAAACGTTTATGCTGATTTTACACAAAAAATGTAAAATAAATTCTGGGACTTTTCGTCTCTGACAACAGCACCAACATATAGCATCTACATACGATTGCAGGTCTTATAATTAACTCAGTGTCAGTGTGACTATTCTCCGTTAAAAATACGTAAAAACTTGAAGATATTTCCCGGCTTAAGACCGATTTCTAATTGTAAGCCCAGCTTGACACTTTTTTAACCCTAATCGCACCATGTTGTCCAATTAGACAGTATAAAAAACAAAAAGCAGGTCACTTCAACACTGTTATTCTCTCCGCATCGCGTAAATCCGCATCAGGTAGGTACCATTGCATCTAATAATTGCCAACTGGAGCATCGCTGAAACAAAAGCAGCAGCAGCTGTTCTTATACTTGAGTCACATATACAGTTGTGCATCACTTGACACTCCATCAAGATACGTGATTTCTTTTAGCTTTCTCTCTGCGCCATTGGTTTCCGTTTGATTAGCGGAAAATAATATCTACATATACCTACCGAGGACGCAGAGAATTTACATATCGAAGATACATTACACATTGGAATATCCCCAGGGCTATTTCTCTCTCTCTCCATCTCACTTTTTTTTTAACGATGATCAGATTCAGAGCATCCCATCAGTGTAACTCTAACTAACCACCCCCAAGCTAAAAATGTCGTTCAATTGCTTATTTTCCATTTTATTTACATGCATGTTGAAAATTGAAAGACCACATTAAGGAGGAATACCGAATGCGAATTGTAGGAGGTCCTTGTACATATTATCTTCAATGATGGGGTAAAACCATTTTTGTTTGTACTGCATGCCTACCGTTTCCAAGTGGTCACATCATCATCCGATTGTTCTGCCTGAGATGAGAACGGATAATGGGATGAAAGTCCTTGTTTATCCAAACAACAGCGAAAGCAAAAAAAAAACTCAAACAATACATCCAATGTTATGGGATAATAAATCAAAGTAAATGTTGCTCCCCTTGCAAAATATATTAAAGGAAAACAATACACTTGAAGGGGGGTTTTTTGTTGGCTATATATGGTGGTCGCGCCGGGAAAAAAAAATTGAAAAATAATAATAAACGAACAGAGAACATACAAAATGTGTACTAAACTTCCATGCAAAGGATGCGAAACACCCTTCGCGTGTATGTATAGTATAATGTTAAATCAAAACCATTAACCATGCTCATAAACATCAAAATCGCCATCACAAAATCATCATCATTGTTACCCATCAAGGAGAGCATCCCTTTTAGAGGGCGCAGACAATGAATGGCATCCCACACACGCGTTTTTTTCTCTTGTTGTTGTTGGTTTTAACATCGCCCAATATAATTGTGAAAACAAAAGCTAAAAATGCAATGCGATGGAGATGCTGATGCTGATGTTTGCGAAAGTACATTTGTTTTAGATAGATATATACTCAAACAGGGGGTGGTAGTTCAGTCATTGTTCTGTCTGGGTAATACCTATTTTAACCCTCGCATTCTGTTTGTTTGTTCAAATTGGCGGAATAAAAGTTTATGTAACAGGAAATTGAAAATAAACAGCAATAATGCGAATGTAACAGTCAATGGAGTGGGAGGGGTGGTGATGGTGGTGAATCCTTTTTGTATCTCCCACTCGCATAGTGAATCAAAATAAAAATACAAGTCCTTTTCTAATGGTCTATCAACTGGCTTATGGTTAGAGGAAGCCGGGGAAACCATAAGAGAAAGTGCATTCTTGAGTTATTACGTCGTTCCTTTTTGGGGACGAAGCGTTTTACAATACGGTTTGGTGGCTTTTGTGCTGGGGACTTTGTGGAAGTGGTCCGATCATAAGGATGTTGTTTAGGATATGCATTTCGTGTGGAAAACATGAGTTCTTTTAGCAAGCCATCCGGAATATGCTGGCAGGTCTTTGGATTTACTTTTATATTATATTATATCAAGGTTTCAGGAAAATATCTTCCCAATATTAGCTCAGTTATGGAATCTGCGTTATCAGAACTATCAAAGTGGACGACGAAAAATGGCCTATCGGATAACCCGATCCGAATCGTTTGGTCACTCGCGCGAAATTCACATCTTTGATCAGAGCGGACTTGTGCCACTAGACATCAAGGTATAAATTTGACAAAAAATTTCAAGTCTGGACCGGCTCTCCCCGAGTACTGTCATAAAAGGTATACCCATCTTCAGAGATGAATCAAAGATGAGGAATGGAACGAGAGCAGGAATCTTCTCCGAAGAACTAAGCATTATCCATTCATATCGAATGACAAATAAGTGCAGCGTTTTCCAGGCAGAGATATACCCGGTTAAGAAAGCGGCTCAAACAGTCTTAGCGAGGGAACTATACCAGCAATGGAAATTACTTTCGGTGTGGGCAGCCAAGCAGTACTCAAAAGTGATCTAGTAAACTCCAAATCCGCAAGTCAGTCAGTGTTGAAGGGAACGAGGCAGCAGATGATCTGGGATATACATTCAGCTGACAGACAAGTATTCCCAGCTTCCAATGCATAGCTAAGAGCATCATCGTTAATGTCACATTAAACTTGGCTAAGGAACAATAAAAAATTCTTCCGGTTGTACCATAACTCACTGCTTGTGCCCCGCAATTGGCAAAGGACAAAGTGCCTAAAATCTTTTGATAGAAACCAAATCCGAGTACTCGTGGAGGTAATAACCGGACACTGATCATTGGAAACATGGTCAAGAGACTGGGTATCTTTACAATTGACTTCTTGCAGAAGTTGCAGATATAAAGAGGCAATACTGAGAATCTATTGAACATCTCCTGTGTCACTGCTCAGCCCTCACAGTTCTTTGACGGCTTGGAAGATCTCGCAACGATACCTCTACCAGATTTAAGAAGATTCATCAACAGATCTCAATAGTTTTGCTAGTTACATGTCCTATCATCTTTATATTTATACAAATAATTCTTCTGTACGTGTTTGTAACCGAACTCCTCCTAAACGGCTGGACCGATTTTAATGAAGTTTTGTGTGTGTATTGGAATGGATCTAAGGATGGTTTAAATTCATAATTGGTGGCGCTACGATGCGATTTCACAAAATTTCAAATAATAAACACTCAACAAGAAATACAAAAATTAAAAAGCAAGAAGCTCATAAATTTCTCGACACCCGTGGGAGCAAAAGTTGTAAAATTGTAGACATTGATGTGCATTGTCCAAACAAACAACCGCGCGAAGTGTGGGTCTGAGGAAATAAAGGCCGAAGCACACGGAGTACAGAATCAGTCCAAACATATCGGTTAAATAAAATAGCCGCAGAACAATTGACGGACAATGAAAATAAATAAATAAATTTGTGTATAAATATAAAACTGTAGGTATTTTGCTTGTTACCTCAAAGAGCAAAAACTACTGGACAGATTTCAATGAAAATTGTTTTGAAATGTTTCTTAAAACTTCGAGATGGTTTTAGGCTATTTCGTTTATAAATACAAAACTGTAGGAATTTTGCTTGTTACCTCAAAGAGCAAAAACTACTGGACAGATTTCAATGAAAATTGTTTTGAAATGTTTCTTAGAACTTCGAGATGGTTTTAGGCTATTTCGTTTATTGTCATGTCCTTTGGAATCGTTTGTGACCAAAATCTATTTTTTTTCGTGGTGTGGTGGCGTGAATACAAATCAATGCGAGAGTTCTTGTCTGAGGAAGTGCTCAAATGGCTGGAAACTTGCATGATATTATGATCGGTTTAGTAACTATGATTAAGTAAGTAAACTAGGCAAAACCTAAATTTGACGTCGGTCGCGAACGAAGATGTTGACAAAGCTAGTGTATGTACTATAAAGAAGTAATCACAATGGCCATCAATGGCTTCTGGGTGAAAATTGCGTATATTGCAAACTGCTCCTTTAACCTAACCTAACCTAAACCTATGTCATCATTTTCTAGAAGTTTTACTTCAGCTTTTTCCAAGCCTATTCAAGGACATCTCTCTGACTGTGTTCTTTTCTAGCGATAGTATTGCTCGTTTCCTATTGCCGATATAACATATATAGCATCTATATATATGTTCCTAATTTGCAGGGCTTCAGCAATATCACACACCTTTTTTGGATCCCCGTTTAGGTACTATACATACATTTATTGGCGCTTGTAACCAATTAAACAATATTCGGCCCACGCTTCTGTTGCTGTTAAATTGTCTTTCTTCTTAAAATAGATACTTTGTTTGAAAAATCAGAAATTGAGTGTCGCATCGAATTTAAAATAGATCTAGATGCTGGCCACCTTTCTGGAATTCATTAGCTATACTTCATCGAGTGATGGCTCACTTTCTTAAGTGGATGTAGGTATCTCCAACAGCAAAAGGTACCACTACCACTACCAATTAACGAAAAATAATTTCTACCTCTTATAACAAATCACCCCACACACCGCCAGCATTCGTGTCAATTAATCATTATCACTGCCAAAAATAGAAACAGTCTAGTATCAATAATCTAATTGGAAATGCAACAGTTCCATGGTGCCTGTGCTATTTATCTGTCACATCTGTCGACTGGGTTTGTTGTATAGAAATGATTAATTCTTTTCTTATATGCATTCAGATATTTTTGAGATGCTTTATATCATCTCAAACTTCCACTTGTGTGCTTGGTCGGTATCTTTAAGAACATCGATGACGTCAACTGAAAATAACTATCTACAGCATCCAACAGCAGCCAAAATTTAACGATTTTCGTTGACCCCAATATGATTAACTACATACGAGGTCCACACCCAGCAAACGTCTTTTTTTTTTGGAAATTTCAATCAATTGGTGCAAAATAAAAGAACAAAATACAAAAGATACAAATGGCAACATGTTGCGCTACATTGACTTCTTGATCGTCTTGTGGTGACCAAAAAAAAAAAATACCATTTAATGATTAAACATTTTTTTTTTCTTTAACGGACGGAGGAACCTTCAGCTTCAGCTGAACATCTGCGTCAGCTACAACATAGCCGATGCCATCTTTGATTTTTTTTTCTGTATACGCTTTGTTAAGATTTTTTTTATTTTTTTCGAAATGGCCAAAAAGACACGAGGAAGGTGCAGGAGAGAAACACAAACCAATGGCCCCATCATACACTCGAGAAGGGTAATGAGACGATGACGACAACGAAAACATCTGCTGTTACGAGTATTTTAAAGATACACAAGTAAGTTTGGATGCGAGTGTGTTGTATTTGTGTATAGACGCGTATAGTCGACGACATTTTTATGTGTGCCCCGCATAGCATGCAGGTGATCAGGTCAAAGCAATGTGGTGGATAGGTAGCATGGAGTTCCTCAGGGCAGGGCTGTTAGTGGTATTTTCTTTATAAGAAAAGAATCCAAACAAAGATCGTTCTTTGTTGCTTGGAGTTGAGTATGTTGCGTTAATTATTTCCTAGTACATGGAGTTTAGGTACCCATGTCTGTAGTGAAATGGATAAATATTGACTCCACATGGTGTTGAATTATCGCTGAGAGATAAGCTGTGTTGTCTAAATTTTTTTAGTATGAAGAGAATTTAGTTTGCACCTCGTATCTCTTACGTAGTTCTAGCATCTTTCTCTACCTTTGTTTAGCTTTGTGCGTTTGTATGTATATGTTCGTTTTCAGTTTCTTCTTTATTTTTCCTTCTCAACGGAAACATCAAATTTTGTTTTGTTTATTAACAACCTATTGAGATGAAAGGTGTGTACTACCTGAGATGAGATACGTAGACGAGATTGCTTTGTATGAGTCTTACACTTGTCGACTGTACCATGTTAACAGATATAGGATGCTACATACAAGTAGGTAAATATATGTACACATTTCGAATGGTATTTGAAGGAAATTTTCGAGTTTTTTTTTTTTTTTTTGTTTACTCTTTGAGTATGTGTGCCCTAAGTTGTGATATGAGATTTTTGGGAATGCAATTTTGTTTACCTTATATAGGAACATGTTGAGGAAATACCTATATTTTATGATATTTAAGTGGAAATCATTTTCCTTTGAGGTTTCTTCTCTTATATGGAATGTTTTGATACCTTGCTAAAATTTGTAGTTCAAAGAAGTGGAAGTTAATATTTCATTGCAACTTGAATCGTAGGTAACTGCTTTGACAAAGTTATTTGACTGTCAGACTTCGTAGTACAGGATGAACTTTTAACTCAGTAAACAGACTGTCAGATGATATCTAGTTGAGGCGCCTAGAGCTAGTTTAAATACGATTTAAGATACAGTCGTAAAATACAGTGATTGTCATCCCTTAAACACAAATATATAAGAAAAAGGCCAAAATGTGTATTTAGCCTTTTTTTGGAGGAGATGATTCGACGATAAACTACTGTTCACCGAATTGGGTCCGATCCGTAGATTCTAAGTTCTTCTTCTTCGATTATAAGTTCTAACCAAAAAGTTAAAAGCAGGAGAAGAAGACTTGCTTGACACACAGAAATAGAAAAGGTCCGACTTAGACCTTGGCTAAGGACCAGGCTAACTGGAAGTAGTTGAGGTCAGAATTGTAACTTAGATTCGCTGCTAGAGAAAGTGTTAGAGACGTTCGTTTGGTAAAAATCGTTTATAACAACATCTGAGGTCGACTTACCCCCCCAGATCGAAGTGGTCATGGTTTGACCACGCTGTCAATCTGGGTGATCACAGAATTTGTAGCAAAAATGTCCACTACGACGGATTCTGTGATAGTTCTTTCGGGGTTCGTAGCAAAATTCCGAATACGACGGATTCTGTGATCACCCAGAATATTCACCAATGGATCAAAATCAAAAGATGGAGTAGGTGCTTTCACGATAGGCCCTGGACATCAACTTTTCGTTTGAACTCGCGAATGCTCCATCCAATAATTCGGGAGTTCAAACAAAAAGTGTTTTATTTTTTGTTATTGTTGAGTGGTTATTATTTGGAATTTTGGGGAATCGGATCACAGCGCCACCTACCGGGTCCAATTGTGAATCTAAACCATCCTTAGTTCCATTCAAACACACACACAAAATTTCATTAAAATCGGGCCAGCCGTTTAGGAACAGCCGGTTACAAACACGTACAGAAGAATTATATATGTATGTAAAGATATCGAGACTATATTTATATCAGTCCTAAAAACTAGATTATCTACTTGAAGTAAAACTGACGGACCTCAAGTGCATCAGTTATTCTGTACTGCCGTTGGAGCCTTCATAAGTAAGGATGAAACGTCCCCCTACAACGAGCTCTTGATGTATGAAAGGATGTGTTGGATGGAAATGGGTATCGAATTACATAGTTCAAAAAAGACCTATACTGATCCATTCTCTGATCCAATTCGACCTAATCCAGGCATTTATTTAAATAGAAAAGTGATTCCCAAGTGCGAAAAGTTCAAGTATCTGGGATCTATGATCAACAGAGAATCCACTATTGATGACGACGTCAATCATCGCGTTAGCGTAGGGTGGATTAAGTGCCCTAAGCTCCCTAAGTTGAAAGGACAGCTCAACAGCACAGTTGCTCGTCCGAAACTCACATATACTGTTCGCAATGCTCGGCAATGTACAAAAAGTATGAAAGCAAATTAACGACACTTGAGATGAAGGTCATTCGCCTATGACAGAAGGAGTAACAAATTTTGATCGAATTAGAAGTTCAAAGATCCGAGGAAGACATCGCGTCATAGAATCCATCTTGAAAAAATTTGGAGCACGATCAGCTCAGTTGATATTACCATGTTCAAAGGAGGGATACTACGAACCCTGCCAAAGTCCCTAAATAAGCGCGGAAGAGGGGCAGGCCAAAAAACTCCTAAATCACACAAATGCTAAAACAGCAGCATTTGATTTGACTCAGTGACGAAGTGATCCGAAACCTGGAAGCCGGGCCAGTAGGGATGGAGTTAAGTTGGAGAGTTATGATCTATATAATCCCGACCATTACCTCATCGAACAATAAGGAAGAAGAAGATCGAGAGCCAGAAAGTTATCCAAATCTCTCATATCCAAGACAATTATAATCGAAGAGTGAAATACTGCTGCATATCTCTTAACGAAATTGCCAAATTTAAGTTTCAGCTAACCTTTTGCAAGACTGAAGGTTATATTATTTTACTTTGTTTTTTGTTTTTTAAATACTTCTTTATAACTCTTCAACAGAACCCACAGATGCATGAGGATAGGTGTTAGTGCTGCATTTAAATTGTAGTATAAGTTGTTGCGCGGAAAATTGGCTAGAGAAGGCTTATCAGCTAGACCAGAAAAGATTCAACTGATTTTGAAGCCACAAAGAGGTCAAATGGGCTAACAAATGCGGCCTGGATATAAATTCGGGCTAGTGCTATTCACGAAGAAGGCACCGAATTCCTCAAATCGATCCATCTAAATTAAAGGGCAGCTGCCTCATATTTTCTGACAGCGGAAAATACCTAGGTCTGGTTCTGGATAGGAAACTGAGCTGGGAACTAAACCTGCGTGAACGTATTAAGAAGGCCACAACTTTACTTTACTTCTGCAAAAGGAACTTGGGCCTCAGATGGGGCATCAGCCGGAAAATAACGGAACGGCACGAAAATGTAACTCTTTACTAGTATAAAGGAGAGCCCCATGTGCCAATTGAAACTGTATGATATAATATCTCCACACTAGCACTGAAACAGGCTAACGAGAGATGTCGGGATCTTGACACCTGTAACCATGCAAAGCAAAGCAAACCTGCGTACTGACGTAAGTCGTGGAAAATACCAACAAACTTCAAAGCTAGATTTAAAATTTGTTCATATAGACTTTAAAGTCGCGTAATGATGGCTTTAATTGTCAGGAGATGGATAATGTGCGAATTTGGAAGCCCGACAAAACTGATCCATCGTGTGACGCTAGAAAATTTGTAATTTGAAAGTAGTGTTGTCTGGTTTAGTGGCAAAATCAGACACCCTCAAAATAAAACTCCTTCAAATTTTACAGTGACGTTTCGTTTATTATTTATAAACTTTATCAATGCACCAAAATAAGTCGTCTACTTACACTGGCTTCCTGATATACCCACATGTTTTAGGTACTCTAAAACTCGGCTCAATGGCGGGACAAAGGCTTAAAACTGAAAAAATTCCACCCAAAGGCGTCATTTCGAATGTTTTTGTGAATTATCTTAAAAATGTATCTATTTTCTAATCATCGCCAGTCTGTCAAAGAACAAAGACAAAAAAAAACCTTTAAAATCAACTTTAAAAGGCACTACTCACATGTATCTATGTATACTTATTTGTATCTCTTCTTGGAATTTAAAATCCTTGTTACTTCAAATTTGCTAACAAATACAAAAAAAAAAAAAAAAAAAAGAACAAGGAAGCAAAAATACGTGCTTAGAAAACTTTGTTTGTACTTTCGCTGCTTGAACTATAGAAAAAGACAAAAATCTTATCGAAACTGATATATCAAACAGAAGAAGAAGACACTTCCTCCCTGGACATCTACTTGATATATCGATTGAAGCAGACAGAATCACTTGATTTTTCCCATCTAACCAAAGTGTCGGGGGAGAGGGAACCTTATGCGCAACAAGCAAAAATTATTAACAAAGCTTCTTCCAAAAATCGCACCTCAGTCAGTCGTCCTTTATTGATATAGAACAGAATATACATATATATCGACAAATATTGCAAAACAAACTCATCGACTTAAGAGCAAAACGGAAGTAGATACGTCTAAAGGAGGACAGCAAAAAAATATCTACCTATACAAGCAAAACACTGTAGTTAAGTGATTTCTCCCAAAGACCATACACCACCCATCATCATCATCATCATCATCATCACACGAATCTATCCAACATCCAACACAAAGGCGAGCAGGAATAACTAAATAAATCGGCCCCCTCGAAGGAATACTACTATATCCTCGCACTCCCCAATGGGCCGGCCTTATTTAGTTAGTATAGTTTATAGTTTAGTTAACGTTCTGGGTGTGGAACATCGAGAGAGAGGTCGTCTCTTGTAAATGGAATTTCTTAGGTGGGGTTTCATGCTTCAAGTTTCGTCAATACTTTTGACAAGTCCTTGATTGATGTTTTAGGTAGAAGTAAACAAATTCCAATAAATGTGTAAAAACAAAATGTTGAGTAAACTTTTTTTACGACAAGAAGTTATTTCCATCCTGAATTTCTAGAATTTGTCAATCGGTACCGGTGGGTGTTTGTGTCAATGTCCTACGCAATTATTTTCGTCTACAGATAACTGTTACATTGATTCGACAGTTTTGGGGGGATCTCTACTTTTGGAAAGTTATTCAGTCTCACAATGAGTGAGTGCCGGGGAAATTTGCATCCCTCAAACGATTTATTATTTGCAATTACGCATTATGGTAGTCCTTGTCTGAAGACAAAATCACCCGCTAATTTGACATAATCATGTCAATAACGTATAACATTGGTAGATGCCATCCCCTAAATTGCGAATGCTGTTCTATACTGGCGTCACTTTATCTTCTGTTTTTGTTATGCTTTTTTTTTTTTTCAATGTACATGTTTGCAACCGTAATTGATACTTAGATTGTCAGAGAGATGGGATTCGCAGAGGGTTGTATTTTTAATTGTAAAAGGGACGTCAGTAAAAAAAAAACCAATACCACCCGTCTATGTGCTTAGTGGATGTCATTCCAGCGATCAAGTTACACAGAGAGAGAGAGTGTGGGGTCGAATTTTCGTCTTTTTTGTTGAAAAGGGATTTTAGATTTTTTTTTTTTTCGTCCTTAAATACACATATCACATACACAATGCTCTCATATCCCAGGACAGGACCTTTTTTTATTGGAAATGTATTAAACTCTTGTCATGGATGAGGGTTGATATTTTTCTCGGGTTCCTTTGTCATTCAAATGGAAAATCGAAAATGTGCGTAGCGAATTTTCTTTGAATTGACACGGTGGTAGCGGATTTTGCTCTGAATTTTCCCTATAAACAGTTTTAGGGGTGATTTATGGAAAATTAAACGGTTAAATTGGATGAATTTTAACTAAACAGCTGCACTAGACTTTAAAATGAGCACAAGATAAAAAAAAAAAACGGAAAACTGCTTAAAAAACTTTTGTTCAACTTGATGTATAGTTTTGGCAAATGTCTCATTTATTTTATTTGTATTGCGTGCAATAAAAAAAAATAAATGTAGTGCGATGGTTTAGTGATTAATGGTGGGATCTCTAATGATTTTTATGGTTGAAAGTATTTTTTTTTTTTTTTTTTTTTTGGGAATGAATTGGATATTTTTATGACACAGAAATGGGAGCAGATCGAACTGGATTAAGTGCGGTTCATAGGGCTTTAATATTCGACACACACCTATAAGCCGAGAGTTGAGTGAGGGGACATGGGAGTCATGACAAAAGTGAGAACGTGACACTCCAATTTGTTCCAAGACAAATAATAGAGACGAGAAACTGGGAAAAATAAATCTTTTTTTTTTTTTTTTGTATTTTTGTTTCTGATTAAGTATCTATTGGGAGAATTAATTTTTCTTTTTTTTTTCTTTGTTTTTAGTCAGGATTAAGTGGACCGTGAAATAGAATGTGTGAAGAAAAATATGGTACATATATGAAATTATTGGAAAAGAAGAAGTGAAAGACAGATAAAGATAACGAGGGCTAAGTCGAGAAAACAATATTATTATTATTATTATTATTATCTTTTTTAAATCAAGATTTTCTTGTAAAAAGTTATATTTGTGGGGATCAGAGAGAAAATTGATTTTTTTTGTCCATTAGGTACTATAGGACATTACAGGAAGGAGGTGACAGTTCCCAAAAATGTAGGGTCTTCAGTCCATGAATTAACTGCCTTAACAAAATGTTTTTTTTTAGATAGAACTGCATTATGCTAAAATATGTCCAGTACTGGTGTACCCACTCAAAATTTGATCTCCATTAAAGTCGTGAATAGACCTTTGACTGTCATACTTTGTCGACACTACGACAGCCTAAAAGCCAATCCTACTGATGAGGTTCCTTAAGGGTTATTTTGAGTGTTCGGTCAAAAAATGTTGGGTATGATTAGGTACAAGTGGAAGGAGAGGATGAAATGCCAGAAAAAAAAGAAGAAAAAATGAACAACAATGGCTTCAATTTTCAACTATAACGAACGTTATATTTTGAGTGACCTTAAATATAGAAAATAATAATCCATGCGTTTTGCAGGCTACAGGTCAATCAAAAGATGTTTTAAATTTGCGATTTTTCGGGCGTGTTTATTCTCTTCAACAGGCGGCAAGAGGGATATAGCCAAAAACAACAAATCAACACGAGCAAACAAATAATAATAATAATTTAAGCGATGACAAGGAAAGAAACTCCATCTGAAGTTCGGCAAGAGAGGAACTGGGGATCGAGAACGAACGTATGTCTTGACGATTTGCATGATAATCTATGCTGACTTCAGCTTACCAAGATTGCGATTCGTTTTGGCTACGTTAGATACAAACGAATATGAGGGACTCTTTAACAACAAGTAGCGAACAAAATGTGTTCATCGAGATGCCCCAAAAACGAATTGAAAGTCAAAAGGAAAAACCCAATTCCTTGCGAGTCCGTTTTTCCTGTTGAATCCAAATGTTGATGTCAATGTTGATAGATGAATTTTCGGTTTCGCTCTACATTACATCGTTACAGAGAGTCAGTCTCTCTGTCACGATTTAACAAAATTCTGATAAGATGTCAACTTATATCATGAATCTCAGTCTCAGTTATGCAGGTTTTGACTGCATAACGTGCTGCGTACTGTGCGTCAGATCAGTGCGGTTATTTCAGATTTTTTATGTTATTAGATCCCAGCGCCTTAAGCGCAGTTTGGCTACCTAGTACCCATTTACCCGAATTTACCGAAGAGCAGACAGAATTTCTAATTGGAAGACACTTTTTGTGTATAGAGTATAGACTATAGAGACATCCACTACTGGTTCTATGAAAAAAGATGACAGAAAGCCGTTCCTCCTGCTGTATTTGAGCCATTTTATTTGAGTCGACAACGAGGGAAATTTTATCAAATGAACATTTTCCTCAATGGAGCAACGTGATGCAGAATCTTTAACACTGAACTACACTCTACTTGAGACTTTTCAGCTTCAAACTTGTGAGCAACTGAATTTGTAGTTTGGGTTAATGCATAGTTTATGCTGACACCTTTCTGGTAAGGATGTGTTCATCATACTACTTCTGGGACACTGCAAACTGCCAGTTTATAGCATTTTATCATAAATTGTTGCATACCTTCAGGATGATTCGCAGCAAGTCATTTTGAATTGTTTTATTGTATGTTCTACTACTTTACTTTGACTCGCTAATATAGACCTAATATTGGATTGCCGCGGCAAAAGCTTTGTTAATATCCCAGTAGTGTCTAATAGCGCTACAGGCGCGGTGGCTCAGTGATTAGTGTGCCAGACTACTGTGCTAGGTGTCCCAGGTTCGATCCCCGGCAAAACACAAATTACATTAGCAGATGTAGTATCGGCACTGTGCGATGCCAACACTTGACTTATAATGTGAAACACTGAAAATGAAATCACACTATATAAAATGTAAAATTACTGAAAATAAAGTCACATGATAGTGAACCGTAGAGCAATCGGTTGTTTTATTATGTCTCTACAGCAGACATTAGCTTTTTAGTGTCCAAAGCTGCGATCTTTTAAGTACCCACATTGTAGAGATTTTCAAGCCCCAATTTACACCTATTGTCTTAAAGCGTTATAAGCATAATTTTCTGAAGATGCTATAACAGCTTGAGAAGCTAAGACAGCTATGAGCTTCCTAGATCTCTGAAGTGATACTACAAGCTAAGTATAAGAGGCTTACACAACTTCTAAGAGGTTATAATAGCCAACAGATTCTAACATTTCTGTAGGTATATGGTACTAAAAACCTTTTGAAATGCTATGACAGCTTTAAAGAAGTTCTAACTGCTCTGTAGATATACAGATACGATAGATATCCATTGGTGTGCTGAAATATTGTTTGTTGGTATCCGTAGCTCTGCTCATGGTGCAGTAGCTGTGGTTATATTGCTGACGGCGTCGCAGACTTATTTTGGTTATAGCAGTCACATAATTAGTGGCGTTAAATTTCTGAAGTAAATGTCCTAAAGAAGGTCCTCAATTTAGCCATTCGGATTATGCATAAAATTGTAGCTCTCCTCTTGCATTCGTTCCAAAAATCACCATGTGGCATGGGAATACAAGTGCAATTTGAAGTGTACTCAGAAACACCAAGATCCCAAGCTAACAGCTAAACTTAGTTTTTTTTTTTTTGCATTATCCCCAGTGCCTACTTAAGATGTTTGCTAAATTAATTGCTAAAGCAAATAATAAGAGATGCATTCTTAACTGCCAGTTTTTTCCCATCGAATTCTGCATTCCGACCGACGCCTTAAGTGTTATCAATTGGGCTTAATTAGGAAGTCTGGCTGAGCCACCCGCTGTCATCTTCAGTGCCGATTAATAAGGAAAGTTTGCATTATTCAGAGGCCAGTGACCACCCTACCAAAGTCGACTCTATTCATGACTAACGCCTTGTTAACTTGTAAAATCAAATGAAAACCGATTTGGGTGTTTATCAAAACATGATACTTTCAATTAAAGGTCCTTGTATAACCTAATCACGCCATCATTAACTATTTAGTATCCAAATTAATGTTATATAGAAACAAATCGGTTAACTAACTATAAATACACCTTACCAAAGAACAACCTACACCCATTTGTCAATTGAAACATCAAAAAAATAACGTTCAATCGTTAACCAACTTCAAAGAGATGATTACAAACGCGTAAACTTCAATTACTGCTATAATTCACGGTTGGGTTCGTTTTCGTCGCCGCGCACAGGTACCAGAAAAAAAAACAGTTCATGTGAAAAAATAAAAGTAATTGCTTTAGGACTAGACGGAGACCCTAATGACGTAGAAGGTATCGAACCTTAGGGTGAACGGAACGACGACATTTGAATCTAATCCCCTTGCCCTTTGGGACTGTAATAAATTGCACCTTCTTTTGGATAAAACGCACTCTTAAGAGCGTCCGTTTATCGGTCGTATAGATTTCAACCACTTGTCGTAAGATAATAATACGAATAAGTGTCCACGAATGACAAGTCAAAAAGGAAATAATTCGATTCTCATCAAAGGATAATTTGATTTACGCAACCATGTGTCGGCATTTGTTCCCATTACCAATGTATTTACCATGCTTGGCGACGCAAGGTTATTCAATAAGCACATGCGTTAAAAAAAAAAAACAATGGACGAAAGTATCTACTTATAGGTATAACAAATTTTGTGTTTTGCGCTCAGTTGAACAATGACAATGAGAAATGTGTCAAGTGCAACGCAAATTTTTTAATTCCACGCCAAATATTTGTTGTTCTTTTTAGCACATAGTAATTTGATATAATAATCATGGAGTAACAGCGATCAAAATTAATCATACCTTTGGAATTGCGTCATGAGGAGGTGTCGCTGTCGAGAAATGAAAATCCACAAGGTGATGAAATAAGCATTAAAAATGATGAATCACCACTTGAGATGAGATGAGACGAATGAAACTAGTGGTCATTTTTGAATATGTTTCTTTAGAAAATAATCTATCGTCGCACCTACAAAATATTTAAAGCGAGAGGGTTAAATATTGCAACCAGTGTTGCCAGCATGGGCTATTTATCGCCAATTAGGCTACTCGGATTTTTCACTCGCTCCATGAAATTTCGATTTGGGATTTATCCAAATTTGGGCTATTTCATTTTAAAATTCGGCTATTTTTAGGCTCCTTAGAAATTTATTGAAAAAAGTCATGCATCATGAAAAAAATATAAAGATTTTTTCATTGCGAACTCGTAGAACTGAAACTTTTTAAAAATGTAATTGTGAATGAGTCAACTCCAGTTTCGATATTGTTTTAACCACACACTCATACTTCTGTGTAGTAAAATTAGCTCACAAGACTTATGCATGAATAGGAAAACTCATTATTTGCCCAAGTATATGTCCCCTTCCAGCAAAATGTTTTTTTGTATAACATGTACAACATTGTAGATTTATTTAATGTTATCATTTATGCAAATTTGACTTCAGAAACAACCGAAGAATCAGCCTCCACAATGGAAGAATTTGGAGGAAACTTGCGATTTTTAATTGAGTTTTTTGCGTTTATTAACTGTTTACTTTCACCAAATGTTAATCTTATATATTTTTAAATTATTGTTCTTTTAATATCTTTTCTTTTGAATACCTACAGCTTTATTATTTATTATTTTTAGTCTGTTCTACACTTTTATTTAAAACGTTAGGTTGTTGCTGTTTCTATGTTTCTAATCAAACCTTAATGCGCAATTTTCACGAAGAGGCTGATATTTTAATTGTTTTTTGGTATTTTTATTGGAATTATTTTATGTTTTGTTAACACAACACTTAAATATAAATTTTTTGTTTTTATTACTTTAATTTCCAATTACGAGTTCGTATATAAATGGAATGAAGACGCTAGTAGTTCTTTTTTGTTAATTTTGAATTCAATCAATTAAAATAAATGTGCGTAAACAATTAAACAAATAGGTGCGCATTTTTATTCCTCATATTCGTGTTGGGCTATTTTTGGCTATAAGATTTTTAATGTTGGACTCCATACCCCTTAGAAAAGCTGGCAACACTGATTGCAACTAGTAAAGTCTATTGAACACATAAAAAAAACAGGCGTTCAACCCGTCTTCTTCTAAATGGGATAGGTATAAAAACTGGGCTTAAGGAAATGAAACACACGATGGTTGAGAAAACATTACATTTACCCCGGGACTGGGAGGTAGTTTCATCTGTAGTCTTGTTGCCTGATGGGGCTGTATATCCGTTAAGTTTTCTACCTAATGGTCAACTGATAACCAAAGTTTGTCTGTGTAAGACTGGAGACATTGAAGCTTTATTATGGTTCCAAATTGACGATAGTAGACGTCGCACAAGACGGGCAAATTTGGCTCTTTCAAACGTTTGTTTTTTTTTTAAGTTCTTGTTTAACTTTAAGATTTGGTGATACCTATCAATTGGCAATCAAGACCTACCCCGATAAACTTAGATCTTATATACAATTAAAAAATTAAATAAATATTTGAAAACCAATATCCGTGAAGTTATAGCCGGACTATAGACAGAAATGCGCCTAAAAGTAGTTTTATTAGGTCGTGGGAAATTTACCTTTTACCTATCATGGGAATTTTGATAGTAAAAAAAATCATTGCGAGGAAAAAAGGTCTAGTCCAATTTTGTGGGAATTTTTATAATAAAAGCTAAAATACATGCTAAGCAAAACTTGGCGCTAAAAGCGAATAAACTCTTCTGCTCAGTTCTTTAGCAAGAAATTCGAGCTAAAACGCAGCTGTCAATAGATTTCGGTACATAATCGAATAGGAAATTTTAATGACATTGAAAAGTATTCAGAAATTTTTGTTGGGATGTTTTCGGATGTCTTCGTAAATCTTTGTAAAGATGACAAAATTCGTCATATTTTTACGTGATTTTTTAATCTGTTGAACGGACTGTTTTTTTTTTTTAAACAATAAATGGCTGAAAAATAAATTATTTAATGGGAAGTCCTCTTCTTCTGACGAATCCATTTCCAGCTCTATCATTAACTCCGCTTGTCGCGTTCATTCTGTTCGTAGGCTTAGAAAGTTAACGGTGAGATGGGCTGGTTTTTGTGCAAGTTTTTTTTTAAATAAGCTATTTTTAAGCCGGGATGTCAGTCTGAGTTTTGGCTGTTACTCATCCAATAGGGACAATAGCATTTGATTGGTGATTACAATTGTTTCACCAATTACTGAGGTGTATCAAGTTTAGCGGAGTAATCCATATTCGATACTTCCGACAGTACAATATCCATATATATAAAATGCAACTCGAGAACTATTCATCTGATTTTCATGATTTTTGTTCTGATTTATAGATGTGTAGCCAAATTAGGCAGAAGGGTGGATTAGATTTTTCAGGAGTAAAGGGGTCGCGTGGAGTAAGGGGGATCTCACGAACCGTTAACCGTATGAACTTGAAAGTTTGTATATGTTGATAGATAAGTCAATTAGGAATAAAATCCCAAATCACTGTTCTGCGTTTTTCTTGCAATTTATTTTCTGTAAATGTTTTAAAACAAAAGAAGTGACATATGACTCGCTTGACACATCTCCTAAATTTATCAAAAGAAATTTCTGGGAGTAAAATTCGCAGGTAAGGAAAATATCTAACTCACTCGTGAGCTATCTCTTTAACGAAAAACTACGAAATTTTTAACTTACGGGAACGGGAGTTTACCAATTTCGTCGAAATTCACAACTTAGGATAGTAATTTTTAAGCATTTTCGACACAATGTCCCGATAAAATTTGTATTTTTATCTTGCAAAAAGTTTTATTTTTGTACTTTTCTTAGTAGAAATCGTGAAATATCAAACTTTGGTCGGGTATTGCTCGTTAACGGGTGAGGCGATTCAGTTGCAGTTTACCTAAAGATAATCAATAATTATAATAATATAAAACTGCCGCAAATTCAGATTCAAATTCTTTATTGAGGCTTATGTATAATAGCTACAAATCGAAATGTCTACCGAATACTTCGGTATTCGAAAAATTCTTGACTAGATTTTTTTCGGTTTCGGCTTAAACAGCAACTAATAAAAATAAAACCATTCGCGTGATCAATATTAGACCAATGCTAACTCAGACACATCAAATCAGCCCAGCCAACTGTCAGATTTTATAGATTTTATTGGGTATACGTTTAACGAAATGACGTCTAAGAATTTTACATGTGCACCAACTAAAAATAAAGGGCTTTTGATAGATACCTATACGTCTGGAGTTCGGCAGGTTTATCCAAAAGAGTATAAGGGTGTCAAAAAGTTAGACTTTTGTTGACTGATTTCGACATTTCCCTTTTGGACCCTTTGGGACTTATACAATATACACCCGACCAATTTATTAACAAGTGAAGTGTCAAAACAATTGCAAATCCCTGGAGGATTTGTTCCCTTTTCCTTTATATAAATTATTCACTATAGAGGCTTAGGCGGGAAATTAAAAATGATTATGACGAACCACCTACATGTTCTGATTCTGAGTATAAGCTTGCACAAAATGTTTATAGTAAGGCTGCTATTAGTTGGCCTCGTTGGACCAGTCTCGAAACTTGCTGACATAAAAGGTTAAAGTAAATGATTGCACACGCAAAGAAATTCGCGTAATAATTTTTGCAGGACACTGCAAATATTGTACAACTTCTGCAGAAGCTGTAGGGAACACTACGAAGATAGATATACATAAATAATCCGGCACGAAGCCTACTATGCGTTGGTGGGTCCTTGGCAGGTATATCTACATACTTGTAAAGGTTCTGACTGGACAATATAGATGCTAAACGACACCTAGGCTCTAAAAAGGGGATCACGTAATTTTTCTTATTGGAGCTATGTAACAAAAAGCGCCCACAATGGACCCTAGTTTTTAATCTAAGTCAGCCGTCATTTTGGGCTCTAGGGCCAAAACCTATGTGTAGCTTAAGAGTTCTCGTACGAAAGGGTTAGCTGCTTTTTAGCCTTCATTATCGAGTCTCCAGTACAATATACAAAAGTATGCAATTCGACTACTACCCACTTGAGTCATGCCTACTCAAGGCTTTATGATTTATGTCCACCCAGCATATAATATGTGTAGGTAGGTGTGTGTAATCCAATCGGACATTCATTGCGGCATATTGCCCGCATATTCGACATAAACGTTATACATTTTCATTTTTACGAATAAAAGAAGAATAAATCAATGACAGTTAGGTATGTATAACAAAAACACACCAAAGACGAGACAAATTGAATGTCAACTTTGATATGTAGCGCAAGATTCGACACAACAAAAAGAAAAACACAAACAAAAAAAAAACAAAAAAAAAATCTACCCACGAAAGGACTCAAATTCTCCTCAGCACAAATACCATCATCAAAATCCGAACCGACGTGACATCAACTTATTTTTATCCCACATAATATTGGCAGAGTGTCTTGTTGTCCTTTGCCTCGGTCCTTACTCCTTATATCGACCATCATCACAATAGGGCATGATAATGATTATAAAAATATAAAATACTCCTCTAATCGAAGTTGAAGAAGGATATTCGCCGAAAACCATTTAGATAAATAACTTACCGATAAAAATAAATTTTGAAGTATCCATTGAGTTGAGTATTTCTGCTAAAGTCCTTGTGCTGGTATGCGATGTTTTCCTTATGTGATGCAATAAAAACCGGTACAGAGGAGAAGAATTCCTTAATCCTTACACATAAATGTAGGTGTACCTGTTTGTTTTGCAGGTAGAATCAAATCTGAATGATAAAATATGTATTATCCTTTGTTCAAGGATTCGCGCGAATTTCAGTTTAGTAACTACGGTTTGGCGCGTTTCTTCTTTCAATGAAATCGTAATCACTTTGAAGAACAACAAGTTTTAAATCGTTGATCCGTTCAAAATGGAAAAAAAGGATATTTCCAGTTTTTTTTCGTTGAATTTCCGCGGAACGCGAGATGCACAAAAAAAGGATACGCGATAAAATTGCTTGGAAAAAATAGAAATTAAAATAACCACGATCACTGATCTTTTTTTTTTATCTTCTCCTTGGCACTTAACTATCGGAATTTCTTTTACTGCTATTTTCTCACTATCTATACACACACACTTTCATGCATTTTTTTTTTTGCTTCACTTGAATTTTTTTTTTCTTTTTCTCACAAAAGATCTTCACAAGCACAAGAAAAAGGTAAAGGAGAGAGATGAAGGAAAACCGAGAGAGAAAAAAAATCTGTCAAAGGTAAGAAAAGCAACGGCGCGGTGTAGGGCAACGGGCAAGTTGAAAAGTAGAGAAAAAAACCCGTCTAACAGGTATCAACGTAATTGTATTGTGCAGTGTAAAACAACAACAAAGGTGACGACAACGACGATGAAGACGGCAAAGAGGATGTCGATGACGGGTTATCCATGATGCTGGCCTCTAAAGTAACGCTTGATGGAGGCAAGTTTTTATTTTATTTTTTTTAAAGAATGTTGCACCACGAAAAAAGGAAAACGATTTGTTTGTTGCGTTTGGGGGGGAAAACGCACCCACTGTCACCACAAACACAAGCACAAGTCACAACTGAATAAAGGATTTTTATAGATTACGCTGAAATGGCATCGGTATGTGCATCGACTTGTTTTTACTTTGTTCGATGCATTCAATTACAACAACTGAGTGAACAAGTTTTCGGTTTTCGAAACCCGAATTTCGAAAATAAATTTAAATTTTAGACACTCTATGGATATTTTGTTGTTTTAGATTTTTGAGTCAATAGCACGCTTTATAAAGTCCGACCGTAAATAACGCAACGTAGCTCCGCCGCAACAGAGACCTTTCACCGAACTGATTCGTACAGTGGTGTTGAAAGTGTTTGCAAGGCGACGGCAACATTTTAGTCGTGTATGTGAATACCGAGTTGAGAGAGTGTGTGTTGTTTGTGTTGCTGGGCTCTGATTCATGTTTACAGATTGTTCTGCAGCATGTTGGTTGGTTTCCTTTGGGGGTGCGCGTGCATACTTCGTTTTGATATCAAATTTATTCGCCAAACGTACCGTTGGAGTTGGTTTGGATTGGAATGGAATTGGATAGATGTTTGGGCGTGTGCGTGCTGTGCTGCTAACCGGTTGGACTGGTTTAACAGGTTCAGCTGCAGGCTTCAGGTTCAGCAGCAGCAGTTGGCCAAGCATCGCAGACTAGGCATTGTATATAAACACTAGAATTCAATAAAATGTTGAAAAAGGTTGTTTTGATTTGAGGGTGTGTTCGTCGAAACATTGTTGGATGTTGGTTGGAAGGAATATAAAGCGAAATAGGATCAAGTATTGGGAGCAAGTTGAGGAACAATTTTTGTGGAGAGAATGGTAAAAGTGTTGCTGTGGGTTAATGATTTTTAGTACAAGTGTAGCAGAAATGGTACATGGCAATAATTCTTCTGGCGTGAGGAGAGTGCCCATTTTCCTAAATGCAGCTTGTATCTAACACAATCATTTATTAATTAGATACAAATACAAATTTGTGGGTATGTTGAAATGACTTCATTATATGATGTGGTACGTACCTATTTATGTTGAAATATCTTGTCTACCCAACCTAGCCTTACAAGGACTGAAGTTGGACCATAGGCATAGTTTAGAGCGGCAATTTTTGCTGACAAATTTTGCGGATATGGACCCTGTTGATTATGAAACTACAATTGGCTAGTGTTAGCTAAACCTAAGTATACATATTATTAAGTAGGTAGGTACCTTCCAAATGTTAAAACTTCCAAATGAAAAAAAGAACTGGTGAGTATTGCAGATGGAACGTTATATTTGCTTCAAGGAACAGACGATCCGGCATAGAGCGGTTGCTTATCGTCGTATCGAGCAGGACGTGCAAGATTAGCATTTTTAAAGGAACATTTGATTCTTGGTCTATTACTATTTACATAGTGTTTTGGTGAACCGTTTTTAAAAAAATGGCATAAACCCTATTTGTTGTTGAATGATCTCTGTTTTTATACAAGTAGGCATCAGTTTCATGTTCACCATGGCGAGTGGCGTTGCATTATTACGAGTCCTAAAAGAATCGATAATTAAGGCATTCAGAACGCTCATCAGTGCAGAACATTATTACAAAATTCAAAAAATTGGAAAATGTTGAGACAAGTAAGAAAACTGCGCGTCCACCGATAGCAATAGCTACCTCGTTATTTCCGGGTTTTAAAGAAAATAATAAAAGAAAATCGGCGCAAAACTGCTGCAGCAATAACTGTCCAATGGAGAGAACAAATTCAAAAAAGCATTTCGATCGACCCTCGTAAAAAAATGGGATATAAATTTTATAAGGTTTTTTGAATTTTACAAAACATAAAGCTTCTCAATTCATTAAAAACAAAGGCAAAAGAAAAACTACTTTTGATACCTAAGCAGAAGAAAAAACGACTTGAGTGGGCCAAACAACGCAAAAACTGGACTTTAAGTCAAAGGCGGTCTGTTATTTGGAGTGATTAGTCCAGATTCGAAGTCTGCGTTGGTGACGAACGCACACGTGTCTTACCGCACACGTGTCTTACCAAATTCAAAATAAGCCTTTCACAAAGACTGCCTGAAGCAACTGTCAAGTTCCCAGCACCTCTAATGGTATGGGGATGCACGTCTGGGCGTGGCATAGACAATTTACATTTTGTCAATGGACTGGTCAATGCTGCCAAGTAGCAAGACATTTTAGAAGAAGAGCTTCTTTCATCAATAACTCGTCTTCAACCAAGTGAGGGAGACTATATTTCCCAACAGGACGGTGCTTCTTGCCATACTGCTAGATCGACAATGGCGTGGTTAACTGCTGAAGTAATTCCTTTAGTGTAATGGCCTTCCAGCAGCCCTGACCTTTCACCAATCGAAACCGTTTGGCATAAAATGAAGCAAGAGCTGCGACAAGAACCAGCTCGGACACTTCCAAAATTAAGGGCCAAGATAACAAATATCTAGGAAACTTTCGGCTCCGAAGAGTGTCAAAAATTAGTTGACACTATGCCACGGCGCTTAGAAGCTGTTGTACAATATTCCGCTTTAAATGAAAACAAGTACGACTTTTATTGTGGGAAATGTATACAAAAAACCCACATTTATTATCTCCGTTCTCCGCGGAATAAATATACGTCTCTCTCGGCCAGAGACCGATCAAGAACTAACTACTATAATTACATATCATTTTACAATAATATGAGAGCACGTATGGCCAGTGTTGCCATACGTAACAGCTGTTATCAATGCCAGAGGTGCAGTAATACAGTGCGGTAAAATGAAAATAAAGACTGGTAGACTAACTATTTTGCGTCGTAAAAAGTCTTCAATAAGTTATTCAGTTTTATAAGCTCCCTCCATAACATTATTTCAATGAAGTCGCCTTCTTTTTACCACCTTTATCTATTAAGAATAAATAAATCTTTATATAATCAACAAAAATTGTGGTCTAGTTGGAAAGAATTCAAGATTCAGCACATGTTTTTATTTTATCTTCGGTAGACCAACTATTTTGCGTTTGGGCTCGTATTTACTCTGGGGTATTTAGCAGTGTAATATTTTTTGTCAATAAAAATAGATGCGCTTTTCTGTGAAAATTGATAACTTTAAAAGTAATAAAGTTATTATTACCTATCTACTAATCTACTTATGTGAATTTCCAGCTAAGGATACCTAGGAAATTACTGTCTTAGGCGTCCCCCCTAGCAAGTAATTCTCCTACTCCCCCCTTTGAAAATTATATTATAAGATGGTAGGTATATCATTTTAGTAGTAGTAGTTGAGGATATTTGTGATATCGTCACAAAAAAATAAAAGCCAGATCCAAGCCACTGATCTAAGGTTTAGATCTTGAATACTAAAAAAATAATTGTAATTAAAGGTAATATGTAAGAACCAGGTTTTTAAAACAATCGCGAAACAGTATTGAAACAAGCAGCTTAAGCTTACTAAAAACAATCTCAAAAAGTAGATGGTCTTTTTTAAGGAATTTCCTTCTCATATTTAGGCGGCTTCATTCTCATTCACGGTGTTTTCAAGCTTAATTTAAGTTGACAATAGTCGAAAATGTAGCCTTTATATTTTTAAAATAAGACCGAACATTCTTAAAAGCATCACGAAACAATATTGAAGTGAGATTCTTAAGATAATCAAAAATGAGCTCGAAATAAGATTTTTGTACTTGGAATAAGATTTTCCGAGATTACCATACTTAATTACTTACCATACTATAGGCTTGAAATACATAGCACTGATAGTCTTCCTTGTTTTTTTTTTAAACGAAGAATAACTCTTGCCAATCGCTGTTTCTTTGGGCTAAGAAAGCAATTGAGTAGCAAAGCCCTCTCTCGAACAACTAAAGTGACCCTTTATAAGACCCTAATCATCCCAGTCCTACTTTATGGTGCAGAGGCATGGATCACTCTATCAAAAGTGGATGAGGCTACTCTTGGCTGCTTCGAGAGGAAAATTCTTCGAGTCATTTTCGGTCGCGTCTGCATAGACGGTGAATGGAGGAGGAGATACAACAACGAACTTTACGGGCGACATCGACCTAGCCAGAAGAGTGAAGGTCCAACGACTGCAGTGGCTGGGTCATGTAGAGCGAATGGACGCGAATGCTCCGGCCCGGAAGATCTTCGAATCCACACCCGAGGGACGGCGCATTAGAGGAAGACTGCGACTCAGGTGGCGCACGCAAGTGGAAGGGGACCTCAACCAACTTAGCGTGCGAAACTGGAGAGAGCTGGCAAAAGATCGTGCTGGCTGGAGACGCTTGTTGGTTGAGGCCCAGGTCCACCCAGGACTGTAGCGCCACCTTAAGTAAGTAAGTAGGGGGTCAACCAGGTCGTTCCATCTCAATCCATTCGCAACTCAATAAATAAGCTGACTCCACGATTTAAAATTCTGTAACTGAGCTGCCATCATAACAGTTGACCTCCATCTTGTTTTTGGCCTACCATAGCGTAGGTATATCTAAAGGAGTCTGTTGGTGGCACTGTTTTGCTGTGTTGTCATCTTCTTTCCTCAGTTGTAATGCAGACAACGATTTAAAAAAGCTTAACCAGCTAAATATTGACATCCAGTTGAAAAGTCGATGAAAAGGTGGTGGCCTGGTGGGTATCGGTTTGAAATTGGTTGACCTTTTCTATAATCGTTGGTGGATATGGTTCTTCGCTGACACTGACGACTGAGTCTTCCCATACCATAGCTCTTTCTATATGTTGCTTAAACACATATACTATTCCCCGGTTTCCTGACTTAGATTCCCTTAGCTATTTCGAATAGCCTGCGTATACGGGTCTTAGTCCGATCCAATTTCTTGACTTTCTAATAAAACCTCGTGATTTTATTATTTAGATCATGAGAATCTTCGAATTTCAAATTGAAATTCTTTGTTTCTCGTGTGTCTCGCAGAGATCGTATAAAGAACATGGGAATACGTGGGGTACTCTTCTCAATGTCAATCAGCTATAGTTTTCCCGATGAAGCAGCTCATGCTTCGGTGGTTTTGTCATGTTAAACGCATGTCCCCAACTCTTCTAAATTCCAAAATGGGCACTGGCAGGCGTCCTCCAGGTAGGCTGGGCCTATGTATGTTAGATCAATTCCGAAATCTCTCCTCTATGTTGATCCTTGATGATTTATAGAGTAGGTAGAAGAAGGAGGATCCTCTTAAGCATCTGGTTCTGAGGCAACTTTATGACGGCATCTGTGGTGCTAATGCATAATGTAGAATTTCTCATCCCTGCGTCCTCTGTAGATTTTGGATGTGAGGCATTCAACGTCGAGTTTATTACATTGACACCTTGTGATCGGATATTCAATCGGTCGGCGCTGACAGGCTCACGAATGGCACGTAGCACGATGAGTAGGTATAGGTACATTTTTGTGTTCTCTCATAAGTATTGAGACGTTTTACGTGACATGTGGAATCATAGCTTAGGTGTGGTGGGCTACGGAGCAAGGGGTCTCAGTGTCTTACATTACATCTTAGGGTTTTTTTCCACTGCTCCACCTATCGTGAAATTCGGACCAATTTCCGAAAGTATATTCTACGACCTGCCCCGAGAAAGTTTCTCAATTCAGCCCTTCAGAGTTCAGATACAAATTTTTTTATCAGAAGCTAGGTCTAGAGTCGTATACCTACAGAAATGTTGCAGCAACTATTTATTACATTTTTTTTTATCTATAGATACTGCTAGCCTGGATTTGCTTTGCAGTCAAAGTCGGAATATGTTCAGTAGCCTTATATTGTGCTTATGTTTGATTATTTTTGTCTCCAGTTTAAGGGCAATCAGAATTTTGGCTCCCATCGTCCAAGCGGAATGGTTGTTGGGGTAACTGTCACAGAATGGACCTTAATTTTACTAAAACTTCTAACTTTGTATTCATACGCAAGAGTGACTCACTATTAGCAAATGTAAATTTCAAAGGCTAAATCTTGCAATGCAACGCGTTGCAGTTATAGACCCACCAGAGCTGATAAGTCCAATTACTTGCGAAAATCCGTGTTTTGAAGAAAAGAAAAGTATGTAATGGAAACGAAAAGCCTCACAATATCAATGGTTTCGATACCAACACTCTTTATTGCAGTTAGCAATTATGTACTACAATGATAGCATCCTGATCCTGAGCAAAAGTAAAATTAATCCCATGCAAATTGAAACAATTCCATTCATAAGCACCTTGAATAAACTTTTCCTTCTGGGCACAGGATCGAACCCACACAACATGACAGTGCGGCAAATCCATTTAGACTCATTTCTGTTACAATGTCCGTGTGTGGGCAGAAATCCACCGACTAATCCTACCTAAACATGTTTTCCTGCTGGAACCAGAATGAGGATAAAATATGAAAACGCTTTCTGTTTCTGTTGCTCAACATCAGCTGCTCTCTAGCTTTTTTTCTTAACTATCTCTCGCTCTTGCTCTCACTCTCCTTGACTCTCTGACTCTAGTGTCTATCCAGGAGCAGGATATAAATGTGGCAGCGGATTATCCTTATTTTCACATTTTCCATATTCCATGTCGTGTAGACTCGAACTACCTACTTTCCCAATCAGTGTCACAGAAAACTACCAGCGACAACGTTGATGATGGCTAGGCACAGTGATTGCTTCACAGGATCCAGCAACGACATACACAAACTCCGACATATAATAAAAAATATTTGACCGACATTCGTTGAGAAAATCTAGTAAACTATCAAGTAAACAAGCAAACAGAAGGGAGGCGAGAAAAGAAAAATCACGCTGTCCCACAAAAGGATAAACGCTCGGGTACTATAGTAGTAGAGCATCGTGTATCCTATTACATTGGTATAATGTGGGCTTTTGGGGGAAGCCTTTCAATGGCGTTTAGTAACATGTAATGTGGTTTTCGTGTTGCTTGTTTTTGTGATTAGATATTTGCCACGTGGGACTCTTAAAAAGCCAAACGGAGCGATATTTGTATTAAGCTCTTCGCTTTGCCAACGAAGACGGAATAATATATGACAATTTATTGTTTGACTCAGGGATTTCTATTCGGTCTTGTTTGTGCATCAACCTTACCTACTTCTTGGGCGTTCCTCTCTGATCTCTATACTAATGCTGCTGCTGGCGCTGCTTTTTTTTTTTTCTATTTTTTGCTACCGATGGCACATGGTGAATTATTTAAATTTGTTTGTATACCTAGACCGATATAATATCTATCCTTTTTGTTACAGTCGTCCTTTTTTTTGCCGTTTTCATGGAGATAGACACGACTTTAGAGGGGATGGCATCGTGTAAGGGTAAAAAGTAAAATGCTAAATTACAGCAAATTGAATAGGTATTACGAATTCGGAGCAACGGGGCTAACCTGTTTGAGGCTATACCTATCATATCAATGAAATATTTTTATTCATAATGTATACAGTACTAAGGGATTAGGGTGGTTAGTCAGGGTGATGCATTCGAGGAATATCAAACCGAAAAAGAATAACAAAAACAAATTATGTGTTGGGCTGACCTTTTAACAGATTTTTGCTGAATTATGTTTGTGGTTCCTTGTAGGACTTTGGATTGGGTTTTTTTAATTAATATTCCAACAACAACAGTCGTTATCAGGACCATACATCGTTGGCCGATCATTTTACAATGGAAGAGATGCTTTTTTTTTAATACTTCTCCCGCGAAAGGCGAACCTATAACGCTTCATCAGCTCCCCGAGATGCTTGCAGAGGTTTGTTGACAAACAGGAAAGTGACAAACAAATTTCATTAAAGAAGGTAGATACTAACTCCATCATCTGTATTGACACCACGGGGGCAATGAGAACCCGCCTCACAGAGGGGCTAGAGGCTATACACAATCTTAACCCCCTATACCTTTTTTACATGAATCTTCAGCAAACAGCGCCCTTCGGTTAAGCCAGACCAAAAGCTGGAAATACAGCCTGACTGGTCATGCACAAATTCTGAACAAATACACTGGCAATAATGTATGCACCGACGAAACTCCCCGGCTAGATTTCACCAGACCATTTACCGCATGTTTTAGCAGCACGGACGAATGGTATGAAGATCAACCATACACATCTATACGGATTGAGGTCGTCGTTGGCGTCGGGTTTCTATTCTGAACGTCTCGGACTATCCACTTCAATCAGACGTCCTGACTACAGCTGCGTATTCCAAGCTGAGGTACTGGCATTGACAACAGCTGCTAAACAGTTTACAATGATGGCAATACCTCATGGAGATATTACCTTTTTCATTGACAGTCAAGCGGCAATAAAAGCGATCTCTGCCGTTGAGTTAAAATCAAAGTTTGTAAGTCGCTGTAGCGAAGAGCTATGGGTTCTTGGCGCTCAGCACAAAGGAAGACTGTGATGGGTTCCCGGGCGCGGTCACAGAGGTGTGTCTGGAAATGAAAAAGCTGATGAACTGGGTCCTCCTGAAAAGGGTCCTCCCTTGAACTAACACAGTCCGACACCACAGTTATGATTCCCCTTGGTAATCTCAGCCAGATGATTTTGAAGAAAATACTAATGGCGACAAATGATAGATGGAGTAAGCTCGACTCATGTGGCGCAATCCGGAAAATGTTTCTTAATTGCCATCTATCTCTCTAGGACATAGTGGAAAAATTCAAAATTCAACTTATTTGGGTCCCGGGCCATAGGGACATTCTATGTAATTGCAAAGGCTGCGAACTTGCTATTGGCATGACACAACTGTGATTCTACCGGATAAGGAGTCTCTCTATTATTAGTCTCGCTACAAGCAAATCAAACAAATAATTTGATAACTGCTGCTAACCACCGGATCTATCACAAAACAGATCTAGCCCATGATGGATCGTAAACGCTGCAACAATCGTATATAACATAATGAAGATCCTTTATAAGCACAGGAGTTGGTTTCATTACGCGACACTGCGACATGGAGAGGCATGCCCTCAAGTTAGGTCTCCGTGCAAACGATTTCAGTAGAAGCTGCATAGACGAAGACGAGGAGAGCTGCAACTGCTCAGCTCTCTCAATTGGAAAAACCTGTACATCAAGGAGAATATAGTTTTTCGGTAATCCCCGCCAACTCGCCCATAGAAGCATCAGCTTCCTCAAGCGCTTTATTTTAAGCTTCATTAGTCTGCCAATCACGACGATTGCTATATCATCAGCGAAACTGATAGATTTTTGTCTCCAAGACGTAGAACTCCGTCATACATTCCTAACATTACAGAGTAAATGACCTAACAGACTGAGCCCTGGGGTGGATACTCTTCCTGTGATTTTATACTTTACTAGCTGTACCCACCCGGCTTTGCCCGTTCACAGGAATTGTATTGCTTAGGTCTTAGATCTTAGACAATAATGTTCTTTCGTAAAATGCGATAAATGAGAATAAATCGATTTGCTGGTATGTATTTTCTTTTGCCTAAACCTGAAATACAGTATAATACGAAAAAACAAAAAAAGAATCATGAAAATCGGCCCAACGGTTATCGAGTTATACCTAGCGTCATCGAGTTTCACCCCATAGAAGATGTTTTTTGTAGGGCGGTCCATGCCCCTTTGTCCAATTTTGACCAATCTTCACAGCTACACTCCTGGGCCAATACCTAGGATTGTCTGTAAGTTTCAACTCAATCGATTCAGTGGTTTTCGAGATATAAGATTTTTAATGTTTTTTTTTGTATGGGAGGTGCCACGCCCCTTTGTCCAATTTTGACTAATCTTCTCAGGAATACTTCTGGGCCGATACCTAAGATTGTATGTAAATTTGAACTCAATCGATTCAGTGGCTTTTGAGATATAAGATTTTGAATGTTTTTTTGTATGGGAGGTGCCACGCCCCTTTGTCCAATTTCGACCAATCTTCACGGGAATACTCCTGGGCCGATACCTAAGATCGTATGTAAATTTGAACTGAATCGATTCAGTGGCTTTTGAGATATAAGATTTTGAATGTTTTTTTGTATGGGAGGTGCCACGCCCCTTTGTCCAATTTCGACCAATCTTCACGGGAATACTCCTGGGCCGATACCTAAGATCGTATGTAAATTTGAACTGAATCGATTCAGTGGCTTTTGAGATATAAGATTTTGAATGTTTTTTTTGTATGGGAGGTGCCACGCCCCTTTGTCCAATTTTGACCAATCTTCACAGGAATACTCCTGGGCCGATACCTAAGATTGTATGTAAATTTGAACTGAATCGATTCAGTTGTTTTCGAGATATAAGATTTTTTTTTGTATGGGAGGTGCCACGCCCCTTTGTCCAATTTTGACTAATCTTCTCAGGAATACTCCTGGGCCAATACCTAAGATTGTCTGTAAATTTGAGCTCAATCGGTTCGGCGGTTTTGGAGATAAAAGATTTTTTTTGTATGTGAGGTGCCACGCCCCTTTGTCCAATTTTTCTTTTTTTTTAAACCCGTACTGAGAAAATACCTTTCCAACAAAGTGTAAATCATCAAAATCCGTTCGGCCAATCTCGAGTTATGGGATTACATCGCACTTCGGACACTTTCTTTTATATATATAGATATAGACTAGCGGACAGGGGCAAACTTTGTTTCGCCTGTTTGTACATTTTCATTGTCCGTCAATTATTCTGCGGCTGTTTTATTCAACTGAATAAAAATATTCACATAGAAGTCAAAATATTAATTTTTTTTGTTTGTTTAAATGACAGTGGGAATATACTCCTACATATGTTGATATTTTTCATGTTTTTGCCATTCCGCTTTGATTTAAAGACTTATGGTAACTCTGGTTATTCTTTTAACTAATTCAAAAAGTTTTGTTTCCAGATAAGAAAATTATGTGCGAATGAAATTTTCACCTTTGCGTATCCTCATATGCCACCCTAGAAATGCTTCTTCCTGAGAGTTCAAATGCGACAAAATCAATGTATATTTTCGAAACAGTGGGTCTAGAAGTGAAAGTGAAGTAGAAGACGATGGAGATTCATTTGATGAAGAATCATCCGGCTAATTATTTCAACTAAAAAATAATTTCTGTTCCAAAAATATTTTTTGGAAAATTCTTCTTTTGAGGAAAATTTATTATTTTATTGCATAACTACCATTTTCACGCAAAAATAATGTCATTAGGAATGAAAAATAATTTTGGCCGCGTTTTTGATTGAAATACTCCACTGTGGCGATGTGTCCCGACTGATTCTGTACTCCGTGTGCTTCGACCGAAATTTCCTCAGTCGTGTGCTCACGAATTGTATCGTCTAGACATATTTTTTCCCAAGAATAGCGTTTGAAATGTATTTTTTTTGTTATGAGAGGTGTCACGCCCTTTTGTCCAATCCCGCCAGGTTATGTAAAATCCTTCAATCAGGCAATGTTGGGATATAGTGATTTAAAAAACATTGTTGTAAGGGTGGTACCATGGCCCGTTTTCCAATCACACCCACACTTCGCGCGGTTGTTTGTTTGGACAATTCACATCAATGTCTATACAATTTAACAACTTTAGCTCTCATGAGTGTCGAGAAATAGCATTTAAAATGTATATTTTTTTTTATACGGGAGGTGCCTCGGCCTTTTGTCCAATTTTCACCAATTGTGAATCTAAACCATCCTTGGGCCCACTCAAACACACACACAAAATTTAATCACACGTACAGAAAAATTATATATATATAAGATGGGTCCAATTGTTTGTGATATGCTGGTGCTTGTGAGTCCCTGCGAGTCTCTCTCTGTCTATTTTGACAACTAATTGCATCGCCAATTGAGCTAGCCACATTCCTAAAGCCCCCCTACTGTTTCTATCGCCGTTTTCATAATATATTGCAAATAATTCACTCCAGGGTCCAGGCTTGTCTATGATGCACAGCGGGTGGCTATGACAAGCTCTTTCGGTAGCTTGTCCCCTTTGGCGAGTCCATTAATTATTTCCCAAAAATAAATTTAATTCAGCTCACAATAACGTAATTCGTATGGAAAATTCTGCCATTGTTCCATCAGTTGGGAAGAAGGACACTGGAAATGGATGTTATAGTACCGGGCATATGAGAAGTTTCATCCGCAACATAATATTGGGAAATGACACCCGAACCTGCCATGCCAGAAAAGGTACCTATTGCATTAACAAAAATAGAGAACAATATCCTTGCACCTAACTACCTGTATACTTACTTTGCCTTTAGAATAACAATATGTTGCCTATACCCTTTCTACTAATAAGCTCAATTGCCAGTCCTATATCCTTTGCTCAAACACCTCTTCTCTGGGTAACCTCGGAGGTGATTTAGACCAGCCCACCCACCGAATATTATTAATAAAACTGCCTTCCGACAAGATGTTACATTTAATTAACCACCTCCTCCGGTTACTTATATAAACATCGGCAAACGCACATGTACCGCACAGCGGCAAAGCAGCAGCCGTTCAGCTCTTTCAGGGTGTGTTTATGAAATCATAAATCCGTCTAATCAACATTATTATTATTATTGTTATTATCACAGCCATCGACGTTGCCGTGCGTCGTCGTCACCAACGTCCTCGTCATCCCCCATTATGGTTATCATCGGCAGCATCATTGCGTTGAGCCACTGCCATCGGCACCACCAAAAGCAATTGGAACTTTATTGTCATTCGCTTGGCCTCAAACCTCCGGCAGCCAAGTCGTTATCGAAAAGGCCACCCATCCATCCGCCTTAGGAGGCTGTCTCGCTGGTGGAAGGAAGAAAATCTCTGTGACAACACCTGCTTATGTCGCCAATTGAAAAACTCCTCACGTATGTGTCCACAGACCTGATTTCGCTCCTTCGACATCTTCACTTTAGCGCTCGGCACGTTATGGCCGCCACACAATATTTGGCAGCTAACAGGACGAGGTTGACAACGGGAAGGGAGAAAACGCAAAAAAATAATCAAATCAAGGACTCCCTCTTCGTACATTGGCTTGTATGCTGAGATTTTTGAAAATTCCTGGACAAAGTCGAGCCCACTATTACACATGTCACCTCGTAAAATGCATATATGCGAGTATCTGGCATTCGCAGTCCTTATGGAGCTGTGCGCGACTTCATATGGGTACACGTACATGTATTTTGGGCGTATGCTGTTTACAGGATTTTATTATTGCAGGCCACATGCATTTTATGATGCCGATCATTTGGGCCGGGACAGTTCTGCCATAAGAATATTTTAATAATGAAAAGATATGTCCTGATGGGGCAGGGATATACACACGGGTGTGAACCTGAATAGTGAGCTCTAAGGACAATGGCAAAAAGAGGGGGGGCGCTGCGAACATATTGTCACCTGTCGTTAATGAGTCATTTTCATTCTTTCGGCATGGCACAAATGAAATGGCATTATCCTCGGCAGGTGGGGCGGTAAACATAACCTCGTCTGGGTGTGGTGTTTCCTCTTTACGTTCTGTTTTCATCTTGATGCTCCAATATGCCATAGCCATCCTGCAACCTCCATTTGCTCTGAATGTGATGGCATGTTTTCTTTTTATGGTTTTTTTTTTTTTTTTGTTTTATTTAATCGTCCTCCATGCGAGTACTGCTATCCTTTTGTATATATACATATCCTCCGGTTTTTTTTTTTTTTTTGTTGTGTTTCTGTGAGCGGAAAATAGGTACATGACCTTTGCTATAGAATGGAATATTGTGTCAGTAGCAAACAGGATATAGGCTGCAAGCGGCACACGGTATGCACGAGCACAATCGTCATCCTCAGCGACCTAGAAAATGTATAAACAAAGAGAAAAAGCTTTTATTTCTTTGTCCTCCTAATGAGGGTAAGTAACTTTTAGAGCACCTCTCTGTTGCTCTCTACAACATCTAGAAATGTTGCAAAATGTGTAGGTGGTGTTTGCGCATGGCTTTGTTGCGGGGCTATGTTGTCGGTAGATTTTGTTTAGAAGCACTTGTTAAGAGTGAGAATGAGGAGGTTTCGGCTGGTTAGGTCCTTCAAAATTAACAGAAATACCGATAGTATTGTTGATGGGAAAGAATGATGCATAGTCGCATTTGTAACTTGGAAGAAATGTATATAAACATTTATGGAAACACAAAGTGGCTGTGGAGTTCATCATTTGAAAGGAGCCTTCTGACCTAAAAATGCAAACTGGCAATGGACGAATTATCTTAGGTGCTAGTTTGTTGCTCTGAAGATCAACCGGAAAGGAAAACGGTCCATTCGACGCGGCTAAGGTTTATTTTCTTATATAGCTAGACCCTGGTATGTTGGGTATGGCGTATGGGGCATTCCTCTGGTGGGAGTTCTTCGGGGATATTATTCAAAGATTAGCTGATTGGTGCCTTATCGCCTACCCGCTCTATGCGCCCTAGCCATAGCCACCCCCGCCGTTGTTTGTTAAGCTTTTTGACCAGATTAACGTCGGTATAAATCCCGTATAGGTTCTCGTTGAATCTTCATTTACTCCACGACCATGATTTTGCACGATTTCTATAGCAGAACTCGGATGATTACGGTCTTACCCAATATCTCCTTCTATTCCATGAGAGTTTAGGAACTTCATAGATACCTATAGGGCTGTAAAGACAATGACCGGCAACCTGGTCTAAGGGCCTTGTATGTTTTTAAGAGCTTTGAGAGGGGTGATCTCACCTTTACTGAGCGTCGTGGTGCGCATTCATCACAGTAAAAGGTAATTTTGAGCTGGTGCTCATGTAAAATAAGCACAGAAGGACTGTATTCTCGCTAATATTTTGTGTGTGGTGCTTTTTCTTTTGCGACGAATAAAATAGCCCTACACATTCTTAGCCGAATCCGGACTGCTAACTTGGCAGGACAGTATTACCCTAGGATAATTGTCAAACGTTCGCAAGAGGTATCGCATCTAACGAAGCTTAAAAAAAATGTATATCTTAATTTCTTTGTCAATTTAATTTCTTAAATTTGTTGGGGATTCAACCAGAGATCGCTCGCTCAATATCCACGCGCAATAACACTGAACCGCTGAGCCCATATTCAAAACAGAACATTACTACACATAGTTTCTCCATTGAGCTAAAAAAAAAACATTTTCTTGGACACTTGCTGGGTTGTGTTTATATTAATGACTATAGCTTAAGGGTGCTGTTTGCGATATGCGATCCAATATGAGTGATTTACAGCCGATTACAGCCGCCCTCGAAAAATATACTGATTTTGCGAGGTTCGGATACCAAAATTTTTTGTTTAGTTACTTGTTAGAATTAAAAATATATTAACTTTATGCAATCAAAATAAATATATTTGCCAAAATATTTATACATACAGGTAGGTATAATAAATATAAAACACCACCAGTAGGTATAATAAATATAAACAAAATAAGGCAACTATTTACTTAAAGATTTAATACGTCTACGGGCTTTCCTCATAGCGAAGTCGTGCTATGTCAGCTTCAATCGACAAAATTGCTAGGCCAGATAACCTTTCCTCTTAAGAAGACTTAGGCTTGATTGACATTCGCATTTTTCAAATAATGAAGCCGCATGTCACATCAACTTCTACTATACTCAACAATCTCTGATTTGAGTTTAGGACCCTATTGTGAGTGTCGAAAAATTTATCGTTGAGCGACAACTGTCGATCGTCGATTATACATTTTAGTATTGTTATTGTTGATTGCGATTGATATTTGTCCATTTGACAGTCGATTACAAATGCCTGGTCGCCGCTTTCTCTTGGAAATTAAAAAATGTTACGCGTATACGAATAGCTAAAATCAATCGAGGCATTCGACAATTGTCGTGACGATCGCTGATCGACAAACACAATAAGGGCCTAAGTTCCAAAGATTTTTTTATGCGATAGATAAAATAAACTTGTGATATTTCGTACCAAGGGTGTTTTCCTTCGAGGCTACCATTTTTAGTTCGAATTTCGAAATTTCGTTGAGCAAACTCTTTTCAAACTTGATTTTCCCATATTTTGATGGATTATTTTTTATTCTAGGTAGGTACTCTTGCAATAGTAGAATGAACAATTTTTTGTTTATATAAATGCATCAAAATTGGTTTGTTCGCATATTATCAATTCGTTCGTTCATTCTTATGTGAATATTCCTTTACATCGCCAATTTTAATTGATATGAACAGTTGAACAATTTAAGATTCCCTAAAACTAAACTGTGGTGTGAACGAAGTGTAACTGAAAGAGAAAAAGCCTAAGCACAGTCCCACACTTGACATCCCACAATGGGCCTACGATCATTCAAATAAGCGTGCGTTAATGGCGCTCCTTTGATTTTGTACAGCTCCAATACATGGAAAATATTGGGCCCGCAGGCAGCTTGTAGGCAAAGTCCGTTATGTGGGAGGAGTCGACGGTCTATTCTATGTGGTTTTTAATGATGACTATGAATGAATATGTACAGATTATTTTGTCTAATGTGGTTTTCCATTGGGACAAAAAATCAATCTTTTTTTTATCTAGATCACTTTCCATAATCCATTGGGCAAAAAAAAAATTTTTTTTTTATCCGGATCACTTTTTGCAAATCTCGATATTTTTCGAGATTTACACATTTTATCACTAATACGAATCTACTTTGCACATCTGTTTCATGTCATTCAGAATTTGTTTCCAAAATAAATTTACGAAAAGCCTTCTGAAAAGCAATTATTCAGAACAAAAGCTATGGACATGGACTTAATTTTGGAGCAATTGCATACCCAAAATAAATTTGTTTCAAGCATAATGTAAGAACCAAATTCTTAAAATAATCACGAAACAGTATTGAAGTAAGATTTTTAAGCTAAAAAGAAGATTTTTTGGTCTTGAAGAAACGAGCTCAAAATAAGATTTTTGTACTTGGAATACAATTTTCCGAGTTTACCATACTTTCCTCAACGAATATGCTTTTAATGACACTGATATTCTTGATTTTAGCTCGTTTTTTTTTCTGAGTGTACATTTACAAAATCAGATCAATCTGCTTTCATGTTCCATTTGTCACGAAAAATCTAAGATCTGAAATAAAAATCTGATGTGCCCAATGGAAAATCACATAAGAAATTGGATTTTGAAAATTATGAAATACATATAAATAAGGAGGAAAATGCAATAACAACAAACATATTCTGATTTTTTACTTTTGCCATATGCGTGTAATTGAAGTTGGGGAAAAAAAGGCAAACATTAACAATTTCCAATCCAATAGGTATCTTGTACAATGTACGTACCTATAAGAAGTTGCTGGTGCATTAGGTATTGTGTGTGTGATTTTGATTGTTTACTTGTGTAGTGTGTACCTACATAGTTCATGAGAGGTAGGAAAACACTTTTTTCGATCTAATTTCGGTTTCTCGACTGACGCTAATTGGACTGCATTTTAAATCAAAGTTCATATTCAAGACATCTGCAACCTTTCTATAGGCAGCTAATATTTTTATTAGTATACCTAACGTGACCATTTATTTTTTGGCAAAAAGCGGCGGGTTTTTTGAAGCTAAAAGCGGGCTTGTTTTGGCGGGTTTGGCGGGTTTCCCAAAAGTATATTCTGACCTGAAAAATGTTCGCGCAAAATAGTAGAAACAGTTTATTTCACGTATTGTCACGTAAAATCGAATATAATTCTTTAAAAATAATCGTCATCAGTTTTTTTTAATACATATACGGAAACACGGCTTCCAAATCTGGCGCAAGCGTTGCATATTTTTGAATTGGTGTGTCTCTCTTTATCTTCATACATTTTACAGTCGTATTTACAGCGAATGTCAATGAATAACATTGGTTGTTTCTTTGACGCATTTGTCATGACATTTGCAATTTTCGCGCACTTATGCCAACTGAAGTTGTCCATCAGGGTTGTTAATTTTTTTTTTAATAATAATTAAAAAAATCTTCAAAAGTAGTGAAAAAAGGACTATAGAAAATTCTTAAGAGAATTAAATTCCGATTTTGTATCAAAAAGAGGGAAAAGGGTTTTGGTGGCGGGTGGAGGGTTTTTAGGTAAAAAGAGGGTAAAACCCGCCAAAAGCGGGTGAAATGGTCACATTAAGTATACCTACCTATTTATCTTGTTTAGGTTTGTAATGTTGCGAGACTTACGAGTGTCACAGTTTAAAGATCTTTCAACTCGAATTACCTAAAAGTTGGTCCTGGCCATTTTTGCGCCCTCCTGGGCCTACGCCCTGTGCCTGGGCACCGCTGGCACCGCCCTATTTACGGCACTGGCTGGACTACTGTGCAAGGGATCCCAGGTTCGATCCCCGGAAAAACACAAATTACATCTTAAGGTTTTTTCTACTGCGCAACCTCTTGCGAACGTCTGACAAACATCCGAGAGTATGACTGTCCTGAAAAAGCTTCTCAATTCAGCCGTCCGGACTCGGCATAAAATTGTAGGTCCCTTCCATTCGTTCCAAAAATAGAAACTCACACAAAACGAATGGTTGCGAGAAGCTAGGCCTAGGCCCTAGGGTGTCTACCGCCTGTTGCGCCACCTGTTTATTTAGTTTTTATTCTTTGTTTGTAGGGAAAATAATCCCGACTCTGATTTCTGTGCACAAGGGATAGTCATGAGGACCGTAGCGCCCTTAAGTTTTGTCGTGCCCATTCCTGCAGAGATTCACGAAATCGAAAGGATCCGACACGTTATAGTCATATTTTTAAGTAATGAGTCTAAATATGCTTACTAATGTGGAAAGGCGACTTATATTAGGAAAAGCGTCAAATTCTCACGACTCTTTGACAAAAATCAGGGACAACCAGTAAGACAATTATCTTCGACTATGCCGAAGCTCAAATACCCGGTACAATATTATTTTAAAAATAAAAAAATATTTTAGTACAGTAGACTCTCGATAACGTGAACAATTAAAAACCAAGCCAGTTCACGTTTGCGAAGGTGGAATTTTACCAAAAGTATAGGACAATCCCACAGTAGGAATTTAAAAATGTATGTATTTTTATTTATTTTAGACTAGTAGACTAGTAAAGCTTTGTTATTCTGATGTCATTCTGAGAGCCTTCACTGGTAGATTATGATTTTCTCTAAATGACGAAACCTAAAAACATTATATGTATACCTATGTATTTGTATGGGAGGTATGGGTAGTTTTTATTCGACCAAGCTCAATTTTTGTCAAAAAATTTTAGATATTATTAAACAATATGTGCAAAGTTTAAACTTGCTATCTTTACTGATCGACTAAGAAAGTGATGGGGAGTGTATTTCTCATTTAGACCAGTAACATGCTACCAATCGTTTTGTAAACAATTTCAGGGCCTTAGATGCAGCCCAAGCCATAGTTATTTGATTACCGACAATTGAATTTGGTGTCCATTTGTTCATTGTGGACTCTCTAAAAATCAGGATAAATATGTCTTTGCCCACTGTTTGCAAGCTCTACCCCATTCGATGTACTTTCCGTTCTTGGACAGCTCTCCTCGATTGTATACTACAAACAAAATGGACACGTAATGTTGAGGATACCTTTATCAATATATATTGATTACTGACTCTCCACACACAGTTCGTCTTTATATTAGTCACGAAAGTAATGGCAACTATAGAGCCTTTGCAGATCCTTTTGCAAGTGAGCATGCTTCTAATATTAAGCTCTACTATTACCTATACGTCTAGCGACGATGCGGAATCTAGCGAAACCTTGCCTCGTCCTTGTCCATTAGTCCAAATGATTTAAAAGTTCAGATATGGGCTCTACCGGCATTCATAATATTCTGCATACTTGATTGGAGATGCAAAGCGTCAAAAATAAAAAATTAAAATGGCGCAATAGGTCCGTACCTATAGTCATTTCTCACAACCAACACGTGTGGGGCGCATGGTAGGAACCTCTAATTTTCCGTCGATTCCGAACGACTAAGAAGCCTTCGCAGGACAGTCATACTCTCTGATGTGTGTCAGACGTTCGCGAGAGGTGACGCCTATGATGTAGGTTAATATAATCTACGATCTTCTAGGGATCGAACCCAAGATTCTTCACTCAGTAATCTAGCATATAAATAGATGTATGTACTATGTTAACCACTGGGACTGTTGTATGTGTACTTTGTAGATACTCTTTGACCTTTTACTCGCACAAAAGGATCCAAAGAATTTCAATTTCATACTCATCACGAAGCATGACGCTTATACCATACATAAATCTTCAGTCTGAATTATTCCACACAAAGAGCGACATAGCTTCGATTGTAATCCCTATATACAGACACAAAGATAATCCATCTTTTAACTGAAAATAAAACAGCTAGCACGGTATTATTATGTACACCTACACCCGCACACAACCAGTAGCTTCACCAGCATACCATGCGAGGATTTACGAGATCGATGGTTAATTTGCATACAAATTCAAATTAAACGCGAAGAAGATGCGATTACACCAAAACAAAACACAAAACAATGAAGAAGCTCAAGACGCGTCGCGAACAAAGGTGTTCAAAACAACACAAAGGCAAATACAAGAAAATGAAAAACCACATGAAATTGAAAATGGCGATGGCGGATGGCCCGGTGGGGCATCCACATCATGGGAGATTGATGGGTAAATTCGTTATTTCGTGTCTCCCTCCTCTTCTTCTTCGCCACACCAACATGTTGCATACATGTATTACTTAAGCTGGTTTTCGCTTTTTTTTCGCAAGAAAACACAATTTTCCTTTGCACTGAAACTATGCTGCGATTTTCTCTATTTTGTGTCTTCTTTCGTTTTTATGTCGTGCTACTGCTGCGGCTACCATAATAGCCCTAGAGAGCCCTGAAGCCGCACCAGCACCACACACTATGAGACTATGACTCCAAGTGTGATTGTATGCATGCTTCGCATTTTATTGGGTTCGTTGGCTTGAAATAACCACCACAAGGAAATGCATTTCACTGTAGCAGTAGCTATTATAGCAGTGCAAGATAGAGGCCAAGAAAAATAAAGAAACAAGCCAGGCCCTAATTGCATTCGCCGTCGTCGGTTAGGTGTAAAAGCCGTACCACAAGTTGTGGAAGGTGTACGCAGAGGCGAAGAGGAAATCGTGTTTGTTGATGGTTTTGTTTTTATACTACTACTTTAAGAAGCATGCATGTTGGTTGCACAGCGTAGGAATATACCTATTTACGTTCACAGAAAGTTGCGTGACCCGTAAGCCTCTATAGCCTCTATATGAACGGCTTCCATCGTAAAATGAAATGAATTGCACGTAAGTTGGCTGTGAGAATCTGTAAAGTTTGACTCTACGACGGATTATTGCTAATTTCACACTGAAATCGAGGTTTGCTTGTATACCTATTTAGGATTTAATGGGAGGAAGTCCTTTAACGAGTCCTTATTACACAGGTGGAATGGAATTTATTAAAAAAAAAAAAAAATAAAAATTACAGGAGAAAATTATAAAAATTTAATCACCTCTAGAGTAAACATGCGGTTTTATGGCATCGCCTATTTTATTTTTATTAGTCCTGGTTAATTTTAGCATGTTAAGTCGAAAGCTAAAGGAAACGTGTTAGTGGATGTAGGTGGACGCTCCTGGTCCTTTGGTTCGTCATAATTTGTATTCCGAACTGACTTTTATATTAACTGTTAGTGGGTAGTTCATAAATTTTGACCTCCATTAAAGCGCGTTATCCCTTTTGCTATGGCCTGGGCCATTTATATAATGGGTAGTCATAAATGAAACGAGGATTTTGGCATATTCCACGAAATAAAAACTAATTTAAATCGACACGGGCGCCATTAAAACGTAAGGCTGTAGAAAATCTTAAATGGAGTGAAAGGCATTATTTTAGTGAGTCACGGATGTTGTCTCCAGCGTCAGATTGTGCGTGATTCGGAGGACTTTTGGCTCGAGAGAGATCCAGATTGAGTCCTTCAAAGCAGTTTCTTCCAAATAGAAAATAGTTGTAACTCCTTGTGGGCGCAGTAGCGCAGTGGTTAGTGTCCTGGACTACTGTGCGAGGGATCCCAGGTTCGATCCCCGGAAAAACACAAATTACATCTTAAGGTTTTTTCTACTGCGTCACCTCTCGCGAAAGTCTGACAAACATCCGAGAGTATCCTGAAAAAGCTTCTCAATTCAGCCGTTCGGACTCAGCATAAAATTGTAGGTCCCTTCCATTCGTTCCAAAAAAAGAAACTCACACAAAACGAATGGTAAGCCTAAGATGGGATGGTTCGACATCTTCTTATCGCGTTTTTATTGTTAGTCCTAATCGGTGCTCATCCCAGCTGAAAATTCCACGCACGACGAAATGTTATTTTTAACACAAAAATCATAACTAAGCCAACCATCTCTGGCAAGCCTCCACGATAAGATCAAATCACAACTTAAAGTTATTCTACTGCGCACCTATCGGGAAAGCCTGACAAGTAATCCAAAAGTATAAATCTTCAGAGAAGCAGTAGCATAGTTAGAATGGGCACAAAGGTGGCAGTATACAGGGGCCCTTGGCCAATTCTAAAACAATAAAACGTCTTCCCTGAGAAATAAGGGTTCAGGATTCTTAATCGAAAAACTGTCGTTCATATAAATCCCACATCCCCGGGAGCACCAAAAACACAACAAAATATGGGCAAGTCCTAATGTTGTGTCGCTCCATCAGCTTTTATCTTCTCTCCAATTCAATATTTATATGAACCTTAACGAAGACGTTTCGTCCTAAGTATAAATATATAAGTCATTTGATCTTTGCTCATGATTTTGAACCCTCCCAGGCTAGACTTAACTTTAGATCGCTCTCAATAGGTTTCTAGCCTTGAAGCTGCGTTGAAGCTGGAATGAAGGTACACTTAACCAAATCTAAAGTGATGGTCATCTCCATAAATCCTGTTCAATATACTCGGCATGTCAGTGAACTCCCATTCAAACATCTGGAGAAGTTTAAGTATCTCACGATCTTATTAACGATCGATGGGGGGAGGAATGCTTAGTTTTCGTACAGGATTGATCACCATCATGGGTACATTTTCAGATAGCTAGGTCATACTTTTATCAGGAGGGCCGAGAACTTGGTATCCAAGCTAAGTTGTCGGTGTTTAGTTCCGGTGTTTGTTTGAACTCTTACCTATGAATTAGAAAGAATTAGATCGTGAATACAAGCTGCCAAAATGACATTCCTTCGTTGTATTTCTTAGATTCCGTATAAATAGTTAGGCGTCGGGAGCCCATAGGTGAGATGGCTATATCAAGTTCAAAATCTGTAAACTTTGGATATGAGGATTGGATTTAATGATTTTTATTCCTTGGCGGAAGATCGAAAGTTATTGAGGCTTCACTAAAGCGTCCTGCACCCACGACACTTATATAATAGACATCAGACAGGACTGTATGAAAATTAATGCATTCTTATGAAGTTCATATTGATTAGGAGCCCATTTAAAATTATTTACCCCAGGGGCCCTTTGGATGAGAAGGCTTCTAAATTTAGTAATTTGAAATGAAATTGTAGCTCCCAAGAATAAAAAAAATCACACACAAACGAAATGGTTGCGAGAGCCGAGATGCTAAAGCCTTGAGTCCTGCATATATCGACCTAAATTCACGCAAAATGTAATTTTGATAGAAAATACAGATTTTTAATTTTTAAGCTTACATTTTTAATTTATTCATTGAGTATACAGATTGGGGTTATTTGTAGGTATGCAATAGCACATAAATGGCCGTCATGGTATGCTGGCAAGTACGTACACTTTTACTGAAATTTTCTATGACCATTTCGCATAAATGTTGCTGAATTTCATTAATAGATCTCCCAATTTCCTCTTTCAAGGCGTTGGTGGTCTTGGGCTTGTTTGCATAGACCTTTGACTTCAAAAAACCTTAAAGAAAAAAGTCAAATGGTGTTAAATCGCAAGATCTGGATGGTCAATTCTGACCGCAAAAACGGCCGATTACAAGGTGAGGAGATGCGACTCCTGCAGTAATTGAATTGTTTTTCTGGCTGAATGGCATGTTGCTGTGGCACCATCTTGTTGAACCCAGATGTTGGTCACATCCATATCTTGTAATTTAGGCACTACAAACTGGGTTATCATGTCACGATAACGATCACCATTAATTGTTAATGCCTGACCAGCCGCATTTTCGAATGGTCCGATAATGCCTCCAGCCCAAAATTCGCACCAACAAGTCACGCGTTGTGGATGCATTTATTTCTCAACAATTACTCATCGGTTTTCTGAATCCCAAATGCGACAATTTTGACGATTCGAAGGCATATTAAGATGAAAATGAGTTTAATCGCTGAGGATGATTTTGTTCGAAAAATCAGCATCCACTTGTTGTTTTTCCAAAGTCCAGTCAGAGAACTCTCTATCTCTACGCCCTGCATGGTCAGTAGTCTTCAGTTCTTGAGTCAATTGAACTTTGTAAGCATGAAGTTGCAAGTCTTTCGTGAGAATTCGCTGTAGATAGCTTCTCGAAATGCCCAATTCTTGACTACGGTTCGGAATTGATGTTCCTGGACTGTCAGCAATACTCTCGCGAACTGCTTCGATGTTTTCTGTTGAAAGACTTGTGACAGGACACCTAGAGTGTTTAGGATCACTAATTGATCCAATCTCCCTGAAATTTTCAATCATTCTCTTCATAGTTGATGGTTTTAAATCACTACGACGGCCATATTTTATTCGAAAATTGCGGAATGTTTAGCAAACAAACCTATTATTTTTAAAATATTGCTCAACAATGACAGCTGTCAAATTGTTATCTTTTTTTTCTGTTGGCGCAAAAGTCAAATTTTCGGTGAATTATGGGACACCCTTTAGTATGCGTTTTTGGGCCTCTTGCTGCGGAATACCCGCGAATGTTTTTGGACCGGTAGAGCCATCCATGAGATACAGTTTGTTAAGGTATCTCGGCTGAAAATACCATAAAGTCCTATTTCTTTGAAGAAGTAAATTGAGTAATGATAAATGGGGACGAGTATAGATAGAACAACGGTTCCGAAATATCCCAAGATATAACAAAAAAAATAGTTGGCGCAACGGCGTGTAGGACATATACACCCTAGGCCTAGCTTCTCACCACAATCATTCGTTTTGTGTGAGTTTTTATTTTTGGGACGATTTTTATACCCGGTACCACACTGTGGTGAGGGTATATTCACTTTGTCATTCCATTTGTAACGCCCATAAGGAGGCGTTGTAGGTATGACAAACTATATATATTATTGATCAGCATCACTTTCTTAGTCGATCTAGCGATGTCCGTCTGTCTGTCCGTCTGTCCGTCTGTCTGTCCGTCTGTCCGTCTGTCTGTCCGCACGATTACGGCCGTAATTTAAGAGCTATCGACTTGAAATTTGGTAAGTAAGCTTTTATCCACCAGACTGAGGCTAAGTTCGAAGATGAGCAAGATCGGATGAAAACTACTACTACCTCCCATACAAAAGTATCAGATTTATATAGCTTTTTATGTTAAAAATTAAATTTAAATAGCTACAGTAAAGATAGCAAGTTTAAACTTTGCACGTATTGTTTTAATAATATTTAAAATTTTTTGACAAAAAAGGAGCTTGATCGAATAAAAACTACCCATACCTCCCATACAAATATATAATTTTTTAATACTAAAATATTTTTTTATTTTACAATAATAGGCGTATTTTTTGGAAATCTATAGCTAGTTCACTTTTACTTTTACATGCAAAACTGGTATACTCACTTTTGGTTTTGTTATACCCACTTTTGGTTTTACATGCAAAACGGTTATACTCACTTTTGATTTTGTTATACTCACTTCCCAAAAAATACGCCTAATATAGTACCGGGTATTTGAGCTTCGGCATAGTCGAAGATAATTGTCTTACTGGTTTTTTTTTTTTTTAAATACTTCTCCCGGGAACGAACCTATAACGCTTCATCAGCGCTCCGAGATGCTTGCAGATGTATGTAGATGATTTAGCCGCATTCACAGGCCCATTGTTGGAGGTGGAGGATATAAGAGTGCTGTCATCTGCAAAGCTGTAGATATTATTATTTGTTGATCCAAGCAATGATGATAGATGATACACCATCTGTAACAACTTGGATCGATCTTCCTAGAAGATAGATATTGCCTAATAGGGCTCTATGCCAGGTTCGGTCAAATGCCTTTGATATGTCCAAGGTTACTGCTCTGGATTCGCCGTGTTGTTCAATTGCTTGCGTCCATAAGTGCGTTACGTAGCTTAACTGGTCTCCAGTGGAACGACGGCTCCGAAATCCGTATTGCCTGTCACTTATTAATCGGTGGCCTTCGGGGTATTTGATTATTTCGACATTTATTGCCTTTTCCATTACTTTTGAGAGCATTGAATGAAAGTAACGCTATTGGACGATAGTTTTGTGGCAGACATTTCCTCCCTTTCTTTGGAATAGGTTGAATGCGGGCGGTCTTCCCGCAAGAAGGAAACGTCTTCTGGGAGTACGACATTCTCAACGGTTTACATAGTACAGGTGCAAGTTCAGGTGGACAGCTCTATCTCCAGACCTCCAGCTTCCAGGTTCCTTCTTATGGAAATAACCACAAAAATATACTTCGGCATTTCTTTCAATGCATTTAAGAGCTGTCAGTGTCAAAATATGTAACTTATGGTTCAAAAATAAACCAATAGATGGCCAGCCACATTAGTTCGTTGTTCAATTGTGTTGCCATTTCATCCGCTTCAAGGCAAAGGAATCGAACAATTTTATTAAACTTTTGGAGCTGAATTATATACGAGTAGGTAGGTATGACCAGCTGCTATACACAATACAAATTTCAGTTACTAAGCTCTTCATGACTCTTGAGTAAATGGATTTAAATCTTTTCAAGGGATAGAATGTATAAAACAAGACACCACATCCATAACATACATACAAATACCTAATTGAAATTGGTTCTGTATCATTTTAAGCCATAAACAATCATATGCTCTTCCTAGAATCTATACTTTCAAAGAGAGGTAGGTAGGTATGTATCTATTAAATTTTAAAATGATTTAAATCTCAAAGCACAGATGTAGATATTACTGTGCCTTTGATGTACAGGACATTAATAATTGAAACTGCAACAATAGCCAGTATTACGACGACATGAATGTATGAAAATAATTCTATAATTTGTCCCTTAAGCGGATTTATTACCTCTCTTCCTTAGAAACTGACAATTCTCCTTAATACACTCCTGGACTGGAGCTGGCAGCAGCATTAATTCGATGCCTTTACTTACAAATTCTCTTTCAAATCTGATGAGGTCCAGTTAACAAAAAAAAAAAAGCAATTTATTTGGGCAGACTCGCCCATCCTTTGGGGGAATCCGTAGCATATCGTGTCGTCCAATCCAATTCCCTTTCTTTGTGTGTGTGTGTTTTCAATTAAAACAAAAATTCATCCCCGAAAACTGTTCGACGAAAAACCCCAACGGAATGGCAACACACGAAGAACAACTTCTTTCACTGAATAAAACAAAGTTATTCACTTCGGTTAGCCAACACCGCATCACACATGTGTGCGGCGGCGGCGGCACGGTGGTTTCTACATCTATATACTCACGTGTACTTATACGGATTCTCCACCCCCGGCGGGGCACTTCGCCATGACATACAACCGCAAACTAATTAACATTCTTGTACGCACTCAAAGCACCAGAACCAAGGAGCAGCATCGCCGGCCGTCGCTGCCATCGCCACAGCCACAGTGCCCGCCTGATCAAGTCACACCGATTCGATTGCATTGCACACACAAAAACGAAGGACCGCAGCGTCACTCGTCTGCCTGGCTTGCCTCCACACCACCCCCAATCGCAGCATGAAAGCATAGCGCGTACAGAAAATTCCATCCGACTGGAGAGCTTGACCATGGCAAACAACGCAACATGCCGCTTCTGTACTAACACCAGAGTAAAATGTACTCGCTTCCACATGGTAGCGTTTGTAACCAAAGCAGTAGCGCGGCGCGTATGCCAGCTGGGATTTGAAGTGCCAGCAGGAACAGGAACTCTGCCAAAATGTCCTCCTTAGTCACAAGCGAGAGGGAGTCTAGAAGTTCCCAGAGATGATAATTTACTTCATATGTAGTAGATCTACTTCATTTTTGAATTATTGTTCATCTGCTACGTAGCAACTTATTTCTACTTCGTTTATTTATGGTTCAAAATATCATTATACTATATTGATCAATTTGACTCCAAATACCTATATCAACAACGACGTAAAAGTCAACTAAATATAAATATCACGAAAAAAATGTGTCATGTAATGCAGCGGTTCTCAAACTTATTAAGCTGTGGAACCCTAAACAAGGCCCAAATATATTTCGGAACCCCAACTATAAAAAATGAAAAATAACACATTTCAAAATCAATTTTTATATGATATTTTTTCAAGGATAGTGTGAAGAATGAAACTGTTTCATTGTTTGATTTATGTTTTTTTTTAAATTGACTTCTATCTCCGAAAGCTGTATTCGCATATCTGGGACAGCGTCCAATCTCGATCTGTATTTAGTCTTTGCATAAGTATACGCTGAAAAGCCTGCTTCAGAGCGATGCGTTGTGACAAAAGGGAGCAAATTTAATATACACCCCTATCGTGGAATCGGCCGGGGGGAATTGTTCACGAAAAAATATGTTGGTATTGTCAAATCCGGAGCGTGAACAGTTCCCCGTGTGGGTGATGTGAATGAGCTGTAATCAATGAACTGTAATCAAATCATTGAAAACGTTCAAATCAAATTTTTCCCGAACAAAATGACAGTTCTCGCCCGCATCAAAAGCATTGCGGATTTTATAGGTTTTCTTGCTTGCTGCACGTCGTGAGAATTGTAAAAGAAAATGTACATATAAAAAAGCTAATTTATTGAGCCGAACATTTGTAATAGATCTGTGCAATATTGAACTTTATTAAACTTAATAAAAAATCTTTCTAAAAACACATTTCATCTGGGATTTCCATGAAATCATGCACTGCTCCTCTTAACCTGTCTTGTATTCTTCTCTGAGAACACCGCTCATTTCGTTCTTCCTCTTATGCTTCCAAAAATAGAGCTATCGTATCCATTATTATATCGAAAACTTTATTTTTTATTTAAATCACTTTTAAAACAAACTTTTAAAATGCCTCCGACAAATGCAGCTACACATTTGTATTGACAAATAAAAGACCGCCGTTTGACAGTTTCACTGTTTCACTCCCAAAAATGTGTCGATAAGGAAAGGTTTCCGGCGGATTCCACGATAGCAGTAGAAGGTGCCTGTTTGGCAAGTTCAGGGTATTCACTCTTAATAGCTATACCAACCCAACATTCGTTTGATGATACAGAATCAAAATACATATTTTGATAAAGAAGAACTATGTACATCTTAACGGCCATATTATTCACTCACTTTAATCCGGATTAAAGTTCACACCCTGGTTTAACTACTAGGTTCCACATTTCACTTTTTAAAATGAAATCGGATATGAATTTTAATGTTCTACATTTCACTGTATTCGATATTGATTTCAAAATTTTCGGAATTGAGACAAAGTAAAATTGGGATTTCGAAAAAATGTCGGAGTTTCCGAATTGCTCGAAATGCAGAACACTGAAAACGAATTCACTCGATTTATGGAACCTAGCTGTAAGTGAGTTTAACCCAAAAATTAAATCCAAATCCATAATATTCAGTCGATAAACCCGATAATAAACCCTTTTTTTAACCTTGTCGGCGTTTAATCCGATTAAGTAAATAATTTAATTTAAGTAATTTAACCCGGGTTAAAACAAAATTTCATATTATTGACTGATTTGGTTTAAACCTGATTTATACCCGAAGTAAATAATATGGCCGTCGTAGGCTGGGTTACATTCTGACTTATTTTCATTCTTTGTAAGATAGTGTGTAGTACCTCATAAAAGCTATGCGCGAACTATACTCACACGAATGCATACTTCATGGATTGTTGCTCATAATTATTTTGGGAAAGTGGATGTTGCTGTACCATTTTTGTTTGCTTTTTTTTTAATTATGGGTAGCTCACACTTCAATAAAAATTAAAATTTTTTTTGCGCAAAAATGTTTGCAATTGCATACCTTACAAAAATTATTTTTGTGTTTTACTATTCTTAATTCAAGAAAGTCGCGGAACCCTTAACCCAGGGTTCCACGGAACACAGTTTAAGAACCGAGGATGTAATGCACTGTAGAATATCATTTATGTGCTTTCTGTCACACTACACATCCATCTATAGATCCCATTATCCCATTGAAGACCTAACTTTATCATTTTGAGCATTTCGCCAAATGTCTGCTTCGTTTTTTGTAAATCTACTTCGTTTTTTCGGGCAATTTGCTACTTTTTTTGGGTTCAGCATTATCATCCCTGGAAGTTCCCCATCCACGTTGGTGGATATCGAAAAACACAAAACCAGTAGCAGCAGTAGGAAAGGAATCCAGTCGGCTACTTACTGCAACCTGCAAGAGACTGAATGGCATATACCAGTGTGTTGTATCTGTGTAAGTGTATGTATGGCTGGTGTATTTGGGAGATACTTTATTTTACTAGTCATGCTGTTTTGCCAAAGTAGGTATGCACAAATGGATTCGAATTTAGCTTGGTAGTTGGGACACCCTAAAACTTGATATCCTTCTTGAAGACCAGAAATGAAATTTCCTTAAAATGTGGGTACGTCTACCCAATGCAATGCTATGATTGTGTTTCACTTAGAAGTGACATTTTCTCAGTTTTTTTTTTTTCAGGTTTATCACCAAGCACAGTCTTTGCAAGCAATAATAATAATCCTGTTAGGATGACGCTCAAAACCATGACGGGAACTCTTAAAATATTGAGACCAAGAATGGAATTTGATAGGAACTGTTAAAAAAAAAAATAGTTTATCTGTACAATTTAGATTTAGAATTTAATGTAGCGCGGACACACGTTACTTCATATAGTGAGTCCTTTTGGTGATGTTGGTTTACCGCCACGGAGTGGCCGGCGCTGCGATTTGACCTTATTTTTTATGGGGTGTCATTAAAGATCTATAATATGCAATGCGAACCGCCAACCAAATCAACCATGTCCTAATTGATGTGAGGCACGCATCGAACTCCGAGGATGTGGACACATTAGAGGGGCAAACGTCGACCCTGACCATTTTCTTGCTGCGGCTAAATTCAGAACTCGACTGTCCAACGAGAATAAGCTGCGAACCGCCCAGAAAAATTAATTCGACGTTGGACACCTTAGGACATCTAGTGATCTAGAGTAGCCAGTGCCTACAGGGAGCGCTTGAGTGTGAAAATCTCTTCTGTGCACTCACCTACCACAGACGCCAACAATGAGTGGTGTCAGTATCGCGACATCATCAAGGACAGCCGAAACTACTGTAGGGTATCAGCCACCTCAGAAAAACAGCCCGTGGTATGATGATGAATGCGTGTACAGGACGACAAAAGATGCACACAAGAAAACGCTGCAGCGCAAAACAAGGGCAGCGAGAAAAGAGTGTCGAGCCAGGAGAAGGGAGGAATGGATGATCCTGCGTAGAAAGAAGAGGGCTTAACATCCGGAGGCCAAGCAACTGGATGCTGGCTTCAAAACTAGAACGCAGGCTCTTCGAGACAGCGGAAGAAACATAGTCACCGAAATTCAGTTAATAGTAGATGTGTTTAAGCAGCATTTCCTGTAGCTGCTTAATGGACATCATGTATAGAGAGTGATAGGGCAAGAAGAGAACCCACCCTCAATTAATAACCAGTGCCAACACCTAGTAGATATAGAAGAAGTTGGCTTAGCTATAAAAAAAGGTTAAGAACAACAAGGCCGCAGGCTCTGATGGTTTACCAGCGGAGCTCTTTAAATACGGTGGTGATGTTTTGGTAGGGAGCCTGCACCGAATCATCAACCAAGTATATGGTTGGAAGAAAATATGCCCGATGACTGGACTATCAGCTCCATAGGCCCCATCTAAAAAAAGGCGATCCTATGTCTTGCAAGAACTATCGAGGCATATCCCTCCTTAATGTCGCATAGAAAATCCTATTCAACGTACTGTATGTGAACGTCTTAAACCGTTCTGCAACACACTAATCGTTACGTACTAATGTGGCCTCCGGCCCGGCAGATCGACTATAGACCAAATGTTCACACTGAGGCAATTCCTGGAATAGACCCACGAATTTCAAGTCAAAACCTACCATCTCTTCATCGACTTCAAAGCCGTGTATGATAGCATACATCGTCAGGAGCTCTATATGGCGATGGCCGAATTGGTAATCCCGCCTAAACTGATTCGGCTGTGTCGCGTGGCGCTGGAAAACACGCGCTGCAACGTGCAGTTTGGAAGTAGCTCCTCCGAACTATTTCAATCATGCACCAGATATCGGCAAGGAGACGCGTTATCATGCAACTTCTTCAATCTTATAATGGAGCAGATAGTGCGCAGGGCAGGTGTCAACACGGAAGGCACTATCTTCAAAAGGTCCGTTCAGCTGCTGGGCTATGCGAATAATATAGACATCATCGGTCGCTCCCAGCGTGATAGAAGCGATTGAAGAACAGGCGAAATCCGTTGGACTTGAACTAAATGAGGACAAGCCAAAGCACATGCTACCAACAAACAAACAAGCATCTGTCCACTGCCTAGGACAAAACGTCACTATTGATAGCAACAATTTCTAGGTAGTTAAGGAGTTCATTTACCCCGGAGTAAACATGAACTGCACGAATGACACCGCCAGGAAACCGCTTTCGGTTTGGCAATACAATTGAGCTCAAAACACCGAACTCGCGAAGGACGAAATGTATGCTCTACAAAACTTTTATCCTGCCTGTTCTGCATTATGGCGTCGAGTGTTGAGCTCCTTCGAAAGAAAAATACTTCGTCGGATTTTTGATCCTGTGTGCGGGGACGGCGAATGCGTAAATGCGTAGGAGAAGACCTGTACCAAGATGTGGATGTAGTCCAAAAAGCCAAAACACGTCGACTACATTGGCTCGGCCACATCGAGCGAATGGACAATACTGCTTCAGCTAAGAGGATCTTCGGATCCCAGCCTTCCGGTTCGAGAAGACGAGGATGACCGAACCTCCGTTTTAAAGACCGGACCATCACGGACGCCAGAGCCCTTGGTCTGGATAACTGGAAGCAACGTGCCAGGGATCTGCAGTGTCTCAGGCAGAGACTAAGCCAACCGCGAGGCTTATAGTGATTGTATATAAGGCTTTAGTTCACAAGCCCTATCTTTGAGTTGACTTCGAATACCAAAGGTTTATAGAAGCTTTAATTTTTTAGACATCTTTTAACTAACTTCGGCAAGCCTTATATAGGACTATATCTCACCATACAAGTTGTGAAATATTCCCAAATGCTTTATAGAAGCTATTACTGAAAATATACCTTGAAAAAGGGACATCCAGAAGTAAGTTATAAAGACTATAGAAGTTATTAAATTAAAATTATGAAAAATATTTTTTTATAGCCTTTTTATATAGAAACCAATAGATGGCCTACCCTATGTATAGTTATAGGAAAGATTGACTTGCTACCTGCTTTTCATTTTTATGATCCCGAAGCAAAATGTTTCCCGGTCAGGTGTGAAAATTTGCAATGACTTTAAAATACCAACTCCTCGTCTGTTGATATGATTGTATCTATTTCCGGTCACCTGGCAACGTCTTTTACACCAGAATTGCCACCTGAAAGTCAAATCATCTGCGCGGCCTAATCGTTTCACTGGAATCGTTAGCATACCTACCAAAGGGTAGGCAATTAACTAAAAAATTATGTGATGTGACAAACGACTCAATCATATGCCCTCGTCATAACGCAAGCCTTCCTGTATTCAATAGAAAATTAGCAACACACCCAACATACCTACACAGTCAACGCACACACGATGAATACGTAATCGATGGTCGTTCCAAGGTCCATCTCCGGCGAATGGCCAGCAGCATACCATTGCATAGGGTCTTTGGCACCGGTTTTCACCTTGACGCATTCTCGTTGTTTTGTCGTTTCTCTATATGCTTCTTGATTATAATCAGTTTTCCTTTTTTCTCTCTTTAATGTTGTCCATGTCCACTCTGCGAGACTGACCAAGACCAAGAGTACTCGTATAATCTACCAACCATCCATCAACGATGAAGACGAAGTCAGATGAGCAGCATGTCCATGTCGTCCATCCACTTCTTCTTCCTCTCCATTTACCTGGTTAGACATTATTTACCTTTTTGCTTTTTCCTTGCGTGCATATGGAGTGCTTCACTCCATACCATCATCTTCATCATCATCATCATCGTAAGCAGACCACTTATGGCGGTCGGTTTGGCTCGCGGTGCAAATGTGCACTTTTCTCTGGAGAGATATTTACCTCTTCTTTGGATTCTTCTTCTCCAGGTTTTTGTGTAATCATTACAGGTTACGAGATGCAGTAATGCGCGTCTCGGTCTCCTATTTGTTGATGTGCTCTTACCACCAACACAGAGAAGCAAACCAAAGACGAAAAGTATCTCAACCCTGATGTTATCTGAAATTTTATAGGACCACAGGCAACATGTGTTCCTCCGTATCCCGACATATATGGCTATATGTGTGTTCTTAACTTGAAATAAGGAGGCCTATAGCTATATATTATGAAAGTCGTATGGATGTGCCGGAGCAAGCTCCTTGAGTGCTGGTACTCAAGTGGTTTCGCATTAAAAGTCCTCTTCTAGACCGGTCGCAGGGCATACGAGTGTGTTTGTTGTGTTTTTTGCTTCAACGCCCCCGCACATTCACGTATAGGTAGAGCTACATGGGACAAGCAATTCTATTGAGAACTTTTCAAAATGCTAAGCTATTAAGGGCTTAAGTTCTGAACAAAGAGAAACCAGTCGATATGGAGTCCTTCTTCATTGGAGTGAGTGTTGGAGATGTGCTATGGTTCAGATTTAGATTGCTTTATTTTATTTTGAATTTTTTTTGGGTTTTTATGGTACAAAAGTTGAGGGTGACATGATGACCAGTTAACGCTAACGGTCCGCTATGCTAAAGAAATGTCTTTTTCTTTAGAGCTGTTATACAGACCTTTCGTAAACCAAATAGATACCATCGTTTTATGAGTTGTATATACTTTTAAATAAAAATGATGGACAAGGACAAGGCGGAGCAAGCTCATTGTGTCGAATCGAAAGGCAAGGCAACTCTGACAAGCCAAGTCCAATAGTTGTCAAAAACGTTTTCGGTTTGAGATCAATAAGTTCGGTGGGTTTAGAGATAAACGGTTTTTAAGTTTTTTTTTTATATTAGAGGGTGACACGGCCCTTTGTCAAATTTTGACCAAACTTTACAGAAACTCCTTTGAGAAAGATTTTAACCAAGATTTTTTCAAAATTGTAGCTCAAATGGTTCGGTGATTTTCGAGTTTTGTGATCATTGGTGGTGTATTCCAAAAAAAAATGATATTTCGAACTTTTCGATTTCCAGCTTTTCATTTGGGGTTTTCCGGATTTTTTTTTGCTAAACTATATATTTGAATTAAGACAAAAGAATAATTGTTCTAGATCTAGACGTTCTCCAGTTTTTGCAAGAGTAACGCACAACAATTGATTAATTTCCGGATGAAATACCTCTTTTCAAAAAACCTTTTTCCAAAATACCTTTTCCTAAAATACCTTTTGGACAAAATACCTTTTTGGAAATGTAGATTTGTCAACGTATGGGGGGCATGCTGCCCCCCTGCAATAGGATTTGGAGTAGGTGCAAGGTTGGGTATATGCAAAGTTTATATTATGCTATTTGCTTAATTTTATCACCAAAACTATACCGTCCTCGTCATGGTTCTGCAGATCTGAAAGTACCTACATTTAAAATACCTTTTCCCGACACGAAAACATTCTAACAAAAGGGATTTAGAAAAAAGGCATTTTGTCCCATAGGCATTTTGTCCCATAGGCGTTTTCACCAAAAAAATTATGTCCAAAGCAAAGGTCAGCCCATCAAAAAAAGGTATTTTGACACCTTCAAAAATGTCAATTGACTACAAATTTTAGTTCATGTAGTGACCTATGCCTAGAACCAGGGCTGACTTCGAAGATTTTGAAAAGTCGCAAAAAAAAGGGGATTAGAATAAAAAAAGGGGCAATACTAATCTGCCCACAAAAAATGGCAGACAAAAAAAAAACGCAAAACTAGTTAAATTCACTAAAGTTAAAATGGCTTACGCATATTCTCCTCTCGTTCTATCTTATTGTGCCTTGAACATGGAAGTTATGGCTATACGGCTAAACTTATGACAATAGGACAATAGCTGATAGAAAAAGGATGTATTCAGATTCCAATTATTTGTGAACTAGTTTCGTAAAGTAGGTGTATTAAAGTTAAGGAAAGTTTTGTATCATTCAAACGGAACTTAAATGACCTTTCCATTGATGGCAAAATTTACATGAAGTAAGTTCAAATTATGAGCAGAATTAACTTTAGTTTTGTCAAAATACTTATGCCGGCCAATGTATTTTTTCAAAATACAAAAAAGGGGCAAATACGGACAATTTTGGAAAAGTGGTCTCATTGGGGATAGAAAGAAAAAAAGGGGAAAAATGCAACTTTAGTCGCATAAAGTCAGCCCTGCTTAGAACATGATCACAGAAGTCAATTACGTGCCAAAGAGTAACATCTGTTGTCTATCTGTAAAAGAGCTTGATCCGCATTTCAGCAGTCAGTCGATTGTAAGATGTGGAGCTGAGCTGACCACAATTAGTTGCAGCCGATGACCATCATTACGTCGGCGACGCGGATAAAATCAGTGAGTATAGTGAAACAAAACAAAACAAAACAAAACAAAACAAAACAAAACAAAACAAAACAAAACAAAACAAAACAAAACAAAACAAAACAAAACAAAACAAAACAAAACAAAACAAAACAAAACAAAACAAAACAAAACAAAACAAAACAAAACAAAACAAAACAAAACAAAACAAAACAAAACAAAACAAAACAAAACAAAACAAAACAAAACAAAACAAAACAAAACAAAACAAAACAAAACAAAACAAAACAAAACAAAACAAAACAAAACAAAACAAAACAAAACAAAACAAAACAAAACAAAACAAAACAAAACAAAACAAAACAAAACAAAACAAAACAAAACAAAACAAAACAAAACAAAACAAAACAAAACAAAACAAAACAAAACAAAACAAAACAAAACAAAACAAAACAAAACAAAACAAAACAAAACAAAACAAAACAAAACAAAACAAAACAAAACAAAACAAAACAAAACAAAACAAAACAAAACAAAACAAAACAAAACAAAACAAAACAAAACAAAACAAAACAAAACAAAACAAAACAAAACAAAACAAAACAAAACAAAACAAAACAAAACAAAACAAAACAAAACAAAACAAAACAAAACAAAACAAAACAAAACAAAACAAAACAAAACAAAACAAAACAAAACAAAACAAAACAAAACAAAACAAAACAAAACAAAACAAAACAAAACAAAACAAAACAAAACAAAACAAAACAAAACAAAACAAAACAAAACAAAACAAAACAAAACAAAACAAAACAAAACAAAACAAAACAAAACAAAACAAAACAAAACAAAACAAAACAAAACAAAACAAAACAAAACAAAACAAAACAAAACAAAACAAAACAAAACAAAACAAAACAAAACAAAACAAAACAAAACAAAACAAAACAAAACAAAACAAAACAAAACAAAACAAAACAAAACAAAACAAAACAAAACAAAACAAAACAAAACAAAACAAAACAAAACAAAACAAAACAAAACAAAACAAAACAAAACAAAACAAAACAAAACAAAACAAAACAAAACAAAACAAAACAAAACAAAACAAAACAAAACAAAACAAAACAAAACAAAACAAAACAAAACAAAACAAAACAAAACAAAACAAAACAAAACAAAACAAAACAAAACAAAACAAAACAAAACAAAACAAAACAAAACAAAACAAAACAAAACAAAACAAAACAAAACAAAACAAAACAAAACAAAACAAAACAAAACAAAACAAAACAAAACAAAACAAAACAAAACAAAACAAAACAAAACAAAACAAAACAAAACAAAACAAAACAAAACAAAACAAAACAAAACAAAACAAAACAAAACAAAACAAAACAAAACAAAACAAAACAAAACAAAACAAAACAAAACAAAACAAAACAAAACAAAACAAAACAAAACAAAACAAAACAAAACAAAACAAAACAAAACAAAACAAAACAAAACAAAACAAAACAAAACAAAACAAAAAAAACAGGACGCACTCGAGATGTGAACAAGTGGTGTAAACATTGTTAAAGGAGTTGCTCAAGAAAAGGACCCCACCTAAGATTTTGAGTCCCCTCTGAAACCATATCTGCGGCAGTTTCTTCATTCTGACCAGAGGTGAAATTTCGAATCAAAGGTCTTCACTAAAACAATGCAAACACTGCAAATTGAAAAAACTCAAACCACTCCTCTACACCCTCAGTAGCGGTTCAACTGAACGCTTTTGGTCTTCCTAGCCAAGTTTGTTGATCGAAATCAACACGATTGGTATGAGCTGAGCATCTGCCTTTAGCTATGCTGTCATATAGGACTCCGACCCAGGAAGAACCGGAGTTTTCTCCTGCTATAAGATGTTTCTGGGGCGCCAGTTTCGTCTACCGTTTGGCACACTAATGAATATTCAACAATTCCACCAGAGTATCTTCAGCATCTTCAAGAAAAAATGGAGCTGTCGAGGCAGAATCTCCAACAAAACGCCGAGAAAATGAAGTCCAGGTATGATCTTCGTGCTAATCTTTCATCTTTTCAGGCTGGCTACATAATCCAAACCGACAGAAAGGCGTATCTCAGAAGCTACAACCAGCTAAGGTAATAATAAGGATAAACGAGCTCGTTTACAGAATACAGAAAAAAATTATACACATGGGATGGGACCTTAAGTCTTAAGGAGGGGGTAGTATTGCGAAGCTGCTAATCAGCATTACCGATAAGTCAACAGAGAAAGTATACTTCTGGTCATAGAACACTTCCAATGAAGTCAATGATTTGAAGAAATTGAAATTGCTGTTGTACCTATTCAGAGTTTTCAAACCGAGACTGTCTTCTAACTTACGTCATATTGTTTTAGATGGCTTTACAAATCCTAAATCGGAACTACGATTACATACGTAAGCACAATGATTAAAATTCTCCATTATAAAATGTCACATTTAATAATTCCATCATCCGGTTTCACTTCGATTAGGTGCCACACAATCAAACACAAGTTCGTTCATACGTATGTGTGTGTTTAGATAATCCACATTGTATTCCGCACGAACGAATTTCCTCATTATTCTTTAATTTAATGAATGCTTGACGTTAATTTCACTAACTACCAATAGATATAGAAATGTTATTTTAATGCTCCTTCAGTTGTGCCTAATACAAGAACAAATTATCAGAATCTGTTCAGATTACATTTGACTCCTTTTTTGGTGCAAAGAATCCTTGCCCCTGTACAATGAAAACAAAAACTAATATTCAGTAAACTTGTGTATAAGTGTAGGTCCCTATTCCATATATACAGATGCATTACGCCGGATCAAGTATGCACGCACAGCACATATAAAAACAGAGTTCCAGGTCCTTGTGGCTCAATATAAAATTGTCGGCCAATTTTTAGGGTTAAGAAAATCCATTAGACAGAGTTGAATTGAATCCATTAGTTACTTTCATTTCAAAGTAGGGAATGCGGAGAATAATTGCATTCGCTATAGGAATATAGGAGTCTAGGGATATAGTACATGGGTGGATGTGTATAGCACGAATTCCCTAAACCAGGTTAGCAGTATAACATAAGGAGTTGGATGAAATTGAGCTAGCTAGACTTTTTCCTGGGTCGCCCTCAATATTATTCTAATCGAACACTCTTCGACGAGGATATAGAGTCATGTGGATGTGTTGTGTGCGTCATGGTTTTCAACAGACCGAATAGGAATGTGACGAACTTCAGCTGTCATCGATAACAGCAAGGAAATCGATGAGCGATATGTTTTAAACAGAAAAATAGTAGAGTAATAGGGAAAGTGTTTCTTTTGGAGTATTGTTTTGAGAGAACAACAATTTTTTAACAAAAATTTGGGTTGGTTTAAAAATCTATTTTGAACTATACACCACCAATTCATCGTCAGGCTTTAAACAGTTAAATTCTTACAGGCGAGTTGCTTAATATTCTCGTGGAAAGACTTTATTTTTTCTGTATGTAAAGAATTGAACCTGCATTTCGCTTCACTGCCACTTAACGAACTACTTACTTGGAGGAAAATTTTCAAAATTAGTAGTAACACCATCTTACTCTATTGTTGCAGAGTTTAGGAAAATCAAATTGATCAAACGGAGCACGCCTATCTAGGGAGATGACCATCTGTAGGTTTTTTTTTGAACTATATGCTATTTTGACACTGACAGCTCTTAAGCGTTGAAAAACAATTGACACATGCGCAGTAATATTATTATTGTGTTGGCGGAACAGGCGTGTAGACACCCTAGGCAGAGCCACCATTCGTTTGTGGGAGTTTTATTTTTGGGACGGACGAATGGTAGGGACCTAAAATTGTATGGCGAGTCCGAACGGCTGAATTGAGAACCTTTTGCAGGACAGTTATACTCTTGGATTTTTGTCAAACGTTCGCAAGAGGTGGCGCAGTAGAAAAAACCTTAAGATGAAATTTGTGTTTTTTTCCAGAATATTGCACTCTACGCCATTATTTTCTCGACAGTAAATTTTGCAGACCACATCTGTCTGTTTGTTTTTCTCCGGCCTTGTTTTTAATTTGAAGAACATGGATCCAACAGTTTTTATAGATTTGTATGCCAAATTCACAACATTGGTGTTTTCGGTGATGATGTTCTTGAAGTTTTCGTCTAGCTTTGGAATATAAACCATGCTCTTGTATACACCCTTTGGTTTTTCCATCTCTTCTATTCGAGGGGCTCTATTTTTTGGCGTAGAATAATGCTTCGTATGACCTCGCCAGGGTAGTTGTTGTCCATTAGTATCTTGGTGACCTTTTTTTCTCATTGGCGGAGTGGAGTTCACTCAACGCAAGAACTTTGTAAACCAAGCTGAAAGCGGTAGGTATTAATGATGACATGTCTGGATTGGTTTGATCGAAAATTGATCAGTCTTCCAGAAGCTGTTTCTTTCTGGTGCCATCGAAAGTTTGTCCAGTTTTCTGTGGACTTTTATATCCACAGTAAATTGTATTTTAGGGTTAGGTATACCCATTCAGGCATCGCATCATATCATCAATGTTCTTGTGGTCATAATAAAAAATAAGTCATCGACATAATAAAAAACCATGTCAGCAATGGTAATTTGTGTGTTTTCAGGGGATCGAACCTGGGACCCCTCGCACAGTAGTCCAACACACTAACCACTAAACCACTGCCCATTATCCCATTATGAAATGGATTGGGAAATATTGCAAAGTTACTTCCAAAGAAAACTACAACACTGGTATACACAAGCTGCGGTTGGACGTCGATGGACTTCGTCTTTCTTGTTTTCCATTAAAGATCAATGCATTTCGAATAACCCAGAGACAACTCATCAGGCACTCAGGAACAATATAGGTCAAGTTATTCGTGAAATAGTGTCCGAAACTATCGAAAATGTATTGAAAATTTGGTTTGACAGTATGGCCTACTGCTATGACTATGAGGGAAGTACGAACCAAGTTGTCCAGATCAACGTAGCCCGTAAAATGCGACCTTGAATCTCCTCCTCCACACTCCGTTAATACAAACTGGACCGAAAATGACTCGAATCATCTTTATTTCCGCTTCAGCAGGTTTGTAGGTCCAGTTTAAGTTTTAAGTGTTTTTTTTTTTAGCATTTTAAAAAGAAACCAACAGATGGCCCACGCGATATTATCTCGTGTATATAACCACCCGTCGGAGAGTGTAAATCCACACAACTCCCAATATATAATGGTTTATAACAGAACGAAGCAGAAAATCATTCTTTCAAGTGTTTGCCAATAGGAGCAAACTTTATCCATTTCCACTGAACCCAAATCAACCTTTAAGCAGGCATATATCGCACTTCGAAGGAAGAAGGATTGTCGACAATACTGTATATGAGGTTGGCGAAATGTTATTGTTTTCATTGGCTTATGCGGCGTTTTATTAGCCGTCATGAACTCAAAAATGGAACACATCACTCTCCAAACGAATATACATAATATCGAATGACTTAAGTGAACAATTTGTAAGCCTTCTATACCTATGCCTATATTCCAAGAAGTGAGCTTTTAACATTTTCATTAATGCATTCCACCTAACATATCTAGATATAGATACTAGACTATGTTGCTCTGTATTGTACACGCAATCAAAGTGAAAAGGTTTTCCTTAAGAAGGATGCGAATGTAATGAAATGAGCAAGACTAAAATGGTTCTGAAAAAGTTTTTAGATTTGGGAATCACTTAACAAAAGCTTTCAACGACGAAGCAGACATATTTCCAAGGATTCGTGCACATTTTGATGGAAATTTGCTGATTGGAACTAATTGCGTGTCGAATGCATGCGGTTTTATAGCGTATAGCAGGGTATATAGTCTTGTCCTTTGAAGGGAACGGAATTTAAGATGCTAGAGACATTACATTTCACTTGTGTAAAACTCTGATGTGATTGTGTTGTGATATTGAAGAATTTGCAGAATTGAAAGTGGAACAAGAAAATGAATCGAATGCATTTTCATGGTAGCGATATCCGGAATACGTGCGGAGATTTCGAAGGCTGCGAAGTTTGAAATTTTGTTTTATCATCGTCATCACTTCAAGGGTTGTGGTGCTCAATTTTGAATTTTCTTGGATAAATGTATTTGGGAACCGTTAATACCCGTTTTTGTTCCGACATATTGTTGTCGAATTTTAAAGGTTTTTGTGTCATTTCAATGTCAGTTTGGCCTAACTGCATCAGTAAATGATAGAAGTGAATTTCTTCTACAACTAGCTAGCTATATCTTAGTCAACTGCTCTGCTCTAAGATAGATAAGATGTTTATTAAATAAACCATTTATGATTGACAGTCGAAATAAGCTAACAGTCTTTGTAACGACTTAAGACTACCTTGACATTTATTAAATGGCTATAGCATTCAAAAAACAGGTGTGATTCCGTTAGGAGCTGCGAGAAAGTGTCGTCCCGTTAAACGGAGGGCATACGGCAAAGTCTGGTTGCTGTAATTTGTAAGGCCCAACGACGAAACGTGATTCTTGGATTTCAGAAAGCCGACCAACGACAAGTATGGTTCCGTGAGGTACTTTATGACAGATTATGATTCCTTTGAGGATGCACAACAAAGCTCGGCTCCTGGGTATCAGAAAGCTGAATAAAGATAAGCGGATCTCCTTGAGCCACTATAGCAAAGTATGTAGTTTTGAAAACCCTGAGGCCATAAGACAAACCATGATTGCTGGACTTATGGGAGTACTATAGACTATATAAAACAGTTGGCTAGTGGGGCTCTCCTCTAGATATTGAAAATAGAAGCCGGTCGGGATACAAAAACATTCCGACGATGATGATCAGTAGACTCTGGCTATTAAGGCTATGCAATTACAGCAAAAAATTAAAAATATCGTCAATTTCTCTGCCGAGAAGTTTTATCTTATAGACGATATACACGGTATACAAATATACAAATATTGGGATAAGAGCTTCTTCCACTGGCGGATTTTTTTTTTAAATTTAAGAAAATATTTGTATTCATTTCGTTCATATACAAAAATGTAAAACTAGACTCAGAATTAAAATGTCGGTAATGTCGGCTCAATAAAGGGGACCTGATGGATTTTAAATAATAAATTTACAGATGTTTCTCTAAACAATATTTATGTTTGCTAAATCTGTTACACAAATAATTAAAACCTGTAAGACAATTATCTTCGACTATGCCGAAGCTCAAATACCCGGTACTATATTATTGTAAAATAAAAAAATATTTTAGTATTAAAAAATTATATATTTGTATGGGAGGTATGGGTAGTTTTTATTCGATCAAGCTCCTTTTTTGTCAAAGTTTAAACTTGCTATCTTTACTGTAGCTTTTTAAATTTAATTTTTAACATAAAAAGCTATATAAATCTGATATTTTTGTATGGGAGGTAGTAGTAGTTTTCATCCGATCTTGCTCATCTTCGAACTTAGCCTCAGTCTGGTGGATAAAAGCTTACGTACCAAATTTCAAGTCGATAGCTCTTAAATTACGGCCATAATCGTGCGGACAGACGGACAGACAGACGGACAGACAGACGGACATCGCTAGATCGACTAAGAAAGTGATGCTGATCAATAATATATATAGTTTGTCATACCTACAACGCCTCCTTATGGGCGTTACAAATGGAATGACAAAGTGAATATACCCTCACCACAGTGTGGTACCGGGTATAAAAATAAATAAATAAATAAATAGGTGGCGCAACAAACCGGTACACCCTAGGCCTTGCTTCTTTCAACCATTCGTTTGTGTCAGTTCCTATCACTCTAAGAAAAAATCGTGTAATTTTACTGTCATTAAGCGAGGAATCTACTTGCCTACCATAATTGCAGTATTTTTACGCACGTATCAATTTTAAACATTTAATGCGTAAATCTTAAATCTTTGGTATGTAAATTCAAACATAGATTTTAAATATAAATGCGTATTTCTACACTTAAGATGTTCAAATTAAATGTACATTTACATAATCTATATATGTATATAAAAATGGTGGCAAAAATGTATAGTAATTCATCAATTGAGAACGGCTGGACCGATTTGGCTCAAATTTCTTTTCAGTTGTTTGTAATTGCTAGGAGAAGGTTCTTTCGAAAGAAAATTTTGGGAAACCCCTCCGGAAAAGTCGGGAAATTGGAAACATCGAACATTGAGTACGGCTGGACCGATTTGGCTCAAATTTCTTTTCAGTTGTTTGTAATTGCTAGGAGAAGGTTCTTTCGAAAGAAAATTTTGGGAAACCCCTCCGGAAAAGTCGGGAAATTGGAAACATCGAAAATTGAGAACGGCTGGGCCGATTCGGCTGCTGCCACATTGTTGGAAAGCGGTCGAGCTGCACATTCCGCTTTGAAGCTGCCGATGAATCTCCTCACGGTTGACAAGCCAACGTGCAGAATGACCAAGAATTCGGCGACAGCGAAATTGATGCGAGAATGCAAAATCGTCATTTGGGAATGCACGATGGCGAATATATGAGCTTTGGAGGCATTTGACCGAACGATGAAGGATTTACGAGGTGATTCGAGACGATTTGGTGGGGCTATGATATTGCTCTCCGGAGATTTTCGTCAAACGCTTACCATCGTCGCCCCGAAATAAACTGCTGCCGATGAACTTAATGCATGCCTGAAATCGTCGTCTTTGTGGCTGCATGTCAAGAAGTTGAAATTGACCACGAACATGAGAGTCGCATCTGCTGCTGAATTCTCGAGACAACTGCTGGCGCTTGGCAATGGCGAAATTCCCGTTGATGTTTCGACTGGATTAATATCGTTCCCGGAAAATTCTTGCGAGTTCACAGTCGAAGGAGAAACACATCACCAAAGTGTTCCCCGGCATTGCACCAAATTATAAAAATCTCGATTGGATTGGTGAACGGGCAATACTAGCAGCGAAGAATAAGGACGTCGATAGCTTTTGATGTGTCTTGATGTGCCAGGAACTCTACCGAATAATTTACAGCTGAAGGTGGGATCGATCATAATCATGTTGCGGAATCTGAATCACCTGAAATTGTGCAACGGTACGCGGTTGTCCGTCAAGAAACTGATGAATAATGTAATTCAAGAGACGATCATCAAGGGCAAGTTCAAAGGAGAGGAAGTCCTTATCCCTCGAATTCCGATTATTCAAACAGATCTTCCATTCCAATTCAAGCGGATTAAATTCCCCGTTCGATTGGCTTTTGCGATGACAATCAATATATCGCAAGGCCAATCGCTGGAGGTCTGTGGGATTAATCTTGAATTTCCTTGTTTTTTGCACGCTGAGCTGCAGGTACGTTGCTTGTTCGCGTGTTGGCAAACCGTCTTCTTTGGTTGTTTTTGCGCCGGAAAACAAATCGAAAAACATTGTTTATCACATCGCTCTCTATCGATTTCGATTCCAATCAAATAAATCACAATAAAATTTGAACTATCTGTGTTTTATTATCACTCTGGAGTTTATCTGAAGGTGTTAAATTGGGGCGAGACGAAGTTCGCCGGGTCCGCTAGTTAATGTTTAAAATTCAACAGAATTTCAAAAAGAAATGTTTATAAATCAACATAAAATGTGTAAATTCAAACCTTTTATGTTCAAATTTGTAGCAAAATTCGACACATAATGTGTAAATTCCATCAAAATTGTGTACGAAAACGCTCAAAATTAGATAAAATGTGTAACTTTTATCAGATGGGTGTAAATATAAGCATTGGTTGTTGGTCTTCAAACACTGTGTGTGTAAATTTCATAAGGTGTTTATATTTAAACAAAATTTGATTATTTATAAACATTTTGAGAGTAATGTTTAAACAATAATAGATTACTATTTAACAAGAGTTGTTGAAATGTACACAAAATGTGTATATTTGCAACAAATGTTTGTAATATAGCATTGACACATTGAAATAAACCTTTTACAAATAAGTTTAACACTTTTGCAGATAGGTTTAACCTATTCACAGATAGGTTTAACCTATTCACAAATAGGTTTAGCCTATTTACAAATAGGTTTAGCCTATTTACAAATAGGTTTAACATATTTACAAATAGGTTTAACACTTTAACATTTCAATTTAACCTTTTCACATTTCTAGTTAAACAAATAACATTTCAATTTAACCCTTTTTCAATTCAATTTAACACGCGTTCGTCGAGACTCTGTTATTATAAAATAGAATAATAATTTGACACACTAGTACTCATTACTACAATATTTATTTATTTCAAAGTATATATATTTCATATTATATAATACAGTACATTTTAGTGAAGTGCCTGCCCATTTGCAGCGCTAGCCCTTGGTTGGTCATTGCGCTCAGCATCATTTTCGTCGTTGTCCATGTCCTGGGAATTATTATGCTCTGCACATTGTTAGATAATATTGTGATGTTTATATAATTTGAATTTTCTCATTATTCAAATACACATCGCCTACTTTTCATATATAATTTAAATTTTCTTTATGGTTCAAACTCAGTGAAACTGATGCTCGGCAAGTGTTTTCAAAAGGAAATAGGCAAATAAAACCAACCCTTTGCCCTAGAAACCTGAAATTTTGCACAGAGGTTTCCTCTAAAACTATTTCGAAATTCAACCCTTAAAGGGGCAAAATGGGGAGTCAAAGTTTGTATGGGAACATTTTTATTTTTCATCCGATCGACTTCAAACTCAGTTTGCTTTGGGCCCGAGTTGTTGGAAATTATCCCAATGAGGCCTCACGAACCGTTCGCCGTATCAATTTGATAAAGAAGTAATACATTGATAAAGCAGTAAAATATATGTATTGTATAATCATAAATCTAAATCAATAAAAAAAATGGAAACCATTATTCTATTTTATAATAGGTACATAACAGAGTCTCGACGAACGCGTGTTAAATTGAATTGAAAAAGGGTTAAATTGAAATGTTATTTGTTTAACTAGAAATGTGAAAAGGTTAAATTGAAATGTTAAAGTGTTAAACCTATTTGTAAATATGTTAAACCTATTTGTAAATAGGCTAAACCTATTTGTGAATAGGTTAAACCTATCTGTGAATAGGTTAAACCTATCTGCAAAAATGTTAAACTTATTTGTAAAAGGTTTAACTCAATGTGTCAATGCTCTGGAATCTTAATCCTGATATTGCTGATATTTATCTTTAGTCCCAACTGCAGATAGTAAAAGTCCGTGATAGACATGCATTTAATCCTTTATCTACAATTATACGCATTTCACGAAACATACCATTGGGTTGGGGTCAAAATTCTCGAATGATCTAAATTACAAAATTCTACTTTAAAAATTCAACTTTTCCGAATGATCTAATTTACAAAATTCTACTTTAAAAATTCAACTTTTCAAAATTATGTTTTTCAAAATTGTCCTTAACAAAATTCTCTGTAAATTAATTCTGTCACTTGTTTTAGCATGAGGATGTACCTATAGTCGAAGTATAGAGAATTTTTTCTTGTTGGTTTTAACATTGCCTTTTATTAAGACATACAGTGAATGTCGCTTATAACGCAGGTGGAAAGACCAAGCATGCATATTTTCTGACTGACGTCCACAAGAATTCAGAAAAAGAAAAAATTTAAAAAAACCAATAATTGGATAATTGTGTTCCATTCATGGAATATGACTAAATTAATTTTTAATTATATTCCTGTACCTGTAAGATGAAAATAAATTTTTTTTTTATTTAAGTATATTCGATAGTTAAACAAAAAACACTGAATTTTTTTTTTTTAATTTTGTTAAAGTAGAATAGAATAATGCATAATTTTGAAAACAGAATTTTAGCCCGCTCGTGTATACTGACGTCATAAAGATTCACTCATCAGGTCATCATTGGTGAGCTTGTCAACGCTGATTGACACCCGATTACACATTGTCAATCGTGCGGTAATGCACGTCTTATTGTGTCCCAAAATTCATGGCATGTTTGTTTTGTCATGCTGTGACAGAGGTGAAAAAAATTAGTGAGTGACCGGCGCAAGACATGCTTGACACGACTCTCTACCCGACGTCTAGCACATTTTCTGGGAAATTGATCCCAGACCCCTTTAGCCATATCGCTCTCTGTCTCTTATCAAAATCTGGACTTCCTTTGTTATGACTTTATGACACTTAAAATTACGGTCATCGTTTGTTTATGACTTTGCGCAGAAATTTTTTTTACTGGTGTTTTGCGATGGGTTCTAACTCTGTCGAAAGGAGCTGTCTTTCAAGTTTTCCTCCGACTTTCCTCAATTTTTCTGCTCCGTGCTGTTCTAAAATCGAAAGAGCGGTCATTCGAACGAACAACAATAACAATAATCAGGGAAAAACTGTGTCAATCGCGACATGCATGACACTGTAGAATATTGGTCAGTGTCACGATTGAGACGTTCTCACTGTGTGACACATGAAAGTTGATTAAATTGTGTAGTCTTTTGATCCAGGTGCTGTCAAGGGCTTTTCAATATTCATACTTTCATGCTTCAAGTAAAGTGTCCAGAATTTCTGCGCATCTCTATACTATCATGGGCTAGGCCTAAATTCAAACCGTGCATGTGTGGGAACCTCGAATAAACATAAGTCTGTGACTGTCAGTCATCCAGCTCACACGAACATTACGCATAGGCACTGGTCTCACAGTTCATTTGATAAGCGCTCAGAGGCACAAATCTCGACTGATTTAGAATAAGAGAAGTTGTAGATTAGGTTAGGTTGTATAGGGTGTGAGTTCATCACAGTGCACTATAGGCACTTATTGGACCCATCGCCATCCCTGAGGAACCTTCACGGTTAAAACCTAAACCAATTCGCCCAAACAATTAATTTCCCTAGAGAATCTAAAAATTGCTTCCTTTTTTGTTTGTAAGGCCAACCTCCTCCAAATTGTCGAATATGTACCTTCCAAGTAGTTTCCTCATGTCCAGAGCAATGGCTTAACATCACAGAGGAGATGAGTAATATTCTCTGTGACATAATTATTTAAAATTTATCACCTTATTCTGTTGCGGAAAAGTCACTCGACTATCCCTCAAGTCCTCGATTCTGCATTAAATCTCTCTTAAATTTCTCAAAACTAATTTTAAATCCAAGTCGAACTGAAAAGCCTCATAATCTCCCCATTTGAAAATGAATTCACTTTGCAGATAAACATTCAACTTAATCGGACTCATCTATAGCAATGGACACCAGCAGATTAACCGAAAATCTCAAGAATGTCATTGTCACCTCATTATGGTCGCAAGACAGAACACATTCATAGATAGAGCAGAAGAGCCGTCTTAGGTATCTTATGCCTGCAATCTAATCTCTGTCCACAGAGAAGCGTTGTCGGTATAATTGAAACTTTAAAGATTACAATTCAAATCCCAAATAATGTGTATATATGGCGAAACGGTCCACCATCTAATTGTCTAAACCACCCGCCCCTTTCTTTCGCCCACCAACCATCAGTGTTGGTATTCCCAATCACCACATCCAATCTTGCATGTGTAATTATCGTCATTTGCCATCATCATCCTTAATGCATTATCATCTGACGGAGGGGGTGAGTGGGCGGTCTGTGATTGTGGAACTTTTCCAATTCATGGCACCATTATACCGCCGCGCCGCGCGACACCCCTGACGTGATAGAAGACATCAAACACATTAGCAGTGTTCTTGCTACATATGTGTGTATCACACAACCACAATCATATTGTACTCGTAGTTGATAGGATACAGGAGAATACGACAGTCAAGCAATCGAGTCTGGTGCTCCTGGAGCTCGTTTATAGGAAATTAAGTAAAACCAAAAGCCCTATGCACATGGTGGTCCGTGCGGTACCTCTTTCTATCGCAGCACGAAGAAGACCATCATCACAATCAATTTTGCTGCCAAACCTCAGTTAGCAATTTGTAGTCAGTTCCGCTCACTGACTGTCTACCGGGCAGCGTGGGTGGGCCAAACACAATACCCCTTACGGACACTAGATGCAGCTCATTAATATTTAAAAAATCCAAAGCCAGACTGGCTTGGAGAGCCAGTGACTTTTGATGCCATTGTTCCTTGCCTTGTAGACTGCTATTTTGGAATTCGTTTGGGGGTATAGTGTAAAAGCAGCAGTATAGTGGGTGGTGCCAGAAGCACATCCTTGCAGTCATTTTCACTTCCAAGGTTATTTTCTGATTGGTTTCGTGGGTTGAACAGACGAGTGGAATATATTTTAATTAAAGGGTTTCACAACTCAATCTGCCTGTGTGTGTTGTGTATAGGTATATATCGTATATGGGAAAATTCGGGCAACCGAAGAGATAGCCACATTAGTAGCTGAGCTTCAGCCACAATTGTGTGTGCAATGTATATGTTGTTATATAGTTGGATGCATCACCACAATGCAACCGCATAATAAATTACCTTTCGTCCGATAAATTGAAGGAACACTATACAGCAGCCACTGACATGTAGTGGTTTGACAGATTTGGTTGAAAACCGCCAAGGCAAAGGACAGTTGCGGGTCCTGGAAGTGAACTCTATATATATGAAGACTGACGCCAAATTATGCCCGCTGAGCGAGACAGGATTTGTGTGCGCTGAGGTTTGGTCAATTTAATCGCGTCAAAGTGTCAATAGGAGTATGTTAGAAAGTCCTTTCGATAGTGCAAACATTTTTACGAAAATCCTAATCATTCCCAGATGCATGGTTCTTAACATTATTGGACCGATGTGAAGAAATCACACACCTAATGTGATATATCCATAAATTATACGGTCAATGTGTTGAGATATGATTTCATTATTGGGAGTGGTAATACATACTCCAGGAATGCTCCTGTCACAACCTATACCTCATCCCGAATTATACATTCTTGGAACGATAATGTGTGTGAGGATTGTGTGTGCATTTTCCGATGCTGATGAGGGAACATTTTGAGGCAGACAATTTTGATTGGTTCCGAAGAGGCCCAACAATATGTCTGATTTACGAAAACACGTCAACATTATTATCCAGATTATGAGATGAGTGGATCGTAAACGTATTCTCTTTGATGGTGCAGGTGAATAAGTCGATTTATTTAGTTAGGTTGGTTTCATCATTGTAGCTTCGTCAAAGTGCCAAGATGTTGTCTTTGATCGGCTAATTTGGCCTTGAAGGAGTCTGAGAAGTCGAAGATATTGAGAAGAAAATGTAGAAGAAGGCCCTGATAAGACTGATTCCAGAATAAGAACAGTAACGCCAAGTCCGCGCAGATACACGTAGTCTGTTGGATAATTAGTAGAGACACTCAAGAGGCCGAACTCCGAACAAATGTCGAATATAAGACGGATTGGTCCGGGCAGAAGGATTATGATGGGAAATTATGTGTTTGTATGAATAGGTTAGATTAGGAAAGGTGCCTGACCTAAAGGGGACACACTTAGACCATATTATAACAAAGACTGGTGTTTGTCTTGGGTGAAAAGGCGAGGGGTGACCGAAACAGTCTAAACCCCCGCCTATCCCATCTGACGAGTCTGGAAGTTCGACGTGTCAAGGTGAAATTAACCGACGTAGTAGGCTCTTGCCCTAGGCAGTTAGTCTTCAGAAACAGAAGAAATAGTCTAAACCCTTGTAGTGTGGCTGATACAGAATGGCGACGAATCTCCTCCACTGTTTGACGTTGAAAAAATGTGACAATTTGTCTTCGGAAAAAGATTAAGGGTATCCGAAACAGTACACCCCCGCCTTTTGCCTTTGTCACTTAGTATGTAACGAAAGAGAGAATGGTGTCGAGCAGAGACGTGTGATCGATATGAATAAGTAAATAGCATTTGACTTTGGCAAGGCGTATTTAAGCATAGAATGCAAGGTCTGGTCGGTGAGCTGGAACCTCAACTAACAACCCTGCCTCTTTTCCAACAAAATTCAGTAAATAATTCTAAGCAAGTTGGGGTATTTTTGTAGCTTAAGGGTATTAGAACAGAAATTTGGGAGACTCAGAAGATGTTGAAGACGCAGTAGCAGTAGCAGTTGAGAGAGCAGACGGCCTATCTAAAAGAAAACACGGATTCAGAAGAGGACATCTATACATTAGGAGTAGTCCAATAAATTGTTGGAACTCTCTAAATGACTCAAGAGGGACGCTAAAGACTTGTGCAATATGAGCAAGCGGTATACAGTTCACTTAATCATTAACAGGCTTTTTGGCGAAGTTATGTTTCCTAATGGCAAACAAAACAAGACTGCCTATGCCGATCACCCTGGCATTCTCCTGTACAATTGTGATATAAGGCTAGAGCGACGTAAATATTTAGACAGGAGAAGTGCAGGAAATAGGTTGCCGCAGTATACAGCGAGACAGTTCACACGTTTCAATTTTTCATTGCCCGGTAAAGATACCTTCACTGGTACCTCCACAAGATAGGAAATGTAGAGAACGCAGTGATCATAAAATGTTTACCACACATGCAGATCGACAGTAGAGCGAACCATCAGGCTATAGTCGGAGATAGGCAGCTTCTCCCTGCAAGCAAGAGAAGACGCCGCCGCCGGCCGTAAGCAAGATGACCTCTATAGTACCAACATGTGGTAACAAATTTCTTCTTTTATGGTATTAAATTCCAGCGTCATTTCCATGGTTCTGAAATAAGGCGATCGTTTGAATTATATACTGACTAGCAAATGCCCGCGGCTTCGCCTTTTGTAAACTATACACGTTATTATTTTAGTGGGCGCAAGTATAAACAACTGCAGCTCACACGCGAACATGCAACATAAGCTGTCCATGTGAAAACATGGCTGTCGGAGTCCAACTCCAGCTATGGCCGAGTGGTTCCGAAGATAGCCCCTATACCTCCGTTTTCCCTTCCCTCATCTTCTCCCAAGTAACCTATACTGGTCCGGAGGATGTAGCCAGTACAATGTTGAAAGAATTTTTAAAATCGGCCAAATAGTTCCAGAGTTAGTCCCTACGACCCCTTTACCCCTCCCCAGTCACCAACTTAGTCCTTACGCAACCTGTACCGAAGTCCTAACTCAATGGGCATAATAGCTGCTATTTCACATAAATGAAAACTCGTCACAGGTATGATTTTATTACTTATACTACGCGATATATCGTTACACTTTAAATTGCTGCAGATCTCAAATATAGGTATTTACAATTGTGCAAATATATTTACGCATCACAAATTACTTATGTACGTACATATGTAGAAAAGTTGGTTTGAAAAGTTTTTCAACCCTTATAGGACGAATTTTGAAAAACGATGAATGACGTATGTAATAATGTTTGCTTATCTATCAACATACAAACTTTCAAGTTCATACGGCTATCGGTTCGTGAGTCCCCCCTTATCTACTCCCCGCGTCTCCTTTACTCCTAAGCAATTCTCACCGACCCTACGGCCCATTTCACACATACCCGGCAGCCGGCTAACCGGTACTGGCTACCCGGTCGTTGGGAATACATTGGTATGGGCGCGTTCACACCTGCAAACCGAAACCGTGCATAAAAATGTATCTCAAGGACCGGGTAGCCGGTACCGGTTAGCCGGCTGCCGGTTATGTGTGAAATGGGCCTACGGATTAAGTTGGTCACACATCTATAAATCAGAAAAAAAATCATGAAAATCGGACGAATGGTTCTCGAGTTATGGAGAAACGAACAGACGGACGTTGCATTTTATAAGTAGTACGGATGGATGGATGGATGCAAAACAGGCAGCTCAACATCGCCTTTGCATACAAGATTTCGTCTGCAGTAAGTTCTTATTAGTGCGGTTTGAGGCTAGGAAAGGCTGTACGACATAAAAAAAAAAAAAATACTCAGGAATTCCAAAAATTGACGCCCACCAATCTATTTATGGATTTTAAGCTCTCCTTTGATAGCTATGCTCTAGAAAAGGTTAAAGAACAATCGCTGCTTCACAATTGTCGGTTTGATGTCAGAAATGTTTTTAGACAAGGCAACGCGCTCTTGTCTGGTAGGTTGTTTCGTTAAAGGTGGCCCTCGATAACGTGCACTTAGACCTAAATAGGTCTACTGCCACTGGGAAGAACAAGGGGTCGCACTGTCCGCTCCTGGAACCAAAGCCTATTTTTTAATGAAGCAGTAAAAATAGTCACTATACTGGCATCGTTAAGATCGTCAAGAATATGATAAAGGTATTGGCCTAGTTTGGCTTATCGGACAGTGGCGAAACCAGGACAAATATAATATGGGTGCACTACTCCTATTGTCTCCTCCTCTCTTCCTCATGATGTTTTCTGAATACTTTTAAATAATAATGACAGGGGAACAATCATCAAAACTCTTTAAAAGAAGAATTTGGCAAGCTGTTAGTATTGTATTTCTGAGTCTTGAGTCAGAACCAGTGAAGATCGGCCTATAGTGACGCTAAAATATGACTGTCGACAAGGAAGACATACATAGAGATGAAATTCGCGTGAAGATCGAATCGACATTTTTATAATCGGCCAGCACGAGAGTTGTCATTGGGCCCAGCTTAAGCCTTAAGCCGTAAAGCATCCATATAGCCTGTTGGTATCTGGGTTCAAATAGAAACCCAACAATCCATTATTTCTTTTGATATCCATTCGTCAATTTTTACGTAGTTTTCCCTTTGTCAGATTGTAGATTACTGGCATCCGTATGCACTTGCATGTTGGAACCCTTGCTGTCAGAGAATTCTATTGTAGATGTCACCTTTCTAGTCTAGGGACCTATATTTACATATGCAAGGTGACAAGATGTAGAAATCTGTAACATTGGCAAGCTTGCCAGATTAGGGTGCTCTTTGGAGCCAAGCGTGGGGTGTGGGGACTGCCAGTTTGCAATCATTTTAAGCAGCACCTGGCAAGTGTTCGTAGCTTATGTGTGTGCAGGCGTGAAATCAGCTCAACAGTCAAAATTAAGGCCAGTTCCCTTAAATGGTATATACCTCTAACCTATACGAGTATATCGATTGCGGTTTTATTTGACTCCAAATGATATAAAAAAAGAATGGCTCTCCCTCGGTCTTCCTGCACAAGGCTGATGTTACAACCGATATGGTCAATCGTAAATCTGCTCCCACAAACTCACCAGCATCCCTTCACGGATCAGACTATTTCCTGGCATATTTTCCGAAAAAAAAAAATATATATGTAGATGCGTGACTTTACCATTTCTTCAAATTCTCACCGGTTCGCCGGCTTCCAACAAGCCGTTGCCATTTTCGTCGGTTTTATTTTTTTCTGCCACTTTTTAATTTTATGGTCGTTTGTCGGTCGACTGGGGGGTAGTAAATGCGTTCCGAAAACCCCAATAAATAATAAGACGGAGTGTACTATACTAACCTTCGTCGAGGACACCAAAAGAAAGGGGAGTCGACTGTGTCTAGGTTTGGGACGACTTGTGAATGATGGAGGCCAGAAACCAACTCACATTATCGTTAAATTTACGACTCTTTATGGCCCCCTTCATAATGGGATAAGGACCCCGGGGGTTAACGGTCGCGCTCTCCTTTATCTATATAGAAAGTGCCTGTGATTATGAGAGCCTTTTTAGTCCTCCATTTGACACATGTATGGATGTGTCGGCGAGTGTGCATTTTGGGAGGGAAGGTCGGCCGTGTTCGTATCTGATTTGATGAGTGAACATTTTTGGAAATTCACTCAGCTCTGGAATTGAATTACCTATGAGGACTGCAAAAAAAAAAAACTCTTTGCCAAAAAAGGATTTCCAGTCGCTGCGAGTGATAAAAGTTCTTGAATCGCATCGTTTGCCGGTGAAATGGCTTCGACGGCATTCCCCACCCAATTTGCAGGCAATTTTTCCGACGTCTGATATGCAACCTCAAGGTACCACTGCCCTCGGCATGGTATAGTACAGCGCAGTAAGATTAACCAAGGATTATCGGGATGTAAAAATAAAAATCAGAAAAAAAATAAAAAAAACAAAAAGTCCATCATCATTTTTTATGGAGGGAAAAATGAATTCGCAAATTACTTCTTGATTATTTTTAAAGGGCTTTTGCGATTCATTTTGAATTGGACCGTAATACGGGTCCGGTCTCCCTGGGTGCTGGTGGTGCGGCGGTTGCGGGCTGCTGTTAATGGCTGTATAATTAATTATTACTTTGGGTGTGGGCGCGCTCTGGTCAAGCAAGGCCAATGCAAATGGAGAACATCTGCCTCGTTTTAGTGTATATCAGTGATTGTGATGCGATACTTTGGCGGAGCAGTTTGTCAGTTTTGCAATTAGCCTTTAGGGACTGTTCGCTTGGAGTTAGGCGGCTGAATTATGTTGCAATTAATCTGGAGGTCTTTTCTTAGAGAGTACAAGTATTTTATTACTAGATGGCCATTATCCGGAAAATTATTTGTGTATAGGGTTAGTAGCTTAAATGGAAAGCAATTACACATTTTTAGGGGATGCGGCAGGCAACAGACCTACAAAAATGATGGAATGAGTAAGAGAGGCGCACAGCGATGTACTTTGGGATAATAACTATATTGATGAAGGACAGGAAATAATCAGCGTAAATTGGCAGTGGGACGGATAGGATGAGATTTACTTTGATCAGCCGAAATGGTTTTAATGTTTTTTTTTTTTTTTTAAGACGTAATGAGACGTAATTCGTTTTTGAATAATCTACATCTACATAGAATCGTAGTGACATCAATGAGCTAACTGACAAGAGTCTGCTTTGCAAAGCGTTGGTAATGAAGACATTTTCTTAGTTTCAAAATTCTGAAAACGGCTCAACAATAATAATTGAAGAGACGTGACGCCTAGACCTTATGTACTTATTGCGACTTAAGTGAAGGAAAGAAACCTTAAAAAGACATCACGTTACATGTGTCCTGCATGTGTCCGTATTTGTTAATTCTAATCTCCTAGCGTGCTTCCTAAGAAGGCAATGCCCAGAGAGTATCCTTATCGCCATTCGTAACTTTGATCTCCTTTGTTTTAATATAATTGTACATATTTTTTTTTCGATTTAAGATTCTGACAAGATTCTGGGCGGATAATGCTCTCCTGACCCATTATACGGCAGCTCCTGACTAATTCAGATTTGATGGTAAGACTCTAGCGCTTTTAGAGCAGCCTGGCTATCAATGTAGATATCAAATCAATATTCTTGTTGGATATTGATCCCATTTCAAGTAGATGCGCAGCTTTGAGCTTGGCCAGATCCTAGGCCTAGAACACACTCCCTATGTCCGGAAGTCTTAATGAGACATGGATCTATAGGCCCTGACTGACGAAGGATTGACACGGTTTCTAGGTGTTCCTATCAGCAAAACCACTCTCACCAGAAAGGACAAGCAACTTTAGGGTGCACGCCATTGGCATTGGCATAGACCCAGCTGATAACTATGCTCCTACTATATGCCCGTACGTAATGGACTCTTCTTCTGTCGTTTTCTGACATGTCCTCCCTCTTTTTAGTCTCCAGCTCCAGTAGGTATAAGATTGGGAGCCTTCCAATAGATTTGAACTTAATAGAAAACAATGAGGTGACAATGAAGCAGTAATCACTGAATTCTTCTACAAATCCATCAATTACTCCAACTCTTCCACCATTCGCAATGGAGAGAAGTGTCGATCGGTGTTTATTATGCCAGGAATATATCATATTGGTCCACAATCCTAACTTTGTCTTCTGATTTCTGAAGTACATTTTTGTGTTTATAAGTTTGACATTTGGATTTTCGGTCCCACTTTCATTGGCAGGCTTTTATGGTTGGAGACTTTTAATAGTAAACTCTACGAGCCGTACAACGGCATCGACTTGGTAGGAAAACTGCGCATCGGAGTTCTAAGTTGGCGCAAAGATGTACCTATATAAAGCCAGTTTAAACAAACGGTCCTGCCCAAATAGTCTTCGAATCCAATCTGAACGACCGACGGACGCAGTATATGATGAATTCGTGGATACAAAGGCATAGCGACATATCTCCGCCAACATACCTCCGCCCGGTACACTTTTCGAGCGGAATTATTTCGCATTTAAAACGACATATCGCCGCCGCACTAAGAACTACATAACTTTAAAATGACATATGTCGTTCTTATGTAGTTCGGCGGAGATATGTCGCTAACCCGATACAAATAGAAGGGGAACTTCTTGGAATACGCAAGTGGACTTCATTTACCAAAGGACGCCCTCGTTGGGATGCCATGTTGATTAGCGCCACTTAAGTAAGTAGGTATCTAAGTAAGAACATGGAACAAATAAGCAACCTTTAGCGAATACCTAACTGCAGCCGCAAAGTTTATAATTTCCTGTTTTCTGTGTTGAAACAGTTTCCGTACTTTTTCCCAATTTTTTTAATCTGACATATTTTGACTGGGAATACCATCTCCTATGCGCACATTTGTTATCCTGGTTCTAGTATGCTGCCTGATAGAATGCAGCGAAAAGGTGGTCAACTATTTTTTTGGATTTGGCACGCATTTTTTGCCCATAAAGGTAGATAGATACATAGTTAAGCTATCCCATAAATTGGAGAAAGCCAAATTTAATAAAAATCTTAAAAATTTGTTCGACACAGCACGTGTATCTTTGCGTGAACAATATATGTTTTTAATAAAATCATTGATAAAAATATGCTTGATGATGGCTTGTATGTCCGTTACCCCTTTTTGGAAAATGTCAATATCTCGCATAAAAAAGTCAACACAATGATCTGCGTTCACTTTGCATACCCCAAATTTTGTCCATAAGCAAATTCAAATGAACGTCAAATTCTTTAATTTTAAAAATGAATCCCTTAAACTAAAAACAACTTTATCGGGCTGCACCTTGCTCTGAGGCCTGGCCTGGAAGAAAAAAAAACACGTGAAACTCATAAAGTGTTATAAACCTTTGAATTGTGTTAAATTTTCGATTTTTCTTAAAAAGAAAATATCTATTTTTTTTTTCTACAACTTCCCTTTGACTGTCAAACATGCACTGCATACAGATTGCCCCCTAATTAAATAATCGCTCAAGCTGTATATTAGTTAAGCCCGAAATGTTTGTTTAAAATTTGTTTAAGTAAGTTGCTTGAAATTTATTTATTTATTTTTTTTAATTTGCTCTCATCCTTAGATAAAATCGAAAACATTCCAAAATACTTGTGATCAAAAAAAAAAAAAAACTTCTGAGCTTCCATTTTCAGTGTGATCCCATTAAATCATCCTGGGACGTCAAAGTTTTCTTATTGCCGCTGAATAGCTTGATCCGGTAAATCCTTGTTTGCTTCACCATCATTACTTCATATGCTGGTGGTGGCGACGCCATATGATGCTACCCCCCATCAGCCTCCACCTATTAGCGCGGCTTTTTAATTCTCTTCCAGCTTTTGTTCCGTTTTTCATAGATGTTACATTGATACGCTTCGCTCAATGTGAGCTGCAGTCATCTATGTAATTAGCGCACGTAGACGTATAGTATTCTCATTCGGAATTGTGTATAACGGCGAAGGCGTTAGCGATGCCGCTCTGCATTATTGAGCGACTCCTGTTGACTGCGTGGAAAAGGATTAAAAAAAAACTTTTTTTAAATTCAGCGCTGACAAAAGTTTGCCTCGGAGAGTTGGGGCCGGGCGGTTACAAGGAGTACATTTAATTAGCAGACATTTTATTCATTTCACACAGCAGCCTTATAATCACATCAATGTGTCCCGCATCCCATTTTTATGTTGGGATAAAAATAAATAAATCACATATACTATGCGAGTGAGCGGTTACGATACACATCGTCGACGATGCGATACAAACAGATGGAGTGAGATAAAAGTATAAGAAAATGAACAAATGGATTGTTCGCACGGAAACATCCCCCTACCCCGTTGTCGTCTGCGAAATTTTAAATCTTTCATGCCTGTTTGTGGAACTGCGCTGCGGTATGTCTACGCGCTTCGCCTTCGCGTATATCTCGTCCTTTTGTTGTGTTTCACGAGTGAAGTTTCTGAAAGAAAAATTTTATGTCGTTAACTTCAAGCCAGTTGGTTTTGATTAAAACTTTATATATGAGCGCCTTCACCAGTCACCGCATTTATATAACCGAAGGATAAAGTATCTCGCAGAAAGTTGTCCTTACAATGGAAATTTAATCGAATCCCTAACGGTTGAAGATTAAGAAGAGACTTGCTTCGGTATACGTAACGTATTTAGCTAAAGGAGTCGAAGTTTCCCCCAAAAACTGTCAACCAAATAATTTGCCTAATTTATCGGTGGTGTTGAGTTTGTTATATATGTGTCAGCACTGTGTCGGTCATATATCTACCTAAACACTCCCGCGTCCCGCCTACACACAATGGTTGACAAATTGTGTAATAAAATGTAATTTGTTGCTGGTGTAGTTAGCTGATGTCGTGCGCTTGTATATATTTTGCTTAATGGTTAATAAAGTAATTTTAAAACTGGCCGAGTGACGATGGTGGTCATAACAGCAGGTAACATTTATAGACGGATCCATGGGAAAATATAAAGTGATGGGTTGGCGCGCAATTGGAAATGAACTATGAATTTATATCCTGGACTCTAAATATAAAGTGTGGTACCTATTTGAGACACAGTTGTGTGCAGAAAAAAACTTGTATCTCATTAGTATTTCTTGACAAAGTCTAAGTACTAAATTGCCAAAGATCGCAACAGACTGCCAGAACTTTTGCCGATCGCGTAGATATCCCTCAATCTATAGAGAAGCCCCATTCAGCCATGTAGCGTCAAGCGTCGAGGACATGTGGTATCGATGCCAGAAGCCATGACGTCGCAACTGATGTGCTAGTTTCACCCTCTGTTTTGATGAAGAGTACCTACCGTCAAGTACATGCATCTAAATAACTCGCCTAAAGCGACGCTGCAGAAAACAACGAGAGCGGCTTTTTATAAGGTCTATATACTAGCAACTCAGGAGTGCTCGAAACTTAGCTACTTACTTATCGGGCATCCCACCCGTGAAGAGTCTCTGCCTGAAACATGCAGCCTTCCATCATCTATGATCCCGGGCACGCTGCTTCCAGTTGTCCAGACCAAGCGCTCTGGCATCCGCGATGGCTTGGTCTTTTGAAAGTGAAATTCGGTCTTCCTTCTCTTCTAGAACCTGGGGGCTGAGATTTGAAGACCGTCTTAGCTGGAGCATAATTGCCGAGCCAATGTAGTTGACGTGTTTTGGCTTTTTGGACTACATCCACATATTCGTAAAGCTCATAGAGTTCGCGGTTGTATCTTCTCCCCCATTTGCCCTCCTCGCACACCGGACTAAAAATCCGCTGAAGTATTTTTCTTTCGAAGGAGCCCAGTATCATGTCTCCCTCCTTGCTTATCGACCAGCACTTGGCGCCATAAAGCAGAACTAACAGGATAAGGGTTTAGTTCAAGTCCAACGGATATCGCCTCACGCACGCTGGGGAGCGACCGATAATGTCAATATCGTCCGCATACCCCAGCATCTGAACGGACCTTTAAAGGTATAATGCCTTCCATTTTGACACCAGCATTGTGGACTATCTGCTCCAGTACGAGATTGAAGAAGTCGCATGATAGGGCGTCTCCTTGCCGAGATCCGGCGCATGTCTGAAATAGTTCACGCGACACAACTGAATCAGTTTTGCCGGGATTTCGAATTCGGCCATCGCCATATAGAGCTCATGGCAATGTATGCTATAATAGGCGGCTTTGAAGTCGATAAATAGGCGGTGAGTTTCGACTTGAACAACATGAAGGAAGGTTAAGAATATCTTAACTCGAATCCAACTAACCAGCGGGTAACGACTTGCCTACACCAGCCTACACCAACTCATCTCCAGCATTTTGTCGAAAGAAAGTATGCCTGATGAATGGAACCTTGTCCATAAGAAAGGACAACTATGTCCTTATAATATGAATATGAACACCTGAATTCTCAACGAATTGTAGCTACTAGTGAGGTTTTAGGCCCGATAAGCTGTAATTTTTGTTCGCTTCTAGAGAAAGATGCTTCGTAAAATATTCGGTCTCGTTTCCGTTCATGGACTTTGTGGGAGGAGATTCAAGGATGAACTATAAATCACCCTAATCAAAAAATTGCGCATAAGTCGCTAGGACATGTAGAAGTAGAGCGAATGTACTCTAGCCCGAATAGTCTTCGAGTACAACCCTGAGATACAACGCAGTAGAGGAAAATCTCGCCGCACAAATGGAAACAAACCTCAATCGTTTTGTAGCTTCAGTTGGTCAGAGACCGAATTATAACTGGAGGGCGTATTGTTTAAGGCCAGATCTGAATTCCCTCAGAGCAATCTGACACAATTTTGTCCTTTCATTGACCCGACTTAGCGCAACATTTCCTCTCAAAAAACTTTGGAAATAATTGATAGAAGTGAGACTGAGAAGGTCGTAACCCGGATATTTTCGTTGGTTTAAGTTTCTTCATTTCTTGCCTGAGTTCGATGAGCGTAACGTTCCATACTACAATACGCTCAGATGTTCTGTCAAATGGTTCTTTCCAAGAATGTTAGGGTTTTTGACATTAATAAAATGATTACGGGTCATAAGTGTAGGGCTACTGGATAGCCACAGATGTTGTCATATATAGCTCATTAGCCTTTATGATAGCTCGTAGATGTTTTGAGAGTTTTCTGTGCGTAAACAGTCAACGGAAAAGGTTGTTTCCTTTGCTGGTTTGAGCTGCTTGTTCATCCAATCCTTATATCTGTCGGGTATAAATAGCTTAAATTGATTTTCAAAGTCATATGGCTGTGGCAAAAGTCCAGTTCTGATTAAATATGTCATGTACCGAAGAGTGGCCGAAAGAAGCGGGCTTTCAAATTTCGTTCTCTTTAAGACTTTTGGGACAGTTGCAGCGTATAGCCAAGGTCAAAGAAATTGGGACTTTTCGAATTCACCTTGACAATGTCTTATTAACTTAGCCATGGCATATGTCACGTTTTTTACAATCGTTTTGTGTTTTAAAACAATCTGTAAGACGTCTCGTAGATTCAGTTACACTGACCGGAGGACATTTTCTCTTCATTGTGCGTACATCTGAGTCGTATTTCAACTGTTGAGCCTCACATAGAGGTAATAACTTAACATCACCCCCTAAACACGTGAACCGCATTGAATAAGTCACGTTTCAGTGCAACGCCACAATGCCGAAGGCAATAAATTAATTAGGAAATCTCTGATATGCTATACCAATACGCAACCACTTCTAATTTACTGCAGCACCATAACAGAACCCTGGAGGACACATCACCAATAATGCCGCCGCCCTCCTCCCAACCAAATACCACTGATTAATTTTCGCTACCGACATTTCACACATTCACTGTCAGTTACATCCTACGATATGACGTAGACGGCACACAATCATCCTCCAGCCAGTTGACCATAAAATCATCCCTTAGACACATTTTCTAATTTAAGAGCAGGTGGAATAGCCGCAAGCAATAACATCAATTCCAGTGACCTAGCTCAACAGCCAACACTGCCATGACCACCGCCACAGCACTCCAACTCCATCTCAAATCCACCCTCACCGAGAAGGGCTGTCAAAAATCAACAGGTAAATGGTTTTCTTGCCTCAGCGGGTATGTAGTGAATGTGTGTAACAAAGTGCTTGACTATCTGCCCCTTGAGGATACCCCCTCGTACACTCAATGCGGCTGCATTGCACTAAGTTCGGGCAACAGTTTGCTATCAGGAACTAACACGTAACATATCAACAAGCAACATCACAAACACCAACAAGCCCTACAGACTGACGACGACGGCCCGGCCCTACAAGCAGCAACAACCCTCGTGTAAACGGAACCGAAAAGAAAATAACCAAACAGGGTAATAGTCGCTGCACATATATGACAGCCGGTCACTTCAGATGCGAAGAGGGTGAATCAGACACCACGATATAGGAGGATGATTTAGTAGCGACCGGGGACCGGGGAGTTCCGTTCCGATAATTGTGGGAAAATTGGTAACAAAGACGGTGTTCTCTTCTCCTGCACCTGATCTCATTGCATAGAGCGAAGAATTGCCCTCGCCATGATATGCATGGAAGACGAAAATTCGTATCTTCAATTAGTACCTCTGGTCGTGGCAAACTTGCAACTGCCAAGCAGGTATTGTTGGATTGGAATGCATCATCAGAAGACGCTCTATATTGTGACGACGGAACCGTGACGGCCAAAAAGATGAAAGACGTCTCCAGCGGACCGGTGCGCGCTCCGATTATTTCCATATTAAGTTGGATGTGAGGGAGGACAACGAAATTGCTTTATGAGGTCGCCACAGTCACAACAAATACTTGGATGCCATAGGCCAATGACTTTAGAGCGTCTAATTTATGATCTTTCAATGGAGTGACTCACACCGAACGGAAGTCTCTGGGTCTGGGATATAATGATGATGATGATTCCTTGAGACCATGTGTAACAATCTATTTCAGGGTTAATTTTAGGGACGGACTTGTGTCTAATTTGGGACATCTTGGCGTTGAACTATGAAACAGAAGACTTTGGAGCATGTATTATTACACGGGAGCAATTTGACTTACGACAGCTCATTAATTAGAGAGTACGCGTTATAGGTGGGGCCACGCAATAAAATAAAATCCAACAAGTTGGTCGCGTCTAAGTAGTGTGTGAAGTGAGTACCTCTTCCGGGAGTCTAATTATAAGTGTATCAGCCAACTAATGCGTGATGAAGAGTCATCTGAGTTAGGCCATTTGTGTAGGTCCCCAATTAAGCACACTTGGGCTGAGCTGCCATACTCAGTGAGCTTGACCAATTGATACACATTTTACTGGAAGTGCAAATTGACTCCAAAATTTGTGTACTATACCGTTATTCATGGACATATTTGGTAAACGATCTTGTCCATCTGGGCTTGCTAAACTTATAAGCGCGAGATTGGAAAAACCACCAACTAGTTAGACAATTTGGAAATAGCTACAGAACTTGTTGAGCTGTGAGGGCTGAATAGAGCTAAAGACTCTTGAGATTTCTCTCTATAGATGAGGCTTAAAACCAAAGGGAGATTGTACTCCGCCTTTTTACAAAATAATGCATCGGCACATAAGTATAACATGACGGTCCCAAGCCTGGATAGAGGAGCATATTACACTCGGACAGAGTCGCCAACTATCGACTGTGAGACGAGAAGACTAGACGGAAACTCTTCTCTTTTATAAGCATGTTGCCCAGACGATAGGAACAAGACCGAGACAACTGTGAACACAGGTCAAAGTTAGTATAGATTCATCAAATGTACACCCTTAAAGCTGCGAAGGTTCTTACAACAAGCGAAAGCCTTGGGCCCCGAAGTGAGGCGTAAGGGATTCGTATAGAAATTTAATTTTCCGTATTCGGTGAAAAATCTATTCATCATCGAAGGATTGTGGGACTCCGTTCTTGGAACGGGAAGAAGATGAAGATTCTAAATTATACAGGAAAGTCAGTCTCCTGAAAACATTGTTGACCGCATCGTTGGAGAACTCGAATTCGTGGAGCAATACATCAATACAGTGATCTCAACCGCACACAAGTTATCTTCAGCAGGAATGAAGGTATCCGAGGAATGGATAGCTCTTAAGAAGGGTTTATATTCGTCTGAGAATGATTGGTTCGTCGATTAAGGCGCTTCTGGTCATTTTACAAAGAACAAAGACCGGACGGTAAATATGAAAGAGTTTCGTGAATCCATCATCGTAGCTGATAACTCCAAGTTGATAGCAGAAGCTAAGGGAGATGTGCTATTCAAAATTTTGGTTAACGGAAAAGAAGAAGATCTCATTATTAGGAACGTTCTGTATGTTCCTGGAATTTATGCTAATTTTCTATCTGTAGTGCAGATTACAAGCAGTGGGAACAAAGTCAACTTCACAGTGAGAAAGGCTGTAAGATTTCAGACAAGGCAACGGATGAGTTGATTGCAACTGCTACTAAAGAAAAAGGTGTGAAGAAATATGAAGCTTATGTTTGTATGGACAGGATGTTTGGCACCGTCGTCACCGTCGTTCTGAACATTGCAATGACAACATTTTGTTTAAAATGAAAAATGGAGCTGTCACAGTTGTAGATTTTTCGAAGAACAAATCAAATGAGTTTTGTGAAATTTGCACTCAATGAAAGCACGCAAAGCTATTCAGCCATTCAAAGGTTCTAAATCATCGACCACTGGGATTCTTGAGTTGATACATTCGGATCTTTGCGGGCCTATCGAGAAAAATTCACTTGGAGGCTCGAAATATTATCTAACTTTTCTGGATGATTTTTCTGGGCGACTATATTCACATTCAAGAAGACAAAGGACGAGTGCTTTACAAAATTTGTTGAGTTCTAGAAGATGATTGGGAGAAAGACCGAAAAATCTATTAAGAGATTCAGGAACCGCTCCTTATTCACCACAACAAAATGGAAGGGCGGAAAGAATAAATCGCACAATTGTTGAAAAAGCTCGTTTTTTGCTTTTTGACGCTGATATGCCAAAGGAATTCTGGGCGGAGGCGGTGTCAACTGCAACCCATATTTACAATAGAACTTATATTCTACTATATTCTGGATGGATTCTGCCGTAGGTATCTCAAGGGCACCATAAACAAAAGGGTAGTTTATTCTAGAGGGAATCCAATTGATAAGCAAATCACTGAGTTTTGTGATGCGGACTTCCTGAAGATAGACGATCTACCACTGGTTTCGTTTTCTTGTTGAGTGGAGGTGCGGTTACATGGAATACCAAGAAGTAGCCCACAATAGCTTTATCTACCATAGAAGCCGAATATATGACCTTAACCACCGCAGTGCAAGAGATTATCTGGTTGCACAATTTGCAGAAGGAAGTAGAACCTGTGGAGCAGAAAAAATCACTTTACATTTGGACAATCAGAGAGCGTTGCAGTTGGCAAAGGATGCAGTTTCCCACAAGAGAACCAAACACATTGATGTTAAGCGGTGCCGTGACATAAGGCCATGCGACATAAGGCCCTATGACGCTTTCGGAAAGTGACATAAGGCCATATTCGAACACATGGCCCTATATCGCTTTGATAATGCGTCATAAGGCCATTATAACGTGTAGAGCTGATAACTCTGAGCAGGCTATATCGCTACTTATATAACCAACGGGCAAAGCCATATGGGCAGCAAACTACAAGGCATTTGGATTAAAGATAGGAAAATCTTAGACCAAGAGCTCGTATTCCCCGTTTCAATACCAGGGACTTGGTAATGGTACAAATTGGGCGCAACAACGGCCAAGAGCTACATAGGACCGTATGTGCATCGGCGTATTTTACTAAAGATACTGAAGAAGTGCCTTTCACGTCCCACCTCACCAACTCGTCCAGTACTGCCTGACCATACCATTGTTTGCCAATAACAATATTGAGTCAAGTTTGTCCCGGAGGCACCGATATACAACCAAAAGGGGTGAGCCTTACTAAATAAGGGCAATAAGGCCTCTCGACTTTTACAAATAGCTGCAAACCGCACTGTGGTACAGAGGTGCGTACCATATGGTGGAACTCAAACATAGAAAATATTCGTAATAGAGTGAGCATAAAAGCGACCCCAACTCACCGGTAAATGGAATCAATACCGAATCCAATACAACCAGGAGTTACGAAGATTTAAAAGCAAGACTCCCGGCGGAGCCACTACGCAGACTATGTGGCCTCAATCAACAGAGCGGGCTTACTTGAGAGACTTGATAGTTGAGGTCCTGTTTCAACCTAAACTTTGGTGCCACCTTAGAAGAAGAAGACGATGGGTGAAAGGCATTCATTCTCATTCTTCGTTTTTAAGTGTTTTTGGGATGCCCAATTGCTGAGATATTTTCATATCTATTAAATTTGCGGGAAGCTATAGAAGGTACAACTTAAAAGCACCTAGTAAGCTGGCAGCAATAACATTAACAAAGCATAAAAACAGCAACCATATCGAGCCCAAATTTGTTTGTATATATGGATCGCCGCATCCCCTCACTACCACCACCGGCTAAAGGCACCGCAACATCATTGATATACAATTTGTACATTATTGCTCGGAATTGCCACTAATTGTCCAGCAATCAATGGTCATCCAATGACAGATACACCACATCGGCGACACATTAATTTTTACAGTTTTCAGCCTTTCACCTCACGCTGCGGCCGCTATCTCTGTATCTATCTCATTGCAACCAACCATTTACATTTGACATTAAACTGGACACCTACCATTATAGTCCAGCTACTCTGACCATGACCAGTTGCACCACTACTCAGATGAGCAAGTGAGTGCCAAAGCAAACAGAGGAAATAGGGTTTTTATGTTACTGCATTAAAACAATGCGTTTGTCCTCTTTTATTGTCTATTTGCGTGTCCTTTACTCGCCGATGGTGCTGAGCGCTATAAAAGCCGATGTGTTGTACTTTGATGGCAATCAGTGCACCCCCATATCATCAAAATGAATCATTTCACTGGGTACCGTGCATTAAACTCACACACATACAATTATAGGCAATTAATTTATTTATTTATTTTTTTTTCCTTCTTGACATAGTGAAATGAGTCAGGAGGACTCAGAACTTTGTCAAAAGGACCTGGACGGAAGTAAGTTCCATGAATTTTAATCGTTGCTGAATAATTCAATTATTTTAATTGTACTTTTCCGTTGATGTATAATTTTCGTTTCTATATGTACAAGGACATTCGTTCTATGAGATGTAACGGCAACTTTGCCTGATTTAATTCATCGAGCGGTATTTTTTATTTTTTATTTTTTTTTTTGCGCACTCGATTCTTTCATAATTGACTCATTAAGAGTGTCAGGGAGTGTGGGGTTTGTATAGAACTCGAAGAGAAGTCTTTTCATCTTTATGCGGACATTGATAACGATTGAATACCATCGAATCGACCAGCTGCCACCAGATGGACACTTATTGGAATGTCGGGTAATTTACTACTCGATGTGCAAAGGAGGCAGAGAAATATAAAAATGTTCGCCACAAGAGTGTGCCCTGATTTTGTAAGCAGAATTGCAGAGGAGGAAATATGATTTACAGCCGAAGGATGGTATGAAAAATCATTTAGGCGGCAATTATTTGCGGCAACGAGTATAATTGTTGTGACTTCCGGTCCGGTCGTCCTTGTTGGGTATTGTAGAGACTTGTGGGTGGGGTTGTGAATGTTTTCTATGAACCCACTGCGGATGTTGTGGCCATACAGTGTCTGACAATTTTATAGGGTAGATTAATTTCTATGAATTTGTAGTAACACAGATTAATCAGTTAGTTGTCCCTTTTGCGTCTGAATGGGTTTGTTAATACAACTGCCTGTTTTTGTCGGGCTTTAAGTGCGGACTAGCGGTTGTAGTTTCAGCCTTTTTGTTAGATCAGAACAGAGAACAGGCCAAATTTCAAAGTTAAAGTTGCTATAAATAACAAGATACATAACAGTGTAATTCGTTGAATACCCAAATTCCAATTTAGCGCCATCTATCGGAAAACTTGAAATCTTTTGAGTTACGTGCACATTTCACTTCATAGAAAATATTATGTTGCGTAAGTTTCAGCTCAATCGACCGAGTACAATTCGATATGCCGAGGAAAAGCGTTTACAAATTTTTTTTGTATGGTAGGTGCCACGCCCCTTTGACACTTTTAGCCATTAAGGCTTAAATTAACTATAGTGTTACCATTACAACGCTGAAAGACCTTCTAAAATCCGCCTAGATGATCATTAGGGTTTACGAACCTATTCAGTAGTTGAATGAGTTGATCAACTAGGTGGATGAGAATATTCAGCAATTGAATGAGTTGATCATCTGGATGCACCAGGCAATACAGTTGAATGAGTTGATCAACTATCTAAAAGAGGCAACTGAATGTGTTGATCATCTAGATGTACGAATCTATTTATTTTGATGAGTTGATCACTAGGGGTAGGTACGAGACTATTCAGCTATTGAATGCGTTGATCAACTACCGGAAAGAGGCCATTCAGCAATTGAATGAGTTGAACAATGCGTTGAACATGGAATGTAGTAGGTACACATTTTTAGTCGAATTGCGTTCTTCATCGCGAGTTTGTTCACTATTGTACTTAAATTTATCTATTCTACGACCGGCATCACGTAAGATAGGTAGCAATTTCAAGAAACCAAATTTCATCATTTACGCAGATAACTCTTATACCTCTTGAAGTTGGTGGTCCGAAGTTCCTGTTCCAGTCCTTTTACGACTACTACTTAGTTCCTCAGCCACTTGTGTCCATTTACACTAGTTGTTTCCGCATATATGTATTGTATTCCACTGTCGGGTACGTGATTTTCAACCCACAGTCGTAGCTGTGGCTACAGTTAGGGTAAACTATAAGCATCGCCTAAGAATCTACCCTAAAATTTAAATCGAAAACATTTGAAAAATAATCACTTTGAAGGATACTGTATTCTGTTGTGTTCTGCCAATTTTACCAACAATTCCCGTATGCTTTTTATTGTTGATTGTTCCTGACTGTTTATTTACTGGAAGGCAATTTCCATCGTTTTGTTGTCTGTCTGTCTCTTCGTCTCTCTGTTTGGATCGGATGGAATGCCTGCCTGTCTGCATTGTATGTGATGAGCCACTGACAGATGATTGCGACAGAATGCCCCCGGACAAGAGAAAGGATAATAATTGTTTTCTTCCTTTTATTGGCGAAGTTTATTTTAATTGTTGACATGTATGAGGGCCTGATTAACTGGTGAAATTTATTTATTGAAGGTTGAATTATTTTCCAGGCGGTTTAATTGACAATCTGGTTATTTATGTATTATATGCGAGTGTACTTTTTGCTGGCACGATTCAATCAGGAAGTTTGCTTTTTTAATTTATTTTCGTAGTGGAATGACATTATGCATGTTCATTTCTGTTGTACCTACCTACTCGAATAAGTCTGCAGTCTGCATAGTGTCAATTGAATTGAATGAGTATATTGAGTGACATTGTTGAATTTTCCATTTGCATTTCAACTCTCAATGATGTTTATAAATAAATAATATAAATGCAAGGATTCATTTTCATTTTCTTCTCAACATCAATAAGAATTATGTACTATATGAAGAGCTTATGGAAATCGACAGCTTAAAATGAATTGAGGATGTTCAGATTCAGAGGCAACATACCTTCACAGCTTGACACTACTACCATTGAAAGCTGAATGGTTTCGGTAGTCATATGCCCAAAACCCGTCATTCATTGGCAGTTGAAACAGAGCTTGACTTGCAGGCTGTGCGGCTATCATCTGTCAATGCATTGCTTTGATTTTTTTATTACACCAGCTGTGATATAGTGATTGAAAATTAGTATACCTAAAAATATTGTAATTCGTTGAACAACCTTATTAGATACAAATATTTTTCTGCGGCTTCGATCCCGTTATACAGATTTTCCTTAATGTGCTTTGCTACGCGCTCGATCGATAAGATGAAAAAAAATTTTCTCCATTCAACTGAATCCTCATTTTCCCATCGCTAATAACTCGGCTCCTAAGGAACATTTTCAAAATCGAAGAAATTGATTTTCTTCATCTCTTTTATAAATTACATAAACCAAGTTTAAAGTCGATTAAAAATAAGAATTTTAATATTAGCATCGTGTGATAACAGATTATATTTTTACTACCGTCGAAATTGTGGCTTATGGTAGCCAAAGTGACAAAGCTTAACTGGTGATTTTGGCCGCCCGATTTTAGCAGAAATAATCAACATTCCCAACGCAAAGCTGTTGCCGAATTCAAATCAAGAATTTCCCTGCCGAATTCATTTCATGAATTATTTTGTTGTGGATGTATAGCTTTCGAATACGAATACGAATTTCGGATCTGCACGTGGAATGTTAGGTCCCTTAACAGACCGCGTGCAGCCGAACAGCTAGCGGAGGCCCTGAACTGCTATAAAGCAGACTTAACCGCCATCCAAGAAGTGCGATGGGATGGACCGGGCAAGAAGAAAATGAAAAACTGCGACATTTACTATGGCGACTGCTATCGGCAACAAAAACAGCGCTTATTTGGATGTGGATTCGTCGTTGGAGGCAGACTTAGGCAAGAAGTCTTAAGTTTCAGCTGCGTTAACGAGCGCCTCACGACAATTCGCATCAAGGCTAAATTCGCCAACATTAGCCTAATATGCGCCCATGCCCCCACGGAGGAGAAAGACGACGACACCAAAGAGAGGTTCTACGAGCTCTTGGACAAGACATACGAGCAGTGCCCTAACTATGACATTAAAATTGTCCTAGGTGATTTTAATGCAAAGATAGGAAGAGAGGGCATCTTTGGTAGTACTGTCGGAAGGTACAGCCTACACGACACCACCTCCGATAACGGATTTAGGCTGATCGACTTCGCGGCGGGGCGAAATGGTGTCATAGCAAGTACGCGGTTCCCGCATCTCGATATTCATAAAGGCACAATGAGATCTCCCGATCAATCAACTGTCAACCAGATTGACCACATTGCGATCGACGCAAGGCACTCCTCCAGTATTATGGATGTCCGAACGTTCCGAGGGGCCAACATTGACTCGGACCACTACCTTGTTGTAGCCAAGGTACGCCTTCGGATATCCCAAACACCGCCAATACAAGTAAATACTGTGAGGAAGTTTGACGTCGGACGGCTAAAATCGCAAGAGATCACCAGATCCTTCTCCGACCGAGTCTCTCTCAATCTCTCAAGAGGGTCTATGCAGCCAGCATCAAGCATCGAAGACCAGTGGCAACATTGCCAAAAAGCCATCAGAGACGCCGCCTCTGATGTGCTTGGTTTCACACGGCCACCACAACGAAACCCCTGGTTCGACGACGAGTGCCGGCAAGCACATGCAGCGAAACAAGAGGCATACAAAGCGGCGCTGCAAAGAAGGACCAGAGCTGCTCGTGAGCTCTACGCGCAGAAAAGAAGAGATGAACACCGGCTTCTCAGGAGAAAAAAGAAAGAGCACGAGAAGCGCGCGATCGAGGAAATAGAGAGATGCTACAGCAGGAATGAGGTTCGGAAGTTTTACCAAAGGGTAAAAAGAACCTGCCAAGGCTACAGAGCCCGAACCGAAGCCTGTAAGGACGAACAAGGGAACATCATAGTAGAATCGCAGTCGATGCTGAGGATATGGAAGAATTACTTCTGCAGACTGTTTAACGGCGATGACGAACTAAATCCCGCTGTCAGGCAGAATGAACCATTCAACCTGGACGATGAAGACCAACAATTCCGCCCACCCGACCTGGACGAAGTCAAGATAGCTATATCTAAGCTTAAGTGCAACAAAGCCGCTGGAGCAGATGGCCTAACCGCCGAACTATTCAAAGCGGCAGGCGATGACTTGGTTAGGAGCATGCACCAACTCATCTGTAAAATATGGTCGGAGGAAAGTATGCCCGATGAATGGAACCTCAGCATTGTTTGCCCGATCCTCAAGAAAGGAGACCCTCTCAACTGCGCCAACTACAGAGGGATTAGTCTTCTTAATATCGCCTACAAGATCCTATCTGCCGTGTTGTGTGAACGCCTGAAGCCTTTCGTCAACAACCTGATTGGTCCCTATCAGTGTGGCTTCAGGCCAGGAAAGTCTACCATCGACCAAATATTCACACTGCGGCAGATCTTGGAAAAAACCCAGGAAGTCCAAATCGATACCCACCATCTTTTCTTCGATCTTCGAATCCACACCCGAGGGACGGCGCAGTAGAGGAAGACCGCGACTCAGGTGGCGCACGCAAGTGGAAGGGGACCTCAACCAACTTAGCGTGCGAAACTGGAGACAGCTGGCCAAAGATCGTGCTGGCTGGAGACTCTTGTTGGTTGAGGCCCAGTTCGACCCCGGACTGTAGCGCCACCTTAAGTAAGTAAGTAAGTAAGGATGTATAGCTTTCAACTCGAAAGAAATATAATGAGACTATATCCAGACTGAAATCGTTTACCCTTTAAGTAGCATTTCAACAGCTCGTGTGAGGATAGAGAACACTTTTGGTATTCTTTTGTCCAGATGAAGAATAAGAAAACTTAAGTATGTTTCCAGAGAGCGCTTAAACATTTTTTAAAGCTACAGTAGTTCTGTACACAATTTTGTCAAATAATTGGATACATTATTCATTGGTCTATATAGCCCGCATAACGCATAGATTAGAATAAATTCCACCATGTTTCACTTAGTGGCCAGAAAATCCTGTCGATTTAATGTACAGAAGCAGGTGAAATTCATAAACACACTATCAAATTAGAAGGATCTGACGGCTGTTAACATACACTACTACTACTACTACTACTCTACACTACTCCATTAGTTTTAGATCAAAGATTATTTACAAACGATTTTATGTTTCACGCATTCGATCTTTTATTATTAAATAGAGCAAAGTTGAAATCGAAAACAGTAGGTTTTCGCATTTGTAAAAATAGGATATTTTTTTATTTTAATTGTATAGCTCGGCCTCTGGACGGAGCAAAACGATTAATGAAAGCTCAAAATACTCAGAAAAGTATTGCTTAAAAAACATTTCTAGCTCTCTTGTATTAATAGATACTGATTTATTTATATAATAGCAAGTTAAATGAATAAAAGTCAAAAAATTGTATAGCCTTTATCACGTAAACTTATTACTGTATTTTAATCGCGAATAAATAAAATAAGAAATAGCTAGGTAATTTTTTGGATTTGGGTATTTAGCGCGCCATCTATCGGAAATCTTGAAAACTTTTGAGTTACGTGCACATTTCATTTCGTAGAAAATATATTGCTTAAGTTTTAGCCCAATCGAAGGAGTACGTTTCCAAGTTTTTTTTCTTGTATGTGAGGTGCCACGCCCCTTTGTCGAAATTTGACCATCACTCCCGGGCCAATACCTAAGATTGTCTGAAACTTTGAACTCAATCGCTTTGGTGGTTTTTGAATGTTTTTTTTGTTTTTCATGCTAGGTGCCAAGTCCCTTTGTCACCATTAGCCCTTAAGTTAACTACAGTGTTACTATTACAACGCTGAAAGAACTTTTAAAATCCACCAAGATAATCATCTCGGTCACTGGGTGTACGTGTACGAGGCTATTCAGAAGTTGAATGAGTTGATCAACTAGCTAAAAGAGGCCAATTAGCAACTGAATGAGTCGATTAATGCGCTCAACATGAAATGTGGTATATTTTTAGTCGAATTGCTAGGTAAAGCTTATAGCAATTCTCTATCCAGTAGCTTTCTATTGATATATGTAGAATAGTTTTTGGAATCGGTGCTACGAGTATAGCTTTATTGCTCACCGCCAGGGGCGTAGCGATGGGGGCGTCACAAAGTGACTGTGAACCATAACCTAATACGAGTCTTTGGTCAAAGATTAATCGTATAGGATTATTTTGCCCGTGGCCTGGCGTAGTTTAATACCAAAAATATTTTAAGTCAAGAATTAATAAGACTCGTATTAGGTTATGGTTCACAGTCACTTTGTGATTGTTTTTCCATAAGTCTCGGTAAACATCGAGTAAATAGTGCGTCTAGGCAGATGTGGTGGTTCGTCTACTGATGAGCCCACCCACCACATCGCTCGGGGCGAAACGCATTTGGAGTTGAGGCCACTTAAATGTTTGTTATAATACTTGTTTTCTTAATACAGCTTATGGCTGAAATTCGCGAACTGCCGCGACCTAGAAAATTCTTCATGTGAACGGACTGTCAAAACTTCTGAATATTCCTTCGTTCGTAGATAGTTGGTAGTTCTCATATGAATGGTCCTTTAGGTATTAGCACAGGGTTGTTCCTGTATGGCGTCTTCCATACAAACAAAAACAGTCAAAATCGTATGTCCCGAAGACCACCGAATCGATTGATTTCAAATTTACAGGTGATCTTAGATATTGGCCCAGGATATTTCCTGTGAAAATTGGTCAAAATTGGACAAAGGGGCGTGGGACCTCCCATACAAAAAACATCTTCTATGGGGTGAAATTCTATGACGTTATATATATATAACTCGATAGCCGCTGGGCCTATTTTCATGATTTCTATACAGTCGGCAAGTTCCTGAAATAAGTCGGCATTTCAATGAAAGTCACCCCCCCCCAAGGCTCGAACCCTCGCTACGCCCCTGCTCACCGTCTATTAATCAATTTCATCTCTTTATTATAGATAGTCTATACTTGATATTAAACAGATTAAAATACCTGTCCAATTTCATACAATTTTAGTGGTTAGGAAGTTACAGCCCTTAAAAAAAGTAAATATTTTAAGGTTGTCCATCTTAAAATGGGCTGGTAAATCAGTTAATCTGTTTTAGTTTTATAGAGTAAGACGCCGAATACATCTGAATTTTATGTTCCAGTTTAATTTTTGGCCACGCTATCATAAGACTTCGATTCCCTTGTGGAAATATCCAACACCTGTTATGAATAAAAGCGAGTCATTCATTCATTTTCAATGGCCCCGTTATCTATTAAGTGAGTCGCGGGTATAGGTTGCTCCATAATCTCAATCTTCCGTCATCCACTCGAGTCTAAATCATCAAAGGCAATCCCTTTTAATTTCGGGAATGTACTGGCTCGTTCACGGATAACACGATTCATTCCCTATACTTATACTAAAGCAGGGGTCTACCTCATACCTCTATACACTAAATACTGTACCCTTTAACATAATAAAAAGGCGAATAAAATATCTCTTAGACTCGGACTCTCTACCAAGACGACTTGTAGCCCGATGGGAAAGTCAAGTCGGCTTAACTTACGTTAAAAATCATAAAAAAAAAATGTAAAAACCACGAAATGCATAAAAAAAATATTTCACCTCATAAGCAAAAGTGTTCACATAAAATTATGTAATTTAATTGATTTACTACTAACTTCGGTGAAGAAAGTAGTTCATCGGCGCCAGTGCAATAACTTCCAACTAATTAAATGTAATTAATTCCAATCGCCCTCCCAGAGTGCTACCTATGGGAACGGATTTGATGCGATGATGTTTTCACTTTTCTTTGAGTGAATTTCTCGGTGTGGCTGTTCGTCCCCTTTGTGGTATAGGCAAATTAAAATGAAAACCCAAACAACCACGCGATAACCATCTTCCCGATTCACCAGTATCTCTGTTTTGGAAAAATGCTCATCAAACCATGACTTTCGGTACTGATAGTAGTACCTGGGCGCATAATTTGTATTTCCAACAAACTCTGAGTAAACCCACTGACAGAACGGCCGGCGGCGTGTCGGTGTCACTTCCTGTAAAAATAAGAAACTTTCTTCCCCTTAAATAGGATTAACCACCACAAGATCGAATACCTACATGGGCTGCAAGAAAACAATTTAACCCATCCCAAGTGACAGTAATTGCATACCGATTGGATGAGCTTTTGAATTACTAAGTCGGACAAGGCAAACGGACCAGACCAACACACCGAATGCACACTTTATTGCGGTCGAATGCCGTAATAGGATAATCGAACTACACTTAGCCGATTTGTAAAGGAAACTCGAGAAGGTGTGGGTTTAATCAAATTTTAGGTCATTCACCACCCAAAGTAGCTGCTTAAGAGCCCACTCTGAGGGCTGGTTAGCTCTTTTGTGGAATTGGATACCAAATTAAGGATAATTTTGTATATCACATGAATGTGTGTTGTGTGTTTGTGTCTGGCCGAGACATGAAGGGAATTGATGACTAAACAGCTCGTGGATGGGTATTGTGAACGCACATCTGTGCGGGGTGAAGCATGACGCCGACGATGTTCCTGCTTCAGGGCATCAGATGGCGGGTATCTGGATGCCAATTATTTGGAAAACAAATTACATTTGCATCGTCCTTTGTTGCCGGTTACTTGATAAGGATGGCCAGGACATACAAAATTCACTTGTCGAATAAAGACGATGATACGTTAATTTATTAAGCCAGGATGTGTGTGGCAATGTAATAATACTCCAAGTTAACTATGCGATAGCAAATGAATTCCCTACCGGATTAATGGATGTAGTCGAAACGGTGTATGCCTAGTCCTTGGTGATGTTTTCAATTATTTATGTACGTTGGTAGGTAGCTATTTGTTAACAATAAACAGTTATTCATTTGGATGCGGCAGTTGCATTTTGGGTTGCATTAAAACAATACAATTTGAAATTAAATAAATATGTTTTCTTACATTTTCTTTGATAACACTGCTAACAACACTTGTGAACTAAAAGGCCAACAATTTGACGAAAATCGTTTAAAGACAGGACTTAAACAAACCAACAAACAAAAATGGTCAAAGATGCAACATCTTCAAATGGTGTCGAAAAACAAACAGAAAATGTAAAAAAAAAATTCGGATCATTATACTTGACATCAGAAGACCCTTAAAAATACGCTGGAAAACTTAACAAAAGCATTAAAGAATTTGACAAAACTAAAAATGGGCATAAAAACTCGACCCCCGATAAAGAACATGTCAAATAACGCAATAATTTCCTAAAAAAAGCCAAACATGCAAACAAGTAAAAGTGATCATCGGCCTGGCCGATGCTTTGATACCCTCAACTGCATAAGAGTCATGCAAAATGTTTGAAGTCCAGAACTACTTGACCGACATAGACAATTTTCAATACCAACCTGACGACGCGACGGTAAAAAGAAGACCTCTCACAAAATTTCATTCGACTAAGTCGATTTGCTTTGGCAAATCTATCTGGTCTGCTTTTAGACGGTTTGTTTTAAGAAATTGGTACCTAACTGTATTGTCACTTTGTTTTTGGTGTGTGGAGTGTTTTTTCTTCCCCTATCGAAATCGACATAAAATGTTCCCTTTTATGCCCAAAACACATGTGCAGAAATTCTGAATGCTTTACTGCCAGCAGTATTGCAGATGAAACAGATGTGCAGAATTCAATTTGCTGCGGTTGCTGTCAATGCGAGGAAAAATACGAGAGTGCAACACAGAGGACAAATAATAATTCGCGTCTCTTTTTTCCTCGTATGCATCAGTAGCTTAATCTAAAAATTCGATGCTGCCAAGACTATATAATTGAATTCACTGCGTTGCTATGCAGTGGATTTAGAAATAGAGTGCAGTGCTGCGGTGGGTGCAGAATTTACATTTGTTTCACGTTTCACCCCATAGGAACATGTGTATTCTAATCCTGCTGCGCAGTCAATTCTGCACGTGTGTTTTGGGCATAATTGCAGCCAGTTTCAAAAAAACGATGGGCTTTTTATTTTATTTTCGTAAAGAATTTTAAAGAAGTTGATTTTTCTATTGAAATATGTAATTCCAATTTTCAATGCCATCACTGTTGAAATGCTTAAACAAGATTGCTATTATCAAAGTGGGGGTGCAAATATGTAATATGCTAAAAGAGCTTATTTGTTTAGAGCCATATCCACACGCAATTTTAAGGAAGTTTAATGTCTTGCATTGAATCTACATATCTGGGAGTCTTAAGTTCAACCAAACAGAAAAAAGCGGCAGAGATGATTATGTCCAAGGTATAGTACTAGACAGAGTCCTGTCGTTCGAGTTGGGAGGGATATCCAATAAAATTGATCGGGAAGAGTACGATAACTTAGGCGCCAAAAATTGATAACGGTTTTTTGTAGAGGGGTTAAATATAAGCATTTTCTACTATGGGAGGGGGGGTCTATCTGGCTTCGTTTAGGCGGGAGGGGAAATTTAAAAAAAATAATACTTAAAATGAAAAAAAAAAAATTATTAAAAAACATTGGCAACACTTATACTAAAAGACTATATCATTTTTGAAAGCCTGGAATCTGTTCTTGAATATTATCTTTAAATCAAGTTATTTCTGTTAATAGTTTGTGAAAAAAAACAATTTCAAACTTGAAATTTGAGGACAAAAATTGGGATGAGTAAAATAATTTTGGCGATGAAAACTAATGATGGATTTATGTAGAGGGGTTAAATACAAGCATTTTTCGCTATGGGAGGGGGGATCTATCTCGCTCCTTTTAGGATAAAATAAAACTTAAAATGCAAATGAAATATTAAAAATCAATGGCAACACTAACAACAAAGTACTATAGCATTTTTCATAGCTAGGAATATCTTCTAAATTGTCTATAGTGCAAATCAGCAAAATGTTCTCTATAATGTGAACTTTTAGGGTAAACTAAGATAATTTAAAGAAAGTTTGCATATACTCAGCCTTGCACCCGTCCCAAAATCCAACAGTGACCCCAAGCAGGTTGGTTGCAGGGGGGCAACATGCCCCCCCATACTCATTTCAATGTGCAAGGGTAACAATTTGTATTCTAAGCGTTGTGACACATAAAAGTAATTTTCCATTTTCTCAAAAATTAGAAGACATAAATCAATCTAGTTTTCAGTGTTCGATTAAGAATTGATTTAGGCAGTAAAAACTACAAAAAAAATTAAGTATCTATATTCTCAATATTGAAAAAATCAGCATACAACATTTTTTTTTATAATTTTTTTCCTTAAATTTCAAGTTTGAAAGCATTTTTTTCAAAAACTGTTAATAAAAATAACTTGATTTAAAAAAAATTTTAAAGAATTTTTAAAGCTCTTGGCTTTCAAAAATCCTAAAGTCCTTTATTGTAAGTGTTGCCATTGTATTTTAATATTTTATTTTCATTTTATGTTTCATTTTTATTTAAATTACTCCTCCCGCCTAAACGAAGCCAGATAGACCCCCCCCCTCCCATAGTAAAAAATGCTTATATTTAACCCCTCTACAAAAAACCGTTATCAATTTTTGGCGCCTAAGTTATCGTACTCGTGCCAATTGATCTTAGAAATTTTGAGATTTACACTTTGCCCGATTGTTTACTGCCAACCAACTTATTTCTCCCTCCTTGATCAGTCATGAATTCGATATCTAATTGACTAATTGTGCTCCTTAATTGCCGGCGCTCTCCAACCCCAAATATATCCGACATCCGAGTAACCTTTACCATTTCGCAATAGTAATTCGTAAGTGTAACCCTCGCCTATAGACATTCCACATTCATAATCATGTTTTGGCATCTTGTAGCCACATGTAGTATCACCGTCATACATCTGTCTATGCCTTGCAAAACCAAACCATAGTCGGCTCTGTCATTAACAGACCTAACACCAAGTGCGTATACGTACCACACACATGCGTCTGATGTCCAAAACGAGATGCATTTATCCCACACAATCCAAAAACCATAAAAAAGCAAACGCATCCACATCCCGCCATTCCCCTGATGAACTTGATTGAAGGCAACGCAGTCCCACAAAAATTCCAAGCGGGCAAGTGGCCTACAAGAATGTGCATTCTAAACTCCAGCTTCATATCGACACGCAATGCCATCACAGTAACTATAGCAACGTCACACACTCATGCCAGACGACATACGGCCTGATGCGATGTTCAGGTTTTTTGTCCCGACGATATGAGGTCATGTAACGGCATCATGTTGATGTGATGACCGTAACCACTTAACGACTCCGTCGTCGTCATCGTCGTCATAGTCGTGCAACCAAAGCCCCACCGCACAACAGTGATAAGTGGACTCACTCACATAGTCGGACAGCATCAGGCGCTGGACCATAGCCGCACAAAACAGTTCTGCTTCTGCCCCCCGCTTATGCATATGAGTGTCCATGCGGTTACATAAAATTTAAGATTCCTCTGCTACGCATAAATTAATGGCACTTCGCGGTCTGGCATACCACTTTTGATTACACTAAAGCGTTGCAGTCAGCCGAGGTGCGTCCGAAAAGTAGGCACAAACCAAAAAAAGCCTCCAAACGGCTGCAAATTCCGCCGGCAAGCTGGGCCCTGGGCAGTGATGCGCCCAGCGATAAAAAAATTCGCAAAAGACATAGCACGACATAAAAAAAGGTCCAATACTGCAATCAAAGGCCAAACGAAAAGGAATGCCATGCCAATGCGTGGAATAAATTAAAATTGAGTGCCTGGGCCGGGCCTGGGCGTCCCTCCACCAAGCACAGCGTGTTGTTGGCCCAATTTTGTTCTTTCTTCTTCTGTGGTGTTCGCGTTTCGCTGGATTCGAGGATGAGATGGTATACCCGTCCGTATACGGCTATGGCTCATAAATCATCACAGCTATTGCGTTCGAAATATGCATGGAGAAGATCGAGTCCCGAGTCGAATGATTTTCTTTTTTTCTTGTATAGGTACATACTGCGTTCGCAAGGATTGAAAAATAAAAGGAGGCTAAATTGAAACTGTAGTACGTATAATGTGTGTGTGCAATTGCATGCAATTTATTGGAAATTGTTAACAAATAACGGAATTATTGCACCAGTGCGAGGCGATAGCACAGAATGGGAATGAAGGTTTAATTGAACGGTCCTCGATTTATTTAAAAAACATTTTTTGCGGAAAACTGCAATTATGATCCCTTGTTGAGTCGACGAGATCCCATCTGACAGTAAATCGGGCAACCCTCCTTAGCGGTGGTGGATTATAATACATATTACGAAAAAAGAGAAGTCCATCATCGAAGTTTATTGACGAAAGGCCTAGACCAAACGAGTGCGGGAGTTCGACTGCAAAAGGAACCGGAGTTCAGCATTCTTAGGTCCCGGTGGGACATCGAAATTGTTTCTCTTTCTAGGGTGGGTTCAGTTAGATTAGAAGAGAAGTGAGCCGCAGAGTCCTGTGCTCTCATGGGGGCTTTTTGGTCCATAGTGATGCCTTACTGATCCTAAAACGTATTTTATTGAACAACACAAAAATAGCATAACACACTTTAACTGTTTCCTTTGAAATTTCGCTTGATTGGAGTTGGCCTACTGTAATCAATCAGTGTTTTCTACAAACATGATTCAGTCAGTGGTCCTTTAGGTATACCTAGTACCTACGCTGTTGCCTCTGGGTCTCCCAGATAGCAGAGTATCTACACTTCTTTGGGGGTTTGGCCATTCGCAGAGTAGTGCGGTGCTTGAATTTATCCTATAGGACGACACGAGGTAAGCAAAAGATATTACATTCGTATAAAATTTCGAACTCTCGATTTTAATCAATTCTGACATTACGATGATAGGTCTTCCAATTCTATTCGTGAGTGAGTCCGTCTGTACCTATGTCTGTCTGACTGTCGTTGGGAATCATTCTTATGAACGGTTTCGATTTGCAGGTGCGAACGCGCTCATAAGAATGTATTCCCAACGACCGGGTAGCCGGTACCGATTAGCCGGCTGCCCTCCCGTGATACTATTGTACTCATTTGCTCATTTTGAGTACATTTTTATGAACTGAGTACGGATACTACTTTGAAGCCGTCGCGTACTACTATTTCATAACATAATTCATTTTTATTTTTTTCGAAATACATAATATTTTTGTTTCCTAAACCTGACACTTGAGGAGTACTTAATTACCTACTTATAAGGACCTTTTTACTTTCTCATACAATTTTAGTATGAACTGTCAATTTCATAGAGTAAAAAGTGCCCAATTATAACACAAAATTGTAAGAGATCAAAAATTTACTTTATATAGTGAGAGATTTGTTTTCTTTAAAAATTGTTGAAATGTGCATAATACAATAATAGTACGAATAAGAACAATGGACATTATGGTGCAATTAAAACTGTAAGCTATGAGTACGTAATTCTAATGTTATACATATGTACTAATGGAGCTAGAATGGTCAATCACTGACGCACTGAGTAGAGTAAACTCCGTTACATAAAACTTTCAGGAATAATGAGGATTTCTTCGTTTTTCAACTATTTATCTGAAACGAAGTTGACTCCGTATACACTGGAACTAAGTCAAAGCTTCAGCAGAGTCCAAGAATTGTCTGGTAAATCTGCCCACTGCCTTTTTGATGTATTTTCATACTATTGGTGAGGTAACTTCTATGTTTGCGCAATTTTTGCAATGCTTTTCGTATTTTGCATTTTTTCAACAATTTTTAAAGAAAACTGTGAAAAATGGTTTTGTTTTCATACAAATTTATTTGATGTTTAACAAATCAGAACAAACATACATATTGTTATGAAATAAAGGAAAACTAACTTCGTCTTTATTAATTTGTGAATTTGTAAAAGGTTAAAACATTTTCGTCTGAAAAGAAATTATTTTCATCTTCTAATTTGTTCATATTCATCTGCTAGTTTTTGTCAGCTTTTTTTTAAATATTCATCTGAACAACTTGAAATTTCGTCTGAAAATGTGAATAAATCGTCAGCATTATTTTTGGCTGAAAAAAAAAAATATAATCTTGCCAGAAAAAAATTTTAAATTGGCAGCTATATTTTTTTTTATTTCATCACAGACAATTACAACTAAGATGTTCGATATTCGCCACATGTCAATACCCCGTGATACCCCTTCAACTAAACTATATTATATTTTAAAGAATTAAAGACCGCAACGCCGATTCTCAAAATATAGTAATGCTTTCAATATAGAGTCGAAGATCACATCCCCTACTTATATTGCCTTCTACTCCATATAGTCACATTGGTCGGAATTATAGCTTTTTGAATAACGTCCCTAATACATTATTAGTCTTAAAAGTTATTGTTTGAATATGTATACGAATTCTAACAGCTTGGAAAAAACAGCTCAGTTTATTTATGATATTTTTTAACTAAAGAATGTAGACTCAAAAACAATAAAACTATAAATAAGCAATTTATAGGAAAACAAATCAAAATCATAAAAAAATATATACATCGCCACACCACATTTAGGCACTATTTTTATCAAATTTGTCTGTCAAAATCAGCATGGCCACATGGTGTTATTACGTCAATAGATTACTGATTGCGGAAATTGATAGAAATTCTAATTTTGACTTTTATACTTATAACTGGAAAGTACACTTTAGTTTAGGTGCATTGTAAGACGTACTACCTTGGAAGCCATTTGAGTACTATTTTCCACCGAGATGAGAACTCTGCCCAACCAAAAGGGAGGGAACGCTGGCTGCCGGGTATGTGTGAAATGGGCCTGAGGCCTACAGCCTAAACGTGTGGACGGATTTGTCCCAAAGTTCGTAGGCTTACAGTTCGGTTTTTTTTTATTTTCATTTTGCAAGAGTTATCTTCAGTATTCACGGTATTTCCGCATAATGGTTTTGGACGAACAAAATTTGTTTCAAAAACGGGTAGGTACAACAATTTGAACCAAAATTGATTTTCGAGTTAACTATCTACGATAAATACTACTAGCTACGTACCTAGCTAATGAGTTTTTTTTTTACTGAAAATGCAATTTTTAATTTTGCAAAAATTGTATTTTTTCTCGAAAACGGTTCATACGATTTTTAGAAAAAATTATTAATGGTAATTTGGACGACATACATTGCTAAACATGATAGCAAACTCAGTTTTTGTCGGAAAATTCCTTTAGCTTAGTTTTACTTAAGGTGAGCTTTCTACATGTCTATTTAAAATTAACAACTGACGTATTTTATGCCAATGCAGTCAAATTGACGTACCAAAAAAAAACTGCACAGTAGTCCAGCACACTAACCACTCAGCCACTGCACCCACTTCCACTTGATTACTTATTAAAAAAAAAAAAAAAAAACTACATACTCGAATCTCGAAAACGCCATTTTTACACAAACTGAAAATGAAATTTTTGGGCATGTTTATCGTACATTATTCACAACCTGTAATACTAAGTTTTTATACCCTCCACAGAAAGGGTATGTATATTCACTTGCGATTTCATTTGTAACGCCAAGGAGTCAGCCTCAGCATAATATATTCCGTATCAGGATCAAATTCTAAATCGATTTAGCAATGCCCATCTGTTTGTCTTTTGAAAACACGATCGCGTCCAAACGAATAGACCTAGGCGAATAAAATTTTGTGAGAGGGCTTCATTGTACCGTCTGCAGGTTGGTATTGAAAATGGGCTATATCGGTAAAGTAGGTCTTAAAAGGATCAAGATTCCTCGGGAATATTCAATATTGTCTTTTCTGTATTGTCGATGGCAACTATTTCAGTTTGGATGACAGCTGCATTCATTTGTATGACTCGTTTACGCATAAGGACTTAACACCAAGGATATCCTCGTATCGCAATACATATAGCAGGGACTCGATGTTAAATAGTTTTCTTCTTAGTTCTTTACCTGATTTCGAAGGTGATGTCATTTTCGAAGTTTGTAGCGGAACCGAAAAAGAAAAATTCCCTAAGTACCTCCAAGTTATAGCTGTCTATTATGCCGCTCTGTCCGTTTATTGTTGACAGACAGCATATACTTGGTTTTCCGCTTCGTACCACTTTTGCCATTCATTCTGCACAACCTGAGGAGCTTGGCAGGGTTGTCAAAACTAGACATGGCTCTATATAACTCATCTGTATAAATGCTATCCTATGCGGCCTTAAAGTCGATAAACAGATAGTGAGAATCGATTTGCACTTCTTGAGTTTTCTTCGATTGGCCGTAGTGTGAATATTATATTTGGTCGATTGTGGACTTACCAGCGGGCATTAAGCCGCACTTTAGGCTCCAATTCTTTCGTTGTGAAATGGTTTCAAGGTATGGAGACAGTATCTTAATATCTTATATTTGATATTAGTGAGACTTATCCATTTGTAGTTGGTGTAGCTTAGATGTGGCTTGTAGACTGGAAAAAGGATGCTGAGGTTCCATTACGCAACATTTTTTTTTTTGCTCCAGCAGACTTGTGTAATTTGAGTTTAGATATTATACTTTATTTTGATCGGGTTTGTAAAGTCCTATCCTAGGCCGCCTGCTCTTTGCTGTGTCTACCGATCAAGTAACAGTTTATTTACTTTTATATTACTTACTTCAATTTGACGTTTGACACTACTGTTACCAGGATATTACAGGGTTGTAGGAAATCTATGGATTTTCATCGTTCATATTGAATGGTCTATTCTGTCTGACAGCTGAATTGGGTCATCTTCTCAGTCTAACAGTCTGCCGAAGTGGTCTTTTCATATTCTCAACACTGACTGTGACGCTACTATAAGATTTCCTTGGCCATCTCTCCGTCTCTTGTTGCCGTGACAAGCTCTTTTTACCCATTTTGTAAAACTTCCGAAAATTACTCATTTTCTGGTGCACTTTATTTATTTTTTCCTCCTGAAGGTCCCTAACCCGAACTTAAAACTTAACATACACCTGCTGTGTCTTCGTTGCTGTACCTTTTAACTGTATAAGAGATTTATAGTTAAGCTTCTCATTTGGTCTGGTGTGGAGCAGATGGTTGTGTTCAGACTTCCAACCTTGGGTTCTGTTTTCAAAAATCCTTTGTTCCTGAATTAGTGCAAAGCCGAACCTTACCTTAGACAAGTATGTCATTACCTATGTAATAGTTTTACAGTGATGGAAATTATTTTGCGTTTGCACCAACAGCTTTTTCAGCCTTTCATATTCGTCCAGGCTCAGCCATGTCCTTACTGCACCCAGCCCAAATTTCAACTTCCTATTTGGGGTCGCTGCAGAAGACTGGCTGCAAACTTTTGTACATGCAACCTTGACTCTGGATACCTCCCTACCTCGATCGTAGGTCCATAGCTCAGAAAACATTTTATACTAATCAGCTGCTTTTTCCAATACTCCTTGGTGTACCATTCCTTACCGTACCGCTATACCCATCTTCAGCATTATAAGATTTGAAGGAAATAGCTTCGGTGTGTCGTGGCCTTCTTAACTCGTTTGTTAGTATATAGAAACATCCATCTATCCGGCTATTATCTCTTCGGTCAATTTAAGTTTATGTTTCAATCAATCCACACAAATACGGATGCACCCTATTAACCGAATAATAATTAAAGTAAACGAGCGCAACACTGTTGTTCCACTGAGCCTGTGTCACCCAGATAGAGGGACACGCTGTCGCTCGCTAGTGCCTTGTTTGCATTTTTTTTATGTTGGCAATATTTATTTTATTGTATAGTTAAGAGGATGTGGTCATCGAATAGCGGCACGAAATGGAACTGCTTCCCCCGGCACCAGCCGATTTGGATCAAAGGATTCAATAACAACAAACAATTACGGAACTCGCAACAACGCTACAATGTTATAAAACAGTGGCAATCACGATTATTGTATCGAATTTTTTTTGTGAATAGCTCAAGCGGCAGCCGATTTTATGGGCGAACATAGTGACCCATAATTGCATTTCGTCCTATTTGCCTTTGGCTGTCTTTATTTTGTTTTGTTTACATATTGTTCCATTCACAATCAGATAGTAACAACCGTTTTACAAACAGCCTGTAGTTAAACAAGAGGACAGAGGCACGGGATACCTGACCCCTGAACCATCGTCCTTGATGGTGATTTCCCAGTTTGCAGTTTGTATTTGTGGAATTGTTGTTGGAATATAGGGTAAGCAATCATAAATCGATGAAATGAATGTGCAATTATCGGCGCGAGGATTGAATTGCCGGCCGGACGGTTTTCACTGTCGTAATGAGCATAAATTTGAATTGTTAGTCTGATTGAATGTGCGAAATAATTGAGAGAGTTGATTGGAAAACGCCTCAAAGGGGAGGCTTTAATTGCTTTTGTTGCGGTGATAAAGGGGACCAGCACGCAGCACCATTGGGACAGAAAGAAGTTTGTTTTGGAGATACAGATATTTTTTTCAAGGGGACAGGACATTATGTTGGTGTTTGCTTCGATTGTAATGTGATTCTTCAAACGTAGATATAGCTAAATAATAGATACAAATTTATTGGTTCAATACAGTAGCTCAGTAGAAAGATTGTTGGTAGGTACTTTTTCGAGTTTCAGTTCAATTTCGGTTTCAACGCCACCGTTTTTTTTTTTTTTTTTTTTGACGGCCGTTACTAGTAATTTAAGATGTGTGACATTTGAGTAATAAAAAAGTTAATTTTAAACTTTGTTGGGACTAAAGAAATGAGCGTACCTTAGCCTCAGGCAACACATGCCCCGTCAGCCAACTCAATACATGATTACCTATAGTGTATATACCTAGTTTCGTAGGCGATGTCGGTTGAAATCTCCTTGCAAGTGGGCCTTAGGTCAAGCCTTCCTTCCGTCTAATGTCGAAGTTTCTCCGGGCCAAATAGTTAACCTCAATATTCTTTTATGTCCCAGCAATCTTAAACATTTAATTCCTATTTTTTCTTCTCTCAGCACCAGTCTTTGTCATGTGGACTGATTTTCAAAAGGATATAAACCGGAGCCAGACTGCTACGATTAGCAGTCCTTTTTTAACAGACAACCCATCCACTGACCTTTGGTCAAGCAGCAAAGCGGACTAGTTCAATCACCCACTTCTGCCACTCACCTGTCTTCCTCCTTAGTGATGGTCTCTCAGAAGCAATATAGGCAGGGGCAGACTGTTACGGTCACCCTCCACCCTGACCCGAAGACTAAGCCGCAACCAAGATATGCAAACTTATATAAGATTTGACTGCCTCAGTCACCTCTTAACGATGTAAGACACCCAAATTCGCAGGTAGCAATAGAGTTCCTATACCGTAATGTCCGGCACATAGATTTTTTCAGGGTACTTTTCTGGATTCCTATAAAAGCTACATACTTAACTGCTAACGAAGAATCTTTCTCCTCAAGTGACCTAGGATATCTTCATCCATTTTAGATAGAATCCAAGCTTTAGTATCATAAAGCAGGGCTGGGATGATCAAGATCTTATACAGAATCTGCTTAGTTGTTCGTCCGCTTTGTAGGCGAGGTGCTTTGCTGCATGGGCATGCCGGCATACTCTTCATCAAACCCCTGGTTTCGTGGGAGTAGTCAGGTGAACCCCGTATGCGTCTCTGCTGGCTTTTTGGCATTAGTCTTCGGCACTTGATGAGGGTGGCATAGGACTTCTCGATATATAGATTGAGGGATACGCGATCGGCAAAGGTTCTCGCAGTTTGTTGCGATTGTTTAGTCTTTAGTCTTTAGATTTAGCTGACGGTGCTAAAATCTGGTGAAGACATGTTTCTGTATGAATATTGAGGTGAGAAAACCGTGTACCTACTAGCTAAAGTAACGGCATGCCTCGCTTCAAAGTTAATTAGTCTAAGCCCGTTTCCAGACTCGGTGGCATATGTAAGATATGTTTACCTACGGTACTCCAAAATATGTCCTCCTTTCATACTTTGGCGTATTACCAAAGACGACAGGTTAACGTCATGCTTAGGACATTGCTCATACATTTGGTCGAGGAGTTTATGCAAACAGTCTTTGGTAGCATCAACTTTAGCGTCTGTGGGGGCGTGGGCATACATATCAGGCTGATATTGGCGAATGTGTCTGGATGTGTACCCTGCGCCTGCACATCATTAACAACAAGAACAATATAAACAGAAAGCAGGACACCCAAAATATCTTGGCGATATATATAACTCTCTCGTTTCTGCGAAAAAATTTTAAATTCTGTCCGTTAGATTAATCCGTTTTAGTAGACTAAACTTCGAAAGAAGTGGTTCAGTTTAACCTATGTAACTTTTTTAAATTTGATTCAAATCTTTTGAATTCCTAATAACATGAAAACTACTGGACAGATTTCAATGAAATTTTTTTCAAAATATTTGTCAAGACACCGGGAAGGCTTTAGGATATACACAAATATGTGTGTTCATTGCCACGCCTACTTTTTGGAGCCGTATGTAGTCAACGGTTTTTTTTAGAATGGTTGAAACTTATATCTCATTTAAATGAAATTACTCAGTTTAGTTACACCGATTAGGTAAATGATCTATATATAAGCTAAATCTACGACGGCACCTAAGTTGGGTCCTGTGGCGTCGCTCGTAGCGCTATTCTAAGGGCGTCGCAATACGTTACGCACAGGTCGCCTGCGCGTGTCGTTTCATTAGCTTTCAAACATATTTCAACCGCAGTATGAAAACATTGGGAGGCCCTGTAGGTGGTAATGGTATTCGAATTTCAAGTACCTACACACCAAATGTCAAAGACAACTGCTTGCAGTCTTTCGGGCTAAATGCTCCGAAGAAGTTGCTCGTGATAGTTTTATAGCACATTTGTCTCGATAAGACAGAACTACTGACGTTTCCAATTAAGTTTCCGAATTATTCTTTTTTCTCAATAACAATAACCTATGAATCAATACTATCAGTATCGCCGTCTACATCCGCCTACATAACCAGAGCCGATTTATGCACAATAAGAGTTGAGCCTATGTGGAATATCCGGTTCGTCGTTTACGTTCTGTTGAACCAATGCAAAGCTTGAATAAAACATATTTCAGGCGCTCCACCATTTCTCCAATAATAATGGACATTTCGGTGTAAAAAATACCCACCCACTACATCCACCTCGATCCGTTTTGGCCGCAAGTTTAAAAAAAAAAAGGGAAAACCCAAATCCTTTGTAAATTTATTATTAATTCACACTCTCTCGTAACAACGTTTCATAAATTTTCAAATTTATTGCCATTCAATTATGTACTTCTTGTATACCGCCCCTCAAAAAAGGGGGGAACAAAATATCTGCACACAAGGCACCTTTACCTGCATTGTTGTTGGAATCGCATCGCATCGTGGCATAGAGTTTAAAATTCACCATAAATGGACAAAGATTCGAAGGGAGCCCTGGGTACGTTTTCAGAGACTGCAACACCATACCGGTGTGGTGGTAGTGGTATTCCAATGTTCACCAATCACCGCACCTCCTTCTCTTGTAAGTGTCATGCAAAAATCATAAAATCAACAGATTGCTGCTTCAACAGAGTCTCCTGCCGTTCCCGCGCCCCCTAAGTGACACTTCTTGGCTTTTGCCTTCATCCAATCGAACCATGTGCGCCTCGTTTTTATATTTATACACATGTTGACGATGCAGCCCTCAATTGGCTGCAATCAATACCAGACGTCGGTGTCGATGATTGAATTCGAGATTCTGGAGAGAGGTCTACTTCATCCGTCATTACCAGTGATGTATCTTTATATAGCTGTAGTGAAATTTGCTCAATTCAAGTCGGTCGGTGGATGAAGCAGTTGACCTAGAAATACGAAGAAGATGTGTTATTTGAGAGCGAAATGAATATAGTTACTGAAAGCCGGTCCATTAGTGCGAGAATAGAATATGTACATACTTATAAGATCTTCATCTGCATTTGAGTTGCATTGTCTCTCTAATACGGGCAAATAGGGTCATCGTCCCGATTGATGTCTCACCACTCTCACGATGGCAATCGATGCGCAAGATGTTCCGGACTGATTGTCTGTTTGGAGATGATTCCTGAACTTTCGCCATAGAAGAAGTGGCAATTCAGTCACAAATAAATGGACTTGAATACAAATTTCGCTCAACGAATTCATAAAGATTTACTTTTTGGACCCTATACATACGCCTAGCATCTCTTCGGTTCTATGAGAGAGAACTTTCACACTTCTACTAAACCCACAACGGGGTAGACTCTACTTAATGTTAGACTCCTAGACCTTTTCGTGTAGGAATCTGCTGCTAATCTTGCTTTTTGGGTTGGTTGGTTGCTTTCAGTAGACACCCTGCAGTCCGACACAGCTTAGGCGGCTTAGCTGCACTACGGCTCTTTTGAAGGTATCGGATGATGCATTCGACAAGGTATTGATGACAACAATTTAACTATACTTACGCTACTTGATTTCTCCAAAGCGTTTGACTCAGTTATTCCCTCAATTCTATGTAATAAACTGGCAACATTGTTAAATTTTTCTAACTCGTCCAATAAATTAATATTTTCCTACCACACGAATCGTAAGCAAGCCGTCTCTTACAACCATCAGTTGTCATCCTTCCGTCCTGTTAATGTTGGCGTCCCTCAGGTGTCAATTCTTGGCCCTCTTCTTTTTTCGATGTTTATAAATGATTTGCCGTCTGTTTTGTCTCATTGCAAATATCATATATATGCCGACGATGTGCAACTTTATTATAGTTTTCCACTATAGGTTTTGTTGAGGATGCAATCACGAAAATCAACGCTGATTTATCGTCTATTGCCAATTGGTCACTTCAAAATAAACTAAACTTGAACCCAGCCAAAACTAAAGCTCTGCCAATTTTTAAACGTACAATTTGCCTTGACGAGTTTCCACCTATTCTATTGAATGAGTCGCAAATTGAATTAGTCTCCAAAACTAAAAACCTCGGCATAATTTTCAACACAAGATTATCTTGGGATGATCATATTAATAGTATTGTGTCCAAAATATATGCTTCTCTGCGTGGTCTTTCTGTATGTAGACATTTTCTTCCAATTGGTATTAAAATGAAGCTGGCCAAGACGCTTTTAGTTCCTATTTTAACTTATGGATGTGAAATCTTTGCAGATATGGACTCGATCTCATCCCGTAGACTGAATGTGGCTTTTAATTCAATTGCTCGATATGTTTTTAACCTCCGCAGATACGATCATGTCTCTTTGCAATCGCGCCAAATTCTCGGATGTACTCTTGATAGCTTTCTGAAATACAAATGTTGCACTTTCCTTGGGAACTTAATACACAGAAAACAGCCACCATATTTATATGAAAAACTAACATTAAATAGAACCACCCGTTACATATCATTGAGGCCGCTTATGCACACTTGCTTAACTTCGCGAAGACAATTCTTCATTCATGCCATTAGCTTATGGAACCATTTACCCATTGCTATCAGGTCAAATGTCGAACTCAAAGAATTCCTTTTTGCAATATTTTCTCATTTCTCTAACTATTACTGAAATCTCTCTCATAGGTTATATAATTTAATAATATAATAATTAACATAATAATAAATTTTCTTATGTAAGCATTAAGTACTTAAAAATTGTCTTTCTTTCAATTGTTTTAATTTCACTGTTAAATAATTATGTCATTATTAATTTGTTTAAGCAATCCATAAATAAACCTGTATATGTATACTACAAGAATTTTATATTCTAAAATGTACAGAGATAAGTAATATCAATATCAATAATAGCGCCCTGACTGTCGTCAAATATGGCAATCTTCTGTCTCGATATCGCTTTGTTCCAGTAGCAGTTTGCACGCCTCTCTAATTACCGAAATGTCAGCCGAAAAGATTTGGTTACATTTTAGTTCAGTTGAAAATATGCCCAGCTCTCATTCCACAGTCCATTTTGGAATCTTCGGTGAAGATGGGCATGCTGAATTCGTTTGTATAAATGTGCCATTCATGTAAGGCAGACTAAAGTCTGACAAGACAACTTGATGGGTCATGCCTAAGTCTCAAATAAATACACGGACCATCAGATCAACTAGGTACATATATCCATCTACATCTACACTGATTGATCCAAGGTGGACGTGGACATTGGACCCGTCAAGTTAAATCAGTTAAATCAGACTTCCTAGCACAACAGCTTCTAAATAGGCTGCAATGATGGCAATATCTCATTCAGATATTACAATCTCTGTCGTAGAGTTAGAATTTAATCTTTTTAAACCACTACGGGTTCTTGGTTCGCAGCACAACCTAAGACTCTTCTGGGTTCCCGAACACAAAGGTGTGACGGGAAATAATATAGCTGATGAGCTGGCAAGATCCCTTGAACCATTTCAACCATTCGATTGAGAACAATTTTCTGACAAGTCTTAAAAGAATTCGCTGACTAGTCCATTAATAAGATGTCAAAAATTGTAAATGTAAATTGTAATTGTAATTCAAAGGTTTCCATACTAAGTATTTGGAAGTCATAAAGACACCCCCAGTTTCACAGTGGGAGATTAAACTACACTTTTAGTTTAAACTTTAGTAAACCTTGAACAGAGTTCATTCTGTAGTTTATGTTAATCTACAGTACCTATTCTGCCGTTTAAACCTCAGATCAACCGATTTTCAAAAACACAAGTATTTGATGTTGTTTTGCGTATTCTTTGAAACAAAAGACAAGGAACGATTTTGGAAAAGTCGTATAAAAACGAAGTACTGTACAATACTGCCAAATTCTATCCATAAATCTAGTTAAACTGAGTTCAATTAAACTGAAGTTCAGATTAGATTGTTAAACCGGACGAGTTGAACTTCAAATTTAAACTCACGTTCAGGTTCAGTTGAACTATAGTTTAAACTTCCAGTGTGAAACTGGGGGTTAGGGCATCACACAATGGATCTACATTGTCCTAAGTGTTGATTTCCGTCTCGCCAACCGAATCTATTCAAATTTAAAGTCTAATCAATGATCATCAGCATGAACTAATATTGCAGTTCTGGTGGTGGTTTCTGAGTTTCGTCCAATCGCTTCAAGAATTATGTTCAAAAAGTTACATGAAAGCGCACCATCTTGTTCAAGACCTTTTTCCAAATCAAGGGTTGTGTTCTTGCCGACTTTGATGCAGCAGTGAGATTTCTTCATCATCATCCGCGTTTGAAAGCGATGGCGAAACCTTGCAGAGGTTATCCTTGCCTAAGCTGCTGTATAGGAGATTTTATTGTCGATAACATGTGGTAGTTACGTACGTATCGATCTGGAAATCCTGATCCTTTGAAGATATTAGGCGAATTTGCTTCTGTTTAACTTTCGATTGTCCGCCATCGATTCTAAATAATTCGGTCTACGAAAATCTCATGACCATGAATTTATAGGTAAGAGTTGGAACAAACACCAAATTAAAGACTGACAACTTAGCTTTGACACCAATTTCAGTCCTCTTAATAACAGAATGACCAAGCTGACCTAAAATTGATGCGGCCTGACCAATCCTACTGGAAAACTCAGCATTTCTCCTTTCATCACTCGCGAATCATCAGATTCCAATTTGAAACGTTCTTCGCTAAGACTGCGCTGTAATCTACAGTTCATTACTTGAAAAGGAGAGGAGACAAGACGAACCCCTGGCGAAGTCCAACGTCCACGCTGAGAGGTATTGATTTAACGCAGTTTACCCGATCACAGCTTGTACAGTTTATGTAAAGAGATTGATTGGTTGTGCTTCTGCCGAGCCGAAAACCGCACTGCTCATCTCCTAATCGTGACTCGACCACAGCTCTGCAACGCTTTTCCAGCACTTTGGCAAAGACTTTTTCGGGGAGACTTAAAAGTGTAATTGGAGTAATCCCTTTTTTGAAAAGGAGTACAATGACCCCAATCTGCCAATCGCTGCATTCCCAATCCACTTTAATAACGCGAGAGAGCCATTTAACATCCTCTTTACCTAAGGCCTTAACTATTTCTTTTCCGAAATTCAGCCATTCCAGCAGATTTGCCAGCTTTTAGCAATTTCGTTGCAAAAGTGACTTCCTCTGCCGTGGGGCTATTTTCCTCCCTGCCCTGGATTGGATTGAGCAATTCAGAAATGTGCTCGCTCCATCTGCGCAAGATGCCCTCCTCATTGGGAAGAAATGTACCATCTTTGGATTTGACTTCTTCAGTAATATTCCACTTCTGTCCTCTAAGACGCCAGAACCAGACCATCTTGCTTGCAGATCTGTGATCACGGTCTAATTTTTCGCCGAAGTCTAATTTTTTCTTTGGCTACTTTCACAGAAAATGAACGTCCTTTCGCGCCTCAATGTACCGGTTTCGAGAAAGTGTGTCCCCTAAGTGATTCCACACCTTGGAAGCATTGTTCTTCTTTAAATTTTTAACAGTCCTAATGGATTTCAAAAAAATACTTACTGTAAATAGATTTCAAATGTAGGTAAGGTACTCAAGTATTAAATTAATATATCGCAAATTCTATTACTGTACTATTTCGAATGAAATTTATTACAATATTGACAAAGATTACCATCGAATTCGATTAATGTTGTTATCGATAATTCGATAACCATTTAGCCGCATGCACGAACCACAATATATTATAAATGAAATTGTGCACAAACCACATTCACGATCGGAAAAAGAAAATAATTCTCAGAAATGTATAGCATACTTTCAGACGTTGCACATAATATTGTTAAGCTCAGCAATGTACTAGAGTGATATGAGTATTTACCCTGCATGCCAGTAGATAAGAGTAGAAAAATAGGTAAGTAGGTACGGATGTTTGCATTTAGTGATGAAAATATTATGCTCTGTGTAATGTAACTACTGCTGTATGCTAGAGTCTATCCTCTAGCTGTCTAGCATAATGACAAGCAACTTATGAAATGGAATAGATTCGTTTAGAAGCCACAATTTGTTTATTTGCAAACTTCTTGGTATTACAGTAGACGCTCGGTATAGTGAACCCTCTGTATAGTGAACTATCCAATATAGTGAACCACCAAAATTTTACACAGACTACTCTAAATAGTGAACTATGAAAATCTCGATATAGTGAACTCCGATTTTTTTTTCGCAAAAGACAAAGAAAAATGTTCCAGTTTAGCAATGCGTTCATTTGTGTGTTTTTTTTTATATTTTAGTTATGAAGGTTAGGTTAGCCACCTAGACTATGTCCCAAAAACAGGACACAGGAAGTGGCCAGACATGGGCCGGACATTACAGGTGGGAACTCTATTGCTACCTACGAATTTCTTTTAAAGAAAGGTATCTCCGTAAATCTTATCGTGATGGCTGAAACAGTCAACTCAGTTGGTTAAACATAAACATGTTTGAATTTAGCATCTCCTGGTGGCGGTTTGTCTTCGGGTATAGTCGGAGGGTAACCGTAGCAGTCCACCCCTGTCTATTGCCTCTGACAGTCCACCACTGAGGAGAGAGAGACTGATACATGGCAGAAATGGGTGGCTGAATCAATCTGTTCTTCTGCTTGACCAAAAGTCAGTGGATGGATTGTCTACTGGAAAAAAAGGATGGAGGGTAACCGTAGCACTCTGTCCCCCGTTTATGTATTTCCTTTGAAATCCCGTCCACGAGACAAAGACTGGTGTTGACCAGAAGAGCTTGATTGAAGCAAACCACCATACTGCTTGGTACCAAAAAAAAGGGTTAGAGTTTCACCTTCAGGGAAAGCAAAGGCGAATGGTGACCGAAACAGTTTAACAGTCTATTGCCTCTGACGAGATGTTTAGAGTGTCGAAATAAAGTTGACTGATGTAGTCAGCTCCTACAGGTGGCGGTTAGTCTTCGACGATGGCGAAGAATACACTTAATGAAGGTGACAAATTATTTTTTAAAAATTTAATTATGAAAAAAAATGGTATTTATTTCTGTGTTCCTCAAAAAAAATTTTTTTTGTTATTTTATTGTTTTGTAATCAAAACGTTGATATGTGTTTATTTATATCAAATTAGCTTATTTGAACATTTAAAAACTCCCGCTCGAAATGTGAACAATTTCGATATAGTGAACAGGCCTGGTTTTTATTAGTTCACTATATCGAGCGTCTACTGTATTTAATATGAAGTTTGTTTCTAGGATAGTGGAGACAATCTAAATTAGGTAATTGAAATCATCTGAAAGCAATTTGTGTGCGTTTGCAAATTGAATGTGCTTCAATTGAGCAATATTTTGACAGTTGTGATTAAGAAGTTAAAGACGTTTTAGTCATCTCGCGACCATTACAATTTTCACTAACGTTTGCGGGTGTTATTTGGTTGTCTTCTATACAATTAAAAGGCAAATAATGCATACATAATTGAACAAATTGCATCATATGGTTTTCTGAATACTATGTCAAATACAGGTGAATTGTTTTGCATTGTACCGCACACTGCACTCGATTGCTTTCGGTTGGAGGAGATTTTTTTTATTTTTTGTGATTAACAATAAAATCGAAACAAATCAACGGCATAGATGAAACTCTAGCCTTGGTATACCACAACGTAAAGGATTTTCAATTAAATTGATTGGGTACATGGTAGCGAAATTTATTTTGACCAAAGTCCTCAGTGAAAATTGTAGGTACCTACCTATGCTTTTCTACTGTCCTATTTCGGCGGCTTCCTTTGTTATCGAACAACAGCAACAACAACAACAACAACAACAGCAACAGCACAACAATATTCTGCGTTTGTGTTTGGTGTTTATACTCCTGCTATGGACAACAAGAGAAACCATTTGACAAATTCATTTATTCGCATGTCCTTTTCGGTGCGGTTCGTACAATATAATGGTATAGACTCACCTATACCTACCTGCGCCGTGCCGAACGTGCACACATTTGTTATGTCACCCACAGCTTGCGGATGTCACAATTAGTTGAAATCGATGTAATTGAATTTCATAACACAGGAAAGCTATTTATAAAGCTTTTACCGGTTTGAGCATTGGGCGGCGATATTCACCAGGCAGTAGTTGAGTGGAGTGGATTGTTGAGTTCAGTGGGGCCGGTCGCCATAGTGCAGTGTCGAGCATTGATCTTCAAAAAAATGTCCACTGACTGAAGAGGATGCACCCTTGCAAAAGGTAAAAATGACTTCACGTTCAGGGGGATTTTCTGAGATTTCAGACGTACCTACTTGCACTTAGCTGGAGCTACAGTCCTCAAGTTGTAGATTTGATCTTAGTGCGGATATTCTAAGAGCATGAGAAACGCGCGATCGAGGAAATAGATTGATACTACCTATGCAGGAATGAAATTCGGAAGCTATACCAAAGGGTAAAAAGAACCTGGCAAGAGGCTACATAGCCCGAACCGGAGCCTGCAAGGACGAACAAGGGAATATCGTAGTAGAATCGCAGTCGATGCTGAGGATATGGAAAAACTACCTACTTCTGCAGACTGTTCAGCGACGATGATGACGAATTAAATCCCGCTGTCAGGCAGAATGAAAAATTCAACTTGGACGATGAAGATCAAGAATTCCGTCCACCCGACCCGGACGAAGTGAAGATAGCAATATCTAGGCTTAGCGGCAGTCGATGACTTGTCTAGGAACATACACCAACTCATCTGTAAAATATGGTCGGAGGATGCCCAATGAATGGAACCTCAGCATTGTTTGCCCGATCTTCAAGAAAGGAGACTTTCTGAACTGCGCCAGCTACAGATGTATTCGTCTTCTTAACATCGCCTACAAGATCTTATGTGACGTGTTATGTGAACGCCAGAAGCCTTTCATCAACAAATTGATCGGTGGCTATCAGTGTGGATGTAGGCCAGAAAAGTCCACCATAGACCAAATATTCACACTTTAAATAGATGACTCACCAACTTTTCATCCATTTTAAGGCCGCCTATGACAGTATTTATAGGAACGACCAACGAGCTATAGAGGGCAATGTCTATAGTTTTGGCATCCCTGCCGAACTAGTCTGTTTGTCCAGGATGACAGTGGAGAATGCAGGCTTCCTTCGATGTCTAGGATTTAGACAAGGCGATGCGCTGTCATGTGACTTCTTTAACATCGTTCTTGAAAGAACAGTGCAAAACTCAAACGGTAATACCACAGGCACTATATTTTTCAAAAAGTTATGTCACTGCCGCGTTCGTGAGTATGGAGACGGAGTCGACGAAGATGGGGGAAGAAAGGACACCCAACACCGACGCCTCGGACAGAATATCACTATAGACAGATATAACTCTGAGGTGGTTAAGGCTCTACCTAGGCTCCGCTATGAACTCAGGGGTCTCATCGCGTAAGGCTAAAACGATCCAACGACGTCGTCTCGACGATGCTGCTACTTCGTGTAACAACCAAAAAACGATGATCATCGAAACGATTGAACGATCATCGTTTCTTGTTGCTTCACGTAAACAATTTAACTGTCAAGTAGCGTCGTCGAAACGATTCGATTGAACGATGGCTCTTTGGCAATCGTTTCATCGTTTTTACTATATTTTGTTTCCATTTAGGGTTTTTAAAAGCAAAACAAATGTTAAAGAATATTACTTCAATCAAATTTTTCATAATTTCGACAAATAGTACACTCCATTTTGCATTAGTGTGGTGAAATGTAAAAATATAGAAAAAATATCAATTTTCTTCATTTTAGTTAATCAAAATTGGTACACTAGATAGTTCACATCACACCCTTGTTGGAGTACACAATCATAGAATTGCATTCATTAAATGGTTTTTCAAAAATGCATTCACCAATTTTCTCTTATTTTACAACCCCTATCAATAAAATTTTTGCTGCAACGAAAAATGTTTACCTTTTTACCTATACATACATTTCCACATAAAAGACAACAACACACACAAATTATATACCCTTTTTATTGGTTTCCAGTTGTCACAGTTTGTTTACAACCCTGCTCAAACTGTTCAAAACGAAAACGATGGACGATTCGATTGAACGACGCGATTGTGTTATTACATGAAGCTAACTTAAAACGACGTCGTTTTGTTCAATCGTCGAGACGATGATCGTCCGAAAAGTTACGCGATGAGACCCCAGGTAATGACACCAGCCAGCGCTGAGATTAAACGAAAAATAACTCTTGCCAATCGCAATTTCTTTGGGCTAAGATAGCAACGGAGTATCAAAAGTGGATGAGGTCACTCTTGGATGTTTCGAGGGGAAATTTTTTTTTTTTTAATTTTCGTTCCAGTCTGCATGGACGGTGAATGGAGGAAGAGATACAACTACGAACTGTACGGACTGTACAGCGACATCAAACTAGCCAGAAGAGTGAAGGTCCAACGATTGAGGTGGCTGGGTCATGTAGTGCGAATGGGCGCGTATGCTCCGGCCCGGAAAATCTTCGAATCCACACTCGAGAGACGGCGACTCAGGTGGCGTACGCAAGTGGAAGAGGACCTCAACCAACTTAGCGTACGAAACTGGAGACAGCTGGCTAAAGATCGTGCTGGCTAGAGACGCTTTTTGGTTGAGGCCCATATCCACCCCGGGCTATAGCTCCACCCTAAGTAAGTAAGTAAGAATCTTCTATGCTTGTCTCTGTATACTGTCAAGTATAGATTAACTGAATATTTTGGGACCGCATATATGGGAGCAATATTCAAGGCCCAGTCTAATATGACCATGAGCGCCATATAAGGTGCTATTCACACTACGAAAGATGGACTGTTATTAGTACGAGTATTACTGTGCTGGGCAATTAGTATCAGGTGTATGGAGCAGACGTACATCTCTGGTATTGGAGGATGTACAAAAACTGAGTTAGATCTGACATTGGGATTTGATTCCGGCTTTCCTGCTTCGGACTCATTCACTGTACTTTGTAGGAGATTGGTGAACACCGGAAATGTTGCTCCGAAGTGAAAAAGTTTAAGAAGATTGATCTTATAGAGGACGCCGCCTGGAAGGCTATACTCACAACACAACATACATTAATACATTCGCAAATTCTTCTCTTTTTTTTTTTGTTGTAACAACGCCCGAATGAAATTTGATAGCTTATCGGCATTGAAATGTGGGAATTGGGAATTTGTGACGTGCTGAAAAAGCAACGCATTTGTGACGGAATCGTTAATACAGTTCAACCCCATTTACGTGTTTTACCGACATTCGCATATAATATGACCATGACCACTGATCGACTCCACTTTCCTAGTTTCTTCACTGCACTGCATGGAGCGTAAGCATGTAGTTCAGTCAGGCCTTGAGGGTGCAGTGTCCAGATATCTTCGCGTCACTATACACTCCATATATGGGTAAACTCCCAGATACGATAGCCGTATGTACACGCTCCAAATGAATCGTACCGTCACAATGTTCATCGATAATTGTTTGCTTTTGAGTTCGAGGATTGGTTTTCGATGTTTTTTTTTTTCAGTTAATTTTTTTTTTGTATTTTTCTGTCATCCTTCCGCTTTCATTTTACCTTTTGCAATGCGGCATGAGCATGAGTGAAGGTTGGGTAACACTGATGGGAGCGCCCGGCCCGCCATACTGAAAGGACATTGGGTTAATTCGGGTCATCGATTGGCGTAATTGGTTTTTGTAAAGAACGCTGAGTATTTCCTTTTGATTGCGATAACCAGCAGGACATCGCATGTACGAGTGGTGCTGATGGTAGTGCTGTTCAATGTTCATACAGTGCGGACGATTGTGGACAGTTCCTGCGGGTTAGCTTGTCTATATACCTCTATGCTTGCCTTTGGTTTGTATTATTTATCGCTGGCGATAAGTGATTTTTACCAATCTTTGTGTCCTCTATATATAGGGAGTTCTCAGGTACAGTGTTGTTTTCAAGTTTGGGGGGCATGTGCTTACCTCATCAATGAAGCTAAGGGGTTATCCTTTTCTGATGGTTAAAATTTGCTGATACTTCTGATTCGCAGGTATACAAAACAAAAATATGAAAGTACTTGCGTAGACACTATAATTGGTGCGTGTTTCTAATTAACAATCTATAAAGAGAGACAGTTTTCAAAGACCCATTTTGTACATTGGTCACGAGCCGCAATTACCGTCGTCATTGTTTTTAAAAAAGTTGCCAGTGTTTAGGAAGCGGTTTGTAAACTGATGCCATTGGGCTCCTAGTATATAGCTATTTATTTGGTATTACATGACAGTTCCTGACAATGTTGGGTAACTAACTTCAGTCCAAAAATTGAACACAAATATTTTCGGCGTTAGTCAATAACGCCCAAATCAATTTGGAAATAACGCCCTAAAAAAACTCGTACAATTTGTTATTGCAAAATGTTTCGTCATTTTGGGTGTTATTTTCTTTCCAGGGTTCGTTTTTTTGGCAAGCAGTAAAGCCCAAAATAGTAAGTGGAAATGCATAAACAGTGGAATAAGTATAAGTATAAGTAGAATAAGCATGCCCCCCATATGTATTAAGCTGCAAATTATTTTTGGGCCTTATTTCCATTTTGTTGTTTATTTTTGGGCGCTATGCATTTTTTTGGGCGTTATTTCCAAATCGATTAGGGCGCTATTTCCTAACGCCCATTTTTTCCTTGGCCACGCAAATAGGTTCATAGCGTAGTTGTACTACTGTTACATAATGTCATGAACCTACTGATATTTATGAACCTTTCTCTCTAAGTTCGGTGCCAGAGATGGCATTGGTTCAGCGACGAGCGTCGCAACTTTTGAGCCTCTGATGCGGAATTTATCTGTCGCCATCAGCGAATCCGAAATGCTTCACTGCTTTCCTCGTTATTGATGACTTCAGAGTTACCAATTATATGACATTCTTTGAGTAGTGCTTTCCGCGACTTCTGAATGGTCTTAAATAGAGCTGGGATCGCAAAATCCCTCTTTCTGAAGTCATACGGTTCCATTTTGTAATTCGGCCTTATTTCGCTCGGCGTTATTTCACGGCACCAACCAGCCATCACGCCCATAGGTTGGGTTAGGTTATTTAGGGTTTGATTTCAGGCTTCATGGCGGTATACTATCGAGGAAAAAACAAGTTCCACTACCACATTATAGAAGAGGTTAGGTACGTCCCTTCTTCCCAGTAATATCAGTCTATAATCGGGTGCAGTAGGTCTACCGACTTGAACTTTCCATCCACAAGCGTATAGAATTTGACACAAATGGCTGAAATCGTCCAAGCTAAAATGTAAGTCATTGTCACAGCTACTATACTAATTGAATTTCAATGAATTCGCTACTATGAACCAACAAAAACCACCAAACATGCTAAAGACGAAACGGACAACAACTTCGCATTGTCACCGACTTTGTGCGGTTTTTTTTTTGCAGATGTAGATATATATCCATCCACCACAATAGCTTCCGATATGGTTAAAAGAAATCCGCTAAAGTTGATTGACGCTGATGTCCTTCTCACGAAAGTTGCGCACATTTTAGACAGAAATCTCCTGTTGGTTGGCTTTCCTGCCCCATCTGTGTCCATCCAAAAATATTCAAATGATCGTCATGGTTTTTTTTGTCCTAACGAATATTTTGATTGACAACTTAAGTACACCGGACCTCGAGTAACGCCTGTCTTCCTGACTGACTGAATGACTGACGTCTATATATATATTTTTCTATAGCACACTTTAAGGATAACAAGCTCAAAAAAAAAAAAAGAGAATGCCTAGTAAAATGACATGTCTGTCATGTCGGATTGGAATATCCCTCAACGCAATTAATAATAATTTATCTCCCCAGAGAGAGAGAGAGAGAAAGGGCAAGTGAAACACACAATTTTAGTTACGTATACGCCATACGTACTTTGGACACACATAATAAATGGTCTGATGTTCATCAACAGTCAGCATGTTCTCGCTGCCATGCCACCCTAATATGGCTATGAAATATTATCCACTTACACACTGAGATACATGGGTAAATAAGGGCTGGCGAGCCTCGGCAAAAAACCGCCCAGCCATTCGTGGCGGAACTGGCTGATTTAGCTAACCCTTAAATTTGAGCTGAAATTTCCTTCCGGCCAACATTATGGCAAGAGAACATAATTTTTTGCCGCCCACATCCCACCCTTCGAAACAGGTACCTAAATTAATTTGCATATCTGGACAGGCAGAACTTTACCATACACTCTAAGCCCGCATGGCATGGAAGTCGATATTTTGTGCAGCTTGCTGCGAAGATATGCTTTGCTCACCGCGAATCTATTGAGCAAGAAATTGTTTCGGCGAAATCGTTGCAGAAGTGTGCTGTTGATGGTCATAAAGTATCTCATATGGCATTATGGCATTATAATGGCTTCCTGAAGGCATTTATGCTTTATGCACGTGCAAATGTACCATTAAGTATATAAAGTTGCAGTAATCGTATATCGTGGCCCCTAGGGCGGTATATACTTGTGCATCGACCTTTATTTTAACTCTTTTATGGTGGTTGGTTTCATAGTCGGCTCGGTTTTAGTTTTAATTTAATTAATGCATCGCCTTTGGGTTTCGATTAATATACACACTCCTCAGGCACTATATCCTTGCTACTAGATAGCATCACAATGGTGTGTGGTAAAATTTTGCAGACCATTCAAAATCTGGATAGCATTTTAAATGGAGGTGTGGTTGAAAATGTACTTTTTATCGTGTGGTCTATAATGGAGTGTGAAACCTTGTATGGCCGACAGATATATTTTGTAATTTTAGGATTTTATTAGGTTAGAACTGAGGATTTGCAATGCCATCTGATCAACCTCTGTGCCAACTGATGACATTTTCAGAATAAAATCTATCTCATGTGACGAAAATAAAAGTTTACTCTCAAATAAATATTTTTGCTATCAAGAATTGATGAAAGGAAAAGAACAGAATGTATCAGTTGTAATATAAATACAACTGCTCAAAAGCAGCTTTGGAAACTACAAACATCTGATGTAGGTTTCCCCGGATGAGCCATAAACGTCGACTAGACGACATTCAACTCTATTGGTCACGTTAGTATCTGCAACACAAAGTGCAGACAGTCCATTAGCTGCTGCCTGCTGATCGCCATAATTGCGTCTAAACTACGATCAAGCTCTCCTGAACCTCAATGCCGCAGTGTACGATTTCAGGCTCTAGATCTACGAGCCTCAAATTCATCTGTGTTAATGCAATGCGGTCATTGAGAATCCACGTATCATTCACGAAGAGCCATTGAATTCATACAAAGTCATTACACATGGTGCAGCATTTACGTCGAAGGTGTCATCGGGCCTCATTTTTCCGAGCCACGCCGTAGGTTGCATACACGGTTAACTGTGACTGGTGTTCTATACAAAACCGTGAGTAAAGAGTTTATATTACAGCAAACCTGATGATTTGGTACTGGAGGACATAAAGTCACACTCGACTGGTTTCTTTTCGAGTTTTTGAGGTCACGGGTCTATAAGAACAGACCACAGACTCAGATAACTCTCAAAGGGAGTAAAGGTGCCTGTCCATTTGAGAGTAAAAATGCTGCGAGCAGCTCTCAAGCAGCTCTCGATAGCAAACTCGCAAGTGGACATAGTCTTGAGAGTAGTTCGCGGAGAGTTAACTTTTTACTCTCGAGATTCGAGCCTTTTGAAAGTCACTCGCAAGTGGACACATGTTCTGATCACTATCGGAGATTAGCTCTCAAAATTCCAACACGGTTCGTATTTTGCGAGTAGCTGTCGAGAGTCGACATGGCAGAACAATGAATATCGGAGGAAATAAATCAACTCATAGCGTTACCAATACAACTTCCCTTCACGCTGGTTGGAACATAGTTAGAATACATTTTAACTAGTAAAATAAATATCAAGTGGACACGGTTATGAGAGTACTCTCAGGGAATCTACTCTCAAAATGTTATCGAAGAACTCGCGAGATTAAAATCTCGAAATTATTACTCTCAAATGGACAGCCACCCGAGAGTAACTCTCGAGAGTTTACTAGTGAAAGTACTCTCAAATGGACAGGCACCTTAAGAGTGGCCCAAAGTTCTTACTAAAATTATTGTTTTCGATTTTCTGGAATTTCCTTTCTGCCTATACCTGAAATACAGCAATTTGAACAAAACAAAAAAAAGAACCATGAAAGTCGGCCAAGCGGTTTCGAGTTATAACGTCATCGAGTTTATCCCATAGAAGATGTTTTCTGTATGGGCGGTGCCACGTCCCTTTGCCCAATTTTAACCAATCTTCACAGCAATACTCCTAAGCCAATACCTAAGATTATCTGTTAACTTGACCTCAATCGAGTCGTTGATTTTCAAGTTTTATACGGAAGGAAGCAATATTTTTCAATAATTTGTTTCCCCTCCTAATTTAAATATACCGGTCTTACATAATGGTGAACTGGTCGATCCATGGAGTCTTACATTTGGCAGAACTCCACAGTTATAAGAGCCTCATCTATAGAGATCCCATCGTCCATTTTGTATTCCATTCTCGGCAAGAATGAATTATCAACAATCATAGACAAACTGGTAGATCTAAAAAAGAAAGTCCGGACGTTGCCGATATACAACATAAGTTGTGTAGAGACATCTATAGACGAACACCCTTCGACACCCGGCACTCATTCTAGTTAAACATCACACGGAGGACCTTATGGAACGTTTTAAGAAGGCACTTCCATTATTTTTCAAAACACAAAACTCAAATAATTCAACAACTGCTTTTTAGAGACTCCATACAAGTCGGCAGCTCATAGTTAGTGTGCTGTACTGAGGTAGGTATACCCATGGCCATCTTTAGTTCAGCCCTCGGAAAAAAAAAATTGCTCCATTTTCCATAGCGAACTTCTCTAGAACTTCTGAGAAAAGGTCAGTACACCAAAATTACGAATGGCGAAAGGGATACTCTTTGGGTACGGCCTTCGGAAGCACGCTAGGAGACTACCTATGTATAACAAATACGGGCACGTGTAGGTATTGCGAGGATTATACCTACATGTCGCAGAAGATATTAATCATCTTCTCTATGAATGTCGAGCTATTTCTCGGAACAGGGAGGTTGGTCTGTCAAATAAAATTGAAACTTTTTTAGATTCTGTGAGGAAATTGGGTGTTTGGGCGAATTCGTTTAGATTTTGACCGTGAAGCTTTTCCAGGGATGGCAATGGATCTGATATGGTGCCTTGTCTACTGTGATGAACAAAAACCCTATACAACTAAACCCAACCTTCAATTTTTATATCAAGTTATTTCTATAAATATTTTTTGAAAAAATTGCTTTCAAAATTAAAAAAAAAAAAAACGTATTTTTATAATTCCTATAGCGAAAATAATAAAAGCAAGACTAAAATGAAAATTCTACAACTTTTTATCCAAGTTTGGCATGGATTTAAGGAACTTATAAAGAGCATAGCTATTCCAAAATCCAACAGTGACCCCAAAAAACAGGGTTGCATTCAGTAAGAATTCGTGCGCGTCAGATTTCTGACTCTTGAAACTGATAGTAGGTTATAAGTTTTGCCATTCTTTCTTAATATTTTCTTCCTTTTAAAGTATTTTTTTCAATTGCCCCTCGCGCCTAAACAAGGAAGGTAGACGTAGATCCCTCACCCATACTAAAAAAAAAGGCTTGTATTTAGCCCGTCTACAAAAATCGCAGCTAACTTTTTGTCGTACTCGTACCTACTCAAGCTGACTGCTGCAAAAGAACCTCCTTGTTAAGGCGTCTAGGCCCTCTTGGCCCAAGCAAGCTAAGAATGTTAGTATACACTAGCGGTCCCGGCAAACGTTGTTCTGCCTGCTTGTACATTTTCATTGTCCGTCAATAATTGTTCTGCGGCCGTTTTATTTAACCGATGTGTCCGGACTGATTCTGCGCTCCGTGTGCTTCAACCGTTATTTATTCAGACGTGTGCCCAGGAATACCACATACACTTCCCGCGGTTATTTTTTTTGGACAATTCACATCAATGTCTACAATTTTACAACTTTAGCCCCATGGGTGTCTTTTTTTTTTGTTGAGTGTTTATTATTAGAAATTTGATTCATGAACTTTTTTCTTTTTAATATTTTTTTTATTGTTGAGTGGTTATTATTTCAAATTTTGTGGAATCAGAACGCAGCGCCACCTACCGGGTCTAATTGTGAATCTCTAAACCATCCTTAGACCCACTCAAACACACACACAAAATTTCATTAAAATCGGTCCAGCCGTTTAGGAGGAGTTCGGTTACAAACACGTACAGAAGAATTATATATATAAAGATACCATAAATATTGGTCAAAATATAGATACTGTTGGCAGATATGAGTCAGATGCCAAGTTAATTAGTTATCCGTAGAAGCCTTATCCGATGTATATAGGTGTAGCCCTGTACAGGATAGTTTACGACTTTTGAAAGTTGATTTTCAATACAATTCAACTCGATCCTCGCGGTACCGCATGCCAATCAACACTCTCTTACGCTGCTAACCTAACCTAAGGGTTTATTTGGTCAAACGAAACCTTTAGAGTTTCTGACATTTAATGAAGGCAGGTAAATAAAATGTTGCCCTATACAGGAGCAGTAAAATTAAATAATTTTCATAACATGCAAGGCAGCTCAATCCCACACGCCACACCCTTCAAACTCGACCCAATTTTCTTTAAGTATTTCAACCGCATAATATCCAAAACGTCATTCTTCAAATATCTACCCTTGTCTAATAATTACAATCGTCCAAAGCAACCTTCAACTCACTTTGTCAGCTAAATTGTGTCGACCGACTGAATTTTTGACTTAAATCTGTCAACTTTCACTAGAAATCCACTAAAATGGAACCAACCCATGTCCGCCCACAATTAAAATAACTACTCTTAAGCCTCTGCCCAGTCTCTTAACAATAAAAAGTGCAATTAAAAGAATTAAAAGAGGACAACACTAAATCACTCAACTTGCACTACACAAAACCGTTCAATGGAACAACCTTTAGCCTCGCTCACAGTACAGTACGCACGCAGTGTAGTAGCTTTTCCTCTAAATGCGGTTTAAATTGAGAGCAACACTCGGAAGCCTACTTGCAGAAGCCCTGGTGCATTTCAATGGTATCACTTGACCTAATTGCCATTGCCTGGGATTCAGTATTCTATACGAACCAAAAGCACCCACCAACGCAACCCCTATAGGTATAGCTATAGAGGTATGTGCAACTAAACGATGATAGAATTTATGCTGTATCTCCAACCTCCAAGCACGACACGACAGCATTCTTCTTCTTTATGGTCTTCGTCTCCATTTGATTGTTGCTTTCAAATGCATTTTGTTGTTGATAGTCTGTTTCCACTTAACGTCGATAACAACAGTGATGATAAGAGGGTTACCAACAAAAGGGGTGTACTGAGGAATTGTTGCAAAAAAATGTGACGAGGGAGGGCGCCTAAAGCAATTCAGAGAGCAATCATGCCTAAGCCTTCTTACACACGGACAGGGACACATATATGGAGAGAGAAAAAATATATTTAGTGAGACTGACAATAAATGGTGCGGCAAACTATAATGCTTTGTGTCGTTCGCCCCCCAAACCCTACTGTCTGTACTTTGGGGGGTGTTTGTTCATTGGAATGCCGCCTCAAAGGGAGAGGGGGATGATGATAGTTTCTATATGCGGCAAAGTACCTATGTACCTACATACATGCCTACTATTAGAGAGAGTGGCAATAAATTGAAAGCACACGACTTCTGAGTTCTGTTCTGTGTAAACATAATTGGACTTGTGCTTAAATTCTTTGTGAAAGGGTTGTTATATTCACTTCAAAGTTTGTGCCTAAAAAGCGGAAAATTTCTGGAATTTACTTACATTTGGAACACTAAAACGTATATGGAAGCGTAGACATCCTTGGTATTACTTCGTTTCGCTTATAATGGTCTTAATTACTCATAACTCACTTTGACACCAAGTATGCTGCAGGGTAGGATTGCGATGAGGGTCTTTTGGTGTCCAGTGAGGGTTGAAACCTTTGCTAGCATTCCTATACCATTTTAACCTAAGCTTACTTATGGAGAATATTATATTTTCGAAATAGAAATAGATTCATACGTTATCCTAAGGAACGGATTACATATAAAATCACTCAGCGTCTTTGAAGCTTGATCCTTGATGTTTTCAGTAGGCAAACAAAACAAAGTATTTTGAAAATATTGAACTAAAAATAAACTCCTTCTTCCATTTCATATATGGCGCTACAGTTTCGCTGAATATTCATATCAATTGGCCTCTTAAACAAGCCTTCAGTTTGGCATGAATTTTGTAGCTTATGCGGAAAAATTAGAAATGTTTATTAAAGGCAAATTCTTGCCAACAATCCTCAGTTAAACCGCCAGAAATCTGAGCTCAACTCGTTCACTAAATATAAAGAGATATCTGACATTGTACTACCTTAGCCATCTAGTTAAATTTCGCTACCTTCTATTACCTTCCTACTACCATAGCTATTTAGCTTCGTACTACCATAGCTAGATGGCGTCGTCGTCATTCTAGACTCCAAGTTACCTTAGAAAAGAAATGCTGACGAAAGTACAAAGAACCGAAATAAATGCTCTTTAGGCCTGTATAAGAGGGCTTTTGATAAGATGGGGCTTCTGTCCATGTGCAGGACTCAGGTATCTTTGAATACCTCGCGATCACGTTATCATTCTCTATAGATTCGTTCAAAGTATTTAGCCAGTCGTCTACCGTCTTCTCAGTGTTAGTCGTATTTGAACTCTGAAGTAGCAAGTAGAAGGTTAATCTGCAGCACTGTAAAATACCTTTCCTCTGTTCGTTGTCGAATATAACTATATAACTATCTTCGTTGACAGTCAAGCAGTCCTCTGGAATCGATGAAATCTAATTCAATAAAATCAAAGACGTTTAGGAAATTTACCGACGCACTGATCACCATTAGGCAATATTTTGTCAAACTCTGCTGGGTTACCACACAAGGTAACGAAAAGACGGATGCTTTTTGCAAGAATGGGCTCAGAAATGAACATCAGTGAAGTGGACACATTAGCAAACTCATCATGGTTATCCGGGAGGGCTGCGCCACTTCTCATACAAAATACGACAAGTAGACAAAAAGAAAACAAAGAGCAATAAATCGATCCTCTATCTGCATCATAACTGGTATAATCACAGGGCACAGTCTCATTACAACAACGACGCTCGCTTACATGCCCTAGGAGACAGATTATTCGAAAGCACCGCAGAGGTTGCATGTTTTCAGATATTGGATCTCCAGCATATTAAAGACTGGTTCCCAAGCCAACAAGTATGTACCTTGGTGGATTTTTGGGTATGTTCTCTATTTTTCAGTTTGGGAACTTTTAGGTCTCCGAGTAGGTAGATGTAATGAGTATTCTTCCGTCATACAACTCTTCATAAAATAACCTAACCTTACCTAGTATGCTTATAATTAAATTGCCGTACATATGCACTCTCCAACTTAGCTTAAACCTAAAAGATTTTCAAGTTGAGATATCAACTCTATCCAAAGAAAATCGTTTATCAACAAGAAGTGACATCAGCTCACTGTCAACTTTCTTATACACGAATGGAATACTGCCCTTTGCGGGGTCGGATATCAATTGCATTTGTAGGGTACCCTGCCAAAAACCAGTCTTCTCTCAACGCTTATCGTTTCATATCTTCACATCAAGCATCTTCATGTTGACCCCCAGACATCATGGCAAATTGGTTACGCGCAAAGTAGTATGTGTCAGTGTAGGTGCAGGGAAATAAGACCCCGGGAACTAAGTCCACTGAGGGACTCAGTTCCCACCTAGTGGGAAATAAAACCACTTTCGTTAAGTGGACTTAGTTCCCATGTATGGTGGGAACTAAGCCCACTTTCTTATGGGAACTTAGTACACATTCAACAGTTAAATACATATGGGCGGGCATGCTGCCCCCCATGCAACCTCCTGCTTGGGTTTACTGTCAGACTTGCAGTATATGTGCGAAATTGGGTATATTGAAAGGGAAATAAAACCACTCAGAGTTTTCGGAATTTATTTCCCACCTTACATGGGAACTAAGTCCACTTTACGAAAGTGGTTTTATTTCCCCCTAGGTGGGAACTAGGTCCCTCAGTGGACTTAGTTCCCGGGTACTTATTTCCCTGTACCGTCAGTGTATTATCTGCGTTCGGAGCAAGCCATCTCTAAATTACCAAATCATATGGGTGACTTACCTTATCTACGCGTTCAACAGTCGAGGTCCTTTACCATTTTGCGGACCATTCTATATGCAGTTCCGTCTCAAACGTGAGAATAGGGATACAATAGTCAGCGCCTGCGCTGCTGATGAGAATAGTGTGGAAAAACATGCCTCCCAGATCGTCCCATTTTGCGGGATTGTGGGAGGCAGCTGTTTTACATGAAGCGAACATTGCATAATTCCTCACTCACCTATTCTGAACTCAATACCATAACTATACAAATTGAATAAATCTTAAATTTTAGGTACGATGTCCGGACATCGAGGCTCTAACACCTGGGCACTTCGTCATTAGTTCCGCGTTAAACTCTGTCGTGGAACCTAATATGCAGCGCTTACCAGAGGTTGCAATGGTTCTTTCACCAGTTTTGGTTGAGATGGCCTCGAGAATACTTGGCATCCTGCGATCGATTACGCTAAGGACCAGTAGTGGAGAGACTCAGCGAACTACAAACAGAATCCGTCGACTGCCGATTGATGGTCTTCAGTCCCTTCAAGTAAATACATATGTTGAGTCCTAATTATAGCTCTTTTTTTTTAAATACCGGGAAAGGCGACCGCTTCATCAGCGCCCCGAGATGCTTGCAGATATATGTATGTTCGTTCTGCACTTAAATTGCGGTAAATTCTTCTGGAAATATATCCCCAGGAAGTGAGTTCCAAAGTTTGCTTGTCCTGTAACAGGAGGAGTTTTGGAAAGTTGATGTCCTCGCGGTTGTCAAGTGTACTGTATGGTCATGAGCATTAGCAGCCTGTCTTGTGGGGCGTCCAAAAGTTGCATTTCGAGGGATAATGTCTTTGAGTTCCTCGGAACATCTACCATGGAAGTACCTATAGAACAAGCATAGGTCAGCGACTTGTCTTCTGTGCACCAACGGTTGTAGATTCGATGTGAGTGTAGAGTCTAAGTCGAACTGCTCGTCTCTGTATGCTGTCATGTAGGTTAAGTGAATGTTTTGGGGCCGAGCTCCATATATGGGAACAATATTCCAGGCCTGGTCTAACCTGAGCTTTGTAGAGAAGGAGAAGTTGCTTGGGGCTAAAGTACCTCTTTGCTCTAAATAGGTAGCTCAACTTAGCGGACGCCTATCTTGCTATATAGGGTATGCGGTCTTGCCATGTGATTCCTGAATAGACTGTGACTCCTAGAAGGTGCATTGAGTCCTTGAGATGGATTGGATGGTCATCCATTTGGATCTGAGGAACTGTTGATGCATTTTTCCTAGAAAATGTTGTGAGCTGTGTCTTGTTTTTATTAAATACAACCAAGTTGTCTTTTCCCCACTTCAAGATTTTGTCCAGATCATCATTTAGAGAACTAATTTGTTCACATCTCTGACTGTGTGATGTAGCCGCATTCACAGGCCCACTGTTCGAGATGGAGGATATAAGAGTTCTGTCATCTGCAAAGCTGTAGATATTATTATTTGTCGATCCAAGCAAATCTTTGATGTGGAGAAGAAATAGAGTTGGAAAAAGAATAGATCCTTGGGGCACTCCTGCATTTATAGCAAACGAATTAGATGATACACCATCTACAACAACTTGGATCGATCTTCTCAGTATAAAATGTTGCATCAATCCGCAGAGTTGTTGTGGTAATCCATATGACGCTAACTTGCTTAATAGGGCTCTATGCCAGATTCGGTCAAATGCCTTTGATATGTCCAAGGCTACGGCTCTTGATTCGCCGTGTTGTTCAATTGCTAGCGTCCATAAGTGCGTTACGTAGCTTAATAGGTCTCCAGTGGAACGACGGCTCCGAAATCCGTATTGCCTGTCGCTTATTAACCGGTGGCCTTCTAGATATTTGATTATTTCGACATTTATTGCCTTTTACATTACTTTTGAGATCATTGAAAGTAACGCTATTGGACGATAGTTTTGTGGCAGACATTTCCTCCCTTTCTTTGGAATAGGTTGAATGCGAGCGGTCTTCCAGCAAGAAGGAAACGTTTTCTGTGAGTACGACATGCTAAACAGCTTACATAGTACAGGTGCAAGTTCGGGTGCACAGCTCTTGAGTACTATAGCCGGGATTCCGTCGGGTCCAGTTGCCTTATTGCAGTATCTCTAGTTCTTTAAGGATGCGTTGAATTATTCGAGGCCGAAATTTCACTTTGATTATTTATTATGAACTGTCAAATTCATCTGTATAACCCCTTCCGGGTCTCAATTATCTTTCCGAGATCAAATACCTACCTCTTGCATTGCCTGCATACTGCTGATAACTGCTGAGGCTTTTAAAAATATCCATCACCAAAAATGGTCTTCCGAAACGATACATTGCACTGTCTAGTCGAGGTACGAGTATAACTTACCGGTTACCGCATCATAATAGATTCTCGACTTTGTTGCAAAATATGTATTTACAAAAACACGACCATGAAACGGCGCATATCCCCCAAGACCAGATTAAGTTTCAATTTGATGACACAAAATAATAAAATCTTCGAACGTGAATGGGTCACCATCGTACCTCTGAATGCATTCATTTATCATCATTAGTTAACGTAACCTACCTGACTTTCTCCGTTACAAATTGAAAAAAAAAACAATCCATTTCTTTGGTCCTGCTGACAAGCCCCAACAAATATAACATGACTGCTGCACGTATATATGCTGCGGGAACTTGTTAAAAGTTTTCTTCGCCACGAGACGAATATTCAAATATATACATCAACTTCAAATGACTCCTACGGATGTGACGCGCTGCCAGCTATGGGACTGCCGACAAATCACGCATTGACATTCGTGATGGACCTAAGGTTGCGCACTTACCGTAAGGAGTTGATTGGATAAGCACTATGTGACTGACAGCTGAAAATGCCAAGTACCTTGGTGGAATACTAAAGAGTAGGAGCAACGCGTCTGGAATTCTATTTCCGCAACCAAAGTATATCTATCTATCTTTTGAGTGAAATCTCAAACTTGCGTAACAAATATTTCTCGTACTTAAGGCTATACACGTCGGTCGTAGGTATAGTGACATTGTTTGGGATACCGAATGAGGATGAAGTTTGCTTCCATGGGGATCCGAGTAATAGTGAATCTTTGTCGCAAGGTCGCAGTTCAGTCGTGTTTCAACTGTAATTATCCTATCGCAAGTTTGACTGCCGTTGTGTAACAAATGTTGGTGAGAATCTTGTGTCTATCCTTGAGAGTGTCAATTGGTTACAATTTTGTACATGTCTCCAACCGTGAGACTTTGATGCGCATTTGCATTTAAAGCGACGTGTTCAAAAAACGCACCCTTTATGTGGGTAGAGTGTCACAAAGAGTATATCCATTCATTTTGCATATCCTTAGCATTCGGCTGACATCAGCAGCACGTCTAATGGAATTACTGAAACAATTTATTTGAAAAATAAATTTCCGGGAAAAAATGCTCATAGACGGACCGACGAACGACGCGACGGGACAATTGCTCGAGTGATGACATCCACAAATTTAATTTCACTAAAATGCTAAGAAATAGATTCTCGAGCACTTTACCCGGAAGGAAGCGATGCGGTAAGGCCATCATGAATACACAAGTCACTCCCCGAAATTCCTTCGCGCACCCACCACAAAATGGCAACAGAAAGTCAAGCAGGCGTAAAAGTGGAATAAAATGAAGGATCTCAGGTCCGAAATGCAATTTACTCAATAAAATTCTCTATTTCGACATTTGAAAAATCCACCCTCCTGCGACACACAAGAAGGGTACCGTTGTATTCCCTCACACTGGAATTTCATCAATCGTTTGTGAGTAGAGTACTATTTTGCCTGAGATCTTATTACGTGTAGTCCTCCCCATGGAATAGTTCAGACGTAACACACTTGAAGCGTACCTACTTGAAGTGCAACTCCTTGGAAAATTGTTCACGAGGAGAGATGAAAAGTATAACACAGATTAGTGTAGAAACACATATACCTACGCGTTTGCATTATGTGCTTCAAAGGGAAAAAAAATGTAGTCGCATTTTGTGCCCTCGAAGCTAACTGTGCAATCTGGTTTTAAACGGATTTTAGATTAAAGTTACAAAAAAATCATATCTTGAAAGGATAAGGGTGGCGTAGAAAACTTGTGATACAGAACAGATGCCATGCAAATAGATAAATGGAGAAGTAAGAAAAGCCTAAGGGATAAAATCGTACACATCTTCTAGGAAAGGGTCAAGCTTTAAACAATTTTAATAAGAATAGATCCTAACGCACATAAGCAGCAAGGCAACCATGAATTTAAAGTAAAGCTAGATATTACTTATAAGCATCCCACTGAAATCAATTTTTGAAATGACCCTCTCAAAGAGGAGCTGTACCTACAGCGACATCGACCTACAGCTTCCTTGACACATGATTATGGCTAGGATAAGTAGAGCGAATGGTAATAATGACCATAGAGTCTTCCATTCTAATCAAGTTGAAGGGCGCGACTGGAAGCAGTTTACTTTAAGGACCACGCTAGCTGCACAGGCTTGTTAGTAGATTCCGTGGACCTAGATTCACCCCCGAAGAAACAGAACTCCATAGCTTTCTGAAAGTGGATGAATATTGATTTTTGGAGTAGCACTCACTCGATTCCCAGCTGAATGAGGGGATTAGGCAGGATTATGTCAATTCGAAGTTAACAATAATTGAATGGTTTACTATTGCTTTCCTTACGAACTCTGTTATCCTTAAGAGAGTATCTGAAGCTTCCAGTTATGTTATCAAGGGCTCTGGTATGACTTGTTCTTTCGTCATTCGTTCTTCCTTGTCTTCTCAAACCAGAATGGAAAGTTCCTTTCGGCTGGAGCAATATCATCCATTCAATTGATGCGGCCGAGCCAATTCAGTCGACGCATATTCGCTTTTTATTCGCTTTGGAACAACTCATATACCCAATTTCACAGTGGCAGCTTAATCCTGGGCTTAGCTAAGTGTAGGATTGAACATAAACTTCGCTTAAGTATTTTTCGTTTTCACAGTCCATATTTAAACTTGGTTTAGTTAAACCACTAATTGAGTGTCATTGTGAACCATTTATCATGAATACACAAACCTGATGACTGTATGCGAATGTGTATGCCATCTAAAACTACGAGTGTGCGTGGAAAGCATGTCGATGTTGTTGCCGTTCAATGCTAGAGATAGAGAGTATCTCCAACAACAACGAAGAGATAATTTGACATTTCTCTTGAACAGCATTGCCAAACGTAATTATATTGTTGCTTATTTACTTGGCAATTATGTATTCTCTGGATTGATACTTAAGCCACGGAAGTCGGTGGCTTAACTTAAGGCACTACTTAAGCGAAGTTTATCGTTAAACCTGCACTGTGAAAACCAAATTTGTGTTAATCCTGAGTTTATCCTTGGATCGACACTTAAGCTCGCAGTGAGAAATCGGGTAATAGAGTTCGAGGTTATAACGTCTCCTTCATTCGCCCTTCCCAAAAACTCGACTTTACGAAATTTTCCATAGAAGTAGCTTCAACTCTTCGTTATTCTTTATATTTGCAGCAATCGGTGTCATATAGCAGAATTAAGAGTATAAAATAAATTTCGCCCTTATACATGTCAGGAGTTTGGAACGTAGATACCAATTTTACCAAGCCGATTTACTTAGTTGCAGTTTCTTCGGTAAATCCCGGATAGATCTATAATAGTGTGCCATTTGGGGAGTGGATGTTTTCTTCCGGATCCGAAAATTAGATGAATACCTCACCTCTTTGACGACTGTTTTTGGATAACATATAATGTAGTATTGTCCTTGTTTGCTTCCCGACCAAAAATTTTTGGCGTGCATGGAATGGAATTCACTTCAGGTGAACTGAGTCGTCGAAAGTCGAATTTCTTCTTCTGAGCGGCTTCGAACCTGTTCTCATTGAACAGCGAGGTCTAAATTCCGCCTTGACTAATAAATGGTTCGAGTTGGTGATTTGGCCGTCTAAACTCGCTGAGCTAGTCGTTTTGTTGGTATTGTTTGTGGATTCGATATTATTTCATCGACTTATACCAACTATATAACACATTTCCCTTTCAGACTTTAGCATTAAAGTCGCGATCACAACTTTAACATACATCCCGAAACCGTAAAAACCTATTTAATTGTTTAGGAAAATACAGCTTTCATGGAGGATTATCACCAGGCAATAACTTATCGGCTTGGCTTGGAGCCAGTATAACATTGTATTCTAAGTCGATTGCCCCCGCGGAGTCCGCATTCCATCAGTACATGAAATTTTCTTCAGTATTAGTAGCTGTTTTCAATAAGAGTAGGTAGGTAAGGTATACTTACTTACTTACTTACTTATCGGGCTTCCGACCCGTGAAGAGTCTCTGCTTGAGACAGTGCAGCCTTCCATCCTCTACGATCTCGGGCACGCTGCTTCCAGTTGTCGAGACCAAGCGCACTGCCGCACTGGCATCCGCGATAGCTTGGTCTTTCAAACGGAGGTTCGGTCTTCCTGGTTTTCTCGAACCTTGGGGCTGGGATTCGAAGATCCTCTTAACTGGAGCATTATTGACCATTCGCTCGATGTGGCCGAGCCAATGTAGTCGAAGTGTTTTGGCTTTTTGGACTACATCCACATCTTGGTAGTTCGCCGTTGTATATTCTCCTTCATTCGCCCTGCTCGCACACAGGACCAAAAATCCGCCGAAGTATTTTTCTTTCGAAGGAGCCCAGTGTCAGCTCTCCCTTCTTGCTTATCGTCCAGCACTCGGCGCCATAAAGCAGAATTGGCAGGATAAGGGTTTTGTAGAGCACACATTTCGTCCTTCGAGTTAGGAGTTTTGAACCCGCAGTTGTTTTGCCAAACCGAAGTAGCAACGGTTTCCTAGGGAATTCTTCGCCGGAATTCAATAGTGACGTTTTGTCCTAGGCGGTGGACAGATGCTTGTTTGTTAGTTGATAGCATGTACTTAGTATTGTCCTCATTTACTTCAAGGCCAACGGATTTCGCTTCTATCACGGCACGCTGCGCTGGGAGCGACCGATGATGTCAATATCATCCGCATAGCCCAGCAGTTTTACGGATCTGTTGAAGATAGTGCCTTCCGTGTTGACACCTGCCCTGCGCACTATCTGCTCCTGTACGGTATATATATTTTTTTCTTTTTATCGTACCTAATGCACATCTCATCCTAGCCCTAGGCCTACCAACAGAGGACACCTATCTGATCGCATAGATTCCCTCGCAAGACTTAGAAGCCGGATTGGGAATATGCGTTTAACATAACTAAGTCATCGAAGATATTAGATCAACTCAATCCTTCGGAGACGACACGACAGGGAGCATCCCTTTCAGGTAACCGTATGTCAACGTTTGAACACATGCACGAATTATTTCCAAGAATCTAAGCATACGCTGTGGCTAAGTGGGCTACAGAGCGAGAGGTCTCAGAAAAACAAATAACATCCACCTCTCGGGAACGTCTGACCAGCATCCCAAAACGTAACTGTCTTGAAATAGCTATAAGCATATGCGTTTGCAGTGATAGCCAAGCTGCACTAAAAGCGCGACTCCACCCTCTTACCTCGTCCACATTAGTGCTCGAACTCAAGCTTCTCCGAACTTGGTTGGAAGGCTAAACATAGTGGAACTTGTTTGGGTCCCAGGTCAAACTGGTATCCAGGGAAATGTGATCGCTGATGATCTAGACAGGCTGGGTTCAGAAGAAGCTCTCTCAGAAGCTGAACCTGCGTTGGGTATGCCTGCATCGGTGGTTAGGTCATCCATTGATATTTGGGTTTTTCTTGCACACGAGTGTCGGTGCCGTGACTGTGCTGGGTGTAGACAGACCAAACGACTGCGTCAAGGCATCTGCAAAACTTCCGCGCGGAAGACCCCAACTCAGTTGACGCGCCTAATTGGAGAGCGATCTCAAGCAACTTATCGTGCGTAACTGAAGGTAGCTAGCTACCTATTGGCCGAGCTGTCTGGAGGGGTTTATTGTTCAAATACGTGGTCAATATAAATCCATTATTCACAAAAATAAAATAAACGTTTTTAACCTTCTATTTCCGAAGCATTCACACCCAACACAAAGTCAATGTGTCATTATGCCTCAAAGGATGTATGTTGAAACGTTGTAGGTTCAGGATAAAAAAATATGTCGTTCCATCGCCTTAACCAAATCCAACATTCAAATAGTGTCAAACTCACAAAGTGTCATCCAATTAGCAAGGGGGGGCTGACACTGACAGTGTGTTTAGATCATGATGTGAGCTGCCGTCAGCGTCACATGAAATTGAGTCATCAAAGTCGTTACCATTACCATCACCGACAAAAAAAAATCACCCATCCAGGTGTCACATAGCCCTCTATGCAACTTGCACTTCACACACGTTAAATCATTTTTCACAGTAATGCACATTCTCGTTTCACGCAACTGGCATTGGTTGCTACTATAGCAACGCGTTGATTTAATTTTTCGACGGCATGCAACTTTAATAATGCACGTGTGTCGATGTCGATGTCGAGTTTCGAGCTCACTCGTCCTTCTTTAATCGCATTTCAGTTAACCGTCCCGCAGCCTCATTGACAGCTATTTCTGCTGTTTCCATGGCCGAATGGCATTTTCTCATAAATTATGTGTGACATGCCATTGGCGTATAATAAATAAACACAGGCGTACCTATACCTAGTACGTCTGCGACTGTGATGGAAACAAACGTTACAGCGACATAAGAGCTAGAAGTGGTCACTATTAAGTGTTGCACAAGGCGTTAATACCTGCTAACCGAACAATTAAGATTACCCAAGTCATGAACCTCATATGGCAAAAGAAATAGAAACAAAAGAGATTGCTACGGGCCGCATATCTAACCCTAATCGGGACAATTATTGAAATTAGTGCAATGGACTTAGCATGGAGTCCTGCATGCTGACTAGCAACTTCCAGGACAATTTTCAACCAACTACTACATAATTGAGCCAAATCGTATACAGGAGCAAAATGTCCTCTCGCATGCTATACATATTATGGTGACGTCTCGTCCTCCGTCGATGTATGTCGATGGCATTTGAACGGACCCAATATGGCGGCACGGCCGGCGCTGCGACGGCTGAAGTGAAAATTAAATTACAAATTATCCCAGTTCATGCGGGATTGTAGGGGATTTTGTGGGATGCATGCTCCAAGCTAATTTAGCTATGGGAACTTTCAGGCTTAAGAGCGTAAAGCTGCACCGAATTAATCACGTTCTTTGTATACTATACATTCGTGATGAACAGATTGGGCGGGGAAAAGTGTAAACAACACAAGTATACGCCAATGAATGACAGTCACGCGATGCGGACAATTCGCTTAATTATTGTGCACGTATAATTGTTTCAAGCGCGTATAGTATAGCTTGGATGATGAATCAATATTAATGGAATTTCAACGTATCGCTGTGGTAATACATTTGGTTTCAATATTTCTGGAATGTGCGGTTGTATCTGAATAGGTACTGTAACAACATTTAAATTTTTTAAATTTCTGTATATTCGCCCGACAATTTGGTCCGAACACATTTGAAATAATATATCGATTAAGTGGAGAGTAGTACAAATCAGTACGAAAGACAAAAAGTTGGACTATCTTTATTATATATAATTCTTCTGTACGTGTTTGTAACCGAACAACTCCTAAACGGCTGGACTGATTTTAATGAAATTTTGTGTGTGTGTTTGGGTGGGTCTAAGGATGGTTTAGATTTACAATTAGACTCGGTGGGTGGCGCTGCGTTCCGATTCCACAAAATTTTAAATAATAACCACTCAACAATAAAAAAAAAATTAAAAAGAAATAAGTTCAGGAATAAAATTTCAAATAATAAACACTCAACAAAAACAAAAAAAGACACCCATGGGGCTAAAGTTGTAAAATTGTAGACATTGATGTGAATTGTCCAAACAAATAACCGCGCGAAGTGTGGGTGGGATTCCTGGGAACACGTCTGAGGAAATAACGGTCGAAGCACACGGAGTGCAGAATCAGTCCGGACACATCGGGTAAATAAAACGGCCGCAGAACAATTGACCGAGCAGGCAAAACAACTTAAAACAACAACATAAAACAATGGCTTTCCTGATTGGATATAGCAATTCAATATTCATCCATGACCTGGACCGTTGATCATCTCACTCATACCCACATAAACTGTAACGCGTGTATAGACACAAGGTTAGGTTAGGTTAGGTTGAAGTGGCTGCCGACAAAAGGCCGACACACTTAGACCAATTAGGTCCCTTGTGATACCACATGAATCTATTAAATTTCATCCTACTCGTTGAACCAATTTGAGCTTCTGGTGAAGCAAAGGAGACTCCGAATGTCTAGGTTTGTTAGATCGTTTAGATCATTGTAGTAGTAGGCTCCCAAATGGAGTTTCCGTTTTCGAGAGAGTGCCGGACAAGTGCAGAGAAAGTGCTGAATGGTTTCCTCCTCCTCTTCGTCCAAGCAGCTTCTACAAAAATCGTTTGAGAGTACGCCAAGCCTTATTGCATGCCTACCTATAAGGCAGTGTCCCGTAATGACACCTATTGTAGCGCCGATATGCATCCTGTCAAGAGATATCAAATTCTTAGAACGTTTGAGATCTAGCTTTGGCCAGATCTGTTTTGTCGCTAGACATGTCGTGCCACATGTCCACCTAAGGTTTGTTCTTTGGATGGCATTCTGCTTTATTATAAGTTTACACGTAGCGATTTGGATACCTAAAGTACCTTTGCTTGGTACTATAGGTAGTGTAGTTCCCAGCTTGGCAAGTTCGTCAGCCTTACAGTTACCCGGAATGTCTCTATGCCCCGGCACCCAGCAGAGGTGAATGTTGAACTGCTCCGACATCTCTCTGAGAGACGTGCGACAGTCTAGGGCTGTATTAGAGTTAATAGAGGCTGATTCCAGGCACTTAATTGCAGCCTGACTATCCGAGAAGATGCGGATATCTTTAGCGGATATCACGTTTTCTTTTAACCAGGATAAGACTTCCTTTATTGCCATTATTTCCGCCTGAAAAACGCTACAGTTAATTTTGAGACGGAAGGAGAGACTGAGGTTTAGTCTATCAGAGAAAACACCACCTCCTACACCATCGGACGTTTTCGATCCATCTGTGTAGAATTGAACCGCCTCATCATCAAAGAACGTCCCCTCCTCCTAGAATGACCTATTGGGGATGGAGACTTGGAAGTTTTTATCAAACTGTAGTTGTGGTATGGTGTAGTCGATGTTTTTCGGGAGAGTCTTAAATGTATTTAAGATAGCAGCATGGCCAGTTGGTTTGCTGGTCCACTGTGAAATCGCTTTCAAACGAACTGCTGAAGATGCTGCCGTTTGTTTGCTGAAGATATCGATGGGAGTCAGGTGGATCAGGATGTCAAGTGCAGCAGAAGGTGTATAGACACAATAATTGGTAAAATTTTTGACCGGATCATTTGCAATATGCTACAGCCAGCAATTAAAACGCCGGAGTCCTCTCGGAACACCAATACGGTTTTCGTAAATCAACATCTACCGTAGACACGCAATCAATGCGGTAACAACGAGAGCCCAGGCCGCTATAGAGGGCAGGCATTCGAAAGGACGCACCCAAAAAATACTTTCGAGGTTGATGAGTAACATCGGATGCCCGAAACAGAATATTAGATTACTTTTTGCCAGGAGCTGTCGGTTCAATACTCATGCACGCAGTGGAAATATGGGCGTCTTATGTATGCGGAATTAAATCCGTCTACCGTCTTAGCGCACTAAGAGTCGCCTGTGCATTCAGAACTGTTTCAAACGGTGCCATAGGTATACCCGTCGTATCTTCAAATGCTTCCTATCGATTTACTCGCTGAAGAAATGGAAACGCTAAGAACCGAGCGAGTCCGAAATGGCCGGGGAGATGACGCGCAGTCTCGACGAAGAACGTTTCGAATTGGAAAATCTGCGGATAAGTCACCACAACGCATGTTCAATGCACTCTGCATGTTAGTTTTATTCACGAGTGATGGAAGGAGCAATGCTGAGTTTTTCCTGTAGGATTGGTCAGGCTGGATCAATTTTGAGACAACTTGGTCATTCTGCTATTAGGAGGACTGAACTTGGTGTCAAAGCTAAGTTGTTAGTATTTAATTCGGTATTTGTTCCAACTCTTACCTATGGTCGTGAGGTTTGGGTAATGACCGAAAGAATAACATCGCGGATACAAGCTGCCGAAATGAGATTTCTCTGTTGTATTGCATTAGAAATACCAGAATACGTGAGGAACTCAATGTCCAGCAGCTACTTCTACGGACGGAGCGGTCCATGCTTCGGTGGTTTGGTCATGTTAAACGCATGTCCCCAACCAGGATCCCCCGACGTGCTATGGAATCCGTACCATCGGGTAGGCATCCTCTAGGTAGACCCAGGATGAGATGGTTAGATCAAGTCCATAATTTCTCCTCTACCCGTATGGGGATTGCCCTTGATGATTTGGAGTCGATGGCAGAGGATCGAGAGCTATGAAGGGTCCACATGAGCAACCTACACCCGCGACCCACTTAATGAATAAGCGGGACATTGAAAATGATGAATGAAGAAATCGTAGTATCGCAACTTGGCAACAACAATGGAACGAATCGTTGAAGGGTAGACGAACACATCGTCTCATGCCAGTGATCGATGCATATGGATGAAACAAACTCATGGCGAAACAAATTTCTATCTGACCCAGTTCTTGACGGGTCATGGCTGTTACAGAGAATATCTCTTTAAAGGCGGATAAGAAACCATTCCAAATTGAAAAAAAAACTTGTTCTTCCATTGCCTACGGTACGAAACTGAAAGCATTGTCGTACGGGATCAATTTGGGGAATGGACCACTGCCGATAACATTTTGCATAAAGACGAAAATTGGACTATTGTAATCAACGTGGCCGACACCAGATTGTAAAGAATAGAAAGCCTGCAGTCACAGACAGACTCTTCACGGGTCGTGGCCGTGGGGAGATTGTTAAGCAAGTAAGCCTACCAGAGCGGTACCGTAGAAAGTGTTTTGAAGTACTTGCATAGCTGAATGATTTGATTCACAATAGAAAAATTGTCAACAAAAAAAAAAAAGAAGGGAACTTGAAAAAATTGAGATCTAGGAGATGCAGACATGTTGCAGAAGGAAAGAGATGACTCTACTGTGATATTACGAGTAGTCTTAAAAAAATCGTATTGTATTTCGACATTACAGTCTATAGCGCTTCCTGCTTATACCTTAAAGAGGTTTATTGCCTCTTCATGTGTCCTAGCGCATCATGATTTTTCCAAAAATTTTATTTGTGGATCTCCTCCTTGTGGAGGTCCCTTACATTTGTCCGTTAATGTCAAATAATCATCCAAATAGACGCTGCTTTAGCTCTCGTTACTTATTACCGTGGTAAACGTCACAGTTTTTCATTCACATTTTACTTGGTTCGTGTCCCATCGCACCTCTTAAATGGGCCACCAAAGTCTCAGATAGTTGTACCGCCAGCACATACCATATACAATTAAGGGTTCTCAGCCTCACCTTGCTCTCATAAATTATCCGAACGCTGGTGTCCATTAAATTAAATACATCAACATCTTCGTTTCTATCCCCTTTGCCAGAGCCTTGGGAATTCTCACACCAACAAATTACACGCAACAAAAGTTTACTCTCATTGTCCTTGAAGGGTTAAAAGTTCTAGAGACCGACTTTTCCTGTTAACTGTTGAAAACCCAAACATTAGAACTTTTACATACTCCAACCAATTCGAATGGTCAAAGCGGGCCAAGTAGTTTTGCACATCCCACTGCCACCACCCACCACCCCCGCCTTTCGGGTGTGTGTGTGTGTGTGTGCGTGTTTGCCCCAAATAACGTGTTTACAAAACACTCCAGCCAACAACACCCAGGCAACGAGAGGTTAAAAACTAATACTAAATTCAATTCACAAGTCTACAACCCTATGAAATGGGTTAACTCGTTTATAGCCTTCGGGCTTTTAGAACGGGACAAACAAAAATAATCCATGCGTGTCTGGAAGAGTATTTTTTTGTACTCAACTCCCGCCACCTCCACCATCTGAGCAATGAGAAGCAGATTGTTGACATAAGATGAATGAGAGCGAGGCGATGAAAATAATTTCCTTTCGTCGTCCTAAAGATGATGCAAAGAACTGTCAACAAGTACCTTTTCACAGGACGGCAGTAGAAGGGGAAAAACGAGCGCCACTGAAAAATGTGAAAGCAGACCGTTTTTTTTTTCTTCAAGTGGTATTCAAACAACCTCAATGAAAGTTATGGATATAACCATGGTCAGGCCATGTGACACTATAATATTTTTTTTCTATTAAAGAAGGGTTTCTTATCTTAGATTAATGTTCGTATTGTTGGGAACAGTGGATTAGAATCTTATGTTATTATAATCCTTATAAATGTTTTTGAAGGAAATGTTTCCATATGCGGTGTATGGGAATAAACATTTTTTGAGGGATTTTTGTTGAAATGTGGAATTTTTTTTTTCTTAAGAAATTGAAATGGTACTTAGGGGGCAACCATTTTCATCACCAGTTGTAACATTTAGTTCATCGCAATCTACTCGGACTTATTTAAAGGATCAACAACTTCTTGTAAATATATAGACAGCGTTGGAATTACGACACCACTTATGAATTTCTCATTTTCTCCATTTATAAGATAGAGCGGCTTTAATGGATTATTGCAAAGAAAGGGGATGAAATGTATTGAGCCATTGGACAATCCCTGAAAAATTTGGCGGATTTGGTAACCACAAACCTAAATTATTCCTGTAACTTTATTAATATGTGTTAATGTTTGGAAGATTTTTCCGTCGGCTTTTTTGGTCATAAATAGGTGAATGAAACTCGGGGAAATCAAATGAACTAATCGAGTTTCATTCACCTATTTATGACCAAAAAAGCCGACGGAAAAATTTTCCAAGCATTAACACAAGTAGGTATCAAATTGGTCAAGCACTTTAACAACAACTTTATTAATAGTGAAGGTTTTGGTATTCAGTACTAAGTATAGCGTTGGACTCAGCGTTGTGCTGAAGTACCCAATTGGGTAATTTGGCTCAAGTATTTCAACTTTGGCTCAATGCTCCGAGCCAAAGAGAAATGGCTCACATTTTTCTTAAGACTTAAACTTCGTTCTTAAAAAAAAAACGAATGTTAAAAAAATTAAATTTACTCAACTGAACCGCGTCACAAAACAATCGCTGGTTAAAGCGATTCAACCAAGTAAACGCACTCATTCAGCATTTCAAATTCCTATCGGGAATAATGTATGGAAATGTTTCCCATTAGAGACGAACTATACAGAGTCATGTCTCTGACCCGAAGAGTCTTTGATTCCAACCTGGAGGGACAGTTGTACCCCGGACTGTAGCGCCATCTAAGTATAGGTAACAAAAAGATCTCTGACAGACATCAGGCATATTTGTTTCATTTGTCTATATCCTTCAGAGTGGTGTCATGGATTATGGCTGTACCTCCCCGTATTAGAGCCAGCATCTGTTTGAGGGTTGATTTTCTGGTAGATTAACCATTTTGAGCCCAATAGTCTTACTCTTGTTGCGGAATATATGAAGCGATTTCCACGTCTTCAAGTTATGGCCTGCAAGCTTCATTCTCCAGAAATCTCATCGTCTTTAGATGATACTTGATGAAGTTACTGTTTGTTGTAGAAACAAAGGAGATAGAAATTGCTGAGAAGAATTGCTTCCAATCGCAATTATATCAATTGTTGGCAATGACAATTTGATTCGCGGACAAAGAAAAGGTCTCAGACAAAAGCCAAGCCGTACGAATTCAGAACTGTTAAAAGTTACGTTAGCAGAACGGAATAAAGAACTCAACCTTTTTGTATCACGTTATAAAATTGAATAAAAAACTTTATTTGGCAAAAAACAAAAAATGTGTTTTTTCTTGACATTTGACATTTTGACATTTGATATTTGGGCATTGTTGTTACTAGCTGCGTTCAGTACTCTTTGGAATGAGGCTGTCTCCAGTACTTTACTTTGGAGACGTCATAGTCTCCAACATTCTCCCCCGCCCGGGGACTATGCGTTGTCACTGCAAGTACTATTCCCTCTTGGATGGTATTGTTCACGATCTCTGATTTGTTATGCTGTTTCGTATTTGCCTTTTACTTCCTTCAGAATTCGCCCTGGCAACTCTTATATAGTACATGAAAAGAGACTCAGTTGATTAAATAAATTTTCATGGAAACAATACATAATATCAGCTTGTGAGCAAACAAATCAACAGAGAACAGAAAGAAACAACACAACAAAAAAAACAATAACAGCATTGACGGGCCTCCTGCCGCCAACAGTTAGTCTTATGCGTTTCCATTTCCACGCACAAGACCGGTTCTCTCAATGTTCTCCATACACCGTGCATATATACTCCATCTCCATGTAATCGATTGTGTTGTTGTTCAGTTGAGTGAAGACGACGATTTTTTTTTTTGTAAAAGCTCTATCAGTGCGAGTGCCGTTGCCACTGTGTAGTAAAGTTGATTCCATTGAGAGTTTCGTTCGCGCGCCGGTGCATAACATATCGTTGTTGTTTGCAGTGTAGTTTCTCCGTGCCGGTGATGAAATAATTAAAATTTAAAAATTCGTGTGCCGCAGAATTAAGTAATTAATCCGGGTTTCCCATATTCGTGGTGTGTGCTAAAGTTGATTTCAGGTTTGTTCGAAGTGATTGTTGTAATTTAAAGCCAATTTTTTAGTGTTTGAAATTTCAAATTTCATTTCTTATTTTGTGGCGTTGGTTGCTGCGCTAGTGTATACGTGTGTGTGTGTGTGTGTGTGCAATTCATGATTCGATTGATCGATAATTGAAATGGACTGTTTTAATGTGTTTGTTGAGTGCTTATTTGAGTCGCTTCCACAGAAAACGGATCGCTGTGATGGGCGCGTGTTGCCGTGTGGTAGCATAATGTACTGGCTGAATATAGTATGTAGGTGAGTTTGTATGCAATTTGGTACGTTTATTTATATTGCGATAATTAATATTGTATGATGATTTATATTGTGATAATTAATATAGTGATGATTAATATTGTGTGTTGATTGATATTGTGTGTTGATTGATATTGTGTGTTGATTAATATTGTATGTTTGGATTATTGTTGATACGCTAAGTGGAATTCTAGATTATTGTGTAGTGTTGTGTAATTCATTGGTTGGTAGTGGACATAATTTAGTGATAGGTCGAAGCAGTTCTCCTTGCTGGGTTTTTACCTTCACCACCCTGGTTAAATGATCTGCTCCTGGATGTGTTTCCGTGATTCGGCCGAGGCTCCATCTAGCTGGAGGAAGTCGTTCGTCCTTGATTAGGACCAGATCCCCGACTTGGAGTTGGGGACACTGCTTCAGCCATTTGGGGCGCTGTTGTAGACGAGCCAAATATTCAACCTGCCATTGTTTCCAAAAATTTTGTAAATGGGCTTGCAATGTCTTCCATCGGTCTTGATAAGATTGTTTCCCAATCGTAAGATCAGGCTCAGGAACAGTAAAGAGAGCCTCTCCTATGAGAAAGTGCGCAGGCGTCAGTGCTTGGAAATCCTCCGGGTTTTCTGATAAGGGGCACAAAGGCCTCGAGTTCAAGCACGCTTCGATTTGGGTTAAAAGCGTGGTGAGCTCTTCGAAGGTGAGTGTCCCATTTCCGGCGATCCTTCTGAAGTGGTACTTGACACTCTTGACACCCGCTTCCCACAATCCTCCAAAGTGAGGGGAAGCGGGTGGAATGAAGTTCCACTTCGTTCCCTGTGTAGATAACACCTCAGCAACTTCCTTCCAATCGTGGACTCCAGCTTTAAGAAGACGACCTAACTCAGCTTCTGCTCCTACAAAATTTGTTCCGCAATCACTGTAGACATTGCTGCTGACTCCTCTCCTTGCTGCGAATCGCCGAAATGCTGCAAGGAATGCCTGTGTCGTCAAGTCGCTAACCGCTTCCAGATGTATTGCCTTTGTGGATAGACAAACAAATATACAAATGTAGCCCTTGTAGCATTTGGCTCCGCGTCCTTTCCATGCTCTGATGGTAAGTGGTCCAGCATAATCGATGCCGACATGAGTGAATGGTCTGGAACTCGTCACTCTCGCTGCTGGCAATTCTCCCATCAGCTGTTGGGCTGCCTTACTACGAAACCGGTAGCAAATGGTACATCGATGCAGGTACTTTTTTACCGCCCGTTTCATGTTGATGATCCAATATTTGGTTCGAAGACAACAGATCATCAGTTGTATCCCGCCGTGTAATGTCTTCTCGTGTGTATCCCGTATAATGATATCTGTCAGATGATGTCTTGAATCTAAAATTATAGGGTGACGTTGATTATAAGGAATATCTGAGTGTTTGAGCCTTCCGCCAACTCGGACGATTCCTTCATTGTCTGTGAAGGGGTTGAGTGCCCCCAAGCCTCTGGCCCTGCAAATCCCCTCGGGAAACATGTCGTGTTGTGCACATCTTGCAATTATGTTATGCGCTTTGTTCGTTTCCTCCGGACATAGGGGGCCAGAGACTCTGGTGTGGTGGGGGTTACGAGCGTTGTTGATGAAACGCATGCAATAACCCATCGTTCTTACGAGACGACCTAAATCTGAAAAACGTTTGGTTAATGAGATTATGTAATTTTCTGAAACCTCGGTATGATGAACATGTACAATATTTTTTCCTTCTTCCGTAGTAAAATTTGAAGGCTGAGCAGGACATTCAAAACTCCAATTTTCCCGCAGAAACGAAGGCCCATTCCACCAAAGTGTCGCGTGTGCCAATGTGGATGGTAACGCACCTCGTGACGCCGCATCGGCTGGGTTGTGTTGCGTGGGTATGTGTTTCCAAATTCTGGCCGGTGTTAGTCGTTGGATCTCGCCAACTCGGTTTCTCACGAAAGTTTCCCATCTTGCTGCTGGGGCCCGAATCCAACTGAAGGTGATCATTGAGTCAGTCCAGGCATGCATAACTGCATCTTCCCGTCGAAGTACTTGGGCAGTGTAGTTGAGAAGCTTGGCAAGCAAAACCGCCCCACAAAGTTCAAGACGGGGAAGACTTACTGCCTTCATAGGCGCCACCTTGGATTTTGAAATCATCAGATGCATGTGGACTTTCCCCTGGTCATCCCTCGCCCGTACGAAAACTGCAGCACCGTATGCCTTCTCTGAAGCATCGCTGAATCCATGCAACTCTACTGTGTTTGACGTGCTGAGCAGGTTAATCCATCGTGGAAGTCTTATGTCGTTGATAGCTGGCAGATCCGTGTAAAAGGCGTTCCATTCCTGCAAGATCGTCGGTTCTATTGTTTCATCCCAAGACAGTTTTCGTAGCCAGAGTTGTTGCATGAAACATTTCGCCTGAAGGATGCATGGTGATATCCAACCCATTGGATCATATAACCGAGCGATTGTCGACAAGATGAATCTCTTCGTTGGCTGTGGATTATTCACAGGAGTAAATTGAAAACAAAATTGATCAACGGCTGGTAGCCATTGAATACCTAAAGTTTTGACTTGGTTCGAACCTTCAAATGGTACTGCAAATGCGGACTCACGTTCTTCGATGGGTATTCCCTTAAGCAGCTCTATGTTGTTTGACGTCCACTTGCGTAAGTTGAACCCGGCTTTCTGTAATACCATCTTAACCTCTTTACCTTTCTCTTCAGCTTCCTGTATGATATCAGCTCCTGAAAATAAATCGTCCACGTACATCTCATCCTGGATCATCTTTGCGGCTCTGGGATACATCAGTTCGGCTTGCTTAGCTACTTCCATCAAAGTTCGTATTGCGAGATACGGAGCTGCGGCTGTTCCGAAGGTGACGGTCTTGAGTCGGAAGATCTTGAGCTGATCGAAAGGGTCCTTGCGCCAAAGTATTAATTGATAATTCGAGTCCTCTCCTGTCACCCAAATCTGGCGATACATTTTCTCAATGTCAGCTGAGAAAGTAAACCGATACATTCGCCATCTTAGAATGACATCGATGACGTTTTGCTGCAAGGTCGGACCCGTCATCAAATGATCGTTCAGAGAGCTTCCATCTGCTGTTCGAAAAGATGCATCGAAAACCACTCTTAGCTTGGTTGTGGAGCTACCTTCCTTAAAGACTGCGTGATGAGGTAAGAAATAATGATTTTTGGCAGAAGGTTCTTCCGTTACCTTAACCATATGACCTAATTTCAGATACTCGTCAAGACAAGCCGTATATTGCTCGTGGAGTTGGATGTTTGCTGCAAGACGTTTTTCGAGACACCTGAACCGTTGAATGGCCCCTTCGTACGATCTTCCTAATACTGGATGTTTGTTTCCTTTGAATGGAAGAGCCACCTGGAAATGACCATCGGTCAACTGCTTAACTGTTCTCAGGTATTGTTCTTCACACTCAGTATTCTCTTTAGTCTCGATTGCCTTGAATGGGGCCTCTTCCAATTCCCAGAATTTGCTCAGTTCCTCATCGATGTTTCTTGTTTGAAGGAAGTTATAAATGGGTCTAGGCTCAAGCGGTGCCTTACCGAACAAGATCCAACCTAATTTTGTATTTTGGGCGATAGGCAGCGTTTTATCATGTGGTCGAACTAAGTCGGGCAGCAAAACTTCGGCTAGAACGTCACTACCTAATAATATGTCGACTGTAGATGGCCTATAAAAAGCTGGATCGGCTAAGAGCAAGTCGTCGAGGTGCCTCCAGTCACTAACTGGAAGCATGCGGGCTGGGAGATGGCCCGACAGTGACTTGTAAATGAAGGCCTGAACGGTTGTTTCGAAATTTGTGTGTCGTGAAGCAATTACAATGTCTACAACCCTTTTGCATGTGCCACTGTTGACCATTCCTATACCAGAAACCTCGACATGAGTGCGTCTCGGCTTCAAATGAAGTAGTTGAACAGCTGATTCTGTGATGAAACTTGCCTCCGAACCCGAATCCAAAAGTGCTCGCAACCTAAATGTTTCTCCTGTGTCAGATCTCACCTTGACGACCGCTGTCGCCAGTAAAACCTGCGTCGGTATATGCGACAGTGCATGTAGTGAATTGATGGCTGAATTCACTTGTACCCCATTAGATGGCTGAAAATTTGGAGCATTTGGATTTATGTTGGAGGTAAGAAAACTTTGACGATGGTTTTGAGCAGCTTGTGCTGATGTGGAAGGTTCTTGTGCAGGTGTGAAAGTGGTTGAGGTCGAAGGTCTTTGTGGTTGGATAAGCGAACTGTTTTGTTGATTTGACTGAATGTATTGCTGAGTCTGAGGAATTTGTGGTGCTATGTGTAATAGGGAGTGATGTGGTTGTTGGCAATAATAGCATCTATAACTACTAGGGCACTGCTCTATCTTATGATTGTAGGCTAAGCAGTTGGAACAGAGGCCTATCCTATCAACACTTTGTCGACGATCAGCGATACTCATTTTTAGAAACCGTTTGCATTTGCGAATAGCATGTTGGCCCTTGCTGCAAATTCGGCAAGATAGTTTTGGGTTCTTGGCCTGCGAGTGAAAACTGATCCTATGAGGTGTTTGTTTTGGAGAGTCGGCCCTAGATCTAATTTGTTGGGAACTAACAGCCTCCAAGGTTCGAAAACGCATTTCTAGGAATTGAGAAAATTCGGAAAATGTTGGCAGCTCCTTCGGTTTCTGTCTAGCACTCAAGCGCTCTTCCCAAAGTTGTTGCGTTTTGTTTGGGAGTTTTTGGAGCAACACAAAAATTACGATAACATCCCACTCGTCTACCGGAACATTCAAGTTTTTCAAGCTATGGAGCACTTCTGTGGAGGTGTCCAAAAGTTGTTTAATTAGCTCAGATTTTTCTTGACTTATGGGAGCCTGATTGAAGAGACACTTGAGCTGAGTGGTCACTAAGAACCGTGCATGATCATATCTATCCGTGATGATCGTCCACGCCTTGATGTAATTGCCGTTATCTATACTAAGGTGAGCTAAAAGTGTTTGAGCTTCTCCTAACACACTCGATTTTAAATAATGAAACTTTTGTATTTCAGAAAGCGCGCTATTATTGTGGATGAGAGAGACGAATAAGTCGTGAAATGGCCGCCATGTTTCGTATGTGCCAGAAAAGGCAGGCAAATTAATTTTTGGGAGCTTGATGTCAACTTTGCTTGAGTCAACAGGAGATACGTGTGATTTTGTATCATTATTGGCACCTCCTTTGACCTTTTCGACTGCGTCGAGCAGGTCCCCACGGTAAATCACATATAATTCACACAATTTCTCATAAATTTCTTCGACTTTTTCATAGATTTCGAATTCTTCCTCTGTGATGGACGTTAGAAGGGTCTTGTGAAATGCTTTCGCTTCGGTCATGTCATGCTCCAGCAACTCTAAGCGTCCAGCAAGATAATTGGCTGTTCTACGGTTTTGACTAACAGTTTTACCAAAATTCACCTGATCTTTCACTATTTTTGTATAAATTCTATTTAAGGCTTTCTGTTCCATTTTAATTATTCGGTAACAATCTTAATCACACAATAAAAGTAAGAAAAATTGCACTTACTTGGTGATTCTTTGTTTCCAGATCGCAAATTAACTTCGTCTTTGTCCTCCTGAATTGGCTAAATCGGTGCACACACACACACAGCTGCTCCTTGCAATTTTGGGATGATGCTGCTTGCTGTTTTGTTGAAAAAATGATGAAAATCCTTTGCTGTGGTAAGCTTCTTGGCTTAGAAGGACCAAAATGTTTGTTGTAGAAACAAAGGAGATAGAAATTGCTGAGAAGAATTGCTTCCAATCGCAATTATATCAATTGTTGGCAATGACAATTTGATTCGCGGACAAAGAAAAGGTCTCAGACAAAAGCCAAGCCGTACGAATTCAGAACTGTTAAAAGTTACGTTAGCAGAACGGAATAAAGAACTCAACCTTTTTGTATCACGTTATAAAATTGAATAAAAAACTTTATTTGGCAAAAAACAAAAAATGTGTTTTTTCTTGACATTTGACATTTTGACATTTGATATTTGGGCATTGTTGTTACTAGCTGCGTTCAGTACTCTTTGGAATGAGGCTGTCTCCAGTACTTTACTTTGGAGACGTCATAGTCTCCAACAGTTACCTTATGCTAGAACTACGCTCCTATCTATTTGTGTGTTTCCTGTTTCAAGCTTCGGACTGCTTATTTGAAAGAGTACTTTAGCGGTTTACCTACATTGCTGATAAGGAAAACATTTCCACGGGCACAGAAGTAGACTTCTTAACCATGTTAACTTAGAAATAACAGAACTTTTAAATACTGACAATGTAATCAGGATATTAAGGCGGGTGTAAGGCCTCTTGATCTATAAGAGTTAGCTAAGACCAAGAAAGTAGGTAATATTTTCAATCAAAATTTATAGAAATCCGACAAACGGCGGATTTATCTTCTCAATTTTTTAAAATGACCCAAAAAAATAAATTGCCTAGATATTAGACGAACGACTTCTGGAGTTTTTTTTAGATCGGTTTAAGGTCCCTCACTCTTCCAGAAGCATCCCGTAATCGCGTAATAGTTCTGCAATGTTTTTCGATGATTTTGCCTTCCAGCGAACTACCAAACAAAAAAACAAGTAAAAGTGTTATCATCGGCCTGGCCGATGCTTTGATACCCTCCACTGCATAAAAGTCATGCAAAATGTTCGCCATGCCATATTGGTTTGGTATAGGAGGTACCAGAACTACTTGACCGACATAGACAATTTTCAATACCAACCTGACGACGGTAAAAAGAAGTCCTCTCACAAAATTTCATTCGCCTATATCGATTCGTTTGGACGCTATCGTGATTTCAACAGACAGAGAGATACATGGGTCTAATAGTGGTTTTGTATGGGAGCTACCAGAACTACTTGACCGACATAGCCCATTTTCAATACCAACCTGACGACGGTAAAAATAAGTCCTCTCACAAAATTTCATTCCCCTAGGTCAATTCGTTTGGACGCTATCGTGCTTTCAACAGACGGACAGACAGACAGAGAGACAGACAGACGGACATGGCTAAATCGATTTAGAATGTGATCCTGATTCAGAATATATATACTTTATAGGGTCTCCGGTGAATCCTTCTTGGCGTTACAAATGTAGTGACAAAGTGAATATACCTTCCTGTGGAGGGTATAAAAATTGAAAGAAAACTCAACAAGTAAAGCACCCCCCCCCCTTTCTCTTAAATAAAGTAGCTCAAACTTATGTGAAATGGCTCGGAGAATGGCTCAACTCCAAAATTTCTGCGGAACAACGCTGGCTTGATATCCTTTTGGTACCTACATAAATACTACGGGACTTCTTTCTCGGTAACGATAACTTGAACAATCCAATAACCTGAACGTATCTACTATATTTTTCCCATATAGATATAGGTATTCTATAAGGAAGTTCTTAAAACTCGGTATGAATATGAGTATTAATGTCCAAAACGCTCTGGGGCGCTATGACACACATTTTTGTGTCATAAGGCCCTCGGGCGCTATGGCACTTTTAAGTGTCATATCGCCCACTCTATAGCGCCCCAGGGCGTTATGATACTGGGCGTTATGACATGCACCCGAATCCGCTTGAATTGGAATGGAAGATCTGTTTGAATAATGGGAATTCGAGGGATAAGGACTTCCTCTCCTTTGAACTTGCCCTTGATGATCGTCTCTTGAATTACATTATTCATCAGTTTCTTGACGGACAACCGCGTACAGTTGCACAATTTCGGATGATTCAGAATCCGCAACATGATTATAATCGATCCCACCTTCAGCTGTAAATTATGCGGTGGAGTTCCTGGCATATCAAGCGAGTTCAAAAATTCCGTCAAATATTTTGTACGAATGCAGTTCTCCAGCGATTTGACTTTGAAAAAAAACCATCGACGTCCTTATTCTTCTTTTTATAATTTTGCGGAATGCCGGTGAACACTTTGGTGATGAGTTCCTCCTTCGACAATGTGAAATCGAAAAATTTGCCAGGAACGATATGAATCCAGTCGAAATATCAACGGGAATTTGGGCATTGCCAAGCGTCAGCAGTTGTCTCGAGAATTCAGCAGCAGATGTTCGTGGTCAATTTCAACTTCTTGACACACACTTCCGCCACAAAGACGACGATTTCAGGCATGCATTAAGTTCATCAGCAGCAGTTGATTTCGGGATGACGGGAAGCGTTTGACGAAAATCTCCGGAAGCAATATCATAGCCCCACCAAATCGTTGTTAATCCTTCATCTTTCGGTCAACTTCCTCTAAAGCGCGTTTATGCGCCAGCGTTCTTTCATCCCAAATGATGATTTTGCATTCTCGCATCAATTTCGCTGTCGCCGAATTCTTGGTCATTGTGCACGTTGGCTTGTCAACCGTGAGAAGATTCATCGGCAGCCTCAAAGCGGAATGTGCAATTCGACCGCCCTTCCAACAATGTGGCAGCAATGCCAGAGGATGCAACAGTCAACGCATTTTGAGATGATCTTGACCAAATTGTTGGCAGAATCAAAAAAAAAATACCTACCAAAATTTCGTCGAAACAAATATAAATTTTTCGCGATTTTCTGGAATTTTCCGAGTTTTCCACTAAGAATTTTTTATTTTTCCATTCGAAAAGCCATTCCGGATCAAATGCACACAAAATTTTCCACTTTTCCACTTTTCGGAAGGGTTTTCCCAATTTTCGTTTAGAAGAACCTTCTCCTGGCAATTACGAACAACTGAAAAGAAATTTGAGCCAAATCCGTCTAGACGTTCTCAATTGATGAATTACTATACATTTTTGCCACCATTTTTATATATGTATATATAGATAGATAGATATAGATTCTCAGCAGGCGATAAACTTCCATTTACCAAATTTCAAGGCTATACATGACGTAAAAGTTAAGATATATGTATAATGTAACTAGCTAGCTGTACCCGCCCTCCTTTGCCCGTGCACAGAAATTGTATTGCTTAGGTCTTAGATAATAATGTTCTGTCGTAAAATGCGAAAAATGATAATAAATCGATTTTCTGGAAGAATGAGGACGTCAATGACATTCATTCCTTTCGTTCAAATCGGTTGGTCGCGTAACATTATGATGATGAAGCAACAACCTATCCAATTGAATCTTTGAAGTTATTGGGTGTGCTCGGTTAACCACCGCGCAAAATTTGCAACTTAAAGTTGGTTCTGTAATCATAATGCTGTGCAATCTGAACCAAACGACACTTTGCAATGGGACCATGGTTGACGGTGAAGAAAGGCAAGTTGAAAGGCGAGTATAGGAAGTTCACCAGGTCAGCTAGTTACCAAAATGAGTAGGTATGTACATGATTTGATATTTCCTCAAAAATGTCAATTTGATTTCAAAGTTTTGGAATAAATTCACTCCTCAGATGCTTGAAAAATGCTGGAACTCAATTTGAAATATTGTCGACAATGGGTTTTTAATCTGCATTAATCTAATTGGATCCTGTATGAGACACTTTATTAAACCGACCAATCCAAGATTCCACCAATACATCCCTCCTCATTGCATAATGTCACAAATGCACAAAGTAAGTACATACATAGTATCTACACGCAATTATTGCAAGGACATTTCACCTACGTACCATCAACAGGACACTCAAACAACACCAACAATGGCGACTAACACTATTTTTTTTTTTTCACTCTGTCAACGTCAGCAACACAATGAAGTAAATTTGTTCATTTTGTTGTGTTCGCCTCCAAGCGCAAAACTCTCTCAAGAAGCGTGATTTTGACGTGAAAAACCATGTAGCAGGCAACAGAGAACACCTGTAGGTGTGTCGTGCCCGTACTTTAATGGATCACCACTTCTCGAGCCATAAAAACGACAATGTACGTGCATCCTTCATCTGGAAAACGATGGCGGGCGGCGCGCGAGTACCTGAGAGCTGAGACCCGGCCTCTTAGATACTGTTTGGGGGTGGACTTTTAAGTGCAAAGCACAAGAAGAGTAATGTAAGCGCATTAACCCTTTTATTTGAGCAGTAAGTGCGGTTGTCCCAGACACCCTTGAGAGGATTGTCGTATGCCTTTTATGATATACCTGTAACCTGTTCTTTATGTATGCGGTGTCCTTAATATGGGACATTAATCGACTAAAATATTTAATAGCTAACAAGTGTCAGAACTGCTTCATTTGCCATGTCAGTCGAGTGTCTCGAGTGTTTTAATTGACTCGGATTCGCAATTGTGGAGAAAGCTTAAACGAAGGCGTATTTTAGTCAATGAATTATTTTTTGAGAGAACAAAAGTAACAACTTATAGACAGAGTCACTTTTGGTAGGAATGATAGCTATTTCCAACTACACCACTAATTCATCATCATACTCCTTTTAAGTGATTTTTTGTTGAATAGTTTGAATTCTGACAGTCAATTCTCCACTTGGGATGACATTTCTGCTTTCCTCTGTCAGGAAATGAAGTGACTAACGCTTGCGCCAACTAAGCGTTAAGTACAAGTCCGCCAACTAGTGATTAGAACGGAGGAGAATACCAACCTCACTTCAGAGCGTTCTTGAGGTTAGGTTGTGATCACATACATGACTTCGACATGACTGGCTAAAGTGCCACGGAATTCATATTTTTCGAGACCAATCCCGACACTTTGTGTATGCTCTGGAGCTGTCTTCATAGTCGGAAATACGTTACAAAACTGATCCCGATTTTGAGGGACTACTGTGAGGGAATTGATTACTTATTTCTCACCTCATTTATCCCCTCACCCCATTTTATCCATAATCCGTCTATAAAAGCAATTACTTATAGGTACTGTAATGCTACGTACAATGATTTGACGAAGTTCATTAGCTTGTCTGTTGATGTTGTGTAAAGCTCGTCTAGGTCTTGGAAGAAGTACCTCCCTGGTATGTTGGTGACCTAGGCAGTGACATAGGATATAGGAAGCAGGTTGTTTCCTTTATAGATCCCCTCATCACTGCGGCATCTACAAAGTACTTCTTCAGTCAGGCGCAGAGTATTGTGCCCTGTTTTGTTCCTACTACAGTGAAACATTCCGTACGAGTCTCTCGGTCCTAGCTTCATTTAACGATGGTCATAGCCTTCTTGTGATATACAACAAGTTTCGATGGCGGTCCATCTAGCATTCGCCTCTCTGGCTGCTTTTCTTTCTGCTTCAAACTTGAGTGTGCAAGACGAGACATAGGGATTAGCTTCTTTTCAAGCAGCTGTGAACTTTGTCTTGCTAATTAGTCCTCTTTTTCATTTGCTGGAATGCCTTGAAGTCTCGAGACCCAGCAGAGCGTTACCTTGTGCAGTGTAGCAATTACCTTGAATCCTTCGGGACAGCATTTCACAGGCTTCGCTTTTATTTCTGATTCAGTTATTGCTTTTATATCTGCCTAGCTGCTTAAAAAGAAGGTAATACCTTCAGGTGGTACCACAGACTCATAGGCTGCTGTTATTGTCACTGCCAGGACCTGTGCTTCGAAGACACATAGCTAAATAAACGTCTGAAAAATAATATCATTCAAATGGCCGACTCGGTAAGATTCGCAGCATGCGATTTGTTTGAGGTAATTTTTAACCACTTTTTCGTACATTTCGGGCGGTATCTCGGTCATAACTTGAGTATTGTTGGTTTTTAATGCATCTAGAGTTCGGGGATTCAGGGTCTTTTGCATAGCCCCACAGAAAAAAATCTAATGGTGTCAAATCGCATGATCTTAGTGGCCAATTGACGTCGCCAAAACGTGAGATTACGCGACCAGAAAACTTCTCACGCAATAAAGCCATAATTGGTCGTGTTGTGTGGCTTATTGCCCCGTTTTGTTGGAATCACATATCGTCCAAGTCATGATCTTCAATCGCCGGCCAAAAAAAATCGGTTATCATTCGACCATATCGCTCCGCATTGCTGCGAACGCTGGCCGCCAGGAAATCGATAAATTCGGATCATTAGCAAAACTTGCACTTGCAGCAGCAATATTTTCGACTGAGAGTGCATTACGATGATGTACATAGGCCTTACGACATCAGTAACGCTTTCACTCTCTTCAAATTGACAGCTGAGTTTGACAGGTGTCAAATGCCAGAGTTAGCAACTTGAAACTACGAAATGAATGACCCGTTACCATGGTCTGAGAGATGTAGATATCGCCTTCGATATTCCCAGCGATTCGGATCCTACTCCAGTGTCCATTTTTATCCGTCAAAAATACGACTATTAAAAGGAAGGAGATTCTGTATAATACCTTCATCTTTCCAGTCCTGCTTTATAGCGCTGAAGCTTGGACTCTATCTAAAGCAGACGAAGATATTCTCGGTCGCTTCGAGATAAAGATTCTTCGTAAAATTTTCGGTTCCGTTTGCCTTGACGGGCTTTGGAGAAAGAGATTCAACGACGAACTATACGAGCTGTACAGCGACATCGACCTGGTCAAAAAACTGCCAAGTAAGTCGTTTTAGATGGCTAGGACATGTAGTGCGGATGGGAACAAATGCTCCGGCCCGTAGAGTCTTCGAGTCTAACAATGCAGTAGAGGAAGACCTCGCCTTAAGTGGCGCGCGCAAGTCGAAGGCGACCTCAACCGACTAGGAGTGCGCAACTGGAGGCAGTTAGCTAAGGACCGGGCTAACTGGAGAGATTTGTTAGCTGAGGCCTCGGTTCACCCCAAACTGTAGAGCCGCCTACATATACCGCAGTCAAGCCTATGGCCGCAAAACACTGTACGAACGATTTACGATCTTATGACGTGAAACTAAACGCGTCCTTAAAAACTCTTTGTTGATTTTTGTGGTTTTCTAACAGAACTACTAAGCCTTGTCCAGTCTATGCTTTGGTACATAATTCGATAGTGATAATTATAGAAAAGATCTTGAGCTCTTGAGCTATAATTCGCAGATCTTCTTTGTGCCTTACCCGAAGGAAGGAGTTATTAAATCTACTTAACTGGTTGGTCAATCTCTCCTTCCTTCCCAACATCGCGCCGGTTTCAGCATCAGTTACCCAAAAAGCTCTCTATACGCTATAAAGACATGCTCATCGCACTTACACAAGCAAGATCAACATCTTAAATCAAAGTTGATGGGAAAAGCTACACTATAATATCCTTTTCCTGATCAGCATATTGAATCCTAAGTTAGGTACACCATGTCACCTCGAAGTGCCCGCGAGACACCCATATCTATCAAAAATCGTATCATCCGCACTTCAAATTCTACGGCGCATCTAAGTCGATGTTTTTTCAAATCGAAATCATGTCCTCATATCCTCTGAAAGACAATTATTCAGTACCAATATTTGTATCGACTGTCGATACTCGACCCTAACAGAATTATTGTAATCGTCTTGTTCCCTAATTACGTGGCCTATCAATTTAAACACAAATCCCTTTGGGACTTTGAATTGTCTATTATCCTAATGTAATATCCCTGCCAGCGTCAGTGTTAAATTCCATCCAATTAAGTTTTCAAAACAAAATTGAATTCAATACCCAAATGAATTGATTGCCTCCAACCTTTTGCCGTTTATATCCATAAATACCAAAAAGGCGTCTGTACTGCAGTAAGCCCAAAATACCTATATAACTGCCCAAAGGAGCGCAGCGTTTCCCTAGTCTCATCTCTCATGTGAGCCTCGTTTTGAAGTATACCAAACATAACCAATGTTGCGGGACCTACACATCCATTATCCTCACCCTGATAAGCCACGACCTCGTTGGACCATCCCTCGAGTAACAAAAATGACTTCATGTCACACCTGTAGGACAATAAGCTGTATGCAAACGCAAAGGCTCCACGCAGTGCCGCCACCTGAAATACCCAACAAAGAGAACTCTAAAAACAATTTTTCAATCCGTCAAATGTCAAAGATTCAGTTTCTGTGGGCACAGTCTTATTCAATTTCAGCGAAAGCACAACGGCAAAATAACAACAACAACAACAACAGTAGCAATATTGTCATAGAATCTATTATGTCTGCAGATTTACTTTGTGCGTTGTGTATCTACCAGAGACTGTTGCTGTTACTGTTACTGGCTATGACATACCCTACTCAAGCGTCACTGAGCGTCACTCATTCATTCGTCGTCAGTCATACTCAAGCACAAGCAGGACCTTGCTATTTTATGTTCTTGTAAACGAATATTTCTTTTTGTTTTCATCTCATGGTTTGCCATTGCCACCCCAAGCCACCGACCGCCATCACTGCTAGCACTAGCACACACATGTTGAGGGGTGTGTAAAATGTAAACAACTTTTCGGCGGTTGGGGTTGTAGGAGAGTGGTTGCATTGCTACAAAATGCTTACAATGTTGACGACGACGACGACACGGCGTAAAAACCAGCCATCAGCCATCGTCAGCAAACAGTCAATGTTGTTTCGTCTAACAACCCCTTTAGTATGGGCCTGGGGAGGGTGAAAGAAAAAAATTGCTGGGGGGGTTGTATTTTTGTTTTTCCGTGTCGTTCCTCTTGTTGCTTATTTTCATTTATTCTCTCATGGAGGGCGAGTGCCAGTTGCCAGTTGAATTTAACTCCCAATCACCTAGTGATGGAATTTAAATTGGCAGCGTGGATAAATTATGCCTACTGGCGGCAGTATGAAGTTGGTCCCGGAAAAGTCCATTTTTGAAGCATGTTTTCTACTTAGAGGTAATCAACTTGTTGTAAAGTTGTTGCCCTTTACAGGTATTCGTATAGTGAATGTGCATAAGTATGGGTGGCTAGAATTGATTCGGAAAATAAGTGCTGAAAGCTTCTAAAGTGTCGGCCATAGTCGGTGAGTTATTTACCGTTTGATTATTATCAGTTCCCTGTCACATGAAATATTCAAAAGATTTTTTTGTATTCACAGAAATTGCCCTAATGGAGGGGCGATATTTAACAACGATGTTAGGTGGGCGAGTGCTGAAAGTTTATCAATAAGAAATTGGCAATTGTGGTAAATGGTATAGTCTTAGGCCATTCTAAAGGTTGTACACAAGATTGATTTGATGGTGATTTTGTTGACTGTCCTTGTTAGGGTCGTTATTGAAGAGCTAAAGCTGTTGAATTGATTTATAATCCATAATAAACACAGTTCCATCCATGACGTGATTGCTTGGTTTTTTTTAGAACGGCGGAACTTCGATCTTCCATTCTGTCTCGAATTTGAAAGTTGGAATTGGAAGATGTTCTTTATAAGAGGATTATGTATTATCAACAGATTTATTAAGCTTATTACGACTTACGAGCCGAAAAAAGACTAACGCACTGAAGAATAAAAGGTAGTCAAGAAAGATAATGGTCGAGGCAGAAAGTTAGAGGAAGTTAAGGCGTGGACTTGTTAAAGAGGACTTTCAGAGTGCATTTGGTGCCTTTAATTGTAAAAATATTGGCTGAAAATATAGCCATAATTAGTGTGGGGACTTACAAGAGAAAACAAGGAAACTGGCCTGAGATTTGAAAGGCTTAGAGTAAATGAAATCATTTTCAGCAATTGAAGCTAATCCAGTGTATCCATTCAGTAATGCTTGAATGAAGATACGTATGTCAGCAAGCCTGCTCTGAATTGAATTAATTTTTAGTTGGCTGGCGTTTCGTACGGAACTTGGAGTAACGTGTGGGTTTGAGAATTCCTTGGACCAGCATTTCACTCTCAAAGCCGAGACTAGAGTTAACTCGATAAGCAATAAAGTTCAGTTCTCTGCCAGAGATAAGGTCCAGAATCCAGATGACGAATTTTGGTTCTGGAAGGGATCATCACAATTCACAACTAAAGTATTCTCTCGAAGCTTGGCCTTTCTTACTTAACGTTTATTTTCGCACTAGAATATTAGATTGCAACAGCTCTTGGGTGAGCGGGACAATATGGGTTAAGAAACACTCATTTTATCTGCGACAGTAGAAAAATCTGAATTCCTAATTGTCGTGTTCATATATTAAAAACTCATGGTTAGATAAGGACGGTTTATAGAGGTCACTGGAGAATCTTTAAGGTCAGAAACCAATTCGCATATACACTTATTTCCCAAAAGAATGAGGATCTTGAAAATATTGCCCGCTGGTCTGAAACGAATGGTCTTTTGGTAAACCCTGCAACATCTAGGTGTCTTGTCACCTCAAGAAATTCTTTGGACTTGTCATAATTCTTCTCCTTCTGTGATTTTAGGCATTTCTCCTATTGAATATACGTATGTTGAGATAACCAAAAATCTTGGTATGGTCTTTAACCGGAAATTAACCTGTGATAACCACATAAATTTTGCGACCGGTAAAACCTCATTGGTTCTTCGAACATTATGGGCAACTAAAGCTTTCACCCCCTTAAAAATTCGTCTCATGCTGATTATACCAAAATTGTTGTACGGCTGCGAAGTTTTTGCCAATTGCAGTTTCGTCAGCAAAAGAAAACTGCAGGTCGCTTACAATAACACCGTGCGGTTGTTTTTGGACTAAGAAGGTACGACCGCGTGTCGCACATGACGTTTGACAGTCTACCTCAGTTCCGCACTTTAACCTTTCTCTCAAACATTCTGATAACACGACAACCTCCCAGCTGTACGAGAAACTGGTTATGCCTTCCTCAATCAGTTGATTCCTCCGCGTTACTTTTCTCTTACCTCTGAGCGTCAATTTTTCATTAACTTTATTCGTCTATGGAACTCCTTACCGCGTCCTATTAGAAGAATTAATAACACAAAAAGGTTTAAAAATTAATCTTTTATCTTTATCTTTTAAGTATTGACCACGTAGTATAAATAAATGTAAGAATTTTTCCTGAACTACAATCGCCATGATCATCCTCATAAGCATTGACGCTAAACCCTGCGTTCTGTCTAATGCTAATGGGTCTGTAGTCATTTGCTGAAGTGTGACCTGCTTTACCTGCTTCGGGCAGTCGTGCTTCCATCTACGCCATAGGTACGTATCCTAACCTTAGACAGTGTATACAAATTTCCCTGATCCTGGTTTGTATCCCTAACTGGAGCTTTTTGCTATAGCTGTCAGAATGCTATCAGGGTCATGCCTATTGAACTGTGCGAACAACTTTATAGCCCATCGTAGATTCTTCCATTTGATGAGGTGCTCTATACCTCTTCCTCTAACGAACAGCTAACATTGTGAAAATAGCCATAAAGTATATGGAGTTCGTTTTTCCTAGACCATGTCAATATTTTGCCAAGGTTATCAACTGCTTGTCTATACCTGGGGGATGAGCAATAGGAAGTGAGTTAGCCTTTAGATGGGACTATTATGATTTTTACCAACCCCAGTCGGCTTTCTTATAGGGTTTCTGAAGGCGCTTGGAACTTATATGGGAGGCAAATCTTGAATGATCCTTTGAAACATCTGAGGGTGTAATACTAGCATGTTCATGAAAATGGACGAACATTCGACGTAGAAAGTCGAATTCACATAACACGTTGCATAGCGCGATTTTTATGTGACCCGATGATATGCTTCGAAAATTGCTCGAATACTGCCACCATATACCTATCGGTGTTAAAACATCCACTTGGCCTATACTCGGCAGCATACAAATACGAGCAATTCGACTAATGGAGATTCTATACTGTCATTCAATTTCAAACCGCTATCGGACCTAGGACTGATCATTAGGGTACCTAGCCCTAAGCATATACGATCCCCCTTATATCATTAACTTTAACTATTTGCGGCATTCCTGCTTTTTCGTCCCTACCAAAAAGCTTTTTCCAGGTTTAACACTATTCCATCTTCGGTAGAATTGTCACCCAGCAATACTATAGTCTTAATGAAGCGCAGAACCGTCAATCTCCTCGAAGTTTACCTTGAAATTTTCAAAAACTTATACCTAAAGAGTCAAATCAAAAACAATTTTTTTCAATTCTTTGTACAACAAATGAGCTCTCATTTTATTCTTTATTTTCTAGACATCCCTTGAATTAATCAACACCCCAACTGATGCATAAACCATTGGTAAAGCAGGTCGAAAACAACCCCCAACCCACGATACAACGCCCACCTGTTTACCGGTTGATTTGTCAACCATCGGGCTGCCAGAATCCAATTGGCAAGGATCTGTTCCAAATTCCTCGCCGTCGGCACATACCATACTGGCAGTTATCCTACTATTGGGATACAATGCCCGACAGGAGGCCCTACTGATTAAACGCACAGTTGCAGCTTTTAACACTTTCGGTGTACCATTAGAGCCTTCATGCGTCTCGGTATCGCTCCACTCCATCACATTTGCCAAAGCACCATCGGTGGGATGTGTCTCAGCCAGCTCGATCGATCTCACAAACGGTCCGAATGTCATCTCTCTACCAAGTGTCAACATTGCAAGATCACAGTCCAAATTGGTCTTGTTAAAAGATGGATGTACTGCTACAGTACTCACTGAATAGGAGTCGCCAGCAAAATCGTGCGTTGATCGAATTCGAACATTCAATTCGGTCACGGGAATATTGACAACACAATGAGCAGCGCTTAGTATTTGATTTTCAGAAATTATAGAGCCTCCACATGTGTGTTCGTCATTTACCCGCAGTGAGACCAGGTAGGGGAAGTCTTCAATAGGCGCGGGTTGTGGGCTGCTTGAAAATTGCACTCCAGGCACCTGATGTCCAAGATTGAGAACATTCGTGAGCCCCAAGAGAATCGACAAAACTGAGAGGTCTGCCATTTATGGTTGGAAATAAATTACTGAGTGTGCTGTTGCCTCAGCTCAGGCTTTTATACCTGCAGCCACATTATAGGGTGTGTATTGCTAAAGGGATAACTACTGATAAGAATAATGAAATAGACGGTTTGTCGATGTAGTTCGCTTTTAAATATGTCGAAGGCTTAAAACTAACTTGTAAATAACAGCAAATTGCAGGAGTCCTGAAGTCTTAGATTGGCTTTCCTTATTCGTGATTGGTCTTGTCCAAAATGTTATTTCTTGGCGTTGAACATTAACCAGTCTGACGATAGTACCCTATGCCATGTGTGGTAAATGCAAATTCGGACGCAAAAGCTGATAAGCTTTGGAAGACGACATTTGATAAGAAAAATATTGAACTTCCTAGAATATTAGTCACGTCATTTGATTGATATGAAGCCATTGATCCCATGTTGGCTGATATTGTTATTAGGAAACTTTGGCTGCTGCAGGGATAGTTAGTTTTACTTATTAAGGTTGTGGGTGGCCACAGTGTAGTGTGCCAAGTGATTGCCTATTACACCCGAGCGGTGTTGGTAAGGGAATAATACTAAAGTTTCTCCACCACTGACAGACGAATAATGCTTGGTAGAACGATGTACAGGAATAGGAAATCGGGTCCGAATTTTCCAGGATTTCGAATGTGTTCAATTCGGTAAGTGTTTCCTCATAGGTACCTAGACCTAGAAAGCTATAGAAAGGGTGAATAGCATGGATAGGCAATGGTCATGTTAGGGTCAGAGAGACTCGTTAATATTAGTTTAACGAGTTCGAAACTCTTGTGAAAAATTCGATAATCGAAAAGAGTGTCACCGAAAGGCGGGTGATGCTTCTTGTTACGACACCGTAATTGATATTTTTTGATCCAGATAAAATACTAAAGGAGTCTCGGAAAACGAAACCCCTCAAACCGCAACTAGATACACAACGTCAGCGGAGGACTAAGCGTGCATCTACATGGAAGAAACGGATGGTCTACACCCTACCTTGGCTTTGATAAACCAAAATTAATCATTGCTCTCTTGCTCATACTCGTATCTTTTACAGCTGTCATAAAATATTGTCTCTATTAAGGCGTGTGAAATCAGATTAGTACTTCCCAAACCTAATGTAAGTACACGGCTCTACTGATGAGGTTATAAACCCTAGGTTATGTCCTATAGGGGACTCACTTAGACCGGGTAAAGGCGGAGGGTGACCGTAGCAGTCTGGCTCCTGCGTATTGCCTCTGACAGACCATCACTAAGGAGGGAGACTGGTGCGTGGCAGAAGCAGCAGATTTTTTTTAAGTACCTTAACGGTGTACGATGTCAAAACGATGCTAAAAGCTAAAGTCGGAAAGAAAAACACACTCGGCGAGTTAGGTAGTAAGCATACAAACTTCACGACTTTACCGGAGCTCCTAATACAGTGATAAGTAGTATTATACACAGCATCCTACCTCTCTGCAAAAGGTCAACCTCTAACGTGTATGCCTACACATTTTGAGAGCTAATCGTGCACTCTAACAGTTATCTTGTCCCGTCTAGATTTATAACTTCACTATAATAGCGAAAAAAAGTCGAGAAGAGAGCCGCTCAGAAAAAGAAATGCGACATTGGGCGCCTTAGCTTGCGGGTATCCCGTCCCGATTCTATACAGAAAATGCCTATGTGAGAAATTCTCCACAAAGGCGCATCCATCTTCCATGTAGGCTATTAGACTCAGGCTCTACGAGACAAAGGAAACCTGTAGTAATAGAAGCGACTGACTATTATTAGATATTAAAAAAAATGGTCAAGTGCGAGTGTCACTCGTGCACCAAAGGTTCCGTAAACAATAAGCTTTCGATTTGCCCCTATGGGAACGGCACCTTAAAAAAACCTGTAGACACACATATTCACCTATCTTCACCTATCCAATTGAAGCCATTACTACTCGGTGAGCTTTCCGCTGGCGCAAAGAATTTAGAAAATAGTGGATAAATGACATTTTAGTTAACTGATTGCGAAGCCGTTGGAAGAGGTTAGCTTTGCCTTCAAAATGTGTGTGTCTGATATTTCCAAGATCGCGAACCCTTGCTGCCAAAATGAGACTTCTTTGTTGTATTGCTGGGGTAACCCGCATGATGTCGTATGAGGAACACAGGCACACTTAAGGTACATTTTTAAGCCGCTACTTCTCCAAACGAAGCCAGTCCATTCTTCGATACTTTTGTAGCTCCAGGATGAGATCGTTGGGGCAAGTCCGGCAGCTTTGCTCTAAACGCATGAGGATTACCCCTGATGACACTACAGAGGGACTGCACTTGAGTAGTCCACTCCCGCGGCCCTTGTAATGGATGCGAATTTGATTCACTTCCACAGGACCTACAAAATTTCATGAAACACATGACTAAATTGAGCCCTCATTCACATATGTGCGTAGTACACTTGCCAACCTATACATACACTACACATCTACTCATATATCAGTACTCTTCTTAATCAGGAAATTTTCCAAAGCAAAATTTCCCACACTCCATAGTTGTCCTTTATTTATTGCTCATACACCCAATGAAATTGATGTGAATCCTTGTGGATAATGCCGCCTGTGAGGAAATCACACATCTATACTCTGAAACGTTGAGATGAACTTAAGACGTTTTGACTTTAATGCACCCTGATAGCTTCTTTCCTTCTACATCTATAGTCAGGAGGAAGATGACGATGTTGCGTTTGTCCTTGTTGTTGATGCAGTTTGCCGAAAGGATTATTATGACATACTATAAAGCAGTTGTCCTGGTTGGAATAGAGCGATTTGTCAAGAGGTTCCTTATATTGTACAATTTACCCATAACCAGTGCTGCCATGCCTAAGCTTCTGCTAAGCTTCCTTGTGTTCCATCATGTTGTTGATACAAACACAGACACTAGGAGTTCAATTTCTGTTTTTCGATTTTGTTGTTTCTTTTTTCCTATTTTTCTGTTTTGTCTTTCGGATCTCGTTGTACATATAGGACGATGTGAAGTATGTGAGATTCCATGACTCGGTGCAGGGGACACGAAGGGCGAACGACAAGTAACAAGACCAACAACCGATAACCGGACCAGACCATCAATCGTGTCGGTAGACAAGAAAGTAAATAGAATAAATCTTCGCATGGACATGGAGCTGTCATGTTTTTTGGTTTATTACAAGATTACTTCTATCAAAGCGTTAGTCTGTCCTGTCAATATGATATCCTTGCAAATGTTCATCGAGATGGTGTATATACCTTTTCTCTCATATTGTGAGAGTGTGCTGTCCATCAACAATGACCCATGGGATAACAAATGCAGTTATGGAACTCTGCTGAAAGTATGATGTGCGTGTGTGTGTGTGTGTGTATGTGTGTGGTTGGACGCCAGAGGGTAACATTGATTGTTATCGCAATGGGATGGAGATGTGCCGGATTTTGGGTGCAATTTGTGTCTTTTGGTGGCGATAAGTGTCCAATTAAGCAGTTTCTTGTGACGTGTCTTCTTTGCCAAGAGGAAATTATTGATTCCGTTGAGATTTGCTCGCTCTCATAAACGACATCTATTTTGATTGAAGGATATAATGCCCTGTAATGTGATGTATGAGCGTAAGTACACATATTTCCTATTTAGTGATTAAATTTTGTCTTTGGAAGGTATAATGACTCGATGTTAGGTGCATGATGCAATGTTAAAGAGAATGTCCTTGGGGCTGTCTTGTATATATGTAGGAGTGGGGCAGTATATGTCTATGAACGTTTGGTCTAATCACTTGAAGCAGTTTGGCGTTATTTGGTATAGACACCTACATTAAGAGCGATATGTCCATCAGGTCGCAACTGAACCCAATTCAATTGCAACTTGGAAATTTAACCATTTATCGGAATTACGGGAGCATGATGGTCAGAAGTTCGATCTACATAAGTATCTACAGCGTAAATGAGCATCTGGTCCAGTGTAAGAACTTGAAGGCACATCAGAGACAAAAGATCAACACGTTTGTGCAGAGATAAAGGATGAACTGAAGATGAAACAAGTGCTCTTCCGACGGAAGATGTCATGAGCGAGATTAGCAATGTCGGCTTAAGCTATAGTATCAGAATAAGACTGAGCCCTTCAAATTGTCTGTGGCAAGACTTTTTAGTTCACATATTATGCACGAGTGAAGGTATAAGGTATGCACCGTCTCTTATAGGATTACAAGCACTCCTTGGTTTTACGGGCAGCAGAGGACGAGTACTAAAGCCTGGAAAGATCAAACGAGCTACTTTGACATAGTTCAGAACTGCCGCATCTATAATTTTTCTTGATAGGCAAACCAAAATGTTGGGATCGTTCCAAGACAAATCCGCGAAGAGAAAATTGAAGAAAACGTCGTTGTGTTGTATGTCCTTTGGGAAAATGAATTCGCTGAAACTATGATCACGCTTGACTAGCGCTCTCAGTTGGGGTCGAGCAAAAATGGTGACTGGTCACGTAAGGGTTGGGGAATACTTTGGACCACCTTTTAACGATGTCAAAAATGATGAGTTGGTTTTAAGTATTATCTCATCAATACTTACTTACTTACTTACTTAGGTGGGGCTACAGTCCGGCGTGGACCTGGGCCTCAACCAACACGCCTCTCCAGTTAGCAGGATCTTTGGCTAACCGCCTCCAGTTGCGCACCCACCTAAGGCGAGGTCTTCCTCTACTGCGTTGTCCCTCCGGGTTGAAATCAACGACTTTACGGGCTGGAGCGCTGGGTCCATTCGCTCTACATGTCCCAGCCATCTTAGACGACTGATGCGTACTTTTCTGACTAGGTCGATGTCGCTATACAGCTCGTAGAGTTCGTGGTTAAATCTCCTCCTCCAAAGCCCGTCAACGCAAACAGGACCGAAAATCACTTGGCGAATTTTTCGTTCGAAACGACCAAGAAGAACTTAATCCACCTTTATAAACGTCCATGATTCTCGTTATAAAGCAGAACTGTTATGATGAGGGTCTTAGTCCCATTGGTGTTTCTCGACAAAGCCTTATTAATCTATTGCCTTCTTAGGTCAAAGTAACAGCGGTTGCCAAGTATAATTCTTCGCTTGAACTCATTAATATCCAAACGGAAATTTAGCTCACTGGCGGACAATATGTCAAGGGCGCGAAGAAATTGAAGGATTGAAATAGATTTACCGACATTTGGCGTTAATTGAGCTCTAGTCGAGTTTTAGAGTTGAAACAGCTTAAAGTCGCGAATATGAGGATGTCGTCAAGAGAGTCAGGTAACTCTATTATTTTGGGGATCGGGATGTAACGTGTAGGGAATGTTATTTTTATTGCACCAAGGTCGAGTTTGGAGGAAGATATAAAGTAGCAATCAGCGAAGAGTTAAGGTTATTGTGAACGAAGTCATTTGAAGCATCATGTGGAATGTGACCACTCATTTTAATTGATATTTAAGTGTAGGCTCGTCGGCGGTAACCATGAAAGAACCTGTGAAGTACCTCTATTGAGACTGGGTACTATGTAATACGATATCAGTAAATGGATCTTTAGAAAATCACTCAGGACCTTGCACAGTGGATGTATAGGTTGCGCAAAATTGAAACGATTGACAGGCTTGTCAATGAAGAGCTTTTGACTTCCACAAATTCAAACATATTTGTATGGAATGGTACCTAGCTATAAATATAAATACACAGACAAAGTCAGACTATCACTTAAGCCCCTCGAGGCCTCTTTCAAATCATCTTACCATTTTCACGAATCTCTTTATAATTCCCGACCCTCCCCATGCTATCCCGTACCAATTCCGTATCTTACCAGACAAGAACACGAATCCACATAAATATTTAAACGGCTACGAGTATATAAAAAATCGCACCGTTCAAGGATAATCAAAATAATGTCACTTCCATTATATACAAGAGTAGGCGGCAAAACAAAATATTTGTGCGCCCGCACTCATTCATTCTTTCAAGCGTGATACAAACTCTTCTTCAACGAGATTTATCGCACATTACGCGTTTGTCATCTCGCAAATCCAGGAGATATGATTTATGGTCCTCAGAATGTTATCCTTGAACTTCCTCAATGACTCGGTGTATCTCCGTACATATGTTCAATGGAACTGAATTCCTAAATCTTTTCAGTGTCAATCGGCGCGTTAAGGAGTAGATATGCAAGCAAACTTTGAAGGCCATTATAATGTTCCCGCAATTGACGCGTAGTCCTTGGGATCAACCATCAACTCAATAAATTGTTCGTGTTGCATTCAAGGATGTGAGAAATTTTGTCGAGAAGATTGCTTCTTTGTGCGATGCAGTGTGAATGGAGTCGACTTCCTGTTTGGATTTAAAGGCCACGGAATTAATTTTAATTTTCAAGATTACGGTATCTCTAAAGTTTTTTTTTAAGACATTTATATATAACAAAAATTCAGTTTTTCTGAGATGACACGACTTTTTATATAGTTGTTCCAACAGAACCCAACCATACATAATGCCTATACGGTTGTGAATGAATGTTAAATGCGAATCCATGTGCGTGGTTAAAGAAAACAAGAAAACAAGGAAAATCCTGAAATGAAATATGTATACTGCGTTCCCCTTAATTTGGACAGCGTTATCGTTTTCCAATTGAAAACACTCCGAGCCCTCGACTTGGTTTTCCAATTCGATTTCGGCGCTGCTATTGGCTTGGCAATGATGTGGTGTGCAGTTTCTCAATCTGATGATGTTAGAGGAGGTAATTATGCATCGATTCAGTCATACGTATGCATGTTAATTTATCTCCTTTAGTCAGTTTCTACACGAGTCTCTTTTGCTCATTATCGTCCTCAAATAGGTGAGCATGAGCGTAAGTGTAAATGTTTCTTTATATGGAATTGAACGACAAAAACGATGTGAAGACTTCTTAAGAGTAAGTTGCAACAGGTCCATAGAATCCATGAAACGATAACAGAAAGAGGGGACCGGCTTATCGATTCGTAATAAAGAATGCACTAGATTTTCAAGGCTAAGGATTTACAAAACAACCTTGTTCTCTCTAAACGGTCAAAGTGCTAGCCAAATCAACCATGCGCTGATCGATGTCACTTATCCAACAACTTCAACATGCACACATTCCGAGGAGCAGATATCATCTTCGTCCATTATCGTATTGCAGCTATAAATTCAGAGCTCTAATGAGAAGAAGCTGGCAATCGCCCAGAAGAAAATGTCTCACATTGGACGAGCACACCTGTAGTAGCCAAAGTCTACAGTGAGCGGTTGAGTGAGAGAATCTACACTGAAAAAAGAACTGGTCCTGTCGCGGCTTGGTCCCACACCGAAAAGGTGTAGCCCCGGAAAGGACCATTGGCTATACCAACCACCCCGGATAAAGAACTAGTTGTGTATATGATGATGGAAGTGTTTAATAGGTAAAGTTAACAACAAAATAGAAGCAACAAGGTATAGGCAAAATTATCGAGCCAGAAGAAGAGATAACTATTCTGTTACGACCTATACCCAGTTTCCCCTTAAACAGATCGAAGATTCTCTCAAAATCCATCATGCAATTTCTCGTAGATGTATGTAGATCATCCATGCATTATGGGTACGATCTTCTCAAATCTGCTCGATCTTTTTTAGAATCGACGTTCTTGGAAGTTCTGAGCAGTGACATACTATGTTTAACATATTGTATTTCCTATTTCCTCTTTCGTTACTTTAATGGCGTCAAAAATCGAAACCTGCGTTATAAGCCAGTTATCGGCCCGCAACTTGACATAGGTATTGCTGCAGTCGATTATAGCGCATTTACCACGTGTTTTCCCAAAAGGAACGAATGGTACGGGGATCGACCGAAATCCATCGAATCGATCATACGGTGCCGTGACATAGTGTCATAATGCCAAATGCTAGCATTTGGCCTTATGTCACTTTCGCAAAGCGACATTATGGCCAAATTTTGAGATTTGGCTTTATGACGATAAGGCCTTATGTCACGGCACCGATCATACCTATCTACACGGATGGATCAAAGATGGAAATCGGAGTTGGCGCGGGTTTCGACTCCGAACGGCTCGGACTATCCAATTCAATCAGACGTCCTGATTACAGCTGCGTATTCCGAGCTGAGGTACTGGCAGTGACAACAGCTGCTAAACAAATTGCAATGATGGCAATACCTCATGCAGATATTACCTTTTTCATTGACAGTTTAGCGGCAATAGAAGCGTTCTCTGCCGTTGAGTTAAAATCAAACCTCTCCTGTCTTGCCAACCCACTAACCTAACCTAACCTAACTCATCGACACTACTTTGATTATAGTTTTTTTTTAGCTTCATTACCTGTTACCTTGTTAGCAAAGAAACAGCGGTTCTGTAACTCTTTTGTTTTTATTTTGCCTTTAAACGCACCAATGACAGCAAGGCTTTTTGTTTTGTTGGTGGTAAATTGGATGTTCATACCACGGCATGTGTCATAGTCATATATTCCTGTATACCTTTGTAACCTTCTTATCATGCATCAAAGTCCTATTTCGGTCAACTTTTCTTTAAAAGAAAAAGTTACACAGAACTGTTTACCCTTTCAACTACCAATTTCGCAGGATGCACTCACTCGCTCACAGAATTCACTGTGGTGGCGCCGCGCCCGCTATAACTTCTGCCAGTCCGAGTGCTATAAAATATAATAAAAGCACATTACCGCTGTTTAATCTTTCGTAATGATCTCGTTATTGCCCATCCAATTCGCTGCTGCATATAAAGTATTATACCTACCCGCTGGTGGTTCTTCGTTAACGCAAAAAAAAAAGTCTAATAAATTCGAAATAAGCAAAATTAAATTTTTTTAATTAAAATAAAAAAATATTGCACCCACGAAACAAGCACGTTCTGTCGATTAAGACTTTTCTAGGCGGGTCCTTGCTCTTTGATGACTTCATTGGACATCATTTCAAATGTTTTATTTTTATTGTCATCCTTAAAAAAAAAAAAATTACGGACTGCCTGATGCCAAGAAACGGATCAGCACATCCCGCGCGTGAATTCATGTAAAATAAATTAATTTCATCCCTGTGCAGTGGGGTGCTTGACAAAGCCGCCTAAATGAGTTCGTCGTTGTGTTGTCCCCCGAAGGCATAAATGTATCATCTCTCTGGCGAAAGAGTAGTACTTGACAATGCAATGAGTTATGCAAGTCACGGGTCCCCCGAAAGATTCCTAATAAATTTTCGATTCACTTACAAAACACGGTCCGGCCACCGGATGGGGTGCAAAAGGCTTTGTTCAGCTGGAACTGGTAGCGCAGTCACTTGGCACGTGTCCTTTTTTTGATGGCAAATAACGAGGAATGAAAGCATCATCCATTCCGCCTGTGTGACACTAGGAAAACGGCAAAACTGCATACCACTGCAGCGCACAGGATCAACCCCTGTCTATTCCGGTTGTAGCACATTGTAGTGTCTCTCGGGTTAGAGGTTTTCCTTTTTTTTCCTCCCTAGAAAGGCTTTCAACTACCCCTGGCAGAAGAGACGCAGAAGACTCGTAATTGTAACAATTTATATCCATCGTCATGACGTTTGTGAGATCCGTAAATAATCAAATCTCTAACTCAAACATTGCATATTGTGAAGGGTGGAGGATTGCCTGCCGGAAGGAACCACCCCATATGTGTGAGTAAGTCGTGGCGAGTCGTCATCCTTGGTTGGTGATCATTTCCAGAATCCAAATTTGAGTGAGCAATATTTTCCCAGCTCCAGAGATTCGCTGTGATTTACAACTGTGGCCAGGATACTTGAGGATACACGGTCGATTGGAAGCGCACACGGTTGTGCCGCAGCGTCGCGTCGTCGTCGGGCCAGACATCAATGCGAAATCCGGGGGTGTATGCATTCGATGCTATATAGACGAGTGGCACTTACGATGCTCTTAGTATGTAATTATGCAGACACTTGCCGCAGACGCGCTGCCGGGTTTCAGTGGGGAAGGAAATCCTCTTCCACATAGAACTCGCTTTCCTCTGTGAGGGTTGAAATTTAATTGCCATTAAGTGCAACCCGAAATTACGTTGTGCTGACTCAAAGACGCGCGAAGCAGGTTTACATGTACACATCCTTGCGTATAGATGTATTTATATGAATATAATGCGTATTGCCTCTGTTTAGGGAAAATCCTTTTTGCCAGGAATAATGAACGGAGATTTAATTAAAATTGCAGCCGAATCGCGAAGGAGGAGTGGAGTGAAGTGAAGCTTTTTGCGCGTATGTTTAATTTCGGTCTGGTTGCTAGCGGCGTTATTATGTTTGCCATTCGGCTCATTTCAAGGACTTAATTTATTTTCGCAATAATGGTGGTTAGATCGGGGATGCGTTAAGATTTTTCTGCGGTGAATGAAGAACAGTTTGAGGGGCGCCATCGCATTGTTCCAAAAATTTGCTTACAAAGCTCGCACCATTGTCATAGAAGGGTTAAGTCAGCAAGTCAGTCAGTTGTCTATTAGCCAAAATGAATAATAATTTTGTAATCGTCGCCCATCCCGTTGCAATCTCTTAGCAAAAATGTTCATGCCCAGACCCATGAATCACTAAGGGCACTTACATTTTATTTTCCCTCAAAATGACATTAAAATACGGCCAAAAACACTTTCATTCTCATTGCGTCACACTTTTGATGGTCACCTACCCCAGACCGGCCCAAACTATATATGGATATGTATACGAGGAGCCGCCATAACGTTTCGCATGTAATATACTCATAAAACATCCAAAGTGTAAAAAGGACATTTTTATGAATTATTTATTCACAGTCAAGGATATCGGGCTGTCAACAGGGAGAGACCACACAATTTACGGAAGTAAATTCAGTTTCAGTTTAATTTTTTTTTTTCATATTTATGTACGTATGGAGTAGGTACCAACGTTGTGAAGGTGCTGAACGTGCAGCACGCGATGAATTTTATTTGTAAAAGAGAGAACACAAAATTGAATCAAATAGAAAATGAAATGTACACCATTGTGTTTACACTTTAATTAGAAAATAAAATAAAAAAACATATCTAAAATGAAAAATGTCAGTGTGAAGTGATTGGGCAGCAGTAAAACGTTGGACTCGGGGTTTTTTTTTATACTTTGGCTTTGCAACCCTTTTAAAATATGTACGTATATATTTTGTTAAGAGACATTTGCGCTTTAATGGTTTAAAGTGTGATCGTCATCAAAATAATTAAATGAGGAGGTATGTACGAGTTATGTAAATGGGCACAGAATGGTGAGTAATGGCGATCAGTGTGTTGCAACATTAACTATTCGCCTTTGATGAATGTCTTCTATGTGTCTTGGAAAACACCACATGCTTCCGGTAACATAAAAGATTCATTTTTCGAGTAAAAACATGCTCCCGTATACCTATCTCCATTTTTGAAAGTTTGTATGTATCATAAAAAATATTAGCGAAGAGATTTTTGAAAAAAATTGTTTGCAGTCACTATTAGAATTATTTGAAGAACCTTTTTACATCAAAATATTTTTTGTTTGAGACCGAGGAAAAAAGTCAAAAAAGTAGCGCCAGTGACATCACGCTGCGTTCTGCCGATTATGTCGATGTCGTCGGCGTAGGCGAGTAGGTGGAGGACTTTTGAAAGATAGTGCATCTGATGATAGCGTTTGAGTTTGGCACTATTCTTTTAAGAACGATGTTGAAGAAGTCACATCGAAGGTCTCGGTGAGTTCTTTACCGACCTTGATGGAGCAGCGTGCATTCTCCATTGTCATCCTGCACAAACGGACGTATAAATGCTGTCATAGGCGGCCTTAAAATCGATGAAAAGATGGTGGGTATCGATTTGGACTTCCTGGGATTTTTCCAAGATCTGCCGCAGTGTGAATATTTGGTCGATGGTAGACTTTCCTGGCCACACTGATAGGGACCAATCAGGTTGTTTGACGAAGGGCTTCAGGCGTTCACACAACATGACAGATAGGATCTTGTAGGCGATGATGTTAAGAAGACTAATACCTCTGAACTTGGCGCAGTTCATAGGGTCTCCTTTCTTGCTCCTAACCAAGTCATCGCCTGCCGCTTTGAATAGCTCGGCGGTTAGGCCATCTGCTCCAGCGGCTTTGTTGGACTTAAGCTTAGATATGGCTATCTTCACTTCGTCCAGGTCGGCTGGACGGAATTGTTGGCCTTCATCGTCTAGGTTGAATGGTTTATTCTGCCTGACAGCAGGATTTAGTTCGTCATCGCCGTTAAACAGTCTGCAGAAGTAGTTTTTCCATATCCTCAGCATCGACTGCGATTCTATTATGATGTTCCCTTGTTCGTCCTTACAGGCTTCGGTTCGGGCTCTGTAGCCTTGGCAGGTTCTTTTTACCCTTTGTAAAACTTCCGAACCTCATTCCTACTGTAACATCTCTCTATTTCCTTGATCGCGCGCTTCTCGTGCTCTTTCTTTTTCCTCCTGAGAAGCCGGTGTTCGTCTCTTCTTTTCTACGCGTAGAGCTCACGGGCAGCTCGGGTCTTTCTTTGCAGCGCCGCTTTGTATGCCTCTTTTTTTGCTGCATGTGCTTGCCGGCACTCGTCGTCGAACCAGGGGTTTCGTTGTAGTGGTCGAGTGAAACCAAGCACATCAGAGGCGGCGTCTCTGATAGCTTTTTGGCAATGTTGGCACTGGTCTTCAATACTTGATGCTGGCTGCATAGACTCTTTTGAGAGATTGAGATCTGGTAATCTCTTGCGATTTTAGCCGTCCGACGTCAAACTTCCTCACAGTATTTACTTGTCTTGGCGGTGTTCGGGATGTCCGAAGGCGTACCTTGGCTACGACAAGGTAGTGGTCCGAGTCAATGTTGACCCCTCGGAACGTTCGGACATCCATAATACTGGAGTCGATCGCAATGTGGTCAATCTGGTTGACGGTTGATTGATCTAATCATAATCACAATAGAATAAAATAGCACAACGCAAAAAGTATAATTAACCAATCTGTTTATCCCGTATAAGGCTGTTAGTGTAGCTGGATCAGTACAGGGTACGACACTTTGTCCTAGGAACACTCGCATAACACATCAGATATGGATTTTGGAAACGTATAAAGGACAAACAAACAGACGCGTTGCATTCATTTCGAAGATGGATTTATTTGCCTCGAAGCTGCTACACAAGTGCATCTTAAATAAAAATGAAAGCTTTTTCGACTGGTATTAAATGCAGAATCCGTTTCACAAAGACTGCCATCGAGTTCCGCTTTCCGCAAGCACCACCCACTACATCGACAAAATGTCGATTTAATCCCTTTTTTCCAAACCGCTACGATGAATAATCGCTAAAACCTGGACATAGATTTTAGCAACATTTGCGGATATTCTAACCTTCTCCCTATTAACAATTAATTCATCAGGAGATCTCTGTCTTGCTGGTACTTTGTTGACTCGAGTCTTCTCAGGGTCTACGATTGAGACACCCCTTACTGGTATTCAGACCATTTCGCTAGTGGAATTTTTGTAAGCTTAGGACCCATTGGTATGACAGGGGCAATTCAAACATTTTCAGAAACAACCACAGGTCCACAGGTGCAATATTCAGCCTTCCGTCCCAACATATATCGGTAAAGAACGAAGCTAGTCTCGTGGCTCCCAGGCTCCCCAATATATCAAACCCCGAAAATAAACTTTACAGGACATCTCAAGAACTTACAACAGCCTTAAAAAAATCCGCTTCGCCAGAAAATTATGTGAAACCGTAAAAAAAATTGACCGTAAACAAAATTACAAGAATTTGGTTAAACCTTAAACGTTATAAGACTACTCATTCGTTTACATTCCAAAGAGCTAAAGCACTAGGAAAACAAGTTAACATCTTTCACACGAAGGTGCATGCGAAAGAAGCGCCACGGTGCCGAAGCCGGTAATTCCTCGCAACGTTTTAAACGAACCTAAATTGCCCTCTAAACACGAGACAATTTCGGAAACCAGACTGAACCAACCCGATATGCACTGCTTCACTACTGCCTGCACCTGCATGCTGAACAAAATGACAAAGTCTTGAGACATTGCCTTCGGATGCGCCTACGGAACAATATTGTTATCGTCTTAGAGCAGTGCCAATATGTGACTCCAGTCCCCAGCCTATAACATGGTAAAATGTAATTTTTGGTACACAAAGATCGCAAATTGCTTTTCAAGTCCTTAATTAATTCCTTCGAGAGTCGTAATTACTCTTGATACAAGAGTAAGACCCATTCCAAGTGCAACACATGGTGAGAGTAAGATGTGCCCTAATTTCTATGCCCGGATAAAGGTGAACTCGTAATTAAATTTGAGCACACAAACACTGCTGTGCCGATTAGCATTTCCAAATTTCCTTGTATAAATTAAACACGGTCCTCAGGACAGAGTCACCTTATATATAGTATATGCACTTGGCTATATTATGTCTCGACCAACAACGACGGATGAATGAATCCATATCCTGGATATGTAACAATTACCGCAGACACCCCGTCCCCTTACTACCGTTTATGGTCAGTTTAACTTTTCGACATCGAACATCGGCTGGGTGTATGACTACATGACGGTTTAGTTCATTTTGGGGTGCTTCCGGTATTTCGGTAGCCATGTGTTATGACACCTACATATGTATACACAGCTAACTGCGTGGAGTTGCACCGGCATCGACTATTCGACTCTAAGGTGAGGCAGCCCCAAAACAAAACACATGTTACATCCAGAAGCCATGAGACCAATTGAAAATGTCAATTAATAAATGTGCTCGTAACGCAGAGTTAAGTTTTGGCTTCGTATTCGTACGTATATTACGTGCGAGCGAGGTGTGACGGGAAGGAGACGCAGTTAGCGGCGGCGCTTGTTAGGACGAGGGTTGCGCAATAAATTGTGCATGTCTGACGAGTTGTGCTACTTATCGTCGCAATAAATCGCATTAATTTATTGCCCTAGGACAGTTAAATTATTTAGTGCACACCTATATGTGGCCCCGGAGCACACACAGGTTAAACATTATTCAAATGTCCAACCTGCTCTGAAGGGCTAAATTGTGTATTATACTTTGTTGATGGCGTGGGGCATATGTGGAGTGCTGGAATGTAATTCACAGTGTGTTGTTCAAGTATGGAGATAGCATCTCTATCTATGGAAGAATGAAAATACTTCAACTGTCAGATAAACTATGAAAATTAAATGATTAACATTTAATTATGGTTGAAAAATGTTAGCAGGTGCGTAGCGAGGAGGGGGGAGTGTCGCACCCCCACGCTTTTCAAGAATCGGCAAATCAACTTCAAATCAAATTCAAAAATTAGGTCTTAAGTTTGGATTTCCATTAGGTATAGGTTTTTAAACTTGTAAATGTATACAAAAGTCGGCATTTTCAAAGGTTTCAGATGAACTCCTTAAAATCGGTGAATCGGTCGGTGAATTTGCCTACTGAAATCCTTAAAATTTAGCGAGTTTCCATTCGATTTTAAAAAGGACGGTCGGCATCGGTGAATTTGCCGACTGAAATCCTTAAAATTTAGCAAGTTTAGATTCGATTTAAAAAAACAGTCGGAATAGGTGAAATCGTTGTGCCGACTGAAATCCTTAAAATGTATCGAGTTTCGAATCGATTGTAAAAAGGACGGTTGGCATTTCTAATTTGAGGATAAATTCGAAGGAATGTGTTATTCGCTAGTTCGCGGCTTATTAATGTGGAATGCGAACTTTAACAATTCGCGGCAAACGTGTGTTTGGGCAAAGAGGAGGATAATTAATTATCCTATCAAAATGTATTAAGAAAATAAGATTATAAACAGTTTAAATAACGAAATTTCAAATTCCAAACTTTTTGCCGCGAACGAAAACACCCGCGCGAATTGTCAAAGTTTATTCGCAATCCACATCATTTAATACGCATTCCACAAATTAGCGAATTAAACATTCGTTCGAACTTAACCTCAAACTAGACATTGTGGGTAGAAACTGATGGCTGAAATTCGCGAACTGCCGCGACCTATAAAAGTGTTCATGTGAACGGACTGTCAAAGTAGTTGGTCGCTCGTATGTGAATGGTCTTTTAGTTATTAGCCCAGGGTTGTTGGTCAAAATTGGACAAAGGGGCGTGGCGCCTCCCATTCAAAAAACATCTTCTATGGAGTGAAACTCGTTGACGTTAGATATAACTCGATAACCACTGGGCCGATTTTCATGATTTCTATACAGTCGGCAAGTTCCTGAAATAAGTCGGCATTTCAATGAAAGTCACCCCCCATGGCTCAAACCCTCCAAATCCAAAAGACAAATTCCATACTATTATGGCAGCAACCTAAAACAAATATAGCCGTGGCGTGTTGTGTCAAGTGCCAAAAGACTTGATTGGTGCAAATAGGTCAGTAAGCTCCTCAGTTGCCTCTTGAATTTTTGAAGCTCCTTTATTTAATCAATGTTTCTACTGACCGGTTGTCCACTGAACTGAGCTATAACCTCAGATAGGTACCTACATATTTATGAAAAAAAAAAAAACTAAAAATATGGAAGTTTAACGCCCGAATTGGTATAAGCATCATAGTATAAATGATACCAAATCTGGAAATGGACTTAAGCTAATCGACTTTGCCGCAACGTTACTATTATCTAGTATATCGCTTTCTCGCACCTCAATATTCATAAAGACAGATGGTTTTAAACAGATATGATAAAATGGCCAAATTGATCACATTGCGACTGACGAAAGACATTCCTCCAGTATCTATTTTAAGTGTCCGAACCTTCTGAGCGGCCAATTATAGACTCGTACTACCTTATTGTAGCCAAGGTATGAATGGGGACATCTCAGATGCAAAAACCTTTGCCAATTAGTGTAATCTGTAATGTCTTAATCTATCGAGAAGCATAATAATGCGAAAGACTTGGTTTTATGACGAGTGTCAGCAAACACATGCAGCTAAAAACCTCGCCTATATATATAGCTGCGTTGGAGAAAAGGACAAGGCTCATATAAGCTGTATATATAATAATAAAACAACATCGGCTTCAGAGACGCCCTGTCAGCTGAGCTTTTAAGGCAGCTTGAGGCGACTTGCTGGAGAGCATGCACTCATCTGAAAGATTTGGTCGGATGATAGTAGCTAGAGGATAAAATGAAACTCAGCATTTTTTGTCCGGTCCAAGAGAAGTGAATCCATCTAAAATGTCGAGCCTTCGTCAACACGAAATTGTATGTATGTATCTATGTATTAGAGACATTAGCACAGGCCTCGGCCCTCATTGAAGCTAAGCTCTGGGCCTCCGGGTATCGTAGAATAGTGCCAATACAAATGGACAAACTAAACCCGTAAATTAGCTGATTGAATAATTACAGAGACGTAAATATTCAAGGTTCTTACATATTACCGTTTGAACTGAGTTTTGGAACTTTCTCCTGAGGGAAATTATCAAAGTAACGCTGGACCTTTGACGATGTTATTAAACCTGGTGTAACCCAATTGTCGTGGATCTGATTCCCATTGTGTTGGCGAAATACTCTTGAAGCCGAGGCGTTCGCGAACCGATGTGACGATGTTACACATTTTCGGTTAAGTTTCTAAACTTAAAATAAACATACCTAAAATAAACAATACCTTTTCAGTAGCTTCGTACAGATATTTGATAAAAATGCACTCTTATTGAATGTGTAATTTTATAATAGTTACATCTTCATCATTCACCAACAGTTCGAACTTTGCACTGTTCTGCCAACTTGGCTCTTCTCTAATTCGTCCAATTTTGTGACTACCTTCAGTATACTAAAGGGGCTGGCAAATATTATTAACTATTTAGTATTTATTAAATTGATCTGAATTGATGATTTTCTTTTTGTTTAATTTTTTTCTTATTTTTATACCCGGTACCACACTGTGGTGAGGGTATATTCACTTTGTCATTCCATTTGTAACGCCCATAAGGAGGCGTTGTAGGTATGACTATACCTACCTGAAACTATATATATTATTGATCAGCGTCCGTCTGTCTGTCTGTCTGTCCGCACGATTACGGCCGTAATTTAAGAGCTATCGACTTGAAATTTGGTGTGTAAGCTTTTATCCACCAAACTGAGGCTAAGTTCGAAGATGAGCAAGATCGGATGAAAACTACTACTACCTCCCATACAAAAATATCAGATTTATATAGCTTTTTATGTTAAAAATTAAATTTAAATAGCTACAGTAAAGATAGCAAGTTTAAACTTTGCACATATTGTTTTAATAATATTTAAAAAATTTTGACAAAAAATGAGCTTGGTCGAATAAAAAGTACCCATACCTCCCATACAAATATATAATTTTTTAAAACTAAAATATTTTTTTTATTTTACAATAATATAGTACCGGGTATTTGAGCTTCGGCATAGTCGAAGATAATTGTCTTACTGTTTTTTTTTTGTTTTTGATTTTATAAACTAATTTATTTTGCAAAGCCTACTAATCTCTCCAACAGCACTCAGAAAACTCCGTCGAGCCTTCGTCAACACGAAATTGGAACAAAATTTACTTTACCCAGTAGAATTTGTGCACCATTATTGTTTGAAATTAACAAATACCCATGAATAATTAAATAAGTATATAGTTAGTTGCTAAAACCTACATTGTACCCATTTTACTGGAATTTCTTCAACTTTTGGAAAAATCCAAGAATGCATTTCAGCGATGAAGGGCCTACAGTACATATCAGCACTCGCCACATCAGTGCTGATATACCACAAACATTGCAGACAATGATGCCACTCAAGGCTAGCACACTTAGATGCTTAGCAATAACTTGTCTACAGTCATTTCTGCTAAGGGAGAACAGAAATGCAGAAGATATTTACGAACGTTCGAGAGCATGCGTTTAGTCTGGCTTTATCATGGAGAGCCGTCCCATACAGAATTGTGTTGTGTTTGGTAAGAGATCCAATCATCAATGCAATGGAGGCTCTGAACGATGACGCAGGAAGGCCAAACGTAGGCTCAAGTCCCGAGAAATCATCGTCTGAGCATTGCTTATTAATCTCGTCGTTGATCTCATTTCTCGCAATCCTAGTGGGACCTATAGGACCCGGTCCCCGCCACCAATCCTTTACAATATAGCTGGCAGCCATCACGATAACTTAGATCTGCGCAATAGAGTACACACTCAAGGCACTTGAGGCAAAGTTACAAAGCTTAGGCTTAAAAATCAATTTATTTCTTAGTTAAATCTTCTAAGCATTTTTAGCCAATTTAGCCTATTTTTCATCAACTTTGCGGTACATATGTAATTTGGCTTAGTCTAAAATACCCATACAAAAAACTTTACCTAATGAGGTTAAGGCAATATAACACTGCATTTTTCTTCAAGTGTAGTGAAGTGAAATGTTATCAGGTTTCAATGAAGACATTAGCAAGAGACTCTTAACTAATTCTGGATACATCTGTGAATTCGTTGTATAGGTTAAGTGTCGCGCAAGGTAATCGAAATCCCAGTGCGGATGATGAAGATTAGTGCAGAAGGCAGTCACGTAGGTACCTACTGACGCGAAAGCTCTTTCCACCAAACAACAGACGAATACTCAAGCTAGAAAAGGTCGTATCATGGCCATAGGAAATTATTCGGTGAAAAGGTGCATGTCTTGGAAAAAACACCCTTGCTCTACACCGGAAAACTGAAGGTGCCTTGGATGAAATTTTCTTATAAACCATCACTTCCCTATATTTGGCCTAAGTTTTCCAAGCATTGACCAAAAGCCCGTTCCCACAACCTTGATCCGACAGAAAGTCCGCACTATGCTTGAGCATCGACGTTTCATTGAACTATCGAGCAATTATGCAGTAGAGAGCCAACTATTACGTACAGTGCAGCAAGACGCTATCTTGCATGCAGCCTCTCTTACCCCTGCTATAATATGGCGCTAGTCTGCATTTAAAACCAAAGTTCTATTCATCAACATTCCCTTGATCCAGTACCAATGTCTCATCTACCGCGTGTTGTCTAGCAAAGTCACATATGAAGTCAAAAAATGGACTGTCTAAAGCGCCCTCCACGTCGATGAGACACTTCGTCGAACTGGGCAAAACCTAAGCTCTTGTTATGCAAAAGTTAAAAGGCTGCCAAGGGCCTATTTATTGGATAGTGTTGCATGAGTACTTTTCTTAGAACAGTTAAGACTCGAAGAAGAGATGGAGACAAGGATATCTAAATTGCCCCTTCGAGTATTTCTATATCTCTACATTCAGCTCAAAAACTGCAATATTCAAATAAATACAGATTAAAACCTACTTGTACCACATACTGTTACCCCAAGTCGTCCTGTGACATTTGGTGTAAATTCGCTGCTATCAGCTCATACTATACTGTGTAAACGAACTCGACAACGTGCAATGACTTCACCCTAATGTACAAAATTCGCTATACTCTAAACGATTCTTATCAATTGGACATATTTATTCCAGGACATTAAAAATTTATTGCACCTGAGTATACAACGTAGAAATGCCATTCCAAGGACTCTTGCACAGAAAAAATTCAAAGAATAGCTATTGTCGTCGGTGCTCCCATCAAGAGCACAAAATCGCAATGTGCTTTGCAATTGTGTCAGTGTCCTTTATAATATCTGTATTATTTTTGTTTTTTGTTGCCCCTTTCCTAAGGAAACAAACAAAAAGCAAACTCCTTTCCAAATGCGTTCTTCAGCGAAACCCAGTGTTGCGCTTGGATTTATTGCACTCTCGTGACAAAGGACAATTTGTGCCGTCTATATACGCAAAGTGACATTGCTGTGTGGTGTGGAAAATCTCATCAAAATAAATCACCTTATAATGGATTGGTATTGTTTCCCAATTTATGAATCTCCTTAGAAATTATTCCTGTCGCACCAAAGACAAAAATCTCATTGAAAAGTTTTTCGTTCAGCAAAAAAAAAGGGGGCCAACGCGCGCCATGCAAATCCTTTTAAATCCCAGGTAGCTTGTGAAAAATCATTTTGAGAAAAACTTTAACAAGGACACCGCGTAGTTGTCCTATTTCGTGGGATGCGCGGATGATTGTATGGGAGGTTGCCGCACAGAAACAACAGTTGGAGGGGAATTTTCTGAATTTAAGACATTCGCAACAATGGAGGGGACAAATTGAACTGTCGCAATTGCTTTCAGAAAGGGAACGGAAGACACAGGTGTATATGCCAGCGGATCTATGCATGTGTCCAATTGGATAAAAGAGTGCAGCTCCGCCCCAGAAGTCGGTGGAGGAGATCGAAAATGCGAAAGAAGTTTATGCTATATTCGGTGCAGTTTATACATTTAGTTTCCCGCTTATTGCTGATAAATTGCTCTCGTGAATTTTAGTGGGTACTGAGATTGCCCAGCCGATTGCTGAGATTGTTCGGGTTAGCGACATTCTCATGTGTCAGCACTAATGACAGTTGACGATGTGTGACTCGCGTTGTATCCAAAATTTCATTCATCGCCCTTGCCGTCGGTTAGGGTAATAATTTGGTCATGGACACGGATAGTGTTGTAGTTATTGTTGGATAAATAGACTCCATAGTGCTTTCCAAGTATATGGACAGTCACTGCCAGCTTTCTTCACTCGCCCGTCCACAGCAACTTGCGCAATTTTTGTGCATTTGACAGTTTCTATTGAATCGCTAGAATGCACTTCAGCTTTGAATTATGTTTCAAGACTATAGCCCAATGCCAATCTCTAAACCCTAGAATTTGGGTGCTTTATAGGTGGCTCAGCTATCTGCTGAACCTGAACCACTTGCCCAATACTATAGTGACTGCATATGGCCATGACTTGAGACAGAGTCCTATAGGTCTGTTACATGACAAAATGCCGACTGACAGACAAATAAACTCAGCCAACTCTGGAACTATCACCATGCGAGATGGCTCTAGATACGCTGAGTCTAATAATTCGATTTCTATCTGCTGCTCGAGCGAAATACAAAGGAATCTTCCTGGTTCAGACTGAAGAAGAAATTTACGGCTACTAGCTGTACCCGCCCGGCTTTGCCCGTGCACAGGAATTTTATTGCTTAGGTTTTATAGAATAATGTTCTTTCTGCCTAAACCTGAAATACAGCAATACGAACAAAACGAACAAAAAAAAAAGGATAATGAGAATCGGCCCAGCGGTTATAGAGTTATTACGTCATGGAGTTTGACCCCATAGAAGATGTTTTTTGTATGGGAGGTATATTTGTCCGATTTTGTCCACATCAGAATAGACTTCGTGCCAAAAACAAAGATTTTCTCAAAATTTGAACTCAATCGGTTTTGTGGTTTTCGAGATAAGTATGCCATGTTTTTTGTATGGGAGGTGCCACGCCCCTTTGTCCAATTTTTTTTACATAAAAACCTGCTACAAAGAATTCCTTTCTTAAATGAATCATCAAATGCGGTATAGCCAAACTCGAGATATAAACGGAGAAACATATTTTAAGATCACTTATATAATATGAAGACTAGTGGACCCGGTAAACGTTGTTTTGCCTGCTCGTACATTTTCATTGTCCTTCAATTGTTCCTCGACCGTTTTATATTTAATCGATGTGTCCGGACTGATTCCGTACTCCGACCGATATTTCGTCAGACGTGTACCTTTTCTCCCATGACTGTCGAAGAATAGCGTTTGAAATGTATTTTTTCTGTTATGAGAGGTGTCACGCCCGTTTGTCCAATCACGCCAGGTTTTGCAAAATACTTTAATCAGGCAATGTTCAGATATAGTGATTTAAATAAATTTGTTTGTAAGTGTGGTGCCATGGCCCGCTTTCCAATCCCACCCACACTTCGGGCGGTTGTTTGTTTAGACAATGCACATCCTTTTGTCCAATCTTAACCAAATGTGAATCTAAACCATCCTTGGACCCACTCAAACACACACACAAAATTTCATTAAAATCGGTCCAGCCGTTTAGGAGGATCTCGGTTACAAACACGTACAGAAGAATTATATATATATATAAAGATTAGAATACATAGATCTGCAACTAATGTAAAACCTACAAGTCGAACGGGTCCAAAATCCAAATAGCCAGTTCTAGTCGGCTTTTCCTGATATAACTATGCCCTCAAATCGCTCGTGGAGCGACTACATGTCGTTGACATCTATGTCATCCTATTTGAGCCAAACAAAATTGGTTATCATCGATCGTTAGCCTCTCTATATTATTGTTGTCGAAGAAGTATCGACAATCGTCGCAGTGTCTTTTTGCGGATTCATTGCCACTTAATGAACCTCTTGTGATTTTCCCAAATCCCTAAATTTCGCTTGTTGGAGTAGCCGTTCATCCAAAAATGGGCCCATCGCTGAAGATGTTTTTTTTTATTTTTTTTTTTATGAAATTGGGGCAACTTCGAAAAACTCCAAACTCTAACGCTCGCTGTAGCTTGCCATGGTAAACAAATATCTTAAGTGTCGGAAAAATTAAAAAAAAAATTACAATAGACAAAAAAACATGGCCGCCATGAACTGTCAAAATCTACCCGTCCCTATTGGAAAGCATTGGCTTGGCTTATAAGTGTATAAATTTATAAAGGTCTGCTCAAACCAACGCGAAGATGCGAAAGCGGAAGGGAAACCGTGGGATATACCACCATCGCGCTGTATTTATTTACCGCTCCCGCTACTCCTTTCCCGTTTCGCGTTGGTTTGAGCAGACCTTTATAAATGTATACACTTGTAAGCGAAGCATTCTCGACTACTACAAGGAGTTGTCTTCAAATTTGCAGCTCGAATTAGTGAATCCGTCTACACTTTCAGTTAACGATGGCTACGGCACCTAAAAAAAATACATTTCAATAGAAAACTCCTTGTGATAATGTCCCAATCCCAACAGTAGTTGCGTCGCTATACACTACAGATTATTTTACAAAGTCGCGCGAATTATACAATACGCCATTCAAAGCAGCCTCACAAAATGCACTTAGCATTTCCTGAATTGAATTCCTTTTCAAAAATATTCCATAATATTGGACAAACTCAAATAAAACCAATTTCAGTTGTCCTTGTTCCGCAATTGTATATGCCAAATGCATGCACCAGATACAGTGCAGTGCGCAATTCAATAGATCCGGTGAAGATATTTTCAATTTCGAAACTCTAGGGAAATAAATCAACCAATGGTCGCCCATTTCTTCTATTCAGTTATTGAACTTGAGATGTCCTATATATTGTGATTGTAGTCGAGGCGACACTTTTTCCATTTCTTTCGATATCCGCAAGACTGCTTTCCCATTCAAAGCAACACTCTTCGATTCTTCCTTGTGTGCTGCGTATATTTTGATATACTCTACTCACACTATTAATATTCCGCGATTCGTCCTGCGTCCCGAATACACACAGAGCGACCGAAAATCATAATTTATGCGGGGCTGTGTTAGCCTCTCGATACTTTCGGCAGCAAACTGGGTCAATCCATGAATCGAATGCTCAGGATTCCATTGCAAAGCTATGACTATGCTGATTCTTCTTTCTGTTTGGTTCATCTCTGGAGTTCGCTCGTCCTGTAAACCCCAAAGCCAGTCGCACGTACTGCGTGTCAGCGAAATGGATAATAAAAATGAAATATTTTTGTTTACGTAATCATTCTAATATGAGAGCAAGATGGATACAATGAGGAAGCATTCCACTTCCAACTCATGGTCTAGAAGGGTAACCTTTTTGCTGCATGAAGTAGGGCGACACACAGTACACGCCACAGCCAGGATAGTAATGGCAAAGATGACTCCGGTGGTGTAATCTCTGCGATATGGATTTATCTCGCTAGAGAGTTGAGACATACTTTTCAAGCAAACTCTATAGGTTAGGAACGCTTGATGTGGTTTGGTATATATGTTTTGTTCTGGGAGATGAATGACCTTCGGTTTTTAAAGCGCCCTCCATCTGCGCGATAAGGACTTTCATATGCATAAGGGAAAGTGTGTTGTGTACACTGGGAGGGGCTGGGAAAGGTGTTTGTGTGTAAAGCTAAGTAATGGGAACGAAATGCTTTGTATTCAGGACACAATTCTATGGAGTTGTTTTGTTTGTCATTTTATTTCCTTGTTTATTTTATCGGAAGAAAATCGTTAAAAAAAGTTGTTTCCACATATGATCCTTGAGGAGTTTCGCAACAATGTAGAGACATACTTTTAAAATCTCGATCTCATACTTCAATACTTCATCGGATGGCTGTAGATGTACATAGCACATATTTGGCAGGGGAGATGACAATCTCGTAATGAGCTACAAACGTCGAAATGGGAAATAAATGGGTCATAGGGATGAAGTTGTGAACTAGGCAACGCTAAGCTAATAGGATTTGGATAGACCATCTGCAGAATTGTAAAGTGTATTGCAATTTCTTTGCTCAATTATCACTCGCATATAGCTGAGTGATTCTGTAATGCATAATTACTTTTGCTTTAGAGTTGGTATCTGCTTCAATCGTTTTGTTATATATTGCCGGGTTCCCTGGATTCTGTCTGTTCAAAACTTATGTCCCACTTTCAAGACCGTATCCCTCAAGATACCTTACTGCTGCAGTATACGCAAGATCCAGTAATCAATCAAATTCATTTTTTAAACGATGTATTAGCCTCCGACTAATAGTTTTTCGCCGCCTGCCATTTATCATAAAAAAAAAAAAAAAATAGTTAGCGCAACCGGCGTGTAGAATACACCCAGCCTATCTTCTCACAACCATTCGTTTGTGTGACGTTTTTTTTTATTTTTGGGACTGGCTTAATTGAGAAGCTTTTTCAGGACAGTTGTACTCTCTGACGTTTGTCAGACATTCGCGAGGTGGAACAGTGGAAAAATCCTTAAGATGTATTTTGTGTTTTTGCGGGGATCGAACCTGGGACCCCTCGCACAGTAGTCCAACACACTAACCACTAAGCCCACAATTTTTTGTGTTATATTCTTTTCAAAATAAAGAGAAGTTGATGCCGCCATTTTAAGTTCGATTAAGAAGCGTCTTTTATAAAAAGTTTTTTTAGGCTTGTAAAAATTCAATAAAACATTCCCACATATAATACCTGAAAAACGTGCCTTGAATCGTATTCTTGGCAGATTTTTAGGTGCATTTTTTGCAGCTACATATTTTAAATTCATTTTAGTTCAATTTCAAAGCACGAGAACTAAAGGCAAAACCTGTTTTAAAAAAATTACCTAAAAAACTAATACAAAAATTTAACAAAAACTATTCAAATAACTGCCCTCAAAAATGTTAACCCTCTAACGGGCAAAACCGTAAAAATGGTCGTATCAAGTCGAAATTTTTTGTCTAAGTAAATATAGGTAATAGAAGCTTAAGTTTAAATTTTCAGGTGAAAAATTTGTTTGGAACGACCGCGAGGTGAGAAATAGTCAAGACCGTCTGAAGACGGTCTTGCCGGTTTGCATGTAAAAAATAACATAGGTAAATATTTATCTACTAATGAAGTTTTATTCAGAAAAAGAGTTATAAAAGTTATAAAACATATTATTTTCTATGGTGGTAATCCCAGAAACAGTTCTTATCAACTGTACCATAATAAATGAAGGCCGCATTTGGAGCAAACGACTTGTGTATCTAACTTTTTACAATTTTTGCACTTCCTTTTGCCTTTTCTATATTGGAAAATGATTTTCACCATCGAACCGAACATCTGCAACTTGATGAACGGCTCTTTTTCCAACACTTGATGGTGGTGATTTATTTTATAAAGTAACATAAACGAACTACGAACTAAGTCCCAACTGGTACTAACTCCCATTAGCCAAATGAACTAGATCCCACCAATTATGCAGTGGGATTTAGATAGTTCATATATTTGGGAGATAGATCGTAGTTCATTATGAACTAATTCCCTATAAATTAAGTCCCAATTTGAGAAAAGTGGGAGTTAGTTAATTTAACTTGCTTCGACGAAAAAATAATTCTTACATACATCTAACGTCGCACTTAATCCAAAGCCAACAGTGACCCCAAGCAGGTGGGTTGCATTCATATTCCACTGTGCCTAATGGGAAATCAAATTGGAGATGAATTTCCGTAGACTGTATCTATGGGGGGCCATGCTGACCCCCTGCAACCCTCCTGCTTGGGGTCATTGTTGTATTTGGAGGTTGGGAGTAAGTTCATTTGGGACTTACTTCATAAAGAACTAAATCCCACTATTGGGTTTTAATTCATTCTTATATTGGGACTTTGTTCATTCTTAGTTGGGTCTGAGTTCCTAAAAATCATGGGAGTTAGTTCATATGAACTAAATCCCAAATTGTCTGGGACTTAGTTCGTTTTGGCTAGTGGGAGTTAGTTCCAGTTGGGACTCGTTCGTAGGTTCGTAGGGCCATAAAAGGTATACTTTCTCCGGTGTAGCCACCAGCAGTAGGTTGAACTGATCATCCAGCAGCTTCGAATGTTGGCAATGGAGATTGGGCTCTTTTGGGTGGTTTGGGCGTGCATTGGCTATAATCGCAGTTGATGTGGATGGTTCTTGTTCAGTTTCTCGATCAATTGATCATCGGACAATTTTTCCAATTTGATTTTTTTGCTATAATTACTTATAGCTTCGCTTATAACAATCCATCTAACACAAAAATTTAAATAGAAAGGGGAAAATAATAAGGAAGCAATGATGTTTCTTCGCACAAAAGACGTGAACAACACTGAAACAGAGGGGACATTTTTTACACACAAACAGGCAAGGCTGTCTGTAGACGGTCTTGCATTTTTAGTTTCCAAAACACACCTCACGTTATTTTTTTCACTTCAACAAGAACATATATAACGCAAACATATTATAATAAATAAATGCTCTAAAATTATAAAGTCGATGACTTAATTCTAAATACCTTTATTTAATAATTTAAAACAAAATATTTTGCGGGAGAATTTTTGGGGCTATTTCGTTGACTGTTTGCGTTTGACGAATGACTGCACCTAAACACGTGGTCGAATTGCAATCATATGCTACCACAATGTCAATCAAACTAGTCTAAAAAAAGGTTTTCGCTAATTTGAGCAAAAAAAAGAATAGACTTGACTCTGTAGGCCAAAAATCAAAGGCCGTCTTGAGACGGTCTTACCCGATAGAGGGTTAAATCAATTTCGACAGAAATGAACTCAAAAATGCATACATATTAGCCTACCAAGAAAGAACGTCTAAACGTTACCATAAGAAAACTCACTACAAATCACCCAATGAGTGGTTTTAAACACAGTCAAAAATAACAGGAAGAATCCTTACACAAGGCGAATTAAAGACGATCAGAAAAAATTTCTTAAAAACCTAAAAAAAGTTATCCCAAGGCCAAGAGCTCTCTTAAAAAAATGTGAAGCAAGATAGAAAAAATTCAGCTCTACCCAAAAAGTGAATTACAGCTTTGACCATGTCTGTCGTCTGTTAGCAAAAGTGGTCCTTGATTTATTTTTAAATCTAATATCAAATTAAATTTTTTTATTTTTGTATTGTGTTGACAAAAAATTAAATACATCGACTTGTAATTTCCTTTACCAAAAGGCTTCGTTTACAAATCTGTGTAGCGTGTTCCATTGATCTCCAGATTCCCCATTCAAAATTTACAGCTCTTAATTTTCTTCGAGTATTTTTCGTAGTGCAAAATAGAAAAATACAAAAATAAATTTAAAATTCATTTAAATCAGTGACAAACAGTTTTTATTGTAATGCTCTGTGGTACATCACATTCTTTGTTTTTTCCAGGAATCTTGTCTTCTACTTGTCTATCAGGACAATTGCATATCAATTTTATAAATTTTACAAACTTTTGCTCCCATGACTGTCGAAGAATATACACATACACATATAAACTATGGTATTAACCTAACCTTTCGTGGGAAATTTCCAGAATCAAAATCCGTTCAAAACAAGCTGGTGACTAGATGCTGATCTGACGGGCACCTGGCTTCTGTATATAGTTGTACCTAAGTTAACCAGTTCGATGTGTCGCCATGACCCATGCTAGTTTAATTGCGCTTCAGTAGCTTTTTTGAGATGTCAAGGGCCTAGCAACTAAGTTCACAAGTCTTACAAGTGCCTATAATGAATCAGTCTACAAGTTATCAAAGATCAACATTAAACTTGTATCTAACAGTTGTTCTACAAATAGGGACTATTATCGTGTTATAAACCTAAAGCTACAAAAATCCTCTCAATTTTTGACATGCTGGACGTCAAAATTACTTTAGATTTTGTCTACACACACCGCTTATGCAAAATCTGATGTCATATTGACGTCAACGTGTCAAAAAATGGCACAATTTCTGACATATGTATAATAGTAGCTTAAGACCTCACCTGAAATACTCTTGGCTCTTGGTATATTATCGGGTACAAGTGACAATCACATTCGCGAAAATAGCGACCCGGCATATGACACTATAGAGACCCACGGTAACTTATCCTGATAAGTCTGTCGTGACTATCGATACGAAAAAGTTTATTAATTAAAAAATCAATTCGCTCTGTGGCTTTTTGACACTCCACTCCGCACTGGTGTTTACTTACAGCTCTATGTCAAAATTCGATAGTTCGTTTTATTATATAAGAAAATCCTACTTCGGGGGGAGGTTTTTAACAAATCTCCTTCATGACACAAACACACTGATTCCCATTAATTTCCTAATGTCAAATCGGAAATTATTCGCAATTAACAAAGTTTTACAAGAAGCTAGCCAACACAGCAATTAAAACTGAAAATTCCAACATGTCCAGAGTTCCGGATTGCCAGGAGGATTTTGTAAATTTATAAACTTTATGCCCTTAGGTGTGGCGCGCTGGGTATATAAAAGGAACCATATAGATGGTTGACACTTAGGACGATGACGCAAGTATAGTTGAATTCACACTGATGCACTATTCTGCATATATGCAAAAAGTTTATGTGGTTGCAGTTGCTACGTCTCATGGACAGATTGGTGAAGATTTACGCAGTAAGTTTGTGTCTCATCAAAGTTTCGGTAATATGGCAAAGTTAAGAAGAAATAACTTACTTCCCATATAACTCAACAAGTTTTGACATTGACATCCTTTAAAGGACTTTCTGATGGTTTGGTGGTTTGGAGAATATAAGTCCATGGACTATAGCTAAAACTAATGTGTCTTAACCACGTACTTGGGAAAGTACCCCATTGATGACGGGTTCGCTGCTGTCAAAGTAGTTAAGTCGCAAGTTTGAATGGGAAAGGTACTATGGAAGTCATAAATAGGTTAATAGCTAAGTAGATGATGAAGAACAATGAATTTTGGCCAAAATATTTGTTCGTATACATTTGTGCATCCCGTTTCTAAAAAAAGGTGATTCTTTTAAACCTAACAATTACCGAGCCATTGCACTTACGTTCAGACTTTTCAAGGTCGGGAAACCGCTAATGAATCGACAACTTATGAAATATCTTGAATCAGGAAGACTTCATGATACGGTTTTCATGGCAGCAGGTCCACTAGTGATTTGATGACTTATCTCACCGAAAAGTGGATCCAATCTCTATACCAATCTAGAATGTTGCTCTTGATATTTCGAAAGCATTTGACAGAGTTTGGCTCTTTTGTCGAAAATGCGTGCCTAAGGGATCGAAAAATCTTTTCGTGTCTGATTCAGAGTTATTGTTTTGCAATATCTATCCAATTGTCACTCCTGGCGGGCTACAGAAACCCAATTAAATTCACCTTTCGACTATCCAGGGGGAAATAAGTGGCAGTGATGGTGCATTTTCAGCTACCAAAAGGATTCCAATAAGGCCTTGTGAATATAGGCAATCTACACGATGAGCTTGTGTGGCCGGTTTTAGCTCAAATTTACGGGGTTATTGGCCCAATTGGACGGCAGGATGACATCAACTAAAATATACTACATATGCCATTCTAACCAGTTCACATTCCCCTCTGGAGTGTTTCCCCTCCTGCGGCATCGATATCCGAAATTATTGATCAGCCTCGTGAATTTATATTAACTCTTCAATTCCAATTGACAGCGTAAAAGTGCTGCAGATACCATGTCAAACATCGGTCCTTATTATACAGAATAACGCAAAGTGTATAGTGTTTAGTGTTTCGGTTCTACAAAAGCCGTGCCATCCAACGGCACCTGACATACTAATGGGGATTTCATTAAGCCACATCGCATATCCTGACTATGGGCAAAGGACCAATATATCCTAATACCCCACTGCCAAAATTCGAAATTACAATTCTAATGCAAATTGTTTGTTAGAATGCCAACAACGTTTCAACTTTCCATTGCGGGAATGTGCAAACGAATGCTGATTTCATTTATTCCACTTAAGGCCAACGTTTACACAACGAAGCCAATCCATACACATGTGTATACATTATCGTGTAATGGCATTGAGTACATATAACGTAGAACAAAGGCAACAATGCTAACTTTGGTATCTAATTACAGAATCCACGCTGACTTAAAATCATAAATTTTTAATTAATCCATTAGCAAGCTGGTAATGCGAAAATTAAGTTGCAACGGATTGACATCGATATACTGATTGGCCTTATATCGGACAGCTTGACACTCGAAGAGATACCCGCCGCCTAACCACAAATTGAGAAACAACTTTAAGTGGCAGCTATACCATTCATCTCTTCGTCCATGTAGCAACATGTTAATTATTAAGCAGCTTACATAGAGCTTGATCAATGTTGCCTTGCTTGGGGTCAATATTTGCGGTTCCAAATACCTTAGGTAAATGTTTGACTATTCCGCACACTGTTTGATGTTGACCTCGTCAACATGCTACACTCAACATACACGATGCATATAGTGCGTCCTAATGCTGATGCATAGTGTGTGCATTTATAATTAGACATTAAAGTTCCGGTCACAATCGAGTCCAGGCGACCCGTTAAAATTAAAGTCGATACATTGGTGTGTATGTCAGTACAGCCTCTCTTATGGGAGCATTTACTCATCACTGACAATCAAGATAAAAGCAATTAGTGGGCTTAAGCGCTCTTAGTCATATAGCACGATCCGTCAGAGTCAAAGGGGTTGTTGGAAAAATATTTACAATACGATTTTAAAACAAAACCATGCATTTAGAAGGGAAACAGGACTCGTCCGCTTTATTCTAATATGAAGTATCTAAGTGTGGTCCTGCTCCTGCATATGCAATTTGCATTGACCATGGCCACACATGGAGCCGGATCCTTCAGTTCATATAGAAAAAATAACTATTGAGAATCGTGAGTCTGTTGTTTTTAAGGGCTGGGCATTCGCATTATATTCTTTCAAGGCTCCTACAACTTCTGCAATAATCGCTATGCAGTATGATGAGCCTTTTCCGCTTCTACGCCTATAGCACAGTGTCCAGTAATGACATGAGTAAGTATTCGAATGTCTTTGCAACTCAGTGCAATCATGACATTAGATCTCGTTTTGCTAACCTCTGGCAATATTTCCGTTGTGTGCCTAAAATGAAATGAGATTGGTCCAGCGTAGGTTTGTTATACTTAAGGATTTAAATATCAATCCTTCTTGCAAGCGTATTCAGCGGAGTTCTTAGGAGATGTTAGGGCCAAGGACGAGTGCATTTCTTATCAATTGCAAGTTTGTCCGCCTCTTGATTACCCGAAATCTCCATATGGCCTGATACCCAGCATATAGGATCACCTCGTTGGTATTGGAGTATTCTAATTCGTCCAAGCATTTCTTGCATTTTTTTACTTGTGCCCTTGAATTCAGCACTACTGACTCCATGGCTTTTATGGCCATTTGGCTGTCAGAGTAGTATCCTTCGTAGCTTGGGTTATAGTAGCCGGCTAAATCGGCCTGAAAGATACTGCAGTCATCGCTGATTCCAAATGATCCTTGCAGATCTACAGTTACATCGAAGATAACCACGTCTATCCATCTTGGAGCCGTATGTATAGAGGGCTATCTTATCCTCTTCTGTAACTACCATTCGCTTAAGTTAGGAATTCTAGAAGTGAATCTCCTTTTAAATACAAGAGGGGTAGTTAGGTTAGCGAGTTCCGTTTTAAAAAGGACGGTCGGCATCGGTGAATTTCCCTTTTGAAATCCTTCAAATTTAGGGTGTTTCGATTCAAAATCTGAAAACGACTGGTAACTGGACTGGTTCGTAGTAATATAGCTACGTGAAGGTATAGGAAAAAATAAAAGTCGAAAAATTCTCAACAGGTGGCTCTGTATGCGCACATTTTCCATATCTCGAAGACCACCGACTCGATTGAGCTAAAATTAACAGGTGATCTTAGGTATTGGCCCAGGAGTGTTCCTGTTAAGATTGGTCAAAATTGTACAAAGGAGCATACATACAAAAAAAAAAAAAACATTCAAAATGCTATATCTCGAAAACGACTGAACAGATGGAGCTCAAATTTTCAGGCAATTTTAGGTATTGGCACGGGATAGTTTCTGTGAAAATAGTTGATCAAAATTGGACAAAGCCTAGCATTTCCACCACAATCGCTAAAAATGGTACCTACTTTAAAAACTGCTCATATCTCGAAAACGGCATTTTCGATTTGGATGAAAATGTAACTATGTATGTACTTGGTAATGTTTATATCCTGAAGAATACGTCGTACTCAGTTTTCAGCTAAATAGCTTAATAACAGTGCTTTTCGAATCCAAATTTGTAACATTTGTTAGCATAATTTTACACAAAAACCGCTCAAACGATTTTGATCAAAATATTTAAGACAACAAAAGCAGTCTAAACATGACCACGTACTTAGTTTAAGTACGTGTAAAAAAAATATAGCCGTTATATGAATATTTTTCAAAAATGACCAAAATCCCGATGTATTCACACCAGGCATATTTTTTTCAAAGCCCAAAACTTCAGTGGCAATATAATTCGAAATTCATCGCCTATTTGAAGTATGTATTACGTTTTTAATCAAAGGGTTCAGTTACTAAACCTGAGTACATCTTGAGTGGGTATGATTTTAAACGTAAAATTTGCTGAAATGACTCTGAGATTCTACGAGATTCGCAATAAACGAGAAAGTTTCGTGCACATTTTTTTTTTCTTCTCTTTTTCCTAAATCTCCCGGGACGAAATCCCCTATGCCAAGATCTCCCACAAGCAAACTGAACTTTGCATATACGATATACCCAACCTTGCACCTACTCCAAATCATACAATGACCACAAGCAGGGGGGTTGCAGGGGGGAGCATGCCCCCCATAGGTTTCTTACTTTTTAACACCATTTGTAGGTGTCGCGACTACAGAATTAATAACACCAAATCTAAAAATTGGGGATTTTCTCTTTTGGAGTACCTAAGGGATTGCAGCACAGGGGATTTTGGAAAATTATTTTGCATCACCAACCCATTACCAATGATACTCTTAGATATGCATTATTGGAAGCTTGGAGTACTTGTCTGTCAGCTAATAGTAGGTATGTCCATTTAAGGCCAATTTATCTGCTGCCTCGTTCCCTTCCACATCCACACCAATATGTCCAGGAACCCAGCACAGCAGTACTGTATGATGGTTTAATGCTCTCATTGCCGAGAGGCACTGACTTACAGATTTGGAGTTTATCAGATTGAAGTTAATCGATTTAGGTGCTGCTCGGCTGTCCACACAGAAGGTAATTTCCAATGCTGGAAGCTCTCTCCCTAAGACAGTTTGGGCTGTTTTCTTAACCGCGTATAGCTGATGATTAGTTCTTCGGAGAAGATTCCTGATCCTGTTCCATTCTCCGTCTTTGAGCCATCGGTGAAGTCATACCTTGATTTCTTATAGTTCGTGCATTACATAAGTCCGCTCTGATCAAGGATGTGAAGTATGCGTGAGTGATCGAATGTTTCGAGAGCACCTTCGACTTAGTATATAGGTCCATGTGTTGTAGGTTCACCTACGTTTCTATTAGGCCTAGTTGTGCTGTAGAGTTTAGTTAACCTGTAGGTACTCTGTACTCTCTGTACCTTGTTCAGATTCTTGAGGTAGGATTTAGTGTTAACAGCCCCCCACCAAACAACGGAGCCATAGACCAGAATTGGTCTTACAAACGCGGTGTACAAGTTTACATCCAGTGGGCTATTTTTTTCTCGAAAGCCTTTGTACAGGTGTAAAAAGATTTTTGTCCTATCTTCAGTGTTTCCTCCGTATTCGGTTTAATTTTGAGTTGAACGCGATATCCATGGTATTTGAGAGATTAAGACTTATGCCACTCAGTTTTGGTGGTTACCTTTACCATTTTGGTACCTTATAAATCTTCTCGTGAACAGGATAAGTTCTGACTTATTGGGGTAAACCGATAGACCATAACTTCATTAATGTTGGAAAGTTATTTTCCTGAAATCAGCACAACTCCGTCATCTGCGTAGGCCACCATCTTGATACCCTTATTGAAAAGTGATTTAAGAATTTTGTATATTGAGATATTAAATAGGATAGGAGATAAAACTCCCCCTTGCGGCGTTCCTCGATTAACCGATCTCTCAATCGTGCTGTTAATTATTCTTTACTATTCTAAATCATTTACAGTATATCCTTGTTTGACCAAATCCATCTACCATATTTGCCTTCTTTTATTTACAAAAAGCACCTATCGACACGACTTTTGAAATTGTAATGGGTCCCTCTTTAAGTCAGTTCCCAGTCGGGACCAAAATTTATTAGCGGTTAACACATCCGCTATCTTTACCCAAGTTTGTCAAATTGGAATCGTTAAGGACTGAGCATAGGACTTACTATATTTCCGGTATAGGTGGGTATACCTTCAACCATATTCAGGCACTGGAAAGTGGATACCCCCATCTAGTCGACTTTTATTCATGGCAGCGGATGTTAAGCGCTTTTACATCGACGAATGAATTTCTCATTCAAAACGCCAACACGTCACCACGATCGGTGTTCCGTGCTCCTTCACAAGTATATGTACCTATACCAACTCGTTGGTATTGCAATAAAATTGCAAGCAATAAACGTGTCAATCATTCAGCCAATTGCTGCAATTGCAATAATAGTGTTGCCAAAGGAAATAGCACACCCAGCCGCACCACCATCAGCAAGGCTGGCATTAATCCGCCAAAGGGAACGCCACTTGTGCTGTTTGGATGAGCGAGGGAAACCCCTCTGCTTGTACGATTTGCCAGCTCAACAACTTAATTTGCATATCGATGTGACTTCTGGAACATGAGCTCCAGCTCCGGTCTACACAAAGGCAACTTTATTCGTCTGGGAATGCTGTTGCAACTTGGACGGGTTGTTGCTTTTTCTTTTTTTGCTGCGCCGCCGTTAAGCAGAACCACCTAATAAAGTTTTCGAGTATCTGAGAGCATGTCAATCAAGTTAATACTGCACGAAACAATCATTTCCTGCGCGCACTCGTTGGGCGTCAAGGATGGAACGGGTGCGGTGCGGGCGTTAATTTTGAGCTAGTGGAGCAGGAGCTCAGTTGTCACAAACAGATATTCCCCGGTCGGCTTAGCTTGGTGGAAACCACCATTACCATCATCACCGCATAACGTGAATCCTTTTTGAGATTAATATTCACTACAATGCGGACGAGTGTTGTGCATAGTCCTCCACATTTATACACCAAAAAGAGCTCCTTTGCGCTTGGGATATGTGTAGTGTGAGCTAACACTTAACGCTCGATACTCACGCTGATGATGGCTGGTTCTTTTCACTTTGTATGAGGGATCGCGTGTGAAATGTGTGCCATGGCCGGGTATCATAATAAAGTCCTCGTCATGAATATGAAATGCAATTTCCTCATCGTCGTCGGTGTCGTAGTCGCTGTCGTGGCATACGTATATATAGAAGGAAGACGAATGTACGCCAGAATAACACCGAATGTGTTGACACATGAAGTGGTGTGTCGGCCGATTAGTCCTTTGTGAGCACAGCAGGTGGTGTAGATGGTGGATGATGAAGATGATTATGACATTGATGGCGTGATAAGCTACATCGATTGTGCTATACCTAGGTGTTGGTTGTTCGTTTATACATTTCGGGATACGGCGGATTTTTTTGCCCGACGAAACAATGTATGTCGGGGAGGACTAATTGAAATGTTGGAGAGTGACAGTTTTATAGTTTTTTTTTATAGTACCGACAAGAACTTCAGGAACTTCATGAAATCCTCAGGATGGCTTATACTGTGTAAGGGACAACCTATATTTCCCCGACGGACATCACAATGGGTCAGTATTGACCTGAGTGTGGCACGAAGTACTCCTTGCCAGCCCACAAACCTACTATCGACAATAGAAAATTGGATTCCTTATCTTAGTTCACACAAATTGACAAATTTCCCTAAATGGGATAGACTTTGTGGTAATTTACTACACGAACGTCTTAAAGTTTTAAGCTGCCAAAAAAGAGTGTTGTTATTTTTATGATCATGCTTTTTTTTTTTAACACAAAAGAGTTGTAGTGCGAACTGTGGTTTTAAAACCTTGAAATTTAAATTCTGGCGGAGCAATAATTTACAATTTTTTTTAATTAGCTCTAGCTTTTATCTGTTTGGGTTTAGAAAATGATTTCATAAGGATATTTTGTAGAGTATAATTAATAAAAATATAATAAAAAAAATCCATTATGTTTTATAAATAATAGCTATATTTTGAATTTATATTAATTATATGGAAATAATATAATTAATATAAATAAAATGTTTAACATTGTAAAATATTAAAAGATTGAAAATAATCAACTAAAAACAAAAATAATTTTTTTTTTTTTAATTAAATTTTGCAACTTTTGCTTCTAAATTTTTGGGATTTGGATTTTGACGATTTTGTCATACGAGAGTATTGTAGAGTTTTTGGAGCACTTTTCGGAACTGTAACTAGAACTCACGAGAACTCACTGGAACTACATTTTGAATTTTTATTGTTGTCTAACTTTTTTGTATTTGAGTTTAGAAGATTATTTTATAAAGATTTTTAGTTGAGTTTCAAAAGTACTTTCCAAAACTCTAATAAGAACTCTTCGGAACTCCGAAAAATTAATTTCCCAAATTTTGACAATTTTCACAGTTCCATAACTTTCTTGTTTTGAATTCCATAACTCTTGGTGTAGTGCATGAATTTTGTAAAAAAAATCTACTTTATAAAATTGGGGTGGTTTATTTTGGAAAACATTTTTTTTTTTTTTGCTCTAATTTGGCGTGTTTTTTTTAACTATCAGGAACTCCAGAAGTAGGTACATGTTGTTTCTATACACAAAAAAAAAAAAGAAAAATCCAAAATGTTTGCAGATGGGGTGAATCGTAAATTTAGCACCCAACTTTAAAAAAATAAACTAAATGAACAGAACTTTTCAAATTTTTTATCAGGAACTCTAGGAATCTTGTCCAGCTATCCAGAACTCTAAAAAAATACATATTTTTTAAACTTTGGGGTGCTAATTTCACGCACCCAGTTTATCAGTCTAGTTTATCACCAGGGGAAGAGCTTGACTCAATAATTCTCTACTGTACTGCATACTATCCAACAGGGGCTTTGCTGGCAACAAAACAGCTGGCTCACTGGGTAGAGTCCGCGCAACAATACCACTTATCGGTCCTGAACCCTTCCTTCTGTGCTATGTCAGCTATATAAACATTCGATTCGCCAAAAAGAAGCCCTAAATCAATTTAATCTATTACTTTTCCGGCTGGGTAAAAACAAACGCTGGTCACACTGACAATCTCCTACCCTGAATATGTAGAATAGATAAGTCTGTGCTTCATCCCAAGGCGTGTGGCAAGAGGGCTTCAACAACGATATTTAGCCAGCTGGCTCCAGTTTCGCATGCAAAGTTGGTTAAGGTAAGGTCCCCTTAAGCCTTAGGGTCTTATAAAAAGTCACTGTAATTGCTCGAGAGAGGGCTTTGCTACTCAGCCACTTTTTTAAGCCAAACATACAGCGATTGGCAAGAGTTATTCTTCGTTTAACCTCAGCGCTAGTGTCCTTAAGTCCAAAGTCCTTTACCATCTCAAAGTTACATCTGTCTATGGTGACATTCTATCCGAGACGTCGGTTTTGGGTGTCCTTTCTCACCGTCCACACAAAAACATTATATCTGCGCCTTTCAGCCCCCCAATATCGTGGGGAGTTCTATGCTTAATTGGACGGAAAACACCGAAGACCATGCTAAGAAGACATACGTGCATTGTTTGCTTGCAGAAGAACATTCAGAAACTTATGGGCAACACTGAGGGTACACAGCGAAGCGAGTTGTTGAAAATAACTGTCATCTTTCAATTGCCATCTACCTACCTATTTATATTGTTGTCGGTCGGTTTAGCACCCCTTATCGTTGTCGCCGTGAAACACAATATTTATCTTAAATTAAATTTATCGAAGCGTTAACTATTGCAGATGTTCCATTTCGCCACAAAACCATTGGCAAACAATCGGATCTCGAACTGGCAATCCAAAGTTTCAACTGATTGCGTTGACTGTTAACAATGCCATCCGCAAACTTTAATTACAAGAAGCGGCAGAGTATAAGAAGACTTGCACTTGCCACGCTCTGACAGATAAAACGCAACAACCACAGCGATTCATCAATTTCCGATGACAGATACCTAAACACTGACTGAACTCTTGTCAAACATTTTCTTAGCATGTCTTCCTTCCGTCCAAGATTTATTGAAAGGTTTTGGTGGCGGTTTTGTTTGTGGTAATTGCAATTTCGCTCCCCGACCGCGACGAGAGGTCCAAATTAAATATTATTTCTCCGTTGATTGTGATTGGTGGCAGTTTGGTTATGGTATACAACTTCGGAACAAAATTACAAAATTACGAAGGCAACCCAAAGTTTTGCTCTTAATTATTTGGAAGGCCAGGAATTCTACTGCTGCTGCTACTAGGAGAGATGGCTTAATCACCATTGTAACCACCTCCGACGAAAGGTCAGATATGATTAATGCGAGCACTAAGTCGACAAACATAGGAAAATGATTATGTTCTGATGGTAACCACACATACGCACCACCACACATAACAGACGGAGCTGGAGCTGGAGCTGGAGCCACATCCGACAAGAGGCGGACAGACCACCACCCTAGGAGCAACACAACACAACCGCACGACCCAAATTAATTCTGACAGATTACGATTGTAATTGAATGAAACATCTTGACTTAATGATTTCGGTGCTACTTCGCGTTAGATATACGATATGGTCTTCAGCGGCAGCAGCTGGGCAGAGGACTGGAGGCAAGCACGCACGCACGCACGCACTCACTTCAGCCATCATTTTGAGGAATAACTATGTTACACACCGCACATATACACAGATGTGAGCTTCTGCACTATGCATATATACACACGATGTGGCTGGACAGTAATTTGATTTTAATTGTTGTGCGGATTTCGCTTGGCGCAGAGGACAGCTTCAGCGACTTGAAGGACCTGTATACAAGAGAGGGATGAACACATGAGAACGTGCTTCGCATAAGAATGAAGGTCTTATTCATTTAATAAGGGTTAGCTGCGAAGGGCGGCCGAGGTTAAACTGAAGGGTTCATGTCATATTGAATAAATTTCAGGGCCACCCCGGTGAGGATGAAAAATTAATTAGGTTCTTCTTACTGCGAGACAGCGACTGACGTTTGGGACTCTTGCTGCCTGTTTACGGTTATGAACGTTTTTTTTTTTTTTTTTTGTTCGTTAATACGGTTTTGTTTCGGGGTATGAATAAAAGTGTGCATGTTTAGAATGCGGTCTGGCAAGGTATAACCACGATTTCGAGTTCAGTTAAATCGTGCTAAATTGTTGTTAAAACGTTGAACCTCAGAATGCGGCAAGCGGTTCCTATTTTTAACTCAATAAAACCCATTTTATGAATGAGAGCTCTTTTTTTTATTGGGCGTTATTTTCAAATTGATTTATATCCTTGGGCGTTATTGCCTAGCGTTCGGGGAAAGACTCGAACAGAGACCTGTAGAGACGAAGAAGGAAATCTGGTAGTAGAGTCACAGTCAGCAGTGTTACCGATGGGCGACATAAGTCGCAAATGGCGACTTTTCTTCTGTCGGGACGCGTGGCGACCACAATTCGAAATAAGCGTTTTTTGGACCCCTTTCACAAATTCAGGCGACATTGGGGCGCATTTTCAAAACTTCAATTTATTTTTCAAATAACACCCAACAATTTTGAAAAAAGAAATATGTACATATTTCCGTGTGTTTTCTTCTTTAATAACTCTTCGCATGTTTGCATATCTGCTAGATGACCCGGTGAAGTTCGTAACACCTAAAACTTATCTCTGCGATTATAAAACCCAATCAACCTTCCAACTCCAGTGCATTGAGATCGGCAATATTGGCCGCACTGTCTACAGTTTAAGTTTCATTTGGTGATTAAATGAAACTCGTTCGTATTCAAATGCATTCAATGTCTTTTATTTACATATAAAAATTGAGGTCAATTTACCAAATTTCAAAGTTAACAGTCTTATAACTTTTTAAATCCAGTTTTTTGAATGGTAGGTGCCACGCCCCTCATCCAATTTTTACCAAATCTCACAGAAACACCTTCAGGCCAATAACAAAGAATTTCTCAATATTTGAGATTCGGTAGTTTTAAGATATATGACGCCGAAAGATTTTCTTAAAATTCGACCTCAATCTATTCTGTGGTTTTCGAGATATACGATTTTTACGAATTTTTTGTATGAGAAGTGCCACGCCCCTTTGTTCAATATTGACCAAACTTCACAAAAACTCCTTTGGGCCAGTAACAAAGATTCTCCTAAAATTGAGATCGATCGGTTTGGTGGTTTTCGAGTTTTGCGAACATGTGTGGTGTATATTCCCATACAAAACGGAAATTTAAACTTTTTTCGATTTTCCGGCTTTTCATTTGGAGTTTTCCGAATTTTCTAAGTCACCCCTGATTAAAGACCAACAAAGCAAAAGAAGAATCATCCAAATCGATTTAGCCATTCTTAAGTTTTTGCAGGACATAGAACGCACATAGAACTACATAGAAGAACTCTCTACATGAACTGTTATTTTTTCTTTATTTTTTTTTTTTTACTTAAAATTTATTTCATTTAGAAAATAAATTCTCTTTTTTTTTAATAAACTGTATAATTTAAACCTGAAAGAAGTTTTTTTCGGTGGGACGCATTTTTTGGCTCGGGCAACATTTTTTGGAGACATTTTCAAATTGTCTATCGGTAACGCTGACAGTCAGTGCTGATGCTGAGGACATGGAAAAACCATTTCTGCTGACTGCTAAACGGCGAAGACGACACAAATTCCGCTGTCAGGCAATATCCAGCAGGAGATGACTTGGTGGAGAGCATACACCAACTCGTCTCCAAAATTTGGTCAGAGGAAAGTATGACTGAGGAATGGAAACTCCGCACCGTTTGCCCGATCCACAAGAAACGAGACCCTCTAAGCTGCTGGTATGGTGAATGAGGGCAAAACAAAATATATGCTGTCAACAAGAAGGAACATACAACATCGACGAATCGTACAGAACGTCACGATAGACAGCTATAACTTTGAGGTGGGTAGTTCGGGACCACCATGCCTACCTCGGGTCCGATAAAAACTCTGAAATATACATCACATCAGAAATCAAGAGGAATTACACTTGCCAACCGATGTTACTTCAGCCTAAGAAGGCAATTGATTAGTAAGGCCTTGTCGTGAAACACCAAGGAGTCTCTATATATGACTCTCATCATCCCAGTCCTGCTTTATGGCGAGGAAATATGGACGTTATCAAAGGCGGGTGAAGATCTCCTCACGAAAAATTCTTCGAGTGATTTTCGGTCCCGTTTGCGTTGACGAGCTTTGGAGGAGGAGAATTAACAACGAACTCTATGAGCTGTACAGCGACATCGATCTGGTCAGAAAAGTACGAATCAGTCGTCTAAGATAGGCTAGGACATGTAGAGCGAATGGACTTCCATTGGTTGAGGCCCAGTTGGCAATTTCTGTCCGGATTTTGGCCGTCAGGTCTTGAAGCGTGCTTGCACCAAATCAGCCACCGATGCTCTTGAAGTGCGAGCCGCTGGTCTGTCCTATTGCAACCACACATCCCCTAAAACCAGCAAGCCGTGGAAAAAGTGCCTCCAACCAGCGGTGCCAGATTCCACGATTTATCGTATTTTTACGATTTTAGGGCTTAAAACTTATTCCAAGATTTTTGAGCTAAACAAGCATAAAATTCCAAGATTTTTTTCAAATTTATTGAATACAAAAATTCATTTGCAATTTTCCAAATATCTTCTGAAAATATGAAGGTGAACGATCAGCCACAAATACATAAAATGTATTATGAAGTGAAGCAATTAGTTTTTACAATTTTAGATTTTTTTCTTAAACCCGATATTTTAAAGGTGGTAAACATAAAATACCTTAATGATGAATTTAAATTGCCTTCGAATATTGTTTCAAATTGTATCTCCGTGTAGAAGTTCAAGACCAATTGGATTCTTTAAATCTAAACAGGAACAATGTTGAAGCATTCAAACAGGCTTGCTTGGATTTTTTCTATATAGAGCTTGTCCATCAAATCTTAAAAAAGATTTGACTTCAAAAACCAATTGCTTCAAAGTTTAACCCTTCTAAGTCCACTAAACATAATTGAAAAAAAGTAGGTTATTTTTATCCATTATTCAAAAGTTTTCCAAATTTAATTCTAAATAAAGATATTCAAGATGCCGATGCCGAATTTCGTGAGATAAGAAACCTCAATTTTGAATATCTTTTTTCTGCACCTCGATCTTCAATAGATGTAACATTTTTTTGGAAAAACGTTTTACAAAGAAAGCATGGTAATGAAAGTTTACCATTTCCGTTATTGAAAAATTTCATTTTTGAAGTTTTATCACTTCCGAAGTCATCTGCTACTGTTGAACGTATATTTTCTATATATATTTTTATTTTTTTTATTTCCAACAAAATCGTATTTCCACGATTTTGAAAGCTAGTAATTACGATTTCTGGGGAAAAACATCTGGCAGCACTGCCTCCAACGTCTTTACATCCCAGTCTGAATTCATTATCATTGTGACATCAGTTTCTTAAAAACAAAAAACCATAGGGACCTAAAGAAATCGCTCACCTGTGACACACTGTGACTTTAAGTGTATGTAAAGGCCTTTGATAGATTTCTAGGGGATTGGTGTCAGCCCAGTAGCGCATTTTCGGATACATCGACGCATGATGGAATAAGTATAAGGTGGTCTCGTCGGCTGCCGACTCGTTCGTTTTTTGGTCCCTTAACGCTTCGTTAACGTACACTTACTACGCTGAATAAAGAGAAAAACGTGTCGTTAAGGGACTACTTTTTGCCGACGAGACCACCTTATACTTATTCCATCATGCATCGACGCAAGTAGAGACAGGCTTGCTTTATCAAAAAAAAAAAAAAAAGCAGCTGAGTACTCCCGAACGATTTCGATTAGCTCCTCACATTCGCTCCTCCGAGAACTGAAGTCGCGTTCGAGGAGCTCCTGCAAAATCGCCAACTTTTACAGATGGTAATGAAGGTCATCGAGAAGAATTCAGGGGCGGGATTCTGTAAAAAACGAAACGAAAACCGCTTTCGTTTTCACTAAACCTGTCTCTATCATATCTGTGGCAATAGACAGAGACTGCTATTGTCGAAACGATATCGTTCGATTGTTTTCATTTTACAAAATCTAGCCCCAGATTAAAGCACTCACTGCCTCGATGTTTTCAGGTGGGATGATGGTTCGAGGGACTCCCACTTCAGTTCTTCGTCTTGTCACACTCCGGGTTTGTTTGAACGTAGTGACTCATGTAACAATTGATCTCTGGTCTGGCTTCCCTATACTGACAGCAGAAACTTTGACATAGTTAAGCAGTTTATCAACCTTCGCTTACACATCAACTTCATAAATGACTGACTTCTAAAGACGAAGGCGAAGAACTACCAAAAGGATTCCAAAATATTTCCCTGAGGGACGAAACTTACACTTTAAAATACCCTTACTCTGACAGTTCGATAAGCATGAAGGAAAGTAAGAAAAATTTGACACATTTTTGGTCCTGCGAGGGAAATAAAGAAACTATGCGATGTAGCAATACGTGGAAGTAGTCCAAATATCCAAAGCTACATTGGCTTGGCTGCATCGAGCGGATGGTCAATAATACTTCAGCCAACAGGCTCCTCGCAGTCTTAAAGACAACATGCAAAACCAAACCTCCGTTTCAAAGATGCGGATACCAAAGCGCTTTTGACTGAATAACTGGAAGCAACGATATATTCCAACTAATATTTCTTCGCAAAGGGTGGTAATGGCTACACGCATAGACGTAAATGTTTTCAGGAATGCTTTTCTCTGATAGATATAACTGCTCCCCTAACCCAGATTTACCAATTGGGGTACACGGGACTCAAACCTTTCAGCTTACAATGTAAACACCGTCGAAGATGTAACATCTCCACTCACAATCGCATCTGCAAACATTTATTACAACCATCACCGTATGTTAGCCATACATGTAACATGTAAGTTCTCCCAGCGCAGTATTTTTCAAAAAAAAAACCATGACGATAATTCCAATCGATTATCAAAACACGTGGGATCACTTATGAGTTAGCGCCGCGCCGCCGGTCGCTTTATTCGTTAAGCCATTTATGAAAACCCAACAGTCCTGGTTTTTTCTTCTTCTATTTTTTTTTTTTAAGTCCTTAGCTGAACTATTCACATTTTGGGAAATCCGGGAAAGAAATTTCATTCACAAAATCTCAAGAGGATAACTCAAAAGAACGATAAACCCATATAACAAATTATAAACAAACAGATCCTTTTCTTTTCTCAAGAGGACATATCTCTTCGAAAAGGAGAGAAAAGAGTGCTTCAGACTATAGTTGTTATCCTTCGATATGCCTACATGTGTGAGTCGTCGCTGTGCATCCAGGTATAGAAATTGATGATGTGAATTTCCCAGTTCTCGTATCTGGGTTATCTAATGAGAATTCGGTACACATTTGCCGGAAATCTACGGGAAAAAAACAAAAGTCCAGGATTTCATTGAGATTTCCAATTTATCATAAAAATGTGGCCGACTTGAGTTTCCAACGTCGAAGGGAGTAGGGGAAATCTGTTAAATTTCAGGAGTGCGTATATACATTTTGGAAAAAAAACGGAGCAGGGTTTTTTAGCTGTTTATGGTTTTTTGCAAATAATATTTGTATCTAGTACCTTAATGCAATTGATTAGGTGGCTATTCTCTGTCAAATGCATTTTTTTTTAATAACTGCTTTATTTCTAATTGTATAAATTTGATGTGAGGTTTCTTGATGGAGAAATAGCTTTAGCAAAACTAAAAAAAAATGAGGCTGGAAATTTCAGCGATCCTCGAGTTTGCAAAAATTGTGTAGTTACAGATTTACTTTTAGCATTTAGCATCAGACCGATAGGAGCCATTGCATGGGATAAAGAATTCGTCTCCCTTTGCCGTTACTTTTAAAAGTTCTATTTCAACGGTTGGTTGGCTTAAGGTTGGCGATGAGGTGCACTTAGACATAAATAGGTATACGCCATGTCCGAAAGAAATGGCCTTTACAATGAAGAGATATCAAAAGACTTGCCTACCCCTAGGTAATGCGGTAAGCTCGCAGCAATGACAACAGCAGTTCTAACTTCAAGCGAACATTTTGGCTCTTGTGAATCGCTGCTCCTATCAGGCTTAACTTTAAAAGGCAATTAAGTAGCAAAGCCCTCTTCGAGCAACAAAACAGACCTGAAGGTCTTTCAGAATAAAATACTGATTCGGGAAGGTACGTTCAACAAGAGACGGTCGCAATTAAAGCTGGACCAGAGGCTACACAACAAAGGATATCGATGACAGTCTAAAAGGGAAACAATTTTATACTGTTAAAATTAAGTCGCCGGATATAAGGGGTGATTTTTTTGTTTTTATTTGGTTTTTCAGCCTAATTTTTTTGACAATTTACGCGTGATTCGTGACACGTGTCAAAGTAAAAAATGGATGGACTTACGCCCGAACAACTTTTGCAAATTATTTAATTTTATTACCAAAATTCGTGCTCAGTAAAAGAATGTGTTTAGAGCTCTTCGTCCATTTTATGGTCGTCGTAATCGTCCTACTACGATAATAATCAAAATTGCTATATATGGTCTACTGAGCAACCAGAAGCAATGCAAAAACTGCCAAAAATCCGTTTGGTGTGGTTTATGGGCCGGTGGCATCATTGGGACGTAGCCGTATTTCTTCAAAGCTGATGATGGCAACAACGTTACGGTCAATGGTGCTCGCTATATCGTTCGATGATTTCGCACTTTTTTTTTTTTTGCCCAAAATGGAAGAGCTGGGTTTGGTCGACGTGTGGTTTCAACAGGACGGCGCGACATGCCACACAGCACGCGAATCCATGGACATACCCGAATACATGGTTATGGACATCATCTCACGTTTTGGACCTGTGAATTGGCCGCCTAGATCGTGCGATTTGACGCCACTGGACTATTTTTGTCTGAAGTCTCTCATCTATAAGGATAAGCCTGCAACTATTGCCGCCTTGGAAGACAACATAACTCGTGCTATTGTTGAGATACCAGTCGATATGTTAAAAAAAAAGTATGTATATGCCAAAATTTGACATTCCGGATATACCACTTTAAAGCGTAGTCGCGGTCAACATTTACACGAAATAATATTCAAAAAGTAAATGGCAAGAATTTATTTATCGACTCTAATAAAAAGTTCACTCAATTTTGCAAATTTTCGTTGTTTTTTTTTTATTTTAAAAACCAAACGCTTAAAAAATCACCCTTTACATTAGGTACATTGAAGGAATTTGCATGAGACCAACAAGCACACAAGAAACTTGAGATCGCTTAAAGTTTTTGAAAGTATTAAAGTGCAAGACTTTTGTTGTTCAGGTTACAGGTTATTAAGGGCTGACCGAAATACCAGCAACATCGAATACATTTGAGACGCTAAGTACTTCTACTGATGTAGTCTCTTCGACTCCAGGAACGTCTAGGCGAAGGATGACTCGGGGCAATGCTGCACTTGAAAAAGAAAAACGTTGGCAAGACTTTCGAGAGGACTAAGACAAACAGCATCAAGGAATATTAATTTTTGCTACATCTATCTATATGTGGTTTTGATGAAAGTTTTTTTTTTATCACTTAAATAGTTGAACCGAATGTCGCCGACCTATTGTTAGATCCGATATTGGATTTTCATAGGAAGATGTAATTTGAGTTTATCCGGGGATCGAACCTGGGATCCCTCGCACAGTAGTCCAGCACACTAACCACTGCGCTACTGCGCCCACTTACTTATGGTATTAGTCATCCGTAATTATTAAGCATATTTTATGCAACACATATACCCTAAATCCGTCACCGTTCGGACCATGTGAACTTTAGAAGACGTCTGAACCTCACTTTTAGCAATCCGAAAACATATCCACTATACACTGCGAGTAGCGGAATGGGTATAGTTGAATGATTTCTGTTGGTCTGTAAATCCTCCATTATCCTTGTAGGGTGGAACTAACCGATTTGTAGCAGGATATTCTGAATCACCAACAATAAAACTCGGTTCTCCAAAAAGGTTTTGATGGTGACAGAGGTGGTCAAATCTTATCCAAGTTTGCATCTCCTGGTTGCGGCTTAGTCTTCGGATAAGGGCGGAGGGTGACCATAACAGTCTGCCCCCTTCACATTGCCTTTGACATACCATCTAAGGAGGGAGACTGGTGCTGAGCAGAATAGCATGATTGGAGCACTCCATCCTACTATCCTACTGCTTGGTACCGAAAACAGAGGTCGGGGTTTGTCATCGGCAAAAAGGCGAAGGGTGGCCGAAACAGTCTAACCCTCCGTCAATTGCCTCTCACGTAGTCTGGAAGTTCGGCGTGTCATCAGGGTGAAACCGACCTAGTCAGCTCTTCCCTTTGGCGATTAGTCCTTAGAAACAGACAAAGGGTAACCGAAACTGTCTAAATCTCGCTTGTAGCTTCTGACAGTTCGCTTGCAAGAAGTAGATTTGTAGTGGCTCAGTGGTTGGTCCCAGGTTCGATCCCCGAAAATACACAAAATACATCTTAAACCCGTAGCCACACTTGTCTGGCGTGTGGTTTTTAGGTTTTTTTCCACTGTGCCACCTCTCGCGAAAGTATGACAGATATCCGAGAATATAACTGTCCACAAAAAGCTTCTCAATTCAGCCGTTCTAGGACCCTTCCATTCGTCCCAAAAATAAAAAAAAAACTTACACAAGAGAATGGTTGTAAAAGGCTAGGCCTAGGATGCCTAACCAGTCCTGATGTGCCAACTATTTATTTTATTTTATTTTTTCCGAAATTATTCAAGAAAGATTTTGAAATTGATTGTCATTCTGACTGCAATACCAAGCTACCTTCTTTTCAGCGGTAAAACCTGCTGTTTAAAAAAGTGACTGGGGACAGTTTCATTGGACATTTTCTTACTTTGCTGAAATAGATGTTCAATAAAACACGGATATTATCTTCTTCATCATCATTCAGCACCTGTAAAGAAGACTACTTCTAGTTAGAACATTTTTTTCTAAAAACCAAAAGGCATTCGGTCAAATAAGGGGTAAATCTCACAAAAAAAATCGAGGAGGACCTACCTACTAAATCTGGCAGGATCTACCTACTTTTGTGGATCTATTGTGCCAAAAATTTCATTTCCAAGCTTATACAATTGATAGTTCTTTTAGAATGAATCCTGTCCAGAATAATCCATGAATAAAAAAAAAGATATCCAAAAATTATGTGTACCAATTTATTGGGGCAGTAGGTATTTTTATACATTTTTTTTTTCATATTCATTCAGCGTATTCCAACCATCTAATGACAAGCGGATATGACATATGAGTCCGATTTTTGTGAACCCTTTAACAATAAATCCAAAAAAATAATAATCAGAAAAAAAATCCCAAAATCACGGAAGAACCACACTTAATCCATAAAAGCCCAAACGATTTGCATTTTATTGCAATCTCAGTAAACTCAATTAAGAAAACCTGGAAAACTATCATCATCGATTGTGGTATATCCGAACAATCGCCCTACATATGTAACACACAGGAAATGTCCAAAAAGTAAATAATTCCCGGCGACACACGCACAAAAAAACGTGCGGCGCCAAAATCCCAAAAGGATGCAATTTTACCCCGACAAAACCGAATCTAGGTAGTTGCGTACGGTATGCTTAGTCCGGAAATTCCGCCATGATTATCCCGCGGCGCTATTCGGCGTAAAACGTATAAAAGCAGGCGACCACTCAGGATATTTATCATTTCACAAACACACTTCAAGCAGTCAACAACTCAGTACACATTTTTCGAGACAAAATGCAAGGATCAACACTTATGACTATCATCAGCCTTATGGCACTGACTCAGGCTAGACCTCATATGCCGTCGAACTTTGTGCTATGGTAAGTTATACAAAAAATCATCCCCTGACAAGTGGCAACGTTATTAATCGATTTCTTTCTTCCTTTAGGAACTATTTTCCGTATTTGCAACAACACCAATTGCAGGTGATGCAGCAGGCCAACATTCCAATGATGCAACCCGTCAACATGCCACATCCGATGCAGTATCCCACATTCGAGATGATTTTCAACCACGCTCTTCCAATAAACAACAATATGCCAATCATTGGAGAAGTTCAGTTCCAGATGCCGATGGCGCAAACCAACCCACAAGCAACAACAACCACCCCGCGATCCCGTCCAACAACCACAATAAAATCAACACCACCACCACCAGCAGCAGCATTGCCAACAAAACCCCAAGCATCAGTCAAACAATCAACGCCACAAGTCGCAAATGTCCTGAAATCACAGCTCTCAAAGGGAATCTTTGAGATGGCACGACACATCCAGGCGAACATCCTTTCAGAGGACAGCCACCATCAGACCGGCAAATTCAATGTTTTCTCACCGATCAATGTCGCCGCTGTTCTGTCGCTCCTCGAGCTCGGTGCAAAGGAGCAAACCCAACAAGAGCTACAGCATATTTTGGGCTTCGATAAGTTGCAGCCATCGGAGCGGCGTCGTCCTCTTGACCACCACTATGCGCTGGGGAAAATGTTAGACTCCGTCCTCAACCCATCAGCAGCTGCACAAGCAGCACAAATCAATATGGCAAATGGAATATTCATACAAACGGGCTACAGCCTGCGACAGGACTATCGCACATCCGTGGAAACAATCTATCAAAGTCAAGTCACCAGTCTGGATTTCCAGCAACAGCCAGCAGTGGCAACGAAATTCATTAACGACTGGGTGCAACTACAAACGAATGGAAAAATCGCCAATATCCTTGGCGATGGCATTGACAAGAACACCAGGATGATGGTCGCCAGTGCGGTATACTTTAAATCGCTGTGGATGTCTTCGTTCATTGCAGAGGCCACATCAAAGCGTCCATTCTATCCGAACGGAAAGGACGGACAAAGGATCATGGTCGATACAATGGTCAATGGTGGTGAGTTCATGTACTACGAGTCAAAGGATTTTGACTGCAGCATCATGGCACTGCCATTCAAAGATGAGACCACAGCAATGTACATTATCCTACCGAAGAAATCGAACGAGGCAAAGTTAAGGAAGCTCCAAACAACCCTAACAGCTGACATCGTGGAGGACATGATTTCCAAAATGAAATTGCGTACGAGCATCATTACCCTGCCAAAGATGCATCTAAGCGACACTCTCGATCTGAAGGATGTCCTCAGTCAGCTGAAAGTACGGAATGTATTCGAAAGCAGCAACAGTGACCTCAGTGGTATCAGCGAACATAATCACATGTCCCTCGATGGGTTCATGCATAAAATCGACTTGACCATCAATGAGAGCGGTACTGAGGGTGCAGCGGCAACAGCCACCACTCTATCGCGCCAGGAGGCTGACGTGGAATTTCGAGTCGACTCACCGTTTATGTTCTTTGTGCGGCACGAAGAGACCAAGTTGCCGATATTCTATGGATCTGTGATGGAGCCCGTGAATAGCTCCTAGGATTGTGCGGAAGAAAACAGAATCATGCTGGATATGGTGTAGTTTAAGTATTTATTTATTTATTGTTTGTGTGTGTATAGTTGTTAAGGCCATATTTTGTTTTATTCCATTTATAAAGTTCTACGAAAAAAAAAAAACAAATTTTTTTTATATTTTTTGGTTCGGGTATTTGCATATTGGTTGTTGTATTGGCTTGATTATATTCCGGATAACTTGGATTATTTTTTTTTTAATATAAAGCGTAGTTTTTTGGGAAGTGAGTATAGGCGTATTTTTTTGGGAAGTGAGTATAACAAAACCAAAAGTGAGTATAACAATTTTGTATGTAAAACCAAAAGTGAGTATAACATAACCAAAAGTGAGTATAACAGTTTTGCATGTAAAAGTAAAAGTGAGCTAGCTATAGATTCTCAAAAAAATACGCCTATAGTAGTAGCAACAGAATTTTGAGACTGATTTTAGGAACTAAAAGTTTTTATATTTGTAAACATCGTCTTTATACCTACATAATGTCAGAAGGGAATTGGATTAGCAGGTGTTTCTAGTTGGAAAATCCACTCCCACTGTGACGATTTTAATCCATTTATCCCTCCAGTAAAGCAATAATCGGGTGGGTTTTTTTTTACATATTGGATTTTTTGGTGGGGTTTTAAGAGCATAGGGGTTTTCCAAACCTACCTGGTTTGACCTGAAACACAGAATCCGAGAATAAACACAAAAAAATTAATAAAATATATTGGATTTTCCTTTTTTTAGAACTTTTGTTGTACTAAAAATGAGCGTAAAAACCTTTTCGAAAAATCAGTTCAGTTGTCAGTTTAAGGGACCTGATTAACATGTGGGTACATTGAAGTCGTAATAGATTTTTACGAATTTTTAAAAATGTTTATACCCTAACCTTTTTTCGAAACATTTCGAGAAATTTGAAGACAAATTTTTTTTCAAAATTTGATTAGAGCAAATGGACACCAATGCTCCGGCTCGAAGAATCTTCGATTCCGAACACGAGGTATAAGTTATAGTAGAGAGGAGTGCGCAACTAACGTAGGCTGTTAGCTGAAGACAGCGCTAACTGAACAGCCTTTTTTGTTAAGGCGGCCCACGTCGACCCAACAATATACCGTCACATAGGGACTTGAGTAATATTCGCAATCCACATCCTCGTTCCACCACAAACTAGCGAATAAAACATTCGATTGAACTTAACCTCAAATTAGAAAGTGATGCCCGAAATTTGCGAACTGCCGCGACCAAATTAGTGTTCATGTGAACGGACTGTCAAATCTTGTTTATATTCGTTCGTTCGTTGGTAGTTGGTCACTCGTATGTGAATAGTCCTTTACTGATATAGAAATGTTCGCTGGTTAAGCTGCGGTCACGTACTTGAAAGATTTGTTGATTGTTTGGAATTATTTGTACAAAATGAAGGAAAAATCTAGTATTATTCACAATTGGTGGATGTAACGTGGCTTTCAAAATTTACGTTTTTTCTGATATTTACCAACTTTTCAACGATTAGAATGCAAAGCTTCAAGCTGCAAACAGAACTGTCATTGTCATGATAGATCTCATTCGTGCTTTTGAGGGTAAACTGCAATTTTTAAGTAAAGATATTATATTGAAAAACTCTTATTATTTATATATTTATGTATATTATCCAAAAAAAATTTAAAGGCTGTTTTCATTTATCTACATGAAAAACCAGACGAAGTAAAAATAACTGAAGAGTTTTTGTTGGTAGGTAATTAATTCACCAGTCGAAGAATTTTCGTCAAAATTTTCACAATTTAAAGAGTGTACCCTGATAACACAAACCAGCGATTCTCCCCGGAATTAATTCCCCTGTCTGTGAATACGTGTGAAATGTCAAAATCAATGGCAGCAATGATTTTCCATGCTATATACATACAATGGGCCTAGGATTATTGAATATGCGTGCGTTAATGGCGCTCCTTTGATATTGTATGCAGGCAGCTTGTAGGCAAAGTCCGTTATGTGGGAGGAATCGACGGTCTATTCTATGTGGTTTGTGCGTGATAGGACATCCTTTGATAATCTAAAATTGTCCATATTTGATTGGTTGGAAATTGAAGAAATTAAAATGCAACTGAACGAATTCCAGTCTAGTTCGATATGGACTCAAAAATTCGTCGAAACAAAGAAAGAGTTGGAAGCAATAGAGTTTACAAGACTGTTAGGCAATACAACGAAGAATGCCAATTCCAAATTAATGCAATTTTTGAATTCAATTCCCGACACAATATATGTAGCTGCTTGAAAAAATTGGTGTTTGCTATCTTGACAATATTTTCGTCTATCTATGCGTGTGATTTCTTAGAAATGAATAACATTAAAGATTTGCTTAGAAATCGTTTGTCAGATAATTCCAGTTCAGCCTTTTACTTAAATTGACGAAATACAGCTTTAGATTTATTTTGTTACTTTTGTTCAATAATTTTTTTTTAATAGGAAGAGAGTCGAGTTAAAACGGAGGTCTGGTCTGAGTGCTGCTGGAGGCTTTGCAAAATAAATTAGTTTATAAAATTAAAAAAAAAAAAAATAAGAAAAAAAATTAAACAAAAAGAAAATCATCACTTCAAATCAATTTAATAAATACATACTAAATAGTTATTAATATTTAGTATACTGAAGATAGTCACAAAATTATGACGAATTAGAGAAGAGCCAAGTTGGCAGAACAGTGCAAAGTTCGAACTGTTGGTGAATGATGAAGATGTAACTATAGGCGTATTTTTTTGAGAATCTATAGCTAGCTCACTTTTACTTTTACATGCAAAACAGGTATACTCACTTTTGGTTTTGTTATACTCACTTTTGGTTTTACATGCAAAACTGTTATACACACTTTTGGTTTTGTTATACTCACTTCTCAAAAAAATACGCTATATTATAAAATTACAGATTCGAGAAGAGTGCATTTTTATCAAATATCTGTACGAAGCTACTGAAAAGGTAATTTTGGCGTGGCGATATCGATAATGGTTGTAATGTTTTGGATATATAATGTGCACCCTCTTCATCGCTCTCCCTCTCCTTGATCATGCTACTTGTTTGTAATGCTGTATTTCCTTTCGTTTGTTTCCCTCTTCCTATGGAATCCGAACAACTACCTACCCCAACCCTACACTGTTAGCATACACCATATCGAATGAAATTCTGAAATGAAACCTGTTTTGCATTATACGTCTCTCGATCATAATATACATACCTACATATATAACTGACCATAGCACTCACTGCGAAAACAAATCAACCCTTTTCGAATGTATAGTATACGTATTGTTTTTGCTTGACGATAGCAAAAGTATAAACATCCATTTGTAGCAAGGTATATGTGTATGTATATATTTTCACTTCAGAAAATACATTTTAGCTAAAAACTTTTCCTAAGGACGTAGCTATAAATGACATAGCCTATAGCAGTCTTACAGTCTTAAGGAACATTTTAAAAAAAGTTTCATCGAAATCTGTCCAGTAGTTTTTGAGTTTTTAGCTCACAAAGAAAAGTCCTAAAGTTTTATTATATGTATATAGATAGATGATGTTTACAAATAAAAATTTCCACATTTTATTATTGTTCCTAGTACCTAGTCAATAGGAAACTAGAACATACGCCAAATGCACTTCAAATTATTTAATATTTTTTTTAAATGGCTTGAGGCTCTAAAAAGGTTCTCCATCCTGTATGTGCTAATCGGCCCACAACTTTGGAAGGGAGCAGTGCTTAAAGTCGTACCCATGGAAGAAGTCTACATACAGTCAAAATCGGTTATAACGACCTTCAAGGGACCAGCGAATTTGGTCGTTATAAGCGATAGGTCGCTGTAACCGATATCAAGGTACACCATGTAAATAAATCTATTTTTAAGTAGAGATCCTTTTGTTCATAATTCTTATTTTTCTTGACATACATACATACGAGTATATATGCGAACCGAATAAAATTAAACTTCTACGACCACTCGTCACACAAAAAAATGTCCACTTAGTTATTTTCCAACGTGCACAGCCACATCGCATCTACAGATGCATTAATAGTTTACCGTTTTAGAAAAAAATGCAGTCGCACTAACAGCTGCGTCGATTTTAGTCGTTGTAACCAATATTTATTTCAAAAAAAGGGAAAAATCGGTCGTTGTAAGCGATATGTCGCTATAAGCGATGTCGTTGTAAGCGATTTGTTATTCAATGGGATTATAATGGAGCTCTGCCGGGACCTAAGAATTTGGTCGTTATAACCGATATGTCGTTATAACCGATGTCGTTATAAGCGATTTTGACTGTAAAAGCAATGGGCAGAATCTTCATCCACGAAATCGGGGTAAAACGAAGTTTACTCACAGTCCACAACATTAAAACGCATTCTACAAACTACCGAATAAAAAATTAGTTCTATCTGAACCTGAAATTAGAAATTGCTAGTAGAAAAGTGTTCATGTGACCGGACTTCCAAAACTCGCGAATATTTGTTCCTTCGTAAATAGTTGGTCGCTCTTTTGTGAATAGTCCTTCAGGATCGAAAAAATACGACATACTTTATGTAGAAAACAAAGGTAAGCACAGGTGATCTGACAGAGGTGGAGATAAAAGGCAAGGGCGAGAGCTGTAGATTGACGTCAGTGTGGCGAGAAACGCTGTCACCTTGCTCTCCCTTTAGAATCCAATTTTGTGTGCATTTCATTTATTAGATACTCAATATTTCATGTCTTTGTCAAAAATATTGGTTGCAAGTTGCAACTTTGATTCCACTTTATGGTTCATGGTTTTTAATTTACTCAGTTAATAAGAAAGAACTCTTAGGTATATATCTAGTTTCTAGTTGGACAAATTGCTTTAAGGATATACTTGAAATAAAGATTCTATAGGTATATACCTAAAAATGTAGTAGTGGTGTCTTATTTAAATGATTGCAATCAGTCCAATTAAATTTTCCATAAAAAAAAATCATAAAACCCAGACAAAATAATTTCCCAGCTCTGTTTATCTAATGGGTTGTGAGAGTATAAATGCGTCCTTTAATTACCATAGCCGAGTATAGGTAAACAATATACCTACGCATATTCTCCCATAATATTGACGTGCTGATTATTTCGCCAAATATTCCAAAATATTTCCCAACATATGTGGTGAATATATATATCTACTCGTGTGTAGAAATTCCCAAAATTCCTGGAAATCCTGAGTATCCCGCATCGCAATATGACGCAAATCTGGGTTATGATGCGATTTTCAATATCGGAATCTAAAATTAACTCTTGGGTGGAGTTGAGTGTATAATATGGCATACGAGTATGTATGTTTGCTATACGAGTATAACTGGGTTTTTTTTTATTTCCGTCTTCCGGTAAATATGTGCACAATACGTTAATCCATATCCATCTGTGATGCAGTTGAGTAGAAGTCGTACAAGGATGAGTCTGTTTGCACGCACATATTTATGTCTACAGAAATAAATGTCGGTATAGTGATGCATGAGAACTCGCCAAACTAAGACTCTTGCTTTTCTGACCTGCATATGTGGATCATATGGATATAGCGTTTGTAGGAAGTAAATCGAAGACGCTTAATAACATTCAGATGGGTTTGCATTTGAGTGGTTCTTCTATTTTCTCCATGCGCATAGTAAATAGACCCAGCAAATCCATAAGTTCTTGATAAATATCTATAAACTGGTTGGGAAAATAAATTCCAAAGTCTTTCAATACAAACAGGACTAGAAGAGGTTGCATCTAATTGGGTTAAGAAAACAAACTAAGAGGATTTTTTCACCGATACATACATCCATAACAAGAAAATGAGAATTAGCAAGTGTGTCTTATGCAGAGGATGCAGTGAGGAGGACGTGCATGAGACCATTAAAGACTTTCTTTGCCAATGCCCACTGCCCAGCTCTCTGCCACATACGAAATAGAGTCCTTGGTAGTAAGATACTTAGAGTACTTTAGGTCCATAAATGGCCTATTTAAAGTTGTAAATTACTTGGGATCGTTTGCCAAACCGTAGGATTTTAATACGTTTCCATAAGGTTGGAGTCATATATACCCCAAGTGCGTCATCACAATGGATCTACATTAATCTAATTGTGGCGCTACGTTTCTCAGGGCTCGCACTTACTGATCTAACATTTATGCCAATACACATAGCTGGGCCCATATTGGTATCAACTTGGCGGTACGCAACTGTTGGAACTGTCTCATAGAAATCAATTGTCTTTATTTTACTTTTCCGTTTTAGCCAGTGTGTACTATAGCCTTGCCATCAGGGCCCGACTTGCTGAAGAACATAGAGCAACACAATAGTAAATACAGGCGAAAATCCGCCATCATAGGCTGTAAAAATATTTGACGACATAAGGCTACTATCGCACAACGTCTTCTTTAACCTCTCAGCAAACGCATAACCAGGGTTAAGTGCAGAGGATCAGATCAGAGACGTGATCAGATGTGCCGCCACCGGAAAGAAAAGAGTACGAGAAACGGGCGGTCAAATCTATTGACGGATGCTATACTAAACAGTATCTAGCAATATTCAACCAGAAGGTAACACGATATTGCTCCCTTCCGGACATAAGGGTCGAACCCGAACAGAATCCTCCAGAGATGAGCATTTGAATACGGTGGTGGATTCACAGTCGGTGCTGAAGATATGGAAAGAACGCTTTTGCAGACTGTGAAACGGCGGAAATAGCCAACAACCCGCCGTCAGATAGTATGACCGTTCAACCTGAATGAAGATAGTCAATAATTGCGTCCACCGAGGTAAGGATAGCGATTTCAAAACTTAACTGTAACTAGGTTGATGGATGACTTACGGGCCGAGCTTTTGAAAGGAGCGTGAGGTAGCTTGGTAATGACTTATCTTCAAATGTTTTATCATTAATCTTGAAGCGAAGTTGTATGAACTCGCAAGCCAACATCAGAGGTAGCATTTTCCAAAAGTCCTTTTAATTAGCTGCCGAGCTGCCCTTCCAGTATTGAAACGGAGCTGACGAAAATGGGTCTGGCTTTTACTGAGGATAAAAATATAAGTAAGTATGTGCACTGTCTTCGATGAAGGACTTCAATATCGGCATAATGGTGAAACGTTACAATTGGACAACGAATAAGGTGGCTACGTCATGTGGAGCGTACATGGACATAGACCACAAGGCATCAGTCCGACGCGTCTTTCAAGTCCAACCTACTATGTCTTGTTTAGAACAACTGCTTTTTAAAAGCTTTCAAAACATTTGCACAGCAAAATCGACGCTAGACTTAAGTCGATATGTTCCTGTGTAAATGCTACCAATTCCCGGAGACATTTCCTAAAGTACCTACGTACTTTTCCTGTTATTTTCTAGAATGTTCTTATCCAGCTTTTGTCAAAATTATCAGTCAGTTTGCGTCAACTCCTGTCCGTCGAGGTTGGTGTGTCGAAAAACTTGCCACTTTTGCAGTTTCATTGAAAGTAGAACTGAAAACTCATTAAAAGATATCTGCTACAATTTAAAAGCAAAATTTCGCATGTAACAGAGAACTGCAAGCGTTGTCGGCACCGGGCTTTAAATAGTTAAGTACAATTTTTCATAATTTTACAAATTTTCAAATGACAAATTGACAAACAAAAGTCTTCTGTCTAAAGATTTCGCTCTACAAAGAGAGTGAGTCGAAAGCGAAAGAGTTCTAATGTACTTACCAAGCTCTATTTACTTTAAAACTGGTCAATATATTCCTATATTCTGCGGACTACCAATTACCGTACACCGGCATAAATACGATTACATACGACTTTCATTTTTATTGTTTTTCCACATTTACCTGAATGTGTATAATTAGTCTGGAAATCGGAAAAGTTATAATTGTTACCATTCTCATTTTCATACCTTGTTTAAGTGCAATAACTTAATCATTTACACAACAGAACAGGTCAAATGTATTATTGGCAGGATATTCAACCGCTCATTTGGCCGGATGAATCCAATTGGTAGGGTAATTCCATTTGGATGGTTCATCTTTATCCGGATTCAGCATTAAAAACAACAATACTCACGCATAAATATGCCATTCGAATAATTGAACTGAATTTTATTACTTATTTGTTTATTTGTATACCACGCCCATTAAGTCCATCATCTGGCTGTCATTAATTTGATAATTCCATTCAAATTCTGATTGCATTCGTTTAATTCGACTTTCCATATAACAGGAAAACCAAAAACAACCGGTGTATGGATAATTACAGTTCAAAATGGAATGTAGGTGAAACTCAAGCATATGTATGTATGCATACCTACCTACATGTGGAGGAGAAGAATTTGATCCCCAATCTGGAAAGGAGGACCGATTTTTTCACTCGAATACTTGTAGATGAACCTGTTTCACTTTGTGCTGAATATGGAACTAAGCTTCCTGATAAGTCCGTTGATGCTTTCAATGTGGTTTTTTCGGAATAAACATAATTGTGGACGGGGGTTCTATGACCAATTGTCGGACTTTGTGGTATATAGGAACAGCTTTGAAAAGTGTGTCGGGATATATCGGCCCTCACACGTTCTAACTCTGTTTGTTTGTTTTAAAAACTTTAAGTTCATTGTCATCCCCGCTTTCGTATTACACGGGTCGATTGAGTGATTGAGTGAGCCGTCCATATCGTCTCTAAATCATCAGGACCAGTGCCCATACGGATAAAAGAGATATTGGCGGACTAAATTTAACCGTCATAAGCTGGCATATATCCGGAGGATGCCTATACCTGATGAAACCAATTCATTTACGTGACCATCAGAGCTGAGGAGTGGGGAAGCGTTGACCGTTTTGTTGGAAGACGTATAGCTACTCTACATTGTTTACCTCAGGAGAAAGGAATCTCATTTCGACAGCCTGTATAATGTAATGACCAATAGGTAAGAGTTGGAAGAAACACCAAATTATAGCCCGGTGACATAGCTTTGGCATCAAATTGAGTCCTGATGATATTAGATTGGCCTAGTCCTCTCAAAATTGATTTAACTTTTCGACACTGCTCTGTACACTTAATACTGCTCTGACAAATTGCAACGCTCTTAGAGTATGCCTGTGCAAAATGTATTGGTTTAACGCCGTTCAAAATATACCTCAGCGTTTAAATTGATGGAATCGAGGGACTCGATCGTATGCATTCTCAAAATTGTCTAACATTGGCACGATACCAGGGATGAGATTCTGACAAAAACGAAACGAAAATCGCTTTCAAAAAAACTTTTAAAAAAACGAAAGAAGTCATGCGAAAGCGAAGATTTTCTTTATGTAACTCCTTTCGTTCTCTTGTTTCTCTTCTTTTAGGGTAATTTTCCATGTTTCCAGGGATGAGATTCTGTCAAAAACGAAACTCGCTTTCATTTTTCAAAAAACGAAAGCAATCATGCGAAAGCGAAGAGTTTCTTTATGTAACTGCTTTCGTTTTCTTGTTTCTCTTCTTTTAGGGTAATTTTCCATGTTGAAGACACACAGCTTTTATGTTTTTTAATACAGAAATGTGTCTTTCTTTTGACAGCTTAATCTGAAAATTGAATTTAACAATCAAAGAAAATAGAAAACGACAATGAAAAAAACTATCGTTTTTATTTTCGCACGAAACGAAAATTCCAACGAATTCTTTCTAACAATAAGCCTCTCTTACTCGCTGAAACTGTTGAAATCTCACAGCTTATGGAAACAAAGAGGAAGAGCCGAAGAAAACTTGAGAGAACGGCAATAAACAAAAACACCTCTTATCAACAACAACGCCCAGAGGTTGGTCTTCTCCTCCGTTGTAATCACCAGTCGGCGGATTTGTACTTATTGCTCAGTTGGCGCAAGTAGTAGTAACTTGGTCAATCTATATATATAAAAATTGAGCCCTAAAATGTTTGTCGTCGATTCACGCCTTAACACATTTACCGTTTTTAACCAAACTTTCACACATCTTTTGTATTGGTCCACATACGGTTTCTCTAAAGTTTGGTCAAAATTGGACAAAGGGGCGTGACATACCAAAAAACATTCAAAATCGTATATCTCGAAAACCACCAAATCGATTGAGCTGAAACTTACAGATAATCTTAGGTATTGGTCCTGAAGTGGTCCTGTGAAGATTGGTCAAAATTGGAGAAAGGGGCGTGGCACCGCCCATACAAAAAAATCATTCAAAATCTTATATCTCGAAAACCGCCGAACCGATTGAGTTGAAACTTACAGACAATCTTAGGTATTGGCCCAGGAGTCTTGCTATGAAGATTGGTAAAGATTAGACAAAGAGGCGTGGCACCGCCCATACATAAAATATATCGAAAACCGCCGAATCGATTGAGTTGAAACTTACAGATAATCTTAGGTATTGGCTTAGGAGTGTTGCTGTAAGATTGGTAAAATTGGATAAATGGGCGTGTCACCGCCCATACAAAAAACATCTTCGATTCGATGACGTTATAACTCGATAACCGCTGGGCCGATTTTCGATTCTCTTTTTGTTTTGTTCGTAAATTCCAGAAAATCGATTTATTCTCATTTTTCGCATTTTACGAAAGAACATTATTAGGATCTATAAGCAATACTATTTCTGTGCACGGGCAAAGCCGGGCGGGTACAGCTATTGACAAATAGAAATAGAAAGTTAATTTCCTGACAGAGGAAAGCAGAAATGTCATCCCAAGTGGATTATATACGGAGAATTGACTGTCAGAATTCAGTGGAACTGCTTGTATTTCCCATAATTGAATGTAGTCACTGCGTTCCGCTAGAAAATGTTTCTTCCTTTTTTATCCTCAGGAAAAATGACGTCTTTAGAAACCATCGGCTGGCTGACTTTCTATAAGTATATTGATTTTTGCGTCTTCAAGACCGTTAATGTCAGTCAGCTGCGATACCTGAGTCAATTTCAGAACCATATCCGTATACAACTTTATTCGGTTTTGACAGTTTATTGGGTTACTGCTGATCCATACTTCTCTATTAATGATCTTCATGAAGAATCTTTTGTTGAAGCATAATATTTTTGGGAGGCGACTTGTAACCGCTGGAACACCACTTTTTACCGACAAAAAAAATTTCGAATCGACAAAATGTCGAAAAAAAAATCGAGATTTTTGGAAGATCACCGAAAAATAGTTAATCGCAAAAAAAAAAATCTCGAAAACCAAAATCTCAAAAAAAAAAAAAAATTTTGAAAAATGTTGATAATTTTCGACATTTTGCAAAAACATTTCATTTTGGTGAAATCGATTTCTAATACCCTAAAATATGATTTTGTCGCCCTTAAAAGGGCGGTAATTCGCTTAGTTTAACTTAACGTAGAAATTCAGCACTGTTTGTGATAGGCTCCATGGAACCTATGGATTGTTAAGTGTAACTCAGGACTCAGGAGAATCAGTGAGATTTTATTAAGTCCACTTCACCTCCTACAAACTCTGCTATGTTCACTCCGATCTTAGGGAATCGGCTTAAGCCCGAATAAAAATCGCCGCGATTTTTAACACCAATCTTTGTCTTTCGAACATTTTTTTTTCGATATTTTGTGTTTTCGAGATTTTATGGTTTCGAGATTTTGGATTTGATATTTTGAGATTCGGTTATAAGTGGCCAACCCGTAACCGCTCAGATCATATTAAGTTCCAGAAGTTTGGGTCAAACTTCTTTAGCTGGGATATTGCCTTTTTCCTTAAGCTTCTTCTTCTTCTTCTTAAGCTTCTACAGCACTACAGCAGCCATGAGGCCTTTTAACCCCAATGATGACGACGAAGTCATTGGCTATATTGAGGCCTGAAAAGCTTAAAATTTGGCAGGCTTTCGATAACTATAACTTAGGGATTTTACTGATGCTGAGATCAGCCCTAAAAATGAAGTCAGTTTATTTGACTTTCAAGCATCGCTTAGTTCTACTCAGTATTTAATACATAGAAGTATATTTGTGAACCAAAGCATTTGATATGGAATCAGATCCAGTATTGTCAAAACCCCCCTCTATGTCAAGACAGGGGCATATTGCAACTTCTTTGCAACGATAACGCGAAAGACCAACTCTTGCTCCAAGAATTTTATTGTCTATCACCATGATTGTGTGATTATAACAAACTGTCACCCGCTAAATGTATGACCTTGTCAAGGGAATTTCACTTAAATTACCCTTTGCTCTAACTCTCTTTCTTACTCCAAAGGGTGCTGGTTCTGGTAGATTCATGTCATACTGGCAACGACTCCAGCTCCAGCTACTAATGTATGTAATCCATCAGAACGAATTGAATCGACCATTGACATCCATCTACATCCCTCTGCTATACAATGAGAAACATTTTCCTTCTTACTACACGGAATAGCAACGCGAAATATGAAATGAATCTCGCACGCAGTATTATAGTTCTTTCTGTGTGTGTATATAGTCAACACAGCAACACAAGCTTCCAAAGGATCTTCCATCAATGCTAAAGGGTTCATAAATTTTCCAGTTCAGTTTGAGTGTTTTTTTTTTTCATTCTTATTTCTTTTGGGCCCGGCCAACACAATATACGAGGATATACACTCGTATGCCTGTTGTTCGTTTTTGAATTTAGAATTCTGACAGAAAAGTTATTCATATCACGTAAACGAATTGAAATTGAAGAACGCAATTTCATGACACGGCGTGCGTCCTTAAGAGGAAAAGTACACACAGTGGCAACATTCTCGCCGTTTTAGTCATTCAGACTTCAGAGACATCAGTAGTACACCGACTATAGACAGAGAGATGCTGTAGCTCTACTGCTGGGTATATAGTGTTCCTTCGAAGATGGGCAAATGGAAAAAAAGGGTATTTTTGGCCTCCTTTTCGATTTGTGTACGACTTCTGTGAGTGCTCGTCTGCTTTTTAACCAGTTTTCACTTTGACTTGAAAGTTTACATTGGAATATGTCTCTTGTGAGTGTAGCGGGTGGAGTCATGGAGCAAGGACCTTGTTATGTAGAACGAGTGCTGTTGCTGTTATGTTGTTATGCATTCAGTAGCGAACGGCCGGATGATAAATTCACACTTATACACTTTTTATGAAACACCATAAAGATGATAAATTTTATTGCCTCCTTTTGAAGATGAGTGTAAGTAAGTCAAAGGGAGAGTAGAGAGCCTGCCAACATTTGGGTTTTACGCTGCTGGGGTGACAGGTGATATGATTATTGGATGTTGGGTGTCATTGACTCTAAAAGTGATGCCGAAACGTTTGTTTTAGGCACATTTACAAACAGGCCTCGTCTAAAAAGTGTTTTCTTTGGAAGATTTGAGAAAGTGTCATTTACGCATAAACACAAATCAAGGGGAGTAGCGCTTGATATACACGAGTGCCACAATAAATTGGAGCTTTTAAGGACTATTTTTTTTTTTTTGTTATATAGGGCAATTGAAGTTTTATAGACCAACATCGTAAAGATGTATAAAGTCAACTTTGATCTATTGCGATGTGCAATCGTATTTCATAAAAAATATAATATACAGGGTGACACGCGGCATTTGTTTGGAAGAGGGTGGCAAACACTTTGCCGGGGAGATTTGAAAATGATACACCACTAATTGGAGTAATCTCTTTAATTCCCTTTCTTTTGACAATGAGTCACCGCAGTTTACCAATCGCCAAGTGTTTTGTCGCACTCCCTGGTCACTTTAATTACAATGGAGAGCCATTTAACTCCCTCTTCCCCTAGGGCCGAATTTCAGCCACTTCGCCAGTTTAGCAATTTCATAGCAAAAGTCAGTTTATCTACCGTGGGAATATTTTCGCCCACTCAAGGATCAATGGATCAATACTCTGTTCTGGATTTAGCTCTTCAGAAAATAATTCGATCTGCGGAAGACACTCCTTCAATGATATTCCACTTCCTTCCACTAAAACAACGGTTGGTCTGCCAGCAGATCTGTGAACCTGTAATTTCTCCACGTCTTCATGTAGCGGTCTCGAGAAACTGAGTCCCCCAAGTAAATACTTACTCACTTAAGGTGGCGCTACAGTCCGGGGTGAACCTGGGCCTCAACCAACAAGCGACTCCATCCAGCACGATTTTTGGCCTGCTGTCTCCAGTTTCGCACGCTAAGTTGGTTAAGGTCCCCTTCCACTTGCGTGCGCCACCTGAGTTGCGGTGTTCCTCTATTGCGCTGTCCCTCGGGTGGGGATTTGAGTTCATTCGCTCTACATGACCCAGCCACCTCAGTCGTTGGACCTTCACGCTTCTGGCTAGGTCGATGTCGCTATACAGCACGTACAGTTCGTCGTTGTATCTCCTACTCCATTCAACATCTATGTAGACGGGACCGAAAATTATTCGAAGAATTTTCCTCTCAAAACAACCAAAAGAGTAACCTCATTTGCTTTTGATAGAGTCAATGCGTCTGCTACACCATAGAGAGGTATTGGGATGATTAGGAGCTTATAAAGGGTCACTTTAGTTGTTCGAGAGAGGGTTTTGCACTTTGCTACTCAGTTTCTTCCTTAGCTCAAAGAAAGGTCACTCTGGGATTGCGGGAAATGAGATATCCGATAAGATTGCAAAGCAAGCTCAGAGGATGATTTCTTTGAGTCCTCGGTCAGAGCCTGACGACTGGGCTTCTAATAAAATAATATAATTGTGTATATCAAGGCTCTTCAGGACATTCTGACATTCATGCTGTCTCTCAGCAGAAAAGACTGTTGATAACTTATTGGCGTTCTTAGGGGACACTTTACTTTCGTTAACGATCTCAGTGTTATTGGCTTAAGTGATTCCAAATATCTGCGACGCTTGCGGGTAGGGCGACGGTACTTCGGGTGATTTTCTTTGTTATTCTCCTGCCTTTGCTCAAATCAGGTGGCAACCCCTGATGTGGTGAGTGCTGATACTATGTAAGCTCCTAATCGCTGAAGTGCATTTTCGGCTTTCTCTGAAAGTCGAAGAAATTCCAGTAAAACTGGTAATACTGGATTTCCTTCCTGGTAGTACGTACAATAAACCAATTGCGTCTGAGTCCTTCAGTGGAGTGTTTCCTAACCCGACAAAAAAATAACTTAATTTATAAGAAAGTTGCGAACCCCGAATCTAGTTTGGTGCGTAGAACTGCATTACAGCTACAGATCGCAAGTCTCCCTTCTAACCTAATAGTGTCCATTCCAATATCCTGCCTGAAAACCTGGGGCAATTGAGTATCCCCACTGCTCCATAAGCAGAATTTTAAGGTGCTACTCTTGATTTGAAGAGTTTCCACCCATCCGCAAAGTCCACAGTTCCAGAATTCCTTTGCTTCACTGATAAGACATCCACTACATCCACACCAACACACCCTCCAGTCCTGTCTCCAAAGGGCGCCGTAATTTGTCAGACTTGACGATATCCCAGGCTTGTTTCATTCGCCTTATCATCTTGGGTGTGCACTTCGTGGTCCAAACTACGAAGGTGAACCTAGACATTTTGCCCACCACTCCGCCCCATAAAGCGGTCATCTGCATTAGAGATCTAGATTTAATTCTATATGAAATATCTTAGAGGTTGGTGGATATTGACATGTGCACAGTTGAACTGATATACGACTTTTTTTTTTAATACTTCTCCCGGGAAATGCGAACCTATAACACTTCAACAATGCCCCGAGATGCTTGCAGATGTATGTTAGTTCTGCACTTAAATTGCTGCAAATTGTGTACACACAGGGCACAGTAGCACAGTGGTTAGTCTGCTGGACTGCTGTGCGAGGGATCCCAGGTTCGATCCCCGGAAAAACATAAATTACATCTTAAGGTTTTTTCTACTGCGCCACCTCTCGCGAACGTCTGACAAACATTCGAGAGTATGACTGTCCTGAAAAAGCTTCTCAATTCAGCCGTTAGAAACTCGCACAAACGAATAGTTGCGAGAAGCTAGGCCTTGGGTGTATACCGCCTCCTGTTGCGCCACCCATTTATTTTTTTTTTTTAATTGTATATTCTGTATATTTCCAGTATATTCTGGAAAAATAACCCCAGGAAGCGAGTTCCAAAGTTTGCTTGTCCTGTAACAGAATAGTTAAGAGTTCGAGTGTTTGACTGTCATTATAGAAATCAACAAGAGTCACATGGTTACAAGAAGCGCCAGTCGTAGACCAACAATTGCGCCCGCTAACATACAAAGCGCCCTATATGGTCTTTAATCATCATCGCACTCCAAAGTCCACTACTGACTTCCCAACCCCTAGTTGAAACAAAATACTCTGCAAATTCGAATACGAAAACAAGGCACATCTTCAGCAAACTATACACTTGACATAGATAACAATTGAGCGTCAATTTGTTAATTGAGTGTAAAATCTAAAACAACAACAAAGGAACAACAAACCAGGCCTTCCAGCATCTTTCGAGATAATGGGTAAGAGAGCTTGATTCTTTTGATGACAGTTTCATTTGCACAGTGTAATCTGTATATACTGTATCTATCTCATACAACGCATACATAGCATCCGATAGCATCCGTCAACAATCGCATTCGAGTTGATAAGATGTGCTCTTCTTCGAATTAAGATACTCGAACAAAATCTTCCACTACCACTATCTGATTTTGCTACAGCTCAGATGATGCACCTACTTGTAGTAGTTATTTCATTATTTTCATTTCGCCAGTGGTAGTGGTTTGTTGACAAGCAATCCTACGATCATCAATTTCAATTTTAGTCTCTCTGGCAATTTTGGATGGAACTCTTCTCTCGACGGAGAGTTGAAGTGAATTTTAAATTTTGAATATAGCATTCTAAATATAGTTGAGCAAACAAATTTTTAAATGTGGAATATATTGATCTTGAGGTTGATCCTCTGTTTGAACTTAACATTCGCATCTCGTTTTCGTAAGATTATTGCATCTATCTACAAGTGAGTGCTTAAATTTATTTATTCTAGCATTTGAGGAACTAGTTAAAAATGCTCTACCTGACACATCAGCTGAGATACAGCAGGCTGCTGCTGAAGAGGTCATCATGAGATTGATACCAAAACGTGCGCATCTTTTTCATGTGGAGGTGAATAAAAGTATGCCATTGAGGAGTTTTCAAGTGAGTGTCCAATTTAAATTATTTCTCTCTAGAATCTATAAATTTCGATACATACGTCACAACATACAGAATGCAATTAATCTAGTTTTAAAAACAAAGTCGTTTAGATTAGAAAATATGTACTAAAAATGAGAATGCTTGTCAGAAGTCCATTAGAATTAAAAAAAAAAATAAAAAAAAAATATTAAATGCAGTTTACTCAACCACAATCGAGTCAGTCAATCGAGTTCTGCAGCCTGTATGACAAATCTTGCACCGTATTTGACTTTTTATTTTTGGGGCAAATGCCCTCCATCCGCCATAGACGTGGACGTGGACATCTGTCTTAATTGATGAGCCTGAATATGAATAAGTTCTGACAATGGTTCCTACAAACGACAGGAGATCTAGATTTTCTGTACACGTAGTTTGCAAGCAGTGGAGTTGCCACAAATTGGTCAATGGTCATGGAAGTCGCTGGTCGATCTCATTCATGCCTTTGTTGTAAACGTGAGGAAGAACTTTCTCTTTTTTTTTGTTGACCATAATTTCTCTGATCGTAGTTCATTGCAACGGTCAGTACTGTCCTTCCATCGAGTAAAAAAAAAGTTTTGGTTTTTGTCGAATCTGTGGTGAAATGCCACGATTTCAAGAATTTGTTTGGACACTGTTTTTTTATTTTATCTATCACGTGTGGTATACTGTCACACGTTCATATATCAAAGGCGTGTTTTTTGAAACTTCCCCAGCCAGCAGTTCATTTGGACAATTGCCAGCAAGCTAAAGCCAGCCGAACTTTTATATCGCCAAGTTGGTAGGTACACATGATTTCCTTTGTGCATGGACACACGATCATGGGCATGACTTTCATTCCCATGAACGATTTGGCTAGACACAAAAACAATGCGTCATTACAATGACCTGCCAAAGCAGGTACAGGAATAGTGAACTTTGCACTGTGCACTTGTGCCTGAGCTTGCCCATGAATGTGCATCGTGTCCAGCCATGAAAGGTGGTGGTTTCATTGATATTCGCTTAAAGTTCGATGACTGGTGTAGTGGTGTACGTCAAATGATCACCCCTATAAGACACATCTGTGTATATAATGTCCTTTCGGGTTGGATATAGTTTCTATCAATTCCTGGAAATATTGATTCAGAGTGCTTTCTTTTATTGTAGCTTGCAAGGCTGATGCCGATCTTGAGGAAATATCATTTTCAGAGGAGAGGCTTCGAGGAATTTCTAAAGGAATGCAACCATGAACCGAAATAAGCGTTAATATGTTGCTTAGAGAAGAAATAGAGTTTTTCCTGTTGTGTTTTTTCCTTTGTAGTTTTTTGAGAAACTGCATGAAGAGAATGGGCTATATCTGCAAGCGCCTTGCTTATTAAGGTTACTGCTAGTTTTTATCCCAGTCTGTTGATGGATTTAGTGGGTGTTGTTCTAAGTGCTCCGGTCAACCGGTCAAAAAGTACACCGAGGACTTTAATTTCTCTTTTGAGTGTGATTGTTGAGTTGCCAATAACAAGTGGGGCTGGCGTACATTTATTTTTCCGGCAAAGGTGAAGTCCCTCGAGGTTTTCATCTATTGCGTTTTTCCTCCGGGTTGGAATCGAAGACTCTTCAGGCCGGAGCATTGGTGTCCATTCGCTCTACATATCGTATATGTTAGACGACTGATTCGGATTTTTCTGACCAGGTCGATATCGCTGTACGGCTCGTAGAGATCGCTGTTAAATATACTTCTCCATAGCCCGTCAACGCAAATACGACCGCAAATCACTAGAATTTTGAACTGTATCCACCATAGACGCTAGCCATGCTTCTGCGCCATCATAGAGCAGGATTGGGATGATGAGGGTCTTATATATAGTCTCCTTAATGTTGCTTGATAAGGCCTTCAGGTTTTAATTGTCTTTCTGGCCTAAGAAGCAGTGATTTCCAAAGTGATGCCACTTTCAGAGTTTATAGCGGAGACGAGGTGGATAAAGTCTCTACCTCAAATCTATAGTTGTCTATTACGACCTTCAGCCCGATTCGTCGATGTTGTGTGCCCTTTCTTGTTGTCTTATTTTTCGCTCACACTAAATCCATTTTTGCCACTTCTGTCAATAATGTCATCGGCGTATGCGAGTAATTGTACAGCAAATTATCATTCTGTTATTGGCTTGCGCCTTTCGTACAATTTTGGGCCAGCGACATTGTGGGTCAAGTGGATGGAAATTTTGGTCTTTTATTGTCCAGATTGAATGCCTCCTTCTGTCTGACAGCGGAATTTGGGTCGTCTTCGCCGATTAACAGTCTGCAGAAGTGGTTTTTCCATATCCTCAGCATCGATTGTGACTCTACTACAAGTTTTCCTTGCTTATCTCTATATTGGTACCTGTTTGGGTCTGGTTGCTTTGCCACGTTCTTTTTACCTTTTGGTAAAACTTTAGAAAACTTGCTTCTGAATTGGCACTCTCTGTTTTCTCGATAAGGATCATCTCGTGCTCTTACTTTTTCCACCAGAAAAGCCGATGTTCTTTCATATTTTTCTAGAGTTACTAGCTGCTATCGTCCTACTCGTTGCAACACCGTTTTGTACGCGAGTTGCTTTGCTGCATGCGCTTGTGGTACTCTTAACCTCTTGACCAATATACACATGAGTCCAACAGTTTGATTTTTACCTCTGATTTTTGGCAAATAGGATCCAGTAAACTTAAAATTCGAACATCATTTAAACTCAAGCCAGAAAGTATCTGAAGCTCCTGATATGTTCAAGAATTAATGTAATCATCTAAGATGTTCTAACGTTTTAGAAACTATCTCCAACACTTTAGTTCAATTTCCTAGTATACTCACCAAGTCGTGACCAATCAAAGTACTCTCAGCATATTCCATCGTCCACGCCCTGCCGCCTTATATTTCTCACACATCGGATAGCATTAATTCTTCCCAAATTCATGAAGGATTCGGATTCCCCATCATTATCTCTAAAGTGTAAACTACATCTGCTGGTCCAATCAAAGCAATTACCTTCTCCAAGTCTACATCAACCCACATCCCCTTCCATCCCCATGCGCCATTATAGCGAACGATTACATTACCAATAGTTTACTTACAGCTGCAGCAAACGACGGCCAACGGCAACATCCGTATTCTCGCTTCAGATGGTATTTCCGCAACGAAAGGCTTCCATCATTACCTGAAATACTACCTGCACTCGGACGTATCATGGTCCGGTAATCAATTGGAGCGCATTCCGGCTGAAGTGCCCACGCCGCCCAGTGGAACATCCCACTCGGCGAGTGCATTCATCTATTACCAAAATGTTTGTACATGGAGCTACAGCTTTGCCTGGTGGTCGTGGACAGATTGGAGACGTCATATCGACTGGATGGCCCTAATGGGTATATCACTTACGATTGCTCCTATTCAAGAGCAAATTTGGACCGACCTCTACAAGGCGTATGGCCTCAGTGACGATGAGATATATGATCATTTTGCCGGACCTGCATTCCAGGCTTGGTGAGTAATGCTAATTGATTTCTATGTTCACTCCTCACCCTCCTGACTCATTTACAGGCAGCGTATGGGTAACATACGAGGTTGGGGTGGTCCACTGACACCCACCTATCGGCGAATGCAATTACTTTTGCAAAAGGAAATCATCACAGCTCAACGGAACCTTGGGATTACCGTAGCGCTACCCGCATTCGCGGGCCATCTCCCTACGGCCATGGCGCGGCTACATCCTAATACGACTTTCGCAAAAGTCGAAAGATGGAATCGATTCCCGGATGACTATTGCTGTCCCCTCTTTGCCGACCCCAACGAGCAGTTGTTCCGCGAAATTGGCGAACGGTTTTTACGTGCCGTCATCGAGGCATACGGCACCGATCACATCTACTTCAGTGACCCGTTCAATGAAATCCAGCCGGCCAAGTCGGAAGCGGCCTATCTTAGCCGTACAGCTGCGAATATTTACCAGGCCATGTCGGCAGTGGATCCGTCGGCAGTTTGGCTCCTCCAAGGATGGATGTTTGTAAAAAATCCATTTTGGACGGGCAATCTAATGCAGGCATTCCTGACGGCAGTGCCGCGAGGCCATCTGTTGGTTCTCGACCTACAGAGCGAACAATTTCCACAGTACGAGAGAACGCGTTCCTATTACGGTCAGCCGTTCATCTGGTGCATGTTGCATAACTTCGGCGGAACGCTGGGAATGCATGGTTCAGCGGGGATTGTAAATACCAGGATTCGGCTGGCGCGCACCATGGAGGGATCCACAATGCTGGGAGTGGGCATAACCCCGGAAGGAATAGATCAGAACTATGTAATGTATGCACTCGCGTTGGAGCGGGCCTGGGTGGAGGACGATTTTGATTTGGATGGGTGGTTCCGCACCTACGTCTCTGTGCGCTATGGAGTCGACGACTCTGAGCATCTGCAAACTGCGTGGCAGTACCTCAGGACGTCGGTCTACTCGTATCGAGGAGTGTTGAAAATACATGGAAAATACGCGGTGGCCAGGCGGCCAGCAACAAATCTCTCTCCCTGGGTGTGGTACAACACAACATGGGTGCAGCTGGCGTGGGAACAAATGTTAGAGGTCAACTTGTCGTCGAATGCGTTGTGGCGACACGACCTGGTCGATGTGACCCGTCAGTTTCTTCAGCTTATGGGTGACAGGGCTTACGTTAACCTAATGGACGCGTTTCGGGAGCGCAATTCGAAACGGTTCCGCTGGTTGACTACCTGCATGATTGACATACTGTACGACATGGATGCGGTGCTGGCGACGCATGAAAAATTCCAGCTCGGCAGGTGGCTGGCCAGTGCCAAACGAATGGCAGGCAGTCCATTGGAGCAGCTTCTCTTCGAGTTAAATGCACGCAATCAAATAACCACATGGGGACCAAATGCCAGGATACTGGACTATGCAACGAAGCAGTGGGCCGGCATGATGAGGGACTTCCACATGCCGAGATGGAAGTTATTTTTGGATACAATGCAGCAGGCTCTGGACGAGGGAAGGGGCTTTAATGCAAATGGATTTCGACAGAAAGTATTTAAGGATATCGAGAGTCCGTTCGGGGTAGATAGGAGAGAGTATCCAACAAAGGCGGTGGGCGATACGTTTGCGATTGCACAAAGCATTCATGATAAATGGAAGGGACTGCAGAGGAGTGAGCACTGGAAAAAGGAGGTTATCTGGAAGAAGGGCATAAGCGACGACGAAGATGCTGAGGAAAGGTATGATGTGTCGACGCTCTCGCCTGTGGTGGTAGCTGTGTGAAGTGGAAATAAATATGTTGTTCCACAAATGCTTGTTTGTCTCTTGCTTTTGGGACCGGGTGAAGTTGTTGATTTGTTTATGGTTCTGAACAGTATCGGTAATTGGATTTTGGTGCTGCAGTGGATGATGTTGAGGTGTACATATTTCCAGTTTGTATATTGTGGTTCTCAAAATGAATTTAATTGTTGAACAGCAGGGACTGTATGTTGGGGCGGGATATATCGGAAACTGTAAGGTCTTTATAATGAATTTATGAAAGGTATTCCTTATTCGACTGCTTCCATACGACGTTGATAGTAAGTTTTGCCTCCAAATTCTCTTTCTTCCCTCTCGGAAATCCGATTAGAACTTTAAAACACTGCAAAGACCCCTCTGTATCGTACTATTGAATGCAATCTGGTCCCTGGATACGACCAGCTTCTTCAAAACATTGAGTATTATGGATGCGTATCGTTATTTCAGCCTGCTTGTTACCTATAGGCATACCTACTTTAATTGATTGATTAAACGGCCGTTTTTTAACACAATGTTCTAAGAATTCTACCCTTCTTTGTAGAAACTTGCATTTTGACCAATTGATCTGTAGTGCAGGTTTTTCACCTATTTTCTGCTGCTATCAACAAATCGTCTATATACATACAACATACACCTTAAGCACTTTATCATTATCAACCCACGAAGGATTCAGTGATAGGGATCCAGTGATTAGCATGCGCACCAAAAGGGCAAGTGTACCGAAATAGCTTTTCACTACGATCGAAAGGTCCCATTCACTAAAGGAATCAAGGCTGTTTTCCACTGAGGGACTCAGTTCCCACCGAGTGGGAAATAAAACCACTTTCGTGAAGTGGACTTAATTCCCATAAGACCTTTAGCAAAAGTATTTTGGTTTCAGTGATGCAAGTGCCATTCAGAGATAATGGCTAAAGGTTTTGATTTCGTTTTGGAGACACTAGACACCATTGCGTTTTGGAGGCATTAAATTCCACTCTATTGGCCAAGCCCTATTTTAGGATGCTGTCAAGGTAGGAATTTAATGAGCTTAACATATGTTGCCAGTTCTACGGCCGAAGAACAGGGACGTGAGTCTTGGAAAGAATATATGAAAAGCTAAGAGTGCTGTCATCAGAGAAGGAGTGAATTCGATTAGAAGTTGCAGACAAGAGATCATTTATGTCGGAGACAGAACGGCGCCTTGGGGAACACAAAGTTTCAGACTTGAAACCGTTCTAAACAAATTGAACTGAACGGCCAGAATGGTAGTTTGCAATCCATTGAATAAGAGACGCACCAATCCCATAAGCATGTATTTTCGACAAAAGAGCTTGATATCAAACTATGTTAAATGCTGTTAAATTTCCTTCTCCGAAGCCCGCAAACGGGATCGAAAATCACTCGAAGAATTTTGCTCTAGAAACTACCAAGACAATCTCCATTCGCCTTTGTTAACGTCCATGCTTCTGCGTCATAGAGCAGGACTGGGATGATGAGGGTCTTATATAGAGTCGCCTTAGTGCTTCTTGACAAAGCCTTACTAGTCAGTTGCCTACTTAGGCCAAAGAAACAGCTGTTGGCAAGTGTACATCTTCGTTTGATTTTTCTGTGGTGTCATTGTTAGAGTTAATAGCGGAGTCGAGGTAGACAAAGTCACTAACCACCTCAAACTTATAGCTCTGTCTATCCTGACGAAACCGTAAGTATTGTTGATCATTTGGAAGTGTTTGTGACTCAGGATATTTCATAACCTAAAGATTTATCAACCTTAGAAAGAATGGACGTAAGTGTTACCTACGGGTCGGTAATTGGTGGGAGAAGAAGATTCGACGTTTTTTTAGTTACGGGCTTGACAAATGCTGCAAAATGTGCAGCGAGCTGATTAGATTTGTCTAAAAACCTGACAGCTGGAGTGTCATTGTAAATGAGCTTTGGGATCGATGATGAGGCCGAATTCGTAATATTTTTTTACAAATATGGAACCAAATTTTTGTACTACTCTTGGGACATTGTATTATTTTTGGCCTCAACTTTTGGTCGTGTGAGAATTTAACACGATTTGTGAAGGTATTGCAGTTATTTCTGGCTCGTTTAAACTTATTTTGGTTTTGCTCCGATAGGTTGATTTTGTGAGCCCGAAAACGTACGACTCACTTTGGGAAAGTATCCTCAAACACTTTCCTAAGTTAAACAAAAAAATCCAAGGAAATCCTTCGACTTAAATGATCCAGTGTCTAGAAAATCGTTAATGTCATCTCCAGGCACTGCATTTTGGGCAGACACGCGCAATTACTTGGACTGCCATACAATGACTTCTGCAGAAGCTGCATCAGAGATGCGGAGGAGTATGAGTCTAGTTATTTTTACTTCCTACAAATGTTGGAAGAAGTCCGGAACTCCGGGTCTCTACAATCATCAACGAAGTTCCACCGCTGTGATTGTCATGCGGCGGCTCTAAAGCGCGTTCTTGACTTTTCTAAAATTCGGAATGTGGATATATTTATCCTCACAGTAAATGAAAGTATCTGTCTGGCGGGCCAACTGTTGAGGCTGTAAGTGCTCCACCACCAAATATAGGTATACAAATGCAAATCCCGCAGCATAAAAAAAACTATACTTACTCCCACTCTGTCAGCTAATAACTAGGTGGAGGGTGGAAAGTGGAGTGGAAACCTTTTGGTTTTTCGAAGATTGAAAGTACTCTGCCAAGTTACTGCCAGAACTCGTGAATGGTAAATTATGCGGATTTAACGATGTGTGTCTCTAGAATGTGAAAAGTTTTCCAGCTCCCTCAGCATATTTTCAACAATTTCGACAATGAGTGGGATGCCTTTTAATGCATTAGCTGCTGCATTCGCATAGTTGTAATAAGCGAGCGTATGTAGGTGGAACTTTGTGAAGAAGGGCCCATCAATGAGTCACTCATTATTTCCAAAATGAGAGCTTAAATGATATATCTGAGGGTAGGTACTATACTAGGTATACACATAGTTAGAGGAAAATAAATACTACTCCCCACACAACTATAAAAGTGAACAAATCCAAAAGGACTAAAAGAAAACTCCCCCCCCTCCTATCATTCCCTTTAAGTACCCATTTTACACGCTCTCTGTCATGATGATGATGACGCGACAACGATGACGATGTGGCTGCGGATTGGAATGGAATCCTCGTCGAAGGAGTGGAGAGCTTTCAGTTTCATTCTTTTCGGGTAATTCGCGGATACACATTGTAGTGGAATTGTTTATTGCATGTGAAAAGTCGTTAATGGGGCACATTATAATGATTTGTGAGGCACAGAGTTGAAAATTCATCTACACAAATATTTTAATGGGATGGCTATTAACAAATGCTTATGGTGGTTTCTCCTTTTCTTTTATTTGTATTTTGGAAGGATGTAGGATGAACGTTGTCAACTATGTCACAATGAAAGTAAACTTTTGAATATCATACACGAGAGATTTTATTTATTTGGCGTGACGCAAAAATCACGAAATTGGAATGAGCTGTTTAATCATACTAATGAAAAGGTTTCGTGCAAGCTAAAAATATATGTATATCAAATTGAGATATAGGACACTTTTTAGGGTTAGGGTCGATTCTGTTTTCCTGATTCTGTTTTCGTAATTGTTAAATTTTAAATTTTCTTTTCGTCAGGTCAGGTCAAAATGTTGTCTTTAAAAACTTGGTCTCTTTAAAATTCTGCTGCATGGAAAAATATGCATTTTTAAGAATCGTACAAATGTATTTGCGGGGTTTAAATTCTTGATGATTGTTCTTTTAGAGCATTTTTGTTTAAACAATGATTTTGGCGATTTCAGAAAACATGATTTTGTTTATAGAAAGAAGTTGGAAAGCCAAAATTTAGGTTATTTGAAAATCAATAAACTTGACCACCTCTCACGAAAGTGTGGGAACCAACCGGCGAAAACTTATCAATTCAACCGTTCGGACCGGGCATAAAATTGTAGGTCCCTTTCATTTGTCCCAAAAATAAAAACTCACATAAGATGAATGGTTGTGTGGAGCTAGGCCTAGAGTGTCTAACAGTCCTTTTTTTTAGGTGCCACGCCCTTATTGTCTAATTTAGACCAAACAGAAACACCTTTGGGTCAATAATAAAGATTTTCTCAAAAGTTGAGGTGGGTTTTGAGATAGTAAAAAAATCTAAAGTTTGGAACGCTTTTTTGTTAAATTTTGACCAAGCTTCACCAAGTAGATTTGGCGGCAGGCCTCGCGGATGGCAAGTACCTATTTCCGCCTGAAATACACTGGCCATATCCGGAAGCCTAAAGAATTTTTGGATGTTCGGAGATTTAAAAAATACACCCCCACCTACTCCACTGTCTATTTGCCGTCGGTGTACATTGCTAAATGTGAGACCCTGTTCGGTCGACCCTACACACTGTTTCAGCTGCAAGAAACTCTCACTCACTACCTATGCGCCTATTCGGCTCTAGCTAGGACCATTCTTCGAATCCCTTAAGGAGGTTTCGAAGAGTAGCCCACAGGAACTGATAACCTTTTTGAATTCTATAGGCTGGATCTAAACCCTCCTTCGACAAACTTACAATATTACAGCAAGCCTGTTAGCTTATTTCAAAAATATACTTCTATTAGTATAGTTTATTAAATAAACATCGCTCCCTTTATAGAGTAAGAGCTAGCAACGTTTTTTCTCAAGTCATTTTAGCAAAGCTGTAACTTTGTGAGCTTAGTTCGTGGTAACTACTAAACATGCCATAGGAATGTCATAACCTCAAAAGTGCAAGAAATTTACCTCATTTTATAGCAAACTTAAAATGTTGGTATATAGGATAATTTACGACTGATGTAGAAAATTTCGTAGTCACAGGTTGCCTAAGTGGGCCCTGCTAAAATAATCTATATATATAAAAATGAGTTCTAAAATGTGTTCGGATACGTATAACTTGAAAACCACCGACTCTATTGAGCCCATATTTACAGATAATCTTAGGTATTATCCCAGGAGTGCACTGAAGGAGATTGGTCAAAATTGGACAAAGGGGCGTGGCACCTGCCATACAAAAAAAACACTCAAAATCGTATATCTCGAAAACTGCCCAATAGATTAAGCTCAAATTTACAAATAATCTTTGTTATTGGCCCAGGAGCGCTTCTCTGGAGATTGGTCAAAATTGGACAAAGGGCGTGGCACCGCCCATACAAAAAACACATTCAAAATCTTATATCTCGAAAACCGCCGAATCGATTGAGTTGAAACTTACAGACAGTCCTAGGTATTGGCCCAGGAGTGTGAAGATTGGTTAAAATTGGACAAAGGGTGTGGCACCGCCCACACGAAAAAAACAAAATCGTATATATCGAAAACCGCCGAATCGATTGAGTTGAAACTTACAGACAATCCTAGGTATTGGCCCGGGAGTGCTCCTCTGAAGATTGGTCAAAATTGGACGAAGGGCGTGGCACCTCCCATACTAAAAAAACTGTGAAAGTTTGATCAAAATTGGACAAAGGAGCGTGGTACCTACCGTATAAAAAATATACATTTTAAATCCTATTTCTCGACACCCATGGGAGCTAAAGTGGGTGGGATTGGAAAACGGGCCATGGCACCACCTTTACAACAAAGTTATTTAAATCACGATATCTGAACATTGCCTGATTGAAGCATTTTACAAAACCTGGCGGGACTGGACAAAAGGGCGTGACACCTCTCATAACAAAAAAAAAATATCTAACGTTATTCTTCGACAGTCATGGGAAAAATTGTCTAGACAATACAAACGTCCGAGGAAATATCGGTCAAAGCACACGGAGTACAGAATCAGTCTGGACACATCGGTTAAATAAAAATGAAATGAAAATGTACGAGCAGGCAAAACAACGTTTGCCGGGTCCGCTAGTTAAAAATAAAAACAGCTCATTCCAAATTAGTGTTCGTTTTCGGCTCTGTATAAGACTTTGATAAACCAAGTCTTGTTCTACGGATATGCTTGCCTAAAATTAGCCACATCGCTGAATACAATTTGAAAATTAGACACCTGAGAAAGAATGCTGGGTGGACCGAGGGCCGTCTGGATAATTAAGATAAGTAAAAATGGGAAAAATGGGAAAACCGAACAAGGAACCCTTGGTCAAAATTGATCTACTCACAAGAATGATACTGAAGAAGAACAGAAACTAAAGCTACCAGCTTTTGTCAATAAGGCTACGAGTATAACTTTGTTAGAAACAAAGTAAGCAACTTAGAAAATACAGTAAGCAACCTGGCACACTGTGTGTTTTTTTTTATCCATTCATCCGACATCATGCAGCCGTAGTATCCTCCATACGACTATACACAACCAGCTTAGCTTCAAATTCACTACACAAAATATCCAGCTCTTAAGTCACCCAATATGGAACGGTCCAATAGACTTTAAAAATGAACTGAAATCCAATTACCTTGAACCATAAGCCCAGTTAACAACCAAACAATTATGTTGTGTTTGTAAAATCCATATCCATCGAAATGTGGGCCGCCAAGGAACCTGCCCTCATTCTTCGAATAACCCAAATAACGAAATAGTATACCCGTACCTATCCGCCTGTTCATCCCGGGGCTTAGTGCCTTAGTGGGCATCAACATTCCGAGTATCTTATGCTATGAAAGCGGAGAATAAGATAAACCCCTAGCGTTCACCGCTCTCATGGGTTTCTCTGCCTGATGGAATCCATATGCAATCTCGTTTGTATTACATTAACCAGGTAACCAGCACTAAAGGTAGTCCGGGTATACGAAACTTTCTTCTGTAGACGAAGCCCATCGGGAAAACTGGGACGATTATGTGTGTGTGTGTGTGTGTGTGTGCTTGTAGGAACGTCGTACAGAGCGAGTTGCTGAATGTCCAGTTGACATGGCAATTGGGGACTATCAACGATGTTGAAATTGTATATATTTGGGATGCGGTTAGTCATGACATGCGGACGACCGACCCACCCACCCCCTTTCTGTCGTAAAATAAATAGCATCCTTCGAAGTTCATTTTTCGTCTGGGGAACATTTTCCTCTGACATCGTGTCACTTGCCGATATCTCTCTCGAATATTTGGGTCGGTTATAGTAGGTGCATGTGGAGTGAAATGGCAGAATGATTGCTGTTAGGTATTGGGTTCTTCTGTCGAAGGATGTTCATAGATGAGGATAGTCATACTCATATCTTTGGGTGTGCAATGGGGAATTTCGTCAAACTGCCGATGGCTTTTTCAATATTAAAGATCACATCGCTACGGGCGGCCTTAGTCGTTACGGTTGCCAGGGCATGGTGGAATGGAGTAGATTATGGGTGTGTCTATAATGGGAGTTTAATGGCGCCCCGTCTTGTTAACTAAAATTCAAAAGCTTGTATATGGCCTGTGTTGTGTCGTTTAGTTTTAGGATTGACAGTGGAGTAATAGAATGTAATGAGTAGCTCACAGTATGATGCCATGTTATGTTAATTCAAAAGGTGTCAGAAAATAAGGGGCGAACTAGACAGATCCTTTACATGTGTCTGGGGAGTGTGAATTTTAGGAAATCTACAAAGTCGTAGTTTATATAATGCTTGAAAAGAGGTCATCTCCAGATGTATTGGGACAATGTGAATATTTTCCAAAATTGGATTAGGTGAGTATGTTATTTAAATCATTTGAGGGAGTTTGCGAAGGATTAGAGCGCTTGGAACACGACCGGCGGCAGTTGGATTGTGGTTGAAAATAATTGAATGGGTATCTGCCCTTGGATTGTATTGACTTTATAGCGGGACTAATGCATTATTACACGTTGACTAGTTGTAAATTGCAACGCAGCACATTAGCCAGGAAGATTGCCCTGGGACCCGTTCTCCTTTCGTTGTTCTTGTTTATTCCAACATGGATATCGAGCTGTGCTGATTGGAGGTGAACCTTTTAAGCTTCTACAGCGCCTGTTAGTTCTGCGCACTTTAATTTTGGTATGTTGTAGTCTTCTGAAAGTATATATCTCCAGGAAGCTTGTTTCAAACTTTGCTTGACATATGTAGCAAAATGCGTTTAGGAAAAGTTGTCTTAGCTGTTGTCAAGTTTACTGTTTTATATTTCTACATCTTATATACGAAATTACATGCCTTGCCTATTCATATTTTCGTCCAGGAAGATTGTCCAGGGACTCCAAAAATTAAGGTGGATAGGTATCCAATGTTGTGGTACGTTCGTCATGCTGGAACGGACAGCTAAGTAATGTATTTCTGTCAGATGACTTGGAAATAGAGGTCCAAGCTTTCAAACAAAAGGGATGTTAACTAAAATACGTCATTATGACGTAAGATTTTATTTTAAGGTTGTGTGTAAACAAAATCTGACATCATTTGACCGTCAACATGTCAAATTAATGTTGGCATACATTTTTACATGTGTAATAGTAGCTTTACGCTGTCATACGCTGAATACCTCGAAGTAGCCAACAACTTTTTTAGCTTTACTCGCTTTTGTCAGAAAGTATCATTGTAAAACAAGCTTTTAGCTTATACTTATAAAAAATAAATTTAGGTCTAAAAATTTTTAACTTTGTTATAATTCCTAATACATAATTGTTTTTTTATTCTTATTTTAAATTGTATTGTAGGTAGGTAGGTTTGGCGGTAGAGAACAACCCAAGTAGCAGTAGAAAATTTTTGCCTTTACTGCTTCGAGCGAAATGTGAATTGATTCCGCAAGTGAACAGTAGAGAGAGCTGAACCTTGCTTGATCAGCTCGTCGGCTTGTCCGTTTCAATAAACGTTGCTATGACCTGGAGGTTGGAACATAAATCAGGGTGACCTTGTACATATATTTAGAGGTTAAGACTGAGGCGATAGCCTTGATGGCAGCTTGACTGTCGATGAATATGTCTGTCTTTTGCCTCTGAACTATATGTTTGTGTATAGTTTGATTTCGTTTTTAGAATCTATCCGTGGTCTTCGCATATTTCTGATATTCGACTCAAGTATCGAGAATATAATACGAAGTGCATGAATGAAAAAATAAATACTTTTTGGGTAGTTATAGAGCAAATATAAAACAGTTAGCAAAAACTGGCAAGCGAATCGATGAAATGTCCTTTCTAACCTACACATTAAGGCCATTGCTACCATGAGCTTATTAACTATACCAACCTAATTAAAAATCAATTACAAACCCATTCAACTGATTTTCGCTCTAGCCGGGGAGTGTGTGTTACACAAAAAAGGCCTAAACTGACACAATATACCAAAAAACCTTTCTGCATACATTATATATAAACAAAATAAATCCCTAAGGCCACTTAGTAATGACTTATCATCGATTGCAATCAAAATCGAAAAAGCTCGTCCTTGCAATTGGTGATTGGTATGATTATTACGGTAGCACAATACATAAAAACTAAATATTATTTTAATATAATGAAAATGTTAATAAAATAAAATTAAATGAACGATCAAGTACTCGCTTACTCGATTATCCCTTCATTTACCCTGCTGTTCTCTAAATGCAGTTCTCTGTTGCCCTGCAGGCAATTAAATTTGTTTTTTTTTTTTTTCATAATTCTAGATGCACATACTAAACGAGAGCGGTTAGGCGCGGTAATCCTTTAATCAGAAAATCACACCATTACCAGAGGACGACGAAATTGAATTAAAAACCGATTAAGTAATTAATTTAGTATTTTTCCGCGAAATTAATTTTTGCGGTTTTACGAATTATTTCTATTGGAGTATTAGCCAATCTCCATCCAACTCACGCGCGGGATATCAAACGCGTTCGTTGCCATTGCAGAGATTTCGTTTTCAATTACTGCGGTTGAGAGAATAGGATTTTCCACCGCAATGCGTGTGCTTTAGTGTCGCAAGGACAATCTTGCGTAATGTATATCAGTTTTTAGACCAAACAACACTGTTTCCATTGTCCTTGTGACAGTCTTTCAGACGCAGCCTATATACGCATGGTAAGAAACAGCTTTGCTTGAGTAGTGTCCATAATCCTTTAAAGATTGAATTTTTGTTTTCTATTTTCTATTTTTTGTGTGTATGTCCTTGATAAAAAAATATTTTTGTATTTGGAATCGAGGGCATGAAGCTGATCCGGTCCTAATCCCATTTCGACCATTGGTGCTTATAAAATAATGCGAATGTGGGATAAGGGACAAACGATGAAATTAAATTTAGGAATACAGTTTGAAGTGTGCTTAACGATTGACCGGTGGACTTACGAGACCTTTATAAATATGGTCTCCATAGACTTGGAAGTTCTCTCTAACATTGCTGTTTCATGTTTCATTGTAAGTGGGCAATAACGAGGCGATGGATCTTTGAGGAGTGCCAGTGCTATGCGGCTTAGACGCATTGAAATTGAATTTTTAATTCAACAGAAAAAAATAAATTATAAAATTACATACATACATACGAGTATTGTAGAAAAATGGATCGAATAAAGAATTACGTTAAATTAAGGACGTTAAGGACTCATTGAATCGGCTTTGTGGGATTTTCATCAGAATTGAGCTATATTTGGGTAGACACTGAAATGGTGAGAAATGATATTAACTTCATTTCTATGTAATTTAATGCACGTCCATTTCAGTTACCTAATTCTCAGAAGTAAGAAATAAAGCCTCAAAATTGGGATAATTTTTCAACCGTATTCCACCAGACGACAGCGCCATATTGTGTTATGTACCTAAGTATAGGTTTGATGGTGGATACATAGAGCGAACATCTAATTCGAGACAAAAGTCCCCATTTGGGTTTCCATCTCAATTTTCTGTCTAAAATGAAGCCTACGATTTAGCGAACAAAGTTGGGATTTTTTTTTTGTACTTTCTTGTATAAAAAGGACGAGTTCAGTTTTCTGTAGTTGACCCCAAGACCATGTATTTTGGTCCACTATAGAAAGTTTAGACAGGGAATTCTGCAGAAGATCCCTATAAATGTGTTGAGGTGCGATGGCAACTTCATTGGCATAAGCAATTACTTTCCATAATAAAAATGAAGACTGACTCCAAAAGAAAATCGACTGGTCTGCACAAATTCATAGTTTATAAAAATATGAAATCTAAAGACGTTAATAAAACCACACTAGAATTTTTTGCGGGAATTCTTTGAAAATTCTTTGAATTTTAAAATGTGTTCTCAAGCAATTTGCAATCCAATTATTCCAATTTCTAAATCTGAATCTAAGAACGATATTGGCTAAGCTTTCTGAAAGTATTGTAAACTGAATGTAACCCACCCATAACCTAGCCTCAGTAACTACATCTACTGGACGATAGATGCCAACAAGTTGGTAACTGAAGACCAAGAGAGAGACAGCAAGAGTACGAGTTAGCAGCGAGCATTTTTGAGGATGATCATTGTAACGTGATTCGTGATTGTTAAAGCACCTGCTTAGCGTTACTTTAATAAATAATAATAATCAATCCGATTCCGAAAGTGTGTTTTATTGAACCCAAATCCTTATTAATAGTTCAGAAGTGGATTAAAACCTGCCTACTTAAAATAAAAGTTAAAATAGAAAGAAAATAAAACTTAAAACGAAAAAAAAAAGCAGGTGATTGTTGGAATTGGAAGAAGTGCAAGTTCAACGGTAGGTGCATTATGCATACATATCACAATATCTTAAAATCAAAATTGGATTTTTTTATAAAAGAATTTGTTTGTGATACGCAGCATGGCTTTGTGTATGTCATTAAAGCTATCGAAGGTGGTTATCAAGTCGACTGTGACTACACTAACTTCAGTGCATTTGACTCCGTCAATCATCATATTTTACTAAGAAAAACTTGAAAGTTTTACATTTCATTCAGCAATGCTTGAGTGGTTAGCATCTTATTTGATTGGCCCATATTCAAAGGATCAAAATAGATGATTATTTTTCACGAGTACCACAGGATAGGCATTTGGGTCCGCTCCTTTTTTATAATTTTTATTAACGACATAATATCACTTGTATTAAATTACTGCCATTGTTGTTGATTGATGTAGGTACACTGATGATTTAAAGCTGTTGGATGGATCCTATGTTCAGAGCTATTGTTTCATTCAAAGAAGTTTGAAGCTATATTGTAATCTGTAATAATCTGTAATCTGTAATAGCTTAGCTAGTAATAGATGAAATAAACAAATACTAAAGTAGTTCATTCACCACTAGGTTCTAAAGAAGAGATGCCCTACTGACTAAACTCCGAACCGAGTCCTCGCCCAGCTTTAAGTTGATGACCCTGTTGATGAGCAACTGATTCACCAATTCGCCAATCGATTTTTCAATTCCAAGGCTCGTGTGCCAATAATAACCTTTGGTTCGACGTTGTCAAACGCTCCCTCGATATCCAGGAAAGCTACCAATGTATATTTTAAGCAATCTATAGATTTATTAATATACAACCAAGTGAAGGCTGAAAGGCCATTTCCTGAACGATACGTTTGACCGTAAAACTTTAACCCGTATTCACAGAAGTCCGGGGTCTGAGATCTTTTAGGTAACGTGCAAACTTTTACCCACCTTGGGTACGAAAATAACATTTACTTTGGTCTATGACTTGGGAATATGAGCCAAGTTCAGGTAACTTTTGAATACAATAGTCACCCAAGGAAGGATTAGTACAACATTCCGTTCGGCCCTTATTATGCCATCCGTTCAAGGAGATTTCAATGCGGCTTAAATCCACTTGTACAAAAAATAAATAAATAGTTGGCGCAACAGGACCGTAAAGCACCCTAAGCCTAGCTTCTCGAAACAATTCGTCTTATATGAGTTTTTATTTTTAGGACGAATGGAAGGGATCTACAGTTTTATGCCAAATCCGAACGGCTGAATTCAGAAAGCTTTTGCAAGACGTTCGTGAGAGGTTTTTCCTGAGACCCGTCGCACAGTAGTCCAACACATTAATCACTAATAACCGCAGATTTTTACTCTAATAAAATGCGAGGAGCTGCTTAATACCGATATTGCCAAAGTCCTAGTTGGACTCGTAGAATATCCAGAGATTGAGCACTAGAGGTATTCCAAGAGCCATCAGCTTAAATAATTTCCTTATTGTATCTTATGTAAGTGGTTTGAGGACAACACTTTTCTCTATAAAACTCTACTAAATCGTCATCGAAGAAATCATAACGGATGTTATAAAAGTTGGAAAATTGCAGAAATTCGAAAACATTGTGGTGTGCAGTTTTGAGAAACCTGGTGGCGGCAGTGCCATATAGAAGCGGAAAGGTTTGCCTTTGCGATGTGACTAATTTTCAGTCACTGCCGACCAGTGAGCGTTGAACTTTACACCTTTAGCAATACGTATGCGATTTCAAACACAAGAGCATATAATTTGTACTTTGAATTAAAAAAATATATCAACATGGCCACAGGAATCAATGGCATTCCAGTAGAGTTTTTTATTTAAATGCTACGGAGTAAGGTCTGTTATTTTGTAATGAACTCCATTGTTGGAAAAATCCTAAATGACTAAATGGAATGCAGTAACTTAAATAAATAATGCAGTAAAATAAATTAAAAAAAAAAAAGTAAAAATCGACCTGCCCGATGCTTTGATGCCCTCCACTGCATACAAGTCATGGAAAATGTTTCCCGTATGAGCTAGTAGTACGTGTATACGCATGGATCTAATATTGGTTTTGAATGGGAGGCACCAGAACTACTTGACCGACATAGCCCATTTTCAATAACAATCTGAAGACGGCGACGGTAAAAAGAAGTCGTCTCAAAAAATTTCATTCGCATAAGTCGATTCGTTTGGACGCTATTGTGTTTTTAACAGGCAGACAGAAAGACAGACGGACCCGGACATGGTTAAATCGATTCAGAATGTGATCCTGATTAAAAAAATATACACTTTATAAGGTATCCGATGACTCCTTCTTGGCGTTACAAATGAAATAGTAAAGTGAATATACCTTCCTGTGGATGGTATAAAAAAGACTATCCTACTGAAGAACAGCTGTAGCGAAAGTACCAAAAGGAAAGGGCAAATTAAAATGGATGTGTTTTTATAGTTGAGTTTAGTAGTTTCTCTTTCTATAGATTCTATAGATTTGCATATATGAAGTACCATCTGGAGTAAGTGTCCTCTGCTTGTGCGGGATGAGCATTATCTCAGTCGAAAACGTTGGCCTAGCTGGTCCGACGTCGGGTTTTCGGCCAATCCTTTGAAAACTCACCGCATTCTCTCTTAACGAGACAGATCCAGATCTCCGATGAAGCTAACTACATGCGCGCCACTTAAGGTTAGGTCTTCTTCTTCTGCGTTGTCCCTCCGGGTACTTGAAGTCTCTAAGGGCCGGAGCATTTGTTTCCATTCTCTCTACATGTCATAGCCATCTCCGACGACTGACTCGCAGTTTTTTTTTTACTATAGGTCGATATCACTATACAGCTCGTATTTGCTTCTCCAAAACCCCTCAACGCAAACGGGACCGACCATTTTACGAAAAATCTTTCTCTCGAAACGTCGGATATCTTCATTGTTTTTAGATAGAGCCTAAGCTTCAGCGCCATAAAGCAGAGTGGAATGATCAATGCCTTATACAGAATTTCTTTAGTTGTTCGGGATAGGGTTCGACTACTCAACTGCCTTCTCAGCCCCAAGAAAGAGCGGCTATTCTTCATTTAATTTCTTCTGAGATGTTGTTGTCAGAATTTATAACAGTGCCGAGGTAGACAATGTCCCTTATACTACCTCAAAGTCATAGCAGTCGATCGCGATCGCGTTTGTCTGATTCTGCATATATAACCATGTCACCCGTTCCAAAATATTTACGGAATGCAAAAAGTCGCAAGACTGAACTTTTTGGGTCTTGTCAGTACCCAGGTCACACTATAGCCTTGCGGGGAATTATATCGCCTATGAGAGGATAATTTCTCGGGAACAGGACCTACGTCCTCGGTCAGGACCTCCACTGAAGCCTGGGTTTCTTGCAAATACAATTCTGTATTTCACTGCTTTCCAGAATGTGGCCAGACTAAACGCATGCTCCCAAACGCTTCTAAGACGTCTGTCGCCGAGCAAAAAAGACTTCGTAGACTAGGTACTTGTTGGCGTTCTTAGGGGCAAATTTGCTCTAAATGTGTTAGACTTAAGTTACACGTCTGCGACGCTTGTTAACAAGGCGACTACAATTCGGATCATTTGCTCCGTCATTGTCCTGCTTTTGCTCGGATCAGGTGGTAGATCTTCGCTGAGCGATGTGGTAAGTGCTGTTATTATAGCTCCTTATCCTCAAGTTGAAGAACTTCCAGTAAAGGCAGTACTGGATTTTTCTTCCTAGTAGTACAATGGATCAGTACTCCAGTGGACTGTTTCCTAACCCAACAAACAAAAACAAATGTGCACCAGCAATGGGGTGGTAAATGGCGTCTACCGATAAGGCTTTAATTAGAAATTAGTGTTTCATTATTTTTTTAGTTGAAACCTACGTTCAAATGTCATAGGAGTATAAAGAATGAGCTCGAAATCGCCACCTTTAACCCATTACAAGTTGCCCATAAAAAAACGCTTAGTGGGGAAAATATTTCAGAAACCAATTATTGGTAACAATACTCAACGCAAAGAGATAAAATGCGGATACGGTTCAAATTCTTAAGCATGGCTCGAAAAACGAAAAACAGCGAGTGCACTCTTGTACTCGTATCATCTACACCAATCGGCCATTTGCGATAACGGATACAGAAGCAAACCGATGTTCCCAATGACTGAGCACTACAATTATTCGTAACTGGACTTTGGACAAGGACTTTGGATTTATCAAATTGGAAAGTTCCCAGCTCCTCTATACCAACCAAACGAACCGGGCAACACCATCTGCCTTGTCTTTCATGAATCAATGCAACAGAATCATCTCCTTGGTAAAACAGGCCTCTGGCCTGTGTTATGCCTACTACCGTAGAATAGCAAGCCAATGTAGTTACAATGTCCATTTTCGGTGGTACTATCTTCACGAGCCACCCCTATAATGAAACAATCTGCGTGTGAGTGTGCGTTTTGCCGAGCAGACAATTGCACATGTCGTTACTACTATACTCCTATGAACGTAGTTAGCATTTGATGATGGCAAATTATTCGAGGCCTCACCCAATCCGGCCAAAACCCTGGTCGTCGCCAATAATGATGATGGGGGATTTGGTTAGACGATGATTCTGCTGACGTTGTTGTTGATCCTGCAATTGTTGTAAATGTTTGCTATACAATAGTGGCCCTGGTCATTTAGATGAATGGTGATAGTGTGCTCTCCTGATGAGCTTGTTTCTACATCTCTGGTCCGATATCTTGTTGCGATTCTATCGGGCATTTATCGATACGGTAACGATGAATTTCACAACACACAGTGGATTATCCTTAAGGATTGCGACAGACACACCCACCAGATGCTATATGGTTGAGTCGGAAATTTCGATTGAATTCCATGAAATGAATTACTGTTCAGTGAGGCGAATGACATTGTTTTTGGGGGTAGGACAGTGGGTGCTAGGAATATGAAAGTGCAGCGTTCCTTTGTGAAATTCGTGTTGAGTGAACGAAAAATTATTATGCAAAGGAATCTCTTGAAAGAGTTACATTGTTGTTTCGAAGTTTCTAGTTTCTACGCTTTTCTATTTTCAATTTCCTCAATGCTACTCTCGGTCCATGGCACTTTTGTTGCACAAAATCTGTCAAAGTTTCCGAAATGAAATACATATTGGTCATTGCGCATTCTTGCGGAGTACATACAACCAACCCCATGCTCGATATTGTTCCCCCGAGTGTAACCCTACTCATGCCATTATACACGTTTCTCCATCCAGCTTAGGTATAGTTTGGCAACACCTATATGGCAGTTGATATTATACACTTTCGGTTAATTTCACCGTCCCAAAACCTGTAAGAAATCCCAACGGGCAAACAACATGAAAGCTGGGAGGCAATGGGGTTTTCTCAACCCTTTTATTCGGAGAATAAGTAACCAAACCCAGGATGACCTAAAAAAAATCTAAAACCCAAAACCAAGTCAACTCCTTTTATAAATGAGCTGTAAAAACGGCAGATTAGAGTTCGTTAAAAGCTTTATAGCCCCAAATTGTATGGCGGCATGCAGTGCCCAGAGAATAATAAATATTGGGGAGGGGACAACTATATATGTAATTTGGGTCAACAAAGCAACATAAATAGGTTATACCGTTTTTAAGCAAAGGTTGGCAACATTCCTCTCAAGTTTGACAAGGCATAGTATTTATGCTTAATTTTCGAGTCACGTTGAACCGTTTCGAGGAATTTGAACTCATTGTTAGCTGGAAGACTTATAGAAAAGCATTTATTTTAAAAGCCGAAAAGATGATTGGACATTTGACAATTTTGAAGCCATCTGTGAACTTCTGTTAAGTTGAAGCTACATTGTAGCATTAACAGGTAGGTATATAGGGACCGAGTTGGTTGGTTTTACTAACAATTGCTTATTGTAAGGTTTAAGGGATGGCGATGGGTCCAATATGGTGTCTAGTCCAATGTGATGAACTAGCACCCTATACAACCTAACCTACCTAACCTAAAGTTTAAGACTGAGTATAGATCTTTAAAAGGAATCAACTACAAGTTGTTGTCAGTTGTCATCAGGCTTTGACACTGCGGCCTCTCTAAAGGGGCCTATTGTGCCTTCCCTGGTGAGGTCCTAGAAACATATTTTTACTGCGGAGGCAGACAAATATCTTCTCTGGTGGTTATATCAAAAAGTTTTGCTGTAGTAAAGATTTCTTCGCCAAGGGCATTCCATGAGAATGTGAAGAGGAGATTCGTCACTCTACCTTTATACCTTTATTATAAAGGTATTATACCTTTCAGGATTCTTAGTTTATTTTTGTCCTGATTAGTAAGAAAATAGGATTTTCTGGGGGAGAACTTTGGGAAGACCTTTTTTGGTGCAGTTCTGTACAGGTATTTTAAGCCATACTTCATTAGATTCGGTTTGAGCTAAGCTCCTAATGACGCCACAGAAGGATTCAGGTCCGACAAGTGGCATTGTCGCGCCGACTTTAGCCAGTGAGTCAGCAGTTGTAAAGCCCCTGTGGGCTGAAATCCCGTGTAGGGCGGCTAGGTTTTTCTTTGCAAGTTCGTAAGTTTCCAGGACCAGTTTCGATTTTATGACAGACTAGCGGAACTGGCAAATGTTGTTTTGCCTGCTCTTACATTTTCATTTAATTTTTATTTAACCGATGAGTCCAGACTGATTCTGTACTCCGTGTGTTTCGACCGATATTTCCTCGGACGTGTGCCCACGAATTGTATTGTCTAGACAATTTTTTTCCCCTGACTGTCGAAGAATAACGTTTGAAAAGTATTTTTTTGTTATGAGAGGTGTCACGCCCTTCTGTCCAGTCCCGCCAGGTTTTGTAAAATGCTTCAATCAGGCAATGTTCAGATATCGTGATTTAAATAACTTTGTTGTAAGGGTAGTGCCATGGCCCGTTTTCCAATCCCACCCACTTTAGCTCCCATGGGTGTCTAGAAATAGGATTTAAAATGTACCTATATTTTTTATACGATAGGTACCAACCACGCTCCTTTGTCCAATTTTGTTCAAACTTTCACAGAAACACCTTCTTCTTTCTTCTTCTTCTTCTTCTTCTTCTTCTTCTTCTTCTTCCTCTTCTTCTTCTTCCTCTTCTTCTTCTATCTTCTTAGATAATAATATTCTTTCGTAAAATGCGAAAAATGAGAAAAATCGATTTTCTGGAATTTTCTTTCTGCGTAAACCGGAAATACAGCAATACGAACGAAACAAAAAAAAAAAAGAATCATGACAATCGGCTCAGCGGTTATCGAGTTATAACGTCATCGAGTTTCACCCAATAGAAGATGTTTTTTGTATGGGCAGTGCCACGCCCTTTTGTCCAATTTTGACCAATCTTATGGCAACACTCCAAAGTCAATACCTTAAATTATCTGTACATAAGTTTCAACTCAATCGATTCGGCTGTTTTCGAGATATAAGATTTGTAATGTTTTTTTGTATGGGAGGTGCCACGCGCCTTTGTCCAATTTTGACCAATCTTCACAGGAATACTCCTGGGCCGATACCTAAGTATGTATGTAAATTTGAACTCAATTGATTTAGTGGTTTTCGAGATATAAGATTTTGAATGTAAACCTTCCCTGGACTTCCACAAATAATTCAAGACCAAAATTAGCCAAATCGGCCCAGCCGTTCTTGAGTTTTAGTGAGACTAACCAACAGCAATTAATTTTTATACAGGGTGTCCCAGTTAAGAAGGACAATCCTTTAAGGGAAGATTCCTGAAGTTATGCCGAACAAAAAATTGTATGGCAGGGGGGGTCTATTTTCGTCGTATTTCCCGTTATAGCCCATCAAAGTAGGTGACCTCTAATTTGGAGGTGTTACGACTAAAAACGCTATAACTTCTAAACTATTATAGCTACAAAAATAGTTTTGTACATTTTGAAAAGACAATTTAGTAGCGCATACAAGTCTTAAGCACTTCGGCTACATTCTTAAGAAGAAGAAGATAGAAGAAGAAGATATAGATATAGATGAATCCAGAGCTTTAAGGGCAGCTTGGCTGTCTGAGAAGTTAAGAATATATTTTCACCACGTGTATTAGAACTTAAATTTATACCAGCGCAGTGGTTAATGGCAAGGACTTCAGCCTGGAATATGGACGAGTGCTTACCTAGTCTGACTGAATAGTTCGCTTGTAGCAATTCTCCATAAATGCCCGATTCAGTCCCTGAATCCATCTTGGAACCGTCCAACGGCAACGAAACTTAGTTACGGTGGAACGAAAAAAGCGCGGACAAACAAATTACAAATGTTAACCCTCCTATGATGAGTGATGTTGTTACTGAATATCTTCTCACTTAACCGGATGTCAGATATGAAGCCGGCACCGATGAGGTAGCATATTCGTGACGCTTGTGTTTGTTATTGCCGTGGGCGACTCACCACCGTCTGTACGCCCAACGGCGATTTTGGTTTTGTCCCCGAGCTTTTAATTTAAGTAGCAAAACTGAATTTCATCAGCCGTGGTACGTCGAATTTTGGTATGGAATCTGTTGCGTGATGTGGGCCTGCTGCTTGGACTACGGACTTTCAGATTCGTCTAACGTTGTATTTTCCTGTATTGTCTCTGCTTGTGGTTCTGCTGTTAAAATTGGAGTAAAAAATGTGAAATAAAAATGAGCCGAATTTGTAATTCTGATATTGGAATGAAATGGTTCATTAGTCGCTCTTTGAGTGTACGGAATTTGCCTATTCCTGGTGGGTTGCTCACTGGATCGACCACAGCCTTTAAAGCCTACGTGCGTCGCCCTCCAGAATAAATAACTATAGCAACTTGACATAGCGTTCCTCGTCGTTGTTAACACTACACAGTTGAAAGCCTTTTTCTACTTGTGTTAGCCACAACTGAGGGTATTTTGGGTTAAATCAGTAGCGGAATAACTCACCACTGGTAGCCATACATTTGCATATCCTATATTGGGGGCATCTGTTGACTTTTTTATTGCTGGTGAATAGATGTCCATGAATCCTGCCAAACAGAGATAAATGATTGCCCCTTAAAAAAAATAAAAATTGTTAGCGCAACAAATATAAGCATTAAGCACCCTAGGCCTAACTTCTCACAATTTGTTTGTGTGAGTTTTTTTTTATTTTTGGGACGAATGGAAGCGACCTTCAATTTTATGCCGAGTCCCAACGGCGGAATTGAGAAGAAGGCTTTCCACGGACTGGCGGCGACAACGAAACCACTTTTTCGATGATTTGTTCCGATTGTCCAAGCAGTCTATTATTCAATGCTGCAGACCAAACCTAAGTGCAGAGGGAGCTCTGGGGACAGAACAGAACAGAAGAAGCTACAGATCGAATTTACTGAGACGTCCAACTGCTCGAAAATGCAACCAAAGGTATAACGATCTACACAACGACACGAGTCCATAAGCCTTCAAATTTGAGCATAAGAATTCGGTTTGTCGATTCATAAACTGGTATGACTTTTAAAAATGGCAGTCAATAAAAAGCCAGGGTCCAGGGGCCTGTACCACAAAACTACAAGTATTGTACAACAGGCGACAACAACAGGTTTTCTGGTACAAAACCCATTGTTAATTGTTAAAATTCGCCTGTTGTACAATACTTGTAGTTTTGTGGTACAGGCCCCAGATCACGTAAAATGAAAACGATCGAACGACATCGTTTCGATAATAGCAGTCTCTGTTTATTGGCACAGATATGATAGAGACAGCATGTGTGAAAACGATATCGTTCAATCGTTTTTATTTTACATGAACTGACCCCAGGGAAACCCGCAATCAATAGAGCGCCGCCATTTAAAAAAAAAGAATGAATTTTACGAAATAATATCTTTAATTTTCCAAAAAGCTTATAAACTCTTTTCGACCCCACTGTCGATAGTCAATATTACCTACACTAAAAACCAGGACAACTCTTGGCGGTGTTGTTCTTCCCTTTCTCTCTCTCTCTCTCTCTATTTCTCTGCAACTAATGATGATGTTCGGTAATATTAGAATGAATGATTCAGCGGAAGCAATGCCTATCGATGTTTTGTAATTTTGTTGGCCAATTAATTCTCGTAAAGTCCAGCAACTGGTGCGCACTATGGGTTGATGTTCCTCCTCAATTATATATCGGGCACCGTTTGCATCCTCCATCTCGTTATAGTACATACACATCCACCGAACTAAAAATGTGCAAGCTAGCAACTATAACGGTAACATTGACAATTGTTGTTGATGCTGTTGTTGTTGCTGTTGTGCAAGCAATTCACCAATAGTCCTCCATTCACGTTCACGTTGGTTGCCGCTGGTGTTGACATTTTTAACGAGAGGTACACTTGCATAATTAACATTTCCAACAAGCTCCGGCTGTCCATTGAAAGTGGTCGCCGCTGCGGCTGGGACTATTTCTCCTACACCGCCCAAGCAGCCCGTGCCGGTGCCACCATCGTGGCAATTCATTGAGATGTCAAATGGAAGCTGTGTCCGATGCAAGGCCAACTGCTGACGAATCAATTGCTCCGTCGGCAAATGAGATGCTAATATTGAATTTTGAGTGGAAATTCATTTTTTCGATTATGATTCCGCACAGCTTACCTGATTTCGGTACGAAGAATAGAAGACCAAAACCGCCGCCATGGTTGCTTGGCCAATTGACAGGTTGCACTGGTGCTGCACTCCCTTGGACGCCGGGCATGGCTGCTGCAGATGCCAGAGTGGTTTGGTCTTCCGTTAGCGGTTGCTGTTGGATGCAGTCCTTATTCGGGTTAACAGTGCCAGCGCCGCCATTGCAATTAACCTGCATCATTGGAAATCAGTGTTGTTGCTTTTGATACATGTCATTATTTTTATTTGTCGATTTAACTTACCGGATCCATCTCCAGGAAGACCGGCTGAGATGTACGCTGCGCGCCGCTAGGTGCTATGAGGTACTCATTGGGAAGATTTAATTGTTCGAGGGAATGACTGCGAATGAATGAAGGATGGCCACAGCCACTCGCTGTTGGAGTGGGTGATTGACTTGGCAAATCCGCAAAGGAAGCGCTGCGTTGCAGTGGCTCCTGTAAGGTATTCAATTGGGGTGGGATTATCCATGCGTAAGTATTGCCCAAGGTGGGATCAAAGTGGTTCGGTTGCACTAAATTGCGAACAAACACTTGTATCGGAGATTGTTATTGCGGTAAATAAACTCAACTCACAGATAAGCGTGTTGCAATGACCGACAGCAATCCAGAGAGCAGCACAAACAAAGGCGGCAACTAAAGAAGGTCTGTACATGATTGCAATTAAAGTCTTTCTGGGGGACGATTATTTTGAAGCTTAATTGTTGACTTTGAATGACAGACTGGTGGTCGTATATTAAGAATGCTTATAGCGAGGAGAATGATTTCGTTTTGCCGGGATGTAGGGCACCCTATGAAAAATATATGGGCGTGTGATTGCGAGACTCTATTCAATCTATTTGAAGGCGTGTTACAGAAGCTTTTATAAATGGATTTAATTGGCAACAAAGCCTTTTGGAAATTACTATTTCTAATCTAGAAAATAGGTAGTGTCTATGTATTTTTTTACTTAAGGAGTATACAAATTTAAAATAAAATAAGATTCATAAAAATAATGTTAATGGCCATAGTATTGACTTTAGTGAAATGTCAATGTTGTATGCCATTAGCACTTGAACGTGATTCCAGACTTATGAGCGCGCGGTTGGCTTGAATGTTGCGCAATATGAAAGTCCAATTTTTAGCCACTTTATCGAGCACCGGAAAAAACGCTGCGAATGTTGACCTCCAAGTGGGCTAACACGTAGTCTTCTTCACAACAAATCTGGCAATTCTGCTTATTTAGCCGTTCAGCCAAAAATGCACATCTTCGGACCATTTATCAAACATCGACGCACAGAGTGGTCATGTGGCTTTAATTCTTTAACAAGCTTGTAAAAATGTCATAAACTGAATGGACACAGCTAAAATTGCTCTGCACGATGGCGAATCGACTCATTCGGGTCATCCTCAGCGACATACACTCCATAGTAGGAAAAACTTCTTTAGTGGCCACTATACGGCACGCGTTTCTGTGTGATCCAAAAACGATCCATGGTTTTCCAATAACTGAATCGGATAGACGATTATGTCGACCGAATATTTAACGTAGTGCACTGTAGGTTGGTCGAATTGAACCACGCTGGCAAGAAATACAGTGTTCAAATAATGTATTAGCTGTCAAATTCATTGTCACCAAAAACAGTGTTGGAAATTTTGAATTCACGCCTCTAAAACAAACACCCATTACTTTCTGTCTATAGGTTCGAGTTAGCAAAATACGTAAAAAAAAACTTGTTTCGTTTTTTTGGAGCACTTAAACTTAATGAGTATCAATCTTGGTCTTAAAATTCTCCTTAAGAATTATAACTTTAGTTCATTAAAAAAAAAGTTAAGCAATTGATCTTTAAATTTTGTATTCTATTTTATTCTGTTTCGTGTTTTTGCGCGGCATTTACCTGATATCTATATAACTGAAGACTTGACCATTTTTTTCCACTATCCACTTGCTTATTTTTCCAAGACATCGTGTAAAAATCATGATAGAATGTCATTGAATTTCGAAAAATGTTATATCTGTTCCGGCCTATGGAAAACATAACTTTTCTACTTTTGTTCAACTTCTCTATGTTACCATCTGTCGACTGTTGTAAGAGTACCCTACGTGGCGAAATTTCAAAACTAACAACAGCTGATAAGACGAACATGAGCAACCTCTACAAGTCGACCTTTGATAACGAAATTGATGCCGTATTCTATTAAAAGTAATAACCACTCAGAAAAATATTCAAAAGCAAACAGACAAACGGATTATATACTAAGTTGCAATATTTAAGGATCTCCGAGTTTATATAATTTTAAAGCTATAAGAGTGTAAGTTATTTTTCCCGCAATTACTTTCAATATGAATAAATGAAATGCATCTTAAGTGTGTTAAGAAATATAACGAGGCATTTCTATAAGTGGAGGGTTCAACCAACGGTCTTTTGATCAGAAAGTTCAATAATAGTGTAAACAGCCATTTTGGTGACTACATTGCTTACTTGGCTGTGATTTGACGACGTTATAATTTTTTTTTAGGATTGATATTATGACGAGAAGTTATTCAACAAATCAGCGCAGTGGCTCAGTAGTTAGATGGGGTCTTGGGAAACTTCAAATTACAATTAAAGGTTTTTTCCACAGACTTACCGAACTTACCTGACCTCTTGCGAACGTCTGACAAATATCCAAGGTATAATATAAATGTGTCGAGAAAGCTTTTCAATTTAATCGTTCGGTTTTCGAATATATGTTTATCCAAAAAAACACGGAAATGAGGGGTTGTGAGAGATGGAATTGCTAAGTATTGAAATTGGTTTTGATCGATTTATTTAATTTGTAGGTATCAGGAGCACACATACAGATGGAGTAGCAGACATACAGACGGAGGGACGATTTTTTTTTTGGTTGGTTTTCGATATATACGATTTTGAATGTTCTTTCTTAAGGTTCCGTTCCCATAGCAGGTGGTAGACAGGGACCCATCCACCTGTCGGTGAGATACCACCACATCATGCTATAGGCTCCGTGAAGTAGTCTTGACTACGTTTCGGAGTTTGGCAGATAGGCCGGTGCAACACGGATGGGACACAAAACGCCATGATGCAACTTCCTGAGATAAAGAATTCCGGAGGTAAACTAGTCTCCCATTCGGATCTCCGGGGGGGGACTATCTCAGGGGGTTCAACATGCAAATAATCACCCACAGGACTTGCAAGACGACAGACAACAATGAACACAAAGACAAAAGAGACAAAAAACGGACACCAACAGAAGAAAGCTAGCAACAGATTTCTGCAACATTCGAGGTCTAGGATTCAACAATGTCAACATCAGCTGCGTGCAAGAAGAAAAAGTCAGACGTCCTAAACTCAATCACTGACTGCACATATCTTCGCTGTCCAGGATACGATCTACTTCCTCGTTTTCCATATAAGGGGGGACTATGTGTGTTTACCCGAGCATATCTAGCGTGTGAAAGAAAAGAAGAGATGGAACCTGCGGATCTCGACATAATATGGCTAAAGGTCGTCCTACAAAGTTGTACCAAATTCTGTTGCTGCCTGTACCGTTCGCCAAACGATAACGACTTCGCCATTTGCTGCAATCTCACTCAGCTCGTTGATGAGCCCACGCGAATTCCAGACAATCCAACAAATTACAGAAACACTCTCGATCTATTTCTCACAACAGAGCCAGATAATTATGAAATAAAAGTGTGCTCCCTTAGGGAATTCGGATCATGCTCTAATATCTGCTATCCTCTCTATACAGATACCAATAGGAGCGAACCAGGATCGTTATCGTTCGATTTGGAATTGTAGTAAATCTAACTGGGACGAGCTGCGTAATTTCTTCGCTTCGTTGCCATGGGCTGATATGTGCTTTAGAGATACCGATGTCAATATGTGCGCAGAAGCCGTAACGGAAATGATTTTACTCAGTATGGAACTTTATATTACACATTGCATCAACAAATTAGCTTCAAATAAACCTTGGTTTAATAAAGAATGCAAGCGAGTTACCGCAGCGAAAAGCAAGGCTTCGGAGCAAAAAAGATCTGAATTTATAACTCTTCGTAATAGATGTGATGAAGATTATAAATTTAGCAAAATAATAACTAATCAATTAAACGTTATAAAGGATTGATTTTATTCATCAAGTCAAATTGAATTTTGCGATTACTGGTTCGATACTTTTCCGATGGTGTTTCGTGGTCGGTGGTTGCTGGCAAAAGTGAACGAGATAATCAAGTGCAATCGTGCAAGAGATTAGCTCGAATACGTTCCACAACATAGAACGGTTTACGCTCTCAATTCCCTGGCAAGCGCGTAGGCAAAGACAGTAAAATGATGATGACACGATACACCGTACGGGATCAGTGAGAGGATTTAGTCCGCAATGTATCGACGAAAACAACCATAGGAAAACTGTCGAACATAGGGCAAATGTTGATTTTACAAATTATATGAACTTTTAACAATAATTAATTAAACAAAGCAAGAACGTTACAAATTATAGGAAAACAAAGTATAACAAAGTAACAAATCAACAAAATATTAGAAATAACAAAATATAAGAACAAATGGTTAACATAAAGTCAAATCAGTTCGTTTCCATTTCCGAACAAGATGCAACCTAATTATTGAATCGGCTATAAGACATCTTAGCACGAAAGAGTCACTAACGAAGTAATTGGATGTCCTAACGGCTCACGCGCATTCTGGTCCATGGCAAAGGCAAGCAGTAATAACTTTAGTTGCTCTTCTTTTCCACCTCTAGTAAAAGAAGACGGCACGCTAGCAACAACACCTAAAGAAAAGAAAAGGGGTGGGATTCTGTAAAAAACGACACGAATACCGCTTTCGTTTATACTAAACCTGTCTCTGTCATATCTGCGGCAATAGACAGAGACTTCTATAGTCGAAACGATATCGTTCGATCGTCTTCATATTACATAATCTGGCCCCAAAGGGAAGAAATGTCTGCCACAAAACTATCGTCCAATAGCGTTACTTTCAATGCTCTCAAAAGTAATGGAAAAGGCAATAAATGTCGAAATAATCAAATATCTAGAAAGCCACCGATTAATAAGTGACAAGCAATACGGATTTCGGAGCCGTCGTTCCACTGGAGACCAGTTAAGCTATGTAACGCACTTATGGACGCAAGCAATTGAAGAACACGGCGAATCCAGAGCCGTAGCCTTGGAAATATCAAAGACATTTGACCGAGTCTGGTATAGAGCCCTATTAAGCAAGTTAGCGTCTTATGTGTAAGACAACAATTACCACAACAACTCCGCGGATGGATGCAAAATTTTCTTCTGGGAAGATCGATCCAAGTTGTTTTAGATGGTGTATCATCCAATTCGTTTGCCATAAATGCAAGAGTGCCCCAAGGATCTATTCTTTCTCCAACTCTATTTCTTCTCCACATCAATGATTTGCTTGGATCGACAAATAATAATATCTACAGCTTTGCAGATGACAGCACTCTTACATCCTCCATCTCGAATAGTGGGCCTGTGAATGCGGCTACATCACATAGTCAGAGATGTGAACAAATTAGTTCTCTAAATGATGATCTGAACAAAATCTTGAAGTGGAGAAAAGACAACTTGCTTCTATTTAATGCAAACAACATTTTTTAGGAAAAATTCATCAACAGCTCCTTAGATCCAAATGGATGACCAACCAATCCATCCCAAGGACTCAATGTAAGACACAGTCAATTCAGGAAACACATGGCAGGACCACATATCCTATATCTACCTATTTAGAGCAAAGAAGTACTTTAGCCCCAAGCAACTTCTCCTTCTCTACAAAGCACAGTTTAGACCAGGCCTGGAATACTGTTCCCATATATGGAGCTCGGCCTCGAAACATTCACTTAACCTACTTGACAGTATACAGAGACGAGCAGTTCGACTTATTGGAGACCCTACACGCACATCAAATCTACAACCGTTGGTGCACAGAAGACAAGTCGCTGACCTATGCTTGTTCTATAGGTACTTCCATGGTAGATGTTCCGAGGAACTCAAAGACATTATCCCTCGAAATGCAACTTTTGGGCGCCCCACAAGACAGGCTGCTAGTGCTCATGACCATACAGTACACTTGACAACCGCGAGGACATCAACTTTCCAAAACTCCTTCTGTTATCGGACAAACAAACTTTGGAACTCGCTTCTTGGGGATATATTTTCCAGAAGTATACAATTTGCATCAATTTAAGTGCAGAATTAACATACATCTGCAAGCATCTCGGGGCGCTGTTGAAGCGTTATAGGTTCGCCTTTCCCGAGAGAAGTAATAAAAAAATAGGGACAAAACGTAACTTTATTGTTTTCGCTACGATGGCTGTCCGTCTGTCCGAACCCACTCAGCCAATTTTGTTCAGTGATCATATAGAGCCCCAAGTCCCCGCAATAGTTGGCTAACAGAAAGCGCTTTGTTAAAAAGTGGCCATTCTTCTGTAATGAATAAACACTTTTTAGGCAAATTGAATTTTTGTCGCTCAATAGGAGTGGCTCTCTAAGTTAGTTCATACAAAGTGACGCAAAAATTGTCACCCGATGTTCTTTGGCTGTAATTTTTTTTATGAATGAAGAACTGGTTCTGCTTTTGGAATATGTTTATTTGGTATCTTAAATTATATCGGCTAAGTGGCCGCCACCAGAAATGATGACCATTCGGGGCCGATTTATGGCATTTCCAAAAAGAGAGCTTTGTCGACCCGGAAATGCAACCTTCAGATTTTCGGATGTTGCTCAACAAATAAGTGCTGATGCACTGTCTGCACTTTGTAAGGGAACATCTTACAGTCTTTCACAAAAACTTAAAGACCCCCGATTGATGCCCAATATTGTGTGGCACGTCGGTCGTTTGGATGATACTCTGGCGTCTTCTGCGACATATTCTAAGCGAGCGGCTAAACGTCCTAGTGTTTGCCCAGTTTATGTTGGACCCAGACGACTGGAAAACTTGCGCCAACACCACCGACGAATTATTCCGCAATTAAAAAAAATCTAAGCAATTATTCCGCGTTCTTTAAGAGTACAGCAGTTCATATCTTCATGTATTTTGTATTTGTTTACTTTACAAATGTCAAAGTAAAATTGACATTTGTCGTCGTTTGCAAAATGTATAGTACATAGGTATCTTCCGATGGGGGGTGCGAGTCATGACCCTCTCTAGATCATTACTTAATATTAGGCGTATTTTTTTGAGAATCTATAGCTAGCTCACTTTTACTTTTACATGCAAAACTGGTATACTCACTTTTGGTTTTGTTATACTCACTTTTGGTTTTACATGCAAAACTGTTATACTCACTATTGGTTTTGTTATACTCACTTCCCAAAAAAATACGCCTATTATCAGCCACAATGTCTATCAAATTGAACAAAGATTTGCACACGAACTAATGAATAATTTATTTTCTGCAGTTTGATTGTTTTTATTAACAACCATTAACGTTTATTAATTACTATTACGCATCTAGCAATATTTAAAGAATTATTTAAGAATTAACTACAACACCACCAAACTTTATTTTCATAAATTCAAATCAAACGAAAAACCGCCAATAAAACTACACTTGAAAACATATTTCAAGGTTAAACTAAAAAACAAATATAACTCTCAACGACCATGCATGACACAAACCTGAAAATCAATTTAAAACCGAAAGCCCCCACCCCACCCCCAAAATATGCGAAGCAGACAAGTATGTAGTTCGTATCATCTCAATTAATATGCAACAGTGCACGCGGCGGAGACACATTCTCCACGTCCATCGACGAAGCAAATCTCCAACTGAAGTCCTATTTATAGCCCGATATATTGACCGAACCGATTCGAAGTTCGTTGGTGCGCGGGGATCGGGAATCATTAAGTCGCATTGCTATTAAATCGACCCCTTTGCTGCCTTGCGTCGCATTGATCATAAAAAATTAAGAATACTGCGTCATTTCGGTGAGTAACTCCTCCTGGAGTTCCCAATTCCCCACTTCCCATTCCCAGTTCTCGGTTGTAGCTTAAACAGACAAACAAAATCAAAAGAGCCCCGCTGCTGATCAACTCATTAGTATTCCCCTTAGATAGATATCGGGGAATGGGCGTGGGGGATGATGTAAAATAAACAAATTTATCGCGGGAATACTCGAATAACTAGATCACTTTGTTGTTTGTTGTTGTTACTGTTGCACTTGAGTGACAAAATAAAAAATACAACACTCTTAGAGATATGGACCGAGACATCTACCTTCTACCCCCTGATGTAGTGATGTACTATTCGTTGCAAGTTGGGTCTGGGTGTCATCACAGAATGCAGTTTATATATTTTCTGTTGATCAAGATATCAAAATTTACAAGTTCCCATTCTCAAATGACTTATGACGACACGTCATATCGCTGCTATTGACACGAACTTGAATTTTGAATGTGTATAATAGTTCGTTAGGGCACAGTGCGAGCAATCAGTGATTTTGTTATAGTCTCAGACCGAGCATTATACAGGAACAGGCTCTAAATCATAAAATTAAGGTGAGTTTCCACATGTCGGTTGATTGACAAAGTTTGACAGCTCTCGCGTTTATGTCATTGAACAACACCAACGTCAGTTTATTTCCACTTATGTCAATTATTGGCAAAAAATCGTTTGTCAGTTGATTGACCAACTTATGAACTCGATGCCAATTAATTTTCACTGTCAATTATAGACAAAGTGACATTTTGTTTGACAATTCAGCTATTTCCACTTGTCCAGTGGTTTCTTCATCAGTTATTGACAAACGCTGTTAGTCAATTCATTGACAAGCTATTTTTTGCTATTTCCACTTGCCAATTTTTTAATTGGCATAAAAATACGTCATTTTTCAATTTCAAATCGACAAGTGGAAACCCAGCATTAGTCTCATATGTCATACCTTATGCTTATGTGGACAAATACGTCAACCGTCAACGTTCCAATTCCAAACGGAACGAACAGTCCTATAAAATTTGACGCATAAGGCGTTTCTCAGAATTTTTTTTTGCAAATTAGCTCCACCGACAGAATAGACACATTCAACATTACGCTGAATACAAGATTGGTCGGGAACGACCCACTCTACGTCACGGAAAATTCTTGATTCGACGACTACGCTACAGATCCCATGACTAGTCTAACCCAATAATATCAGACGCAAAGTATTTTTACGCAGTAATTCGACGAATGAATGTGACTACCTCAATTTTTTAAATTTCTTTATGTGTCGCATTCGGCATATTCCTTATGTGTCCAATTCCATAAGCTGGTGTCATTGACATATTATTATATGGACTGCTAGTCAGTTCATACAAATTTTGCCCAAAAAATGACGCCTGCATAAACAAGCGCTGTTGGTTCGGAGTGAAAAATAAGTGAATCAAGATGACAAACCATCTTGGATTTCTCCATTGAATGCTAGAGACACCCCTATTGAATGTGAGTGAATTTGGCAAGTAAATCGATTGAAATTCATATTGTTGCGTCATTGTTAACAATAGATGCCACTTCAAAATATTGTGAGTTTCCAATTTATTCCGCTCCGAACCAAGAGGGCTAGTGGTTATGTTACGCAACTCGAAAACTCTGTCAGTTGAAAATGTTGACGAGGCGAATTCGATTGATTCCATGCATTAAAAGAGATATGCAAAAATGTTGGAGGTAATGCCAAGAAGCGAATTGGTCTTTCAAATCCTGACGGTGTATAATATAAGTGAGATCGGATAGTAGTAGCTTTAAATTAAGTAATTTTATAAAGGGTTATGAGTGGGAGCAGTACCGCAGTGGTTAGTGTGCTGGACTACTCTCTTCGAAAAGTAATGACTAGAGAATATCCCTATCGTCATTCTTAAATTTGATCTGCTGAGTAAATTTCGTAAATTTTTTCCTAAGCTAAGGAAAGAATACCTTTAAAATCCTGTACCTTTCTAACTTTGACCATTTTAGGCCTTAACTAGTTATGAATTCTCACCTAGTTATTAAGACGTCTAACCTTAGACGAGAGCTGTATAAAATGTTAGTGCCGGGAGTCATGTTTAAGATGTTTAAACTTTTATCTGAACTGCACAAATTTTAGTGCGTTGAATTGCATACTGTAACCAGCTTGCTTAATGTGACAATCAAGGTGGTTATATTTTCGTTTCACTTCAGACCCGCTATGTCAAAAATATAACACTTCGTTATTTCGTTGCTTGATCCACGAAGTGATCTTGATTTTCTCTTCGTCTGCTATCTAAAAGAAAGCGATCCACTTTCATCAGATTTAGGATCCAAATTACGCAGTCAATTTCTGTCTATTGTCTGAAATGTTTGGACCACTGGAATTTTGTAATTCTTTAAGAGAACATCTTTTTCCAAAATCCCTCACAATTTAAAAGCATTTTAAGCTATTATGGTGTTCCAAATACTGCATTCTAAAACACCCAACATTACCCATATTAACATGAAAAGTAGAAAAATTAAAAATGTTTAATCAGAACAAACACATTTACAGCCATTTCTCTATTTACAACCCCTGATCGCTCCCACTGTAAATTCACCTTGAAAAAGCCTTGCATCTCCAAAACCCCCCCGCTAAAACCCTAAAAACTACCAACCGACTCGATGACTAATGACGACATCGTCACTTTGTCACACAAACTACAAACTACAAACATACCGCTACCTCATATACAAGCTTAAGCCGCGTTCCGCAATAAGCCAATACAAAGATCGTTTGCTTGTACTTCCCATCCCACCGGCCAGACCAAGCGCGACCGCGACTAGCTAATTGTGTTCGACGCGAATTTAAACACTTCAGTTTGACTCGAACCTCTTTCGGCACCAAATCGGAAGCTCAGTACTAATTTTTCGCCGTCGCGTCGCGTTTTCGCCGCCGCCAAGTTGCAAATTTCTGTATTTCTTCACAACAATACGCAGGTAACGTCTTTACATCTTGCCGGTCATTAATACAGAAATAGTCAAATATAATATCTTACACTAAGTGGGGCGCTAAAAATAGCCATACCACAAATTTAGCATATTTGTGGGTCTTGAAAACAGTTTTAAAAGTGAAGTGAATTAGTGACAGTCAGACCCTAAAGGCGTTTATCAATTGCGCCTTTTGACATTTGCCAGTAATTTTAGTTTCGAAACAAACACTAGCTGTCACATCCAAATTGATATTGTTAATCTTGAACCGGGGTGAGTAGGTAGATAATGCATCATGCTATTATTATTGTCTAGCTAATTACGATCTGGAAAAACCCGTTATCTGCGATGATTTACATATTATTCGACTCAGAGCTCGAAGAGGGCGCTAAATTGTTCGCTCTGTGCTAATGATAGCATGTTTTGCTTCACGAAGCCGCGACATTTTTTAGTTTACGTTTTTTTTAGAGTATAAAACTGCTCTGACGCAGTTGACAGCTCTCTGACAGGCTGAATTCAAATTTGATTGGAATCACTGAGCGGTTTAGTTAAATTTAAATTGGTATTAAACTGTGAGTACCTAGTGACATGTGTGTATAGTTATATAGTTTCTATGTTAGTTTTAAACGCGCGTCTCAAGTGGATTAGTTGGTTAACTAATTGAGATAAAAAAAAATGGCCATAAGCGAACGGTGTTCGGATTGTCCTTGAAGGCGGTTCTTGCCTTTCATTCAAATTTGATGGTCTGATTTGTATTTGTTTATGTGACATGATGAAGATTCCTAAAAATAGATAATTTTAGTGATGATGAACTTGAAATTATCAGTAGGTCAAGGTTCGCACTGCGAGTGTTTTCTAATTTATAAAATTGTGAAATTTGTTAGAGCTGCTAAATAATTATACTCAGTTAATTTTCTGACATATATGTAAATGTTGAAAAGAGAAATTCAGCGTTTTAATTCTTCAGCAACAAAGGAAATCTGAAGTAAGGGAATATATGTAAAAAAATTAGCATAGGAAAAATGTATTCCAGGATCAATTTTTGACAGCTGAAAAATTCGTTTTCCACCACGAAAATTATCCGAAGATAATTATTAAGCGCATTTGACATCGGATGTTTATCCTTAATGATTATTTTGCTGAATAATTATAGTCGCCCCTTAGAATCCACAGATAATGGACCTTTGAACTTTGCACAAATAATGGCCGAAGGCTTCGAAACATGAAATTAATGTCAAACTTGTAGATTGTAGATTGTAGGGGGGAGGTGGTATATTAGATTCCAGATCACTGCGGCCACAAGTGGGCCTATTGTGATGTCCTCCATTTATAGCTCATCCATGATGCCGCAGTTTGTTATAAAGGCGGCTAGCTCCTTGGGTGTACTGGCAGCTATGTCCGCTGCTTCGAGGTAAAATTTACCTAGATAACGTTGACGTGTTTTGGTTAAACAGTTGCAGTCACATAGTATGTGTTCTGCTGTTTCTGCGTCCTCGTTGCACATTCTGCAAGTGTCGTCTTGTGTTAAACCCATTGTCATCAGGTGTTTTTTGACTCGACAGTGTCCTGTGAGAAAGCCTGTGACCAATCGAATCTGACTTCTACTTAATTGTAGTAGTTGTTTCGTTTTTTTGTGGGAACTGTTTGGCATGAAGTTTTTGGCTTGCCTGTTTCCTTCGGTGGTCCTCCAGAAATGGAGCTTCTTTTCACTCAGCCAGGTTTTCACATTACTTTTTATAGTCTTGACTGGTAGCCCGCAGAATGGTCTTGGCATCATGAATTGGGATGCGGATCCTTTTCGTGCTAATTCGTCTGCTTTTTCGTTGCCTTCATATCCACTGTGTCCTGGCACCCAGATCAGGTGAACTTTGTTTGTGGTGGCCAGTATTTGCAGGATTTGTAGGCAGTCCCAGACCAGTTTTGATGTTATTTCAAAGGCGTTAATTGCAAGTAGAGCTGCCTTGCTATCAGAGTGAATGTAAATGTGCTTATTTATTATAGCCCTGTTTAGACTCTCTCGAATGCAGAGTTCTATTGCATGTATTTCGGCCTGAAATACGGAACTGCTTATATCCATGCTAGCGAATAGGAATGTTTTGGTGCACGGTCCGTATACTCCGGCTCCAACTCCTTCATCTGTTTTGGATCCATCTGTATACCATACAAGTGAACCGTTGGTAAATGTTGGTTTGTTCTGTTCCCAGTTTAGACGGTCTGGGAATGTAACCTTAAAGTTGTGTCGGAAGTTAAAGCGTGGTAGACATTTGTCTGTCAAATGTATTCCAAGTATTTCATTTTGACTGAATTCTTGTAGGATATCAGTGTGGACTATGTTAGAATTTGATTCATCTTCTGTGATGAGCGTATAGGCGTTGACCATTGCTTCTTTCGCATGAGTTCTAGATGAAGTGGTGGGATGTTTAGGATAACCTCGAGTGCAGCTGTTGGTGCAGTTTTCATTGCTCCAGTTGCACAGACACATGCTAGTCTCTGTATTTTATTGAGTTTAGCCTGTGCTGACCTCTGCGTTGCTTTATACCACCAAACGGCGGCTGCATACGTGATGATAGGTCTTGTTATTGCCGTATACATCCACAGTGTCATTTTGGGGTTAAGTCCCCAGTTTTTACCTAGTAAACTTTTGCTGGTCCATAAGGATAACCTGGCTTTGTCAATAGTTTTGGTAAGGTGTGAGTTCCATGTGAGTTTTTCATCTAGTGTAATTCCTAGATATTTGACTTCAAACTTACTGAAACGAAATCAATATCTAACTATTTCCATTAGAGCTCTAACCATTTGTGCTAGTTGTTTAAATATGGAGTTTGACGTGATAATGACATGTCGTTAGTTACCTAGCGCTTAATGGAACGCGGGCATTATTCGAATTTGCGGAATTCTTGCGGTGCTTTTGTTTGGTCTCACTGTAATTCAATTCAAAAACTTGAAACCATTCCAATGGAACATATTAATAGTTATTGAAATTCCAAAGTATATACGGTAAAAATAAGTTATTTTAAAAATGGCAACAGGAAGTGTCATCCAAATTGATATTGCCACTGGTCAACATAATGAAAACAAAGTGTTATGTCACTGTTCTGACCTCAATGGTGGGTATGACATTCGTATGAAAAGAAATTCACAATATTTTCATCGCCAACCAACAGACAAAAGAGTGTCACAGATAATTACTCTTTTACTGCTGTTTTACCATTGCGAAACCATATTTCATTCAAAGAACTGTGATTCATTGTGTCTTTGACATTTTGGCTGGTACCTCTTAATGAACACTGCAAAAAAAAAGAAAATCTCAACAAAAACAAAACCATTCAGCGAAAGTGTCAAAGTACTCGACCGTTACATGAATTAGATTCGTACTGACATTTCGGGTCAAGTGTAAGGTACGGAAGTGTTTCCGTTCTCTTTCGGGGGGGGACCGGAGGATATACCGAAATCTGTGTGGGAAAAAGGTTTTCAATAGCAAATGACTGACGAAATAAAAACCCCCTTTTGTCTGTTATCTGATGATGATGATGGTTCGTTGGAGCACGTATTTTGTATTGTGTGCGTAGGTGATTGGGTTTATTGTTTCTTTTTATTGTTCAGGAAGGACGTGAGTAGAAATTATTGAATGGGAAACAGCAATATGAAAAGCAATAGAAGGAAAAAAGCGAAATACTATAAATTGCAGTGGTTTTACTTTCGATTGTACTTATTAAAGAAGGCGTTCAGTGATTGGGTTTGTAGGGAGATCTGCTAATGGTAGTCCATTTTTAACCTGTTAGAAGGAACGATCACTAGAGCTCTAACGACAGCTAAAACATTTGGTTTCGTTTATGTTTTTTTTTTTCACTCGAAAAGTAAATTTATTTCCCCTGAAAAAATATAATTTAAGCCTTTTAATCATTACATTTCAAATTTTATCGACGAACTTCAGTTTGACTTATGTTTTGTTTTCCAAATTTATTTACTTTTAGTCGAATTGCAATGACATATCATTTTCGCTCTCCTTTTTCTCAATTCAGCGGGTAAGGATATTAATTCACAATAACTTCTAAAGCCATACCGGTAGTCATCTCGCGGTTAATGGATGATTGAATCGATTAGCAGCAACAAACTCATAGAAACATTTTGCTTCATTCATTATTATCATTATCATTATTATTATTGCATAGGTTAGGTTGTATAGGGTGTGACTTCATCACAGAAGACTATATGCACCATATTGGGCCGATCGCCATCCCTGGAAAAACCTTCTCGGTTAAAACCTAAACCAATTCGCACAAACAAATATCACCAGAACCTAAAACAATGTTTCAATGTTATTTAAGATGCCAACCTCCTCCAAATTGTCGAGCAATATCTTTACATTCACAGAGAAGCATAATACCCTCTGCAACATGTAGGTCCCCGCACGTGTCCTTAAACGTAATCTCCTAGCATGCTTCCTAAGAAGCCAGTGTCCATAGAGTAGCCCTATCATTATGTGTAACGTTGATCTGCTGAGTTTTAACAATTATAGACAGTTTTTTTTTTTTTCTTCAAATTCTCACGACAATCAGGAAAAAATGTGGTATCAAATCAAGTATCACAACTATAAGTCGTATTATTTCGAATGCCAATTATATAAAAAGACTAAAAATCAAGAAGAAGAAGCCCCTTAACCCGGTTCGAAAAGCGCAACCGTGTGGTCTTTTCCGACGAAAAAAAAAATAATTTGAAGGCCCCGATGGCTATACAGCTACTAACCTCCGCAAAGAAACTCATCATTTGGACTGGCTGCATAGCAGAGTTGAAGGTGTGATGGTGTGAGGGCCGTTTCGTATTATGGCACCCGAAAATTACAATTTTTGTTAACCACAATGAATGCGTTGTCTTACTGATATGGCTATATTTTTGGAGGTGTGGATCTAACAACACAACATTATAGTATAGAGCCAAATTGTGGAGCTATTAAGCTGGCCGGACTACTCACTGGATTTGAATATCATCGAAAATGTTTGGCAATGGTTGACCCGTCAAGTTTATGGATCGGGACAACAATATTCGACTAGTCCGTGGGCGCAGTAGCACAGTGGTTAGTGTGCTGGACTACTGTGCGAGGAATCCCAGGTTCGATCCCCGGAAAAACATCAAATTACATCTTAAGGTATTTTCTACTGTGCCACCTCTCGCTAACGTCTGACAAACATCCGAGATTATGACTGTCCTGAAAAAGCTTCTCAATTCAGCCGTTCGGACTCGGCATAAAATTGTAGGTCCCTTCCATTCGTCCCAAAAAAATAGAAACTCACACAAACGAATGGTTGCGAGAAGCTAGACCTTGGGTGTCTACCGCCTGTTGCGCCACCTATTTATTTATTTATTTATCTAAACTATAGTCCAAGCCATCGAATCAACTTGGAGCTCGATTTCGCTAAATTATTTGGCCAATTTGTATGCATCCCTTCCAAAACGGGAAGGTCTGAATTTTGGAGCAGAAAGGTGGCTCAAAACACAATTGAAACATTTTTTTTAAATCTAAAATACTCCAATTACCTTAAATTAAAGGAATGTTTGTGTTAAAAAGAAGCAGAATTCTCTAAAATGTTTTTTACGTTTAAGTGTGCTATTCAAGTTGTGCAAAATTACGGGCCCAACTTTTGCAGGTTTTTAGTTAATAATTTTTTGTTAATACTTAAAGCTTTAGTTTTAAATTTTTCTTCTGGTCTAATCACAACAATTAAATGAACTTTAATTTAAAAAAAAAATTAAGTCTCCAGCATGCTTGGTTCAGGGACCAGTGGGCGATAAAAAACTGACCTTAGAGGGTATGCTATTCAAGTGGCGCGGAGTGTATATAAATATGTAATCATGCACAAAAAAAATTGAGAAGTGACTGATCGCCATTACTGAGTTTGTGTTTCGCCGTGTGCAGAGCTTTTGTCGTAGACATGAGTACGACAAATGTTTGTTTGTGCTTCTTGTGTTACATCGTATGCTTACGATTGAAAAATGGAAGTTTAAATATCTTTAGTTTTTATATTGTTATGCCAGACTTAATTATTATTTATTGTTCTTTTCGTTTTTTTGTATAATTTTCATAATTTTTCTTCTCCAGATTTCGCTACTAAAATTATAGAGCAAGTAAGAAGGGTCATATCAACGTATCTATAAGTGTATAATCCCTCATTAATTTCATAACAACCTCTGCTATAATTTTTTATTGTGCCGAACTAAATTCGACCATGTATACTATTTGTTTAACCCCATGTGGTATGGGTATTTGAAATTATTCAAACTATCATACTCAAACAGTGATCAACTGTATATTTTCCGGAAACAAAAACCAACAAAGTCTCTGAAATCAATTTGAATAATCACTTAATTAGCAAGTTGACAACACACACATTTTCGCCCAAATAGCTACTCAATTAATATATTTTTGCTAGTGTAAACAATCCCATTAAATCGACGAATTTAAAACACAATATATACAGAAAAAATGTCCCAATGTGTCATATTTCTCATTAACAAATATATTTTAATTAAACGCTTACAAAATTTATGCACGTACAATTAAATTATTGAGATTTTCATTAGGCAAACAAAAGGTTTATCAAATCAAATATTCGCACTTCAATAAATTATCACACTCGGATTGTGGAAATGAAAAAAAAGTGAAAATCCTGAAAATAGCTATTTTAAAAAAAATGTAATACATCAGCTACCTAATTACCCGCGTCCACATGTGGGTATTTATGGTATTCAAAATCAATGTAAATGTCATAAGATCATCTCTTTATTTTCCGGCGACACAATCGCACAATCAATTGAGAGCATCACGCATTTAAGCTGTCACACGTTATTAATTGCATGCCCTCACTTAGCTATAAATACTGCTCTATATTTGTTCGCTTTACCCCCGAGGATTTGGTTAGTATGACAAAGGACAGACCGTCAATTGAACACGGCGTATATTTAAGTTCTTCAATTATTTTTGTATTGATTAATTTGTAGCGCTCTTTTTGTTTACTAATTAAAACTGTCAATGTTTAATTATCACAGCAATGTAATCAATTTTTGTGTTTAAATTTATAATTCCGTCGAGTCTTAATTATCATAAGTGCAAGCAGGTATACAAATTTCGCATTCAGGGTATGTGCAATGTTTTTTTTGTTTTTAATATGAATTTTATGGACAGATTGAATTTTTTTTATAAAGCCGAACATTGTCAAACTGATTTTATTTATAATGCAGTGATTTCCAACAGTATGACGTGATGATTAAAGTTTTGTCATACGGCTTCGGGGCGTATACTTGCTATTTTTTGTGATTGCGGGGATTTCTGAGTAAACCAGAAATCTTTTTGTAGAAATACTGTGGTATTCCTATGAATGCATTCACATAAGACATTGTCATTAGGGTTAGGGTGATTTCATTCAGAGAATTAAATGGCAATCGTTATAATTAAATTTATCTTCATAAGTTGTTGTGAGTGATTTTGAACTTTATTAGTTAAAAATGATAAAATTTTAGTTTCCATTATCTCAAATATAGTACACTATATCCAATCAAATGTACAATAGGTACCTCAAAAGCTATTTTGTAATTTATTAAGCCCCAGCATTAACATTTTACGTAGGTACTTCCATTCTTAAAAAGGTAGTCGAATTTTAGTTATCAGGATCAAAAGGTAGCGAATAAAGGAAATGTTGGAAGAAGTTTCCATTTGCAGGTGGGAAAGTTTATCAAAATTAAGCGAAGCCATTTTATATTTGACAGGTGAAGAAACCTTGCTTGCTCTTGTGCAGAAAGTTAAGTAAACAAAATGTATTTATTATTTTTGGTGCATTGGTTGCATTTGCGTGTGTTTTCTGCTTTAATAATTCTTCGCATAGTGTTGTAGTACCAAACGAAATAAAAAAAACCTACAACAGAATGCCAGCAAATTTAATTGCTTCTATACCTACATAATATGTGTGTGATTTCTATTAAATATATATTATATTAGATGACCCGGTGAACTTCGTACCACCTAAACTTTATTTGTTTGTAACTCCTCATAAGCAATTATGAATCCCAATCAACTTTGCAGCTCCAGTTCATTGAGATCGGGAATATTGGCTGCACTGTCTACAGTTTAAGTTTTGTTAGGTGATTAAATGAAACACGTTCGTTAGTTGAAATGAATTCAAATGAATTCAAAAGCTAAAGTTTTTGAAGTTTTTTCTAGTTGCAAAACTTTTTTAAAGAAAATAATTTTAATGAATTGCGTTCGCCAGAAAAGTGTTTTGTCGAAGTCTATTTATGAAGTTTATTTATGCAAATATGTCTTAACAATTTTTATAAGTTCCTACGAAGCTTTAGGTTATCTGCAGGAGATTGTTATACAATGTATACCAATGTTGAAAGAATTTTCTTTCTGATTTGGCCTAATAATGGACACAGGAGAGGAATATATTAAACATTTCAACTGTTATGCTATGTTACAACCATCTTGGCTAAGCCAATGTGATTCATAAATTACGAAAATCGTTTCCACCGAACTTTACTTGTTTTATTTTGGCATTTATGTTATTTTCTGAAACTTTTTTTTTCAAAGTTCCAGTAGGAAGAGGTCCTGAGCGAACTGTCCCGTACCGATGTTTGCTGCATCAGCAAGTTCATTATAAAGTCGAACTGGCTTCACTGAAATATCAACACGCAATTTGCCTGTTGAAGAGACACCAATCGTCACCCCCTTTGGTGTAAAGCAGTAGAGTAGATTGCTCCGATCACCCGCTTCTGTTCAATACCAGCCACTCTCTCACAACATACTAACTGTCAAAGCCAATAGGGGGGGGGGGGCTATACTGTTACGGTTGCCCTCCGTCCTTTTCCCGAAGACAAATTGACACTTTGAAATAGCAGAGCAGTTTCGTCGCCGCTCCGTACCAGCCACACTTCGTAAAAGCGAACGGTCAAAAGCTATAGGTGTGGGGTTAGACTGTTTCGGTCATCCTTTGTCTGTTTCTTAAGACTAACCGCCAACAGGGAGAACTGACTACGTCAGTCAATTCCACCTTTGCACGATCAGTCCACATCTCTGTCATGTGGACTGATCGTCAAAAGTAAATAAACGGGAGGAAGACTGCTATGGTTGCCCCCATCCTTTTTCCAACAGACAATCCATCCACCGACTTTTTGGTCAAGCAGCAAACAGACTGGTTTCAATCACCCATTTCTACCACGTAGCAGTCTCTCTCCTTAGTGATGGTCTGTTAGAGGCAATAGGCAGGGGGTAGACTTTTACGGTCAACCTTCACCCTGACCCGAAGACAAAGCCGCAACCAGGAGTTGAAAGCTCATATAGGATTTGACTGCCTCAGTCACCATCAAAACTTCTCAACCTGTTTTATTATCTACATGGGAACTAAGTCCACTTCACGAAAGTGGTTTTATTTCCCACTAGGTGGGAACAAAGTCCCTCAGTGGACTTAGTTCCCGGGGCCTTATTTCCCTGCACCGTTTTTGTAAGAACTTTTTGTAGCCTAGCAGATTGCGAATTAGTTTCAATGGTCTGACAGAAACTACGCCAATATTTACATGTGTTTCCTTGCTTCCTTAACATAGAATAGAGATGAGCTCTCTATTGTAGTCCTTATTCTTGTTTAGAGGATTGGAAGCAGAAGTAAGAAACCCGGTTAACTAACTCCAGCTGTTTTTTTAATAGAACCTATAACGCTTCAATATATGTAGTGCTCCGCTTACAGTTCTGCACATAAATTGTTACAAGTTGTAGTCATGTCCACAGGAAGGGAGTTCCAAAGCTTACCTACCTGTCCTTTGGCCATTGTGTCAAGGCAATGCCGATATGTTAGTTTTAAAATTTTTATTTAAAAACCGCAAGCTATAAATTCTGTGGCGATTTTTTCTTGACTGTACATATTAAATACAAAAAACTTTTATGTACTTACTGTACTCATTTGTCATAGTACACACTTCGGCATATTTATGAACTCAATATCAAAATACCATTCATTCTTGACTGCTACTTTTGTTGATTTCTTCTGTTACTAGTATTTGACAAAATGCTAGATTTCCATCTCTCTCTGTGTTGGGGAATTCATACATGGCATGAATTCATTGCTCTTTATGCGGGTATTGGCCGGATAGGGGCACATTGTTTGACTGACATTGATAAGTATTGACAGCGAAGAAGAAAAAGTGTAATGTGCTAATTGAATGCTAAATGAGGAAAGGGTTTTCTTGTTAATATACTCCATTATTAACTTGGTGTATATGAGTATGTGTCATTGCACTGAATGTCTATAGTTACTGTACTGCAAACCAAAGGAAATACCCATAACTGACAAATTGTACGAGATTTAGTTGACAATAAGAATTAGTGACTACCCGCATAGTTAAGGTGGGAATTCAACGGAATATTTGCGGTTTCTCCACAAAATCAGCAAACAGTAATAAATTCATTGTCATACACGTCAGTGGTTAGAGGCAACCAATTGATTATTAATACAAAAAAATATCGTGCCGACACTTTTTGCACCGTATGGTTGCCCACAACTCCCTCACCCAACTTGACAAAATGCCCAGAGACATAAATTCACAAATTATGACACGCCTCGTCCTTGAACCTAAACGCAACCTGATCCAATAACCGCATTCATCCATAGCAATGCATAAAAATAAAACTACATATAAAAATAATTGATGAATAAGTATCTACACTCGTAAACAAAAACACTCGTGCGCCAATCAGTACGCATATTTGATGCGATAATTTGGCCACTTGGGTATGCTGTCATTGTTCAGATTTATCGGATACAGTTTGGTTGAATTCCGTATACAAACTCACGCCAAACGACACTCTTGAATGCGAGACGCATAATGATAGTTAATGTCAAGGAAATAATTGTAACTTTTTGTTGTGTCCCTTTGCTGTCCTCTCCTCACCGCATGTTTGTGTGCAATAGGAGAGGATAATTCGAACTTCGACCAAAGTTTTACTATTATTATAGAGGATAATAAAATCAAATCAGATAGACTGGTACTGGTGTTACATTTTGTGTGTCAAATGTAGGTACTCCAGGTTAACGTGCCAATAATTACTTAAGCTTAGATATGTCATTATTTTTGACACTATTTGACTAGGATAGGTTGTGTTCTTTTTGGTGAACAGAATATCTATATTCGTTTTAGTTGTGAATAGAGTTTTAGTTGGAACAGACCTTTTTCGGTGCTAAAAGGATCGAATTTTTATGTTGACAGAAAGACAGAAGCCTCAATGGTTTGTGAAACGTTATTTATTGTGTAACCAGTGGATTGTGAAATAATTTGTTTTTATTTTAAATATATTCTGTAGACAAAAACAGATTTATAATTTCACTAGTATCTAGGTACATTTTTAAAATTTCAATAGTATACATCTTTGTTTCAGTTTCATTTACCTTCAAATTTGTGAAATCGTATGCCCAAAACACATGTGCAGAAATTCTGAATACTTCACTGCAAGCAGTACTGCAGATGAAACAGATGTGCAGAATTTAACTTGCATCGGTTGCTGTCAATGCGGGGAAAATTACTAAAGAGCAACACAGACGACAAATAATTCCGATCTATCTTTGTATAATGTATGTATAAGTAGCTCAATTTATAAAGTCGATGCTGCCAAGTCTATTTAATTTAATTCACTGCGTTGCTATGCAGTGCATTTATGCCCAAAACACATGTGCAGAAATTCTGAATGCTTCACTGCAAGCAGTACTGCAGATGAAACAGATGTGCAGAATTTAACTTGCATCGGTTGGGAGGAAAAATACGAGAGTGCAACACAGACGACAAATAATTCCCATCTCTTTTTTCCTCGTATGCATCAGTAGCTGAATTTAAAAATTCGATGCTGTCAAGTCTATTTAATTTAATTCACTGCGTTGCTATGCAGTGGATTTAGAAATAGAGACATGTTGCAGATGTTTTACATTTGTATCACCACATAAGAACATATTGTGTATTCTAATCTTGCTGCACAGTGAATTCTGCACGTGTGTTTTGGGCATTAAGATTTTAGATTGTTTTTTTTTTACTTGTGCCATTGAACAAACAGAGATTATTCAGTTTTTGTGATTGCTCCATCAGCTGTACACAGTACACCTACAGTGAACGACAAAGAAATGAACACCATAATGCTGTTTTCATTTGGTGTTTGGAGTTTGGAACTATGTACTTTTTATTTAAATATCTATACATTTTTTTTCGTTGTCGATGTGAAATATATTTTCTTATTGTTATTTCGTTATCTATTCAACTATTCAACGTTTCGTTTCGTCTATTCAACATTTTTTACAAATTTTTATTTTTTTTAGACCTGTTTCAGGTCATTAGTGTTCACTCACTTTTGACGCTCACTGTATGTATTCGCTATATCCTTTGCTCTTTGCAGATACATTCTCACGAATTTTCTGCCGAATCCGAACGGTTGTATTATAAATCTTCTATGTTTGTCAGAAGTTCGCGAGAGATTCGCTTATTTGCACTATTTTTTATATTTTTTATAAAATATGTATATATTTTCTATATTTCTTCACAGTGGAAGTTTAAACTAAAGTTCAACTGAACCTGAACTTGATTTTAATACAGTCTGGGGTGGTCCTGGCTCTTAAGCAGTAGGTATACGCCTCTCCAGTTAACGCGATCTTTGGTTGGTTGGGGTCCCCTTCCACTTGCGCACGCCACCCAGGGCGAGGTCTTCCTCTACTGCGTTGTACCTCCGGGTTGGCATCGAAAACCTTACCGGCTGCAGTGTTGGTGTCTATTCGCTCTACATGTCCCATCCATTTTAGACGACTGAACTGATGCGTACAGCTCGCTGTTAAATCTCTTCCTCCAAAGCCCGACAACGCAAACATGTCCGAAAATCACTCGAAGAATTTTGTGTTCGAAGCTTCCAAGGAGATCTTCATCCGCCTTTAATAACGTCCATTATTCTGCGCCATAGAGCAGGACTGGAATGATGAGGGTCTTATATAGAGTCCCCTTGGTGTTTCTCGATAAGGCCTTACTAATCATTTGCCTTCTTAGGCCGAAGTAACAGCAGTTGGCAAGTGTAATTCTTCGCTTTATTTCTGATGTGATGTCATTTTTAGAGTTAATAGCGGAGCCGAGGTAGACAAAGTCCCGAACTACCTCAAATTTATAGCTGTCTATCATGACGTTCTGTCCCTTCTTGTTGACAGCATATATTTTGTTTTGCCCTCATTCACCACTAAACCCATTTTTGCCGCCTCCGTACTGATACTTGCAAGTTGCAAACGCATCATAGTGACAGCTCGCTGTGGTCTTCCAATGATATCGATGTCGTCAGCGTATATGGAAGTAGTTGTACAGACTTTTGGGAAATTTTGGCCCCGGTGTTGGCTTTCTCAAAAATGATATTGAAAAACTCACAATGACAATGCATCACCTTGTCGAAATCCTTTGTTGACATCAAAGGTCTCGGTGAGATTGTTTCCTACCTTTACGAAGCAGCGAGCGTACTCCATCGTCATTTTGCACAATCTGACGAGTTTGGCAGGATGCCAGAACTATACATGGCTCTGTATAGCTCGTCTCTATAAATGTTTCATATGCGTCCTTAAAATCGATAAACATCAGGAGGTGAATATCGATTTGAACTTCTTGGGTTTTCTCCAGGATCTGTCGGAGTGTGAATATTTGTTCGGTTGTGGACTTACCGGGCCTAAAACCGCACTGATAGGGTTAGTGAGTTAAAAAAGGCCCCCCTTCAAAGGGATCATCGCCAATAACTCGGGCCCCAAGCAAAATTTCCAAAATCGGAGAAATTAGTTTTCTTTATTCTTCTGGAGAGTATAAAAACCGAGTTTGAAGTCAATAGGATGAAAAATAAAAATGTTTCCATAAAAACTTTAACCCCACCTTTTAGCCCTTTTGGGGTTGAATTTCCAAAATCGGAGAAAATCTTTATTTCTTTACACAAAGCGAGTTTGAAGTCAATCGGATGAAAAATAAAAATGTTCCCATAAAAACGTTAACCCCACCTTTCAGCCCTTTTGGGGTTGAATTTCGAAATATCCTTCCTTATTCCCTGTATACATCATAAATGGAACCTCAGCTTTCTAGAGCAAAGGGTGTGGGATAGGCGTTGATGATCAGTGAATCGTAAACTTAATTTTTAGATGTTGGGGAGACTGATGCCTCTATAGTTGTTGGCAGTATTGTACAGTAATTAGCTTCGATTTTTCCAAAATCGGTCCTCGTAAAGACAAAAACACGCAAAACAACGTCAAATATCGGCAGCTTTGAAATTGAAATGTCACTGTGTCAAGTGATTTGAGGCTTAAACGGCAGAATACCTACTGTCGTTTAACTTAAACAATGTTTTCTTGAAAACATGCTCTAAAAAATGTCGTTAATATTTCCGAAAAAATAATTTAACTCAATTTAGCCGTTTCAAAGCTAGTGCCATACATTCCACAAAAGCGATTGCACTGTATGATAATGTTGAACACCTGAAACGTTCATTTTAATCCACTTACCCAATAAAAGCCTCATTTAACCATTCTTCTATTCGTAATTCCATTTATAATGCTGCAACAATGTGACACTACATTCTCGCCACGAACAATAAGTACTACATGAGGTCTGTCACCTATGAACCTTTCATTCAGATCCGTATCCCGAACAGCAAATGAACAAATTGACGTTTCCATTTCCTTTGAGTTAGTCAGCAATTACTGCGCTTAACTGTATCTCTATTTAACTAGCTCTCATTGCTCCGCCATACCTCAACCTCAACACATTTCATCGCAAGTTAAAAAAAAAATTGAAAATAAAACAAAAAAACCCCTCATCTGTACACTTACCAGTCAGATTTACGAGTAATGGCTGCATTCAGTCATTCAAATGTCGGCGGTTCAGGTCGATTGGTGTAGTAATTATTCAGGCAACTCCTCAATGCACTTTTGCCCATGACTAGACTTGACTTGTTAACAGCGCCAATAACACGGTCGGTGTAGTAGCTAATGCAACATCGATCAGAATCAGACCTCATTTGCACTTTAACCACTCAAAAGCAGTAGCGTAGTGGGTATATAATAGGTCTTGTCTAGGCAGTGCCAGACAATGGCATTTAGTCGTTCCGTAGTGCAATACAGTTGTTTTGTATTGTCGTATTTGGAGTGGACAGAAATAGCTAAAACAAAAATAAAACCAATCAACAGAAACCGGGACAACACAATATAAAAAAGCCAACTAAAACGAGTCTCCTCTGTTTTCAATGTGGACACTCAAATGAATAATGTCAGATAGAACTACTGTCCTGCCTACGTATGTAGGTACATAGCTACTTAGGTTGGGTAGTTAAAAAATAATAAAACCGGCATCTGGTATTGCTGTGGCTGATTTAAATCTCCTTTTAACATATAAAAAAAAATTTAAGTGGACTCTCTTTGATTTATCGCTTGCAAAAACAGAGCGATTCTGAGGTTTTAGTTATTTTATTAGGTGCTTCGAATCAGGTTCGGTATAGGGTATGTCATGTGTGAACGCATTGTCTTTACCAATACAATTAAAATTCATAGGGAAGAAAGATACATTCAGGGTATTCACTTAATCTGATAAATTTATGCAGCTCGTAAATGTATAAATTTCTGCGGTGCTTTAAGTGAACACCCCTCGGAAAAGTCATTGCGTAAATTGACTAATCTGGAATCAAACAAACAATTCATACGACTGTCTGTCAAAGTTAGACATTTGTGATTTGCGTGATTTAACTTTCCGCGCTTGATTTCCGAGCCTAAATCGTCGCGGAAAATTATGATGTCTGCGTTAACTATTGTCCATACAAAATCTGACAGTTGATTTACGAGGTGGTAATTTTCTGTAGCTTACACTGTTTATGAGGCTTTTACGAGTTTAATTGAATACCCTTATTATGATGTGCTTACAGATTCTGCAGACCTACTGTCAAAAGAATGTTTGTGTCAATTATGAATGATATTTGAAACGGTTTTTGGCACTTCTAAAGTTTCTTGTTAGTTCTGCGCATAATGCTCAAAATAAATTGACTGAGCAGTCTGAGTAATGACATACGAATAGAAATAGCCAACGTCATTCATTAGCCGCGTTTCGTTGACCTCTAGACATCTATTTAGCAGTTAGGCCCTGTATCAATAGTTATCCTCGAATAATTTTCTGAGACTAGCTATTTTGGTGTAAAACGATTTTTTAGCTTTAAAAAAATGTTCTTGCTCCGCGGGAGCAAAATAATAAATTATCCTATAGCCACATTTTTCGACGTTTTCTTTTGCTTGGGATTTGCTATATGTCAGCAAATTAGCCGAGGATAAATTATTTAGCGCAATTGACACACGGCCTTAATATACTAGATCAAGAAACATTACCCAAAAACTTATTATAACGTCTAGAAAGTAGTTCAAATTTTTATTTCTCTTTAATTAAATGAATTGTATTGGAAAGCTAATGTGAACATAGCATAACTACCAGAAACATTTTTTGTACTTATGTTAATTTCGATTCGCAATCTCAGATTTTTATTTCAGATGTCAGATTTCGGCTGCCCAATCGAACAAAATAATTGCTCCGAGCTGTTCTTTGTTGGTGTTGGTGGTGTAGCTGCCACAATTTGTTTACCTTTTTTTTGCTGTGAAGATTTTTTTTCGTAGAGTGGTTGCAACTTGCAAGTTTTACATACATTTTCAAATAATTATAAAAGATATCTCATAATATATGCTCCGAATATAAGCTCACTACGTTTTCCACTAAATCACAAACGCGATGCCTTTTCTCCCTTACAAATAATAAATACCGCAACTGGAGAAATTGCTGGTATGAAAAAGATGAACCAGTATTATCCCAAGACGACGACGAGGACGATGAAGATGTGGCACATCATGAATATGAAAATAACATATCTATCTATTATTTGTTCTATTTATCCAAATTTTGGTTTAAATTATTTAGGGCCGGTTTGTTCATCTTTGGTTAACTCTAATCAAAGGTTATTCCAGCTGATAACCATAGAATCTGTTTGTTCAGTCAAATTTTAACCAGAGAATCCATGATTTGGTTAGTTAACCAGAGAAATCGATAACCAGCCGATTTTCGTCGGTTACCGGCATTTAACCAAGGAAATTCTAAAATTTTATTTGTTCAAGCTTTGACATAGCAGTCAAAAACAAATCAGCTTTCTTTCAAAAATAAAAATTAATTTAATAAATAATAAACGCAAAATAGTGTGTTGCTTCGTATCTGCTATGTCGACGCTTTTTCAACAACTGGCAGATGAATACGATGCAAGACAGTGTAGAAAAAAATTGCATGCATTGCTGCGCCTGTGACAGTTTTAACCACAGATTAAATCTGACAAATAAACTGGAAAACTGGAACGATTTGTCGCTAATCTCTGGTTTGATGACCAAAGTAGAAAATGAGTGAACAAACGATTTTTGATTATACTACAGATATATAATCATGGGTTAAACTAAATCTATGATAACCTAACCGCAGATTTAACCAGCTCTGAACAGACCGGCCCTTAATTTAATATGCTTTTTCACTAGTTCTAACTTTTTCGGCCAAAGACCATCCGTAAAACGTAAACAAACAAACGCCTAATGTCAAATCATTTGTAGGTGTATTGGTAAATCTCGAGCGACTCTGAGAAAAAATCTAGATTCGCAAAAGTACTCTCGAATCTGAAAAAGATGCTTTTTTTCTGGCGAATCGAAATTAACATTAGAGCCGGATCGAATTTTATGGAGTTTGACATGCTGCAGCGGGGGTGATCAATCAAAGTGTGTTTAAAAAATAAATTAGAAAGAGCACACCCATTTCAGAACTAGATAGATGCATTCGAGTTCTGTTTAGTACTCTGCTCTGGCCTAGGGTCTTATTCACATATGGACCTGTTTTTATACCCTCCACAGGAAGGTATATTCACTTGGCCATTACATTTGTAACGCCAAGAAGGAGTCACCGGAGACAACATAAAGTATACAGGGTGGGCCAAATACAAGTTTCTTTTTAAAAATGCAATAAAATGAACAAAAATCAATTTTATTCCATCAGTATTATGGCTTTATTATCTAGTAAGAGCAATCCTTCCCATTAATTATGGAACACAGCGTCGTCCAAGTGGCTGCCTCGGCTGGCTTCGCAGTAGCGCATTCTGTCACTCCAATTTCCAAGAACTTTGTAATGGTTTCTGGCTGTAGTAGCTCAAGGATTGCTTGGATCGTTTCCGGAATATTGGCATAACATCCTTCATTCTCGGTTCCCCGCAAAAAAAGGGGTCAAATCGCAGCTCCGTGGCGGTCAATTGACATCGCCAAGACGACTGGATAACACGATATGGGAATTTGGTGCTCAAAATATCAATAGTGGCATGGACTGTGTGACATAGCGCACCATCCTGCATGAACCAGAGGTCGTCCAAATCCATGTCTTCAATTGCAGTAAAAAAAAGTCGGTAAATATGGTTCTGTAACGCCCACCGTTGACCAAAATGTTGTTCCCAGCTTCATTGCTGTTGAGAGCAATGGCGAGTTGATGTTCGTGAATTGAGTCGCACACTCTCGGTACATTCTCGTCTGTACGCACTGTACAACGACGGGGACCATGAGTGTTGTCCACTAGCATACCAGTCTCACGAACTTTTTGCACAAACTTGCGTATACAGCAGGCGCGGTGGTTGCTTCGGCCAAAACTTTTTTTCAAAAAACGCACTGTTTGGGCTACACTACACAGCACTCACTTTAGAAATAAGTTTTCAATATTGCCCAACGTTGTTCAAGCGTAAAGCGACTCATTTCGTTCCGCGGAGGTATGATACTTTCTGTCAAGATTTCGACCGGAAAACTACTGTCTGTGTCAAAATAACCCACGATTTAAAAAGAAACCACTAGATGGCCCACCATTTATATATTCTAAATCAGGATCACATTTTGATTGGATTTAGCCATGTCCGTCTGTCTGTGTGTCTGTCTGTCTGTTGAAAACACGATAGAGTCCAAACGAGTCGCCTAGGTCCAATGAAATTTTGTAAGAGACCTTGTTTTTAGCGTCGACAGGTTAGTATTGAAAATGGGCTATTACCTTTCATGTCGTCTTGCCATTTAAAGGACTCATGAGTCCAAAGTGATAAATTTTTAAGAGACCGGACCAATGCGTATGAAATCGAAGTGATCTTGATGTCTGTAGATTCGACAGTAGTTTTTAGTCATATTACTTTGCCCCTCTATCTATCTATACCTACTAATCTAATCAGAGTCTTGGAACTTGGACCCAACGCGGGTCATCACTTTGACAGCTGCATTGCATTTTATTACAGCTCACTGAGTGGCTTTATTTAATTGTCACATTTGGGTATCACCATATTGACTGCTGTTCTGACATCTGACCGTCGTCAGTTTAATTTAATGGTACTAGAATTTTATAATTAAACCAGAAGTTTAGTACCTGGTCACAATGTGCAATCCATTCTGACAATACAATTTTTTTGTCTATAACAGCACGATCTGCTTTTTTTCACTCACTATGTCCAAACTACCTATAACTGAGCGTCAATAATTCCATTTTTAAACTGAGTGGGGAAGCGAGGAGTAACAACGATTCTCGCTTGTTTGGGATTGACCCTGACAATTTCTGTTGGGAAATTATGTCGAATTTCAGTCTCTGAATTATTGTTTGAGAGAATTACATTAACAACAACTCGTAGACACAGTCACTTTGGTAGGAATGATAGCTATTTCGAACTACACCACTAATTCATCATCAGACTCCTTTAAGTGATTGTTTGAATAGTTTTGAATTCTGACAGTCAATTCTCCGTATATATCCACTTGGGAAGACATTTCTGTTTTCCCCTGTCAGGAAGTGAACTTGCACCTCGATTTTCTCAATTGACCAAGTGACTACCACTTGCGCTAATTGAGCGACGAATACAAGCCCGCCAACTGGTGATTAGAACGGAGGAGAAGACCAACCTCTGTGCGTTGTTGTTGCATTTTTCAATCATTTTCAGTTCGAGTGTTTCTAACAAACTTTTAACACATCAAAATTGCATTCTAATAGCTTCCATAAAACAATGTTCCTCCATTTAAAACCGTCCATTTGCACATTTGCCCTACACCCATTTCCACTTGTTCGTTTTAAATAATATGCGTTTCGAATTAATCATACGAATGACAAAAAATCCCTCACTAAAGCAAATAAATAATAAAAAAAAAAACGAATGAAATCCGCAGGAAAATCTGGCTAAAATAGATATTCCCACGTACATGCCATCAGATATAGCGTTGTAGTGGCCACATAAAAACGGTCAAACAAAAAACACTAAAAACATACTTGAATATTAAAATGCAACACAAGGCTGTAGTTTTTTTTTTATTCTGTCTGCTTGTTCTGTTTGTATTATTCGTAGGTGTAGTTGTGTGAATTTTGTTTTATTCGTATCATCATTTGAGCACCTACAGTAGCATGAAAGGCTAGGATCCGGATCCGAGGATTGGGATAAACTGGCATATGAGACATCCACATTCCACACTGCTTGCTCGTTCTCTCTTTGGCGCATAAATGGAAAATGATTAATTGACACCTGAGTGACAGTTTTATCGTAATTCAAATAATTGAAAAAAAAAACATATTTGGTTCGATTAAGCGGCAGTGAGCCGTTAACTCATTTGTTTAACCTGGTTCAATTTGCGCGCCAAAGGGGTCGTTGACCTCAATTGGCACACACAAATTTAATAAACTGTCAAAAGACTTCCTTCTATATGTTTTGCTTTATACTAAAGTCGAAAACTAACAATCCAATTGAGCTGACATTTGGGAAGTGCACGTAAATCATTTTTTTTTTTTCCCCAATAGATGGTGCTGAACACTAAGATCTCAAAGATGGACTATATACTTAAGCATTGGTATTTTGTAAATAGGCGTTTATTGCCTGTTGGGATAAATGTATAAAAATGTAGGCAGTATTGGACAAATGAGCTTGGCGTGCCGAAAAAATTCGTGTTGTTCGCACCAGAACATTAAAGTGTAAACGGAATTTTTTCGATGGAATGACATGGCGTAGCAATGCACGCAGTTCACTTTTATAACTATGATCAACTGAACGATATTGTATTCGAACTTCTATCGATTATAGGTAACATATTCACAAAATTAATTCTTTTCGGTTGTGACTTGTGAGCAGATTTCATCATGCTTATCGCTCTCCAATTCTTAAGTTTAACCCAGACCCCAGGTTAGAGCCCAGGCTATTCTGAAATGTCCTGCACAATCGATCAGATCTGATCATTCGCTTATCCTTGAGTGTGAGGAAGTGGAGTGATTTTTAAATAACTTTACTGCCGATCAGAAGATCAAAGTGACTGGCTGATTAGATTAGTAAATAAATTCGCAAGGATGCATCAATTTGTTTATACCCTCCACAGGAAAGTATATTCACTTTGCCATTATATTTATAACGCCAAGAAGGAGTCACCGGAGACCCCATAAGGTATATTCTGAATCAGGATCACATTCTGAATCCATTTAGCCATGCTCGTCTGTCTGTTGACAACACGATAGCGTCCAAACGAATCGACCAATTTACTGTCGTCAGGTTGATATTAAAAATGGTGTATGTCGGTTCTGGTGCATCCCATACAAATCCAATATTAGATCCATGCGTGTACATACACTAACTCACACGGGACAAATTTTGCATAGGTAACTTGTATATATGCAGTGGAGGGTATCAAATCATCGACCAGGCCGATAATAACACTTTTATTTTTTATTTAAGTAGATATTTGAAGGCTTACACATTAAGATAAGATATTATCTTTTAAAATAGTGATAAGCTAAGTAATGAATTTAAAAGAAACAATGATTACTACCTTTAAACGAGATAAACTTTTACTTGTTTTATTTTAGTGACAATGATTTTGTCAGACAGATAGATCATAAATTGTCTTTAAACAGCATCAATTGTTTGCTTATTATTAAAGATTTCCTTTTGTACTTTCAGAACAACTGAAATGGGTAAGAAACCACTATTAATTGGCTGTCTCGTTTGGATAATAGCACTTCAGTTCTCGAGTGCCCAACAGTAAGCTATTGTCGCAGCCAAAATCAGAATCAAAAAGCTGGTATTAATATTTTCAAACGATTTCCAGAAATGCTCAGATTCAATTCGCCAAATCAGCAGTACCACAACAAGCCCTACCTTTAGACGAACGCTTCAAAATTCCCCCAGTCACTCGAGATGATCGTTACGATTCAATGATATCCGAATGGGTAGCCGGAAGTGTAATGGATTTCGCTCACGATCTGGGAGTCGCCCTTGATCAGGGTACTTACCCAAACACTGAAATATTCTCGCCTTTGAGTATAATGTCAGCATTGTCCTTGCTCGAGATGGGTGCCAAAGGCAATAGCTACAAGCAACTAATGTCAATATTGTTTCCATTTATGGCCAGTGATTCGTCCCAAGGTTCGTGGAAGGGGCACGAAGAATTCGGTTGGTTGCTGGAAGATTTGCTGTTGAATGGGAAAAATCCAAAAAGACCACGCGATAAGGGTGCATGGAGACGAACTCCATTTAATCCATCTGCCTACGGAAGTGGAGGAAATAATACTCCGGATGAGCATACAATTCGAGTTGCAAACGGACTCTTTGTCCAGGAGGGTTTCAGTTTAAGACCAGACTATATTACGGCTGCGCAGTCCGTGTATAAGAGTGAGATTATGCCGTTGGATTTCAGAGGACACAGTGACTACGCCAAACACTTTATCAATAGCTGGATCAATCAGAATACGCTAGGAAAGATCCCAGCTATTATAACTGATGACTTGAGTAGGGATACAAGTATGATTATTGCGAGTGCTCTGTACTTCAAGGGTTTCTGGGAGCAACCGTTCTTGGCGTCCGGAACCGGGCAGTAAGTTTTATATTTTGTAAATTGTTGGTAATGATTATTTAAATTTCTTAGGGCCGACTTTTTCCCAGACGGAGAACAAGAAAGTACATCAACGGTAAAGGTGACGATGATGGGCGTTGGAGGAGTTTTTCCATATTATGATGCACCGGAATATGGTAAGTGGTCGTTTAGTTAGTTTGTCATGCGATTATATTGGCAAAACCCGTTCTGTATATTCAAATTCTCGAATCAGTCCACAAAATTCTATTATGGTTGGACCATTAGTTTTAACGCATTCAAGTCATAATACTCGTTGTAAAAAGGATGGGCAGAAATGCTCTATATTTTTTATATGATAAACAGATCTTTATTAAAAATTTCTTAATTTAATTTCTTTCTTTTTCAGATTGTCGCATCATTGGCTTGCCATACAAAGGCAACCAAACCACCATGTATATAATTCAACCAAACAGGTCAACGCGTCGCAAGCTCAATGATTTACAAAAACTTCTCACTGGCGACAAAATTAACGATATGATAAAAAAAATGGAACAACGAACTGGAGTTATAGCTTTTCCAAAATTCCACGTCACGAGCATGTTGAATTTAAAGAAGCCACTTCTTAAAATGGGCATCGAAGATATATTTTACAATGGTCAAAGTGACCTGTCTTTAATCACCGATGCCGGACAATATTCGCCGCCACAAGCCGAACCTGCAGCCGGTCTTGCGTTAGCACTACCACCGGGAGCTTCATTTGCTCGCGACCCACCACTCCCCCGCGTACCTTTAAGCCGCGCACCAGTAATACGACAAGATGCTGCGACCATCCCACTTCAGACAACTTTGAATAGTCCCCAAATGTCAAATCATTATGAAGCATCACTAAGTCCTGTGGATCGCTTCAATGAGGAACCTTTGATTTTTTCTCGTTTCAATCAAACTGAAGAAGCAACCCGCCCGGTACAACGAGCACGAATGCAGCGGAATCAACAGGGTGACCTGCTTCCTGGCAGAAGGCTACCGCGTAATAGACGTTCCGTCACCTATAAAGTTGAAAGTGAGTTTATGCGGAGTAGTCTACCGCTCCGCCTAAAGGATTTGATCCTAAGCAAACGCATAACGAAATCAAATCATGGGAAAAAACTAACACGTAGTCGTCGTCAAGCTGAACCGGTCTCAGCAGTTAGCCTTAAGAATTTAGATAACTTACGCCAAGTGCCGGGCTTGCCCAAACCCCAACTGTACGTTGATGATGTACTGCATAAAGTCGACTTTGAAGTGAACGAACAGGGTACTGAAGCGGCAGCCGCGACTTTGACATGGCTGAGAAGGTCTGGAACTGATGTCGCTTTCAGATGCGATACACCGTTCATTGTACTTGTCCGACATGATCCAACGCTGTTGCCACTATTCTATGGAAAGGTTAACATACCACTGTAGGGACTGATGGATTAAAGCGTTTACGATTGAATATTTCTGAAGCGTAAACTTATTTTAAAACTGTGCTAAGAGTTACAATGATGTGGACAAGAGAACAATTATTAAAATAAATGAGCTGCAATTGAGAGAGCTACTTTGTGCGCAAAAAACAAAAAACGATTTATATTATAGGATTAGCAGGATTTATAAACATTGTATGACGAAGATATGTTCAAAATAAAGTAATGTATTGGAAATGAATCAAGTGTTCAAGCGTTTTTGTGTTCATCTTATGTAAAAATCCATCTGCAGCGGAATTGTACCAAGGAATCGAAAAATTCGATTCATACTTTTTGAGGTGATACGTGCAGCTTGTTAAATTCACGAACATAATAAAGGAAGTAGAATAAGCTCCAGAAAGTTATATGTAACTCCTATGTAAGCATGAAATAGTTTGACTGTCTACCTATTACAGGTTTTGATTTGTTTCGTTCAAAGAAACTCTTCTGTTGGCTGTCCCTCGGATTATGTCTGCAACTGTATAGAGTACCTTCTAAACTGAATTGATGCGTAGCGCGCTATTTTGCTGTAAGGCAAAAATCTGAGGCATAATAATGAGCATCCGTTTTTGATGCATTCATTCTCCTCATGCAGATGGTCCTTATTTCTGTCCTTATCCCTTTTTATACTATTCCTCTTCGACAGAGATATTTCGACAGTACTGTTCCCTGAGTTAGTCTGTCATTGCAGCATTATCTTCAATTTGAGACAAAACATGCTCCTTGTGGCGCGCACAAGTGAAAGGGGAGCTAAATTCTGAGAGCCAGCGCAACATAAGTAGTAAGATAGTAGTATTCACCCTTATTCTACTTGGCGTTTATATTAAATGACAAATTGTGTTTTTTGAAATCGGTATTACGACCTACATGTGGCGTGATTTTAGGCGTTTTATCTCGTTTAAGTCGTTTGAGTTCCAAAAACGACTAGTAAAACGCCAGCTGTCGTTTAATATAAACGCCACGTAGAATAAGGGTGATTATGATCATTATGCATCGCACTCGCACTAGTGTTTGGACACGAACACCTTGATTCAGTAGGTCCAACCATAACTTTGGTATTTGTAAGCCACCTGAATAATGAAGAAGGAACCTGCTTTCTAAAAGCCCACGTTGGTCAATCAAAAAGAAATCATTAAACACTAGCACTGTTAACTTACAAAAGAAAAGACCCAAGTCTATTGTATCAAGCGAATTTAATTGATTTTCCTTTTGTCATTTACAACAGTTTAACTGGAGATTTGTTTCAATTGATTTTTATACATATATATATATTGCTTCATGTTCGCTCTTCGAAGTTTTTTAATTGAAATTCATTTCTAATCGGGGGCACATTACTCTTTATCTACACATTTCTAAATTTTTTTGTATGGCGAATTGTCGTCGGCATCATCACTTGTCGACTGTTTTAGTCTGTTGTTGGTCATGTTGCTGGACCAGAGATACAATAGACGCTTCACTTTGTTCTAGTACTTTGATAAACTCATCCAGTTTACCAGTGTTCATCTGAAAGTGCACCAAACTCCTATCGCCACTGGGTTCTAAGCAATTTAATGTGACCGTCGTTAGTTGACGACGCTGTGTTAACAAACTACTATCACCCACAACGAATCGTACATCCCAATCGAACGATTCTACCAGCTTGTCCTGTCTAGAGTTATGTTCCCGCAGAAGGAACTCAACGATTTCGGGCTGTCGAGCTTTGAAAACCTCCACAATTGACTGCTGCAGATCGGGGTTCATGTGAGCGAAATTCGAGAGCAATTCAGTCTCAGTAATAGCTTTGAGGCAGTAGCATTTGTATGCATAAGCGATTGTCTGTAATGCGGAATGGAAATCATCAGGATCGGAGAAACCATATTTGTGGGAAGATTTGTTTATGGTAGAGATGTCATCGCAGTTTCCGATGAGGTAATCGATGGATAAGTGAAGAATCTATTAATTTTTTGCAAAGAGAGGTATTACTAAATTGCATAGTGCTGATGGTATTTTTAAGAAAATTACACTCACTTCGATTAGAATTTCCTTGTTATCGATATTTAAGAGGAATTCGTGCATTTTTTTTAATAAAAATTTGTAAACAAAAAACAAATTTACGCTTGACAGCTCTAAATTATCAACAAAATTGACAGCTGTCGAGTCATATGATATGTGGATGATAGAATATGGATTGTGGATTGCGGTACTACAGCGACATCTATATTTTCAACATAAGAACCCGGGAAGGATTGTAAAGAATGGATAGACGGTTATTTTTTTGAAAAAATTGTAAGGTGGAATTATATATCCTTTAAATATCTGGTAGAAAGTAAAACATTAGCCGACTAACACACGAAATTCCATTATGACAAAGATTCGCTAGAGTTCTAGAACCAGCGGAACAAAAGGGATTTGCTTACGTTTGTAGCCGTTGTTTCTCGCTTCAAAAATAAAAGAGTTTCTCATAAGAAAATATACAATATAATATACATACTTCAAAGCTTGAGTTTTAATGCGGTTTCCTTTGCACTACAAAGTACAGTAGCATCTCTCAAAGCACTAAACATAAACTTAAAAAGGGAAACACACGAAGGTCGTCCTTCATACTACTCTACAGAGCGTCTTGAAAAGTTCCTTGATCTGGTACCACCGCGCGCGTGGCATGTCAGACTTCAGACCTAGGTACCTTCTTATAGACCAATACTTGAATCACAATACCTACTTTGTTCGCGTTCACTCATAATTGAAGTGTTTGTCATCTGATCGTAGGCATGTTTGTTTCGACTGCTAATATGAACAAAAAATACTTTACCCATAACTTATATGAACTTCTTGACGTTATTCAACTCAAAAATAAAAGAATTATATACATTTTATATTATGTACAAATATTGTATATTCTTATAAAAAATGCCAGTCCTATTAGTTAATAATAATTTATATTCTTTATAATATCTTCTGTAGTCGGTTCCTTTACAGGTCTTACATCCTTTGCTGCAAAATGTGTCAGGAAATAATCCAGTGGACTATGTGGACAGGAGATCAAGAATCGTCTAGCACAATCCACATTCTTTTCGAGAGCCATTTGGGTAAATTCATCATCTGTATTATCATGATCAGTTGGCACACTAAAATTAATATCAAATGAGACTTTTTCAGAAAGTAATATTTTAAATTATATATTACGTGAAAAGTATACGAGCTACGTCATTAATAAACGATTGTCCTTCTGGCAAAAGGCTTTGTCCCATTTCACATATCGCACGTAAAATGCATTTCCTCAATTTCAATCCCAATCTAGAATATAGAAATTTTTTAATTAATTTTATATTTTACAAACATTTTTTTTTATTTATCCAGGAAATGAAAATGCTATTGCTATCCGCCCGTCGTCGTTCGAGACGTGGCTTCCTATAGCCTATACATAAACGAAATGTCAAGAGTTAAATACCTACCTAGGACACGTTGAGTAATGTGTAATGGCTGGCTTCGCTCGCGACAAATAAGTCGTTAAACTCTAGTATATAATTTTTGAACATAATCCTTTACCCAACTTTATTCCTTTAAAATCTATTTCTAACGTTATATATCTACCCATATCTCCAGGGACTTGAATGTCAAACAACTGACAAACGTCAGTTTATTAAAAATCCAACAGGCAAATAGCAAATCCAATAGGGTACTAATGCTGGATTTACATAACCACGCCACGCCATTTTGCACGACTTCAGAGAGAGATAGATCCGTTTTTCCACAGTCAAGGCTAATGATGTGTAAGGTGAGACCGAATTTTAAATAATCTGTCAATTTTCAGGTGACTGACAGTTTTTTTCAATTCTTTTCTTACTTAAAGAAATTTGTTGAGAAAAAACTAGTAAGATTCTCAGTGAAGATTAATATCTTATTCTCTCAAAGCCGCTCCCTTTTACAATTTTTTTTTTTTTCAAGTTAAGGAACGACATATTGAGTAAAAATGCGTACAAATTCGTAAGATTTAAAAGTAAGGGAACAGACCTATTATGTACCTACAGCTTTTCACATTTCAATTTGAAATTTTACAAACAAAACGAAAAAAAGTTACGTAATAACGTGTGTTTGTTTTAAAAATTTCAAAATTAAGAAGCAACTCTATCACTATCAGTTGCGTAGCGAGGGTTCGAGCCTTGGGGGGTGACTTTCATTGAAATGCCGACTTATTTCAGGAACTTGCCGATTGTATAGAAATCATGAAAATCGGCCCAGCGGTTATCGAGTTATATCTAACGTCATAGAATTTCACCCCATAAAAGATGTTTTTTTATATGGAAGGTCCCACGTCCAACTTTGACCAATTTTCTCAGGAAATTTCCCGGGCCAATATCTAAGATCACCTGTAAATTTGAGATCAATCGATTCGGTGGTCTTCGGGATATAAGATTTTGGATGATTTTGTTTGTATGGGAGGCGCTATTCAGGAACACCCCTGAACCAATACCCTAAGCAGTGTTGCCACTAAAAAAAAGTGAATCCGGTCAAATTTAACCGAATGACCGGATTTTTATTTTCTAAATCCGGTCAAAAATTCCGGTCAAAAGTTAAAATGAGCATTTTTGACCTGAAAACCGGTCAAAAAGAGAAAATACCTATACTTACCTATACAATTTACGAATTTTTATGTTCGCCTGCTTTATGGATGTTTAGAAAACGTTTTTATAATATGTGAATCTTGAGTTTGTGAACTTGTTTTTATTTCGTTTGTTTAAAATTTACTAAACTAAACTAATTTTTCATTTTATATGACATGTTTTAAGTTCTGAAATACACTTTTAGTCCATGGCCGTACGCGCCTTCCAATGAACGTCGTGTCCAGCGACACAGGTAGATTTTGAGTGAGTAAAGGAGAAAGGTAGAGAGCATAGAAAATGCACAGAAAATCCACTTTCAGAAATAATTCTGGCACGTTCTTTTTCGCACCATTGTGCTTTCGATACAAATCTTCATTTGATATTTGCGTTGACAGAGTGAGGACTTCAAAAATGGGCGTCCGCTTCGGCTTAACTATAGAATTTGTTTGTGTTTTCAATTTCACTATTCTTTTACCTGTCAACTTTTATTTCATTGCAATGACATCTGGTTTTTGTGTGTAGCCAAATCGGTAATGGAAATGAAAGTCATGAGAAGACGTGTATGGCCAAGCCATGTACTAAGGCCGTGTGTCAATTGGGCTAAATAATTATTCTCGGATAATTTTCTGACACTTGAAAATAGTAGTTCACCAAACTCCAATCTGAGATTTATCGAATTTCAAACTTTAATTAATTGAAATTCATTGTTTAATTTCCTCTTCAAAATTCTAGCAAAAAAAAAAACGTCAAAAAAATAGGCTATAAGATAATTTATTATCCTGCTCCCGGAGCAGAATTCCATGCGTGATGTTGTTGTCCCATTATTCGTTTTAAATTGGTTTCTGTTTGAACTTGGAAGCATGTTCGTAATGTATGGCAAATTCAAATTATAGAAATCTATTTTTATTTATAGTCAATAGGGCAATTTTATTTTTCCAGTCAAAAAAGGGGTTTCCGGTTAAAAACGTTTTTCGTTCCGGTCAAAAAACGGTTAGGCCGGATTTCAAAATTTTCTCCGGTTAGAGTAAACATATTCCGGTCAGATATGACCGGAATCCGGTCAGAATGGCATCACTGACCCTAAGGTGCATTCACATGAGAGCGACCAACTAACGAATATTCGCAAGTTTTGACAGTCCGTTCACATGAACATTTTTCTAGGTCGTGGCAGTTCTCGAATTTCAGTCATCAGCTGTATTAAGAAAACAGTTTAAATAACGAAATTTCGTTTTCCAAACTTTTTGCTGCGAACGAAAACACCCAAAGTAAAAGTTCGAAATCCACATCAATAAGCCGAGTTACACAAACTAGCGAATTTAACCTCAAATTAGAAATGCCGCCCGTTCTTTTTAAAATCAAATCGAATCTTGCTAAATTTTAAGGATTTCTGTCGGAAAATTCACCGATGCCGACCGTAGAATCTACTCCCTAAATTTTAAGGATTTCAGTCATTCCTTTTAATAATCGAATAGAAACTCGTTAAATTTTAAGGATTTCAGTCGGCAAATTCACCGATGCTGACCTTCCTTTTTAAAATCGAATCGAAACTATAGCAAAATTTTAAGGAGCTCATGTAGAAACTTTGAAAATGCCGACTTATTATATGTAAAACATTTACAAGTTTGAAATCTATACCTAATGAAAATCCAAACCTAAGACCTAATTTTTGAAAATTGCTCGTTGATTTGCCGACTCTTGATAAGCGTGGGGGGGTGCGGACTCTCCCCCCGGCCACCACCCCCTAGCTACGCCTCTGATCACTATCTAAATCTATTTATTAGACATGGAATATTTCTCAAACAAAAACAAATATGGTTTAAATAAAAACAGTAGCTCTTACGCTTTTCCAAAAGTATCGAGATGTTCGTAAATACTTCTTCTTTCCCGGTATTCTCTGTGATGATGCCATAACGGTGTATCATTGCTTTGAGTACTTTGTTTTGCCGTATTGTGAGATGAAAATTGCCTATTTCGATGATAGTCAGTAGATGCATTTTTAGTTGATCGATTCGTCGCATAATATCTGTGTTTAGGTCCCGATTGCACGTAATTTCTTCTTTGAGCATTTGGATATTGGTAGTTTGATGAACGATTGTTATAGGGCCTCCTGAAAAAAAATAAAACAATTATAACACACATAGATATAAAACAATGTTGGCTTGTTAAAATGTTTTAGTTCACCAACGAGTTCATGGTTGACATCGCAGCGAATTTTGATGGAAATTAGATAGAGAATTCGCTAAAACGCACACGGAAGAACAAAATACGAATGCATACATAGTTGAGTAGGTACCTAATGAGAGATGATTATACAAATATCCTAAAAAAGATATTTAATTTTACGGGTGATAGGTCTTTTTCGAGCAAGGCACTTAAAATATGTCAAATCCAAAAAATTGAGGGCGAATAGCTAGATCTAATAAATAAGAGAGGCAAAATGTAGTCGACGCATATATTCGCACACATTTCACAGTCCATTCATTATTTCACCTCCCGTTATAGAATTTCCTGTTTTTGCATTTTCACACATATTCACAGATAGAAAACCCGAGGGAAGATTTTTATTTTAAGGCCGTGTGTCAATTAGTACGCTAAATAATTAGCATCGTCTAATTTTCTGACACACAGAGTAAGTGTTGAAAAGAAAAGTAAACCAAACTTAAAACAGGAATTTCTTTATTTTTACGCTTTTGATCAATTAAAACTCAGTTTTTATTTCCTCTTGAACATTTTAGCAAATCGCAAGCAGAGAAAACGTCAAAAAATTAGCCTAGGAAAATTTATTACCTTGCTCCCGGAACAGGATACTTTTTGAAAGCTTGTTTTCCATAACGATAGTGTCGAAAATTATTATCGGAGGATAACCATTTAGCACAATTAACACATGGTCTAGATTTTAATGAGAAGATCGAGTAGGTGGCTATGAAGCTTGTGGTCTAAATGTATCTACTTTGTAGTAAATAGCATCATAGTATTATATATCGTCTATATAGGAGCATGGCCTTTCACATACCTATAATCTTGATTGTAATTCCTTCTATTTGCGTTCCATACATTCTTCCTGTCATTTTCATAAATCAAAGGATATCGACTCCAAATAGGTCTTGCATGGGGTCCATTATAATACTGATCCAGTGGAATTGCCGTTGCATTGACAACTCCAAAGTTTTTAAGCTTTTCATCTATTTCTTGTTCCTTTTCATCCTCCTCATACTTTTTCGCTGCTAATTTCATATTTTTGACATAATCGTTAAATGGCTGTCGCCATCCTTCGACCAATAGCGGCACATCATAGAATATATCCACCTCATTGGATTGAAGTAAGCCTCGTGGTGAAGTGGGTAGAAGCCCCTTAGCTGCGTTATCTGTTAATACTACCACAGTACCCTTGGAAAACACAAATCCTCGTTTTTTGCGAGATAGAACATTTTTTAACGATTTTTCGTACACGGTTCTATTGTATCTCTGTTTCCCCGCGGATGCAGACGATGGATAATTAGCGGAATGGTCTCGAAATGAATACGCGACAACAATGAATTGAAGGAAAAGTAGAAATATTAGAACAAACTGCATTTTTAGAACTGGGAAACTATTCGAGAGCAACTTTATAATAAACTAGCTACTAAGCAGAGTATATGATTTTGCTCAAGGAAATTCGGATCGGAACTAACTTCTCTCAATTGATAATTTCAAATGGCACAAGACAAAATCGATTATGTTAAATAAAGTACGACCAGAATATGTATCTAGAATGTTACCAAATATTGACACTGAATAATATTACTAACAAATTAGATCGATTAGCGCATAAATAATACAAAGTTATTGGTTAAAAATAACTATAGGTTTTCAATTTGTTAATTTTTTTGCATGATATACCAACATAAGACAGTCCGTGATCGCAACTACAATTGTTACCAAAATGTAAATGGTTGTTAATGATAGAGCAAAGATAATGTTCTTTGCGAATGGTCTAAATAATTTTGTTTATTATCTTATAATTTGCAATATCTAATAAAAATAGCTAACCCAGGTATAACGGCTCAATCATTGACATACTATACATGGACTGCTAGCAGCCAATTTTTCACGGCGGAGAGAAACGAAAACACTCAAATGTCATCGAGCAATTCGTGCAATTTTGTTTGTGTGCTGAATGTGTCATCTGTTATAGAACGTTAGAAATAATTTGAATAAGTCGTTATTTTGCGCAGTTGCAATGTTTCTACAATGGATGGCACTGTGTTCTATGTAAAAAATAGCAATGGCGCACAGAGGTTTCATACTTTCGCCGCACTGAACCAAAAGGGCTAGTGCTTATGTTTACTTCATTTTTCCTCGCAGGTTTATATGAAACTGACATTTCACTAGCAGTCCATGTATGTCAATGGGCTCAATATATTATTTTAATCTTTGCAATGGCTGCGATTCATCCACCCTTAGATAAATACCGCAAACTCCACATACCTACATTTTTATGTTTAGAAATGCATTATAACCTTTACCCTTTAGGCTTAGAACTCAAGCAAATTATCTAAAAATTAATAATTTCGAAGCAGATAGCTAATTTTGCAATAAATTTCGCTAGAGCTTGGCACAAAAGGTTAAATGTATAGCTTTGTCTATATATTCGTTCTGAACTCGTGGTTTTGTTTAAGTTTTAGCGGTCAAGGCTAAGACGCGGCCATTGATAAGAGCTAATCTTCTCTTCTCATACAATTACAATACTATTTTCTTTAAATGGCTACACTGGATCCGGCACAACTGTAAAGTGTTAAGTGAATTGATTCTCGAGCATACATCTTTGAATTTGCATGGTTAATAATAAATCGTAGTTCTGTTTATTAGAAAAGAGTTATACATACATAAGTATGTGTAAATAAAATGGGGCAAATGACATTTTGTTCAAATATTTACGTTGAGTCTGATGAAGCCGAGTTGCGGTGACAAACGACATCTATTGATACCGGGATAGCGGAAACCATGTTATGCACTTGCATAATGCCCATAATGATTATATTGCAAATACCTGTCTACTTATTGCGGAATAAAAAACACAATAACTATGTTTTGGATAATAATTATATTGGAATGCAAATGTCAGTGCGGTGAAGCCGAATCGATCGGCATACGTATGGATATGACTATGAAAAAGACATTCCGTTTCTGCGGTATTAATATAAAGAAACTAATTGTTATACAGTCGTTTCGTATAACTATTCGGTCAGCAAATATATTTTCAAATACATTTTGGACAGATGCTCCGAACGAAACCATACTACACATAACACTAATGACTACTACCGGTGTTTGGGTTTCTATTTCTAGGTTCCATTCCAAGTTGTCCTTGAACTGAATTAACCTTGGAAAATATTTTCGAATAGTTTCCTGACATTATCGTGGTGAACAACGAATATTTCGCTGTCAAAAAATTATCCTCTGGAAGCAAGTTAATAAATTGATCTATTGGCTAAATTTTGTGTGTTTTCTTTTGCTGAAAGACTAAGAGTTTCAATTGATTGAAAGCTTACAATTAGCGAAATCTCTATTTAAAGATTGTATTTTGCTGAACTTCTCTAGTCAACACTCATATATTTTAATGTGTGTCAGAAAAATAACCGAAATAATCATTTAGCGCAATTGACACACGGCCTTAGTCACCAAAAATTTTACAATTTGCTTAAATCTGCTGTCTATTCAAGTCAAATGCATAGAGAATATAGATAGAATGCTTATCACGATAGAATCGAATCGAATCGAGTCTAGGTAAATACGGTTACAGGCCTCTAAACTGTCATTGCCATTGACGTCACATGAGTAAATGTTAATTTACGAACACGTAACTCATTTTAAAAGTTGTAAAGGCTGATAAGATCAGATAAACTTAATAATACCTAAAAGTTACTGCTTTGAATTACAAAACATGCATTTTTACTTTTTAACACTTCCATGCGTCATAATTTTTAAAATTAACATGCTCTTCTATCTACGCGTGAGCTTATAACAGTTCCTAATAATTAGAACGATGAACGGCATTTAAGAAAAAAATGTAGGTACCTACCTAAGTATGTAGATATAGAATGAACACAATGGGACAAGGTGTTTAGAGCCAATTAATGGAGCAGAAAACACACACGCCTGGGTGCGCTTTTTTATATTAGGAAAGATATTTTATGTATGTATGCAATACTTATGTTTTTTTTTAATGAAAACGAGATGTTTAAATGTTAGATGTTTTAATTTTCGTATTGATTTTAAGAATCTAGTGCCTACTAAATAACAGGAATACCTGCTTTCAAAAGGAATACGAAACTGTTTTTGTTTTTTTTTTTTCATTTGAAAATACATTTCTCAATTCGCATAAACTTCTAGAAGTTTTGTAGATGAATTAGATGAAATCTAAACGATATCTTTTCCGGGGAACTCTAAGCGAACGAAATGCGAATCGCATTGCGCATGCAACATTTACTGTTGCATAAAGAGCTGACGCAACAGGTCCGTATAGGCACACTATGCCTAGCTCTTTACAATCAGACGTTTGTATACATTTTTATTTTTGGAACGAATGGAAGAATAATTCTTAAGACAGGTAGGTATACCCGCGGATGTTTGTCAGACGTTCGCGAGAGGTGGCGCAGTGGAAAAAAAACCTTATAAGACGTATACTAATTTATGTTTTTCCGGGGATCGAACCTGTGACACCTTGCACAGTAGTCCAGCATACCAACATAATAGGCTTATGTACTGATGTGCTTGTTGACTAGACTAAGTTTAGATTTTGCAGGTGGATAGAAATTTAATTTGATAACGATGCATCATAAATATCATAGGCAGGGCAAAAATCTAAGGTCTTCGCAATTAGCTCCAATCTTACTCAGCTTGTAGATGAGCTTCTGTGTATTCAAGAAAAAATGCTGGCAAGCCACCGCGTCGAATAATACCTAAAGGCATTCAAGGAATGTGGGTCAAAACCATCCGAAAAAGAAAAGATCTAACTGGATTGTAAGAAGGCAAGGGATCCCGAATGTATTCAAAAACTGTGCACCAAATATGGGCCTATACTTAACGCTCGTATCTATCCTCTTTTTTAGGGGATTATCCCTTTTTTCGAAGTCAAAGAAACTATCCCCTGAAAATTTCCAAAATCCCTTTTTTATCCTATAAACTCCTCTTTTCACCGGCTACATGAAATTTGGCCCCAATGAAAAATGGGCCCAAACTGAAAATGAAAAATCAACCCAAAAATTTACATGAAAGGCATATATGTAATTTAAAGATAATAATAATTTATTAAAAACAATTTACATTAATTTTTGTATTGATATTATTATTGAATTTCAACAATTTCAGTGCGAAAACAAGTTAAAAACGTATCCCCTATAATATCCTCTTTTTTAAATTGCGATATCCCTTGAAATCTCCAAATTTCTGGCATTTATCCCCTTTTCTATCCGCAAAAAGATACGAGCGTTACCTATACTCCCAAAAGACATATTCTTCTTCTTATTTCTGAAAGACCGCTGGCATTCACTACCGCAACTACATTACACCGTCAAAAATTAAAGGAAATTAGTTCTCGCACTGAAAATCTGGACAAAATCTCTAATGGATGAAAGACACAGCTTTCCACTATAAAAATGGACGACCAACCAATTCATCCCAAGGAATTCATGCAACTTCTCTGTAAATAATATGGCAAGACCACTTATCCAATATCGCGAGAGATTTGCGGCTTTAAGTTATTTATTTAGAGCAAAGAGATACTATATCCCGAAACAACTCCTCCCTATCTCCAAAACCAGGCCTGAAGGCCAGGCCTAAATGTAGATCTGCGACCATCTCGGGGCGCTGTTTATGCGTCACAGGTTGAGGTACTCGAGAGAAGTATTAGAAAAATATTTGCGCGCACAGACCGTTGAGAAACTTCACACATACCTATAATCCTGATTGTAATTCCTTTTATTTGTGCTCATGTCATTTTCATAAGTCAAAGGATATCGACTCCAAGTAGGTCTTCCATTTGGTCCGTTATAATACTGATCCAATGGAATCGCACTCGCATTTACAACTCCAACGTTTTTAAGTTGTTCATCTATTTCTTGTTCCTTTTCATCCTCCTCATACTTTTTCGCTGCCAATTTCATATTTTTGACATAATCGTTAAATGGCTGTCGCCATCCTTCGACCAATAGCGGCACATCATAGAATATATCCACCTCATTGGATAGAAGTAATCCTCGTGGTGAAGTGGCCAACATCGCCTTAGCTACGACATCAGTTAACACCACAACTGTACCCTTAAAAAACACAAATCCACGCCTCTTGCGAGTAAGGATATTTTTTAACGATTTTTCGTACACAGTTCTATTGTATCTCTGTCTATCCGAGGATACAGATGATGAATAATCTGCGGGATAGTCTCGAAATGAATACGCGACAAAAATGAATTGAAGTAAACTTAGGATTACTAGAGCTAACTGCATTTTTAGTCCCGGCAAACTTAATTTTTTTATTTTAAATGTCAAATTTTTATTGACTGATCTACACAGAATGACAGTACCGAAGAGAATGGTTTTCTTTGCTACTATAACGTCAGAGAATAGGCATCGTGTCTTTAATTGCCTACGAATTTTTCTTTTCGAAACTTGCCAGTATTTTAAGAAATTATAGCTAGCACATAGTACATAATTAGAAAGATAAACTGAACTTTACAAAACGTGTTTAGAATTTATTTTACATCTTCAGTGGATATTGTCTTTGGTAAAAAAAATATGTTTGTAACCATTGGGTGGGTCATTAAACTTTCTAAGATGGACGATTTTGGTTCTTGTTTTTCTGATCGAAAAATTATCATGTCACAAAATATGGTTCTAAGTGGCGTTGGTGGTGGGGTCGGTGCCCAATTTGTTGTAACTACTTCACACACATTAGACATTAATTAGTATGCTTTTTATTGTACCACGGGGAGGTAACCATTGGCCACTTGGTACTGGTCTGTCTAACCCGGGCTTGACTTATTGCTAAACTTATAAGAGCAAGTGTAAGTAAATAAGTACGGGTCAAAGTGAGTAAATATATAAACAGGGGTAAATGTAAACACAGTCTATAACTGCTATAACCTATAACTCACGAGAGAATAGCCGCTCTAACCCATGGAAGCCAAAGACCTCCCAGAATCCATAATAACAAACAAGGAAGCATCCTCAGCGGAGCTTCCATTGTTTTTATTCAAAGCGTAGGTACATGTCAACATGTAAATGTCAACACAACATTTTATACTCGCCAACAGAAAGTTTCCCTTAAAGATAAACAATGATCGGTGCCCTTGACCAACGATCGGATCACTATAATTGTCAGTAGCTTTAAGAGTTGAATATTGAATAAAAGGAGTCTGATAAGGAGTATAATTGTTTCATTTAACTAAACTCGTATGCATGTGTTTTCGCATACATTTCATATAAGTATTTGTGTGAAAAGTGAAACTTTTTTAACAAATTAAATTGGTAAGTCCAATCTAAAGAATTTTTTAATTATATAATTTGATTGGTATTATTTTTAAAATAAAATGTTTAAGTATATCATAAGACGCTAGAGTCCTTCATCATCAAATCTGAACTAGTCAGGAGCTGCCGCACAATGCTCAGAGCACTATGCACGCAGAACCATGTCAGATTATGTTGGGTACCCGGACACTGCGATATTGAGGGAAACGAACGGGCTGATGTTCTGGCCAAAACCGGAGCAGAGCTTCCACCTAATGAAACAATTGAGGGCGTAAGACCACCAATGGCCGTGGCCAAGAGAATTATTCTTGAGAATATTAAAAATAGGGCAGATCAGAGATGGTCGAATATAGTAGGGCACAGGGTCTCAAAGGCTCTGTGGCCTAAGCTAGATCGGAAAAAATCTGTAGAATTACTAAAGCTCAGCAGATCAAGGCTACGAATGGCAATAGGGATACTCTCTGGGCACTGTCTTCTAAGGAAGCACGCCATGAGATTAGGTCTAACAGACACAGACGTATGCAGGTATTGCGAAGACATACAGGCCACAGAGGATATAATCCATCTCCTCTGTGAATGTCAAGCTATCGCTCGGTACAGGAGGAAATACCTTGGTAGGTACTTCTTCGACAATTTGGAGGAGGTTGGCCTCGCAAACAAAATTGAAGCAATTTTCAGGTTCTGTAGGGAAATTAAATGTCTGGGCGAAATGGTTTAGGTTATTTGACCGTTAAGGTTCCCCAGGGATGGCGATGGGCCCACTATGGTGCCTAGTCCAATGTGATGAACTCACACCCTATTCAACCTAACCTAACCTAACCTATATCATAAGACAGAATATATTTACATTTACCCCATAAATTTTTTTGATGTGGGTAATGTAAACATCGATATGTTTACATTGTTTTATATTTAAAAAAAATTGTCGGATAATAAATTTTCAGTTGTCAATATGCCTCGAAGCCCAGGGGCCTTAAGGAGTGCCAGTATCCGTTATATTATGTAATAGGAGGGATCCCTACGTTATCCCCTTTTCCAAAATCCCTTATTGTACATAATCTTCATTTTTGTTTTCTTGTCTTTTTCCAAAATCGCCCGGGACGAAATCCCCTATGCCAATATCTCCCACAAGCAAACTAAACTTTGCATATACCCAACCTTGCACTTACTCCAAATCCTACAGTGACCACAAGCAGGGGGGTTAATATATACTTATCTCACTTTTTAACACCATTTTTACAGAATTAATAACACCAAATCTTTTGGAGTAAGGGATTTCAGCACAGGGGATTTTGGTGAAGGGATTTTGGAAAAGGAGATTTCATCACCAACCCGTAATAAGATAGGTGACAGAAAAAACTCATTATAGAAAATTGGACAATACCGTAGTCCCATGGTAATGCTTTACCATTAGAGGTCGAGAACGAGATCATAAAATGCTTCCTACAACGATCTTCGAGTGGTTATCCTTGCGATAAGGATATTAACGAATTGCTACGCCGTTAATAACAACTTGAAGGCCACGTTTCATAACTCGAAGCCCGGAGAAGATTGGTACCGGAACTTTATGAAGAGAAATCCCACATTATAACCCTAAAGAAACCAGGGCCCGAATCTTCTCAGCCGTAAACGAGCAATACGTGAAGAAGTTTGTTTTTGCTATTGTGTGTAGAATCTGTTAATTCTGTAAACGTACGATATAGCTCGTTCACGGATGCGGCGATTTTGACCCCAGAGCTTCTACAAAAATGCCGAAAAGTAGATAATAATTTACGATTTCTACAATATGTTGAAGACGGTTGTAACGAAGTATGGGCTAAGCGAAGAAAAATCCAACTTCGTATTGAATGCTGATGAAAACGGCTTTTGTAGCGATCCAAGTAAACTTAGGGCAATTGGGCAAAAGTAAGTTTTCTTCAGTAGGCTCACTTCATTCGACGACGCATTGATTTGACATAATGTTGTTTCGTGCTACATCGGGGGTTACCTATTTAGTGCTTATTTTTTCGTTTGTGTTTGCCCTGAAAACACAAATTTAAGCAATAAATAAAAAAAATTATGTTGCTAAAATGTTTTCTTCTTTATTGCTTCACTGCAAATCGTAAACAAATTCCGCAACCAATTCCTGTCGGAGACTGTCGGAAGAAAATTCGTATGAAACTGTCAAAATATCAGTAAAAACGCACATGATCGCATTGAAACGCAAAACGCCAGTGTGCGTTACATATTTGTCGGAAAGTTGTTCCAAAGTATAGCTCGATGCAAAAATCCGATTCGTATAAAAACGCTGCGAGCCGTCACTGGTATGTTTACAAGTATTAGCACAGAACCGGCTAAAATGGGCTTAGTGGTGAATAAGGACAAAACAAAATACATGAAGGGACACACAACATCGACGAATCGGACAAAATGTCACGTTAGACAGCTACAAATTTGGTCAGTGATTTTGTCTACCTCAGCTTTCCTATAAACTCTGACAGTGACACCACAGCATCAGAAATCAAACGAAGAGTTAAACTTGCCAAACGGCAACATTAACAAAGGGGGATGAAAATCCTTCTGGTTGTTTCGAACGCAACATTCTACGACGTATTTTCTGTCCCGTTTGCTTTGACGGGCTTTAGAGGAGGCGATTTAACAGCGAACTCTACGAGCTGTACAGCGACAACGACCTTGTCAGAAAAGTACGTATAAATCTACTAAGATGGCTAGGACCTGTAAAGCGAATAGACACCGACGCTCCGGCCCGAAGAGTCTTCGTTTCTAACCCGGAGGGACAATGCAGAAAACCTCGCCTTAGGTGGCGCGGACAAATGAGGGGACCTCAACAAACTTGGAGTGCGCAACTGGAGGCAGTTGGCCAAATATCGGGCTAACTGGAGAGGCGTGTTGGTTGAGGCTCAGGTTCAAGTCCAACCCAGACTGTAGCGCCATCTAAGTAAGTAAATAAAATGCACCCGTCTTTGCCCTTGCCGAGGAATTGTATAAATTAATATTCCAAAGTTCTACAAAATTAGCTCGCAACGTCTATTTACCAGATTGCAAGGCTAAATCTGCGATAAATGTCAAGACAATAGTGTAATTTGGGTGTTCACCGTCATCTATCGGAAATCTTTATAACTTTTGATTTGATTTTCGGAACTTTGTTCCGACAAATATGCAACGCACACTGGCGTTTTGCGTTTCAGTGCGATGAAGTGCGTTTTCACTGACATTTTTGACAGTTTCATACGAATTTTTTTCCGATATGCTCCGACAGGAATTAGTTGCGGAATTTGTTTACGAATTGCAGTGAAGTGTTGATAAATGAAAGCAATAAAGAAAAAAAACATTTTAGCAAAGTAATTGGTTGTATTTGTATTATTTGTGGGCGCAGTAGTGCAGTGGTTAGTGTGCTGGACTGCTGTGCGAGGGATCCCAGGTTCGATCCCCGGAAAAACACAAATTACATCTTAGTGTTTTTTTCTACTGCGCCACCTCTCGCGAACGTCTGACAAACATCCGAGAGTATAACTGTCCTGAAAAAGCTTCTCAATTCAGCCGTTCGGAATCGGCATAAAATTGTAGGTCCCTTCCATTCGTCGCAAAAATAGAAACTCACACAAACGAATGGTTGCGAGAAGCTAGGCCTAGGGTGTCTACCGCCTGTTGCGCCACCTATTTATTTATTTATTTATTTAATTGGTTGTATTTATTGCTTTAATTTGTGTTTCCAGGGCAAAAACAAACGAAAAAACAAGCACTTAATAGGAAAACCCCGATGTAGCACGAAACAACATCATGTCAAATCAATGCGTCGTCGCATTTTGAGTCTCCGACGGAATATGCGTTGCGGAGAATTCTCCGTTCCGACGGATACCTCGCTAGGGCCGTTTATAACAAATATATTCTGTAAGTTTCAGCTCAATAGGTTGTTTAGTTTTCGAGTTTTGTAAGGACAATCATACACAGACTGAATTTTTAAGATTTACTATAGCTTTGCTGATGACATTACTATGGCAACCACATTACACAGTAAAATTATGGAGCTCAATTCCTAGGCACATATTTTCAAAAGACTCCAACACAGAACACTTTAAGTACAGATCTAACACCTATCTGCAAACATGTCGGGCGCTGTTGAAGAGTTGTAGGTGGTTATAGGTTCACCTTTCCCGAGAGAATTTATTAAAAAAATAAATATATTTGGGTGCCCGTTGAGAAACTTCACACATACCTATAATCCTGATTGTAATATCTTCTATTTGTGCTCCATACATCCTTCTGGTCATTTTCATAAGTCAAAGGATATTGACTCCAAGTAGGCCTTGCATAGGGTCCATTATAATACTGATCCAATGGAATTGCACTCGCATTTACAACTCCAACGTTTTTAAGTTTTTCATCTATTTCTTGCTCCTTTTCATCCTCCTCATACTTTTTCGCTGCTAATTTCATATTTTTGAAATAATCGTCGAATGGCTGTCGCCATCCTTCGACCAATAGCGGCACATCATAAAATATATCCACCTCATTCGATTGAATTAAGCCTCGAGGCGAAGTGGGCAAAAGCGCCTTAGCTGCGACATCGGTTAACACCACAACTGTACCCTTGAAAAACACAAATCCACGCCTCTTGCGAGTAAGGACATTTTTTAACGATTTTTCGTACACGGTTCTATTGTATCTCTGTCTACCCGAGGATGCAGATGATGAATAATCAGCGGGATAGTCTCGAAATGAATACGCGACAACAATGAACTGAAGTAGACTTAGGAATACTAGAGCTAACTGCATTTTTCGTCCTGGCAAACTTTTTTCTTTTATTTTAAATGTCAACTCTTTATAGATTGATCTACACAGAATGACAGTACCGAAATGAATGATTTTTCTTTGCTACTATAATGTCAGAGAATATGCATCGCTTCTTTAATTGTTTGCGAATTTTTTTTTGCGAAACTTCTTCTAAGAAATTAGCACATAATAATTAGAAAGATAAACGAAACTTTAAAAAATGTGTTTAGAATTTATTTTTCTGCTTAAAATTGTGGTAGATACACATACAAATATGTATCTTCATTTTTATAACCAAATAGGTAGGTACCTGGGTCAGTAAACTTTGTGAGATACATTTTTTTTTTGTGTGATCGAAAAATGATCATGACACAAAATATAATTGGATCTATGTGGCGTTGAAATAATCAGTTAACGGAAATATGAATATTCGTTTCTTTTTGCAAATAATTTGTCTAATCCCATACACGACAGCGCATTCGCAAATTAAAACCGAATTCAGTCAAATTGCGTTCCCGAATGAAAAATTAGGACAGAGTCGCAAATCAAAGATGAAATCATTTCGCTTTGTTAGAATTTCTTGCAAATTTTGCTGAACAAGACTTGGTTGGGTGGTTTTAGATATCCGTTTAATTGTTTAATTTCTAAGTGTAAGTATAGTATCACATCCAAATCGGTGGTTTTTAAAACTACAATTTGAAATGAGATGAAAAATATTAAAATTTGATGATGGAATGTTTTGCATCATGTCGCGGTTACTTCTTTTTATTTGATCTACCTTCTTTTGTTTTAATTTTTCGCTTTGAATGAAAACTATAGAATTATGCCTTTTGGTTCCAACCAGCTACAAAGTCCGAACTAATAGTAGATGTCCTAGACTCGCTATGAACGTCAAGAAAGTTATTGGAGTAGATTTCGCTAAATCCGATCCTAGGAGTGATAATATTTTTAAAGTTCGACAAACGGTAATTGCTGGAAAAGATGTGAGGACGAAAGATTCAAGATTTCAAGTTGGCTGTGTCCAATTGTCGCAACTATATATCTCATATAGACATTAGTTTTTGCCTGATAAAGTTTCGGAATTGACTTTCTGAATAAGTCTCAAAAATATAATATGAGGACAATGTGAAGCCAATGAAGTCTCTGGATTAAATCAACGATTTTCTGATTATGAACAGTCAAGACGTCAGATCCCATACGCTGACATATTTGGAGCGCAAGTGAGGATTTTTCAGCACTAGTCAGGGCCCTGAAAAGGCCCTTATGTGCATCTCCCACGTCTCCGAAGTGGGTTACTGCCACCGGCCTGCTGTCCTTAAGGTCAAACAAGTCAGTTACCTACAGCCTAGACTCATATACAAAGCGAACATAACACTGGAATCCGGGAAATACGATGAGATGGTCCTGCCAAAAAGCGGATGGAGAATTGAACTGTAATAATTGTGGTGATTATAGGGAAAACTCTTATTTGTATGTGGATTTGCCATAAACGCCAAAACGAAATTTGATACAGCTGTTTCATTGGTTGAACAACAGAACCCAATTTCACCTAAATCACTCCACATCAGCGATGCCAACTAAGGCTTTTTCATGCCTTTTAGGCATTATTTCATTAGCTAAGGCTTTAAGGCTTGTTTTTCTTCAAAAAGGCATCTTTTTTTATTTCAAATATTTTTTTATTTTTTTTTTTTATTCAACATAATTTTTTTTATTTTTTTTAAACATTCTTAAAGAACTTTAAGTATAATTCTGTACACAAAGTCCCTTTTTAAAGACAAAAACTGCTATGATCTGCAATTCAAATAAACACACATATATGTACATACTTGTTTTAAATATCTATGTAGCTATAATATCAAGGACCAAGGCGATCTGAGGACTAAAACTATGTTTGTTTTGTGTTCAAGACTTTGTACCTACTTATGAAACTAAAATGTCATGAATTTTGTTCCTAGAATTTTTAAGTTAAAAAAAAAAAAATTTTTTTTTTGTTTATTTTTTTATATTTTGTTTACTTTTTAATTTATTGTTCGACTTTACCTAAAAAAAATATTTTAGGCATTATTTTATTGAAAAAGGCATCTTTTTCTTTCAAGTTAGGCATTTTTTCGTCAAAGGTGGTTGGCAACGCTGCTCCACATATAGGTAGCTAGAGTTTCAATGGTGAAGCTGATGAGTCCTAATGTAATTTTTACCAAACGTATACATTAACACGTAGCCGCGCTTTGTTAATAGGACCTAAATATCAAAAAAAATAAATAGGCGGCGCAACAGGCGGTAGACACCCAAGGCCTAGCTTCTCGCAACCATTGGTTTTGTGTGAGTTTCTATTTTTGGAACGAATGGAAGGGACCTACAATTTTATGCCGAGTCCGAACGGCTGAATTGAGAAGCTTTTTCAGGACAGTCATACTCTCGGATGTTTGTCAGACGTTCGCGAGAGGTGGCGCAGTAGAAAAAATCTTAAGATGTAATTTGTGTTTTTCCGGGGATCGAACCTGGGATCCCTCGCACAGTAGTCCAGCACACTAACCACTGCGCTACTGCGCCCTACCTAAATATCGTGCGACTTTTTTTATGTGGATATCTTAAGTCACACCGCGTCTCCACGAGCAATATTTCATAGCTTACTATTTCCATAGTCATCACTCCACAAACCACATACTGGTTTATGCATCACACAAAAACACATGTGTCAGACAAAGAAAGCACACCCCATAGAATACTATCGATAGCAAGCTATGAGCTGAGCAATAGATAGAATACCATTTTTCATAGAATACTATTTGTGGTCTCCAGTCTCCACGAGCAATTCTCATAGCATGCTATATGGCATTCTATGAAATATTGCTCGTGGAGACGCGGTGTTAAGGGCTTACAGAAACAATCACCGAACAATTCAAGCCGTAGTACAAGTAAATATGCGCCGTGACGGTTGCTGCCATTGAACCAGCAGCGCTTTACTGTCGTTTGTTCATAGTATCAAAAGTACGTTTGTAAGAGCGTGTTAAGAGGAATGGACGGTATTTAACGAAATTTTTTTAAAACATAAAATCCGCATTGTCAAACTTACGAAGAAACCCGAGAGAACGGCAATAAACAAAAAACACCTTGTAGCAACAACAGTGCACTGAACTGAGGTTGGTCTTCTCCTCCGTTCTAATCACTAATTGGCGGTCGTACTTATCGCTGAATTGGCGCAAGTTGTCACTTGATCAATTGACAGGGGAAAGCAGCAATGTCTTCCCAAATGGATTATATAGGAGAATTGTGGGTTGAAATAAGCCCATTGCGTAGAAGTCCAGCACACTAATGTCGTTTTCCATTGGGCAAAAAGAAGCGTCCGGAAGCGTCCGGAATCAAGAAAATCACTTCTGAAACCGTTCCATTGGCGCAAAAAATACTCTTCTGTTGATTCTGAGGAGAGAATTTAGCTTCTCGATTTCAAGTCAGAATCCACTCGAGGAGCACTTACACAAGTGCATTTTATGTATTTTATACAAGCCAGCCGGCAGCAGCCATACAGTAATTTTTGACGTTTCACCAATACGTGAGTGTACTCAGCCAGAAACAGTTTTCTTGTTCCATTGGATTTCGGAATGAGTGAATCCCCGAGTGAAACCAATGGAAAACGACATAACCAAACCTCTGGGCCACATCACACGAAATGTCAAAAATTCTCTCTCACCAATACGTCATTCGCTTCTAAAATGCTGTGTGAAAATCAAATGTCAAACACATTTCGTTTCATCATTAGATGAATTTTACTTTTATTAGATTTCCTTTTTAGTTTTACTTTTTAAAAAATATTCATTATAATGTAATTTTTGTCATTCATATATATTTTTCATATACATAAAATTATAATTTGTATTTTTTTTTGTATCATGTAATAATTAAAGTAATTTGTTAATAATTCATAATAATAATTGATGAAGGTTTAGTGATGTCGAAACAATGAATATATATATATATAGATTTATTTGTTTATAATAATTGGAAATATTTTTGTTTTTATTTTGTCTGGTATTTATTATAACTTATAGTTTAAAAATTGTTATACAATGCATTTGGATCATCAATGCGATGAATTTAATATAATATTTACTAAAAATGTTAAATGACCGCTTTTACGACATTCAATTTGGAAGAGAGTATGTATGTAGTTATATGTTCTGACTCTCTATTTAGTTTGCCAAGCAATTGATTATTAGTTAATATAACAATAATTTTTTAGTCTGCAAAATTATAAAACATTTATTTATTTATTTTTTTGTTTGTATTTTGTTTTTATAAGCTACAAAAGCAATAGTTAATTATAAATTCCTTACACAAAAATTTAATGGATGACATTAGAAACAATATAAAATTTATATTCATGTCAAAAAAAAAAAAATAAGAAAAATATATCTTTTCATTTTTATTTTATTTTATATTTAAATTTCCTTAATTCACATCTAATTAGCAATGTAATCATAGTATACCTATTTAAACATATTTCCTTTTTTTTTCTTGAGTTTTCAACTCGATATATAATTTATTTTTTACACTTAAAAAAAGTTTAATTAATATTATGAGTTACAATTTTTTTTATTACTTAAACCGATAATTTATTTATTTTTCTTGTAAAAATTAAATTTTTTTATACGAAATATGAGTTTTGGTTTTTATTCCATTTTCTTTGGAAACAACATCTACATACAGAAAGGTTTTCTTTTTCGTTGCTGATTTTGTTATATATTTTTTGTTGGTTTATTTTATTTGCATACGCTAATTACTGATGTAATACTTTTTACGTCTACTTATTTTCAATAATAAATTGTTTGTTTTATACTTATTTATTACTTTTTTTGTATATATTTTTATTCTAGTAGGAAAGAAAAATAAACACTCACGTGGATTTGAAGCAATTATTTATTGCGGGTATACCGCTATACGGTATACCTACAGTTAGTTAAAATTTTGTTGTGTTCAGGAAGTATTTTTTTACGTAGATACGATTAATTTCAACGTGGGGTATCGAAAATGAAGCTTTTCCACAGTACAACATCAAGTTTTGATTAAATTGGACTCGACTTCATCTTATTAGGAAGAAGAAAGAACTCAACTCTGTCGATTTCAATCGATTGGATGTATATTTGATTACCACGGTCAGTATTATAAGATAATTAAAATGTTTAACTTAAATCAAACAGTGCGATATCCAATCAGTAGTCCAATAGAAATTGGAAGTTCCAAATCTCGGAGACGTAATTATCCCAACAGTATTCCTTTTGTAGTGGACCGAAAGAGGTTAAAACAATATTCTTGTATATTTAAAGACCTAAAACTTGTAGGTAGATACAAATGCGCATTATTGCTGCGAGAAGGGTAGATTACTCTGAAAATCCCTCCTCTTTTCTAGTCACTTCGACCTGTCTCGACCTGTCTCGCCCGACACGACTTTCATGGCAAGGCAATCTTTCCACTTAGAAAGATTAATAAGCTTGAAGCAACGGTTTCGTATTTTTCTCCACTATTTTCTCGTTGACTTATCAAGAACTTTTTCCAACTACATATTTCATTATCAGCTGTGAAAATGTCAGAAGTTTTGTAGTTACAATTCCAATGAGTGTATATAGATAACTAAATCGACGCACAAATGCGAAAAACAGAAACACAGCAATGGCAACTTTGACAGCCAGACCATCTTAATTGGACCAAGATATTTCTTAATATTTGAGTTCTAACTATTTTTATGTGGAATTTATAATCAGATGTTTCCCTAGACCTTTGATGGTCAACGGAATGGCGGGAATGCTACCAACCTTTCGACAAACACTTTTTTTTGTTGTTTTAAGGCATAACTATCAAACAGACCTAATTAGAACTTCAAAATCCCTACAGGTTCTACCGTTCCATGAGAAAAAGTCTCTAAGTCTAAGCCGCCAATATCTCTCTTAAATAGACATACTCCCGAACACTCAAGGAGCAAGTACAACTTTAATCTGCAAAGGAATAAAGGCAAGCTTTTATGAGTGCTCTGCTCTGTCATAAGAAGTTTGAAGGAAACGAAATTGCAGACAATTTTTTTTTTGCTGCATCCCAGACTAAGGAGTGAAATCAAATATTCTAATTTGGAAAATTCGTCTTATTTACTACTGAGTTAAAATTCATCGTGGAAACACCACCAGTAAAAATAAATAAATAAATAGATGACGCAACAGGCCCGTGTAGATTTATTTACCCTCAGCCTAGCTTCTCACAACCATTCGTTTGTGTGAGTTAATTTGTTCGTACGAATGGAAGGGACCTACAATTTTATGCCGAGTCCGAACGGCTGAATTGGAAAGCTTTCTATATTTATACTCTCGGATGTTTGTCAGACGTTCGCGAGAGATGGCGCAGTGGAAAAAAACTTAGACCCCTATTGTGAGTTTCGATTGCGATTGATTTTTGTCTATTTGACAGTCGCTTGTAGTCGCTTATAATCGATTACAAATGTCTGGTCGATGCTTTCACTTGGAAGTGAAAAAAATGTTGTGCGTACAAATAACTAAAATCAATCGACGCAATCGACAATTGTCGTGACGATCGCTGATCGACAATCACAATAAGGGCCTTAAGATGTAATTTGTGTGTTCTCTGAGGAGAGCCCCTCGCACAGCAATCCAGCATCCACTGCGCCCAGTGGCAGTAAAAATATCTGCTGACAGTTTTAACCAGACAAATGACCGTAGCTAATTTTAGAGCCATTAAATCATACCATTCTGGCAACAGAGGTCACGATGTAAGAAAAATCCATAGAGCGATAATGCTGTGGATACCTGCGACACACTTTCGTGTAAATGTTCTGCACATAACCAGCTGTAACTATAAATTACAATCGTGGCAATCATATTTCCGAGTCATGCGCCTGTCATTCGCCTCTGTCACAGCATGACAAAGTGAGCATGTCATGGTTCTGGGACATAATGACACATGTTTCGTAATTTTGGGTACAAGCATACGTCATATAACTTTGAACTTTCAGTGAGTGCGCAAACCGAATCCGTTAGAGTTGTACCCACTACATTATCCATTCACTGGGTAAAGGCCAACTTTTAAAATTCAAGTATGAAATATTTAGCAACTTACTACTTGCATACCTTACTCAGTAATTTGTATATAGCAAAAATGATTTTCTTATCTAAATTTTAAATATTCTTCAATCCATTGAGTGGGTTTTTCCAATTAAAAAAAATCCTATTTGTTTACCTTTTTGCCTAATAAATTCCATTTAATATATAGTTTTTATAAGAATTGTTTTCAAGTTCTACTATTCATGTTTGTTTTTTCTTCGAATTTTAAATGCAACAGTATCTGATCATCACTATCGTTAGTCGTTACACTTAATTGTAATTACATATCCTAACACTTATATTTGGTTGTTTTAAGTTGAAATTTATTTATATAAGATTTTTTTTAAGCGAATACAAATGTTTCTTACTACAAAAAGTTGTTTCTATTTTTTTTTTAGTAATTTCATTTGATTATACATAATATATTTGGTTTTTTTTAAATACTTTTGTTTTTTGTTTTCAGATATTTAGTATCATTTTGTTCGGTGTTGATGTTTTTCGTTACACAAAATGTATTTTTGTCGAATATATCCTCGTTTTGTATAAAAATCTAACCTCTAAGCTGTTGCTTGTAAAAATGGCAAAAATACTTTTAAAAAAAAAAGATCATGTTGTGTAAAATAAAAGGTTCAAAAATTTAGATCCGAAAAAGTTAAAAAATCACAAAAGAAGATGTAATTTTTGTGTATTTTTCTACAATTTTGTTTTTCTTTTTATTATTTTAGTTTGAGTGTATATTCCTAGTTCAAAAACATCACACTTTGAATATAAATATTTTGTTTTTATAAAAACAATTAATGTTTCTTTTTCATGTCTCTTGTTGGTCTTATAAAAAAGTCTAAATTGTTTACGGTTTTTGTCACTTGTTTTGTGTGTGTTTTTTTTTAATTAGTACTTGTCGGCAGTTTTTGTTGCTTTAAATGTTATATAATATATATATAAATGTATATATCTGGTGGAATTTGAATGGTAAAATTTTTTTTTTTTTTGCTATTCTTTTAGTCATATAATTACTAGAAGTTTACACTTAATTGTTTTAAAAAGTTTAATGTTTTTTGCAAACTGTGGCTTACCCTGAATAAGTTTCGTTTGTGGTTTTAATTCAATTAATTTAATCGTCTGAAAAGAAAATCAAAGTGATGATAATAGATGTGAACGATTCCTGAACTGCGATGAACTTGCGATGATTTCTGAGCATACAAAGCTGATAAAATGCTACTTCGCTAACTAACGTAAAAGGGCTATAAATTAGAAGGTAAGCTACTTCACAAATCTATATAATGTACTGAATGCTTGTAGGATGAAAATGCTATGTAGAATTAAAGAGTAGCCTTTAAACTATGAAGAAACCGGGTAAATTTCTGGAAAGTTGAAAGATGTGACTTATCAACTATGTGAAGTTCGAAGAAAATTGGTCCAACCCTTATGAGTTATGAGAGTGTATTAGCTACTTTACTGGCAAACAGATGGAAGTACTAAATCCGATTTCTTCTATCTTCGCCACATCAGCATTGGTTCAAATCCAATTAAGTTTTTAACGTCTCTGCAGACCTACAAAAATTCGAAGAGTTTACAGGTTCCTGTGGAACACTATCGACTCACATATGAATAGAGGCACATCAAACACACTTTTGAAAACAAATTCAGGACAAAGCCCAAGGAATGCGAGACTCACTACATTTTCATCGCCTTCAAAAGCCGCATGTGATAGATAGCATCGCTATGTGCTCTTTTCAGCACGCAATTACAACAACTACATAAAAATCTCGAAAGTGTCAAGCAGAGGGTAGTTGTTCTAAAGAATTTCCTTTATTGCGATAGATGTTCAATAAAACACGACGATAGGGTTTGATTTTTGCTCCACTTTTTTATTACAATTTGTTTAGCTCTTATACATACAACCCCAATCATAATATGATAAAGCTGTTTGTAGTTCTCAAAAAAGAATATTTTATTTGCTGAATAGAACAATCTTAAAATGGTAAATCCTATTCTGCCCTAGCGAGATTTTCCGATTTTATACGAATCGGCGGGTTTTTGTTTCGAGGTATTCTTCCAGACAGCTTTTCGGAACTTGCACACTGGCATCCGAATCTTACTGAAGTTAGTATTTATTTCTCTATATTTCCACTGCATTATGTCGTGATCTATAATATGGGATGGGATGCATAAAAATGTTAGTCCTGCTCTGAGCAGTCTGTGCCCCGCAATCGCTTTTGGTATACATGTTTGGAATAATGTTGTTGACGATGATTTTCATGTTTTGATTGAAATCATTGAGTGATACACAACTGAACAACGCTACAAGTGATTTATGCGTTTTATAAAAATTGCTGTTCTGCAAGAAATTCATTTAGGGCATTGTGTGTCTTGTTCGCTAAATATAACCAATCATATGAGAAAGGACTTAGGCATATAGTGCAAATATGTATTTTGAAAATACGGGTCGGGAAAAAATACCCATGGGCTGACCGAGTCATCGTACCTCACTAAAGAACTACGAAATCATCATTATGACACATTTGTGTCTTATTTAATTAAAAATAATGAATTATATTGTACCTGAAGGAAATCTCGTTGTTGTTAACAAAGTTAATTTTTTCGGACTATTTATAATCCATGATAAACGTGAACCGCTGTTTTTTTTTTAAATGTAGTGGATGCAGATGGTCCATTTAGGACCTAGCTTCTGGCTTCTCACAACCGTCCACTTGTTTTTGGGACGAATAAAAATGGGCTACAATTTAAGACTCATCTAAATGGCTGAGTTGAGTTTTCAGGAATGTCGTACTCTCGCATGTTTAACACAAAACATCAGACATTCGCGATAGGTGAAAGTAATATAAAAGTATATTTTTACCTGAAACCTTGCGCTCAGAAGACCAGGGGGTCTAGCACGTAACTTGATACAATCGAGTTCAGTCGATACAATCGAGCTCCGGCAGCACCTAATTTGTCTCAATCGAGGATAATCAATCGAGAATAATCGATTGAGACAAATTAGGTGCTGCCAGAGCTCGATTGTATCGACTGAACTCGATTGTATCAAGTTACGTGCTAGACCCCCAGCAAACTAAACGCCAATTGCTGATACGACTCGTAACGATTTAAGTTCAACATAAATGCATATGGTCTCCTTTTTGTAAGCCATAAACTGTCACATAAGTGTTGACGTGGAACTTAATGCCCCTCTTGTAGAACACAACTCAACTTAGTTGAGTTGTCTTCAATTCAACTCAACTTTCACCCAATTAACTAACAACTCATAGAAAACCACCGCCATCTTTGTGTGTTTTGACAGACAACTTTTCTATCAATAAACGGCCCTTATCCATAGAGGCCACAACCTTTTGCCTTAGAAATATAAATATTCACTTTCCAATTGTACAAAGTACAATAATATATTCTTATATCCAAAATGTAAACTTAATTCATCATTTACTACAATCGTAGAATGCGTGTTTATGTCTGCGACTTAAACAACAATGAGAAACGAGATCGGAGTTGGACAGCTGAGATTTGGCTTAAGGACTACACTGCCGCGTTAGCTTAAAACAAGGACTTCCCTCTAGATTATCCGATCGTTCTAAAACATTGCTGACATGTATTTTTTGCTTTTGTGAACTTTATTTTGTCCATTCACCCTTACTACTAGTCTACAACATCGCATATCGCAGCAAGAAAAGAACCAAAGAGCAGTGTCAACCGAAAAGATGAAAAAAAAAAAAGTAAAATTACAAAAAAAATTTTATTTTATTAATTATTATTATATAGTAATATAATATATTTATACTCGTACTTAAAATAATAATAAAAAGAATCGTTTTTTTTCTTGTGTGGGAGTGTGTTGTTTTACATTTCAAAGTATTTTTTTTTTGTATGTATGTTTAAAGTGTTGTTTGCAACGGTTAATTTAAAAATATTTTTCTTTTAAATAAAAGTAAAAAAACTTATTTTTTATATCATATCAAAAGTGTTTGCCTTTTTTTTGTTGCAACCAATAACAATGTACACAAACTATTTAATTATTTTTTTTTTATTTTATTTTAAAACAAACATATGTATAACCGAAACAAACTCGTAAAATAATTGGAAATTTCAAATGAAAATTATGTGTGTTTAAAGTTGATTTCATGCGAAATTTTGTTTCACGTTCGCTTTTTTTTTACAATTTTTTTTTCTTCGTAAATACAATTATCATTGTTTTTGCAAAATAAAAATATAAAATAAAACTTAAGCGTTCCTCTTCTTTCTTTTTATTTATCTCTTTATATGCATATTTATATATAATGTATATATTTTTTTTATAAAAAAACGTGTATGTGTATGTATAAAAACAAAATAAATGGTTTGATTTTTTTTAATATATGTTTGTGATTGAATGTGTATGTTTTTGTGTTAGTTGCAAGTGTACAATTTAGAAGTCTATTTTTTTTTGCGCAGACTTTTATATTTCCCTACAATATTACTTAGCATTTAGATGTGAATATCCTTTAGTTCATACATACATTACATATATATATATATTACTATATATATTTTAATAAATTCTCATTTGATTTGCTTCGAATTGTTGTTTATTTTTTATGATTTTGAGTTTATTTAGTTAATTATATTTAAATGTATATATTTGTTGTTGTTTTTTTCGTATCAGCATGTGAGTGTCTTGTGTAAATTTTATTTTTTGTCTGGAGAGGGAAAAAGTGTTGTGTGGAAATCTGTGATAGTTTTTGTTTTATTTTTTTTTTTTAAGAGAAACTAATAATATTTATATAATATATAATATCAATAAAATTATTCGGCCACAAGGGCTGCTTCCTGCGTTACCACGTCGTTCGATACTTTTTCAATTTGATGCTCAGCCTTCATTTCCTGAAAATAAAATAAAGTCGTTAATTTTGTTCTGTTAGTTGAAAAACATTTTAAAAAAAATCTGTATTAGTAGTATGCATGTATTCGGCATTGTGGGCGCAGTAGCGCAGTGGTTAGTGTGCTGGACTACTGTGCAAGGGATCCCAGGTTCGATCCCCGGAAAAACACAAATTACATCTTAAGGTTTTTTCTACTGCGCCACCTCTCGCGAACGTCCGACAAACATCCGAGAGTATGACTGAAAAAGCTTCTCAATTCAGCCGTTCGGACTCGGCATAAAATTGTAGGTCCCTTCCATTTGTTCCAAAAATAGAAACTCACACAAAACGAATGGTTGCGAGAAGCTAGGCCTTGGGTGTCTACCGCCTGTTGCGCCGCCTATTTATTTTTTTATTATGTATTCGGCATTATGTAGTGGGTAATGTGTTTGCTTGCCACCCGGACGACGATGTATGTTCGATATCCAGCAAGAAACAAAGAACGAAACTCGGTTTGTCGAGTAAATTAATATTCTAAATTTGCAGACGAGAAACTCGCGTTCGAGGAAATATATACTAAAGGAGCAATGATCGAAAGTTTTACCAAAGGGTAAAAAGAACATGTCAAGGCAACAAAACGCCAACGGAGACCTTTAGAGATAAGCAAGAAAATCGTGTAGTGAGTAACAGTCGGTGTTGAGAATATGGAAAAACCTTTTCTGGTAAACGGAGCAATTTGGAGTGCGAAACTGGAGGAAGTCAATAACGGACTGTAGCCCCACCAAAGGCCCCAGTTACAGCTATCAGCAAAATGCAACCGAAAAAAATTAAGCAAAACTAATTTTAACTAGAGGTTCTACGACCTGATGTTGTGTGCAAATTTCAGCCTTCTACGCCAATTAGTTCTTGAGATAGACCTAGAAACAAAATTGGCTTAGTGGATTCGGACAGACATCGTAGCGAAAAAAAAAAAGGTTTTTCTTTATGGAAACGGAACCTTAAAAACTTTTGGACGGCGAGTGCTATGAGTATTTATTTGGATGCATATTTGTGATTACAGGAATACTAATGTAAACCACCGCCTTGTCAAAATTCGAATCAGGGGTGGACTTAAAAGAGAGAGAGAACGATTCAGGAAGCAATGTAAACACTTTTTGACAAAACGTATGATAGGTTAGGTTAGGTTAACGGGTTGGTAGAGTAGTATGATAACGTATGATAAGTACCTGATGTACGAATACACGAGTGTTATTAGAGACTTTAAAGCCAAAATAGGAAAGGAGGGCATCTTTGATACTACAGTCGGAACAGTTCATATAACCAAATTCTTTACTTTGCGTTCGACACCAGACATGTCCCCAATATCTTAGACACTACTTGGTTGAAGTCAACGTTGTTTCTTCGGGCTAAAATGACATATTGATTTTTCTCATAGAACCATGGAAATACTATGATATGCGATCCATGGTGTATGGAACAGATGTTAAGTACACAGTACGAAAATGGATGGACTGAGGACGGAGTGCCAATAGAATGCCCTATTGACGGGCATGCAGTTCGGAAGTATACAAACTTTGCCACATTTTAACTTAACTTAACTCAACTCTGCACAATTACATAATTAGGTTTTTTTTTCAGACATCAAGAAACAAAACCCGATAATGGTTTAAACGCACGACATGATCGATCAACAGTCGTCACTGCTCGGATACAAAGTTGATATACAATACAGCTGATGACGAGCTGATTGAATATTTTTCAAAACCACGAATTTGCTTTTTCGACTGATGATCAGTTTATCAAACTATGCGATAATGAACACTTTATCTTATGTGGAAGGGATGCAAATTGTTTGCATTAATAAACATTTCGTAAGGTTGACTAGGCACCATTAATTTGAGGTTGCCAATATTCGCAGTTCTAAAGACTGGCCAGATCTTTGAGCAAAGACGAATCGGATCATCAATTAACGAGCAATACGTGACCGAAATGAGCTTCACACTTGGAAACATCCCGAATGGTGTGGTGATGGATGCGTCGCAAAATACGTTTTTTTCTTTTGATTCCACCGTCTGAGATGTAGATTCTAAACATTCTGGCACAGTGGAGATTTGCCAACTTATTTGACTTCGAAATTTTTATACGATCGAATCGTTCCTCCTCTCCGACAACATATTCGACAAAATAAACTACACTATACAATAAATTAAGATAAATGTATATTTGAATGTCAGTGTTCATATTTCTATAATAGTATTTCTATTTTTCTACTTGTTGGTGTTGTAAAATATGTTCGATCCACTCTTGTTTTCAACGTGAAACATTTCTAGTCCAAAGGATTTTTACTTTGAAATTACGTTCATAATGATGTGGCTAACAAATTAAAATCAAAATTTACATTATGTATTTACAAACTGCAATCAAGAATAAACATTTTCTAAATCAATCTCTTTACTAACCTCAATAGTCTTGTGTTCAACGCCACCATTCAGGCTCTCTGTCGCAGATGTTTCGGCTGGTTGTTCATGATTTTCGCCAATTCCGTTCTCCTATAAAAACCATTCACAAAAAAAAAATAGAATAAAACAAAATGTAAGCATTATTGAAACCACTTGAAAATGCATGTAAAAGAAAAAAACATTCAATAGGATATTTAAAAATATAAAAAGAAAAAACATTTCATTTCATTAAAAAATATTAAAAACAAAACAACAAACAGTTAATGGGTAAAAACAGATGGAGCAGATTTATGTCGATACGATGGCAAATTTTTCAAACTGTGTCAAGGCGAATATGAGATATATCGATAACCGAGCGTCCCCAACAAAGCCAACAATGTTCGAAATGTATCTTATTATGATTTTAGCTATTTTACCGTTGATGGAACAGCTGCAGATGAAATTGATGTTTTTTCCATAGTTTGCCGACTCAGTTCAATGAGCGTTCCAAAAATTTGGTTATTACGTCCGTTCTGGCACACTTTTCAAATTGAAATGGTGTATCCATATCGAATCAATGAGCTTGCCGCCCGTCATATTTATGGCGTCTTCGTTTCATCAGCGTTGCCAAATAAGTTTTTGCCCTCTGTGAGAATAACACTTTCGACACTTTTTAAATTCATTCAAATTTTGATTCAGTTTCGCTTTTCCTTCGCATCCGCGAACAGAAAACGACAAAATCCAATCCATTTGATCTATCAGATATAAAGCCATAGTAAAAGGACAAACATTCATTTGAAAAACTTAATTTAATACATTATTTTCGGATTTAAAATGTTTTTAGAATGTCTAAGAAAATCTTCATTGGACAAAATAAAAGATAAGGTCGTAAAAAGTACATTGTCGCCGTCAGTGCCGGCGATATAACTTGCTGCGACTAGTCGCGACTGTGCAATTCTTGGCTTTGACCCTCAGCTTTCCTCAGAAGGGAGTAGGAAAACATTTTAATTAAGGACTACCACAGCCGACATTAAAAATATGTTTTATAGTCTAACGAAAACTTTCTGCCAATCTTTTCCATCTCTTGATGGTGATCTGGGTTTAGCTATAGTCCCATTCGATTATAGAGTCAACATTTAAGACTCTCCTTTTAAAATCCCTTTGCCATTTAAATGGTTTTTATCTATCAATTCCATTAAATTGTTTCTTATTTGTTACTTTTAACTCTCGAAAGAATCTAATTTAATTATATGAATAAATTAACAATTCAAGAAAAGTTAAATTTTCAGCAGTTTTTCATTACTTGGCGTTCACTAATTTGTTAACGACAGAAATCTCGATTTTCTTGCCATTTTCTGGCGTTTAACGCCTTACAGATGACAGTGAAATTTCTCACATGACGTTGGCGTGTTTTTAAATCGTCGTAAACGCCACGTAGAGTGATTAATATATTAATAAATATTTCAAAAGTGCAAGAACGTTGTAGCACCTGGCGGGTGTTAGCTCATTACTGAATTGATAAGAGGAACTTCAACTGTTTTTACAAATTTGGTAAAGAGACTTACGAGCCACCATACCAACATACACAACCAACACATGTCCGAAACTAGTGCTTGCATCTATGTTTCACGAATATAAAAAGACAAACATGTTATTAGGCCATTTCTGCTGAACGATCGACAAAATCTTCCCTAGCTTTTAGTCCTACTTATTAGTCTTATGCTCTATTGTGTAAGACAACTACAACTATAGTTGAGTTGTCTCTTACTACAACTACAGTTGAGTTGTCTCTTGGTTTTTTGTAATTCAAAATTCGGTGTTCTCCGTATTGTCATACACAACCTTGATAGAAAAGTTGTCTGTCAAAACACAATAAAGATGGCAGTGGTTGTCTATAAGTTGATAGTTAGTCTGGGTTGTGTGAAAGTTGAGTTGAATTAAAGACAACTCAACTCAAATAAGTTGAGTTGTGTTCTACAATAGGGGCATTAGTGTTAGGTCTTCATTTTTGTTAGTTTTAACTTATATTATGCCTAATAAATGGGGCTTTTGCGTCCACCAAAAATTAAATTAGAAAAAACAAAATAGGTAGACCATTGGTTTTAGAAACACTGGCCTCATCTGAATCTTTTTCATTTGTGCGTATATATAAGGTCCATAAACTTATAAGTCATAGACTTTAGACAAACTCAAGACCAACATCAAACATTAGTTTGCTGGTATATCGCTCGATTTAATGTCAAAAAAAATAAAAATTGAATTTAGCACATTAACTCTTGCAAGCGTTTCCGTGATGGCCATTTTCGACTCTTAATGTATGTAACTCTATAACTTTCGCAACTGTGAGCTTTCGTAAATTGAAAGTCATCTGTTGGACTTCAATCCGAAATAAATTGTTGCATGTCTCAAAACGCATACGGTTAAAAAAAAAAAAACACAAAAGGCTGATTGTTCAAATCATAATACGGTTATAATCTCAAAAACAAACCAAAAGTCGAAAGCTTAAACCAAATATGTATACCACTTTAAACCTGAGGATAAAAAGTTCAATTTTATACCTTGCTAAGACAGAAGTTCAATATAAAACAAGCTTAGTTTAAGGTGACAATATTAAACTAAACTCTAAATGGCAGTAATTTAATAGAACACAGTCCACACCGTACTGATGCGCTACCCACGTATGAGTATTTAATTCTTATTCTACAGGCTGTCGGATTCTGAAGACGAATACGACCAATAGCTGTGGTATCCTGGCATGAAGTGTCAAACGTCAAAGTTAAATAAATAATAAAATAGAAAATAAAATGGTGACTTGATCGGCAGACATGGCAGACTACAGCGCGTACCAATTCACTTGGCCATTCTACTGCGCAGGTTTCTGTGTATTTTGTTTTTGTGTTTTGTTTTGTGTCGTGTATATTCTCTTAAATCCTCTCTCTGCGCAACCGACGGTTGGCCAAGTGAATTGGTTCGCGCTATACCAGACGTAATAGGATAGGACTTTACAACAGTCACTGAACTAGCATCCCTATAATTCTTTAAACATTGCAATAATAATAAAAACCGAGCCCAACCAAGAGAAATGTTTGTAAAAATGATTTCTATTTATTGTTAACCTAGAAATTTAATTAGTTTTGCAAACAAATTGAAACAAATATTTTAAAAAAAATATACGGCAACGCTGGTCTTTTACTTAATTCGATATCATTGAATGGCACACAACAAACGTATCGACAAATGCCCCTCCATCCGTTTTCACTGTAATGGCAAATGAAAAATATCAAAAATTATAAAATGTTAAATTTTTTTTCTTTCCTTTTCGCATCACACAAAATGAGAAATTTAATTTACTTGGCACTCGTTGCAAAAAAATCTTTTCTCAAAAATACCACAACAAAACAAATAACAAACTAATCTCAAAATCGTGTGCGTACTTAACTGCGCATCTACGAGTATGTATAATTCTATATGTTATAAATAATTTCTCATTTCGTGCAAAAACAAAAAAAAAACACTCAAATCCGCTTTTAATAATAATAAAATGAAATGTAATTGACATTTTTTTGATTGGTCTCGTTAAAATGTTATTTGTGTAGATATTTATGTATATATCAGACGAAAGGCATCTAAAAAAACAGAAAAATTTCGAATTAAAAACAAAGAAATTGAAAATCCCTAACGATTAGTTAAATTCGAAAAGCGCACAAAAGAAAATTCTTGCCGACAAAAAAATTTGAATACTGATTTTAGGTATAAAATAAAATAAAATTAAATTTTGTTTAAATTAGTCACAGTTGTGCATAGTATTTTCATCGGGGAATGATTTTGCAAATGGGGGTGGGAAAACATTGGAAGAGTACACTGGGGGAAGGGGGAACTCAAAGAAAAATAATATTGATGTCTTATAGAAAATAAATCTATGAGATCGGGAATGTGGTGCTTGATTTAATTTTTGTGTGAGATGAGGTATTCGAGAAGGATGATGGTATTAAGTTGACTCTTTTTTGTATTGTATATTCGGTAACTCCAACTAGCGACATTTAATGCACAACAGTTTATGGTAGAGGTAGAGATGACTTAAAATGTAGTAGTAGCGGTAGTAGTAGTTAATGTTAACACAGTAGGATACAATGAGCGAGCCGGATTTGTTTTTTGTTCTATTTCATAACATTCTATGTGGGAGAAAGTACATATTCTGCTATAACCAAAATGGATACATACAAATTTAAATTAAAAAGACAGTAAAAAAACAGTTAATACATTTTTTCAACAAACAAAAGGAGCATAAACAAAATACAAAAAATACAAAGCCAATGGAAAAGAAGACACGAACGCAAAGTGTTGGTGTTTTATGGGGTTATTTTTTTAACTAACAAAAATACCGCAACAGTATTTAAGGATTCTATTCTCTTTGCACTGAATTATTAAAAAAAAAGAGCTGTGATATAGGTTTCTTTTATAAAAAATTTGGGAAGGGTTTGCTTTTTTCGATAGAGAAAACTGTCATAAATGGAAATGCGCTAGAGAAATATACACAGGTGGTGAAGGAGGTGGAATGTTTCTGGCTCCATTCTCTACAAACCAGGGGTGAAATCGGATTAGGTGATTTGTGATAAGTGATAGTCACAATCACACTTAACAAAATTGGTCTGCGTAAGGTGATTACTACTGTGACAATCACATTTTTGTGATATTTTGTGTGACACCAGTCTAGTCTTTTAGACAAACACATAACTGGTGTGTTTTTCAAGCAAACATTTTGGGTATTAGTGAAGCTACTGAAGGTGAGATTGCTTTCGAATTCGGACATTGCTGTCTAAACCAACCGTCAGGTAGCAACAAAAGTAGTGTATGGTTAAGCACTAGGGCACTGCCTTAAAATATGCTGGTTTAAATCAGTTTCTCTATTTTAGCGACCGTTTATAAAAGAACCCAAATTTATGTTTATTGAACTTCCGCCAGAAGTGGAAAAAGTGTTAGTTGTAATTTGTGTTTTTCATTGTACATGCAACCAATCATAAACCGATTTTCCACCAAAGTGATGGAGAAAGTCTGATACTGTTTATTTTGTTAGTGCACTGTTCTCGCTGGGTGTAGAACCTACGCCACTCGGCCCACAAGTAAACACCATAACCACTACACCATGGCGACCGACATCTTGCTAGCTTCTCACAAATATTCGCTTGCGAGTTTTTATTTTTTGAAACGAATGGAAAGGGTATACAATTTTATGACGAACCGCAAGACGTGGAGCAGTTGATGTAAATTAAGATGTAATTTATGTGTTTCCTATGCTAGAACCCCTCGCGCAATAGTTCAGCTTAAACCCTAAAACACCAACAAATCGCATGAAACAATTATTAATTAAAAAGTACATAAATATTAATAACAACAAAAAGTACACTCAAGGGTCATTAAATACAGTTTTTAAAAGTTTTGATATTCAAAACACTATTCTATGGGTAGGGGTGGGAGATTGATTAATGATTCCAACACAATACAACAAACAAAGAAAAGAAAGCAATTCTCCAACAACAAATGAGTAGTTTATCTGTCTCTACCGCTCGATGCCACTCTCTCTCTCTCTCTCTCATTTTCATTCGCAAGCGCTCCCCAGTTGATAGACAGGGGGTTTATTTGCTTTCAGAAACTTGCACGCTCTAGCTCTCTGTTCTTTGTCAGTATTTTTTTTTTATTCTAAACAAATGTTTCATTCCTAAATTGTATGTATATTTTTTAGTCCGAATCGCTATTCACCTTGGTTGCTGAAGAGATTGGATGCGATTCCAAATTGTCGCCATTTCTTGTTGTATCTTTCGACTCATTTCCATTGTTTAGTGTTGGTTCTTCTGTTGCAGGAGTCACAGCTTCTTCTGATGTCTTAGTTGCTTCTTCTATTCGGTTAGTTTCGGATTCTTTTTGTGATGATTCTGTTTCGGTGTGTTGTTCGGAGGAAGCGGAGGAAGATTCAACAATTGGTGGAGGAATAATATCGGATAGTTCGGATTGTGATTGCTGTTCGGGCGCTGGCAGTGGTGGTGATGGCGGTAAGGGTAGTTCCTCCTCTTCAGCAGTTGGTGGTGAATTGCATTGAGTCTGGCTGTCCTCTTCAGTGCCGGCCTGAATTGTAGATTCCTCTCGGTGAGGCTCAAGTTCCGCTGTCGCCTTTTGACTTTCAACTAATGAAGCGGCCTCCTGGGTCACTTCATCAATGAGTGCAATAGTCTGGGCTGTAATCTCATCCTGTTCTATTTGCTTTTCAAGTTCTACGACAGTGGATGGAATTACTACACTCTCACTCTCACTCTTCACTTCCTCCTCAAAATCGACGCTGACTGGTGTCATCGGAAGTTCTTCTGAAACAGACTCTTTTTGTTGGGTGACTTCGGTTGGTTCTTGTTTTATTTCTTGCTCTTCTTTGATTTCGGGAGCTTCGGGAATCTCTGGAGTCGCTGGTGTAATATTTACCTCAGTTGGTGGATTATCTGGTGTGGCCGGAGTTATTTTTACTTCAGTTGGTTCCGGTGTGGCTGGAATAATTTTCACCTCAGTTGTGGTCAGATTGTTTGGGGTTGCTGGAGTTATAAGAACATCAGTTGGTGGTGGTTCGGGTGTAGATGGTGCTACAATTTCAGGAATTTCTTTTTCCAGCACTACTTCTTGTTGTTTGTCTTCAGAGAGAGCTACTGCTGCTTCGACTGTTTCTGTTTCGGTTTCGGTTACGTTGACGGTTTCTGTTTCTGTTTCTTTTGGATTAGCAACTGGAGAAGTTTCCTCATCACTTAATGCAAACACCATCACCTGTGAAGGGGGAGGGGAGCAGGGAAGAGGAGGTGGGGGGCTATTCTGTGCAATAGATTCAATAGATTCACCACCGCTAGTATTATCTTTCGGAGTACAAGTAGTAGTTTCTTGTTCTTGTGGTTGTTCAGTAGTTATTGGTTTCTGAACATCACCACCAGCTGCAATGGTTGGTGGTTCCGCTGATGGAACCACCACCGAACTGGTGGCGGCGGTTGTAGTAGTAACAGTATTATTTGTTGTATTACTAGTGTTTTCATCGTTTTCAGTTTTTACCTCGATTTTTGGCGATTCAGCGGCTGTACCGTTTAGCGCTTTAGCAACTTCCACCGTTTCGTTAGTTTCGGCTTTTTCAGCTGTACCATTGGTGGTTGGCACTGGTGCTGCTACCTCCACAACTGGTTCTGGAACCTTTGCTTCTTCAGCGACAATAGATGGGGCTGCTGTTGCTGCTACTGGTTCTGGAGTAGGCTCAACGGCAGCTGCCTTTTCTGCTGGTGCAGCATCACCATTTGTCACCGATGGCGCTGATTCGGTTGTTTCAGGTTTCTTTTCTTCGGCAGCGGTAATGGTTGGAGCAACGGCTTCAGTGGTAGCAGGCTTGATTTCTTCCTCAACGATGGTAGCGGTAACGACAGCGGCTGGTGTTGTTGGTGCAGCAGCAGCTGTTGTTTCATTTTCTGCTTTTGTCTCGGTAGGTTTTTCAGCGGCATCAGCAGGGGCAGCGACGGTTGGTTCTTCGGTTGTCTGAGGAGATAAAGGAAAAATAATGTGTCAACTAATAGATAGAATAAATTCTTCAATTAAGAGTGGGTCAAATCCTACGAGTACATGGTACTTAAACGAGAGTAATTTCGACTCAAAATGTGGAATTCAATGTGAAACTGTTGTCAATTTCCCTGCCAGTTTTTTCTTATTATGTACAAGTGTTTTCAAAACGATAAATAAACACGATTTACTGCAGATGGCACTGTAAGGATTATTCTAGATATATGAACTTCTGTTCAAGAGTGCCTTTATCTGGCACCTATGCAAGTTAGGTTTTTTTAGTCAGTTTCATTCCAAAAATATGTGATTTTATTGGTAAGAAAAATTAAACGTTTTGGCCCATATGACATGTCAATGATATTGCGGCCGATTTCGTCACGGAAATTACAAAGGAATATAAGGTATCTTTTGATCAGCAGCACATAGAATAGTATACAAACTCTGAGCTCTTAGTCATGGCTGAGCTACTCTGGCTGAAAGATTTAGTTCACGCCCTACTATGGTACTACATTGAGGACTAAACTAACCGATCTACACCGATGAACGAGCTAGTCCAGTAAGAAGATTTGAGCTAAATTGGCCGACCCTTTAAAATGAACTTAGATATATGCACAAGCTCATGAAACTTTTGGTTTTTAAGATGGAAGCATTTAAGAGGAATGTGTGCTGGATGTATTGTGTTCCATTTTGTATGTTAATGGCATAACGCAAACCATGTCATGACGAGCTCTATTAACTGTAGAGAATGTTGCCTTTATTGTATACAGTGGAAGATATGAATTTAAGCAATAAATTGTGAATACTATGTTCCACATATTGCAAAACTTGTTCGTTTGTTAATTTAAAAGAGTCAAAGTTACTGATTTTTTAAACGTCAGGGAAGGCTATAATTTTACAATAAAATGTACGAGCAATCCACAAAGAGCGACGGCAACTTGACTTCTTCTTTAGGAATGCCTCCCCAGTATTTGGTTTCTGCAGCCTTGCTAAACTTCCTCCATTACTTCATCACCGTGTAATAATCCATATAAAATGCACAATTGGCTTTCTACATTCAACTACAGCAGAGTTGATATTTTACCATACAAAAGATCCTCGAAAGGGACATGAAACCGGTTCCACTCACTAAATACAAGGTTTCTGATACTACGAATACTTGTAACAAACATAAAAAGTTTAAATAAGGGATATTAACACTTTAGTTTGATTTAACACAAATCACAGCCTAAAACTCCGCTACCTTGTTCTCCATTATATCACCAAAAACGATTATTCTCCAAACTATCTATTCCGAAAAATTAAATCCAGAAATTCCTGTTTAAATTTGCAATCAAACAAGCAGCTTATTGTCAAAATAAAATAAAACACACTCGGTCTTCTCTTCAGATCGTGAGCAACTATCAAAATATCCGCAATAAGACTGCGAAAGACTGAAGCGTTGTCCTTCGTCGATCGGATTTTATACGTAGTGATCGGCGCACTCATATTCATTTAAAAACTATTTTTCCTTGTACAGAAAAAGACGAAGAAGAAATAAAAGCAAACAAAATAGCAACACATTTACGATCGAATGAAAAATGACCAGTTGCCGCGCCGCCATAGCGTCATAAACAGCAGCCAGCCGCAGCAATGTCAGCATATACGGATACGGCCCATCCGCCACACCAAGCAATTTCAAGTGGACAGGAAGAAAACAAAAAAAAAATATGCAATTCGGGTACTAGCACACCTTAACCATTTTGATTAATCTGTGCTAATGCCACAGAATAAATTAAATAATAAATATGATTTGCAGTACAAGAAACCAGGCTATTACACGCGTCGCTGTCCAAGGTACACACGTCTGGTACATTTGCACGGCAAGGTCAGGACAAGAATCTCCCTCCGAAGATCAGTAGATAAATGAGTTAAATACAACTTTGACACAGCAAAAAAGAAAAAAAAACAAGTGGATGCAACTTTTTAGCAATTTTAGATCGACTTCGATTTAATAGCGGAGACGCCGAAACGATATCGTTCCCAGTTGTGGGATAATTAATTTTCGCGTTCGACGCATTATGCCAATATCGTGCGACGTCAAAAGTGTTGAAAGAACCCGGTAGAGCGGGTGGGTGGTACATATTTTCAAATTTTTCGAGATTTGATGTCATTTAGCGCGCTCATGCCAAAAGCGTTCAATTTGAAAAATCACATCCGCTGGGGCGGCTTTGTGTATTTTCGGGCTCAATTAGATTTCAATTAAAAGAAACGTATTCGCAGATGCAATTCGAAAATACATTTCTAGGCAGTTTTTTGTTTGAAGAGGCGTTGTGGGGCGTTTTTATGATGAGGATTCTATCCGCCGACGGCAGGAGGATATCAATAAATTTTAAAAATAACTTCTAGTTGGACATGACGCAAAATGCGAAGGTAATTAATTTTCTATATCTAAAAATAGGTCGCAGAGAATGGACAGATTGGAATGTAGAACGATAGCATGCTGGCAACGGACACCATAAGAGATATCCTGTTTCAAGGAAAACTTTGACGATTCTCTTAAAAAAAAATCTATGCGAACAAAAGAGCAGTGGGCCTTACCAATAATCAGTTTTAACCTTCAACTTTAATATTTTGACGGTCACAATAAACCATTTTGTATGAAAAATGTCGCCATTGTTAGTTAGACACTAAAAATGACCATTAGTACCGCGAATTGGATTTTTTATGCGAAGTTGTTCCTAGGACCACTCTTAATATACGGCTTGCCAGTTTAAGGCAACTTTCCAAGCCTTACTATAATCCAAACAACAACAATAAAGCTCAATTTAATTTCTCTGGATCTGTACAAAGGTTTGAGACACATGACTATAATCACAAATAAATATAAGGACGTGGATGTCGAGGACTGTTAATAAGTGGGTGGGAAAAACATTGCGTTGTCCCGAAAGAACATCACATGTACGGGAATGCAGTGGGCTGCACTAGTATTTGAGCTGGTAAAATTGTTCAAAGGATTTTTAATATCCCAGACAAAGGAGAAGCGGTAGAACTTGTAAGCAACGATAAACGACGAATCTATAATGGAAAAGTGTGTACAGATGTGGAAATTCGAGAGCGAATTCCTTATTCCGTTAGAGCGGCAGCACATTGAAGGAACTTAGTAAATGTGCAGCCCAATGAATATTATCGATCGTTACCTACAGAAGTGAACTTCTACGGATGCTGACAATGCTATAACGAACCTATGCACCAATTTAGAAATGTAGAAAGCAACCAAGCCCAAGTATTGTACAATAATGAAGAAATGCTGAGATAAATTAAAAGTCCACCATAATAAAGACAGGATGGTGCAATTAAATTAAACGAATGTGGGAGCAAGAGTAGTTTAGTAACTTACGGCCCGCAATTTCTTTATACTTTTACTTTCAATGTACCTCCTCGCTAAGCAATGCCCTAAACAAAGTCGAAAACACTTTCTTCCACCAGAAACATCTGAAACACATCTGATGCCCTCTTGTGTGGGTAATAAAACGAAATACCAGGCGCTGCCATCCACCTATCATCAGCAAACATCATCATCATCAGCTTGGTCTTCGTCTACATATCATATCACACAACACAGCCATCTGACTAACTAGCCCGTCATCTTTCCGAGCTGGCAAATTAATGTTTGTTGGCACCACACATGTCAGACTGGCAGGTCCAATGTTTACCAACGGTTTTCGCTACGTATGGCATTTTTATTATTATTGCCGTTGGATCTGCGCCAAAATAGATGCACACACCATGTTCCTCGTCTCTTTTTTTTTACAAAATGAAATATGCCCCATTGAGAGTGTATCAAGATCAAGATCATGAGCGCGCGTCTTTTCTATGATGGATGCAGTACCACTGCTGGGTTGCATCGCCTCCTCCTTTGGCTGCAAATGGAAATTTCATGCATGAGCACTTCATTAATAAGGTGATTTGCAAAATCGCCCATCTGAGCGCGCGATGTACGTGTCATAGACGATGTTAGGGAAATTAGCTTTGCAGAAGGGCACGTCCATATAGATTAGCTCATTTTGCCTTGACATTGTTCTGAACCTAAGACGCATCGGACAGCAACACATTCGAGATATTCAATTTGGCGAAACTTGATACCAATTCGCACACAACTGTACTTCCGAGGAACCACAAAACTTACAAAATGTGATCCCCGCGCACACGCTGCACTTTTATGGCTTCGATATGGCCTTTGTGTGTGGGGACACTTTGTTTTATATGGCAAAATATGTATATACAAAGTTCCTTTGTTTAAACTACCCTACACAACTCACCTCTTCAGGAACTTTTTCACATTCTCCATTGGTGGCAGTAGTTGCAGCAGCAGCGGCGGCTGTACTGGCAGCAGCAGTTCCCTCTTCCTTTTTGGATGGCTTTTGTTTGTCTTTTTTGCCGAATGAAATGCTTCGGAATGACCATTTCTTTTTGACTTTCTCTTTCTTTGATTTTTTACTGCTTTCACCGCTCTCAGCAGTTGTATCGGCAGCATTGGTGGCGGCAACAGTGGCAGCATCGCCAGCCGCATCAGCTTTGCTTTCGTTTAGATCGGTCTTTTCAGCGATGACGGAGGCACCTTCGGCTGCTGTTGGTGTAGTTGGTGTAGCTGCGGTAGCATCACCACTTGCTCCGGCATCTGTGGTTGGTGATTCGGCACTAGAAGAGGCGGTGGTAGCATTTTGTTCCTTTTCGGTGGATAAGTCTTTTTCATTTTCGGTTCCTTCAGTGTCTGCTGCGGTCGTCTTTTCCTGCAAATAAAATAAAGAGAAGAGATTGTCATTAATTTGTTATAACAATAGAAATGATTAATCACAAACAAACACCTGCTCGTTGTCATTGTATATGGAGAATAGGTCATGCGCATCATTTTAAATATCAAGGCCCATCATCCATCAAGACTTTCGAAGTATCCTAAGAAGAATTGTTGGTAACGAATGTGAAGAAATCGCTTGAAACGATTTTTGGGTCAAACAAATTGTATTGTTTTTAAATAGTTTCAACATTTGCGTTCGTGAAATTATCCTAGAACACTGTCACCTGTGGCACAGACATTCATCCATTCGTTGAGATTGAAATGAGTTTATCTATTGAATGATCAGATCATATTATGCTACTTCACAACTCCTAATTTGAAGAGCTATATTGATGCTTTACAGAAAATTATTTTAGTCAATTATTCTAAAATATGGTGGCGACTGCTAGACGGAAATGACAGCTCGAATCAAAAATTAGCAAGTAAAGTAACAATGCGATTACAAATAAGATCGAAGCAATCAAAATCTAAAGCTTGGTAAATATTTACTTCCGAGATATGTTGATCATCTGAATGTTATCGATTGCAAGCAAACGTAAGAAATCGAAATGTTGGCAGTTAACTACATTTTGGTTATGTTTGGTTCAAGTTATCTGTCATCCGATGCGTGTTTATGGGTCACATTATGATCATGGATGTCGGTAACCCTAGTAAACAATTTACACGTTGATCGTGATCCAAGGGTGCAGTTTTCGATAACAGTTCAGTTTATCCAGTTGGAAGATCAACATTTTTTTTTTTTTGTCAAAGGTTCGGAACAAGACACAGTAAACTTTACTTTTGCGAAATTCGGGGCGCTGTTGAAGCGTTATAGGTTCGCCTTTCCCGAGAGAAGAATTTAAAAAAAAATAAAAAATTAGCAATTGAATTCTTTGCTGATTTTCGACAAAATGGAGTTTTTTTTTTTAGATGGATAGCAGAGCCGAGGTAGACAGAATCCGTACTACCCCAAAGTTATACCTGTCGCTTGTGGATAATCTGCCCGATTGGTCGATGTTAGATGTCCCTTCTGCAATTTCCGACCATGAATCTGTCTGCCTTCATAGAGATACTCCTGTTGTATATGATTAAGAGGTTATACTATATTCTTAATGAGACTGAAACCTCAAGACTTACAGACAGATTAATACTTGACATTTTTAGAACGAAATACCCGTGTAAGAATTGTGAACAGGGGTTGGGAATTTCGTCGACATTTTCATGGATTTCATTCAGTACTTTTTGGCAGTGATTACCAACGTTTAAGTGTTAGTCCTATACTGTCAGTCCTATCAAAAAGGTAGCCAAATCTGGAAGATAGGTAAGAAACTATGTACATACATATATCTAATGTTGGTGATTTGTTGAGGGTTTTTTTTTTCACTGACTCTTGTTTAGAGTCTAATCAATTTTTCTTTTCAACAGCCTCATATATGTTTATGTATTAGGTTTATTTCAAGGACAATAATTGAATACAATTGAGACTTGGTCCGCAAGTACAAAAAGTCAAATAGCACCTCACAAAACATTGCCCTTGAGAAAATGACCTTAATTATGTCTTTTTTGAAACTTTTGTTGAGACATTGAATGCCCCAACAAATAATGTAAGACCTTTCCTTTTCTTACCGTCGTTACCACGATCAAGACTATAAACGTTTATCGTCATCTACGCAGATGACCCAGTACTCCAGAGTATGTTCAATTGGTTTCTTGTAACTGCTGTTATAACCTCCTCACGATCTTACAACCTCATTCAGTATTATTTGCTTTTCTCTCCACTCAATGAAAGTGTTATTGTGGATTTCATTAAAATACCAAATAAATCAGAAAAAAACACGCGTTCATGACGGATGATGACTTTGATAAAGTAGAGTTATTAGTATTCATCCCATATACCAAGTATAGTCTGTCTCTGAAAATAACCTTCAACAAATTTGCAATTTAATTGTCAAGTTCAGAAATCATCAGAACTTCCTGAGACGCAATAGAAATCACACTTGTTTCTAGTGCGTAGGCCTTTTATTTGTGTACGTACAAAGAATTATGTATAACACTTATCGTCGGATGCACTTTATACCATAAGATGTGCGTTCTCGTGTAAAGTGTCGATGAAAGGATACTTAACTGCAAAACGATTATGGTTGTGAAAGGGTGTAGTTTATACTGAAAGCTGTTAGATGTGAGGATTTTATAGCACAGGGTCGTAAAGCAGATTTTAAAGTCCACCAAACTTTCGGATCGATGATGACTCCGTTTTGAGAATACCCAAAACTCTACCTCTGCCCTTATGGATTTCTTTGTTTTTATGGCAAATAAATGCATAACTGCTTCACTTGAATGTGCTACTGGTTATTCGGCGTTGGTGCTGCGCTTCATGTGTTCGCATTCAGCTCCTTTGCCATATCGTGAGTACAGTTATTTATAGAACACCATCAACGGGTGGAATAAACTTTCAACAATGCCCCGATGGTGGCTCAGAGAGGGAGTACAAAGGGGTTGGTTGAAACAAAAGGCGGCGAACAATGTTATAATAAATAAAGTTTCCTTTTTTAGTTTTAACGTGTTCTTTCCATTGTGTCATACCATACCCAATCCAGCAGAGGGCGAGAAGGAAGCGGCCTGGTAAAAGGAAAACTTGATTAATTAGCCAACTGCTATCCAATTATACGATTTAGGATTGGATGTGAATATACGAGTGTACCCCTTATGGTGTGAAAAATTCCCAATTTACTCGCTGCTGTCAATTGAATCTTGAAATCAATTGCTGCCTCGAGTTTCGAAAAATAAAATTCTTCATCACTGGCCATCGATGATGAGATGAAGAGGATCCATTTAATCGCAATAAATGCGCGTATTGTTGTCCTCCATTAAAATTAATCAACCACAAGCGAGTTGGGAGTTTTTTTTTTTTTTTTTTTTTTCTGTCGATGCCCCAAGCAGCACAAACCCAACGACAAAAGGAAAACACGAGAATATTAATTTAATAGGATGCCCTATGCCCCTACCTACCACTGTCTCTACCGGCGGCGAAGGGCACAACAGACACCAGTACACAGACCGCAACTTATCATTGAGCTCTGGGACGAATGCATTCTTAAAATTGACCAAGAGACACTCCACTCTTATTATTGCGTATGCCTGGTTTGAATTCAGAATAATTGTATCTGTGTGTGTCCATTATTATTTACATTAACTGTATAATCGGACTGATTAAATTTTATTTCGTTGCTTTCTTATTTGTGTGTCCATTAAATTGACAACAATGCAGAGATGTTTATAAGAATTCCATTCGTCTCAAGGGTGTGATGATGATGGCATCGCGTGTAGAATGTCCCTGGGAGACATGACGTGTTCTTATTGTGTTTGTGTTCCATCAGTCCAAGTGGAATCTAAACTAAATTACTTGGGAGTACTACTTTGTAAACTTGAAAAACGAATTCTGTGGTACTATAATAAATCATGGTTTTATTGTGTCGCGTTTTAGATGACAATCAAATCAATTTGATTAAGCTATCAGCGCTCATCAGCTAAGTTATGAGGGCGTATACCTATAATTGGTTCCTTAAATGATGGACACTAGAGCTCTATGGCGGGGTTTAAGTGGCAGTCTTTTTTATGATTTTTGATTGATGTGGGGTCGTATTGGGTATTTTCTAAAGAAACGTTTTTAGATTGCCTCTTATTCGCTACTTTTGGTGAAGTTTTATTATGGGACGAAATGGATTGACGGAATGTCAATAAGTAACAACAAGGAAAATGTTGTCGGAGTTCTATGGTCTATGTCCAGACAATTTTTAAAACGAAGGATTATACTATTTGTTTGCTTGCCGTTATTTGGAAGTATGTAGTTCCTCCGAGCTATTTCAAACATGCACCGGATTTCGGCAAGGAGACGCGCTGTCATGCGAATTCTTCAATCTTGTATTGGAGCAGATAGTGCGCAGGGCAGGTGTCAACACGGATGGCACTATCTTTGACAGGGCCGTTCAGCTGCTGGGCTATCCGGACGATATTGATATCATCGGTATCTAACTTGAAGAACGAAATGTTTGCTCTACAAAACACTTATTCTGCCAGTTCTGCATTATGGCGCCGAGTGCTGGACGATAAGCAAGAAGGGAGAGCTGATACTGGTCTCCTTCGAAAGAAAAATACTTGTCCTGTGTTCGAATGGAGCAGAAGCTACAAAAGCGAATTCCATGAGCAAAAAGCCAAAACACGTCGACTACGTTGGCTCTGCCACATCGAGCGAATGGACAATAATGCTCCAGCTAAGAGGATCTTCGAATCCCAGCCCCTAGGTGGATGCCAGAGCTCTTGGTCTCGACAACTGGAAGCAACGTGCCCGGGATCGTTGAGGATGGAAGGGTGCAGTGTCTCAGGCAGAGAATTTACACGGGTCGGTAGCCCGATAAGTAAGTAAGTTGTTTGGCGTGATGTGATTTCTACACAAGGCTTGGGGAAGGTTGGTTTAGTTAACTTACAAAGGATGCTTCTTGGTAAGGAGGCCAAGGGCGACACAAGGGACCTGATTCAGCAAGTGTTAAAAAAAAAATACATGTATAAATAGTTTCCGCAACAGATTCGCAAGTCGCAACTAGGTCTAGCTTCTCAAAACAATATTCGTTTGTTTGAGTTTTTAGTTTTTGGGACGAATTTTATGCCGATTTCGAACGGCTGAATTGAGAAGCTTTTCCAAGACAGTGTTGTACTCTCGGGTGTTTGTCAGACGATAGCGAGAGACGAATACGTTTGCCTTTGCACCATTCAAATTGTATTTATTTTTACAGTTTACAGTAAATTCTTCGGGGTCATTGACTTTGTTTCTTGTTTATCTTGACTGAAGAGTTGCTGCCTCTCAAAGCATCACATCGAATCTACACTTCAAAATCCGGAGCCTCTAAGGATTAATTATTTATTAATACGTGAGATAAGATGAGCTAATTCCGAATGAATTCTAGGGAGTAGGTATTATTGTGGAATGTAAAATCAACATCACTCCACTAAGTACCCCATACAGATCAAATCTAATCAATCATAAAATTTTAATAATAATTGAAATATACATTTTCTTTGATATTTTTAACGCGCATTTTGTGTTGTATTATCGCAAATACTGCTCTCCAATGCCGAGATAGAGAAACTGCACAACACTAGGAGGCTGATTTGTTCGCTCAATTATGTGAATGACATCTGCGTCGGCGATTATTTACACGGTGGCGGTTTCCAATTGCGCAAAAACACTTTTCGAATGCAAATTCAAAGAGGTCGTCTTATCTGAATCTATTTTTATATGATCTTGGCGACGCACGTCAGTGAAGACCTTGACGGAGTACATAATTTCACATTGCCATCCATAATATAATGAGCTCTTGAACGATATCTCAAATGCAGACGAATAATCGACTTTCAATGAGGGAATGGTCTCCATTAATGCGATCTATGACTTGCTAAATGTTAGCCGAATGGTCCATTGTTTTAAGAGCTGATTCTAAACATTTTTCACTTCATTTTCATATCAGCTTCTGAATTTGGTTCTTATTAATGAAGAACAATAATCCCTTTGAGGCATAACTCATTCATCGTCTTCAATGGAAGGTAATGTTCTTAAATCCTGATAGATAAATGTGAATGTGAGGTGGAGGTGAGGTGGCCACAACGGTGGAGGTTCTATAAAATAAAATTGTATTAGTAATCAGATTAAACAGTGAAAAGTCCTATAATAAATAGACAGGGCGGAATCAAAACAACACATTTTTTTAACCAATTGTTGGTCCATTGGTCCATTAAAATAAAACGTCTCTTCTATAGGAGTCTGGAGTTGACTTTGGACTAAAAAGTCCTCAAATATGTTATTTAATTTTTTTGTCGCATAGCTTATGGAATGAAGTAGCTTTAGAAATAGGCGTTAACAAGGTAAGGATTACTTCCTTTAATATTCGTCGGTCTATCAAGCTATTGGCTATCCGGTGTGGTGTAAGACTGTAAGCAAACCAGTGGACGAACGATGGCTTGCTATTAAAATATTAGCACAATTTAAGAACACTTCAAATTTCTTTAAAAGACTGAATTTATGTAGAATTGTCAGGGTTCCATGTCACTGTGAGGACAAGGAAAATAATATCTCTGATTAGCTTGCTTTGAAATAGAAGTTCGGAAGAAGTTCTTTCAACAAAAAGTTAAGTCTGCAGCCAGACTTGTACGGGTTTCGAATGATGATTCATAATACAGACCCCTATCTATAAGAGACCTTTGGGAGAAAAAACATTACGCGACTAAAATGCGTGCTGTCGGATCTACGCACTTTGACAAAGCACTTAATGTGTTGGGAATACCTAAGTTACATCACTATATCTGGCAGTATTCTAATGGACAACTTTTTGAGTCCAAGTGGTCAAAAGCATAAAAAAAAATTTTAGTAGAGATTCGACAGAGACCTTCCAAGTCCTGAAACTTCGAAGTAAGATAGCAGTGTGATGTAATCATATGTAACTTTTCAAACTATAATCGTCGTCGAAACGATAAACCTACAAGGCCAGAAACTGTACCCATAATTATGGGTTGTTCAGAAATTTAATGCTCTTTTCCCAACTAAAACTCACGCATAAGCTTTATTTCTAAAGTTTTCGCTAGCCCTTGATGTTCTGATGGGCCCAGACAAATCCACACTCAAGTTGAAACTTCGAAGTAAGATAGCAGTGTGATGTAATCATATGTAACTTTTCAAACTATAATCGTCGTCGAAACGATAGACCTACAAGGCCAGAAACTGTACCCATAATTATGGGTTGTTCAGAAATTTAATGCTCTTTTCCCAACTAAAACTCACGCATAAGCTTTATTTCTAAAGTTTTCGCTAGCCCTTGATGTTCTGATGGGCCCAGACAAATCCACACTCAAGTTGATTTCAAAAGACACCAAACTCGTTTTTAACTTTAGAGATATAGTGGAACTTCCATAAGTCCAGACAGCCAAAATAAAAAAAACTCGTCGTATCTTTCAAGCTTGCTTAACATGATAGGAGTGAGGAAAAACTGCCAATGAAGTTAGGTTTCTTGTTAAAGTGTTCGTTGTCAAGAGCCGATTGCCTACATTATGCATCTTTAAAAATAATCTCAGTGTGTATTCTGAAACACCACCTTATGTTTTCAATATGCTCAGTTGAATTGACCAAATATATATTAAGAAGTCCTTATTACGTTCCAGTAATTATTTCTCGCCGAAAACCTCCCAGGTTCTAAGAAGTCAAAGTGAAAAAATAAAATAATTGCACACAATTATTTCAAGAAAACGACTCCAGCCAGAGCCAGAGAGGAACTTTGCCAATTTGCCAAATGCGAACCAAATCACATTGTGACAGGCATTCTTCGTAAACGATTTAAGTACCACCCGCTGCGCAAACGTCAACCAAGCCCCGCACAGAGAAAAATAATTCCTCAGTCTGCGACTGGTAGGTCCGTTCATACTTATATATTCTACTTATTTCCATTAAGCGAGTATTTCAAATTCAATTTAATGACATCGTATAGTCCATCGTCCCCCGTTCATTACTTAATTGCATGCCAATTCTCCAAGTTTCATTTAGTGGAAGAAAACATCAAACACAAACAGGAAAAGGGAGTGCTACTGGTGTGTAGCTACTGTTTCTTTCCCTATACGCAAAGTATATAGTGCAGTTTACTTATCCAACAGCAGCATTACTAATTAATTAATATTTTTGCATTGCAACCTTTTTAATTGAGGAGTCTGATTAAGAATAAAAAAAAAATTATAAATAAATAAATATTAATGTCCCTTGTGACTAAGGAGTACTTACAGTTGCTTCGTTTTCTGAATGGTTGGTATCACCATTGATTTGTGGCTTCAATTGATCGGCATCCTCGATTTTTTCCAATTTGCCGGTACCTTCTTCGGCGATGCCATCCTTTTTCGGTTCTGTAGTTATATCGACGGATCGTTTGCTTTGTGTCTTACCCATCTTTGCTGTTTTCTGTTGGTACTTTTTTTTTGTTGTAATTAGACTTCTTGTTCTTGGTTTCTGCTTCTTTTATCTGAAAGGAGAAGGGGTGGAAATTATGAATAATGATTGATTGGAAAGGCGAAATGAAGTGAATATTTTAATCAGAGAAAAAAACTGAGAGGGAAAAATCCTTAATTTCATTTTCGAAATTAGCATGTTTGAGTTTCCTTAATAAACCAATGATTGGGGGGGACTCTCAAAAAAAAAAAAGCCCACGTCACTAAGTAAATTTGGCAGCCTTCATTTGACGGGTAAATGAAAGTGGAAGCTTGAAGGTAACAAAGTGATTCGCCTTTAATTAATGATTTGCTGTTAGAGTGGAGTATTTTATTAACACCTTGGTGAACAATTTGTAAATTTGGGCATGAATTATTTAGTATTTAATGGGGCAAAAGCAGTAAAATTTGGCGCGAGGGTAATAAGACTTCTAAATGTGATATTGATGATGATAAACACCCTTATCTTATTCCTATATTAAACAAGGGGGGATAGGGATATGTACTGTACACAGGGTATTATTTTTTAAAAAGGACTTGCATACGTAATGGCTGACAACTGGCAAGATGACAAGAACACTTCATTGGTATACACTTAACCTACTCCACTTTTTACAACCCGATTTCAAAGTCGCCTACGACAGCATTTATAGGGACGAGCTGTACAGATTCATGTATAGTTTTGACATCCTGCAAAAATCCTTCGTTTGTGTAGGATGACGACTATGGTTGGTCGTGGGCTTGTGTGCATAGTCCTTTGACTTCAAAAAAACCCAAAGAAAAAAGTCCAATGGCGTTAAATCTGGATGCCCAATTCTGATCGCAAAAACGACCGATTACACGATTAGGAAATGACTCATGCAGTAATTGAAACGTTTCTCTGGCTGTATGGCATATGGCACCGTGGTTGTTGAAACAACATGTTGGTCACATCCATATCCTGTAATTTAGGCACCTACTAAAAACTGGTTTTACATGTCACGATAACGAACACCATTAATTGTTACTGCCTGACCAGCCGACCGATAATCCCTCCAGCCCAAAATCCGCTCCAAACACAGTCAGGCGTTGTGGATGCATTTGTTTCTCAATAATTGCTCGTGGGTTTTCTGAACCCCAAATGCGACAATTTAAACGATTAACGAGGCCATCAAGATGAAAATGAGATTCATCACTTAAGATGATTTTGTTCGAAAAATCCACTTGTTGTTCCAAAATCCATTCAACGAACTCTATTCGCGCTGCATGGTCAGTAGTCTTCAGTTCTCGAGTCAATTAAACTTTGTACGCATGCAGTTTCAAGTCTTTCGTGAGAATTCGCTGTAGATATCTTTTCGAAATGCCCAATTCTTGCCGAACTGATGTTCCTTGCAATAGACTCGGTAACCGTTTCTATGTTTTCTGTTGAACGACTTGTGACCGAAACAGTACACCCAGCGCGTTTAAGATCACTAATTGATCCAGTCTCCCTCAATTTTTCAATTATTCTCTCACAGTTGATGGTTTTACTTTTAAATCACTATGACGGCAATATTTTATTCGAAAATTGCGGACTGTAGCTGACAAACCTTCATTATTTTTTAAATATTGCTCAACAATAAAAATGCGTTGTTCTTTTGTATAGCGCTCCATTTTTACTAACACCGAACTGTCAGCTGTCACTTTCTTATATATTTTTTCCGTTGGCATCACTGGTTACTATTAATTCAGATTTTGCGTGAATTAAGTCCTATAACCTTTTATATACTCTGCACAGGTATGGGTCTAATATTGCTTTTGTATGGAAGGGTGGTACCAGAACTACTTGACCGACATAGACAATTTTCAATATTAACCAGACGACAGACGGTAAAAAGAAGTCCTCTCACAAAATTTCATTCCCCTAGGTCGATTCGTTTGAACGCTATCGTGTTTTCAGCAAACGGACAGACGGACATGGCTTAATCGATTTAGAATGTGATCCTGATTCATAATCTATACATATAATAATATGTATATAATAATGTACTTTATGGGGTTACAAATGTAACGATCTACTCTTAAAATCAGACCAGAAAGAACTCTAACAATTAAAATCATTTTTTGAATTAACCTACATAGATTTATAAGTATACTTATGTTATACATAATGGCAAATGTTTTCTACCTCTTTTTTCAACCCTTATAGGACGAATTTTGGAAAACGACGAATGAGGCATGTAATAATTTTGACTTATCTATCAACATACAAACTTTCAAGTTAATACGGCTAACGGTTCGTGAGACCCCCCTTACTCCCCGCGACCCCTTTACTATACTCAGCCTAATTTGGCCACATATCTATCTATAAATCAGAAAAAAAAAAAAACTAATGGTCCTGGAGTTATGGAGGGACGAACAGACCGATGTTGCATTTTATATAGTACATAGTATAATATGGATAGTATGGATTTACATGAAGTCATCAAAGATTTTAAACTAAATTTCATAAAGATCTTACAAATTACTCATTTTGTTGTCTGCAAATATGTAGACAATAAGCATTAACTACTTTGTAAACAATTTTTTTCAAGAAGCTTATCACAAAAACACACAATACCACTTCCAAAGAAAACCCAACTACAATGTTTCAAACGAAAACAAACAAAAAACCCATCCCAATCAAAAGTGCGTAGTTTGTTGTTAGCAAACCAGATACTGCAAGATGTATCTATTTTTATAAATTTATCTCTAGCATGTGTGTTAAGCATTGAATGGCACTCGAGGCAATGAAATGGAACAAACAAGCAACTCTACGATTCCCATTCATTCAATGGCGCTGAAAATAATGTATTTCAAAGAACAGCATGCATAATGAATTAAATAATAACAAATAGGTAGCTTTACATTTTAAAATATCGCAAACGACAATCGGAGAACAAAAGACCGCACCGAGGCGTTAAGAAAAGGTGCGCTCCACTCTATGTGATGACAATTAGAAAAAAAAATCCATTTATTGGATACTGTCGATCGAATTTCAATGGGCTACCCTTTCCGAAAGCACGTCTTGAATTTCATGACGGCGGCGGCGGGCGGCTCGGCAGCAGAGCATTCTGATAAGAATTGTAAATTACAAGATGTCTACCGAGACAATAGGGGTGATTGTGGTAGCAACGACGCGATGATGTTGATTAGAGGCGTCTCGAAGGGGTGCAGCGCAGTGGCGCTCGCCATCACTCTCCGTCTCCAGTCGCGACAGTCTTCGTTATATTTTTAGTGGGACCGCATAATAAATTTTTCAATCCAATCAGTAGAGTAGCACGTATCAATTTGCTGATTACGTTCATTTTGTATGTGTGTGTTTGTGCTTTTTTTTTTTTTTTAAAGGGATTTAAATTTAAAATTATACTCATCGTTGTTTTTATATGTTAAATGTGCGCTCAACTATGCACTTCCGCATCAAAGGAAAAAGAAAAGTGCGTTGTCGTCGTGTTGTAAGTGCGTAAATAATTTGGCAGCTGAAAGCTGGCACAGATTTCTACTTGTTCACTAATTTTATGCAGCTATGTAGCCGTTTTAAATTTAATTTAGCACCTCGTTGTTTCAATGGGATTTTCGAAACGAAATGACAGGAGCTGAGGTAGAGGAGGCGGAAGACAAAAGCAATCTATTTGTTTCGAGAGCTACTTTTACTTTCATTTAGGGTGCCCTCTGTGTATGTGTGCACCCCAACCACACAGTTGTGATTGTGAACCGATGAGGGACGGGTTAATGCACTGTAATTACCAGAAAGTCAATAAATTGAACAACTATTGGTCTTACGGTCGATTTTAACGATGGGGTGATTGAAATATGACATTTTGTTTGCTAGCGTTAAATAGAGACTCCACACATGTGGGGATGGGGAGAGTGACAGTGTATTACTGAACAATGAACAGATACGAGATAATTGTGATTGCTTTCGATTTACGATTTACGATTATTAGGCCGGGAAACAGTGCACCGACTTTAATGATGTTTTCCAGAAGGTCAACGACGCATTATGTGGTTATGCGTTGCACTTGAGGAGCGTCGACGGGCCATCGACAATTTGCGGCCACAACATTCACAGTGGAGAAACGAGTTCTGTCACTTGTATACGGAAGGGGAAATCGAGGACAAACATAATTGTGTCGGGTTTTAGAAGTGTCATCCAATTGGATTGCATCGCCTATTACCTATATCTACTACATATCTGAATAAATGGAAAAATGTTTCTGATAGCCTCTTAGATACCTTTTATGTGTACATACTTGACTATATTTATTTGACAACTACGGATGTGTAATACAGCAAATTAAAACAAATTGAACGATCTTATTTACAAATAAATTGCTAGAACAGTTCACATGTAGTTGTGGTCTTCTTATATTCAGTTATAGGCCCCACGAGTGCAGTTTTAATGTAACTGCGCTGAAAAAGTTAAGAAATTAAGATAATGGGAAGAATTCGTATGACAGGGGGGGGGGGGGGGGGGGTCAATAAGTCCCCCAAAATTGAAATAAGAAACACTCTTTCGGCAGAAAAATAACGTTTTATTTTTAAACAAGATGGCGTAAAAGTTGTCACGCGATGTTCTTTGGCTGTAGTTTGTTGGTTCTGCATTAATTTTATGGATTATGTTTATTTGATCTCTTAAATTGTTTTTCCATTAAATCGAGAGAATGATATCGGATCAGTGGTCACCGCCGGAATTGAAGACCATTCGGGCCCGATTTATGACATTTCCCATCACTCTTGCCAAAACTTCCGGTGATAGGTCCTCGCATTCTTGACGGATATTCTCTTTGAGGGCTTCAAGAGTCTGAAGCTTGTTGATATAGACTCGTGACTTAAAAGAAATCTGAAACGGTTAAATCATGTGATCAGTGCAAATCGCCAAAAACGAGAGATTAGCCCTCAGAAATTCGGTTGTGGCTCGTGCAGTATGCGCCGCTGCCCCATCCTGTTGGAACCACATATTTTCCAGTCCCAATTCATCCAATTGAGGAAGGAGAAAGTCATTGATTGATGCCCAATTGCGTGCGCAGTCATCTGCGACATCTTCATCCACAGCTGTGATATTCTCAGCAGAACGTATACTCCGGAGCCGGCCAGACCTGATGGCAGCATTTCGTATATTCCCAGCGAGCGGCTAAACATGATCGTAGTGTTTGCCCAGTTGGTTTCGGAAGACCAGAAAATCTGCGCCCATTAATTGTACCTGTTTACTTCACAAATGACAAAGTAGAAATGAATGAAAATTTGCCACCATTTACAAAAATGATAGCATCTTTCGATAGGGTGATGGCTTTTGCACCTTGCAGTAGCTCGATGGCATCCGTTTAACGCTCCTCCAAATTGTTTAGGCGATTTATCGATTACCTATTTATTTGACCCAAATTTTTCCGCTAAGCCCTTTATGTTTGGAAATAGAAAATAGGGAGCTGAATCTGAAAAATGTTCTGGATGAGGAAGCAATTCGTATCATGGTTGGTTGGTTGAAAGTGGCTGTCAGCAGAAAACGCCAACACACTTAGACCAGTATAGGTCCATTGTGATGCCACGATGCAGGATCTGAGATCTCCCTACTAGTTGAACCATTTTGAGCTCTTTATAAAGCGTAAGAGGCTACTGATGTCTATGCTTGTCAGATCGCCCAAGTCGTTGTAATAGAAGGCTCCTAAGTGAAGCTTCCTTCTGCGGGAGAGAGCTGGGCAGGAACAAAGAAGGTGAGGGATAGTTTCCTCCTCTTCCTCGTCCATGCAGCTTCTACAAAAGTCGTTTGCGAAGAGGCCCAGCCTTGCGGCATGTTTGCCAATCAAGCAGTGTCCAGTAATGACACCTATTGTGGTGCCGATATGCAATCTGTTGAGAGAGATCAATTTCTTAGAGCGTTTCAGATCCAGCTTAGGCCAAATTTGTTTTGTCGCTAGACAAGTGGTTAACCTCGTCCACCTAAGATTTGTACTCTCGATAGCATTCAGCTTCAATTGTTGTTTGCGAGTAGCGATTGGTATCCCTAGGGTGCCTTTATCCGGCAGAATGGGGTGAGTTGTTCCTATTCTAGCGAGTTCATCGGCCTTACAATTCCCTGGAATGTCTCTATGCCCCGGCACCCAAATTAGGTGAATGTTGAACTGTTCGGCCATCTCCGTAAGAGACGATCGGCAGTCGAGGGCTGTTAGAGGAGTTATAGAGATCGAATCCAAGGATTTGATGGCTGCTTGGCTGTTGGCAGGATAAGACGTCTTTAATCGCCATAATTTCCGCCTGGAACACGCTACAGTAATTTGGTAGACGGAAGGAGAGCCTAAGATTAAGACGTTCCGAGAAAACACCCCCACCAACTCCGTCATTGGTTTTTGAGCCGTCAGTATAGAAGTGAACTGATTCATCTTCCGGGAAGGCATCTCCATTCCAGGTTGCTCTGGATGGGATTGTGACGAGAAAATTCTTGTCAAAGTTTAGAGATGGGGTGGTGTAGTCAGTGTTTTCGGTTGAGATCTCGAATTTTTTCAAAATAGAGGCGTGGCCAAAGTCTTTGCTTGACCACTGTGAGATAGCTTTAAGGCGAATGGCTGCACTCGCTGCCATTTGCTTGCTAAATATGTCAAGGGGTAATATATGAAACAATATGTCTAGTGCCGCAGAGGGTGTTGTGCGTAGTGCACCGCTTATGCACATGCAGGCTGTGCGCTGGACCTTGCTTATATGGTCGCGGTTAGTGGCCTTCTCCAAGGCTGTCCACCAGACAATTATCCCATAGGTGAGTATCGGTCTTATAACTGAGATATAGAGCCAGTGGGTTACTCGAGGTTGTAAACCCCATTTATTCCCAATAGCTTTTTTACAAGAGAAGAGTGCTACTGTAGCCTTCTTGACTCTTTCTTGGATGTTAAGTTTCCAACTAAGCTTCCTATCCAGGATAAGCCCCAAATATTTAGCTTTGTCAGAGAAAGTTAGGTTGATACCATTAAGTGAGGGAGGGTCGACTGTCGGAATTTTATATTTCCTGGTGAAAAGCACCAGATCAGTTTTGTGGGGGTTCACACCTAAACCACAACGACTCGCCCAACTGGCTAACTTATTTAAAGCATTTTGTAGGAGTTCTTTAAGAGTATTTAAGTGCTTTCCTGAGACGGCTATAGCAACATCATCTGCATAAGCGATCGCCGTGCATCCTTCACCTTCCAGGATCATCAATAGTTCATTGACCACCAAATTCCAAAGAAGAGGGGATAGAACACCACCTTGCGGAGTGCCTCTACTAACAGATCTTCTTGCGGACACCTCACCCAGCTTTGAGTTGATAATCCGGCCATTGAGCAGTAGATTGATCAGTTCGCCAAGTGAGTTGTCGACATTCAGAGCTGAAAGCGCATCTGCTATCGCTGATGTATTGACATTGTTAAAAGCGCCTTCTATGTCAAGGAAGGCAACCATCGTGTACTCCTTATGGAACAGGGAGTATTCGATATTACGTACTAAAGTGTGTAATGCCGTCTCCACTGATTTACCTTTGCAGTATGCGTGCTGGGCCGCAGACAGTAGTTTTTTATCGATACTGTTGCGTAAGTGGATATCAATCAGTCGTTCTAGTGTTTTAAGAAGGAATGATGATAGACTAATAGGTCTGAAATCTTTAGAATTTGTGTGGGAGCATTTACCTGCTTTGGGTATGAAGACAACTTTAACTTCTCTCCATATCTTTGGGATATAAACTAAATCGAGACAACTTTTGATCATACAATTTCGTATCATACAATTTTACAATTGCGTCAGTGCATTATCCTGCTGGAGGAGAACTTTTTTCCTCGCCAAATGAGGTCGTTTTTGATTCGAATCCCTGTTTTGTGTATAGGGTTACGAAATGGTGCAAAAACATCGCCAAGCACTACATACTTTGACGTTGTCAAACTATTGCGTTTTTTGACAATTGTGAGAAAACGCGGCACCCGCATCTGGCGTATAACCAAATATTTTTGCAAAACTAAAAGCACTGAATCGTGTAATAAGTCTTTACCTTCTTCAAGTTCATACTCGTAGATGGTCCAATATTATGTCATCGATTTTATCGACCATTTCTGGTGTGGTGGCCTAAATTATGCGAACAGAACGTCCAGCGTCACTTGTCATGGTACGACCACACCAAAATTATAATAATATATAAACCAATGGTGGATGTTTCCAATTTATGGCGAAGAGTCTTCAAAACACTTTTCAAGCTTTTGTTTGGTTCGCATGTTGTGCATAATGAGCACACGAAATCCACTTTTTTAAATTTTTTTGTAGGGTGTCTGTTTCAAATGGCATATTTGACAGTTCTGTCGGGAAATTTGGGTGCGTTCTTTTGATAGATCTCAAGGAAAGTGTTGGATTTGAATTTCAGGGAATTGTTGACGTATTATTGACTCGTAGCGAGCGAGTTAGTAACTTTTTTTTTAAATCACAATGATAGAATTTAATGATAGAATTCCAAATAAAACTAAATAGTGGGCGCGGTTTAGAGGTTTTTATGAACGTTTTTAATTACGATTCGGTTACATATGTGATCCATTCTGAAAGTATTCGTACTAAAAACTGTAATTACATGCACTTTTTACCACGTAATGGCTTCTTCTTACTATTTTCTTTAAAGCGTCCCATTTACACGAAAATATGGGGCATATGACTTAGGATTACAGTCAGTTAAAAATAACCGGAACGATACGTTTCAACGTAAAACTTTAGCCCGTATTCGTAGAAGCCTGTTAATGCAAACACAACATTTCGAAGTTGACCGTAAAATAAAAGATTGAATATCGGAGCCCGTAAATGAACATTTTCAAAATGCCCGTATTTTTTACGTACACTATAAAAAAAATTACAAATCTGATGATGGTCGCTGAACGCACTCGTAGAGTTGATATGATTTCTTAAATGGAAAGAAATGAACTTTTTTACGATTCCATTTGAAAAGTCAAGGATGTTGTGGATTCTTCTTTCAAACAGCTGCAGCTTATCATCTCGCAGTTGATTTGTTAAATCATCTATACAAATTGATAAAGAAGTCATCTGACTTCTTTTATTCTGTACAGTAGCATTAAGATTCGTTCACTATTGTCCCCTTACGATAACAATCTCATTTCCACATTTCACACTTCATTTTGACAGCTGTCAACTTTTAATGCGTTCATTATAAGCACTGCAGAACTTCGATGGAAGGAGAGCTGCTTCCTCGTATTGGCACAAACTAACGCGAAGCAATGGCAGAAGCAATGCCAGAGTGGGGCTCTGGTTTTGATTTTGGTTGGCTGCATTGTGTTACTTTGTTTTTACCCGACCCTTATAATGATTGACCTTACATTAAAAAGAATCGGTAGATCAAGGGATAAGTGTTTCAGGTATATGTTTTGTAATTTTAAAAGATTCGCCTTGATTGGGAATCGTTAAGTGTGAAGGTACCCTAGGCATACAAAAGGTGCCGGGTACATAAAAGCCGAGATAAAAGCACAGTTTGTGTTTGGTAACAAATATCTCAAAGCACCTGCTCTTATTTGTTGAAGTACTTTTTTACGGTATAGAAAATATATGATACAAACTTCAATTAACATACTCGGTTTTCGATGGGCTGCTGCTGGGTAAAGTTTCGGAACACGCTCTCGCAACACACTCTCGGATACCACAAATTTGTGACAGTTTTCGATTAGTTGCTGTCACACAAAAGGTAAAGTCAGGCATTCGACTCTATGAAAACTATGAATGTACTATTTGTTTACTAAAAAAGATTATATTATGTATTCCAACCAGAAAGAGTAGCCTTGCAACTTCAATATAACTATCAAACGATTCGGTACAAAAGTAGACTGAAGAATGACAAATGTTTGGATACTCGATACACAAAATGTATATACACAATCGATAACAAATGCGAGTACATAACAAAGTCATTTCCAGTTTTGGCCAACTCAATTGTATCCATTTTTACCATTTGACCAGCAATTAACAAAAATAGTCTCCATAAAATTGCCATCATTCGATTAAAGTTGAGCGATAACCCCCCACAATTGGACATCACATCCATCAAAAGCAAGCATTGTATTCGATTCGAAATCCTGGTGGTCTCGAATAGCTCTTAACTACTGCGCCACACAGCTAGGCCGGTGGTCTGTGACTCCTTCTTCTCCAATCCAATTGAGTAATAAAAACTCATAGCAATTTCGATTGATTTGCATTTTATTACATGTAACCAGAAACTATCATCACAAGCAATGATGGCGTCGCAAATAAAACTGTACATGTCAATTGACCGACCGAGTGGGGGAGTATAGCCTAATATGATGATGGACACATTCAATCGCATTGAGAAAATCTTTCGCGATAAAAATGTCCACATTTGCAATATGAATTAGTTCTTGTTTATGAATCCTCCTAAAAATTCCGACATCAATTCGATTTTTATTTTCACATTTCTCGTTGACAACAGCTTTTGTGAGCTAGCTGTCAACTCTAGTATTCGTAATTGCGCATTTCATCTGTCAGATGTGTTAAACAAAAGACGAAATTTGAATAAACAGAAGAAAAAACATACACGTCAAAGGAAGAAGAGAAAATTAATATTCCGGATATACAGTGATCCTAAATGGGTGATTTATTCAAAGAAGCCTGCTTTTGACGCATAACTTTACAATGCCACTTGCCTTTGCTTTATTTTTCCGAATTTCGAATGCGCCGTGACACTGACAGCCACAACACACAACCGATTGTGAATCATAATCAATTTACATTTAAAGTATCGTTTGTATTTATCAAAGTAGTCAATAATATGGGAAATTGTACACGGAATTACAATACATAATGTGACAATGACAACCATGATGTGTGGACACGCTTTCAAACTGCCTTCTGACAGTTGGGTTCGAAATTTTTAATGCAAGATGAAAACTAAATAATTGTTGCCTTTGGGACACATCCGCTAAGAAACGTTGTCTTGTATCTAGTGTCAGTGTGTGTGTGTGAGGTAGGTAACGGGTGTACATAAAAGACTATCCTCACTTCCGGAGTTGTTAGATTGAAATTTCCCAATCATGGTTCATTAGAAGTTCGGACTCGGTACAAACTTCCAAGGGGTACTTGTGCAACAGAGGTCAATGACTTGGCCGCACATGGTAGAGGTATATTATACAGTCGTGCGTATTTTATGCCAAAACTGGATGCCGGTGTACTACCGCAGGCTGGTTGGTTGTGGTCTTGTATGACGACCACGCAGAAAATAGGTAACAGCACTGGCGAGTTAAAGGACCGCGACCGGTTCTGGCAACAACAATCAAAGCGCGTGCTGGAATAAATTTAACATTTTATTGCGAAAAAGTTGCAAAGTGGATTTTTTTTGTATTTATTATTTGACAGACCTGATGGGGTGAAGATAATTTTGTATTCTCAAATCAGTTATCTCCAATTATAAGCATGTCCAGCTGATTATTTAGAAGAAGAGGTCGATTAGAATTGAATAGGATTATACGCTCTCAAAGTAGATGTTAAAAAATGTTTCCACTTGCGATCGAAATGTCAAATATTCAAATTAGGATTATAAATTATTTTACTACAGTATAGGTTTTTTTTTTTTTTTTGATAAAAGAACAAAGGAGTATTGTCTTTTCATTGAGAGATTTGAAAAGACTTGTGAATAGAGTTAATTCAATCCAAGAATAAGATTTTCATTTTGACTTTTAATTCATGCTTTAGATTTTTAGAAGATAAGTCATTCAATAGTAGCGTGTTCAGCGCAAAATACCGAAAAAATGCACCATGTGTGCGCCATTTTGTTGTCTTACCTGACAGACCAAAAATTCAAAGAGTTTCGATGTTTAAAGCATATTTTGACAACGTACCTGAAAGAACAAAGGAGAATACAAAATCATTAATATTAATTATTCATAAAAAAAAAAGAATGTTGTGTTTAAAAAAAGAATTCCTAGCGGGTCGTTAGCCCGTCACACCGTCACCCACGCCAAAACATTTGTCAAAGTCATCAAAAAATGAATCTTGTGAAATGAAATACAAGGCACGTGTGTCTGTGTATGTCTATTACCCAAACCAATCTAAACATTTATTCACAAGTTGTGTTTCATTTATCCAACTTCATTCCATAAGCTTCAATCAAACTTAAAATAATGAACCCATCCTCACACGTGACCCTTATATAGGCCCTCAAAAATGAACCGTCTTTACTCCACCTAATCCCTTTCAAACCTTGGCCCAACAAACCAATCCGAATCCAATATAGAAATGAAAAGAGAATAGGAGAAGATGTACGGGTAGATACTTTCATCTCATGCTGATGAGCTTACCCTCTGATGTCTAATGTACCGTTTTACTATCTGATTTGCTGTTTATTTCCTCATTAATCAGATCCATGGTAGGAATCAATCTCTGGATACCCACGAGGAGAAAGATTGTAACCCATTAAAACTAGGCACAACAAAGATAAAACGGAAAACGAAAATGTAAAGAATAAAAAGGTAGGTAGGTATATAAGAAGAAAAACTAAAACTCATTTACAGGGAACAATAAAACACGAACTTTTTTTTTTTTTCAATTTTGAGTTACGGTTTAATGGCTGACAAGACTGGCTTTTCGAAAACAAAATCTCTGACTGACAGTCGACCGAATTGCATTGTCAGATGGATGATTGTCGTTTGTTTGGAATATAAAGTTTGAAGTAGATGGATGCACCGCGCAAGAATAAGACAGTATAGCAACCTAATGGAAGGCAATTAAAATTTGAAAAGAGAGAAAATAAAAAATAAAAACACGTTCCTTTTACGATATTAGTTAGCTCTCTCTCTCTCTCTCTCTTGATCATCTTTAGCTGTGTTGTGCTCGTTGAGCGTCGTCATGGGTTCATGGGCTTATCTTGAACTCTCTATTTCTCTAATGAAGGTAAACCAACAAGGGGGCACACAATAACATTTGAAAGGAAAACACAAAAAAAAAGCGCAAGGAAGATGGTGCTACGATACTACAAGAAGTAGTAAAAATTCGCTCGATGTGCTATTTAAGATGAAGTCAAGGGGGTGCTGATTGCTGATAGTGTGAAATTGATAAGTATAGGAAAATATTTACAGTAGGTACAACTTAAAGGAAAGTTGAAACATGGCACGTGAGTGTGAACGAACCATTTGCTGGAACGCCATAAAGCTGATAAATGTCTGTAAAATGTGTAACAAACTTTCCCGCTTGTTTACTGATTAAGTAAAAATTCCCCAATGACATAAGTTGGGTAATTTTTTTGTTTCTAAAGCAGTGGTTCTTGATCGGTGATCCCTGAAAGCTGAAAGCACCCGAAGTCATCCTAAAATTAAATAAATTGAACCTTCCGCCGTAAGGGTCGGGAAATATGAAGTTGGAAGGCATGAGCATTGAGCACTCATATTTGTATTCGAAAATACAATTCTCGCTAAAATCGACCTATGGATCAGCAAAATCGAAACTTTTCTGTGTTTAATACGATGAATCCTACTGCCGGACAGTGTACAAAGATGAGTGGCGAAATACAATACAAACACTGCACTCTATTTGCAAGACTTGAAAAATTAATTCAATCGCCATTTTTCTGACTGCAAGGACAAACTTATTCTGAAATTGATCCGCAATCTTTTTATTGTTAACATTTCTTCGAATCATTGACACATTCGGAATTGAACTTGAAGATTTTTCGACCCCTACACGAATTTCTTTCGTTAAATTTGATTTGATAGTTATGCGAGCAGGGATTCTCGGTGCCGATATGAGTTTGGCTTTGAGTAGGTAGCACTGGACCTAGGATTCAGCAGTTGTTAAATACATACTTTGTATGAGAGGTACCAGAACCGATATAAAGACCATTTTCAATACCAACCTGACGACGCGAGGACGGTAAAAAGAAGTCCTCTCATAGACGGACATGACTAAATCGATTCAGAATTTGATCCTGATCCAAAATTTGTACTGTTTGGGGTCTCCGGAGACTCCCTCTTGGCGTTACAAATGTAATGACAAAGTGAATACATATACCTTCCTGTGGAGGGTATAAAAAAGCGCACGACTGATTAGCAGGAAACTTCCTCTATCATTGAGGGTTTGCTATACATAGGTTATGCAAACTGGACGTTTGGGCAATGTGCAATTTTCACCCAGAAGCCGTTGAGGTCCATTGTGTATGATTAACCTTTAATAGTACACGGTAGGCCAGTGGCACAAGAGATGTTCCACAGATTTCATGTATTCCGTTTTTATTCCTGCAACTTTTGCAAAGTCACTTTTTTTCGCAAACGACTTTTGCAGAAGCTGCGGTGATCTGACAAACAAACATCAGAAGCCTCTTACGCTTTATAAAGACCTCAAAATGGTTCAACTAGTAGGGAGATATTTTGTTCCTCCTTAAGGTGCTAGTACACGGCATGTAACAAGCCACACACGTAATAAATTAAGAAGAATGTCTCTCAATTTTGGTGGTTGCCATTTTGGTATTTTAAATCTCCTGGTAAACAGGATGATTTGCCTGGACCGTTGATCACCGCCCACTTTGATAGTGCTGGTAAAGCAGATATTAGGTAGATATTTGCCGGAAACTAGCGTCATTGAAGAACTCAATGTCGAGCAGCTACTTCTCCGGACGGAGCCATGGCCCCAGGGCGTTATGACAATGTACCCGGGTGATTATGTACGTCACTTTATGCTTAAAGTAAATGCTGATTAAAATTTGACAACTTACGACCCATTTCCCTAGAAAGAATTGGCGACGTAATCCATACCTATGTATTGTTGCGATGTCAACTTTTTGGCTATTATGATGATGACGTATAAACTTCAGCTTCGATTTTTGCTCAAAAACTAACTCATCCTATGACAAAATGTTTGTGCACTGACGTTCCTTATGATTAACTTCCATGTTATCAGTAATTGGCTTTGGATTAATTATTCTTGCGGTTAGCTACAAAATTTGTTAGTTTTTTATCTTTTCATTGGAAAATATTTTACTTGATGAGGTCGTTGTTTACCTTTTTTTTTATCTATAAAAGTGATTGATATCACATACGCTTGGCATTAAACTATATTATTAGGTATATCGAGATCGACTATTTTTTTAAAATGAAATCCCATCAGATCAAGATAGTAAAGCAAAAAAGGTAAATAATCCGCATATATGCGATAAAATAAAAATAGCAATTAGTTTATGAGTCAGAAGTGTTTGGCAAATTCATTCATGTATGAAGTATGAAGGCAATACAATTCTTAGCAATTCAAAACAACCCACTGCCTTGTAATTAGATTCAAGGAAAAAGTACAGGCGATAGTATGCAATCCTGCGGAACCCCATTTCCCTTGCAAATTCATCACTCTTTACGGTACGATGAACAAACAATATTCTGCGCAGATATCAACCATCTCAAAAGACAAACTGCAGGCAAAGAAAAAAAAACTTTCCAATTTCTCGGTTCTCTAAAATAAATTTCTATCGATTTTTGAATTCGACAGTTTACAAATGAAAACCATCATCCAATTACATTCAATGTGTGCGCGCTTTGTTCCTAGATTGCTGCCCACTGCCACACGTATTTAAAGAGTTACCATCCCATAGCCGGCCGCCTACTCTTGAACTTTTAATCATCATCTCCTGCAGCTATTTATATCTTTTCAGGCCCAGCAGTGTATACCCGCCGCCGTTGCCGGTGGGCCCAACAAGCGCGCCATCACAGAATATGCAATTTTATTCTCTTTGTACTCGGATGATGATAGTTTTACCCATTTGATCACACAATCTGAGTTTGGAACAAGGACCAAAGAAGAGAGGGCTTGCTCTGCACCAAACGTGAAACACAACTAAAAGGAAGCTAATCATGAAAAGCTGGTAACAGAAACACGTTTGGTTGCGGACCAATGCATAGCGCGCATCGCTTTCTATTCCGTATGCCAGTTGGAGCGAAAAAAAAAAAAAAATTAAAGGAAAAACGTTTTCATTTTTGTACTAAAATATTTATGTTTGTGCGACTGTGTCTGGTCCATACCTATAGGTTAGCAACCACGACACGCTACAACATGGTATCACAGCTAAAGCAGCATTCATCGTCCATTCGGATAATCCGCCGCGCACACAGTTAGACAGTGGATTTCAGCCTTAGCATTAGAAAAAGAAAATTAAAGATTGGTGATGGTTCGCCACAGCATCAGCACCAACGGCAGCATCATCAGAAGCAGTTGGAAAGTTTCTCGCTTCTGGATCGTGGGGCAATAGGGAGACCGATGATAGGGAGACCAAACCGGATGGATGGATATCATTGGGACGAAAGGCAAATTTAATGTGCATTCTCCTTCCTGTTATAGGTGCCTGGATTGGCAAAGCAATGTGTTGTTGTGCTAGTGCTTGTACGCCTGGTACGGTGTGTCTAGCAAGGGACTGTCCGGTATTAGATGGTATAATTTTACATTTTTTGGGGTCGAAAAGGATTTGGGAATTGGGTTTATGTCAATAAAATGTAAGTGGGTTTATATGATTTGCGGTTTTGTTGTATAAATACCGACCTTCACCTTTAACATTTCGGCTTATAGTTGGAGTCATTTCGAATGTTAACGAATTTGAAAGTCAAGAGCTGACTGTTAAGCTAAGGACTTTCAGTTTTCCACCAGAATTTGGGATTACACAATTTGTTTTAAAACTCCTTGATTAGGTGGCAGAACTCGTAACTCTCTGCGAGCAGACAAAAAGCTGATGCAAAGTTGTACCATATTTCAATCCAAGGGGTTGCTCCTCTTCTGAGACGTGCTTGTCGTAGGGTCGGGTTGAACAAATATTTCCTTATCTAGCGGAAAAACTCAAGTTTCAAATGTTGTTCAGTGGAAGAGGTCGTCTAAGCACAGCAGTGATGCCAAAACAAGTTGAACTATTTCAGGTACAACTGTCACTCTACTATCGCAGGCGCAGGCTACATCATTAGCTGCTTTTAGACAACGATCATCAAAGAAAAGTAGACAAATACTCAATGTTTTGCACCTAATCAGCCTCAAGGTATGCAAGAATTTCTCAGGAAGTAGTGTTAACTGTCACATTTGATGTGTCTCAATATTTCTTTTCTAAATAAAAGGTTCTCCAATAGAGATGGGTAGATTTTAACAGTTCATGGCGGCCATGTTGCTTTTATCTGTTGTTAATTTTCCTATTTTTTTTTAGACACATCACCATGAAAAGTTACAGCGTCTAGGAAATAAATCTATTATCAAAATAAGTATTCTGGTTTGTAGCCGTTTGTGTTGAAGCTCAGATAAAGGTTAACGTGAACAAATCTGAAGTGTTGGTCGTCTCCAGAATGCCTGTTCAATGCAATCTGCATGTTAGTGGAGTCCCATTGAAACAGGTGGAGAAGTTTAAGTATCTCGGGGTGATGGAAGGAGCAATGCCGAGTTTTCCTGTAGGATTGGTCAGGCTGGGTCAACTGTGAGACAGCTTGGTCATTCTGTTATTAGGAGGACTGTACTTGGTGTCAAAGCTAAGTTGTCAGTATTTTGGGTAATGACCGAAAGAATAAGATCGCGGATACAAGCTGCCGTAGAGATCGCATTAGAAATACCAGAATACGTGAGGATCTCATTGTTGAGTAGCTACTTCTCCGGACGGAGCGGTCCATGCTTCGGTGGTTTGGTCATGTTAAACGCATGTCCCCGACCAGGATTCCACGACGTGCTATGGAATCTGTACCATCGAGCAGGCGTCCTCTGGGTAGACCTAGGATGAGATGGTTAGATCAAGTCCATAATCTCTCCTCTACCCGTATGGGATTTCCTTGATGATTTGGAGTCGATGGCGGAGAATCGAGAGGTTTGGAGGGTCCACATGAGCAACCGACACCCGCGACCCACTTATTGAACAATCGGACCATTTGAAAATGATGATGAGTATTCTGGTAACGATACACGCATTGCGCCTATTCAACGTTTTTGGTGGCCAAGGCCCGTCAACGTAACGAAAGGATCTGCTGACAACATCGCCACTGTCCGTCAAGTGTGCAGAAGAACCCGAGACAGTCAATTTCGCGCAGCGCACAAGAACGGAGACAAGATAACCAATTTCTTTTAGTCCCAATTGGCTGGTATGGACGTGAAAGAAATGTGGCTGATGTCACGTCTACATAAAATCCAAAAATATAAGAGTCAATAAAATAGTGGTCACACTTTTTTAATCGATTAGCCTTCAGATTGACAAACGTATTTAAACAGTTTCGTGAAACACAAGTGTAATTAGGTTTACATAATTTCTTGAATTATTCCGACGTTTATGGATGCCAAATACGCAATTGACAATTCTTCTGAATTAAAATGATAAGCTAGAGTTTTAAATTCTATATGAAATATGCATTCATATTATTTTCTAATTATGTACATAATAAAATATCACGATTTTACGAAAACAAGAAACTAGGATGACAATGCAATCCGTCAGAAAGAAGCGCCGTTCTTTTTAATACGACTAATGAATCAACTTCAAAATACTATGTCCAATCGACGGATTTGTGGACTTTTCTAAACTTATTTCCTCTCTGACAAGAGTACTAACGGAGATTCACGATTTTTAAAAATAAGTCGAGTCAATATACACAACTTTCATCAGTACCTTCCAATCTAATTCAGATTTCAGAAAATCGAAAAAAAAACTCTAAGCACTCACTTTCATTGCCAACTCTCAAATGTCAGCTGTCACTTTTGAAAAATTTTTCAAAAATTCATCTCCCTCTTCGTCACAATACAAAGGAAAAAAATTTGCTGTGCGCGCAGCATTCCACCGGTTAACACAAAGAAAACCCAGCAAAAAGCAAACTTCAATTAAAAAACAAACGCAAAAAATCCTTTAAACATCAAATGCCAAAATGGAATTTTGTAAATAAAACCCAACAAATATGTAAATCATTTCTAAAAATAGCTAAATATAGCATTTTATGTGCTGCTGCTAACAGCATATGGTAGATTGGTAGCTCACGCTTGCAATCCTTTTAAAGTCATTTACCTTTTTGCGTATGCACCAACACTAGCCCACTTATACTATACCTACCATCAGTTCCAGTTCTTCCTCTTTTTCTTGGGTCTTTTGCGCGTCTCTTTGTGTCACTACTATTTGAGTGTACTATGGCGGACGATAGAGTGTGTGTACGTTTCGCATTTCGCATATTTGTGTCAGTAATGTGCACTGAACCAGAGCTCAACAAACAGAAAATAAAAACACCAACAAAACGTCAGCTCTTGTTGAAAATCGCTTTGAAGCTTTGTTCACATTTTGCACATTTCACACAATGTATAGCAAAATGTGCTTTCTTCATTTTTGACGTAACGATTTCAGTTTGGTATGCGGACATTTCCGTGTTTCATATGCTGTTTGTAAACAAATTGATTTCATTGTGGTGTATGGTGAAACAAATATTTCCGTTTTGGCCAAGTAAACAAAGTACAAGTGAACTATCTCGTACTCGTTTCAGTGCTGCTGCTTCTCACGGCGATTTGATGAATCAGCGAAATGTTTTCCACTTTCTTGATATACGAATATCTTTCTGTCAATGTCATCACAACAATTTTAATAAACAAATAAAAATGTATTCTTAAACTTTTGATAAGAGCGCAATGCAAGTCTATCAGTACCGAAAGTATTGCGTGTTAATTGCCGGGAACTTGTAGTGATTCATTAAAAGCGTTAGTATACCTCCTATACGTCGTTGTGTTATTAACCAGAAGCCGTGATTCATAGCTATAAGACGAACTACATACATCAACGCTTTATTGAAATAATAGATTGCACTTTCGTAGAATGTCATCCTATCGCAAGTGTGACTTAAATGACTAGGTTTAAAAACGAAGCGTTGTATACTATCGTGGGAAGTGACTATATAAACACTTCCGGCATTGTAAAGCTTTATAGGCTTCTTAGAAAACCACAGTGCAATACTACAGTTGTAATTGAAGGGGAAGCAATGAATTGAAAGTTCGATTGTTCCTCTTTTGTTCATAACAATGGTTTAAAAGGAGACATCTTGTAGTCTTTTGTAAGGATGAACTTAAGTAAAACTTGGATAGAGGCTACAGATGGAATGACGATCAGTTGTGAGATACGGATCCGATATTTAAAGAGGGTTTCACTGTCTCCATTTTTAATTGCCAAACAACAAAGTATTTAGTTTTAAAGTGCTAGTACCTACTGTCGTCATTTTTACGTCAGCGTATGGTCCCAATGGCGACATGCCGTATACAAGCTCTCTTTGTGCGCTTTGACGTCTACATACGTATGAGGCTTTCTACATGCCGTGTGCTACCACATTTATTTATTTCTCTAAAGAAAACGCCCCCAAAAAGTGGGCGTAGTCAGTATACTGAGAGTGATGTGAACTTTATCATATCAAAATGTAATGGGTGCGCTTTATATATACATATTATGTAATATTTAGGTATGTATGTATGTATGAGTTTTTTTTTTTAATTTTACGATTTATTTAGACTAGCTTTTGTATACAGCATCAATCCAGTGGCCGCCTCTATTGACCAAGGGCATCAAAATGTGCAATTTTTGCTTTGTTTTCCATCAGTTTTAAGAGCATCTCGGGCGGTATAACAATGATTTCGGATAGAATGTCTCGTCATTGGTCTAGGGGCGTCGCGGGGCTATCCTAGGGACGTCGCAAGTACCGTCTTGCACACGACGTTCCATCAGCTTTAAGCTCGATTTGAAACAAAATTTCGAGTCGGGTCGATGTTATCAGATTGTGTCGGCCATTGTGTTTTGGTGGCGCTTGTCTAATCCGAGGGTTAACTGTTGATTGTTCAGTCAAAGATGCTAAACCACTTTGGCAAGTTAGACGATTTAAAATGAGTGTTGGTCAGTGCAAAGCTGCGCGCGTTGTGTCCATTTTACGACAGACGCGGTGGCTCTTCAAAGTCGACTCTCCAACGTTTGGGGGTCAAATTCGAGACAACTGGTTCGGTAAGCAATCATCTTTAGGGACAAGGCGCATTTTTGGATGAATGACTATGATAACCATCCAAATTGCCCTATATGGGACGACGCTAACCCACACGAGGTATCCATAAAAAGCGGTTTGGTGCGGATTTTAGACCGGCACGCAGCTTCATTGCTCAGTACTTTTTCTTGAAAATGACGTTGGTGATTATGTACCATTATCGGCGAAAGCTACAGAACGATACTAACCGATTTTTTTTTTTTTTGCCCAAATTGACGACATGTGGTTCCACCAAAACGTCGATACGCGTCATTCAGCAGACGCCACGATGCACATTCTGCATGAACGATTTGAGGGTATATGGTTATCTCCAAGATCGTGATATTTAACCCCGCTAGACCATTTCTTGTGAGGTGGCCCGAAATCGCAGCTCAATGCGAATAAACTGCAATCGACCGTTGGCCTTAAACCCAACATAATCAATGCCATCGCTCAAATTCAGCGGGATCTATGCGGCAGATTGGACCACACGACTTCGTGCCACCATGAGAAGCTGCGGCGAACATTTAGACATGTTGTATTCCAAACAAGCTAAGGTTTGGTGGCGTTCACCATTTTGGCGAGTTGTTTTGGTGTGTAACGATTCATAGGTACAATTGTACTGAATTGACGTTTAAAAAACATTAATTCAATCGGTTGATAAATGTCAAAGTTTTTCAATGTTTATATACCTATAATTTGGACACTTCTGTTTTAAAATATGGAAACGCACCAGGGATATCTCGCTGAGAACTACAAATGATGTCAATGTTATCAGCGCATGTAACCTAGCTTCTTTTTTAACATCAAAGGTCTCAATATGATTGTTTCCGACCTTAAATGGCAAAATGAGTGCTGTCCACCGTCATTCTGCACAACCTGATAAGACTCTGTAAAACTGACTTTGTTGTTTAACATTCAGAACGAAAATGACGAAACTCGTTAAACTACCTCATCTAAATTGGGACATCAACCCTAAAGGTTGATTAACTTTTTCTTAATTTGTACTCAAATATTTAGTTCAACAGTTTGCGTGAATGAATATTTAGATAGCGGCATTAAAAACGAAATTGCTTTTTTTTCTTATCAACACTAAACGGGGATGAAACCAAGTATCTAGAGGTATATGCTGTTAACAAGAGTTGATAAAATTCTTCGAGTGATTTTCGGTCCTCTTTGTGTTCACGGAATTTAAGGAGTACAATTTAACAACAAATTCTACGAGCTGTACAGCGATAATCGCTTGGTCAGAAAAGTGGGTAACAGTCGTCTAAGGATAGGATACTTTATGTCCCGCCGTTAATCTTCGACTTCAAAAGGAAATAATGCAGAAGAGGAATATTTTCGCTCGCAAATGGAGGCAGTTAGCCAAATATCGCGCTAACTAGAGAGCCTCCAGTCAGGCTAGTGATGCAAGTACAAAAAATCGATTCATTCCCTATCGTTCACTCATCATTCCCATGAACTTAATATCGCATTTAATTACTTCTCCTTTATTGGCATTAAATACAATTTTAAAATTATCAATGGAAATTAATTTTTTCCATTGAATTCCTTTAATTGAATGCTAATGCTATAAAGTCCCAACTCTGAAAGGCAATTGATAAATCGAAATGAATCGCATTACTGTAGGTGGGTACTCTGAGGTTTTTACTTTACAGTTTTACAGTATTCAAGTTGGCCAATGTATACTAATGTGAAATAGGACTATAGATACTCGTAATTATTTTTTTTTTTTTGTGTTGTACTGCAACGTTTTTACGTCAAAAATGTGAATACCGCTCTGATAAGATTCAAAATATATTATACATAGTTTAGTTTCATGACAGTCCACTGTCAAACCCTTAGTCAATATATACCAAAACCAGCCTCAAATGAATACCAAAGCCAAATTTATTTAGAGCGTAATTCATTTGTTTACACTCGAAAAATACCGCCCGCCGTTTAATTGAAATTGAAACATTTTTTTTTATATACAAAACAGCTTCCAAAACAAATTCGTTAAAAATATAGATAAATTCCCATCACACCCTATCCCTCTTCTCGTCGCCCATCATTAATTCAAAAATTATTATCGAAAAGTCTGGATGGCGTTGGAACTCATCTTTGACGGCTCCCTTTCCTATGTTGACTCACGATTACTCGCGTACTGTACAGTGTGGCGCCCATTCCCCCATGCCGAATGAATGACTGTTTAGGGTAGGGCTTCAATAAAATACAAAATTAAAATGCCCCTCAATAGGCAAACGCGCGCGCGCGTTCTTACTCATTCAGAGACATAGAAAGAACAGAAAAAAAACGACAGTTTCATTCCTTCATCTCATCACATGTCAATAATACAACTGTCATGCCAGCCATACTAAACCATGAGGGCTGGTCGGGTGAAAAACTCAAAATGTGTCGGATTACTTATACACTTTGGCTGTGGGGTCAATGTGTGTCGGTTTCGGTGGTTTAATGTTACCCCGCTTCAAACTTCTGTACACACAAACCCATTTCTCGTTCTTTGCCATTTTAATTGATTTTTTAATGGTTTTTATTGGCTCTCTGGGTATCCAGAAATTAAAAACGACAGAGTAGCGTAATTCTACAACTTTGGCCGAGGAGGGTAGAAAATAAAATGGTTCAGCGATTTTTTTCTTGCAACTCCTCGTAAATTATCTTCACCGAGAGATTGATATATTCATTTTTTATTGATGCCATAAACAATTACTTCGGGTGACAACAGACAGCTTAAAAAGATATAAAAACATTCCCATTTTGAATTTGAATAGTACAAGTGGTTTTCGGTGGAAAACAAATGCTTCTATCATTTCCAGGCGGTGAGTTTTGAATAGTGGGGATTGAACATTTTTATGTTTGGCAGGGTTTTAAGACGTTTTTGGACTGCGCGTCAGACAAGTGGTTGTGCGAAAATTAAAATTTTATTTGAATTTATACACGTAAATTAACATTTTTGCGGTTTTTATGTTTTATGAGTCAGCACATTTTTAGTGAATCGGTTTTGTTTGTGTAGTAGATGTAGATTAGTAGATACTTTACGGTATCTACTTTAGTATGATTTACTATTAATCGACTTGGGAACACCTATAAAATTGAAAGGTTTTTTTTTGTCATTGCATGGCAAGACAGATAGAAACATGAAGCCCCATGAAATAGTAGATTTATTGCTATGAAATTCGATTAAAGAGAAGCCTGTTTAAATATGTACCGAAAAAAATGTGCGATTAAATTCGTGCTGGGTAGCTGGATAGCTATTCGAATACACATGTTTTTAGACTCACTAGAAACTGGTGGCAGACAGATGAAGAATGGCAACATCCGATATATAACCTTCTTAACAAGTACCATGGGTACCAAGTACTTGGACTGCGTAATCTTGACAACATCTGATACACACGTTTTCACCAGAAAATTTATCAAGTGCGATTTTTTGATACCACATTCAGAGTTTTTTAAGGGGCTAAAGTCAATTCAAAATTTGAGTGCCCTTGTCTATATTCGCTGTTTGACTTTAATTTCAAAAGCTTTCGAACAAATTTACCTAAAACAAGGTTAGGTTAAAGTATGCCTATCCATTTGATAGAAATATTTTTTGAGATTTTTAATATCGCCAGTTTTCTGTTAGACATTTGATCGTTTACCTCCTGAGTGTATCTTTAATAACCGTGTCCACTTTACGTATCTTTATTACAAGCGAAAGGTTCCAGCTGATTCAATTTTTGACACTGTTCTTAAAAGAGTAAAAAAAATAAAAATTTCTGGGTGAAACCATGAGTGGTCGTCGCCAATTCGACGCGGAGAAACTTTTACAAGAGAGCTTCAGTCGCGAAATATACAATATTAAATAGAATAATATTTTTCTATGAGTTGATTTGTTTCCTCCGTTTTGCCATGTTGACTCTCGAAAAGCTACTCGCAAAATACGAACTGTACTGGAATGATACGAGGTGATCCCCGATAGAAATCGAAACATTCTGTTGACTTGCGAGTTTCGAAAGCTGCTCGCAGTGTTTATAGTGTCAAATGGATCTCAAATGGATGCCGTGTGTCAATTGGGCTAATCTGAATTCTTCTGTACGTGTGTTGTAATCGAACTCCTCCTAAACGGCTAGACCGATTTTGATGAAATTTTGTGGGTGTGTTTGAGTGGGTCCAAGGATGGTTTGGATTCATATTTGGTGAAAATTGGACAAAAGGCCGTGGCACCTCCCATATGAAAAAAAAAAAAAAAAAAAAAAAATCGTATATCTAGAAAACTACCGAACTAATTAAACTCAAATTTTAAGAAAATATTTGTTACTGGCCCAAAGGTGTTTCTGTGAAAGTTTGATCAAAATTGGACAAAGGATGCGTACCTTCCGTATAAAAAAAAAATATACCTAAATTTTAAATGTTATTTCTCGACACGCATCGGACCTAAAGTTGTAAAATGTATGGAGTATAGACATTGATGTGCATTGTCCAAACAACCGAGCCAAGTGTCGGTGGGATTGGAAAACGGGTCATGGCACCATCCTTACAACAAAGTTATTTAAATCATATTTGAACATTGCCTGATTGAAGCACTTTACAAAACCAGGTGGGATTGGACAAAAGGGCGAGACACCTCTCATAACAAAAAAAAAAATACATTTCAAAAGCTGTTCTTCGACAGTCATGGGGAAAAATATTATCTAGACAATACTATTCGTGGGCACACGTCTGAGGAAATATTGGTCGAAACACACGGAGTACAGAATCAGTCCGGACCTGACAACATTTGCCAGGTCCGCTAGTCCTTGGATAATTTTCTGACACTATCGTGGTGGAAAACGAATTTTAAGCTGTCAAAAAATTCCTATAGGCTAATTTTTTGACGTTTTCTTTCGCTTGAGTTTTGCTAGAATATTGAAGAAGAAATAAAACACTGAATTTGAATTTAAAAATATCTGTTTTAAGATTGGGGTTTGGTGAACTTCTTTTTCAAAGCTTTAATAAGTGTCAGAAAACAATTGACACACGGCCGTAAGTAAAAATCTTAAATTATGTAGGTACATATTTATATTTTTTGTCTAATATCAGGAATAAGATTAATAGGTAACTAATTAATAAACAATTAAACAATAAAAACTTAATCACATAGAATAACCTTCCCAGTAGTCAGGCTTTTATTGCAAATCTTTAGTTCACAAGATTATATTTAAAGGCTTGAACAACCAAAGAAGCATTTAGGAAACATTTGAAAAACATTGTTTTTAAAAACTGTTTCTAAAACGTTTTCACAATATTTTAAGGTAGATACATATTTGAATATGTATTTTTGGTTTGTTCTGGAGTTTTAGTTCTTAATAAAATGTAGTATACCGCACTTGTTTCTCCATATTCGTCACCAAATACAGAAAGAGAAACATTTTATTTTCCCCACCTTCAAATGGAATATTTGGGAAATGTTTCGCAAACAAATGGGAAACAAAATTTAAAGTCATCCACAAAAAAAAAAAAAAAAAAAAAAAAAAACGTTTCAAAATGTTTAAGAAACGTTTCAGAAATATTTTAGCAAAATGAAAAAGATTTCGAAACGTACCTATAAAATTTTCAAAACGTTTCTGAAAAATTTTTTTTTGTGTGGACAAGCCTTAGATAAGGGCCATTCACATGAGCTCGAACGAACGAACTGATGAAATGCAAACAGACCACTTTTGATGCATTTATCAAAAGAAAATTGCACATTTTACTATTCCAAGAAGGTTTATTAATTATCCCATCAAAATGTCAAAATGCACTACGAAAACAAATTTAAAAACAGTTTAAATTAGGTACGAAATTTTGAATTTCAAACTATGTATGTATGTATTTATGGGAACGATAACACCCTCGTCGCGTCGGCGCGAATTGTCAAAGTTTATTTGGCACTCGCATTGCCCGCGTTCCATTAACCCCCTAGATGACTAGCGGCATGCCAAACTCCATACAAAAAAAAACTGACATTTCACAATACCTATCTGCTAGAGTTCTAGCGCAAATGCTGAAATGTCAGTTTTTTTATATGGAGTTTGACATGCCGCTAGTCATCTAGCGGTCAATGGAACGCGGGCATTATTAGATAAACCGTGTTCCACAAATTAGCAAAAAATTTAACCTCTTTCAAATTTAACCTCAAATTAGAAATTGCTGCCGACTGTCAAAACTCGCAAACATTTGTTTCTTCGTAGATAATTGGTGGCTCTCATGTGAATAGTCCTTTAATACACAAAACTTAAAGGAGAATACGTAGGTTCTAATGGACCAATAAACATTTTTAATCTTCAACTTAAATATTCTGACGGTTACAATAGATAATTTTAAAAAGGGCAAAAAAGACAGACTATTCCTACTAGGGAAGAGCTATACACTACATATATGTACCTACCTACTTAATGTATATAATGCTACAAGTTGGAGGTTCTTTTGTTCGAAATGTTCTCGTCTTGGGGTAGGTACCTACAAAAATTACGCAGCAGACTGTTTGAACAAGTGTCATTTTTCATTAGGAATAAAAAGGTGGATACATGTAACAACCAATCGAAAAATAGACAATTATTACTGCCAATATTTAAGCGATGCCTTAAAATTAAAATCATTCTTTCTAGCAATATGTATTGTCATTCTGTCATCAATCAAATTATGCACTTGAGTCCAGCAACCACGCCTTACTCAAAAATTTCAAGGAAATCATCATCGTTTTAAAAAAAAACTAACTACATTCATACACAAGGGTGATTCTGATTATAATCTTTATGAAACCAAAAGAACAGTGTCTAGTAGACAGACACCGTTTGAATGATGCATATAATAATTAAATCGTGTCATTCAACTCCTTTTACTACAAACTACGCATCACAATCTCAGTCCTAGAAAGAATTACTACAGAATTTTTAGACAAAGCAACTAAATTAAAAAAAAAATCCAAATTGGGCGTGTCACTTTTAAAACGTATCATTTTCTTATTTTTTCAAATATACATATCTACATGCCGACATTTTTAAGCAAAATCCAAATTAATTGTTTTCGGCTTAAAATTTAAAATTAATGGGGTTTCCTTTGTTAAATTAAATAAATTATAAATTGCAGATGGAGCCACCTACCCCTACTACCACATTATGTAGTCTCCCCCTCAATATGCTGCCTAATAAAATTGCAATAATTATTGCCGTGGTCTTACCTTCCAAAAATTCGGTTTTATTCCAGAGGATTATACTTATCCACACAAGAGTGTAGGAAAATTTGCGAATAATGATCTCTACAGTTGATAACGTATTTACACGCACTCGTTGCAGATACTTTTTTTTTTCTTCCTTTCTCTCTTTTAATCTTTTATTTTGTTTAATTAATTCACTCTTTTCCACAGAGAGATACTATAGATTTAAAATAAAACAGACAATCCACAATTTGTAAACAAACAAAAAATAAAAAATTCACTTTCATCCAACAGGACAAACAATTAAAAAAAACACAATAAATATATATGTATATGTATATCCTCACTTTATATTTTTATGTGGATTTAACAACTGCGCACAAAGAACAAACTCACGCACACACTGTCACTGAACTGTATGGATGGGTGAAGTTGTGAAGAAGCACAGGCAAATCTTCCTTTTTTTCTGTCTTCCTTTTTTAAACGGGAATTTTAAGGATTTTCACCACTTAATAATTTTATTTTTAGCACACAGGAGGATGTTAGTAAAACAACTTTAAATATACATTTATTTTATAACAACCCCAAGAAGATAACACTCCTCTAGTTTCAATTTTTTCAAACTTCTTTTGAAGGAGAAGAAAAAAAGGTACAAATACAGTGGAGAGCAAAAAACTAAAAGTCAATCCGCACCCTTGAACGTCCAAATTCAAACTTAATGCAGCAAGCGAAGTTTGAGCAGTTGAACGTGTTGTAGAACGTATCCGTTTCGACGACGACAAAACGAATCTCAGCGACAGAATTGTGAGTGTGTGTGTGTAATTTCATCCAACAAATCCACGAGGAAAACACAAAAAGAACGGTGATGAAAATGAGCCATAAAAACGCCAGAAAAGAAATGCTGCTCTGCGCTCAGCTCATACGCCCGAACGAAAGAAGAAAGAACTAGCAATAGCAAAGCCGGCATTCGTTCAACGATACGACCGCTACGTGCTGTTGTGTTAAATAAGTGGCTGTCAGTCACGCACACTACCCAGTTGCACAGGCATACTACAGTCTACAGAAAGTAAAGTACAGTAGAGTATCTACAGTAGAGTATCTACAGTAATGTATCTATAATCTACAAACAGCTAACAAAACAAAGAAAACATAATGCAGCAGGCAGACTGCTACTACTCATTGCCGATTGGGGTTGGATTAAACAGAAACAGCAAGAAGACGATAATGGGAAAGCAACTGGCAAAATATTGAGTTGTGGAACGTATCTGCTACTGCTCCTCTGATGGAGTTTCTATTTTGTATTGTCTATTTTTCTATCAGTGGATTCGAGTGAGTTTAGAAAAACCACTCATTGGGTTTGAATGTGTTTGTTCAACGAATAAAGGAGGAAGGCATTTGATAAACTGTGAATAAGTTGGGTTCGGTTTTCGTTTTAGGATCCGCCAAACGTATCTCTAACATTTTTTGTTTGTTGTCTATGGTATTTTTTTTTTGTCGTTTTACTTGTTGAAAATTAGAAAAGATATGAAGCGAGTTTTTTTTTTTTTTCTTCAGATAGTTTGAATACCAAAATCATGGTGGTGCATGGATATTCGAGTATGGGACAGGAAGTTCCCCTGATTGATATTTGGCAATGAAAGACGTTTGGGAAAAATGTGACACAGTAATAAATGGAACTTGCCACGTGTATAGGGTAAGGGTTCTAGGAAGAAGGAACAACATTTTGTATATACGAGATGAGAAACGATTTGAAAAGAGACGGAAGTGCCACTGTCAGAAATTTGTATACGTTGAGAAATTATGATTAATTTGAATTGATTTTATTATAGTTTTGAAAACCTAATGCGATTTTTCATGTCCACCTAAAAGGTTGTTGGTGGGAAAGTTGGCGGGTAATTAGGAAACTAACGACCTACCTATATGTCAATTTATTAGAGAACAGTGATTACGAGACATGCGTCGATTTTTCGTAATTTTTGAGCATATGTAGGTGGGGTTGGAAACTAGGCAAATGATTTTAGATTTATAGTACTCAAGAAGGGATTAGTATGGTAAATGACTGAGCCATGTAAGTTAGCAAGTCATGAGTTTCAAACATATTATGGCCGAGAGCCAGAGCTGCTATTACAATGCTGCCTTGTTGAAAATTTCCCTTTTAGGGGAATATTTGTAGATACTCGAAATGAGCTAAAAGGGAAAAAGGTTAGTTGTTGTTTTCTAGAACTAAGAAAAGGGAGTTTTGTGTCTTTGAAACTTAACTTTAATTTTCTTCAGGTAAACATCAGGAAAAACATTTTTTTAGCTAAGCTATTGACGAATGTACAAGTTGACCTGCGATATCTGGTGGCGAGGAAAAGAAACCTCTGTCATTTTAATTGATGTAAACGCCTTATCTAAAATTCAAGTATTGTTTATAGGTACATTTTTTTTTTATTTATTGTCCATAAAATATCTTTAAATCGTTTATAAGTGGAATGAACAATTAATATGTTGGTTTCGTGTAAGCAATATTTTTTTTTTTTTTATTAGACACTTTTTTAACTGTTTAAAGTTCTTTAGATTATTTTTAATATTACATTTATTGTGCAGCATTATCCCAAATACCAATTGCGGACCCAACTAACCGAGATTTATCTCAGACTTTGTCGATAACCATCTGTGATGTTCCAGAATATTTTAGCGGCATAAAACGATCCATTCGCGAAGGGGAAGGACTCGTCAAGGCTGGTTGGGACTATGCCAACTCAAACGCTAACACCAGAGGCACTATTTTTCAAAAGTCCGTCCATCTACTCGCCTACAACGAGCGAAGAAAGCTGCCCCGGCGCTTCCGCCACGATTTGTGCAAAGTTCAACTGATAACATTGAAGAATCACCCTGATATACAAGATTCAGCAAACAGTGATGTAACTGGTCTGGTCATAAATGCATCCTCGATGACCTCAAAACCCCGCGAAATCAAACTATGTACATGGTTAAACCATTTTTTATATATCAGTTGTATTGGGGTACGCCGCAATGAGACGCTCGATCCAAGACTTTTTCTTTATTTTCCATTATTGCAAACTAGTTGGGAATTTATTAGTATGTTTCTATTTAACAAATGTATTTATTTTTCACAATATTTAATTATTTAATGTTGCTTATCTTCTTTTCCGTATATTTTTTCGTTTATCTGTCAATTTTGTTTATCTAGAAGGGTTCGCCGCTGAGATACACCCTCCATTTCTCAATGCATTTTTTTGAACGAGCCCATTTATTTTATACTCCTGAATTTGTCCATAAACAAGCGCTTGTATTGATACAAAAAGAAATGAAACCTGTATTTTGCTATAACTAATGAGGACGGGACTGACTGACCTAGGCGATAAAAGCGGCACGTCGACTTGATTAAGATGGCTGGATAGCTCGTTTGGCCTGTCTTAAGCCTGGGATATTACCCGAATATGAGATACATTTTGTTGTTTCCAGCTTTTTATGGCTAAGTTTATAGCAGAAAAATGTTGGGTCCTGTGAAAGGGGGTTTCTAAGCCCATTTTGGACAGTCGGCTTTTTCGTAAACTGCAAAGCCCGCATGGCCAAGAACCCACCATAAATTTGGTTCTGTTCCTGAGCCTTTGAAGGGTGTTGAAACAGTTTAATACTGATTTGGGGTCAATGATAGGTGAGCTAAAGGCCTTTATAGTAGCTGATTGGCTGTCCGGGGATTATATGCAGTGAGCGTGAAAAGTAAGTGAACACCACTGCGGTTTTTATTTGTCCTTGAGGTTTGATATTTCAAAACCCTAAAGAAAACTCAAAAGAGCATTGGTGTTCACTCACTTTTGACGCCCACTGTAGATGTGAACGCCTTTGATGTTAATTTTTTGGATTTAATTGGCGGATTCCTGAAAGGCGTGGAGCTTTGCCTGGAATATACACTAGAGGTTTTCCCCATAGAAACAGTTTTTTTTTTTTTTTTTTTATGTGTGTGTGGAAAAATCTAATATAGTATGTTTACACCGCACCTAAATTCAACATTGTGCAGACAAAATTTCGAAATCCAATTCTGCGTTCCCATTGAAACTGAAAAATGTTTTGACAGCTGGTTTTATGTTTTTGGCAGTGAGCTTAATGCCATGTTCCCACCAAACGAAACCGCGAGGTTTCGTAAATAAAAATAAATAAATAAATAGGTGGCGCGGTAGACACCCTAGGCCTAGAGCTTCTATTGCACAATTTACAGAGATATGGTAAAACTAACTATTACTGAAATATTATAAATTTTTTATTAAAAAAGTATCAGAGAAGTTAAATAAGAGGGAAGGAAAAGCTACTAGTAAAAACCTTCATAAGCAGAAAAAAATTCAAAATCAAAAATACTTGATTTCAGGTTAGTTAGACAAGAATGGGTAAACTATAATTCAAAATTAATAAATATGATATAAATAAATAAAGAAACAAAACTTTAATATGTATATTAAATAACATCAACGACAAATATGCGACAGTTCGCTTTAAGGGGGTTTGTTATAGGTATGCGAAATTATTTGCGACATTGATAGGAGATGGAGTGAAAATAAAAATTAATGTTGGCCTCCATGCTCCATCGTATATTAATTTTTGACAATAGATTTTTAGTCAACATTTTAGTAACGACATCAAATTCAGATTCCAATTTCTTTCCAATATTACGTGAAATTATCTACCCCATTAATCTCTAAATTGTCCCATAAAAAAATCATCTCCAATCAACATTAATGCTCATAATGCTCTCTTAGCGTATACATATATATCACACACAATAAAACGAAATCGATGACTTCCTTATAAACAAAAACACAACATACGTAAACAAACAATATTTTTTTCCACTCAATCTCACTTGACATATCCGATGGTTTCCTTCTTGTTACCTTCTTTGAATTTAAGTAGATTTTCCTGTGATTTGAACCAGATCTTTTGTTGTAAAAGAAATATACATACCTGGAACGAAAAAGAAAGAAAAAAAAACGAAAAATTAACATAACCAAAACAAACAGTTTTGAATTAATATTCATTCACCATCAATGACTTCGCTGCGGTTCACCCAAATGTGACAGCAGCACAGTCTTTGTCAATTTATGAAATGTGGTTGGCAGGCAAAAACACTCTTTATTTGCAAATAAAATTAACACTGGTGTAACATGCATGCAGTGAGCGTAATTAGAAACCGCATACAGGTGAAACAACATAATAGAAAAACAACACAAATGAGGGCAATAATGCAATTTATTTCGATTAATCATAATTATTATTACACCTCATTTGCTTGCCCTATACTCGACACTCGAACACTGGCAGACGAGGAGTGCCGACAGTGAAGGGCCTTGGAAAATAATTAAAAAATTATGACAAACTAGACGAATCATTTTTAAGAATTAATCTTGCATCGCATAGGCTACATTCCTACGGCATGGAGGGAGGTGCGAGTGGTTTTTATACCCAAAGCAGGCAAACCAAGCCATACCTCAGCGAAAGACTATCTATAGACCCATCATTAGTCTATTGTCATTTCTCACTCGAGACACTCGCAAGGCTTCTTGACATCCACATAAGAAGTAAGAGTTGCTACGATAACGACCTGCACCATAAGGAATTTGCACTAGCTGCCTTTATGGACATTGAGTGAGCTTTTAATAATGTTTGAGAAGAGGCAATAAAACGTGCTCTGGAAAGGATAAATGTAGAGCATAGCACCACCAATTGGTCACAAGAAATATCAATTCCAATCTCGGAGTTAATTCTGCTCATAATTTGAAACTTACTTCATGTAAATTTTGGCACCAATAGAAAGGTCATTTAAATTCCGTTTGAATGATACAAAACTTTCCTTAACCCATTAAGTACAACAAATACAAAAAAAAAACAAAGGAAAGTCTGCCCCATTAAATAAAATTCGGGGGCTTCGGCAAGCTGTGAGAGTTATAAAACCGTTCTACAATAAATCTAAATTCTTAAGCTTTAAAAAGGATGATATCACAAGGCTAGGGAAATTATTTTGAGCATTAATATTATGTCAACGCACGGCTCTATGCTAGAGAAAAACTGGTTCTGAAGAACTAGCTATTAAATCAGAAAGACCTGGAAATCAATAAAACGATGTCATACAAGATATTTTAGGTTACAGTGCCTTTCGGGCCTTCACAACTGGCGCAACACCACATGCACTTGTCAATGAATCACAGATTTATTTTTGACAGCTCCGAAATGTTGCACATACAAAAATACTGCATCATTTGCTAAGTTTTAAGCACCCCATACACATGACAGAAATGATAACACATTCGGCACGCATACTCCATACGAAAATACGCCAAAATTGGTGTTTAATATTCGAATTTTCATTGCAGTTCAGATATGATATTTTCTGTTCCGTTGTGACCCTCTTCTTCGCACTTTTTTGGGTACCTGTAGCACAGATTTTTACATTTATTACATACCAAACCTAAAATGTTACAACTTGTACCATATGTGTATGGACCGCTTTAACCAACTATGGGTGGTCAACAAATTTCCATCCGCGGAAATCATTACCCCAACTAAAACCATTAGAACTAATTCTCAATTCCAGTCACGCAATCTGGGTTAATGCATTCCCGCCACAGTGTGCACAGCGCGTTCATTAATAAAGTAATTAACGTGGAATCGTAATTTTTAACATAAAATTGATAATGTGCCCACATCATGATTATATACAGCAAGTGGTGCTGGTGGTGTGTCCAGCACGATCAAATGTCATAAATAGATGGACTCGTCGTACTTTCACATGTCAGTTTCATGACAGTGACTAATTACCCAGAATTGTATCGCCAATAAAGTGACAAAGAAAGGCGGAAACGCCGACAGCTCTTCATTTCCTCTTTGTATATTCCATAAGAAAAAGTATTCATACAAATCGGCTTCAAAGCGACCTTCAGACTTTTGAATTGAATACGAAAATAGAAACGCTGCCGAAAAACATCGGCTTTTGTACTCTAATCAGAGACTAAGAGGAAAAGGCTCACTGATGCGGTGGTGCGCTGCATCGTGTATATATTACGACTACGAGACTTCTTGATTTCTTGGTTGTGCACTTGAACTTCCTGTCTGTTGTTCTCAATTGTTGTAATCGAGCAGAGAACATTCCCAAAATAACGAATTATCCAAAATGCTGCTACACAACCACAATGCAACAGTAACAGATACTTATCTACACAAAGGATGAAGCGCGGAGGAGAGAAATGCACTTGAGATTGTTTCTCTTTTCTTCGTTTTGCTGAGTGCATGAATAAATTGATTAAGGAGCAAAAACATGAGTTACTGTGATAGCGCAGTATTCCAAGTAATAGGCCAACTCCCTGCAATCTCAGTAAGCAGCTAATTTTTATTTCTTGCTTTGTAGCAGTAATGTAATGTTAATCTTTTCTTATCGTCGGATATGACAATGGCTGCGGCCCGCACCGAAACAAGTTGCTTTTACCCAAACCACCCATTATGTTGACAATGTATCTATACTCGTAATTCGGGGCGACAATGACTCCTGCTATAGATACATTTTCACAATCAATTGGGTCTGGTGAGGTGATGGTGATGGTTATTGCTGTTCGTGCCATCTATGGTGGTGGATTGAATCAATTTGTAATGCTGGACATTAGAGGTATAGATATACCAAATGCTGGTCGCACCGCATATCACATGTTAATTGGAAATCAATTTCCGAATATTGTTCAGGGGGGGGAATGTATTTTCTCACAGATGTTACGAATTGTACCGTAGGAGATTTAAGATTCGATCGAATAATGCTATAGAAGCAACGGCTGATTAACATAACGAATCTCTGAAGATGGGCGGATAATTTGTATCTGACGATGTAACAGGACATTGGATTAGCAATTTAAGGCACGTTTAACAAGTATGGTCTAGCCAAATGGCGGAAGATATCATGATGGGGTTCTATAAAGTTCTTAAGGCCGTCATGTTTTTGTTAAGAAAGACGCAGCCGCCAAGTGGATGGCTTAATACTGAAGTTTTAATGACCCTGAACAAATTTTTGGTATAGCGAAATGCGAGGATCCTCTACGCAACATAACAATAATATCCCCCAAAATCTATATATATATTTAAAAGCGACTGCCGTTTGTGCGTCCACGCGCATAACTCGAGAACGGATCGTTCTTTTTTTACGATTTTGGGATTGAAAAATTGGGTGTGGCACCTCCCATACTTACAACTTACAAAACGTAGAGCTCGAAATCAACCGAACCAATTGAGTTCAAATTTTCAGACCATCTGAGGTTTTCGCCCGAGAGGGTTTCTATGTTTGGTCATAATTGGACAAAGGGGCGTGGCACCTCCCATACCAAACAACATTTCACATGCTTTTTCCCGACACTTCGAATAGTAATCAGTCGATTAAGCTAGAACTTAAAACATACATCTGTTATGATTTAAGCGTCCTTCATTTCCCGTGCGTCTTGCCTTCGCTATGACAATTAATAAGTCGCAAGGACAATCGCTGGATGTTTGTGGCATCAACCTTGAATTCCCATGTTCCTCACATGGTCAATTGTATGTTGCGTGCTCATAAATGTCGGCAAACCTCCCGCTTTGTTGTGGGTGTACGCGCTCTTATAAAGAACGTTGTGTACCATAAGAACTTCAGTGAAAAAACATCCGTCACGTTAATCATTTTTCATCCAATCGACTTCAAACTCGGTTTGTGTACTCTATATAAGAAACCAAGAAAATCAATTTCTGTGATTTTGGATATTTTGCTTGGAACCCGAGTTATTAGCGACGGAAAAAATTGAATCAGTTTGTATGGGGAATATTTTTTTTTCATCGTATCGAGCGTGTAGCAAAAGCAAAGCACAGTAGGTACAAAAAAAACTTATGTAAAGGGAGCAACGCCGCGGATAAATGCTAGTGCTCTCATAAACTCATAAACTCAAAAACTCACGTTCGAAAACAGAGTGAATCAATTTAGTCAGCTGTGTCCACAGTATCTGTCAAAAAAATGCAACTCACCCTCATGCTTGTGGTATCTTCCCCATTTGTAAGATATTGTTCATTTAATTTAAGATAGAGATCTGGACCATTGATAACATCAGAATTTTGTTCACCCCTATCGTGGAATCCGCCGGGGGGAATTATTCACGGAAAAAAACATTTTGGTATCGTCGAATCCGCAAAGTGAACAGTTCCCCGTGTGGGTAATGTGAATGAGTTTCACTGTATCGTTGAAAACGTTCAAATCGAATTTTTCCCGAACAAAATGACATTTCTTACCCGCAACAAAATCATTGTGGATTTCATAGGTTTTCTTACTTGCTGCAGATCGTGAGGATTTTTTTTAAGAAAATTTACATGTAAAAAAGCTGCGTTATTAAGCCGAACATTTGTAATAAATCTGTGCAATATTGAACTTTATTAAAACAAAAAAAAAACATTCTAAGAACACATTTCATCCGGTAGCTCCATGAATCGAATAGGTGAAGTGAAACTCAATTCCGACGGATTCCACGATAGGGGTGGTTGATATACGAAACCAATCCTTCGCATGATCCACCATATTTTTGTGTCGTTATCCTGTTGAAAATGCCATCGGAAGGGTATGCTTTCTCGACAATTGGAACCATGAACATTTTTCCAAAATATCCCCATATCCATTTTTGTCATAATGTTATTGATACTGATGACCCAATACCATGGCTTGTAGTATATTTTCCTTTTGGTCGCATAATATTTAGTCCACGATGAATTTTCGTTTCGTCATTCCAAAGGGTATTTATACATTTCTGTTTGCTTCTTCAGGTTCGTTCAAAATTTTGACTTATAGCAAACTCTTTTTCTAGACCTTAATTTATTAACTCGTAACAGTCGAACTTTTCTGGCAACTCTTCCTGTGAGATTCGAATGCTGGAGTATTCTTCCGAATGTTAATTTGTAGGTACATTTAAAGTCCTTGACTAAAAGATAATCAGCCCTATCACGAATTCCTCCGTAATCGAAAATACGCTACGAATCCCGAAAAATATATCATGGAATCCAATCGTAGTAGATTTGTAGTGGAAAATCTGCTACGAATTTCAAAATTCGTAAAATAAGGTCTCTCTGAATCCGATTGAAACGGAAAATTTACCTCTTTCTCTACGACAAGTGATTTGTGTCGGTGACGTTGGAAAAAACAATGTTGGCACAGCTATAGGTTGTATTTTGCATAAAAAAGTAAATTTTTACCATTTTTTTGGTTCTTAATAATATTTTTAGGGCAAACACTAGGTAGTAATAAGGCACATATTGAAGTTATTGAACACGAAAGCACACCCCTTCTAATATACATATTATTTAAATGTCGGTTTATTGAGTTGAAAATTTCTTTAAAACCTGTTACCCCCAGTTTTACACTGGAAGTTTAAACTATAGTTTAACTGTACCTGAACGGAGTTTAAATTTGAAGTTCGACTCGTCCGGTTTCACATCATAATCTGAACTTCAATTCAATTGAACTCAGTTTAACGAAATTTTATGAATAGAATTTGGCAGTATTGTACAGTACTTAGCTTTTATACGACTTTTTCAAAATCGTTCCTTGTATTTTCTTTCCAAGAACACACAAAATAACGTCAAATATTTGTATTTTTGTCAATCACCTGATCTGAGGTTTAAACTGCAGAATACTGTTGTTTAACTTAAACTACAGAATGAACTCTGTTCAAGGTTTAAATGAAATTGTGAAACCAAATTAATTGTTCAACTAAATGTTAAACTAAAAGTGTAGTTTAAACTCCCACTATGAAACTGGGGGTTAGTTTATTTTTCTTTTTAAAACATAAAACGAATTGAATTCACTTTATTCATAAGTCAAAAGGATAACACGCATCTCCAAATATTGTTCTCTTAATGTTCAAATTTTGCTTTTGCCTGGTGGTCTCTGTTCGACCAGCAATTTTTGAGAAGGCAATTGAATCCATTTTTAAACAACTTATATTTAATTTGTTGTTAAAAAAATAAAAATTATTCAATATATTTGAAAGTTTAGTCACAATTCATTTCAATAATTTTCACACACGGGTTTTCGTAGTTCATAGCATAGCTTACAGTCGGGGATTTTTTACGAATGGATTCTTGTAATACATACCTACATATTTGAAACAATTGCGATACCTCATATTTAAAGCACACCCATTTTTATGACCAACCTCTAGACCAGGCAACATTTTATTGCAACACAAATAAATAAACCGCTCAAAAGTAGGTAGGTACACCGTACACACCTGAGTATCATTGTAACAGGAACAGCAGTTGTTTGCGCAAATTTTGCATTAAACTTTTCAGCTTTCGATGCTCCCGTATGCAGTATAAAAGTAAGAGTAAGAAGCTTCTGGAATTCTGTAATTATTTGGAACGAGTGCACTATGACTGACAAACCGCCCTAAGAAGCCCTCCGCTGAGCACGTTGGTTTGAGAGCTGTTGCAAATATTTCTAAATCTTCTAGATGGCTTGGTTTTTTTGGTTGGTGAGAGTAAGTTTTTAATTTAGGCCTTCCATAGTCCACTAGGCAAATATGTAGTAGAGTTTGGTTCCAAATATGACTAAGGGTTTACAAGCTTCGCATAACTATTCTTTTGTGTGACATATAAATCGCGTGACGCTCCATAATAGACAAAGATCAGGTAGCTAACTATGCACACACTTACTTAATTTCAGAATAGGTTCTCTGATAGAGTTATAGCCACTTCTGTTTTGCAATGGAGCTAGACTTGTATTAAAAAAAATTACTTCCGAGTCCTAGTTAAAAAGCAATAGTAATAGGAAAGGAGAAGCAGAAATCTCGATTTTATTTTTAGCGACTGCAATTTTCAAAGCCCTTAGTTCCTATCAACAGCTTGTAATAGTATAAATGTCAAGAAACGTAACTAATCTTTGTAATGGTAAACTGTGTAGTTAGTTTTGATAATGGACCTTGATTTGATTTCCTTTGGTCCTATCTAACATTGTTTCTCTTTTTTTTAAGAAATTTCGATGAGTGCATTTAAGCACTGTTCCCAAACGTTTTTAATTACAAAAGCGAAATAGGTACGAAGCTTGTGCAAAACTAAATTTTACCTGCTCTCCAAACTTTAGCTAAATCCCTAACTAAATTTTGACAATCCCTAACTAAGTGTTGATCTTACGAATTACGATCCACAAACAAGAAATCATACGTCACCAAATGATAAGTGTGGAACGCACACACTCATCAAAAATGTCCCATTGGGGGATATTTTCATGCACCTTACAAATTATGTAAATATTGTATATAAACAAATCTATAAAAGGCAATACATATTATTCAATTTTATACCGTAAAATAAGTACATAGTTGCATTTTTATTACGGAATTTTCTTTTCTTTGGTTGAACAGTTGCAGTTGGCGAAACAGTTTTTTTTATATATTTCTTGGTTCGGACAAAGAACATTTTGGTCACTTCAAACCTAAACTAAATTTTGACATCGAGTTGTGGATCAGTGAAACAGAAAACAGATGTTCGTTGACAATAGCTTCCTTCAAAAATTCATCGACGCGAAAAAGTGTTATATTTTCGTTGTGCTTTCTTTTTTCCTTGTTTGCTATTCTTTGATCTCAAATTTTTCACTTTCAAAGGACTCCTCATCGAGGTGTTCATTGAAAAAACTCATCCTTATTTACTTCTCCGCAACACAAAACAACAGATCTGTCAAAATTTAGCTTAAGAAATGTGCCAAAATGGGTGGGCTAAATTTTGACAGATAATATAAAGTACCTACAGTCTCATAATGAAAAAAAAAAAATGATTTTTTAGCTGAAGCAGCGTACCGTTCGGCTAAATAGATTCGCTTGAATTTGGTTCAGCTAAATTTAGGAGAGAATTTTGTATGGGAGCTAAAGTTTAGCTCAAGCAGCGTACTAAGCGAACAATATAAATATTTAACAGCCGCCAATGAAAAACTGACTCATCATTGTCCATATTGCCCATAGATTAAGTGAGCAAGACATAACATACCTACAACAGTCGCCCGACTTTAATTAAACAACCTTTTTGACAAATACCACGTATTAGCTCTCTGGAGCGTTGCGTTTTGATGACCAACACTACGTATTAGCTCCCTGAAGCGTTACATGCGCTCTTTATGCATAAACATTCCTCTGAAGTGTTATACACACAGCATGCCCAACTAATTAATATTTTTAATTATGTAAAACAGTTCAACAGGGGGCTTCCGTAATCCATTCCTAGCTTCGATTTGGGGTGTAAATCTGAAACATTTTCAATGGAACGCATCATAAACCACAGAGGATCATTACCACCTCATTCATTCTTGTGTCAAGTCGGTAATAAAACACCACGCACACCAACCAAACTAATTGTTAAAGTTCACAACCACCTTCGACCCCCCCAAAGAGCTGCACCTGTAATAAATAACGGTCTCACCCCGATCATTAATTGTTATGACCTCAATTCGTCTCTCTGCAGAGAGAGAGTGGTATGTGTATGTGCATTATCATAAATTAAAGCTTCGTTGCGCGTACCTTGGGTAGGTATCTCACGAAAAATATAACGGAAATGCCTTCTAGATAGCTATCGCTAGGTTCTATAAAATTGTGTTCCCTTCCCCCGTCTAGATAGATGTAGACTAATTCTGTCAATTTTCTCCCTAAATTTATAGAGTAAAGACTCATATTGCAACCCCCATCGTTTTGCATGAGATATTTCACATAAATTATCATTTTCAAGATACAAAACCTCAACAAACAGAATTCTACCGCAAAGGGACTACTATACACGACGATATGTGTCGTCGGCGTCATGGTTCTACTCTAACCCTAGACGGCGACGAGTCGTTCGTGTTTGGTTAAGAGTTCACCTTGCACAGCGCACTGACAGCAACAGCACTACCAAAATCGGCACAACTAACCAAACCATGGCTTGGTTGGTTTCTTTTTTTTTTTAGGAGGCACTCAGCTCTTCTTGGTGTTGTTCACCTTGAGTGGCAGAGAGTTTGAAACTTTTTTTAATAGAAACGAAGAACGAACCTTTACGTATAGGTAGGTTTAAATGGAGAGCACCGTGGATTGGGTTTCCCTCTGCAGACAAAGCGACAACATGCTGGAAAATGACAGAATTTCTTGATTTTGTCATTTTTTTTTTTCGTGGTTGTTAATTTAAATTGAATTTTTATTGTGCTGCGGTTTTCCGAGCCCATATACATCGACATCCCATGTGAGCGAAATCATACCTACCTAGGCGCCATAGCTCTTTGTGTTGGTAATTCAATTATGCATGTCTTCGCTTTGTTGGCGTATAATTTTTTAATGGCCTCAGCAACGGATGCGCCGATGGGGCTCTAACAAATTCAGTTACCCACCATCTTTCTTTAGGCTCTCGTACGATTACCGGAGGCCATTAGCTTCTATTAATCTCAGTCCTAATCTATAGTTAATATCTCAGCTCAGTCCATGGTGTGGTAGGTAATTTTCCAGTATTTATGAGACAGATTACGCCAGCTGCATTGCGTATAGGCGGTAGGTGATTGGTGGTGGCAGTAGCCTCAACTATACTTGCACATCTTGGATACAAACATAAGGAGAATCGCGCGTCGTCGGATAAATAGTCGCTCGAGAATAATAATGAGTCCTCGACAAGCGTGCACATCGCACACACCTATTTTCTGGGTTATGTTTGTTTATTTAATAATTTTTATTTTTATTTTTTGTTTGTATAGGTAAGTCAAAGGAGGTAAACGCCAGAAGACAGAAGAATAGGAGTAGGAGGATGTTCACTGGCTGATGTGTGAATAAATTGGTCTATTTTTGGATCAATTATTGTATTCCTTGGAATGCGTGGAATGCTGTTAGTAAAATACTTTGTAATTTGTGAAACAACAAATATTTTTATCCAATTTTATGCGAATTGTTTTTTTATTGTTGTAATGTAAACAATAAAGATGCGTGTGCGTATATAGTGTGTGATGGGTAGGTAATGATTTCTATGAAATGATGACAGACACTTTGCACTTGTTGGGGTGAACTGCTGCGTGAGTTCTTGCAAAGATATTTTTCCAAAGAAGATGCGTCACTTTAGATATTTTAACTACTTATTGTCAGACATCTGTTGATAGCAAATGTCCATACGTATGGGACTGAATCTTCAAATACACAGCAGGATGAAAACTAGTTGACGAGTGTACAGATCGTAACATTTCATAGGTAACCATAGAGCAAGCTGCCTTAAGTATGATGATGAAGGAGAAGCTACCCTGTGTCACTAAGGTGCTACTTCTTCTACTAAACAGGCTTCGAACTTTAGAGTAGGTATCTGCTTGTGAAAATGTGGCTTTCTATCCTCTGAGATCCCGCACACATTGCTTTCAGTTAGTTATAGGGCTCTGACATCGGCGATAGATTGAAACGGCAGATGTTCCGTTTACCTAGTCATCTCCAACCTGGAATTCAAATATCCTATATTGACTGATGTAGTATCGATCCATTCGTTCGATGTATCCGAGCCGGTATGTCGGCTTATAGTTTCAGTCAGTAGAAGTTGTCCTCTTTTTCGTCCACACTCGACACCATACAGCAGAACTGTCTGGAGAGAGCTTCTGTTTAACATGAATTGGGTCCTCCAAAACAGAAGCTTCGAACCTACATATCTGCTTGCCAAACTGAAGTAGCAGAGGATTCCAAAAGTAATTCTTCATCAGATCTCGTTTACTCCGACGTAGCTGAACTCTGGTTCCACCACAACGTAGCTATTATCAACTCTAACGCTTTTCCTAAGAAGAAGTTCTTCGGCCACAATAAGAACGCTATACCTAAGCAGTGACACTAGGGGGTTGAACTTCTCACATTGAGGGCCACAAATAAACGGTAGGGATCGACCAAGGGTCAATTCGCCGCATCCATGAGCGAGCGGAATAATGTTGATAATGTTGATTGTGGTGAAACAGAATTTGTCTCTTTTTCTAACAATATTGTCAAAAAATACTTGTAAATACAAATTTGTAAGTTGGTGAAATAGGTCACTGGTTGCTGAGTGAATCCGCGTGCTAATTGTCACCGTATTACGAGTCTCTGCAAAAGCGATTACCGGGTTGTAATCATCTCTTTTCGTTTCGTACAGACTTTGCTTACCAAGTGACCTGGCAAACCGTTTTTTTTTTTTTTTTCGGCTTTATCATTGTAATCCCTCAGCTCAACACGAACTCTTACTGCTTGAAGGCTTCTTTTTCTTGATAGGGCAATTATCGGCAGTGGCGTATGCATATACGGATATAGAATCGTTCGAAGAGTAATTTCCGACAGACGAAGATAGTATAGATAGATAGAACTGGAGTCCGTATGAACAAGACCCGATGGCACCAAAAATATTATTTACATATATTAAAATTTGTAGACAGATTCAAACAAATTGGAATTTTTCAACAACGATCACTAATATATCAGAAAAACACTTGCGACTAGCATAAAATTCTACAAAACATACCTCTTTAAACAGTTTTTCTCAAGTTATTTTATATTTAAAATAAAACAGTTTAGAAATTGAAGTGACATACCTGGAAATAAAAGAAAATAAGTTAATAACATTAAATTGTTGAAACTTAAAAATCTACAAATTTTAGTAAATTGCTGATACATTTGCAGAAACTTATTGTCGGTAACTTAAAAAAAATTGTCATTTTCTTCTAAGTGCAACTCCCAAATGAAACCATTCGTCAATGGCTACGGCGATGACGTGATTGGTCCCTAAGTCCCGGTAAGTTCACGAGCGACCAAATATTCACACTACAGCAGATCCTGGAAGAAACCCAAGAAATCCAAATCGATAACTATTTATCGATTTTAAAGCCGCATATGACAGTATCTATATAAACGAGCTATACAGAGCCATGTCTAGTTTTGGCATCCCTGACAAACTTGTCAGATTGTGTAGAATGGCGATGGAGAACACTCGCTGCTCCATAAAGTTTGGAACAAATCTCACGGAAACCTTTCATGTCAAAAAAGGAATTAGACGGGGCGATGTGCGGTCATGTGACTTTGTCAACAATATTCTTGAGAAATTTGTGCGAAACTCGCAAGCCAACACCAGAAGCACAATTTTTCAAAAGCCTGTGCAACTTCTTGCATACGCTGACGACGGCGTTAGGCAATAACGCTCAAGGAAATAGCGCCCAAATCGATTTGGAAATAACGCCCAAAAAAATGCATAGCGCCCAAAAATAAACAACAAGATGGAAATAAAGCCCAAAAACAATTTGCAGTTTAATATACGTATGCAACCCCCCTGCTTGGGGTTACTTGGGAGTATGTGCCAAATTGGATACATTGAAGGTTTTTTTTTACAGAACGAACTCCCACCTACTCCAAAATCCAGCAGAAATCCCAAGCAGGAGGTTTACCACTTATTCCACTGTTTATGCATTTCCACTTACTATTTTGGGCTTTACTGCTTGTCAAAACAAGTAAAAGTGGTATCATCGGCCTGGCCGATGCTTTGATACCCTCCACTGCATAAAAGTCATGCAAAATGTTTGCCATGCGAGTTAGTATCTATGTTCTGTACTTGTACACGTCCACGCATGTGTCTAATATTGGTTTTGTATGGTAGATACCTTGACCGATACTTGACCGACATAGACAATATTTAATACCAACCTGACAATGGTAAAAATAAGTCCTCTTACAAAATTTCATTCCCCTAAGTCCATTCGTTTGGACGCTATCGTGATTTCAACAGACAGAGAGACACATGGGTCTAATAGTGGTTTTGTATGGGAGGTACCAGAACTACTTGACCGACATAGCTCATTTTCAATACCAACCTGACGACGGTAAAAAGAAGTCCTCTCACAAAATTTCATTCACCTAGGACGAATCGTTTGGACGCTATCGTGTTTTCAACAGACGGACAGACAGACGGACAGGCTAAATCGATTCAGAATGTGATCCTGATTCAGAATATATATACTTTATAGGGTCTGCGGTGACTCCTTCTTGGCGTTACAAATGTAATGGCAAAGTGAATATACCTTCCTGTGGAGGGTATAAAAACGAACCCTGGAAAGGAAATAACACCCAAAATGACGAAATATTTTGCAACAACAAATTGTACGAGTTTTTTTTTGCGTTATTTCCAAATCGATTTGGGCGCTATTTCATTGGGCGTTATTGCCTAACGCCGCTGACGACATCGACATCATTGGCAGAACACAGCGAGCTGTCATTGGTGCGTTTGCAAGTATCAATACAACAGAGGAGGCAAAAATGGGTTTAGTGGTGAATGACGGCAAAACAAAATACTTGCTGTCAACAAGAAGGGATACACGACATCGACGAATCAGACAGAATGTCACGGTATACAGCTACAACTTTGAGGTGGTTAGGGACTTTGTCTACCTCGGCTCGGCTATTGACTCTGAAAATGACATCACTTCAAAAATCAATCGAAGAAGTTCTGCTTTATGGCGCAGAATCATGGTTATCAAAGGCGGATGAAGGAAGATCTCCTTGGTCGCTTCGATCACAACATTTTTCTAGTGATTTTCGGTCCCGTTTGCGTTGTCGGGCTATTAACAGCGAACTCTACTAGCTGTACAGCGACATCGACCTGTACATATCAGTCGACTAAGAGCGAATGGATACCAACGCTCCATCCCGAAGAGTCTTCGATTTCAACCCGAAGGAACAACGCAGAAGAACTCGCCTTAGGGGCGCACAAGTGAAATTGGACCTCAACCAACTTCGACTGCACAACTGGAGGCGGTTGAACAAAGATCGGGCTAACTGGAGAGGCGTTTTGGTTGAGGCCCAGGTCCACTGTACCGCCATCTAAGTGAAGTAGGAACTCCCAAATGTGAGTCTTAAACTGTTAACGTGGGCATTTTTAAAATTAACACAACATAAATCGATTGGAAGAGATACATAATATGACTCTTTACTTTACTTAGAAATTAGAAAAGAACGATTTCAAGTATCTAGTACCTAACACCCAGGGACAAGAACGTTAAAAAGTCCGTTCCTCTTCCCTCTTTTTATTGGCTATAATCTGGATTAGAGATGTCATAACCCTCCACTTTACTCCATCAGCTAAGCCTATCGTCAGACCTCCCGGATTCGAATCACTTCGTCGCTAAAGCCAATCAAATGCTATAGTAAGGACTATAGTTTTCATCTCTGATGACAGGAACTCTTCCTTGAAAACGTCAATACAAACTGAGCCGATTGCGCTCTATTTTTTCTTGAGATGCGTTTTTTACGTGAAGGCTTCCACGGATACATTTCATACATGTTTGCCAGCAAAAGCAAGGTCATGGAAAATCTAGGCCTCGGACCTATATGTACCTGTTGTTAGAGAAGTAAAGGCTTGGTCTTCCTCAATGTCACCAGCTCTTGCTAATGAACAAAAAAACTCGTTCATTCGCAACACTCTGGATATGCGATACCGACTCGTATATTTGCTTTTGCAAAAATCACATTTTCGCTAATTCCTCCTATCTTTGGTAACATTTGAATTACTAATCGCCTGCTCCACCCATATTTGACAGTGACAGTGGTGAAAAAATATTTGCACACTGATAAGAAAAAAATTGCACCTTCTTCTACACGTTATCTTCTAATACCTGCGAATATTATTTCGGTCACGTACCACATTAAAGGAAACTTATTCGACTGTCTACGGTTTCTTTTTTTGTCCGCCAATGCAAACAGCGCTTACAGGTCTGCATACACACGTTTCCTATTAATTCTTTTCTAGATAAGGAATGCAAAAAAAAAACCTTCTCCTACATAAGACATTGGACGCGACAGCTACTTTAAGCCATAACTTTTTGGAAAAACAGGAAGGAATTAGTTGGGCGATATAGCCGGTAGGTATACCGTACACACCGGGTAAAACTAACAGCTACATGACAACAACAAACGGACCGGCCTTTGACGCCCCCTAATAAAGAATCAGGAATAATGGGGATCGGTAATGAGTAATTAATAGTGACGCGTTCGGGAGAAGAAAATTAAAAAGACTGTTCTCCATACAGCACAACATTAGCAGAGATTCCAGACAGAAGAGTCGGCAGAACCCTGTGGGGTTGGAGGTGGTGGTAACGTTCACCAGGTTGCTATAGATGGTAGTGATGGTGATGTAGTAGCGAATGTCATTTGTGGGACGTGTTTATGCTTCTCTGTAATGTTCTTTGGGGCTAATGAAGTCAAAATGTTTTGTCGGCGCACAAAGAATGAAGAGAATGGCAATAATGCGACAATTAGTTACCTAATAGTGTCTGAAGCGGTAAGACGGCAAAGAATTTCCTTATAACAGTACTAACTTACTATCAGAATTAGTAACACGCATCTATTAATTGACATGAATTACTAAGCCAACCACGCCCATAGTTAGTGTCTTGCACACTCGAAATTTTTCCACTCAACACCATCATCCATCGACAACATACAGCAGACAACTTGATACGGAATGTGCTTCACTGAATTGCATTCGAGAAGAAAAAAAAACTAAATCAGGCCACAAGTAACATCTAATGGAGTTCCCACATGTCCTCATATCACACAATGCATTCCTCTTCACACAAATAGTATCATGAATGCATGAAAATATTGAATGACTACTGAATGAGTGCAAAAAAAAACGAAAACTGTATTATTCAACGGAAGGAGAATGAGTGCTGAATAGATTCATATACAATGATTGTGTAGCCACATCTTGAGCACGAGAAAAGACACATTCACACTGTGACAAACACGACAAAGAAAAGCAAAACGCGATTTTAGCCATCAGCAAGTCAAAAACGAAACGTCAACACGATCAGAGAATGCAAAGCACTACTCAAAGTAGCAGAGAAGAAAAGAAGAACCAGCGGCCATAACTTTAAAAATAAAGTTCGAGGACGTCCCATGGTACAAAAGAAAAAAAAATGGGTATCACAAAAAGGCCAACCAAAAACGAAAGTGATTTTTTAAGCAAGAAAAATGTATGCACAATGAGAATCAAAATGCATGGATGCACATTGCACAGGGTGGCACACACAAAAATTCCACAGCGGCCAAAAGTATTAGTTTTACAACTTTCGTGATATCGGTAGTAGTATTGAAAAAGTGGTGGAAGATTCAATCCACAGAAGACGTTTATTTTCAGGTTAACATACGTGTTTTTTTTTTTTTTTAATTCGTTGCTGCGTCAAAGTGACAAATTGCATTTTATATTTTAGTTCGAAACGTCAGCCTTTTATAAATGCGAATAGGAAATCTTCTTTTAGGTTAAATGAGCGAAGGGTAATTCGGACAGTTACCTTCAACGAATAAGTTCCTAAACGAGGCCATTGTTTTCAGATTTCGGACATTTTACGTTCGCTTAATAGATGACATATTTTAACGGAACTGGTGTGTGTCGCAAAGACAGTAATTTCTTTTTTATTCTTCCTTTTGACGAACAACTCCCTTAGACGTACATCAATTTTGGCACCATATCGCTGTCCCACTAAGGACGAAATTTATGTACGCAGAGGAGATTTCAGTCCTTTTAAAACAAAAATTAAATGCACAACTGGATCGCACAAAAATCCCTCGTTCATTGCTAGTTTAAGGTTGTTTTTTTATTAAATAAATATGTACCTAAAAACTTAAAAGCGAAACCCGATAAAATTTAACTTTCTTAAAAGAAGGGAATTGTGTTAAATATAGAACGCGTTTCCATGGTTGCCTAAAGCCTATTCATTTGAATTGACAGTATCTTAAAGGATTAAGTGAATTTTTTTTTAATGCTAGGGTTTCTTGGAATTTTTATTTTCGAAGTCGGAAATGGGGTTTTCGAAATATGAGTACATTTTTTAGGTGGAAAACGAAAAAAAAAAATTATCAAACATCAACTTTGCTCCAATTAGGTACTACTACATATTTTCATCGTATTTCCCGTTATAGGTTATAGCCCATCAAAGTAGGTGACCTCTAATTTGGAGGTGTTACGACTAAAAACGCTATAACTTCTAAACTATTATAGCTACAAATTTTGTACTTTTTGAAAAGACAATTTGGTAGCGCATACAAGTCTTAAGCACTTCGGCTACATCTGGGCAGCTACAAAAAAGTTCTGGCTCCTTAAACTCAAAATTTTGAAAATTTTTGTTACAATTTTTTTTCTTCAAATTTTTCTCAAAATTTTGACTTTATAAATTTTTATTTTTATTTTTTTTATGAAATTTTTATCCTTGAGAAATTTCCTAAAAATTATGTTAAGCAACTTTTTTACGTACGATCAACAGAAGTTATTGTAAAAGCCACTTTTTGTCAGACAAAAATGGTAAAAAAAAGACTAGATCTGAGCTAACAACCATGGATTTTTTTCTTCTGGGGTACTTGCTATCAAAGAAAAAGATAAATATCGAGTCTTTTTTTACCATTTTTGTCAAAGGGTTATACCCGTAAAAGTACAATTTACGGGGAATACCCGCTTTATTTGTGATTCTCTTGTGTGTTTTTTGTTGTTTGCAGCTTGAAGTGAGTACTCCATGTAAAATTTTATCTGTTCACTATATCGATGTTTATTCGCTGCAATATGGTCGCCACAAAAAAGGGAATAAGAAAAAGCCAAGATGCCGGAAGCCAGCCGGCCTAACACATTAAAGTTGGTTGGGGTTTGACATCTATGAATGGGTACGAAAAAACGTAGGTACTAGATGTACATGAATTTAGACTGTGGTTTTCTTACACGTTCATAGATGGCGTCAACAAAAGCTGTGCTCGGATATTTCAGTGCTAAAGTCGTTAGGAAAACATCTTCGGTAGGTTATAGCTGGCAAGCTCAGCCTATAATAGCTACTGACAGTTAAGTGCAATTGATAAAGTGCGATTCACTTTAAGAAAAGCAAGGTGTGTTTAAGTACAGTGAATCTTTTTATTTCAAGTTAAAGATCATTCTATACCATTATGTATTCATATTCCTATTATGGTAAATTGATATGATATAAATCTCGCCAATGGCACGAAATACACTTTTCTCAAAGTCGAGAATTGTTCTGGCTCATTGGCATAGCCCAGAGTTTTTACGGAACCCTAAAGAAAAAAGCCCAAGGGCGAAAAGTCGCGCGATTTTGACGGCCAATTGAAGTGGGCTCTTCGTGATATTAAACGAAGAAGAAGAAGTTTTCATTGCTCCAAAATGCAGCTCGTCGCTGAAGATTATAGTAGTAGGAGTAGTAGTAGTAGTAAATTGTTTTGTTTATTTTCATAAAAAATTACAAAACATTAGAGCTTGACAAATAATGTCGTCTGTTGGAAAGAGTGGCTAATTAATTGGTGTGGTGTGGCAACCCTGGAGAAGTGAAAAGTGCGACTGTCAACTGTAGTAGAGTGATCAAGAAATTTCATATTTCAAGCAAGTTGTATTGAATTAAAAGTGTATTAAATCAAAAGTGCATCTAGAAAGGTTCCCCAGCAGTTCGAGTGCAGAAGCAGATTTCAGTTTTCTGGCTAAAATCAGTGATCTTTTAGTGTGCATTGTGCGGCTTTGTTAAAGATTTGACCTCGGATTTGACAGCATTAGCCATATTCGCAGGCAGAAAGTAGCTGTATGAAACTTGGTATGTACCTCTGCTAACTTTAAATAAGCTTTATACTGAAGATTATATTTTGGTCAGAATAGCGATCGGTTTCAGTGATGCTCCAAGTTGAGCCCAATTTGAAATGCAATGCTATAGCAGCAGAATGACAGATATTTTAAAATGTGGCCGCTGTCAAAGTTCACATCTACTAATTGACCCTTTATAACTCCTTGCCAAGATTTATGCCAAGACTAAAGTAGATTTCTCCAGACAATTAATGTATGTCTCGGATGTTTGCCATAGATATTCGAAAGGGAATCAAAAAGGGTATGCATTTTTCGTCACCCTGTTAAGTGAACACATCTTATAGCAACGGCTCACCGAGTAACGTTTTTCGTGTTTGTATTTCTGTGCAAAAACAAAACCTCCAACAACAAGATGTAGAAGCTATTATAACAAATAAACTCCTGTCAATTATTAGCCTTCCAAAGACGACGAATATTGTGTCTGTGTGTGTTGGAGCACTAAAGTTGATGGTAATTATAATAATAATAATAACAAGAAGACGCTCACGATGACGATGGCCATGGAGTTTATTAATATTACTTTTTACAATGTCCCTCCTTCAGCGCAGCACTACTCTCTTGTTGGCGCATAGTTGCAGTAATTTACAAAAGGATTGCTATAGTGACACTGCTCGGATCTGTATCACTTACGAGAGTGCCCCCCAAATAAAAGTCAAAGCTCAGGACCGTTGAATCTGACTTGAAACGTTGAGAGCTTCGCCTTTCTGTTTCTTGTTTGTGGTGAACACTCATCTAAAGGAAAAAGGAAAATATGTTAAAGATGATTTTCCCATCTTCGTCTTCCACTTGATTAGGTTTCTTGGTCGATTTACATTTTTAAACTGGTTTATCCGAGAGATGTGTACTGAGGACGACGGAAAATAAATTGCTCATCGACTGTATGCACAACGAGCAGGAGTTAAACATGAATAAAAAGATAACAACAACAAAAATGGATTATATTTTTTTTCATGTAAATGCCATCTTCATCTTATATAGGTTGAGTTGTCGGTTGTCGCCTCTGCGTGCTTAAAAGATGTGCAATTTATTGGAGCAACTCTTGGCGTCAATGTGCAATGAAAACGAATTTTTAATGAAACTTGTTACATGGAACTGGTTGGTATATAATGGAAATGGAATAGTGGACCTCTGTGTGTTGAGAATTAAGCGATGAATGTCATGCTGAAAGAAATTTACTGTTAGGAGAAGAAGACTCCTTGTGAATTTATTTTTATATCAACATTTTAAAAAAATATTGCTGATAAGTTGTACGTACAAGGAAGATTTATTGCCCATCCAGTGCGGCAGAGATGAGATTAATTTCTCAGAAATGACGAAAGAAAATGTTTGCTGATATTCTCAACTGAAATGCGGAACAAATTGCTTTGGGATGATGAAATTATAATCTGGATTACGTAAGAAATTGCTTGTTGTTGGTTTATATTATTTATGGGGGAATTTATCAACAACTTACGGAGTGGGGTAGGTACAGAATGTTTTTGAAATCAGTTTCCGGCGATTGATTTTGTTATACAAACCCTGCCTCAACTAAGGAGTCTGTGTCTGCAGTCGAATATTTATTCAAATGAGTGAACCAAAAATGACCCAGACACGTCTCCGTGTTCCGCAAATTTGCATATGAATTTTAAAGGTTTTAGGGGGGTTTAGCTCTCATATAGGCAATATACGAGTATCTAGATCCTTGAAGAACTAAGCAACGCAGAGGTTAGCAATTTTAGTTTACGAAAATTTATTAGATATACATTTAATGAAATGATGGAAACAGTGTTCTACAATGAGGGTTGAGTGCATGTCAACCCGAAAGAAACTGGTACCCTTTAGCAGAAAATACAAGATACCACTGCTCAAACTGCCCTAAGCTTGCTGAATAGCTTGATACAGTACTAGGTAGAAAGCTATGCTTAAAATTCAACGTCTCATAAGACTCACAATGTTATCTAAAGTTGCAAGAGAACATCAGCGGGGAAAATGTAGGGCTATAGACACCAACCATAATGCTCTGGCTATCATTGTAATCAGACCTATTCTTACAAATGGCCTACAAAAAAAATGAACGGGATATGTTGATGGAGTAAAAATTATTATATTTTTAGAACGCAATATAAGCACAACTGCAATCGAGAAAACAATTTTGTTCGCATTTGGCCAAATAAGATCTATTTTCAATTTATTATATGTCACCTTGGACTAGAAATAGAAGGTTAGCTCAAAATACTCGGTGAAGTATTGGCTAACAATTAAAAGCATTTCTTGATTGGCATATACATAGATTTATGTCTTATGTGTATAATGGTAAGTTAAGCGTTGTAACTTCGAAATATAAATTTGCACTGCCTTTTTTCATCCCTAATTATGTAGTACAAATTTTGAAAAAAAAATGAATGAGGTAGATATATAATAATTTTGACTTAACTATCAACATACAAACTTTCAAGTTCAGACGACTAAAGGCTCGTTAGACCCCCCTAAATCCCGCGACGCCTTTACTCCACAACAATACTTACCTACCCTATACGGCCTAATTTAGCCACACATCTACAAATCAGAAAAAAAATCATGAAAATCGACGAATGGTTCTCGAGTTATGGCGGGAAGAACAGACGGACGTTGCATCTTTGCACTTTGATCAACGTATATCCGTTGTGATGTCCTATGGGTTTACTCCCACACTCTGGAAACCTTTGAAAACCTAAACCATCCCGAGGTATTTACGAATTTAGTAGGTTATTTATGGACCTGTCGGAAAGTTATTCTCCTCGAAAGAACGCACTTGGCAGCGGTAAAGAAAGTGTGGGGTGTCCTCATGCACCTCCCCATCCTACATCCTCTGCACGGGTCATTTGTACTAATTCCCATTTTCGTGGTGTGATATTTCTGCATGTTGTGTTCGGTGATGTTACCCACAATTGACGACATTGATTTTTTTTGCTCAATTGTAAGATTCAGTTTTCACAGGAATCGAGCTTGATCCATATTTCATTTGTCGTCAGTAGTATTTTGTTCCCAATAGTCTGTCTGAGATTACACGGGGTATTCATTACTGTGGTGTCGGCCTGGTTTAGTTCAATGGAGGACCCCTTTCTTGCCGGCTCATTCGCTTTTTCATTTCCAGACAATCAATAAACTACCACAGAAGACAGACGTTATTGGTTTGTGCAGCAATTAAAAAACATGTACAACATTTTAAGATAAAATGCGAATATGTATCCGAAAAAGTTGAAAATGGTGGTGCGTTGAGCGTGGTGCCTTTTGAATAACCGAGGAGGCGGGTGTTTTTAAAGTGGCGATTCTTACGTGAGTGCGCACCGACAATTTTGTTCACGTTACAATATTCGGCGATTAAGCGATGGACCAAGTGTAAATTTGATTTGGTCGTGGGTGCAAAGATTCCGCAAAACTTTTTCAGCTGTAGACACTTCTCAGCCAAGACCCAGCAGAACATCAACGACCACCAATAACATTCAGGCGGTGGACCAAAGTTTGCGTGAAAACCCACGTCTGCCAATGCGGAAGAGACCAGCCGGTTTGGCACTCCCAACAAGTATTGTTTACGAAATTCTAAAGAAAGACTTAAAACGTCATCCTTTTAAGATTCAATTAGTGCAAGACTTAAAGAAAATTACTTTAATTTACGCAAAAACTTCTGTAAAACAATAATGGAGAGATATGACGCTATTAATTGCATCTTTTGGAGCAACGAGGCACACTTCCACCTGTATGGCTACGTAAATAAACAAGATTGTCGCTACTGGGCCTAACGAACACGTAATCCGCGACTGAAACACCAACGACACCTACATTGCCCAAGAGATACTGTTTGGTGCGCTTTATCGATGAAGGGAATCATCCGGCCCTTCAATGAATTTGCTCCGTAAACATTTCCCACTAAAGCTTTGGGAACGTCCCGTGGCCACCAAGGTCACCAGACTTAACCCCTATGGACATTTTTCTATGGGGGTACTTCAAGAGTCTGTCAAGGAGCTGAAGGAAAATATCCGCAGTGAAATTCACGACATCCAGCCAAGCTCACTGCAGCGCATGGAATGAAACACGATGGCCCGCTTCCAACAGTGTGTGCAACTAAATACATAGTCGTCATTTGGGAAACTTAATTTTAAAAAAATAAAACCAGCATTCTTTTTGTTTATGGCAAACTAAACAATAAAAAAATGTGCACGACTGGGTCGCACGAAACTTTCTCGTTTATTGCGAATCTCGCAGAATCTCAGAGTTATTTCAGCAAATTTTACGTTCAAAATCATACCCACTTAAGATGTACTCAGGTTTAGTAATTCAACCCTTGTTAATTAAAATATAAAAAGTAATACATACTACATAAACATACGTATTAACTACAAAACTTTATTACTTACATTCAAATTTCACCCCGAACAACTGACACTTAAAGGAGGCAAGTAGGCGATGAATTTCGTATTCCCATTTTTGATTATTTAAAAAAGTGGTCTCAATTGTCGGAATTTGGGTAGTCATTTTTGAGAAATATTCATAAAACGGCTATATTCGAGTTTTCTGAGAAAAACTAAGTACGTGATCATGTTTAGAATGCTTATGTTGTCCTAAATATGTATTTTGATCAAAATCGTTAGAGCGGTTTTTTGTAAAATTATGCTGACATATGTTACAAATTTGGATTCGAAAAGCACTGTTATTAAACTGTTTAGCGCAAAACTGAGTACGACGTATTATTCAGGATATAAACATTACCTAGCAGTTACATTTTCATTCAAATTGAAAATGGCATTTTCGAGATATGAGCAGTTTTTAAAGTAGGTACCATTTTTAGCGATTGGGGTGGAAATCGAAGGACGCATTCATGGTTCAAAAAACACTGTTTTGCAACTGTTTAGCTCAAAACTGAGCAAATGATATTACTATGGATTTAAGCATTACCTGAAAGTAACATTTTTATCATAATCGAAAATGGCGTTTTTGAGATATGAGCAGTTTTTTAAAGTACTATTATTAGGGATTTGGGTGGATATCAAAGGACGCAGTCTTTTTAGGGAAAAACTGAGTTTGCTATCAAGTTAAGAATGACAATAGTACCTTAAAAATAAGTTTTTTTTTAAATCGTTTTTTACCGTTTTCGAGAATAAGCCAATTTTCAAAACTGCCGTTGCTGGACTTTTTAGCGAAAAACTGGGTATGCAGTCATTTTAAGCATGCTTACATTAACTCAACTATCAATTTTGGTTCAAATCGTTAGAGCCGTTTACGAAAAAATCTAAATTTAGACATATTTCGTAATATTTCGTAAAATTTTTATATGGGAGGTACCGTTAATATTAGGGCTAGCATAAAAAGAAAAAAGTCCCTAGCGGGAAATCCACAAACTCTAAATACGAAGTTTGAAGCAAATCCGTCCAAGCGTTTAGATTCCCCAGGGGTGGGACAGACAGACATACGGACGGGCAGAATTGCGAGACCCACTTTTTTGAGTTCCCCTATCATCGTAATATCAGAATTGATCAAAATCTCGAGTTCGAAATTTTGTACGAAAACAATATCTTTCTCTTACTACGTATACGAGAAAGTTAAAAACATGTTTCATATACAGTCAAAATCGCTTATAACGACATCGGTTATAACGACATATCGGTTATAACGTCCAAATTCTTATGTCCCGGCTGAGCTCCATTATAATCCCATTGAATAAAAAATCGTTTACAACGACCGATTTTTCCCTTTTTTTTTTTTGAATTAAAATATTGGTTACAACGACTAAAATCGACGCAGCTGTTGGTGCGACTGCATTTTTTTCTAAAACGGTAAACTATTTATGCATCTGTAGATGCTATGTGTCTGCGTGGAAAATTTTCTATGTGACGAGTGGTCGTAGACGTTTAATTTTATTCGGTTCGCATATATACTCTTATGTATGTATCTCTAGAACAAGTAAGAATTATGAAAAAAAGGATCTCTACTTAAAAATAGATTTATTTACATGTGTACCTTAATATCGGTTACAGCGACCTATCGCTTATAACGACCAAATTCGCTAGTCCCTTGAATGTCGTTATAACCGATTTTGACTGTACATATTTGGTATTTGATATTTTTGAAAACCGGCCTAACCGTTTTTTGACCGGAACGAAAAATGTTTTTAACCGGAAAACCCTTTTTTGACTGGAAAAATAAAATTGCCCTACTGACTATAAATAAAGATTTCTATAATTTGAATATAACTTTGCCATACATTACGAACATGCTCCCAAGTTCAAACAGAAACCAATTTAATGCGAATAATGGGACTACAACATCACGTATGGAATTCTGCTCCGGGAGCAGGATAATAAATTATCTTATAGGCAAATTTCTTGACGTTTTCTTTTGCTAGAATTTTGAAGAGGAAATTAAACAACGAATTTCAATTAATTAAAGTGTGAAATTCGATAAATCTCATATTGGAGTTTGGCGAACTACTCTTTTCAAGTGTCAGAAAATTATCCGAGAATAATATTATTTAGCCCAATTGACACACGGCCTTAGTACATGGCCTGGCCATACACGTCCTCCTATGTCTTTCATTTTCATTAACGATTTGGCTACACACAAAAACCAGGCGTCATTGCAATGAAATAAAATTTGGCAGGTAAAATAAGAGTGAAATTGAAAACACAAACAAATTCTATGGTTAAGCCGAAACGGACGCCCGTTTTTGACGTCCTCACTCTATCAACGCAAATATCATGAAGATTTGTACCGAAAGCACAATCACCCCTATCGTGGAATCCGTCGGAATTGAGTTTCACTTCACCTATTCGATTCCCTTTCACTTTCTACTGCTATCGTGGAATCCGCCGGAAACGTTTCCTTATCGACACGTTTTTGGGAAAGGTAGTTTCACTGTCAAACGGCTGTCTTTCATTTGTTAACACAAATCTGTGTAGCTGCATTCACCGGAGGCATATAAAAAGTGTGTTTTGAAAGTGATTTCAATAAAAAATAAAGTGTTTGATATAATAATTGATACGATAGCTCCATTTTTGGAAGCATACGAGGAAGAACGAAATGAGCGGTGTTCTCAGAGAAGAGTACGAGACAGGTTAAGAGGAGCAGTGAATGATTTCATGGAGCTACCGGATGAAATGTGTTTTTAGAATGTTTTTTTTTTTGTTTTAATAAAGTTCAATATTGCACAGATTTATTACAAATGTTCGGCTTAATAACGCAGCTTTTTTACATGTACATTTTCTTAAAAAAAATCCTCACGATCTGCAGCAAGTAAGAAAACCTATGAAATCCGCAGAGATTTTGTTGCGGGTAAGAAATGTCATTTTGTTCGGGAAAAATTCGATTTGAACGTTTTCAACGATACAGTGAAACTCATTCACATTACCCACACGGGGAACTGTTCACTTTGCGGATTCGACGATACCAAAATGTTTTTTTCCGTGAATAATTCCCCCCGGCGGATTCCACGATAGGGGTGAATGGTGCGACAAAGCCACGACGTTCATTGGAAGGGGCCATGCACTAAAAGTGTATTTCAGAACTTAAAACATGTCATATAAAATGAAAAATTAGTTTCAGTAAATTTTAAACAAACGAAATAAAAAACAAGTTCACAAACTCAAGATTCACATATTATAAAAACGTTTTCTAAACATCGATAATGCAGGTGAACATAAAAATTCGTAAATTGTAAAGGTAGGTATAGGTGTTTTCTCTTTTTGACCGGGTTTCAGGTCAAAAATTCTCATTTTAACTTTTGATCACTTTTTTTTAGTGGCAACACTGAGCAGGACATAATTTGCTTTTCCTGTTTACAACTGTCAGAGGCACACCATCGATGATTGTATTCACGGGAAAAAGGGTCAATTCATAACGTCGGTCATTACAAGTTCGTCGGCAAAGTGTAACCGGCAAACCGGATATGGATCTACGGTTTTATGCCGATTCCAAACGTCTGAATCTATATGCTTAAGCATGAAATTGAATCACAAATAGACACTAAATTCCAACAACCCGAAGAAATAATTTGAATAATATGTACTTCTTTAAAAAATAAAAAAATGAATGCAAGCTCTGAAGAGTTCGCGTCCATTTATAGCCGTAACGAGAACACAATTTCTTTATATGCAATTTTTGTCGGATTAGTCACTCAATACATCACTCTACAAAAGAAAGATCCTCTTGCCACCATAGCAATGCTCTACAGCATGTAATTCCAGCCAACGATTGACTGCATTCTTTAATTCAATCAATCACTGACCACTCACATCGCACCTACGCAATGCCAGAAAGTGCATTCCATCACACAATTCCAGATGAGAGATCCTCTTTAGCTCTTTAGCGGATTATCCGCGCTCTGTCTGTTGATTGAACGCCCGGCCGCCAAGTGGGATTTTCGTTATTAAAGTGAAGCCTTCTTTCTAGCTCCTAAATGAATCTTTATCTCTTTTGGCTTTGCTATTGGATGGAATAACAGTTCGTTGTTGCTGCAATTAACGCACGCTCTCCATATCATTCGCGCATCTCTCGACAATAACGCTTTGACGCTGACGCTAACGCTAACGATATATATTATGTACCAAGAATCTGACATCAACGACGACGCGGATGCATTGAATGATGGTGCACACCACATCGTCATTACACTTCGTTAAGCTCTAAAAAGTACACTCCAGGCTACAGTACAGCAGCAGCAGCGAATAAGCGTTGTGCCGCATAGTCACCACACTGCCGCCTGCGCCTCCTCCATCATTTCGTTTCGTCGTATGTATAGTAAAAAAAATGTTTTATTAAATTTATTTATTATTTATTGTTGTTGTTGTTACTATTTAACACTCGCCGGGCGAGAGTACATTGAACTCTAGAGCTGTGTGCTGTCTGTTGCCAGTCATACTCGTAATGTACTTGTACATTGTCGCGCGCACATACCATTGTTATGATTAACGATTTTAATTCATATATTTCTCGATTTGAATTACGAACCAAAAATAGAACCCAACTCGCGTATAAAATAACATCGGACGTCATAAACACTCGGTATCTAGTTACGCGTGAAATTCTAAGCACGAAACCGAAAAGAAAAGTCATGAACCCTCCGCCTTTTTGGGGTCACCAATGGGAAGAACTGGGACTAGTGCAGCTGAGAGGTCAACAAAAAAAAAAAAAGTTATGTTTCTTTGTCTATTTTGTGTTGTTTTTTAGGTTTTGAACTGTCATTGTCCGGGAAAAGTGTATAGATAATCCATCCATCCATCCGTTTGTTTCGCTGGTGGTTCCGCCAACTACAAACAAAATTGGAATAACAGTATCTATGTAGTTTTAGTTTCATAGACGTCTCTCTCTGCTGGAGCATGGCATGAAAAGCTTTTGTTTATCTTTTAGCGGCACAACGCACGGTGAGGCTGAATTGTGCTTCGAATCAATCAGTGTCCCAGTCTACCGAGAGGCTCAACACAAAGTTGAACTGGATAGTGGATAATCCGAAAAGCTAGAGACTTTTGATGTCGCACCAGTAGGACATTGCTGGGCGACATAGATAGGGTTAGGCGACTTCATATAACTTCTGTCAAAAACTGTCGTTCGAAAGGAAACTGTAACCTTCGAGTAAATAGGTGATATGAAAAAAAAGTTAAACGTTTTATTTTACCTCATGGTATTCCCTGGTGAATTTTTGTAATTGTTTTTTTAGAATGACGTTGCTGTCTAACATGTCGTGGAGGTCGGAGGTAAGAGAGTTTTTGTCAAAGAATTGAGCAGTATGTACATATATATTTGTTTATATGTATATACATATTCTATACACATATAATAAAATTGAAGATTTTTTCTTTGTTCCACTATCACGTAACAACTACTAACCCGATTGGTATGATCTTTTTGGAAAAGGTAGGCCTTAGCAATGGGCACCATATAGACTTTATTTGGTCAAAATTGGACAAAGGGGCGTGGCACCGCCCTTACAAAAAAAATCATTCAAAATCGTATATCTCAAAAACCCCCTAATCGATTGAGTTGAAACAGACAGACAAGCCCAGGAGTGTTACTGTGAAGATTAGTCAAAATTGGACAAAGGGGCGTGGCACCGCCCTTACGGAAAAAAACCTTCAAAATCTTTATGTTATGTCTCGAAAACCGCCGAATCGATTGAGTTGAAACTTACAGACAATCTTAGCTATTGGCTCAGGAGTATTGCTGTAAGATTGGTCAAAATTGGGCAAAAGGGCGTGGCACCGCCCATACAAAAAACATCTTCTATGGGGTGAAACTCGATGACGTTATAACTCGGTTATCGAGTGGACCGATTTTCATGATTCTTTTTTTTTTTTTTTTTTTGTTTTGTTCGTATTGCTGTATTTCAGGATTACGCCAGATAGAAAATTCCAGAAAATCGATTTATTCTCATTTTTTCATTACACGAAAGAACATTTTTATCTACAATCTATAAGGAATACAATTTTTGTGCACGGACAAAGCTGGGTGGGTATTGAATAAGAACGTAGAAATACTGGACCGTAGATACGAAATGGGCCAATGGTCTTCTGACACTCGACCCAAAAAGTATGGCCCATACAAAAAACATCTTCTATGGGGTGAAACTCGATGACGTTATAACTCGGTTATCGAGTGGACCGATTTTCATGATTCTTTTTTTTTTTTTTTTTTTGTTTTGTTCGTATTGCTGTATTTCAGGATTACGCCAGATAGAAAATTCCAGAAAATCGATTTATTCTCATTTTTTCATTACACGAAAGAACATTTTTATCTACAATCTATAAGGAATACAATTTTTGTGCACGGACAAAGCTGGGTGGGTATTGAATAAGAACGTAGAAATACTGGACCGTAGATACGAAATGGGCCAATGGTCTTCTGACACTCGACCCAAAAAGTATGGTTTGACGGATCGAAAATGGAATCTGGAGTTGGTGCTGGTGTCTTGGGACCCAACACCAAAGTCTTCATACCTATGGGAATGTGTCACACTGTTTTTCAGGCAGAAGTCCATGACATTGAGATGTGTGCCGTTTTAAACTCCAAAAAGGGAATTAAAGGCGACAAAATACAAATCTTCTCTGATCGACAAGCGGCCTTACCAGCATAAATGCAATGCAATACAATGGCCTCAAAAACAGTGAAGTGCTGCTACAATGCCTTGTAAGCCCTATACAAACACAATAAGGTCACACTTAGATGGGTACCTGACCATCAAGGTATTGCGAGCAACGAAACGGCGGACAAATCAGCTATGGCTGGATATGAATCCGCGTTCTGTCAAAAAATAATAATATTTTTGGAACCGAATGTTAAAAAATGTAACTTTCTTGCCGACAAGAACAACTTCTCTCAGTCTTTCAAGAGACATTGCACAAGTACTTAAATTCCCACTACACGACAGTGAATAAGTATTCAATGACGGTATTCCATTTGGCGCCATTTTATTCAATCAAACTCTCAATTTAACGTTTCCTGTTTTACACAGCATACTTTCATTTTCTTTCCGCAAATTGAAAGCGGCAGCGAAGTCTCGCGAACCTGAGGCATGCTGTGTATTGACTCGGCCCTAAAAACGTCCTTTAAAAATACGACACTAATAAAAGCAAAATAAAAACCGGCTACAATCTTCTCCTTTTTAAAAATAGCTACACGCCATCGACGTCAATTGAAATAAAAAAAGCAAATCTTACGGTGACGACAACAGTATAGAGAAGAGATCCAAATTACGTCCGACCTATAAATCCACAAATAAAAACTGTGGAAAAGGACTCATTTTGCTTTCCATAAATAAACATTGGGGAAAAACCCTTTGCAATTGGGGAGAACAAAAAAATTATTGCACTCGCAAATAAGAAGGAACGACAAGAAAACCATGCGACAGTGCCTGTCCTCGTGCCTCATAGCATAGCCTGTCTTTGTCATCAACGGGCCGACCGACGCGACAGCGACACTGCGCTACCGTTGTATTTGTTTTGTCAATGAATTTTCCACATTCTTCGGCAGAAATAGGAACATGTCAGCAGTCGCCATCACCATCTCACTCCCATTTGTGTCTCTCCTCATGAACCTGCGTTCCTGTTTTCTTTATCCATCCTGCTTACCATGGATATGTAAATACATATATGTGGTGTATCTATATAAAACAACGCACACGCACGTACAGTTTACATACTCATGATGGTGGTGGATTAGTGCGACAAGAGTGTTCTGCTTGCTGTAAAACACTGAAAGGAAAATGTAGGACGAAAGGCAGCCACACGCTCCCTTGTATCTGGGTGATGATGAATTACCATTCCAAATCATAACGCACTGTGTGCGCCTTTATTCAACCATCAACCACCCTCCCCGCATGACTCATCAGATCAGTCAATTCAAAAAGAAAGAAGAAACTGTACCGTTGTGACAGGACAGCCCTCATGTTTGTCCCTTCTCTGAAGAGGAGACACTTATGCATGTAAAGATGTTTCCAAGTTGTTCCCAGAAGATTGAATTATACTTTTAGATGACACAGATCAGGAACAGACCTACCCACACACTGCTACACCCCAGTCCGAGAGGGGGGCTGGTTGTAACATGTATTACAATTTCAAGGATATGAATTGCTAAATCGTTTTATGACTTTTTCCGCTTTCATATGCAATTACTGTTGAGACTCCCCCCTCGGGTCGAAATGGGTCGGTTTCGTCAGCGTCTGCATAGGCCTTTCCCTTTTTCCTTGCTTTCACTTTTCCTTTTCCTTTGACTATCCCGTGTACGTGTGTGGGTATAGAAGGTGGTTTTAATCGTCGACCTAAATCTTGATTTTTATGGATTACAGGCACCATTGGCTAATAAAAACCTTTTTAGCTCCTTTTATTGCCGAGGCTTGTGTTATTTTATGCTCTTGGTTGGTTAAGGGCAAACGAGTCAATGGAATGTTTATTTTTGGGACTCGGATACTAGAATATCCAATTGCTCTAATTGGGTTAAGAAGGATTTGCTTGTGCTACTAAGGAACGTTGATTTGTGTCAAATCGTGAATGAAGAATGAAATTCTTCGTCTTTTTGGCGCCACAAAAGATGTCAAATGTGAATGTGTATAGGTACAGATGACGTGTTTGGAAAATAAACATAAATACCGCACACAAGGATAATAATTGGATCGGTTAGGATACAATGTAGGTAATCGAGGAAAACAAAAATTGTAATCATGATTGTCCTTGATGTGATTTAATATGTCCGGTGATTAGGGTGGTTAGTGCTACCCAACCAGTTCCACTGTTGTTTATATCCTAGTGCGAGTATAGTGGACACGTGTGTCTCCCATCAGACAAAATATTGCACTTAAAATGTGTCATAAAACTGCAGTTCACAACTGACTAAGGCTTCTTCGCGAATGGATTTTTCGCGGCCTGCTTATTTATTTCAATTCATCTTTACGCATCCGCATCCCATTTCTAAAGGACGTCATGTCACTCTTATACAGGGTGGCTGATGAATATTGCTACATTAAGAAACTCAAATAACTTTTTTTTTTAGTGTATGGAATTCATTTTTCTTTTATTCATGTTAAAGCTCATTCCATTTTATTAAATATATGTAGTTTAATTAGTTTTAAAAATAATGGAATTTAAATGCCTCCCCCCTGCTCGTTGATGCATGTGCGGCATCTTACCAAAAAGTTGTTCATTACTGCTTGGAGATTTGAGACAGGAATAGCCGCAATTGTTTCTGAAATGGATTGCTTTAGTTCATTCAAATTTATTGGCTGTGCTTTGTAGACTTCCTGTTTGCAATAACCCACCAAGAAAAAGTCAGGTGCAGTAAGGTCAGGCGACCTGGAGGCCCAACGGAATGTGGAGTTTCTTGATATCAGCTTATTGGGAAATTTTCGTCGCAATTCTGTCATAACAGGCCGGGCTATGTGAAGAGTTGCACCATCTTGCCGAAACCACACAGAGTTGAAAGAAATTCTCATTCGGCGTAATTCTGGATAGAAACTCTCTCAACATGCTCAAGTAACGGTGTGACCGTTTTCTTCGAAGAAGTAGGGCCCGACAATGCAGCGTGATGAAACTGCACACCACTCTGTGACACGAAGTGAATGCAATTCCGTCTCATGGAGTATCTGTGGGTTGGAAGCACTCCATATTCGACAATTTTGTTTGTTTATGTTGCCGTTTAAATCGAAATGGACCTCGTCAGACATAAAAAGAAAGTTCAACATGTTTCCGTCCTCTTCCACCATTTGAAGCATCTTCTGGCAAAATTCCAAGAGAATCGGCAAGTCTGCTACGTTTAGTTTGTTGGCCATTTGAATTAGTCCAAATCATTGTGCATAATTGACTGCAATGACTGTCTGCCAATTTGAGCACATAAGCTTATTGTCGAAACTCTTGGATTGTTTTGCATGGCCTCCTCCGTCCGAACTGAAGGGTTTCTATGGTAAGGTCTGCTTTCGACTGTCCCGTGCTCGGCAAAATTGTTAAGAAGTCTGATTATGGTCCATCTGCTCGGAGGATTGCCGCCAAACGTGGGCCTATACTCTCTTTGAACCGAAACTACGGACACCAGTGCGTGATAGCGGCGGACAATCCAAATTCTTGTTTCAGTGTCCCAGTTATCCATTTTTATTAAATCTAAAAATCAATCTGCAATATGCAAAAAAAAATTAACCAGATTCATTAAATAGAAAAAAAGTTATAACATTTTTTTTTTGTAGCGGCTTTCATCAGCCACCCTGTACTTTGTCCACTCACTTGTGTAGAAAGGTGATCAAATCGCACAACACTACAGCCAATACCGCTTCTTCCCTGCGTATAGGAATTGTTACTGCACGCGACTACTTTTGCTGGTCAGGGTTCCCCACAACAGAAATGAATGGTCACTAAGGCCCTTATTGTGATTGTCGAGGGGTAGCGACATAAGTCCGCGCGACAAATTTCCGCCAAACTAATCTCCGCGCGGAGATATGTCGCTTGAGATATGACGTTTTCAAAACACAGAAAAGTGCATGTATTTTTATTGACTAAAAATATTATACATACTGCTAAATACCCCAGAGTACATATAATTAATGCCCCTATTATGTAAGACTCAACTAAGTTGAGTTGTCTTCAATTCAACTCAACTTTCACACAACCCAAACTAACAACAACTTATAGACAACCACTACCATCTTTGTTGTGTTTTGACAGACAACTTTTCTATCAAGGGTGTGTATTACAATAAGGACAATACCGAATTTTGAATTAAATAAAACCAAGTGACAACTCAACTTTAGTTGTAGTTGTCTTACATAATAGGGGCATAAACTTTAGCTCCAGGCGCCTGCCAGACAGTTGTTGACATACCCTTAGCGGAGCGACCAAGTCGCGTGAGCGGCTAAACCCCGCGAAAAAAGGGTTAAAATCCTGTTAGCGAGCGAAGCGAGCCACCCACCCCATACTTTAAATACACCAAACTTTCTTACAGACGCCTATCTCCGCACGAAGTTATGTCGTTCTTAGTTCGGCGGAGATATGTCGTTTTAAATGCGACATAGCTCCGCGCGGAGATATGACGTTTTCAAAACGACATAACTCCGCGCGGAGATATGACGTTTTCAAAACGACATAACTCCGCCAGAAAAAAAGCGACATAATTCCGCTCGAAAAATGTACTTGGCGGAGATATGTCGCTATGCCATTGTCGATTAGCGATCGTCACGACAATTGTCGATTGCGACGATTGATTTTAGCTATTCGTACGCACCATTTTTTTTCACTTCCATCCAAGAGAAAGCATCGACCAGACATTTGTAATCGACTACAAGCGACTGACAAATCGACAAATATCAATCGCAATCGTCAATCAAAGGGGATCATGACGTTAACTAGAACGACTAAAATCTAGAATGGTAAAAATCTCGAAAATGAATTTGATAAATCTCGAATGCAAAAATCTCGAATGGGACAAAATCTAGAAAGTACAAAAATCTCGAAAGACTATCTCGAAAAGGTCTCGAAAATAAAAAGTAAATTCGAGATTTTTTTTTTGCACCCATCCCATAGGCAAACAGTAAACCCAAGCAGGGGGTTGATGGGTGGCAGCATGCCCCCTCATACGTATCGAGATTTTTTTTTCGAGATTTTTGTTATTCGAGATTATGCTTTCTAGATTTTTTTTTTCGAGATTTTTACATTCGAGATTTTTCATTCGAGATTTTCCATTCGAGATTTTTGCTTTCGAGATTTTTTTTTCGAGATATCGGGGTAGACCCCAATCAAAGTTGTCGATCGATCGACAGTTGTCGCTCAACGATCAACTATCGACACTCACAATAGGGGCCTAAGACTTATGGGCCATCGGACAATAAGAGGGCGCGAGGTGGTCGACTGAAGTATGTTCATATCTCAAATGATTTGGTGCACAACATGTTGAAATTCGTTTTGTAGGTATGAAAAATCGTTTGTTGTCAGTATATCACACATCGGAACTCTTGTCGGAATACTAACAGCCCACTCTAGTAAACGAAAGACATGCTGCAAGACTTGGAGTCACCGCCAATGACATTTGTCGCAGTTGCATCGGTAAGGAGGAGGAGGAGGAAACATCCTTCCACCTACTATGTAACTGCCCCGGCTATTACTAATTGAGAAGTTTTCTCAGGACAGTTATGCAAGACGTGGCGCAGTAAAAAAAATCTAACGATCAGACCTAAGATCTGTCGCAAAGTAGTCCAGCACACTAGCCACTAAGCCACTGCGCACAGATAGATACAAATGGGTTACCCTTTATAAACCAATTTGACTTAACGTTCCTGGCCTTGTACACCTTTCTCCTGTAGCTTTGAAAATAACTGACATTATACACACTTACTCATCATAAGTAATTCTGTTACAAAGTTGATTCGTCAAGCTTGTAACATTTTAATGCAATCATGGCCTTGAATCCGAAGAAATCAATCGTATATATGAAATTCCATTCCATCTATGGGACCTATGTAAACCCACCTACATGTACAACAGAGCAAATTAAGATGGAATGTATTTACAAAGTTTGTAGATACACAAATGTGAGGAATAAAAACAGAAATTTAGCAATAAATTTAAGCAGATGGCAAGCTATCCCATAAAGTATCCCATCTTCCTTTAAACTCGTCTCAAAAGGCTAAAAATACATTTTTTTTAATGAGTGCTGTACGGTACTGTAATTACACATCACAATTATCTTTCATAATTATACAATACAATGATGGTGCGCTGTATATTCTCTCAATTTATGTCCCACTGGGGACCGGTTGTGTGCTCAACGGAGGTGGAGAAGCTAAGCTCATGAGGACGACATCAGACGACAGACGAACGACGAGTCTTTGCAAGATGACACTGCTTAAAAAGACACAAAGCAGATAAGAAAAAAAAAACCGCCACCCACATGACTATTACATCCACAGAATGCCCAAGTCGTCGACTCATCTTTCCCCAAAGTGTATAGAATTGTGCTCTCTTCCTCTCTCTGTAGTCGGAAGAAGAGGAAACCAGCTGTTTGCAAGGGAGCTGCAAATATTTATGACAAAACATTATGCTATACGCGCGCTGCCATAGCATACTTTATCGCCAATTAAAATTCTCAGTGAGTCACATTATCGTCGCTATGCCTACGCGATGGAGGAGCGGGAACATATTATGGCATCCAAGTGTCATCCGTCGCGACAACGGAACAAAAACTACCCAAATTGTCAATTATCATCATCGATAATGACCAGAGTTTCTGTGAGGATCTTTGATAAACGTATAGAGTTAAAAATGATTATTTTCTTTCTGAGAAAATAATTGGGATAAAAAAAAAAAAAGAGTAGCGGAAAAGGAAAACAAAGCGAACAGTAAAAACCGGAAGGAAAGGAACCAAGCATCGGACAGTAACTGTGACTCATTGTGTTGGAGTAACATAAGGCACATGTCATGTGACCAGCGTTGCCAACCACTTTTGACGAAAAAATGCCTAACTTGAAAGAAAAAGATACCTTTTTCAATAAAATAATGCCTTAAATAATTTTTAAGTAAAGTGGGATAGTAAAATAAAAATTAAACACAATTATAAAAAAATAAACAAAAAAAATCTTAAATTATAAAATCACAGAAAAAATTCTTAATAGGAACAAAATTCATGACATTTTAGTTTCATAAGTAGGTACAAAGTATTGAATACAAAACAAACATAGTTTTAGTCCTCACATCGCCTTGGTCCTTGAAATCATACATTGATTTTTGAAGCAAGGATATATGTCTGTTTATTTGAATTGCAGATCATAGCAGTTTTTATCTTTAAAAAGCTACTTTGTGTGCAGAATTCCACTTAAAGTACTTTTATCCTCAGTTTCACACTGGAAGTCCGGTTTCACAATCTAATCTAAACTTCAGTTCAATTGAACTCAGTTCAACTAAATTTAATGAATGAATTTGATAGTATTGTACTTCGCTTTTATACGACTTTTCTAAAATTGTGCCTTGTCTTTTCTTTCAAAGAATACGCAAAACAACGTCAAATATTTGTGTTTTTGACAATCGGCTGATCTGAGGTTTAAACGGCAGAATACTGTAGTTTAACTTAAACTATAGAATGAACTCTGTTCAAGGTTTTTAAACGAAATTCTGAAACAGAATTAATTGTTGAACTAAAGTTTAAACTAAAAGTGTAGTTTAAACTCCCACTGTGAAACTGGGAGTTAATCTACAGAATAAACTCTGTTCAAGGTTTAAACGAAACTGTGAAACCAAATTATTTGTTGAACTAAAGTTTAAACCAAAAGTGTAGTTTAAATTCCCACTGTGAAACTGGGGCTAAGAATGTTTAAAAAAATAGGTAAAAAGAATCAAAAAAAAATTAAAAAATTTTGAAATAAAAAAAAGATGCCTTTTTGACAAAAAACACGCCTTAAAGCCATAGCTAATGAAATAATCCCTAAAAGGCATGAAAAAGCCTTAGTTGGCATCGCTGCATGTGACTGACTGAGTTACTGACTATCCTGACTGTACCTTCTGCAATGAGTGTGAGGATTTTTTTTTTTTTTTTTGTTTTTGGTACGTATCCTTCCGTACGCCATTTTGCTTGAGCTTTTTTTCCACTGAAGTTCACCCCTTTGTTATAGGTTTTTGTGAAAAAGTGGTGGGAAATTGCAACGGAAGGTGATATCGATTTTTGTTTTGAGTTTCGAGTCCCAGTGAATTGTTTTTTGGTTAATCCTTTTTATCCAAAAGTTGAAGGGATTTTATATGGCGGCCATGTAATGTAGGTGTATCTTTCAAAGTTACTGAAATATTTATTTGAAAAGGAAAGTTAGCAATAAGACACGCAGTCGCTTAACTAGGTAGAAATAGTTCTATTGTATGATGTGATCCACAAAGTTTCTGTTAATCGAAAGGATAAGAACGTTTTAAGTCAGATGAATGTCTATTTGTTTGGAGAAAGCTTATAATTTCAAATATTTCCGATACGAGTCAATAAATCTTCAAAGATTGTCATGCCACACCCTTTTTTAGTGTAGGTACTTACTTGTGCAGTAAATTCTAATCAAAAGGATCACTAAAGGAGATGAATAGTGGAATATAATATGAGGGACCTCGCCCAAATAAATTTGTGTCAGTGTTGACACTTTGATTTGGGATTTGAAATCCAAAATTTAATATGCAATACCTTTTGATTTAAATTTGTTTACTTTCCTTTCCAAGGGTGTCGTCGGGTGTTAGATTATTGAATTTTTTGTTCTGTTTCAAACTTAGGACTGTACAAACTGTACTGACATTTTTTGAAATTTCGGTTCTTGTCAGGTAAATTTATTTGCTTACAACCATAGCTTCACGGATGGTCCAAAGTTTGCAAATATCTGTCATACTGTCGGGGAACTGTTCGCGCAATAAAGTCAAATTTTCCCGCGTCCTATTGGAATCACATGTCCCATTGATTTCCTCAATCTCGGGCCAAACAAGTTGAATATCTTTTGGCTCTAAAGGGAATGCGAAGATAACCGCCATCAGCACAAAATTCGCACAGAGCTACCTGTAACCTGAAAACAAAACTGCAAAAAATGTCATAAAAGTCAAAAGGCAGTTGGAACTGATGTATACTAACATTTTGCGACACAATGGCCTGTATTGTGCAAACCATTAAAAGATTGAAGAGCGACAAGAATATTATTTATTATAAAGATAGAAGGCGACCTTAAGAACTGCTTGGAAGGGCCGATGATGATGTCTGCTGCACGTATCTGTTAAAGATAGTGCCTTCAGTTTTGACACATTATCTTCGAGCCATCTGCTTTAGAACGAGATTAATGAAGTCACACACATGTTTGCAACAGTGTTCGCAAGAGCTACTCGGCAATTACAATATAGAGCTACTGATAATGAATGTTTTCATTATGAGTGTTTAAAGCCAATAAAAAGGCCGGAAATCTCCGACATTTTACTTAGTGTAAAAATTTGGTTTATGATCTGAAAACCATGCTACACTAGTAGAATGGATTGAGACATTCATACAGTTTGATAGGGTCTTACATTAAGCCTGGATATGCCTCTAGAGTTCTTTCAAGGGATAGAACCTCCTTTTTTTTTGTATAGATGGAACTAATGGAGCTGTCCCACTCCATAAACTATAGAAGCAATATAGGGAGAAAGCTTCATACTTTCTACTGCAAACAGACTAAAAGTATAGCAAAGAAAAAGATAGAAGAGATAGGAAATAAATTAAAAAAAAACTAATCAAGAGAAAAAAGAAAGAGCAGGAGAAACGCGCGATCGAGAAAATAGAGAGATGTTACAGCAGGAATGCGGTTCGGAAGTTTTAACAAAAAGTAAAAAGAACCTGTCAAGGCTACAGAGCCCGAACAGAAGCCTGCAATGACAAACAAGGGAACATCATAGTAGAATCGCAGTCGATGCTGGTGATATGGAAGAACTACTTCTGAAGGCTGTTTAACGGCGATGACGAAATAAATCCCGCTGTCAGGCAGAATGAACCATTCAACCAATAATTCGGTCCACCCGACCTGGACGATGTGAAGATTCCCTATCTATGTATATCTTAGCTTAAGTCCAACAAAGCCGCTGGAGCAGATGGCCTAACCACTGAGCTATTCAAAGCGGCAAGCGATGACTTTGGTTAGGAGCATGCACCGACTCATCTGTAAAATATGGTCCGAGGAAAGTATGCCCGATGATTGGAACCTCAGCATTGTTTGCCCGATCCTCATGAAAGGAGACCCTCTGAACTGCGCCAACTACAGAGGTATTAGTCTTCTTAACATCGCATACAAAATCTTATCTGCCGTATTGTGTGAACGCCTTTCGTCAACAACCTGATTAATCCCTATCAGTGTGGCTTCAGACCAGGAAAGTCCAACATCGATCAAATATTCACACTGCGGCAGATCTTGGAGAAAACTAAGGAAGTTCAAATCGATACCCACCACCCCTTCATCGATATTAAGACCGCCTATGTCAGCATTTATAGAGACGACCTATACAGAGCAATGTCTAGTTTTGGCATCCCTGCCAAACTCGTCCGTCTGTGCAGGATGGCAATGGAGAATGAACGCAGCTCCATTAAGGTCGGTGAAGAACTCACAGAGACCTTCGATGTCAAAAAAGGATTTAGAGGCGATGCGCTGTCATGTGACTTCTTCAACCTTCAAGACCGCGACTCAGGTAACGCACGCAAGTGGAAGGGGACCTTAACCAACTTAGCTTGCGAAACTGGAGACTGCTGGCCAAAGATCGTGCTGGCTAGAGACGCTTGTTGGTTGAGGCCTAGGTCCACCCCGGACTGGAGCGCCACCTTCAATAAGTAAATAATCAATTATCTGCACTGAGATACCAGAATTACATTATGTCGTACCGTCATAGCGAAAATTATTCCGTAAATTTTATTTATTCGATTTATTATCCTTGAAAACTATACAGTTGCAGGTACCTACATAACTTTTCTAAATATTGATTCTTACCTTAGTTCGATATTCAAATTTCTTCAAATGTGTAATATAAAAAAGTGGATTTCTCTAAACGTACCTGAAAAGAAAGAAAATAAAAATAAATTAAATGGATGTAGTTAAAGTATGTAGCTTATATAGATTTTTCTTAATGGAATAACGCACTTTGACAAATTGGGAAACGTCAAAATTTAAGCCCAGTATCCTGCTCGCGCTCGCCAATTCAAATTTAATGCACCCGACAATTCTTTCGCGAAGTAAAATAGTGGAGACTTATCATGGGCCGAGTAAAACACAATTGTACATAGTACGTATAACACACAATATTGTTATACCTGACTGACGTTTAGTGTGTCCCATCTATATTAAACTAAGAATTTAGCTGCGGAACAGGATACTGCTTTGCTAAACTGCCTCGCTAAATTTTATCTCTGTAGACATTTTTGTATGGGAAACAAAATTTAGCGCGAGCAGGATACTGGGCTTTACACAAAATTTTGGTCAAAATGAATCCTGTGCAAAATGAAACACAAACCTTGAGATCCTTTTTTATAAAATTGTGTTAACAAAAATGTTCTTTTGAGTGAATGCGAAAATAGTGGATGGGAAAAACTGACATTTTAGCTTTCTGCGTTGAAATTTTCATATCAGAAATTTGGCAGCACTAACGTAAGTATTCGTGCTATAGAGTCGCTCATAATCATCGAATTAAAAGTGAAGCGTGAACAAACTATTATCAGCAGTATGGGATGGTAAAAGTTTTCTTTCTTCAACAACCCTTGCTACAAATATGGACGTTTTAAGACAGTTAAGATTTGTCCAGAAGAACTAAACGAACTGTTGTCCGGCCGTGAGATGCATACAATACCTACAACGGGTTAAAATCATGTGAGCGCAAATAAAATTCGTTGGACCGAAAGTCCAAATCTTAGTTTTAAATCAGACCTAGAATCGATAAAAATGATTGTCCATACTTTCGGACAAATTCTTTACATAGGTATTTTTTAATTCAAAAACGTGCTCCGCTTATGATCAGTTTTCGTTTTCCAAGACAGACTGACCAAAACTTTTACCTTTTCATAGCGTAAAATTGTAAAATCAAAAGCAGCTGTCAAGGAAAGAGATGTCCTTAAGTTCGAAAAAAAAACTTGCCGAAAATGAAAACGTATTTTTAAATTTAAGTTGCGTGTTATCACGATAGATAGCGTTCACATATTTGTTTGCAATACTTGGACCAATGAACCCACCGAAGTGTTTATTTTAATTTGTTTATACCTACATGTCCTGTGTGGATGTTGATATGCGGGTGTCCTTTCCTTGTCGGTACATACTCCCTAAAATGGAAATTGAATTTAAATTTTTATTTCCATCTCTGTGGGTATTGTTTTTTGCATGGTTCAACAAACTAAACAAGGAAATAGGAATTGTATAGCGGCAATCCTCTCAACCGTGGTCAACAGCTGTTGTTTTCCTTCTTCCTGTGTCCTGCTCTGTATGCGAATCAATAGAGCTACCGCAAATATATGTATGTCCGCTATGTTTTATACGGTCCACCAGGAGCATTAATGCCGTTCAGATACTTTACACTCGGTTAACTTTTGGACAAAATGGATGATCGATCGATTGGTCGGCGGTCGTTGTAACTAACTCATTCGAGATGGAATTGAATTGGATGAGAGAAGACGGCAACGTTGCACCACATCAGTTACCATCGTCTGATCGTCGTCGCATCAAGCAATAACCTTACCACACATTAAAAAGTATGTCGTGCTGTTAGTTATGTTTTTTTTTTTGTGAGAGTGCTGCATTGACTCGGAATTGCATACAATGGAGGTATCATTTGCACTAAGATGGTAATGTTCAGCGCACGGTCGCTTCGCCACCACTGCCTTGATTATCTCTTTTTAGAGGAGTTTCGACGGGTGGCGGCAGCGGCTTCGTCGCCGTTGTGTAATTGCAGCACAGCAACATATACAGTGCGGTGGTACAAGGCGAGAGTTATATTGCACTGCACCACACTACACCGACACCACAGTATGGTATGCATATTGCGATGATTTGTAGCAGGAAACACAATTTATTTGTTGGTCGGAGTTTTTTGTTTGGTTTTGTGGTGGGAGGTGCGCACACAGAACACTCCGGCGGAGTAGGTTGATAGGTTGGTCTGGCTCTGGATCTATGGAGAAGTTGTTTGGTGTACTGTGTGCGTGTGCCATCAACTTTTTTTTATGAGGAAATACGATGCAATTCATCCATGAAATGGAACAAACGAGATCTTAATCCGATTAGAGGGTAAACAGATATCGACATGAAGAGAGCAAGCGACCGAAGACGAAGTAATTGATTTGAAACATCTTTAGAAATGACACGAGATTATATTTGAACGTATCATTTAAGGATATTAGATGGCGATTTGATGGACTTGTACTTCTGCTACCAACGATGTAATGTTTCCTCCTCGACGAGCAAGACTGTTTGGGAATGCAACCAGAGTAAATATATGCTGACTAAGAAATTTGACATCGAATTTGATTGATTGCATATAAATGCACGATCCTATAATATATTTTATAATAATCTTTTAGTTTGCGAATGTGTTGCAAATAATATATAGCTATCTTCATTGCATATTTGTATTTTTTTATTTCAATTGAAAGGACAGCTTCAAACAGCAGCGCTTAAGTTGACTTAAAACTTAGAGATTAAAAGGTGAATAACATGTCTGCTTTTCAAATGTCAGGGTTGACACATGTCTTCCGAATGTCTTGTACCCTGCCGGAGCTTGAACCTTCGTCGCTCGGGTTATAAGCAATGACTCTTTTTCTTACTTTTAAATAAAGCTTTTCCTTTTTTACTGACTTAAATCTTAGGCTGTTGCCATACGCCCTCAGAGACACGGCTTCGAGACACGGCGACGCACGTAGCGAAATGGCAAAAAGAGCGACGTGTCATTATACTCAAAGCTTTATATTTTAAGTTGGAGCCTGTGGCTCGCTTCGTTCGCGGCAAAGGCTTTTAATTCTAGTACATATATTATTTTCGATCGTCACCCTGTAGGGTGTGACATTTTCGTTACGTGGAATACGACCGTGTCCCGATCCCGAAGCCTTACGTGTTAGACGTTAGTTAGACCTACGGGCGAATAGCGGGTGTTTTTTTAGAGGTAGGTATACAAATTCAATATATGTAAAATAAAACATTTGAAGCTAATGTTAATGTCTATGATATTAGCTTTATTTAATAGAAAATTGTATGTCATTTCTATTTAAAAATGATTTCGAGCATTTCGCCAACGATAGTTCGAATGAAGCGCAATCGTGAAGTCAAATTTTCGACAACTGCATCCAGCAACTGGGGCTGTATATCAGCAATAACAAATCGTCCAACGTCTCTGGTTTATCGGCATAGACTAGTGACTTCACATACCCCCAAATGAAAGTAATCTAAAGGATCGTGGAGGCCAGTTCACAGGTCTATTCCGCCAAATTATGCGCTCAGGTAATGTTTCCCCCAACATATTGATGGTGAGGGGCGCCGTGTGCATGTTTCTTGTGGAAACCAAAGCTCTGTCACGCCAATGCTTTCCAACTGACGGACGAAGAAGTCAGAAATCAGGTTTCTATAGCGCTCTCCGGCCGTCATCGTCCACCAGCCCATAAAGCATACCAAACGGTGATTTTTAATGGATGTAAGGGCGTCTCGACAAAGGTTTCTGGTTTTTATCCACTCCGCCAATCTCCATTCGCCAATTTTTGTTGTTTACATAAATCCATTTAACCAGAAAAAAATTTTGCATTAAAAATCCCACCTTCATCTTCACCCATTTTTCTTTTCGTAAAATCTTGCACAAAGTGGATGGGCATAGCTCCAATTTCTGTGCAAGGATGGGGAATCGACTCATTCGGATTCTCCTCAACACCGCGCTCCACAACGCATTGTTTGACGTCTTTGGGGATGCGTATTACCCACTAGAATATACGTGGTGCCAAAACGATCCATCGTGTTCCGAATAACTTGCTCAGATGGATGATTATGTCGATCGTAAAGTAGACGTAGCGCACGATAAGTTTGGCGAACCGAACCATCGTTTTCAAAATAAGTTTGCACAATTTGCACGCGTTGTTCTAGCGTTAATCTATTCATCATAAAATGGCGAAACGGACTAACCAACAAATCCACTTTCAACTGCCAAATTAGCAATCTGTATAAACAGTGTTGCCAGTTTAAAAACCATACCTATAAAAAAAAAGGCCGTTCATTTTGCAGCAGCTTTGGAAATCCGCACTTTGTAAAACATTTTCTATTCAAATAAAATATGTAAAGGGTTTTCCAACAGGACGCTACAAAAGTAGAGCGACAGGGACAGCAAACGACGCTGAATTTCTTGCCGCTCTTTTGACATTTCTCTTCAGTAAGGTTTGCCATTTCATGATGGAAAGATATACGAGCCAACAACGAGTCGAAATTATTAAAATTTACTACCGAAATTCGGAGTCAGTGGCCTCAACGTTAAGAGCGCTACGTCCAATTTATGGTCGTCATAATCATCCTAGCAGATCAACAATTGAGCGTCTAATGGAAAAATTTGAATCCACAGGCACAGTACAAAATGTTTCCGTGCCAGTGAGACAAAGAAGTGCCCGTAGTGTCGAGAATATTGCTGCCGCTGAGGCTTCAGTTGAAGAAAGCCCAAATGTGTCTCTCACACGTCGTTCTCAAGCGTTGGGCATCTCTGTGACGTCGTTGTGGCGAATTTTGCGAAAAGATCTTGGCCTACATCCTTACAAGATTAAATTAGACTATTTCCTGTGGGGCTACGTCAAGTCTATGGTCTATGCCAACAAGCCAGCAACGATTGATGAACTTCGTACGAATATCGAACGTGAAATAGCAGCAGTATCGGCCGATTTATGCTTGAAAACCGTCGAAAATTGGGTTCAGCGTCTGGACTTCTGCAAGCGTGCCCGTGGTGGCCATGCAAAAGAAATCGAGTTCCATACATAATGGCATCGAACGTACTTTCACAGGAATAAAGAATTTCATTGATATCCAAAACCGTTTTTGTTTTATTTAAAAAAACTTTTGTAGCGCTCTTATTAAAAAACCGCGTACATAGTTCATTTAAAAAAAAATAGCAAAAAAAAAAAGGAACGACCTACTACTTAGATCAGGAACCTGCGAAAGTGACAGTGACTTCTAATCACACACTTCGATAGACAAGGCTTCATTTTACAAAAATTAAAACGTAAGAGGAATTAGTTAAGTCAAGATGGCCGAAGAGCAATTCAGCGAATTGGATACTCACTTCTATAAATGCGCATTTGAAGCCCTTTAAAATCGATTTCCCTATATGCTAACTGAAGTTCATAATTGGTAATAATAGCCTAAAAATGGTGAAAAGAACAAAAAAAAAGTACCAACACTCTTCCTCTTTCATGAAATGTTTCGCTGCCACTTGAAAACCAGTTTGTTCTGATTAAGAGCCTTGTAAGTAGAAACAATTCTAATTTACTACACTTGTTTGCAAATTCTTCCACTTTATCGAGTGGTTCACGCATCCCCTCAAGTCTGCGATCGGGGAGAGTACGAGTACATGTCTTTTATGCTCCACTACTAACACGACATGATGTATAATATTCTATAGCAAAATAATATAAGGAAATGTGTCTGCACATAAAATTTAACGCTCAACATTTAAAATTCAATTCATTCAAATGGATTCCCATTTGTCGGATGGATAAGAGCCAGCCAGCGGTAGCCGGCGGCGGCGGTGACGGCAACAGCGTTAATATAAACACGAGACAGTTAAACGCAAAGTGGCTCAACATCTCAATTGTTATTGTGAAAAATTCACAGATCACAGATTCGCCATTTAAGACCAACACACAAACGACAAGTAAGGAAAAAAAATAACTCGTTTGCAAGAGTCTGTGCAATTTGCAAATCCGAGAGGCCCAGTCACCTACCACCGCATCTATTCCCTCAAATAGCATTACTACTCCTCATTGCTATATTGCCGTATGTACCTTTTTCAATTGAAGTAAAATGATTTAATACGTATCTATGTGTACAGTTTTCGCACCCAACATGGGCACAATAGCGCCCAACAATAGGCAAAAAGTCGGCTTGAGTAGAGTACGATCAGCTCAGAGTCGGAGTCGGATCCGAGCGCAAAAAAGGCTTTTATCTTTTGTGCCAAATGTGAAGTCGTGCCTTTGAACAGGCGGCCTAACCAGACACCATCGCTTCGAATGAATCTTTTTGTGGCCTTTCACATACCTATACGAGCACACTATAGAGAGTCGGACAAAAGGAAGAGAAGCGTACCAATGAACCTTAACTTTTCAACTTCTCAGGCTATTGCTGTAACAGTGACGTGTGCGCAATTGGGTAAATCTAAATCGTTAGCTGATTCGGTGGGCAAATGTCAGGCTCAGTCGTGCGATGCGGGGGAATCACGGCTTTCATAAGTACACTAGATATACACTCGTAAATCGAAATAATGTTTGTGGATTGTTGTAGAATGAGGAGGACTGATGGTGTGTATAGTTTGAAATCAAGGAACCGGCTTTTCACTGTTCTTTGATAATAAACATGTATGAGAAGGCAAAGGCGACCCCACCCGCCCACGTAATGAACTTGAGTTATTGCCGAGGTGGAGAGAGAAGAGGTTTTTCTTTTCAATTATAAATGAAGGGTTGGGCAGTTCGCTTCAATTACAAGTTCATGTAAAATATTGCAGTCCATCGAAGTGGAGTTTTGCGCGCATAATTTATAAAATAAATTTGCATTGGGTGGAGCTTTAACAAGAAGCTTACAAGTAGCATTGAAAAGTTACCTACCTTGCATATTGAGCGAACAATTATTAAGACATGAACAAAAATGTATTAGTCCATTTATAGATCTGTAATTATGAGAAATTTTATAAAATGTATTCGTTCGAATGACAAAATACATAAAATTTACGAATAGAGAGTTCGTTTCAATATCCAAAACAAGTGTCATATATTTTTGCATATGAAGGAAAGATAAATGCCTGCCTTTAAATGGTAAGTTTGGTATTTTCCCGTGCCACGAAGAATCTAGCACAAGACCCCCGGGTAGTTCTGTATCCGTCCCTGGAAATTCGATCCCTCTCCGGTTCTATCTCCGTGCATTGCCAGGCCAGCCTTAAGCCGCTCCCTAATTTGTCAGTGCGGTATCGTTTCTCTCGGTATGCTCGGTAAACATTCGGTACCGATTTTTTTAACGAACACATATAGTGGTGGAAAAAATAATAGAAACAAGCTGGTTCTTCGTCGCTTATCGCAAAAATAAAATGTTTTCGGGAAAAAAGATAAATTAAACCCATACTAATAGTTTTAATACAATGTAATGAAGAAATGTAACATTAAATTGTTTAATAAAAAAAGAAGAGAAATAGTGAATAAATGTCGATTCTGGTTTTCCTTAATTTTGGCCTGGAAAAAATAATAGAAACAAATTAGTTTTTCTGTTTTTTTTTTTTGTTAGGAATTAATTTACAGTAAAGGTGTTTCATATCCTTTTAATACTTGGTCGTTGCGCCCTTATTTTTTATAACTGCTCCACATCTTCGTCCCATGGAATGAACCAACTTGGCACAGGTCTTGGGAGTTATAGAGTGCCATGCATTTTTAATAATTGACCACAGTTTTTCCTTATTTTGGCTCTGCAGCCTTCGATCCTGCGCATAAGGGTGTCCCATAGATGTTCTATCGGGTTAAGATCAGGAGATTGTGATGGCCACTCCATAACATTGATTTTGTTTTTTATGAAACCATTCTTTGGCCAACTTTGAGGAGTGCTTGGGGTCATTATCCTGCATAAACTCCCATTTAATAGGCATGTCCTCTTCAGCAAATGGCAGGATAACATTGTTTAAGATTTCCACGTAGTCTACGGCACACATTTTATCCTTTATCATGAAAAGTGGACCAACCCCAGATACTGAAAAGCACCCCCAAATCATTAAATTTCCTCTGCCATGTTTAACTGTCTTCTTTGTATATTTGGCATCGAATTCGGAATTCTTTGGTCGTCTGACGTACATTTTCCCATCGGAACCAAACAAATTGACCATAATTGACCTTGGTTTCATCCGATCATAAGACGTTATTCCAATTAGCACGGTGGAGGTGTTTGTTGGCGAGACTTAGTCTCTCTTTAGTATTTTTATTGCTCAAGTATGGAACTTTTCTAGGACTTCTCCCAGGAAGACCTGCTTCCTTTAATCTATTTCTTATTGTACGACTTGTAACGGGTGCGTTTAAATCATTTTTTAAAAAAAAATTGTTTCTTCTTGCATAGTCGTATTAACAGTTTGTCAAATCATGGAGTCTTTTTTCGTTTTCTGCATCTGGTTTCTACTTTGGGACTTGAATGGATAGCTATGAATACTTTTTAGACCTGTTTTTTTAGAACGCTTTACGACCTTAGATATTTCATCCATTGTTTTGCCGTCTTTTTTATCACCTCACGCTCAGAACTGGTGCAAAGGACTCCTAGACCCATTTTGACAAAATGTTAATTTCATAGTTTTAAGATTTTCTTCTAAAAAACACTAAATTACAGGATAAACTAATTTACAACTACATATTTCAATTAAAACAATACCGAGCTTTGCTTCAAAATCACTGATGCCGACTGTGGTAGGTAATCGTTTGTTTCTATTATTTTTTCCAGGCAAAATAACATTTTTGCTCAGACTTTTTACTGTTAGACGAAAACTAAAAGCTGATAAGAGCGAATTGCTGCAGCATTTCTAAGTACTTTTACCTAGCATTTGAGTATAGAATTGATTTCGGAGAAAGACCAAATTGTATGCAGTTAATGATGGTTCAGCATTATGTAAATACTTGTTTCTATTATTTTATTTTAATGAGGACCTCTTGATTTGCTCTGTATGCGCGGGAGCGGGACGGAAAGGTTACCACAAACTGAGTCTCGGTACGAGCTATCAGTAGTGGATCGGTATCTACCGCGTGTAATGAGTACAAAATGACATTTCGAAACATTCTTTTGTGTCGGTAACTTCAGTTCTGCAAGGTTCTACTTCGAAAATATACTGACAAGTGAGGAGATGAAGGCCGCATCGGTATGCTCTCGATAAGGCATAAAATACCGAATCGAAAAATGAGGGAGCGGCCTTAATGCAACAAAGTGGGCTTTAGAATTTTTCTGCATTAGTATTATCAGCTCCTGTCTTTTGTTTTTCGGAATTTTATAGCCAGTCTTTTGTGCTTTTGGCTTTTTGAACCACGACAATTGGTCCCGTGAAATAACGGCGAGCGAAATAGGGGCAAATTTTAAAATTCCCCTTTATTTCACTTATTTCATCGTAATCAATGTTTGTTGATTGTAACTGGCCGTGCAGTTACCTCACTAGTTGGTGAACGGCGTTAAATCATCATTGGACTTCGCCAGGGGTGCGTCTTGTCTACTCTCCTTTTCATTACTTATATGGTCTGGATGCTACAGCGCAGTCTTGGCGAAGAACGTTTCGAATTTGGAGATCTGAGGATAAGTCATTTCCTCTTCGCTGATGACTGGGTCATCATTGGGTCCTCCCAGACTGAACTTCAGCGCACACTCGATCGGTTTGTAGCCGTTTGTGTTGAAGCTGAGATGAAAGTAAATGAGAACCAATCTGAAATGATGGTCGTCTCCAGCCTATTCAATGCAATCTTCTTGTTAGTGGAGTCCCATTGAAACAGGTGGAGAAGTTTAAGTATCTCGGGGTCTTATTCACGAGTGATAGAAGGAGCAATGCCGAGTTTTCCTGTAGGCCAGGGTGGGTGAATTTAAAGACAGCTTGGTCATTCTGTTATTAGCAGGACTGAACTTAGTGTCAAAGCTAAGTTGCCAATCTTTAATTCGGTATTTGTTCTAACTCTTACCTATGGTCATGACGTCATGAGATTTGGGTAATGACCGAAAGAATAAGATCGCGGATACAAGCTGCCGAAATGAGATTCCTCTGTTGTATTGCTGGTGTGACCCGTAGAGATCGCATTAGAAATACCAGAATACGTGAGGAACTCAATGTCGAGCATCTACTTCTCCGGACGGAGCGGTCGATACTTCGATGGTTTGGTCATGTTAACCGCATGTCCTCAACCAGGATCCCACGACGTGTTATAGAATCCATAACAGATACCATCGGGCAGGCGTCCTCTAGGTAGATCCAGGATGAGATGGTTAGATCAAGTTCATATGTAGTTTCGTAGTCAAAATGTCGGTACAGCAATCACATTCACCCATATTCCGAGTGGCCTTTACGACGATTTAAAACACGCCAATTCCAATTTAGAATTACGAGTGGCGTTTTTTCGTCGTTGAATGCCAGTTGTCATTAAACGCCTTGTGGATCCCATTAGTGTACGCCGAACGACATGTAAGAAATTTAGTCATTCTGTAAGGCGTTGAACGTCACAAAACAAAAAGAAAAACGTTTTTGCCATTAACAAATTAGTGAACGTCAAGTAATGAAAAACCACTGTGAAAATGTAACTTTTCCTGAATTGTTAATTTATTCAAGTAAATAAATTAAACTATATGATTTTTAAGCGTTAAAAGTATAACAAACCAGAATTTAATGGAATTGATAGGAAAAACATATTTCATTGGCAAAGGTACTTGAAAAGGAAAGTCTTAAATGTTGACGCTAAGAGTTCTAGGCACTATGTATGTAGCTATAACCCAGCCTAGATCACCATCAAGAGACGGAAAAGGTTGGTAGAAAGTTTTTGTTACCATCACTTTAAAGTATTTTTTGGATGTTGGCTGTGGTAGTCCTTAATTAAAATGTTTTCCTACACCCTTCTCAGCTAAGAATCGCACAGTCGAAGCAAATTATTTTGCTGGCACTGACGGCGACCATGCACTTTTTACGACCTTATCTTTTATTTTATCCAATTGAGATTTTCTTAGACATTCTAAAAAATAATTGCTAATTAAATTGAGTTTTTCAAATGAATGCTTGACATTTTACTAACTTTATTATGGTAGATCAAATGGATTGGATTTTGTCGATATCTGTTCCCGGATGCGTAGATCAGTTGGTCTTATGACGTCGTCTTCATCACTACTCCTCAAAATGTATATACTAATTTTTAAGATATAAACTAACAATTTCTATCGAAAAAGATAAATTAGAAAAAAACAGCCATTTATCTGTCAGCGCTGTTTTGGATCGTATGTGGAATGTGAACTACTTACCGACGCGACGAAATCGTTCCCTGTCGTGAAAGTTAAGGAATAAGTCTTCTAAAATGAAACCCCTCATATAACGACAAACGTCGTGAAAGTAAAACGCCACTCGGAATAAGAGTGATTATCTTGTAAATTTAAGATTAGCCTCGTTGCATAACGTAAGCCCATTACTACCATACGAAACCGAAATTTATTTCACAAATATTTGGTGAATTAATTCTCTTTCAAATAATTCCTCTGTTAGTCATGCAATTCAATTCATCATCACCCAGTTTATCAGAAATATATTCGACAAATTCGATGACATTTTTTGCCGGCAACTAAACACACTCGATTGGGTGTGGAACAAATTTCACATCGCATTGCATTCCGCCTCAACACTACTTCAACAGTACAATAAACTCGAATATGGGCCAATTCCATTGCAAATTGAAAATATTCCCACGAACAAAAAGTTCGAAATGTGTTTGGATGGAATTTTACGCCAACAATATTTACATTTTTTTTTTTTTTTTCATTTATTTAATTAGTACGGGTCGACATTCTTCGTATGGAGTACTTGTACTTGTCGCAATATTGTCAAGACGTTATCCAAATTTGCGTAGGGCCAATAATACGCCTACGCAGCGAAACATACATCAAATAAAATGACGCATCAATTAAATAAAAATAAATTCATTGGAAGTCCACGAGTTCATCCTTTCATCTAAATTCTTGTCTTTCCTTTCCGTCTATTCATCAGTATAACATACAAATCGAAGATTAAACAATACCAAGCTGATGACAGTGTGTTTAGAGAAGAATTAGAATGTTATTTCTTTTTTTGTTAATGACACTCTTTTGTTTATTGAAATCTCGCGTGTGTGTGTGGTGAGAATGAGGACTGATAAGCGTATCAATTTAAATCGATTTAGCTGTGTGGGCAGCAGCGGAAGAGGATGGTATAGTGTGTCGGCTTGATCAGCAAATATTGCCGGATGTAATAGAGAAAATGAGATGTCATATCTATAGCTACGAGTATATGCACTGTCACCAAGGAAATCGATTAAATGTTTGGCTTATCTCCTTTTTTTATTTTCGAAAGAGCATAGATATACTTGAACAAACTGAAAACTGTTGGTGTATCTTTGTCGAGTGTAACTTGATAACTTTTTTGTAAGAACTAATTTAAACTTTATTATTATCCCTCTGCTTTAGAGTGGGTGGCGAGAAGGCGACGGCAGTTTGTTACTGCTTATTCTTACATGGGAGTTTTAACAAAATTGATTTATTGTTGACATAAGTAGCTTATGGTTATGAACATGGACTTGGAAGAGAAAACAAACTTAACAAGTTAATGAGGGAATGAAAGACGTTTTTGAACTTTGCCGATACATTGAGAGGTTATATGCTCAACTATTTTTCATTATTTAACTTTAGGGTAACGCGGAGATAATCACATGTAATTATTCGGTTAGGAGTTGCGTTGCGGTTGATTTAATTATGGCTTGTGATTGTAATTTGTGAAGATATATTGCTGTTGGTTTTCTTGTTTTTTGGTTAAGGAGGGTATTTTTTGTTATATAAAGTTGCGAACCGCAAATAGATTGATAGGCAGATAGAAGATTAGCAATTGAGGGTTTTGAATATAGCAACCGATTTTAAATATGATGTTCATACAGTACATACCTACTATTCCAAGTATATACGATTGAATAATTAAATCTCCAAAATATATAGGTAATGGGCACAAACCGCAAATGGGTTTTAATAAAATTATGAATTATTTTCTGGCGCAGTAGTTAGTGTGCTGGACTACTCTGCGAGGGGTCCCAGGTTCGATCGCCGGAAAAACACTAATTATGTACATCTTAAGGTTTTTTCTACTGCGCCACCTTTCGCGAACGTCTGACAAACATCCGAGAGTATAACTATCCTGAAAAGCTTCTCAATTCAGCCGTTAGGACCCGGCATAAGATTGTAGATCCCTTAAAACTCACACAAACGAATGGTTGTGAAAAGCTAGAGGTAGGGTGTATACCTACTTCGTCTGTTGCGCTAACTATTTATTTATTTATTTTCTGAAACTCATTTCTCATTTCAAGATAGTTCACTGGAGTTATTAACGACATGTAAAATTAATGTCAAACTAAAGGGTCCGCCATCTAAGGTTTTTTTTTTTCAACTAGTGCTTATTTCGCGAATGGTAACACTTAGCTCATGTCTGATTTGACAGATAATTAGTTTTATCCTTCCGCTGAACGAATATGGTTGTGTATACGCTTGAACAACGCTGGGAAATATTGCGACATTACTTTGAAAATCATGGTAATGTTGCAGAATGTGTGCGAAAATTGCGTACGGATTTTGGAAGAAGAGAAGCACCGTCAGCTCCGTATGTTCGTTATCTTGTGAAAAAAGTGAAAGAAACTGGCATCCTCATCGATAAACCAAAGCGTGAAAAGCCAAAAACAGTGCGTACACCCGAGAAAATTGCTGCTGTTGCAGAAAGTGTGCGTGAAGCGCCATCAATATCAATTCACCGTCGTTCTCAACAATTGTACATTTCGGAGACATCATTGAGACGAATTTTGCATAAAGACCTTGGTATGACGCGTTTGACGCCAATGCGTTTTCGCTTCGCTAAGTGGGCCTGCGATCGACTTAGAGAAGATGCCGATTTTGCCAAAAAAATCATCTTTTCAGATGATCTTGTTGTTGCTTGTTTACATCAAGCATTTTGATCTTGGCGGGTATGTAAACAAGCAAAATTGTCGCATTTGGGGCACAGAAAACCCGCACGCATACATTGAAAACCCGATATACCCAAAACGAGTCACTGTTTGGTGCGGATTTTGGTCCAGAGGCATAATTGGGCCATTTTTCTTCGAAAATGAGCAAGGGGTGGCCGTTACAGTCAATGGCGATCGTTATCGGGCCATATTGAACGAATTTTTGTTTACAAAAATTGAAGAGGAGGATATTGGCAACATTTGGTTTCAACAGGACGGCGCTACGTGCCACACAGCCGAAGCTACACTCGATGTTTTGCGCCCTGTTTTTGAAGATCGCATTATCAGCCGCAGAACTGATGTCGTTTGGCCACCGCGGAGCTGCGATTTGACACCGTTGGACTATTATTTGTGGGGTGCCGTAAAAGATAAGTGTTACGCCGACATGCCAGAGACAATTGACGCTTTAAAGGACAATATTCGTGAAGCCATTGGTGAAATACAGCTGCACACAATCGATAATGTGCTTAAAAATTGGACCGATCGTGTAGGCTACTGCATGGCCAGCCGAGGCAGCCATTTGAATGAAATTATTTTCCATTATTAACCGGAAGGATTGTACTTTCAAATAAAAAAAGAAATTTGAGAAAATATTCAGTAGTTTTTTTTATAGCATTTTCAAAAAAAAAAAATAAGTTATTTGGCGGACCCTTTACTTATATTTGTAAAGGCGTTTCCCTTTCCAATAGGGATTTCCGAACTTTTACAGGTGATTGCGGCCATATTGTTGACGCTACATCTGTCAAATTGGCTGTCATTTATTTAGTCTGTCTTGTCAAATCAACATGAAGAGTTATAGCGTTCAACATCTGCGAATGATTAAATAGTTTTTTTTTTTAAAGTGGGTATTCTGTTCGAGCAACATTTCGCCCATTTTACGATCGCCATAATCGTCCTTCATAGAGAACTACATACTTGAGTACATGAAGAGTTATAGCGTTCAACATCTGCGAATGATTAAATAGTTTTTTTTTAAAGTGGGTATTCTGTTCGAGCAACATTTCGCCCATTTTACGATCGCCATAATCGTCCTTCATAGAGAACTACATACTTGAGTTCGTCAACAAGCAAAATTGTCGAATTTAGTACGATAACAATCCACACGAGATCCACCAAATTGCAATGCATCCAGAGAAAGTCACGGTTTGGTGTGGTTTTTGGACTGGTCATACTTCTATGAGAACGATCGTTAACCCCCGTTAACCCCGTTAGACTTCTTCTTGTAGGGTTGTCTTAAGTCACAGGTAGGTATATGCCAATAAACCACAAACCACCCAAAGCCAACATAATCAATGCCATTGATTTATTTTCAGCCTGATTTATTCGCCGGAGTTATGGAAAATTGGACGTTTCGGATGCGCTTAACCACCACTTACCCACCGAAGGCGCATTTTGATGATGTTATATTCCATACCCATCAAAGATGGTAGTACACGGGATGTAGCTCTGACGTCAACAGAGAGTGCTACATATCGTACACATAAGTATGTGTACCATATTTGAGTGTCACAAATAGAGCGAGTACACGGCTTGTAGCCATTAGGACCATATGCTGAAAAAAAATGACGTCAGTGTTATATACACACATCATACGTCTTTCTACATACACATACCACCATCGTATCCACCATAATTTTACTAAAGGTAATAAATATATGTACAGTACATACATCTATAAAAATGAAAAGGAAACATTGTGGGAGAAAATGTGCAAATAGTTAACTCCTCCGTTATCATTACAGCCTAATTGGCATTCACAGGGTAGATACTGTAAAAAACACAAGAGCTACAAATCGATATCCACATTCCTGCCAAACCGTTCTGTTAGTTAGAAACAAAATGATAAAGACATGCTTAATGTCAAAAAGTATTTCGACAGAGTGCCGTGTTCACGATATTTCAAATTATGCACTCGCATACGCTGATGACTATACAAAGCCCATAGCCCATTTTCAATACCAACCTGATGACGGTAAAAATAAGTCCTCTCACAAAATTTCATTCACCTAGGTCAATTCGTTTGGACGCTATCGTGTTTTCAACAGACAGACAGACGGACAGACCAAAAGACTGACATGGCTAAATCGATTCAGAATGTGATCCTGATTCAGAATAGATAATATGTACTTTACTTGGCGTTACAAATGTAATGGCAAAGTAAATATACTACCTTCCTGTGAAGGGTAAAAAAAAAACTAAAAACTGCGTACAGCCCATTTCCATACTTCAGGATTTTTTGTTTACTAAACTAGTAGCTTTGCTAGTAGGTACCTACATTATGTACAAGTTGCAAAAGTTGTCACCCTATGGGCTGTAATTATTTTTATGAATGAAAAAATTTGGTTCTGCTTTTGGATTTTGCTTATTCACATATCTACAGAAAAGTTGTCGCATGGCTTGCGGGTAGGTTACTTGCGTTTGGCGGTCAACAGCTAATAGCTGATTCACTCTTTGCACTTTGTAAAGGAACATTTTCCATCAAAATTCACTCTAAAGTCTGCCTTCTGACGTCCAAATGCATGGCACGTCGTCGTCCGGTCGATACTCAGCGGTCCTTTGCGATATTTTCAGCTGCGATATTATCAGCAGAAAGGTTGCTTCCGAGCCGGTCAGATCTGGCATTTTTAATAGAAATAGAATATATTTTGTTTAGCGACACAAAAATCGCCGTCTGCTGTCAGAACAGTAAGTAATTCGGGCAGTTGCCAAACGGTATAAACGTAATCTTCTTGAAAACACGTTACCAAGTCCCAATTACTATTAGAAATATCAGGCTTATCTACATGCCTAACCATATGCTTTGCTTTTCTTTATAAAAAAGATAAAGAAATGACATCAGTAAGTGTAAACAAAGAATGTTTGTCGTCATAAGTTTGTTTTTTGGTCAAAAAAAAAACCTTCCAAAACGAAATTCTGGGTATGATGACTCCTCAGTCCTTATACAACATTAAGCACCATTATAGGCCCATCGCGATCCTTATGTGCACTCTGTCTGAATAGCACCAATGACCTTAAAATCACACCCATTTCATAAAAGATAATTGCAGTCCTTGCGCCCCAAAATTTCCTATGCAACACCCAAACGAATACATTATTATGTACATAGCCAAAGACAAACAAAAAAAAAGAGATTCGCTCGCGCAAAGTTATGAATCATCAACACCAACAGAGTCTGTCGCGGGTGCGGGTACTTTCCCAAATCCCATGACAATGTATATTTAATTATCTCAATTTCACCTGAATTACAGTAATTTCTTGACTTAATCAACATCGGCAAACACAAAAAGACACAAAAAAAAAACCAAGTTGGCTCCCATTATACTACATAATATAAAGCAGCCAAAGGCGACAATATGACAAAAACCGTACCGTGATACTGAACAATTACTATAGTACAACACTCACGGTAGTTAGTCAGCAATTTAAAAACAAAAAAAATAAATAACGCGGTGCCAAACTGACGGCGGAAGCAAATAAAAAAGAAATAAACTCAAAAAATTACCCGCCCTACCCTTTACACGCACTTTGCAGGTAGGTACCCAAACAAAAATAATAATAAGATAGAACAAGTAGATTAAAACACTCAGGAATGGTAGCAATTGGCAACACCCTATACTACTTTGCTATTCAATCAAATAAAATTTGCTAAATCCTCTTACGCCGAGTAGTAGGACAACCATATGCAAACTCATGCAATATATTGTATATAGTAGATAATGCGATTGGAAAATCACATACAAAAGGATAAGCAACAACAGCAACAAAAAATGTACGACCTACACACATTCTTTTCGCATTCACCCAAAATTACAAGTTTTTTCACTCCCTTTTCCCCTTTTATGGGAAACTAGTATTTTTTTATGGGAAATAATCCTGTGCTGCTTTTTGGTTGCATTGAAAACGATTGACATAAGAGAGATAGTGAGAACCGACCAAATACATGAAAAAGAGAAAGACAGTTGGTATGATAGAGGAACGCGTGTATGAAAGGCAGAAACAAATTTCACCACGACTGGATGTGCCGGTGTGTTGAAAATCCGGTTGTTCCTTTTAAGGGCAAACAAGGAAAAAACAATGAAGATTGGAGATGTTAAGGGCGAGTACGAAAGATGAAATGCAATGCACGCAGGAAAATCTTTATACAGAAGTATACTAAACAAAATTAAACTAGATAGAGTTGCAAAAAGTAAAGGGAGGTGGAAAAATAAAATTATAAAAAGGAAGGCCAAATGAAATAATTGTGTCTGTCATTCAGCCGTTTCAAAGGAACAGCACAAGTGAAATGGGTATGTATTTTAATACGAGCGGATAAATAATATATAACTTGTACTAAGATTTAACAGTTAAAATTAAAACTGTGGCTAATAATCTGTTGCTACATAATTTGCTTGTAACTACGTTATTAAAGAGGTTAAATTAGATGTGGAGAATTGTTGGTAAATTGTGGTCAATTGTGGTAGCTTTTGGATTGGATTAAAAGTACACACCTGCGGTTAATTGCGCGAGGGTGAGCCAACTTAGTAAATGACAAGGGATTGTCATAAGTCATTGAATAGGTAATTCATTAATAGAACCCCGAAGAAGTTCTCGTACACAAGTGTTAATGTGCTAGTACACGGCATGGCAAGCCAAATACGTATGTAGCTCTGACGTCAACAGAGAGAGCACAAAGAGAGCTTGTACGCGGCATGTAGCCATTGGGTCCATGCGCTGACGTAAAAATTACGTCAGTGCTACATACGTATGTGGCTTGAAACGTGCCGTGTACTAGCAAACAAGGGCCTAAGGCCCATTTCACACATACCCGGCAGCCGGCTAACCGGTACCGGCTATCCGGTCCTGCAAACCGGTATGATAACCGGTACCGGCTTCACGGTCGTTCCGAAACCGTCCATAAAAATGTATGCCAACGACCGGGTAGCCGGTACCGGTTACCCGGCAGCCGGATAACCGGTACCGGCTTCACGGTCGTTCCGATAAATTTTTATGGACGGTTTCGGTTTGCAGGTGTGAACGCGCACATAAGAATGCATTCCCAACGACCGGGTAGCCGGTACCGGTTAGCCGGCTGCCGGGTATGTGTGAAATGGGCCTAAGGCCTTAGGCTAGCCGCACATTGGATACGATTTCGTACGAATTTCTCTCGTGCGAACATGTACGCATACGCACGAAAAATCCCGACCTTCCAAGTAGTATGGGAGCGCGCACACTAGATGTTAGTTCGTCGTACATATAGGTACGTAGGTATAGTTCCGACGTCCGAATAGAATCCCAACTTGTTCGTGCGTTGAAAAATTAAAAGTGGATGTTTATGGACACAAAAGGGGATATGGGACACGGGGAACTGTCTATTTAACTAAGAAAATCGTATTCAGTAAGCGCACTCAATTCGTACGGCTATATTCATACGTTTACGTACGATGCAAATTCGTATCCAATGTGCGGCTAGCCTTAGGCTACTATTGGACATGTCAAAAATCATTTCAATTACTGACATAGATACTGACGTCAATATGACTACAGATTGTGTCGGTTGTATGTAGACAAATTCTGACATCTGAAAATTGACACTATTTTTGACATTTGTAATAGTTGCTTTATAGCGCGCTCCAAATATGTGTAGTAGACTGTTATTTATACCTACTATGTACTACTATAAGGAATTTCATATTTTTCTATTAAATTAAATTGTTATGGCATCTGTTGCTTCAAATTTTAACTGAGTATGTATTCAGAAAGGATTTTTTTCACTGCATTGGTCGGCTACGCCTCAGTCAACGGCAATTGAAAATCATTCTAAACTCTAAGCGAAAAGAGACAAAAAATGCTGCCAGACTTACTAAAATAGAAATCCGAAGTGGAGTCCCGACAACGTCACACCAAAATGGCAACAAATTGAAAGGAGGATTTAAGCTTCATCCGAGAATAGAATAGTGCACACATTTTGATCTCACATAATTATTATAGGGTAACACATTGTAAGAAAAAAAACTAGAGTTACAATGTTCGAGCAGGTTGAACATGCACCAAAGCGTGCTCAAAGCGATCATTTATCAAACACCTTTCATCACTAACTGTCATAAGACAGTAGGTACAAAGATACTATTTGTTGTACTTTTTTATTTTGATACAATTTACAATCATTACCAGCATTATTCGCATTCCAGATCAGGAATCTATGGCTAGCTTGCAAAATATGCTGTGCTCAGATTTTTTTCTCGGCCTGCAAGTTAATTGAATCTGAGCTCACAGATTGCGCTCTGAATATGCTTTGAAAACAATTCCGAGCACTTATGTACTTATGTAGTGAGTACTGGGTCTATTTGAAATTCAAAATGTCAACTTTGTCTAATGTCGATTTCCATTGGGCAAGATAAAACAGATTTTTTCAGATTCGACAGCGAGATTCACACATACTTTCACTAATCCCAAAACAATTGACATTTTTAATGGAACTCGACATATACCTTACCTAACTAACAGTGTCAAATGAGAAGGTGAACATTCCAAGTGACAGCCAGCTGAAAGGAAACATTGCAGACTTCAAATTGTTGTGGTGATATAAAAGTCCGTATACATAATTTGTAAAAGCTGAAAAGTTAAAGTAATAGGGGTTGTGCACTGTTTAACAATTTTCGGACCATACCCCGTTCTGGTCACCGAAGGAGACAAATGATGTCAAATTTAAATAATAATTATCCTCGGATAATAATTTTCTGACACTATAGTGGTAAAAAACGAGTTTTCAGCTGTCAAAAAATTATCCTATAGGCTGATTTTTTGACGTTGAGTTTTGCTAGAATGTTGAAGAGGAAATAAAACACTGAATTTCTATTAATTAATAGCGTAAAATTGGATAAATCTCTGTTTTAACATTGGCGTTTGGAGAACTTCTCTTTCAACACTTTCATAAGTGTCACGGCCTTAACCGGCGATTTTATCGGGGCTCGATTGTAATTTAATTCAATCAACAAAGTTAAAGATCATATCCACTAGAATTGGATTACAGTGGAACTTCCATAAGTCGAAGTCGAATGAAAGAAAATAAATTCGAGTTATAGAAACTTCGAGTTATGGAGGCCAAAAGTTGTAAAATTGAAACCGCAGTTCTCAATAAAACACCGAGTAATAGAGAAATTCGACTTATAGGAGTTAGAGTTGTGGAAGTTTGACTGTATACTTAAAATTAGAAATCCTTTTCCATATCTATACGTACATAATATGAAATATGTAGTATTGCTTCTTTCACAATAAATGTACATATTTTAACAAATTTGAGTAATTACCTACCTACCAGCAAATAATTCCACTGCACCCATCTGAAAATCACGTTTTTGAAAAGTCGTATCTATTCAGTCAACATGGCTACCTATGTGTACTTTATAAAAATTTAAATAGCTAGCTGCCCTCCTGAACTCGACGAATTTATCTTGTCTGCCAAATTCAAGGATTCTTCTTCCATGATTCCAATAACGCAATTCACTATCTCTCTTCCTCCCACGGTCTGTGTTGCAATTATAATCAATAGATGTAGCTACATCTATATGCCCGCAACAAGGGCTGGGTCCACAAAACACGAGCCTTGTACGCAAAAAAAAAAATAAGAGGGAGACGATGCTTCAAAAAGACTACCACAATACGATACATCATCCACACGACATAACATAAATTTATGTGCGAGTTCCAAAATCTCAGCAAAACTGGATACGAAAAGGGCAACCTTTGCATCTTGGTTTGAAATTTATTAGATTAATCTGATTTTTATGCATTTTCTAACGGCACAACGAGAAGCCATTATTTTGTCGAACAAGACAGTCTGATGGTGTGATGGAAGCATACTTAAGGAGTAACAAGGACATCCGATTTCACACACTGCTGCAACCCACACATAACCTCGCGTGTATGCGTGGTTGAAACTTTAAAATCCACCACCTACACTAGAATTTTTTTTAAATTTTCCATAAATTATCTTTATTGCAGTTTCAAACAGAAAACTTAATTTCAAATCTTTTTAACTGAAAATCCCCATTTCCGCTCACAATCCACAAAATAAACTTTTTGGTTCCACAATTATCATCGCAAAAAAAAATCAAAACGAGAGTTAAAAACCGGTAAAAAGTTGCACCTATCATGTGCAAAAAATGAATACATTTTCTTTGTTTCATTGTACACATTTCTCGAGTTTTCCCAACCAGATTTTCATTTAAAAAAATAACAGAAGACTCACCTTTTTTTTTGTTGATCCCAATTGATCAAAGGCGGGGATAATCCTCAATGTAAGCGAAATATATTAATTCGCAGCAGAAACAAAATGTTTTTTATTATATTTCACACACGAAACACAGAGTGAGAGACAATATTTTTTTCCGTTTATTTCTTATGAATTTTTCAATTTGTAAAATGTTTGTACAAAATATTTTATTTAAAAAAAAATTGGTGGAACACACTCGACAAACTTCACTTCACGACTTTAACACTCGGACTTGCTAACGGCAACAAAAGAACACACGGACAAGAGATGGCGAATATAGCACGCACACGAGGTGGATGGATATGGATAGAGAAATTGCACACAGAAAATACACGATAAAATTGAAATATGAGAAGAAACAAAAACGCTGCTACTTGATTTGCTTAAATTGAGTTGAGTTTTTTTTTTCAATTACATTTGAGTAGGGTTTGGTTTTTTTATGGTAGTGGTGTGGTAGTGAACATCAGAGACAATATGCGTAAAGGGAGGTATAACTCTATTCCAGAAAACTGTAGGCGAATAAATGGGATAGATCTATATGCATGGAATTTTGCAAGAGGGAAGAAAATGAGTGGCTTTGAATAAAATGAGAAAATGCAAAAACGTTGTGCATAGAAAGCAAAATGTGAAAACGCTGAAGCAAAATTGGGTCCGTTCAAAATGTTTGTGGGTAGCTACATTTATAAAGTGAAGTTGGAAAAGGAGTAAAGACACGTTTAGAACGATTTTTCCATGTTTTTGCAAATTTGAGGCTTTATAAAACAGTTTGATGCCATTTTAATAAAAAAAAACTGCATGACGAAAGGTTTGACCCTGTATCTCACTAGTTAAAATAATTTTGCAAATACCTATATACAATCCGCGGTACTAGCTAATAATCATTTTTAGTGTCGGCTAACTTTGACGAAGTCACAATGGCGAAAATTTCCATATAAAATTATCAACTGTGACCGTCAAAATATTTAAGCTGAAGATTAAAAATTATTATTGGTAAGGCCTAATGCTGGGTTTCCACTTGTCGATTTGAAATTGACAATTGACGTATTTTTATGCCAATTAAAAAATTGGCAAGTGGAAATAGCGAAAAATTGCTTGCCAATGAATTGACTAACAGCGTTTGTCAATAACTACTGACAAAGAAACCACTGGACAAGTGGAAATAGCTAAATTGTCAAACAAAATGTCAGTTTGTCTATAATTGGCAGTGAAAATTAATTGGCATCGAGTTCATAAGTTGGTCAATCAACTGACAAACGATTTTTTGCCAAAATTGACGTAAGTGGAAATGAACTGACGGCGGTTTCGTTCAATGGCCGCGTTCAATGTGGTTAGGCACCTAAATATTTAGGTGACAGTTTATCATTGAACGGAAAATTGCCTAGTTCCTAAGTTAAATGTCAAATGCTTCACATGTGTTAAGAATTGAACATTCACTTGCTGTTTTTACATCAACTGATCAACACATTGGCTACCTACTAAAGAAAAATATAAAATTATTGAAGTGTAAAATGAATGATTCTATGGATGGTTTATGCAAGTACCAATATCTACTTAACCAATACCTATTTCATTTTATTTAATTATTATCACACCTATGTACGTGTTGATTTTATTACCCGTAGTCAATTTGTTGTAAGTTTCCTCGCTATAATCGATGTCCTACAGATCACCGTCAATAGAAACTTAAAATTTAATTTTTTATCATTTTTCCTAACAAAACCACATACAAGTCTCAGCAAAGTTCAACAATGGAGTGAAAATTTCTTCGATTTCAATCAGCTGTTTATGACATTTCTCAAATCGACTAAGAACATAGGCAGAAATTCTTGCCTAAATTTCCAGTCCCCACAGCTGACCGACCTCACGAAACTTGCCTAGATTTGCAGTCAAATCGACCAATCAGACGCTGTTGACTAGCTAGGCAAAAGCGCATTGAACGCCCCCAATGACATAAACGCGAGAGCTGTCAAACTTTGTCAATCAACCGACATGTGGAAACCCACCTTAATGCTTTTAGGTAATTAATTATTGTATTTGATATTTAAAGGAGTACCTATGCAATTAAAATCTGAGTGCCCATTCGAAAACCCGCAGTCAAATGGTGACACCAGAAATACTTCTTTATTGAACAATAAGAAGAAAAATAATTTTTTTTAGTGGTTTTGGTATGTGCCTAACTATATTTTTTGTTTGGCTCTACTTTTGCTTTAATTCAAAGTTCTCATATTCATATTACCGCTCACTGTGCGTGAATGGCGCTTAAAACACATTGCTATTTAATGGGCAAAATTCTTTGACTTTTTTTAATGAATTTCTTGATATCAAATGTCACTTTTGACAGCACTTGGTAGCATAGTTCATATCGGTTTGTATTGAATTATTTCTTTAAGCTCATATAAGACAGAAAAACAAAATCTCTGAACGGTTTGTTTATTTAAATGTTGAATAAACATCCAAAGTCAATGATTCCAAATATGTATTCTTAACGATGTTGTTTAGACATCGCGTAAGCATTTACGTAGCCCTTAATGACTATTCATATGAGAGCGACCAACAACCTACGAACGAACGAATATTCGCGTATTCGTTTTGGCATTTCGTTCACATGAACTTATTTATTGGATGCGGCGGGAGTTCGATAATTTCAGCAATCAGTTTCTACCAGTAATTTCTAATTTGAGGTTAAGTTCTAACGGATATTTTATTCGCTAATTTGTGGAATGTGTTTTAATGATTCATGTGTTTGTTCACAATAAACGTTGACAATTATTCGCGGCAAGGGTGGTCGTTCGAGCCAAAAAGTTTGGATTTCGAAATTTTGTTATTTAATCTCTTTTTAAACATGTTTTCTTAATAGATTAATTAATAATTATAAATTATTAAATTAAATTAGCTGGGACAAATTCAGAATTTACTTCATATATCTGAGAAAATTTAGTGCGTCCATTAATAGTTCATTTTCTCAAGCTAAATTTTCACAGTTCTGTTTTTTCTGTTATGCTTGTGTTCCGGAAAAGTAAATAAGGATGAGTTTTTCAACGAATACCTCGATAAGAAACCGCTTGAAAGCAAGAAATTTCAGATCGAAGAATAACAGAAAAAATGGAGAGCAGATAAAATTTAGTTTTGCTCGAGCTGTATAACTTAGCTGAAATTTAAACAAACGCGTCACCCTGCAATTCACCGTATTCGAAAACCACTTCTATAACAAATTCTCGCCACTGTACTACCTCAGCGCTATTTATGCACTCAGCTGTTTAAACACAACACAGAAATGACAAACCTGTCAAATTAAAAAAATGTTTTTTCATAGAAATAGAGTTATTAGAAGAGAACTAGAAGTACATAGGTAATTTGCAATATCGTGGTGCTTCGGAGGGTTTCGTTCGAAAAAGAATTATTTTCCAAACAAATTTAGTTCGTTTATTAAAATGATAAATTTTAATTTGTAATCAAAACAACATACCGCACAATGTCGTTGATTGAATACCTAAAAGGGCCCGAATTGGTGGTTAAATTTCAAGAATTTTTCGGTGTCCACTATATATCTACGCATGAAAATAATTCTGCGAAACCCTCACAGCAAATAAATGGAATTCGAACAACATCCAATGAATCGGCACAAAGTGAATCAAAAAACATAGCCTCGAAAAAGGATCTACCTTATAGGATAGACAACAAATTTTGGTATTACCTATTTTTAATTGGTACGGAGCTTGGCGACGAAATCTTCTATGCTACATTCATTCCATGCTGGTTTTGGAATGTGGACAGTGCCGTTGGCAGGAGAGTCATATTTCTCTGGTCAATTGTTATGTATATAGGTGGGTGAACAGTGTGGTTTAATCTGATTTGATTGTAAAAGACAGATTTACTGATTACAGGTCAAAGTCTAAAAGATATAATTAGATGGCAAAGACCTGGCCGACCAGTGTATCAGCTACAACAGAAGTGGTCCATTGAGTATGGCATGCCATCGACACATGCCATGGTTGCCGTGTCGATACCATTTTCTGTGCTTATCTTCACACAGCAGAGGTAACATTTAAATCATCCTGACGTTATATCCAATCGATTAACTTGGTTATCTTAATTTGTTTAGGTATATCTATCCGACATACATAGGGCTGACAATTTCAATTCTGTGGTGCACTATCGTGTGCCTGAGTCGAATATATCTGGGCATGCATAGTGTTTTGGTGAGTAATAGATAAGGTGGCAGGTGCCAGCCTAATTTGCCATTCCTAATTTATTAGCAAAATTAAATTACCAACTGCGATAACGCATAAAGCATAAAACACTGGCGTGCGTCACCGAAGTATCGTCAGGCTTTATCATAAGATAACTTGCTTGCGATATACTCGTTAAGATATTTTGAATTTATTTCGACGTTTCCTTATTGGTTAAGATTTGTTAACACAGTCACGTTCTTTTCGATGGGCGTGTGTTTGTTTTTGTGGTTAAAACGCGACAGTGCCCATGGCAAAAGTAATCTACCTATTCGATCTGTATGGCAATAGTTGTTAGATTATTATTTTATATTAGAGCAAGATTGGACTTTAGGTACCCTTGCAATCTGATTGCATGTGTAATCTCTCTGCGTGTGCAAGTGCTGTGTGAACGGACACCGAAAAATTCTGGAATCCAAATCAAGCCAAATCTTACCGCCTAGCCTCAATTAGGTTCGTATAATTTCGTTAGGCCATAAAGCGTTTATAAAAGGGTACTTTACCGGCCTTCTTTCCTGGATAGCTTGTGAGGAAATCAACCAGCAGAACAGTGAGATCAAACCACCGACAATGATAATCAGTTGCAGAATGAAGATTGTCTGGTTGGGTTGAAGCATATACCTTGGAGTTGCTCAGAAATACCTTTTGGTTTACGTCCGTAAAAAAGAAAATGGTTGCCTATGTTAACTATGACAGAATCTCAAAATTTCATAATTAGGCGTATTTTTTTGGGAATCTATAGCTAGCTCACTTTTACTTTTACATGCAAAACAGGTATACTCACTTTTGGTTTTGTTATACTCACTTTTGGTTTTACATGCAAAACTGTTATACTCACTTTTGGTTACTTTTACTCACTTCTCAAAAAAATACGCTAATTGACAAAATCGTGACAAGATTCACCGTTGGTACGCTATCCATTGGCCGCTATGCTGAGTGAGCTCTTGCAGATGCACAATCTGCTGAAAGGCATACTTCAGATTTATACAAAACATGTCGAAGGAGGGATACTAATGTAGTAGCTGAAAAATGTTTATATTCTTCAATGCAATACTTTCGCGAATTGAGTAGCTTGTAGCCTGAATTCAAGGAGTTAAGGTTAAGTAATTGAACAAGACCTTTAGGACAGTGAGTGGACCGGGACCCCTTCTCCAAATGTTCTTCAAAAAATATTGCATAGCCATTGGAAAAGTACAGATTTGCGCTTGAAAGACACTTACATATATCCCAATGAATGACCCTTATTTAACACGCGTGCAACTGTTTTTACAGCCAGCAGTTTATCGAATGATTTCCACTCAGATTATAGGAAGACTCACTTGCCAATTATAGCAAGTGTTTGCCATCCAAAATCACCACTAATTTAATGAATTTTCCATTATTTTAGGATGTAATCGCCGGCATTGTTCTCACTTGTGGCCTCATGACCATCCTCGTTCCACTGGTCGATTACTTGGATATCTACATCGTCACAAGTATCTATTCACCAATCTTTGTTCTATACGTCTCAATTTTCCTGATTTATTGCTACCCCCAGTCAAAAGAAAAATGGACACCTACTAGGTTTGTATTGCACTCGATCTAAGGTACAAATTTAAATCCTTTTTTTTTATCTCTCAATTAGAGGTGACACCACAATGACAATATCCGTTTGCGCTGGACTGCAAATCGGCGCATGGGTCAACTACCAATTGGGCTATATGAATGGAACTCCACTAGAAGAGCCGCACATAATCATTTGGCCCACCTATCAGATGTGGGGTCACGTAATACTAAGAACCTTGCTCGGTTTAGCTGGCGTTGCTGCGACTCGATTTGGTGCCAAATACATATCGTACTATGTGTTCTGTGCCATCCTGGGAAAGGATCAGAACGAAGTGCGCAACTCTCCTAGTAGTCTGCAGAACAAAATCAAAACTATCGTCGATCTAGGCTGTAAATATTTCACTTACGGTATGATAGGCTTCAATATACACTTTACGCTTGCGAATGCATTCAAGCTGATTGGCATTGGAAGGCCCGACTTTTATACGGAGATTTAGACTTAGAACTCGCAGCTTCCTTAAAAGTAAATCATTCCATATCATACGAACTATTTATCTGGTAACAACATAGCCGCGGAACTCTGAACCGTTCAAGAAAGCTTGTAACAAGTAGTAAAATAAAATAAAAAAATATTGCCGCTTCTTCTCACAAACACATATGATGTAATTGCTTTGTCTCTTTATTTGCGACTAAAAGGCTCTTCAGAGCTTGTCTTCAAATAGAATATCCCGCTCTCTCTCTAAATCTTCGTTGGATCGCCTTCGTTGGACTTTGTCTACCTAGGCTCTGCGGTCAACTCCAGCAATGACATCAGCGCTGACATCAAGCGAAGAATTACTCTTGCCAATCGCTGTTTCTACGGGCTTAGAAGGCAATTGAGTAGCAAAGCCCTCTCCCGAGCAACTAAGCAGACGTTGTATAAGACCCTTATCATCCCCGTCCTGCCCTATGGCGCAGAAGCATGGACTCTATCAAGGGCGGATGAAAACGCACTCGGCTGCTTCGAGCGAAAAGTTCCCCGTGTGATCTTTGGTCCAGTTTGTATCTCAGGAGTCTGGAGGAGAAGAACTGTACGGGCTGTACAGCGATATAGACCTAGTCAAGCCGCCCAGGTCCGCCCCGGACTGTAGCGCCATCAAAAGTAAAGTAAGTAAGTAAAGAGTTCCACAGTCGAACAGTATGGATGAAAAATAAACGTGAAGAATTGAGGTAATTACATCATTCCATATCATACGAACTATTTATCTGGTAACAACATAGCCGCTGAACTCTGAACCGTTCAAGAAAGCTTGTAACAAGTACCTAGTAAAATAAAATAAAAATAAATTGCCGCTTCTTCTCACAAACCCATTATGTAATTGGTTTGTCTCTTTATTTGTGACCAAAAGGCTCTTCAGAGCTTGTCTTCAAATAGAATATCCCGCTCTCTCTATGAATCTTCGTTGGATCGCCTATGTCAACTTTGGAGGCGGAAGTGCTACAGTCTTTACTATCCTTGATATCGGCGTAATCCGAGCACTTGGTAACTGGAGTGAACTTGTATCCCCTAATCGCATCGGCGTAGTAAAGTACGCTTCTAGCATGAGCGCATGATCCATCAAAATCGTTTCCACAACCAGGCTGTTTGCGTCCCCAATTGGGATAGAATGAAGCTGTACCGATTGGTTCGAGGAAACCCTTAAGCCCACCATTTGTTTGAATAGTTTCCACGTAGTCTGCGTCTTTTGAATTGAGTCGTCCATCTGGTTTGCTATAGCTGAAGAGAGGCAAAGCTGGATCAAGGCCCACGATGTATGGCAGGCGACCTCGCTTAACATTTTTCCCAGTGAATCCAGCACAATGGGCGCCCAGGCTGTGTCCGATGACAACGAGTGAAGAAAACGATAGTCCAGCGGACTTGTTTAGGAAATCAATGAACTCTGCTACGTCAGCGCCCACCACAGACACCTTTTTCGATGAGGAATAGTAATTCAGCGCAGCATAATCCTTCCAATCGACAGAGATTATATTGTACTCGCCAACATCTAGGTATGCAGATCTTAGTTGAGGATTGGGAATATCTTCCCCGGACATTGTCCATCCGTGGATGATGATTCTAGAAGCGATTAAAAGAAAGTATAACAGAACATCGGTCGCTGAAAAAATGCTACTCTTACCTCGTCGGCTTTTTGGAATCAAAATTTGACCTTGTCACACTGTCTACATCGCCAGTTACTAATTCCTGTGGACTGGATGGATTCGACTTGGTGTACAGGAAGTATTTCACAGGGCTTGATGCTCTGCCAACGTTCCTCTCCAGCGGTGTGGATTCAATGAAACCTGCAGATAAATGTCGATACAAAGATTGCACTGGTTGGTGTTGCAATTTACTTACCAAAAACCGCCACTATCAGAAGCAACTGGCAAATTACTTTCATTTTGGCAAATGTTAAACTGTCAGGCGGATGTGAGTGCTTTTATACTTCATTTTAGGAGAGATATGAAAGAAAGCCTGTCAGTCAATTAAAGTGATTGAAATGAAACATGTCTAGGTAAAATAGACTGACGGGATTATCTTCGATCTTAACAGGTGCTAGCGATAATGAATGGATGAGAGTATAGTTAACAAAAACAGGCGATTTAAGTTTATCGTAGATCGGGATTGTTATTTGCCTATGAAATGTTCGTCGTGCTTCCGTCGAATATCTACTAACGATGCTTTTATATAGGAAGTTTAAATATCAGCTCTTGGCAAGGTACTGGAGAGGGTTGTATAATTGCGATTGCATGTTTAGACTCGTACCAAGATCTTGTGCTGAGCAGAATACAACAGGGTTTATACTACAGTGGATATCCGTTAATACTCGTACGTTAATTTTGAATATAGCCACAAGATGAATGAACAATTGAGACTTTCCTAAAAGTATGCAAGCTAGGAGCACAAGAATATAATATTTGATTTTCGAGAAACATTAAAAAGGGGCAGGTCGAATATAATTTGGTGAATAAAGGAAGTTAGGTATAAAGCCATATAATCTGTTTCCTATCGATATAATGTACATAAGGTGTATTTTTTTGAGAATCTATAGCTAGCTCACTTTTACTTTTACATGCAAAACTGTTATACTCAGTTCACATTGTGAACATTGTCCGATCCTCCTCCGTAGTTAGCAACCCCACCGTAGTTAAGTCCAATTCGGCCATGTGCTCATCGATGCGAGGCACGCATCCAATTGCCGCGGGGCAAACGCCGACTCTGATCATTTCCTTGTTGCGGCTAAATTCAGAACTCGACATTCCAATGAGAAGAAGCTTCGAACCGCCCAAAAGAAGAAATTTGACGTTCGACGCCTTAGCACACCTAGAGTAGCGAGAGCCTACAGGGACGCCAACAATCAGTGGTGCCAGTATCGCGACATCATCAAGAAGGTAGCCGAAATTACTGTAAAGTACCAGCCACCCCAGAGAAAGAGTCCGTGGTGTATGATGAATGCGTGTAAAGCGGCCCATAGACAGTACACTTGTGTCTGCACCGGTGTACTGACACCGTTGTGGCATTCCGCCATACACATCACAATCACACCGATCGAGACACCGACACCAAAAATCAAAAACTTTTGATTTTACTCGCACCGTGCCTGACACCAAAATCGGTGTGCGCACCAGCCCACACACAGCACACATTTCCGTACACCGACACCGGTGCAGACACAAGTGTAGTGTCTATGGGCCGCTTAAAGGAAAAAGGTGACAGAAGATGCACACAGGAAAGCCCTGCTGAGCAAAATAAGGGCAGCCGAGAGAAAAGAGTATCGAGAAAGGAGAAGGGAGGAAAAAAATATCCTGTGTAGAAAGAAGAGGACTTACGAAGCGTCCCTGCTCAAGGAGATCGAAGAGTCTTGCGATCGTAATAACATCCGGGGTTCAATAAAAAGCCAAGCAACTAGCTGCCGGAATGCCAGCTGTTCGAGACAGCGAAGGACATGTATAAACTGGATTTCCTGCAGCTGCTTAAGGAGCTTCATGAGCTTCATGTAGTGATAGGGCAAGAAGAGAACCCTCTTCCAGTTAATGAAGAACCAGTTCCACCACCCAGTATAGAAGAAGTTGACAAGGAAGACCGAATCTCCGTTTTAAAGACAAAGCCATCGTGGATGTCAGAGCGCTTGGGTTGGACAACGGAAGCAGCGTGCCCGGGATCGTAGAGTCCGATAAGTAAGTAAGTATTTCCTATACTCTTACAAGCTTTCAAACAGTCGTAAAAGAAAGTTAAAAGTTAGGTAACTTTTTTATTGGCTTCAGCGGCGATCCTAACTGATGCTGCTCTATTCCGTTCCTGTTGTATTAAAAAAAAAATGGGACAATTTGTTGAAAATTATTTATTTATCTAATTATGTATCTGGTTATTGTCAGTATTCAGTATTCGCATAAAATATAAGAAACTTTTATCGATAAACGATTTTATAGCTAGATATGTCCGGTTAGCTATAGGTATAGCTATCTATGTTTTATTGGCTACTTTAACTTATAATTAGTTTATTGCTAAATTTATGATTTGTTTTCAATGTAACCAAGACATGTGTGCTTTAATAATCCGCGCAATTTTTAATTAAATAAAAAACAAAATAATCTCCTTTGTTTTATTTAACATATTAATCGGACGATAAAAAACTGTTCGATTACATCTAATCGTATGGAGCTAATAACCTAAGTAGGTTTATTAAATTATAAATCACAATTGTTAATAAATTACTATCCACAACAAGTAGAGTGTATCGAACAAATTTCGGGTATAAAAAGCCATCTCAAATAAAGCATGCATTCAAAAGTGTTCACTCAGTAGCGCAATGAAGGGATACTTGGCGATTACAGCGCTCTTGGGAGCTTTCATCGGTGGTAGGACATGCAAAAATTACCAATTAAAAGAGGAATTCTAGCTTGAGTCACATTTTCAGCACTCGCATCACCTACAAACCTATATGAGTCAGTGCACAAAAATTGGCCAATTCCGCAAAAAGATGGGACCATCCGTTTTATGACTCGTGGCCAGGCTATTATAGAAGCCATGCTCACAGAACCCATCGCTCCCAGGAAACTAAATAAAGTGCGATTCTTCTTATACACTCAATCGAATCCAACCACACCATTCGAGGTCGATATGGACGACCCGAGTTCATTGACGCGATCGCCTTTTAATAAAAATCACCCCACCAGGTAAGCTAGCGAGTTGCCTATATACCTATATTTATCCCGGAATCTAAAACTTCTAAATTTTCTTGGATAGATTCTTTGTTCACGGCTGGAACGGCGGATATTTGGCAGGACAAAATAGAAAACTACGTGAAGCTCTGCTCCTGAACGGTGAGAAGAGGCAATTTAACTTTTTCGCTGTCGATTGGAGTGTTTACGGAGAGACTGTAAATTACATTTCGGCACAAAGCAGCTGTTCGAAGGCTGGTAAGATTGTTGCAGAATTCGTTGATTGGCTTAATACCACTGGGGGTCTTTCATTCGACACACTGGCATTGTATGGACACAGTCTGGGAGCACATGTTGTAGGATTCGCCGGCAAAAATGTGAAACGGGGAAAAATTAACACCATCATTGGCATTGATACGGCTATGCCACTGTTCAGCTATGATAATCCTGCCAATCGTCTAGCCGACACTGATGCCAGATATGTAGAATCTATTCATACCAACGGCGGAACGAAGGGTTTCTACAATCCCATTGGACAGGCGGCATTCTACCCCAATGGTGGTCAATCCCAGCCCGGATGCGGACTTGACCTTGATGGTACCTGTGCCCACGAGAGGGCAGTTGACTATCTGGCAGAATCATTAAGACTTAACACCAATAATGGATTCAATACAGTCGGTTGTAATAAATTTTCTGAAGTCAAGGATAAGGCATGCAGGCTCTACTCTGCAGGAGTTCGTTTGGGAGACCCAAGCAATGCTAACAAAGCAATGGGCATATATTACTTGGAGACGAATGGTAATAGCCCATTTGGAATTGGCGCTTAAACAACTAATAAATATTGGAAATTAAAAAATCTACTTATGACTCTTTGAATCTGGTTTGTGCCTTTGATTACCGAAAGGTACTGGCAGCAATCATATACCTATGTATCTAACCTAAAAAGATCTTCATTTTATATGTACTATAACTATAAGTCGTGGGTTCTTTACTCTTTTGAAATATGGCACCACTCAGACTCAGACTGATGATAGTTAAGCTACTATTACACAATTTTAAAAAGCGTGTACAATTTTGACATTCTGACGACAAAATGACGTCCGATTTTATCTATACACCAGAAGAACAAAATCTGACATCATTGACGTCAGCATGTCAAAAAAAGGCACAATTTCTGATTATGTGTAATATTAGCTTAAGGCCTTCACACACCATGCCTCACATAACGAAAAATGCTCTGCTAGGAGAAGCTTATTGACGTTTAAATGAAGAAAATTGAAATGTTACCGTCACGTAGCGCCCGGTACAAAACTATATGATCAATCATTTTTTTCGTTTCCAAAAGTGTGTGAACAAGGTCTGCAGGACATTTGGCTTTAACAAATATCAATAAATTGTTATCGCATCAGGTCCGTTTATAGTGACCATAGGCCTATCTTTCACAAGCATTAAATTGTATGAGTTTTTATTTTATTTTATTTTGACAAATGGAAGGGATTTTATACCGATTCCGAACGACTAAATTCAGGGGATTTCTCATGACATTTATAATCTCGGATATTTATCAGTCGTTTGGGTGAGATCGTGGTACACTGAAAAAACGTATCGTGGAATTCGCCGGGGAGAATTATTCTTCACGAAAAAAAATATTTCGGTATCGTCAAATTCGCAAAGTTCTCCGTGTAGGTAATGTGAATGAATGCCACTCTATCGTTGAAAACGTTCAATTCGAAATTTTCCCGAACTCATTTTCTCGCAAGCATCAAAATCATTGCGGATTTCATAGCTTGGCTTGGTTGGTGCGCGGCCTTTTTTTAAAAAAAATTTAGGTACATATAAAAAGCTGCTTTATTATGTTTAAGCCGAACATTTGTAATACATTTGTGCAATATGGAACATTTTTTTAAATCAAAACATAATCTTTCTAAAAACACATTTCATCTACTCGCCTACGCCGACGACATCGACATAATCGGCAGAACGCAGCGTGATGTCATTATGCTGTCATTAAGAAAGGACACCCAACACCGACACGTCTCGGACTGAATGTCACTATATGTGACAGATATAACTTTGAGGTGGTTAAGGACTTTGTATACCAGATAATGGCACCAGCCAGCATTTTTCGAGTAGGTCATTTTCGGTTCCGTCTGCATAGACGGTGAATGGAGGAGGAAATACAACGACGAACTATACGGGCTGTACAGTGACATCGACCTATCCAGAAGAGTGAAGTAGGTCCAAAGACTGAGGTGGCTAGGTCATGTAGAGCGAATGGACACCAATGCTCCAGCCCGGAAGATCTTCGAATCCACACCTGAGGGACGGCGGAGTATAGGAAGACCGCGGCTCTGCGAAATAAGGCCCCAACAAAAATATGAAATAAGGCCCCAAAAAACTATACAGGAAACAACAACAACGATTTTTAATACAATTTGGGGTGTTATTTCCTTTTTTGGGGCCTTATCTCCTAATGAAAATTGGGGTATTATTTCATTATCAAATAAGGCCTCAAAAGAAGAAATGAAATAAGATCCCAAACGAAAAACGAAAACATATGGGGCGGCATGCTGCCCCCCTGCAACTCCCCTGCCTGGGTTTACTGTCAAGATTTGGGGCCTTATTTCATTTTTGTTTGGGGCCTTATTTCATCTCAGTGGGGCCTTATTTCATATTTGAAATTGGGGTATTATTTCAACGATTAAGTTTAAGTGCTCCAAAAAAGCAAACAAATATTTTTTCGGTTGCATTTTACTGATAGCTATAATTGAAGCCTTAAGTAAGTAAGTAAAGACACGTTTCATTTGGAAGTTCCATGACATCATACCACCTGTCTCGTATTTTTCACTATGCTCATCTCGTTCTTTCTCTTCTGCTTTCAAACATAAAGTATCGTATCCATTATTATATTAAACAATTTATTATACCCGGTATACCACACTGTGGTGAGGTTATATTTACTTTGACATTCCATTTGTAACGCACATAAGGAGGCGTTGTAGGTATGAGAAACTATATATATATATTATTGATCAGCATCACTTTCTTAGTCGATCTAGCGTTGTCCGTCTGTCTGTCTGTCTGTTTGTCTGTCTGTCCATCCGCACAATTACGGCCGTAATTTAAGAACTACCGACTTGAAAATTGGTACGTACGCTTTTATCCACCAAACTGAGGCTAAGTTCAAAGATGAGCAAGATCGGATGAAAACTACTACTACCTCCCATACAAAAATATCGGATTTATATAGCTTTTTGATGTTAAAAATTAAATTTAAATAGCTACAGTAAAGATAGCAAGTTTTAACTTTGCACATATTGTTTTAATAATATTTAAAAATTTTTGACAAAAAATGAGCTCGGTCGAATAAAAACTACCCATACCTCCCGCTCCCATACAAATATTATAATTTTTTAATACTAAAATATTTTTTTATTTTATCTACAATAATATAGTACCGGGTATTTGAGCTTCGGCATAGTCGAATATAATTGTCTTACTGGTTTTTTTTATTTAAATCACTTTTAAAAGAAACTTTTTTCATTTGACAAATAAAAGATAGCCGTTTGACAGAGTGAAACTAGCTTTTCCAAAAACATGTCGATAAGGACGTTTTCGGCGGATTCCCACGATAGCAGTATAGAAAGTGAAAGGGAATCGAATAGGTGACAGTGACACTCAATTCCGACGGATTCCACGATAGGGATACATTTGTATTTTTCTGGGTATCAAACCTAATAAGTACCTACCCCTCCCTCAGTGGTCAAGCTTCCAGGTTCAGCAGATTAGATAAGCGCTGTGCCCACTTTGGTTTCAAGAGGACGGTTCATTGTCGTGAAATGTCATATTGCTGGATTTGGCGCTGCTGTTTCAATATTGAAGTTCTTGATAATATGTTCCCTAGGTGACCATATGCCCGAAGTCATTTTTCATCTTTATAGTCAAAATATCAATCGAATTAAAAAACGTTGCACATTACCTCAACTTGTGTGAAATTTAATTCAATTATCTATATATATAAAAGAAAGTGTACGAAATCCGATGTAATCCCATAACTCGAGATTGGCCGAACCGATTTTGATGATTTATACTTTGTTGGAAAGGTATTTTCTCAGTACGGGTTATAGAAAAAAGAAAAATTGGACAAAGGGGCGTGGCACCTCCCATACAAAAAGAAATCTTATATCTCGAAAACAACTGAATCGATTGAGTTTAAATTTACAAACGATCTTAGGTATCGGCCCAGGAGTATTCCTGTGAAGATTGGTCAAAATTGGACAAAGGGGCGTGGCACCTCCCATACAAAAAAAAAACATTCAAAATCTTATATCTCAAAAGTCACTGAATCGATTGAGTTCAAATTTACATACAATCTTAGGTATCGGCCCAGGAGTATTCCTGTGAAGATTGGTCAAAATTGGACAAAGGGGCGTGGCACCTCCCATACAAAAAAAACATTCAAAATCTTATATCTCAAAAGCCACTGAATCGATTGAGTTCACATTTACATACAATCTTAGGTATCGGCCCAGGAGTATTCCTGTGAAGATTGGTCAAAATTGGACAAAGGGGCGTGGCACCTCCCATACAAAAAAAAACATTCAAAATCTTATATCTCAAAAGCCACTGAATCGATTGAGTTCAGATTTACATACAATCTTAGGTATCGGCCCAGGAGTATTCCTGTGAAGATTGGTCAAAATTGGACAAAGGGGCGTGGCACCTCCCATACAAAAAAAACATTCAAAATCTTATATCTCAAAAGCCACTGAATCGATTGAGTTCAGATTTACATACAATCTTAGGTATCGGCCCAGGAGTATTCCTGTGAAGATTGGTCAAAATTGGACAAAGGGGCGTGGCACCTCCCATACAAAAAAAACATTCAAAATCTTATATCTCAAAAGCCACTGAATCGATTGAGTTCACATTTACATACAATCTTAGGTATCGGCCCAGGAGTATTCCTGTGAAGATTGGTCAAAATTGGACAAAGGGGCGTGGCACCTCCCATACAAAAAAAAACATTCAAAATATGAAGCTATCCGCCTTCATTCCTATTAAAGGAAATAATTGAACAAAAATATCAAAATAAATCTTGAAATATTTAAAATAACCATTTTAGGCAGAACAACATTTGCCGGGTCAGCTAGTAAATTATAAAACTCTTGAAAAAAGCACGCATTATTGCCACTCCCCTTGTATTAAGTATATTTGGATTAACAGCTTATTTTATAAATATGTAATTGCCTTGACATTAACCGTAAATTTGTGTTTGAATTACGTGTTTGTTATCAAAGAAGCAATATTGCATCGGTATATTTGATTTGATGTTATCGATCGATTACGTTTTTATTGTTTTATGTTAACGAACCTACTGTGTGTTTTATACGAAAACAAAACTGAAAATATTTAAGCAAATTACTTGATAAGATCAAATCAAAAATACCGCTTTGTTATTGCGCTCATTCTTTTGATACCATACCTAAGGTATAAAATAGCAGTTGAATATGATTTTATCTTATTATAAACATAATTGGGGTCTTAAAGTGTGACCTTACCAAGTTTTTTATTATATGAGGTAATACGCTTGTTATAAGACGTTCCAATATTTTATAGATTGCGGAAGAAGCAATATGGCCGAACTTCATACCGGATTGCATTGACACATTAGCGCACATTTGACATACGATCCTCGAGTGACAATATAGCTACATATTAACAAGATACCTAGAATGTACTTTAGCATTCAGAATAAACACGGGTTTCGATAGACAAATATTTTCTTACTTACGTTCCGAAATGGAATCTTTCTGGCCATTTTATACGGCTAAAGAGGTACCTGTCAAATCTATTTTTTTAAAACCTATTCAATTCCGATTTGTTTCTTTTTTTTTAAATAGCTACTTCTCCCCGGAAAGGCGAACCTATAACGCTTCAACAACGCCTCGAGATGCTTGCAGATGTATGTTAGTTCTGCACTTAAGTTGCAGCAAATTGTAGTCTTCTGGAAATATAGGTATCCCCAGGAAGCGAGTTCCAAAGTTTGCTTGTCCTGTAACAGAAGTAGTTTTAGAAAGTTGATGTCCTCGCGGTTGTCAAGGTTAAGTGAATGTTTTGGGGCCAGGCTCCAAATGTGGGAACAATACTCCAGGCCTGGTCTAACCTATGCTTTGTAGAGAAGGAGAAGTTGCTTGGGGCTAAAGTACCTCTTTCCTTTAATGGTAGCTCAACTTAGCGGACGCCGATCTTGCGATATAGGATATGTGGTCCTGCCATGTGATTCCTGAATTGACTGTGACACCTAATTGAGTCCTTGGGATGGATTGAATGGTCATCCATTTGGATCTGAGGAACTGTTGATGCATTTTTCCTAGAAAATGTTGTGAGCTGTGTCTTGTTTGCATATTAAATACAAACAAGTTGTCTTTTTCCCACTTCAAGATTTTGTCCAGATCATCATTTAGAGAACTAATTTGTTCACATCTCTGACTGTGTGATGTAGCCCACTATTCGAGATGGAGGATATTGTTTCAACATATGTTACTTACGAAATTTTGCCAATCCCACTCTCATTGCAGTTTCTCTGCAATTCTGGAAAACGCTTTATCTGGTGGATAAGATTTCAACTGATATAAACCTGATATTTATAAGCGTTATTTAAAATTATTCGGTAAGATATTAGTGAAGCATCTGAATGTCACTGTTTCTTACACAGTTTAAGTTGAATGGTCTATATGTTAGGAAGGGTAGTTATTTTTGTAAGCATTGCCTTCGCCCTGTGTGAGTTGTGTCCTTGAACAAATTGGTGAAACTATTTAAACAACAATGTACATCTATGCAGGCTTCTCTTTGCCAGTGATTGAAGATGACGATAATCAAATATGGCCAATTCCACAAATGAATGGTAGTATCCGCTGGATGACACAACGTCAAGCACTCGTCGAAGCCGTACTTAATGAGCCAAATATTAATACTCGCAAAATGGATAAAGTTCGATTCTTTTTATACACGCAAGCAGGTCCAGATAAGCCTATGGAAGTTGAAATGAACGACATGGAATCCCTAGTTCGATCGTCGTTTGACAAAAATCACCCAACTAGGTATTAGGCATTCTGATATGTCAACATTTTATTTAATGTTTACTTTGACAGATTCATGATCCACGGTTGGAATGGTGGACACATATCACCACAAAATGCCAAAATTCTCGATGTGGTATTCAACAACACCGACAAGAGTCCCACCAACTTGTTTCTCGTTGATTGGAGTGCCTACGGCGAAACCTTGAACTATATATCAGCACAGAGAAGTACGTCGAAGGCTGGTAACACCTTAGCCGAATTCATTGATTGGCTGCATGACAACGCGAAGATGTCATTTGAAAATTTGACACTGATGGGTCACAGTTTAGGGGCACATGTTGTTGGTTTTGCTGGCAAGAATGTTAAACGGGGTAGAATTCACACAATTATTGGTCTAGATCCAGCTATGCCTTTATTCAGCTATAACAATCGGGAAACCCGATTATGTGACACCGATGCTGAATACGTTGAGTCGATAACGACTTATGGTGGAATGGCGGGATTTTTTCAACCAATCGGAAAGGCAGCATTTTATCCAAATGGAGGAAGGACACAGCCAGGATGTGGTATTGATATTGATGGTGCATGTGCAGACGAAAGAGCTGTGGACTATTATGCAGAAGCGATTAAGCTAAGAGGGAGAAATGCCTTCTATTCGGTTGGTTGTGGTGATTTTGATGACGTTAAAGATGAGAGTTGTGATGTTCAAACAGGGGGAATACGTCTCGGTGATCCGAGTAATGCAAACCGTGCCAAGGGGGTTTATTACTTGACAACAAATGAGAATTCACCTTTTGGCAAGGGAAATCAATATGAAGTGTAGAAAGAAATAAAAAAAGCATTGAGATACACGTAAGTGGTATTATTTCGAAATATGACTACGTGTCCATTTCACCCCTAACTGTCATGTTTACAAAGATCGCCTTTTGCAAATGATATATATAATAGATAAATATAGATAGGCCTACGACACAAACCACCAGAAGTCGGCGGAAATATGGACTACGAATCCAAGAGACAAAGTATCGAGCAGGTGTAACAGTTCGCACAACAAACGGCCATCACTCTGCTTTTTTCCGATAAGAATTGAAACAATCCGAGTAAATATTAGGATAGAACTCATGTATAAGATCAAACAAAGTATACTTACTAAATCAAAACCAAAATCACAAAAAGTAGCGCGGCAATTGTACCTAATTGTGATCGAAATTGATGATATAGCTAGCATCCCATTGCCTGTGGAGCTAGCTGACTTAACCTACTTTCCTGTAGTGACTTGGGGCTATGATCGATATTATGGGTTATTTTTATCTTTTCTTTTATAAATTAATTCTACCAAGCTCTATAGAAGCATACTAAATATGATCCGCTAAAGGCGAGCTGATTCACCTTCATGTTTGTTTATTAAATTTAAGAATCAAACTCAACTTTTCACTCAACTTAACCTATAAGATTCTTTATTTCCTAGTTAGTTATACATCAGTCAATTAATTTCTCCGATTCCGAATGGCGACGCCTTATTCGTTTCCAAATAGTACACACCTCTGGCATTACCCGCGTTATTTGGATCACCCAAACGAACTCCACCCGCATAAACATTGCATGAGCGTTCTTTGACATTTTCAAAAGCACTGCATTTCACCGCATTGAAACCATTATTCTCGCCACGGCTCAGTGCCTCGGCTAAATAATAAACCGATCTTCCATGAGCGCATCCACCACCCAAATCAAGCCCACATCCCGGCTGGGACTTTCCACCATTCGGATAGAAAGCAGCTTGTCCAATGGGTTTGTAAAATCCCAGCGTTTCACCATTCGTTTGAATTGATTCCACGTACTCAGCGTCGGTGTCAGCCAAACGTGATGCAGGATTGTCGTAATTGAATAGTGGCATAGCTGTGTCCAAACCAATAATAGTATCAACTCGTCCGCGCTGTACATTCTTTCCGGCAAATCCTACGACATGAGCTCCCAAACTGTGCCCATACAAGGCAAGCGTATCGAATTGAAGATTTGCATAGTCATGCAGCCAATCTATGAATGCGGCTATAATGACACCAGCTTTCGAACAACTTGTTTGAGACGTCACATAGGTTAGGGATTCCCCGTAAACACTCCAATCGACGGCAATGAAGTTGTAGTTCTTGTTCTCGCCATTAAATAGAAGAGCTTCACGAATTAGTCTGTTTTCACCACCATTCCAGCCACCGTTCCAACCGTGGACCAAAAATCTGAAACGAAATGAATTTGTAATTAGAACAAGAAATTCAAAGATCTGAGGCTGAATCGCAGGATCCGCCGCTTATTGCTCGTTCATGGATAGGCAACTATGGTCTTTACCTGGTGGGATCCTTATAATTAAAGCCCGAGCGGACCAATGTCTCCGGATCTTCCATATCGAGCTCAACGGGTTTATTTGGATTTGCTTGGGTGTACAAATAGAAACGAACTTTATCCAATTTTCGTGGACTGATGACATCTTGTGGTTCAATAAACATGGCTTCAATTATGGCTTCCCCGCGAGTCATCCAACGAATACTGCCATCTAACTGGGGAATGGGCCAACGTTTATCCACAGTCTCACCCTCATCATGAAGCACGGGAAGTCCGTAAACTGGAAAGAAATATCCTGCTGTTGAAATAATTTCATAGTGCACTTATGGAAAATCCTTACCACTTCCTAGGACAGCAAAAATCCCAAATACAAATGTCAAGTATACCCTCATAGTGTTGGATTAACTAATGGGTCTATACTGTTGTGCACATTCGTCTTTTATAGCTTCAATCTTGGTGTAAAGTTTATTTTAAATATTTTATTAACATCTTATCAATTATTGGGGGCTATACAATAAACAATAACTACCGCACTTACCACTTTTGAATCTAATCGGTTCTATTTTTGATTTCACTGCTGTTTTGGTACAAAGTTACCCCTACATTGTTTACCTTATCGACCGGCGTAAAAGCGTTAAGACGTTAATCAATCAATATGCAGGATTGACGAGAGAGGCGAATACCTTACATTTCTTACTACTTTTATGATTCCTTAGATAAGCAATTAATATTCGCCACCAATGACGCAAATGTGGGCAATCGTAAAACAATAGCAATAATTCTACATCGTACATGAATGGAAATTGGGAAGCATTCTAAATGGGTTACTGGTATATATAGGATGTTTGTCAGATACAGTGCCAATGAGGAATTGTTTATTGAAGTAGGTATGATATTAAAATCGTTTCGGATTTCAATGCCAAACTAGGGAAAATCACTATCTTGTTGCGATAAAGCCATATCGAGGGCAACAACTCGGACAAATACTAAATTTCACCAAAGGTACGTTAGCGAATATACCGCAAAGCCAAACTCCAGGATAAGTTCGAAAAGGTAAGCTTAACCATACAGCAACCTGCATTCCCTCAATGGCTCGAAATGTGCTGTACCATCGAATGCGCAAAATACCAGTATCTCTACCGCTGCTGGGAGTTTTTTAGAAATGCCGCTTTGATAGATTGATAGTTTTCGTAAGATTGCTAGCGGAAGAAGTCAGGGGTGGGATTCTGTAAAAAACGAAACGAAAACCGCATTCGTTTTCACTAAACCTGTCTCTATCATATCTGTGGCAATAGACAGAGACTGCTATTGTCGAAACGATAGCGTTCGATCGTTTTCGTCTTACATAATCTGGCCCCAGATCTTTGAGTAGCGAAGAAAAGAAGAGGACATAATGTCTTCTCAAAGAAAGGTTGAAGCAATTAAAAAAGTAGCTGCAGAAATGGGATTCGAACTTCGAAAGTAGGCAAATCCGAAAATCTAATCAGTTCGCTCATTTGCCCAAATAAATCAGATAAACCAAAAATGCTTCAAATCATTTAACGCTGTCTGTGACCTACGAACAGACTATACATCCATATGAATAACTAGCGGACCTGTAGACGTTGTCCTGCGTTTGCTTGACAATATGTATAGGCGTATTTTTTTGAGAATCTATAGCTAGCTCACTTTTACTTTTACATGCAAAACAGGTATACTCACTTTTGGTTTTGTTATGCTCACTTTTGGTTTTACATGCACAACTGTTATACTCACTTTTGGTTTTGTTATACTCACTTCTCAAAAAAATACGCTATATATAGAAACACAGCGCAACAGAATTGTAAATGATTTTTTTTTTTAATTTTAAAAAACATTGGGGTGTGGTGGCTGCTGATATTTTGTGGTTATATATTGTGATATGCGAAAAAAAATCCTGGAACCTGATACAAACTTTGATCCCCTTTTCCTCCTTTTGAAGATCGAATTTCCCCAAATCGCTACAGTGCAAAATATCTGCTTTCTAGCTATGTATTACCATTTGGGGTGGGCTTTGATCACCAACAAGTCAGGACAAACTTTTTTATATATGAGATAAGATAATTTCCATACATCCGGTTGACAAACCAACAAATATTACATTACATTCAGTGCGTGAAAATATATTGTCCAACTTAACGAGCGGCATTCATTTAATAAATTGAGGAGGAACTCAAAATACAAAGCGTGCGTTTCTTTACTTACGAATTTGAATGATTAAGCAACTGAGCAGGAAAGCATCTTGTTATGTGAAGTAAAATCCTTTTTTCTGGTGAGTTTTAAACCATACAACATAATGATTTAGTTTACATATTCAACAGTCTTTTGGTAGACTGATATTGGGACAGCATTGAGCATTTGTGGTCAGCTAGTTCTAAGAAAGCACTTACCAATTTTTAACTCTAGTGGCTGAGTTAAAAAAAAAATTTCATTCCCCTTCTACCTTTACATAAGTTGGTCTATTTAGAAAATTTATCACACGATAATACCGCAGCTCGATTTACCATTGTTGTGTGTGTGCAATGGTTCGAACGGTGGGTGCCCAGGAGGAGGATCATGCGACAAGGCAAGGGACGGCTCTCAAACACTTCTGCTGTGCTCGCGCGAGAGATCCGCTAAGCGTTATATTTGCCAGTAGCTGCGAAAAGGGCTTGATATGCGAAGGAGTCGAGAGTGCGGAACCGTTTGCGAATGGCAAAAGCTGTGGTGAAAGTGGCACAGAGAGATCAGTCTTGAGTTTAGAACTGCCGACGTAGGATATACTCTCGGGATCTTTGCGCAACGAGTTTATAGTTTTGTGCATAGTGCTTAGTGGGAAGTAAAAATAACTGAAAAAAAAACAAAGAACAGAAAACTTTCACGTGCTCAAACATCCTTAAACGCGTGTAATAAATTAATAATCTCTAAATAAAAGAACGCGGCGAAAACGTTTACTCGCACATCGTCAGTCACCATTGTGTACGCAAATTAAAGAGCCCAGCCGCGACTCCGCGAGCCACAGTAATTCCGCCCGAACCTTCGCCATTCGATAAAATTTATAGTGTTTGGCCACTCCAGCTCTCTGCCAGCCAAAAATTGCCTCGCCAACAATCCCGCTTTGCTCGTTCTCAACCCCCGCACCGATCCCGCCCAAAACCACCTGCCTGAAGAGACACCTGCAATTCGAATTCGCAATAGCGAGAATCCGACCCGTCTGCCCTAAGTCGCAATCCTGACGGTAGAAGTCGCCTCCAAACAATCCAGCGACCAAGAAATTCACCTGCCGAAACGCGGGTAGACACGGTAGACAACGGAATCCACCGAGCGACTTTGATAGGTTGCAGTTGCAGCAGTTTATGTGTTTGTGATTGCCCCCCCCCCCCCCCCCCCACCCCTTTTCACCCGTTTTAGCTATTTTATCTGTGCATCCGATAATTATTATTACTGATAATAAAAATTAATTAAAATATCTAAATTGTCATAACTGTTTCGATAAATTGTCATCCAAATCCAAATACAAGTTTTGAATTCGCTTTGTTTGATACCAAAATAAAAATATACCTAATATGTAATACCTATACCTATTAATAATAATAAAAATAAAAAAAAAAAAAGGGAAACAGAACATTTATTACTGTGCTGACTGAGGCATTTTCTTGTCCGTCCTTTTTTTTTTCGTCCATTAAAAAAAATTTTGCAGCATCAACTGGACTCCTCATCGACAGGCCTGGCGAACCGGATCCCAGGGTAAGTTTGTTTATACGTATTATTTTGAAATTAATTTTGTTTGATCGGTTCGGGTTTTCACATGCACAGCCATTTAAAAATAATTAAGATTTCGCGAAGAGCTAGTACGTACATAGAACAATACTTATTTTGAGTTGCGTTATAATTTAAAGTAGATACAGATAAATTGCCAGAATTCAAACGATTTGTTGTCGTGAATAGCTTTTCTTAGTTCTAAGTTTGTTTAAATTAGATTAATATTAACTAAATTTTTAAATTTGAGTTGGCTTCGACTCCAGTAATGCGTTTCGCCCCGATATACAAAATAAACATATACAAAAAAAAAAAAGTTCATAATTATAATTATTGATTTGTTTGTATTTTACGCCAATGGATTTGGGATTTAGATTCAATTTACTTTTTTGGTTTTTTATTTCATTTATGATCAAACCTGTATAAATGAAATAGATATATTATATATTAATTACTTAAGATCATGGAATAAAATCTGAATTATGATTGTTTAAAGATATAATTTTGTGTCTCATTTCGGTGGAAACGCTGGAGGACTTGGAATAGCGGAAGCATAGGGCTATCGCTAGGGTACCAGGTTGTAATTTTAGCGGTTACTGGTACACGGTAGGGAGGGTATAGACCCACTAGGAGGACGACCATCAGTTCCTCCCGAGGTATCGTTAGAAATCCCTTACCAATAGTCTTCTCTTGCCTTCTTCTTCTTCTTTTTTTAGTTTCTTTACAGTCCCCTTTTTCAGTGGTATAAATACATATCTACGCATGCAATTTTTTTTTGTGTAGTGGTGATTTTTTTGGGATCTCGAGTGCAAGAATCCACCCTCCGACGAGCACCAGCTGTGACCAGCAAGGCATGCGCCCGCACCAGAGTTGCCAAATAACCCCGATTTCCGCTTCCTTCTCCCGTCCCTAAAACCTAGTCCTCATTTCCCACAATTTTATTCCGTCTTTTGGAGACAGTCATCTCTCTCCCATTCCTCCTTAACACCACCTCCACTACAAACTGACACGGCAAACGTTGTTCTTGTTAGCATATAAAAAACGCAGTATTGTCAATAGCAAATTAAAGTAATTCAGTTTATTAAAAGTTAAAATACAAAAGGTACTAAGGGTATTCATGCAACGTCGTAAGTTTACCATTTGCGTAAAATGGTAAGTTTACGACAAACGTTTCATGAACGCCCCAATTTGCTGCTTGTGGTAAATGGTGGTAAACCATATCAGCTGTTTCACATGAGAGGGAACGAACGAATTGATAAAATGCGAACAAACCACTTTTGATACAATTATAAAGAGAAAATTGCACATTTTACTATTCCAAGTGTAGGATAATTAGTTAGTCCATCAAATTGCATTAAGAAAACAAGTTTTAAAAGGGTTTAAATAACGAAATTTACAATACCAATATTTTTGGCGCGAATGAAAACTCCCTTTGTTTGGAATTGGAAATTTCGTTATTTAATCTCTTTTAAAACTTGTTTTCTTAATACAATTTGATGGACTAACTAATTATCCTGCTTGGAATAGTAAAATGTGCAATTTCTATTTATAAATGCATCAAAAGTATTATAAGTGCATGAAAGTAATTTTTTTCTGATTTCGCGCCTTTATTTCAAGTGTGAAATGTCACAATAACCTCGTCGTAAGTTTACCATCTCGGTTTTCCACACAAATTCGCGTAGTAAGTTTACCATCTCGTCGTAAATGATTTTCCATACAAATTTTGACAGTTCATTTACCACGTCGTAAACTTACGACGTTTACGACGAGTTTACGACGTTGCATGAATACCCCTACTGTAAAACGTATATGTGAGACATCTGATCGTGTAAGAGGTAGACGAAAGACAAGAAGGCAAACAAGAATAAAGATGTTCGTAGAATATCTACGTATGGGCATCCTTCAGTGAAAGATGTGCGCGTTCATTGCAACTCAACAGTTCTGCCTAAAATAATTATTTTAAATATTTCAAGATTTATTTTGATATTTTTGTTCAATAATCTCTTTTAATAAGAATGAAGGCGGACAGCTTCAGTGGTTCAGTATGGGCATTATCAGACTTACATACGCACCAACGTTTTTATATAATATAGCTGTACCCGCCTGGATTTGCCGGTGCACAGGAATTGTATTGCTTATAGATCTTAGATAATAATGTTCTTTCGAAAAATGAGAATAAATCGATTTTCTAGAATTTTCTTTCTATGTAAACCTGAAATACAGTAATACGAACAAAACAAAAAAAAAACATGAGAATCGTTTAGCGGTTATAGAGTTTCACCCCATAGAAGATGTTTTTTGTATGGAAGGTGCCACGCCCCTTTGACAAATTTTCACAAATCTTCACAAGAGCACTCCAGGGTTAATGCCTAAGATTATCTGTAAGTTATAAGTTTTCGAGATATAAGATTTTTAATGTTTTTTTGTATGGGGTGTGCCACACCCCTTTGTCCAAATTTGACCAATCTTCACAGGTGCACTTACGAAACAATACCTAAGATTATCTGTAAATTTGAGCTTAATCAATTTGGAAGTTTTTGAGATATGTATAAGATTTTGGATTTTTTTGTATTACGACCAATCTCCTTCAGTGCACTCCTTGGCTAATACCCAAGATTATCTGTAAATTTGAGCTCAATCGAATCAGCAGTTCTCGAGATATACAATTTTGAATGGTTTTTGTATGGGAGGTTCCACGCCCCTTTGTTCAATTTTGAACAATCTCCTTCAGTGCACTCCTGAGCCAATACCTTAGGCTTAGATTATCTGTCGAGTCGGTGGTTTTCAAATTATTACGTATAACACAAATTAGGATCCATCCATATACCTAATACTTAATGCCATCGTCAGTCTGGTACCTCATCTTTCTAGTGGTGAAGTAGTTGCGTTTATTTGAATTTAGGCCGTGTGTCATTTGGCCTATTTACCTAATTATCCTCGGATAATTTTCTGACACTATCGTGGTGGAAAACGAATTTTCAGCTCCTGGAGCAAGATAGTAAATTATTATCCTTATAGACTAATTTGCTGACGTTTTCTTTTGCTTAAGTTTTTGTTGGCAATAGCACTTTAACATCATCCCATCTGTAGACTACGTAATACATTCCAACAGACGACAGCATACACACCTATATAATATATTTGTCTTCTTCACTTTACATTTATTTTATGTCTTTGACTTTGAAGTAACCTTTATGTTCTTTCATTCTGATTTCCTTGTTGCAACCATTCGGTTCAGTCTTTTATTTTTAATTTAACTCTCGTTAAATTTATATTCTATGATTAATAAAATTTCATTTTGATTAATATTACTTTTAATTCTTTCTTTTAATTCCACTACTCCTGATAGGTTATGGGCCCAGGAATCGAGAATAATTAAAAGAAATAAAAGTATTTCGTCTGGTCGTGAAAGAAGAAAAAAATCCCAACGCAAAATGGCGGACAATGTGGAAAAATATCGAATTCCTCTCTTCGATGGTACAAACTTCAATAACTGGAAGTTCAGAATGGAAACTCTTCTAAATGAAATGGATTTAGTGCAATACATCGAAGAAGCGCACACAGAAATGGTAAAGATTCTTCCATCGGACGAAGCTGCTGCTGTACAAGTAAAGGAAGGGCTCAGAGCTGTTCATGGTCGCGATAAAAAGTGTAAGTCTCAAATCATACAGCGAATTGCAGATAGTCATCTAGAATATGCGAAAGACAAACAACGCATTCGATTTGTGGACGACGCTGTGTCAAACATTTGAGAGGAAAGGAATTGCGAGTCAGTTGCTTATACGAAAGTCACTTCTGTGCATGAAGTTCGACGCAAAAACCGATACACTCGCAAATCACTTTCTTAAGTTCGACAAAATTGTACGAAACCTTCGTTCTACAGGAGCATCTTTGGAAGAATTAGATGTTGTCTGTCATCTCTTGTTGACGATGCCATCCGAGTACGATAGTGTTGTCACCGCTATTGAAACTTTAACAAGTGAAAAAATGACCCTTGCATTTGTTAAAAATAGGCTTCAGGATGAAGAGACAAAGCGAACAGATACGAAAATAAGAAAAAATGCAGGGCATGAACTACCATCTTCAACAGCGTTCGCTTCACAACCAGGGGCCTGTTTCACAGATCATACATCAGATACATATCATACAACATACATTCTCATCATACATCATACAACACATACAACTTTCTGTTTCATAGATTTCATTGGAAGTGTTGTATGATAATTTGTTTGTTGTATGAAATGTATGATTTTGACATATCATAAATTTCATTTCGAAAATATATCAAAAATTAATGAAAGCACAAATTATTGAATATAAAAGTGAAATAAAGGAATTTTAGATGAATATCTATAAAAGTAAATATATTTATCATCTATCCATTAAGAATATAGTTATTTACTTGTAATTTTCCTAATTGTTTTTCAGAAAGTCGTGCTAAAAATTGTTTTTTAAGAAAATACGACAAGATGTTGAACCATTGGGCTTTCGAAGGGAATTTTTCCTTTCTGAAATGGGCTTGAGACAGCTGTGTGTGAAGTGGTTTAGGTTTTTGACCGTTAAGGTTCCCCAGGGATGGCGATGGGCCCAATATGGTGCCTAGTCCAATGTGATGAATTCACACCCTACTCAACCTAACCTAACCTAAAGACAGCTGTTAAATGATTTTGCCGACAAATTTCCCCAAAAAGTAAATATTTTTTATCGTGTATTTCCTGTACCAAGAGAATTTGTTGTTCTTTTGCTGACTGTTTTAGAACAAAAAAAAAACTATAAACATTCATAATTAATAAGCTAAATAGTAAAAAAGTACTTTTCCTTGCATATTTTCGTTTGTCTTAATTCATTTACAACAAAATATTGTGCTGTATGAAATGTATGATAAATCTGAGGTTAAACTGCTGTATGAAATGTATGATAAATTTCTGTGAAACAGGATCATACAACATTCCAATACTTCCAGTCAATTCTCCGTTCATAAATTGTTGTATGACAGCAAATCATACATCAATTCTGTTAAACAGAAATCATACAGCAGAATTTTCAAAATCATACAATGTATGTGTTGTATGATCTGTGAAACAGGCCCCAGGGCAGAGGATAGCAAACAAAACAAATCACAGGTTCCCGTATAAATGCAACTGGTGTGGGAAAGTTGGACACAAACAAGTCGATTGCAGAAAAAGGGCACACGACATGAAGAACAAGCAAAGTGCAAATGCAGCAACAACTTCGAACACATCGAACTCAGACGGTTTTTGTTTTTCTACGAGTACAACAGCTGCAACTAAAACTGAAAGTGATGTAATAAAGTGGTATCTTGATTCGGGTGCAACAGAGCACTTGATCAACAGCAACATTCAGCTGGAAAACATAAGGAAACTTGATGTACCAATCAAAATTAAAGTTGCAAAGTCTGGAGCTTTTCTACAAGCAAATATTGTTGGTGAAATTCAACTTGAAGTAGGAGATGGAAATGTAAAGTCAATTAGAGTGAAGGATGTTCTCTCCGTAGCAAATCGGGAACACAACTTACTTTCGGTTCGGAAACTCGAGATGAATGGATTTCGTGTCACATTTGAGAATGGCTGTGGAATCATAAGCAAAGGTAATCATACAGTAGCGATTGCGTACAGAAATACTATACAGTTATACGAGTTGAGTTTCAGACAATCGGTATTGGCCAATTTAAGTACAAAAACAGAAGGATACGATCTGTGGTACAAGAGGATGGGCCATCTCAACTACGAAGACATCAAGAAGCTGGAAAATCAGACTATCGGCATGAAAATTGATTTCTCAAACTCATCCAGAGACTTATGTCAAGTTTGTATTGAGGGCAAGCAGATCCGAAAACCGCATAACCAGCGACGCACTCGAGCTGTACGACCCTTGCAGTTAGTACATAGTGATATCATCGGTCCTATTAGTCCAACATCTCATGATGCGAAAAGGTATGTACTTACATTTATCGACGATTTTACGCACTTCACTGTAAGTTACATTTTGGACACAAAATCAGAGGTACTGAAGTATTTCAAATGCTATGAGGCCATGGTGACAGCTCATTTTAATTTGAAACTGAGTCGGTTCAGATGCGATAACGGTAGAGAATATATATCTAAAGAAACTAAAGATTTATTTGAAAGCAAAGGAATCCAGTTCGAGTTTACCATAAGATATACTCCACAACAAAACGGCGTTGCAGAAAGGATGAATCGCACCATTTTAGATAAGGCGAGGTGCATGTTGCTGAATTGTAAGCTGGGGAAAACGTTTTGGCCCGAAGCGGTCCAAACAGCTGTGTACCTGGTGAACCGAAGTCCAACATCAGCACTCAATGGTAAAGTTCCTGCTTCACTATGGTTTGGTGAAACACCCAATGTTGCAAAACTGAAAATATTTGGGTGCATCGCTTATTTAAAACTTCCGAAACAAATACTTCATGGTAAGTTCGACTCGAGGTCACTTAAGTGCTATTTTGTAGGATACTGCCCGAATGGCTACAAGCTTTGGAGCCTTGAAGAAAAAAAAATAGTTTTTGGAAGAGACGTAGTATTAGACGAAACTAAATTTGCTTTTGATGGCCTTAGCAGCGAACAGTGGATTAATTCCGACGAGGAAAATGTTCCCGTGCAGCGTGATCTGGAGAAACTCGAAGAAGAAGAAAATGACAGCGAAGATGAACAACAACAGGAAGACGACTTGTTTATGACACCTCAACAGGATGACGACGTTGCAGCACTTAGATGAAGTTCGCGAAATGTAGTAAAACCACGTTATCTCGACGACTATGCTGTTTTAGCGCTAAATGCAGAAGCGTTTGTGGAAAACGTGCCGGACAACATTGAAGAAATCGCCTCACGAGCAGATAAGGACAAATGGATGCAAGCAGTCCAGGAGGAAATTGACGCATTATTGAAGAACGACACTTGGGTTCTAACTGATCTACCCAAAGGGAAACGTCTTTTGAACAGTAAGTGGATTTTTAAGATAAAACGCGACAAAAATGGACATATTGATATGTACAAGGCCCGACTTGTCAGATGCAAGCAGCTCATTCCCGAATGCTACCAAACATCGGTGGACCTGGATATACCAGCAGGATTCTACTATCCAGAGTGGTCAGCTCAATACTTCTGTACGCTGCACCGGTCTGGGCGGGGGCTCTAAAAACAAACGAAACAAGGAGAAAGCTCTCGTCAGCATATAGGCTCTGCGCAATACGAACAATAAGGGGATTTCGAACAATCTCAGATGAAGCAGCTTGCGTTATATCGGGAATGATCCCCATCGACATTCTTGCCAACGAGATGCAAAGGATCTGCCTTAGGCAAACAGCCAACCGGGAAGAGGTCCCTAATAGAAGGGTCAAAGTAGAAGAGAGGGAAATATCGATGGCACTATGGCAAGCCAGGTGGGATAACACGACAAAAGGCAGGTGGACCCACAAACTGATCCCCACCATCGAGGTGTGGACAAAAAGAGCAAACGGGGACTGCAACTACCACCTTACGCAGTTCTTATCGGGGCACGGCGGCTATCGGAAATACCTTCACCGATTTGGTCACGATAGCTCGCCTTTCTGTCCCGAATGCCCAGACGAAGAAGAAGATACGGAGCACGCAATGTTCCATTGTAGGCGCTTTGCAGGGGGAAGAGCGAACTTACCAAACCCCCAAAGTCTAATAAGCCATATGCTAAGGTCAGAAGATGACTGGCTGGAGGTATGCTCCTTTATAACGAGTGTACACGAAGAATTGCGGAGACTTGAAAGACTCAGAAGAGCCGAAATGGCCGACCCAGAGGATCTAGCATGAGTTGCTAACCAGCCCCGCGAAAACGATTCAAAATGGAAGATTGTAACTCCGCGGCTACTCCAATGGATACGACACCTTTTCCAGATAATGAACAAAAACCCCTGGATGAATCCAAACAGAGAGCTAGTTGGATGCTTAATGTACGCTATGCTTACCACAAGACCGGATTTGAATTTTGCTGTAAATTATTTAAGCAGATACCAACATGAACAAACTGAAGCACGCTGGAAGGGATTAAAATGAATTCTGCGTTATATTAAAGGCACTATGGATTTCAGCCTGTGCTATAAGAAAGGAAATAGTGAATGCCTGTCATGTTATGTTGATGCAGATTTTGGAAGTGGACAAGACCGTAAGTCAACTTCTGGATTTTTTATGAACGTGTTTGGCAACACAGTATCGTGGACAACTAAGAGACAAACAGCAGTTGCTTTATCGTCGACAGAAGCTGAATACATCGCTTTGGCTACAGCAGCAGCTGATCTTTTGTGGCTAAAAAATCTCCTAGTAGATTTTGAAGTAACCAGCGAGACGCCACCGAAAATATTTGAAGATAACCAGTCGTGTATTCATCTACTGTCAAGATGGGAACACAAGCGGCTTAAGCACGTCGATGTAAAATATAATTTCGTTCGAGATTTGTACGAGAAACGACAGATAACAGTCCAGTATGTGAGCACAAAGGAACAAGTAGCTGACATTTTCACAAAACCTTTACCTAAAGCTCAGTTTGTAAAGCTTCGAGCAGAACTTGGACTTCGACAAATTATAGATGCTGAATGACGCTAAATTGAGGAGGAGTGTTGGCAATAGCACTTTAACATCAAACCCATCTGTAGACTACGTAATACATTCCAACAGACGACAGCATACACACCTATATAATATATTTGTCTTCTTCACTTTACATTTATTTTATGTCTTTGACTTTGAAGTAACCTTTATGTTCTTTCATTCTGATTTCCTTGTTGCAACCATTCGGTTCAGTCTTTTATTTTTAATTTAACTCTCGTTAAATTTATATTCTATGATTAATAAAGTTTCATTTTGATTAATATTACTTTTAATTCTTTCTTTTAATTCCACTACTCCTGATAGTTTTGCTAGAATGTTGAAGAGGAAATAAAACACTGAATTTCAATTAATTAATAGCGTAAAATTCGATAAATTTATTTTAAGCTTGGCGTTTGGTGAACTTCTCTTTCAAAACTTTCATAAGTGACAGAAAATGACCGGAGGATAATTATTTAGCCCAATTCACACACGCCCTTAATATATAAAATTATGAGATTGTTTGGTTGTATATTCTCAAATTTTATTTAACAATAAACAACTTGGAATGTACCCTATGTAGGAAGTTCCACTCTAATTGAGTGAAATTATAGGTGTCAAAACAAATTTGGAGTCCAAGTTCTAAACAAAAACAAAACTATACCAATCATCACACTCGTTTATAAAACAAGTAGGTAGGCAGATTTTTATTTTTTCATCAAATCGTGTGACAAAATTATACATTCATAGCAAGAAAAAACAATAATCAAGAAACTATTCCGTGACACAGTTGATTTTGCATTTTAATTTGGTCTAATTTTCGATTGATAAACATGAATCAGCAAGCTGTTGAAATTGACGTCATCCCCGTCCAGAATAATAATAAACTTATGTCAAATGAGAATAAGCTAATCGTTGTGACCGGATTTGGGCCATTTTTTGGACATAAAGATGTCAATCCTAGCTGGGAAGCAGTAAGAATATTGCCAGACTACTTAATATCACCAAAAGGAATTGACTACAAACTAGAAAAAAAGTGTGTGCCTGTCGTTTATTCTGATGTCAACAAAGCTATTGAGGAAATATGGTCCAAAAAACCACAGGTACGTTAATTAAAGTCGTATGATTTCGGCGGAGGGTGAAAAAGTATTTATTTTTTTCACTCAAACTATGTTTGCTGTTATGGCGGCTGTACGTCTACATCCACGTAGCATTCGCTCTTTGTCAGGGGTTCTACTTTCCTAGTCGAGTCTGTTTCCCAGTCTGTTTTTAACGAAGTGGCTATTCGCCCGTTCATTTTGTTTAAATTTAAAATCTTTCTTTTAATTCCTTTTCAGCTGGTAGTTCATTGTGGTGTCGATGGTGGAGCTAACTGTATTCACGTCGAAGAAATCGCCTACAATCACAAGTTTAATGACCGAGATTACTCCGGAAAGAAGCTGGTCCGTGGTACTGCTTGCCTTATAAACAATAGTACTTCATGCGATGAAATTCGCACTAAATTGGACGTAAAGAAAATTATAGAGAATACATCACCACTCTGCGGCTGCGAAGAGCCAATGGTATCATCCGATGAAGTCGGCAACTACCTATGTGGTTATATATACCTAAAATCGCTGGACTACGACTGTGAAAGAAGTCTATTCCTCCATGTACCGTCTATCGATACCTTTAACAGTGAGAAGACAAGTGATATTGTCTACAAAATCATTGTCGAATGTATTCGTCAATTGGAGACGAGTTAGGCATTGAAGGACGAGTGAGAAGTTTTGAGCGACTTCTACTATTAAGCCTTATAACAAACCTCATTGAAAACACCATTTGCAGCAAATGATCCTAAACTCAATTTGCAAAAGGCATTTACATACGATTATTTTTTTGTTTAATAATCGAAAGCTAGACTAATTTATAGATAAATAGCAATTAATTGTCGCCAGACAGGGATCATAACAAATAGCTTTTATTACTCCTTACCTCGGGAGGTATCAAATAAATAAAGCATTATACGTGAACTCAGTGATTACATTGATTTATTTCCCAAAAATCATTTGCCTTAATATGTACCTACTATCTTATTTAAAAAAAAAGTATAACTAATCATGGTGTCCTACCAGCGCCTTATGCATGCTATTGGCGTGACGCAGGTCGGCTCGCTCTTTGGGAGCGCTTCGCAATATCATGGAAATAAGCTCCTCAAAGAGGTCAAGCTCATCCATTTGTCCCTAGCTATTTTTTGGAGCGGGAGTGGTATATGTTGATTTCTTCGATTGGTGCTCCTTAAGTGGATTCGGATATGAAATTGTGAATCAAAATCCTTTTCTGCGAATCATCACAATAGTGTATAATAGTGTATAATCTGTGTCAATGGAACGGTTCCAGAAGTGATTTTGTTGATTCCGGACGTGCCCGGATGGAATTAAATACATTCATCCAGATCCAGACTTGATGTCTGTTCTTCCTTTTTACTTCCTATCCTATTGAAATGCGAAAACAAAATATAAAATTTAAATTTAACTGTCACTTCCTGTACCACTGTTTTCGTCATGGCGTTTTCGTGTCATCGGACAACGTTCATTGTGGTACATGGAGTACAAAAATAATTTGTTTTAATTCATTTTAAGTTCCACTCAAGTCGAGTGAAACTACATTACTCAACTGTCAAAACAAATTTGGAGTAGGTACAAATTCTACAAGAAATAAACCAAAACGCCCATATACAGAGCAATTAGTTTATTTTTATCTTTATTTATATTTGTTTAGTGATTTGATCTATATCAAGATAAAACAATAATCAAGAAAATATTCCTTGACACAAGAGTTGATTCTGCATTTTAATTCAGTCTACTTTTCTATTGATAAACATGATTCAACCTGTTGTTGAAATTGACGCCACCCCCGTCCAGAGTAATAATAATCTCCTTCCGAATGTCGATAATCTAATCGTTGTGACCGGATTTGGACCATTTATTGGCCATGAAGACGTCAATGCCAGCTGGGAAGCTGTAAGGATTTTGCCGGACTATCTAATGTCATCAAAAGGAATTGAATACAAAATAGAAAAGAAGCTAGTGTCTGTCGTTTACGATGATGTCAACAAAGCAGTTGAAGAAATTTGGGCTAAAAAACCGCAGGTATGTTAATTGAGGTCATAATGGTTTGCTATGATGGATGTCTATTTGTGACATAGAATGTGAATAAATAATTTTTATTTGATTCGTCTGAAAGTTCAATTTAATTAACTGATCACATCATCACATTCATAGTCAGTGCCTGCTTCTCAAATTAAAAAAAAAAGTTATTTTAATTCCCTTTCAGTTGGTAATTCATTGTGGTGTCCATGGTGGATCCAATTGCATTCGCGTCGAGGAAATCGCCTACAATCACAAGTTCAATCGCCGAGATTACTCCGGAAAGAAGCTAACCCGTGGTAGTGCTTGCCTTATAAACAATATTACCTCATGCGATGAAATTCGCACTAAATTGGACGTAAAGAAAATTATAGAGAACACATCACCACTCTGCGGCTGCGAAGAGCCAATGGTATCATCTGATGACGTCGGCAACTACCTCTGTGGTTATATATACCTGAAATCGTTAGACTACGACTGTGCAAGAAGTCTATTCGTCCATGTACCGCCTATCAGTACATTCAACAGTGAGAAGACAAGTGATATTGTTTACAAAATCATTGCCGAATGTATTCGCCAATTAGAGACTAGCGAACAAGTGGAGGAGGAATGAGAAGTGGCGGCCAACGTCTACTAAGGCCTTATAAAACAGCCCATTAACAGACAGATTTTCAACCACCCATACTAAACTTAGTTTGCAGAAGGCATTTATGTTTTCTTTTTTTTTGTTTAATAATCGAAAGGATAGACTAATCTATAGATAAATACCAACAATATACACTCTATTTAAAACCTAACTATTCTCGAGAATCGCCTGCATGATTTTTATTTCTATCAGATCGACACGATCTTTAGGAGCGCTCCGCAATTTCTTGGCAATCAGCTTGCCAAAGAGGTCAAACTCATCCATTTGTTCGGAGCTATTGGATGGAATGGGAGTGGTGGATGTTGACTGCTTCGGTGGGGAATCGTCTACGTTGTGATGGACAATCTCCAGCGGATAAGCCGTTGTGTTAATGGGCGGGTCACTGCTGCTCACTGCACAGCTGTTGTCGTTGGCAATCTCCTCAGCAATGTAATTTAGTTCGCTTAAGTCACGTTCATCTGATGTTGACAGCATTACATCGGTTTGTTCAATTAGGAAGGAGAAGTCCTCAGTTCGAGCTGAAAAACAAGTAGATATAAATTCGAGGCTGGCTTTCCGAAATTAATATCTTACGCTTCTTCTCTGGCGGCTCATCTTCGGAGACTTCCGAGTTATGATCTCTGAAAAGAAGTTGTTTTATTTAAAAAGCTGAGCCAAATAATGCGGCTTTGAATGGAGAGTTCTGTTGGCGTGCGTCGCGATTCAATTCCGATAGAGGGGAGAAACATATTTACATTGGGAGGAATTAATTCGACGTGTACAACTGATTACGACTTACATTATTGCCGCCTCCTCCAAGAACATCAATTGGTCATAGTATTTGTATTTCTTTGAATTAACATCTCCATCCTCCTTCTCAGCGGCACGAATCCTTCGATACCGGTCTCGTATGTTTCTCCATATTTTCTGTATGCGATCGATTTGAATAACTTCGCCCAATGCTTCATAAACCTCAGCCCAGGCTATTTCCTTTGTAGCCCGTTTTGGATGCCATCTACCTGTTTGACTCTCATAGAGAATAGGCCGCTTGGAGACTTCTTCAATAATTGCTGAGCCAATGTCTTTAAAGCAACAAAATAATTATGACATTTCTGGAACGCTGTTTCAACATCTTCTTACCTTTAAAAACTGCATCTGGACCACACGATTCAAGTTCGTACTTCACAACAGTTTCTGTATCCTGTTTTTCTTCCTCAATAGATGTTGCAATTATCTGTTCATCGGGGTAGTCATCGCCATAGTCGTACTCATTGTCCTTCACTACATATTCATCATTATCGTCCATGTCTAGCGCGGACAGTTGATCATCAGTTGAGTTCGCTTCGTGACTCTCTGTATCAGGAGCAAGTTCGAATCCATCAAGTTTTGCCGAAGAAATTGTAAACATCTTCTCGGTTGGGATTTCAATGTTGTGCTTTCGATTCAGGTGTTTCCATAGATTGGAAGACGATGTCTTGCTCTTGTACACATGAACTCGCCCTTTGCCATAGCAAAGCATGCACAGAATTCTATCGTCAGGCGGATCATCTGGATTAGCTGCGGACGATGAGTCTTTGCTTGCTAATGCAAAATATTTCCAAACTCCACTGGGACTCTTATGACGGTTAGTTTGTCGGGCCTCATAGTATACGATTTTATATTCACTGGTGATTTTTTTATTGTTGGCGTTAGATGATTGGTTATCCGACGCGGGGTCCGAGTGTATAATATTGAAGGATCCCAGTTCTTCTGAACATTGTGCGTTTCCTTTCAAAGAAACGAAGGAATTTGTTTTGTCCATGGAGATGTTTACGTCGTTTAGGCTGATTTAAAATCAAAACAAAATTTTTCTCAAAACAAAGCGTAAATTCTTTAGCCGATGTAAAGAACTTTTTTTTAGCTAATAAAGCCCAAAGCCAAGCTGTGGCTAGGAGTGCTGGAACTGTTTTATTTTTTTGCTGTCAAGCATTGTGTGACGTATGAGTCATGGCGGTTTGTTTGATTTGATATTTAATAAATCGCTGATATAAAAGTTGCATGAGATAATTATATAGTGTGAAGTGAAGTGAAGTTTATTAAGTCTTTTTTTGTTTCGATAATACATTGGTATGGTACACTTACGTTTACATGATTGTTAGAGGGAGAGGCTGTAAATGTATGGCCATCTCAAAAGTAGAAATACATCGATATGTGTAAAGTAGAATGCCCAGTGGCTTACAATTTCTCTTCTTCTGTTAGAAGAGTTCGACTGCTCTTGCTTGAGGAGCGATATTACGTTATTTTTGACGTTATTAGTCTATCACAGAGAATGTCTTAAAACTAATTATAATACAAAAATATACAAGAACAACTGTTGTGAAGCGAGAAGTACCTATACATATAGTACTATGTACAAAGTGTATGGCACAGTAAATTTCTTCTGACGATTACTGTTGTTATTTAATAATCATGTTAGGTAAATAAATATATACATATACATATATAATATACATAATAGGCAATATTTAAAGCAAGGCAATATGGAATGTATACAAATGATATATGTAATAGCAGTAGCTGTTTGTTTTACTAAGGTATAGTAAAAACGGATTCTTTTTACATACAGTTACATAAATAGGTATGTTAAATGTTTGAACAAAATTAGCAATTATTAGCAAGGACAATAAAACAAATAAATACATTAAAAATGTGGTAGGAAATGAAGTACAAGTGTACCTATGGTTATATAATGTTTGCAATAATCTTTGTTGGTTATTGCGGTTGTTTAATGAGAGCGATCCACTCTTGTCAGTTGCTGCAGTCGTGCTACGGTTATGCTGCTGATTTGCTGTATGTTGAATTGAGCTATGAATGCTGTCGTCTTTTGTCTGCACTGCTAACTGCAACACATCGTTTCGACTTTAACCGCAATTTCACAGAAGTCGCTTTTTTTTTTTAAAGGAATAGTTATCCCCGCGTCGTGGTTTTTTTTTTAATCACAACTCATTGCGAGTATGTGGGTTAACGGAATTAAAAATTACCGAAACTTGTAACATAAGCCATTAAAAATGAGCATAGATGAGATAAACGGAATTAAAAATTGCCGAAGCTTGTAACTTAAGCCATTAAAAATGAGCTTAGATGAGATAAACGGAATTAAAAATTACCGAAGCTTGTAACTTAAGCCATTAAAAATGTGCTTAGAATTCTAAAACGGAATTAAAAATTACCGCCACCGTATTTGTGCAGCAGCACAGACGTCCGACCTCCACCGAGGTCGGTTCAACTCCTGTTCGATAATTATATAGAGAAAAAATGGATTTGTCTATTTTAGCCGTTTATTATTATCCATATAGATCATCGATTTACATGCACTTACAACAACAACATGTAATCCTGCTTTTCATCGAGATCACGTAATATGATCTGAAAATTAATTCAACTATTTCTCGTTGTTTTTTTCGTGGCGGTAAATTATAACCACATAGTAATGTTGCCAGACCAAAATATGAAACACAATTAACAACACAAAAAATCAATAAGCATTTTTTCAAATTCGAATAAGTTACAACTCCGACTTTCGAGATGTTTTGTTTCGCTATATAGCACAGAAATATAAATGGAAATATTAGCACTACAATACGTTTAATTATAATCCATATTTGAACATAACATTTGAACAGCGAAATGTCAAACTCAAATATGAGCAAGTGCAATGGAGAAATCATCACATTGTGACGTCACATTGTACCGTGTGGCTGAAAGATGGCTGGTGGTAATACAAATTTTATCATAATTGGTATTGCATTTTATAGTGAAAAACAACTGTTGCTATAACTCAATCATTGATCCAGTTTGTTTTATTTTCATGATTTGATCCGGATCAGATTACGCTGATAATAAAAAAACGGCTTTTGTTCTCCATCATATAGATTATTCGTTGTTTGGAAATCAATTATCTAGTAAGGAAAATGAAAAATGAAGCACACTTATGCCTGACATTAAAATTTCAATATACCTAAGGTGCCAATGACAGATAGTAGAGGTAGGTATTTACAACAAATTCATCAAAAAGTTTGTTTGACGCAATCAGCAACTGAGTAGTGCCAGTCAATTTTAGTGTCTGCCAACTCAAAGAAATCCCAAAAATCCAGCTTCCTGTCAAACACGAAAATGTTACCCTGAGAACTGTCACTTTAAAAATGTAGAAATATATTCAAACCACTCGCAATAATAATAAACTCATTATTTTATAAATCATTTTAATATTGAAGAACAGATTTTTAGTTACACTTAAGTGTGCAGCACAAATCGATAGTAGTTCAATTATTTTCTGGAATCGAACGGAATAGATACGATAATTCCGACAAGAACTGAGGCACTAAAAGGGAACATTTTATGTCGATTTCGATAGGGGAAGAAAAAACACTCCACACACCAAAAACAAAGTGACAATACAGATAGGTACCAATTTCTTAAAACAAACCGTCTAAAAGCAGACCAGATAGATTTGCCAAAGCAAACACACCCTATCATTTATCTGCGGCTGACATTTGGATTTCTGTCAAAATAGCGCACACCAAATTATTTCTTTGAGGAAAATCTTAAATTTTCCCTAAAATATGTTGCGGAATTTAGCAAAATTATCCGCCAGCAGGTAAAATTGATTGATTGTCAGCTTTAATTTTATAACCCTTTTAAATCTCGCTAGGCTACCGACGCTAGTCCCTGTTCAGCATATGTCAGTATATCCACCATCCTATGTCGACCCCGTTTTCAAGAAGCAGCAGCAAGCGTTTCTAAAAGAAACAGGGGAAACTTTGAAACTAGCCCATTTGCCGATTAAACCAGCTCGCAATAATGACACCTCTTCGGTGTTTCACGACGATATACTTAGTAAATTTACGAATTACGTAATGCGCAAGGGTAAGAAAGTCTTAGCGCGCGATCTAATCGAAAAAAGTTTTGAAAATATTAAGCGAATTCAATTGGAGCGCTACAATTTAGCCGATGATCCAGAGGAAAAGGCTAAAATTGAAACAAATCCCGTTAAAATACTGCATATGGCAATAGAAAATTGTCGCCCAATGTTGCAATTGACGCCAATCAAAAGAGGTGGTGTCACCTATCAGGTTCCAGTGCCAGTGACGATCAAAAGGTCTTATTTCCTCTCAATGAATTGGATTATTCAATCGGCAAATGAGAAGGAACGAACTGTGCATTTACCCGAGAAGCTGGCATGGGAGTTGTTGGATGCTGCTGCTGGTCAGGGTCGTGTAGTAAAGAAGAAACAAGATTTACACAAACAGGCGGAAGCTAACCGTGCTTATGCTCACTACAGATGGAGTTAGATGTTGTTGTCACTTGTTTCCCACTTTATTTACTCAAAATAAAACGTTTTAAAAAGAATTTCACTTGTTGTCCTCTCCAAAAACTGAGACATATCGTTGCGGATCTCTTACAACTCCATAGCGATAAAGGAGCTTGAAGGATACGGATGCATCTACCCGACTCTTTATTTGTTGATAGATATCTATTCTTTTTGGCGGAAGTTCCCATGGGGCGAGAATGTCGTCGATGACTAGCTCCTTATTCTGTCGACGTCCCCAGAAGTCGACGTAGCCCAGTTTGATTTTGTCTTCGCCATCGTTCATATAAACGAATCCAATAAAATTCTTAATTGGAAAGCTGCATACTGTCAAAGTTACAATACCGGTGATACCTAAAATAAAATATGAAGTGTTTTACATTGCATAGGCCTTTTCCATATCTGTCTCACCCAGCGAAGCAAAAAAGATACTAGAATTTGCATCTAAATGTCCAGCTTCCTCTAGAGCGAAAGCTATCGGCGTACCAACTGCTGTTACGAGAGTTTGATAGATTTTTAGTCTGTTAAATGCTGAAGCTAACCGAATCAAAGGGAGTCTGTAGATTTCGGTCCAGTTTTCCTGTCCAGAATTGGGGACTGGTTTATCTGTGCCAGCATTCCTAACAACTGATGTATTTAGTTTTGGTGTCAAGAACTGGGTTTTGTGAAGAAACGAGTGCAATGTATTTATTCTCCGAATCATTTTATAATTTATAATTGTAAAGAAAAAAAATAAAATAACATATTATTTTGCACTAAAAGTGAGGTTGTGTTGAACATTTCACTAAAGTCAAAATTGAACCATAACAAACAGTGCCGACAACATAACCTAACTAATGAGTTGAGTGTTGCCATGTATTATTAGGTAGATAGAGAAAGCCTTATCAAAATTAAGAGTAGTAAAAGCATTATTTGTTACTACTACTACTTATTACGTACTGACTGCTTTTCTTTCGTCCCTCTCAGCGTATCGAAGAATGAAATGATATGAGGTGGCAACGTATTAATGTGATAGTAAAATTTTTAATTGAACATTTTAATTGAAAAAAAGAAGCATTTATTATAAATATAAACATGAAAGATGAAGAAACTGTCCCTAAATCTCTCACAAAAAATCGAGACTTTTAAAATTGTTAAAATTTATTAATTTTGCCAATCCAAAATGAAAAGCAATCGAAAATGAAAGAAAATTGATAAAAAAAAAATTATCCATTTGCCCAATTGAAAACGACATTTTTTCCATTAAAAATATTCAAACAAATTATAATTAGCTGTCACAGTATTTTTTTAAGAAACTCCCAACTACCTACATAATAAATATACGCTAGACTGGTGCAAAGTATGGAAATGTAAATTGAACTGAAGGGCCCAACCCATAGAATCCGTCGCATCCGTTAGGTAGATGGATTGACGTATTCGACACAACGAACCGTCTCATAGAATCCGTCGCCGCAGTCCGCAATTGGAATCTTTAAAACAATATTTGCAATTTATTAAATTCGAAAATATCCACAAAATTAGTTTGATTTAACCGTTATCTGCAGCATTTAGAATTTAAAATTTATCAGAGATCAAATTTAGCGAGGCAGTTTAGCAAAGCAGTATCCTGTTCCGCACGCTAAATTCTTATTTTCATATAGATGGAGCACACTAATTGTCAGTCGGGTAGAACAATAAGCCTATTTTTTTGGGAAGTGAGTATAACAAAAACAAAAGTGAGTATAACAGTTTTGCATGTAAAACCAAAAGTGAGTATAACAAAACCAAAAGTGAGTATACCAGTTTTGCATGTAAAAGTAAAAGTGAGCTAGCTATAGATTCTCAAAAAAATACGCCTAATATTGTATGTTATACGTATGTTGTATGTACAATTTTGTTATACTCGGCCAAGAAAATGTCTCCACTGATATAGCTCACGAAAGAATTGTCTCGTACATTAAATCGGCGAATGTTGACTTTTCCGAAACAAAACTAATTCTGAATCAACTATTTCATTTAATACTTGAAAATCGATGTTAGTAAAGTAGGAAAAAAGTGAAAAAATAACAAAAATCAAAATACATGTTGCAATAAAATATGGGTAGTATCTGTAGTATCGGCACTGTGCGATGCCAATACTTGGCTATATAAAATGTAAAAAAATGAAAATAAAGTCGCACTATATAAAATAAAAATACGGAAAATAAAAGTCAATTGATAGTAAACTATAGAGAAATCCGTTCTTTAATATTGGGTCTCTACACTATCTATATCCTGTACAACGAATTTAGCCAGCATTTATCTGTGCTGTGGAGAGAAATGCGGTCGCTAAAATTTAGCGCGAGCATGATACTGGGCTCACCAAAAATGTGTTATACCTTATTTAGTGATTGTCAAGGAATTGTCATATCTGTGACAAAAAATAAATATGTACTTAAAAAAAAGGATTTTGTCATTTCCATATTAGTTCTGTCATTCCCGCGAAAAAAAATCAGTTAAAATTAACTAAATTGGGTGGCCCATTGGCTTAAAATATTTAATAAGTTGCTTAAATACAGAGCTTAGGTTCGCGTTACAGATTGAGATGCAATAGATCTATTTAGGAAACTAGGCTCAACGTCTCACAAGCCACAACCTTTCGTTTGTATGACTTTTATATTTCGGAACAAAATCGACTACAAGCGAACGACTGAATTGAGAAGCTTTCGCCGGACCGCTTTTCTCTCAAATGATTGTCAGACTTTCGCGAGAGGTGGGGCGATAGATGATAGATGAAACATTAAAATATAATTTTTGTGTTTTTCGAATTAAAGCCCAGTATCCTGCTCGCGCTAAATTTTAGCGACCGCACTTCTCTCCACAGCACAGATAAATGCTCGCTAAATTCGTTGTCCAGGATATAGTGGGACACGCACCCATATGTTATTACCACATGTATTTTGTTTTTTGTTATTTTTTAGCTTTTTTCCTACTCACTTACATCGATTATCAAGTATTCCACGAAATAGTCAATTCAAAATTTGTTTTGTTTCGGAAATGTCAAAATTTATCGCCGATTTAATGTACCAGGCAATTCTTTCGTGAGCTAAATTAGTGGAGACATTTTCTTGGCCGAGTATAACAAAATTGTGCGTAGTACGTATAACACACAATATTGTTATACTCGACTGACAATTAGTGGGTCCCATCTATATGAAAATAAGAACTTAGCGTGCGGAACAGGATACTGCTTTGCTAAACTGCCTCGCTAAATTTTATCTCTGTAGACATTTTTGTATGGGAGATAAAATTTAGCGCGAGCAGGATACTAGGCTTAAACATGAAACCTCTCACTCACCCCCAGTTTCACAGTGGAAGTTTAACCTAGACTTTAGGTTAAACTTCAGTTCAACAATTAATTCGGTTTCACAGGTTCGTTTAAACCTTGAACAGAGTTCATTTTGTAGTTTAAGTTAAACTACAGTATTCTGCCAGTCGATTGTCAAAAACACAAAAATATTTGACGTTGTTTTGCGTGTTCTTTGAAAGAAAAAACTAGGAACGATTTTGGAAAAGTCGTATAAAAGCTAAGTACTGTACAATACTGCCAAATTCTATTCGTTAAATTTAGTTAAACTGAATTCAATTGAACTGAAGTTCAGATTAGATTGTGAAACCGGACCCCAAATTTAAACTCACTTTCAGGTTCAGTTGAACTATAGTTTAAACTTCCAGTGTGAAACTGGGGGTCAGTCATATAAACCACTGATGACGTAGCCACTGCTTAATATTTTATACGTTATTATGTACTCACTGTTCCAAGTTGAACTAATAACCAAACTGTATTATTCACATTTTTATTTATTTACAGCAATTAAAATCAATGATAATAGTACATTTATCAACACATATATTGCATTAAATTAATTCACATTTTTTTCTTAATTATTTATTTGTATTTTATTTTTGTTTACACAATCGATGTATTTTAATCATGTTCTCTTATAACACTAGGCATTAATAATGTTTGATATTAATTTATTTCTTGGTTTATTTTCTTAGTAGTCATTAAATTTTAACATAAAAACTTGATTCAACTAATTAAAAAAAAAAAATAAACTAGAACATTTATTTATAAATATTTAAATAATTTACAAGTAATTGATTTTCGTTTCTATTCATATCATTGTTCTAAGCATGGCAACCATACACACATTGCTCGTTCTGGTAAATAATATTTATTTATTTGTAGGGTAATGTAGACATCTTAAGAACGTTTTACTTATAGTTATCACTAATTGAATTTATTTATTTTTTTTTATTTATGATTAAGTATACATATGTTATTTTGTATTATAAAATTGCTATAAGCTGATTCTTCGATTTAATATTTTTTGTTACGTATTTAAACAATTGAACAGTTGTCTTAGTTGTTTAGTAAAAAGAACATCTAACCACTGTTAAGGCAGGCCGATTGGAAAAGGATTGACAATTCAATTTATTTTACAGATTTTCACATACAAAGGTTACATTTCTTGAAAGCAGATAGAAACAGTTTGAAATTTATTTCTTTTGAATTGAAAGCATCCTACTGCAAATCGCATGTAAGCAACTAATTCTAACCACAGATTTACTACTTAAGCGAGAATTTCTTTTGTACTATCATAACATTTAGTTTTAAATAAAATTTCATTACTATTAAAGAACTTAATACTTAATGTTTATAAATAATTCTTAATATAACACCTTATGTACATTTGACTAGATTTTTTTTACTCGTTTAATTTGTAAGTTTTTACTTTCGAATAAAAAATTAAATTGCACGCATTAATACGTCCCTTATAGGCCTGTGAAAAGCGCGTTACCTTCCTCTTCTAAAACATAATTACATATTTCAAAATAATTTCAAAGAGTAACTGCTTCGCGAAAATTGAATACGGTTTAGAAATACCTAAATATATTTGATTAATAGCATCAGCATTCTGTTTAATTGTATAAAAATTAATTACTTTTACTCTCGCCGAGAGTGAAGAGTGTCAATCATTTCAATTACATGGGCAGAATATAATTTCAACAATTGGTTCTGTGTGTATTAAAGTGGAATTGTTCTCGTGTATTTTTTTATCTAATTATCACTTGGGCGAGAGAAATAATGTCATTGGCGCCCCACAAATTACCACCCGTCCGGATTTTTATGTAGCATACGCTTCATCCCGCCACCATACCACACCATATCATTAGTTCAGAGCAACACATGAACCAATAAAGTGCACAGCTGAATATCCTGGCATAGAACCACTACCAATACCACTGAAGTCTACATCGGTGAGTGAAGTGTAACATAATCTAGCTATGCGTAAACACGTCTGTTGATTACTAACATCATCAATATTTTCTTAAGAGGATTTAATTTAGCCGCTCTCGTTCAGAGTGCTAACTAGGGGGACAACGGATACGGACACGGACCGGGATGCAGTAAATTAAGTGAATGGCAGCAGTGTTGTCGTTTGACTAAAGGGTAAAAACACGGTAATGCACAAGTACTTCGGATGAAGAATTTTTATTTAGTTAGCTTCATTGTCCTTTATGGAGGAATGTAATTTTTTGTATTTGGAGATTGGTGTTAGTTTCCTATTGATATATATGATCTAAACATTTGCCTTAAGCTTAAAAAAATATTCCTTCAGATTGTAGCGTCTTCCAGTGTAATTATTTCGAACATGTATTTAGATTTTTGTTTCCTTCGGACACTGACTGAATATTTAAATTTCGATTAAGAAAGTGGGAACAGTTTTTTTTTTCGCAAACGAATGCGGAATAGATAGAAATGCGTCCAAGGTGTAGGGACATAATGATTTCCTGTATTTTAAGATACGTATAAATGTTAAATGGGGAAACGAAATACTCCGTTCATTTGTCCATTTTAGAGGTTCTTTCAAATATAGTTCAAGATCGTAATTCGAATATGCTAAGTTGTTGAAATTTTAATTTTAATAAAACTACGTACCTAATTGACGATAGAAAAAAGTTACGTATACGCCCCCGAATAACTAAGTACATATTCGATTTGTTTATTTTGTTTTAAATAGCTTATTACATGGGCTATTAAATATTTGTACAATATCATAAATCAGCAAAGTCATGATTCTGAAACATAATGGAACTAAGCATAGTGATTAAAAGTTTTATAAACCAATGGACAATATTTGTCGCTTGAGTTACTCTTTATATTCTGCCTGGATGCCTTACTGACTTTTTGTTTTTAAAAAATAATCTCTACATGTAATAAAATTGTAAATTTTAAAATGTTTATTCCCCTATCACGTAAGAACCACTAACCCGATTGGTATGGAAAAGGTAGGCCTTAACAATGGACACCATATAGGCTTTATTTCATTGCAATCGGATTACTCATTCATGAGATATACGAAAAATAAAAGAAAAAATGCAGATCTTAGTTGATCAAATGCGCACAGTTTTTCGGAATTACATTCCGACAAATATGTAACGCACACTGTCGTTTTGCGTTTCAGTGCGATCAAGTGCATTTTTACTGACATTTTTGACAGTTTCATACGAATTTCCTTCCGATATGCTCTGACAGGTATTGTTGGTTGCGGAATTTGTTTACGATTTGCAGTAAAGTATTGATAAATGAAAGCAATAAAGAAAAAAACATTTTAGCAAAGTAGGTAATTGTAATAAATTAGTATTTCCAGGGAAAAAACAAACGAAGACAAAATGTTCATTTAGCACATAATCTAAAATTAAGTGAAAAAATTATTCCAACGCGTGATTTATTTTTCTTGTAATGTCGTTACATTATGTCAAACATCGAAATTCTGTCTTCGCATTTCATTTCTTGCAAACTTTTTAAAAGCTCGTGTTGTCATTTAAAGTGTAATCTTAAGGACCGGTTTGTTCTTCTTTGGTTAACTCTAATCAACGGTTATTCCAGCTGATAACCATAGAATCTGTTTGTTCAGTCAAATTTTAACCAGAGAATCCTTGGTTTGGTTAATTAACTCGAGAAATCGATAACCAGCCGATTTTGATCGGTTAACGGCATTTAACCAAGGATATTCTGAAATTTTGTTTCTTCAAACTTTGACATGTGAAAAACAAAACAACTTTCTTTCAAAAACTGTATAAAATAAAAATTAATTAAGTAATAAACCCAAAATAGTGAGTTGTTTGGTATCTGCTATGTCGACGCATTTTCAACTGGCAGATGAATACAATGAACGATAGTGTGGAAAAAAAACTGCATGGATTGCTGAGGCTGTGACAAGTTTGTACTTTTATATTAAAAAAAAAATACATAAATCAATAAAATACTGAAAATAAACGTATACAAAGAAATACCAAGGATTAATTCAAACAACTGAATAGACAAATAAACTGGAAAACTGGAACGATTTGTTTCAAATCTATGGTTTGGTGACCAACGTGAAAAATAAGTGAACAAACGATTTTTTGTTACCACAGTTATTTAATCATGGATTAAACTAAATCTATGATAACCTAACCGTAAATTTAACCAGCTCTGAACAAACCGGCCCTAAATTTCAATTAAATAATTCGATAAATCTCTGCTTTAATATTGTAGTTTGGTGTGTCAGAAAATTAGCCGAAGATAATTATTTAGCGCAATTGCCACACGTCTTAAAGTGGGTCTCGCATTTCGAATGAGCAAATTCGCACCAAAGTTTGTTTGACGCTATCTTCTGGAAAAAGAAAGTTACGCGCGATCTAGTCGAGCTACTTTTTTAATGTTCATCTAAATGTTGACAAATGAAAGTTAGAGAACGAACAAGCGGCTAATGTAGTAGTTACTCAATGCGTTCTGTTAATCTATAATTCTAAATTTGTCAATTTAAATGAATTTAAAGAAACCAACCAAACCAAAGTTGGGATTTGAAATTACCCATTTAAGAAATATAATTTAAAGTGTTTTCAAAATGAAAATAGCGTCAACACCAATTTTACACATTTCGCTTATAATTTCTGTAAATACTTTGCTAGGGAAGGGGGGGGGGGACTTATAACGCTTTAAATTCGGATGTTACGTCTGCACTTAAATTTGTGTATGTTGGAAGAAGAAAACAGGGAGATTGTATTGAAAGCGATACCTCAAATTCGACCGTCTTCGCTTTTAATTATTTTCAAAAGCGAACTCCAGTGCTTTTAAATTTTTTTCATTCTGACTTCCAATTTTCTGTTTTTTTTTTTTTTTTTTTTTTCAAAAGTTTGACAGCTTTTTAAATGTACAATATTTTAGTTTATTTTTTTACCCGCAATTTATCTTTATAATTTTACTATAAAATCCAATTTCATTAAATTTGTCATATTTAAATCCGTATAAATAAATTTTATTGTAACTCATTTTAACTTAAAAATAAATTACACCTTGATTTGATATTAATTAATTAATAATTTATATACATTATAGAAAATTATTATTAATAAATATCGCTTTTGAATGGAGCGAATCGCTTTTGGAAATACAAAAACACAAATCCGTAATGAAAAGCGATCCGCCGCTCCCATGTTGGCCAAATATATGATAGTGAAAATCAAAAATGTCCTTTTTTAAGAGGCGTTTGGAATTGTAAACAAATAAAGGGACTAGGCTTAGGTTGTCATAATGATTGGAAGAGAATGCGTTAAAAAGCCCAGTTAAAATACCTAATTAAATCTGATCTTATTCGATCAAATAATTGCATAAATATGTTACAAGGATAACAGGTCTAATTTATTGGGGTGCCGGTCTATTCGACAAAATTCATTTAGTAAATTTTATTTCGCATTTATCGAAATAAATTTAGTTTATCTCGCAATACTTGTTTCGCAAATTCCTATTCCGTCTTTGACTTATTAAGAGTATATTCATGCAACGTCGTAAGTTTACCATTTGCATAAAATGGTAAGTTTACGACAAACGTTTCATGAACGCCCCGATTTGCAGTTTGTGGTAAATGGTGGTAAACCAGTCAGCTGTTTCACATGAGAAGGAACGAACGAATTGATAAAATGCGAACAAATCACTTTTGATACAATTATAAATACAAGTTTTCTTAATACAATTTAATGGACTAACTAATTATCCTACACTTGGAATAGTAAAATGTGCAATTTCTATTTATAAATGCATCAAAAGTATTATAAATGCATGCAAAGTAATTTTTTTATGATTTCGCGCCCTTATTTCAAGTTTGAAATGTCACAACACCCTCGTCGTAAGTTTACCATCTCGGTTTTCCACACAAATTCGCGTAGTAAGTTTACCATCTCGTCGTAAATGATTTTCCATACAGATTTTGACAGTTCATTTACCACGTCGTAAACTTACGACGTTTACGACGTTTACGACGTTGCATGAATACCCCTATTATGTTGCTACGTGTTTATTTCGCAATGTTTTTCCCGCACTTTTTCATTTCGCTTATGATTAGACAGCATGTTGTTGTTTTGAAAGAATTTGTTTCGCTTACTAGTGAAATGCTTACTGTAGCATATCTGCATCATACTCTCAAAAAATGTGAACAAATCACAAGGCAAGATAATAATTTGCGAGATGACAAATGCGAAATGATGTTCTTGCGATACGATTACAAAGTGAAATGCAGCAATATGGACATTTTGTTCCATTTTACACCTGTTAACATTTTTAGCAGACATATTGCTACTAATTCAGCCGTTCGTTTGAAAGCTGTATCGCAGCAGTATAATTTCGAAATAGTTTCTGAAAACACAGACTATACACTACTCCCAAGTTAAACTTTGACAAAAACTTTAAGTCTACCATTACCCGGGTCTTTCTGGGAGGGAGAGGCTTTTCAGTTCAGGCTATCAAGTCCTTCGAATCCTTTTCCAATAACTTGAAGGTAGCCCAAGACTGCCGCTTGTCTCTCCTATAGATGGCGGAGTAGTTCAATATTCTCTGCCCACCTTCTATGATCCTGCCCTGCTCGCTCTCAGAAAAGGAAACTCCATTTATGAACTTTTTTCTTTAACGATCCTGGGAACCTCATTAATAACGGTATTAGGAATTTATTACACTTTATTAAAGGCTCAAAGTGGATTTAAGAAATAGGCGTGGAGAAATATATGACTCAGATGGTATCACAACGGACCTAATATTAATCTAAGTGTGGTGGCGTATGCTGGCAGCTACTTCACCCTAACCTATCCTAAGACCTAACCTATCCTAAGCGGATGAAAACTTCGGTACCGTGCTTTACCATTTTCGAAATGATGTCAAATCATAATAAAAAGCAGGCAACATAAATACGAGTAGATACTATTTTAACCAACAGTTAATTCTGGATGATATTTTAAAGCAGAAAACAAGGACCCAAACCCATCAGTCAAGTTCGAGTTCCGGGAAAACACAAAGTTCAATCAATTGGTCAATCTCTGATGAGGAAACTGAAAAGCTTTCAAGGACATTATTCATTAATACATAAAAAATAGAATGGTGGCCAGTGCGTCGGCTAAATCACGCGCAAATCTGTCCATAAGGAGAGCTACCTATTTACAATAGTATACTATGAAATCACAATGTTTTTTTTGTTTTCGTTTCTTTTACTTTATTTTATATAAATATTATTTTTATTTTCTAGTCGTTTTTTTTGTGTGTTTTTCTTTTTTTTTAACTTACTCCAAGAAGCCGTCTCTATTCTGCCTTTTTAATCAACTACTAGTACTTCACTCGTTGCCAATGAAAGGAATTCCTCTCCTTAATAATAACAATAATAGTAATGAATTTTTTTTTCTCTAAAACTTACAATAACAACTAAATTAGTCCTTTTGTTTGCGCATCAGAAAAACTACACAGTGGGTGTGTCCCCAATTTGTTGTCCATGATAGTCGCGTTTATACAAACTCCCGGAAGGGTTGACTGTAATTACCATTTGTGCCATTGAATATCGCCGCTGTACTTTCAGCCGGGACATTTATATTATTTATGACAGTCACTGGCTGCTGTGCTTGTTCATTATTTTGTAGGATGCTCGGATTATCTGCAAGGATGCTGCAGTCAAAATGTTCAACAGTGAGATCACCTGCATCGCTTCCGGTCGGAATCTCTTCGCCACGCATCAAGAGGATAACATCCGTAAGGGCTGTGATGTAATTCTTTGCCAGTGTCAGTGTTTCAATCTTGGACAGGCGACGTTCCTTCTTAACATGGGGTATAACCTCGCGCAAGGACTATATAGAATATTTATTTTCTTATGCGTGAATTTACTCAAGTTATGTAATGTTCTTACCTGAAATGCGTCGTTCAAGCTATGCATTCGCATACGCTCTCTTTCGTTGGATTCGAGACGTCGCAGATTTCTCTCTTTGGCATTGAGTGCACCTTTCCTTCGGCGATTTTGAGCTGAATTTGAATTTCGACCACGACTCGATGGTCTGACACTGCCACCATTGCTGCTGCCACCACCGCCACTAGTGTCGTCACTTTGTGAACTGGAATCTGTCATTTCGGGGTCATAATTGCTGCTGATGATGGGATTGTTGTTGTTGTTATTATTATTTGGAGTGTTGTTTATTTGTGAAGTTCGACGACTTGCACGTCGAATAGGACGGGAAATCCTCTCTTGTTCGGATTGTGTTGTGCCTTCGGAAAAGTCTAGATAGTGATTTGCTGCTGTTTGAATAGTAAAATTCTGTGCCGACAGCAGTTCACTAATTCGTTTCGTGTCCATTGTGGAATGATTTTCAAGTCGAAAGGATGGCAAGAAGTTTGAGTTTTGTCTATTGATTATATAGATAAGCCCTCTGTTGGATCTTAGGAAGCTTATTTACACATTTTATTTCTGAAAGAAAGGAAACAAAATGTTTTTGGATTATGATTAAGAATTATTCATAAGAGAAAAATGCAAATGAAAACAGCTCAAATACCTATAAGATAGCAATATTATTTAAATATGTATATTTTTGTTGCGAATGTAGGTTTAATGCTCTGTCAGAATGAGACTTAGAGATTTAACATCAGCCCATCAGAAAGAGCACGCACTTCGATGAATATTGAAATCATTATAGATTGAATCTACAGAGTTGTTAATAGCCAAGATGACAGATACTTTACATGAGCTATTGCGATATATTTGGAGCTAAATTCAGGACTGACATTTCGGGAGTAATCGGCTCTTTATGGGCCAACGTCAGCTCTCACTTCTCCCGAACGGGTGGCTGACACCGGAATATCCGACCTGCTGCCCTAGACTCGAAACAATGGCCTGTCCCTCCAGGTGCCACGGAAAATTAATTCAGACAAACGAAAACTAGGCTGGGAACGTTCAGAGAATACATTATGGTGGCATGTACCTACCTTGAATGTATAGGCACACTCTGATGGTACTTGAAAACTTAAGTCTGTCCTCATTCGATATACATGGCAGATATTACCGCATGCATTCCAATGGGCATACGTTTACTCCCTTTATTGTCCTCTTGCGACTAGATTCAAAGCTGGACAGTCTACTGAAAGCAGTTGCTCAGCGCCCCGAAGAACATATTCGATACTGGGCATAGTTGGAGTGGCCAGAGTTTAGAGATTCTGCCTAAGTGAGAAATTCTTCAGTTTGGAAACGATATCACTGAAACCTAGAAAGGTTTCAAATTGTTTAAGGAATATATTACTATTCATTTATATCAATGATCTTAGATTAGATGAGGGAGGTAGGAACTGTACCCACAAATGTTCCGTTTGTAATTTCCTCAAATTAGAGTTCGCTCATAATACTGGAATTAGTGATAAGTCCTTGTCTGTACTGTGCCTCAAAGTATATTTTCTTTAAATGACAATGACGCAATTTGATTGAACAGTTACAATACAGTGACACAAAATGGGTTATTATTCGTCCTGGTTGCAAAATCTGCAAGTGTAATCTTGAGTTATTCCCACTTGGTCCCTCGAAATAATAGCGGGGGCTTCGGGGAAAGACCACTCGCCAGGAAAATAGTGTTTGCTTGACTATCACAATATATTTTTTTTGTTTCTGTATTCTTTTATTTTAATTAATTTGTTTAACAAGCAGATTTTTGAATAAACATTTTGAAGGATTTTCCGTACGTTTCGTTGTCGTTCACTGCTCCAGGGCTTGGGTTGTAAATCGACAGTTTCGAGATAATAGTATAGAGCCTAGGTAGACAAAGTCTTTAATTACTTCGAACTTATACCTGTCCAGGTCCACTGTGACTTTTTGCCCGAGTCGCCGATGTTGAGAGTCCGTTCTCGATGACAGCAGGGCGTTATGCCCTAATTAAGCAATCATAGCAAATTTTAAAAGTAGGAGAGGTTTGTAAACTCTATAAAAATCAAACCTTATTTTTCAAATAAGGAAATAAAGTATTTAATATTTGGTTTTTAAGAAGTTGAACCGATGACGGGTCAGTCACAGATTGCTTGGTTGATATTGGCCTTAAGTGCTTGAATTGTTTCCGGATTTTTGGCATAACATGGGTCCTTCACGGTTCCCCACAAAAAATAGTCCAAAGGGGTCCGGCTGATAACACGATTTGGGAATTTGGTGCGCAAAATATCGATTGTGACATGGCGCGCTATCCTGCATGAACCAGAGGTCGTCCAAATCCATGTCTTCAATTTCAGTAAAAAAAATCGGTTAACATGACTGTAACGCCCACCGTTGACCGAAATGTTGTTCCCAGCCTCATTTTCGAAGTTTGCGAGTTGATTTTCGTGAATTGAGTCTCACACTCTCGGCTACAGTAGCCACATTCTCGTCTGTGCGCACCGTACGACGACAGGGACCATGAGTGTTGTCCACCACTAGCATACCAGTATCACGAACTTTTTGCACAAACTTGCGTACAGCAGGCGTAGTGGGTGCTTCATTTCGGCCAAAACTTATTTTCAAAAAAACGCACTGTTTGGGCTACACAGCACTCACTTTGGAAATAAGTTTTCAATATTTCCCAACGTTGTTCAAGCGTAAAGCGACCATTTCGTTCCGCGGAGGTATGATACTGACTTCCTGTCAAGATTTCGAGCGGGAAACAGCTGTCATCATCATCATTTTTTCAAATGGTCCGCTTGTCCATTAAGTGGGTCGCGGGTGTAGGTTGCTCAAGTGGACCCTCCAAAGCTCTCGATCCTCCGCCATCGACTCCAAATCATCAAGGGCAATCCCCATACGGGTAGAGGAGAGATTATGGACTTGATCTAACCATCTCATCCTAGGTCTACCTAGAGGACGCCTGCCTGATGGTATGGATTCCATAGCACGTCGTGGAATCCTGGTCGGGGACATGCGTTTAACATGACCAAACCACCGAAGCATGGACCGCTCCGTCCGGAGAAGTAGCTGCTCGACATTGAGTTCCTCACGTATTCTGGTATTTCTAATGCGATCTCTACGAGTCACACCAGCAATACAACGGAGAAATCTCATTTCGGCAGCTTGTATTCGCGATCTTATTCTTTCGGTCATTACCCAAACCTCATGACCATAGGTAAGAGTTGGAACAAACACCGAATTAAAGACTGACAACTTAGCTTTGACACCAAGTTCAGTCCTCCTAATAACAGAATGACCAAGCTGTCTCAAAATTGACCCAGCCTGACCAATCCTACAGGAAAACTCAGCATTGCTCCTTCCATCACTCGTGAATAAGACCCCGAGATACTTAAACTTCTCCACCTGTTTCAATGGGACTCCACTAACATGCAGAGTGCATTGAACAGGCGTTCTGGAGACGACCATCACTTCAGATTTGTTCACGTTAACGTTAACGGGAAACAGCTGTCGCTGTCAAAATAGCCAACACTTTAGGTAAGTATAGAATAAACTATTATTGCGATTTATCATCCCTGTGCTGAATTTCGACCGAAATTAAATTGATGCGGATTTCGAATTTTCTGTGTGATCAGTTCGCTTTTAGTTTTTTACTATTAGCTGACTTTATTGCCCCTATTGTGTAAGACAACTACAACTACAGTTGAGTTGTCTCTTGGTTTTATGTAATTCAAAATTCGATATTGTCCATGTTGTCATACACAACCTTGATAGAAAAGTTGTCTGTCAAAACACAACAAAGATGGCAGTGGTTGTCTATAAGTTGTTAGTTAGTTTGGGTTGTGTGAAAGTTGAGTTGAATTGAAGACAACTCAACTCAACTAAGTTTAGAAAAAATTCCATTTACCACTAGATGACTAGCTGACATTTCAGCATTTGCTCTGTCTAGAATATTGGGAAACATCCATTTCAAAGACATTTTTCAATCTTACATTTAATTTATAGGAAAAAAATGATCTGTCTGCAAATGCAATTCGATAAAAAGTAAATACTAAGTTTGCAAAAATGAACAAAAGTGGAGGTGGAGTTCGTCGATAAAATTCAAAATGAAGTGAATTAAAAGTTTTAATCATATTTTCCCATGGATATACATTTATTTTTAGAGTCAAAAGAATTGTCAAATGCCATTTTTGTTCCGCTGTCGCTAGAGCTCTAGTTTTCGTTCCTCCATCTGGAATATTATGTGCTAGAGCTAGACATCTAACGGTCAATGGAACGTGGTCATTGTAAATTTAACTAATATAACAACTGTCATATATGCTAAAAAGCAAAATGCATTCATTCTTTTGATATGGACGGCTACCGACAGTTTGGTTTTTATTTTCGATTCTTTTCGGTATTAAGCAAATATCCACCACGGTGGACAATAATGTGGCAAAATACCTAAATATTTTTTCTGACCGAATGTTTAGTGAAAAATGTCAACCCCCCATGTGGTTCTAATTAACCGAGTTGATCTGCAATCGATTGTTACCCTTCAGCCGACTCTGGCTATTGCCTTCGTTGGCAAGTACATATTTATATCTACCAATTTCAGAATTAAAGCGTCCCCCGTTGATCAATATCCCCTTTCTCGCACTATTTCCTATTTTCTAAAATTCCCCCCCACATTCGGTACAGGGTTCGCTCTTTCTCCGTTACTGATAAACTCTAGTCGTTCTCATCGACAGCTATGCACACAACATATTTTTATAACAAAACAAAAATTGATCCGCTTAGTAGTGTTTAGCAAATCAATATGGCGCTGGCACACATATACTCGTCTGTATAGTCACTCATGTGCTAGCAAAATAAATTGTAAGTCAAACAGGCTTTAGTATGTCTCCTTCTTTTTTTGAAGTTGTTAATTAAGGGATAAAGATAACAGGCATACCCTTGCGTCGCTTCACATCAACACTCTATGCGGTGGTGTATTAACGCACGGTATGGGTGCCACTGCCATAGTCTATTCGAGCACGAGTGAATTAAATGCGGCACAAGGAAGGGAAGGGATACAAACTTAACATGGAAATCACTTTATTGCCACCACCTCTCCATCAGCACTTTGGCGCTATTTGGCGCAACAGTTTGCCAGCGTCTCCAGTATCGAACCTCATAATATCCTATACATGCGGCAAGGGGTGGAAATCAAGTGGAAAAGTCGGTAATTAAAGTTGTCCTTTTTACATTTTTGTTCGCATTGACATTTTATTTATTTCCCGTGTCCCGTCGTCGGTCGTTTGCTTTCAAAAACAAACTGGCGCTGGGATGAAAAATATAAATCAACTCGTGAACAACGAAAGTAACTTCGTATTGGCCGAGCGAGAAGGGATAATTCTCCTCGCCTATTATGGCATAATTAATTGGGGTTTTAAGGTCGATGGGCAACTACAGGCACAAGGTATACGTATACGTATTATGGTTCTGATTTCAGCGGATTTCATAACCTCAATATAATATATTGAAAGTAACATGCGCTGCTATCAAAGTTAACGGAATGAAGGATTTACTTTTATGAGAAAAAAGGGATGATGCGTTTTTGAGTTTTAAAACTAATTAATGCAGGCTTAGTAGAAAACCTACGAATATATGCAGGCTTACAATGCAGGCTTAAATGCGCGCGTGTCTGACTTCTATGTTCAGACTTTTGGGGGGTTGTGGAATCTGATAGCCAATTTAATTTTTGTTTTAAGTTAACCTCTCGAAAAAGGTGAACGTATGTAATGTGCATTTTAACGGTCTTGTAGGGTGGTCATATATCGCATTTCCGAGTTAAGTTTCTCGGATCATTGTGAGCACCAAAAGTTCAAGGTTCGATGGAAGTACACTTCCTCCTATTCATCGAACTGTTCTTGTCTGTAAGCTGCCAATTGAATAGTTTGGCGCCAAGCTCCATATTTAGTAGTACTATTCGAATCCCGATGGTATAATCTATATGCTTGTAGAGAAGGATAAATTGTTTTAGGCTAACTCACACCGCCACCATGTAGGTTAGTCAACTTTGAAGACGCTGATTTTTTGATATTGGATATATATGTGATCTCCCCTAGTTATTACAAGAATAACCGTGAGCTTTTCATTTGTGGTGCAAGTTTTCTCTCTTCCACCTTCATTTAGAGAGCTTATTTGCTTGCATCTCTGACTGTGTGTTGTAAAGGGTGTGTCATAATTCACAATAATAATTAAATTTTGTATTGATTCATAGAGTAGGTATAGATTGGGGTTATGTATGGAATAGCACATCGGATAAATGGCCGCCACCGTTTCGCATAAATGTAGCTGAATTTCGTCCCAATTTCCTCTTTCAAGGCATTGGTGGTCGTGGGGTTGTTTGCATAAACATTTGACTTCAAAATACCCCAAACAAAAAAGTCCAATGGCGTTAAATCGCAAGATCTGGATGGTCAATTCTGATCGCAAAAATGGCAGATTACACGAATAGGAAATGACTCATGCAGTAATTGAATTGTTTCTCTGGCTGTATGGCATGTGGCACCGTCTTGTTGAAACCACATGTTGGTCACATCCATATCTTGTAATTTAGGCACTAAAAACTGGGTTATCATGTCACGATAACGAACACCATTAATTGTTACTGACTGACAAGCCGCATTTTCAAAGAAGAATGGTCCGATAATGCCTCCAGCCCAAAATCCGCACCAAACAGTCACTCGCTGTGGATGCATTTGTTTCTCAACAATTACTCGTGGGTTTTCTGAACCCCAAATGCGACAATTTTGACGATCCATCAAGATGAAAATGAGCTTCATCACTGAAGATTATTTTGTTCGACAAATCAGCATCCACTTGTTTTTGTTTCAAAATCCATTCAACGGTTCATACGATTCTAATCCAAAGAACGCAGATTTTAAACCACTTTCAGCTTATTCATCCGCGAATTGGTAGCCTGCAATACCATTTGTTTCGTCAATGAACCATACCATTTGTCCATTTGGTGTGGCCCAATATTTCTACTTCTTCTGGGCTAGTACAAATAAAATGCAAAGCCAATTTGTAAAAGATGGCGCAAGAGTTTTTTTTTTATGAATAAAAAACGTTGGTTCTGCTTTTGGATTATGTTTATTTGATGTCTTAAATTGATGACCATTCGGGACCGATTTATGGCATTATTCATACAACTTCCGGCGATAGGTCTTCGTATTCTTGACGGATATTCTCTTTGAGGGTTTCAAGAGACTGAGGATGGTTGACATAGACTCGTTCGTGACTTCAAAAAACCCCACAACAAGTCAGCAAATTGCCAAAACGAGAGATTAGCCCTAATAATTTCGATTGTGGCTCGTGCAGTTGCTCCATCCTGTTGGAACCACATATTCTCCATACCCAATTCTTCCAGTTAAAAAAAAAAAGAAAGTTGTAGATTGATGCCCAATTGCGTGACACGTCGTCTGGTCAATACTCCGGAGTCCTCTGTGACATCTTCAACGCCTGCACTGGGACCGGCCAGACTTGCCAGAATCTCATGTTATCCCATACTCTTCTAGGCGAGTGGCTAAACGTCATAGTGTTTGCGCAGTTGGTGTCAGACGAAAGTCAAAATTGCTCCGAAATTCCGCACTGTTTACAAATGTCAAAGTAGAATTGACATTTACCACCATTTACAAATAATAGTATCTTCCGATAAGCTAATGACTTTTGCGCCATCTTGTTTTCTAGCTGACGTTTTACGACACATAATTATTTCACCCCTTTTTTCCAATGCCGATTTGTAGGAGTGAGAGCCCATGTATAATGCTGTAGATATGCATTGCCCCCCTGTGATACTTCAACAGGAGCTTAGTTGTCGTTATTTGGGCAATAGGTTTCGCCTACCAAAAGATGATCGTATAAATTATTATTATTATAGGTGTAACCCTTATGATATTGCCGCAGTGCATTTTTTTTTTTGGACTTATACCCAAAGTTCTGCTCAAAATTCACCTACTGGCCAATAAAAGTCTGGTGATAGACGTAAAGAGTGAGTTTCAATCAAGTCATTTATCAACAATGACGCCAAAATATATATAACCTCACTGGAGTGTATTAAAGTGCAGCAAATCTTTTATTTTGATTCTGCGAATGAACAAATGATGCGGCAGAGTTGATAGAGTCAGTCTGCACGGGTTGATAGAGATTCCCTTGTAGCACCACTCTAAATATTCTTGTAAAGTTTACTGCAAGACAACAGTGATCTTCGTTTTATGCTTACCGCTAATAATAATGCTCTTACCACTAATAATAATCACGAGTACATCTGCATAAGAGAAGGTAAATCTTCTTTGGTGCAGGGAAATAAGTCCCCGGGAACTAAGTCCACTGAGGGTTCTAGTTCCCACCTAGAGGGAAATAAAACCACTTTCGTGAAGTGGACTTAGTTCCCATATAAGGTGGGAAATAAATTCCGAAAACTTTGAGTGGTTTTATTTCCCTTTCAATATACCCAATCTCGCACATATATTGCAAGTCTGACAGCAAACCCAAGCAGGGGGGTTGCAGGGGGGCAGCATACCCCCCCATACGTATTTAACTGTTGAATGTGTATTAAGTTCCCATAAGAAAGTGTGCTTAGTTCCCACCTCACATCGGAACTAAGTCCACTTCACGAAAGTGGTTTTATTTCCCACTAGGTGGGAACTAGGTCCCCCAGTGGACTTAGTTCCCGGGAACTTATTTCCCTGCACCATCTTCTTTGCCTCTACTTTCGACACAACTTGCTATCTAGTTGTATTCGGATTCATTTAACGCCCCCTCGATGTCTGTTAAGGTATATATTTTCTTGGAGTGATTAGCACCTTCTGTGTAATTTCTAATCCATTGAATAAGAGACGCATCGATCCCATAAGCACTCATTTTCGACAAAAGAGCTTGGTGCCAAACTCTGGCAAATGCATTTGAAATATCAAGCGCAACAATCTTCGATTCACCGAAGTGATAGAGAGATTGGTTCCACTTCCACCGTACTGCCGGTCATTAAGGAGTTTCCGAGATTCAAGATATTTCATAAGCTGACAATTAATCAGCGTTTCCATGACCTTAGAAAGAATGGACGTAACTGCTATGGGTCGGTAATTGGTGGGAGAAGAAGATTCGCCTTTTTTTAGGGACGGGCTGGACAAATGCTGTTTTCCACCTACTCGGAAAGAGTGCAGAAGAATAGGGCAGATGAGGCGTAAGCTTTTCGCAGTGGTTTTACCAGAGTGGAAGAACACCTCTTCAGAATGATGTGGGAGATACAATCTGGACCAGCGGATTTATTTATGTTGAGATCATTAAGTACTCTTGCAACTGTACGAGTGCGAAAATGGATTTGTCCCATGGTAAACTCGACGCTCTCGAGTACAGGTGAGGACAAAGCGCAATCTGGAAGCATTGAGCTGGCTGCGAAATGTGCAGCGAGCACATTAGCTTTGTCTAAAGAGCTGACAGCTGGAGTGTCATTGTAAATGAGCATTGGGATCGCTGACGAGGCCGAATTCTTAATATTTTTTTTACAAAAGACCAAAAGTTTTTACTACCCTTGGGACATTGTAGTATTTTTTGCCTAAACTTTTGGTCGTATGAGAATTTGACACGAATTTGAGGGCATTGCAGTCATTTCTAGCTCGTTTAAACTTTTTTCGGTTTTCCTCAGATGGGCTGGCCTTGTAAGACCGAAAACTCAACTCCCTTAATCTAATAGCTCCTTTACAGTTCGAGTCGTATCACGCGTTTTCTTTGGGTTTGATACTCTTTATCCTGTGAGGGATAAAGGATTTCATATACCTAAGTTGATGTGATTATATTTGTTACCATATTAGCGGCGGCATCCACGTCGTTATCGAGGAAGCATAACAGCCAGTTAAAACTCCTAAAGAAACTGTTAAGTCCGCTCCAGTTGGCTTTCTCGTATTTCCATACGGTTCTTTTCGGAGTTTTTTCTTTAAATTTGTGGTCGGAGTACGAGAAATTAGTTGATATGGTACAGTGGTCTGACGAGCCTAGAGGCGATAATATCTACTTCAATGGAGTATTTATTAGGGTAGGAGGTGAGAAACAAGACCAGTACTCCAGTGTGTTGGCATTTTGACCGTCAATGTCACGTGTTGGCGCATTTATACCCAATTCACAATGGCGCTTTGCCGCTTGCGTGCGTTGACAGGCGTTTTAGAAACTTTACCGTACTTTATGTCAACGCGCGCAAGCCGCACTTTTCCAAAACTAAATGGCGCTTCAGAGCGTTGGCGCGTTGAGAGATTAGAGTAGGAGAGATTGAAAGTTCTGTTTGGTTTATGTTGCGTACGTACGTTATGTACGAATTCAGAGCAGAATGCAACTACTCCTTTTTGCTTATAATTGTTATTTTAATGCACGAATTAAGAGGAAATTTGTTCAAAATAGTAAAAAAAATTCATAAATAAATATCAATAAAATGTATTTTCACTTTTATTGTCGTGGAATATTTTTGTGGAAGAATTGCCTGTGAATTCAATGTACATAGGTACATGCCTTTACATGAAAGTCGTTTCAGGCGAGACAGGTAGATTTTTAGTTTAGTTGAGAAAATATGGGTAAATTACATCGAAAATCCCTTCCCTTAAAATTGTGAATTGATTACTTTGTGGAATACTTCTTGTAAAACGATTTAAGTGAGCAATTTTACCAAATGGACAGCATTTATCTGAGCTGTGGAGAGAAGTTCAGTCACTTAAATAGAGAAGTGCAATTTTGTTAAAAACTTGGTTTGGCTATTTAAAAAAAAACCCTATTAATAAATTCTCAAATATGGATACCGACGATTTATTTGATTTTTCAATTTATATTTATATTTTATTTCATCATATATTGTATACATCTGGTGGTATGCTGGACATTCGGACGATTGCGATCGCAGGTACTGCTTATTCTCGTCGCTCGCTGGGTTTTTACCACATCCGGTCAGCCATCGCCAGTAATGACAATGCATATTGAAAGGATTTTATGACCTAATTAGGGTCATTTTTTTGCTATATTTCCACGAAGATCTTCGCGGTCTTGTCCAGACATTTTTTTATGTTCCTATGTACGGACTTCAAACCCTACCAGCCGATTGAGTTCAAATTTATAGGGAATCTTCGATATCTATTGGCCAGAGAATTCCCGTGAAGTTGGGTCAAAGTCGGACTAAGGTGCGCATATTCATGTGCATTGTCCCGATGGACAATAAAAAATATATCTAAGCAATGCAATTCATAAACCAAGTAATAAAATAATACCTATCATTTGCACATAGCAGGAAATTAGATTTACCCTCAACTAGAAAAAGAAACTATAAATATTCTAAACAAAAATGTTTATCTCGTTAATAAATTGTATGAAGAATAGAGTAGTTTCAGACAAAATTGAAATATCAAAAGCGTGTACATAACATTTGAGCACATATTTTTTGTATCAACAATCTAAAGAAATCACTAGTAGCATTACAACAAAAATAATATTCGTCATTTCCACACAGTAAAATAATTAATTTGTATTGAAAAAACCTCATAGGCTACTAAAAACGAGTAGGTACGTATATACCTAAGTGAATCCATGCAACTCCAACAATGAACGGCATATGCTCTAACACTTTAAATATTATCAAATCGAACAAACCAAACCGAAAGAAAACGTCAAAGCCGCCCAACGCCACTGAAAGTAGAAAGTTGCTCTACTTGGGCGCCGCGTTGAACTTTACGATATTTACGATCACAACGCGACCCGAAGCCTGAAGCCGCATTCTGGCTTGCACCATATGAAAGCATTGGTTCTACTCTATCTGTCAACGCACGCACGCCGCAAAGCGCCATTGTGGCTTGGGCATTACAAGCTGGGTTAATTGGTTTACCTCAGCAAAGATAATAATAAGAAAGTAGAATGAACAGTGTATTGGGCAAAATCTTTACTTAAATCGGTAGTAAGCCAGTGTACGTGTGTAACCCCAGAGAGTTGAATTTGACATTCATTCCTGAGCCTGAATATAGACCAACATGAATCTATGAAAAGACTTTCTGTCTCCGACTCTCTTTCTCATTTTTATAAATGATCTCTTGTCTGCAACTTCTAATCCAATCCATTCCTTCGCCGATGTCAGCACCACTGTTGTTATATGATCTTAATTATCTTATTTTTTAAGATATTGAGGAGGTTTCCAGATGAGAAGATATTCAATCGTTTTTAGAACATTTTTTAAGATTTGTAGAATTACAATAAGATATGTTAAGATTTTAACTTTAAATTTAAAATTAAATTCTAAAAATCTTTTCTGAATTAGCTCTTGTCATTAAGTTAGGTATATATGTAGGTAACTAATATCGAGGACCCTCTGGAATCGGTGATTCTGAACAGAATTTTTCTATATTTTAACGCCTGCAGAGTCCGATTTAAATTAGCCGTGAAAAGTTGAAGATTCGTAGTACAATTCAACATTTTGTTACAATTATGTAGTTGAATCAGTTGCATTGTTAAATGCAATTCCCAAACAGTTTGTCAGTTTGCTGAATACATTAAAAATGGCAGGCTTGGGCTTTTGACCTAGTACCTAGTAGAGCTTACTAAGCTAAAAGTTTGGGGAAATTGTCAAGGATATCGATAAAAAAATAAGTTCAAAGCGGGCAATGTTACTTTTCAAAAAGATTAAGGTAGGTACTGAAAAAACAGAAGTCTTTCTAAATGATTTCTAAAAACGTTATTTGCCTACAAATGTTTAAAATAAATACAAAGCTGTTTCATGATACTATAAAACTATGATGCAAATCTCGCAGTCGCAGACGTGCACAGCATCGAGTTACTGAATTATGGTAAATAATTCTCTCTGTACAATTTCTAAGTCCCAATTTGGCTTCAAAAAATGTTGCCGCGTAGAAATATATTATGTACATTACACGGTACGACAAAACGAATGGTTGCGAGAAGCTAGGCCTAGGGTGTCTACACGCCTGTTGCGCCACCTATTTATTTATTTTTTTTATAACACTGCTAGCAGATGAACACAAACTGATTCAATGTCGGAAAAACGATGCTAATACAAATTACATAACGATTTTAATGAAATTCTGCATTGAAATAATATGGCGTTCAAACTAAGTTTTTAAGAACGAACATTTGAAAATAGTGCTATCACTTCACTTTACGGGTTGTATTTATAATTAGGTAAATTTTAAAATTAGAATAATTTGACTAGAGAATAGGGTAGGTACATACCCAATTTTGGTCTTTCCAAAATTTGTTTATTTTTTATTATTTCGTTCAAACTTGTAGTTTACTAACATGGAGATAATATAATATGTGCACTCGCAATACATTTATAGCCTTATGAAACACTCTACTTGTTAATCTATTTTCGAAGAAAAAAAAACCTTGACATGCCGCGATATAAAATGGTTTGACTACATTGAACCTGTTTACTTGGTTGGTATTGTTTCATGAATTTATGCCATAATCTTAAAATTTTATGCGTTTTTGCGATTTAGGTACTGTTCACTCACATTTAAGATGAGTTAAGATATGAAACCGAAATTTGTAAGATCTAGAAAAAATCTTTATAACAACACTGGTCAGCACTTAGCTTCTCATATTCTTTCCAGGACTCACGTCCCTGCTCTTCGGCTGTAGAACTGGAACGGCAACGTATGTTAAGCACATTAAATTCCGACCTTGACATCATTTTAAAATGGGGTTCAGCCAATAGAGTGGAATTTAATGCTTCAAAAACACAATGCTGTCTGCTGCCTCTGAAGCGAAACCTGAACCTACAGCCATTATCCATGAATGGCACTTGCATCACCAAAACCGAAAGACTTTCCATTCTCGGTATATGCGTTCATGACAACCTTCGTTGGAATGACCACATACACGTAGTCGCCAAGAATGCTGCGAAATGTCTAGGTTTTCTTAAACGGTGCAAGAAATAGTTTACCCCTTCTGATCTGACTACAATAGATAAGGCGTTCATTCACCCAAAACTTGAGTACACTTCTCAAATCTGGTCTGGTGCGCCAAAAACCATATTGCGCCTACTGGATAGGATCCAAAATCGTGCATTAAACCTTATCGGAGACACAAATATCGCGAATTCTATTAATTCTCTTGAACATCGCAGAAATGTTACGTGTCTTTAAACAGTGCTCAGACATTTAAAACCAATGTGCATCGGTATCTCCTATCATATCTATCCTCATTGCCTTAACGCCCGCGCTGTGTAGTTCACCCTACATTAAAAGAGTAGTCATACCCTCTTTAGCGCGTGTCTATTAAAAAAAAAAAAAAAAAAACTAGCTATACCTAATGCGATAATGTGTCAGTTATACAAGTGAACCTTAAGTAGGGCTGCATGACACCTTTTACCCTCTGCTGAAATATAGCAATTATTGATAGCCTCTAACATTAAGCCCTATACACTTTCATCAATAAACCTCCCGCTTATTCTTTTTTTAAAGATTAAACCTTGTGCCATTGATTGATATACATAAATTCGTAAATTGCACCACGAGAATTTTGAAAATTTCGCCCCAATCACATCTCACAAAAAGCCGATCAATTTGGGAAAACATTAATTGAAAATTGAACTTGTATATGTGTATAGAAAATGAAAATTCCATTTGAGGTACATTTTGGTTGTTCGTTAATTTGAAAACGCTTAAACTGTGACCACATTACGTCGTCTAAGCCGGTGCCGGTGGGTACTATAATAGTAGATGTTTGCCATTTTGCTTTTCGAAAATAGCACGAAGGTGTATTTATCTATCCATCGTTGTTGAGGCGACAATGATAACACACGATTGCATATCGCATTTCCAATTGCCAATCATCGTATCGCGATTAGCGATTTCATATTCATAATCAGCTTTGTTTTGAGTTTCGATTTGGTGCCAATGGGAGGAGCGGGGAACAAATCAAAGGATCATGGACATGAGGGTGGTTGTGTAGAATTCAAATTCCTGTCATCTTATCGACACAATAATGATATGTACAAACATTTATCGTTGATAAATTATTTTTATCGGGTACGCAGAGCTGATAAGATAAGTGGAAAAATCGAAATAATTCTAGTTGCCGGCGAGACTTGGGTTTTATCACAGATAATAGGAACTATAGTATCTTGTGGTTTTATGCAAAATTGAGTCTTATTTTCATCAGGGTGATATCGGTTGCAATGGAAGTTGACTATAATTTTCGATCATTTATAGAACCATTTATTTATCATGCCATTTAAATGCTTGTACGTTTGTTGCTACATATCTATCAGGATGAAAATATCTTACCAATTAAGGTACCCTAATTGGGTCATCATCCGTAAAGATAAACTTCTAACGCTGCATAAGACTGTCGAAAGAAATCGGGTAGTCTTGTCTAGGCTGTGGCCTTACCAATGATCAACTTTGGTCTGGTATCTAAGTCAAAGGCTCCTATTTGGGTTTCCGTTCGAACAAAAAATCAATTTTTTTTAACTAGATTTATTTTCGTGTATAGGTACTTGTATAGTATTAGGCAAAAAAACAATATTTTCTCTTTTGATTAGGATTACCTCTGGTAGATGCATAATTTCCAATCCAAACCCTGCTACCTCCTGCTTGGGGTCACTGTAGAATTTGGAGTGGGTGCGAGGTTTTTTTGTATGAAAAGTTCGTAACTGCACCCTTTTTTTTCAATTCTCACCATACATTTGTTGTTTGGATTGTATTTCCACCTTGATTTGAAATCGAGTTTTGCACTTTATTGCAATTTCAAAAGTGCAATAAAGTCAAAAATTACGGTTTGGACCTTTTTGCATAAGACTTTATTTCATGACACCACACTGGCACTGCAATCTTGGGGTACATGTGCAATTTTCAAGGGACATCGAAATCACCTTTAACTCAGTACAGTTCCGATAATATTTTGTGTTTTTGGCAAAACCTTGGTACCTTTTCGTTTTTTGTTTATATAGCGTTAGAAGCTCCTTTTCCCTTCTTTCGCAAATATGGAAAATTTAACTTTTGCCTTTCCTGTGCCTGTGGTGCAGTATATTAATAGTTCAATGTAAACGGGGTGTCTTGTATGCATTAAATGTGCCAAATTTTCTTTTCCCCATTTTTAGATTTTTACCAGATCGTGATATGGAGAAGAAATAGAGTTGGGGATAGTATTGATCCTTGGAGCACTTCTGCGTTCATAGCAAAGGAATTCGATGATGCAGCATCTACTACAACTTGTGCTGGTCTACCCAGAAAAAAACTAACCACAGACATTTTGCGGTAATCCATAAGAGGCTAATTTGCTAAGTACATATATTTCTATGTCAGATCCGATAAAAAGACTTTGCGATGGCAAAAGCTACGGCTTTGGATTCACCATTTTATTTGATTGCCTGCGTCCATAAGTGGGTTACATAGTTCAACAGGTCTCCAGTTGAACGACGGCTTTGAAATCTATATTGCCTGTCGTTAGATGACCTTGTAGATATTTGATTATTTCGATATTTGTTGCCTTTCCGTTATATTCGATAGAATAAAACTGTAGGAATTTGCTTTGTCTCCTAAAAGCGCGAAAACTACTGGACCGATTTCAATTAAACACTCAAAGGCGAGAGGTGCAAGGCGAGCACGGGTTAAAACTTCGCCGTAAGAAATGGTATTTTAATGGTAGTTCATTCATAATTTATATCACAGATACAAGAAGTTAGACTTACAGCGGGAAATTACTAGTTCTATACACGACATGGAAACTATGCGTTTTGGGGTAAAATACAAAATTTTCGTGGAAAATCACTAACAAATATTTAGAATACTAAGGGCCAGTTTCAAATATTCCGGATAAAATTTCGGAGAGCCGACACATAACGCTACCCACCAGATAAAAGTTGCTGATATTTTTTTTCTGTTTCATCGACAAAGTCTCTGATAAATCTGGTAGCAAAATTAATCAAGCACTAATTGTTTGTCCGAATGGCAATAATGTTTTTTATCGTTTAGATACTTATGTCATTTGTTTTATTGTTTCTATTGTGTTGTTTATTTTGTATTTTCTAGAAGCTTAACCAGACGCAAAACAATTGTTCTGGAGATAACCATCGCTTTGTGATGGTTTTGTTCACGTTTACTTTCATCTCAGCTTTAACAAAATCGGCTATAAACCGATCGAGTGCGCTTTGAAGTTCAGTCTGAGAGGACCCAAGGATGACCAAGTCATCAGCGAAGAGCAAATGGGTTATCCTCAGATCTCCCAATTCAAAATGTTCTCCACAAAGACTGCGCTGTAATATCGAGTCCATATAAGTATCTAATGAAAAGGAGATGAGACAAAACGCTACCCTGGCGAAGTCCAACGCCCACGGTGAAAGGTATTGACTTAGCATGGATAAAGTTAAACAAAATAGTGAAAATTCAGAAATTTTCATCGTCGATGGTTTATTATCAAATTCGTCGTCTAAGAATTCAGATAAATCCACGATAGGACACTTCGACTGCTTTCTACGCCCATCAACGAAAGAATGCTCTGCAACTATATTTTATCCAGCCACTTCAAGTAAATATTTTGTTTATCTTCCGGATAGAGGCTTTAACAGCCACTTGAACCGGCTGATAGGCTAACCGAGACTTTATCTTGAAACAGGCCCTGAATAAAGCTTTTATTAGAGCTATTATCAATCATAGTAACGAGGGGCAAATATTTTCGATTATATAGTATTTCTAAATTTTATGTGCGGACTTCCGAAAAGGAGTTTTTTTCTGGTTAATCACACATAGGACAGTCGGTGTAGCTTCTCTGAACCATTCATTTCAATGAAAAACCTACAATATTATGTCAAATCGAGTGAATTAAGACGCTTTCACGATTATGACTTTTGTGTGATTGAGACTGAATTAGGTTTGTTTTACTTTGATATTGATTTTAACTTAATTTCTTACAATGAGGGAGTAGCTACATTTGTATATGAGCTTCCCACTTTTTAACTTCTTGCCGAATATAGTTAATCCTTAAGGCATACCTACGTCTTTGTGATTAACTTTATGACTTGAAAGATACAATATTGCAAATTACGATTTGGAGATTAAGAAAAAAAGAGAAAACCTGGTGCTGATACTTGGTGAATATTTCCCTAATAGAAGCAAATAAATAAATATGGGACACAATGGACCTGTAAGTTTTATTTTGAAACTGAATGGCCAGTATCTCGACCCACAATTATATGCAGTATACGATTGTTTAACCAAAAACCATCTATACAACATCATAGATTTTGTTATCACGTCGTCGTGACAAAACTTAGCACCAATATTCCCAAAATTCATAACTGTAACGGAGACAATAAAGGCGAAATTTTTACCAAGTTCTTATTGAAGGAATTTACACTGTTTGGTAGATGAAAATGGAAACAACCTAATAAGTCTGACCGCTTCTTCACTCTCCTTTTAGTTTAAGACCTTTAATCTGTTGGATTTCCCATGTGATAAGGTGATACGAAACAAACTACCAGAGAAGTTGTCCAACACTGAAACCCCTAATACACCAGTACCATTGAATAATAACCTCAATCCATTGCAAGTCCGAAAATGTTTGTTGTTTGGCTTGCACTCCAGCCCTTTATGTAATCACCGCAAAGTAACTAAACAGATATTGCTATGCCGCCGCAGCAGCAACACGGGAAAAGGGAGAATGTCCTGCTAACCCTTACTCCCGCACTGTTATGTGAGAAGTTCATCATCATTGCAAAAAGGATTTCTCCTGCTTTGTAAGAGTACGAACTTTTTTCCGACGCATAGCATTTTGTGTTTTTTTTTCTTCGACTTTTTGTTTGTGTGTGCAACGCAACAATAATAGCTTCACTACATGGAACCGGAATAGTTCATATTGTTTTACAATGGCCCCAAGTCATTTTTATATGACGACCATGATGTCAAGCTGTACAAGATGTTTTACTCTATGTTTTGTGTAATGTAACCTTATAACCTTCTGCAGTTCTATACTGTACTCCACAAAAGCCACGACAACGTTGGTGATGGTGATGGCAATGACTATGGCATGGCGAGGCGGCAACAACTTTCATCTATTCAGACTTTTAAATGAGCCACAAAAGTAAAGATATGAGGGTTAAGTAACGGCGACCGACTTGAACCCGTTTATCCCTCCGACAGCACTCTAGTACAAGTTTACCTACCACCCGAATACAAACAGTATTGGAACGAAATTACAAAGAAACATGAGGGTGGTGATTGTTTTGTTTCCCTCATAATATTTCGCTGTTGTCCTTTTTTCTTTCGATTTAAAAAAAAGAAGAAAACCAACTGAAACACAAACGCTGCGTTGAGTGCAGAATTTCCTTAGATGGTGGTGGCATTGGTTATTCAATGATTACTATCCATGTTTGAAAGCGGGTAGATTGCATTATGTACTTACTTTGGAAAGGAACTTGATGCCTGTTGATGGATATATATGAAGTGTGCACTTTGAATTCAACACTGGATTAGGAGGACACCGCGGTCACTTGGTCCTTTATTGCTCGAAAACAAAAAGCATGCACACTAACACTTTTCAAGAACTTTCTGTTAAACAGTTTTTTTGAAAATTAATTCTAAATAGGAAAACACTTTTTAACCGGAAGATACTAAAAGGAAGTTCAAGATTCACACCACTTTATTGGGAGCAATTGGTTCACTTGTTGACTATGACCGATTTCCGCAACAGCTGTTTGGTAACTGAACGCACAGGAGGCATTCGATTGTTTCCTCCGACAAACCGTCGTCGATGTTGTCGCTACCACTTGTGGAATTGTTTTGGCGTTGCACAATCAACAAGTCAACACACCATTACCGTAACATCCTCATCATCAATATCGTGGTAGTTGTTCGTTGCTTTTGCTTGGAGGGATGTACCCAAAAGCGAGCGTGCATACAAAGCGTATCAGTGCGCAGGTTGAGATACTTTTTTATAGTCTATTTGTATTGCTTGTAACCAACAAGTATAATGCCGGCAGCTTAACACTTTTGAGTGGAATTCTTCAGTTTGAGTGATGGTAACAATCGCATTGGGAGTGGGCGCTGTGAATATGTTAGTGGTTGCGTGTGACATCCCCATATAGTTATGTAGGACTGTTATTTCATAGAAATTCTGGTTGGGAGTCGCATAATATAATTTTTCGTCGACGAACTTTGGGATTCTCCATGAGAGTGGATGAGGTTCATTGGATAAAAGACGTATATCTAAGCGCAAGGATATTTCAAAGATACGGTAAACAAATGTCCCAAGTTATGACAATACAAAGGGCTAAAATTATGTCAGCGATTATTTGATTGCACAACGATTTGGTACACAGACGGAATCGCTCGAAACAACTTGAAATCTATATTCAGCAATTACGTGGCATGACCTTCTGTCTATTGATGATGAAACGTAGTACAATCGAAGGTTCAATGAATGGTTATGGTAAGTACTTAGTTCAAAGAAAAGAGAATAATATAGTTAACCATGCTCATATTTTTTTATTGGAATGAATTAGTGCCATACCTATCAGCGAATTTCGATATACCCAGCTTCTTAGTTTATACAGTGAGCGTCAAAATTGAGTGAACACCAATACGAGTTTCATTTGGCTTTGTAGTTTGGATACAATTTTTTTTTAATTTATAAAGTACTTTTTGCTGTTGATATGAAATATGTTTTATTGTTCTTATTTCGTAATCAAACTTTTTACAGATTGTTGGTTCTTTAGACCTGTTTCCAGACCTCAAAGAAGCATCGGTGTTTACTCACAGTGAGCGCCGCACTGTATATCTTATGTGGTGTTCCATCGGGACAAAAACTGATTTTTTTTTTATCTAAATCACTTTTCATGTTCCCATTGTGCAAAAAAAATCAATCTTTTTTTTTTGATCCGGACCTTTTGTAGATCTAGATATTTTTCGAGATTTACACATATTCTCACTAATTTCAATATACAGTGAGAGTCAAAAGTGAGTCAACATCAACACCAATGCCGTTTTCATCTGTTTTTGGAGTTTAGAATTTTTTTTAATTTTTTAATACCCGGTTTTACAGTGCGAGTTTAAACTCAGGTTTAGTTAAACTCACAAGCAGTATTCAGTGCCTTGTCCCGGTATGTCGGCTCTGCCGGGATGGACAGTTCTTCCGGACATACACTGCAAGGCATAAGATTAGAAGCAGGCATTTTCGAAAAGTAAAATCGATATTTCTCCCGTTACATGGTGGATTAGAAAAAAACGACTATGGTAAATGAGAGACTATTTTGTTAACAACAAAATATAAAATTTGTGTATAGGAGAGATTTAGTTAACGGAACTTTGAAGACAAATTGTAAATTGAGTAAAAAATATGCGGAAATAAATCGAGTCATTAGATTAGAAGCAGTGAACAAATCAACGGTTTTTTTTAGAAGTGAATAGTTTTTTTTCGGTTTAAACGGTACATTTTATAAAGTAATTCTTCTTGATTGAGTGTTAATAAAAATGGGCAAGAAAAAATGATTAACAGTGGAGGAAAGGGCAAGAATAGATGTTTATTGCTCTGCAGGTCTTTCATGCCGTGCTATAGCCCGAAAAATAAAGCGAAGTGATCATTGTGTAAGCCATTATTTAAAAAACCCTTCGTATTACCCAAAAAAATTATAAAGGAACCACTTCTTCTGCCTTAACACCTTGCGAAACGCGAAGTATCCTTAAAATAGCGTCAAATTCAGCTTTATCGGCAGCTAAAATTGGGGAGAAATCGAATGTTAAGGCCAGATTATCCACTGTTACCTGCACAATTGACCGTTCTAAACACTTAAGGCACCTGAAACTTAAGAAAAAACCACCAATTAATGACGCATGGAAGTAGCAACGCTTGTGTTTCGCGAAAGATCACATGAGCTGGGATGTGCAAAATGGAATGAGCACAAATGACTGGCTGAAGGTTATTTTTTCCGACGAAAAAAAGTTTTACCATATTGGCCGGATGGTTGTAATTATTATTTCCATGTCCTGAGGAAAGAGGAGCGGTTTTTAAACCGTCACAATAGCAGAGAAGGAGGCGTTATGGCGTTATTCCATTTTGCACATCCCAGCTCATGTGATCTTTCGCGAAACACAAG